>JAWUZG010000063.1:5277500-7757500 GCA_036785705.1 Acanthornis magna
CTGCAGCTTTCAGCATGGGCTGCATCTGTTGGAAATCCACAGTGGCATTACAGAGTAACAACCCCTTCAGACTTGAGCAGTTGAAGTCATGCAAAAGATTTTGTCATTTGTCATTATAATCCAATACAGCAAAACAGTTACCTTATAGGGATGAGGATGGGAAAGGATTTTATATGATTACATCACAAGATGATAAATGAGAGCAATTTGTGTTCATTATGAGAACAGCATCCCAAAGAGAATGTTGTTATAAATTTTGTCCTGCTCTCTCTTCCTCCACCACAAAACTAGCATAGCAGTTTTGAAATAAGCAAGCAGGCTCTGATAACAATCCAGACAGAGGAAAGCAAACCACTGAAGATTTATCTGCATTTTACTTTAGCAAGAGTATAGAGAATTAGAAAAGTCAAGGAGAAATGAACGATAATTAGGACAAATCCTTAAAATAGAATTCCCCCTTTTTATTGAATAAAGAATATTTTTGTTTAGTAAAATGTTCATCCTGTGTGGAAAACAAATAACTTGTTTGTGAAGTGGAACAAAATAATATTTTGCAAATCAGTCAATGAAAACATTTTATTTGATGAACTGAACCTATTTCAATTTGAATGTAAACCCTAACATTTTAGTGTTTATTATGACTCTGAAAGAAAAATATTGAAAACTTATAATTATTCTTATTTTTTTTAAGCTAGAGATGTCAATCTGCCCCCAGCAATTTTGAGTTGACGCATCTGAATTTTCAAAAGAAAAACCTTTTGATGGGAAAGTTTCCAATCCATGCTATAACTGAATGAGTACTGAGGTTGGCAATTAGCCAATCCACTCTTCCTTTTCCCCCTATGCATCACTGCAACAGCAACAGCAGACTGGAACAAAATCCTCTGATGTATTTGCTTTCTGTGGCCTGCTAATTGCCAGGTATTCAGCCATGATGACTTAGTCTGTGTTTATGTGGTCTGGATTCTAGGATTAACATCAGCAGCATTCAGTTTTGTATTTTTATATCCATTTAAAAAGATGCTAGGAGGTCTGCTTTCCTCTTTCCACCCCTATTTTTCTTCTCCCCAACACTTTAATAATCTCTTCATCCTCCCTGTGATGTTTACAAGTTGGTCATGGAAAAAGCAATGCAAACACTCTTTGTGCCGATAGAGAAAAGATCAAGGATGAGCTCAAATACCTATGTCTCCTAAATCCTTATTGATGTGTGATCTGAAGCTGATTGAAATCATTACTGGGTAGTGACTTGTCTGTGCAAGTAAAAGGGAAGAGTGTGAATTGAATTGGTACTTTTGTGGAATAGTCAGCATGAACGGTCAAGGGGCTTGTGATGCTCTTAAACCCTTCCAAGAGAGGGCTTTTCTGCTAAATTGAAGAGCTTAAAAATAGTGCTGAGGAACTCTGTGAAGAGGGGAAATCAAGATAGTCCAGAGCAAACAGCAGAGCTCTAGGGATGAGGTGGCTCTGGGAAGACAGCAATGGAGACCAGGTCTGTGGGTGCTGATTTCCTATCAGGAGATGGTGTAGTAAAATTAAGTATTTCTGTATGGAAGTCAGACATTAGTCATGTGCCTGCTCTTCTGTTCTGGGGCTCTGCCTGCCCCATGACTGTGATGGGGGGAGAAAGAGGGCAGGAGGCTGAAGGGAATTGCCGCTGATGCCTGTTCACATCAGCAGGTGCACATCAGCAGAGTAAGACGACAACCTGCACTGGGTCTGGATACTGTGGCTTATTTAAGTACTGAGGAAAGTACAGCCAAGCTATGTCCCTGTCTCCAACCCCCAATTTTCTCATCCTATTGTCTCTCTGTCCTGTTGTGGTAGGGAGTGAGTGAGTGGCTGGGTGGGCTTTTAGACCTTACCCAAGGTTAATCTGCCATGTGAAGTCAATTTATGCATTCCTCTAGCACATGGAAGTTAATCTGGGGGAAGAAGAAATAACACTTAAAAACTCTTTAGTATGAAGTGGCTTCAACATGAGATGCTTCAGGTCTGTATATTCCTTCAGGGTTTTTTTTTTTTTGCTACTAGCCAAATACTTTAGCAAATTATCACCTGCAGTGATAGGAGATGCTGTGAATTTCGAAGCAGTTGAAACACTGCTAGCAGACAATGCCTATTTTTTATTTGAATCTTCTCTTGTATACAGGTTGAAACTACCTACATGACAGAGTTTATTAAACATATACTTGTGAGAACAACTGTAACATCATTACTTTTTCTTTATGTGAGATATTGTGGACCTAGGCAAGCAAACCTGCTCTAATCATACCTATCACTATCGACCTAAGTGAATAAGCTCACTTTTGTACAGCCAGCAATATGTTTTTTCCTAACTACATATTTTATTGGTACCTAGCATTTTGCAGTGTTTTCCAACACTGGAAGTAGTTAATGCATAATCATTATTTCTTCACATTCTACTTATTTCTTCACTATTCTAGTTTTAGCTAATCTAGTGGTCTGGCACACCAAAACATTTTCTGTGCTATTACCACACACCCCAATGCATATTATCAACCATCCTCCTCACAGCAACACAGTTAAATCTTCTATTTGGCAGGTGGCAAGCAGAAAATTGTATTAATTATACTGCCATGATTTCTTTCAAGCCTCCCATAGAACCATAGAACAGTTAAGGTTGGAAAAGATCTCTCAGATCATCAAGTGCAACCATTAGCCCAGCACTGCCAAGTCCACCACTAAACCATGTCCCCAAGTGTTTCTGCCTCTTCTATTCATGCTGCAGGCATGTTCAAGGGGCAACACCACATTATGGGACACCGTGCAATACACACTTGACAATATTACCACAGGCACTCAGCTAAAGTAATTTTTCTAAAGCATCTATCTTCTAACCTTTGAATGGAAGTCAATCTTTCCCTCTCAAGCTAATCTATTTGTGAAGAAGGAGAAACAAAGAAGTGTCATTGAGAGATTCCTTTAGTTCATACTGATGGTTGAAATCGGGAGAGATAGAAATTAGTGGGTACTTTAGGAAAATAGGCAACCCATGATTGTATTTAGTTGTTTCTTATTCTTATTTGAAGCTATGGCTGGAGCTCTTATTTTCAGTAAGTTGTTTTTAGGCTTACTCTCTTCTGCAGTAGAATAACTAGACCTGTGTTTCCTAACTCATTCTTAACTGTGTGGAGAGGAGGGAGACAAGATTTGAACCCTGGTCAATATTTCCAGGCTTCTAATGCATAATTTACTGATGTTAAAAAAATAAGTTGGTGGACCACATCAATATGATAACCTGAGAGATGGTAATTAATTAATTTTGTTAGGGTGAGCTCTGTGAAGACTTGGTGCTATTCTAGATTAGGCACATATGAAACATCAGTGCTGCCAGAGTTTGGGAATCCAATTTGTTCAGATATGTGCTGTTTTTTATAAAACTTGAAATCCTTCCCATGTAGTTACTAAAATTATTATTGTGTTTCTTTAAATATATTGCTGTAACAGTAGTGCTATCTTTTATGGAACCTAAATTGTTTCAGGATTTTTCCTTTCAGTATTCATCTCTAGTATTCATCTTTCCTTATCTTACCTGCCACTCACGTCTCTGCTTCAAACTTTCTAAACAGATTCATCAATATTCTTTATATTATAAAACCATGATTATGGAATATGCCTTGGAGGTAGAAGTTAGGGATCAGTAGACCCAAAATTTTATCGCTGTTATGTCTGGCTTCAATCAACAGCAGTAATGAGTGACATTTAAGTATTTTTAGTTGTTTTTATCCTGTATTATTTTGATCTATAAATTGATATAAACTCCAGTAAAGATGCTTCCTGCATTGAAGAATGCCAAGTAGACTTCAAAAGCTGACAGGAGACTTCAACATCTTACTGAAGCACAGCAATCATTTATGAACAAGTTAGGTATGGAAAATGGCTCCAAGTCCAACTGAGACTTTCCCGTCCATAAGTAGGAGAAAACCTTTCAATTAAGATGACGGATGAGCTGTTTTTTTCTTGTTTAAAAGAACAGAAAAGAGATTAAGGATAAAAAACAGAACTGGTCCAACCCTTGCCTGAAGTCCTGAAAGGCGAAATGGTAGCAGATATGATGATAGAAGATGTAGTGCAGCAGCAGACCAAGGGGCATGTCCCATGTCAGCTGTGTCAGAGTCCTCTTACACCAGTTTGGAAGCAATAAAGGCTTTCAATGTAGTAGGATGTATATGTTTGTGTCTCAGGGGTTGAAGGTATAATGCCAGTTCTGTGCGTTGAGTAAGAAAGTACTACTGGGAGAATCAGACCTAATGCTGGAGAACTGTTTTTGTACCTGAGCCTCCAATTCTAAGCCTTGTGAAAATAAAGCATAAATTGCTTTGAAAAGAGAAGCAAAAAGAAATAGCTCTGTTCAGTACAAGTTATAAAGCATTTTTATGCTATGCTACTTATCCTGGAGAAGCAACTCATATAAAGGGTCTGCCCCTGGCGCCTTCCTGGTGTTACTACATTCTAAGATCAAATATAACTTAGTGGTAGAGTCTTGTGACTGAATAAAGAACACAGTGGATTGTAATTATAACTAATAACAGGCTAGACGTGAGACACAATAAAATTTCTAATAAATATGCAATAATTACAATATAAGGTAAATGCCATATGTATGGTTATATACAGTGTAATATTTATGTTATTATCACCTTTGTCTTCCTGCAGACCCAATCTTTTTCTTGCCCCTTTGTTTCATTTGTAGAAGCCTGTTTTTGTCTGTACTTGTGGGTTGCTGTTTATTACGTCTGTATAGTGCTCTGTACAAGATTCTCGTGACCTGTTGGGAAGCCTTGAGGCTTTATTGCAATTTGTAATAAGATAGAATTAGAGTCCAAAATAAAATCAACAAGGAACTAGCCTTAAAAGTGAAATAGTTTAACTAGTTTAATAGTGCAAGCTGGGAGCAATGCAGCGAGTAAACACCTTAGAGAGAGGAGACTAAATTAGGTCCTTTAAACTCTTGATTTTAATAATCTCTTTCTAACAGAGGCAAAGCAATTTGTTAGAAAGTATGATATTTAATCTGACAATGTTCCATTAATGGTCTACCTACACTCGCTGTTGCTGCCATCATCTCTTTGCTACCCTTAAATGTCACTGCCCCCAAAATGCCTTTGCTCTCTCTGCTGTATTGGGTGTGCTGCCTTACCAAAGACCATGGGCAGCAATTTTGGCTGCAAAGCTCCTGCTTCAATTCCACTCTTCCAGTAAAGAAAATGGCTGAACTATGGATTGTGGCAAAGCTAATCTTAATTGGAAATTTGTGGCCAGTGCTTGCTGCCTCTCCTGTCACATCTGGGGTGCTGTGGCAGCTGTTAGCCATCAAACCTCTCCACTCCCTAAGGGTTCTTTACAGTTGTCCATTTGGAAACTTTGTGTAGATTTGAGCTCTTGTTTGTCTTACGACCACCACAGATTTTTCTCTGGAAATATTTGTATATTTTAGGAAGAGTTATGAGGAAGAAGTCCTTCTCTCCTTTGGTTTCTACTCTTTCTGTCTCTTGTCTTCTGTCCTATTACCACTGTCACTAATAATGCTGCAAAAGAAGGAAAACTCAGTCTGGAAAATGTAAGAGTAGCACAAGACTCAGCACATGCCCTTACACAGAGTGAGAGATGAACACTGGGTCAATGCAGATCCAACAGTGGGAAGGCTCACGGTGCAGAAGGGAAGGGTGGAAGGCCTGGCCTTGATCACAGAGTCCCATGGGAACAGCAGCCATTTCTGGTGGGTTCCCTGTCTAAACTGGGTGACAAATGCCTCTCAGAAGGGCCTTCATCCTTGGGGACTGCTGCTGCTTTGTGTAGCCTCGCTCTCCCTTCTATTTTAGCTCATCAAAACTTTTGATGTATTCTGTCAGCTGTGCTCTTTAAAAGCTCATGGAGATGATCTCATTCATTCAGCACAGCTTACATCTTTCTTTGGCATGTCTTCAGTAGCTTGACAACACAGCTGTCAGAACAAATCACTCTGCAGACCCACCTTTTTAATGTGTAGCCATGTGTGTGCACACACACACACAGACAAATTTAAGGTTTTGTTAAATATCTCCCAACATCTTATTAATAAAATCACAAAAGAATATGTGGTTAAGCACTAAATGCAGGCCTAGGAGGGAAACAATGTTCATAATCAGAATATTATCTCAATTTTCATAAGGGAGGGAACAGGAAGGAGAAATAGAAGAACCCTCACCTCATGAAAACATTAGGAATAGACCCTGTTCAATTCAGTGGTCAAGCCTGCATCATGTGTACCATGATTTTTTTCTGTATTATTTTTAATGAACAATATATTTTTTGAAAGGTGACAGATTTACTATTTGAGTGTCCTATATTAGTAGATTAAGATCCCATTGTGTGAAGCACTGTAAACACGTATCAAATAAAAGTGCTGCTGCTCTGCCCTGAGGATGTTGCTGCCTACAGAGCCAAACAAACGGCCACAGAAGGGAAATAAGTGTTTAAATGGAAAAGCAAATATTTCTCTGATCCAAGCCTTTTATCTGAGTTTCTAACGAATTTCTCAGCCTTTCTTATTTCCCACATTAATTCATCCAGAAGGATGAGAAAACATCCTGTTACAGCGTGGTGAACTTCTGGCAGGAAATGTTTGGAACGACTGGTTAGTAAGTTGGCTTCTGATCATTGTAAGACAGAAATCCTTCACTAGACTGGACCAGATTTTTGTGACTGAGTAGCCCATGTGAAGATGTATCTATATTATCTGTGGTAACAGCTTGTAGCTCCGCAAGTTTTATTATCATCCCTTGGAAGCCTAATGAAGAGGTTATCTAGGGGTTATCAGTTCCCCTAAATGTTTCATCACTCTACAGGAAGCCTTTGGTGTTAAGTAATCCAAACTGCTAAACCTTGCAGCATTGCCAAATTTCAACTGACCAGGCCAGGACTTCATGGTGGTACAGGGTCTTTAGAGCCAAAGTACTCAAGGAAAAATGTTTTGAAAACAGGGAATTTTCACACTGAAGTAGCAAAAAAAAAAAACCAAAAACCAAAACCCACCCAAAAAACCCCCCAAATAATAAAAAAAAACCCCAAAACCCAAACAAACAAAGTGCCATTTGGTTTCCAAGCAGGAGAACCAATGTCCTTCCCCGGTACTGGCTGTTTAGCAATAATCAGTGTTGCTGGAAGATAATTAGTCTTGTAAATCTTTGTGCAGTCAGTGAAACATGGCATCTCCACTGAAACCAGTGGCAACTTCTCTGTTGACTGATTCATTTTCATCTTGACCAGTGCAGCCTATTATCTGAAAGAATTAGATCTGTAGACAGAGAGAATTGATAAGAATAAAAACAGAAAAAAACTTGAGAAAGAAGAAAAAGCAACGAATCCACTGAAAACACAAGGAAATGGCCTTTTAGTAAGTTACCTTTCTCCTTCAGTATTAATGTTACATCGTTCTGTTTGCTGTACTTTGCACAGTCTTAGAAAGCTATGAAATATTTTACATATTCTGTACTTTCCCCCACTGCTAATGCCTCTTCTCCCGTCTCACAGAAAATATTCAAATTATTTAAATATTTCATGTTGTAAAACCTAGCAGTACAGTGCAATATGTGTAGACACCCTTGGGAAAAGGATTTTAATATTACTTTTAGAATCACAAATTATTCATGGAGTGCAAATAACAAACTGGTGGAGAGCACAGTCTGTGGTAAAAGCACTTACCTTTTCTTAACATTTTCCGATGTAGTTGGCGTTGACAGATCATCAGATCTTTATTGCATTATTTATTAAATGTTTTAGCATAACTTTTAAATATTCAGTGAGCACTTAGCCCACAAAATACATGGCTGACTGAAGATGCAGTGATGCTGATGACTGAAGCCTGTTCCACAGTTTCCTCTAAACTGCTGGTACATGCAGTTCGTGTTTTAATAGGGACCATTTTTCTCTTGCTTATATTACTGATTCCATCCTTTTGGGAATTGTGACTTATGCTTCACTGTGTTGAGAATGCAATCCAATATTTTATGGACTGCTGTGCATGGCTTTACTGTATTTAACTGTGAAGATTAGAAAACATTGAAAGGGTTGCACTGGCTAATGTACCAAAACTAAAGCTGCAGGAAATAAGTTTTCTAGACTAATTTATGTTTTTCCAGGAAAGTAAAATGTGAAGAGCCAACAACTTCAGTAATTTAAAACAATGAAGCACACAAGAAAATAAGCAAAAGCAGAACACATCCTTTAGTGAGTGCTATGTCTGCTCATTCAGTTTGTCCTGGCACATTGAAATGAATAGACTGTATATTTCTGAGAACATAATCTCTTTAATTTAATCTCTCTCTAGTTCTTCAGTGTTTTATAACATTTGGAGATTGTGCCAGTGCAATATTTCAGAACAATTTCAAAACTTTAGGAAACCCAGATGCCAACTTTACTGTTTACTTTTCTATTATTCATTTTTTTGTTTTGTTTTTAATAAATAGCCCATTTCCTTCCTTTCCCAACCTGATTCCTTTTTTTGAAGAGCAAGGATAAATATTGCATTTCAGGTTTATTTCTGACACTAGTATGACATGGTTTGTGTCACCATCAACCTATGACAAGCCCAAACGCCTAGTAAGGAGCACTAGAGAGAAGATGCAACTAAAAATACCGGAAGAGAAACCTCAATGTAGTGAGGCTGGCTCCTTTAGTGAGTATAAACACTGTTGTGGCCTGAGCCTCCAGCAATCACTGACTCAGTTCCTACTGCTGAAGAGAAGATAGCACCAGGACTGATAGGATGGAAGGAAGTTTTGGGCTGAAATGGTTGATGTGCCCGATAGAGAGGCGTGTTTGAGGGGTGCACACGCACATCCGGGCTGCTTACATCAGTCACGTTGAGTTTTGATCTACCAGGGAACCTCCTACCTTGTGACTGATACAATTAAACCTGATGTGCTGCAGCCTGGGAAATTGAGAGCCCTGAATCTGAAGAACCAGTTATTCTATTTATCTGTTAGTAGAGAAGGCATTAGAGAGAACTCTCTGTATCCAAGAGATTTTTTGCTTTTGCATCAAGAATAATCAGCTTTAAATGATCTTTACCTGGCCAGCATAAGAAGCATAATGAAAATACCAAACTCCCTTAGAGAAACAATAGTCACAGAAATGCTGTAAAACAGTGTTGTAGGTCTTTACCATAAAATTTACAATTTGTGATTTGAGTCCAAAATGTCATTGCCAAGGGAATGCATGCCTAAATCAAGGCACAAAGTACTTCACTGCTGCTGAACCTCATCTTAAAGCCAGTCTTCTTCAAGGTTTTCTTTTCTTTCTGCTGAGTATTGGCAGATGTCAAGACCTTGTTAAAAAAAATCTCAGTGATTCAGATGGACACCTTGTTAGCATAACCTGCTTCGTTTCATCTCTTGAGAGAGTCCTTGAAGTGTGGTTGTCATACAACATACAAACTAATCCTAGTTTAAATAAAGTCAGTAAAAATGCCACAATTTGATTCTCAAGAAAAATTCTGTACCTAATTGTTGCATGGAAATAAAAAACCCAGGGGGCTGAAAGGATTTAAGAGGTCATTTCTGCCCCTGCAAAAAGGTGGTAAAAAATACAGACACTGTCCCTAACAAATTTCAGTCTAATCAGTCTTAAAATGTCCAAAGGAGAAAATGCCTCAATGCTGCTCCATATATATATTTGGTGTGTGTATCCCAGTGTAAAACTCTATTTATCATTAAAAACAGTTTCGTAGCAGCTAACCTTACTCTCCTTTGTTTCAAATCTAATTAGTTTCTCCCTGTCATATGCCCAGTAAATTTGAAAAAGGCTGTACAAGTTTTCTTTACAGAAACTTTCCAAACATTAGAAGGCAATTAGTGTGCTTTCCTCCCACTTCTCTTTCCTAGGCTGAGGAAGCCCAGCTCCTCCAACCTTTTGTCCCAAGCTGTATTTTTCAAGTCTGTTATCATCCTTCCTTTTCTCCTAGATAACAGATCCCAGAAATGCATCCTAAAAAGCACTGAGGAGGGAAAAACAATGACTATATTTGGGTGCGTCAGTTCTGTTAATGCTACAGGGCTCTGGATGCTTTGATGGGACCATTGCACTGTGGAAGAAAACCCAAAATCATTGCTTGCTGCAGCTCCCACATTTTCTGTAGCAGACCTGTTTGGGTAGCACTTCAAACAGGAGTGGATTTGAACAACTTGTGCCATGTTGAACAGCTCCGGTTTGGTTTTTTTCAATATTTTCAAAACCATTTCAAAACCAGTTTCAGTGTGTATGTCTATTGTCTTATCAAAATTAACTGCACTCACGCCCCCTATTTATTATGAATACAGAAGAAAAAATTATATGGTCTATGTCTCCTTAATTTTTCAGCAATTTGTTTACTCATTTCCTCCTTTATATGAGCCAATCAATATCTTCAGATGCTTAGAAAGTTCCTAATACAGCTACTTGGTCTCCTATTATACTTTCCATCTTTTCCCCCCAATGGAATGATATAACATTATACTTTTGTTGTAGTTGTAATTTTTTTTTTCCAATTTGCCAGTTCTTCTGATTTGTTGTTCCCTTGTGTTGTCTTTCCACCTCTTCCTGTTCCTTCAGTTGTTGAAGTCTCCTTTTTTAATGGTGGCCTACTATTTTACTTTCTTATTCTGGCTTCTTCCTATATTTAGCTTTTTTGTAGACAGCAACACTCTCTCCCCACCCTGGCTGCTTGCAGCATCTTGCCAATAATTTTTGTGTCAAAATAACAGGAACAGCAAAAACAAGTTCTTATTGCTCAATAAAAACAAATACATAAGTAAACACAAATATAAATATATATATATAAAAATAATTAAAACAAATGAAAAAAATGATATAACTATAAATGAAATATAATAAACCCCTCCCACCTATAAATCTTTGTAGCTTTGCCCCATATAATTTCTGCCCTAAATTTTTATTTTCTTTTCTTTTCCAAATTCGGTGCAATTACAAGTGTCTCTGTTGACAATGTGCATTTATTGTGTAGATGTTTCCAGACATTTCTGGGAGTTTTGATAACCAGGTTGGAGTTGCTGGAATTATTGTGCAGGCTGGCATTTTGTCTTGGAAGGCAGTAGGGACTCGAGAGGAATGTAAAGGGGAAGATGACATAAAAAATGAGAGGAACCAATGCCAGCAACCCTTGAATGCCACTCCTGTTACATATTCCTCTCCCCATATCTCCTGCTACATCCAAGAGAAAGCAAGGACCCTATCTGATGTTTCAAACCCTGACCAGAAGGTAGGGTGATGCATGAGGAAGGTAGGAAAAACCGTCAGAAAAAGTTGCACAAAGTCATGGCACTCAGAGCCAGCCAGAGCCTTGAGGTGACTCTGCCTAAGCAATTAATTTAAACCAAGCATGTTAGCAGCACCAGATGGCCTTTGAACAACAAGAAAAAGGTTTTACTGGAACACACACTGGAACATGGAACATTTTAAACTAGGGAAAGCTCAGGCTGAACCAGAATATGAATTGGAGGGGCATGCACAATCAAGTACTGCTGTGCCTTTGTGAGACAGATCCTCACCTCCAGGCTGTGCCTGGGCCAGAGGTTGAATGACTGTGATGCAGCAGCTGCTTGGTGCAACAAATGCCCCGTGTTTCTCACTCTGGGTCCCGAGGACATGCCTGTCTCCCCCTGTACAGTGCCTGCCTGTTTACTGTCTCCCTGCCCTGCCTAAGTCTCTTTTGGCTCCTGCCTCTGCCTCTCCTGCTTGCTCTCCTTTCCTTCCTCATGCCTCTGTGGGAGTGTGGGGTCCTCCACCAAAAGGGAGCTTGGTTTCTTCCAGGGAAAGAGGAATCTCTCCTGTCTTTGGAGGTGAAGGCAGTTGACTTCCATTCTGCCTGTGCACGGCATTTTGGTAAAATGGGTGCAGAGCAGATGCTCTCCTAAGCTGAACTGAGTGCATGGCACAGAGCAGACACTGTCCCTCCTCTCCAGCAGCAAATCTCTCATGCTCATGGCAAGGCAGGTGTTGTGTGCAGCTATGGACTGAGTACCCAATCAGTTCCAGAATTGATACGTCATGCTAACGAGCATTCCATTAGTGGCTGAAGTGGCACAGATGCCTTACACATCACCTGAGCAATGTCCCCAGGCTCTCCTGCCCACTGGCCTGTGTAAGGTATCCCTTGCTCACTGGCTGGCCAGGCAGCAATCACATGCTTGTTGGCCAGCTGGCTGCTGCCATCCCCTCATCAGTGGGCGCTCTAATTTGGTGCCTACTACTGGTTTTATGATGCCATTTGTCAAATTTGACTGAAAGTGGCTAGTGAGCTCAAAAACCACTGAGAAGGAGGGACTGACAGACAGCTCAACAGATGAATGGGCAGATGGACAGTAAGTGTCACAGCTTAAGCCTCCCTTTCATAGCAAGTCAATCTGAAAATAATGTGGAGTGAGACAAATGATTCCTTCTCCCCCCCCACCCAGGGATATTAATCAAAATGAACACCTATGAATGCTTCACTCTATTTTTTTGGTTTGTTTTCTGCAGACTGAAAAATAACAAAGAAAAGATATTTCAAGCCAGAGGAGTGCATTAGTTTACAATGAAGTGGCTGAGTTGCCTTTGAGTTCCCACAAATTATACCTTTGCACTGTGCATGATCACAGTGCAAACTACTGAGAAAACTGCATTTCTTACCACTGTAGCACTTGCCACTCTACTTCTGCCTGGGAGAATTTCAGTGAGGCAGGGAGTAGAGAAGAGGGATGGGTGAATGAACAGAAATATCTGGAGAGAGCGTGTAGAAATGTAATTTAAGTGGAAAAATCCAGATTCCTTGAAGGTTAAATGAAAATGTCTGTGACCTAACACAATGGGTTTGGTACTCCAGCATGTAGGTAGCCTGACTGTATTCCTGATTTAGGTATTTGTGCAGTGCCTAAATGCCAAAAGCAATAATTAAAATTCATATAAAGATTCTGGTCTTATCTAACAAGAATGAATCACCAGCAGCTGTGGGACCTGTCAGAGAAGATTGATGGAGAACTTTCAAAGACCCTGAAGTGCCCTGAGCACTGTACAAAGGATAGATGAAGACCTTTCATCTGAGGCAAAGGGAAATACATTACGTACTGCACATCTATTTTAATTGATTGCTTTAATCTATGGAAGTTCTAGGTCTGTTTTGAACTCCAGGATTAAAAATATCTGCACCTATCAAAGACAAAGGTTTATCAGATTCAAAATTGCTGTCCATTCAGCCTATATGATTAATTCTACATCACTTTCTTTTTTCCTCCAGTGAGTTACCTGCAATACAGGAAAGTCAGTAAAGATAGAAAAGTTTTTTGTTTCAGTGTATCTTCCAGCAGCATGAGGTTAGGAACCTGCTGCTCAGCCCTGGGAGAGGGGAAGGCATTGACTCGCTGCTGGGCAAAACACAAAATGTTGGTCATGCTGCCTACCTGCAGTATCAAATCTCCAGTATAACAATAATCACAGGGAGAAGAGGCTGCAGCACTTGGGTTTCTTTTCACTGGAACTCACGTGAATGGATATAGGCTACTTCTACATGGGATCAAAGGCAAGTGAAAATCAATCACGGTAACGTTATTGATTGAAGCTGTCTTAACAGACATCTTTCACTGACATTTTTTGTGTAACCTTTAGACATCAAAGGCTGGTCACACATGGAAATGGGCTGCCACAAAGAGCTTTATAAAGCTCTCTTAGGATAAAATTTATAATCCTGCAGAAATCTGTTGGTAGATAGCTGAAATATAAGAGGTAAAAAAAGGTTTACTCTTTATGGTCTTTCAAAACAAAATCTCTGCTAATATATGTTATTTCCTAGGAGAGCACCCTTCCAAGGCCATCAGCCTGGCAAAGACAACATTACTTCAGTTACAGCTGCTCATAATTCTTTGCTAAAGAGAGATTTCTGTGTAGTCTAGGCTGACAACTGAAACCAGCAGTACTTATTAATCACAGGCCAGTTTTTTCTTTCAACTCACCCTCTCTGTTACCATACTTCTTTCCATCTCCTTTCTTTAATTTTAATTTACAATCACCTATTCTAATTTCCTCAAGTCACTTGATGTACGGCATCCTGATAAAACTTTGCTGAAAGGACTAAACCCACAGTGCCTCACAGATTGCTTCTGCAGTGTGCAGGGCCTTCATTTTGCAAACACAAACAGGGTGATAGAATGGGTCACCTTTTGTCTCATTTCATTGCTCCTAGGTGAGGAAACGAGCAAGGTTTGCTGCACCCACTGCAGGCCTCCTCATCTCTGCTGGTCTCACCCTTCCCCGCTGTCTGTGTATATGTAGGACACTCACAACCGCGCCTTCAGTTATTCATGCAGAGATTTCATGACAACAGAAGAAAGGGAGGGCTGCAATAAATACTTCTTCCTTTCCTTCCTTCAAGAGCTGAATATTTCAGAAATACTATGCTGATGATGAAACTTCATGTTTTTACTGTCATGACCCAATTTGATCTCCTGAACTTTCAGAATGGTTATAGAAATTACATAAAATTACTTCAGGTGACAGGCAGAGATTTTATGTCAGAAAAGAAGGTAGAGGTGTATTGTTTTACTTGTAATTTGAGCATATTTCATGTGGGAATCATTGACAGGCAAAAAACATAGATGCTCTTGGGGCTATTTTCAGTCACTTGTTTTGAACTAGAACATTTTGGGCCTGATGAAAAATCTATTGACTTTATTTGAAGAAGTATTGCAGATCTCTATGAACTTTCAACCGAATATTTCAGTCTCATGAAAAGAGGGAGCTGTCTAAAGTTCCTCATGCAGGTCAGCACAATATTTGCTCCAGAGGGGGAATTAATAATAGTACAAGCTCAGACAAAGTTTAACAGAAGATGAGCTGGAAATAAGAAGCATCAGCTCCTATCAATGGTGGTTCCTGCTAAAAGGAATGACCTCATGTTATTTTATTTTTCCATCTTTCCTACACTTATTTCCAACCTACCATGTTTCCCATCAGTTACAGGAAATTAGCTACAGAACCATGTTGCTGAAAATCACAGCAAAAGGGTTTTCTCATTGAAAAATCTTGAAAACCCTTTTCTTGTTAATGTGACATTTCCACTTTTTTTTTGTTTGTTTTGTTTTTGTTATTGTGACATTTCCACATTGTGCATAATTTAATCTTTCTGTTGAAGATACTCCTCTCTCTGCAGTAGTCTGTGAGACCCAGCTCTTTAGATGTTCGGTTATTCAAGACAGGGAATTTCTCTGTCCTAACTTTGAGAGTCCTTCTTGGGTGTTCCAATTTGGAGGCGAGTTGTCTCTGGACAGTTAAGGCAGCAAAGGGAGGGAAATAGGCTCATCATTATGAGGGCAGGCCAGAGACCTCTGTGCCTACATGGGGTCCCTTTTTCTCTGGGGAAGCTTTATTTTTCTCTTCCCAGAGAAACATTAAGGAAATCAACTTTCTGAGCATTTCAGATAAGTGTTTAGCATTTGGTGTCATGAACGCTTCCCATGCTGCTTATTAGCAGTGCAAATCTAAGAGTTTCCCTGTTTTAAAATCTTCCATGGATTTGCCTTTGCTCATTTTCACATCTCTCTCACCCAGCCCTTTGCCTGTCCCACTCCAGACTTTGCCAAGCCACAGTGGGGCTTCCTTTCCTTACAGCTTGTGCTCCATGGAGTGTCTTCACACACCACTTCAGCATCTCACTGATACACCACTTGTGAGGTCCCTAGCTGCCACATCTTCGCTGCCGCACTTCTGCCTCGCTGTTATCAATTTCTTAACATCTCTTTTTTAGCTTGGGAAATCAGTCTGAAGAAGTTTACATATTAGATGAAATGGCACTGTATTGCCCAAGTATTAATATATCTTCTTATTTGGTTTGAGGCAAATCTGTTTGAGCAGTCTGATGAAATGTACTTAGAAGGAGGCTTGAATTGAAACTGTAGGATAATACCTAAAAAGAAAGAAAAAGAAGGTGATCTGAATGCAGGAGACAAAGGTTTTAAAAGAAAGAACTGCTTAGGCCAGGTCATTTGATACTAGAGGTAATAAAGCACAAGAAACAAACTCTCATGTTGTTTTTTTAAAAATGACAATGGCAGGAGATAAAGAAAATGTGTATGTTGTCTGAAGGAAGGATAAATGGTTCAGGGGAGACAATAAAAAACACAGAATTTCAGTTACGTCATCACCTTCTTAGCACTTCCAAATTATTCTTAAAACATAAAAATGAAACAGATACTTCATTCCAGCCCCCACTACTCCCAGGTCTGCTGGTGGAAATTTGTGTCTGAATCCTAATGCCCTTCTGAAATCTCAGTCTTATTTGTTCTTCAGACAATATTTCTAAGGAGGGTCTACAGTGGGTGCTTTGTTAAGCCAGTATTTTCAGCCGCAGTGTGGAGAAACTATGGCCAGCCACTACATCTAATGTAAGAAAGTTGTACATGGACCAAGTCCTCTCTGACTGGTATTGTTTGTCAATAATTGGCATTTGGGAAAAGGAGAGAAAAAGTCTCTGCCTTTTGTTTCAACCTTTCCTTCTGCAGAAAAAAGGTTATTTGTGTTGTGGAGCTACTAGAGCTAAGCTGCAAATAGAGCAACATATCTTTGGGTCCTCAACTAAATTTAACTTCCTTTGTTATGCATTACTTCCACTTTCAAGATACAGACGCAAACTGTAGGATAAAAATCCAGCATACTCCTCAGATTTTGTTACACTTGAATCCCCTTCAATTTTGCAAATTTCCACAGAGTTTTCCTTTTGCTATTTTTAGAAGATTTTGACCACTTTTCTATATACGTGTTCGAAGATAATAGTGTGTTTTACTAAGGACTACACTACAGGATGTGTAGGGGTCTTACAGGAAGAATGAAGGAGCTACAATTTTGTAACATTCTGGAAGATCTAATTTTGATTTTTTTTCAAGGACTTGCAGAAAAATTTTATATAACCTGGAAAATGACTGCTAGTGTTCTGGAGCACAGAAAGGGAAAATGTACTTTAATTGTGGAATAGGAGACACCACTTAAACCAGTCTTCCTGTTAATTTTTTATAATGCAGAGTTGTGATGGTGATGAGACAAGTTGGTGCAGCTAAAATTTGGGTCTAATTGATGCAAGTTTTTACCTACAGGACTACATATTACCAGGAAAATGATATCTTGTTGATTTTTGTGTTCCTATTTCATGCATCTTCGCATCCTGCAGCATTTTTGCTCACAAATTAAACATCAGACTGGTGTTTGTTTAACAATGGAAACATGATCAAGAGTAAATGATTGTTTTGGGTGGCCAAGAATCCAGAGCTAAGAGAATGGAGAGCTTCAGGCATAGCTGTAATCAAAAACCTGATTGTCTAGAAATGAGATAATTTCAAACGAAGCTCAGCTATCTCTGCTCATCATTAATTATATTATTCAGATCCTACTACTTTATAAGGTAATAGTACTGCTTAATTAGCAGTGTTTTGAAAGGCAAGATGAAAACTCTATTGGTTCATTTTTCTTTGTCAATATTGACTCCCAGCTAGAGGGGTTTGGTCATGATGATGTGGGCAGCAGGGAAAGCTTGTGGATCCCTGTTGCGTCCTGCCTTGAGAAGCCACCGGTGGCTGGGCTGCCTACGTGGAAAATGCTACTGGTCAGGTTAGTGGTGCTTTCCATGCAAGTTCAGAGAAATTCTATTAGCCCTCCTCTGGCCCAGGTGGTCTAAAATCAGCTATAGACAAGGCTGCAGGTAATGAAACTGTTTTGTGTTGTATAGAATTAGAGACATACTTTGTCTCAAAGAGAACTTGGGTTTTATGGGTACAGGAGTGGATGCCTGTGTTGTGCTTCAGGAAAAGCTATCTAGAGAAGTAGGTGTTATTTTAATATATTATACTAACAGATCTCTAGGAGTGTGGAGCTGTCACCATTTTTCAGCAGTCTCAAGCTGGCATTGATTATTCCATGCCTATGAATGTACATTTTGTCCCAACATCATGTGGAGGGTACCGCAACTTCCCTATGCCAAACCAGAGGTGTGGAAATTTTAAGTCTAGCAGGGCTGTCTCTGTAATCCTTCTGTATTTTGAGATCTAGCAGTGACTCCATGGAGCAGGGACAGTTCTGAGAAACAAACATCAACATCTCCTCAGGGCTATTTTGAGCCCAAACAAACCTCCATGATTTTGGTTTCCTTGACAGCCTCAGGGTGGGATAGTCTGCCTGGACTTGGATACCTGGGCAGGTTTTTTGGGCTGATTTACTCCCTTTACCACAAAGTATATGTCTGGCTTTGCTGAAGTGAATGATGGCTGTTACAGTGATCCTTGCTGAATAGCAAAAATGTTTTTCATTGCATCAAGCAGCTGTAGAAATATGGCACTAAAGTAAGAGAAAAAGCTACAAACATTAAAAGTGTAAACTGATAGTGATAGCTTTTATTATCCCTTCAGACACTAATGGCAATTTTATTAAACAGCTTCTTCAGCTGGCTGATCGCATGAAGCAGAGCAATTAGGAACTAGGTAAGATTCATTGCACAAACAAAAATCTCAGGGAAATTATTTGTTTACTGTTTTCAGCATCTTTATAAAACACAGTGATATTCTCAGTAGAGCTGAAATATGTAATATGAAAACCAGAGTCGGGGAGAAGACAAGTTCACACTGTTCTGAATATGCACTTTGTTGCAACAGAAAAAATAGTCAAGCTAATTTTTAATTTGTAGGCATCTGTTCGGGGCTTGTGGTTGTCAAGAAAAAAATTATAATCAAAGTATGTGCACACCTAAAGAGCACCGACTAGGAGAATGTCAAGGAGATATGAAAACAAGCCTCCTCACAACCCACTTCATTTTGTAGTAAATAAGATGCAAAAAAAAAAGAAAACCAGGAAGAGGCCTGAATTGCAGATGAGCTGCTGTGAATAATGAAAATGGCGGAAAGATGTTATTCCACAGTGGTTTAAACTTCCCTGAACCTAATTGTCCTACGAGTGCTCACATGCCATCATGGCAAAACAGCCCCCACGAGGGTGCTGTGCCCAGCAGCAGCAAGTGGCGTGTGCTTGAGCCTGATCCTCAGGAGCAGGTCGTCTTGGAAAGCTGCCTTGACCCAGGTGTGCTGAGAGCAGGCAGCGCTCACTGCCCCTATTTGCTGCCATCAGACAGGAGGTGGTTTGCTTTTCACCCATCCCACACCCATCAAGTCTGCATCAGTTTTAAGTTGTCTGAGGATCGGCTTTTTTGATGACCTTAGTGATAGAGGAGTGCCTATCATGGTAGTGTTTGTTCTTCACCTGCTCCTAGCCAAGAGTGGAATTAACTCCAGTGAAATGAATAGAAACAACGGGTTTTGCAGTGATTGAGCTCAGAGAGGCTCTAAAAGAAAATGACTTTGAAAGGGAGCAGAGAGAAGTTCAGACCGAGGGTTAGTTTGGCAGTGGGGGAGAACAGGCTTCTGCAATTAGTTCTAATGAATTATAATAAACGTAGGGCAGTATCTCCCTAGCTTTACAAATTGAAGGAGTAATTAAATCTGGAATAAGCCACGGCTGAAATTCTGACTTAAATGCAAAGAATTACTTATTTTGTGAAGGTTGAGCTATGTCAGACTGTGCAGCTGTCTTAGTGACCAAGGAAATGGTTATTAAATGAGCTAATAATAGCAGAAAGGACAAAGGAATTATATTTCCTTTCAAAATATACTAGGAGTAATGTGTTGGTGAGTCTTACATTTGTACCAAATAAATAAGAAGAAATTATAATTAAGAATAAAACAACTAAAGATATCTTGGAGGATATCAGCAGGATTTCCATGGTAGAAATTTATGCCTGCTTGACCTCTTTTAATTATTAAGAATTGCTTAGCAAAATAATGAAGAATGGAGAATTAAGCTTCCAAAAATCTTAGGCAAAGGTTTACGGAAGAAGTCATTCACGATTCTAATGCTGCGTAAGGTGAGATGTAAATTTTTCCTGCTGGATTAAATGCCTGTACTGAACTGTTGAAATACAGGGAAACTGTCAGGGAAAAACTAAAGCAATAGTTATACAGTCAACACTAACAGGAAGAGAAACAATCTGTATCAGCAAGAGGAACTTCCTCTCTTTCTCTGCCATAATTGCATTGCATCCCTGTTACATTGGGGAAATTGATTACACCTGTTCTGTAATTACTCGCAATACTTGCAATTATCACACTTCCAATTACCAAATTATGTATACAGCTGTTTTTATCTTAGGCAAACTACATCTCTGAACTGAATTTCTTCATGCTGGTTATGTACTTGAGGCAACAAACATTCTGGAAAATTTGAGCTGTAATTTTTTTTTGCTGAGAGAAGAGGAAAAAAAATAATTCCTTTATTCTAATTTTTAACATTGTCTTTCCTAGAGTTCTAGAAGCTCTGTGCTTTGTCACCAGTAATCACATTGTACGTTGGTAGGGGGTTCTTCTTGGACCAGGGTGGCTGGATTTTGGGCAAATGATAGCCCTCTGAGGGTAAAAATGTGAATACTAATTGCAGACCGTCTGGTGTTCTTGTGATCTGGCCTGCTACTCCCTCAGGCCCTGTAGCAGGGAGCTGTCAGCGCTGGAATGAAAAACTAGATAGAGCTACTTTGGCATGATTAACCTAAATAATCATGTACAATTGTCATGCTGCTGTGACAACTCTCCTTTTCTTTTTCTCTAAACATAGCCCTGAAAATATATTAAATACATTAAATAAAGACAATATCTTAAGTCACTCTCATCTTCTTGTCATAAGTTGTCTTTTTATTCTCACTCTTTATTTTCTGCCAGCTGGTCAAATTCTAAACAAGTTCCAGCAAGTATTTATATTGCTTTTTTTTGACATTCAGTTTTGGGTACTCCTCCTTCCCACAAGAGGAAGCCTAAACCAAACCTCACTGAAACCCCACTTCAAGTTGTTTAGTTGTGGGCTTTCCTTGGGTTGCTCAGCTCATAAGTTTAGGGTGGATCTTTTTTCTAATTTTAAGAAGCTTCTTTCACGACTTCTCAGAAAAACTAATAAACCTTCTGCAGCGAATTTCTAGAGAATCATTAACCAGAGATTGGTTGCTTTGGATACAGAGGTAAGTAGCTGACTTGAAAAAAAAACAAACCAAAAAAACCGTGCAGTAGCTGTGCACAGATACAAAAACGAACAACCAAAACAATTTGACTGCAGCTCAAAAATGAGAAGAAGCAAAATTTTCCTCTTGTCACAGCAGACATTGCAGCTGAAGAGGTGAAGAAAGATGAAAAAGCAAAGAGATAGTAAGGTATGCCTTGAGGGTTGCTTCTACCCATATAAAGGCTGTAACACAACCCTCAACAAGAAAAAAAACCCAATAACCAAATAACAAACAAAACCAAGCAAACAAAAAACCACAAAACAACAACACCAAAAAACCCCAACAAAAACCCCCAAAATAAAACTAAATCCCCCCAAACAAAAACAAAAACAACTAAAAAGAAAAATACTTGAATGATGATGTAATCTCTAAATAATGAATCAATCTTTTTCAAGTCTAGAGATTTTGAGTTTGTAATTGCTGCCCTCATGGATGAAGTGTTACACAAATTTAAAAGCAACTTTGGCAGTTTAAGGGGTTTGATTTTATTTATTTTTTTTGCTTCTGTCTTGTTTTTCTTTCTGCTAGCTTTTTTTTTTTTTTTCCAAGCTGTCAACCATACAAAAATGCAGAACAATACACAAGAAAAGACAAGACCTTGTGAAACCAATTTCAGTGACAAATACACACAGATTGCAGGTGGCACCTGAGCTCTGCATTGAGGATGGACTCACGGCACTGGTCCAAGCAACAATGGCCCAGGACACTTGTCACAGCATGGGGAGGGTAGGATGGAGAGAAGTGGGTGGCATGTCCACTTTGGGGAAGCTGGTGTGAGTAAGGGCTCTTTAATGTCACTCTAAACTGAGATCCTGGAAGTGGGATCTGCGTTCACCCAGCAGGAGGGCAAAGTGGATGTAGGAGAGGCATTTTTCCCTGCTGGCAGCCTCTGATGAGAGGTGAGCTGCCAGTGACTCAGCCAGGGCTGGGCTGCTCCCCTCTCAGTGGGGGCGGGTGGGTTCCCTCTGTGACTTGTGGCAGGTTTCTGCGAAGGTATTCTCCATTTCCAGTGCTCATCTGAAGAGTTAAATAGGGACACAGGCATTTTTCTGCTTTTGGTAGCACTTAATGATCCCCAAAATGCAAATAAAAGAGACAGCTGCAGCTGTGTAAAATATTCCTGCTGCTGTGTTTTTAAGTACAAGGGGCTGAACATAAGGGCAGGCAGCCTCTGATTAAGCGCAGGTTTGTGTGGTGTACATGACTCAAACTTTGACACTGTTTGAACTCAGTGCTGACTCAATCTTAAACCTGACCATGAAGCTGAGTTTGTGCCTGAAAGTTTCATCCATGCTCTTTGAATCAACCCAGATCCAAAACCCCTCTGATGTAAAGGTTTTTAAGGCTGGCATTTATTCTACTGACATAAAACAATGTTTTCAGAAATACTACGTGGTGCCATAGACTCAAGAAAGTACAGATGAGTGAGAGATACTGTCTGGGACTGAGCACAAAAGAAGTTACTGCTTCCTCTGTAGTTGCTCTACATCATGTGGAACAAAATATCAGACAAGGAAAAAAGTTTTTTTCTTTTTTGAACACAGATCTTTTTCAAGCATCTTTGTTGCTCCCACTCAATAATGACAGTAACATGGCTAGTGCCCTGGGCAAGATGTGTAGTACTCCTGTGTAAAAAAGTGAAAAGGAAATACAAAGGTTTCCAGTGGTACAGGAGCTTGCCTTGGGCAGCTGTGTTTCATGACTTGTTTTAGGATGCCTATGTTCTATCAGACTACAGATACTATAGATCTCATGATTTCCAATATCTTGGTCCATCTGCTTACATTTTATATATATATATATATATATATATAAAAAACTATATAACTTTTTTTCTAAAAATGAAATGATATCATGTTCAGACAGGCAAAAAAGGTGAGAAAGGGAGATTTTGCCTTTAGCTAAACTGTATACATAAAGGCCTGGAGAAAACATTGCTGTTTTTCATCTTCCTAAAGCAAGTCTGACCAGGAACATTATAATTCCGACACTTCAGGTTAGCCTGGGAGAGTTGGGCCTTAGAATATCTAACTCCCAAAAGACAACAGCAAAATGTGAATCTTGTGAGAAAGCAGGTGCTAGGAAATTGGCTCCTCTCCAGGAGCTGCTTGGGCAGTCTGTCCTTTGGCACCATTTCTATATATTTCCATTGCAAGAAAAGCACAAAAAAAAAGCAATTCCACGAACTGCAGATCTGCTGGTTAAGGCAGCTTCAAGAAAGGCAGCTCTTGGAGAGGTTTGTTCGACAGCTGGAAGCAGGTTCCAGCAGCCACTGGCGTGGCTCGGCCATGCAATGGCAGCTGCTGTCCTGGCCAGCACTGTCCCTGCTCATCCAGGCTGCAGAGTCCCACGGCACAGTGCAGCATCCTACAGAAATGCTGGCTTGTGCCTGAGCACATCGACTGACTTTTTACATGGGCATATGGTGATAGGACATGTGAGGACAATTTTAAAGAGAGAGGAAAGTTTTAGATTATATTTTAGGATGTTCTTTACTGTGAGAGTGGCAGAGCAGTAGAACACGTTGCCCAGAGAAGTTGTGGATGCCTCATCCCTGGAAGTGTTCAGGGCCAGGCTGGCTGTGGTTTGGGCAACTTGGTCTGGTGGAAGGTGTCCCTGCCTGTGGCAGGGGCTTAGGAACTAGGTGATCTTTAAGGTCCCTTCTCCTTAAGGCCTTTCTATGATTCTATGACATTGCAGTTGTGCTGATGGGGTTCTCCAAACAGGGCTTTTGCCCAGGGCATTGCAGTGCAAAGCTGCAACAGAGACACTGAGGCTGCTGGGTCTTTCACCTTTCTCTCTCCAGTGCGGCTGCACAGGGTGGATGCCTCTGTCTAAGCCCTTTTAGAATCATTTAGCTGTGAATCAGAGCACATTACAGCAGGTAACTAAAGTCAGTGTTGCTGAGCTGTGAATGACAAATCCTTAACAGCAAAAGTTCTGAGCAGAAGTTTCAGCGTGTCATCCTGGGCCATTAAAAGGATGCAATAAGCAAGCATAAAGTCACTCTGAAATAGAAAGTAGGCAATGAAATTATTGATTCATATAAACTCTGAAGAACAAAATGCTTAAGCAGTCGTGTGTCATGATTTAACCTCAGCAGGCAACCAAGAACCACACAGCCACCTGCTCACTCCCCCACCAGTAGGACCGGGGAAAGAATCAGAAGGGCTTGTGGGTTGAGATAAAGACAGTGTCATAGGAAAAGCAAGTCATGCACAGAAACAAAGCAAAACAAGGAATGAATTCACTGCTTCCCCTGGGCTGGCAGGTGTTCAGCTATCTCCAGGAGAGAAGGGCCCTGTCATATGTCATGGTTACTTGGGAATACAAATGCCATCACTCCAAATGTCCCACTTCCTTCTTCTCCCCTCTTTCTATACTGAGCATGATGTCATATGGTCTGGAACATCTGTTTGGTCAGCTGGAGTCACCTGTCCTGGCTGTGTTTCCTCCCAACCTCTCATGCACCCCATACTTCCTCACCAGTGTGACAGAACAAGGAGCAGAAAAGGCCTTGCCTTTGTGTAAGCCCTGCTCAGCAATAACAAAAACATCTCTGTATTATCAGCTCTCTGTTCAGTGCAAATCCAAAACACAGCACCATACCAGCCACTGAGCAGAAAATTACTCCAGACAAAACCAGCACATTGTGTTATTCTCTGGAAATTGTTTCCTCCTTATTCTAAGTTACTCTCATGTGCTCCTAAATGTATTTTACTTGGTGGTTTAAGTCTAGAATTTTAGTATGGAGAAATAAAACACAGAAAACTACATCCCGTGGTAGCCTGACATACAAAAATGGATGAAAATCTGCTCTGGAGATTTGTTTCAGTGCTGGGCTGTTAATTTAAAGCCAGTATAGCCAGTAATTGCTCTTAGTACAGTTCCAAAACTCACTGAAATTCATGGCAAGGCAGAGAGTAAGCTCTGACAAGGCTGAAGAGCACTTTGATGTCTCATCTGGTATTAATTTGGTGGTTTTATGCAATGTTTTGAGAAGCATTCAGACTGCAGTGTGGGCTCATATCCTGTGTTGCTTGACCAGGACCCACTAGCCCATCACCTGGGCAGTGCAGATACTCAGCTAGGGAGCTTTGCTGGGGGGAGCCCATACCCTCCTCTCTGGGATTTCCTGAAGACATCTAGTCTGGAATCACTACCCCTTCATGAAACACTGAAGAAACCATGGAATTGCACGGATATATCTTGTTCTATGCTGTGCCTGATCTCCCATATCTGACAAGCATTAGCTCCAGTTCCTTGATAGGTATCAGTGCTCTTCCACCGTAGGCTGCTCACTGTGGCAGCGAGCTATGAGGACTTCCATGAAGGAGCTGTGTGGAAGAGATTCCTACCTGTTCAGGAGTCACTGTGGTGGGTGCAGAAGACCTCAGGCACAGAAGACTTCTTATGCCATTCAGGCCTTTTGCCATGGTTGGAAACATCCCTGTGTTTTGATGCTGCTTTCAGTGGAGCCAGCAATCTCCGTGATCTGGTTTGTTTGGTTTGTGTTTTGGACAAATTATCACTGTGATCTTGCTTCCTGACCATGATTTTCCTCTGTTAGTTTAGCTCTGTGTTCAAACATGCTATTAGGTTGCAGTGAATTTTTATAATTGTGAGGATGAGGGTCATCCGTTTCGTTGAGAAGAGTGATGTGCTGGGATGTCTGAATTTAAGTCATGAGGCGTGAGAGCCACTACCTCAGCACTGCAGATGTCAAAGTGAGGCCGAGGCCAGGCAGGAATTGATGGCTGCCCCAGCCTTGTCTCCAGAATGTCCAGGAGGAAACACTGGTAGGAAGCCTCTAGACAGTGTGGGGTAACAACAGTCACAATAAACTCTTATTGCAGAAGCCGATAAAACCCTCTGGTCTTGGCTGAACCTGAAATGCATGTCCTTGCTGCAGCTGTGCCTTTGCTTGGTGGCAGATGCTTCTGCAGTTTGAGCTGATGAAGCTGCTGAACTGAAAGGGTAAGGAAAAGTCCTATCTGACCACACCAATATTTTTTGATACAGCAAAAGGGAAAAAAACCCACCTCACTGCAGGTTTTGTCACCATCGACTTCTGACAATGTCTGCTATGGGGAGAATTGGGCTGCTCAAGACTGAGAGTAAAAGAGCTAATAAAGGACAAGAACCCTTACATAGTTCTGTAATCCCTTCCATAAAAATGCATCTCACGGGCATTAATGAATCAGTCTATAACATTTTACAGGCAGGCAAAGACTTCAGCAAGGCTAAATAAGGAAAATTTGAAGGGTCAGTCTTGGGTCATTTGGAGAGGCCAGTCTGGGAACTTACGTAAGACAAGAAGATGATGAATATGTGAGCATAGAGAGCTTGCTCAGAGTCCTTAGGATGGTTCCAGGCTGTGACTTCAGTGATCACTGCCCAAGAGGCATTTCTGAGAATTTCCTAAACACCAGCCCTGCTGTAAGTGTTGGAGGTCAATGGCTTTTCTCTTATGAAGAAAGGAAATATGGAGGAGTCATAGCTGATAAAGCAGTTACTCAAAATATCTATTGTACCTCTGCTTTTGTAATTTTGGCACAGCCTTCTGTCAGCTGATTCTACATTGAGGTTTAAAACTGAGAAATTTGTCGTGGATTGGAGAAACTGTGTAGCTGCACAGGTAGCAAGCGCAGAAGATGCTTATGTGATCAAGGTTTCTGATTAATTTCGTTGCCAGCAGGGAGAGCATAACAAACAAAATCCTGGGTGATTTTCTGGAAGGCTTGCTGCCATTTCTGTCCCCACTGGGTCAGGTGTGGCAGGCAGTCACATCACCAGTCCCCTGATACAATGCCCCCAGCAGCCTGTCCAAACCCCTTCATAAGTCCTGTGACACTTGACAGGCACCAGTATTGCCTGGGCAGACCTCACTGGGAGTGAGTAGAAGTCCACTGACACCCTACAGTGTAAATTTCGCTAGATCATTGTGACAAAATATATTCCTTTTATGAAAAAATCCCCTTGCTGATGGAGTAGCTAGTGCATCAGTGGATCTGATTCAAACCAGACACTTGAACCTGAGGTGCTCATAACTAACTTCATGTGAGAACCTTGTTAGTGACATCCCAAAGTTAACAACCTTATTTGCTTATATTTCTTTTGCTTTTCCCCTAAGTCATTGTTTCTTTTATTTAGAGCCACTTCTGCTTCTGAGTTCATGATCCTTTGCATTTGAAGTCACAGCTTTGTAGGAAAGCATCTGATTTACTTAACAATCCGCCTTCTTCCTTTTTTAGTGCAACAAATTGAATACATTAATAAAAAAATGCCCACATCAACAAAAAAAAGCCTGAACAAAAATCTCCCCAAACCCCCAGATCATGTTTTCATAATGATGGTGACTTAAAGCACACATTAGCATTCTGTGTTTTATTTTAATTGAAAGTGCACCGGAAGAATAAAATATTTATACTTGTGTGCACTTCTTTCCTTTCTGACAGCGTAGAGACTATGATAAGCTTTTATGAGACTGTAACAAGATAAAAATTTTTCAACAAATGCTAATATACATATGATATGTATTCAACAACACCTTCTTATTATAGCCATGGGAGATCTGTCAAAGGATGCCCCTGGTTGTGCAGGAATGTTGGACCAGATGACCCACTGTGTTCCCTTCCAACTTTACCCATTCTGTGATTCTGTGAAGAAAGTAGAAACTAATATAAGCCTCAAGCATTTCTTGGGTTAGAGGACGTCTGCAAAGGCTACACGGACGCACATGGCCTAGCAAAAAATGGTGCTCTGGAAAACCAAAATTTCTCTATCTTTTTCATTAAATCAAATCATTTTGGGTGACACTGCCATATAATTTCTCTTCTAAACAGAAAACATTTTATCCTCAAAATTCTGTCTAAAGTCTCATTTTCCTGCTCCTAACATCTTCAGTGTGCCTGGGGACACAGATTTATTTAATTGCCATTCATATTGATAGCAGTGTCTCACTGCTGGTAAAGGAGAAAGACCCTTGAATTTAGGAATTTCAATTTCACATAGTCTCCTTGATTGCAAAAGAACTGACTCTGCAGCTGGAGTAGTACTAAGAATTATTAAAGAGAGACAGCAATGCAGTGCACAGTTTGCATTTCTTTTCATTTGCAGTTTACAATTTCCTTATTCAGTTTAGAATAGGGGTAAAATTAGAGAAAAAGCTCTAAAACCTCTGTATTAGCATGCTAGAACTATAAACTTGCCCCAAATCCCCTAGAGTAAATACATATGGCTGCAATGGTTTCATCTGAGCCCTGATGAATTACACTAAGTAGAGCTCATATTCTATTATTACGATGGTTATTGTTTTTCATAAGACTCTCAGACCCACTGAAATAACTTAGAACCATATGAGCTTGACTGTGTTTTCACAGACATTGTTGCAAATGCAAAACATCCATCAGTTATAACAGGAATAATGGTGAAAGGGGGTGAAAATCAGTTTTGTGTGCTTACTGACAGCCCTGCATGTTTTCAAGGAAAAGGAAAAATTTTTTCCTTTTCAATAACTCATTATTTGCAGACTGATGATCTGGTTTTTTCCATAGGGAAATCAAAGGAAGAATAAAGAAAAGGGAAAAAACCTAATTCTGAACCCTGATAAAAGGCAAAGGTGTAGTTTCTGAATCCTTGAGCTGGTCAGCTGAATTCCAACCTGATCTTCTGTTTTCTTTATCTTCTGGCTGTGTGTCTTTTTCTGAGTCCTGAACTGCCACTGATGCCTAAATTAAAATTCTCACATTGAAGGGAGTGCAGATTCTGAATCTCAGGTGAAGCTGCTACCAGTCTGTCTAAGGCTGTCTCCTGCACACAATGGATGTAAATATTCACTGTGCCTTTGATGTGACCAGGTTAAAATCCTGTCAGTATTCAGACAGTGTCTTCCTAGTTCACTTGTGCCCGTTCTCCATTGGCAACAGTTATTTATTTTTCTCACATGAATTATATTCTTGCACCAAAAGACTGTCAAGTCTAGCAATTTTTTACAGACACAGCAAATGGCAGGAGCCAAATGCACAAGGCTTCCCCTCAGATTCCCTCTCTACTGCTAAATAGACTTGCTTAGGCCAATTTTATCTGTCCAGGGTCTTCCTCTCAAATTATGTTAATCCAAGGCTGCCAGACTTCTTGTTGCTCTATTACTTCCTGAAATACAGAATACTTTCAGTTTTCTGGCTTCCTCAGCTCTGGAATTAGTTGCCATGTGTCAAGTAGTTTAAATATGTGTATTTTCAACAGTAATACAAATAAATTAAAAAAAACAGTAAGGAAAAACATCAATACCATTGTGGTAGGTAACCTCTGAGATGCTTTAGATAGCAGTACATGGACCCCAGGAGCCCACCTACCAGAAGCTGAAAACCACAAAAAAAGATAGAAATACCACTAACAATGATAAATGAATTGGCAAAAAAGACATAAAAAGGGCAATATGGGACACACCAACCTGATTCAAGTGAGTGGTCTTTAATTCAGTGGCTTCTTCCTACCTGTGCTGAGTGCTAAGATTTTTCAGAAGATTAATTTTTTCAAAATAAATCATAAGAGAATGTTGTTCAGGGGAGCTTTCCTGGAGCGCCTTATTTTATGAACTGAAAATAAAGATGTTTCTCTTTGTTATATTATTTGTTATTCTTTCACTGAAGCAACGTGTGTATACATCACCAAAATGGCCTGAGCCCTCTAAATCTTTTAGAAGGCTGCTGTGCCTGGGCTAAGTAAAATCTTGTGTTAAATGAGTTTGACAGTCCAGTCACGCATTTTAATGGCAGTGTTTCTTGGTGATATATATACATTTATTATCTTTCACTTTAGGCAATGGCTTCATAGTGCTGTTGGAAAAGAAAAAAATCTCAGTGGACACCCAGTTTCAGTTAGCACTGGATGCCTGTTTATATATAAGGCATATTTTGAAATGCTACATTAAATACTTTCCATCTTTCACTTGCAGCTCGGGGATAGAAAAAGCCTGACTGAGAAGTGGTTTATCTAGGATTCTATTCTTCTGATTTAATTCAAATTTTGCATTCAGAGCAGAAGTGAATACTTCTCATTATTTCCATGTTTTTTGAAATACTCCAGGAAAAACACAACAGGCATAGCAAAATAAGCATCTCTTAAATTCACCTTTGCATGACAATACTGAGATTGTAATGCTTATGTCTTATGACTTCATCATCCTAAGCACAAACTCTTGACAGTGGTTACCAATGCACCAAATGCACTTGATTTCCTGAAGAGAATAATAAGTCTTCTGTCACTTGCAATGTGGAAATTCAGGTGCCTCTTCAACAACTTCATGGTTTAATAAGTTTAATAAGTCATCTTAAGGGTTAAAAAGAGCTAAAAGGGAATTAAAATATGCTGCCATATTTTGGCATAATGAGTATTATAACAGTGTATTTCTGAGTGTTGTGTGTGCCTTGAATAAGAACATGCTTGGAAACAGCCAAATGTGATTTACAGCTAGACTAAAGTTAGAGTAAGAAGAATGGACGAGTTAGAGTAAGAAGAATGGCAAGAAGAATGGAGACACTTCTTATATTTCACCCGTTCAACTTCTATATCCCACATAATCACACAGTGTGACCTAATGCAGTTTTAAATTGGAAAAGGGCTTACAAGCTTGGGTTCATGCATGACTGATGTGTATTTTTGTTAAATGATAATTTCCATGGGAGTAGACAATCTGATAAAGCAGGCATGAGAAAACTCCTTTTCTAGTGGTATTACTTGGTATTAAAACTGATCCTGGAAGCACTAACAAAGACCGAGGTGAGAGCTTGTCAGGATTTTTCCCTAGAAAGTGCTGATTCATAAAAAAGGAGAAGTGTTTAAAGGAAATCCACCTGTTTTGATATATGGCTGGAGAGAACTGTGAATGGTTTTGTTCCAGGCTTGTCCAGGCTTCTCATTTCTGTGGCTTGGGGGTTACATTCCCATCATGATGGTCTCAGGTCTGACAACTTGTTGGTTTGTTGGAGGGGTCTGGAGTACCTCTGAAATCCAGACTCAGCTGCTCTTCAATGCTTGGCCCCATAACAGGGAACCTGAAGAGTGCTTATGTATCTAATTCTGGCGCATCTTATAAGTAAGAGTTATGAATACATCTGCATCTGCTCTGAAACACTACTAGAAAAAAACCTGTGAAGAAGTCACAGAAGAAATTAGTAACCACCAGACTGCAGAAGATTTATCCTGTCTCCAGATAATAAGACCTCAGTTCAGAAGTGAGCAGAATTTTGTCTTTGGCTTCAATCACTTAAAAATGGTCCACAGTGAACAAGATGTCAAGTCAAGGAAGAGCAAACAGAAGAATGGTCTCAACTTTTAATCAGAATACACTTTGGTTTTTTTTGTCCCAGTAAGGACAAGATAAATGGGCCTAAGTGTGAAGGAATGATGGTATGGCCTCATCTGGTTGCTCTGGGCTCTTAAAGCTTTGCTTGTCAGTGTTAGAACCTCTGAGATACCTGAAAACTCACATAGCAAACTTTGTGTTGGCAAAAATTGGAACATTTTCTTTGACAGCCATTACTACTAGGGCTATGCATTAAAAAAAACAAAAAAAAAAAAAAAAAAAAAAACAAACCAGAAAAAATACCCAGAAAGAAATAAAAAATATCAAAAGCTGAGAAATCAGAACAAAATAACAGCTTGAGAGTGGTGCTGGTTTTTTATGCTACCACAAAACAGATCAATCCATGCCTTGAAGTGAGCACCCATGCGTATATTCTTTTCAGCTGAGGTGTCTGCAAAACTTAAATAGATCTTCTGCCACATTCTGTTATAAATCTCTAGCCTCTCTCTAGCAGCTTGAATTAGAAATACTTTTCAGGTTCTAGTTTTAATTGCCTGCAGTGCTAGCAGTCATTTGACAAACACATGTTGTTCAACAGCTATGGAAGCCAGGCTGCACTTCTAACTAGCAAAAAATAGGTGCCAGGACTTTCAGAAGATGAAATACGTCTTTGAAAACAGATAAAAACTGCTGAAAACACTTACAAAATATGCTCTGACATCAGAAGTCGTGAGACTTATAACCTCCCAGTGTGTTTGTGGTCCTGCTATTTTCATGTCATATGCCCAGTGAGCACGCAGGGGAAAAGAACACAATGTTCACTGCCTTTTCTTGAACTGGCAGGTGAAACACACACGTCCTGCAGCTGCTGGGGAATGTGTTACCCACTACAGTACTGTCCTGAAAACTAGAGTGATAGGAGAGGCTCCATCTTAACACTGCAATTCATATTGCCCTTTGATTATCTAGAGAAATGTGTGACCTGCCTTTTGGGCAGTAGAAATCTGCCAGATTTCCTGATACCCAGCAGCTAGACCTCCTGCAACAGAGGTAACACCTCTTGCCTTGAGCCTTTTACCTTGAAACTTTTGCTGCAGAACGTGCCATTCTTGGTGAGTCTGGGGCATAACCTAATCACTTTCTTCAAACAATAAATAGAGCAGGGTTTGAGACTTTTGTGTGACAGAGTGACACAGCTTTTCTCTGAACGCTGTTTTCTTTTTTCAGCATGCTTCTTAAAATTGTGGAAACAACACAGTTTTTCGGTAGGAGCTGCAGGAGTATTGTATGTACGAGTTTGAGTTTATATAACTCCTGATTGTGTTTGATATTTCAATGTTTATTGAATTCTCTCTTTTCACCAGAGTCTTTCTGGGAGCTTCTTGGGCCCAAGTATTTGCTATATAATCCACAAGAATTCCCCAGACGATCAGCCCTCTTAGCCTCCTCTGCTTTGCAGTTAAAGGTAAAGCAGGGCATCCTGATGTGACAGAATCTTGGTATGTGTAGAGCCCTGGACCTTTCTGAGATTATTTGGTAAGGTAGAATTATACTTTCCTTGGTTTTTATACTTTTTCAAGTACATAATAATGCCTGTTATAATCCTGCAGGTGTCTAAGAGAGAAACTTCCTAGGTAGGTATTTTTGAGACACATCCCCTGAGTTATCTTTCTGCATCTCAGTGTCACACTTCTGCAACAGCAAAAACAGAGTTCAGTTTTGTCTTGAAGGCTCAAGAAAGATGTTTCATATACATTGTGATGTTCATGCTGTGGCAAAATACCAGAAGGAAAATATTTCAAAGATCTCTGCTAGATATGACTGAAGTCCCACTGATAAAGCCTTACTGTATCAAACAGCCTAGGTAACCAAATTTATTGTCATGGTTAGTCAGGATTGCTGAATATTTAATATATTGCTTCTTGTTCTTAACAAGATTTTGACATTATAAATGCAAACTTCTAAAGGGACACCATTGCCATTTCGATAACAGTACCTAATTTTTGGAGGGTTGCTGCTAATGCTATGCTCGGATCAGTAAAAGATTATTTTAGGGGAATTTCCTAGTTTTCTTCTATCCAGAAGGGGAAAAAAGTGCTTGCCCTACAAGGCTGTCCATGTTGTCTCTTAATCTTCTTTGATCTTTTTCATGTCTTTATACTGTATGGAGTTTCTGTGAGTCAAATTCCACTGTCAATATGCTCTCTGTCCATAACCTTCTGCTTAAAATAATTTTATGCTGCTATTCTGATACCATACTTTCAGTGATGACATAAATGCTTATGTTGTGAGTAGGGTAAGTTACAGCTTTAAATCTCACTGTCTTTTTCTGTGTTTCTCTGCACGCACACAGATGCACACAAGATTTAGACACTTCAAATACGAAAAAGAAAGGTTAGTCTCTCTACTGGAATACAGAATACCATTACAGAAGCATAATGGTATTTTTTCCCCTAATACCAGTTTGCTTCATGATCTGATAAATTCTGCTTTACTGCAAATGTTAGGCTGTGGTCCTCTTGAGCAACTATATTTCACAATATTTGAACCACCACCTCGAGAAAGTAGTAATGGCATTTATAACAAAAAAACATAACAGAGAAAACTCTTTCAGAGAACAAACAGAGCTCTGAGGAATAATGACTGCTCCCCTCGAAAGTGCAAAAATGTCATGAGTTACGGATGTTGTAAAATGAGGTAAAGGCAAGGTGGGTTTGATTCTGTAACAAAGGTGAAAAGGAATTGATTGAAACTGACATGAAAGAAATTCCTTAACACTTTGGTTGGGATTCATGTTTTCCAAGAAATTTGTGACAATATAGTTGAAAAACCGTTGACTTGGTTGTTGTAATTTCTAACATAAACCCAACAAAACAATTGAGAGACTTAATTAGAGGATAACAGTAACAACAAAACACTTTGAGTAACATACTATAATTGATGTTGACACTGAAATTAATGCTTCAGACAAGGTATGCTTTTCAAAATGAAAATTTCCATCTTATTAGATGCAGATGTGTTGAAAGAAAATGGGGGGAACTCTGTCCACAAGTGAAAACAAACCACTTAAAAACTCTGTACAGTGTTTGATAATGTTTTTATCTCCCGTATATTTGTTTACTTTTAATCCTAGACTTGTTTCTTTGCTGACAGAACATATTTATAGTCACAAAGACAAAATGTACAAGTATGTCATTATAGCTCTTATTGAATGAGTCTTACACATTTAAATTTATATTCATGCTTAAATGATTTTCTGGCTTCAAGACACAAGGCAAGTTAATGTGGTCAGGAAACTGATCCATTCAAATTATTGGACTTGTTGATCATCCTTTTTATGCAGAATAACATTGGCAACTGATATGGGATTCAGGCCACTCTCTTCAGGTTGCAGACACTGCTACAGGAAACACACATTTTCAAAAATTAGCTTGACATTGTGAAAGTTCACCTAGACAAACTGGGAGCCAATTAAACATGTGGCAATAGACAGCTACATGAAGAGATGGACCAAACTGGGTGTTTCTGAAAAGAGCAAGCTTGTTGTGTAGAATCTAAAAATGCCATATTTCACAATGATACTACAAGCTGGAAAAAAAATACACACAAAGCTCTTCTTGATACAAAACCAAACACATGAAAACTCAGAAAAGACTGTCTAATTTTGGTTAAAAACTTGTTAGAGTCACATTTTTTTAATAAAGCCAAAGTTCAATCTAAACTGAAAAAAGACCAATAAATGAAATGATCACTTACATTAAAGCTGGTAACATATTACATCAGAATTCAAATCATAATAACAGGTTCCTAACATTACAAAAATCAATATATGAGTCTAATCACAAAATGTCAACACAGCTTTGTGAGGTTCTGTTGCCTTACAAATTTCCTCCAGTCTGTAACTCGGGGCTTTGAGCTGTCCGCCAGTCCTTCTCATTAAGGATACCATTTTATGGGACCTCCTTTCTGTATCATTGTATACATCATCAACAAACAAACTGAAAAACGCTGGCCCCAGTTTTGATATCTGAAGTATATTTCAAGTCACCAGACACAAAACGGCTGTTGCCCTCTTTGTACTTGATGGTCTGCCTAAATTTGCAGCCCATCTAGCACTTTGGGCAGCCCAAGATTGCTGCTCCCTCCTTAGAGGGCTGTTTTCATTCTTTGTGGTAACAGAGCCCAGTGATACCTTTGCATGGGTTCACTGTTTTTCAAGGACGGTAATGAAAAAGCAAAACAAGGTGCACCATCAGGGTGTAATGCAATTGTGAAAAAACAATCCTTTAAGACAATAATTAACAATTCCCAGGTTCCGGGGATCATTGCTGGATCAGGAATTCTGGGCTGCTGTGCACCCATGGGGTCTATTACTGCATTGATAGCTGTCAGATCAGATCTCAAATTTGCAGCCCATCTAGAGCTTTGTGCAGCCCAACATTACTGTTTCTTCCTTAGAGGAATGTTTTCATTCTTTGTGGTAACACAATCCAGTGATACCTTTGTATGGGTTCACTGTTGTTCACCCACTGGGGGACACAGAACCAGACAGTTCATGGGAAGCTACAAAAAAATCACAGAAATTAAACAATCAGCAGCTCACTAGAGGTCTCACCCCAATCATATGCCACATAGAAAAGCTCTGCAACCCCCATGTCTGGTCAAATGAAGTCACAGCTCAAACTTTGACCTGCCAACTGCAGCTGAGTAATTAATCAAGAACGAAAAGAACTGAGAACAGAGCTGAATTATTTTATTTAATGAGCTCTGGATTTGCTCAAGTCCAGAGCAAATGTCCTCTAGAAACTGATGTCTTCTAGAAACTTATTGAAGAAACACTTCTCAAATTCTTTCTCTTTAAATTTAGTTGGGATTGGCCTTCCATCTTTCACGACACTTGTGATGTATTAGAGTGATAAGCATCTAAAGCAGCAAACTCTGATTGTAATGGTTTTCTCTTTTTTTAGTTTGAAAAAGTAATTTCAGTTTTGGCATATCTGTGGCAACAACAAAATCGTGGGAATCAGTGAGCTTGCTGATATTTCAAAATTCCTGCTGTCTCTGTTTACAGACTTACTATTATATATTGTTAAATTTCAGTGAGATATTCAGACTGCATTCAATATGAGTAAAGATCTTGAGTGGTGTGGAGAGAATTAATCATAAAACCCACAAAGATAAAATAAGGCACCCTGGGAAAGCTTGAGGAAGGAATTAATACAGAGGTTTTTGTAGCTTTACATTACCTTTCCCATTTTCCATTTTCTTAATCCCACTCTTAGAAGTCGTATGTAAAGAAAACATGCTGATACTCAGGCGTCATTTGTGATTATTGCATCATGGATAACAGTAAGTTTTAGGAGGGATCTGAATAAAATGTTTGTGCTGTGAAAATGTACACAAGATAGGTTACAGAAAAAACTCAAGCAAGGAAGTGAAAGAAGGAAATGAATGTACTAAGGATATAAACACAGCTGAGGTGAGGAAGATCTCTACTGCAGGTTATTCCGATGGGGGTTCTGGGTGTAAAACCAAACAAGTGTCAAGAAACAGAGCATGTTGTGCAGCTCAGGTCTGGTATTTCACGTGTTTTATCTAACCCTGTCTTCAAGCTAATCGACTCAGTCAGAGGACTCTCCTCCTGTGGCCAGAATTCTGTGGTGTTTCTGAAGCACCATGAATTGTGCCAGACCTCCAACTAGACCCTGTACCACTGATTATGACCTTCTGGGATCTGTCGCTCAACCAGTTCTCAATCCACCCACTGTCCACCCATCCAACCCACGCTTCCTGAGTTTGCCAATGAGCATGTTGTGAGACTGTTGAAAGCCTTGCTGAAGTTGAAGTAGACCACATCCACAGCTGTCCCCTCATGCATCCAGGTTGTTTTCTCATTGTGGAACGCAATTAGGTTGGTCAAGCAGGATTTGCCTTTAGTGAATCCATGCTGACTACTCCTGATCACTTTCTTGTCATCCTTGTGGATAGACGTGGCCTCCAGAATAAGGCATTCCACCACATTCCCAGGGTCTGAGGTGAGGCTGATAGGTCAGTAGTTCCCTGAGTCCTCCTTCTTGCTTTTTTTTGAAGACTGGGGTGACATTTGCTTCCTTTCAGTCCTCAGACACCTCTCCTGATCCCCACAGCCTTTCCAAGATGATCATGAGGGGCCTCTCTATGGTGTCCACCAGCTCTCTCGTGGATACATCACTCTCTTTCAAAAGTGTCGAAATGTCTAAGCTCGTAATGTCTAAAAATGTTTTGCCCCTTTTCACTTTGGACTTGTTTATGGCAATGTGTTTATGGCAATGTTTATGTCACGGTAACTAAGCATCTCTGAGCTCTTTTTGTGAAATTCAGGACAATAACTAAAAACCTTGCCAACTAAATTTCTTTTGATGAGCTTACACTGAACTATTTCAGAAATCAGGCTTCACAGCAGTGTTTGAATTGTCACTGTAAATTGACATGGAGAGGGACTTTTCCAGTACTGTGATCTCATGAAATGTCACCTTCCATTAGGTGTCATTCTGACCTTATCCAAGAAGAGAAGGTGTGTGTGACTTTGGATTGAAAAAGTCCCAACCATTTTCTATGAATCTTGTTCTGAAATGACGAAAGCCATTTTCTGTCAACTCTGCCCTTTCTTCGATGAACATAGCCCTCTAGATACCAGTATAAGCAGATGGCACAGGTAGAGTAAATTCTACAGAGTTCTTGTGTAAATGGTGTGCAGCTTGCAGGGCTTGTCAGGTTTCTCTTTTTTTTTTTTCACTTTTAAAGGTCATTTCTACATGTAAAAAAATTTATGATGCCATTGGAGAAAGCTCATTTGTGTGTACTTGCTTAGAAAGAAGATGGTGCAACTAGTAATTAATACAAAAGAAACACTGTATTGCTCTGCACCAGACTTTTACTCAGGGACAGGGCAGATGTGCCCACCATTGTGAGCACTTTTTGATACTTAAATTGTAATTTTTGACCCTTAGATTGGAAAGCCAGCACAGTGTCCATGCAAAACAGTTCATCAGGGACTTAGATTTGCTTTCAGACAACTTTTCTTCACCCTATGAAGTCATTAACCCACATCATAGAGTACAAAGTACTACAGAGTATAGAGAAGTGGTACCACCTTCAGGGAGGAAAACCTGAATCAACTATAAGGCTTTTTTTTGTAGACATTATGGCCTTTCTGTTGGCAAAAGCTGGTCTTGCTCCACTATTTTGCTATTGTTTTGCCAGCTTATACCGGTTGAAGATTTACCTCTAACAAAGAACTTTAGTGCTGTCAAGCATTGCTCAGCTGTCACATTCTGCATTAGCCTCTTCTCTGAATAAATGAAAATAGCTAAACCAAATAAATTTTATCTGTCAACAGAAGCATGAGAAAAGAGAAATACCCATGCACCTCAGTGTTTGATAGCTCTCCTTTTCTCAGGAAGCTAAAATAATTTGTGGTTCTCTTGCCTAATTTTATTCTCAGTCTTGAACAGTCTGACAAAGTAAGAACAGCATAATGTCAAACCAAATGAGAAGAGATAGAAGGTATTTATTTGTATGCAGGGACAAACTATCTCTTTCTTTCTAAACAGAACAGGGCTAAGCCGAAGAATTGTAACAAGTCACTGTTATCTATCTGTATGAGGTTCATGTGAGGTTATTTTCAATCTGTTTTGTATTTTCTACCCATTTTAGTGCTCATGAAAAGCCAAGTAACAACCCCCCCAAAACAAACAAACAAACAAACAAACAAACAAACAAACAAAAGAAAAGAAAGGGAGTGGGGGTGAGGAGGAAAGGATGGAGAAAAGGGCCCTATTCCTCTTTTTGACTTGAATAAAACTACTGATGTTATGGTTCACTAAAGAGGTCATGTTCTGTGGCTGAAGCCAGGGAAGGATTACAAAAAATTAAAATCACCAATAACAACTTCCTCCAAATCGCAGCTAGCCTTTCTACTAAATGCCGTCCTACAAGGCACCAAAACCACATCGAGCTCAGCACAGAACTAGCAATTACTTTCATCCTTCTCCCCTCATTTACTCTTGTAAAGCACTCATTAAGCTGAGGAATGACAATGTTTCTGTACTGAGCCTTTTTGATTACTTTCCTTCCCAACCTGAATTTGTTCCTCATGACCTTTAGAGCTATCAATTTAGAATTTTCCCATTAGTCACTTGGGCTTGTGCTTGATTGAAGCATCCTTCTAGGCGTGAAAGAGCTAGTGCAGTGACCTGGTGAGGCCCTTACATTGGCAAACTCCATTTCAGAAATCTGTACAAGTGTCTAATCCAAAATCCAGAACAGTCTTCTCATTCTGTGGGATATTTATTATCTCGATGTGTGAAGTGGGAGGTTTAATAAGGTGCTTTCCCCCCATTGTATTATTGTCATTTGTTTCCCCCTCCATGAAATATTTGAAGAAAATGTAGATCCTTCAGATGAGTGTAAAATGGAGAATACATAAAAAGGTTCTCAGGCTTCAGTGTGACAACCTAAGCTTGTTGATTTGAAGGCAAAATGTCAGTGCCTTGTTAATTAAAACTCCCAGGAGAAATCTATCTTTTTTAATCTGAATGTGTCTGTGAGTGATGGAGCACGTGAATATTTTCTTTGCATCTCTCCCTTCCCCCACCCTAAAGAAAATTAATATATTGCTATGTTACAGACCTGTTTCATATTTCAAAAAAATAAATGGATTTCATTCATTTTCCCCCTGAGCACTGACTTCGGCCTTTTTTAGGTTTGGCTTGGATTTTCTACTTCTCTGTTTATACAACATTGTGATCCTCCACATCCTTTGGCAAAAAAATGAACCTGTGACAAAACTAAAGTGTGAAGATGAAATAGTGATGTGACTGCTCAGTGATAATGTTAACCTAACAGCTTATGATAATGCTGATGAATGGTGGATGCTTAAAATCTACAGGTAATTTTTCTTTCACTAATAATTTTTCGGGGTAATTTTCTTGTCTGCAAGAAGGTTAAATTTACCACTTTTATATTTCATCAGCATGAAAAATATATTCTTGCCTTTTTTTTTCAGAATTTGTTATTATGTTGATGTGGCCTTACCAAAAGGATTGAGATCTTGAACTGGTAAACAAAGCATTTTAAGAATGTCTTGCAAGTCTAAATTTGATAGTTTGCCTAATATTTGGAAATGCCATGGGACCTAATTCTATTTGAGACCTGAACAGTAGACAGATCAATAAATATACAGTCACAAATATTTGATATTTCATTGTATGTGGTACCACAATAAATTACACAACACCATAAACCCAGTTTTAAATATAAGGCACAAATTGAATGAAAGGCAGGTTGAATTTATGGAAAACACGACAGCTTATATGCTCAGGCAAAAGGTTAATGTAATATTCAGAAAGAAACCATTTTAGCTTCTGTAGCCAACATGCACCTATAAACAGGTACAAATGCAACTATGGATGTGAATATTGCTTATTTGTTACATCTCTGGAAAAACAGCTATCTGAGAATAGAGCCCCAGAAAATAATTATGGAGTGGTGATTTTAGCTCCAAGAAACATGTTCCCTAATTCTCCATGCCCTCAGGCTGCTTGGGTTGCCGGTGCCTCTTGACTGCTAAATTCTAGCTGTAGTGGCAGCTTTTTTTTTTCCCCCACACAAATTACCGCCCCTATCATTTTCTCTCAAACTGAAATCACAAGCTAACTCTACATGGTTGTTTCATGCTCCATTTTGTTCCCTTTAAAAGCAGCTGATTGAATTCCATGCTTCACAGTGCTCAGTGGAACATCTTAATTAAAGAAAGACAGGTTCAAGGAAGACCAATACCATTCCGTGGAACATCTTCCCGCCCACCCCAGTATTCTGCAATTGGTGCAAAAATCCAGATTCATCACAGTCAAGAGCTTTTTTTGTTTGTTTGTTTACTGGCCTGACGTGAATGCAGAGTTTTATTTAGGGCTGTCTGCTGTTGCCATTTTTACCCCTCTCTAACTAAGCACCATTTATTCTGAAAAGGAGTCCTTTCACAGCACAAATCACAGCCGAACCTGCATAGTATGATCCGCACCTACTCTCATGCGTTGCTTTCCAAAGCACTCTAGTCCTAAAGACTGGCTGATAGAAGAGACACTTTTTTTGTCCTACCACATGGATGACCTTCTGCAACAAATACTGCTCCCTAGAATGAACAAATTCAGGTGCACACCTGAATCAAAACACAGGTCTGTGACACCAAGAAATTCTGTAATGCACTTGACAAACTGACATTGCTGGTGTACTGATATTTTTTCCCATCACTCTGCGTTTTCATAGAATCACTGAATGGTTTGGATTGGGAAAAACATTAAAGATCATCTCGTTCCAAATCCTTTTCCATGGACAGGGACACCATCCTCTAGACCAGGTTGCTCAAAGCCCAAATCAATCTGGCCTTGAAAACTTCCAGGGATGGGGCATTGACAGCTTCTCTGGGCAACGTGTTCCAGTGTTTTAGCACCCTCTGAGAAAATATCTTGGTAAGATCTAATCTAAATCTCTCCTCTTTCAGATTTGTGTCATTTCTCCTTGTTCCATCACCATCTGTCCTTATAAACAATCTTTCTCAAGCTTCTTGTGCGTACCTGTCATTCCCATTTTGTACTAATGATTTCTTCCACTAGAGAGTCCTGGGAGCAAGTGTCTGAACCTACAGCAGCCTCCTCAGCTTCTCTTTCCTCTCAGGCCCACAGATTCTGGAGGATGAGCTTTCTCTTAGAAGTCTCCCAGCAGCTAGTGTAATCAAAGCTAGCAGGTAGGATATACAAGGACAGCTCAGGCAGATCTCGTGTGAAAGCATAAAGGAGGCAATGCAGACATGTCCAAACCAATAGTAGCCAACTAAGGGACAGCAGTTTGATGAAAGCAGGTCAATGTGCCTTTCAGAGAAATAGCCTTCTTTACCAAACCTGTCACTGAAGTTATTTTTCATGAAACATACAAGTTCAGTTCTCAAAACAAGTGTGTTTTCATAATAGATTTCTTGCAAGGGGTGCAGTATTATTGAAAATTATTTTCAGAAGGCAAGGTAAGAAGATATCAAATGTGTAAGAATTCATAACAGGGCTTATTTTACTCTACTTGGTTTCTTTTTTTTACAGAACTATTTAGTCTTTCCCACGCTCAGCAATATAATGATATGTTTATTCACACAGCACTTTGCCTTTTAGAATAAATTTTCTAACCTGGTTGTAGGAACTCATTCAGAAATACTCTAACATCATGTGTACATTTTTCATTGGGCCAGAAGGGCATCACCAGTTTCAGACATAGTCATTGTTCATTCCATAAACACCTCAGTAATGATATTTTTACTTTAGGTTTCTAACCTGGCTTTTGGTTTGTTTTGGCTGATGTTTTATTCACTGAAGCGTTCCTCTTGTCAAACAGGCAAGTATTCCTGATAAATGTGCTTCCAACGCACTAGAGCTGAACACAACTGTCTTGCACTACATATGCTCTCTCTGTTTCTTGATGCGTGAGACCTGTAGGTGAAATATATTTCCCGCAGCTCAGCCGTGCAAACACTGGCAGTCTGCTAACAAGGGAGACTTTCTCCTGCTGCATTTTAATGCAGGCTATCAATGTCTTCCCACATCCCACTTCCCTTCTCCTAGATGCAGCACTGCTTGCCAGGAAGTGTCCTTAGAAGACAAAGTGAATGTACTTATCAGAGATCTCCCACTTTATTTTCTTTCCTCTGTAAGACTAAAGAATGAACAAGCAGGAGGTTCTGACTGGTGGCCTGGTCTGGGTTTGGGTGCTACAACTTCTGAGCAAATGAAAAATTAAAGGTCTGAGGAACGGACATAGCTTTAGGCTCCTGAAACACCAAAAGAAGGTAAAATAGAGTCAGTAGAGATTAGAATTAAAAGAACTGTGTCTGAATTTCTCCGTGAAAGATGCATAGGGCATGTAGGCAACCTTATCCAATGTGCAAAACTGCCCCACAGAAGAGCTGCTGAAGTTGATAAAGGAGATCACCACTGCTGGCTGTTTCATAAAGTATGGCCTTGAAGGGTGCCCAAGGATTTTTGTGTTAAGTGATTGTCAACATCTCTGTCAAAACAAGAGGAGAACAAACAAAGAAACAAAAACCAGCAGGATTCTGTTCACATCTAAAGGTAATAAGTAAGTTTTATATGAGAGATGAGGGTCTGCTAAAACCGTATTTAGAAATTCCTCTGAACCTAAAGGTTATTTTACAGGAACTTGCAATGTTAACTTAGGATGTGAGTGTTGGGTACCTTTGTTGATGGCACTGTCTGAGAAACAAAGACCACAGTTATGGCTGTTAAACCCCAGTCCAAAACTAAGCACTGCTGTCAGAGGTAAATATTTCTAGAAGAGCACCTGAACATTGTTTAGCATCTCAGAAATTTCAGGACATGGTAAGCCTGGTTTCTCACTATGATTTGACTTCCTAGCACACAGAGTGAGGTGTGACTGTAGGATGCCTGAAGGACATGATAGTGCTATGCAACTACACACTACTTTGAATGATATGAAGATGAGGTAGTGAAATATCATAGCAAGAAGAAAGTGGATGGTGAAAATGCTCTCATGATAGTCAAGCCTAAGCACAGCATCTTTCTTTAGCAGCACCTGTCTCACAGTGTCTGAGTTCAAAGTGCACACTTGTAATTTCGATTTTCTGAAAGACACTGCACTCTTGTCACCTGTCGAAATGTCACTTATTGGCATCCCTGACTGACAGAAATCCACAGAAACACTGTCTGCAAGAACTGCATATTTCATTGCGTTTCAGCTGTTACCTCAACAGAGATGGAGTGCGTATTACAAATATGCTTCAGAACTTAAAAACAACGAAATGCCACTGCTGGAGTTTCAATTTCAACAGCTCTGTCAAATACCAGCTATGTCAGTGGAAAACACAATATCTATTAAAAAGACCTAGCAGCTATCTGTAAGTGTAGTCTGATATTAAAAAAGAGATTGAGAAGGCTAATAGCCCTCAGTTGCCTTATTTTGCTGTGCCCTGCTGCAAGCCAGCACAGCAGGGAGCAGCAACTGTGTGAGAGGCCAGGATTAGCTGCTCTGGTCAAAAAGCCTGCTTTGACTCTGATAATATAGCTGAATAATAATAATAATAATAGTAATAGTAATAGTAATAGTAATAGTAATAGTAATAGTAATAGTAATAGTAATAGAATAAATGATCATACAGTCATACCATCTTGGACAGGGTCAGGTCTCATGATCACTCTTATAGGGGACACGCAGAGTTGACAGTCATATTATGAGAAATTGAATTGCCCACAATGCAGAGGTCCTGGAACACTCCTTGAATTACTGCTGCATACTCCACAGGGAGCCTTAACTCAAGTAAACTTTTCTATGGAGACAGTTTTTATTGGGGAACTCTGGTCTTCATAATCATCATTACCACCATCATCACATGCATACATGTACATACATTTCCCTGCATTTGCAGCTGTGGAGAGAGGAGGAGTGCTCCGTTCAGCCAAAGCAACTTTCTCAGGCAGATGTGGAGAATAATATCAATCTTTCTTGTCAGTCATCTTGTAGTGGGATAGAAGGTAAAAAGGGGTTGACATTCTTTTGGAAATGATGCAAAGTGCAAAGATGATCTTTTGATTGTCAAGATATCTAAAATCTGGAAAAATTCAATAACTACATGTTCAAGTCAGCTTTGTACCTGTGTAGTATCCTCAGGGTTTCATGAATCAAAGCAGAGAATTGTTTTTGCTTGTAGCTGCTTCTTTAAATCTCCAAGAAACGGCACCCAGCAAGCATTAGGATCACAAAAAATTAATCTAAGGCAACCTTGATATTCCTTTTCCCCTAGAAGCATTGCCAGGGAATGAAGTTCAGAAGTATTGTTTCAGCCTTGTGCTAGACTTCTGCAGAGGGGGCACATTGCTATCATTATTCTGTTTATGAGCCTCATTTTGTAAAGCAGTATGATGTTGTGCTGTTTGCTATTATAAGCATCCCGAAAAAGCAAATTCCTACCCAAAGAACGTAAACTTATTATAAGCACAGTGCAAAGCTCAGACAAATCCAATGCACCTCATCTTGCACTTTTTTCAGAGGTTTGTTGAAAACAAATTAACTTGCACTGGAAGAGTCAGTCTTCATTTCAGTAATTGCTTTCTTTGTGCCTTCTTTCAGAAGAAGGCACAGAGTGTTTTGGCTGCAAAACTGAACAAAAATGATTGAAAACTACTGTTACAATGAGAAAAAAAATTGATTGAATTAATGGTTTTCATATTGAGGATCATATTACAGTCATATATGACTTCATTTTCATGAATCCATTAAAAAGCAGGAATAGAGCGGAACTGTGCGGAACACCTGTGAAGAGCATTGGAATTTCTGTAGATTATGTGCATCAATCCTATGTAAACTACCTAAAATGCTTTTGCTGCTTCTGTAATATTTAATAAAAATAATAATGCTGAAGAATGTGCTAACTTTAGCGCAGTATTTTGCTTTTGCTGATATGATGAAGAAAGCAAAAGTAAAACATCTTTACCAAAGTTAGCTACAGCAATGATAAAGATGAGTGTATCTTTCACATCCTTCAGTTCCTAAAAAACAATAAAAGTGCTTTTAATTTACTGTACAGAACCAATGAGACATCTTTTGTTATCTTTTGTTGTCTGCCTTCCTGCCAGAACAAAATTTATGCACCTGGAGCCCTTGTTACAGAATTGTTTCTAAATAATCCACAGAAGGGGGTGTATGAAGATTTGAGGAGCTTTTATCACATGAATGTTACAAATTACAACATGTACAGGGTATTTTTTTCTCGCAGTTTTAAACCCCAAAATGAGACAATTTTATCACATAGTCCCTACATTATAACATGACCTCTTTAATTGCAACATTAATAGCAGAAGCATACCCTACAACCCAGCAGAGGGACAGACCTCAAATTAGTCACTGTGTGCCAAGTGCAGTTACTGCACAAAGAAAATGAGAACAGAATATCCTAGAAAATAAATTCATTTCAGGGGCCTGTATTGGAAAGGGAATGTCCTACACAGTAAAATGAGTCACAGTCCCATGGCAATATGGTAGCTTGCTCCTTGACTCTTTTTTAATCAGCCCACTATATTCCTAGGCAACATGCTCTCTCTTGAGAGCTATAAATATGAAGGATAAAAAAGGATCTTTTACAGAGCTGGTTTGCCTTCAAGGTTTGCTTTTGATTAATGACATAATTGCATTCCTTCAAAGGATGCTATGTAAATAAGATTTGCCTTCTGACATGATGGAGTGGGGAAGGATTTAAATAATTTCAAATACCCTTGTCATTGTTGACTTTTTATGACTTTGACTTTGTGGAAAATGTCTGGTTGAAATCTTAGGAAGTACCTGGAATGATCAATAGCAGTCAGGGACCTTGAAAAGTAATGAAGAAACCAACAAAATATCTAGCTTTGAAATTCCTAGAAAATTGGTTGGACGTACTCATGGGACTGGAGTCATTAGGAAGACACAGTCTTTCATCAGTCAGTCAGTCAGTCAGTCAGTCAGTCAGTCAGTCATTGTGTTCCTGTAGAAGTTTGAGATGTTATTTGCTCTAGTACACATGTAGCTGAATACTGGAGGTTAGCTCTGCTGACTTTCAAATTAAAGTAACACCTGTTTATCGTGCAGTAAATGGTGATGAGTGAAAAACGCTTTTAATGCCACTGTTTTATTGAAAATTTGGGTACTCATTTATGTGAATGTTTTACTATATGGAACAACCTTCTCATGCAAATTTTCCAAACACAATTCTTTCCCTTTGTGGAACAGAGAGGAAAAATGTTTCATACATTGCCAACCTTATTTTTCAAATTCTTAAAAATGTTTTGAATAAATTTAAATTTGTTTTGTTTGAAAATTTGAATTCCACTCCAGTTCGAAAATTTCCTTATTTTCAGCTTACTCCTTCTTTGTCCCCTTTCACATCAATGGAAATTAGAAGCCACATCTTCCTTCTAATGTAAAAATAAAATTTTATTTTCTGAGGAAAATCAGTTTGTTCCATGATTTTGGACCAATTTATTGGTTGGTAGCACAGCTGGGTTTGATCCCTTGTTCAAAACTTTCTATCAGTGACTTTAAGTAATGCATTTCTGTTGAATATATCCAAGTCACTTTGCACTCCAAAAGATAAAGTTGTTGCACTGACAATTTGCAATCACGTCCAGAATTTGCTTAAAATCAGGAGAAACATGGTATTTATGGGACTGTTACTGACACGGGACATTTCCTACAAACCTCTGCCTGCCTTCATTGATAGCAAACAGTATTTCAGATGTAACAGAGAGATTTGCAGTTGATCTAGATATTTCCGTTTTTGGAAATATTGTTAATATCATAGACTTTTTAGTTGTTAGACTTAAAAAACCACAGATAACATAAAGGGGCTCAATTCCCTCATGATCTTTGTAATAGCTAGGTGTATGTTACAAACATGTTGCTAGATTTCTGGCATTGTGCTTGTTATTATAAAGGGAAAAACATATGTTTTTTTATCTGTAACACAGGTAAAACCCCATCTACTCTAGCTCCAAAAGCTCTGACCAAAAATGTTTTGGTTCCCAATAATGTTGACCTGCTGTTGGATTAAGATGAAATGCTACTTTTTCCCACAGTGTGAGATAAACCAAGAGACTAAAAGTGAATGAGCTGTATATTCTTCAGATCAAGTTAAGCACAGTATTGATTGTTTTCTTTTTCTATATGGCAGTGCTGTGCTTCCACATACATCTTTCAAATCTCAGATGTTCAGGAGCAAACACAAATGAGAAAACCCAAGAGTTAAACTCTGTGAGCCTGGCCTCCCCCAGCATATATTGACAGGACAGGACTTTTTGCTGCTTTTTATGTCTGAGTGAACATTGATTTTGATCCATTACCTCCTGGTGGGCTCCTCTAGGCCACTGAGCAGCAGTCCTTGCTTTTACCAGCAGGATTCTGGCCCTAGTAACTGTGCTAATGAGGAATGGCAGAAGAAGGAGCACAGCTTAGAGGAAGATGCCCTTGTGGGGATAAGCCTCCTGGATTCTATTTTTAAGGATAAATGTTGCCCCTCCCTCAACTGTTTTCTTTGCTTATCTGCTTTCCAGAGCTCAGGGCAAAGTCTGCAAGGCAGATTTGGTATGGTTTTAGTGCAGCTAATTAAGTTAGGTTTGTGTTGGTCTCACTGCAGTTCCTCGATCCGTCTCAGGCTGGACGGATAAGGTTGGAGGGAGTCTGCTTGGGAAACAAGAAAAGGCATTGGGAGCCAAGGTGATGACATCAACATCTTTGTTTTCTGAATTTCAACACTCAGAGGAGCAAACCACACAAAATCCCAAAAAACATATTTCCTAGGCTTGTACCTCCTTTGTGGCAGGTGGACACAGGACTGCAGGAGCATTCAGGTAGGACTCAAGCTGCTGTGTAGAGCATAGTTTTTTGATCTTGCCATGTCCAGAGTGCCCTGGGGACTACTTAATAAACTATGTCCGGTTTGATTTGTGCAAGGGCTTGTCATTGCTCAGGACACCATTCGAAAGCATTCTGAGTCACTTGATAGAGAGGGCTTACAATCAAACTGTAATTTGGAATGTGCACTCTCCAAAAGCCCGCAATGCCTAAGAAAGTTTGTGTTTCCTTTTTACTAGCTGTTGGAGACATAACTATTATTTTGTTTATCACATCCATTGGAATCTGATGACTTCGAGCTGACATACCTCTCTCCACTTACCTGGGTGGCATAACACCTTCTTTGAAGGGATACATTTCTTTCACACTTGACAGAAATAGCCTCCAGATGCTGAGGACTTGTGTCCCTTTTCCAATTTGCTTGTCAATACTCCCTTGCCTAGAAAGATATCCCAGCTGTTTGGCTTCTCTACCCCCGAATTTCAAACTATTAACCCTGTTATCCAGCATCAGAGCAGCCAGGTGTAAATATGCTCACCTGGACAACGGCTGAAATCTCTTTGCGACTCTTCCAAGTCTCTCAGGGATATGGATCAAATGATTACCTCTTGTTCTGCCTCTTCCTCCTCTTCTTGTTGTGGCCTTGCTTCATCCTCCTTTACTAAATGAGCTGAATTTTTGTCCATTTCCTCTTGTGTGTAAAAGCAACTGATGTCAGCATGGATGGGTTCTCCAGCCACAGGGCCAGTCACAGGAGCTGGAGTAGATTCAGTGCCTGTGGTTGTGTTGTTTAATCCAGATGCCTGTTTTACCCCATGCGGGTACTAAACAGTTGAACAGGGCTTGGTAGACATGGGCCAGGCTCCAACACCTTGCAGGGATATGGGTCACTCTGGAACTGCCAGAGTGACCGAATACTTATTCCAAATATTTTTCTAGTTTTTCTGGATTCTGCACTTGTTCAGGGATGAAGGTCCAAAGCACTGGATGTGCCCACTGTCCCATGTACTTGCCTATACTATCCCTTATGCCCTACCACTTATAGTTATCCAACCTTGGGGCAGATCTCTATGTGGTATCATTGAAAAGCAAGACCTGGAACTAGTTCAGAGGACAAAGTAAGTGGAATATGTTGATTTGTACATCCTAAGGATATTCAGAATTCTCAAGAACTGTTGGAATTAACCTGGACAAGAACGGAAAGATGAAGGGGGTTATCTTCCCCATAGACTGGGTTTCTAAGGAGAAAATGTAAAAGATATAATTATTAATAGTTTCTGATAGATGGCTCTCGAAGCACAGAGCTGATGGCAATGTTAAGTACAAATACCAGATTCAGCAATTCTATCATACCACAAGCCAGTGCTGCAAAGTGCAGTATGATAACCATAGCTGAATTCTCATGGATGAGAAACATCACAACAGGGTGCCGCAAGTAAGGTGTTACATAACACAGCTTTAAGAATGTGCACACTGTCTTTGAGGACAAGTAAATCAACATTGTGACCCGCAACTATTAAACTAATAAAAAGAATGCTTATAAAATTTTGTTCTAGGATGTTCTAGTCATTTTCGCAAAGTGTTGGGCCCCACCTTGAGTGCCAAACAAGACTGTCATGGTTTAATCCCAGATGGCAACTAAGTACCATGCAGCTGCTTGCTGAAGCTCCCTGAGCCTTCCTGATGCGTTGAGATTAGAGCAGTTTAGTAATTGAAATAAAATATAGCAACAACAACAATAATAAAAATTGTAGTGAAAAGAGAGCCAACAAAAAGAGAGAGAGAGAAATAGACCCCACGAAAGACAAGTGATGCACAACATAATTTCACCTGCTGATCAATCCCTGGGCTGTCCCCAAGTGGCACTAGGGTGTCCCAGCCAACTTCCACCAGTTTATATACTGTGCATGTTTTTCTATAGTATAGAATAACCCTTTGACTAGTTCGGGTCAACTGTCCCAGTTTTGTCCCCTCCTGGCTTCTTGTGCACCTCCTCTTTGGCAGTCCAAGGCAAACTGAAAAGCTCTTGACTTAGAGTAAGCCCGACACAGTAGCAACTGAAAATATCATTGTGTTGTATGCTTTATTTTGCCCCAGGATAAACAACAACTGATGAGTTTTTATTTGGTGTCTTATGTTTTCTCAAGAATATTTACATCATTAATATCAGATTCTCGTCTTGATTCTTTAGTAAGGATTATTTCATTATGTGGTTTCTCTTTACAAAGAAGTATAAATATTGCTACCAATTTTTCATTGCTGGAATTTGTGTGCTCACCTGCCCATGGCCCCTCCCCTGGTCCCTTGCTCTACCTGTATCTTGCTTTTTTCCTTTTGCTCACTCTTTCTATGGCATGTTTTCATTCTCTCCGTAGATACTCAGCTCCTTGTAACAATGACAATCTCTGTAATTTCAGCTTTCACTTGACCTCTGGCTCACATCCACACATACCCAGAATAAATGTTTTTTCAATGCCTCATTTAAAGTTTAGCTCATTGCATTCCAGATTTTCTCTTTTAGTGTTTCTTATTACAGTTTTTTTCTTTCTCAGTGTAACTTTGAGTATCACAGTTTTCTCTTCCATGTCTGGCTGATGCTTTGTAAGTGCCTCAGTGTTCACCCATGCATTTCAGTCTCTGGATACAATTTGATTTTTTTTCCCTGACAGGTGGGTTTCTAAAATTGTCCTCTTTGCTACTACCAGAATTGCATAAAAACTTTGCTCTTTTCAGGTTTATTAACTTTTCATCTATCTTTGCTTTCATAAAACCATTCTGTTTCTTGAAAATACAGCAGGAAACAAAGGCTTTGTGCTGCTCACTGCTCAGTTTATTGCCAGGCTACATGCATGGGGCAAAGGCACTCTATTTGCATTCTGTAGACTTTGCTTTGGAAGCAACTTTGATTTTACATTTTGTCTTTGTTTCACCACCTCTGTTTACACCTTTAAATCTGGTCCAGTTATGCTTTGAAGATCAGAAAATATTAGTTGTATTTAACATTATATTTGGGTTCTCTAAGCACTTATAGGACTTGCAGGAAAGCAGGGCATTACTTTCTCTGTTATTATTTGACCTGCTCCCTCTTGTGTTTGCAACTCTCTGCTTGCCTAATATGACCATTAGGCTTTTGTGGCATCTGCTGAGGAGTGTTGATCTATGGCACAAGATTACTTTAGGAATAATTTTTCAGAGAAATGGATTGGAACTGTAAATGATTAATGCTAGAGAACACGCAGGTATAAAAAAGATGCTTAAATTATCTGTAATAGATATTCAGGCTGTCTATTCAGCACCTGCCTTAATAGGTTCAGAAAGACTTCAATAGCGTGACAGACAGTAGGGAGCTATTTCACAAAACGATAAACCAGATATTCCTTGGGAAAATATGCAAAATTAATATATTTTTCCAAGCCTCTTGGGTGTAATCAGATTGTCATATGATAAGATAAAATGAGAATTACCCTGAATGGCAAAACCAATTCATATCACACAGTCTTTGTCTCCATTGAGCAACTATCCTGGACAAAACAAACTGATTCAGAAAACCTTTGCAGTTCCCTATATAATAACCACTTCTGAATGGGGCAGACAAACAGGTTCAAAGTGTTATGGAGGTTCTTCCAGAGCCTTTAAGCTTGTGTCATTTTTTGTTAATGGAATATACAAAGATTCATTTGCACTGGGTTTCAGTCGTCTCCGTCAGGCATTTTTTGATTTTGGTTCCTCACCTGTTCTCTGGCCTCAGTGGAACTACACAAGGTTATATTGGTTGAAGATCATGTCCTTGTAGTTTGACAGGATTTTGGACATGAATCTCAGCTAACCGATGCTTTAAAATTAACCTCTAAGTTAAAATAAATCCCAGGATTAATGATGGTGTGACAACTACAGCCAAATGAGCTCCATTTTCCTCAGACGGTGAATCAGCAGGTGCTGGATGAGGCTGTGGTCTTCTTCTTACATACTGACATAAACCCTGCCACCTTATTTTACTCTGGAAATGTTATATTTTTCCCCTTAATTGTAACTTCCTTTAATCTATTTTGTATTATTTATTGCCTCTAAACTCTTCTCCAACTTTTTCCCAAGGCAGTTCCTGGCACTTGCATCTGCTCTCACCGGGCTTCAGTGAATGCAGTGAGCACTGGTGCCTGCTCTGACACTGGAAGAACCTGCATGGGATGGGACATGTGGCAAAACCCACATTCACCCTGGATGTGGTTTTCCCATCTGTGGAGCCGTGGGATGCTTCTCTCTGAAGGTGATCAGGAGTGTTGAGCACTGTGACAGGAGCCACGCTGTGGGTTCCATGGTGCTGGAGATAGACAGACAAAACTCAGCAGGGCTAGACCATGAACAACCTGGTCTGGATTTGCACTAGACCCTTCTCTCAGCAGAAGGCTACTATAGATGCCACCAGAAGTCCATTACAGCTGCTTCCTTCTTCACTCTATCCCTTACTCGCTCCCTTTGTCTTGCTCCCCATCTTATTCTATTTTTTCTTCACAATGGAAACAAAACCTGGTGCTTTCCCCCCAGTCAACTAATGGCCAAAAGTAGCATTTATTAAAGTCAACAATAAAAGGTGTCGACTAACTACAGTAGAACTGGACCTTGCTGACTTTTGAGTTTTAATTCATTGGCAAAAGATAGCTGGAGTTTGAGGGGTTTTATTTTCCAAAGTCACACTTGTGACATTGCACTTCACGTTTATGAGAAAGCAGTGTTTTGTTACTGATGTGTAATTGGTAAAGGACAACCAGTATAATTAAACCATGAAAAGAACATAAAAACGCAGCCAAAGGACATTATTCATAGGTCACCGTTCATTTGTAAAAAAAGGTTAGTTTCAAGCAGAGATGTAAAAAGACAAAATCCAATCATCCTACTAATAAATCTTTGTCCTAAAAGCTTTCCATCTGATATTTGTAAATCGGCATTTCAGCCTTTAGGTCTGAAATACACTATTTTTCCTAGTCAGCTTGTTAGCTTGAGTTCTGAACTATTTGCTTCATGCATTTAAATTATTTTTTCTAAGATATTTTTGGTGTTAACTCTCAGTGACTAGATTGTTTTGTATAGGAAAGTATTGGAATTGTTATGGATTTCGGCAATCATATTCAGCACACATCTAGCAAACTCTTAGTGTATTTTTCTCACAGGTTATATACAGTTTTCCCCTAGAGAAAATACAGCAGGTGACTTTATTACATCAGTTCTTGATTTAATAATACCTGCACTCGTTTTTTAAAAAATAGGATTAATAATTTCTTGGGAAGTTTTACTGCCTCAGGTAAATTCATTAGATGCTCCTAGATAGGGTTTCATTTCTCAAAAGCTTCAAACTTCATTTTCTTTAATACTCTAATAAAAGGACAGATATATTCGAAAACAGTTTTGTAATAGACTAACAATTATTAAATACAATTTAACTGGGAAATGCACCCTGACCAGTCAGGTGATTATTTTTAAGGCATTCTAAAATATTTCATTTTGAGTAAATACCAAGGAAAGCCGAACAGTGCTTGTAGGTGTAGAGAGGTTATTCCTTTTGACAAATGATGATATAATCTGGTGCCTCTCTCTTAATTTTGAAGATGGTAGCTGTGCATTTTGAATTCTAAGTAATACATACATTTAATAGACAATTCATGAAAATAAAGCCCTGCCTCTGAGAAGAAATGTTATGAGAAAAGTCTTGTTGCTGTTGCTGGACATAGGAGTACAAATAGATTCCCTTTTTATTGGCAAGTGGTTGGAATCAAATTAACCTCTCCTGTTGTGGAGAGCAAGCCTAAGTGCATCCACCTGTCAGATGTTCCAAGGTGGCATTTCCTAGCAACTAGAAAATGCTAATTCATGACATTGATTAAATTGTCTGTGCTAGGCCAGGCCTCAAAACTGCCTTTTTATGCTTTGCATTTATTTCTCTATTAAGATGCAAAGGAGGGAGTTATTGCTGCAGTTCAGCTGGCATAAGAGTGTGGAGCATCATGAAAGTGGAATATAAGGAGGAAGAAGAGCATGCAAATGTGTTGATAGATGAAAATTTAATAATAACAGGAATGTTGGTGATAAGATCAGTTTCTCAAAGAATTTGTGGTTTTATAATATAAGACGGTGCATAATATAAATCTTCAATGCACTTATTTCTCTAGAAGTGTAAAGTAACAAGCACCTTTAAAAACAAACTAATACTTAAAAAATAGACTAAATTCTGTAAAAATAGCTATCAGCAACCCCTAAACATATAAATCAGTCAAAATCATCAAGCTGTACTAAAATTACAAAAATATCAAGTATTCTGTTGACCAGCTGTGACCACAGTATGTGTTTCTTGAAAAGCCCTTCTAAACCATCCTTGCGGCTCCACCGTTTTTCCACATAGACTGGTTCTTCCAAAGTGAAACAACCCATTTCAGATGCTGACATGTGTCATGGTTTGACCCCAGCAAGCAGTTAAGCACCAGCTGGGCCAGCACCACCTTCTCATCTCTGGCTGAAAGTCCAAGTCACCCTGTGACAGGGCAGATGGGAATGTCCAAGAGGGACAGAAGTGGTGGGATAGGACTTGAAAGATTTAACATAATCCTGGGGGTCGAAATGCTAACACACATTGCTTTTCAAATGTGACCATATTAAAGCACTGATGAAGCTTGCCTGTTGGGCATGTCAAGGCCCAATATGGTAACCTTTTCAATGAGTTTACCAATGATATACCAGGAAATGAAAACCATCTATAAGAAAATAGATGTTGTTTCTAAGGTTGGCATTCTGCAGGCATTTCATTCAGGGAATTAACTGTTTGCTGTTAACGTTAGAATAACTTAGCTGTAGCTGAGCTCTGACTGTAGCCAGAAGTCAGAGGTCACAGAGGGAGGATTGTGAGTACCATGTACTAACAGTAGGAGCAGATACATCTCAAGAAAGTGCGATTCTGTTATGTGCAAGTGTCTGTGATGGTAGCAGATTTTAAAAAAGGGGAAAAGCCTTCTCCTCAGCAATTATGACATTGGCAAAAGAGAAACATTTCCACGAGGCTTTGGTAGGCTTTCATGGCTGTATTCTCTGGAGCGTGCAGCTGCTTTCATTAACAGTAAAGGAAATAACACAGTTGCAAGGGGGGAGAGGAGGAAGACTGTGCTAAAAGGAAATGTAGAATTTGTCCCCTCCAGCTATCTTTTGAAATGTTCTCAGCTTTGAAATTGTGTACATATCAGGCTGTTAGTTACACAAACATAGATCAATCAACATTTTCTTAAATAAAATCTTGGGTCAGCAACTTGGCAGAATTCAAGTATTATTTTCCCTCAATGTGGGTTATGGATTCAGAAGTGTCCTTTTTTTTATTTTAAGCACTTAGTGATTTCAATCTTAAGATGCAGATAAGTAATTTAAATAATTCATTGTATTTTTTAGCAGAAATAATTATTCTGCTTCATCTTAATTTACACTTTAGCTGATCGGTCAATGGCTTAACACTACAGACAATTCATACTAACATCCTCTTGGGGTCAGTTTCCTTTAGCTGTAGTCAGTCAGTTTTCAGGGTGGCTCCTTTTTCTGGGAAAACCTGAGCAAGACTGAGCAGTGCAATGTATAAAGTCTCACGGGGCTTTCTTACACTGCTTTATGCATGTGGTTATATTTGTATCTGCATATTTATGTGGTTACTTGAGCCTGGTTATTTATCAGTACAAATCTATTGAGCCCTGGGATACACCACTAGTGATTAACCTCCAGCTCTACTTCAAGATAAACAGAAGCCCCTGCTCCCCCACCATCTACCATATCAATCACTTCCTCACAGAAGGATACGAGGTTGGTGAGGTGTCATCTCCCCTTTACAAATCTGTGATGCTTGTTCCAAAAACCTTCTTGTCATTCTTATGTTTGGAAATGGCTTTCAGTATTATTTGGTTTACTGCTTTTCCAAAGGTTGAGGTAAAAACAAGCAGTCTGTAGATCCTTAGTCTTCCTCTTTGACCTTGCAAAAAAGGAATGACATTGCTTAGTTCTAGGCCTGGGGAACTTGCCTTGATCACCGTGACCTTTTGAAAATAGTAGAGAGTGGCCTCCCAATGACATCAGAAGCTAACTGACATTTTCTTTAGTCATCTTTTTGCTGGTGATATAGCTGTAGAAACTTGCCTTGCTGCCTTTCCTTGCTGGATTTTGCTCTAGATGAATTTTGGCGTTCGTTATCAGGTTTAAATCAGCTCAACTGTTCTTTATTGTGGGTTTAAGCTTATCTTAAGCCTTTCTTTTGTTTTAGTGCTTTCATTTTTGTTGTCATAATTAAAGATTTAGGAGGTAGTTACTTTAATTCACTTTACACCGCTGCTTAGTTTAAAGAAATAAACCGCACACAGTCTTTCAAGGTGTGCTTTTACTGAACTGCTCTGAACGTCGATTCTCTTCCATCTCATGACTATTTTATAACTGATAATGCTGATAACTGAACCAAGGGAAAACATCAAGGGCTTAGCTGTGCTTATGAGCACTCTGAACTCTAATCTGTGTTCGTCATGATGCGAGCAGTGTCCTTCTTTTATTGCACTAAAATGTGACCAGAACATTCCTGGCCTTCCTTTTCTTTTTGTTACAAGGTGATCTTCAATCACACATTTAATTTTGCTTTACATTTACCTTGAATTCTCTGTGCATGTAAACACTCTAACTGCACAGGGAACAGAATGCATGATCCAGTGCATTGTCCAACAGAAGCAGTTGAGCATATTACCTTGCATTGCTCCTGAAAGACATCCCCTCTTCTACCCTAACCCTAACCATAACCCTAACCCCTAACCCTAACCCCTAACCCTAACCCTAACCCCCTAACCCTAACCCCCTAACCCTAACCCCAAAAAATAAAAGTCGGCACAGCGTGAGTTGTGAACTCTACAAATGGAAGAGTCAAACGGCATTACAATGGGGGAATGCAGGATGCAAACTGTAGAGCACTTGAATGTTCTGGCCACTTCCATGGAAAGCTAGGGGAAAATTATAATCCTTATGGAAAAAGAGAAACATACTCTCAGGGCTCCTCATGTGATATAGGGTGCAGAGTTTTGTTCATTTGGACTCTGAATGTAGCAGGTTTCACCTCTCTTGCTCATTCTGAGTAACTCTTACAGGACTAGGACCAATTAGTTTAAATACTGCTCTGTACATGTGCACTTCTTACCAGAGGAAAACTTGGAGAACGTTACTTGTCAGCTTACCTTGAGAAGGGAACCTGATATGACAGCTAAGAATAAGCCACATTTACTTATCAAAAGGCTTAAAAGCTATTATCTAGTGCAGAGCTCTGCGATGCTTTGGGGACAGAAGCTGCAAGCAGTTTTGAATGGGACAGAATGATGGTGATCTGTTACACAAAGGAGGATACTGGATCTCCACGGAGAGGCTTGGGCTATCACATGGGATGAGTATCACCTAGAGAGCATGTGCAGGCAGAAACAATACAGCTCAAACTCCACAAAGCCAAAGGGCTGAAAACACTTCACCCTTGTGTCTTCTGTGAGGGAAGTTCTGTGAGGGAAGTTCACTGCTGAAGTAAAGAGAAGAAGCTGAAGTTTTCTTTATCCTGCTTCTCCTTCACATAGCAGACTACTTCCCCAAACAAAGCTCAGGGTGAAGATTTTCCTTAAAGCATGAGTAATTACCAACATATTCACACACCATCAAGCTCTAGATATCATTACCTTCTGTGTTCAACTCTGTATTTTAATTGTAGATAAAGCCTTGATTCTTTTTAGTGCTAGTGAATTTCTGAATACCACTCTGGTTCTAAAATTTACTGTTTCTAAAATACTATATCAGCTCCTGTTAAAGTTCCCTGATACTGTGTAAGAGTGGAATTCAACAAAAGCACAAAGCACTTGAAACAGTGGAAGAGGGTTGAAAGAAACTCATTGACACTGCCATTAAGATTAAAATTTCATAGCAGTGATGGCTGGCACAATCAATCTCTAAATTCATTTTAACCCTAAACCTCTCCAATCTTGACATAAATCTTAACAAATAATTCTGTATTTTCAGAATGATTCCCAGAGGACCTAGAATCATCTACTTAAAATTCAATACAGCCACAGAATACATATATTTATTAGTCCCATAACTAATCCAGTTTATATTAAATTCTCAAACAACAACTCAGTCTCTGGATATTTTCCAATTATTTTTTTTTTTTTAATATTGAACAAAATTAGGCTTGCATAAGCCAAACAAAATAGCAATGACTTTTCTTCACATCTGAAACCAACATTAGTAAGTTAGGAAATCCAGAGGAGTTTAAAGTTTTTTGAGCTTCACAAGAACTTGGAAAATTTGCAAGACACCTGGAGCCTCGTGATAATTTTTATTTCATAAAGAAAATAAAAGAGACCAGGTCATCAAAAATTAAATCAGTGGAGATGTATGGCTGACAGCTTGCTGATATATTTTCAAGTATCATCCAGTGAAATGGTCTTTTTCGATGTGTAAAGATTAAGTTATACAAGAGTTAAGAAACCCATACATATTCTTTAGTCTGCTACAAGTTCTACTCAGAAATATAAAGCAACCCAAATGAGGGAAGATCTAGTGGTAGTCTGAATGCAGTGGACATCACCATGCAGTCGGTGAAACACAGTGATCTGCTTCAAGGTTAGCTCATTGGGCTTGGATGCAGGGAGATGATTTATTTCCTTTGAGGCTTGAGGTCTATTGGGCATAGCAAACACAGCTGTGGGCAGATGCCCAGGCTGCGAGGAGCTGTGGTGTCTGGGGACCTCAGTGCCTCCCTGCCCTGCCTCCCTGCAATCTGACATTGACTGAGGCTGTGGGGTTTGGAGTTTGGAGCCCTTCCAGCTGTGCCTCAGGCAGCCAGCAGGGCTGGCCTGCACAGCTGTGGAGATGATCTCTGGCCTTTGCAGGGTTTCCAACAAATTCTTGCTGATCTCTCTCCATCACACATCCTGTCTGAGATCAACTGTTCCTACCACACCTCTCCTGAGGAGCTAGACCTTCTGTTCTGGGTGCTTTCCCGTGTAAAGGGCCTTCAAACCACTCCAAGGGCCTGGAGAAGGGCCCACCCATGCCCTCAGAGGGCTGTCTGCTGGGATTCAGGGCCAGCTCAGTGGCCATGACAGTGAGGGCAGCACCTGTCCCTCTGGTGACGTGGGAAGAAGCTCCCTGAAGTGCTGGGTTGGGACTGCCACCGAGGCCCGTAGGAGCTGCTTCCAGATGTGCTAAAAGAGGGACTGAGTGGACAAAGTCTCAGGAATAAATTTGAGCTAACACTGCTTTTTATATATATATCCCACATACATACAGGAGGTGGTTTAGCTGTTTGCAATGACAGAAGTGAATGTATAGCATGATGAGCATGTGTTTATATATTCCATATAACATTCAAGATCAGAACCTGCTTTGTTTCACAAAACAATCTCTCAGAAAGAGAAGGCACGATTCCCTAGATTAGGAGAATGAACCAGGATCATCAGGACATCCAGGATCATATTGCTGAACTACTTTACTCCTCTTCTGACACTCAGGGTGAAGCTAGTGAGAATACAAAGCAATATTAAGAAGCAAGGAACAAATCTCTCTTGTGAACTACCTTTGCAGTTACACCTGCAAGAATTCATCCAGTCTCTTTGTGCCAGCTAGAGATCTGCTCTAAGTTCCTTGAGGTGCTAGCGGAAAGGGCTTTTCTGCTCCAAAATTCTTTTTTCTTTCATGGCACAGTGCCAGCAGCAGGGGTGAAAACTACCAAATAAGCCATAAAGGTGACCCTAAAGAAGCTTCCCTGAAGTGGTGCAAGTCCAAGGGAGCACCAGCAACAAGCTGAGAATTTGCTTATATTGGCAGTGAGATTCACTTCTGCAAATGGCATAGGTTCTGCCATCTTTGGCTGCAACCTTACAGCAATCCTAACTGCTGGGCTCTCTGACTGGATGACTCTGGGCTGGGCTGAGCTTATGGCGTGGCTTTCCTAGTGAGCAGCTGTTTCCAGTGTGTCCTCAATCTTCATGGGCCACTTAAGTCAGAAAATGAATACCACACAAAATTATAATATAATCTGTTATAATCTGTTGCTGACACATATGAGGTGTGTTGCTGCTCCTGATTAAACACCTACTATACCACCAAGTCGGAGGTTGAAGGCAGAGGTGTCAAGGAGACAGGTTCACGAGAAAGTGTCCTTCCAAAAATTTGATCTCTAAGAGCAGGCTTTCCACCTGAAAGATTTTTTAGACTTGGGAAAGCATCTTTCCCCTGCATTTTTACTGTTCTCTAGCTTTTTACAGTTAGGAAACTCAGCTTGTAGTAATGTGGAAAATCTCCCCTTTTACTTACAAAAAGGAACCTATGCACTTTTTAAAAAATTTTGGATTTATGCATTCACCATCTACAAATGATGTTAGTCCTTCATGACCACTTTTTGACTACATAAGTGGAAATTGTCCTGTTGTCTGGATCTCATTCTGTATAGGTGATTGTTTGAATCTCTTTGGCAACTGGATCCTTTGCCATTGTTGGCTCTAATTACATTGTGTACTAAACATACACATAAAGGAAGAATATTTAATTCCAACTGACTATAGCATTTATAAAGTTTCTTCAATCATTAGTTAATATGATATCGGGTGACTCCACAAATAAATTAGAAATTAGACATGTTGAAATATATTTCAAGAGTTTGGCTCTTACCTATATACTTATCCTGCATATGTTTGAAAATCAGTGAATCAAATGAAGACTACCTGGAAAAAAAGTGAAAGTGAAACCCTGAAAGTCGAGTCAGCTTGTCTATTTCTACTTATATTTAAAGGAAATGTGACAGTATCTCATCTGAATTGGAGAGGGTGTTTAGGTTGACAATGCTGAATTTTTTTTCTTCAGTCTACCTGAAAAAGTGTTTATTCATTTAAAAGGAATATTTCATGTTCTCAAAATCTTTATCTTAATATACAGAGAAGTACTCTGGTCATGTTCTTCTAAAAAGTGTTTACAGTGAAATGACTTTTTAATGTGTTGCATTGAGTTAAAATTCTGCTGATGGACCAGAACTCTATCCTATTATATTACTAATTGATAGTTAGAAAATACAATGGCAAAACTTTACAGCTTGGTTTCTCTGTTCCTGACTGGTTAAAATGGAGCCATATTTAAATGGGGAAGATTGTTTTCACTCACTGAAACTGTCACAGAGTGGATCAAATGGAAGTGGGGTCTTCAACAAAGCCAGGAGTACTACATATTGGAACCGGCAAGTAGTGGAGATGGCACTAGGTTTAGCTTTTCCCTGGTGCATATAAGATTCTATACAATATCTATCTATCTGTCTATCTATCTATCTATCTATCTATCTACCTACCTACCTACCTACCTACCTACCTACCTACTTATCTATCTTTTTTGTCTCAAATGGCAAGCTGTGACATAAATGCGAAGAATGCACAGTATGTTCAGATAATGGGCTGAATATCTACTTTTGATTAAAAAATATTATTGCCTATTTAAAGTAAGGCTCCTCTTATCCAAGCTGACGGTGGTAAGCGAAAATGGTGTGGTTGTAGAAGCCAAAATGATGGCTGGAGGGATTTTCTTATTTCCTGTCAGAGTACGAGTTGGTGGTGGTTGTCGCACATGTATTGCAATTTCTTTTTAGGTTTTGGAGGGTCAGAGAAGCAGTGAACCACTTAGGAAGCTGCTGTCAAGAAAGTAATCTCTGAAACAGTTTGTAAACAATTGTATGTACGTGTGATTAAATTGTATTGATCATGCTTGTATTCTAAGCACAAGCAGAAGAGAAAAAGCAGAAGTCTGTATCAGATGAACTAGGGATGCAAAGTGTCAAAATGTGTTCAAAGTGCTGTGCAGTACTAAACACAATGCCCATAGGGCAAACCTTGTGTGGCTCTTTTCACATTGACTGCGAAGTCATCATTGTTGTGGTAAAGCATGTAGTGTAACATTGTCCTGGATCATATGGTTTTCTGAAAACACAGGACTCAAATCTTGCAGGGTGGGGCGTAACCAGTTCCACACTAAAAAGATGTGTATTTCCACAAACTGAACTTTAAAATCCTATTGTTTGATTTTTCTTTTGCTTGGAATTTTCTGTGCAAAATGCTCTTTGACTCGTTCTGAATTAAATTTCATTGGGCTGACCTTTACTGCTGTGGTTTTAAGCAAGAGGAATAGCCACCATCCAAACAAAAACATGAGTCCATAAACTGTGCTTGTAAGCACTGAAAGGAAACCTGGGACTGACATTTTGTTTGACAGAAACATCAGGCTGTGGTCTTCCCTCATCTGTGAATATCCAACTCACCAGTTTCTTCCCCACTAAATCTAGGGTGTAAACACACCTCAGAAATCAGCTGAGAGCTCACTGCAACTGAAATAATTGTTAATTCTACCAAAGACTGTTTTAAGCCTGAAACTTTTCTCTCTCCTAGAGTTAGTTTTTTTGTAGAGTGAGATTCAGAATAAAGCATCAAGTTCTTCTTTAGACCTTGATTCAAAAAATCCACAGCCCATCTTGCGCATTCTAAGGTGATCTATTTCAGATCTAATAATTACCTTTGTGATTTTTTAAATTTATTTTTTGAAATAGCTTCTCTCCTTGTATTCTCCCTAAGGGCCTGTACCTCTAATTAATCTTCCTCTGTCAGCAATAGCAATTTATTATTTTTGAACCTGATTATTTTTCCTTACCTCCTCCAAAGCAGTGAGAGCTAGAACCCAAATTAAGTATTTTTGCTCTGACAATAGGCATGCACTTTTGAGGGGATCATTCATTTTGCTGAGATGCAATTACGCTCAGTCTCAGCATATCCAAGTTCTTTAAAAAACCTGTCAGACTCAATCTTCTTTGAGATTTCTGTTTTATTCTGCTGTGTGTTTATATGGCCTTTTTTTCCTATTCATGTTCAGTTTTACTTTACCTTTCTCTAGAAAAAACCACAACTTTAAATTAATAAGATAATGCAGCTTCCTGTTGGGAATTTTCTATCGTTCTTGTTGCAAGTTATTTGATTGTTAACATAGCAGTTTTACCTTCACAATAAAACTTTTGGTTTTATTTTATAGATTCTCACCTCCTGAGAATCAAAGAATTGCACAGGAAGATGAATAGATTATTGGTGTCTGCCAGTCATCATCATTTTCAGTAGTCTTACATGTTTTTGGAATTCTTTGATTATCAAAGTATTAATATTTTGAAATCAATCTTTCTTATACTGATTGACAGCAATGTAGAGGACCTCAGCATATTCGTAGCATCTTTTCTTGTTGCTTCTGACCCTATCTGCTTACAGCTTTCCTTGACTTTATCTCCAATTCTTTATGAAAGTTAGCAAGCTAGGTTGCTTATGTATTAATCAACAGCTGCTGAGATATGAAATTCATATTTAAATTGCCCTTTAATGTATTTAGGAAAAATACAGAGTGTCTGAATTGTAAACTCGATAACAGGAGTGTTGCATTTGAAAACACAAAGGCAATTGATCAATGTGGCAAAGAGGACAGAAGTTAATTTAAATTTTATAGCTTTTTCTTTCATCTACACTGTGATATTGATTATAGTCCCTAAAAATAGTGTAACAGGATGTTAGGCATTCTTTCAGACTAATACATGAAGAATTAGGAGAGTCTTTAACAATGTGGTAAAGTAAAACAGTAAAAATAATTAGCAAAAATAATCTAGGTTATCCTATTAAATCCCCTGGGATCCACTGAACATTTAACTTTTCTGTTGCTTTACTCTGTATGCTTTATTCTTGATTGCATTTTGGAAATGTAATGAGATTAAAAGAACAAATAATCTGCAGAAATTTAGATTAAAGTCAAACTGTCTTTTGTTCCCTGTATTCTCTTACAGACAATTCAGCAACATATTTGCTATGTTTATTATTTACTAAGAACCAGACTAATTACTAGGATTAATCATATGTATGATAAATCCAGGTGTCGCAAAGATTCATAATTCTAGGGTCTGGTCCTGCACTATTATGGATCAACATAATCTTTGACTTGGAACAACAACCTTTAGTCTTTGGAACAACAGGATGAAGCCCAGTGTACAAGGTAAAATAACATGAGACCTTCCCACAGCTACTTTCCAATATACAAAAATGGATTGCATTTTTCCTAACACTGAAAGACAGCAGATGGATTCTTCATTTGACAGTCTACTGGAAAACTGTATGGATGAAGTTTAAATATCATTTTAATAAAAAAAAAAATTTCATTTTCTCTCCTACAGTCCTTTTCCAATCATGTCTGAAGAAAAGAAATGTGATTTGTTGAGCTATTGATTACAAATATCTAAAAATAATGAATAAAAGCAAATTATGTCTCTTTCTTGGAAAGAAACAGCTCTGTGAATTCCCACATACTTATTGTTTTTTTAAATATATGGGGTTTAAAACATATATTCCCATGTGATCTTTGTTTACAAGTTACTTTGAAAACCTCCAACCACTCCTAATGTCAAATACCAGTTACTGTGCTCCACCTTAACTGTTATGAGGATAAAGATGATTGAAATAACCTACATGGCCTGTTGACTCTGACTTGATAAATGAGCCAAGTGCCATTTGGCACTGATTTCTTCACAGAACATGGCTTCTGATTGCATGACTTGTACCTGTGTCAAACAAAGGCAGTGGGATTAAAAGAAGCAAACATATCAAAGTCAGTTAGTTATTAATAGTTTCCCCTGCTTCCAGCTGTTAATCAAAATCTCTTGAGAGTCTGTCTTATGGCTGTTTAACTCCATTTGGGATGCTTCAAACATCCTGGGTACTCTCTCTGCCGTTAGGCCATCTTGCTGGCAATTATTTCAATGTCTAACTCTCTGTGAGTTTCACAACCATTCCTGTAATAATGATACTGTCACTAAAATGATATTAATCTTTATAAATAGACTAGGTCCCAGGCTTTGCAGGGAACACTTTGTATGCAATGAACACTTTATATGATCTTCTGTATGCGCTGGCTGTATACACCTACATTTCATTACATTTAAATTGGATTCTTATTTTAAGCTATTCAAAAAAATGATTTATCTGGGTTATTTTCAGGTTTTAAATTGTTCACTAAGGTTGGAGAGACATTACTACTTTGACTATTTGCTATTACTCATTTGTTACTTGCAGTGGATAGCTGGTCACTTAAATGCTTTTCCGTTTTTTGCTTCACTTGTCTGGATGACTCCAAGAGTACAAATAATGTTTAAAATAGAAGTTAAACAATTCTAGCACAAATGAATACTTACATTGGTTTCTCAGCCACTAATTCCCTTAACCCATTAATGAGAAACAGTTAGAAGGAGAAATAAGTCACATGTGTGTTGTTGCCCATTTTACTCATTCCTGATATCCAGCAATATCTAACAGAAACTAGCTGGACTATGATATTACAACTACTGAGTCAAGTCTACATTTTCATTTTAACATACAGTTTATAGCTTTTTCCAGTCATCACAATTTCCACCAGATTAAAGTAAAGCTATGCAAAGAAATATTTTAACATGTTATAGCCATACTATTGATCTGATTCTCTTTTGTTTATTATAAGCACATTTCTCATATTGAAGGCATTTTATTAGCTCATATAAACCATTGGGTTCACAGTCTTCAAAAGAGCTATGCAGGTATATATTTATATCAGCTGAATATCTTTTCCTAAAAATGCTCTTTTGAGAAAAAAGATGTACTTTTCTTTTAAAGGGCATATGGGAAAGCTTAGAAATCTTACAGGTCCAAAGAAAGCCTCAAATCAAAATCAAACCAAGAGCTTTCTTCATTAGCCCAGCTATGAATCAGGATGGAGGAGTTCTTGGGGTCTGGGAGCATCTGTGGTCAAATGTGGTGCTGGAGACTCCTCTCACACCTTTGCTTACAGCCATGGGGCTCTTCTGCCATTCCTATCTGACAGACCAAGGGAGCTTAGCTGAACATTTTGGTTTTGTTATGGTTCTGGCTGTTCAACATGGTCTTCTATTTTGAGATTCTAGAAATAGGTATCTTAACATAGCTAAAAAGAAAAATTCCTGTAGGCAAACAGTATAACTTTTTTTAACGTTTGAGATGATCTTTGTATAACTATGTCAATTTGTAGAATTGTATTACCTGCTCTGGGGCTGTTTTTTGTTTGTTTGTTTGTTTGGGTTTTTGTTTGTTTGTTTTAAAATAAATAAAAATCTCCTTAGCACATCAAAGAACTTGTAAGCAGATAAATGTAGTTACATTTGGCTTCATCTGGCCTGTCAAATACTCTGTTTACTAAGAAATGATAACCCAAAATATTTCTAATTTGAGCTGGGTGAAGAATACTATTGCCTTGGTTCTGCATGAAAGGATAGGTAAATGGGCAAAATTTGGGATTTTGAGCTCATTTCACAGATAACCTTTTATACCTGTTTACTAAAAGTGGTTTTTTTCAAGTGAGAAAGCAGAACTAGGCATTCTGAAGAAGCTTATTCCTAGTGCCAAAATGGAAATAACTTTCACTGATGCAAGCAGATTTAGAAAGAAGCAGCTGTGTTCATCTTGAAGGCCAATGGAAAAGTTTTGCCACTTCATCTGTAGCGGCATGGTTAAATATGTAAGATTTAGCAATATACCATAAAATATATAATTCCATGCTTTTGTCTGTGCATAGGTATAGATAAGATCTGTGTCTATGCAACCCAAGACTGCTATCTGGCAATTTCTACTCACTTAAGAAGCTCTTGAACATTTCATATATTTAGAGTATTCGGAAATATATCTTTTTCTTCAAGTAAGGAGTTTTGACAAGTCCTCACTAAATCATTCAGCCTATTTGTGACTCATTATCCACTGCTTATTTTACTGGAGGTTTTTTTTTTTTTTTTTACTGAAAATAGAGCTGTAGAAATCACAAAACAGATAAGTCCTTTTTTTTTTTTGTCTATTTTGCTGATCTCAGGAATGACTTTGGCAAGCTAAAGAAGGGGAGATGACTAAAATTGATACACAAAGTCTTAGAGGTTCTGAAATTCCTGGGAAATTTAGAGGAGACTTTCCAGCTCCAGAAACTGTGGTAAAGACTCATACAAAGCTTTATGCTATTTTTACCTATTTGATAACATTGAAGGTTGATGTGACTCTTGAAATGATCATGCAATGACATCAGAGACTTCTGTTAAAAAAGTAATAACAGTTATAATAAAATCAAATATCTAGTACAATACTAGTGACATCATAAAAATTCTAGGTTGTTCAGGGATGAGTGCTGTGACCGTCTTTCTGCTCTGCTTTCCTCACTTCCTCACTATCCCTGAGATTCAGCTGTAGACTGGAAGCCTGTAGGCAGGAGCACCTTGGAAATGACACCTTAGCAAGAATACTAACTCCCTCCCACTCACCAGCTGTGTAATTTATCGCAGGGAATGGTTAAGGTATTAATAGATTGCCGGTGGTGCAGAAGCATCCCTGCCCAGACAGTGCAGAATGCAGAGCTGTGTGCATTGGGAAATGTCCCTCCAAAGCCACAGGGGATGCTGACACTGGTAACCCTCTGCCAGTTCCAGGTCTGCATCCTCCACATCTCCTGCCTGTGAAAGCCTTCTGCTGCCTCAAGGGCTTTAGCTGCCTCATGACCAGCTGTCCAGGATCTAACTCTGACATATGACAGATGTGCAACCTTCTCCCAGACTGCTGGGTAAAGGCATCCACAAAGACCTGTGGTAAAGTCTGTATGGAGCAAAGGAAGGTAAAAATTAGGATTTCGGGTTGAGATTCTTAGCAGAGCAAGGATCCAGAAGGGATAGTGTTGATATGAAAAAGTATGAGATCCAAAAGAGAAAAAAAGAGGGAGTCCTTGTTGTAGACAAAAACGAAAGAAGACGACGACGAGATGAAGGGTGGTGGGAGGATTGCTCCTTCACAAACTCTCCTTTATTGAGGTAGAGGGTTCGTGGTGGTCGGGAGGGAGACCAGGGGAAGGAGAGCCATGTCTGCAGCATTGGTGTAGTGACAAAATGGTTCCAAGTGCCTGAGAGCAGCCGGTTAAATAGGGAAAGGAACAGCCAATGAGGAAAGAGGGAGAGGGCGGTACAAGCTTACATAGACCAATCAGTACATAAAGGGGAGGGGTACAATTCAAAAGGGCCAATGGCACAACCAATGGCCAAGAAGGTTCAGGAAGGAGGGATGGGTCTTGAGCTACGGCCACGCCTTATGCCCACATGCCAGGGGCGGGCCTGGAAGCTTCTACCCCAAAGGTCCTCCCACGGCAGGCGGAGCTGGGCCAGGAGGCGGGAGCAGCCTGGGGCAGACCCTCTCACCTCAACAAGTCCTGAGGTTGCCATTGGTAAGATCTGTCCCAGTGGAGCTGGTGAAGATGGTAACTCAGTGTGCTGGTTTTTGCTGGGATAGTTAATTTTCTTCACAGTGCTTAGTTCGAGGTTGTGGTTTGGATTTGCAGTGTTGATAATGTAGAGGTGCTTTTGTTAATCCTGAGCAGTGTTTGCACAGCATCCAGACCTTTTCTGCTTTTTGTACAGCCATGCTGGTGGGGAGGCTGGGGGTGCGCAGGGAGCTGGGAGAGGACGCAGCCGGGACAGCTGATCCCAGTTGACCAAAGGAGTAGCCCAGACCATATGGGATCATGCTCAGCATATAGAGCTGGGGGAAGAGGATGAAAGGGAGGGGGAGACTTGGAATGATGACATTTGTTTTCCCAAGTCACTGTTACACGTGATGGAACCTAACCTTCCCAGGGATGGCTGAACATCTGCCATGAGAAATGTTGAGGAATTCCTTGTTTCGCTTTTCTTGCATGCACAGCTTTTGCTTTCCCTATTAAATTGTCTTTATTTCAATCCAGAGTTTTTCACATATTTTTTTAATCTCTTCCTGATACTGCTGGCAAGGTAGAGACTGAGTGGCAGAGTGTAGCTTAGTTGCTGGATGGGGTTAAACCACAGCACTCCCCAATGCTGATCATCTGTCCCTGGGGGTCCTGTAGCAGCTGCTCCTTCCCCTCCTGCCTGCCTGACAAAGGCTCCCGTGCCTTGCCAGGGATGGGGACTGCACTAATGCTTAGCTCAATGGATTGATGAATCCTAGCTGTCTTTTGTGTGAGCCAACCACCAGGTAATTGGTTTCTACTTTTAACTTGCATATATCCTGGCTAAACCTCTGTCTGGCTAAAGACACCATAGGAAGTTGACCCAAAAAGGGTCTGTAACACCTCCAGTGGTCTCCTTCATCAAATTAACCTTTTCCTAAGCAGGGAACTGATAATGCCCTTTCAAACTGGCCTGGAGGCTGTCTCTGGGGCTTAGTGAGTGCCATGCCTGAAGTGATGTTCCACCTGTGCAGATGATCTATTAGGCAATATCTGTTCTGGAGTGAAAGATACCAAGGTATTTCCAGGAACATGGACCCTGCAGAGTGCTACCAGCCTCCAAACCTACCTGCGTTTTCTAGGATCCCTAGCCTTCCCTCAGCTCCATGTAACTCTACCCATACCACAAGAGCTTGAAAACGAGTGGGAGCTATGGGGTAACAGGGGTGTTCACAGACCCTGTGTGAACAGTCTGCTACAAATAAAGCATAATTTATTGAGAGCAAAAGCCTTTAAGAAAGAAAGGATTCAATAAGCTGTCTGTAGCTGTGTGTAGGCTGTATAGCGTGTGTCTGTCTTCCATATGGTGATCCCGCATGTTCTCAGCGTCCTAAAGCACTTGCATAGCAGCTGGGATGCAGATAACAGTCTCGTACTCACCAGTCATTTCTGTCTTGTCTGGTGTCAAGGTTTTTCCACTGTGTAGGACCCTTTTATAACCTTCCTTCCCCTTCAGAAGTGCAAGTCACTTCTGAGTGCTTAGTGACACTGTTCTCTGCGGTGGCCAAACATCCGTGTCACAGCTTGGAAGTAGGTTGTTCTGATGCAAGTGCTCTTTCCCTTCCTGTTTATTTTGATGGCATTTATGCTATTGCCAAGGTGAAAGGAGTTATCCTCACTTTTTTTTTGGTTATGCCTTTTTTAGCTGGTCCCTACTTATGTTGAATAGCCTATTAACTTATGCAGTAACGTCACTTCCCTGACTAGATTGCATCCGCTATTCATAAAATCATTGCATATCATTGTTATTAGATTATAAAACACCAGCTTCTTGCTCAATACCAGCATGTCCAGAGAGAGGCTCTACCTGCGTATATTGAGACAAATCCCTTCCTGTGAAATCTCACCGTCTGTGGTTCATAGTCTCAAACTGTCTGACATTTGCAAATCAAAAAGAGTAAAGAGGTCAAACCACGATCTGAAAAACACTCTAGATGTCTTCCCTGTTTTCAGTGGGAGCCACAATTCATCTGCCCGGTGTGTTGCAGGAAAGAAAAGGACACACTTTTATATTGCCTTGTTAGAAACTATCCTTTGGCTGGAATGCAGGGCTGAACCTTTTGTGTTGTTCTGTCATATGAATTAAGTATGAAAGCAAAGGGTTGCTGCAGTAAAACCTTTCTAGTCAGGACAGCACAGAAATATACATGGAAAGCTGTTAAATTTTGTTTGCTTGTACCAAAATAGATTAAATCTAAGGACATTATGGCTGGAACAAATTTAGGATCTTTTGAGATAAGGGAAGAAAGGGGGGAGTGAGAATGACTCTGAGTCACAGATGAATCCTGATCTCAGAGGATGTGCACAGGCAATACTTTCATTGATCTCAGCAGAGATCATCACTTGCATAACAACTTCCGAATCAGGCCCATTCTGAGTGCTGAGTCAGCCTAAGACTCTCAAATTTACTTATTCTATCAAGTAGTCAGTTTGGAAACTGTGGGAAGGTATTTTTTTTGCTTGTAAACGTTGTGGCTTTTGATATCCCCGTCCCCACCTTAACGCTTCAAATTGATAATTTAGAAAAAGTAAATAAAATTGGCATAGAAATTAAGGCAGAAAAAGATGCTTATTCACTTAATTCCATTACTCAGTGTTTGCAGAGTATCAGAAGCCTCCTGACATGACCAGGGTGCTGATATTCCAAAGTGTTTCATGAAGAGTCAGTTGCTAGTATTATCACAGCTTCTCTGCATTGATTTTTTTTTCTTCCAGCTTAAAATCTACAAGGCCATGTATTTTTCTGAGAAGAGAAAATGATGTGGGCAAAAATGCATACCTTACTATATACATTTCCTTACTCAGATCAACAAATACCTGCAGATACTTATACGTTTATACATTTCCTCAAGCATTTTGGCATGGTAGGGACCTGCATTATTTCTATATGCATATGCTGTCCTTGATCCTTTACCTAGAAATCATGATGAGCTTTAGACTTCATAACTGCCAGAGCTTTCTGTCTCTGGATCCTCGTGGATTCTGTATGGCTTATACCCCACAAAAGATTTTACCTGAAAAGCTGCTACCTATAAAGAATAGGTATGTTTAGCATAAATATATTTCTGACATATCTATCTATCAATCAAGGGAATGATGTTGCTGTTTTCTTTAATGGTAAATAAATGCTGCAGATGGAAATAAGATTTTCACATTGTAGATTTCACACTGTAATACTCTTTCATAATAAGAAAATGCACATGATCAATCAGTAAAATGCAGTTGGTTCTTTTACATCCATTAGAAAGGAGGGGAGTGTGTATTCTCTAAGCTTCCTTCATGAATATTTAATAGGAGATTAGATCATTAGAGTTTGTCACTTTCAGGCCATTGATCTGAATCAGATTTGCAACTGTGATACGTTGTTAAATTTATAATAGGCTGACACACACACAGAGTTGTCCTAAAGGTAAAAAGCAGGGGGAAAAAGGGCAAAGGCTGAATATTGATTAGGGGATTTGTAATGCAATACAAGAATAATGATGTTTTAAGAACAGGGGTTTTTTTGGAAGCTCATCCCCATAAGCAAGAGATGGAACTGATGACTAAAGTCATGCTTACTATGTGAAATCAGCTGCCCAGTGAAGATAATATGCTTACAAAATTATTGTGGTTGGATCCTGCTAATGCCTTAATTCTATGACAAAATTTTCAATCACTGGAAAATTACTCTATTATTTGTTTCTGATTTGCCTAATTTTTCAAAATGGTTACAAGCTGGTTCCATGGAAAACACATAACAACTGTTCAATCTTCCAGAGCATAGAGATGGACAGGAACATAATACTTGCAGAGAAGAGGTTTTATTTTTTTATAAAATTGGATATTTAAGATTAAGGTATACTTGTAGTCACGTTATGTTTGCCACTGAGAAAGCATGAGAGGTCATGCAATTTACTAAAATCACCTGTCTCCTGCGCTGCTTACATCTCTGGACTACACTGCAAGTCTGGCCTAGGTTCACACGTCCTTGCATGCATTTGAAATCATTCTTTTTTTTTTTTTTTTTTTTTTTTTGTCTGGATACGTATAACTTCGAGTGAGTAGCACTCAGATTAGCCTGCTGCTCCAAGGTCAAAGTCTTCTGCCACGCATTTTGCAGGGGAGCAACTCTCCTGTGGACACTGCATTATTTATGTCAAAAGTGCTTTCTGGAAGTCAGCTGAAATAAATGATGAGTGGATTTAAACAATGGGAACATAAGCGTGGTATGTTCTTGACAAGCCAGTAGACACAGTAATACAGTGTGAGTAGAAAGAGACCTCCACTGAAGTAGGTCACGCAACATTTAAACAAAATTCACAGAAGAATTATAATGAACTTTACAAACAAGTGGTGAGTGGTCATGCAGAAAAAAAAATCTTTTTTATTTCGAAAGAAAAATGAATGAAATTGGTATTTTATCAGTTTTAAGCAAAGTCTTTTGGAAGAAAGAGAATCTTCTCTCTGAGCTGCTTTTGCTTCTGTACTGATGGCACATTTTCCCTTTTGTGGACCATAAGACTGACACTGGTATGAAGGACCCTCCTGGTATCAGTCACAATCTTACTACACTTGCTTGGCAACCTAGCTTATTTTGTTTCCCCTGATATGGGAAGAATACTTTTCCTTAACAGCATCCTTGCTTTTTTGGGAAAGGCAACCATATATTGGCTCCCAGGCAAATAAGATCCTCCCCATTGCAATTGTTTTCCTTAAACATCCAGGTCCTTCAAAAATGTGAGTTAAAATCACCTCCTACATGAAATTTAGGAGGGGTTGCTAAATGGTTTATTTTGATATTACCTAAGTATCATTTCTCTTTCCCTTCTTTGGCACAGTCCACATGAGAGCAAATTTTAAATAAATGCCCTCACCTCCTCAGCATGTTGGGAGCTGATCAATTTCTTTGAGTGTCATCTGAAAGGCAAATCTGGCTTTATGAACCTATGCCAGGGTTATGACAATGCTTAAATTTGTTAAGGGCTTTAACACATAATTTTTGAAAATCCTCTAAGTCTAATAATGCTTCTTTAGTAATTTTAGTGGTGTCCTGAGCATTTGACAGGCATTTCCTTAGTAATTTCTGAAGAGCTGATGAAGAGGATAAGTGGAAAAGCAAAAGTATGTGTTCAGATCTCTCCAGCTCCCCAAAGCTGAGAAACTTGTGAGGGGAAGGAAGAAGTGCTTGAAAGATGCAGAAGTACCAACAGCTGCGTTGGAAAGAACACAACATAACTGTAGTGCCAGAAAACAAGTAAACATGCTAGAAGTAATTCAGGAGCAAATTGTCATGCCAAGTGGATATTTCTGGGTTGATTGCCTGGTTCTGTCATAATGATATTAATCTACCATGTTATAATACCTCTTTATTAGAAAGCAGTTCATAGCACTTGCAAACTCAGATTTTGTTGTTCTTTATGACTACCCAGTGCCATTTCTATCTTATGAAAAATCATTATTTATTATTTGTCTTGCAAAACAGGCATATACCTCCAAAATCAAACTGTTTTCCCAAGATTCAAAAAGGGCATTAGCAACTCATTTCAAAGTCATACAGAAGCTGAGTGCAGTTTGCCCACAAGCTGACACAGAGCAGCACACAGTCTGACAATAGTGCAGTCATGGTGTGCCCTTAATGGCTTGCCTGAGTCATACACCACCAATGTATTCTTCTCAATTACCACTAAGTCTACTGTTACAAAACTGGCATCATTCTGCCCTGTTCTGGTTCCTTGGCTGTGATACATCTCTTTTTATTTCACAAATAATCAAAGCGTAGCAAGTGACAACACAATTAATATTGGGTTACTGACACCCAGACTATTCAAGCCGCACTATTCGAGTCTTCTAAATCTTCCAGCAGTTGTTCTGCAGGTACTCAGACAGAAGATAAATCCTCCTTGGCGCCGTGCAAGAATTCATGCATTTAGAAACAAATACCCTCCTGGGTCATGCTTGTCACTGCAATTCACTCTGTTCTTACTTTTCCGGTCCTGCTTTTTAGCCATTCTGCAGTTCTGAAGGTACCACCAGTGCTCACCAATCCTGAATCACCAAGGAAGAGTATCTGTAAGAACATTAGTGCCATAGTTTTGAAAGAAGTACTGGTGGTTCTGCCTCTCCTTCCTACAGCAAAAGACCACCCAGGTTCTCCTTCCCACGGGAGGCAGCAGTGCAGTCCCAGTGTCTGAGGACAGCTACAGTAGTCTACATCCATGCAGGAAGGCTAAGGCACTTCCAAAATACTCTGAGGGTGTTGAGGAATGGGTAAGCTTGGATTTCCCTCTGAAAGCTTGTAGACAGCAGACTTCAGTACTACCTTCACTTCTCCTGATAACTGAAAGGGCAGGGGACGTTCCCTGCCCCTGAGGATGAGGGGTATCCAACAACACCCATTTTCAGGAATAAATCCTCCTCTCCTTACCCTGGTGTGATCTCATCCATACCATTTGTTTGGAACAGGCTCTGGATCTTATCATTCCCTGCAAAGACAGTTTCAAGTGTTTAACAGTAAAGCACATGGCAGACTGGCGCAGTCGCACATGTGCCAGCCCTGAGAGTCCACAAGGATCCCAGGGCTGGTGCGATGGCAGAGATGATTTTGATACACCTTCACAGGACAGACACTGTCATGGCATTGATTTTCATGTGAAAATTTTTAAACTCCTTGCTTGGGATTCTTCTTCAAGAACTTGTGAAACTAGGGTGACACAGGAGCTTGGTCAATAAAGAAGGATGGAGAGGAAAGATAAAAAATATTTTGTCACTGCACTTCCTGTGAGCACAGGATCTGATTGCACAAAGAGTGAGTCTGGTCTTCTCAGGCTATCTTGTGAAAGATGTTTGATCTAGAATCACTGTCAAAATACCAAATCCTCACTCACAATTGTATAAAGCACACTCTAACAAGCTGCAACTTTGTAAAAGGCCCAGAAGGTCATGACTATGAGGCACCACAGAAAGGTGTGACAATGTCCATCACTGCCAATGTCCTTGCAACTGAAAGAGATTTATTCATGAGGTGGAAATCCCAGCTGATTAAAGAAAATGGATATTGTCCACTGCCATCAGGAAAGATAAGAAAATGCCAGCTGTTTCTGTTCTTCTGGTATTGCTGCTCGTAAATCTGGCAGTCAGCTCAGCCGTGACTATTTGAGCTACCCTGGCACCTGGTAGAGGCCAGTGTCATTAGAAACATGGTTTGCATCTATGGCTTACTATTTTGGCTGTGTGTTTCTGCACTATTTTAAAGCAAAGTAAAGAAAAAAACTCTAAAATTTAGATAGAATGTACATAAAGGATAAGAAGCAGCATAATTTAGCTCACCATTGTGAATAGTGACCCATATGGTGTTTATGAGGACTCTGGAAGCATTGATAGAGTTCCACTGGAAAATTTTAGAGATCTACTGGGTCTGCAGATCACACCATGTCTTTATTTTTCCTGCTCTGCTTCTTAGAACACTGATTTATCTTACTTGCAAGCAAATAATATAATAACGTGATGACAACTCTATAAAAATTTTCATTATCTCTTATTTAGCATCTGTGAAATTTCATGTGTCTCTGTCACTTCTAAGCTACTACTTTTCTAGAAATGAGTTAAAGCATGATTCCTAAAAGGGGAGAGATACAATTTATTTCTATGTAGACTCACATTACAACTCCTATTTTACAAATAAACCCTTCTTGGCTCACAGTTTTCCCTCAAAATCTCTCCAGGACTTGAAACCCAAGTTAATTCAACTTTATTATGACACAGTGGCTCTCTTTAGCAGTCAGCTTTCATTTACCTCAGCAGGATTAAGTGAATCCATTATTTTCAGCTAACACACAGTGGCCTTCCTTGATCCTTTGTACATCTCTGCTTTTTTCTTTCTTTTTTTTTCTTATTGAAAAAAAAGAACTCTTGTATCTCTTGCACTTCTCCACTTAAAATAAAAAGTAATGGAAAGGAGTTTGGGGTCATTGTTTGAAATAAACACACCAATATCCAAGGAAATAAAAGTCACATAGGAAAGAAGAAAAGTCCTATGTGTCACTCACTGTTAAATGGTGAGATGGTGATTTCTGTCAGAAAGTCTTTCAGCTTGTAGGAGGCTTATAAACAAAGTTGCTCACCCATGGTTTGCTCACTTTTGTTTGTTTCCATCCCTTGCAGATGACCGTGACTGTAAATCACGGTGCTCAGTCTCACTGCAGGCTGCCTCCGAAGGGCAGCTCTGCCTCGCTGCCTGCTAACTTCCCTGCTCATTTCCCTATGGCAGGACATGGCATCTGGTGTCTGGACAGCCAGCTGGGTCAGGATGTTCACCTGACTGATAAAATAATATTGGGATTTTACTATTTGTTTTAAACATGTGATGAATTTTTAGCCAGAACTTTTGCAAAATGCCCAGTATCAGAAGTGGTCAGCCAATTTTCTGGTTTGTGATTCATTACGTCCATATTGTCCAAAACTTCATTGGAGCTCAACTCTCTAAATGTTACATGCAGAGATCCCGGGGCCTTAAGAAAAGGACCTCCAAGGTGCTTCCAAGCTGGGTCCCCTTCCTAGCTGTCAGCATCTTCCTCTCCCAAAGACAATTACACTCTAGCCTACACTGAGGCTGCTTTACTCCAGGACCTTAATGAAGATGAAATTGAGGCCCACAGCCTCAGGTCTTAAGGACTTGCCATGCACATTTCCTGTAGGCATGTTTATAATGCACAGCACTGCACTGTACAGCGGCAAAAGCCTGGAATAAGATAGCTCTGGTCTAATGATCAGCCTCGTGCTTCCCCCAGACTAATTAGTCCGGCTACAAAGCAAGATTAATTGCCTGAGGCACAGTGCCAGGCTGCAGTGCTGTGTGTCCTGAGCTTACTTGGCAGTATGACGCAGCCCTGTCTAGACACACCAGCCTGGACAGAGCTGGTTCTGGCACCTCTGTGTGATGTAAACACTCAGTTCCTGTCAGCCAGAATATAGAGCATTTCCGATGTAGTCAGCAGGTCACAAAAAGAGTAGATGAGAGTGCCACGTCAGCTCTTTCCAGGCATGTGCATCCTTTCCCAGCACAGCCGGGATGACTGGTGTTCCCTTGTGGGTCTTTTTCCCAGTTATAGCTTCAAGACCCCAGAAGAGGTTAAGTTTGGGAATGAGTACGAAGATATCTTCCATTTTTTACCAATTTGAGCTTAAACTAAATGCAAAGGAAGTAAATGCCTGATTGTGGTTAGTGTTTCCACACCAGAAAAACCACTGTCCAGAGATGGAGCTTGTTGAGACTCTTTCTAAATACAGAATTTGTCCTGCTTGTGCCATTTATACTTTTCATTGTTTTTGTGCTTCAGGTACAAAAGTGCAAGGTTCCAAGGAGATGTCTGAGAGAACTGCTACTTCAGACAGGGGTATGGGCACTCTGTTATGGTCTAGGAAAAGAAGAAAATTCAAGTTTTCCTCATAACCATTCAAAGTGATTTAAGACAAAATGGAGAACAGCAGCCCGCCAAACGGTTGGTGCTAATGAATATGTATTGCAGTCAGATGAAGGTTTGTGAGCAGAGTGCATATGACATCTTTTGCAGAGGGTGCTGCCAAGCTTGAGTACCCAAAAAAGTACTGGTTTAATCAGGGCTACGCTGGGGGCAAGTCAGTATCTTGTTTCTTTTATAATTTACAAAACCATCAAGTAAAACCTGCCACAGTTAAAAGGTAGTAGGAAAATTTTTGGGTTTTTTGATTTTGTCATTGTTCCTCCAAATCTGACATGACACGAAAAGCCATATATCACTTGTCTGACTGTTGGACAAAAAAATGTACATTTCATATCTAACTTCTCACGAGTGCTTTCATTATCGAAGGACAGCTTAAAGGACATTTTGCATATAAAATGTTATGCATATGGAGGAGCCCTTCAGTGTCAGTTCATTCCTTCAGACAAGTGGATGAAACATGACAGCTACCGCTATTCTGCTTTTCCTTTGTCAGCACCATGGCCATGACCTCTAGGAGCCCCAAAGTTGGAAAAGAAGACTCAGGGATGACTCTGCCTTCAAAAGCATGGGTGTTGCTGCATTGCTAAGGTCAACATGCTGCCCTAGGGAGTTCTGAAAGGAGGCTGGTGTTTCCTGTCTGGGGCTTGCGAGTTTAGAGGCTTAGAGTTTCCTTCTCTGGGGCAGAAAAGATTAGCTCAAATGTTCTAAAAACAAGGAGTAATATAATGAGTTGAGCTCCAGGAGGGGCTGAAAATCTTCAGGATTTTCCTTCCTTCAGCCTTTTCTCCCTTCATCATTTCTTTCTGCCCTTCTAATGTCCCACCCACTCTTCCTTGTATAAAGGTAATATGACCATGACAGACCCAAACTAAGCATGGCAGGTGATCTCTGTAATAAAGGTAAAAGATTATAAAAAGAAATGTTTTCACATTCAGCATGGATGAAATCTCACAGGCTGCATTTTATTTGCTCATTGCTTACATACATTGGCTTCTGTACTTTTAAATATGTAGAAATAGTAACTTAACAGGAAAAATAATAAAGGTGTTGTGTGAGAATGCTTGCTATGACTTGCTATGCACTCTGCTGATTATAAACATTTTATGTGTCTGAAGCGAGAGCTTTGTGTTATAAAAGCTTCTTTGTCAATTTGTGTAACTGAGCTCTGTAGATATAAGGTGTGAACAGAGAAAAAATTACCAAAAATAGCTGGTCAAAGAGAGAAAAAATACATGCTGAGAGGTAGTGTATGAAAGGCTGCTAAGAGTTTATAAGCTTTTTAGACTAGTTGTCTCATTGGATTCATCAGAGCTGATAAACTCAGGACACAACAAACAGTCCAGGCTGGCACAAGGCCACCAGCACACCCCACCATCAACAACAGCTAGTGTAAATCCAACTACATCAAAGGATTTTATGTGCTCTATTTAGAGAAAGAATATGGGATCATACATATGCGGATGAAACAAGGGACCTCTTGAGGGATTTGCTGTCCCTCTGCCTCTAAGTCAGCAGCTGGGTCTGGCCCCTGAGCTGCTGCTCCAGCTGGGCAGCCGTGAGAGAGAGCAAACTCTGTGAGGGAATAAGCACCATGGGGATACTTTTCTGCTGTTAATAATTACAACAGCCTGATACTGTTGTTGTTGCTGTTGTTGTTGTTGTTAACCTGATACAGCTTTATTATTTAAGGCTGTACCCATAAGTATTGGTTGTGACATTTGGCTCACTTGTCCTGATCCCCTGTCAGGGAAAAGAGAAATTGCAGCACCTGTGCATTAGGTCAAACCCTCTGAAAGAACAGCTCAAGTATGGTAAGTAAAGAGAAAAGTCACAGAATGCGCATCTGCAACCTCTAAAATCCCTTTCTGCCTCCCCAAGCTCTTGAGTAATGTCATTACAGTCAATGTCAGGGATCTGAGATGATGAGATTAGTTTCTTCCCCAGTTAACACAGCTACATTCACACCATTGTGGATGGGAGAAGACATTTCACAGAAGGTTTCCATGTACACAGACTACCTAGAAGAATGAAAAATCTGAGCAAACAGGACGATCATTAATAGTTTCTCCCTCTATCCATGGACTTCAAACTTGGCTTCTTTCCACAGCCTCCACCAGCCAGGCCTGACATAGATATATGTGGTTCTGTGCAATAAGAAACCCATAGTTTTGTCCAGGGACTCAGTATGAGGTGAACCTGCTCACAAGAAGGCTTACAGGCTTGCACTGCCAGTGGTGACCCTCAAACCCATCTTCTCTATCCTCTGGTAGCCAACTCTGACATCCAGTGCACACCCTCAGCTCCAGAAGGTATGGGAACAATTCCACTGTTACGATCTTTCCCTTGCTTCTGGGTAAGACAGCAGCAGATCCTTATTTCCATTATGTATTTATTGTTTCTGGAATGAATTGACTTCTCTCTTTGGTCAACAGTAATAAAATCTGGACTATCGGAACATATCTGGATGGGGAGAAGGGGTAAACAAACTTCTTCACAAAACTGATTTTTGGGAAAAAGGTGATCTTCAATATTTAAAAAAATCTTGCATTAAAATGCACTCACCTGTAATTTTCCTATGAGTGATTGCTCTCAGTAGACTGTGAACTGCTGTCAAGTAATCAAATATTTGCGTACGTACTTAACAGACAGCAGATTAATCTATAACTTGTAAAATAGCATTTGAAAATGTGATAGTGGTTTGTGTCACGCATCTTGAACCACTCTCAGGTCCCAAGTGCCGGAACCATGACATTCAAAGGATGTTTTCCTGATGAAATGTGTTAATACTTTACCATATGTAACCACTAGTGATGAATTACTTTGGCATTCACTGTAAGAACATTAACCAAGATGAACCCATTTGGTGTTAATGTCAGTGTAATATATAGCTCCCTGGGTAACCCCCTGGAGCTTAACATTCATTTAGAAAACACTTTTTCAAAAGAGTTTAATACTACGCTTTTCTATTTTAGAATTAGCAGACAAGCCCTTTTGGATTATATTTTTCATTTCTGCCTAAATGCTGTGCTCACTGGCTAGCCTGCATTTCAGGACTGAAATCTCTATTCTTGAGGGAAAGCTTGGATGTCAGTCCTACAATATACTCTAAAAACACACATATTGATAGGAATAAGGTTATCTCTGTTGAATTGTTACATACATCACCTGGCTCATACATCCAAACGTCTCTCTTCCATACTACTTATGTCTTTGATTGTATTACTGTCTTCTAAATTGTATCTTGTACACCCAAGCAGCAAACAGATGTTTTTTCCTTTCTTGTTTGCTATCTAGTCCATGTTTTCTCATCCATGTCGGCCATTTTCTGTAGTCAAGTGAAAGACTTATCCTTTTGTTTTCATTTTTGATTTGGAACGCATTTCTTGAAATGCAGGAAGAGCATCCCTCCATGCTCTCCTGTCACCACTGTATGTTTGGGAACACACTGACAGCAACCCATGGTCTGGTGTGCTGTGCATGGTACGTGGTGTAGGTGGTGTGGCGGTAACAAATTATTGTGTTTGTGCCACTGGGATACTGTGAGGAGAGATTGAAGAGCATTGTTTGTGCCACCCAGGTAGTGGAGGAACAAAATTTCTGTGCTGAAGTATAAATCCTCTTTAGATTAGATGAATCCTTGTTGAACTCTGGTAGCAACAGGGCCATTCAGGGATAATTGCTTGTTTATAAAGATGCTTTGGGACTGAGAAGTTAGCCTGATTTTAATCCATTCAGAGTGCTCTATTTACCACCAAATGTCAGCTAGTGCTAGGTCAACTGCCTAATTTCATTTAAAAAAAGGAAGTTAATATGACAAGATTTATTTTCCATAAGCCACTTTGATTGATATTAATTATATTACCATCCATTAACTCTCCTCAAGTGGTTGTTGCATTATTTAGTTGGTGATCAACATTAGGGTAGATCATCCTGTTTGTCCTTTTCAAAATGTTGTGAAGTTTCTTTTCTTGCAGCTTTCTGGGACATCTGCTGAGTTCCTGCACTTCTTGAAAGTTGGCATTACTTGTCCAGAGAACTTGAGCTGCACTTTAAAGAGAGAATTTCAAACTATGTCCACTTATTAAAAAATGCTACAGAATATAATAGTTTTATTATATATTTCAAATTTTATGGTGTCACTGCTGTAAAGGAATTTATTTAATCATCATGATCTAGGTCTTTAAAGCCATCACCTTTCCCCCCAGACATACAAAAGAGAAATGTTTGCTGAACACTCCCATTTTTCTGCCTAATTATTTATTACTTGTATGGTTTTCCTCTGCTAATGGACCTGTACTGTCTCCCAGGGGCAATGAGCTCAGCTGCCCAAAGGCCTGCTTTCTTAGATTTGTTTTTCTTGAATATATTTGAAAGATCAAGCAAAAACAACTAGGAACTGCCCCAAGTGTCAAAGACCTCTTTTAACTGGTCTTAATTATGAGTTAGGTAGGTCTTCATGCATTCATTGTCTTCCTCTAATAATTTTCTACCTTCTATATTATAGTATTAAAAACTTTGTCTTTGGTTCCACATCTTATATACATGTATTTTCATGGTTGCTTTCACTTTTCCTCTAAAACAGATTTTTATTTCTCTTTCAACCAAGGTAGCATTACATCTGAATTCTAGATTTAGACCATGGATAGACTTTTTTGAATATTAAATTAAATGTTCTTCAGATTTTTCTGACATATTTAATTTCTGTTGTTTACTTTTAATATTTACACCAACTGATTAGGCTTATAACTATTTTTAGCTTTTCAAACCTGGTTTTTAAAGAACCAAATGTTTATGCTGCTGGCTGACACGATATTCTGTTTAGAATATAATAAATTTAACCACTGGTTTAATCAGATCTCTGATGAATTCTATTTTCTTTGTCACAACCGGTCCAGCACATCTGAAAGTGGAAGTTTTCATTCAGAATCTTCAAGAAACACAGACAATATTTTAGTACTGCTAGTGTGAGACCCTCAGTGTATGTCAAATCATAATTGTCTGAAACAACACAGTGATTTTCCTTTAATGATGTACTGAGAAGTGCTTAAGCAGTGTTTGACTAAGGGGATCAGCGCAGGTCAGAGCAATGTGTCCATCACAATTCTCTTAGGAGAGCTACCCAAAAAAACAAACGGTACCTCTGGAGAAAGGTGAGGCACAATGAGGATATGTCTGAACTTGTATGAGATAATAGAGCTGCTGTTATGTATGAAGAGAAATTTTAGTTCCCCTTATTTTTAAATAAATTCCTTGAACAGATTAATTTTCATGTCATCTAAGACCCATTTTTGCTGGTTTCTCTTGAGCAGCAATAGAGATTCCAAGTACAGCATTAAGCAAATGGCAAAAATGCACTACAAAATATTTTCACAAATATTTTGCATTCATTTCCCTCCCAGCTTTGAACATGATTTTAATATCAAACATTAAAATATTCAGAAGAAAAGATTCAGTTGGAAGATTTGTCATTCTGTTGGCTGGGGCACATAAAAAATAAAAGTGAATCAGTGAGTAGCACATTATAAATAGCACGAATTCCAAACAATTACTGGAAAATAAATCCAAGACCACAAATTAATTAAAAAGCAAACTCAACAATAATTTTCAGAGATAAAAATGTGCAATAAGTTAGTTCACTACCAAAAGATCAAACAAGGGAAATAGTCCCTCTACTTCTCCAAATCAATTCATTAGTTCTCAGCTGTACCCATAAAAAACCAAAGAAAACCAAAAGGATAACCCAGCATAAGTCCATATATGAAGATTATAAATGAACCCACAGAGGAAGAGATAGAGTCCAAAAGTAATATTCTTTCTGTGTTTGGAGGTTATCACCAAGATAAACAGCCACCTTCTTGTTGCATATAATACGGACAATTAGTTCACAATGGTGGTACATTAATCCAAATTACTGTTGGTTAGGTGTGCTGTCATCAATAAGTGTTATTTGCTGTATGGAGACTACAGATATTATGATGATCCCAACTCAGAAATAGGATGCCTACTTGGGATTACTTTGGAAGTCTTTCCATTGAGATGTCGTTCTTTCATCCTCCACTTCAGCTGTTCTCCAAAAAACATTACAGAGACTAACAACAATCACTCTGGTCTTTGTCAGGATATCTGCATGGTAGGAAGAAGCTCAGAAAAAGTCTGCTGATCTTGTTTCATAATGCACACAGCCAGCTATAAACTTGCACCTCCCTTGACATCAGGGAAGGACAGAATTTTATTCCAAGATACTCTGTGGAAAAACACTAGCCAAGACTCCGCTCTGACAGCACTGGAGTTACAAGCTGGCAAGACAATGTCACATTTGTGCACAGGTGAAACTACAGTTGGCTAAAGTATGTATTTGCAATACATTATTTATGGTTTGCATTTATCTTTCATTCTTTTCCCCTTTGTTGGGCTATAGATATGGGTGGTTAAGAGTGGCAAACCTTGCAATTAAAGATATTGTCTGTGTCATTTTGTCTGAGTTTTTGCTGAGGCCCTACTCTGTATTTGATAATTCACAGAATTATCAAATAGAAGCATTTCTATTAATATATCTCTGGTGAACACTAATCAAGGTTTTGCTTGTTTGTTTTGGTTCTACAATGCCAACTTTGTGACCTTAGTTTTATTCTGAAGTCAGTTCAACCTACTCAGCCTTTGATCCAAATGCATAGCAATTTTTAAACTGGACTCTTTTCATTGTGTGAATGTTGGATTCACAGATACTTCACGAGCTGTAGCAAAGTGCTCAACTGTACAAAACAAGAATATTCCAGAATTTAATGTCTTTTCTGAGAATATTTGAATGTGAAGATGACACTGTTCCACCTTTGAAAACTGTTTTTTGCTTTGTGAAAGCTTGAAATTGCTTTCACCTTCTGAGACCTGTGACATGAGTGTTTTTCCATTTTTTGATGCAGCAGTAACTGTTTGCACATGGATACATTTGTAAGGCAGGGTGGGATAAAGTGGCTCTTAAACCGAATGAATTTGTGGCTGGGGATTTGGAAGACATTTATGAAAAAACACATGTAGGGTGCCTTCCAGAGCCAGAAAAGCCACAAACACTGACCTCATATTTAATATAAAAATATGATCTGCCTTTCCAATCATATGCTGTCAGAAATGCTGAGACAATCTATGGGGATGAAGAGCTTGACAAGCCATGACTGGTTGTCAGTGGAAGGTGTTTGCCTGCTGAGTTTCAAAGAGTTGTTTTACCTCAGAGTCTGGGTCACAGGTGTTTTTCTGGGAAGCCTACACTGCAGCAGTGAGCAAATACGCCCTTTTCATCTTTGCCTCATGGGACCCACCTTCAGATACTGACTTTTAATTTTTTTTTTTTTTTTTGCCACACTTCTCTACAATGCTGTAGTTCATTTCAGGTCTCATGGAAAAGCACAGTGGTTTGTGTGAAGTGGCCATAGGAAGGTATTTTACTCGTTGTCTTCCAGATTCCTCTGCTCCAGGTTCTTTTGAACTGGGAAGAACCAACCCCAGACTGACTGTCTGCACAGCCCTTTAAGAGATAGAATCCTATTTTAAAAAAACTCAAACAAAACCAAATCAACCACCTAATTAAACATGAAGATTCTTCAAAATTGGGTTTTTTTAGGGTCTGTGGTCTGACACACATCTCTTAAGAGAAGTGAACTTGACCATTAAATATTTAGGTAATTGCAAACACAAGATATGACTTTAGTCCAGGCTTTTGAAAATTGGCACTTGGAAAGAATGAACTACCTACATTTTTGAGCAAAACAATTTTTCAAGAAAGAACTGGTTTGGATTTTTTTCCTTAAATTTTAGATTGCAAACTTGACAGATAAAATACTTTAGCAAGAAAATGTCCTTTTTCCTTTTTACAGAGTTGCATATAAGATTATTTCTACAGTCTATCCTACTGAATGAAATGCTATTGTCGTATCAGATAACAGATAATGAGATACACTTTTGAAAGCAGACATTAAGGAAGGAGAGAGAGGAAAGATGAAATGAAAGAGAAACACAGTGGATAAGCAAAAAATAAAGTAAGAAATGCAAAAAAGGGTAATCTGGACAGGAAATGTGGCAGACAATAGGAAAAGGATGAAGGCAGAGAGAAATGAACTAAGAAATTAAAAGATACAGGCTTGCAACAGTCAGAGATGTAACTTTGTAGCATGACTAGGAAGTGAAAAGCAAGCATGAAGCAGACTATATCTAATTTAGTGTTTCTCCACATGCTGCAATCAAGCCTCCTAACTACATTGTGGGTATTGTGAGAAGAGAAGTATTAAGATCATTGGTCATTCATTGCAAAGGTGGAATCTTTTTTCCCTAGAATGCATTTATATATATATATATATTTTTTTTTTCTTGTTTAGTTTTCTGAAAAGAGAAGGACAGAAGGCAACGGGCAGAAACTGATGCACAGGAAGTTCCACCTGAACATGGGGAAGAAATTCTTTACTGTGTGGATAACCCTGCACAGGAACAGATTGCTCAGAGAACTTGTGGAGTCTCCCTCACTGGTGATAGTCAAGGAGATAGTTCTGTGCCCTGGGATGACCCTGCTTGAACAAAGACTGGACCAGGTGACCCCCTGTGATGCCTTCCAATCTGACCGATTTGGTGATCCTGATTCTGGAAAGGAGAAGGAGAAGGAGAAGGAGAAGGAGGAGAAGGAGAAGGAGAAGGGAAATGAAGGGGAAGGGGAAAGGGAAAAAAGGAAAAGTACACAACCCAGTAATGTTTCACAGGCTTTTCTCTCAGGGATGTGTTTTCCCTCTTTTCTAACAGTGTGTATATATGTTGGCACTCTGCAGGAAAGTTGAAACCATTAGCTGTTACCCTACCAGCTGCCTTACTCTAACTGTGCACTTCTCCATTGCTGTTAAACATGTATGTTTCAGGGTTACTGGTTGTATTTATTTCACAAATAGTTCAGTTCTACTGTATTTCCCAAATCTCTGTAATTTAATCCTTGTCTGACCACTATTCAAACAAAAAGAAGAGAGGGAAATCCTGAGGTGATTCAAATATCGACTTAGAGCAATCATCGTTTAGCATGCAGTCAATACTGACCTTTTCCATTTGGAGAACTTGAAGGGGAAAAGAGCAGTTGTTTTTTCCATTATAGTTTGACTATTAAAGTAATATACACAGAGTGTTCTCATGTACTTCGGGAGTTTTAATGAGAAACAGGGGACCAATAAGAGTCTTTCACCTCACAGCATCTAGAAACCGTAAGTTACTAAATTTCATGTCCACACATTTTTCATGCCCAGCTGCTTGACACTTTTTGTGTAGAATAACTCTTGATGTTCATAAACATCTTCTGTGGTGATTTTAAATCATTCCACCCCCAAACCCTGTGTTAGACTGGACATTATCCTGTCACATAACAGCAAGCTTTGCACTGGGAATGATGACACCTGAAAATACATGTAATGGGAAACTTTTGTGCCCCAAAGAGCTTTTGAAACGTAGGCTACTGAGTCCTTAAGTGACTTTCATGTCCCTTATTTGCTTCGTCTCCCTCAGGCGTGCTTAAACACCAAGGTGTAAGGACAGCTGTTGCAGCCAGCAGTTATCACAAGATAGAGAGATTCCAGCTAGTTAAAGAGCTTTCTCTCATCAGGAAGATTTTGTTGGCCACCTTCCATTCATGACAACTCTAAATTTCCTGACCTGTGATAAATCATCTTATCAGGTAGGACAAGCCATGTTGAAATAATGAAAAGATGCATGGCATGCTGCTCTCCGGATTAATTATCTGAAATATGCCCTTCATGATCACCAGGAAAAAAGTGCTAAAAATATTTTTGCTGTGTTGGTCTACATTTATGCCTGGCATGATTTTACTGGTATCAGGAAAAAAAGACTTATTTCCAGGTTAAATCCTTCTGTGAAGTTACATGAAGAAAAAATCTGGCTGCAGACACCTGCTGTTGTTTCTAATTAAACCATCATCAATGAAATGTTAATGAAGAAAAGACTGGGCTGAGCACTATACAAATGGGGTATCAGTACTAGAGGAAGGAGAATGTTTGTATGAGAGAGATCATCATTTACAGAAATGTTAGTATAAGTTTCTTCTCGGAGGGGGGAGCTTTGCATCTCTGAGGGAAAGGCTATGGCAGCAGGCTGCCCCAGTGAGTGACTGATCAAAAGTTCTAGCTTTTATATTTTACCTCACATTTTTTGGTAGATCTCAGAATCAGGGTAATGAATTGGACTATTTAGATGTCTAAATATTAATTTTGCGAGTTCTACATTTTCTTTTAAGACTATCTTTGATTGCATGGGTTCTATTTGTAATTTTAAATTTTACATTTCAGAGACACTTTGGCTCATGATGTCTCACTCTCCGCAGCTCTGTAAATAAAAGTGCAGTCTACTCACCTTTAACACACTAAAGAAAGTACACGAAAAACATTACCATATAGCAGGAAGTTAAAAATAAGCATCTTCAAAAATTTTTTTTGGAAGATGCATCTGTTGTTTTCATTGTGAATCTGCAGGCAACATCACCTTGAACATATTTACTTAATTGTAATGCAGTCGGTTGAATGTCAGGATCATCCGCTGGGCTGCATCTAATGCAGAACAAATGCTGATGATATGTCTGAAGTGCACCACAGAATGGAAATGGCAGTTTTTATTCCTGGGGCAAGACAGAGAGAGGGAACGGGAAAGGGAAAGGGAAAGGGAAAGGGAAAGGGAAAGGAAAAACCCCAAAACTGGCTAAAACTAGTGGACTTCAGGGAGTTAAAGAAATGTGTTCCTCAGAGAGAAAAAGACAAAGCTAAATCAATGTGTACAGTACAGGTAAAAAGAAGCAATGCTGTCTGAGTCCACTGATAGTATCTGAAAAACTACAGCTTTTGAAGACAGAAATCAGATAGGTCTGGACCTTCTGTTAGACAGAATAATAGGACAGATAAACTAGCCAGCCTCCGGCCTTTAGCATTCTAGTGCTCTCATGTTGCTTGGGTGAAAGATACTGATAATAACTGCAACTCTGAGCTAGGGCAGTGATTTCTAAAGGATGAATAAAGGCTAATTCACTGCTTTGCAGCAAAGACATGGACTTACCCTGTCATATCCTGTGTTAAAGGGACATTGTACCTTCTTGTGATGCTCAGACACAATATCCTTTGCAGATCCCTACAGGGTCTCCCAAGAGATATGATTCAGTTCTATGTGCTACTTTCACAGTGTGAAAACTGTATTTCTGTATATATTCTCTGTATGTTTTTTTTCACTAAAAATTACATTGAAAAAAGCGCTCCTTCTCAAAACTGGTCCTCGTGGCTACTGCAAGGATAACAGGCCAGCAAGACAATTTTCTGTGTCTGTTTCCTGCAATACCTAATTTAAAGTACTAGAATTGGCCTAAGGTAGGGGGCAGAGAGACTGCAGATGACGGTACAGAGTGTTAACAGTCTGTGTGCAGACCTGGGCACAGTTTTTTAACTGCTAATGATACAGCTGTCACTGAAGACATCAACATCTATGAAAAAGATACAGGTTTTTGAGAGGAGTACCTAAATCAAATCAAAGCTCAAGTAGAAACACCTGATCATGGACATTACACACTAATATAGAAGCAATCAAAGGAAGCTGCTTACGTGACAAAGGAGAACATTCTGTACTAGGGTAGAAATTTCATTATTCATCACCAATGAAAAAATCCATTTCTCTCAAGACACAAAGGAATAATAATAATACTATCAACAATGTTGGTTCTTCATCTTTTATTTCCTAGATAGGTTTCAAAGCAGTATTGCTTTGTATAAGCTAAAAAATAAATTCAAAACTTGCCAAGAACTTTTAGCAAGCAGAAGACAGAAAAAAAAAGTAACCTAGACTCTGTCATAATCCCCTCTGTCATAATCCCCACTAAGAACATAGTTTACAAGAACAAAAGGGCATACAAGTAAACTATTCTTAATTATCTGTTTATGTATCAAAGTAAGAATCCAGGTGATTGGCAAGAAGATTTAGAAATGCTAAGTGAGAAAGGATAAAAGAGAAATTGTTGCTAACAGAAACTTGCTGGGAAGTTATGCAATAAGAATTCAAAATGTCCATAATTTGTTCCAAAAGAATGGTAGAAATTTGGATAGATTTTTTTTCCTTTTCAGAGGTACTGTTTTCTGTCACAGAATCCTGGATGATTTAGGACTGAAATCCTCCAAAATTTTGAGGATTAACATTATAATCACTGAAACAGTACAGACATAAAGTACATTTGTTTCTGACATTTTGACCCCTCAAGAGAAGTAAGTAATCATGTGTAATGTGTAGGAAAAAAAATCTCTGTTTCATGGAGTGCAACCTACAGGGCATCTGCTGATTACAAAACACCCTTAAACAGTAATTTTGAATACAGCATGTTCTGTAGGCTGCATGAGGTAACTAAATTTTGGCTACAAATTGGCAGACATTCTTTCTTGTAGGAAAAGAATTAATCACTCACCTAAAAATTAACAGGTGACTAAGTGCCAGAGATGATGATCATGCAGTTATATTTATTTTATCCAAATAAATTGTGATGCCCTTCACTTAAAAAGGAGTCAGTAAAAAATATGGTTAGTCACTGGCTGGCAAACCAACTGTGTTCCAAAGGTCCCATGAGCAGTGGCCAATGTCGTTGCAAGGCTGCTTCATATCACCTGTGAAAGGTCACAGCAACTGGGGAATCTCCCTGATGAGGAAGGAAAATGTCATGCACCTCTTCAGGAAGAAAGGCGCAAAAGACTTGGGAATTATAGGCTGGTCAGCCTAATCTCAGTTCCTGGGAACTGTACAGAGCAAATCCCCCTGGAAATCACACACAGGCTTATGAAGAAGACTGGGAACAAGTGAGTGACTTGGAATAGCCAACACTGATTTATCTTGGGAATAAAAATGCAAAGTCTTCCACTAGTGGTGGAATAACCTCATGCAACAGGACAGGTGTGGAGCAGAATGGCTAGAAAGCTTTGGAGTACTAACACTCAATAACATAGTCTGGATATGAATCAGGAGCGTGGCTTTGCCGTGACAAAGGTGACCACACCTCAATGTGAATTATTGGGATGGCAGGTGGCAGGTTGAGGCCAGTGGCCGCTCTCCCTCTGTTCAGCAGCCTGAAGTACTGAAGTAGTCCATCCATCTCTGGGTACCCTGGCAGGAAAAATCCTTGTATATTGAAGAAAGTATAATGGAGAGATGCCAAGATGCTAAGGGAATTGGAGAACAGCACACCTAAGGAAAGACAGACAGAAATGGGTTTGTGCAACCTGAAATGAAAGTATCTAAGGATCTTGGACTGTCTTCAACTGCCTTCATCTGCCAATTGTTGGAACTTAAAGAAAATGGAGTAAAAGAGGCAGCAGATGCAATTATAGGGTAAAAACTGTCAATTAGCTGTAAGAAAGAATGTCACAATAAAGGTCGTCAAACACTGCAACAAGTTGCTCAGAGAGGTTATGTAAAGTCTACCTTGAGCTAATTAAAGTTTAATTAGACAAGGGTCTAATTTAACTCTGATGTTGAATCTTACTTTAAAATTATCCCCATTTTGAGTGGGGAGTTGAGCTGGGTGATCTCCAGAAGTCAGTTACAAAGTATGTGATTATATGATTATATTTCTTTGCAGTTATTCAACTTGTGGCACAGTCAGTAACAGGATAAATTTTCAGTTTTAGTAGAAAATTACTTTATTCAGTCAGCATCTAAAATCTAAAATGCTGAGAGTTCCTAAAGGGAAAAAAAAAGACATTCAGTGCCCTGAGTAGAGATAAAAAACTAATAATCTGAGTACTTTAACAGTCAAGAAATCCTTGGAGAGAGGAGCTGGGAGAAGTGTGGACATGAACTGACACCCAAAGAGGCTGGTTATGAGAGGGAACATAATTCCCCCTTTCCAGATTGTCATCCAGGATGGCAAACCTGAGGACCTTGAGCCAGAAATTTGTCCCCAGCCTCGTGGAGCAGGACTGACATCTTGACAACTGACCGACTCAGAGACTGAGATCCCTGTTGGAACTGATGTGAGCATGGGTTGTCATAAGTGATTTTATTTCTGCACAGAATTGTCTCTGAAGGCATTGTGACTTTATATTTAGAAGGTGTGTGTGAGTATCACCATTTTCCTAAGATGAGAACTCAAGAAAGGCTATAAAGGCTTGGATGAAGAATTCCAATGTATCAGGCACTAACAAACAGTGGCCCATAGACAGTGCATGTGGGAAGGCAGTTCCATCCCCTTGTGGATTTTATGGTGCTCCTCCTCCAGGTCTCTGCTCTGCAGGCTTTTCTAAATGACATGCACAATGCACCTCTTTTCTAGGCAAAATAATCCTGGGATCTCTTTTCAATGTATTGGGGCAAGGCTAAGCCACATTCTGTTGTTCTGGAACAGGCTGTTTAGATTATCATTAGGAAGAGCCCTTTAGGGAGATGTGGGTACGGAGTGTCATGGTGTATGTGTCTCTGATCCGTGTCTTTTCTATAGCAGGGGTTCTGCACCTGAAGGGCTCCAGCTGGTGCTGCTTTTCCAGATAATTTCATGCAGGTTGCCCTTCACTCCTTTTTATCCATGCCAAGGCCACAGGGAAGTCTTCAGACCTCTTGCTCCTCATCTTCCTGAAGTTAGTTGCTCACAGCCACAGCAGAAGTGAGCTTTTCAAAGGAGCTTTTTGAAAGGTAGCTTTGTACATTGACGTCTGAAGACAAAGTACCGAGTGGGGTCTACTAACTCTGTGCGTACCTTCAAAGAAATTAAACATCTGAGACTTTGCTCCTCCTGATATTCATTTCGGTTTTCAAAGTAATAAGTTTTCAGCTTTTGTTTCTTTTGATCATCATGTATTTTTCATTTTTTGGAACTAGTTTATGCAGGTTTAGACCCTACCCTGGGAGAAGTTTGCATTTTGTTTAAGTTTTTCTCCAAAATATTTCTCTTTTTGCCCATCCTTTCTGAAGGGTCAGATAGGCACAGGGATCAAAATCAGAATACTAGGGAAGGCAATGAGAAAAAGAAATAAAAGTACAGTTGTACCTTCCCAAGAAAAACTTCACACCGCCGGTTTAGGGCTGCCTTAGATGAAGATTATGTGTTTCTGTCTATTTCTACCTTATCCTGGTGTTAGAGATGGCTATCAAACAGTGAGACATTTCATTTCTACTGAGGGGATACATCCTTAAAACCTGGAAATCTGATCATTCTAGCAGTGCCCATGAGCCCAAAATACAATAAGATGTTCCATTAAGCTGTGTAGTGCTCTTTAAAACTTGTGTACCAGGGTAATTTACGGGAAACATGCGCTTAATACTGCCCAGCATTAACCAAAAGCACATGAGGATGTACAGGGTGGAGAGTAAAGAGCCTGACACTCTTGTTTCTCTGAGAGATTTGTTATGAACAAGCAATCCAACAATGGAAACAAGAGCCAAAGAAGTGACAGCAAATAATTGTTAAGATTTTAAAGATCACTGAATATAGAATATCTGAACTTTTAAGGGACCCATAAGGATCAGTGAGTCCAAAAATGGCTTTTGTAATGACTTTCACAGTAGAAACTGAGCAATTTGATGGTTCAGAGCCTGTCATCTTCCACCTTGCAAGAAAAGCCGCCTTCAGCCTGATTTCTCAAATCTCCTGCTTTCCGTGATGTTGAGTTGCGCACCACTTCATTTTGCCACACCAGTTTGAAGGACAGTGCATCAAAAATAGAAGACATTTGCAAGGAAAATTGCACAAAGTAAAGCTTTAAGGATGCTTCAGAGCTTGCAGCATCTTTTACAACTATTAATAAAACTTCAAAATAGAAAAAGACCACATTGAGTTTGGGCAGAATTACTTTTACGTTGATATTAAGATAATACTGGAGCCAATGTGCTATCTGTGTAGGTTAATGTAACAACATTTTTCACATGGACTCCAAGCTAGGCAACTTGAATTGACTAGGAGAGACTTTCCGTCACTGCTTTTTCCTTTGTGTTATTCTCAGTGACCAGTATTATCTTATTCCTTAAGCTTGGAAATTATAATGAGCAGGATAATGTGAGGGGAAGTATTCTCATTTGTTGAATAGGTTTTTTAAGCTGCAGGAACCCTATTATCACTGGCAAGAAGAGTGAAGATAAACGCCTGTTGATTGGAGAACACGCTGGTCTCAGTGGTTTTCAAGTATATCATGCAGTCATATAAGAGGTTTCTATTATCTCATAGAGTGCTAAATGGGGATTAAATCCTGACACTGAACATCCTCAGGGAAATGGCTTCCACTGCAAAATAATGAGTCTACTCATACCTGAATGTCTTCTGTCTTGACAGGGAAAAAGCATAGGACAAATGAACTTCAGTCCACCATTTAGAGTCAAGTGATTGCTCCCTTCCCCATGTCAACCTGAACATACCAAGTGTGACATAAAAGAGACCAAGTTAGTGATCTAATAAACCTTGCTATACCAGAAGATGCTTTACAAGCATGGGCTCATGTAGGCAGCCCATGGCTTGTTTGATGTTCTTGGTTCATTGACATAAGCAGTGGAAGTCCTGAGTCCAGCTATTTTAAGATGTTTGCTTCCTCCTGTGCACCCAAGTTGGCTCATTCCTGTTGTTATTCCTGCAGAGCAGCCATGAGAGAGCCTTGTAAAGGGCTGGGACTGCTGCATCAGGAGGATGAGGTAATAGGATTGTTATTTTAATGACTGTTTGTAGAGGATTTACTATACCGTTTACCATGTGCAGTGGTTCATACTAAATACTACCCAGTACATCCTTTCCAGTCTTTAAATAACTGCTAATCCCACAATATGAATATAGTGTATAATAAAACTCTCTGAATTCCCATTTTGGAAGTAGTCAAGTTCATCAAAGGTTCAGTAGGACCAGTTGTGCTCAAATGGTTTCCTCCTTTCATGCTTTGCCGTATAGACCACAGGAGGGAGTTCAGTGCAAGTGCAAACGAACCACATGGCAGAGGGTTAAGCACAGGCAGCCCACCCCTTGCTTTCAAGCTCCGGGAGACCTGGGACACCAGCTGACACTGAAGAAGTATGAGAAAAGGTGTTGTGGGACACTTACTCCCCCTCTCCAGCCAAGCTGTCCCTCCAATGACAATTAACATGGACACTAGGTACAGATTCAGTAATTTCTCTTCCTATTTCCTGTTCCCAAATATAGAATCAGTGACCATCTATTGCCAGAAAATCAATCCCATTCTATTGTCTGAAACTATCACGGTCTTGTGAGCCAGAGCCCTTGCAAGATAAATGCTCTTGACCATAAGTTTTCAGAAGGAAAATGTCAGGACAATGAACTCTAAATCTATGGCATGTGACAGGTGTAGCTGAAGTTTTGGCATATATTTGGAAGAATTATAGAATATCCAGAGTTGGAAGGAACCCACAAGGATCATCAAAATCCAGCTCCTGGCTCTGCACAGAACCATCCCCAGGAATCACACCATGTGCCTGAAAGCATTCTCCAAATGCTTCTTGAACTCTGTCAGGCTTGGTGCTGTAACCACTTCCCTGGGGAGCTGTTCCAGGGTTTGGCCACCCTCTGGGTGAAGAACCTTTTCCTAATAGCCAGTCTAAACCTTCCCTGACACATCTTCATTCGGTTCTTTGAGTCCTATCACTGGTCATCAGAGAGAAGAGATCAGTGCATGTCCTGCTGCCTCCTCTTGTGAGGATGCTGCAGATTTCGATGAGGTCTCCCCTTAGTCTCCAAAGGAAAGCCTATGTCTAATACTGATCTCCAGATTTTACAATCCACGATCACTTCTGGCTAGCTATGGGAAAGCAGAATAGAGAAAGCATAAACATAAGGAAAGATCTGAAACTTGTGGGAAAAAAACCCAAACCAAACCAATTGCATAATGATTATAATGGAGGCAGGCAAGCAATTCAACAGATACAATCATAAATTTCACTGTGGGGGGAACCTAAAGCAGGTAGTTTCATTTAAAAACAAGTGTATACCAGTCCTAAGAGAGGAAGTAGGGATCAGACAACAATGATAAATACTGTTCTGGCTACAAAGAAACTCTGGAATTTGCCATCAGAGGTAAGCATCTGGTTAAAATGCAGAATAAGAAAAATAGGGAATAAAACTGCAATGGAAGACACTTGGAGACAAAAAAGGAAAGGGCAAATAATTGAAAAAAATATTAACTTTATAGGTCTGTCTTGCTGTCTATAATAGATAAAAGTAACTGATGGCTGCAAACTTAATTTGCATACTGCCCAGATTAATGAACCTCCTGCATGCTGCTATAATAGGTATAATGAAGATTGAAATGACACCCCAACACCCCCCAAAAAAACCCCCAAACCACAGCCAAACACAAACCAAGCAAATATTGGGCAAGACCAAAGATGTGAAAGTTAGGAAATACCAGATGAAGATGTCCCCTGCCACCCAAACTTGGCCTTTGGAATGAATTAATACAGAGTTTATACAATAGTGTGTAATTATTCTTGGTCTCAAACCTCCTGAGTACCAACTTAACAAGCCTACCTGCAGTTATTCCTTTCTTCTCACTGTTCATTTAGAGCACTGCATGAAGCAAATGATTATATAATTGAAGGCTGTATCAGAATGCACAAGGCTGTAAATTAATGCTGTACAGACAGCATTAAATCTGACATTTCCTACCACTGGAATGCTTGCCTTTGAAACCATAGCTTTCTCCTCACATTGATTAAGCCAGAGATTTAAGTACAAAAATCTAAATGGAAAAAAACCACATTAGCATTTGAAACTAATGATAATACCTGGGGTCAGAACACAGGTTTTGTACTAATTTTATACAATTAAGATAGTAGCTATTAGCAGCAGAAACCAGAAACTGTCCTGTGTCAGTACATAAAGGTCACCAGTGCAGAGCTAGTGCAGTGCAGTGGGGGCTCCCAACTATCCAGATCGGGGCTGTGGGAAGACTGGGGACAAGCCGCTTGCCTTCCAGCAGGAGCTAAGGTGTAGAATGGGGGAAAGTTCATGTCCAGATCCCAGTTTGTCTGTAACATGGACTCAGGATGCTGCCAAACACGGGAGGCTGAGGGCACTCTAACACCTGGCATATCAGACAGCATCGTGTGAACAGTTTGCTGGAGAGGAACATGAAAAACCATTGCCAGTTTGCAGCCTTCCTCTCTGCAGAAGATTAGAGAGATGAATTTTCAAGCTCCACTGACACTGGAGGGCAGAAGACTTCATGGTTATAGGCCATGCTGTCAGGCTGGAATTGACTTCAGCGTGGGTCTCAGCCTCAGCAGAACCAATAATTAACATATTTCTGCCAAACTGTTGAGGTGTCCTGTATGAACAGAGAAAGCATTATTTTTGGAGCTGTTTGGAGGGAGGCAAGGTAGGACATTGATTTTATAAAATTAAAGACTGAAAAAGTTAGGACTTGAAAGCAAAACATTAAATCATTCCTTTACCTAATTTATTAAATATCTGCTTAGTTACTATTCAATCTGTCAATTTCCAAGTGCAATATTTTGCAGCTCATATTCAGAATTTTTACCTCAAATTCCCTCTCACTAGAAAGGATTTAGTACTCTAAAAAAACTTTTACTTTATTTTTTTTTAATTTATATATTTTTTTATTTGAGAAGTTTCTGAATCAGGCTGAAATACTTTTGTTTGCAGAAGTGACGGGAACTTAGGTATCTGAGAACTAAAGCACACAACACTGAATGACATCGTTGTTTGTTCTGCTTTGCCAAGGTGTGCTTTCAGATGAGAGTCATATATATGACTAAATGATTTGTCATCCATTCTTTGTTGTAGTTTATCCATCAGTGAATACTTTATGTCATTCACTTCACCTCATACAAAAAGAGTTGCTATTTTAAAACTCTGTCATAAATGTCTTTTAGTGTATTGTGAAATAGACACAGTATTCAGTAACTAAAAATTGGTTGTTTTCATCATTCCTGGTCTTAAAGAAGTTAAACTTTTTGTCTAGGTGTCCCTTTCTAACATACAAAGGATCCGCTAATAGCTGAAAGATGGTCAAAGGTTCCTCCTGGATCAGCCTGAGCAGTATTATTGTATAGACTATATCTCAGCATTCCCAACTGTTTGAAGCTGATATGGTGTAATATCCTCTGTAATTCTAAAGAAAAGCATCAAAATGTTCATGTTGTAGCCTTAAAATAAAATGATAATTTTTATCATGTATTGCTATATTAAGAAGGATATGAACTTTCTAACTAATGAAGCAAATATCTATGTAGATGTTGTACAGTTTACTCTTGTTTTAGTTATTGCTGCCATCATGGAATAATGATATATTTTCAAAAGTTCAGACAACTTCACTGCAACTTACTTTCAAATATTCCTACAGCAATCTCCTTGCTTTCTGGAAAATAATCAAGGACATGATAGATTATTTTGTCTTCAGCTGCACAGCAGCTAACAACTGTGAGAAATATTCTGTTCTTTGTGTGGCTTGGAAAAAAATCCCCATTTCAAACAAGTATTTAATTGTTTTCTCAGCTGAATGAAGTTCTAGTATGTTTTTTGCAACACAGGATTCTTTCGTTCTATTATGTCTTATCATTCTAGCTACAGTGGAACATTGAAAAACAACAGTATTTAATTTGCTACTATAAATGGTTTGAATAACACTGTGGTACAATTTTGCTTCTTCAGAGGCAGCTAAGTCTAATTTTCTTCCATATTTTCACATTCCATATCAGCAAAAGGTTTTGAGCATTCTGTTTTTAGCAGCCAGAATACAATTCCTTTAATGAATTGCCTGCTTTCATTCTGCCATATATCTGACATTCATCCATGAATAACTGAGAAAATGACAGCAAGCTCCAAGCCATTATTGCTTTCTTTTACTGATCCATGCTAATTGCATCCTGGAAAGGGCAAGAACCCTTTTTGTTTCAGGATATGTCATATCTTAACTGAGTGATTTTAGCACATCTCCAGCCATGATTCTCCTAGAACCCAAACTGCCAGGTAAAGTACGCAAATAATTGGCATGCCTGAACTTAGATCATGAACAGACTCTCTGCTACCTGTAACTTGTAAAGCCACTAAGTAATCATGACAAGCATATGAAATTCACAGTTTTCTGATACCCTGAATCTGAATATTTAAGATAGCACCAGACATGGACATCTAGGTAACAGTAACAACCTGATCAAAAGCATCAGTAGATGTTTCTTAGAGATCTGATGATTATTTTTTGACCAGATCTCCTGACTGAACTGCATGTTTGGTCCTGCACTGTTAGAGCCTGAGGGGATGAAAAGCTAGGATGTATTAGGAGAGACATTTTCCACAGTAGAGACTGGCCACAAACGGAGGTGGTAGTGAATTCCTATAATGCTTTACTTTGGCAAAAGAAAACAGTTCTATGTATTATGAAAATTAATTTCAAATGGGTTGAATTAAATTTAAAAAAAAGAAAATTCAAATTCTTGACAAAACAACACAATAAAAGCAGGTAAGCACAATTAATCTGTATTTTTTCCCAGCAGAAAGTCAGGGAACAGTAAAGTCAGAACTTTCTATGAATATCTGTACTTTTGCTCAAAAAGTAATTTGACAGAAAAATCCCAATCAATTCTAGTTAAAAGTTTGCAAGCAGCGGAGTGCAGCATCCTAAAAACTGTCATTTTCTTAAAAAACAAATGAATGTGACAGCTTTGGTCTACCTAAGCCCCCTGAATTTGTTATATGGATCTGTTTGATCTGGTGGTGGCAGTGTGTACCTGTGGCTGAGAGGAAGCGCCAGAGCAATATTCTGAATTACAGAGGGAGAACCGTACATTGGGATGGATCCTGTCAGCCACCTGGAAAAGGTTACTAACAAACCTACTGGTCACTAAGGTGATGGCTACGACTCTCTCACACTCAGCTAGAAAGAGAGAAAAATCTCCAAGAAGGAAAAGCCTCTCCTTTGGCAGCATATTCACAGCCTCACCTCTTGCTTCCTGCCCTGCAAGGTCCCTTGGAGCAGCCTGTTTCTCTTAAATGATGAAAACCGGGATAATGAACTCTGCCTGGGGAAAAAGCTGAAGGCCAGTTAATGAGGTTATCTGGTTTTACCCGGGATTATTAGGCACAGCCAGCCGTGAGCACAGAGGGCAGGTGCTGTGCAGCTCCGGGTGTGAGCAGGGCCCCGCTGGTTAAATTAGTTGGGAGGAAATTTCTGTCTGGGTGTTTCTGTGGAGTTCGTTTGTCTCTGAAGCCACTCGCCTGGGGTGACTCTGAGCCTGAGTGAGCAGCCCTAAAGGTCAGGGGGCTGGCAAAACCCACAAGGGGGGTTTTCTTCTCTTATTCTGAAAGGCGAGTGTGTTCCGTATCCTCAGGCTTTGAAAAAATCAAACTGAAGGAAAACCAAAACACAGGCACAAAAGACCATTCTGTACATGAAGCAGGAGTGGCTCTAGGGGTCAGGGAGGAGGGATTGTGACCAAACCCATCCATTCTGTCTTCTTATCCCATCAGACCTTGTAATGCCTCCTGGGTGCCAGCCTGTGCTGCCTGCAGAGTCCCGCGAGTCCCTGTGTGCCAGGCAGGGACTGTCCCCAGGACGAAAGGCAGCAGCCACGGCCAAGACTCAGGGAAGTTTCTCCAGCTTGGTGACAACATGTCATGTTGCTTTCAGACCCCATGAGTTGGAACTTATGTTTAAAAACGAAAGCAAAAAGCAAGCTCCCGAAGTCATCAGCTCCTACTTTTCAGAAGTCCGTGATTCAAGCCAGCAAAAGTGATGGGATTTGTCTAAGAGTCAGAAATAGTTTTGAACTTGTCTCTTGTTTCTTAGCTTAAAGTTTTGCCTCCACCAGTGCCACTACCCCTACCTTTGTTTTCTGGCTTTCAGGACTGTAAAACACATTTGATTCCAGTGTATTTGCAAATTTATCATTGCAACAGAGAATCTAGACAGCCACGTAGATTTGGGTGTTTGTTTGTTTGTTCGTTGTTTTTACTTTTTTCCTGAGATATAAACTGAAATTCTCTTGAATCTTTCGAGGAGCCTGTACTCTAAGAAAAAAACACCAAACTGTGAGCTGCAATAATATCACAAGAGCTGGCAGCCACAATATGTTCTAAGTTTTTTTTGCCTGTTAAAATGTGTGACGGGGGAAAAACTTGCCTGGAAGGTTACATGAGCATACCACAGAATCTCACTGGTTTTACATCCCTACTTGGGCACTACTATTGAATTTGCAATTACATTACAATTCTACCTGTGGCTCTTTAAAACCCTGTATTTCTCCACAGGTAGGTGTTCCAAATGATTCATGGCATATGAGATTTCCATGTAAAAAACTGCCTGTTTTGAGCTGCTTAGTAATACTTGAAACACAGCTTATGGCATGATCCAAAATTTGAGCCATATTCTAAAAAACAGATTTTCCTTATTATTTACTAAGCAGTATCATAGCGCTGTACCCTGAACAGTCGCATAAAGCTCTGTTAGATAAATATCTATGCCCAACTAACAGGTAGATAGTGATAGTACAATCTTTTCCATGGGAAGCCACCAAAATCTAGTTAAACATTTTTTTAAATTCTTTACATGGATAATGTGAAATTTATATGCACAACAAATATATTTTTCCACATGGATTTTTGCAAGTTCAGACTCTGCAACATCTGAGAGGAGGAAATGCTGTTATCTGTCCTTGCCTATTCTGTCTTCTGTTTCATGTCAAAAACAATACAATTTTTTTAAAATTCCCAGATGTTTATTCACTTAACTGGATTCAAGAAGTGGAGTCTTGCACAAGTTGTGAGGAATTCTAAGTGCTGATCTGATGAAATGCTCACTGTATGCCTTGGAAACTTTTATCTTACATGAGTTCATAGTAACAAAGCCATTTCTGAATAGAACAACTTTTAATGAGCAGAACACATCAGTTAACCTGGAACTTAGGGAAATTACTTATTACATAGAGGAAAATCAATGAGCATTTGAACATCCTGACTGCCAGGGCACATTGCCTCTTATAGCCATGACCACAAAAATTGCTCAGTGTTGTTGAGGGCACACCAACAGCAAGTGCATGTGTCTATGTAAACAGGAAGAAAATGTTGAAGAAAAAAAGCCCCAAAATCCAGATCTTAAAAGTAACCTGTGGCAGAGGCAAGATGAACACAGAACTTGTTGTTCTAAGCAACAGAAGATACCATGTACTGCTGCAAACTCCTGGGGATCTACACTCACTTCCGTGATACCCATATTCTCTGCAATCAGGGCAGCAGCTGACTATATGCATTTAAATGTATGTAAAGGATACATTAGGCCCAAGTTTAAGATACATAACTCAAGCTGGAACCTGGCAATACTGCCTCCTTGCAAAAATATGTTAGCTTAACAAATAAGCATGCACTGGCCACTGGTGCATTTCATACAGTATCAGGATACATATCAGCTGTTTTAGAAAAAATGGCAAATTTAGGAATTTAAAATATTTTGAAATAATTCTGTTTCATAATGGAATAGTAGGTATATTCTTTGCCATGCTCCACAAGCAAGAATGTTAATCAAAGTTTGACTTTCAAGTAATTACATAACAGGTAATTTATTTAAAATCAAAATTGAAAAGGCAAGTAAACAAAAAGTAATTTTTCTTCCATTTGATTTCCCTCTACTCATATTGGTATCTCTGGAGCTCTCTATGTATCTGTAAACCCATGTACAGATATTCTTAAGGGAAATTCAGCAACAGCAGCTGTATTTTTCAGTTCATACTTTAGCTTAATAGAAATTACCTTTTGCATGTAAGCAAGTCTTAAGAAATACAAAACTAGAGCTAGGTAGTGTTGCTGTGTTCAATGCCTTAACCTTCAGCTCACAAATCCATTTGGTCTAAATGAAAGGTAGTTCATTTCACACAGCGTTTCCTTACTCATTCTTTAAAATTATCTGCTATTAAACACAACCCTCCAGAGATTCACCTGAAAGCTCCAGAACAAGAACTAAACTTGTGGTTGACCTTTCAGGTCAGCACAAATTTACTGCCCCTCTGGAGCATGTAGAATACCTGGTGGTACTTTGGTTCATATGCCAAGGCTTCTTCCAAGCTCTGCACATCCTCTTTCATTCTCAGGATCGCCAGCCTTCAGCGCTAGCACTTTTCCTTGTTTCCTTCAGCAGTCACCATCAGAACTCATCCTGGGGTGATGCACTTGTGTTGCTTCTCTTGAGGAGTTGACCAGACTTAGATTTGCTGTCTGCAAGGTCTGGAGCAAGTCTATGTACCCTGAACAACAAGGCAAGAACATTGGAAAGCAACATGAATTGATGAGTCAGATGCTTCTTCCTCCTGAATGTCATAGTGTAAAAATAAAGGTGTTTTGCCATGAAACCAGAAGTGGAAGTCTAAGCCTGACTCTGAATATGAACCCAGCAGCATTCTAGGTAACACATCTATGGATGATTTCATCAGATTGATTCCATCAATCTAAAGGATCCAAAGTTATTACTGTTCATAATCCTATCCTCATTATGTTTATGTTGTTAAATACCTAGCTTCAGAAAGACTTGGAAGAAAGAATATTTAGATGCTTTTCTAGGCTGAACAGATCTCTTAAATGGGTGAGAAAACTTGTCTGGCATGCCTGCTAAAACTTTGCTGGCTTCAACACTTCCTGAGACAGTGGAGGACCTGACTGTATGAGTTCAGGCTGGCACAGGAAATGTCCTTGGTTATTGTAATATTAAGATTTACTCACTTTCCAGAATTTCGTCATTATTCATTTTCACCCATCACTGAAGACATACATGCAATAAATTAAAATTTTTCTTGCCAGTAATGCATAATTCATAGGCATGTAGTGGCTCTGACTATTCTCTTATTTATAAATATGTTGACTATAGCGAAGTTACTCCAGGCTTGAAGTGGTATAAATAGAGACCAAATATATATAAACTTATATATTATTTATTAGCACATCATCAGGAGTTATTGCTTTAGCTTGCTTCATGTCAATAACAATACTATTTTGTAACTTGGAAAAGTAATAATCTTTTTGCTTTCATTTCCTTTGACAGGAAAAGCAAAATTATTTCAGTGCCATTTCACATGACTAACACTTTCAGAAACGCAAAACAATGCAATAATCATTTAGGAAGAGGAGATAATGCAGAAAAGAAAACACACATTCGGCTGATAAAAGTGACATATAGATTATATGCTCAGAGAATAAGGAAAGAAAAAAAGACATAAAAAAGCTAATAATAATAGTGTTTCTGCGTAATACTCTTCCAAATTAAATAGCTCTGATCTGGTGTCTCTCATGAATCATTGCATCAGAAACTGCCACAGATAAAACAAGATTCCTTTGCTATCCTCAGTGTGAATTAAAACAGCAACTTGGCCTTTTATTCCTGAACTCTACCATCATCATTTGTCAAAGAAAAATAAAGATTTAAATATGAGAAGACATCCCTGTGAGTTTCAAATGGTATTTAAATTCTGCCTTGGACAAATTCAATACAGAATATTGGAAATATATCCTACAAAAGCAATGTTTTCAATCCATTTTATTTGAACTAAAATCATTCACTTAATTTAACCTGATAACAGTTAAAAATTGAAATGCTGACTGTTATCTAATTAAATGTTCAAAACTGGACTCTGAAATTCTTTGTTGCTGAGTTAGGCTGAGCTATCTGTCTTGCATATATGTACTCCATGGAGTGTAGGTATTGAGTTTACTGAAACATGTCCTGCATCCTGCTATTTCTAGGCCTGCCTGGGCTCAGAAATTTACCATGAGTGACATATCATGACATTAAGACATTTTACATATGTAAATATATTTGGTTAAAACCACAGTATAGATTTCACCAAATAATTCAGTGTTTTACCTTTACAAAGCGTGAAGACATTGAAACACTTGGAATGGAACACATGGAATTTGTTGGACTTTTTAAAAGAAAAAACACAAAGAATTCAATACTTCCTTTGGCTTCAAATTTTGGAGCACATTACTTAAATTGTACTTTTCTACAAATACTAAAAGAAACTTATTCAATTTATACTGCCTTGACTCTGTGTTTCTGCCCTGGAGTGCATCTTGCAGTTTGCAGGCTTGATTCTCAGTGAGTTGAAAGTGCTGGAAAGTGTCTGTTCATCCTGAAGGTATTTGGGTCAGGCTCTGTGTTCCTGATGGATCAGGGTTTGGAAGCTTCCCTGTTATCTCAGGGGTCATTCAGCAAAACCTTCATCTCTGCTTTTGGCCTGGAGTCAGAAAACTTTATCAAATAAGAGTCCTGTATGGAATAAATCTTTGTTTCTTTTCAGGGATATGGGATTAGGCAGGCATGCACCATGCGGAGTTGGATGGAGCACTGGCAGAAAAATATTCATCTCTCTTCAATTATGCTAGACCTATGTTAATTAAACAGCAAAAATAAATGACTAGAAAAACTTGTGGTATTGAATTGACTGTAGAGACATATTGAATTACATGTTTTTCAATTGCCAGAAAATTAGGTTGCCAGTTTACAGCTGTCATTCTTCTCAAACAGATCTGATGAAAGGGACAGAAAACTGTTTCAGCACACCTCACATCAGCACAGAAGGCACAGTCAGAAATGGATTCCACACAGTGAAAATAATCAAAGGGGTTGAAAAGCCACAGTAATTTAAAATTACAGAATGTGAAAGTTTTTCGCTGCTATTCCAGAAAGGCAACAGGCTGAACTGGCAAGATGAGGAGTCAGAAGGTAAAAACATTTTTTTTTCTTACTAGGTTGCAGCCAGCATAGAACACTGAGCAACCAAGTTGGTATTCTGAAATCCTCTTAATTTACTGACATGCATTACTGTACATGCAAATTGATTTATTTTGGATGTTAGCCTATCAGTGAAAATGAATGCAACCTGGTAAATAGGAAAAGGCCAATATAGATAAGATCACTTATGTGACCACTAAGCTGTTGTATCAAACAAATACAAATCCAGTCTAAAACTGGATCCAGTCTAATCAGATCCAGTCTTAACCCTTGGTTTTTTTCAGCTAAACAGTTTGGAGGCACATTAAAAACCTTTGTCGCCGCTAGAGTTGGAGCTCAGACTATTTTGAATTGTGACTTTTCATAATGGAAGTATAATACACGATTTCCTTTTTACTCCCGAGAGCAAATGAAGTATTATATTTAAAAGTGCTAAACAATATCTGTGGGTTTTTTTTTTTTAAAGAAAAAAAAAAAAGGAAGAGATTTTGCCCGTTGCTTGCTTTGTTTCACCAAGATAGAAAAAAGTGAAATTATTTGTTGTGCACAGTGATCCTTACCTACCAAAGGCTCTTCAAAACTCTTCAATGAAACTTCTGCTGTATTTGCAAAGCAGTGAATAAAAAGGCAAAAAATGCCATTCATAATTTATATTTTGCTGTTGGCAACAGATGGGATGAGAGCAATGAGATGACTGTGTTGTATTTAAAATTAGCATTAGTCTCAAATAAGGTGCTTATTTTTGTGAGTCAATGTGCTTATTTAATATCAAATATATAACCTGTTGTTGTCAATCACCACACATTTTGATATTCATGTATCTTATCTATGATACGTGATATTCCAACAAATTTCTTATTAATCTTAATATGTTCTTAATCGCAACACTCAATTAACAAATTCTGTTATAATCAAGACTTTTCCTTTTGAACCATTTGTTATTGTCCTTTCTTAGTAACATATTTACAGGAGCTGAAAATACCACATCTAACAGAGATGCATTAAAGCTTTCAGGGCTTTTTTTTTTCTTAGTAAATACCTCTTAATAGACTCACTTTACTTAAAATTTTGTGCATGTAATGGGTCACCTACTTGTGGCCATGGCATCCTTTCCCAGAAGTGGAATCCAGTCAAGTGGCCTTAATTTTGATGATTGCTATCAGCAGTTTCAAGATCACTCGGTAAAGTTAAAACTTATAATGAGTAATGAATGTCCTTTATGAGCTCAAAGCCTGGCTGCATTAGTAAAGTGGCATTTGCCTTCCTATTGGCAGTGCTATAGCCCTTTATCACGTGAAGGGATTTAGCTTTGCTACTCAGTTTTTCAACCCTTCTGGTACCACCAATATTCTGTGTATCCTGGTGATATAGGTAACCTCAGACTTGGATATTAATTACTGAATAAAATCCATGCCCTCACAATCTGAAGATGGGGTGGAACACTGACAAATACTGGGAATTTTAGTTTTAAAACTTCCCGTTAGACTGTATCAACAGATCACAAAAAAATTACTTAGCAGCAACAACAGCAAGATCCTCAGTGAAAATCCCTGCAGTGCTTGTTTTTGTTTCATAGCGTCACTTTTTCTCTTTTATCCTCCTTGTTGCTGTGATCAACAGAGGGCAGTTGGGCTCCTTTCTATTTTCAGTTTCAATTAAAATTTCAAAATTGTTTTTGATTGAACTTTTGAACACACCGAAATGTGAAAGCGCCCCCGCTGTCGCTAAAATGGTCTGGAACGTGCTTTCCGGGCATGAACATTTCAAAGAGAAGATGCTGGTTGCAAGCAGCTCCACCTCCACTCTCTTCTCCAACACACTTGTTAAAGTCTCAGGAGGGCCCATTACTTCTATTTTTTTCTCCTAGGTAAAGTCCAAATGGAGTACTTTGATTTAACATCACTGATAACAAAAATAACATTCAAACAACCAACAATTTAAGTACAAGCTATTGAATGAAGCAAAAATAACAAACCCAAGAAGCTGTGGGAGGACAGGGCTTCAAAGGGAGAAAGCTCAACTGTCTAGCTGGAAGGAAGTGTTTTTTGAGGATGCTATGAAACACATGCAATGCAAATTTAAGCACCTTCCTGACAGCTCTGCTTTGTGTTGGGAACAGGCAGACAGAGTTCAGCTCTTCTCCCAAGCTAAGCAGAGTTGTTTGTCTTACAGGGAAGATTTTGGAACCCCTAATTTAGTGCAGTTGGGGATATTACATGCGGCCTTCATCAGGCTGAGCTAGGTCCTTCTTAAGTCTCTTCCTCATTAAAATAGTGTATGGGCAAATATATAAAATATTGTTTGTGAATACAAACATCTCATTGGTAGTTTTCAATTTTATTTTGTAATTCTTTCTGTGGATTGGTGTATAAATGCCTTCATACATTGCTATGGATGTAAAAAATAAATAAAGGAGCAACCACCCAGGGGTATGACATCACCTCATGAATGTTATTCACAGGCTAAGAGGACCAAGATGGTGCCAAGAAGAAAAATCTTTGGGTGATTCCTGAAAATTATAGAATTCGACCACATAATAATGCTTCTTATCTTAATATATATGATTACAGGTCAACACACTGTTCAAATGTCTCTTGTTGATTTGGGGACTCAATGTGCATAAGAAATACTAGAACAAACTTCAAAAAGCTGGGATTCAAAATAGTGGGAAAAGACAGACCGAAACTAGTTAAAAAGCAGAAAAACTGTTGTAAAATTGTGAATTGCTAAAATGGAATGAACATAATTCAACACATTTTCAAAATAGTTCAACTCAGGAGATTAAATCAACTTCCTGAAGATGTCTAATACCTGCAGTTATTATCAGTGTAATTCAGGGTATGATTTTAGCACATCTGAAGGTTGTCATTAAATTAAGTAATTTGTATAAAACTAAGATTGTCATAGTGACAGAAAATAATTGGGTAAGCAGTGAGGCAGTTGATTCAACTGATGAAATAAAGTGAAGAAGAGCTCTGCTTAAAAGGCTGGCTGGTAATGACCACCACCAGCAGGCAACTGAAAACCCCCCAGGGGCAAGAAAGGAGACCATGTTCCTCCCTCATCTGTTCTCCTGAAGGAGAAGAAAACCATCTTTAACCAGATTTTTTAAAAAAAACAAGACAAAAATCAGGCAAATATTTCCAGTTCATATTTTTTTTGGTGTAGCCTCCTGTGTGGTTAGAATGATGACATATTTTATGCGGGTAGGAGATGGATACCTCTGTGCCATTCCATTTGCACACTGCTGACGATAAAAGCACTTCAATGTCATCTTACAGACAATATGGCAATGCTCAGAATGTAAAGAAGTGGTACCTGAGGGAAAGCAGGGGAAGTGAGTGTCTTGCCAAAGCCTAGAAAAATCTCAGACAGTGGCGAGGTAGGAGTGAGGTGATACCTGACAAACTCAACTAAGAAAATCCAAAAACTCCTCTTGATGGCAGGAATCTGAGTCATTCCTAAATTGTTGGTTTTGCCATGTTTCCAAAGGTGACAAAAGAGTAATGACTTCAATGACAGTGAAATGCAGTGGGTGTTTCCCTTTTAGCAACTGGGGGTACCAAACCGTTTCTTTGTTTGGGGTTTGGTTTTTCTTTTTCTATGAGTGATCCAGCAGCTTCAGAGCACCAGACACTCAAACATCACCCAGCACGTGTTGCTGGGAAACAACACACCACATCTCATTGCAGGCAGACAGCCAGCCAGGGACAGACCTACAGAATGAAAAGCTGAACCTGCAGTGCCGGCAATAAAGTGAAAAATTTCCTACCCTGCCAAATGCATGGTCGGTCACATAAATGCAGTTCCTGCACCATTAAAAAAAATATTCTATGAGATGTGCATCATGCAAATAATTTACCCAGGAAACAACAAAACTATGCCTTTGTATCACATTTAGCTGTAGTACTCAAGTGGCAATATTTACACTCATTCTACAAGCAAGAACAAAATAATGCTCAAGAGCTGGTAAAAGGATGAAAGGAATGAGTCGCAGAGGACATTAATGCTAATTTCAAACGTATGGGTTTGGATTCAGTAAATTAACAATGTATGCACAGATTAATGCTAATTTCAAATGTATTATTTTGGATTCAGTAAACTAAGAGTGCATGCACAGAGCTATTAGCTGTTTTGTTAAAAAAGTTATACTTTATAGTGAGATGATTCTCCTGATTGCATCTTATTTAAATAAACATACCTGTTCTAAGTGACTTTATTCCCGTTATCACTCTCAGGGACTTAAAAGTGAAAGCCATTGTTTTATTATAGTCTTTTTCTACAGAGCTTGCTTTGCAAAATGTGCTTTTCCCACTTTTATAGCTCTAAAGGCCTCACTTAGTGTCCTCAGATGAAGCACTAGCTGTTGCTCACAGAGGTCTTTTTCTTCTAAATTTATTAAAACAGAAAATTCCGTGTCCTCATGCCTTCCACCAAGTCTTTTGAAATTAATTAAAAGACTTTAAAAAACAAATGGTCAGCCCCTTACTGGGACTCTGAGGGAAGCTTGTTGGGGAGATAGATAGTCGAATTTACCCCATGGTGTGCACAGGCTATAATTTAGTTCAGCCCCGTGCGAGCATTTCTCTTTTTGTTGAATACAGGGCTGGAAAAGACTACCTGCACCTTACCCCCTCACTGCCATTTCCATGACATGAACACATCATCAGGAAGGGTCCATAAAACATTCAGCCAGCTTGTCTTTGCACAGCAGAAGTTACAACTGTTTCCTAATGGATCTAGCCTATGTGCCTTTGTTTGCATGTATATATTGAATCCCTCCTAGCCTGAATGTTTGCTTTGATGTTTCAGTAAGTGTGTCAAGAGTTCAAAAATAATGTAAAGTAACAAAAAAGAAGAGCTTTTCATTGCATGAAGAGCTGAAAAGAAATTCAGAAAAACTTCCTTCCGATTAAGGATGCAGCGATTGCTCAGAGAAGTTTCAAATCTAGTAGTTTGATTTGTAGTCTCTGCATTATATTAGGAAAACCTGAAACCCTTAATTCAGGAATTCTCTTTGAGAACAGAGACTAATGAACAGAATTGCCAATCTTAACCCAGAAATATAAGCTCAAATGGTTAGCGTAAATTTAACCAGTGTCAAAAGAAAAAAATCCTAAGAGCCAAATATGGCTGAATTTTACTGTGTTTATTACAGCTCTGGTTTTGCAATAAATCTCATGTTCACATTCAGTGCCGATGGCAGTCTGGACTGAGACCAGAGGCACCTGCCTGCAAATGGTTCCTGTTCAATGAGAGAGCTGACATGGTTTAAAGCCACTGATATTGCACCATACCTTTTTACAGGAAAAAATAAATCCAAAAACCTGTCAGGGTTCCTTTGATTTGCCCCTTATGACAACTTAGACTCCCACCAGAACTGCTACTGCTATTACGTTTTATGCTAGTTAATAATTTAAATAAATTTAAAATATTTTAATAAACATGCTAATTGGGCTGGTTTCTGATCTGCAGTGCCACATCTGGTTCAGATTTCAATATAGTTCACAATTAGCAGATCTCTCTGCTTGCACTGAGTGCTTTGGTCACATGTGGGGTTTTTTTCCTAATGAGCTGTCAACAAGCTGTCAAATGCTGATACAAATTAGAGAGGGGAGACAGTGAAGGGTTGGTATAAAGCACTGAAATCAGCCCTGTAAAATGGACTCTTTCTCACACACGTGTGACTGTCTTCCTCTGGGAGTATTTCTGCTGCAGTCACCTCTATCAATTCCCCAAGTAGGACCAATTCCCATGATTATGATTTCCAGGTATTTGGCCCAGTATGAAAGCAAAAATCCGTTGGTTTTCTGTGTTGCCATCTTCCATATTTGTAACATTTTTATATTTCTTTACTCATATTTTTGCTTTTGGGTTTGGCACGATAGCTTGAGGGTGGCTAATCCCCAGCAGCATTTACATGGTGTTTCATCAAGGCTCCTCCTTCAAAAAACATCCTTCACAACAGATAAACCAGTGTCAGTAGCAGCATCAATGTTTACCAGCAGGAGATTAGATCTAGTGTCAAAAGCTACAGTGGGTTTTTCTGAGAAGCATCTGAGCTCCCTCGTGCAGCAGTCCAGGCTCCACAGTGCACATCAAGCTCTTATTAGAGAACTTATACTCCTAACTAGATCGACAGCCAGCAAGCAAATAAAGCAGCTTGGCCTGGATCCTCATGGACTACTGACTTAAAACAGGAGAATATTAACTTCTGTGAATGCTAAAGACACTGACAGCTGTCATCTACCTTTCCTCCAGGGCTATGACAGCCCAGAGGCTGAAAAATTCAGTGTTTATGTGACACAAGCCAATGCCAACATTGCCACCTTGTTCTTGTCCTACACTCAAGTTTTGGAGCAAATGGTTTTCTGCTTCTGTCGCTGAGAGCAGAAAGTACATTTTCCCATCTGTTTGTACTGACTCAAACACTTAGTCTGAATGCTTTTTCTTGGAGGGAAAAATCTGACTAGCCTGTGGAGCAGTTTCTACCTGAAACAATTGGGTATTACTGGAAGAGCTGTTGCAAAGTATTTTAATAATATTCACTTGACAGTAACATAAAGCTACAATACCGTACAACCTCCCTCCTCTTACAGTACCATGTATCTATATGTTTATGCATTTTTTCACTTGCATAAGCGGTAATCCTAGAGGAATGAATTGCATTACCACATTTCATTTAGCTTTCTAATGAGCAGCTCTGACCTTTATCACAAACCCCCTTCCCACCACCAAACTCCATGTTAATAAAGAGCCGATGTGAATTTGAAAAAGGATCCAATTCCCCGAAGGTTGTTAAATAGCATGTTCTAGCTCTCACTGACTGATCTCCACAGGATAATTAATTCACCGATGAGAAATGTGTCTGCAGTTCATTTTTGGTGGACTGGGATTAAAAAAATGTACTACAACTAACCTTCAAGACAGTCAGTTTTGCGGAATGATTCACAGGGGAAAAAACTTTGTTCTAACCAACTAACAATATTCCCAGTGTGTGATCAGGCATTTTAATCAGTGTCTGATTTCAAATCACTTTGTCACACTCTACCAATGACGCATTAAAAATGTGCAGCACTGACCTACTGGACTGAAACCATGTGAGTCCTTTGCAGAGGGTTTAATAACATCAAATATATGCTCAACAACTTCCTGTGGTACAGTTTGAAGAAAGACATGCTCATGTACACCTAGTTGATTTAAGCACTGCTACTGCACTGGCACAATAGCAACTGCAGGGTGGGAGTTTCATTTTATAGAAGCTTCTGCTACTAAAAGATGAGCTGTCAGTGAAACAAACTTGTCACCAGAAGTTGCAGTTGGTGCTTTATTCACAAGTGACAGAACAATAAGCCTGCCATACAGACTTTACCCAAGGAGCACTTGAAAGCATCTCTCTCCACTTTACATGCTATGGTAAAAGCAACACATCTGTGGGGTTATGTTTTTGACACATTTATGAAAACCTGTATCACCTCCATGTGCTGGAGGGCTATTTTATTATACCTTCATGCTGTCTACAGTTCAGTTACTTTAGCAACTTCTTGCTTATAGCTATTTTAACCTCATCTTGGCACAATAGAAAATGATTAAGGAATTCAATGTATTTGTTCTGGCATACAATGAGCATTTCCCATTGGTAAGCACTCACTGAATACAGTAAATTCAAAGGAAATTCTTACAAGCCTCCTGAAAAGTGGCAGAGTGATAGGAAGGAACTGATCTCCAGATAATGTAATATTAAAAAAAAAAAATCAAATTTGGAGCATCATCACATGACCAAAGAATTGTAACTGTATTGTTTTTATGTCAAACAAACCCCCTGTAAGACCAACAAAGATATGAGACACTGAGTCTGCAACTCAGACTTCAGTATCATATAAAGCTTTTAAATATATTTTGAAATAATTATGGAAGAAATGGAAGCAAAATAAAATAAAATTACTAAAAAGATAAATTATAATTCTAAATTAATAAAAAATCTTTCCTTTTCTAAACCACTGACTTGTAGTATATCTTCTTTATCTGAGCTTCAACCAAACAGCTGATGTGATATTGTGTGAACAATTATTAGTGAAGATATAAGCTGCGTAAGAAGAGGTCTCAAGGGGAAGATAGGACAGGTAGCATGAAGATGAATTGTAAGAAAGTTACAGAAACCCCTCCTATATCCTTTACTGCCTGTCACAAAAACAGGTGAATTTGCTGATACGATTTGTGAGGACCACACTTTAAAGTCACCAGCAAAAAGAAAAACAGTATGTCATATAAAAAGGTTGAAGTGGCTTTAAAGACTGACAGAAAGAAAATCCTACTGTAAAAAGAGAAAGGTGAAGCACTGGAAATCTGAGAGATGCTAAGAGCTACATGCCCTCCATAGAAACAAATGGGACCACAGAGTATGTGTTTGTGTTCCTGCTGGCCAACACAATGAGGAAATGGCTGTGTAAATCTGCTATGAGGAAGCAAAAAAGCTTCTTACAAGGAAGATTTCTAGCAAAGAAAGGCAATATCATTGTCATTCTTTAGGGCATCTGCTAGAGATAATATGGAGCGCTGCTTGCATCCCTGCTTTGCCATTCAAGAAATGTGAACTCATGGTGTCAAAGAAGCAGATAAGAAAACGTGTCCAGGAGAACAGCGAGCATATTTTATGAGAGATTTGAAAAACTGGGTTTCATTCTAGCCAAATGAAAGCTGAGAGAATGTGATTGCATTCTATAAATTCACAGGGAGGGTAAACACTAGGGAAGAGCTGTTTAAACTAAAAGGCAATGTTGGCATAAGAACAAAGGGGTATGAGCTGGCCATGAATAATTTTAAGATGGAAATTAAAGGAAGGTTTGTAACCATGAGAATATTGAAGTTCTCAACCAACCTCCCTGTCCAGTAGGAGAAATAATAACTTGTTTTAAGATGATGTTCAACACATTTATGAAAAGATCTGTGCAATATGGAGGGGGAATCTCAGTCACCCAGGAAACTTCTTTTGTCCCACATTTCTATACCTTAGGGTTCAGTGTTTGGAAAAGAAGAGCTTTTTTCTTTCTTCTTGTCATGGCCTATAAAACACTGGTTTAAATAATGGTAGTGGAAAAGTTACTGAGTTGCTACTGTAACAGCTTCTGAGCCATAATTTGAACAATGAACGTAATAAATAAGCTATTAAGTCAAAAAGATGAATCGAATTGCAGAGTACTATTTTCTGGAAACATCTCCTCTGGCTGTTGCTGAATCATTAGAACACACTGCAAGGAAATGTGACTTGCTCAATGTGTCAGTGCAGTTGCACGTGTTATTTTAGATTTACCAGGAATAGGTGTCTATGTGAAAATGATTTTACACTGTAGAAAACAGAAGAGCAGCCCTTGCAGCAACCTTATTCTTAGCTATCAGTGTGTGTACCTTTACTGCATGGAAAGAAATACAACAGTTTAATTAAATTTCTTAAGGTCAGTGAAATGCCATTGTTTTGACAATCAGCTGTGATCACATAAACCTTGGGGTCCAGATGGCTGGCTGTTTAATGGCAACACTGCATTGACAAATTCACCAATTAGACAGACATTAATATTACATCCTCTCAGATTCTGGGCACAGCCTGACCTCGCCAAAGTGGGCTGGTGTCTTGCTTAATCCCTTGTGCATGCTCGCAGAATGTTATCGTGCTGTTATAGTGGGTTCATCCATCAAAACCGCCCTGGCTTCTCAGCATGCTGAACATTATTGAGTTTGTAAAAACAGATGTCATAACACACTGCTGGCAGAGTTGTGCTCTCTCTTGGGATAGCAAAAGGAACCACCCCCTCCACACATACCTACTCACGGACACACATGCTGGGGCATTGGTATATTGTGTGAATTCTCCCCCAGCTACTCTGGGCCTGACAGGGAAGGGAAGACCCCTGATTTATGGGTGTTCAGTTGCCTGCATGGCTTGGTGCAGATAACTGCCCTTCTTGCCAGAGATGCTGTATTCCTTACATGAAATTTGCTCTTTTTTCTTTAATGGCTCAAGATATACCATGTTGAGAATAGAGAATTACAACCTGCATTAAACTGCAGTGGTGTTTTCTTGCATGGAACAATTCCTCCGTATTACAATGAGTTCCTGGGGACAGAACCTATTTTCCCCTCCACCAGCTCTATGGCCAGCTGTGCCTCCGGAAATGTCACAGTCCCAAGATCTGAGGGTTTGACTGAAACAGAGAAGAGGCAATGACACCTGCCCATGCTCACTTTTTTCAAATTATTCAAACCCTGCCCCCCCTCCCTTCTTTAAAAATTCAAGACAAAAAAACCTGTTGTTTTTAATTAGATTCCATTATCCTCCACTGTCTTCCCCTGGGCGGTGGTGGCAATAATACGCCTACAGCAACACTTACAGCCTTTTCTTGTACAAGAGCAATACCAAGCAAGAAACAGCAGTTACCCTAATGCAGCTTTCCACCAGGCCAGCTCTCATTTCTGTGGAACAATCCTTTCCAGTTTCCCACTTGGAATACCTGTCCAGGGTACAAGAGATATGGACAATAAGAAAGTGAAGCAGTGTGTGAGGTACCTGCTCAATTATATGATGATTACTCTGAAATCTTTCCTTTGAGAATGTGCTAGTCTGTCCTGTTTCCTGCATTTAAAATGAGGGATGCCACTGCATTTGGTAGCTTCTCAGAACTAGGTTTCTCAGGACATCATGTTAACAGGCTCATCATTTTCATTTTTTAAATAACTTTGCATTCTATGGAAGGCATTGGGTCAGGAGCACTAGGCTTAAGGACAACTGTAAATACTTTATAAAATGACTACAACAACAGGAGACAGAATAACCCATTGATACTGTAAACTCTGAAAACTAACATTGCTCATTTGTGAGGAAAATGTGCACCTCAAATATGCACATTCTATTGGAATAACTGATCTCCAAACAGAATTTAGCTAGCAGGTATATTTTCAGCTACTTCACTCTTCTTATTCACCCAAGACTATCCTGAACTGGTTTCTATCGGTGATGGTCAAAACTACTTTCTTGCAGGTTGCCTGATATCAGTGGCAATGGGAAGAAAGACATTTTTCATTGAAAAAGAAAATGAAAGGCATTTTCAGAAAAGACTGCTCAACCATTATTTTGAGGCAGTGAGTGACTTTGCATACTACGGATAACCCTAGAGTAAATAGAGATATTAAATATCACTTCCACAACAGTGTAATTTTCTTTACAGAAGAGTAGAACTTCAGTAATCTACATGCAAATTTAAATTTAGGGTCAATGCAAATTTAGATTAGTACTTACACATCTTTGGTAAACATACACTTATGTATTCATATTTATTTAGAAGAGAGAGACAGTCAAACAACTCATGAAATAAGTTGTTTTGCTGATAAATACACAGTAGTATTTTTCTGCAGTAGTAACTGGTCACTTTCTTGCTAGCCTCAAAAATATTTGCAAATCTTGAAAAGCTTGTAATTATTTTTCTGATAATTTGTACTAGGAATGTGGCCTTCACTTAGCTTACTGTGATTTAAATGAACACTTAGAGGCTATGTGGAGTAAATGGGCTGAGTGAAGGATCTGAGAACAACTTCAGCTTGCAGAAAGTATTCAGCAATGACTTTCACAAAGCACTGACTCATAGCTGGATTAAAAAAAAATAGAGGTGTTTAGTTCCCTTCAAAATTAATGAGATCTGTGTGATGCTTTTTTAGAAAGTCTTTTATAGTCTAGAAAGTGATTTTTTCCCCTGATGTCACCGATGATGACTGATATACTTAAACATATTTTATGGTATAACTTTAGTTTTAAAAATCCTGAAAGTAGTACAGTGTCTCCACCAGGCAAGGCTAATTACGTGCTTGTGCCTTTGAGTAGAAATATTGGAACGGGCTCTGTATATATTACAGAAAAAAGTGTTATTTAACATGAAGGCATTGTTTAATGATAGATAACAATAGGTACTCTAATAGTCTTGCATTTCAAGAAAAATTCAAAACCATAAAGTTAGTCAGTCCTGTGAATTTTTAATGTTTATAGAAAATGACACGGTGAGAAATCTATAACTTTAGAATTTTTGAGATAATTGCATAATTTTATTATGTTTCTTTTTATTTCTTGCACATAGCAGGCTTAATTCTGGGTGGGGTCATAAAGTGCATAGAGAGAAAGACTTACAGTAAAGCAGATGCAATTTTAATTTTAAATTATTCATGAGTTCAGGCTTCCAATGGGTTTACAGCCAAAAGAGAATACAAGAAACTTGGTTTCTTCTGCAAATAGAAAGAACCAAACTCACACTCTTTTAGATTCACACTCAAGTTCTGCTTAAAGGAAAACAAAAACAGAGTCCCACCCCTAACCTCAAAATACCAAAGTTAGCTGCTTTAGTATGATCCCTACCATTCAGCTGCTGCTACAGTCAACAGTGGGGTATCTTTGTGTGCAGCTGAACCCCTCTGATAATGGTCACTGGTGAATTGGATGGAAAGGCAGTTTTCTATCATTCCATGGCAATCTTAGAGGCAGAACTGATTACCACATATTTAGACTCTCATTGGCCTCCTAGGCAATGAATCCCCGTGTCTTCTGAAACCTGTGTTTCTGGAGATGCTCTTCGGGTTGTGAGTGATCAGTCACAACTTTGTCCATCTGTTAATCACAGCAGTTAGTTTTTAGCTGTACCCTTTCTGCTTAGCAAGGCTAGTTGCACATGACAATTCCCACAAGCTACAAGCATGGATTGCAGCAATGCCACAACTAAGCAGGCTTAAAAGGCTCTCAGATACACTCTTGCCTTTCCAGAATATGAAGTCATGACTTAGACTGTCATCGATGAAGAAGACACCACAGATGTTTTCTTTTTGTTGTTAAGGTGAAGAATACAAATGTCCCAGTCGTGCATCCTGAAATGATATCTTGTTATGTCAGAAATATCTGTATTTGCAAAGAAGCGGCTAATGGAAATTTTTATATGAGCAAGTGGCATGAAAAGAGAATTATTATTTCTGTGTAGGATAGCTCAGCATAAGAAAACAGACAGACTTACCTTAATTTAGATTTGACTCTGCTCTTCTCTTCTGCCAACCTCCTGAAGCTGCAGCTCCTCTGTAGGAAAGAGGAGGAAGGAAGAAAGAAACAGGAAGCAGGATCAGAACAAAAAAGGACATATTTCCTTAGAGGGTAGTGAGGCACTGGAACAGGTTGTCCAGAAAAATTGTGGATGCCCCATCCATGGAAGTTCAAGGCCAGGCTGGATGGGGCCCTGAGCAACCTGGTCTAGTGGCACCCCTGTCTATGGCAAGGGGGTTAGAGCTGGATGATCTTGCAGTCCAAACCACTCTATGATTCTGTGACTCTGTGAGATTTATTCACTCACTGGGCAGTGAAACCATGAAACTCATTGTTACAAGGATGTTGCACAGGCACTCTGAAAGAAGTTAGTTAAATTATTGGAAGGAAAATGCATCAGTGACAAAACCCCACAAGTCCCTTGTTCATTAAAACACAGATTAATGGAAAATAATATGATTCCTTGGGGACAATGTCAGTGTGCACTTGCCTAGTGGTATATTCTTCATAAGGCATGTGCTGCAGGTGATGGGGAGAGGATAAATGCTGGAAGGAGCTCTGATCCTATGTATTCACTCTCACATCCTTATAATGTATAGGGTCTGCCACACAGATCATGAAGGAGATGTGGACTTTGGGGGTACTTAGAAGAGGGACAGGACAAGAACAAATCAGTTCACTTTGCTCTTACTCTGAATAATTCACTGATTTCAGATGCCTCATGTCTCAAATACTCTCTGTACCAAAGCTCAGATCGTGCTCCTGAATCCATCCTCTCGTGCTGTTTCTGGTTGTCTTTTTTGACCATGAAGTGAGTTGCAGACTAGAAAAACCTTTTTATCTGTTAAGGAGGTGAAACATTGAAACAGGCTCCCTGCAGAAGATGCTAAACCTCCTACCCTGAGAATTATAAACCAGGTCAGAAAAATTTCTTCCAGGGAGGTACAGAGCACATTTTGTCCTGGAACAGAGGGACTGAGTAACCTCTTACATTTCATTGTACTTGCTTTGCCCCAGAGCCCCTGTTTCTTTTTAAGCCCACAATTTCCAAGGGGAATGCTGCCCTCTCTCTTTTTTTTCTACTCAACCCTCACTTGCTAAGGCTGGCAGTGGCTGAAGAAGCCATTGTAATCTGTAGCTTCTACCCTGCCCCATTTTATAGGCAGTTTAAAGGGGATGCAGTTCACTGTAAGTTATTCTTAGATTTCAACACATTATTGTATCTTTATTTGATATACAAGTACATAAAGGAAAGACAATTAATTTAGCTAGATCTGGTTTTAGTTCCTTGGAGTTTCAGAGATGGATTTTTGTCAAGGATAAGTAAAGATGCATCACAACATGCTCTGATGCATTCATAGTACAACATTCTGAGTGCTACCTGCTTTGTGAGGTGCCTCACTTTATAGGAACCTCATTAGAAGAGAGATGCAAAGTCTGCGTTCCCCTCAGCAGTCACATAAACAAGCACTCACTGCTTTCTCTGTCTGCTGTCAACCAGGAAGGCTTGGTACCCTTAAAGAATAGCTGCAAAAGCCAAATCACTTTGTTACCAAAGAGAAGTCTTTGCTGGAGTTTATAACTGAAGTCTGAAGGCAAACAGATGTTTTGTATCTGTGATTTGGGGGCTGTTCTACAAATAAGGGACCACACTTTCGCTTACACAACCAAGAAAAAGTAAGTAAATAAATGCAGCCCTATCACCTAGCAGCCCCCATAAAGGTCAAGCTGTTCTTGGCTGTTCTCCCTTACTCTGCGAGGGGAGTCTATTGCTATTTCAAGGTGTGATGATATTCTTCTTGGTAAACATCCTGTCTCCCTGGGAAACAAGTTCAGATGTAGTCCTTGGCACTGCTGATGCAAATACCTCACTGTTATCAAAGTTACTCTCTCAAAATACATTTTTGCCTGTGTACAAAGTCCTTTTCCCCCCATTAGGTCCTTAAAGAACAGAAACCCATGTAAGTATTATCTCTTTGCCCAAAATTCACTCACCAAAAATATATCTCTGAAATTTTTTCCTGCAAACAAGCTCAAACTTTTGTTTTGAATGCTTATCAATGGATAAATTTCTCTCATTTCTTCTCATTCTTGATATGAACAGCACTTTCTGTGCATTTCATTAGTGTTGCTAGCATATTGTTGAAAGTAAGTATCATAAGACTGTTACATAATTTGTCCTATTTGTGCAAACAATTATTCCCTATCCCTTGTATTCATAATCCTAATACATTGTGGTATTCAGTCATATTCTCTCAAAAAGCCAAGTTTCTGTATTTGAATGGAGATTATCTTTCCTGTGTCCATTTTTGTAACCATTTCTGCACATTTTCTAGTTTGGATTAGCCTTTTCTGAGCAGAATTCTGGCTGTTTTTTCTGGAAAATCAGATATTGGACACATTAGAGCTGGAACATTTACTTAAATGGAAAACTTATTATTCTTATGGTAAATATTTTGATTTTCTGTGTCACGATATCTAGTGATTCAAAAAGAGTCTCATTATTAGTTATAGAATATCAAGCAAAATGAAGAGAATTCTATTCTCTTAATCAAGCAAGAAAAGTGCCAGGAAAACAGTTGATCTTGTATACTTATGTTAAAAGAGCCTGGTTTTTCATAGGTTTTAAAAATAAACCAGAATTGCCAAAATAATGTAGATGGTGGCCCAACACAGACTAGACTATGGCTTTCCCTTCTACTGCCTGTGAAGAAATTACTTGTCTGCCTTCCCTAGATAAGATCTAATCTTGATTTACAGACTGAGTATGCCAACTAACTTACTGTCTTCACTGGACTAGCACTGGCTCAAATTTACATGGAGGACTGTGTTGCAAACCTGGGGATCCAGACAGAGTGTGTATGGAGCTGTTCTGAGTTTACCAAGACCATTCACTGGCACAGGCTGTTTCACAACAGCAATTGCACAGACTCCCAAGGGTACTTTCTTGCAAGAAGTAGGGCAGAAAGGCTCCGAGGGAAGAACAAATATTTTTCTCTTTCTCTCATAGTTACAGAAATTCTCATAAAAGTGAGAAATATAAATTACTCTCCTGTAACTAGGTGTTGTGGAGGTAGAGCTCACCTACTTTTCTCTAGAAACTTTTTCAGATGCTTGAGAGATCCTTGTGTTTACCAGGTTTTTTTTCTTTTCTGGTCTGAGCAAACCCATACCTTGGAGCTTTTTCCTGCATAACCAATCACGAATGCATATTGTTCCTCTCCAGTTTCTGAAGCAATCCAGTTTATATGACAGGTTAGTTCTATAACCCTCTTGTTCAGGCATTGATGCTGCATTGGTAGGAGGTTTATTTTGGTGGTTGGGTTTTTTTTTTTTTTTTTTTTTGGTGGGTTTTTTTTGTTTGTTTTTTGTTTGTTTGTTTTTCTTTTTGGTTTCTGGTTTTTGGTTTTTTGTGGTTGGAATTTCTTTCTTTGACTTTGATGTTCTGATGGTGGTTATTCTGAGACAGTGGTCCCTTGACTGTCACAAGGAGGTGATCAAGCATTTGAAACTTGGTTCTGCCCTTGTAAAAGTTCTCAGAGCCCGCATGGTAACTGAGAAAGTAATGGTGGTTCTTTCCAGAACAGATAGATATGCCGATGAGCCACAAGGACCTCTAAGAAGCCTCGTCACCCACTCCCCAGGATGTTTGTTCATTCCAAGAAATAGGTTTGGAGGACTTCCTGAAACAAAAGTTATGCATTTCTGTTTGATAGGTTTGCCTTCCACGAATTTGTCCCGATGTTGTTTGAATGTGGATGAACATGGACGTCTAACGTGCCTGGTGGCAATAAGTTCAATAGTGAGATAGCATGATATGTTGACAAAGACCACCTTTTGTTATGAAGCTTCTTCCTGAGCATTTCCTTCAATCTTCTCCAGTTCTGTGGTTTTAAGTTGTTATGTGACACGGTGAGAAACCATTCAGTTCTTCCTTCCACCATGTCTGATGTAATTACGCAGGTCTTAATCATAGACATTTTATCCTGACTGAAGAATCACTGTTTAATCTTTTCCTGCACCTAAACTTTTCAGCATTTTTACCATTTCTATGGCCTTTCCCTGTACTGTTCTTGATTGTTATGTACCTTTTATTTTGAAGATAAACAGGAGGAAGTATGGCTCTGACTTGGTACTGAGCCAGAAAAAGGAAAGCCTGCTGACAAGACTATTTCTGTGCTTTACCTGCTGGTTACTTAACAGCAAATATGTCACTGAAGATATTACACACTGAATTTTGCCTAGATCAAAATTGCATCTGCATATTACAGATACAAGGTCCAGGGAAGAGGTGGCTGGTACACAAACACAATAAAAGAAGTGTTTGCTTGTACTGCAGGAGGAAATATTTACAATGAAAAAATTAGATTTGCATAGCAACAACAAACCTTTACTTCCATCTTGTTAAGATCCATATTGACAAAAAAACTAAGAATGCCTGGTTTCGCCAGCTATGAATTAATAACTTGCAGAAAGTTTCCAATGCTGCAAATATTCCACATGAACCTTTACAGAACAAGATTGGATATATATAACTTTTATGGTATGATCCATGAAGATTTTAGAAGTAAACTGAAAGAAAGCTTGTACAAGTAACTTATTTTGATTGTGGTTAAACACCATCAGTATAGTTGGAACAGACATGAAGCAAACCCCTAAAACATTATTAGTATTAACAATTTTAATTTTAGAAATTATACAACTGGGTGAAAAGAATGAGAGAATTAGTACAAGAAAACTTCAATTCATTAACTTTTTAAATGTTTGTGTTGCTGTTACCTGATATGTGTGTAACATCCCCTCTTTGACAGATTGCTTTTTAAGATATCAATACAGCAAACTTGTACTTACCATAAAACCTCATACCCCAGGAAGAGCAGTAAGCAAGTCCCCACATAGTAATAACCTCCTAGCAGATACCTGAGTGTAAATAGCATAGATCTCGCACCAACAGGCTCTTCTTTAAAGGCAACATTTGAATGTTTGGTCTATATGCAGCCCTTTATTGAGATAAATGGTATATAACAGATGTGGTGCATTGCCTGGGACACTGGAGGCTGCTGTGAAAACAAAGGAAAAACCTGTACATTCTAGGAAACCAACAGCTGTACAAAGAACATAAGGTCTGTTCCTCATTTTAAAGAATGATAGGTTCTGAGTATAGAGGCCAAAGGGTTACAGTCACAATAATGAAATAACTAAACTGTGAGAAATTTTTCACAATGTTGCCCAAAAAATAATTAGAATCTCATGATGGAAACCATCTGCAACAGCATAAGGTGGGACTTCGTGCATAGATTGTGGCACCAGAAGAGGGAAATAATGACAACACCATGATGCGGTGGCAGAGATCAGCTCAAAAGGGACAGCAAGTGCGGAGTGAGGCCATGGTGGCTGCAAGGGAAAGAGGCTGGTGGGAGGAAGAACAAACTCATGAGTTTGCTGGGGGCGTAAAGACTGTGGCCACAAATTCAGGGCAGAGCCAGTACCCCTGAGGCTTGGCTTTGGCTTTGCAAGGTTCAGCATCCCTGGATGATGGGAGACAGTGGGTCATGGGTGACGTTGTGTCACACTAGTGACAGGATCCCTTGGTCATCAGTGCTTGGACTCAGTAGGGATATTTCGTTCCCTTTGACGTCCTGGGGAAAGCAAAATCCAGATCATCATTTTTCTAGGTAGATTTATTAAAGAAATGAGTCACACCTAAGTGCCATTGTGCCACATGACTTATTTGTCTTGTCTTGCAGAGAAAAGCATGTTTTCTGGTTGCCTTTTTGTTAGTTAAGCTTTAGCAGTTTGAATTTTTCTCTGCATTTCAATCTGATGCGATTTCATGTCACTGTTTGCTGTAAGGCCTGCTTGTTTAGTGAGTTTTGGGGGAGAAAGAGAGCTGAAGATGACTGATATTTATATCAGGAATGCAATATTGGTTCGCTTAATTTTTAATGTACTGATTACTGTTCAGTGGGGAGCAGCTGCTGGTTTTTGTTTTATTTGATTGCATTTTTAAGTGCATTTTAAGTGCAGTACCTGAAGTTAGATTGGCCTTTACTCAGTTATAAATACGAAAAAAATCACAGGACACAACAAAATATTAATTACATTAACTATTTCATTAATAATTTACAATTAATTATTCAATTGTTTGTTCTTTCATGTGGACTGTAAACCAAATAAAGTAAACAAGAGATACGGCCTATGTCTATGGACTGCCACAGGACCTGTGGTGGAAAAGGATGGGACACAAGGATGTATGTCCTATTCTCACCACCTGCCAGCATGCCACTCCACCTCATAAAATGGCTGAAAAATGTTCCTAGGAGTAGTCAGACAAAATAATTTTTGCTCTATCTGTGAGCATAGCAGAAACAGCAATGATGCTTTAAAAAAAAAAACAAAACCAAACTGCCATAAACTATCAAGATTTTAGAATTATTATTATTATTATTATTATGGTATTTTGTCACAGGATTTAATTTTAAAAGTTTTATTTGTACTTTTAGTGTCCATTTGGATAGGATGTGCATGAAAAGCAGAAAAGCAAAATCTTAATTGTGCTAAAGATTAAGTGAGATCTGAACTGTGCCCTCTTCACCTAACACACACATTTCTTACACAACAGTGGACCTACTGAATTCAGCAGACTGCTATGAAATTATAATAGTAGTAGAAAACAAATTATAACAAACAGATCACAATACTGGGATCTCATTCCCTTTTAAAGGCTTTTTTCCCCCCACATCATTTATGAATAGTTCAGATTCTCTAAGCAGAATTTGGATTTAACCTATAAATTAAATTTGCTCATCTGGATTATTATACATTGTCTGTAGAGCTTGGTAGGGATATTTGCATTTACAGATGCATACTCTGGCACCCTCCCCACCGTGTCGTTTCTGTTTTTCAGCTCTACCTGTTGATACACAGTTGTATATCGTTATATATATATATATATGTGCACATATATGTGCATACTGATGATTGAAGCATAAAGGAAAAAGCTTATAGCTAATGCAGGTAAAAAAGAGTAAAAAGAAACAGAATGAGTGCCTGATGAGAGGAAAACATCTGAATGGTTGCAGGAGGAATAAACTCGTTAAGAAAATGCTGGAAATGTGCTGTTTGGCACAGTCAGGGTGGGGGCTGAGGTGGCTGGAAGTTTGCACAGCAAGTGACACAGAACTCTGCAGCGTCAAAGGAGAAGGGATGAGCAAAAAAGCCTTTCATTCCAATACCTATCCACATCTGCCTTTCTAAAAACACAGTCAGAAATACTTTTTAAAGCCTGGCTCATATTTTTAGCATTTCTGTAGATGAGATGCTTGATAATAAATCCTGATTTATAAGACAACAACTGAGGAGAAAATTAAGTCAGGTAAAATAGGCTTAAAAGATTTTGTTTTCTGGCAACATAATCTGGCAATACAGAAAGGTGTTCCCAGGAGGCACTAGCAGATGAAGATAAGTTTATGGAACAACATATTCTTTCTCTTCTCCTTAGTGTGTTTAAAGACTTGGAATTAAGCAGATGAGATCTTCCAGGTAACAATGACAGAGCTAAAATTGCGAGTTAAGTGCCTTCTTTCAGTTTACTGCATTTTTGTGCAGAGTGATGCTCATCTATGACTTCACATTTAGGCTGCTGCTTGGTCATAAGCAAATACTCTGAAGGGTTTTTTGGGATGGAAAGCTGTTGTCTTCTATTCCCTGCATCCCTCACATAACTAGTTGCTTGGTTTCCCCAAATATGAAACAATGTTGATGGAAGCACGTTGAGCTTAATTTGTGTTTATGTATTTCATTCTTGTTGTTTCAGATATCATTTTCTTCATGGTGATCAAGGCCAGTGGAAGGGTGAAGCCTTGATAGCATGTGGAGTCTTGATGGAGTAACCATAGCATATGTCTCTAGACAAAACCCTGTGTGCCGATTTGGGATGGGGCAGAGCTAATTTTTTTCACAGTGGCTAGCAAAGGGATTGATAATATAAAGATGTTTTTGTTGTTGCTGAACAGGGCTTACACAAAGCCAAGGCCTTTTCTGCTTTTCATACCCCCACGCTGGGGGTGCACGGGAGGTTGGGAGGAGACACAGCTGGAACAGGTGACCAAAACTGACCAAAGGGATATTCCAGATCATACGGTGTCATGCTCAGCACATAAACTGGAGGAAAGAAGAAGCAAAGGGGGTTTTTGGAGTGATGGCATTTGTCTTCCCAAGTCACTGTGATGCATGATGGGGTCCTGCTCTCTTCGACATGGCTGAAGACCTGCCTGCCCATGGGAAGCAGTGAATTCATTCCTTGCTTTGCTTTGTTTGTGTACACAGCTTTTGCTTTTCCTATGACACTGTCCTTATCTCAACCCACAAGTTTTCCAGCTTTTACCCTTCCAATTCCCTTCCCAGTCCTACTGGTGGGGAGTGAGCAATTGGCTGCATGAAGCTTGGTTGCTGACTGGGGTTAAAACACGACACCCTGACAGAACAATCACACCCAGTTGTTCCTGCTTCCCAGGATGCTGTCTTTGGACAGCTTTTTCAAACAATGAAAACGTATACCTCTTCTCCTTTATCTTCTTCTTCTTCTTCTTCTATGAATAATAATAACAGCATTAATATTCGTCATCATGATCATCGTGTTTATCAGTATTTTTTGACAGTAATTGCAAAATATTCCAATGAATTGGCTTTAAAAACCTATCGAATTTATAAGGTGAAATCATCCATAATGAGAAGACACCATCCATCATAGCAAGGTGCCAGCCTCTGAGATATTTGCTCTGCTGTTTTGTTGAGGGCTGGTTACTGACTCTCAACACTTTTACTGAAAAGAACCCAAGTTTTTTATACACATCCTTGACAGAAATTTGTTTTTCCAAAAAACAGCTTCTATACTAAAAAAAAAAATTCCTCTCCAAAATAATGGTGTTCATAAAACCATAGTTTTTGATGAACAGAAAGGGTCAATAACATTTCCATAATTAATTCAGTGATTTGTTGGTACTAGATTTGATTTAATATTCATATTTTTAATTGAAAATAATAATCTTGAAATTTGGCAGAGAAGAACAATAACTATTTCCATATCTTCATCTTCCTGTTTTCTTAATTGGATTACCAAGGGAGTGACTGTATTGGTGAAAGGGGAAAACTGACTGTTGAGCCTGTTGGCCCAGGCTGACCATGAAGCAAAAAGACATCTTAGTCATTTATAGAACAAATTTTCTCCTCAACGTAGCATGAACTCATGGTTTTTCTCCTAAGGAAGATGCTTCGATCCGACTGAATTATGAATTGCATGCTCAAGTATTACTTCAAGGGGCTAGTTTAATTTCATGTTTCAGAAAACCTATTGAAGACTTTATTTAATTTTTACTTACTAACATGTTAGTGTCATAGGTTAATGAAATAAATTATACTAATTAATTGTTTCCCTAGAAAAAAGTTCACAAAGACAATTAACAAGGTTATGAATCATTGAACAACTTTTCCCACACTAAAGCACAGTAAATGTCACTTCAAAATTCCTTAATGCTTATTCATCAATTTAACTTGTTTTTTGCTTTTTCCTAACCCATGAAAAATTTGAAATTTTGTTATCTTTCATACTTTTTTAACATTAGAGCATAGAGCAATCTTTTTAAAATTTAAATTTTGAAGAGATCACCATCCATACACAAAAAATATTTTTTCCTAAATAAACATGAAAATTCAGTTAATTCTACAGCTATTGTAATATTCAGACCAAGATAATAATTTGTCTTACCTTTGTTCTCCATTATAATTCAATGTCTAAAAGAAATTCTGCACTAGGTTCTCCTGTGCCAATAGCTTTGGCTGGTCTACTTCTGTCCAGCCAGTGGAAGGCTCTGGTGAGTGCAAGTGAGAGCAAAAAAGCACAAAAGTCTTTGAAATGTGGTTCCCAGGAGCTACTGATGAAGCTTTTATGAACAGTTTTATGTAGGTTTAGTTTTGAGACTATCACAAAACAATTTCTCTTGAAGAACTTTTCAGTAGAGGGAATTCCAAAATCTAATTATGCCAAAAGTCAGATGATATATTACATTGACAGACATAGACCACAAATAGCCATCAATAATTACAGTTTATAAATAAAGGCCAGAGTGGAACTGAAGTTCCCTGCAATTCAGTTATATGACTGGCATGGCATTTGTTGACAGGTTCAGCTACAAATGAAAGCCATTTTCAAGGCACCTGCACTCTAGAGACACATCCCCTAAAATCATCAGTGCATAGGAAGAACTCATTTCACTTCAGCAATGGATACAATACAGTGCATGTATGTTGTGAATGATGTATGAATGACACTGTGAAGAGAGCATCTCTGTCCATGACTGCCTTTGGAGTATCTTCCTTACGAAAACAGGAATACAAAGTACGGGTTAGGGGGGGATAGGACATGTTTTGTGTTTCAGTGTTGAAATGTAATATAGTTTCTAATATGGGGAAATGCCTGTTATCTGCACATATGCAAGGAGGACAGAGAGGAAAAGCAAGCAGCCTTTTTATAGGAGATTCATGGCATATTGAGCTCCGTATGAGTTCCAGATTACTGGAACTCGTAAAGCAAAATATATTAAAAACAAACACTTGAAAAGACTCCACTGCACATGTAATATATATTATGCATGCTTATTCATAGACTTCTTCTTAATCTACTGGGACAAATTAAGAACTATATTCAATTCCTAAAATGTACACAGATGTTGTAAGTGCAGATCTTAACATAGACTTAAGTGCAGTACCATATACTGCTTTAAAATGAGCTACCAAGTATTTAAAATTTTAAATTCTATCCTTTGGGAAAAGAAATCCCTATTGCAGTGTCATGGAGGGTTAAATTCCCACTGGATTCTACAATTCAGATTACTGTTTAGATCTTGCATTTATGTATTTGCTTTATTGATTTTTCACATTGTTGCCACTAGAGCTTGCTACAATGCAATCAGATAGACTTTAATATATTCATTTCAAATCACTGAGCAATGTAGATATCAAATTTCCAACCCTTCACCTTTTAATCTCCAAATTAAAAGGAGGATTTTAATCTGTAAGGAAGGTAAATTTCAAAGTGGCCATCAGATAATTTCATAGGGTTGTTGTTAGGTGTTTCTCAGTATTTGCTTTGAGAATCCTATTAGTCTGGACTTAGGAGACAAGCTGAGAGAGACTGAGAAACAAGCGTATTCTATCATATTATGTCACTCTGTTAAAATCCAATTATTTAATGAAATAAGGCATTTTTAGCTGCGCTTTAATTTTAAAAGAGCAGGGACAAAGTTTCACCAACGTCAAAATAACTAAGTTTGACATTTTTGATGAAAGTTTTTCAGTTTTTGCTTGGTAAAACAGTTTTAATTTTAAAATTCTGTTTTGTTTCATAGCAAGTTGACATTTTGAAGTTGAACAGTAAAAAAAAGTGTTTCAATTAGTTGAAAAATATATCTTTTTCTGCCCAACACTCCTGGACTTTTTTTCAAATGTAAATTTAACAAGTGCAGTTTCTTTTCAATCTGGAACTAGGCTATATTTCAAAATCTATGAATTACTGGCAAACTGAAGTACTTTATCATTCACACCACTCTTCCTGTGATAAAATTTGTTAACTCATTAAATAAGAGTGGGCAAAAAATAAGATTATTTTCTCATCAAAACTGAAGATCTGCATTCCAAATCTCAGTGCAGTGTCATCTTGAAGTTACACATCGCTTCAATTTGGAAGAGAAAACCTTGGTGAAATCCAAGATAGGAAGAGATGATTGTAACAGTCTCCCTCTATTTTTGGGAGCTCCATCTTCTGTTGATCTGTTCACTTTTGTTTTCAGTGGTGAAAACTATGGATCATTCAGTCGTCTGGTTACTTCAGGTCCTGATACAGCTTAATGACTGAAGCCAACATAGTTCTTTCTTACTCTCCTCCCTTGCAGGTCTGAAAGCACAACCCAGCACATTCCCATTGGAGCAGCTTTTGAAGGAATCTTATGCACAAGGATAAAATGGAAGCTTGTTCCAAATGAGAACATGATGGAACTTCATTTTGTCTCCTGTTTTGAAGACTGCAGCATGGAAAGGTGAACAAACCCGAAAGATGTGAAAATGACAGTGGAATGGGAAGATATTTTTTCTTCATTGAGTGAACTGCTGCACTGTTAGAGAAACTGACCTAACCAAAATACGGGGAAAATAAAATTGCACAAGCTCCCCACAGAAGGAGGACCCTGTCCAGGGAGGTAGCTGGGCTTACTGCGGGGGGCTTCTTTCTTCTGATTTCTTTTACATGTGCTGTTCCCAGGTTTCACTGCACTATTCAATTCACTTACATGGATTTAATGTTTTCTTTAATGCAAGGGAGACAAACAAACTCTTGGATTGTTGGCCAGGGCTTTTGTGGTACTTTGCAGTCATCATGAGCTTCCACAGTGCTTCAAGCAGGGATCACGGCAGCAGGGCCTTCCCCAAGAATTACTCTTCATTGTCTGTTCCTTCAAGTGTACGTCCATGCTCTGTTGGCCTCAAGAACTCTTTTTTCAGTCTTAATATTTTCTACATGTCTTCTTAGCACTGAAAAGTTCCATCGAAAGCAATTAAATCTTTTTCTTTCTTAGATTCCACTAGACCTGGAATGACTTTCTTTTCAAGTAAGAGCTTTTCTGAGAAAATCACCTGTTCTATTCTTTTAATGCCGTTCTGTCTTTCTACATGCTTTTTTCACTACTTTGCTCTCTTCTCTGGTCATGGACCTTTATGGGGTATTGACTTGAGGTTCTAGTGGCATACAGGGTTTATTTTTCTTCTGATTCTCAGCTGAGAAGATAATGTAAAATAGACCAGATAGCCCATACAGTACTCGGTGGAAAACACAGTTAATGACCCTTCAGTATTTCGGTCATTTTATGAATTTACTTGCAATACTTTACACCATTATTTCAACAGAAATGTAATAAACCTCACAGAGGGTTAATTGGAAGGATACATTCTTTCACAGGAACAGGAAGAAAATGTTTACTTCCAAAATCCAGAATCCTGCTGGCTCTCCTAATGCTTATGTTTGGATATCCTTTCCTGCTCTGAACAGTTCCTGCATGCGTGTCTCAAAGCACTTTAAAATCTGTGACGTTAAATGCATACATCAGCAATGCAGTAATTGGTTTTCTACAGTCATCAGACCCAGAATGATGCAATGTTACTTTTTAACTTTTTTTCCTTTTTCAAGCATCTTCCAAATCCGGCACTCTATGTGCTATTTGTGATCCAGCAAGGATGTACAGAAAAAGAGACACCAACGAGAGTTGTCAATGAGTGTATTTAGCATTACTTAAAAATAACTGCTTCCTTTGCATGCTCTTGTTTTTATGATTTACAGGCTTATAAAAGGAAATAGGACTAAAAAAACATATCACATGGGCGAAAGACTCTCTTTCCTGATTCAGAAAACATAGCATTATGAAAGTTCTGAACTATATTTACAGGACTTCTTCACTTAGATCATAAAAAATAGTCCCCAGTCCTCATGAATATGTCATCCTAGCTCCGTACATGAGGCTGAACGTGGCCAGAACTAAATGGATCACCTCATAGGATTTTTTTCCACCATACTTGCTGTGCAGGATAGCATGTGTCAGTGTGCTATCAAGCAAATTGAAGTTCAGACAGGTGCAGTTTACAATGCAGAAACACATTTTTAATTAGTCCTACGGAAATAAAAGACCACTTAGAGGGGGACCATTGGATTTTAGAGTGCTATGTATTAAATGAAAAACTCACAAAATGTTTTTTGCTGAGACTGAAATGCATTAATCCATTGATTTTTACTTTGATCACTAAAAATCAATGGCACCATTGCTCTGTTTTCTGTGTACACATTTTAGCCATATCTGATTTTATCAATTTCATTAATTCAGAAGGTTCTTTTATGTGATGTCTCAGTAATTCTGAGATACATCTTGTATTTTGGGGGGAGCTTGTAATGAATGTTATGCTGTAGAATGTTTTCAATGAAATGGACTACAGCACAATTATTTCACAGGATTTTTTCTGCTCCTTCTGATGGGTTCCATTCTCTACTGAAAAAAGTCATCCTCAGAAGAGTTAACACCATGCTCCATGACCTTCACAGAGCATCTTTCTCTCTTTCTATTTCAGTGTGCCATCTGTGGAACTAATTTTGGTTATGCAAGGATGTTCCACTAGGAGTATTCTGGACCTCTACTTCATGGCATAGGATGTAATCTGATCTGTAAAAAAACAGGCCACGGCTGATTCATATTATTTCATTTGCATGTGGAACCAAACTGTTTGGTGACAGATGAGAGCTATATTTATATGGTGATATTTCAATGTCTGATCATGATTTTTTTTCTAAATTTCTAGGGTTTTTTTGTTTTAAAGTATTCTTGCTTAGAAATGCTAAGATAATAAGAAATTATGTTTTGTTTAATATTATTATAATAGAATACTGAAGTAGATTTAGTGTAATTTTTTGTCTTTGATTTTTTTGTTTTTACTCAGCATGAATTCTTCTTAAAATTTCAAAATGTTTCATTATGCTGAAAACTATTTTCATACCAGCCCCAGAATCAAATTTAAGCTGTGGACATCAACTGTGATTCATGTACGTTTTCTGGTATTTCATAATTATTTTATTATTTCAAAATTCAGTAATGAAATGATATGTACTCTTCCCCCCCCCCCCCCCCCCCCATTATTTCCTGTCGTATTTGATGAAAACCAAGCTGGTTTTATTCCTAAGGTTTTATTGGGTTGATATATTTTTTTTAGTCTATTCTGTGGCTATCTCTACTATATCAGCTTCCTCTTCACAGTGCTAAGCCTGGTAATGAACTACCAAATTTATTCCCTTCCCCTGATAATATAGCGTAAATAGAGAGAGAATTCTGATGTTTTGGGGCAACCTTCACTTCATGGGATATTCCCAGATTGCTTATTTTACTTGTAGTAACTGAGAAAACCATGCAATTTTCCTACAAATTTAAAGGAAGACAACAAGAATAGGACAAGTTTTCATCTTGATATTCAGTATGAATGACATGAAACTGCTCTGTCCTGGAAGCAAGGGAGTGTATTAATTCATCCCACATATTTTTCTTCTGGAAAAGAGTAAGTCATTGCAGCCTTTTAACAATGCAACTCAGTACTCCTTATTAAAGGACTGACTGTTTCTTGTCCATGTGCATTTTTTTTTCCCTGGGGAAATAGGAAGTTCTTGAAAGGGAAGGAATAACAGCTTTAATTCAAGCGAAATAAATACAACGATATCTGCAAACTTTCACAACACTGCTTCAGTGTGCTGTCTTCTGTCCTTACAGAATTTCTGTTCTAATTGAATCTAATTTTGGCATAATATTTTGCGGTATTAGGACATAGCGTGACACACATGCATGCTCTGTTGGCTTATTGATGTCCATCTTCAGCATTTCCCAACATAATGTCTCTTGGCTACAAAACAATCTCATCAATTCAGAACAAAAATAATCTTCCTAAACCCTGGAAATCATGGGTGTAGCAGCATGGCTTTTGTTGACATTCGTTTGAATTTTGTATAATTTTTTAATCTTTCTTGTGCAATATAAAAGTCCAATACCTTGCCATATAAAATGGACTGAATGAATGATAAAGGATTTAAAAAATGTTGGGAAAACATCCCATGTTGACAAAAGTCATTGCGCTGGTTTTGTCTGAGGTAGAATTTTCTTCACTGTGACTAGTAGAGGACTTTGTTTTGGATTTGGGCTGAACATAGGATTGAGATGGTTTTGTTATTGAGCAGCGTTTACACAGAGACAAGGATTTTCTGTTTCTTGTACTTCCATGCAGATGAGGAGGTTGGGGTGCCTGGGAGGTTGGGAGGAGACACTGCTGGAGCAGGTGACCCCAGCTGAACAAAGGGATATTCCAGACCACATGGCATCATGCCCAGTCTATAAAGTGAGGGGAAGGAGATAAGTGGTGGGCATTTGGAGCGATGGTGTTTGTCTTCCCAAGTCACTGTTTTGCACAATGGGGCCCTGCTTTCCTGGAGATGGCTGAACACCCAAATTCTGGGTTTGTAAAGCTGGATCATCTCCCACAAATTGTTTTAGGAAAAAATGATGCAGTATTTTACTACGTGTTTTGGTAAGTGACTTGGGGTGATTTTTCCATCAGTTACAACTTCCTTGTTGCTTTCCCAGAGCACCAGCCCTGCATCTAGAGAGGGGAGACCTTCTTGGTGATGAGCTGCTGCAGTCTGAAGGAGCCACCCTCTTCCTGCTTCCATCTCATGATCCTCTCCACCTTCTGCCGACTGGGACCTGTCTGAGTGTTTTACACTAGATGCTAATTAGCCTTGACTATACTTAAGTTAATTTCCCTTTTTTCCTCTTGTTTTTTGTGTCTTTTTGCCTCTGCGTATGAGGCATCCCCTCATCGTGTATGTAACAATCATTCACCTCCAAACTGATTGCAGAATAACTTGTTATACTGAAAATTACAAAGGTGATCTCTTTGGCTCTCTGCTGTCTCCATATTGGAAGATGCATCAGAGTATCATCTGCCCTTAGGTTTGCATGTTGTTCCTAGATATTTGCATTGAACCTGACTGTATGTTGACTGAAACAGGGCTTTTGTTTGCCTGACTGGTTCTGTGTTGAATTTGAGCATGATGGTCTGAGATCACATGTAGTTGAAGTCACAGACCTTCTGATCCTCTGGTTGAAGTTTCATGCTTTTTCTTTTCTCCTAGGGGTTTTTTGTAGAGGTTTGGGAAACAGAATCTCAAGACTGCCCTGGCAGACACACTCAGGATACAAAAATGAGAAAGTGCACTACAAGGGCAGAATCCTAAATCAGGAGCTGATACAACATTCTGACCCTGAACAGTATGGATAGTTCAAAATTACACAGGAGTTATATTTTAAATAAGACTTTGGTGGTAATATGCTCCCACAAAAGATATTGTTTTTTTTTATTCCTACTGGAAAGAAGAAAAATGGCAGCATTAGTCAGATTGTACAGACTATTATATTCAAAGCTCCTTTTTCTTTGGGAAAGGCAAAGGACTTGTGAATGATTTTTGATTAGCACCATTTATAATTTTTCCATTTGATGTCACTGTTGCAAAAGCAGCTGCTTTGCATCCTTAGCATGACACACACATCTTGCAAATGAGAAAATAAAATAAAACCAGACAAAAGGAATATACCACCAGAAGGGGGAAAAGCACTATTGCTAATGTCACATAGAGAAAGAGATTGAGAGAGACTACACATATTTTTCAATTACAGAGCAAATCAGGCAGCTTCTGCTCAAGGGGTGTTATGCCCCTATTTGAAAGGGAAAATATCTTAAAAGTCTTGTCTGCCAGAGATCTGGAAATGAGATTGCTTCATATCTCATTTCAAAAGCTAAATCTTTTAATGAGCTTATTTTATCTGAATGCTAAATAAAAGTAATAAGGTATAAATTCGGACAAGAATTTCTAGATTATGTTTATATTCCCACTAGTATTTCCTCATGTTTACTGTCCAATAGATCTTTAAAGAAGTGTTTAGGAAGTTAGCAGATAAGAAGACTGACTATAGGGCCAGAAGGGCATCTGCAATGTCATGTTAAACCCAAGCCTTGGAAATAACTTTTTCTGTCAGTTGGCACATTTAAAACCTTCTTCATGAGAAAAAATATGTAATGAACTACTTTAAATTTGACTTTTTTGGTCCAGATTTTTAGACTATTAAAAGTAATCCTTGGTAACTTTTTGAAAATTTTTCTACAATACCAGGAAGAGGGTAACTAAGACAACTTTGATTACTCTGGGGCCTTTTAAAAACCAATGGCATTTTATCAGCACAAAACATTAGTGCACCACAAAGAAAGCAGTATCTGGCCAGTGTACATTTTACATAAAATAATAGAAAGACATCTATAATTAAGATGAACTTGTATTTTAAGAGTTATGAAGGACTGGACTGCTCAAATTAAACCACAGTCCATGACAGCTGTCAGTTCTTTTAAACAAACTTTCTGGAAGTTGTGCAGATCAGGCAGCTTTTCCCCAGAACATATCCTAGATAGCACGTACTGATCCTAGATATGAAGTCTGAGCCTATTCCAAAGCCACTTTGGTCAATACATTTGGTCTCTAAGACAATAAATGCTCAAAGTCATGGGTTGTGGCTCCTAACCAATTCCAATAAATGGAATAAGCCACCAAAGGAAGTGCCAGAATCCTGGAACAAGAACTTCTGGGTTGCCCTTGACTGAACAGGAAGCTCAAGCGTTTCCCATGTGTTTGTCATGTGTCAGTTTACCCTGTGAATTTGTCCTTATTTCATCTGGGATAGGGCTCATTTTCTTCTTTGTACAGTGATGTGTTTTGAATTTAGTATAAAAATAACATTAACAACACATCGATGGTTTAGTTCTAACTAAGTAGTGCTTACTCTAAGTCAGGGACTTTTCAGTTTCCCGTGGTGTGACAGTGAGAAGCTACACAAGAAGCTGGGGTTAACCTAGCCAGGCCAGGAGACCAGAACCAGCTAAAGGGATGTTCCAAATCATAGAACTCATGCTCACTATGTAAACTAGGGGTCTTGGCCAGGAGCTGCTGATTGCTGCTCAGGAATGGGCTGGGTATCAGTCAGTGGGTGGTGACTGATCATATTGTGCATCAGTGTTTTCTGTTGGGTTTTATTCATCTCTCTCTCCCCTCTTCATTACAATTATTATATTATTTTATTTGACCATTATTTAATCATTAAACTGTTCTGATCTCAACCCGTGAGTTTTACTTTTTTTCCAGTTGTCCTCTCCACCGCGGGGGCAAGGAGGGCAATGAAGGAGTGGCTGCCTGGTACTTGCTTGCTGGCTGGGGCTAAACTGTGACAGGACTATACAGTGTCGTGTGGCTGTTGCAGCAACAGTATGGGGACTGCCCAGCAGCACTGGAAACTAAAGGGAAACCTTTTTTCCTGATACAGTTCAGGCCATATCATATGGATTGACCTCAAGCTCTCTGGAACAAAGCTCTTTGCACTTCACTGTCCTTCCAGCATGTGAGGGAGCACAGTAGCCCACTGATACAGTCACTTGGAAAGCAGCTGTCTCATTCCTACTTTAGGCAATTATCTGGGAAAGGTGACATGGAAGGACAAGACGCAATAACTTTTAATGAATAGTTTCTCAGACAGAAAGGTTCTCAGGCTAGAAGCGATCATTATGATAATCTATTCTGAAATTCTGCAAAGCACAGGACACTGTATTTCATTCAGAGAATCCTACAGTAAGACCAATACTGAACAACAGCTTCAACAAAATGTCAAAATTTAGAATTTTTTAAGGATATTCAACCCTGTAAGTTCCAAATAAGCACATGTAAGGTCCTCAAAGCGTGTTGTTATATTCTAGCAACAGATTTTCCTTTCATGTTCTAATTGAACCTGGCATATGCTGCTGGCATTTTGAATAGCATTGCCTTCCATATCATTCAAGTCTGGCATATGAAAATGCCATTCTCTTCCTTCTCATTTCAGTCAGATTTTAGATTTCTTTTTTCTTCAATAGATTATAAATAATGTGCATACATTTAATAAGAATTATGTCCTGAACAGGTGCAGAAAGGAGCTAATTAAAACAATCCTTTTGCTATTCTCAGTATTCAAGTCAGTACTCACCCACATGAGGTCCCGAAGAAAGTAGGGGTGTATATTCATATATCTGACAGGGAGCTAACATACAGTGTTAATGTAAAGTCTGGACAAAGGGAAAAAATAATACTTGTTATTTGCAAGATTTTTATTATATTTACTTTAAAAAGGCAAGTTTCACTGATAAGTCTTTTGTTTCAGTTCAAGAGGTTTGTATTACAGCTCTCATTTGACAAATAAGATTCCTTGTGGTGGTTTGGATCTTTCCCTGAGTCATGATTGCCTTCAGTCTCTGGAAGAATTGTTTTGAACTAAAGTTGACACTGAAGTAATTTGTCTTTACATATATAAGAGACCCTTTCTTACTCTTACATAAACCGTCTGCCCAGAGAGCATTTGCTATTTGGGTTTTGTCATTAGGATACCACATATGTGCAATTAATTGGCTGTTTTTGTCAAAAGAAGAGTGTTTAATCATAAAGGCAAAAGGCTTTTGTTCTTTGCAAAGAGCAAGTCATATTAAATGAAGCAGCTCTTTCCTTAACCATATCATATACCAGTTGAAGAGGTGTGTTTCCTTATTAATAGAATAGAAATTAAATGAGAAAGTTTGAATTTTAGCATTATCTAATATGTACTGCTTTATGCAACATTTGCTCTGTGTTACATATGTTATTCTTATTATTATATCAACTTTTTTTATAACTTGCCCTTCCCCAGATCTCTCAAATTACCTGCACCACAGCTTATGTTCTATGAATCAGTCTGTTCTTCTTACCAGTCTTATCCTAAATCTGTCCACATAACTATTCTGTTGACTCAAAGCACTCTATTGCCCTTTCAACACTTAGCCTTCTTTTTTCCTACCTTGTTGGCCTTGAACATCTTCCTTCTTCACATTAACTTTATCACCTCATGGTCTTCAAAATTCTTCTCTTCAAATACAACATTACTTTTTTCCTTAAGTTTAAATTTTAGGTTTTTTTCTGAAAATTTAATGTACAGTTTTTACTGGTGAATATCTTGTAAAATAATTTTTTATTTTACACATTTTTATTGTTGCATTTAGATATTTTATTTATATCATACAATGAACTAGACTCTCAAAACAGGTGTATAAATGCTTACTTCTTGAAAAAAAAATAAACAATACAATCTCATGTTCAGAAGGGCTAAGCCATCAGCACCTTATTCTTCTCTCTGTGTCAGGACTGGGCTTCAGATATTGGGCTGTGGTATTTATGCACTGAAGATGAGATTCATCTCACCCACATTCATCTCTACACCATGTGTCCAGTTTAAGCCAGTCATCTAACCTTCATGCACGGTCATTAAAGGCACAAGCTGACTACTCCATCCTAAATGTATGGCAACTGAAGGAAATTGTGCCTTCTTTCCTCTAATGAAGGAAAAAGCTTCTAATCAGAAGACGTGGGTGCTTAGCAAAGCTAGGTGAAAGGAATCCCATTGCTGGAGAAGAAAAAAGAGAAAGAGAAAAAGAAAAAAGGAAGCATTTCACTCAATTATACCTACTAACCTATGCTGACACTTTGTTTTGTCTTGCTCAGAATTTCTTCTAGTCCATCAGGGCATATCCAAATCAATATTAATGACAGTTACTGCAGTTATAATTTATTGCCTTTTTCATGCAAAGCAAATATTCTTACTAAATGAACAGAACTGTTTCATAATTTGAAGGGTTTCTTATGGTCCATACACACAGTCAGTAATGCAAGTTTAAGAGCATTTTTCTATCTTCAGAGAAAAAAAATTGTCCTTGGCATCCTCTCTGCCTCATCCAAGAGTTCAAGGGCATACTTTCCTACAGTCTGAGAATTCTTGAATGTTCAGAAACAAATCCTCTGTGTAAAAATCCAAGACAGACCTTGCCAAGCAGAATGTGTATGTGAAAATGGGCCCTGTTTTTTTCACATTGAGGAGTTATTGAAATCCTGTCCAATATAAATGGTTTTGTCAAATTTGGAAGAAGCGGAATATCCGTATGTTACTGAAGAATAATTTAAGCACAAAATTTCTATGATTATTTGTATAATGAGAGGGAGTATAGTGTTGGTTATTTGAACATAAGGAACTGTTAGTGAAATCTGATTTTATTAAAAACAGGGTTAAATTCAAGGTGGTCTCTATTGTTTTCCACACGTGCTCTTGTAGAATTTTGACTTTGCTGCTGAGAAGCAGCATGAATTTGAAATGCATGAGAGACAGGTGAAATACCTTCCATACTATGGGAAATCCTGATAAACAGGCCTCTCACCCTGATAGATACACAGATAAACAGAATAAGCAGAATAAGATAACATGATAGCTTTGGATCATAGTAGCTTCTTTTTATCTAAAAAATCCAGCTTACAATATCTGATGCTCATAACTTCATGGGTTTATAATGAAAATATGAAACAAGAACTACGATTTAAAAGGAGGTAGTATACTCAGAGACACTGTGCAAACGATAAACCATCTTTAAAGTTTCTCAGTATTTTGAGAAGAGCAGCTGGCCTTAAACTCTTTGATTTTGAGAAACAACACAGAGAAATTTATACTTCTATTCAGAATTGGCTGGGAATATTTAATATTTAAAAGGGGTGCAGCCAGAGACAGGGACACTGGGACAATTAAAATCCTTCAGTCCCCTTCCATTACCAGTAATTAACCTGTCCACACCCTAGTGTACTGTGGGAAATAGGCAATGCCTGTGCCTCAGTGCCCATCGAGGTTTGAATGGCAAAATTTGAGGGAGTCCTGCAGCTCCCTGTAGCTCAGCACTGACCTGAGCTCCTGAGCTGTGCAAGAAAGTTGGGTTCGAATTTGCTCTTGGAGGGGCAGACTCAGGGCCCAGAGGCATAATTGACAAGAGGATCGATGCCTGTATTTAACACCTCAGTCTGGAAACATCAAAAACTATGCGTGGAAAAGTAAACAAGAACTCTGTTTTACCCAGCTCTGTGTAGCTCCACGGTTGCAGCTGAAGCAAATGGCTGGAATAGGAGTGCTGAAGGACTGGGGGTTTTGTTAAATATATCTAGGAAAGACTGAAAGCTTAGCTGGAAGGAATAGGCCCTCAGAGAAAAAAATGGGGCATGTTGTATACAGAGCCATCACAGGTTGTCTCAAACAGTACCAACTCTGGGATTTTTGAAGTTTCCCAACTTTTAGGGATCTGTGTTTGACACAAAATAGCTCAGCTAAAGAAATGTTGGATTTGATAGCAAATGCTCTATGATACTCAGTGGAACACCTATTTTGGCCAACAGCGCCAACTTTGAAGATTAGATAATACTGATCACCTCTCCAGAGTGATTTGACAATTTATCTTAGTTAATTGGGTTTCAGTTAAGGTTGAGGGATTTAGCTTGGCCTACAGCCCATCTGGATCAGAGGAGCCAACAAAATATAATTTAAAAATAAATGTACAGGCTCCAATTTAGCTTTTGTGGAGGTCACACATGATTTGTTTTGGCTTAGCTTTAGTTTCTCATAATTTTGCTCTAAAAATGATGCAACAATAACATTCAAACTTTCACAGAGAAACTTTTAAAAGAGACATCTAGATGTTCTCTGTTAGTTTTGGAGGATGATTTGAATGTTCAGAAATTTTTATAAATAAAATAAATGCAATAGCACTTTCGACCTGGTTCCAAAGGTGTTTCAAGACAAATTTTACATGTTTGCATAGTTATAAAAATTTTTCTAAGTTAATATGTCCATGAAAATATGCTTTAATCCAAACTGTCTTTCCTTTGTTCTACTTTACAATACTCCTCCCAGTGTCTCACAACATAAACAATAAAAACAAAAGTGACGAATAATTTGCTCTACCACTTTCCTAGTTTCTTTGAATGGAGATATTTAGAGCCTCAGAGCAAATTAAGAAACCCATATCAAGGTGTAGACTAATGCTTTCCAAGATGATCTGCAGAATCCCATAGACTATAGAGGATTTCCAGCTAAGAATTTGATAATAGAAGTGAAAGATAATTAGCAGGAGTTTTTGAGCAATAACAGTGATTATAATGAAGAAGTCTGGGAAGAAATGTTTGGGAAAATATTTAATCACTGGTCAATCTTTGCCTGTGAAAATGGTTTTGCAATGGAAAACGGGTTTTGAAAATGGCCAAAATCTATGTTTCCTGCAGGAAATTACAGCTTTGCCCTGTGAGACTTGTACTGCACCTTTGCAGCCTGGTCCAGGCTCCTCTGCCAGACTTCATATCCTCTTCAGGTATTATCAGGTTCCACTTATTGCCACGGCAGTGCTGCCGAAGAGGTATCATGGCCAAAAGAAAAATCATAATTTCCAAGTCAATGTAAAAATGTCTTAAAACTCAGGATGAGAATGTCCTTGGACATTAATCTGAGACACTTTTGGCCTTCTGCTGAGGAAAGCTGACTGTCCATGAATTAAAACATGGTTGGCAGGATCACTGAGTGCTCAGAAGCTCTGAAAAACCAAGCTCTTTCAGATATGACCTGTAGAAAAACAGCTGATGTCTGGAAGGAGCTGAAGGTTAAATATTTAAGGCTAAAAGTACTCAAAATGTTCTTATCATCGACTTTCAAACATTGCATTGACTTTCAGATTCATATTTAGGCACTGGCACGAATGATTTCATTTTCAGAGCTCGTTGTTTGACCTATACTGCAGCTGCTTATTTAGACCCCTATTTAGATCATAAAGGTAGGTTTAAGACCCCAGTATTCTCTACTTTCTAGTATCAGCTTATTAAAATAATTGCCAGATGTAGGGCTGGAAAGGTTTACCACATCTTTGGAACAAGGGTACAAGTGCTCTTTTCAGAAGGAGTTTAAATAATTTTAAAAAATTGATACTGTGAGATTATATTGTAAGATCAGGCATTAACCTAGATTGTATTCTGAATATCTGCCAGAGGAAAAAAGAGAAATATACAGATTGGAAAAACAAATGTGCTTTCTTTGAGGGTTTAAAAGAAATTTAGGGAGTGAAGCACAGTGTATCCACGTTTTCCGGCTGCAGCTGAAATCTCACTGCTCTTGGCTTCCTAGCAACAGTGCCATCCTAACTCATGACTGGAGACAGTACAGATACAAATCAGTCTATCATTTGGCATATAACTGATCAATCTATTGACACTCCTTAGAACTGTTCTATGTCTTCTAGCAAAGATATAAATGGCAATAGTGAGTACCAGCACCATGCAAACAATATGGAAAATGACATTTTTTGCTGTGATTGGCATATCCTGTCCTGTTTTCTCTTTCCCCCTGCCTCAGAATGTTTCAAATGATTCAGAAAGCATGGGTGTCAAAAAAACATCCCTCCCCTGAAAGAAAAAATGCAAAGGCAAAAGCCGTCTTCAGGTGCAGATTTTGTGGTAGGAAACTGTTTCTTCTACACCTGTTTCATTTTGCTTTTCACTTTACTGATGCAACTCTGAACCATGATCCCAGATGTCTGGGATATTGTCTTCTCTCTGATTTTTGAGAATAGGAAGGTGATTTGAGCTTTCTTCTCTCTCTCATCACCTTCACAGATGCACTCTCAACTGCTCCTCTAGTCTGATTAGGGGGAAATGTGCAGTTAATAATTTTAAACTTAATTTTTAAATTTTAACTGGATTTGAGATGAATCTTAAGAGGAAGCAATTTAGCACATATTAGAGTGATGAACTGATGATCACAGAGATGTCGTCCTAAATTATATGTTTGTACAAGGCTGGGTTAGCCATTGCTATATGGTTCAGTCCATTTTCTAAAATGAAACAAAAAAAAAATTATGGTCAAATTCACCTTACTTTCCATGGATTAGATTCTAAGTCAGCCTAACCTTGCATTCAGCTTCCTTGTCAAGCCGGTCTGCCCTTGAGGGTTATTTTTTATTGTCCTTTCTTCAGATTGTAAGATTTCTGAGAATCTTTTCCTCATATGCTTTTGCTTCTCCATACAAAAATGTTCACATTTCTAAAGAGTCAGCTCTATTACCTTTCAGATTTATACACAATTCAGATAGCTCATACAGCTGAATATTAACAAAACAAAACGAAACAAAACAAAACTAAACTAAACTAAACTAAACTAAACTAAACTAAACTAAACAACCCTCCCAAAACCAAGAAGACAAAAAAACAACAAAAAACCATCCCAAAACAAAACTAACAAAGGAATAAAAAGATCTGGGGATAAGGCAGGTATTTTTCTCCTTGTGGACATTTTTAGCAGCTACCAGCATATGGTTTAGTTTACAAAATCCTCTTCTAACTTTGAGAAGTGGCAAAGCCTCTTGGCTGTTATTGGGGATATTAGAGAGATATTTGAAAGTGGTAAAGCAAAGAACTATGTAAGGTGTAGCTTAATGTCTTCCCAAGGAAGCAGGTTTAGAATATCAATTCTGCAAGTTATTTTACATTCTCTATTCTCAATTCCATTCTCATGACCAAGACTGAGAATTTCCACTCAGGGGCATGCAAGCTTCATGCTAAGCAATCTCTTTAAGGTCTATACATCAGGCTGTGTAGGAATGAAGCTTATCCACAGTCAGACTTTTGATAACATACTTACCTAAGATTAATATTTTCAGCTTTGCTTTGCACTGGTTGAGGAATTTAAAAGTCCTTGGGTTCTTATTTTTAGAATTACTTGCCAGATGATTTCACAACACAACAGATACGTTGGGAAGTCATCCATGACTATAGCTGACTTTATAATCTATGTTCAGTGGTTATGCCTGGGTCTCTGTTCTTTTAAGTATTTTGTTTTCATGTAGAAGGCATACTTCAACTACATATATACAAATTTCAGCTATATATCTCACTCTAACATTGGTTGGAAAAACCTGCTATCTGTTGGGATGGTTGGGAAAGTCTGGAAGATGGGTATCACTAGCTAATCTGCAAACACCAAAGAAACAAGGCTTAATGCTGAATGACAGAAGCGGCTGTCAGGTTAAAATATGTCAGAGTCCAGTTTGGAGGGAAAGCCACATGAGCTGACATCGACTGATGACATGTCTTGTCTTTCAAGATACTGTGTTCATGAGATTTTACCGCTTAAAAAAAATCTGGTTTTGAAGAGTTGTAATGGAGATTTTCTGGTCATGGGAGTTAAAAGTTTAGCTATGCAAGTAGGGTCTTACTGAAGCCATGGAGACAGCTTGAACTGAGGAGGCTTCCCAAGCAGGAGTCAATACTCTATATGTAGTTCCTGAATGAATAACCATTCCAAGTGCTGAATAAATATCCTGCATTTTAAGTCTCAGCTTTTCTATACTATTCTAATACTGCCCATGATGTTGCAGCTTCCATGCCAGTGAAAGTTAAAACTTTTTCTTTAAAAAACAGACTCATGTTAGTATGAATGAAGGTCCAGAATAATTCATTACTTTTGCTTTTATTGATTTTAGAGAGAGATTTATGACCTTGGCTTTTTCTTTGTTATTTTTGTTTTATTTTTCCAAGTGATAAAGCTGTAACTATAAAAGAGTAAACCCCTCAAAATGTCAAAAAAGTTTTCTCAAGCTATCAGTCAGGGAAATGTACAGCAAACTCAATTTGTTTTAATGCAACAATGTCAAAACAAAATTCAGTTTATTCACAATTTAAATACATTACATGAATTTAGAGTTCCATCAGACAAAATAATTGTTGTTTTCATTAAAGCAGCAATGCAAAAAGTCCAAAGATTCGACATCAAGCCTGGAGAGCATGTGATGCTCTAAAGAAAGATGAAAACAGCCTGTCTAGCTGCAAAGATTACTATCTATTGCAGAGATGACCCCACAAGGTCATCTGTGAAAATCTGATACAGGGTAGAGAACAAAAAGGATCAAAATTTCAAATAATAACATTTCTAGAACTTCTGTTTCCTCCTGAGCAATATTTTGAAAGGATTTTTTAATTACTTCTAGGATTTCTACTTTGACCCTAATATGGTAGCTTCTTGATCCAGGCATTATTCTAAGATGAATGTGGTAACTGATTGAAGTTGTAGCAGGGGTGCAGCCATAAGTATACAATAACAATGGTATTGTAATCAGATAAAGGAACAGACCGACATTCCCTCATTGGGAATGCTTTTTATCTTGATGCCTGAAATTTTTCACATCTTTCCAGATTTGTTAAACTGAATTTGAGATACTGCACCCAGGTTTGGGTCACCAACTATGGGAAAGCTATCAGTAAACTGGAACAAGTTCAGTGGAAGGACACCAGTTCAGTCAGGGCTTAAGCAGGTTCTCTGTAAGGGTAGGCTGTGGTTTCAGGCCTGGCTTAGCCTGGAGACAAGATGGCTTTGAGGGCACCCAACAGCATCCCCTGATACCTGCAGTGGGGTTATGGAGAAGATGGAACTGGGGTCTTCATGGTTGTGGGTGGTGGAAGGATGAGACACAACAGGCAAAAGCTGAAACATGAGAAGTTTCAACTAGATAGGCCAATTTAATAGCTAACTGGATAAAAGGAATGCCATTTCCAATGCTTATAATAATTCCAACTGGTTCTCTTCTTTCTTAATTAAATTTGGACAAGTCTTTTAGGAAGGTCAATTGTCACTGATATTGATAAAGTCAAAATCATCACACTTGCCAAGTTGAAGTTAGCTGAACTGAGCTATGCCTCTCTGCTGTGATATAGTTCATCCTAACACTAGGCAGTCTAAAAATCTGAGAAGGAAAATGGGCTAGCATTCCATCATAAATCAAATGGATTTAGATGCTGCCCATATCTGGACTGTCTTCATCTGTCCTGCTGTCTGTAAATCCGCTATCTGCCTCAAAACTTCTGTTTCGGAAAAAGCACAAGTAAATTGTACACACTTTGACCTCTGAAAACAAGCAGAACTTCCCCTACTCATATATTTGAAGGCAAGCTTTAATTTGAAATGGATCAAGTTTAACAGCTGAACTAAAAAGGAAGTGATTAAGTTGATAATAATAAAAGCTAAAATGCCTAACTTGTCCAGAATGAATATTTTTTATCAAACCAGTAATCCTGTTGTTGTTTTTTTATAAGTATATGGTACATGCATTAAAAAAAAAAATTTCCAAAACATAAAAATTTGTAATTTAGGAATTAGAATATTAAAATACATTTATGAGATAGGACCTCCCCCATCCCCCCAAAGTAAAACAGAAAAAACTCTATGAAAAACTGATAGTTTGGAAGAAGAATAGATGTAACAAAAGGGATTTGGAGACTGACAAAACAAGCTTAAATGTTTTTATAAAATGCATTGGAAAGGTAAGTTGGCAGAAGGAACTCAAACTTATTCTTTTAAAGGAATTTAACAGCCATATACTATCCTAAATCAGTGTTATTCCCTCATCTAGAGAATGACATCAGTTGTCTTATCACATACCCCACTTTACTGAATCCAAAAGGGGACTTTCATATCACCAAATGGCTGTATTGTGGTGAGCAGGGGATGAAGAAGAAGATAGAAAATTTACAATTTGAATTGAACTTCTCTGAATTCAACCATGTAAGAACAAATCCATGATACAAACTCTTTACTGATACAATAGTATTATGCAAAGACCAGGGTGATCATTCATCTGTGCTGCTTAGCATCTGCTGGGTTATGTTCTTCAGGCCATGCACATTCCCAGAGTTTCTGCCTATCAAGTTAAAATTGACCCACTTACATGAACTGCTTCTTATCAGGGGAGGCTTGCAGAAATTAAAGGATATGGGAAAACCATATCCAGTGGTTACTGTCATGGAGCAGCAGCTTGCTAACTCAGACAGTCTAAAAAAAATGGTGACAATCACTGTGTCTGGCAAGGATGCTGGCCTGTGAATTCTATTCAGTTATCTTTTCATTTATGAGTAATTGAGTTCAGGGAATCTTAGACAGCTTTGGAAGGGACTCAGACCACAGATCTTGGAAGAGTTGTCCAGACCTTAGAAAAGTAGATGATTTTACCCTTATTCATATTCAGATTCTGTGAAAGATGAAGACGGGTGCTCTGTTTCTGAATCCAGGCCAGCCTGTGAATGCTTCTTTTTACCCTTCTTACTTTACATCGTCCTTCTCCAGGCAGAGTGAAATGACAGTAGATCATCTGTGGCAAATTGTATATAGGGCTTGTAATTAGAAGAAAACTTCTGAAGTCAAGATTGCTTCAAACCTCTCAAGCATTTTATGAGGTACTTAAAATGAGATTACAGTAATCATCATCAATATGCCATTTTAATCGCTAAGAAAAATGGTCATGTAGTCAGTTTGATAACTATTCCAGTTGTTGGAGACTGCTCAGATTTATATATATCCTTAGGAGGCGCAAGCTCTTGCATATTTAAATGCAAGTCTTCTTTGCCAAGGAAACATCATTATTGTCACTTATAATAAAGTGATGGCCATTTGCAATATGTTTTATCCTCAAGTAGTAGTGTAATACCAGCATGATTTTCTTGCTGAGGAACAATAAGGAGCCGTACAGAAAATTTTAATTTGATTGAAACTAAACTTTTGTGGGAGAAACTAATATCCATTAATTTCCTGCCTAGAAAATGCGGATAGATATGTGGAGTTAGAAATCTATACTATTTTCCCCCCTTTGTTGAATCCATATAATTTCAAATTACTTCCATTACATATTACTAATGGGATTAGAGATGTTCCAGGCAGGATCATGCTAGGGATTATATGAACACACAGGAAAGTTGGTTGCTGCCACAGACATGTCAATATAGAGGTCAGCTGTATCTTAGGAAAAAGCCTTGGTTCAGCAGCCAGTTCTCAGGGGATTGCATGGCTGTGATTTTGCTGGATAGTAATAACACTTAACCATCTGCTGCTGAATCTGTCTTCTCTGAAGTGGAGACATATCCCTTGAGTACAGATTGTGGATGAGGTTGTGAAACTAATAAATTCTGTATATGTGTCCAAGTCAATGGATAAAAAGGAGAAGGTCTTGGCTGAGACAAAGGTAATACCTCACGAAAGGTCTTAACCTTTAATAGACCTATTAGTAAGACATTATCAATGGACACTGAGCATTTCAAATAAGGTTTCCAAGAAGCTCCCTAATCTTTGTAGAAGATGCTTGAAAGACCAAATTACAATCTCATTCCCCACTCCCACTCTGACGGAGGGGGAAGCTCCACATTTGCTGTATTTGGCAAGAGTCAAGCATAACTTGCCATCAGATGACTTATCAAGTTGATTTATCAAACTTGAAATGAGATGGTGCAATCTTGATGCTGTTCCAATCAAACATCATCAAGCACTTGGCCCAACTCCCCTTCAGCAATCCTGATGGGCTGCCTTAGATGCAGGGCACTCTTTTCTTTGGCAGAGAATTCATACTGTCTTGCACTACAAATCGGAAATGCCACAAGATACTGAAATCCTTTGTGAATCTACCATTCTCTGTCCAATGCTGCTTTCTGCTCTGTGTACACTGGCTGACAGCCAGCAAGAGATTTCCTTAGATTGAAAAATCCTTTGCCAGCTGGATTCACTAGCTCCATGATTTCCTTGTACTATTAGAGTGGCACAGCAGGCCGCCAAGGCTGGTGAGAAACTGGTCTTGAATCTCCAAACAAAAAAGCAACGAACTTCTGTACAGGATTTTTTCCTGTTTTTGTTTTAATTTAACAGATGGTGAAAAAAGTCAGAACTTGCCCACTGACAATCATTGCCATCTATTTTTATCGGAAAGGAACTTCTGAGGACCAGATAATTTTAGAAAGAGCGTATTTCAAAACAACTGTGAAAGTAACTCCTGGAGCCATGGTATCAGGGAATAAATGGTGGCCAAGGTTACAAAGCTCTTCTCTTTTTAGCTCTTCTCTTTAGGAATATGCAAAGTTGAATCCAGCCATGGCCTGGATTAGTGGCTGTATGACTGGGAGTGCTACCACACCTGCCAATGGCATAGCTGCGTGATCACCTGGCGCTCCTGCTAATTCTTCACCTATTCTTGAAGCTCCATTGTAGAATAACTTTAGGTGAGCACACCAAGCACTTTAATTACATTGTCTGTCAACAAACAGGTATTTTGCAAGCCGTTTCCCAAAAGTGTCATTGCTACATTGTGCATTAATTATCCATACAATTACTCATGTCACAGGATACACCCCTTGTCTCAAATGGAATCTATTGTCATAAGTAAGATAAGGGATCAGCAGGTTCAAACAAACTAACTGAAATTCTGAAGTTTGGAATATGTGGCTATCCTATAACTGCCAAGTTTTCTTATTTTGTTCACTCATACAAATTCTGACTAGAACCAAAAGCACATTGAAATCATGTGGGAGAAAAGCTGATAACACTATACCTGTATCTCCAGGGAAACAAAGAAGACTCTGCAGAAAAGAAGGAAAGGAGAAGAAAGTACTGTGACTTCAACTCAATTGTGTAGAGTCCAAAGACTGGAATTATCTGAGTCTTTGCTACCAACAGTTTTGGAAAAGTCTTAATCACTAGCCAGATGTTGAAAGCTTGAATATCAAAGAAGAAATCAAAACACCTAACAGTGCACCGTGGGTTCTTTTAAATTACTCACTATTCTGCAGGATGCAACCTAGGTATCCAACAGTTACTAATTTAAATAACAAAAACAGAGAAGGAGAATAATTGATTTGTATAAACACAGTGCTGCCCAGGACACCCAGATGACCAGCACGAGTGCAAATTAAACATATCTGGGATATACATGAAACCAATTTCTATGGCAGGAATTAGTCAAGACATGTGGTCCTTTTCTGGTTCTACAAGAAGGTCTGAAAGTGTTTAGCCACACTAGTTTTGCCAAGCCAAATTGAATTTAGGCACACAGGAGCTGAGAAATTTATATGGTGGTTCTTTGCCTGGGATTACTTTCAAGTCTTCAGTGACTTGTGTGTCAAGGACTTCCTGAGATAGAAGTAAAGTTTTTGTGCCCAAGGTAGAGGTGATGCCTCTTCTGTCCTATGACCTTAGTAAGGGAATCATTTCATACACACTGCCTCTGTGTCCTAAACATAAGCTTTGAGGTTATTTGGTGTTCTGAAAAAAATATGTAATCAGGCTACATGTAGAAGTTTTCCTTTTTTTTCACAATTTAAGACTACCCCCCAAAGGATCTACTTTGTGAGCTGAATGAAACTACTTCTGGGAAAAAAAAAATAAAATCAGGCATTGAAATACTCCAGTAGGCTCCATTACCTGGGCATGGCATGAGGGGTGGGAACTTGTAGCATATCTGAATGAGCATTCTAGAATTTCCGTTTCCATTCTTTCCTTTCAACACTGCAAAAAAGTTCATTTAATGTCATCACTTCATGGAGGATGATGGGATTAGGTGAGAGGTAGAGAACTATAGCATATTTGAAGGAATTTTCTGGCATTTTCTATTTCCTTGCTTGCCTTTCAACACTGTAAAATGTTATTTTAATGTTATTCCTCTGTAGAGATTGTGATCAAACCATGCTGGAGAAGCACTGTTCATCAGTTTTCACTATTCCATTCAGCCTACCGTGGTAGAAGAAACACTGTTTTAGTAAACTGCCTAATTTCCACCTATGAGTCATTTTCCAGCATTTTTTCTCTCCCCTGCACAGTTGGGGGAGGGCAGTGATATATTGCCCTGGTGGGCATGTGGTGTCCACCTACCACAGCTCTTTGGTTAAGTTCATGAGAAAGGGCAAGTTTTGTCATAATTTTGAGTGACAAGATTTTAAACATTCAATTTTGCTAATAAGTCATGGTTTATAAAGGTAATGTTCAATGGCTATCATTATTTATTTAAAAAAATGACATAACATTTAAAAATTCAGCTAAAAGCTCTGCATATGAACCTGAATGACTTCCAGTGAGTTATCCCAAAGAGATAGAAGAAGCGAAAAATCAAAGAAATCTGCACCATTTTTTCTTATATTTATGGAGGTCTATCTTATTAAGTAAGACCGAAATCACAATCATCTTCATAATGTATATTTCAGAAGGTTTCTTGTGCACCTTGGCACAAAAGACCAATGTACAGAAGATTGATGTAATTTCTTTTATTGAATACTGCACCAGGTGTTCTCATATAATTAAGTAGGAAATACTGGGATGCTTATTGCATATTCTGTCTTAAATCTTACTGTTTCAAAGCTCTCAGAGCTTGTCTTGTTAGACCTTTCACAACTTATTAATGTCATTCAAAAATAATAAGCATATTGAATTCATGCTGTAAAATGTGAATTAGGTAGAAATAGGCAGGAGTGCTAATATCAATGCAACTCCTTTGTCATCAGACACATTGCCATTGTTCTTATTTCATATGGGTTATGGAAGTGATTTATAAAGAAATACGATAACAATGGAGGAAGAACTAAACATCCTGGGTACCTCCAATTCTCAGTGCTTTATGCAGCCTTCATCTTTAAATTCTGCAATACAATGAAAGTGTTCTCTTGGGCAAAAGTGTTTACAGCACATCCATTAAAAAAGGGTGTAGACATGGAAACTAAAGAAAATAATTATTGGACTGTTTCTCAAAATGTCATTCAGATATTAGTTATTTCTTCATGTGATTTTGCCATTCAGGTTTCAGACATCAGAAAACTAAGCAGAGCAGCATCATCCCTGACAGGAAACAAAGAAACAAGTAGACTTCATTTACAAAAGCATATGCAAAAGAGAAGTACAGAAAAGGAAATGAGCAAATTTATCTTTGGTCTCATATAAGGCCTTGTAAGGTCAATTGACCGATAGCAGGAATAGATCCCAACTAATAAGGACTATAATAATGCGTATTTATATACTAGAAAGAAATACTCTTCTATTCTTTGAAAAGAACAGGAAAGAATAACATTTTATGGAAGGTCATTCAGTTCACTGTAATCTACTGAAAAATTACCAGGGAAGAAGGGAATAAATGCTCAAATACATCAAGTGTAACGAATCAGTAGAATTTACAGAAGTTTTTTATGAGCACACATCAGTCGAGATGGAGGCATATTCAGATGTTAATTTCTGTTCCTGCTTTGCTCCAGTCTGACCACCAACACAGACGGAGGCATGTCAGACCCCAGTGTTCTCAATCTGGCAGAAAATTTTTTCAACAAGTTAACTATTTCCGCAGTAGCCCAACTGTTTTCCAGACCAGTTTCTTTATGTTGCAAAAGTGGAGCCTAAGTCTGAGTAAAGAAAAAGGGAAAAGAATGAAGACCGCGATGGGAACACTGGCATTTTTACCTTAGGATATGTTTAACACTTTTATTCTTCTCTCCACTGCGAAGTATTAGCTGCTAATTTTATAAGGTTACTCTAATGCAGAGGCAATGTGAGAGAACACCACGCTGACCATTATGTCTGCATCACTGGTATGTATTACTTTCATTTAATTCTGCTTTTTACTGTTCCCTGGGGTTGGTTCTTCGTGTACTTATTTGCAGTCTATCTTCATTTCTTCCTTTTATCTGTTTCTCCTTTCTCCTAGAATTCCTTTCTCAAAATTCAGTTACCTCCCCTATAGTTCCTACTAGTTTTGCCCATTTTGCTCTTTTTCTCCCCCTCTTTCTTTGAAGGCAACCTCCTTCTCTTAGCACGTTATGTCTCCAGCCTCTCAAATACTAAATTCCAACTGCTACCCCTTACCTAAAAGGGAAATAACACCATCACCACCACAGGCTTTGAAATTATCGAAATGCACTGCACTTAGACAAACTCAGCTTTGATCCAACAGTAACTTTATATGTAATTCAGCAACTAACTTACATTAACATGACTCAGAAAAGAAAATCATGCCGTAAAACATTACATTGAATGGGAAATGATTCAGTGAAAACATTGTTCAGAGTAGGCAATTACTGAGTGAAGCTATTATCCACAGCAGATAATTACTCAGTAAAAATATTCAAGCAAACATTTGACAAGGACAGCAATTATTCAATAAACAATCATAATTGCACCCAATGGAGAACACTTACCATGAACAGTAGAAATAATTAGCAAACTCAAAAGATGTTACTGTGACTGCCCAAATTTTATCTAATTTACACGGTAGTTGAGTTCTACAGGACAATCGGAATCTGCTAGTGAGGGACAACTTGCTTTTCCTTTCTTCAGTTCTAGGAACTAAAATCTCAGTACTATCAACGTAATTGAAGAAGCAAGTGTAGCTTGATCCATTTTCTGGAGTTAGTTATCCTTTTCCAGGAATGAGCATTACTCACATGTTTCCCTTCTTCAGTTGCTTCTTCTGTCACACTTTTGATCCTTTGCTCACTATCTCAATAGCTTTTTCTTTTTCCTGCAGTTGGTTTATTTTTCGAATTTGTCCAGTTTTCTGTTTTCAAAGCAGAAATTAATTCCTGTTTCTTGTTGCCTAAAGAGCTTTCACATGAATTCCATTTCTATTTGTAGTAAAGTTCCCATTCCTGCTCTCTTTCAGTGTCTCTCAGCAGGAGACAGCTCTCAGTCTCCTAGTCCAGAACTACCACTTCTCCTTTTGCTTCGCTAGCTAGATCAATTATTCTTCTCCTGCTGTTCATCTTATGCACTTCTACTTCCTTTTTCAGACATTCTCAAGCGGTATTTCAATTGTTTCCTTTTGACTTAATCCATACATTCATTATTTGCCTTCACCTGCATCCACTGTAACTTCACAAAATCACTTATTGTTTGAAAATCTTACCTTCTTTTTATTATTGCTGCCAATGTATACTTTTGTATCTCATCTTGCTTCATTGTTTAATGACAGGTTTTTAAGTGAACCATGTGATTGAATTATGGATTATTCTGTTGCTGAGTTATTTTAGTCCATGAAGATGCTAATTACTTTCAGCCTAGTCTGGTTTTCTAAGTGTCTGTATTTAAACATATATAACAAAAATTACTTATACCGAAAAATAGGAAGTAACAAGAGAGTTGTTGGGATCCTGCATCTAGAGTAGGTTAATGATTTCTGCATTGTAGATTAGTACAAGTGATGCCAGAACCAGGTTTCCCCAATGTAACTGCATCACCAAACAGGTATAAGTATTTTGGTCTTACATTTAAGGACAAATTGGCAGCATCACTCCAAAATATTACTGCATTGCAACAGCAAGGCTAGTGGAATTTCAGTATAACTTGGTGAAGTGGTGAACTGTACTGAAAAAGCACAGGTACTCATGCAGAAAGTGTCTGCATGGGGATTTACATCACTGTATCTACGTGATATACTTTTCCCATTAGAGTTCTGCTGGCCAATTTCCCTACGAAGACTGTCTTTATATGATGTAACATTAGAAGTGCCATGGGATCAGTCCTCAAAGTGATAAAAATCCTTCCCTTATTAAAATTTAAAACTATTAAAGTCTGAGGAAAATTTGTGCATTGGAACTGGACATTTTTCACTTGAATACACTGAGTGTTTTCTATGTGTCTCTCTCTGAGCTTGAAGTCACAAAAGCTCAGCCAAGCAAGGGCACAAAATTCTCTTCTGACTTGTCTTTGATTATAATTAGAAATCAAACTATTTTAATCAAGAATAATAACCAATAATTTTATTTTAATACATTGCTCATCTTAAGGTGGCAGAAATGTCAGATAACAATTAGAGTTACCCTACCTCTCCCTTGCTCCTTTAACCGTTCTTCTTTCAGCCCAGCTTTCTCAAACTCATGTCTGAAGCTTTTACCAAAGCATCTTCAATAAGGGGGGAAGATTTTTTGTGCCTGATTGGCAAATCACAACCAAACTAATACGAAAGAAAGAAAACACTTAGCAAAAATGATGAACCAACTTAAATGAAAACAATGTAAGAATCTGTATTTTGTACTCTCTACACCAACCACAAACACAGGTTTCAATAAACTAACTGCCTGAATCATCTTTTTTTTCTCCCTCTCTTCTCTTTCTTCAAAATTTCTTGGAATTGCTCGTATTTCTGCTTGTCTGGGATCTTTGTGAGTTGATTCGTTCCTGGTCTTTAGTCATATAACTCAATTGACTTGAATGCGTTTAGAATTCTGTAAAGCTAGAATCAATACTAAAAATTATTTTCAGAAGCTACTTCTGCATTGATGATTTTCTGACTCTTTTCTGGATGTGAGGAACAAAGGAAATTTTGTTAAGAAACCTCACTAGTTTTTGTGTGAATTAAACCAGAAGTCTGCTCTGAGTCACTTCTTCCAATGGCAATCATTCACACCCCATTAGAGAGCTACTAGTTGTAACATTTGAGTCTGACCCCTGATTCATTCACTCCATTCATTGGCAAGTGATGTCTCTCTATTTTTTTTCCTTTGGGAAACAGACATAATTTTAAACCTTCAGGAGATGGGAATAATGTGAAAATGATAATAAAATATAGTTGTTCAGTCTTATATTATTTCCCAGCTGATGACTCACAATAAGATATCTCAAAATGTAAGCCAAAAGAGGAATGACTTGTTCTATGCTACAAACTGAGCTGCCACTAAACTGCCTACAAATATATGCTGATCTCCCTCAGAAGATATAGATTATAGACATTATGAGATGGTTCTTCACAGTTAAAGCAATTGCTGCTTGTCTGACTGCATTCTCACTAATTTTTTGCGCCCATGACTTGCCATGAGTGTCTGTGGGTAATTCTTGGGCACAGGGAGATCATAACTGTGCATTTGGGGTAAAACTACTTGGGCTGAAGCACTAGATTGAGACCCAGGAGGCAGTTTTTGCAGCCACAGTTTAATAAAAAAGTTTTCGGTCTCACCTTGAAATGATCACAAAGGAGTGATGTCAAGGAAACACTCAGTTTTGTAACAGGGATCTAACAAAGCCCCTAATTTGAAGGACATTTGTATAAAGAAAAGTTCAATTGGGAGTAGGAAGAAAGCTTCAAGGTGAATAAGGTCAGTCTTTTGAGAAAAGCCTAAAAAGAAATTGGCCTGTTTAGCTAGCTAAAGGATAGACAGTGAGGGATCTTTACCTGTGCAGATATATGAACAGGCATACAAAGAGCCAGGAGTAAAGGAGGAGAAAGAAATCAAGAAGGAAGAAAAGCTGTTAATGCTAAATAACAAATTTAATACAAGATCAATTGATCTGAAGCAATAATGCCTACAGTTAAGCTAACAGCAAGCTACAAAAAGTAACAGAAAAAAGTTTACTTTCTGTTAGGAGCTGTGTATGGAAAAATCCAAAAGACAGGACCAGGATTTGATTGTGCAGGGTCTCCTCTATGTTAATTTGTTTAAATGTTTACATACACATATAAATGTTATACCATAGTCTTTCTCAGGTTTTTTGTCTGAACTAAAGAATAGCAACAAGGATCTCTCAGCTTTCTTATTGTTTTCTGTACCAGCCTCAAAGTTCCCCTAATTTCTCACCACCCTGCCAATCTTTCCTACTTTTTCTTTACTCATATTTGCAAGGTGACAGTTGCCCTCTACAGCTGGTATTGTCCTTTCAGTGTGTCTGTCCTGTCCTTGCGATAATCTGACTTTTTCTATGTCTCTGTTTCTGTCATGTTCTAATTTGCGCTCTTTCCCCTTAAATGGCAAATGCCTGCAATGCTCAAATTGCATCACTGACCTTCCCTCTTGGTACAAAACCTTGTTATTTAAGAAATCTAAGTTTGTTCAACAGAAAAAAAGAAGAATATGGAGTAAGGATGTTTGCTGACATTTCAACTCCTCTGAGCTTTCCTGAAAATTCACAGTGACAACAAACACCTGCAGTTCTCCAGCAGGCTGATCTTTCTCTTCTCATTGACAACTAGGGAATGATTTTGGCACCTGTGGGCTGACACCCCCTGCAATCTAGATTTAATTTTGCTGTCTTCAGTGAAGCCCAGTTAAATGAGCCACTAGCCCAAACCTGTGCTTAAAACTACAGTCAGAACCAAAGAGACAGGAAAATAGGCTTTAGAGCCATTGCAGAGAGTTCTCCCCAAAACGGAGAATTTGGCCATGACAGTCTCTCTGGTGCTGTGGTCCCAGGGGTACTGAATGGACCATGATATGGTCATGGTACTGCCCCAATCTGTACTCTCTTTGACCATCACAAATGCCGAGCAGTGTCAGAATCACAGGGAACCTGGGGCAGGACTGGAATGCCAGTTACAGTCAGGATGGAAAGATTTGGCCCATTACATCTAATGTGAGCCATTGACTTCCCTTCAAATCATGATTTTGCTATCTTCTTAGTGCTAATACTTTGTCATCACATGCCAATGGCTCAAGATCTTTTTCCTTCCTAATTCATCCCCATAAGATTCAAGTGTTTTACCATGTCTAGGTAGGAAAACCGTTTCATGTTGCACTTAGATTGCTGGTCAAACCACTTCAGGTTTCCTTTGAAAAATGCCAGCTTGTCTTCCTTAAAAACAGAGGCAGACAAATAGTGTGGTATTTCATTTTGTCCAGCATAATGGACAAAGTAAATTAGTCAATAATAGGATCTTCTAGGTAAGTAATTTTAACTTTGTTTGTTTCACACAACCTTTTGGGATAAGTGTGTTTAATATCTCTATGTGGAATGCCTACAATTTATTATAATTTTATATTTTTCTCTCCGAGGGCAATAGAATCTTGGCAATGCTTTGGAAATGGGATTAAAAGACAGGCTTGAAAGGTTTAAAAATCTTTCTCACAGTAAAGCACTGTAAGGCTGTCATCAGAGTAAATTTCTACAAAGGAATTTCTCTAGATTTTTACTTCTATAAATGAAAAGTGTAGCCCAGTGAAAGAGAGTCCAGGGTTTGGCTTGATGTGGGTTATCTATAATCTTACAGAAGTTGGCAAATGTGAACTGTTCTCAGTAAGCAAATGTTTTCACAATTGAGAAAATGCATGTGTCACAGGAGATATTTCTTCACAAGAGCAGGAAGACTTTTATTGCTCATTTCCATCTAACTTGCACAAAATGTTTCAAAAACATCTTGCTAGAAAATGTAAATATATAAAAACATGGAATTTAAATATTGTGTGTTAGTTTTGTCTTAACTATAGTTTTTGGTGAGACATTTGTTGGTAGCACAGCTGATGTTATGTATATCAGCTCTTTTAGGAAAAGCAAGTATGAAGTGGTAAACATCCTTGTGCATGATAATGCAAACAAGACACTTAATTTTGTATCTGACAATTTGTGCAAGCAGCGTTGAGTCACGCAGGGCTCTGTTCAACTGAAGAGCATACTCCCACCTCACTCAAGTAAAAATGCCTGCAAAGGGTTCGAAAGTGAGTTTCACTCGGTGTGTTACCGCATTAAAAAAAATTAAATAAATTATTGTAATACATCATTTCACTCTGCTGTACATGACTAAACCAAATTCAACAGTGTCAAAAACCTGCTTGGAGGCACTGTTGCTTAGCACTTTGAGTAGCTGTGTGGATTAATGCAAAAAAAAAAAAGCTACAGCGGTGTTAGAACTATGGAGTACTCCAACAAAAGATGGGTTACAGCAGTTAGTTTTTAGTTTAAATGTTGATTTTCCCAAGGACATGTTTTACGTCAACATCTAAACCTTGGTGATCTGAGTTTATTTCTTTTCATTGTGACAGTGAAGTCTGTCATATGCCCAGAAGCTAGTGTAATGACCCTTAAAAACAGCTTTACTGCCCAAAAACTCAGTGTTAAGAAAGGCTGAGGAAAATTCACTTTGTAAGAACGGGTTCACAAGAAAACTTTTTTCATTCTGCAAATAGTTACTTGCACCTGCAGCTGTAAAAGCCTGTCTTCTACGGCATGACAAAACAATGTGCGTTGCATTCCCTTTTTTTCTGTGTTGGCTTCTCTGGATTGTAAGATGCAGTGGGGGTGCAAGTCATGTTCCTGTCTCCTTTATCCAGCTTGCTATCCTGCTACTATCAACATACAAAGTTGTATTTTCGTAGTCAGGATCATGAATAAAATTTACATGGTTGGAGATGAAGTCATTAAGTAAGAATATTGATGACACCAAGAACACATTATATGATCTATCTTAATTATATTGTCAGTTCTTTGGGCAGGAACTGGTCTCACCTTTGTTCTGTGATGCACAGCTTGATCATGTGTGTCTGCACATAGAGACTCTTGTCTTTTGTGTATTCTGACTTCACTAAGATCCTGACCATATTGGAGAAATGTAAGAAACCTGTCAAGCATCTCTATGATATATCTATCCATAGTGCAAGGAAAATAACTCAGTATTCAAGACTTAAATTAATTTAAATTTCCATGACCAAACTCTCATCCATACTCTGCAGGATTGTGTTGCTAGGCATTAATAATATTGATCTGTGTACAGCTTCAGATGAGAATTATTTGACTCTTACTTCAGAAAGAAACTTCTCAGGCTTCTGCCCTGCAATGGGTACTCATGGTACACTGAGTCATCCAAAAATACTCCCCAGTTCTAATGAAAAAATCATCTGAGCTGTGTAAATGTTTAACTTCACTAGAAGGTCTACAGGGTACATTGCTTAATGTGAATAGTAAATAATTGGACATTTCAATCAGTTTTCATTCAGGTTGAATATGCCTGCTTTATTTCTGCTGGCATCCCAGGATTAAATTTCTTTTCCACAAGATTATTTTGGAGAAATAATAATACTACTTCATAATATGCTGGAATAATCCTGAGAAAAGGAATGAGCCTGGTTCTGTAATGTGATTAGAGACACGTGGAAGTGGGTAAAATATCACCTCAAATAAAATTAAAATCCAAACATTCTCTTAAAGACATTTTATATTTTTCTAAATAACCATTTGTTATCACATCTTATCTAAAACTATTAAAGAAAAGAAAATATGCTCAATTTGAATGAAGATTAAATTTATCAAAGCTGGAAAATTCCCTGCTGACTCAGTACAAGATTTCAAACAGTTAATTACATTATTTTAAACAGTTTTTCAATTCAACAGCTTTTAGCAGTGTGTGGAATAGTCCCTATTTTCTTTAATTACCCATCACAGAGGAAAGATATAAGTAACTTAATGCTCTAAATAAGAAATCAACATTTCCCTTGCATCAAGAAAGTTAGAGAAGGTTTCACTGTGAGGCACAGGGCAAGAGTGGGTATTTCTAAAACAGTAGTGTAACATCTATCAAAGAAAGCTGCTTTTTCACTATGAGGAAGAAATTACTCTCTTGAATTTTTTAGTGAGGTCAGATGACAGGTAACATACCTTGAATACCTTAGGCGTCTCACCACTGCAGGTATGTAGGTTCTCAAGCAGGAATCCACCTGGCCAACGTCTCTACTCTTTTGCTTGTTTTTTTCGTATGTGAGATCTCAGTACTCTCAGGCACATGGTGTGACTCTTGGAGATGGTGCTGTGCAGGAGTTGGGCTCCATGATCCTTGTGGGTCCCTTCCAACTCAGCTTATTCTGTTATTCTGTGATCTCTGAAGTTGCATTAAAATATTCCTTCAGTGACTACCATAGAGTCTGTCATGTTAAAACCCCCCCAAAGCTTCAGGAAGTTTATGTTATCTGTGTGCTGTCTATGGTTTCTGTGCTCTTCAGTGGTCTCTTCTACCATCAGAGAATGGCAGAATTAATGAACTGGACTGTGGGACATATGAGTTATATTCAACCACAGACATCTTCCTGGGCTGGGAGCAGCAATAACTGACGACCAAAACTTCATCAGGACTTGAATCGTGTGCTTCAGAGTGGTTACATTTTTTAAAATGCTATTATCACTTGGTTGTCATTTCTGGTAATTTTTAATTTATCTCCAGTTCGCATCTACTAATATTAAAGGATAAAGCAATCTTTAAAACTCTGTTTTAATGAGCACCAGGCTAAAATAATATACATGACTGTATTTTTTTGAGGTGTAGGAGCTTAGGGCTGAAAACCTTAGAAATTAAAATGTTGCACGAAGACACAGGTCAGAGATCCTTGTGTTGTGTAATTGCTTTGTTTTTCTTGGGTCCACCACTCTGTAAGCAGCAGATTGTTTGATCTCTGCCTATTCCATTCCTTAATTACTCACTGTTAAAGTCAATTTTCATACTGTTTTTGATGAAATAGCCACTAATAGACTGTTGGCATGTAGTTTTGTTGACACTCATTTGTAAAAGCCACCTGAGACTGTAGCACAACTGGGAAAATACACAGCTGCTTGACTTGAGAAAAGTAAGTTATTATGGTGTTGGTTCTCAAATGTTATTTCTACAAGTATCAGAAATAATTCAGAATGGAAGACTAATTGGTGAAAAGACCAAGTAGATAGGAAAAGAACAACTTTCATTACTAGTAAATCTTTTTAAGACCAGCTGCTTAAATTTGCGGTTAATATATAAAAGCTGGATATATTTGGTTTGTAAGGCACAAACAGGAGCAACAACAATAACAACAACAACAACAACAACAAATCTCCCCATGGCAAATGTATTATTTATAATCCGGTTTTAAAGTATTTTTCAATTTTCAGTTTACAGTAAGAATGCCCTTTCAACATTACCTAGGAAAACTGACGTTATTCACAGCTCTACTGCATGTAGATATACTTCAAACGAATTTTCATTTTCATTTGCTGGATAGCTGCCACCTTATGTATACTTGATGAAAAAATGAAATTCAAATTATTTTGATTGAGTCTGATTAATCATATCTTTAGGGTATGTTTATAGAAAGAGATAGCTAAAAGAATATATATTCTGTTCTCAAAATTTCAACAGTGACGATTACACAAATGCAATGAATCTATTCAAATGCAGACTAAAGTTGCTCTATTATGATTGTAAAAAATTCAATTTCCAGGTTTTTTATTGCTAAGAAATATGCTAAAGTGAAATCAGTGTGATTGTCGTAAAAATAATAAGTTGAGAAATATAGTTAATTTTCCTATAATTTCTACATTAAATTAAAATGAAGAAATTACCTAAGGTGATCTAAGTGATTTTGTTGTGTAATATTATTTAAAACTTTATCAGCTGCCTCTACAATAGTTTCCATGATGAAAATCTTCTAGTAAGCTTTCACTGAGATAGATATACATTAAAGAATTTTTAAATTAGCTTGTCAGCTGTTACCCACAAGAAGAGCATTCTCATTAAGCAAAGTAGAATATCTGTTTTAGGGAAATAAATTGGCTTCTGACATTGAAAGATGCAGATACATCTCAATTTGTGTCAATATGGACTTTCATCTGAATTTATTAAATAGCTCGCGTTAGGCAAAACATTTATATCTAATGAGTGCTTCATCGGAAAGGATAAAAGATTCCCTTTTACTTTCTTCTTTAACATCTTTAGTTTTCTACTGTCTTCTTTGATGCAGAGATGCAGAGATATTCATATGGTTTTCCAACCCCAGAACACCAAGGAATTGAAAGGACAGTGTGATTAGAGTAGCAGAATCATCAAGACACAAGTTGGAAGAGACCCACAAGAATCATCAAAGCTCAGCTCCTGGCCCTGCACAGGACAGCTCCAAGAGTCACATCGTGTGCCTGAGAGCATTGTCCAAATGCTTATTGAGCTCAGGCAGGCTTGGTGCTGTGATCAGTGCTTTAACCATTTAGCCTTGCAATTTCACTGAGTCACATATCTTTAGCACTGCTGTAGGGATTCTGTACTTGCTGTCAGAATGATGTCAAATATAGACCTTTATTCACATGAATTCTATACAGAGATTGAAGCTAGGCGTAAAAGAATAAACAACGATTATCAAGAATTCTTGGTGCATGGCATTGTTGCAAACCACGGAACAGCAAAAAACCCCAAACCAACAAAACTAACCAATCAACGAACCAACCAAAAAACCCCAAAAAAAACCCAAACAAAAAACCCACAAACAAACAGCAAAAAACCCCAAAAAACAAACAAAGCCACAAACCCACCACAAAACAAAAACCAGTCAGAAAGAAGGTAATTTCAGCATATCAGGTTCTTCCACCATGACCAAGAGACCCTAAGGAGAGTGAAAGGCATTACACAAACAAAATCCAACTGCTGGTTAAATCCTTGATGGATATTTTCACAACCTATTACAGTGCTGGAGTACAGCAAGACTGAAGAATGAAAATCAAATATCATAAAGGACTTTCATCATGCAAATGACGCTGGACTTAGATGATAGGTTAATTAATCTAAGGAAAGATATAATCATATTAAAACTGCCACAGGTGAGATCTCTTGTGAGAGATATTGAATATGAACATATTGTGCAGTTGCTTTATGAAATACTTTTGGCAAAATATCAGTAGCAAATCTTAACAATGAGAATGAAAAAAACTAGTATTGAGAAATACCTGTAGATTTTTAAAATATGTTAACTGGACTAAAAATGGATGGAATGGGACTGATATGAGAACTCATACTGCAGGCTGCAGCACCAGTGCTCTGGAGATAATTAGAAGCTTGTAGTAACATACTCACGTTTCCTTTAACATCCTTAGAGTGTTTGCATTTTGGGGTAGCCTGAATTTTTGTGGAAACTGCCCTTTTTGCAATCCTGCAGCCTGCAGGACTGTGGTGGCAGTCTTCTTCTGAAGTTGAAAACTTCCTGGGATCCAGAAGACTGATCTGGAGGTTTGTCTCCAGCTTTTCTTCCAAGCAGGAGTGCCCTCCTGCAGTGCATTTTGGCTCACTGTCCCCACTGTTTCACAGCGTGCTGTTCTGTGATATCATTAACTGAGTTAATTTCAAATGCTTTCCAGGAGTCCTCCAGCCACAACGCCACATTCTTTGCCCAAGACCAGACCAGATCTTGCCCAGTGTTAAAAACCAACTTAACAAAAAAACCCACCTTCCCGCCCTCAAATCAGCTTTCCCTCCTCTTCCTACTGACTCAGTTTTTGTTCTTTCATATTTACATAATGTCATTTGACAAGGTCAGGGCCAGAGTTTAGAACACAGTTTGTCAATATAAACTCTCAAAACACAAAATCACACAAAGCTCTGTTGTCTTTACTGTTGCTAGTGTGGGCATCAAGCTTTGTATTGAGACGTGGAACCATTAAGGTTGGACAATACCTCCGGGATCATTGAGTCCACCCATTAACCCAGCACTGCCAAGTCCAACAGTGGTGAGTCAACCTCTACCCTGAGCTGCTTGTTCCAATGCCTGGCCACCCTTTTTCTGAAAAAAAAAATGTTCCTAATGCCTGATCTAAACTTTCCTTAGTGCTAATTGAGGCCATTTCCTCTGGTCCTGTCACTTGTCACCTGGGAGAAGAGGCCAACACCCATTCCCATTGCTACACCCTCCTTTATGGTATTTCTAGAGAGGGCAGGGTCCTCTTTCAGCTTCCTTTTCCAGGCTAAACACTCCCAGCCCCCTCAGTTGCTCCTCATGAGACTCATGCTCCAGACCCTTCACCAGCTCCACTGTTCTTCTCTGGACCCTCTCCAGCACCTCAGTGTCCTGCTTGTACTGAGAGGCCCAAAACTGAACACAGGTTTAGAGATGCAGCTTCACTGGTGCTGAGTACAGGGGGAAAAGATTGAGAACGAGGGCGTAGATCCCACTACCTCTCTCATGCTAAACGAGTGTTCCAGCATTCGAGCTAATCCCCCTCATTCTTAATTCAGGACTTTTTTTTGTGACTGCTAACAATGTACAAACAAAAGTCAATCCTGTTGTCTGTGTCCATAGTTGTTATCTCTTCCAGGTACAATCATAATACTAAGGTGATTGTAGATACTTCATTCCATGTGGGAGAATTAAGTGTCCACATTCCATTAAAAGATCTTTGTATTTAATTGCAAAAGTGATATTATTTAAAATAAAATGCGTGAATGATCCACAGCACTTGATCAGCGTAAAGATCCCACAGCGGTCCATATTTACCCTTCAGAATGAAAATCCTAAAGAGTCCTTTCTTCCCAGGAGGGTTATAATAGCTCATAAAACATGTTAGTCAGGTGCCAGCCTATTGTACAGTAACTTGATGGCTCTTCTCTCCTACACAGATCTGTCATATTATTTAATATTGTCTCTCCACAAGGTGGTAGAAGTGGGTAATTAATTCCACAGCATGTAGCATTCATAGTGTGATTGCTTTCCCTTTAACAATGGTAATGAAAAGATACCTTAGTCCTTTATTTTATGGATTTTTCTAAATATGCCAAATTTTCTTATAAATCTCTTATTTATGACCACAATTTCATTTATCTCTCTTGTTGTAAATAGCTTTTCATTTAATTAATCTCATCACTATTTCCTCAGCTCCCTTTAATGTTTACTTTTCTAGGATTCTTTTATTTGCCATTCAGTTGTACTGGTAAAGCATGATAGCTAATGGCTTGAAGCCAAGGTCAAGTAGCTTGGAATGGATGAATCAAACTCTTTATGGGTAGATCTTAAATGAAATACTGAGTGGTGAAGCCATCAGAAGGGAGACCAGGCCAAAACTGTCAACAGGAATGACTCATTCTATAATGTACACTTCAGAATATTCCATGCTGTTGCAAACTGTCATGGTAAAATAGCGGAAGAAAAACACTGCTTGTTGTTTCCTCTGTGTTGCTGAGATTTTAATGGGCATCTGAATTCTAACTGTCTAGTGGGAGGACATCTTTCACTCCATGTGTTCCAACTTCCTCACTTATGAGCTTTATCATTACTCTCCACAAATATGTAGACTCTATTTTTGTATACCATTACCATATATTTTCAGTCTGTTTAGACAAACTTTTGATATATATATACAGACATCACTATTATAGGATTTAATTAAATTAAAAGAAAATATTTATGTGGATGGCAGTGTTACATTTGTAATTTCAAGTCTTTTCTTACATCAATTTTACTCCATTTTAACTCTCTTATTTTCTCTGGAGTTATGATTTATATGCTTGAGAAGGGTAGAATACAGTATCTTTTTACAGATGAAATATTCATTTTTTTGGCTGCATATCAAATCTGGGTATTTAATTTAGGAGTTACACATTCAGGGCTTGCCATCAAGATAAGCGGTTTTATTAAATGGATTCTAAAGTTAAAATTTTGCTATATATCTAAAAGTTTTAAATAAATAGAGCTGAATTAAGACTGTAAATTTACAGTTGTGGAAAATTCAAGTCATTGTGCACTTCTAAACTAAAGAAATATGAATCCAGATTGCCAGTACTGTTGAAGCCTAACCTATGATCAGATACCAATCTTGCCCAATCTGTCTACTTTATCTTCTGAGACAATTAATTAATGAATAGAAAGAAAGTATTTCAAGTACAGCAGAACAAAGAGTTTCTAAGATGAAGACAATATTTCACTTTTTGCAGTAACTTTCACATGATGTTCAGCAAAACCACCATGATCAGTTAAACATGTTTACCTCTTCAGAAGTTTGAAAAAATATTTGACAGCCTGCAGAGCCACAAAATATTAACTTCAAGAAAATAATAATTTTTTAAAAAAATACTGTTTGCCTTTCAAATCAGGTGCTTGTAAGTGCAGGTTACAAGTGTATGCAGCTTTGTGACACAGAAACTGAAGATTTGAAAAGTTGACCACGTCTGCCAGGTTGCAAGCGCCTTCTAGGCTCTTTTTCGTGCAAACTGGCTCAGAAATCCTAATTGAAAAGTGTTGTTTAACTGTGAAAAAAGGATCAATTAAAAGGAGTAATTTTACACACTTAGTCCCTCCTCAAATTAAAAGGAAAGGTATTGAAGCAGGAACAGAATACATTTCTCTAATGAAGATGCCATTGGAATGAATGTATGAGTATTCAATGAAGCAAGTTCTGTTTATCTTAATTTTAAAAAGATCATTCCTAAATGTTCAGCCTCTTGCAAAATGACCTGTTGAGTGAAGTTACTGGTGTTGTGTGGGTCACAGATTCTCATTTGTCTATCTGTCTGGTCTATATCTTAATGTATGAGTTCAGGAAATGGGAATGGAAACTTCTGTAAATTTTTCTGCTCTGTTGGCAATAATAAGTGTCTGAGGTACTTTCTTTGATATTTTAAACTTTGGCAGAGATTTGTACATGACTGGTCAATTTTTAGAACCTGGAGCATCTATCTTAAGCAGGAATCTAAGACTTAGCCAAATAAAAGTACAGAATAAATGTAAAGCTATTCCATAGGCCCATTAAACAATATTAAAATATCACTCACAATTCCAGGTGAGTAATGCACCTTGGCTCATAATGACCAAAAAAGAATTTCATCTTGGAGGCTGTAAGGAACGTAAGATCACAGGCTGCCTAGTTATAAATAGCAGGGAAGAATTAGAAACATTCATCTTGACTACTGCAGGTATGGAGTCCTAACAGTAAACATTTGCAAAGACAATGAAATACTGTTTATTCGCAGTAAGGGATTTAATTAGTACTTCCTACCATGATTGAAGAATCATTTGTCCCATCTAGTGAACTTATCTTTAGAAAACTTACATACTGAATAATGAGAGGATTGCACATAAATGTAATTAATTTAATCCCACAGAGATGTTTTTTAAGTTACTGTGTGGGCAAGAACAGGAGGGCTGAAACCGGTCTTTGGGTAGATGATGGAATAAAATAAGTATTTCATAATGGGGGTTACATGACGAACTTGTGATAGTATCATGTGAAAACTCAGATTCAAGTACATCTATGTTGTATGCTTCTTTCACTAGTTTTGGCTTCTAAAAGTGGATAGAAATTTCTACAGTCTCCATCAGTCTCGCAATCTAAAACTATTCAGTCAAAATGCCCCTGTAGAATGCTTTGCAAAAAAGGTACACTCAGGTTAGCTGGATTAGTGTTCTGGTTTTGGCTGGGACAGAGTTAATTTTCTTCTCAGTAGCTGGTACAGTGCTGTGTTTTGGACTTAGTATGAGAATAATGTTGATAACACATGAATGTTTCAGCTGTTACTTAGACTTTGCCCTAAGTAAAAAACTTTTCGGTGTCTCATGCACTTCCACTGAGGAGCTGCATACAAAGCTGTGAGGAAGCATGGCCAGGGCACGTGACCTGAACTGGCTAAAACAATTTTCCATACCACGGAAGTTGTGCCCAGTATATAAATTGGGGAGTTACCTGGAAGAGGGTTTTAGAGAGGATGGGCTGGATATTGGTCAGTGGGTGGTGAGCAATTGTGTTGTGCATAATTTGCTTCTCTTGGGCTCTGTTATTCTCTCTCCCTCTCCTAACAACTACAATTATTGTTATTAATATTAGCAAATACACAACAACAATAGTGTTATAAATGAGAGTGGAGTGATTTTTCGCATGTTGGAGTTGATGGTTGCTGTTGTATTGTTGTACCTGTTGAGTGGAGTTGAAAGTTTGGATTTTTGATAAAGTTCTAGATTGAAAAGTTAAAAAAGAGACTGTTTTAAAGATGTTTTAAGAGTGTAATGTTTCTGGGTAAAAGCATTGGGATATTAAAGTTGTTTGGAGCAAAATAAAAGGGATTGAAGGTATTTTAGATGGAAAAGCAGTTGAACCCATGTAACCCTGAGTTCAGAAGTTATGTACCTTTTTAAAAATCCTTTATCTTTGTAATTTTATTTATGTAAAACTCAGTTTTTATGTTGTATTGTAAATCTGTAAGCCCATCACCCATCCCAATATTAAAGGCACTCTGCAGCACCCGAGCTAAAAATAGAAGGTTTGCACCTCTCCGCCCACCTCAAGTGGAATACTAATGAGGCCCTTTCCCGCCTTTGCAAATTACCCCTAGGCAACGATCCATCTATTGGTGGGGAAGGCCACCTCATTAATTAGTATTCCCAATCACCAGCGAGCGAGAGGGCGGAGAGGCTAATTCGGACCAGCCCATCAAAAACTTTATAAATTTGGCTCTCTTGAGCTGAGACAGTCTGTTTTTTGTTCCAGGTGCCTTTACCACCAACAGCTGCAGACTCTGGTCTGTGCAGGGTGCCTGGTGTCTCTGTCTCTCTGACTAGCAGGGAGTCAGAGGCTGGGTCGGGTGCTGGGCCTCTTGCCCATTTTTATGGGCTATACTTAAAATCTTTTTTTTGAACTTAAGATTAGCTTAAGTTCGCCACCCGGCCTGAGGGATCTCCTTGTCCTTGGCCACCAACCGGTGGCCAGGAGAGTCTTATTGCTGTCCTGGGACCTTCCTTTTTTTTTGTGCTTTTTTTCTTTCTTTTTCCTTTCATTTCTCCCTCGGGAGATCCTGGACCTCGTGGGTTCAGCAATAAACACCTTTTGCTCTAACCCACGAGTGTGAAATTGTCTTTTTTTATGACAAATAGTAATAACAATAACAACGATGATTTGTTACTATTATTAAATTGTTCTAATCTCAGCCAAGGATTACCTTTTCTTTCTGATTCTCCTCCCCAGTGTGCAGGGGTGGGGGAATGAGTGAGCAGCTGCATGGTACTTAATTGCCAGCCGGGGTTAAACCACAACAATTACTTAGGGCAAAGAGTTTTGAAGGATGTTTGTTCTTGTGAAAGAGAAATGTCCTTAATTTCCACCTCTATTCTTATGGGATGTTTAGCAGCTTTTAATCCAAGTTATATTAAATCATGGCTAATTTTCCTTTCTAAAGAACTATCACCAAATAAAACCATCTGATCACTAAAAGCAGTTCTGGTGGGCTTTTATGAACTACAGGCATGAACCTCCTTCATCAGTGTCATACCATTATATTTGTTCAAACACTGCCCCAAAGACAGCGTACTTTTCGACCACAGAAACTGTAAAAATTGAAAAAATGTTCTCTATTCCAAAGAGAATACCAGATTGTAAAAAAGAAGGCATATAAGTACAAAATGCTAATAAGAACTTCCATTCTCATCTCAAATATTTTTCCTATTTAATGGCCTGAAATGGAAGGATGAAGTATTAGAGAATCTTTTAGAAAAAAGTCAGCATAAGCAGCCCCATTTTCAGTGGTTGTTTTTGCAGAGAGGTGCAACTATGTTTTGCAGAAGGCTGTTTGTGAGCCCTTGGCTATTGCACATCCTCAGTGTGCATTGTTGCCTCCCAGTCAAAATCAGGCAGTCCTGTAGTATGTTGTGTATGGAGTGAGGAACAAGCTGGCTGCTTGGGAATTCAGTTTATCTCCATTAACTTTGTTTTAGTGCCTGCCATAAAGATGTTTCCTCTCTTGAATATAGTTGGAGAAGACAAAAAAATAAGTAAAATGCTTGGATGTCCCTCACCTGTGGGGCCAAACTGGACTTCCAGGAAAATAGTGTGAACACCGGCGGAGATCGGAGACTGCAGCATCTGCTTCATGACAGCAGCAATTTCTCCAACTGCAGAATTGTTAACAGTTTTCAGAGGTCATAATTTGTCTGATGGGAACAAGCAGGCCTTTACAGTTACAAAGTATTCATTTATTTGATAATAAACTTTTAAACCTGTGCTTTTTTTCATGACTAAGAATTGTCACGTGCCACTAGTGACGCCCTTGCTGAAAGTCACTAGGAAGTGACAATAATTACTGGCCAAAGTAAATCATCAGCCTACTTTTAAGAATATTCCCTTCAACATATAAAGAAACCAAGAAATTCACAAGAACTTTGTGTGAAGATATTCTTACACTGACATGTCACCTAATAATTTAAATACAAGTGATAACATTTTGTTTACTACATTGGGTCAAAAGCACTTGCCTTTGGTCAATGATAAATTGATCAGCCCTACACACAGGGACAGTATCTCACATTTTAAACCAAGCTATACTGAACAGGTGGCAAGTGTATGGGTTCACAATATCAAAGAATAATACTGAAAATGTCATCATTTTCTCATCAAGTTTTCTGTTTTCTGCCCTTTAAAAATCTATTCTGACACACTGAAAACTATATGGTAGCCAAATCAAATAAACTATTCAATCTTTTTTTTTACCACAGTACCATGACTGTAGGAAGAAAAGCCTGAGAAGTCTAATTGAAATTGTCACTGGTTTTATTGAAGAGCAAAACTTCCTAGTTTTCTGCTGTCTGATAATGATTTGCATGAGTCTGTATTTTCAATAAACTTTGGGCTACAAAGAAAAACTCACATGAAGACTTGAGGAAATACTGGAGCCAAAACTGAGTAAAAGTTTTCTTTACATACATGATTAAAATTCACCAGACAAAATGTCTTTTACATTTCAACTGATGAAAACAGTACTCTTTCCAGTTTTTCCCTCTTCCAAAACTTTGGTTACTCTCCGAAATTCTTAAGAAAAATTTCTTAAGCTTTGCTGTGTCATTCACTGTGAGTGATTCACAGTAGCTCTTTTTTTGTTGTTTGAGGTTTCTGGTCTCCATGAATGATGCTTTATCTGTAGCCAATTTGACTGTGAGAATACATTCCCTGGAAAGAATGTGTAATGTAATACTACCAATTTTTAATTGGAATCATAGAATATCTACAAGGATATTCTAAGGAATTCTAAGTCCTGGCAACCCCAAGACACACAAGATACACAAGACACACAAGACAACCCCAAGAATCACATCACATGCCTGAGAGCATTGTCCAAACACCTGCTGAATTTTGTCAGGCTGATGTTGTGACCCCTTCCCTGTGGAAGGTGCCCAACCGCCCTCAACGCACTTGCCTAACTGCCATATAGCCTAATATATGCCATATGCCTAATACAATTGTCATATTACCCAATAGCCTTATGGTAATTATGCTACTGTATTTCCAGGATTGCAGTTATGTTTTCAAAAGGATAAAGGAACTGTGAGTTCTCCTGCATGATGTGGGGGAAGGGAAGGGGAGAACTCCCCTCTGCATCACTTTCCTGAAATCAGAGTCCTGACTGTAAATACCCATGTTTTGAGGCACTACACCTGATCTAACCTTCTCTTGAGTCAAAACCCTCTCTTTTCCTTACAGATGTATCAAAAACGCACAGCCTTCCACACAGTGGAAAATCACTCTTGCTTTCAACCAAACAACAGTTACAGTAAATTAGGCCTACTAGAAAAGTGCTAGGATATGGCCTTCAGTTATCCCCAAAGGGCAAGAGAGTAACAAGAGAGGATCACCTCAAGCTTAAGTGACCCATGCACAAAATCAAAGTTAAATAACAGTAAGCCTTTCAACAAGGAAAACTAGTTGCAGTGCAGCAGTGACCCTGTGCCATATCTGAGATGATGGTAGAGTACAAAATATCCTGCAGGTTGCTGATGGAATCTGAAGCAAATCACTGGGATTTTGAAGACACAGATATTGGGGATGAGAAGCTAACCACACAGCAAAAAAGCAAGAGATGTACGACACCTGTGTTGGAGTCCATAAAGCAACTGAAATACAAGGAACAAAATAACCACTTTAGTTACTGCCCCAATCGCCAGCACTACACTGGATGTCCCTATCAGCTCCAGGATGCCAGCCAGTGCTGTGTGGGAATGGACTAAACAATGGAAAAAACGCAGATGGAAATATTTGGGTAACCCATCTGGGCCACTAAGGTCAAAAAAAGACATCATGACATACCAAATCTGTTTTGCTGTGCTTAGAGGACTGCTATGTACTACATGTAGTGCCAGCATATGCCATCCACCCACAAACACTTCTGCTACCATGACTCTCACAACAGACTGCTGGAAAATGAGTGGGGAGGAGATTTGCAGTAGTGCAGGTGTACAAAAATACATGTATAACAGCCTATGGGCAAGACACTAGATGGCAAGCAGTGTCTTTCACAAAAGACCTAATCTTGACTATAGTACACAACAGCATTGACAATGCTAAATGAGGTTGCAAATAACCTGACAATTTAGTATGTGAATAATTCTACATTTGTAATGAGTAATTTTATTTGGAAAAATTCTCATATTAGTGGCATTAACAATCAGTTGAGATATTAAGATCTGGAGGATGTCTCAGTGTGTATACATCATTTCACAAATGACAATACATAGAACTAAACTGTATGGATATTTCTGGGCATGCTGACAGAACAAAAAGTGGACTGTGTAGAAGTTCACACAGGTTAGGTCCAGCTGACAAAACTATTAACATATGGACTTTAGTTAACTCAATAAGGATAAGGGAGTAACTTACTTTTAAGGACAGAAGAGAGTAAGAAACCTAATGCTTGTTGTGTAATCTTTGAGAGATGCGGATTGTGTGCACCAAGCAACAGTGACAGTTTTTGGGCATTGCACAAATTTCAATGAGACAACCAAGAGCTTGATTTCGTCTATCAAATCGGATAACTGATTGTCATCAGGTTATCATCAGGAGAGGACCCAAAGAACTCCAATCCTGAATAAGATTTGTGCATGGCATGGCTGGAATGTAGCCTCACTCAGCCAACTTGTCTCCTTGCAGAGCACACAAGTACAATCATTTATAAAACTGCTATTATGTGTGATTACCTTATTTTTGTATCCTGTTCCAGTTAGACAGTACTTTATCATTTGGTTTTACACCACAAAAAGAGGATTCCACATTTCCCAGTACATGGTTGCACCTGCTCACCAATCCATCCAACATTAACCTTTTATCTCAGACCTGTCAGGATTATGCTTGTATCTCTTCAAAGACAGATGTAGCCTGTATGTATTATGGCTTTGGTAGCAGTTGTCATTTTATATTAGGGGACCTAATAAAACTGGCTAGCTGGGAACACAGGCTTTTCACATTATTGCCTGTTAGAACTTTCTTATCCTCTGTTTCATTCTGGTTTTAGGCTTGCCCCGACAAGAGATACTTCATTCAGTTCCAAATCCCTTCTGTTCTAAGCCCGGCATTATCCTTGAGAGATCAAACTCTATGACTCCAAAACTCGGTCTTTGACTCCTTCCAAGCCTTATCCAAATCTCCATGCCTTTACGCCTGGTCACCCAAGAGCTTCAAGTTTTTCATGTTTCTGCAGTCCTTCAGTCCTCATTCCCTTTCTTCATGCTGTGGCCTGTTTTGACAAGGTCCCCCTGTCTGGCAATATTGTTCAGTCTAACCCTCCTCTGTTCTTCTTGGTTGACTGCATCTCTTCAGCTTGGCTGCTGCAGCCTAGTGAAACTCTCCATCCTTCTGCCTCTTCCCATAGGTTCTAACAATGGATCCAGATCTGACTGCTATTTAAAACACTAAATGTAGGCATCATTTAATCCAAATCTACTCACATCTACTTTATTGTCTGGAAAAGATGACTTTGATGAAGGAGGAGAAATAAAAAAGGAAAAATTTAAAAAAGGAAAAGTAAGTCAAACAATATAAAGAGTAGGATAGAGAGTATAGGTAGAGTATATAAAGAGTAGGTTTTATATTCTCACAGGAGCTATTGAAGCAGTGTTTTGTGTTCTAGCTTTAGAAGAAACACAGTGCTTACCAAATTATTGTGGTATGCCTGTTCTGGTGGAAAAGAGGACAAGAAAAAGCCTATGCCCCCCAGAAAACTGTGGCTGATAGAAATCAGGTTTACATTTTAATAGACAGCACGGAGGAATGATGTAAATTTCTTTTTGTTCACAGTGAATGCTTCACATTTAAGGTTTCAGTTCACATGTGCTCAAACTGGAGTAAGATAAATCAGTAACAGAGTTTCTTTGAGCTCCTTTCCTTCAAAGAATGAAGGAAAAAAGTGAATTGAATGAAAAGCTGGTTTTTAAAAGAGCTGTGTTTCTTTCAGAAGAACTAGTAAATTTTGACCATTATGTTAATCTGACCTATCGGTGATAGGTGCTCAGGAATACATAAAATTGATCTCTTAACTCAAAGTCTTTCTAAACAGAAGACTTTAAAATGGAGAATGGTAATTAAGTCCCCATAGAACTGCTTTTATTAACTATAGCTAATAATTTTGATTGAGGATTTGACAGGAAATGCCTACTTTAAGAATGAATATCGCTTTCTTGGTGACACTCAGAAGTACAAGTAGATTTGTCAATGCAGAATTTTATTCCAGGACAATTGAGTCATCCACCACATAGCCAATATATTTGCTCAGAGTTACGCAAGTGGCCTTGGAAAAAAATGGAATATCTAGGTCTTATGCATCTCAATGAAGGAAGCAGATTGTCATAACAACTTTGAAAATGCCATTCTTTCAGTCACAATTAATTTTAGCCCAGCAAAGGCACTTCACAGAACAGAAAAACAGAAATTCAACAATAAAACTGAAGGCGATTGCTAAAAGGTGCAGGTTATGGACTCTTTCTACTTCTAGCTTGCAAATGCATGCTGCAACAGACCTCATTCTGGGCATGAAAGAACAAAAGCCAGAGAAGAAAGAAAATGAAGCCCATTAAAAAGTCTTATTCATTGTACATTGTGGAGAATTTGAATAGTGTATCTTCAAAGGTAAGCTGTCAATGTTACAGGAGGGTCTCAACTGGCTAGAAACAATTAATGGATTTAAAACATGTACTCAAGTGCCTTGCTGAAATGAAGCCTAAATAATGGTAACAAAATAGTCCTGTATATGAGCTGCTTGCTTCTTTCTGAGTGAACAGTTTCTTCTGTATCATTCCAAGACTTCATCACAGTAAATAGTGCTTGTCTTGTGTGTGGCTCCCCCCAGGCAGCAACAGCAGAGAGACCAATCTGTGACCTAAAGACCTTACAGACTAACACTTCATCCATTTAAAAAATGGACTATAGTGAAGATCTTTTTGGTAAAGTGAAGATCAGTATCAGTTTCTTTATATAAAAGTTTATTTAATGTATGTGTGTTACTTACAAAGCAGACAACCTGAGCAATTACAAACACACAATGAAATTCTTTTGGATATTTTTTTTTGTTTCTCCTTTTCTCCCTTTATCATCTACTGTTTCATTGTCTTCCCCTCACCCATATCATCTCAGTCTAGAGCCAAGTAATGTTCCTTAAGCGGAAATAGGAGATTCTGCCAAGAATTTCTCAATGTAAAATCCCCTTTCCATATTGTCAAGACTCGCGGCAAATCATTTTTTCTCGGTTGGAGTGTTATCTGCTTTGGCTGAGAAGTGAGCTTTGAAAAAAACGAGGTGTGAAAAAATGCCACTCTTTGTTTCATCCAGGCTGATATCATCTGTCATATGTATTGCTATTATTTATTTAGCTGGACTGAGCAGCAGTTTGTTTTTATTTGATCTCTGACTTTTGACTTTGCTTCTCCAGGAGTCCTTTGTTCTCCCCTCTTCATCATGCTTCATCCTGTGTGAATGGCCTGTCAGCATCTGTGGATATCATGGTCTACCCTGCTTTTGTTTTGGTTCTTATGGGCTCAAAAAAGCAAGATGAAACAAGGGAAAGGAGAAACATTTTCTGTTCCTGACTTATAGAAAGGCAGATCTTGAAAGTTTCTTTAATTTTCAAGAATATTGCCAGATTGAAAGAATATTATTCTTTCTGAGTAATAAAGTCTCTGCTTATTATAGAATACATTTCATCAGAAGATCACAAAATACCTCTCAAACCAAATTAACATCAGTACGTTATTTTCATGAAACCCTGATTATTGGAGATTTATCTTCAGTGACTCAGCAGGTCTGAGGAACTTAACTGAGACCAAGATAATTTTGAAAGATGAGCCTGACCATAGTAGCTAAGAATATTAATTCTTTAAGACATGTTCCAAATATTTTTCTTTTTGAAAAATTCCTCAGTTTCTTTATTATCATTGAGAGACCTTCACAGTCAGAGTGAAAGGTAAGGCAATGTATCGTAACATGGACAAGCTCACCACTGACTAGATCAAGTGCAAACTCTGCAGAAATGTGGTGGGGCTATAGGAAAGGGAGTATAGATAAGATTACTTTTGTTAAATATGGGCTAGTCATGCTTATCTTCAAACACATATTCTGTCTCCGTGAGGCGGTCTCACAGCAATGAGTAGTCCTTCCATTTGGCTGTACTACAAAGGGACTTCAGGTAGTGTTTGCTGCCACTTTTCCGTGTGTTCTGTGCGCTTATATCACATATGTGGTTCTAGCTGAATTACTCCTTCACGAATTAACCTTTGCCTCAAAATACATTTTCCCAAAATACTAATCAAGTTGATGCAAGTTATATGTTTTAGGATAGTTATAGAACCAAATGTTAAATAACAGAAGAGAAAATAAACGACAAATAAGGACAGTCTACCATGTAATAATTTGCTCCCATTTGTACAGGTATCAAGAAATTCAATGTATTGACTATTGATTTCATAGGGAAACTATGTCTTTCACAGGTAAACTAATATTTGTCACATTGTCTTCCTGTTGCAGGATGATTAATAATAGGTAGATATTAACATCTTTATATGTGCAACAAAAAATTTAGACACTCAAATCCTTTGGCATTCATGTGTTCCTCAAATGACTTACATCAGTTGATCATGAAGCCCTGGGAAACAGAGTAAACAAAAGATGACACACCTTCACACAAAGCATGAGTTCAATGTATAAATATGTGATTTTCTGTTAATAAGCAGTTGAAGACAATCAGGCTGTGTTGAAGCTCTCCTAGGACTGCTAAAGTGTTTCATTTCAACCTATTCTCAATTACAGCACAAACTCCAGGACAGAACTAACATTGGAACTAAACTTCTCTTTCTTTCTTTTTTTTTCCCCCCCACTAGTATAGAATTATCCTCCTTATATTTCAGGACAAATGAAACAGTTGTTGTCCCACTACTGAGCTGCAGTGCTTTCAGATTCACAGAGAAGGTGCACATGATCATCAAATAAGATGTGCTGTTGTCTGATAATTTACTTCCTTGGAACTAAAGTACGAAGTGCCTCTCCAAGGAATTACTTTGGAATACAAAGCTTTATTCCATCTTCCAAATAAAATTGTTTTATTTTAATCCTGAATGCCTATGGATACTATTCTTGCAGCTGTGGCATGCTGAAATGTCTGCAGCTTAGAGGCTTGCTTTAAGACCTCTAGCAGCACTTTTCACAAATGCATGTGTTCAGGAGAATACGGTAAAATATTGGTGTGAATCTTTTACACTGTCTTTGGAAACAATCAGCAAGTCATAATCATGAAAGTTTTCACATAACAGCCAGTAGGTGCATGCAATTATATGTGTATGGATGTACAAATTAAAATGCATATACATAGATACATACTAAAAAAGTACCGACTACAGTTTCTGGACACCCACCACTGGCTTGAAGATAATAATAAACATGATTGACTCCTGCAAAATGTAACCAAAAAAAATTGGATGTAAGCCTACTGTCTGTTTGGGCATAATATCAGAGTTTTGGATTTTGATTTTCTTTAAATGAAACCCCCCCAAACTTCTAGAGTAAAAAAAAAATCTAAAATGAAATATGGTTACTATATAAAATATGTGGCCCAAAGATAATCACAGTGGGATTATTAAAAATATATTTAATGTTGATTCCTTCATTGTGGTTTCAAGAGCTATCAGATTTAAAAATAGAAAATATGCAGAAAATGTGTTATTGAATATCAAATGCATCTTTATGTATGGAGTAGAAGTACAAAAGCCTGTCCTGCTTAATGAGGATTTCCTAAATATTATAAAATTTTTAATTGTCATTCTATCTATTTTAGAATAATAGGACAGCAGTGATCAGTTCAAACCACACGGATAAAATATGAGGAAAATTCTAGAAATCTTAATGCAGAAAGTGTGCTCCTGTATGTCACTGTCTGTCTTATATCAGTGAAATCAAGTAAAGGGAAAGATTTCAGTTTCTTCCTTGTTCCATAGCAACAGAAGATCAGACATGTTGATATCTACCATCAACAATATACTCAGTTTTATAAGACACTTAGACCTCTTTTAAGTTCTTTAAGAATTTTTAAGCTGATTTCCTTGGGAAAGACAGTGTTGCATGGTCTCAGAGGCTTAGAAATTCTTTCCATGAAGAAGAAATTATTTCTGTTCCCTGTTGGAATCTGTGGCCATAAAATAAATGAGATTTCATCTCATAGCTATAACAGTTTGAAAAATGTTTCTGGAATGGGGTGAGATCCAATCTCTTCTGGCTACATGTGGGTAACTGATATCGATAGGAAGGACTTTTCTGCATGCAGATGGAGAGGAAAATAAACAAGGGACATGCATCTGGTGTCATACTGCAAGCAAAATAGGTATTGATATCAGGCTGGAAGTTCAGTGGGGGGTTTCTATACGGGTATAGGCAATTTACATTTCCATAGAGCTGAAATGAGAAATGCTACTTACCTAACTCTTATACACACCTTTGGAATGAAGAATAGATCCTTTCTTGCAGTAATGTAGTTGAAGTTCAAGGTTATTTCCCTATATTGAGAATGCATTCATATATCACGGCTAATATGCTTAGAAATACTTCAGAAATGGTTGAAACACATCAAACCCATCAAAGCATTGGTTACGTGAGATTGTATTTCTATACAGGGATATGAACTACTCTGTATTTTGGGCTACCTTGAAAAGAAGAAATCGCCAAGATTCTCTTCTCTGAACAAAATTACTTTACACTGTGGTCACTCTGATTCCTTCCACTTTGATAAAAACTACAGTGCGTGTGGATATGAAACATGATAACAAAAGCACACAGGGTTGAAAAGCTATTAAGAAGGGAGCATGAATTCAGTCAACTTCCAGCCTTGAATTGATGAGGTTATTATAAATCATATCCTTGAAATACCAAGGTGAAGGGAGAAACCTCACATGTCCTTACAACTGCACTCACTTTACGTCGTTTGGACAGTGTATTACTCACATGCAGAAGAGGGCTAATTATGAATGGTTGTTCCCAACTCCTATCCTATTCCACAGGCTTTGAACACACACACATGAAAGAATGAACATAAAGAATGAAATAATTTCATCTCTTAGGACTTAGTAGCATTAAAAAATTTCAGTGTCATGAGATAGCTTATTGAGTCTCATTGTCCTCTCAGCATCTCTAGTGGCATCCTGGAGCTTTAGATTTATTTCATACATTCTAGAGGCATGTTTTTCATAAAAGTTATGAAAGTTTTAATTGTGCTATCGCCTTTTATTCCCACTCTTTTCCCTATGCAAATTTATTTTCTGATTGCAAATTCTCAGGATTTTTAGGTTGTGCCCTAGATGATCTGGACTGGAATGTTTTTGGAACTCAGAAATTACATTACAGCATGAAGTGGTAAAATTATCCAATGCATTACTGGTGCACTTCACAGAATGATGCTGCCACAACAACATTTTCTAACTCAACATCAATATTCACCGCTTGCCTCCCATTTCTCTTTTGCTTAAGTAGAAAAAGGATTACAGTGTTAGTCTGATTCTGGACAAGGCAAAACATTCTTTGGGGAGGAAATAAACAAATTAGTCTTGATTCCACTTTAATCAGACCAATGACCTGAACCATGCATTTTCGTTAAAAAGAAAAAAAATTCTTACAGGTTATTTTTTCTATTGTCTATTTAAGCTGTATGGTTGAAGGATGTCTTTCCTATGTCTTCTCAATAATCACAAGCATTAAACAGTTCGCTGTCTTTACACAAAATTTCCCATCTCAGTCTTTCGATCACAGAGACAAAATACATTATGTACCTCTTTAAATCTGTTTAAAGTTAGTTGAGCACAGAACTTCTGGTCTGAGGAATTTTCCTCAGTCTTTAGTACCCTGCATACTTTCTTATAATCATCTCCTTTAATCACCGTAACAAAGTAATAAGTCTTATTTCTTCTAGAGAGAGCTCAAACGTGTTTCAAAATTTATATTCATAAATGACAGTTTAGTCCTTCAAAAAGATGTACACTTCAACAGATAGTTCTGCCATTGTGTCTCAGTTTAGGCTTATATAGTTTTGTTAAAACAGTGAGATCACAGAAATAGTGCAACTGCAAGCCAAAATGGTGGGGGGAAATAAAGCAATTGATTAGAAAACACTTGTTTTTGAGGCAGAGGATTATCTTACAAGAAAGTACTGTTCCAAACAAAGAGACTGTAACTACAAACTGTCATGATAATGTGTGACTTTAATTATGTCAGTAACATTGATAGATTAACAGATAATGAACAAAAATATCAACGATATATATTACTTCAAATGCAGGCTAAATATTTAATGTATACATTGAAAAATCAACGTAAAAGTATAATTTCCTAAGCTAAAGACAAAGTGTGTTAAATAGATCTGCATGACAGAGATTGGTTAACTCCCTAATTGGAAGAACACACAAGTGAAACTAGCCACATAAGTCAAAGAATAAATGAAAGAAAGGCTGTCACAGAGATTAAAGATTTATACAGCTGTTTCATCCATCTGGTGTTTAACCAAGCAAAGGCTGGTGGAGAGCATATGACTCAGATGCCTATATTGCAGGATAACTGACTGATTAAATGAATTTGTACATCCATCAAAGACCATAAGACTTAAAATTAGACTTACCAAAAAAAGGCACCCAAAATGTTTTGAGAGCACAGAATTTGTAGATGAGCTGGCACTGATTTTAAAAGCAGTTTTGGAAGACCACAGAACAAGATACCAGGATGGGTTTTGGAGCTGCAGCAGGTATTAAGTGCATAATTATTGAAATCTATAGGCTCTGATGCATTGCCCAAAAATACTGCATATAAAGAAAATGGGTGACTTTTGAAATGTAAAATTGAAGCATGCAGGGGTGAGTTAGACTTACAAATATGAAACCATGGAGAAAATTTGCTTTCCTACTGGATTTGAACAGGTTATGCATAAAATTTCCCATGAATTTTATTCAAGTGAAGAAAAAAAATAAACTGATGTTAGTACTGCCACTTGTCAAATCAGCTTTGCAGTCTGCTTAACTATGCACCCAAAATCTCAAGAAAAACTGTTGACTAAATTGGGATGCTTTTTATATGCCCAAAACATTCTGATATGCTGGTAAGTGAGAAGAAAATCAGTTTTGCACTTCTAAACTTTTCAGTGAAAAGTCCTGGTGACCTGCAATGCACAGATCAGCAACCAGCAGCTCTCTGTTTCAAGGTGGGCACTTTTAAGCACCTCTCATGCCCAGCAGAGCATACAAAATCTTGGAAAGTGAAACATTCAGTCAAAATATATCTTCACACAGTAGTGAAATTGCTTTCATTTAGCTATGATAACATGCACATAAATGATCTTGAGATGTTTGTCTCTTGCATTTCTCTTCCATACTAATGGGCAATCTTGTACACTGAAACGTGCAGCAACTGGAGCAACAGGCAGACAATTTGATGAACATGTTGAAAGGCAGAGACTTGGGAGGATCAAGGTTAGCATGTTGGATATCCTCATAACAGAGCTGTCTAGTTTTACCATATGAAAAGATGCAACAAAACACTGTAGTTAGGTATAAAAAAAGAAAGCAAATTTTTTTGGTTTTCTGTAAAATCTCTGTAAATTTCCCCCTATCTATCATCCACTGGGATACTGCAGCAAAGAACATTCCAAACAAAATCTAAGCATGCTATCTGAGGGACCACTGGCTTGGGTTTCCCCCACATGCTTTCTCTTTGCCTTTTCCTAATAACTATTTTCTTGGATTTTTCACAACTTTTAACATTATACAATACCACAAGCCACAACTTACAAAATTTTAAATGTGTTAAACTTGATACTAGATAGATCATGTGGGTACAGCTTCCTGCAGGCTGTGTGAGCTGGGGTCATCTTCCTTCACTTACACAGTAGCAGATTGTCCATTTAAGCCCAAGTCAATCACCTTATGGTCAATAGGAAGACAGGAAACTCAAGAAGATTATCTCTCTAACAGGTACCCAGTTTAGTTTCAGATAAATAGTACTTTAGGAGTGGTTGTTTCTTCCTGGGCATGTTGAAGGAAGTGTTGGAAGAGTGGCTGGCTCTAAAACTTTTAGATATCTGTTTTAAGATTCTTTGCCTTTTCCATGGTTGTACTCACCTGCTGCCTACCACCAAAGGTGTTGAGCTGTTTCTTTTACCATCATGTCTTTGTATAGGGTCAACACAAAGCCACCCGTGGGACATGATGTACAGAAAATTCTTGCTCACATTTGTGTCCTCCTGGTATTAAACTCTCACACAGGTCATTCATTGCATGATAATGGAGAGCAGCAGAGTAAGCTGTGTACAGCCACTCACAAAGCAGGTTCCTGGCTGTCAGACATAATGAGCGCTAAAAATACCCCATGGACTTCTGAAAAAAACAGACACAATTTTTATTTCTCTGCTTGTGAACAAAGGGCTGCTGCTCAGTAGGTGCCACGTCATAGAGCAGTGGTGCTGGATGAACAGTGCTAGTGACAAGGAAGCCTTGAAGAGGAAATGGGGGACACTTAGATAGAAATTTCACTGTTCCCCTTTTGTTTTAAATGATCTTGAATTTTGCACTGACAAGCAAGAAGGATAATATGGACAGGGATTTAGAGTATTTCAAAGACTGAAGTAAATTTACAAATGAGAAAAAAAAACAAACTATATAGATCAAACTGATTAAAAATCATTGGAAATGAATAGTTTTACTTGCATTACTTCCCTGTGTATTCCTTCCCACTATCCTGCTTTGGCCCCAAAGGTAAGTAACAATATCTACCAATGGTATTGTCTATTTCAGACACATGTGCTAAAATCAGAAAATACCTTTTTTTCTGACAAGACAGGTAACAACCGTTCTGCAGAATAATCCAAACTACTCTATAGAGAGCACTTAAACAGGAAAAAATATTTAGAGCACAGGGTGCACCCGATACATTTGTAAACACACATACATATAAAAGTAAGATAATTACTGATTTTTCAGAAGTGTAGGGAAGATGCTCTACAGAGATGCTGTTTTTCTCATAAGCAGAGGTAAGCCATAGAAGGCATGGTTTAATTGGGGAAGTTTTTAACCAGATTTTGTAATGAAGGAGATACAAAAGAAGGTATAAAGATGGGTGTGACCCTTTTGTTCTTCTCTATGGCAGATAAGAAGGCAGTAAGTCACACTTCAAATGACATGGATTTTAGAAATCCTGAAGTGAATGTGCTGACAAAATTATGGTAGAAGTGGCTAGTTCAAGGAAAGAGAAGTTAGAGAGCATCTGGAGGGTATTGTAGGGTTGGTTTTGAGCAGATCTTTCTTTCCTGAAGAAACATTTGGGACACAACACTTTTTGCAGTATTTTCAAGGACGGATTAATACAAACGAAATTTGCAGCAGGATCAAGACCTATCAAGTGAATGATTTCTTGACTGACTGATGACCAGTCCCACCAGAGACCAACATCTCACACACAACACCTGCCTTTTTCATCCTAAAAAATTTGCCCAGCTGTTATCAGTGTATCTTTGCTCCAAGGGAAAGAATGCGAAATAAGGGCACCTGGGAAAACTGTCTCATTCTTTCTATCCTGTTCAAGTTAAAATTAATCAAGGATGGAAGTTTTAAAGGTGTTCCTTCTCTTTCCCACTGGATTCAGACAGTCAGAAGAAAATTAAACAAAAGGAGGAAGATGATGAATCAGCCTCAGAATATGAATAATTTGGGGACCAAGGAGCTCCAGACAAAAGAAAACACAATTCTCACTTTCACAGTTCATCTTTCATTTTTGAATACTCATCACCATCTACTGCCAAGATGCCAAGATTAAAATCTGTTTCTCCATTTGTCATCTCTTATTTCAAGTGAGTTCAAAGGGATCACTGGTCTCAGAGTGAATGTTCATTGCTCTCAGAGCATGCAAAACAACATAAGAGTTTGCAGGGAAGATCAGCATGAAGGCATTCATAAAATCATGTTTTTTCTGAGAATAAAGACCAAGGAAGGAGAGAAAAGATATCCTCTCCTCAGAGTCTTTTAAAATGTCTTCTTGATGTTTTATTTATTCTGGAATCCTTTCTTTCTCAGTTTCATCCCTTTCTTTTTCCACTATAAATGCAAAGATATATTCTAACTGCAAAGGATAATCAAGCACTGGGGTATTCAGAATCTGGACCCTATTTCTGCCACTTTGCATGTATGATCTCTCAAGGTCTCATAGGCCATCTTTTCCTTGGCTGCACACTTGTGATAAGAGCTGTCTTGTCTATTGAGTTTGCAGGGCCACCCTCTCACTTTGTGCCTCTACCAACAGATCCAGCCTCCCACAGCACCCCAGCTCTCTGGACTTTCTGTATTCTATGCTGTAGCAATGGAGCCACCTTTCTTCTAGAAGATCTCAGGAACCCATGACCCCATTAATAGTATCTACATAGAGAAACTTCTCTTATCATGGATATGATGACCTAAATACCAAATACTTGACGTTATGAGGAGCAGAGACTTATTACACCAAAGTGGCATAGAAAAGCCCAGCAACATAAAAGTTTTCCATATGGACTGACCAGTGGCATGGAAGCAGAAGGAGGAAGGTGAATACAGCACTGGTGCCTGGCAGGATGGGGGCTGTACTGTCAACAATCCTTCAAGCACAGCCACAGCTGTCAGGAAAATAAAATAAGAGCTACCCCCAGTTTCTTTGGCCAGCTTTACTGCCTAAACTCCATTGTCTCTTTCCCAAGTGGCTAACTGGCTCTAAAGTCCCTCAGTCCCAGTGGTGAACCATTTCAGACAGATGAATCCAGGCCTCTGTATTTGGAGCTCCAGCAAGACCCTGGAGTTTGTCCATCCATTTGTGAAGAATGGGATCTCCCTATCCAGCTCCCCCTTGCCCTGGAACTGACATGGCACTGAAGGCACGGATCTGAGAGCATGCCCCATAAACTCAACTGGGATTGTCAGTGTGAAGCCACATTTAACACTCCCAAAAGATTGCTGTCAGTGCACACATTTTCATAGAACCACAGAATCACAGAATGGGTTGAGTTGGAGGGGATTTAAAGATCATCTGATTTCAAATGCCCTGCCATGGACAGGGACATCTTCCACTAGACTAGGTTGCTCAAAGCCCCATCCAACCTGGGCTTGAACACTTTCAAGGATGAGGAATCAACAGGTTCTTCGAGCAATCTCTTCCATTGCCTTGCCACCCTCACAGTAAAAAATGTCTTCCTACTATCTAACCTAAATATATTCTGTTTCAGCTTAAAGCCATTTCCCCTTGTCCTATCACTCCATGCCCTTGTAAAAAATCCTTCTCCAGCTCTCTTGCAGGCCCCTATAGGCACTGGAAGGTGCTGTAAGGTCTCCCCAGAGCCTTCTCCAGTCTGAACAACCCCAACTCTCTCATTATGTCTTCATAGAAGCGATGTTCTGTTCCTCTCATCATCATCATACCAAAATCTGTTTAATATTGAACTTACGTCCTGAATTTCTTGCTCAGCAGTGAGGCTTTATAGGAAAGGGTATATGTGTCTTAAATGATATTAATATCTACATCTTGTTTATTGTCTTTTTCACCATCATTAAAGAAAAATATGGCTTTTGCACTTTACATCTTGTTTGGAGGTATAATTACATAAACATACCTGTGTGTATACAGGGCAGATTCTAAGTATACATATATATTATAAATGTGTAAGAGGAAATGTATGTGAGCACATAGATTAATATTATCCTAACTATGGCAGGTGTGTACATAAGTTCACATATACGTGTTTATGTGCACAATACAAGGTGGACTAATGCTTCCTATACTACTCAAAGCATATCTATTGATATATAAAATCACAACAGAAATACTTACAAAAAATTTAAAAATCCAATGGCTTTCAATTTAATGGAGCTGCTGCTAGAAATGCTTATAATCGTCAAACATTATTTTTGATTTACTGTGCTCCCCTACCTGTAAAAACAAAAGGAAAAGGGTAAATTTTATTATATTTAACAAATTTGAACCTATACACTAAGTTACACTGTAACTTTCTGGTAATTCTGTGTATGTGAAAAGTGCCAGTATTTTATTTTTATTTTGAAAGTTACCAACCATTACTATGTAAAATGCATTAAACAAAGAGCAGCCATTTCTCCTTATTTATTTTGTTTTCCCTTAAAAACATGCTTTTCAGCCTGGAAAGCATTCTAACAATAAAAATATGAATAAAATACAAGTAATTTCAAGATGTGCTGGGACTATGGGGAACAGAAAAAGAACATTTATAATTAAAGACTACATCATAATACTCCTGAAAAGAACAGATTGAAATATTTTTCATGTGATTTCACTGTGCTGAGGCCAAAACAGTTCAAAGAAGTGTAAGAGTTTAAAAGGTTATTTTCAACACAAAATTTTTTTAGTCTGGATTCTCAACTCAGAAATGACCAGAGCATGAAACTCATATTTTTAGTGCTGCAGTCATTGTAAGTTGAGACTTTAGCTTCACTCTGTCCATTTCAGAGAGAACTACTAGGAGATGGTCAGCCCTAAAGGAAGGAAGCAAAGGCTCCCAGCCATGGTCATCAGAATTTACTTGGCACTCTAATCACTCTGAAAACCCACAAGGCAAAAGGGTTCCAAGTTTCATAAGTATTTTCCAAATTTTTCTGAAGTACACATTTGGGTCTCAGCACCGTCCAGCACGATTCTACCTCCATAAAATCACTACAAAGGTTCAACTCTGGAATGAAAAGAGGATCTGGAAAATCAAATGTTGTCATGGAAAGGAACTGTTACCTTCTTTCAGCTTTGAAGCTGAAGTTGTTCTCATCTCTTAAATTGTGAAGATAATTTGAAATCCCAACTCTCTTGTAATGAGCATATTCTTTCACCCTCTTCATGTTTACTTATCAATATGAACTATGCTGAAATCTGTCTCTTCTTTCTTGAGTTTTAACAGGATTCCTGACTTTCCCTGAAATTTGATGTCCTCATTTTTTAGAATTGTTTACCTTAATTCACTATATGGAAGCAAGAAATCAGGAATTCCCAATTCAGATAAGGAATAAGTGCTTAATTGCCATTTTCTCAGAAACACTGCAACCCTGCTCTTTGAAATTGTCACAGGGTACCTCAGACATATTCATAATAATAGGATCAGACCTATGTGCCCAGGTTAGAGACTGTTACAAAAATAGACAAATAAATGGCCCCAAAAACGACAATATAAATTAATAGCAGGAGCAGTTACCTCTCCATAAGTCACAAACAGAAGAAAGGAACCTGAAAGAATAATGCAATACCCAAAAACCTTGTTCAAGCCTTCATAAACCTAAGAACAAAATACGTGTCCCATTTATCTCAATTAAGAACTCCAAAGACTGTAACAGCTGTTGTGGAGAAACTCTCCTACATTGAAAAAATGGTATTTACATAAGGAAAACAAGCATTTTCTCTTGGGTTTATAAGCAGATGCTCTGTACAGAGTTTTGTGACAAACCAGAAGACCATCCTACACGATGAAGAGGTAAGGATTGAGCTTTAGGATCTCATTTGCCAAAGCATTACATACACGTCTTTACTTAAAGGAGAAATTTTGTAAACGCGAATTCCTGGGAAAAGATAATTGAATCACAGCATGGCAGGAAGAATGCATGACCTAAGAGTGTACCAAGGACAAGGGACTTTTTCTGCAAAATATGAGAATGGCACACCACGGACTCATTGGAAAGACACGTTATTGAAGATAGGATTGCCTGTGTGCTGATGTTCCACAGCTGCCATCCAGCATGCAGCTTAGGAGGCAAGCCAGTAATAACACCTACCTTGGGCAGCTTGTTGCTGCTTTGTGTTCAGCTGAAGCCTTAGAAAAAGATGGAATATCCTGAGCGCAGCAAGAGGACAAGATAATACCCCTAGAGATCACAAAGCCAAATCACATTTAAGCTGATATTGATCTGGGGGAGATGACCCTGCTAGAGGACTATCAGTGGAAATTAAAGAAATTGCTTTGCTGACAAACTTGACAGGTAGCCCAATTTTTAGGATTAAATGTTGAGTTATTACTAGTGATTCATCAAAGACTGTTCCAAGGTAGAAGCACTGCTTTTCATATTAACTGACATAATATCGAAGAAAAAGGGGGCACAAGCCAGAGGTACATACACCAGCCATATTTTTAGATATGGAATACCAAGAAACTTCCAGAGAGCTAAAACAAAGCAGCTGGCTGGCTAAAACAAAACAGCTGGCTGGCTAAAACAAAACAGACTGGCACATGCATGTAGACAAAAACAAAGTTGGCAAGCAGGAGAGCTGTAATATAATTGCCTATTCTTTCCAAAGCTCCCAAGTGGGAAAAGTGAATGCCATCTGGGACTTCCGGTTTAATGGGCAGAAGCAGAGACTGGAGGGAGATTGCTTTGCTGTAAACCATGTTCAAAGAGGGAGCTGGCTCAGTAGCAAGCAGTGCCAGTGCAGGGGTGAGCACAGGCCAGGTGCGGAAGCCAGTCTGATCATTCAGAAGAGCTGCTCATTCAAAGCTAAGTGAGACATTGTTTATAGGAGAGAAGAGCATATCCTCATGTCCAGAGACCTGTGCACTTTGTTTATACTTTACTGGACATTGTCTAGCATATAATAAGCGAATATGTGCTGGTTTGTGGCTCAGGCAGGTTTTTATCTCTGCTTGTCTAACATATTTGGGAATGTACAATCTAGCAGACCATCTTGGTAGGGAATTTGTGCAAAGGTTGGTACAATATCAAACAAGGGGACTTCATACTCCATTTAATTATTTCTCTTTCTGTCTCCTCTCTCTCTCTCTTTTCCTCCACTGTCACCTTCCCTGCTCTTTCTTCATTTTTCTCCCTCATTAAAGTGCTGTTTTATTACAGCAAAGGCATTTGCAAATATATGGCCTAAATGGTGACCTGCAAATAGCAATATTAGAGAAGTCCTGCATGAGCAGGGGAGTCTTCAGTCACAAAAGGCTACTCCCTCTGGGCTTCAGCTTGGTCTCCTGAGACCTCCCCTCTTGGCTCTGTCAGTGCCATTATCTCTTCAGAGCAGTTTCTCTCTGACAGACCTTTTAGGCAAGGGCCAGGCTTTTTAATTGCATTCTGAAAAAAAGGATACAGACCTACACTGTATCTGTCTCTTTGTTCAACAGGCAGGCAGCTCTGTGCCGGATTTTCTGTGCAGCTTTCATGCCCTTGCAGAGCTTTCCTGCATAAAAACTTAACAGCAGACTTTGCTTGATCCTGAGGGCTCATCGGCACTGTTGCTGCAGATTTTATACTATTTGTAGTTGCCTTATTTGGCTGGGAAAGCATGTATTAAATGCCTATACTAATTACTGTAAGACAGTTGCAGCAGCTGATTTGTCAAACCTACGGAAACACTACAGCCTGATAAAAATGAAATGTGCCTGAAAGTCATTTAATTTGGGAAGACAAAGTAATATAGAATTTTAAATTATTGCCTTTTAACCATTAGTGTCAATCATATTGGTAATAAATACCATCAAAACACTCTTTAGTGGAGGAGAAGGGTATTTTTAATTTATTTCTTTAGCTTCCTAAGAAATTGAAAGGTTTTCCACAAGATTTTGCCACACAGTATGCTGACTGCACTACTAATTAAAAGCTGGTAGTTTCTAAATTAACATGTGAGTACCTACAGTGATGGAAATTGCCTCCTTAACAGTATTATTTACTGACAAAGCAGGTGATGACCTGCTTGCATCTCCAAAACAAGTTCATTAGTTTGTCCTAATGGCTGGTGCAGATAAACACTCTGATATTTCATTATCATGCTGCCTAAAGAAGAATGAGCTGCTAAAATGAAAAATAAGGAAATAGAAAATAAAAGAAAATAAGAAAAAAAAAGCCACAGATTTCCAGCTAACTGGGGCTTCTAGTAGGGCCAGTGTGACTCATTCTTGGTCAATAGATGCATACCTGACATCTGCCATTAATAACTATTAAAGTGCTGCTTGAGCTCCAGGGCGAGACATGCTTCAATGTTCTAAAAATAAGATATTATCATTCTGCAAGAGTAATAGTTTAGGCAGCAGTGGTTTCAACCCTCTTGGTCTGACTCTTCAAACTGACATCATTTAATCTAAATGTTCTGTCCTGCCAGGTCTCCTTTTGGGTACGCAGTATGATGAAAGAGCTCTGAAGTCATTAATACAAATGTTTCTACAGAAAGTATTGGTCAGGTCCATCTAGAAGTGACTGTCTCATACATTACCTGCTGAGAAGACAGACATAAATCCTAGGCCAGCAAACTCATCAACACCCCTCATGCTGACAAAAGACTGGGTGACAACACTAGTGCACTGGAAAACTGAGCTTCACCACTAAATTGAAAGGAGATGAATTTGCCTTTTTCTGAATGTTGCTGCATCCTCTGGTAAACCGAAATGACTTCAGAGAAATTTCCGAAACAATTTCTGAGAATCTTCTTCAAGGTTTTTTTTTTGTTTCACTGGAATTTACAAATATAGATTGATGACTGAGACTCTCTCAAAGACCTTCCCACAGTGTGTCCTTGGTTTGATTTGCGTAAGCTGATGCTGGGTACTATTTCTTTATAACTGATTTAATTTTAGGGACAGCCAAACTTCCACTCTCCAATCAATTACAATGGCCATTTATATGTACAGAGAATTTGGCTTAGGACCTTTTGAGTCTAATGCATTTAGGACAAATTTATTTGCCAAAAGATACGGACACTTTCTATGATTCTGTTTAAAACAAGGTTTTGTATTAGATGGGAAGATTAGAAGATTTCACAATGTTCTTCTCTGTGTTTAAAATTAACATCTTTCCCAGATACTGGGTTCTTGTCTATTTATAGAGAAGGATTTTTTTTGGTGTCAATCCCCATGTTAAAATATTTGAACAATGAGCAGTGGATAGTGCAGGAAATTAACCCCATTCACACCACTTCTAGTCATGGTTGAAGTGCTTCTTCCTGAGTTGAAAAGAGGGAAGTATTGGGAAGTATTTTGTATAAATCATCTTCATCTACAACTCCTCTAATGAGGTTTTGCAGTCTTGATTAGCAAAACTATTTTCAAAGCCATTAACCTAAGTAACATGATTTGCTACTGATTATGTAACTGAAAAAAATCTTATGACTTCTTGGCACAATGCTACCTCAGACACCAAATTATCCCCCTTTATTTAGCTTGCTTCCTCCTTCTGTTATTTCCATTTTGGTGGTTAAGATTTGCCTACACAGCACTCTGCAATGCTGTGTCATCACACCTGAAGGAGGTCAGCTCTGCAAGCACAGGATTCTCCAGGGTCTTGTGAATTGCTTTTAAACCATTGGAAAGAGGATCTGTTTTCAGAAGTATTACTTTTCCCCCTTGCTTCTGCTCAGTGTCTTGCATTTGTTGAATCATCACAGTTTTTCTGATAGTCTCCAGACCACAAATTAAGAAATTCTGGGGCTTGAAGTCTCAGGATACATCTGAAAAAAAATCCAGGCAGCTGTACTTTGAGGTACTGCATGGACATTCAACCACGTAGGTGGCCAGACCAGGGAATTGGAGTGCTAAAACTTATTTCTAACTTATTTGTTGGGTTCTTATGACTGAGCGAAGTCAGGGAGACTACATGCTATGCACTGGGATCTGATTTCAACCCAGCCACACCCAGCATGTGCACCTGAACTTGAAATAACTCTTGAGACACCTCAGTTACGGCCTGAGGCATCCTGCCTCATGTGCTGGTACCTGCATGCAGCAGGATGAGGAAAGAAGTTTACACACTGTGCATAAATGACCACAGTGAAAACATCAGACTGCCAGTCTGCCACTTGTTCATCCAAGGTTCAGAAATATATATCTAACAATTTTCAGCAGGTCGGGTTGTTTGGTTTTTTTTGCTGGTTTATTTTTGGGTTTTTTTTTTGTTTTGGTTTGGTTTGGTTTTTTTTTTTGGACTGGGTTTTTTTGGGTTTTTTTGTTGCTTTGTTTGTTTGTTTCCTAGGTTTTATTGTTGTTTTTAATTTCGTTTGGAGTTTCAATTTTTTGTTTTAAATTTTAGCCTTGCATTCCTTCTGCTGGCTGAAATATGCATGACTTCTTTCCAAGACAAGCTATTTGGAATTGCTGATCAGAGATCTTTGTTTTGCTGCTGAGGCCAGATTTTCTGCTGGGTCTGTGCCACTCTCTGCAGCAAAACCTTTGCCCTCCATAGCCAGAGAATCCTGTGGCGAAGCCATGGAGAATGAGAATCTTCAGCATATCTCTATACACACTACTGCTCACAAGGGAAGTTTGTAAGTTATGATTTTATTATTTTCTGTGGTTTAACATGACATGAGAACAAAGGTGGACTGTTCTTCTTGTCCCATGTGTGCAGGATGATATTGCTGTCTTTATTACTTTGGAACTTCAGGGATTAAAGCTGTTTGGCATATAAGAAGAAGCAACAAGTGACTCTTTAATTAATCCCTGGTTATCACAACAGCTGATGGATATGGAGGGAACATTATGTTCTCACACAGAAAAAGAAAACAAAAAATCTTTTAGCTCCTGCATACCTTGGAGACTAAAGAAGAGTTAAAACCACTGTGAAATGACAGCAATGAAAGAAAGCTCTGATTGTCTCTAGTGCTCATTTACAGCCTTTGCAAGATCTAATCAAGAATGAAATTAACAGTGCAACAATAAGACAATGTTCTTTGTATTTTTGAACACGCCTGCTCGCTAGGGTATATGATATCTGCAAGCACAAAATGGACAGAAAACACTGCTCAGCTATTTAGGCCACACATGAGGCAGACAGCAGTTCAATGAGCTCTAGTTAGAGACAACCTCATCATTTCCATGTTTGCCTTTCCAAGATCTGAGCTACTGAGGAAGTACACTGGAGAAATGGGTTTGATTCTGGATAAGGGTTTATAATGCATCATGTTAAAATTTTGAGATACAATTATTACTCACATGTCTGAGGTATATGAAAAACAGGTTAAAGTATGTATGGCTGGAATTAGATGTTGTGTACTCCTTTGAATTGTATTTACTTACAATTAGATTGCTCATTTTTATGCTTTTTCTTATGAGTCTATATAATGCCTCTATTTAATCAGAAGAACCATCAAACTCATTGCATGGAAGGATACTAAACAAGGACTGTAAAACACAGCTCTCCTTGTATCTGTAATTCCCTCTACCTCAGTAAATAACTCACCAATAGCAAAATGTATTATACCACACTTCCAAGCTCTGGTTGTCAGAGAAGGTGACAAGGTGACAGTGGCAGAGCTCAGAGAGCTGACAAAGAGAAGGAAGAGAGGAATTTATTTGCAGGATAGTGCTCTAAGATAGAGCAGATAAGAAGACAAGAGAATCCTAAGCTTTTGAAGTTTTAACAGGCTCAGCTTTCAGTTTTGTTCAGGATAAATATATGCAAGCATTTTTCTCCAGCTAAAAACCAAAGACAGCATTTTAAAAATAGAAATATTGTGCTGGAAAATATTAAGACAAAAACTATTTTTTAAAGTCTTGGTCTTGATATATTAATGATTCAATGATGAAGCTAGCTTCTCCATAAAAACCCCAAAACCCTAAAAACCAGCCAAACAAAAATATCCATTTCTGTTCATACAGAGTAGAAAAGTAAATTATGACAAACACTAAGACAAGCTAAAATGATGATAAGAAATAAAGAGGATCTGTCTGAGGGCAACTATTAGAATAGGTAAATAAAGTATGGGATAATATTATTTCTGTTGATGTCAACTTTAAGAACTTTGTTTAATAACAGGAACCTTAAAGAAGCTTGAAGAGAAATATTTAGACTTTCAGCTGTAATTTACTGTATCATGTTCCATTGCAGGACAGTGTTGGGTAAATAGTAGAAAGAAATGTGAAGCCATTTAATATTGATTTTTTTTAATTGACTGCAAACTAAATATTGTGAGGACATTGTCTCTAATTCTATCATTGGTAAAGGTAGTTTAGCAGACCATTGCCTCCAGAATAAGACAGTGTCCCACCAGGGAACAGAGTAATGATATGCAGTTCCTTTCTTCTATTTTTTAGTGTGTCCATTTTGATATATCTGGAAATCCAGATCTGTTCTAAGCATTTTCTCCATGAAATCCTGTAATTTCGCCACACAGGATTCAGAATAAGAATGATCAAAACTCAGGGACAAAAAAAAATTCACTCTGACAAATCTTTAAATAAAAGAACTGTCTTCTTTAACTGGAAGATTTTATTTGCTTTATGAAGTTAAAACACTCTTCAAGTTAAAAATTATCTCACTGTAAAATGAATGAGCACTCAATTTCATGTTAAATACTTTCATAATATTTTTCAATAGATCACATCTTACCACAACCTGATATTTTTTCCTCCAAAACAGGCAAAGAACCTGTTAGTCTTTTGGAAGTCAGACAGGTCTATATACTTAGTAGAATATTGACCACTTTTCCCAGCAGGAAAGGGCATGACTTTTTTTAGACTCTGTACTCACCACTCAGTCAAACCACTCAGGTCCTGTTAGTGCAATGGGAAGTAACTCTTTTGGATGGGGACAGAGGGATGCCTCGAGAATATTCAGCAGCAGCAAGTGGTTTGGCACTAATTTGCTTCGTGCTAACTTAAAAATAAAGAAAGCATTGTTGAATATAAGGTACATACAGCCTTTTCAAAAGAGCAGTCTTAATATTGAACTTTCCAAATTAAGTAGAAAAGCTTCAAGTTGGCATGAGGACTGAGTCATACTGCATGCAAACAGGAAACAACAGGAGGCTGGTCCCTAAGAAACTGTCTCAAAATATCAGTTCAAATAAACAGCCTGACTAGGCAGTGGTGTCTAAAATTTCATTATGTAATGCTATTTTTCAACATTTTTAAGCAACAAACATATGGGCTAAACAGTAGGTCATTACCTTAGTGAAAATTTAAATTCTGATATTTGCAGAATCTGCAGCCTTAAAAACATTCACTTTTCTTTTCTGGTCCCAGAATATTCTAGAAAAATTCTAAAGATAACTTGACATTTACTTTTGTATTTGTGTATGACAGGATTTGGATTTCAAAATCAATGCAGTAAGAACCTTATAAAGAGGCAAATTATCTACCAAGATATCTTGCTGCCTTTTTTTTTTTTTTCCCAGATCCTGTGTAGATGACAATACAGTATAAAAAACCTGGAAGACTTTATTTTTAGCTATGATGCTGAAAAATATTTGCATTAATGTATTTCCACCAGGTGAACTCTGGCTTGAATATCACTAACTGGGTGCTATTCCAAGACAAGCACCTCATAGTACTTGCCTGATAACACACCTCCTTTCACTTCTTGCCAAGGAAGAGGTATCTTCCATCAGAAAGTACCTAACAATGGAGTTAAGTTGTAAAGGAGACTTCACAACACCTCGAAGATGTATGCCAGCTTATCCAGAACATTTCACTGACACAAAAACAAAGTGCGTGAAAACCTGTAAGTGAACAATTAAGGGACAGGGTAATTTCATTCATGTCATATTTTTCTTCTCCCATGGCAAGCAAATTACCATGAGATGATTGGCAAAGTATCCTTTGAATAAGAAATTGATTTTACAGTTTTGTAATTTGTTATCTTGACCTTTACATGTATTTTTGCAAATTTTATTGGAGTCAGTGTTAAGGTTCAGCAGTTTATGTAAATGATATTGGGGTTAATGAGGCATGAAGGATTATATGGCAGTGAAGAGCTGGCTGGGTCCTTTAATGGTTCATCTCTAGGCTTTCTAGTATTTGCAATAATAAAATGGCACATTTCAGGGGAGGCTAAAAGAAATTTGTTTGGCTTCTCTTATGTTAATTGTATACTTTTTAACATATGTTCTGCCTTTTTTGAAAACATCCTTTAAATTAATAGTAAATGACATTTGTAATAAGGACAAGATAATCAGCTGATGTAAATAAGTATTTCTCAGTTGAACTGAGATCGGAGAGGGTTTTTTCTCTCTGAAATCCTTTCTTCAATATGTCATGAATTTTTTATGCTAATATTTTAGTTACAATATTATTACATGAATGCAGTGGTTCAGGTCTCAGCTCTATTCTAACTCATCTTTCTGTCCCCTGTATAAGGCAATATGTGTTCCTGTTTCCACTGCTCTGTAAGGTTCCCTTTATTTACCCCTTTTCATGTTGTCTTTCTCCAACTTTACCTCCCTCCTGGAAAAAAAACCAGGAAAGCTTTCTGAGATCCAATGCCATTCAATGTTAAATCTGAGATCACCTGGATTTTAATGAAAATTAATGTATAAAAGCAAAGAATTATCTGGACCAAATATTGAGCTAAGTCCTTTACTGGAGTCAAGGGAGCAGGCTGAGTTATCCCAGAGACTGAATTGTTCTTAGTTTGATTCTCCTAATCCTGCTAGAAAATTTCAACACTGGCAAGAGCTGAGACAGACAATCTGGAAAACCATCTCCCTATGAATGTGAAAGTCAGGGATTCAACAAAAGACAAACTTCATTCTTAACTGTAAATTAATTATCACAACTACATAAGAAAACCAGAAAACCTGATAATTATGAAATTAAACCAATTTTGATTACATTGGTTTCAATATAATGTCAAAGTGACTAAAAATAATAAATACATGTAGTGTTGCACTAAAAACAAATGCAAAAGAAGTTTTTACTTTGATGAAAGAACTTTTTTTTTGAACTAGCCATCATTACATTGCAATAGGATTTATTATTGCTACACATGTTTTCTTTTCACTGTGAGAGCTGACTTTTGCCAAAACCAGACCTGAGCCTCAAGACCATCTTCTCCTAATGTCTCTGACATTTGCACTCCAACACGTGCAGTTGCAACCTGCTGCTGAGCTCTGAAGCACCCTCAGAGGAAAAGGATAAACACACCTGGAAAATCAGCACAGGGCCTAGACCTTCCTGTCACCCAGAGAGCAAGATCTGTGCAGGTAAGGGATCTCTGCAGGACAGGTCTCAGATGATTTAGGCTGGTCTCCTCAGAGATGCTGTGTGTGTGATTTGTCTCTGAGATACAAAATACTTGAAGAAAAATTATAAGGTGTGGCATTTGTCATGAGAAAGCAAGTGCTTGGGCCCATACTTAGCTACCACAAGAGACTTTGCCCACAGGATGAACACAGGAGTTTTGCCATAATGACCATAAAAGTGCTTACTGGTAACAGATTTAAAGCACTGGGAAGTTTGTGGGATGCATTAGAGCAGTTTGCTTAATGAAATGAGCCCCTCTCAAAAGGAACTGCTTGAACTGACCACCAAGATTCATTGCCATCGTGAATACAGATTCAATCAAACTTTTCCTTTAAAGAATGTTAGATTACTCCTTTGGAAGTATATGTGATCCTTATGTTTCCGAGTAAAATAGTGGGTATAACAAGTTAAGATGAAAACTAGTTGAAAAAGATTTCCTGGCCTTAAGAGAGGTTTTGGTAGTGTAGCTCACTAGGGGCTGTTGGGGAAGTGAAAAATGTGATGACAGGAAAAGTTATGTCCAAAGAGGAAAATGGGAAGGTAGTAAGCACAGATATCTTGCTCTCCATGCACCGGTGAGGGGCACTGAGATGGTGTTAGTCAACAGGAAGCGACTTTGACTAGGAAAAATGGCCAGCTTTCTCGGTGAAGAGAAGTTATTCCCAGCCAAAATCATTAGGATGCCAAAGAAGTATGAAGTGATAAAATAAAGCCAGAGTATTTGGTAAACATGACAGCAGATCACACTGACAGGGTGAAAGCATAGTAATGGACACTGTGAGTAATTCACAGTTCTCACATTTGTCAATGTATGTAAATTAACTGTGATTATACGGGACAAAGACTTAGGCATGACTATGGGCAGCTGGGTGAAATCATCTGCCACAAATTAAAGGACATCTTAGTTTCTTTCAGGGCAAGGCACAAGATTGCAGGAGCTGTTTATGAAACAGTTACTTAGGTCTACTTTGTGCATTGGGGCATTGCTGGTTTGATCACCTCAGAGTCTCATCTGTCATATGCTGTAGGCATGTGAAGAAATGTGTGGAGGGAGAAGGTGTTCAGGGTATAGCTGTCTGCAATAAGATTTGCAGTCAGTCGTAGCTTTTACCAGCTTGTTTCTTCCCACTGGCAGTTCCAGATCCCACAGCTCAACTAAGTCTTTCGCAGTGTCATCGTGGTGCTAACATCTGTGAGAATTTGTGACTGTATTGAAACAATCATGCTGGCTTCCCATCACGGCAGATCTTGACATCTGGAAGAAATATCGGTAGCTAAAGGCAGAGGCAAAGCTACATCAACATCTGTAACAAACGATGAGTCACAGTCCTCTTGAAATATTTCTGGTATAACATGAAATAATAAAAAAACCAATAGTATTCATGCTGTCACTCAAACAAGGTTCTGTAACTCTTTCTGGGTATTTTTCCAGTATGAGGAGGTGTTTGTATGGAGGTCTAAGAAGCAGAGGTGCAAATCTGCTGTTCATTGACACCCTCTATCTCAAATTGCCTCTACACACCACACATCTGTTAACATTTTGGGAACTTGTCATAACCTATTGAAGGGGAAATAAAAAAGGGAATAAATAAAACACAGTAAATCATAGTGGGTGTATCAATGTGGTTGTCTTCCATTCACTTGCTCAAAATTTCACATAGCGCTTAAGATTTTTGAAAAGTTTCCAGAAGGGAAAGGCAAGAACCATGCTGTAGATTTTTTCTTAAGTTTCCAAAATGTTCCTTCTCAAAATAAAGATGAAGCATGCTAATCTGAAGAAAATTATGTAAACAAGGAAGATTTAACAGGGTTTTTTTCATTGAGGAATATTTTAACATTTTCAAAACATGTTATTTTTATTATCTGATGTAAAATGTCATTAAACTATCTTTACAATATACATTAACTTTTATGGTCATGGTTTTAAGCCTAGCTGGAAATTAAGCACCACAGAGCCACTCGCTCAAACCCCCTCTCTTCCCTACCCCACCCTGGTGGAATGGGGAGGAGAATAAAACTTGTATGTTGAGATAAGAACAGTTTAATAATTTAAAAAAAAGTAAAATATAGTTATAATGATAATAAAAAGGGTGAAAACAAGTGATACACAATGCAATTGCTCACCACCACTGATCAATGCCAGATCCCTCTTCCCAAACCCATATTGGCCAGGACACTTATAAATAAAAAATATTCCTGTCACAGAAAAAAAATAAAACTATTTAAAAATGCAATTAAAGGGGATGAATAGCAACCACAAAAGGTATTTTTAAATGGAGTAGTCATATAAGAGCCACCTGTATCTCTTACAGAAAACTAATATAGGGTGCCATTTTATTCTGAGGTTAAAAAAAGTGCTTGCTAAAATTCCCTAAATAGTTCTGGGAAGAAGTTGCTGGCAACAGGCATCTTCAGGCTTTCAGGTTTACAAGACCACATAAAACTTGAGACGCTGTGCTCAAAAGCTGATGTTCCCAATGTCATCTTCCACTGTCCAGCTCCAGAAACACTGGCTCTTTCCCTTGCCTCAGATGTTCAGCCATATCACTTGTGATGGCCCCAGTGCTGAGTGGTGAATATTTTGGAGGTGAAAATATTTTGGGGCCCCACAATGACCTCCCTGTTGGATGGGTTAAAAGCCAAGAGCAAGCAGACTCTGGAAGCACATATTTGGGCTTGCTGGATGAACAGAGAGTAGGGGACAAGACTTGTGAGTTTCTGAGTACTAAAGCCTTAGTTCAAATATATGCAAGACTTGTTTCAGTCATCACATACTGGTGCTAAGGGAAGGTTAGGCACACCATTTTGCTGTAAACCCCACCAAGTAGGGTCTCTCCCTTCTCAGCCAGGCTGGATGAGATACAAGCATCCTTAATGTGGTGCTATGTACAGAATATCTTCATTTATTTCAGCTTGAGAAAATAAAACATTGTTCAATCTAATAGAAATTAGGTGTATGCTGTATACAAAAATATGGATTGTTACAGATATTCTTCAGATTCATAACTCTTAGGCTGTTAAACAGAAATTGCTTCTCTTGAAAATGATGCTATGCTGATCTGCTGCTATATGCTAAATGTCTGGGGGTAGGAGACACTTTTCAATCACTGTGCTTATGCCAGATTTTTTTGGTTTTAATTATTGGCACATTCAATTCACAGGAAGATCTAAAAAAAGAGAAACTCGTGGAACTCTGCCAAAATTATGTTACTGGATTTGATTCCTCCTGATTATGATTAGGAATTGAAATTAATATTCATGCTGTATTTGTTTCTTCAACTTTTCACATTTAATGCATTTTAAATCAGCTTTGCTGGCATCGTCTGTGTGAAATAGTTGCACAAATGGCCAGGATTCTCCAGTCCTCTTAGTCATGCAAAGCATAATCTCTTTAAAGAGACAATATTTTTCTCTTCCATTGGCAGAGCAAAGTTGTCCATCGCTTCTGGGATGTGAACGTTACTAGTAATGGAAAGCGGTAGTTAATTTTAAAGTGTCTCATTCAGAAAACCTGAGATATTGAGACATCCTCAGATTTTTTTGCATTGCATCAGATGGCTTACAAGCAGCACATTCCTAATGACATATATTTAAAAAAGAAACTGCTTGAGACAACTTGTCAGAACTTTTAGTGCAAGTTGAAGCTAAGACATAAATTAATATAAAACATTTTCTGAAATCACGGAATCATTCTGATTGGAAGGAAAATCTTGAGATCAGCTGGTGCAACCTTCTGCTCAAGCAGAGTTTGAGTAGGTTTCCCAGGCCTGTGTCCAGGCAGCTGTTGAATATCTCCAAAGATGGAAACTCCACAACTTCTTTGCGGTAACTCTTCCAGTGTGTGACCACTTCCACAACAAGAAAAGTGCTTTCTTGTGTTCAGATATAGTTTTTTTTTTTAACTTTGTACCCATTTCTTCTTGTCCTGTCACTGGGCACAAGTGAGGAAACTTGCTCCCTCATCTTCTTTCCCTCCCATCAGGTATTTAGACATGTTGATGAGATGCCCATGAGCCTTCTCCTCTCCAGGCTGAACAGTTCCAGCTCCATCACTCTCATGTAAAAGATGTTCCAGTCCCTTAAGCACCTTTGTGGAAAGCAGAAACACCTTCACAGGACAAGAGCAAATGTCCTCAAGTTACTCCAGGAACAGTTTGGATTAGATAATAGGAACCTTTCCTTCACAGAATGGGTTGCAAAGCATTGGAACAGATTGCCCAGGGAAGTGGTGGAGTCACCATTCCTGGATGCATTCAGGAAACTTGAGGACATGGTTTAATGGTGAACATGGTGGTATCACTAGGCTGACAGACTTGATGATCCTAAACATCTTTTCCAACCTTACCAATTCTATGATTCTATGTCCCTTTGTTGGACTCAAACCAGCATGTCCATGTCTCTCTTCTGCTGAGGAGTTCAGAACTAGACCCAGCACTTCAGGTGAATGTCACCAGCGCTGAGTAGAGGGACAGGACCACATCCCTCCATGGTCTGATGACCCTTTTCCTTGCAGGATGCTACTGGCTCACTTTGCCATGAAGGCACACTGTTGTCTCATAGGCCCCATTACTTTATGTTAATAACATTATGGCTTTCCATTCAATTCACTGCTTCCATAGTGTAATAGATTGCCTGACTTAACTAAAAAAGGATATAGAGATATTTAAAACATTTTTTAAAAGGTAGAAATAAGTGGGTTTTTAACAAAAGAAAGCAATCTATCACCTACTTAACCTAATTTTTTTATTCTCTCATTTGGGCAAAAAGCACTCTGGTTTCATTCATATAAGGAGTGTTTTGAAAGTGTAACATTTAATGGTTTGAAATGACAAACAAGAAATCATGCCACAGCTGATAATATTGCTCAAATTTTTCTTAGAAGTCAGAGAGTGTTCTCATAGTTTGCAGACACATCCCTAGGAAATAAGAGTAAGAGGGATAATAGCTTTTAAAATCTTACTTTGAAATTCATTATTTGTGAGATTAAATACTTAGGGCTTGTCTTGAGAAAACAGTAATTGAGGCCTGCCATTAAACTCCTTCGTGCCTCGGTTTTGTTTCATAGGCAAAGTTAGGGAACCACACGTGAATACCTGCACTGATCTGATGTAGGTTATAAAGCATGCAGCAGGTCTGAATATAGAGCTCGACAATGTGCAACATATAAGAACTATCTTTACAATCCAATGGTCCTCAAAATATAGATCTTCTCAGTAACCACAAAGCTTCTGCTATTTCTCTCTCAGGGCCCTGATTCAGTAGAACTTGTGGTAGTCCTCCATTTCTTCATTGTGAGTCACATTAAAATACTATACTAAAAACAAATGTCAAATTCATATGAAAATGCTTACCTTTGGAGGACACTGGAGCACCAATACCATTAACTGGGACAAACAACTCCAAGTTATGGTGTTGGCATCTCTGACATTTCTCACTGATAATTTGGGAAATTTCTTAATTAATGTGAAAACATAAAACCAGAGAGATGACAACATTGACAGTCTGATTATGCACTCAATCTCTTCACGGAGACATTTAAAATATTAAAGTTCTCCAGTGTGAGAATTATATAAATTAGGTGTACATAAGAATCCTGAGTAAAATGTGAAGCTAAGTCATAAACCCAAATCATTAGAACTTTTCCACACAGATATATGGCCTTGAAGGTCAATCTGGCATCAACTTGAGACTGGGAAAAATGCTCGAATAGCATAGTTACAAAGCTAGAACAAATATTTCCAGTCAGTCATATTTTCCTCTGCTTCTCAGTTTTGATAGTAAGGGTCTAAGAAATAACATTAATTCCTTTCTCTTCATGAACCATCACCAAAATAAGACATTTTTTTTTTCCTCTTTTCAGTGCTCACCTCCCCATCCTTGTCTGCATTTAGCTGAACGAAAGAATCTAGGATTTCAATTTATACACAGGATATACTTCCTCAAGAAAAAGAAAAAAAAGTGGAAAGAATAAAAAAAGAGAGAAAGAAATTATAAATATGGACCCTTTGGGGCATAACCTAGATGTTAGTGAAGAAGGGAGTGCATTGGCTGCTTATTATCTGAAATACTCTCTAGGATACCCTAAGGTAACAGATCCTACAGGTGCTCCAGCCATGGAGTAGGCCTACCAGTCATATCTACTAATCTCCTTTAGAAAAATTCTCTACCAGCTGGGAGCCATTAGCTTAAGTTCATTACCTTCAGATGATGTCTTATTGGCGTTCACTGGTCAGTCTCCATTTAACTCAGCAAAGAGATTTCTCGAAGAGGGACTATGAAAGCGTGTGCAATGTTCCCCAAAGTTGCTTTGCTCTGCAATCAAGAGTTGTCTCCACAGTCATAAGAGGTAAACCTGGAGACACTAAAATACTTTGTACTGTCATGTCTGACTTCAAAATCAACAGATTAATTGTTCTCTGAATACTCCCTGATTCCCTGGTTGGTAAGGTAATTGAGAACATTCAGCAGACAGTATTTATTGTCATGATGTCTCCCACTAAATATTCTATTACGACAATAGACTTTTTCAGAAAACAAATCAGTGCAGCAACTAAATGGCATGATACTGAAAAGGAAAAAAAGTCCTTTTTTACCTGCTTTCTTTGACTTCCTAATGCTAATTGTACAAAATATAAAGGTGATCAAGCATAGGACTACTCTTACACAATTACAGATTCACAATGAACAGCTTGATTCAGTGTATATTTTCATCCTGTTTTCATTCTGATGTTCCTTCCATTCCATGTTCTGATTTCTGCAGGACTGTGTCCTGACCTGTGAAATCCTAGATCCTCTCATTTGGATTGACTCATATGTAGAATCTTCAGGTTAGTAAAACCTAAAGTCTTGACTTCCCTCCTCTCTGCCTCTGTGGAGACAGAAGGATAGATAAATAAACTCAGAAGACACCTTTCCATGACTCAATTAATGGTATTAGATTAATTGCTTAGTTTTCATCATCACTCAGAGGTCATGATAAAGAGTGATCATCCCTGGCTCCTTTCCTTCTGCTAGAGGAAAGGCAGGCTCCAGCATTTATTTCTTCCACATTGTACTGGAATAGCACAGGGGATCAGCAACATCCCTTGCAATGGATAACCATCCCCTCCATCATTCAGCCACAAGAAAAACCCATGTGCACAGATTTAAAGATTAGGTGAAATAAAAACTGCAGCTGTAGGCTTCAGTATCTTTCTTGCTGGTCTGGATGATGGTGACGCTGTTCTGAGTGGTGAGCCCATTGAACAGGCTATAATTGAGAAAGTGTGAAGGAGCAGGGTGTGAAGCTTGTCCTACTATATGGTGAAGTTGGAATAGCTGATGCAAAGAGTAACTTTTAATTTGCTACAAAGAAACATGCATCAAGAGCCAGGAGATTCTTCTTTCCTAAATAAATGGGTTAACAGCAAATGGTCGTACCAGAAGTGTCTACCATGGTGAGACAGGGATCCCTAAACTATCTCGAAATGAACTGATGCAATTCTACAGAGAAAGTAGACCTGAACAGATATATTGGCTTGGAGCTTAAGTGGAAGAGTTGTGGTAATGTGGCATAGAGCCCAGGTGCTTATTAATTCCTGTTTCCACATCTCTCTCACCCCACGTTAGCTTAGGCATTTTACTGCACAGGAGTGTGTATTTATCCTCCAGGGAATTTCTGCTCTTCTGGGGACACACATATGAGTAATTCCTTTATATTCAGTACAAATGGGCTGGCAGGAAGCTGCAGAAAACTTCGAGAGTTTAATTAGCCGGTTCAATGATATAATTTTCAAAATATTTTCCCTAAGGCACATAGCTCTGTATTGCCTGCGGAAGCGTTATCCTTGGCCCCTGAGTATTCTGCTGAAGTGTCATGGGTTCAGTCTGATTCCATCTTGCAAGACCAGCATTAATAAGACTTCGATGAGCACTTGGACATGTACTTAGATCAAAGCCCTACTAAAGAAAAAGGGAGTTTTTCTTTTCATTTGACTGGCTTTGGATAAAGCCTTTAGCATTCTCAAAAGCAGTGAGCTATCTCACTTGAAAAAAAAAGCTTTGAAAATATGTTAGACACAATCAATAAATACGCTGATAATGTAATAAATAGAAATTGGTTGTTATAAGCCAATACGGGGATTCAAACAGCTAAACTTTATGAAAACATTATAATGGTGAGTAAATCTTCACTGAAAAGTGTAACTTCAGGCATCAAAAATGATTGTAGCTTTTCTTTCGTCTCAAAGCAATGGCTATCACCAGGGTTCCCCAATATCACTATTATATTTTATAAAGTAAATTACCTTTAAAATGGTTTATTATCAAATATATATATATATATATATATATATATCAATCATATATTAACAATTCTGAAAGTAAACAGATTATGCAAAAGTAAGGTATCACTCACTAGGAATATGTGTAATAGAAGCTTCTGTCCTGAGTTCTGGCTTGTGCTTTGTCTTTATTGGCCAAATAGTTAATTTGCTTTCTATGGGAAGAACAAATTACATTTAAAAAAAGGAAAGGGAACATAGCCTCAAAAACACTTGTGATGAAGAGCCAGCCAAAAAATTGCCATATATTTCTAGCTGCTATTACATTGAGCATATATTATCTCTGGACTGTGACTTGGACAGAGTGTGCATTCACAATGCTAAAGGGAAGCAGAAATTCTCACATCTCCTTTGTGGCCATCTGGATATGAAGAGGGTGCTAAAGGGGAAGCAGATTTTATGGATCTTTGAAATACATCTCCTACACCCCAAAATCCACAAATCAGAAGGCTGGAGGGATGCTGGTGGAGAGCAGATGAGAAGACTGGGATGGTCTTGGTCTTTGTCCCACACAAATGCACTGTCCAAGACAGCTGGGCTAGTTCAAGGGATTTGATAATTTACTTTTGGGATAGATTAATCAAACAGCTCCATGATTCTCACCTACAATGAATGGCATCTGCTGCAAAGGCTTCTGGCTGGACCATGTTGTACTCCATCCCATGATCAGGATTAAGCCTGTACAAACACCTGCATAAAAATTATTAGAGTTGTTATCAACCAATTTGTATCACTGTAGCACCATTGATTTTCACTGAAAATATACTGGCTATACATCAGCTGAAGAACTGGCTTGCAAATTGAATTTCTTTGCTGAGGCATAAGTATTTAGAGACAGGCTTCAGAAGAACAAATGTGCAGAAGTAACATATAAGTGGAATTTGATAAAGGCTTTATCGGCTTCTGAGACAGAAAGACACCACTGTAGGGAACACTTTTATGAAGGACAATGCTGTCTGCAAGGCATACTGTTCTTATGAACATCAGGTAATAAATGTATTTTTTTCCTTTTTTAAATTTAGAAACTGGCAACTCCCCCAGTTATATGCTTAGAAATGTTGTGACTCTAATGGAGCACAAATAGCATATTTAGCCCCTGTAACAGTAAAAAACTTTGGGGGGGAAAAATTTTACAAATTTTAGGCTGCCCTAGATGAGTCTGACTATAGTCATTTATTGCCCCATACATTTTCTCAGAGTAGATGCAGTTATCTTACAGGGACATCTAGGAACTACTTTTACTGTACAATAGCACAACTGACACCAAACCATCCCTCTGTTAAAACACATTCCTAGCTTTTTGTTCTTGCTTCTTGCATTGCAACAGAGTCCAATTTTATCAAGATACATGGGGAGTATCCTAGTGATCTTGGTGCCCTTTGAATTAGATCTCTTAGGGCTGGCCCAATTCCAATTGACAATTTTCTTCTCCATTATGCTTGTGAAGTTTTGCTCCAGCAAACATAACGTCTCCTTGAGCCCTTTGTTCCTGGCCTTCGAATATTCTGTTCACCTTCTCCAACGGTGTCTTTTTAACCTGAGCTTTTTTCAGGTTCAGTTTTCCCTTGAGCACTGCAGATGGAACAGGGTACCACAGCTAGATGACGTATGGAGTCCCTGTTGATTCCAGATTGCCTACAGATTTCTGCTAGGTCCTGCGGTTTGCTTCATGAACCATGCCAGCCTAATCTTCGGTGCTATGAAAGAGCTCTGTGCCCTGGTGATGGCTTATGAATAAAAGCAAAAGCAAGACCTAGTGAATGGGCTCGACATGGCAGAAGATTATGACCTGCAAAAAATGTATATATAATCCAGAATTAATTCACTGTAAGAATGGATTTCTTTTGGATATGCTGAATCATATTCCTATGTAATTTTAAAAGTCTCTAATATCACTACCCACAGGCATGCTGAAACCTCTTGTCAAAGTGAACATTTCCGAGGACCCGTGAAACTTCAGCTGGAACTGACAAGGAAACAGACAGGTCAAGCATAGTATTCTTGGGCTTTCTCCTCACAGCAGTGTATTGCAAAGTGACATCATTCTGATTTGCTAAAGTGGATTTTTCTGAAGCAAAGACAAAATAGAAAAGGGTTGGGAGGCAAGAGGAAAGGATGCTTAAGCATAATAGTGGCTATCTTAGATCAGCCTTAGACTAGTCTAGGCTAGAGGTTGGTAGGGGAGGAATTAAAAATAGCAAGCATATAATTCAACTTTTCTTTGTATAACACTTTCAGCTTCAGGCATCACAGTTTGTTTTTGTATCTTTGCATTCAATACAAAAAAAAAGAAGGAAGGTGACAGGGATAGTGAAATAATACCAAAGATGTATTTTCTATTCTCATCTGACCTAATGAGAACACTTTTAGAGCTAAAAAATTAAAGTCAGAGCAGTGTGCTGGAAAATCCTTGCAGACTACTCTGGCTGAAGAGGTATAATACTTTAAATATGCAAAAACCTGTTGCAAAAGTCTCTCTGTACTTCTTTTCATACTCACTGTCCTCCCCCTTGCTGGTTTTGGCTGAAGTAGAGTTAATTTTCTTCACAGTGGCAAGTATGGGAGGTGAAGTTTTGGTTTTGTGCGGAGCACAGGGTTGATAATACAGAGATGTTTTTGTTAACCATGAAAAAAGCTTGCACAGCACACAAGCTTTTTCTGCTTCTTGTACCACCCCACCAGTGAGGAGGTTGGGGGTGCACAAGAAACTGGGAGGGGACACAGCTATACTTAACTATAATGCTCTTTTGAAAAGGAGATGGAGGCAAACAGTGCAGACGAGGCCTTCATAATTATAGCTTCCCTTAAACTTACACCTCAAGCCCAGAGGGATGCAGGGGGACTTCTGCCATGTGACACTGCACATTTCACATTGTTTCTGCAGCAGTTGGCAGTCGTGTCTTCCCTGGAGGGTGCTCTGGCTACACGATGCAACTCCAGGATGTGAAACACAGAGAGACAGCCCTATAGCTGCATATGGGGAAATGACAACCCTACAGTCTGCACTGTGGGCTAGCTACTGCTTGGGCTAGAATTTTCTCCCCTTTGGGGCTCTTAAAGCTCACCCAGATCGTATCTTAACCTCAGCATACAGTGTGAGCATGTGGCAGCTTCCAGCACAAGCAGAAATATGGCTTGCTTGTGCCCAGGTGCAGCACAGAGGGTGCACACAGACAGTGCACAAGGGTGGATACAAGATTTTGCAAAGGGGTGGGTTTTGTCTTGTGTGTCTATGACAGAATTAAGCCTTTTCTCTTATGTTCTAAGTAAAGACTAAATTTTATCCTGACTGTGCTAAAATGACACTTTAAATATGAAGCTACATATTGTAAAGTTTCATTAAAATGCATGCCAATATACATTTGCTAAAGGAATGGCACAGTTCTCCTCCAAAACATGAAGCAGGATTTCCCTTTAGTCAGATTTACACAAAGAAATTGATTATTTTCCTGCCTTTTTTTTCTTCTCCTTAAAAATTCTTCTTTTGCTAGCACTTGTGAAACCCTCATTCCTATCAAAAAGGTAGTCAATTCTCTTATTTCCAGGAAGGCAACACTATCTGTGAGACATCAGGTAATCAGTAGCTTACAGATTACTTTGGAATTTGGCATAAATGAGAAAACTCCTATATTATAAAAAAATATGTAATGAAATAGCTCTTTATAACTGCTTATTATTTGGAAAAAAACTTTAATTTTCTTCTATGACATTTGTACATTAAAAAAAACCCAGAACAGAAAAAAACCCAGTGAATTTTTATGTATTTATATGATACATTTGCAGGAAGCAGAGCAAACTATGAAAGCCGTGATATGAGTGTGGATTGAAAGGAAGTAGCACAGAAGGGTGACATTTATTAATTTACAGATGGTATTACTCTAGCTGCCTGAAACCATAGTGATCTGGTAACAGACATGGAACTCCAAATGCCTGAAGCAACCCCAGATGTCACAGCATGCACTCCAGGGAATATAATTTAATAATAATTTATATGGCAAGTATAACACTTGTGAAATATGTCATTCAGCACCATCACTGTGCACATTCCCTGGTGAGTAATTTAAGAACATATAATATTTCAGAGCTTTGAATCAAGAAAGAGTGAATAATTAGATTCCTACTTTAGATCAGGTACATGAAGGGGAAAGTTAATCAACTCAAAAGTATAATTTAGCAGATTTGGATTCTCTAATGACACGTCTAATTAGAATTAGGGCATAATTTGGGACACATATAAAGTTGCTAATTATTATGAAAATATTTTCAAACATGCTGCAGGCTCAAAGGTGAAAAAAGTTTATGCAAATCTTGACAATAAACCCTGTCAGATACTCCATATCTTGGTATGAGTGTCTGTTCTGAGCAGCTATGGGCTTCATATTAAAAACTGTGATTACAAAATTTTCATTTGGAGCATCTGGGTCCAGAACTGAATCCTATGGCTACTGGAGATGTCTATGGGATTTTTTAAGAGGTCCACCATTTTGCTAATTTTCATCTTCTGGTTGTGGTCCCTATCGTTTGTTAATTGTCAGGATTCACAGCCCTTTCCTCAGCAATAAGATTGAGGCAGAAATGTCCTTTCTTCCCAACACTGGTGTGCTCCAAGTCAGTGGGAAGAGCTGTGTGACTGCAATGCTTAGAAAAGCACTTTGTAAATCACCCAGAAGAAAAGCAAATACATTTAAGATGAGCCTTAAAAGGAGGAAATATTTTCAAAGTGAATATTCTAACCTCTAGATTAAAGCTTGCACCCTACAGTGCATGTCTCAGCTTCTCCAGAGGAAGTAGGTTTGTTTGGTGAGAAATAATAAACTGAGGAAAATGCTTCAACATGGAAAAAGAAAAAAGGGCTTCATCTAAACCTGTGAAAGAGAAGGCTGAGCTGTGTCCATGTTAATCCTGGGTGCTGCTGCACACCGTAGTAACAGAAGCGGCTTTGCATTGTGCTTCTGTCCCTAGAGGACTTTCAGAGTTACAGATCCTCATTTAGACAGTATAGCATTAGAAGCTTGTGTACTTGTTAAGAACGTGAAGGATCTACTGCTGCTGACTTTAAAATGCTTTGGATATCGCTCACCTCAGATCTATCTCACTTTACTTTAGGCACCTAGGAGTTATACCAACTAGTCTATCTCCTAGAATTCCTCTGAAGTCAGTGAAGAGAGCTGAGGATTTTCAGGGGACAATTTATCCTTCTTTTCTAGACACTAAGGACAACATGAGTCACACTTCTAAAGGTGCTTGCCTTTCACCATTGACTACAGAGAAAGTCAAGATATTTAACTTTTCAAGAGTTAGTGAGATAAAATACACCCACAGTGTCTGCATTAGGCATTGTGACTTAAAGAAAACTTATGTGATCTGTAACCTTCGCATAGTCTCCTTTAAGTTACCAAAGAGGAAATGTTTTTACTGTACATCATTAAAAATCTCATCTCTAGATTCTTCTTTTGTATCTAAGAAAAAAGGAAGTTATTTTAAAAAACAGCCAAAATGTGCACTTTTGCCAATCACACAGCAGTATCTTTTCAAGGGTATTGTTATAAAGTGGAAAGTTTGCACCATCATTCAGTGATGTACTGGTGGAAAAGCTCAATGCTATCCTTTTTCCTGTGAGTTTTATATTCATGAATCAATGCTCAAGCTAAGGGTCAAAGTGGTCTCCTTGCTCTTTGAAAAGTTACATTACTGACAAGTGCCAGAAGAGTGTCCCATTGTATAGCAAGTGAGTTGCAGACACCAGCTAGGATTGTACTCATTCCAGTGTAGTTTCATAAACAGACTTTCTTGTAATAATCTTCAACACATTTTGAATGCCCCTGAACTGAGTAACCAGGAGAAGACCAACTTCCAGAAAAACAGAAAATCCAGCTAGACAAAGGACCAAGTCCAAATCTTAAGGCACGTGAAATTATCTCATGAATAAAAAATTTGTTGTCTTCACCTTGATCATGTAGAAATGCCAGTGTACCATCTTCATGCTTATGCAAACTATCAAAATGATTTATTGCAGAATGGGAATTTTATAGTTTGCTTAACGTACACCAGACCCTCAGAATATGTATGTCCTTTGATGAAAACACTGTTTTCCAAGTTTTACTTTCCTGTTCTGCTTTAGCTTAGTTTTATTCTTTTACCCAGCTTGTAGATTGAGACACAGTTCCTCCTATACCTAAAGCTGTATTTTGAGAACCAGAAATGTGGTTCAGGTGCAGTATTTCAAATGATCTCTACTCACATACAAGATAGTTGTTATAAAATCAGGTATAGCATTGCCATGGCTGTTGCTGTCCCAATGCCCCATTCTGCAGACAAAAGAAACAGACAAGTAACTCAGGGATATTCTGTGCACCAGGAAAATTTCAGCTGGACATGCAAACCAGTTTTGTATCTGCCAAGTCAAATAATGTTGTTCTGAGCAGTGAATGAAAATCTAAAGCTAAAGTTTTGTCATTCCATTCTTTAAAGGGTTAAATTAAATAGGGGATATGCAAGCAGTAAAACACCTTACATCAATGCCATTAGGGAAATAGGCTGACACATGGGCAAAGAGAACCATCTCTGTGAGATTCTGGAGATTGATCCCTTACAGAGGGGTGGAGCAGTCTAGACTGAGCTTTTTAGTCTTTTAATTTAGATGTTGTAAGAACATTTTATGTTTGTTACTGTGGTTTGCCTAATAATGATGAACTACTTTGCCATTAGGGCTATGCTCTCTGTGAGAAAAAATCTTTGATACATTCAAAACTGCAAAAGATGAGAACCCATTTGTGGTTGTCAGAATTTAGTTTTGTTCCTTCTTTGCATCTGAGTGCTGAAGATAATGATGTTTTTTCTCTGGGAGAGAAACCACAAGGTTAATTACATAAAAATGGAAAATATTAAAAATAAAATTTGAGTTTAGTTTGACAGTTTTAGAATTTTAATACTATTTACTTCCAATCTCAAAGTAACCATAATTTAATAAGATAATGTATATTGTTAGAATAATTTGTTTCCTCCATATATTTTAAAAATATTTTGTGTTAATTTTTTATATCCCATTAACATAAGTAGATTTCATCACAGCAAATTAAGTACCAATCAGTAGAAAGTTTTAGAGCTAATGTCTCCATCATTATCTACAGGATCATTATAAAAAAGAACGTAAAGTTGGTTTCAAGTATCAATTTTGCAAGTCAAAGCATGAAGTAGGTATTTTTGGAGACAAAAATACATAATACCACCTTTCATTAAATCTGATTGCCATTAGACTCCTCAAGATGACTTGCTAATGTTTCTTTATGGTATCAAGTCTCTGATATAAAAAGTAATTTGTTACTCAAATATCTGATGCTTTTAGCTGAAATGCAGGTTTGTTTTGTTTTCATGCTTAACTGTCTATTTTGAAGAACCAGGACCACAGTAAAATAGTAAGGCAGAATATGTATATAGGATATATTTATATATACAGTGTACTCTAAAATTATGCCATTATCTAATCAAATCTAGCCCAAATGACAACTTTCCCCATGAACCAGATCTAAACCCAAGTTGTTATCTGGAGACTTCAACCAAAATTCCCATCATCAGTGGTTTCCTGTACAAGATAATGGTTCAACTACAACATTTCTGGGAAGTACTTCAAAACAACTCCATTTAATCATATTGAATGTCCTCCCAATGCACATTCAATTTACTCTCATCCAAAAGGCATCTCACCCACGTGTATGTTACAGCACTGCTCAGCAATCTGAACAAAGGACCATCAATGGAAACGGAGATTTGTTTCCAGAACTGCACTTCTGACTGAACGCAGGACCCAGTTGTGGATGGTAATGTGAGCAGCCTCTGCATGCCTAATACAAACTCATTCAGCTTCAGCCTTTGTTTGATTTTAGGCTGGAATTTACAGGTCTGAGGAAAACAAAGTTACTCTTCAGTCTCATTTTTAATTTAGCCCTCCCCTTGTCCCCAAGCACAGCACTGTCACCTCTATTATTTAAGGACTAGTGTAGACCTACAGCTTTTCTCCAGTTTTTCTGCTACAGATATGAGCATTTGTGAGTGGTATTGGTCTGGGAAAACCACCACGGTTTCAGCATTGGACTAGAAAATGGTTTAACTATCCTTCTTTTCAGAAGTCCTCCACTCCACAATCAATTCTCATAAAAAATTTTATTTAGTCACAAAATTTATCTGAACAAAAAATTATGCCAAAACTAGTTCTTTATTTAACTCGTACTGTAAAATGTGTGGTTTAGTCCATATGTCTTGTTTTTATTTTATTTTCTGGATGTTATTTAATTAAATGATACATAACATTATTGCCTCATGAGTATGTTATACATGACTGATTTACTTAGTTCAATAAACGGATTTACTTCTGCATTGATTTCCCAGCTTTGTTCTACTGAAGAATATTCTTATTGTCGAAAAGGTGGAACCATAAATCCCTGAGATACGAGTGCAATTAGTCTTGTTAACTGCTGCTTTAGCTGATGATCTTTATTAGGAGTATATGTCCTACTGAATACTCACTGATCCCAAGACTCTGGTACCTTAACACTTCTCTGCCACTGCTTCCATCACAAGGATTTTGTGCTCATCTTGTAGGTCCTGTTTTGTTTGGTTTATGACTAAAAGGTCACCCTCAGGGAAAGCAAAAAATCCACCAAACACTCAAGAACAAGCCTGCAAAATGTTCCCTTGCACTCATACATTCTCAGTTTACAGGATCTAAAGCTTTCCTTCAACTAACAATATTTAGTTCCAGAAAATGTTCAGTACAGGTGGGTTTTCTTCAACACTGGACAGCCAAAATCTGCAGTCTGAGTTACACTCTCCTACTCTTTCCCAAATATAAATATAAATATGAATATAGTTCAAAATTATTCACTCCTGCACTCAAGGAAAAAATCTCCATCATATATCTACAATAAAAAATGCAGTAATATAAAAGGGCTAAATACACTCACTTCTAATATTTAGAATAATTGTACTACTGGCACAATGCCATTCCAGGGATATGAGGTCACAAAGAACCCAACAATAAAAACTAGATGAGAAATCACTGTTTTGTTTCCTACTGTTAAGTCAGCTTGATTCCAGCCATTTGGTTTTCTTCTTCCACCTGTAAGAAAACGTTACACTAAGTTACTTTTGAAGAGGTCTTAAAAGAAAACACAACCAACCAACCAAAAACTCCCACAAATAACCAACCAACCAACCAAAAAAGGCAAGTACATTTGAACTTGCTTCCTAGTTGCTTTTGCCTAAAGACATTTGCCTTGCTCTACCTTCACAAAACTAAGATCAGTGGTGAAATTAAGAGAAGGAAAGACATGTACAGTTTTTCTGTGTTTTTTGCTTAGGCTTTGAATCAGTTCGATTAATGAAAACTGAAACTGAACTTCCACCAAAAGTAGGTGACTAATAAATGAGGAAATTTCAAGTTCTTCAGTAACCAGTTGTTACCAAAGCTGTAAATCTGACTGGTGAGCAACAATAACTGCAAGCAGTCCACCTTCTAACAGGCCAGAGGGTCTAAAGCAGCACAAAAAGAAGCTTTGAAAAGAAGTCCTTACACATGTATAGGCCATCCTTTAATGCTGAACTGAATCCAATGCATGCTGCAGCACACGTATTTGTAAGTTGGAGGTTCCCAAGTTCAAAGCCAACCTTCCAAAACTTTACTCATTTAGATGTGTGGAAAAATAGAATCCTATTACTGTGATATTAAATATTTATGGGCACTTTCAAAGTTTCAAAATTTTTAGTTGAGGCAAACACATGACTCACCCTTTTGCCTGAGTTTTCTTGAACAGTTTTCTGCTGCTTTAGCATTATCACATAGTACGACATTTTATAGACAATCTCTGTGCACTCCACAGGATAAATATACATAATATTCACAGGAAACATTCGTAATATGGAAACATTTATTTCTTGATCTGGTTTGCTTCAAATATTTGCAAGATGCTGCTGATGTTTCTGGAAAATGTTTAGCAACATTTCCTCCTTTGTGCTTCTTTCCGACAACAGCATTTTCTCCTTTGTGCTTCTTTCTGACAACAGCTGAGTCAACCGTCACACGCTTTGTTAAGACGTGAACTGTTGTGATTTTTCCATGACATTTATTTTCACTTTAAAAGAGTATTTCTTCAGAAAGTTAAAGTCATCTCTTCCTGACTTGATGGCATAACCCAGAAGGCTTCTACATGGAGCTAAGAAATCTGAGTATTTCTGAAATACTGAGAGAGTCTTGCCAATTCTTACCCCTCAACTCTATCACAGACATATTTATCTTCCATTTAAATATAAACCCCTTGCTTGTAATACTGAAAAACATTAATACAGAAACTTCTCCTTTCTCATCTGAATCATTTATTCGTCTCGTCTAACAGTTTACAGCAGAAAGAATTTTGGCAAAACTGGTTATTCACAACTTTAAAATAGACATTTAAACATTTTTCATAAGGATATATAATCAGAGACAAGAATCATCCTTCTAAGATAGTGAAGAATGAATTGCAGTGCTTCAGATATTATAAAATTCATCCAGAGGGATTATCTATTATCTAACAAATGGCTGGTACTGAAAACCTCTCCTATATGGAATCCTTGGCTAAATTTCTTTCAGGGCTTAACTGTCCTTTAAATAGGAAATGTATCTTATTTTACGTAAGTCCATTGCTTTTCACTCTGTTCCCCATGGATAATGAAGAATGGGTTGTTTCCCTTTTTGCAGCATCCATTTATAGATTTAAAGACTACAGTATGTTCTACCTTAATCTTGTTCCAAACTTTGTAAGATTTTTGAGTCTTTTCCTTTAGAAACTCATAGCACTTTATAACATTATCTTTTGGAATATCTATAAGATACCAAGATTATTGTGAGTGACAGAGCTGAAAATCAGATAAGGATACACCCAAGACATGACCTTCATGCAGGGATCCAAATAGCCAATATGTGGCACTTCTGTTTGCACATCATAATATATTCTATTTATGCTTTTATTTCAGTCATCCTTTGGACTCCATTTCTCCTACTCTGCCACCCTGAGGTTCTGGCTGAGGGACCTGGAGCTGCTTCAGGCTGTTGCAGTAGACCCACCATGGGAGTTATGGGAAAGTAGAAACGTGCCCAACCATAACAGGCAACTACATTTTTGGCTCCTCACCCAGTGATTAGTATTTGGGGAAGAGGCTTTGAAGGTCATTGTTACGCACTAAAAATTAAGTTTCCTCTTCCAAGGATATAATCATTAAATATTTAATTGAGTTTTTTTTTTAAGGTTTGGTTTGTGGTACAAAAAGGTTGCAGAACAGTGGATTATATTGAAAAATTATATCACCCTACCCTACCTACTAATGCATACTTGCCCATGAGCATGAACGGAATGTCATCTTAAGTATTTCTTCATATATCATAAAGAAAATTATTTTATTAACTTGTTTGAATTTTTTTCAGAAAATAGTTAAAGCCAACATCATTATGGGTACCCACGTTTTGGAAGGTGGCTTAACTTTTCTTCTGTTGAGTCTCTGAGTCACTTTCTTCACAAAGCACCTGCAGACATTTCATCCTATGTTGAATTGCAAACTATTTTTTGCAGTTCAATGTGGAACTTTTTCGTTTCTTCATATGCCTCTATAATTAGGTCAAATTTGGATGATTCATGATGTTAAATGATCCTCAAGGCCATACTTCCAAACTCTTCAATAGTACCTCAGTAAGTGCAAACCAGTAAAATGCAACAGCTATTGTGCATAAACTATGTCAAGGTCTTCTGATACTTCCTGCACATCCTAGCACAACACTGGCCTGGCTAGAGAGCTCTATCTCCTCAGTTTGTATGTAACACACTGAAACAGAGTTTTTACTTACAAATAAAAAATTAAGGGCATACAGGAGACAGCAGAGGAGTGAAAACACACATGCAAGTCAAGCATCAAAAAGATGTGAGTTGCCGAAAGCTGTGCCTGTATCCTCCACTCGTGGATGAGTTGCTGGGCTGGGATCATGTTTATATTGCCTGCCTGTGTGCAAGATTCTAGCAAAAACAAAAGTAAGGATTTGTGTATGGAGCCATGAACACCCAAGCTGTATTTTTTGACAGTTGCAAGGATATATTATACAGCTCAATAGTCTGTAGGAAGTCCAGGAAGACATTATCATCCGCTGCCATAGGGAAAATTAAATACTTTCGCACTACTGTATCCTCAAGCATAGTGCAAATCTGCAATACGGCACAGCATATTAGAGAGCACAACAGCTGTGCTATAGTAGAGTCCAAGCTGCCTTTAAGACTTTGTGACCAAAGGGTTCTGTGCTCCAGAACGTCCCTGTAGTATTGCAACCTACTCTGTTTTCACTGAGGTGGCTGGGGGCTCAGGTTAACATAGATGAAAAACTCTAGAAAAGAGCCTGCAACCCCTCTTCCTCCAAGATCTCTTCATCATGCCAAAGTTGAAAGGGAAGCAGGAACTGTGTGACCGCATCTCTGTGAACAAACCTTCCACTGCTGCACATACCTATATCCCTCTTGATTTTTTCACAGCATAGAAGACAAAACACTGTCAATCTTTATGGCCATGCCCCACTTTCCTGTAAACTCAGATTTACTTCCTTTCAAACCATGCATACTTTCCAGGGCTTGCTATTGTGTTTGTAACCTGAGCAAAAAGTATAAATATACATTTTTTACTCACCATCTCACAGCTGGAGCAATACTGGTTTGTCCTGATGGATGGACTTATTTTAAAACAACCTATGAATACTTATATTAATATCTCTACAGCCACCTATCTGTGCCCTCTCCTGTGAATGAAGAAGAATCATGAACCCATCAACCTGTAAATTTACTTTTTCCTTCCTGGTGAATTTCTTCCAAGGATGTAGAATAGTTCTGGAGAAGTCCCTGGGTTTGTGAAGGCTTTCAGGACACTGTTATAGAAACACACCAAAAGAGTATCATACTCTCCGTGTCTTCCCAGACACAATCTACGACCATCAGAACACAACAAAACTTTATAATTTACTTATTGCAATGTGTGTTCCTTGAAAAGAAAAAATGAAAGAGTTTTTCTTCAAGATATGCAGCAACTCTTCCCTTAGCCTTTATTTTTTTAAGCGGGTGGCTTGAAATACAGATGCAGTACAAGCCCCTCTCTCAGCATTGCAAAAGAAAGGGAAAGAGATTCAGAAAACACCAATTGCAGAATATCATTCTGGTTTTGTTTTCACTCCCTCAGCCCAGTGTGGAGACCCAAATTTTCCCCTCACTGTAGCTGAGTACAATTGCAACGTTCCATGTACAGCAAACACTTGGTTGGTCCACACTCACTGATCACTGTGCTGATATGGGAGGTTGCACTTCTGTGAGCTGGCTGAGGTGTAATGTACCTTTCCAATAAACTAAATTACACTGCCCAACTAGTGATTGCAATGTAATTCTAGCCACAAATGCACTCTTTTCCAACCATCCACAAAACTGAAATTTGTGTGCACTCTGCCAGCTCACTTTTCAATTGCGGAAATGTACTTTTCTTGCCTTTACAAATGTAAGCTGATCTTGCGGTTATCCATTTAGAACTTGCCTGGAAATGACACCTTTACAATCCACTCCACTGGCTGTGCTTTCTCCTACTTGTCAGGAATATTTCCTTCTGGCTCCTGCTGCCATGTGGAACCTGTCACCTGAAACCACCCAATGCAGAAGAGGAAACAAAGAGTCTTTTACATCAGTTAGCAATAGATGCTCTCAGCTATATCTATGCATTCTTCTGGCTTTTTAGCATCTCATAGGCATTTTCTTTCCCAGGTAGGACCAGTGCCATGGGTTGAAGGTCTGTGATGGGGCTCCTCTATGATCAGGGACACTCTGCTCCCCACGTGACAGATGTCACTACCAGCTAACAGGGAAATGTGAGGAAGCAAAGGCCACCTCAGAGAACTGCAGCAGCACTCAGGTTTTGTGTGCTTGATTCACTGGGGTTGTATCATCATTTACACAATTACTTTCAAAGGATTATAAAATTAACTCAGAAACTTCTTAATGGTGACATGGGGTTATAGCCAGGAAGCAATATTTTCCCCAGTAAAGTTTTTCTTTTAGTGTGGAATTTAAGTGACTTAAAAGTAAGATCAATTACTATGTTATATTGGCTTTGGACAAATTTTTCAGATTTTTAATGGCTTCAAACTAAAAATCACTTGTCTTTGGTAAGTGAATAATTAATTATATTTGAAAATTAAATCTGTCAAGATAATGAAATTCAAAATTAACTGCTGAACATAAAGAACATTACTGTATGCAATTTTCATAATATTTAAAATTCTGGATGGTAGTATAATTACAGAATACAAGCTGAGTTTCAAGAGAGCTATTTTCCTTAAATAAAAAAAATACTTAGGAATTTTCTGCATTGTTAAACCACCATCCAAGATGGTATGATTAAAAACACGGTTGTTTGTTAAACCTGGGGAGGCAGCTAGGCCACATAAAACCACTTATTTATTCCTCTACAACAGGATGGGGGTGAGAATCTGAAGGGTAAATGTGAGAAATCTTGTGGGTTGAGATAAGGACAGCTTGATGGGTAAAGCAAAGCCATGCACAAGCAAAGTAAAATAAGGAATTCCTTCACTACTCCCCATAAGCAGCCAGATGTTCAGTCATTTTCAAGAAAGCCAGGTTTCAATATGCGTTAATAGTGCCTTGGGAAGACAAACACCATCACTCTGAATTTCCCCTCTTCCTCCCTCTTTCTCCCAGCTTTTATTGCTGAGTACGGCATCATATGGCACGGGATACCCCTCTTATCAGTTGGTGTCTCTTGTCTCATCTGTGTCCTCTCCCAGCGTCTTGTGCTCTCCCAGGCTGCTCACTGGTGGGATGGAGTGAGAAACAGAGAAAACCTTGATGCAGTGTAAACCCTGCTCAGCAACAGCTAAAACATCAATACTGTTTTGGTCACCAATCCAAAATATAACACTATACATAAGCTACTGTGAATAAAATCGTCCCACCCAAAAGCAGTACAAACATTAAAAAGTTTCTGTAAATCTGAATAAAAATAAAAGGAGGATGTGGGAAATGGAAGTTTGATGTCTAAGAAGTTTCCTTTCTTCTTCTTGTTAGGGATATATCCTAGTGTCTTCCATTGCTGTGTGGAGTCTATCACCTGAAAGTACTTGGATGCACACAAGTCTCTTTCATGTCTGGAAACAGAATACAAATCAGTCATGATTTGGATGCATATATCTCTCCCCCCAGATTAAAGCAGAGTGAACGAGGTAATTAACAAAAAACTTCTAGATGACTTGCTAAGGCTCCACTACTCTGGTGGATGGTAAGTCTAACTGAATATTCCCTGGTAACATTTTCTGTGAAAATGCTTTAGTTCTTGGATTAATTTCAACTTGCTATCTTTTTATATGACTTTAAAAATAGAAATACATATTTCCTGACAGATTTTTCCTCTGTCTCCATTTAATGTACCACTGTTTCATTTATTTGCTTCTGTATCTTTGCTATTATCAATCTCCCCCAGTCTTCCCCAAAGTGAAAAAAACAGTGAGTAAAGTGTAGTACTGTTGGATATCTGTGTGTCTTAGAAGAGATAGATCTAGAGCTAACAGGCATCCTTTTCCTATTGCTTCCTAAGATGAGACGAACATCTTAGATGCAGACATCTGAAATTCAGAAATTCAGACTAGGTGATGAGAATTAGAAGATTTTAATAAAGCCTGATGTGTTTCTGATTTGAATCTCTCCTATCCAGACAGAAAGAGAAACCAAGAGACAATTATGAAATCTGAATGTCTTTATTGTTTTGATGCGGGACAAGACAATTGGGTGATTTTTTTCTTACATTCAGACTTAGGAAGCCACAAACAGAGGAACATATCTGCTTAGCTTGTTTTGAGTGAAAAGAAAGAGCCATTTATTTCTAAACAGTCTTTACAGAGATCAAGGATTGACTCATTAACTTTAGCTTAATCTACAAATCACACCGATAGTCAGTATCCCACAGAAAAACACTTCCCCACTACAGTGGCAAATTGGTAAATAATCACCTCTTCATACTGCTCTTGCTACTCTCTATTTCTGGGTAGGGCTGGAGATAAACTCTCTGTTTCACAGCAGAAAAGGGACATGTCAATCAGAACAGATTGGGAGTACCATAGTTTTGGATATATAAGCAAGAAATTTGAAAAGAGCCTTTTTGTGTGTCTGGATAGTTACTGAGAGTCCGGATGTAATAAAGAGTGCCAGCATAAGGGTGACTAACTGATGATGCTTTTCAATATAAGTTACAGAAACAATGCAGTATTGCTTCTGCACTTCTAAAATGAAAATCCTTGTTGAAGTCAATGGAAGTCACACACTTAACATTCTGCTCAGAAATCCTGTTCCTCTGAGTCATCTAGTAAGACTGCTAAGCATTCCACATTATGAATTCTTTTTTTAAAGACAAAACATATACTTGACAAGTATATGCTTCAATATATTTCACAGATAAATATTTATAGACATTTATTAAAAAGTGTACGTTATCTACCATATTTTTCAACATATTTAAAAGAATATGTATCTCACTGGCTTACAAATACGTTACCATATGTTTTATTTCTGCCAATATCCTGATGCTCTTCCTGCAGAATAGATTCTTTTTGCAAGTGCACTCATTAGAAAATTCTTCTTTTTAACAACTCTGATTCCTTTTCTTTCTGTTATCTAATTCTTTATGCCTGTCTTCCTCCCCTATTACCTATTAACTTGATATGGCAACTAGAGCTTTGAAAAATGCTCTAAGCTTGGAAGCATATGCAGCACTTTTTAATATAAAAATGTATTTATCCTTGTGGAACTTATATAGGTGTACAGGTGTCTAACATCCTATATGACTCAATATACATAGTGAAGTATGACACAGGGCCATCACTATAAAAGCAGATATATCTGCAATAATTGATGCAGAAACCATTACAAATCAGCTTCCATTTTAAATCCCAGGCTTTTACTCACTCAGAACCCTCTGAAAAATATTATTTCAATGGAGACACAAGGTGTGGTACTTGCTCATAAAACATTGTTTTAACAAGATTTTATTGTTGGGATTCAAGAGTACTCTAGACAGGTCCTTGGTACTCAAGATAAACCCTAATGAAGTATTCTTCTCTCACTGGAGCAGAAGTTATGAAGATCATGTCAAGCATCCTTTGGCAACTATCAGAAAAATCCAGGGAGACTTCCAGTTTTGCACTCCAAGTACTGCTTTTAATAATTCGTGTATGTGAAGTTGATAGGATCATCTACTAGCCAAGGTACTGCAGGTATTCAGAGTAGTCTGGATGCAATACAAGTGTCATTTCATCTGTGCATCCCAGAGTTTCAGTAGACCACGTCATGTTTGTCATAAATGAAAACATCTTTTGGTCCACAGTATTTCTGAGAAGATTTCCATTATATTCTGGGTTTTTTTTCCTTCCAGTTACAGTTTTCCATGCTCAGTCATTTCAGGATAGCATATTGTTAAAATAGCCTATATTCTGAAGGTATATTTGTAGTACAGAATCAAAGATGGAAATATGCAGGAAAACAAGAAGATGACAGAAATTCACCCCAAGAGGTGGGTCATGACTTTTGTTAGTGTTGATGTTATGAAGAAAAATCTCCCTGAAATATTTAATTTTCCCACTCAGGCATCAAAGTGAACTTTTGCCATACAACGAACCCCCTGACAGTCAGTGTATGAATCATCCTGGTAATGAATCTAACACTCCTTGCTATGAGGAGGAATGAGAAGACAGATGAAAATTCACAGTGGAGGTTCAAATCCTTGACACGATTCCGGGCTGTTTCTCTAATGAGCCGTGCAAGGGTTTATCCATCACCTACCTTTGAAGAACTTGTGGAGCCCATGGTTTCCCTCATAGCTCACCCTCACCACTAATGGCCAGAGAAAATGGAGACTATTTACCCTCTCAGGCTCACACATGTCCTTATGAAAGGGATCAGAAGGATGTGGGATCAAGGGACACACTCCTCGCCTCTTCAGATCTAAACCCTGTTGCCTGCTTGTTCCTTTATTGGTTCAATCACTGCCTTCACACTCCTTTGATTAAGGATCTAATCTAACCTCTTTCTAAAGTGAGTTTCTTAGTCATGCCCAGTCAGTGAGCTATTGAGGTAGACTACTCCAAGAAGGTGTTTGTTCATTTAAAGTAGAAGAAACGTTTTCTTCTGGTTGTAAGAAGGATCTGTTAAGGTGGATGGTGATGTTTCTTTTATCAGCTTTCAGTTTATCATGGACCAAATAATAAGCATTGAAGATGTAATATCTTAAGTGTCTGGACAAAACGTGTCAGAGTTAGCAGGAGAGAGAAAAATTCTTCAGTTCTGATTAGACCAAGGGAAGCATCTGTGGTACGATACAGTCTGACGCGTTGAATTCTTCAGGGCTGTGCAAATAATTCAATGTTCAGTTCAAAAAGAAGTGGCAGTAAACAGATTGTTGTCTTCTATTTTGTATTAGGCACAGGCATTTCAGGCTGAAATACCTCTTTCCTGTGTCTCATCCTGACAGGTATTAAATGGGGACAATGCAAACTAAACTTTCATTTGCTTTAATTCGAAGGCACAGAAAACCAGAAGGTATTCCCATTTCTTATCCTAGGTGGCCTTTGACTAATTTCAAGCACGCAAGCATACAGCAGATCCGTCCTTTCAGTCAGTAATCAGTAAGCAGTTTACCAATACTAAGAAGAAGTGGTAAGTCAGAAGGAAAAATTTGCCTCCCATCAAAATGCTTTCTACTTCCTTGTTAGGGGCGAAAAAAGAAGCAGCTTGGAAAAAAACCTTCATGTCTACAGCTTTCAGTAAGGATATTCAGTGAGTATAATGTGAGGTAGCCTACTTCTACTTTTTTGTAGGCCTAGGATATGTTTATAGATATTGTTTCAATGGGATAACATAGGAATTACTAATACTCAAAATAAGTATCTGTAAAATAATCTACAGCAGAGCTGCACACCTTCTGTACATTTCCTTCATATTCTTCCATGGGTCATTGTGTCAGAGTTTTCAAACTGCTTGTATTACCCTGAGGATACATGGAAAGAATTATATTCATCATGAATGCTTTCTTGTGATCTATCTATACTATAATATTCTATTGACACATGCATTGCTACATATATTACTGCATATATATTACATACATAAAAATACAATATATTTTACAGTGTTTTTTTAGTTTGGAAGCTATACAATAATCTTCTGTGTTCACATTTTGTGGACCAACAGCTGGACACAGCATATGGTTCCATGCTTTCCAGTTGTGGAAAAGCATGTGGGATGGGAACGTCTGCCAAAACAGAATTTTTTTCCATCAACACTTATTTCTAGGTTGATAAAAGATTCAAAGAAATTAAAAGAGTTGCTCTGATGTGTAGGTTTATAGCATGAAGATGTGGCAACAGAAAATAGGGTATGTTCCTTCTCAGTACTACACACCGAACAAGCAGAGGTATAAATGGAATGGGATTGTACGAAAGAAGTGAAATGAGCATTGACACACCCCGTTTCTGCTGAACTCTTTTGATATCATCACCCCATTCTCTTCTTTTATTCCCATTATTTACCCTTTATGCCATCTGAGAGAATGGATAGTAAATACCTTGAGGAACGAATGGGTTTTTTTAAAAAAGGTGCACATGTACTTCAGTCCTGAGTTGATATTCTTAGGCACTATTTCAACACTTAATAATGATAACATTCATCAATGAATTGATGCAAAGGTGACCTACTTTATAATAAATATTTCTCTAGTACATATTCACCCTGGAGATTTGTCCACTTCTATCTCGTTGCTGTTACCTTAGCCTAATTTCCATATTATATGTATTGCTTTTTTACTACTGACGCATTTAAGATTAAGAAAAAAAAATCCAATACTTTAGTTGGCTTTTTTTTACTACAAAATTTATGATGATAGAGACATTGCAATGTTTATTTATCTAGGAGTAGAAATGGGCACATAAGTATTTTTCCTGTCCTATGTAACTAACATTCAAGTAGCCTGCTATGCATATGCTCATAATTATTTTATTTTATTTTGTTTTATTTTATTTTATTTTATTTTATTTTATTTTATTTTATTTTATTTTATTTTATTTTATTCAAAATTTTCATATGAGTTTCTTAATGATATATTTAACATTTCCAGGATTTTTTAGGATCCATCTTGCAGTGGACTTGGCATTGTTAGGTCTGCAACTGGACTCGGTGACCTTGAAGGCTTTTTTCAACCAAAATGATTCTTTGATTCTATAATTTCTTTGAGTTAATAAAACTTCTCTAATTTGTTTGTTCTAATGACATGCTGATAATCTAGGTTAGAATGTTACCCTCACATACGTCTGTGTAGTTAACTGATCTTTCATAGGCTTCTGTAAAATAAGTGAATCATACCCTTGTTTAAAAACAACCAACTGGTGTGAACAGGAATTATTTGGCTTTGAATCAAAATCAGTTTGCTCTTGATCCAGGTCCGTCCAATAATCCATTTGATTAATTCTTAGAAATTTTCAAAGTCAATAGACTGTTAAGAGCTTGATTTCTTACTGGGAATAAAACTGCTTCCTTAAAAGTCAGCCTTGTACTTAGAAAAAGATGTGTTCATGACATTATGTTGTGCAGAGCCACACTGAAAAGAAATATCTTCTGAGCAGTTTGCAGTCCCTCTAGCTGAAATTGAGCAAAGGATGGAAGCAGGATTCCTTGAATGTCCCTGGATATGATACCTATTGAAATTAGTAACTGAACTGATTAAAAAATACTAAGGGAAATTAAACAAAAATCTATTATCCTCTGATTTGTAGTATAAATTAAAGATACAGGTTTGTAGTTTTGGTAAAGGTTTTCCCATATAAATACTATAGATAAGAATAAAGCTTGCCTTAGGAAACTGTGAGCACCAGTGTCAAGAATCTGAGAAGCTGGACAGTGTAACATTTTTTTTTCATATTTGGTGTTCACAAAAGCTTTCATTTTAGATAAACACAGAATTTTAAGATGTAGCATTCAGTAGGATATAGACAGAGTAAAACCTTTTCCTTAAGCATGTTAGAGTCAGGAAGCCAGAAATCAGCCTCCACTTCCTTTCCTGTATATCTTCTTTCCCTTCCACTACACTCTCCTCTCTCCCCATCTGCTCTATCTGAATTTGCCTCCTTGTCTCAAGGATAACTTCCTGATATTCACTACCACGGAGAACGTATTTAAAATAACGCCCATTCACACATATGACGTGCATCACACATGATCCATCCTACTTCAAAAGTACCTTTCCCTGACAATAAATTACACTGGATCTGCACAGAATCAACACAGTTGGGAGCAGAAATGGAGAACATTAGAGGCAGGGATCTAATACAGGAGCAGGATACATGAGCAGGGAATTTATGATAACAGTGGTATTGGTATAGTATAATGCCTGTACTTGCTTACACTGGGCTAGAGTTTCCTGCTCAGGTGTTTTAGCCACTCTACTACTAAATTCCTTTTTTATTTATAAGAGATATAATGGTGACTAGTCTGTATTTTACTGCTTTTATTAAAATGATTGCATAGAAACTGATGCAATATGAGACTCTATGAGTGGCTAAAGGGAGCTTGTCCTAAGTATTTCATACTTTATGAAGCAATCAATGAGAATGATGAAAAGATTGGTGAATAAAAAGAGCAAATACTTTCATAGTCTGATAGTTTCCATGAAAACACAGGGTGACATATCTCTCAGGCCATCACCTGAGACTCGAACCTAAAATTTAGATCACTGTGATACAGACCTCGGTCAGTCTAACTTAAGAAACATACAGTCTCATTTATAATACCTTTCTATCTGTTGGAATCCCTTGTACAAATTATCGTCTTTTCAGGAAGAAGACAGGAAACATAGAAGGTTTATTCCAAGTTGCTATTATACTCTAAAATTTATCAGGTACTCATTTATTCTTCACTGCCAGTGAAAGCAATGACTATAGCAAATGAATTAACATTTAAGAAAAGGAAAGAAAACAGTAAAAAAAAAAAGAATCTGTGGTCAGTGTTAATGATCTACTTTCCTCTTCTTAATTAATTTGCATATTCATAGTGGAAATGCAAAGTTGTTAGCCAGTCTACTTGATTATAAAATTCCCTTAATATTTTTATTTATTTTTCTATTCTTAATCTTGATGCTCTTGATAACTGTGTAACATCCAACTCCCTAAATTGGCTGAGATATGAAGAGTCCCTGTAGCCTCAGCTTCTGAAGCTGAGAACTAGGTCAAGTATTTCAATAAATGTTGTGTCTAGATGGAATAATAGACATCAAAAAATTAATGTACATCCAAACTATGTTGATCTAAGGTTTCTGATAGTCTCTAATTAAGTAGACCACTCCTACACATGTTTTTGAAATCATCTTCTCAAGGTGCAAATTAATAAGCACAAACCTTCTCTGACATATGTAGAGGCTTTTAACAAAATATGTTTCTAGCCTCCCATGAGACTTGAGCATTATACAGTTACGTGGCCAACTAGTCTCATCCAAAAAAAGGCAATTTAATGTAGATATGAAAGAAGTGTTTTTCTATTTCATTATCAACAGATTGTTAGCAAAAGCTGGGTAAGATTCTGATTTGTTTACTTGTGTAGAGTAACAATGTATATAATTTATGGTGTACCTGAAACAAACCATTCTGAATTCAAACCAAACAACTGGTGGATAAAGGCATCTCTTATCAGAGCTAGTACATCAGATTCTGATATGTGCTAAGGCTGAGATGATGACAGCTTGCTACTCTGAGCATGTTTGTAAACACAGGCTCAGAATTCACTGATGTACTGAATGAACAAACTCCACTTGGAAACACTGGGCTACATTCTGATCCCCGTTTCATCAGCTGATGGCCAAGGGAAGGGGAGGGGGAGTGCATTATTCACATGGCACCTTCAGATGGGGGTCATCCCTGCAATGCCTGGGCTGAGAAGGACGCAAACCTTGCTTCATGTGCCACCTCAGTAGGTTCAGGTGGAGCCCATCGGAACAGCACCAAATAATTTCCAACATCAACAAGAAGATACAAGACAGGCCTCACAACCATCTCACTGGTGCTCTGTACTCACTAAATCCAGTTCCAGTGCTGTCATGATAACTCATCCCCTGGCAGAAGCTGATCTGTGGGTCATAATGTGTGCCTAGGCTTTGTCTATCTACCTTGGCTTTTGTTTTAATAATAACAATAAAAATAATAACAATAATTCACCATTAATAACAATATAATAGCAGTGAAAAATAGTAACATTCACTATTCACCCAAAAATGTCTGCACTGAATCAGACCAAAGGTTCTTTTACCCTCGTGCCGTATCCTGACACTGATCTGTGCACATGCTTGGAGCTGTATAATCACTAGGAACCACACAGCAGATGTAAAGTTCACTAGGAGCTACTCCAGTTTATTCCAGCTGGGAACTGGCCCACTATTGCTAAGCAGCCCACTGCAAACCTCCATGCTCCCTACGTGAAATCTCACTGCCTACTGTGTGTGCTATTTACATCTGGTACAAACATGCAATTTAATATTGCACACAAATTTAAACGAAAAACAACACCCAGAATTAATATGTTTCTGACAACTAGGCAGCCTTTTAATTTTTTTTCCCATGAAACTTCTAACTTTGCTCTGTTTAGTTTGAAGATATGATGCCTGTATAATAGACTTTGCCTTTAAAGCAAAAAGAGCTTTGTCTTGTACTGCGTACATGCAAGTGTAAGATATTGTGCAAATTTTTTACAGGGCTCAAATGACAAATCCCCGCTCACCAGCAAGCATTACCCTTGTTTTTACAAAAGCCAGTGATGAGAATAATAATCATAATCTCAGCCAAGAGGATTTTTGCTATAGGAAAGTGCAGGATAGCACCATACACAAGCTGTTTAACACATTCCTGCAGGCAGAAATGCTACTTAAGCCTGTGCAAGGAAATAATTGCTCAAACAATTCCTAGGTAATGTCCTAGATATCAAAAGAAGATGTCTCAGTACTGACATTTATTCTTACGTATGACCATGAATATTTCATGATCGAGCAGATTAAAACCTGTCTTAAGTAATTATTCTGAGCTGTTTACTACTAAAATCTCTGCTCAGTCAAAGCTGAGTTTTCCATATTGTTTTGGTACAGAACATAGTAAATATTTTTAAATCAATCTAATCAGGACATATATAGCATGTGTTCAACTAAACTATTTAACATTGATGAGAGAAAATAGTAATTGTGTGGAATTAATATCATGAAATGTTTTTGCTAACTATTAAAGTAGCTGCAAACAAATTTTCCAGCAATTCTTTCATGCTCAGGAAAACAAGCTGAGTCTGAAAACAAAAAAAAAGAGTTCATTATTTGTGAAAGCCTCATAAAAGTTAACTCAAGCACCACCCCCTGCCCATCCCCCAGTCCGAACATACATTTGTCCTCATCTCACCTCTGAATCATCTGTTCAATCTGCCCTTTCTCCATCATGCTGTGCCGAACTCATTGCTTCAGTCATATGAAATAGGAAGCTGGGAGACAGAAATGTCTTTGCGCAATACCCCAGCCTGCTCCCATTCAGAAGCAGTAAAATAAAAATGATGTGAAAGGACGTCAGCTGCCCGATTATACATAGAGGGACATTTCCTTTCAATGAGCTAGGCTTACAAATAAGAATCAAAGACGTACTTTCTTCCAAAGTATTTGGAAGAAAAAATGTATTTTTTAATCTAATAGTGCAGGATCTTGATTCAACAAACAGCCTAATAGTCTCTATGTTCTTCATGCTATGCTTGCATTTGAATAACAGGTGAACTGGGGTCTCTGCACACACAGTATCCATTGAGGGTGTGCTTTTGTGCACCTGCAACAATTTTGTGTTCATTTACAAAGAGCTGCCTTACCTTGTTGCAAACTCCCACGAGGCACAGTGGAACACAGTGAGAGGTAGGCAGTGCTTGGGATGAAGACATGACAGTGTCTCCCAGCAGGATGTCTCTCAGGCCATTTAGCAGCTATTCTGTAAGAAAAACAGATTTTAAAAACCCACCATCATACCAACTATGGGTATGCCCCAAATCGAAATATTTCAAGGAGTGTATAGTTTGCATTTGTCCTTCATAGCTCTTGACATGACAAAGGTCTAGTTATTAGTTTCAAGTAACTGGGAGACTTGCACTTAGCGGCAGCTTTGACTTCTTTTCCAGGATTTGGAAGAGAGTGGTTCTTCCTCCCAGCTGGGGATTTATTGATTTTGACATTAACTTGGGTTCATCACTTTCCTTCAAGTATTTTGCATTCTTTAGCTCTATATAATTGTTCATCAGGGCAAATATAGAAAACAGCACAGCCTGGACCCCCAAAGTAGTGAAAACTCAAAATTTTAAATTAAATCCACACCAACTGGGAGGCCTCAACTCCTTGAAAATTAAAATCACAGTTCCTTCTTTCATGTTGTTTTTATCAAAACATCATTTAGGAACTGAAAGAATTTTTTATACTAATATATTTGACTTTGAGGGTGGAATTGCCAACTGCTGAAGCAAGTGCTTCCAAACTCTGAGCAATTTCTCTTAAAAACAGGATATAAAAAAAAAAATTTAGTTGATATATTCTTATTCATGCCACATGTGTGCGTTTCATGATGTTGAAGAAACTCCTAGAACACAAAAGTAAGTGAGAGAGATGGGCTTATGGAATCTGCTTGTCATTCAGGTCAAAAAGCCCTAAAAATGATTGTGAATTTGATATCTGTTAAACCATTAAGACATTTTTCTTTTTTCTTATAAAATTTAGCAATAAGTTCTATGCTACTGGGGAAAACATAAGTACAGAATAACAAGTGTTGGGAACCTGTGCAGGATAAGCACAAGGCACTGGATCTCTAATGAATGGCTATTGATGAATGTTAGTGGAAAAATCAGAAGAATTATTATAAATGTTTTTTATTTTTATTATCACATTCTATGAAAAGCAAGTTCTATTATATGGGAAATTTCCATTTGGACAAAGAATTTAATGTTAACAACAATTCATGTAGCAGAAAGATTTAAAAGTCATTATGAAGATTAAATGATTGTACTAAGGAGCAATTGCTTTTATTAATTTGTTTTTATGACTTCACACTGACTGAAATGCAGGTAATTTCATTGTACTGTGACAGAAAAATGAAAATGATGATGATCTTTTATACATTGTATGGCACATGATGTGATTCTTTTGGCTGTCCTGTCAGGACCAGGAGCTGGACTTTGATGATCCTTGCGGATCCTTTGATGATCCTTTGATGATCCTCACTTCCAACACAGGATATTCTATGATTCTACATTTTCCAAAACACAGTATTAGAATCTCTATGTTATCATAAGGTTATTAGCCTGTAAAAAATTATGTTTTTCTCTTCATCACTGTAAATAGAAATAAAGTACCTCTGACAAATATGTTTGGCCAAGTGCAGGGTTTTTTTCTGAGCTCAACAGCTGGCTGCAAGATATATGTATTATCAGAGAAACACATTATTACTTCCATTCCACTAATCAAAATGTCAAAATGCAGATTGCCAGGGACATGGTTTCTACTCACAGTTTTGCTATTTGGAGAGTTGTTTGATGAAAACAGGAAACGATTTCTCATATAGGTAATCTCATAAGCCAAAAAGGAAAAAGACTGGCACCACCACCAAAAAAAATATAGAGTTTAGAACTGATGTCAGTTTTAAAATAATTTCATATGTTTTAGAGAATGTACATTTACAGGCAAAATACCTGCAGTGGTTTAATTGAAGACACAGATACAGATAGCACTTATGGAGTCTATGGAAAAAAATGAAAAGAAGAAACTGAATTTTTGTTACCTTTGTACCAGAATGTTTGCTCCAAAGCATTTGAGAATACTTTGGTGCAGTGATCAAAAGCAGGTGTGCACGAGCATCCCAGTGTCTCATTTGACCTTTGATTATCACACTGTTTATTACACTTCTAGATGACACTGCCTCTTTGTTGAATCAGTTATCTTCCTGTCCCATGTGGGTTAGCTGGACCACCTTGCAAAACTTCAATGTTATCATTGAAAACAGAGCAAATAATGAGGAAAATGGAATGCTGCATGCCAGTGCACTTGACAAGAGGGAGGAAGGCAGACTTGCAGGGCTTAACTGGCCCTGTTGCAGATTGTCCCTGTGAAGGAAGGAGTCTGGGGTCAGAGGATGTGTCCGTAGGGCGCAGCAGGGAAAGCAGCCTATATTGCTTGAATGAGAAAAGCGCTGTAAGTTACTCTTCAATATTTGTTGGTAGCAATGCTGTGAATGTGGCCTTCCAGTTGCCATGGCTACAAGCAGACTTTCATACAGACCGGTAACAAAAAAGTGCCCTCCAGTTATTTGTTGCCTGTTTCACACTTTCTCCACTTTTCATAATGATTTATTCCAATTGCTTAGCACTTCTCATAGAAATATTCATCACCGTCTGGGGCTCAGTTTTTCATTCTTTTTCGGCTTCCACTAATAATTCCGGATATTGAAGAATGGGAACAAATAGTAATCTTTTAACTTTTTTTAATACAGCAATTGCCTGGATATTAACAGGTTATTTTTGCATACAATTTAGGTTTTAAGACAGGGTTTCAGCTGTACCGTGACTTTTTTTCCTTTTTCCCTCTCTACATAAATATGTTAATTAATCATTAGCAAATTAAGCTCCTCATCTAGTTTTTCAGAACAGTTTTTCAGCCTCAGTGCCTACTGCAGAGCACACAGACAAGACTGTAAACTAAAGTGAGCTGGTTTAACTATTTCCAGTTCGCAAAATTTTAAAACTGCAAAAATATGAACTAGGAGAAGCGATTGAAACTTTGATTTTTTCCTAGAGCTGTTGTAATTCTCTACCATACATACAAAGGAAAGTACCACCAAAGGTCTGTATCATAATTTTAGGCATGTAGGAAGGATATAAGCTTTTTCACTACAACAGACAAGTGGATTTTGTGCCCTAACTTGGTCCCTGGACTGAACACTTACCCCGGACAGAAGAAATTCTGTGACTCTAGGGTTATCCTCTGTCCGTTGGTATGGTTTAAGAAAAAAAAGGTACAGCCTGACCATCAAGACTCAAATTTTAATGAGCCTTTTATTGTACTCAGTGACTAAAGCTGCAGAAGCCATTCAGTAACATCAGGTCAACTTCAAGACATGACCACCTCAAATGAACAAACTGTGTGTCTTCCCATGAGCGTAACACGTCCCAGGAGACACTGACTGTGCAAGGTACTTCCTCACTGATGCTTCAAATGCAATGCAGATTTGTCAAAAAGAGGCTTCAGGCACTGAGAGAGCCACGGAGAGCTATTTGAAGTTCTCAACATGTGTATCTTCACTGACAACCCTTCAGTACCACTCAGCATGCAATCTACTATCCCTGATTGTCTCTCGACTTCAGTAGTTGAACATCTGTCTGCTGGGGATAATAGCATTTTTAAAGTTAATCTGTATTTGCACAAGCTCTACAGAAGCTGTTTATCAAAGCTTATTAGATACTTGAATTGCTGAGTTTGTCATATGGTTTTTATTTTTCTTTAATTATAAGCAATATAAGAAGAAATTTCTTCATCAGACAGAAGTCCCTTTTGTATTATTATGATTTTATAATAGGTGAAATAGTAAGTCTTGGTAATTTTGCGGTGTCCTACACATTTTAAACACCTTCACAGCAGGTTCTTGTTTTCATGAAACACAGTCTTTCCCACTCCATTCTTTCATGTCACTCTTTCCATTGCAGATAATCTTTGCTGGTGTGGAAGAGCAGGGTATGGCAAAGCTATCATACTCGTTCCCTGGGAGGAGTTCAAGGTGAATCCGCAGATCGCCTTTCAGGGAGAAACATGAGGAACTCCATTCAATGCAGCACCCATTGCATATGCCGATGCCTGTGGATAAACTGTGGCACAAGGCCAGAATGGGAAGGGGATTTTGACCCAGTCTTTTGAGGACTAAATGATCACTGTAGACGGAAACATGAAGCAAAGTCCTTCTGTTCATACATGAAAGCAAATAATCGAAGGGAAAGCTTTCAGTTTGTGCTTGCCCTGTATAGACTCATGCCTGTAATTGGTCACTGGTGTATTTTGCACAGGTCTGGGTTGTCATGCAATGTTTTGAATACCTTTCTCATTTTCTTACCATCCTATTCTCCTCTCAACCTAGTCTCAACTTCCATGCCAAAAAAAGTTCCTTAAGGTCATCACTTCTGTGTCAAAACTTCAAGTTTTTGTGACTGTTCCGGCAAGTTTTATGTCATGATTTGAATTGAAAAGAAAATTTTTATTATTATTATTATTCCTGGAAAGAGAATTGGCTTTAGTATTGCTAAGGATGGCTGGGAATGTAAATTTCAGGAAGCTGACAGGCCTCCTATGAAATCTCAGCTTATTTTTGTAGGGGCAATGTCAGTACTGCTGCTTGTCCCATCCAAGGAATGAGTTTCACTGTTGGAACAGATGACAGTAGGCAGGCAAATGACAACTGTGTGATGCCCTGTATTGCAAAAATCAAATCTCCTGTTTGCCACATAGGTTTTGAGGTAGCTCCTAGGATAGAAAACTAATCTTTATTTTTCAGGATTCCTGTTTTTCCTTCTGGACATGTATGGCTTCTAATACCTTTCTTGGTCTATTTTTCAGAGTCTGCACTCAGAACCTTCAGAAAAGAGGGTTGTTTAACTGACTTTCAAAATATTGACCAAAGAAATCTTTGACCAAGTCAAACAGGCAGTGTACTACTAATGTATGAAGATGTGTATTCTGTCTTTCAGACCAGGTCCTGAAGTAGAGAGAACATGAAAATAAGTAATTCAGAGTTCCTTTTCCAAGACCTGTGTGATTTAAGAGGTTCTACTCGCTTTTGTCCAAACATTGACAAAATGGCAGTTTCTACTAAATCCAGCCTTACCAGATGGGAGGAGTTACCAAGACATTCTTTGAACACAGGTAGAATAACAAATCAGGAGGAAAACTGAGTTGTGAAGTTGCTGTCACAGTTCTCAAGTATATACCAGTAAACTAAAGGCTGCTATCCCTTAATAAAGGATCTACAGAGTGCCTTTGATTTACAAGTGTGTGAAATCATCACAGGATACAAGAACTTACCAGGAAGTATCTTATATGATTGCAAGTTCACATTTGATTCAACTTCTTGATTATCATAGCTGGACCCATATGAGAATTGAATGTTCCTTTCCCAAGGAAAATGATCGTCAATATGATGCTGTCCCTGTATTTCATGTGAGTTAATGCTTTTATCTTCTGATAGCTAAATGATTAACTCCTGTCGTTGGTATGCTGCTTGCATGTGCTGGCTGACCTTTAAAATAACAATGAGAATTTTAAACCCACTCCTTATAAATACAACTCACACTTTAACTAGGAAATGAGCCGAAGCAATTTATACGAATGGCAGAAGGTGACATACGTGTTCCTGCTACAGAATTTCTAAAAGATTTCAGAGAAATCTGGGCAGCTTTTTTGTATCATTTCCCTGCACATTTTTCCTGTCTTGGTGCTAATCAACACACCTTTCAATGTGCAAGGAACAGCAGAAAGCAAAGGTAGATAGGAACAGCAGAAAGCAAAGGTAGATGGGAACAGGAAAAAAATAAAATGAACAATGTTTAGTTTAGACATCAACAGTGAAGAAATTGCAGCTGTAGCTGGGAAAAATATAGGATTTTACAAGAATTTGAAGTTTTTCTTTTTTTGGAAAATTAGGCTGTTGAATACCTGAAGAGCTAGGGAAAAAAACTGTTAAAATGAGGGAAGGCTGAAAGACAATGTCAGGAACAGCAAATAGAAGAAAATAATATACACTAAGTTTTGTACTACTTGAACTCTTACCATAACAGCCTTTATTTTCAGTCAATTTTAAACCTTAAATAAAAATAAGGGAATGTTAATACAATGATTTTCTATTAATCATGAATAATAAACAGAATAATTTAAGATTCAAATATCTCAGGTTTGCAAATTAGTTCTCATGGTGAGTCAGAAGGCAGTGACCGAAGCAAATTTATCATGTGAACCGATGCAAGAATGTGGTAAATCCTTCACAATGCTCATAAATCACAGGGATTATTGCTGTGCCTATTTCCCTGAACTTTTGTTCTTTCAAGTAATTTGATTCATCTCAGTCACCCTGCAGCCATTTCACTAGTAAAAAGCACCTGAAACTTCAGGGGTTTTATTCTGTGTCTGCGCATGGGAACTACACACATATACATATATGTGTATGTGGAGATTGCTCACAGCATCCCCACTGCTCATCTCTCAGTCACTTAGTATTTCAAAGTTTACCCAACCACAAGCCAAAGAAAAGACAGCTCCATGATCAAAAAATGGAAATCCTCGCTCAGTACTATCAAATCATTCTCACGGAGAAAGAAAGTCCCCCCATACATCACCAGTCGCTATTGAACAGCCCAAGATTGAGGTAGAGCCATTCAAGTTTAATCTCATTCTAGCTTTTTTCCCTGTGATTGGTAGCCTGTGAGCAAAAAATTCGGTGCTCCAGACAAACAGAACATAGAAGGGACAGGGATGCAGAGTGGTATGTAAGGATTTAAAAGAAGGGAGAATGAATTCATCCTGGGGTCAACTTGCCAAATCTGAAAGTATGGAATTTAAATTTTATGGAAAAGTCGCTATTTGAGTCCAAGCTTTCCAATGCAGATGAACATTTTGAATATTTAAAAAAGAAAGAGAATTCAAAGTGTGGCAATTCAAAACTAAGCATATTTACTGCTCTTTGAATTTGTATTTAAATATTTTGCACATATTTAACTTCTAAAAAGTGAGTAGGGAGGAAGGTTTTTCTTCAAATACCACTACTTGTACCGCTTTTAATAATGAGGATTATTTTAATGCAGACAATGATTCTAGAAATCTTTTGTCACAAATATTTCCATGGAAGAAAAGAAATGTATTGTTTTCTCTTTGATTTTGAAATGTGATCCCAAAATGTAGCTAGATGCAACTTTCCTTTTCTTTCTCCTCTGTTATTGCATTCTGACCTCATACAAGAACTAGATAGAGAAAAGAAACCAAGATGTGGTAAAGAAATAGTGTGGTAAAAGTAACCACTAGCCATCCAACATGAAAAATCAAGTATCCCGAAATTGAAGGTTATTTACTTGGAATTTCTGCTTAAAAAGAACGACATTTACAAGTCATCCCTTCTTCCATTTCCCACACTAGAAAAGCCTTGATTTATATCACAAATATTTTTTCCTGGTTTTTTTAACCCTTGTTTCCTGTGCACATTATAAACCTTCAGATGTTGATCACAAACTTTTTCATTAAAACAAGTAATCACAGTAGGATGTCATATGGTGCTTGATATTCACCCATGATCAGTGGAACCAGCATGAGTCTTTTCAATCGTTTCAATGAGTCCTCCATCAAAGCCCCATGGTTGAATTGCAACTGCTTTCATTTATACACTTTGTGATAAAAATCAAGCTATACTTACACCTTAATAATGTTATGAATAAAACAGATTACAAAATCCTGCAGAGGCAGTCTGTCAGTTTTAGAGATCCTTTGATGGTTACATTAGTTACACCTTTGCTTCTGATCTGACAGCATGCTTAAATAGTCATGGCTTATCCACACTGAGTGCAAGTAACCCAAGGTAAGACCTTAAGTCTTTTGAAAAATCCATATGGGAACAGCACTCCCCAAAGCTAAAACAAATAAATCAAATACTTTTTAAAATAGTGTTGAGATGCACTTGAGAATTGAATTTGTTAGTTCTCAAAAATCAATTCCAAAATCTTTATTAAAAATACATCTGCTTTAATTAGTTATGTAACTCTTTCATTATATCCCTGTGTATCAGAACAACATGAAAGGAATGGGAACAAGGAGAGCAAGCAATAATAAGAGGTGCTGGGACTGCAATACACTTTTGAATAATTTGGCAGGTCTCTTTGCTTGGAAATGGCAAACACAGGAACAGACATTAGGCAGCCAGCTGCAGCAATATGGCAAGTTACTTTATGAAGGTAAGCTTGATATGAGCAAAGTAATAGCAACAACCAGTATTATTTTAACACACTAACCCAGGAACAAGGAAATGCTTTAAACAAGTTTATCCTTCTGCATTTTTTCAAATAATTACAGCTTTCAGGAAGACATTTAAAAGAAACACCACTAAACTGAAAACATTGTACTAATCATATCCTCCTTTGGTAGGGTTTCTCATACGCTCCATTATTTTAGTCTTTTTTTCTCTCCTTCATTTTTGTTTATTTATTTGTTTGGGGGGTTTGTTTGTTTGATTGGTTGGGGTTTTTGGGGTTTTTTGTTTGTTTTTCAGGGTTTTTTTGTTTTTTGTTTGTTTGGTTTGTTTTGGTTTATGTGTGGGGGTTTTTTTTTGTTTGGTTTTTTGGTTTTGGGGTGGTTTTTTGTTGTTTTTTGGTGGGTTTTTTTGTTATTGTTGTTGTCTGGTTGGTTAGGTTTTTGTTGGTTTGGTTTTTGGTTTTTGTTGCTTTTTCCCTGGAAAGAAAGTAAAAATCTAACCTCAAGTACCACAGATGAAAGACAAACACATGGTCTTGGGATGTGGGGGTGTCGTGGGTTTGACCCTGGCTAAATGCCAGGCACCTACAATGTTTGCTCTCTATGCTCTCTCCTGCTGCAGCTATGCAGAGGAGAGGGAAAATTACCACAAAACACCAGACTTATGAGTTGAGATAAGATCACTGATAAGGAGGACGCATGAGATACAGGGCAAAAGCAGACGGGAAACTTAAAGTGACAAAAAAAGTGATTTATTAATCTAACAGAGTCAGAGGATAAATCAGAGGTAAAAATAAGCTCTCAAGACACCATTTCTTCACTGACCCCCCTTCCCTCTTAAGGCACCGCTTCCCAGCTCACCCCCTCCCTCCTTTCCAACTAACCAACAACTCTGGGGCAGGGGTAGGGTGTGGGGTTTTCTCTTAGTCAGTCTATCACAATTCTTCTACTACAAAACACAGTTTCTCTATTTGCCCCCTCCCTCCATCCAACCAACAGATCTGGGCTGGGGCAAGATATGTGGCTTTTCTTAGTCAATCCAACGCCACAAGTCCTCTGTTACAAACGCTGTTTCTCTACTCACCCTATTAAGGCCATTTCTCAGCTCACCCCCTCCCTCCTTCCTTCTAACCAACAGCTCTGGGGTGGGGGCAGGGTATGGGGGTTTCCTTTGGTCAGGGTCAGTCCATCGGGGAAAAAGAGTTCTCTACTTAGCCATGGGGTCCCTCCCACGAGAGACAGTTCTCTGCGAACTTCTTTGGCGTGGGTCCAATCTCATGAGCAGCCCCGCCCGATTGCTGCTGTCCGAGATTCTCTCCAGGTTGCAGAATTCCAAGCCAAGGCCAGGCTGTTTCCATCCTATGAGCACGGCCTTTCTCTCTCCTGCAAGGCCTTTGCAACTCTCAGTCTCTGGGACTCCACTGGATCACAGCTTCCTGCAGGCCTCCATCTGCTCCTCTGGCGTGGGCACCTCCCCACGGGCTGTGGGGGGTTCTCTGCATCCCCTGGACTCCATGGGCTGCAGGGGGACCACCTGCTCCCCCATGGTCTTCACCACGGCTGGCAGAGGGTTTTCAGCTCCGGCGCCTGGAGCACCTCCTCCCCCACCTTCTCCACTGACCTTGGTGCCTCCATGTTGTTCTCCCTCACATATTTTTACCTCCTCCTCCTCCTTCTCTGGCTAAAAAGAAGTGCGTGCTCACATTGTTTTGATTTCTTCTTAAATATGTTTTCACAGAGGTGTAACATCTCTAATTGGCCCAGGTTTGGACAGCAGCATGTCCATCATCTTCAGAGCCATCAGAGATTGGCTCTGCTGGACATGGTGGAGAAATTTCCAGAATCTTTACTCAGGACATGCAGGAGCCAACTTTGTACCCCACCCTATTCACTGGCAAAAACTGGGCCAAGCCAAAACCACCACAGGGGGGATCCATTTTCACTGCCCTTATGCCCAGTATTTCACAGTGATGGGAGGTGAACCAGGGTACAGATGACTTTACAGAAAGGATGAAACAGGGATTGTGCTGACAACATGGAAAAGGGGAATGGATATCCTGCAGTGGAGGAGTAAGCATGGTGTTCACAGAGTGGAGGGAATAGGACCAGTCCCCATCACCTCTAAATATTTGTAAGTCCCTAATTATCTGTGAGTGCCACCGGGAATTGCTGCCTGCCTGTATTCTTAGCGCCCACCATGAACACACTGCTCATAGCCCCAACCTACTCAACTCCACTCAGTCTTTGAAAATACCAATATACATAGTCTCATCCTTTCTGTGCGGACTTTTGAGTTATGTGGTGTAAGTAATAAGCAATGCTCATGACCCTGAAAATTACCAGACTCTGCCCACCAGGGAGATTCTGTGGGACTAATTGATTTTCTGCTCAGTGTCCCAACCAAAACATGAAGGATATAATTTGGAGAAATCTTCTGTGTTTTGTTTTTATGCCACTGAACTTCTGTGCTTTTGAAAAAAAATTATTAAAAATCGTAAAGAAATTAGTGAACTTCAAATGGAAAAAAATTCTGTGAAAATTCACAAAATTGCATTGGGTGCATTTTGAAACTAAACACTAAAAAAAAGTATTTCTTCCATTCCTTCTTCTAAACCAAAACTTCATGCCAGTTTTTTGTCAGCTTCACTAAATTGCAAAATTATCCTAGTTCTGTCCTTTTTTTTCTAAGCTTGCAATTCATTAAAATATTTGGCTCAGCTGCAGCTCTAGTTTAATTTCTCAGAACCAGGAGAAGAAACATAAATGTGCAGAGATTGTAGTTTAATCAGTTTTAGAAAAGGACCTTTCTGTGTAAGGTCCTTGTTCCCACTGCTGGAAGTTGGCAGAAGAATTACACAAAAGTAACAATGAGTCAATAGGGAAGATATGTGAGTGTCTATACCTGGTATTTTATATACAGTGAAGAAGCTGTAAGAATAAGCTCTTTTTTCAGATATTATAATTGTTACACTGAGTTTTTTAAATATACATCAAGGAAATTTTGAGGCAGACATTATGGTTCAGTTTGTAATTGCAAGTACTTTTTAGACCAATACCACTTGTCAGCACTCTCACCCAGTAAAAGCATGGTATTGAAAACATCTCCACAAAACAAGCACATGGGATAGATTGTAATAAATTGCAGGGCCCTTAGCTTAGTTTAAATAAGGCAATAGAATTTAGGCAACATTTTTCACTCAAGTCAGATCATTGTCATGTTTACTGAATGCAGAAATTACTTAAAATTCTTCCTAGAAATCTGAAGGGGTTCTCACACTCAGAAATTTCAGATGACAGTACCATTTTTCTTAAATCTCCCAGGCCCTTTGTAATAGCTTACTTTCACTCTCAAAGAAAAATAGCTCTTTCTGGCTAGAGTTACTCTTCACATTGCTGATAAATTGCAAACTGATTTGACAATTACTCTGAATTAAATATATACATGTCAAACAGATCACTTAGAAGCTGATCAAGAGCAAGTTAAAGTGTCAGAATGTAAAATAGAATTAATTAAAACTAGGAAATGGCTGTAGATTCTTTTCCCATGAATAATTGTTATTCTGACTAAACAAAGACTCACAGGAATAAAAAAGCCTCAGTACATCAAACAGTTTGTAACTCCATTTTTTAAAAAAACAAAGCCCTACTATTTAGAGGATTCTGAGTACTTGTAAATCAAATGATTTGTGCACCAATTCCTCATTGTGCGTCTCTCTACATGAAACCTTTGCTTACCTTGAAAATTCTCCGAAGTCCTCCAACAGGACCAGCAATATGTCAAACTCAGGAGCTAACCCACCATCCTTGCAGGATCTAGGAAAGCCAACAGTTGTTTTCCTGACTTAACAGCTTTGTCCAGGCTCTGGCACTTGTTTTTCAATTGTATAAGGTGTTTTGTTGTCCTAGACTGAGGTTTGAATGTTGCCACCTTGGTACAGTGTTTTTATTAGCACTCTTGGAAGCTGAGTATCAACAGGGTACAGAAACTTAATTATTCCTTATGAGCCAAAGCTGGTCCCCATGGAGACCCTTTTGCTGCAACAGCTTTGGCAACACATACTGGCTGGATAAATAGAGCTAGCAGAGCAGTCAGTCTACTGCTTTGTGCTGGATCAGTATTCAGATAAAGTAGCTGTTTTAAATAGTTGCATGTACGAATGGATAGATGCACACATACATTTATGTGTGTATTAATCATATTAATACAATATTATTAAATATTTAGACATTTCTTTGCACTGTTTATGGGCTCAGGTGGAAGGCTTCTGTTTTGGGAATTAACTTGATCTAAGCCATGTTCATAATAATTTTGATTATAATTTAGAATATCCTATACTGTGTTAAAAAAGGATGAAAATTGTAAGGAGCACAGAGCCATCGCAACTGAGACACCACAGTTAACCTCTGTTGATCTCCATTTTCATGTTGTTCATTACAGACGGAAAAGGTTGACCCTTATTTCTAGACCACTGCTATACTGTTATTAAGACCAAAGAGAGTTTTGGTAATCTACTTTCCAGCAAAAGCTCCCCAGAACTTTCTCTATTAAAGGTAAGCACTTTCAGCCACAGCAATTGCAAAAGGTTTTCTTAGGATGGCGTTCTGGCATGAGAGCCACATCTTTCCCACCAAGCATAAGGAGATTGAATAGAAGTGTAGCTAAGTAAATACAGCTCAGTTGACCCTTCAGAACATAATGTGCAATGGAAAAGAAGGCAAAATGTGCAGCACACTACCTTCGTGCAACTCACAGTGCCTTTTTCACTGTTCAATTTATAGCAACGTAGCATAGAATGAAAATAGGATTTCCTACTCATTTGAATAGAAGGGATGTTTCCAATCCATGAACCAACAGAATTCTAACTTAATGTGCTACCATTTGACAGGAAACCCCAAAAAAGTTACAAACCTTGGTTTTGATAAAACTTACTTTTAACTTAAAAGTTAGGGACAACCTTTCATTAATTTCTGCAAACTGCCATTGAACTGCATTTTTCTGTGCAGATTTTGAAAAATAAAATCAGCATTTACTTGTTCAAACATTGGTGCCTGTTAGTCTGGGTCTCCTGATGACCCTTTTAGGACAGAGTCAGGGAGCAGAAATGCTATGATTTAGGTGACGAAGTCCCCCAATTTAGATTGGACTGACTCATTCCACCAGCTGTAACAGAGACCTATTGTTCAGTCCAAAGCATGAAATAAGTTCTTGAAGGATCCACTTAATAATTTCTAGTATGAATGAATATGATGTAATACTACTGAAACTGGGGATACAATACTTTGAAACTTGGTGTTTTCACACACCTACATTGCAGAAAAAGAAAAACTGCTTGTGCTCCAGAACTTGCCTCCATGAAATCAGTCATTTTTTCTCCCATCACAGCATTTTTAGTGAGTGTAATGCATTTTACCATGGCAGACCACTGCTTTGTAAGTCAGTTCATCATGCTTCTAATAGTGTTCTATTTGATTTATAATATTTGTCTAGCATAAGTAAATCTGGCAGAAGGCAATTAAAATAAAGTTCTTTGAGTTTACAAGGGTTTTAAGCCTAGAGAAAGCTTAATTAAAGTCAATCATGGAAAAAAGCACTTAGCCCTGCAGCCCTCTGCATTTGTCAGACATCTGAATCATGGGAAAGGTTAATTAGAGTCAAATGAGGAAAAAGTAAACACTAAAAGTGCTTTCTGAGGTTCATTAAATTTAAATAAGTCAAAATATGTAATTCTCAACTTTGAAACAATGATCCACACACATCTCACTCTGCTTTTCTAAAATCACACATTTTCCAAACTTACTGAATTAGCATACTTGGAAAGTCTGACTCTTAGTTACACCAGGCCTCCTTGGCTCCATTTTGACAGTGAAAAGGAAGTAGATGAAACCTTTATATCCCTTTGCATTGACAGAAGAGAGTAAAGCAACTTGTGTATACGTATTCATTTCAAAAATAGAATATTTTTGGCAGATTTTTTATTATTTCTTAGTCCCCCTTCTTTGTATCTCTTTCCCCTGTAAGATGAAGTAGAGGAAATAAACTTTAGGAATCTTACTATAATACTCTAAAAGTATTAGAGTATTATACCTTCAATACCTCTAAAGCTATTAAAGTAAGGGCACGTTCAAAGCGAGGGCAAGTTGAGGCCTTGGATCAACAAAAATCCTAGCAAGTACTGCCTATTGATTCAGTCAAACAACTGAGAAATAAGTGGAGCTTCCTGAGTGATGAACATGAGTGCTTGTGGTCTCCTGCTTGCACAAGTCTTTGGGAGCAGAAGACCCTCTCTCCTTGCAAAAAAACCCCATGTCACACAGGAAATCTCATTTACTCTGTTCTTGAGGGAGGAGGGATTATGTAGAACTGAGAGCACAAGCTAAATAAACCCAAAAAATTGTTTTGGAAGACAGCTGTTAGAGAAATATACCTATTGTATATCTTGAAGGAGGCAAAAAAGGAGTGCTCAGATTTCTGGGTTTCTGAAACATGTATCTTCTCAAGGATTTTAATCCCCTGTTTTCCACTGGAAATTAATGTCTCATCACACCATTTCTTAACATGTCAGCTGTTTGTCTCCCTTGGACAAACTAGATACTTATTGAAGTAAAATATTTCAAAATTATCCTATCTACCAGTTAGCTTGGCTGACAGCTCCAGTTGCAGTGACAAACAAGCTAAGTACATAGATTGCGCTTGGAGCATTATTTGCTCTAGAGTGAATATTTTTTATTTGTATTCTTGATATTAACAAGCACTCTGTGAAACACTAGGTAACCTACCTCCTTCTGTCCTCTTCATTTCTTGATAACCCCTTACTTTGTTCTTCATTTTTAGCGCTCACACTGATTATAAATCTGTCAGGACACCTTAATAAAGAAAACCCAAAAATAAGTTTTTGTCTCACTTACACAGGTCCAGGTATGACCCATTTTTAGAGAATTTGGCTGACCTGCAGATACAAAAGCTACAAATGTGTCTACAAGAACCCAGAAGAGGAGGGAGGGTGCCCTTCATCTGGTAGAGTACCTGAGCCTTGTTCGCCTACCACAGAGAGAGACATTCATTGTGCTTCTATGCCGTCAGCACAGGGCTTCCATCTGCACAGTCGTACAAGGTCCTGAAGGTTTTGTCTCACAAATTATACAGCCAGAAAGCTCCAATGCTGTCTCCTCCTCCACAGTGCAATGGGAACTAGAGCGCACTATGGAGAGACTCATTCAGCCTTGATCACACAATTTTTGCAGATTAAGAACTTATCACAGCTTCAACTAAATTGTTGAAATGCTCAAATACTATCACTCTTAATAAACAACTAGTTCAACTTTTCCTACTTTAATAACTGTATGATCCATGTTTCACCCTTATATGCTCAACTGACAGTAGCTGATAAAATATTCTGTATCCTAGCATGAGGAAACACAGCCTTCCATGAATTCATAGCTGATTGCTACATCCAGCTATGGTAACCACAACTAGAAAGGTGGAGACCTCAGAAGAGAGGATTAAAATGAAGAGCCAAAAATGTGAACAGAGAACTTGAAAATCAGCCTTGTTGGGATGGTGATGCTGTTGAAATAGCTGGTTTTGTTCTGTGCCTTAAACAACAAGTTGAGATATTTCATGACTCTGTGATACAGAATGCAAATGTTAAACAACAGAAGTTTTGCAATACTGTCATGACTGGTATTACAAGGATCAGTGTCCAGCAGTAGAAATACAAAAAAATCAACTCTATGATAAAGTGGAAGGGCTTATCAATAAACAGATTTGGGCCTTATAGGCTATATTTTTAAAGCACACACTTCTTATGCAGCATCACAGAGACATATTTGGCTTCATGACAGCCTGTCTGCAGAGTTGTTCTTTCTAACTGTCAATAAATCCAAATTTCATCCTCTTCTTTTTGGACTAAGAAATCTCCTCCCATTTCTGTCTCTTCATTCCTTTTCTTCTTTATGATCTGACTTCAGAATCCTTTCTATCATCTCAATACTCTTCTCATAATGCTTAATTTTTAACCTAATTATGTTAATAAGAGCTTATGAGTTTCAATTAACTACCTACAGAGGGTCAGAAAAAAACTTCTTGCTGGTTTTGTTTATTTGTTTTCTCATCTTCCTCTGAAGCATCAGTGGCTGGCAACATAAGAGGAGCATTTAGCCCACTGCTCTGAAGAAAATTTGTGTCATTGGCGTGTCTGCTCACATACTCAAGTCTGACCAGTTGGACAGCACTTTCTCTCCTTGTCATGGTGATGGAGCATAAGGTTAATTTATTACGTTTCTTGGCCTTCTGGTGCACTAGAAGATATGTCTTATCCATTGGAATAATCTTGATTTAATTTATCTGATCATTTCATAAAATCATAGGATGGTTTGGGTTGGAAGGGACCTTGAAGATCATGTATTTCCAACTCGTCTGCCATGGACAGGGATGCCACTCACTAGATCAGGTTTCTCAGAGCCCCAGCCAACCTGGCCTTGAACACTTAGGGGGATGGGGCTTCCACAGCTTCCCTGGGCAACCTGTTCCAGTGCCTCACCACCCTCACAGTAACGAATTTCTTCCTAACATCTAGTCTAAACCTGTTCTCTTTCAGTTTAAAACCATTTCCTCTTTCCTGTCACTATCTGCCCGTATAAAAAAATCCTTCTCTCTCCTTTTTATAAGACCCCTTAAGGTACTGAAAGGCCACAATGAGATCTGCCCCAAAACCTCTTTTCAAGGCTGAATGATTCCAGTTCTCTCAGCCTATCTTTGTCGGAAATCATCTGATCTCTGATCATCTTTGTGGCTCTCATCTGAACTCACTCCAATAGGTCTCTGTCATTCTTGTGCTGAGGACCCCAGAGCTGCATGCAGCACTCCAGGTGGGGCCTCACCAGAGCAGAGGAGCAGAATCATCTCCCTCGACCTGCTGGCCACACTGCTTTCAACGCAGCCGTGGATGTGATTGCTTTTCTGAGCTGCAAACATTCACTGTTGACTCATGCCCAGGTTTTTATCCTCAAGACCTCCTAAAGTCTTTCTCTGCAGGGCTGCTTTCAATGAGTTCTTCTCCCAGTCCCAACTCATGGATTAACCCAGACCAGGTACAACACCTTGCACTTGGATGTGTTGAATTTTACAGGATTCTCCTGGCCCCAATCCCCAAGTCTGTCCAGGTCCCTCTGGATGGCATCTCCTCCTTCAGGTGCGTCAACTGCCCCACTCAGCTTACTTCTCATTGCAGATACATTCCTCAGAAATTGGACTCATCTATGCGCTATCTATAACACATACCTCTTGAAGACTGAATTATCTGGCTTAGCTAGAAAAAGATTTTGCACTTCATTTAAGGAAATTTGGCAACTTGAATATCTTCTGATTCATAGATCAAACAATCTGAGTTAATTCCACCTGCTGGCCCTGAATTAATTGTACACCTCCAATTTTCCTCCTTGTGTATGCAAACTGACCACCTCACGCCATTCTCTATAAAGCATAGTTTTTAGCCCTTTGTTTATTCTTACAGCTTTTATCTACATCTTCTGCAACTTTTTAACAACCCTGTTGAATCACTGACATAAAATTTGGCACAGTATCTTTATAATGTTTTCACTTCTTTCTGTAGCTGCAAGTTAATGTCTTTGCTGGTAGTTTACAGTTTAAGTGCTATTGAGAAAAAAAAAAAATCCATTAAGGATTTTCTAACTGGCAGATGCCATGGAGTGGAAAGTTTATACAACCTTCATCAGGGAGAAATGCACAGTTCACTATGCGCTAGAAGTCAGTACATGAAAATAGCCTGTATAGAAAGATAATAAACTTGAAGGGAAAAAAAAAAGAGCAAGAAACTGAATATAAGGATCTGCCTGACAGGAACACTCTTACCAACAAGAAACCAGGGAGCATGAGTGTGTTTAATACAGAGGGGAAATCTTGCTGTTTACATTGTAATAAAACCAGTAGGTAAAGTCTGGTAAATAACATGTGTATAACGAAAGACGTCATAACAAGAAACCAGAACTGAGTTATTTTTGGGAAGTGTCAGTTAATGGAATTGAAGTGGAGTGCCAAATCTGAAATGTAACAAGTTGAAAGCTATGTATATATGATAGGTGATAGATGATAAAGTACTGGTAAGACTTGCCGTGGTTACACAGTGGTTCAAGCAGTCCAAAGGAAAGAATCATTTTGTGTATAATGACAGGTTTTATTCTGTAATCAGACTTAGCAGAAAATTAATATTATTGCAATTCTGAGTAGTCCTGAAGGTAAACTGAATGAAGGAAAGAGGATGGTATGATATGGTAATTCAATTCGTTGGTAGCTAATTTCCTCTTTTCCCAAAGGTCTATAAAATGTGATAAGTCAATTCCTTCTGGGCAGCCTGGTTCCTGCAGTGTCTCTGAAATTCTGCAACCAAATTACTTCCAGTCTTTCTGAATAAATGTACTCCTGTGTTTTGGGACATTTTCATTCCTGTGAGCAACACTTCCAGAAAATGCTGGTATCAGAAAGAATACAACACAACTTTATAGTGCTTTGGTTCTCCAGCAGGGGGTGTTTACAGAGACCTAACCGCAGTGGCTAATTTAAATTTCTGTAAAAAGCTTGCTGAGCTGGAATTACATTCCAAGCGTCTTGATGGCTTGCAATATTGCACAGCAATATAATAATATCTTTGCATAATAATAAAAAGCCAGCTGTACCTGCCAGCATACAGAAGAGCAGGACACTGTCCAGAAGGCACAGGGAGTCCAGGATCTCCCAAGCTGAAGCCGTACTTGTAACATTCACTTGTTTGTGTAGCTTTGGGAAGACAAACTCCTCTCTCTGTCTCTCAGCTGCATTCACCTGAAGTAATTCACACCAGGGAAAAATTACACACGCCAGCACTTACTCCAGTGCATTATGGTAAGTAAGAAAGTTCAAGATAATGGTTTTTATTTGGTCCTCCCCTGTCACTGCTTGGTCCTCACTGTATTCACACAGCAGGACTGTAGCATGTTGGGAGGAGGGAATACTTGTGCTGCTACTACAGATAGTAATGAGCAGGGACAGATGGAACAAATTATATTGAGTTTGCATATCTGTGTAATGTCAGGTATTGAAATCAACAGGGAGCTTGTTCCATGGTTGTAAACATGGCTCTTTGAACCTTCTTTGGCAGTACTTGTTCCTGAGAGTGAAGCATGACCATGCCCTGCAGCACTTCAGATCTTGATCTCATTCCACTGCCAAATAAACTCATCAGAACTACCTTTGTGTGCCTGTGCTCCAGCCCAGCACGGTGTATGAAGAGTGGCTCCATGCATCTGTTGGCATATGGAATACAAAGTGCTCATCCAGAGCTACAGAGAAACAGAATTTGAACAGGCAGGTCTTGCTGACCTAATAATTCAACTACTCTAGGGCAACCCCTACAATAGAGAACCTGGAAAATAAACTCGCTAAGGTCTTTTCAGACTAACTACATTTAGCAGGTGCATTATTTCTTCATGAAGTATGTCATCTGAATAGTCTCCCACAGCAATGGCAAGATACCATCAGAAAGGACTTATTTTATTCCACAAACTTACTTGCAATTAAAACATTCAGCAGAAGACAGCACACCTTCTTCCTTTTTTCTTTCTTCCACCACAAAAGTAGTATTCTGGCAGACCAGAAAGTATCTTTATTCCATCTGCTTTTTCTTCCCAATGATTATTAAAGACAAAGAAATCGGCTTTCCATTTGAATTCAGAACATTAATAAATGTGATGAAGTATTGTAAAATATTTGACTTTCAAATGACAATTCAATGATCTTCATGTATAAATTCTTTCTAACCACTGTAAAATGTGCTACTCTAATAGCTTTCAAGGATTAAATATGAGAAGGCTACTGTTTGTATGTACATTGATATAAATGCACCATTAATTACATAAACTCTGAGCTGAAAAATTAATAGTATCTACTCTCTAAAGTCAATTATATATAAACAAAGGTAACAAGTAACTGTTTGTTATAGCAGACTAGGGACTCTGGTCAAATATAAATCATAAAAGCAAAGACTTAAAAGATGCTTTCCAACCAGATGTTAAAAGGTTAACTCAGAGTACAATTAGAAAAATACATCAGGAGCAGAAAATTCAACAATCAGGATCAGAAAATTCAGTAATCTGCTTTCTTGGATGTGACACTTAGTTTTAGATGCTTAGGCATATATTTCCTCAAGGAAAGAAAATGCATGTTCCTAATAGATAAATAATGAAAGAGATTGTAGTGTTGCACCAGTTCTTGCAGGGAAAATTACTAAGCATATTGTGGAGGTTTGTGATGAATCAGATGATTGTGTGACTTTTCTTTCCTCTTGTTTTCACCCATTAATTATATTAAATTTTAACAATATCAACCAAGACAGCTGAAATGGGTTGGTATATACCAGCTTAAAATCATATTGTTTTGTAGTCTTACATTCTTTTCTGAGCAATTGCTGCATTTGCTACAGGGATACCTTAAAGCACAAGAAACTTTTAGAGTTTTTCTTTTAGGAAGTGTTACAAGCAGTGAGGAATTTCTATGATGCAAAACATTCTGTGGTCCATTATCACTGGAAGCAAAACTCATGGCTAGATTTTGAAAGAGTTCCCAGAACAAAAAGAATAAGCTACTATTGACTGAGTACACAGGATTTCATGAAACTTCTCCATATATTTCAGCAGCCTCATGGATGTCATTGGCACTGGAAAATTACACCGAAAAATGTACCTTTCTTCAACATGTCTGTGCACTGTTCTAAAGACTAATTTATTGAAGGTAACGTATTTCAAATTAAACAAAATGAACTTCAAATTGACTTGCCTATCTAAAGACAAATCTTAACAAGAGCCTGTGGTTCAGGAAAATTCCAATTGGCCTTCTTGTGTCAGTCCTAAGAGTTTTCATGACTTTGCTGGTGGCTGGATTCCTGAGTGTGGTGCCATCCCCAGACACCCTGTCCTCCTCTTCCATGGAGAATGATTCTGCTGAGGCTGATGCCAGAGAGGACTTTGATGTGATACTGTATATAACAGCCACACATAAGAAAAATAACCTAATATAAAAATAATTAGTGCCCAAAATTTAAATTAGGCAGTAATATATTTTTAAGAGGCCACACACCAGGCTGAAGGAGAACCAAGCTCTCCATTACCTCCTAGCTGGACTCTGTCTTCATCTGCCACAATATCTAGGCTGGAATCACATGGTAGAAAGGATGTGCACGTCACCTCTCCAGGTGTTTCATTCTGCAAGTTCTCTAAACACTGAAGACAGAGTTGCCTTACAAAGGCAAAGTGAAGAATGAAATTATGCTTGTGCAGACTATTGGATTCTTGTTGAAACCCTGCAGCCCTGGCCCCAGTCCCAGATACAAGTCTCAGGAAAAGCTTTCTTGGAAGGAATCCTCTAGAACAGCTGCTGTCCCTGACAGATGTGCCAGTGCCAACACAGCAACCAGAGAGTCAGTTTCCATAGTGATTGCAAACTTTGTTCATGTTCTTCCTTCTGTGCCAATAAGCAGGCACTGACTTGCTCCATATCAATGCAACATGCACATAAGTCTCTCACAAGCAGCAGTCTATGGATACAGGCACAGGAGCTAAACTGACACTTGTGACACACCTCATCTGTGTCTATTCTCCTCAGGGAAGTAAAGAAGACATTTTCTCTTACCTCTTTCTCAATATAAGAGCCGTACTGTTACTGGCTTTTTTGTTATTTCAGACTTCTAATGACACCCAACACTTTCAAAAGTTGCAAAATGAGGTGAAATTAATGAACAGCAGCAACAGAAAAACATGTTGAAAATCTAAATATCATTGTACATTTAGATAACAATATTGCAGTTAATTCAAAGCTGTTACCGCAATATCTTGCAAGTACTGCAAGACCTTACAGTATTCATTGCCTGTGTGTGGTTAGTCCAGTGCACCTTTATTTTTCTGTGGTGCTTACTAAATATTATCCGAAGTGGCTTGATCTTTAGACCTGCTCTCTCTCTCTCCTCTTTATTCTTAATCTCCCTTCTCCTTTTTTCTCTTTTTCTCTTCCTCTTTAATTTATACACACAGGGCTATATGTGTGCTGTTTCAAAGACCGGTACCAAATGACTAAAGTCAGGGTCATGCATATCAACAGGATTATTCAGCGTTGAAAGAATGACCCACAGTGAATATTCTTTTCACCCCAATCTATCGCATAGGTGTTAGAGTGCAAAAATATAAAACATGGAAAGTGATGTTAGGAAATGGCAGAATGTAGATGTGTTATCAATAATAATGCAGATTGTTTATTTGCAAAATGTTTATCATCTGAAACTGAAAATACCTGTGGTGTTACCTAATTCTATTTGAATTGATAAGAAACATGGATGGCTTTCCAGTGCTTGAGTATCTGAGGACAATTTGTAGATTTAATAATCAGCTTTTTTTGAAGAAAATCACAGTATCTTTTTTTTCGATTCTGTTGATCTGTGTTTAATAAACAACTGTATAAAGACTCTTTAGATTTCTGTTCAGTCTGAGTTTCAGAAAAAGGCTTTTGAATTTTGGGGAGGTTTAAGCAGGACATAGATTTTCTGATTCTGGTATTTGAGGTGTGAAGTATGGAAAATCAAGAACTTCAGATGTTCCCAGGGTATACGCGAGTAAGGTGATGTGCAGGCAATTACTGCACATCAGGAATATAATGAGAGCTCTTCCACTGGAGTTTGAAAGGAAAGGAGCAGCTCACAGTGCCAACATTTCCTCCAAACCCTGCCCTCAATGCCAAACACAAAAAGACCTCTCCTAGTTACATCTTGATCACTTATGAAGGATGGTGGTAGGAACAGCCCTCAAATTTACCTGCTTCCAGGAGTTACCAGGAATATGCAATCTATGTAGCAAATTATCCTCAGGAGACCCCACAGAAAGCCATCTGGGAACTCCAGCGGGGTAATTGGATGACCCTAGAGAGTTTCTGCATGTTGTCTTTGAGAGTGCACTTTCCAGTTTCCTACCTGGGCAGATGGTGAATCTGATTTTGACAGCTACTAAGTGCATTGAGGAAGAAGATAATGAAAGGGACTGGATGTTAAAAAAGTTAGAAAGAAGCTGAGGAAAGTGTTCACAGCCATGAATCACACACATCTCAATTTCCTTTAATCCTGCTTCTGGTTGAGGTATTTGCACTTGCAAACTGGAAAGTTTTGCTACAAACTGGGAAGTCACCCATTGGAAGTAAGAGGGGAAGAAAAAAAACAACCTGAATGGATTTGTGGATGATAGAATAACCCTGAGCCCTGCTCTGAGGCTCTGAAAAAAAAAAGAAAAATATTGCAATCTTAGAGTGAGAGGTAAAGTATTTTCCAGAGTAATAGAGAAAAATAATGCTTTAGTGCAAATTTTTGTAAAACCTCACTTATGACAAACCTTATTCACCTCCTAGACACATTTTCTCCATCTGCAACAGATGCAGGGAGAGACTGTGAAGATAGAAAGGAGAATAAAAAGCCTATCTTACACAAGAGAATGGAAGTGCTTAACTTTATTCACCTAACAAAATGAAGGCTGAGAGGAAATACTACGGCAGTCTTTAAATATTTCAGGAGGTAAATATTAAGGAGAGAGGGAAGGTCAGTTTTAACACAAAATTATATGACTGTGAATTGGCTATGAATTTTAGGCTAATAGCAAGAGACAGTACAAAGTAAAATATAAACCAGAGAATATGTTTTTGTTGATCTGGGCAATATTTTTTTCCCTTAAATTAAAGGATCATAACAAGCTCTGTGACAGCTTTCTGTGTTATCATGTGAGAGACCCCTGCTGCCACACAAGACTTTTGTGATCCTTCAAGGGTCTCAAAGCACTTTTTGACCCTTTATCTCTGCCTCTAGTGTCAAGCTGCTGAATGAAGTGTGTTTGATTGAAATTAAATTCAGGTTAGAAATCAGTAACCTTGTTCAGGCTTCAATTTCATTAAGGATATGTACATAGGAATTACCATCCTATGTAATTCCCATTACAAATGGTCTAGACTTGCAATCCTCTATATAACAAAGCATCTTCTAACCTGTAATCAAGTGGAGTAGGACTCCTCTTGATTTTATTCTTTAATTGAGTAATCATGTTTTGGTTCACAGACTAGTGCTATTTTGTTCAAATATCATCCCTTCCAGTACATAATTTCTTCCAAGTATCTCTTAGCTTTTCTTATTTTCTTGTTCTTATTTCTCCAATGTATTATGCCAATGTATCACCGGTGTGGAAAAGAAGACATTTACTTAATCATAGGATCCAGATCTACCTTATATAAAAATATTTTATTTATATATAAATAGCTGGCTACTTCCTTTTGCACTATAGACCAATATTGTTCTAACCTTTAGCTCAGCTGGTATTTACTGTGTTGGCTGATGTTAATGACAAAGCCAAGAATAAATTAATCAGTGGAGCTATTTTACCAATTAAACACACAGCAACTTATTAAATTTCATTAATGATTGACTTCCTCACCTGGGGACTTTCCTTTTACAATAGTGATATAAAAGGCCAAACCAAAAAGATTAATTCATAAAAGCATTTACAATTTTTCCAGCCAGTACCCATCAAAAAAAAAAAAAAAAAAAAAAAAAAGAAAGAGCAAGAAGCCCCAGCCCAAAACAAACAATCAAAAAACCCCACTCAAATCCACAAACTGAGCCCTGTCCACTAGCTTGCACATAGAACAGCTTTTAACAACATAAATCAGCTGCATTTTTTACTTTAAAACCAAGTTGAGATTCTGGCATTGCTGTTGCAAAACCCAGTGCGCACAATTGCCATAGCCTTCATTTTGTCCAGCACACCAACAATTCCTCAATCTCACTGAAGAGATTTTGCAAAATTTTTTGCGAATTAGGAAATATGAACCTTGAGAAGTAGATGCAGTTTTCCCCACGGGCTTGGACTTCCATGCTGTTCTGGAGAAGCTTCGAATTGTAAATTAAACATTAATGGATTCAGGTTCCTCAAATTTGCCATATGCTACCCAGAAAGATTTCAGTGTGCAAATTTTCCCAGTTCAAATGAAGAAGGATATCACAGTACTATTGCTAGGTATAATAAGACATGTACAAAGATGAAATTATGTACATCAATATTTAGTCATTAAAAATACTCAACGTATAAAAATAGTAACACACTGAAAAATCAGAAGCTTGAAACACAAATGAATTAATGGAAATTAATAATCAACACAAGATTAAATTACATTGCCTTTATTTGACAGGAATTGGTTCAGAAGCCAAGAAGGCTGGTAAAATCTTCCAGGTTTGAGAAAAAAGCTTACATTTTCAAAATTTTAAAGTACATAATAAGATTTTCTAAGCATAAATTTGCTTTGAAAGCACCATTAAATGCATAACTAATTTTTTTTAGAGGCAATAAAAATTCACATCCAAGTATCATTCAGGAATTATGATTGAAAGAAAACCAACATTGAAATGGTCCTGTGAAAATATCCTTGGTCATTATAAAGGAATATGGAATAGCGTTCATTACCCAGAGCTATATTGTTATTAGATGTGGCTTTTCAAAGTGAACAGTCAATTGCTCTGACAATGCCTGCTCTTTTTCTCCCCTTTTTTCTATGATTAAAAAGTCCCACCAAAAATCAAGAGACAATTTTCAGGCTCATTTTTACCTTTACCACAACCCTTGCCTGCTCCTTAGGATCACACTAAAGAGCTCTTGTTTCATCCCCTAATGCAGAATTAACAACCTCTTTAGCAGGGCTGCCAAACTCTCAATAATGATGCCCTCAGCTCCTTCCAGCCTGATGATGCTGGAAGAGATCACTGTACAGTACAAGTTAGGAAAACAAACACAGCAGCAGAGTACCAGCATGCTAAAGCTCCATGTGCAATCACATCACTGTTCACGTTTGCACAAGAGTATAAATGGAAGCAAGAATGTGCATCCCACTTCAGTTTTGGAGAGAGGAAGGAGCTAAAGAGGTGGAATGTGCAATGCTGGGGGCAGAGGGAAAGTGACCTGCTTTTTGTGGCTTGATCAAGCAGCTCAGAAACACTGCTTGATCAATCTCATCCTGCAATGAATGAATATTGTAATATCAACCTGTTGTCCCCCCGAAAAGTAGCTCTAAACATGCGGCTTTGCCTACTCACTGCCTAAGGTGTAGTAGATGAATGAGCTCTGAGAAGGCCAGAAAGTAAACAGCTTGTTGAAGGAAAAACAGAAGATGGATACTCTCCAAAAGAAACAGATCATACCGATGAGTTCCAACATTTTCTGGATCAAAATCCAAAATTTGGCAGATTTCCCTACTATAAATGCCTCTAAAGCATTACAAAAATTCCAATGTGGAAATTCTAGTAAAAGAAAATTGACATTTTCTCCATTGCTGTAGGCTTTTCCTTTGTATTTTCTTATTTCCTCCCATATGCAGCATCACACTTTCAAGATTTACTTTAAATATTTATTCTCACGATTACTGTTGTTTATTTAAACTTTCAAAAAGACAAACAGTCGTCATGAATTTTTGTTGTGTATATGGCAAAACTGCAAATTTTCCCAGTGCTGAATATCATACCAGTAACATCTGCCATGACTACCATGCTGTTCTTTTCCGGAAAGATAAGTTGTCACACAGAGAGATAGAATGTCTTGTAGTCTGAATAAAGATAGGACACACTTATGCTACTGTAATACTCAACCCTTTTTCTTTGGAAATCTTTAGGGAAGTGAAGATGTAAAGAGTAGCAAGAAACTCTATTATCTGTTCTTGGAATGGTACCGTTTAACTAGCAGATTTGCCACCAACCAAAAAACAGTGATTGAACAAAAGTGTTTTAAAGTCAACAGCTAAAAAACATCAGGCTTTTACAAGATAATTTTGAAAGGTTGTGAGGTATTTGTGAAATGTTGTTTAAAATTTATACGTTTCTCAGCAGACTGCAGAGTAAGAAGAGGACATAAATAGTTTAAAAGAAGAATTCTGGTCCTCTAAGAGGTGAGACAGAAATCTTGTATTTATTCCTCAGAAAAAAAGCTTTGTAACTATGATGAATGCCAGATGAGACAGCACGATTCAAAGAGTAAAGAGTCTGACAGGACAGGGAAAATTACAGCACTAGAGCCCTCATTCTGCACTGACTGGAAAGATACTCAGGCTTGTAAACCAAATTGCAGTTTTTTACATGGCATCCATGTTCCATAAAGAATGTAAGATGAGAATTAGGTCCTTTGCTAACAACCCTAGAGTTTACTGCAACTTTTTCAAAGAATCAAAGCTTTTGCAGGAAGCGAGCAAAGGTGTTTTTGTTCGCTATGCTGTTGCTGAGTGGTCTTTCTCACCCCCTCTGCACTGTCTTTCCCAGCTTTTACCTGGCAAGCCACAGTCTTCCCAAGGAAGAGCACTGAAAAATCCCCATACTCGTCTTGACCCTAAAAGGTGTACCTCAAAACGTAAGAAGATCAACTCCAGTGATGAGCATAATGACCCCATTACTCCTCATCCTTCCTTCAAAGTCTGTCACATTTTAGATTACCTGTAATTGTGTTTATGCCACTCAAACTTAGCACTGTAAATAGACGGAAAGCACTGAGTGATTTCACGTAAATCTCTACATCTTATGTAATATTAAAATTTATGAGTGAAGCCAAGCAGAAAGAATAGACTCTTCACAGAAATATATTAATTTATGTGAGCAAAAGAAATAGCATCATATCATCATTAATATATTACATTCATGTATTGATAGTGCCTGAAACATGAACAAACTGAGTTCCATTATAAAAACATTGTGTAAACTCACAGTACCTGAGAGCCACAATCAGTTCTCAGTAGCCAGATCTCTCACTGGTATAAATAAGAGGAAAATAAAGTTGCAAAAAAACCTTGAAATTGGAAGCAAATTAATCCAAGGATAACATAAGAAACATAAGAAGCTTAGAATTGTATTTATTCAACCTGATCTCAGTACAAGAGTGTTTTGAGATACTGATAAACTATTCACATTGTAGAATTAGAGTGTTTGATCTCCCAGCAGAGTAAAGCTGTATGATGCTCTGTTGTGTGTACCTTACTCCATATAGAGACAGTTTCTGCAGGAGATCATTAGTTCTGCACAAACTTTGTTATAACTACACCTGAAGCTCTTTAAAATCCTTCATGCCTGAAAGATTAATTAAGTTGGATGGCCCTGGAAATGTAATTCTTTTTAAATGCCTCCCTAAGGCCTCTATCTCTTCTTAAATCAAGACCTTCTTTCCATTATTTTCAAGCCACTCAAACTTCATTTTCCCACTTATCATTCAATCTAAAGAAATATCATATATTTGTCTTTTATTCTTCTCCATTCAGAGATAGGTAGAGAGCCCTTGGGACTTACAGGATCATGATGTTTCCTTTGGCTTGGAGAGAGATTTCATGAAAACCTTTAATTTCTGCCTTCTAAGGTAGGAAGCAATGTTCTTCACCACCAAGATTTAATTAGCAGTATTGTGGTCATCCTTAACATCACAAACTTTTCGCCACAACTGTCAACTAGTGGTACTTCCAGACTGCGGCTTAAAGGCCTCCAGCTTTCTTTTTCTCACAGACAAACCTCTGCCTCAGAAAAGAGAACTGCTAATTCCAAAATTTTTTCCCTGGCTTAGAGTTCCACTCGTCTCTGTATTTTCTCCACCAAAGTGTATGTAAGGCACTGACTGCTACTAAATCATTTTCATTGTACTTAGTTTGTGTTACAAAACTTTAAAAAACACAGCAGCAAAAGAAGCATCTGGACCATACTTATAAATTAGGCAATTTCCATTTTCACAACAGAATAGAAAAGAGTTATTTAATGAGTGAGGCACTACACTTAGGAGTTAATCCTCTGAAGTCTGGTATAAATAGTGAAGGCTTCCCCCTTTCCACTCCACACCTGTATTTCTGAAGTGAAAAAATCTTAGCTCCATTCTTCAAGCACAAAATCTTGCTTTGTCTCAATTACTCCAAACTTATTGTAAGGAAAATGAAACAAGATATCTGTCATTAGGCCTCTGCCACTAGAAAATGTCAGGCTACATAAGACAGGGTGGTAATGTTAATAGCTGGAGATATCAGAGCAATAAAGACTCTGGACCAGTTCACACCAACAAAAATTAGTGGCTGCACTTATTAAAATATTCATTTGTTGTTTAATGATAGTTTTAAATGATCATTTATCTACTTTAACATCTTATTAAAAATTAAAAGATAGATGCATGGCCATTAATATACGCATTACCAGAGATAAAATGTAAATTCAGGTAAATGTTTGTGAGTATAGACCTTAATCATACTAATGTCTTTCTATCCAGGATCTGTCTCTCAAAAGCTGGGAGTCTGAAATAGAAACTAATCCAAAGATCGAAGGGTAATGTTCCTTCTTAAATGTCTTCATCAAACTACTTCTGATGCCTTTAAACTGAACAAAATCAAATCATTCTTCTGGAGGACTTGAAAGCACTTTTTTCAAAGACAGAAGCAGAGATGTAACACTGCTGCAAAGAGGAGGAATTCCCTCTGGGAAGTATCTGGCAGATAGACCTATCTGAAGTGATGAGTCCCCATCTGTTAGGCTGGTAGTGATGAAGAGGTAGTCAGGAAACTGTAGTGAATCCACTGGCAAGTTACCCAGGAGAGTCCAAAGTCCTGTGATTAATGGTGCTGAATGCATTTTTGCAAAAGTTGGGAGAAAGGAAGAGAAATCCAAGATGGCACAATTTGCCATTGACTTGGCATTCATAAAAGAGGAACAGAATAGAATAAAGACAGAAAAACTGGAAGCTTCAGCCCAGGTGGTTGGGGAAATGCACTTTAGGTTCAACAATGGAAATTAATAAACGTGAGCAGAACTAATGTCCCCTGCTCCAGCACCTGCTTGGGAACTCAAGAATATTGTTAAATGAAAGAGTTTGGAGTTAGCAGGAAGCAGGTGATGGCAAGTGATCACCAGAAAGGAGATGTTCTGGTAGTCCAGAGCAATTAAGTTTGTATCACCAGAATAAACAATCCCAGAGCAGTAGTCCTCTCGCTCCTGCTCCCTAACATAAAACACACTAAACTGTGAAAGACAGCATCACAGCAACCTGTTTGAGAAGAACTTTGCTACTGATTTTCGTAGCGTATCCTTAATTTTCGCCCAGTTGCTCCAAGGCTCCAGCTGCCCATCCCAGCCCTGCAGGCAGAGTGGTGGCTGGCTGGTCCCTGATGCTGTGCACCCTGCCAGGGAGCTGGGTGGCTGCTGGCCCAATCACTGTGGGCAGCTCATCAAGCAGAAGTGTTAACAGGAAGAGATGCATTCTCCAACATAAAAGAATCACACATTTTGCTCATTACAATGCCACAGACACTGCCCTCTCCAAAAGCTGATAAGCTACAAGTGTAACTGATCTATCTTATCTCCATCCTGCTATATCACACTCCTCCCCTTTGCTGCCTGGGTCTGTTTCTTATACAGACATATATATCTTGCTTACAGAAACACTTTTTGCAGAAAGTTCCTGATGTGAAAGGGAATCGATGCAGATAGCAACAACATGGCCTTATTAAATTTTATAACCTGGAAGTGTATGAAGAAGCAATAAATGTTTTCCCTGCCTGTGATTTGGGGCAGCTTTTTTTTTTTACAGGTTTTCAGTTAATCTTGACCTGACAAGCACTCAAATATGGATCTCAAGGGATAAACCTTTAAAAAAAAAAGAAAGTTGGCTTTAAACTGTATTATGCAATTCATGAAACAGCATGAACTCTGTAATAAACTATATCATGCAACTCAGGAAATTCATTATACTATAAAACCCACTTCAACATCCTCAACAATAAGACAGAGTATCTGTAGTGACATAGTAATTTATTGCAGTTTAATATATAACTAACTGTTGAGTAAAAACATTAAATGTAATTTGACATAGTAAAAAATTGTATGCAACAAACTCAATTTAATTTAATATTTTTTATTACCCTTTTGTCACTAGTATTTCAAGAAGATGGGCTGCATGGTTCATGCATTTATTGTGGCTGAAGCTCCAAGAAATTGTTTCAATTGATTTGAACACTTAATCTGCTTCTTTGTTTACATTTGTGATTGAATTGCTTTTACCTAGTTACTTTTGAAAATGGCAAAAAAGAAAATAAGGAATCAAAGAAAATGCAGTTTAAGAGAAATCAAACACTAGACTATACTTTTGAAGTCCTGGTAATGAGTGGAACAAAAAGAACTCTGTTAATTTTTAGGAGGTCTTTTTTTGGGGGGTAGAAGCAAATTCTTCCCTTGAAGCTTCATTGTTTATATTCAAAAAAGAAGGAATAAAGTAGATACTTTGTAAGCCACAAACAAATGTGAGTTAGACTGTCTGAACTCTCTCAACTTCTGCCTGTTTCCTGAAGGGAAGGGGTTTATCTATCTTTGCACCCCTTTATCTTTGTATGTCTTAGACATGTGGGTTAGAAATGACAGATCTCTCAAAGACAGGGAGTTTAAAAGCGTACATGGGGTTTTTTTCCTCTTGCTATCATCTGTGGAATCAACTTTGTTAGGAGAAGTAATCCAGTAACAGCAATAGCCCATGACAGTTTGATTAATACTCAGTTCTTGATATTTACACAATATTTCTGGTTCTCTATAGCAGTCTCTCAGCAGTCTGTGTTGTTTGGGGACAATCAGAAATCTTTCTGATGCTGTCTAGCATATACTTTTGCATTTGTATGTCTGTCTTAGTGCTACATGAGAGAATAAATAAACAAATAAATAAATAATGCTGTCATTTGTCTAGTCATCTCAATGAAGTGCACTAAGAAGAATGGTTTGAGTGAAATGAAGCTGTCTCATCAAATGTGTTTTTATTAATCTTTCAGGTAATTAAACAAGCTAAATATGAACCCCAGTGCTCAAGGACTCTGTGATTTGTGGCTCTGAGTCCATAAGACAACAAATGATTTAATGTGAAATATAAATACTGAGAACAACAGGACTCACTTTAGCCATTAGAAAACGAACGTTATTTGATAATATTCACGGTGCAAAAGGCTTAACTTCTCATCCTGCTGCTGACAATATCTATGGTATCTTCTGAGGAACATCTTCATAAACAGAGTGAGACACTTGGAGGAATGTGAGGTGTTGCCTCAAATTGCAATGTTCTTCAATTCTTTTTCCTCTTATATTTCTTTCTTATTTATGTTTATCAAGATATTTCCAACTCAGCTGCCTCTGATGACTGTTACTGTGAAAGTGGTATATAAAATACAGAGGCTGCTAATAATTTAGATCTTTGCTATCAAAGCCAAAATATTAAACTTGTCTCCCCAAACCCCCAACGAAGTCCCAAACCAAAAAAAGCCCACAAAAAGCAGGCAAAAGCAATTTATTATACGCTTGAGTTAGGTATCTTAGTAACATTGTTTGCTCTGTAAGGGAATTGTGCTTTCTTGAGGTAATTAGGTCCCAGGTTGATTCATTCTCTCCTCTTTTACAGAATGTGTTGCATTATTACCACTTGGAAGACAGAAAAGCCCTATGCAAAAGGCACACTTATCTATCAAACATATTGTATTTTTGGATTGTGTTTTTCTGGATAGAGACGATGAAGAGAGCATTGACAGCACCAGAAAGTGCATTACAGCTTACAAATTGATAGGATGTAACACCTCACCCTTGTTAAGAGGGACTCTGATTTTGCACCCTGATTTTTTATTATAGAATATATTTCCCTCCGAACAGGGAAAAATTAAGTGTAAAAAAAAAAAAAAAAAGAGACACCTATTTAAGGAGTCTCCACATCCTCCTTGGATGGGGATAGTTCTTCACAACCAACTTCAGTACACCAGTGTAATTGTTTAGATCTCAGTGGGGCAAAGGCCTTGTCCCTGCAGCAGTGATACTTCAGAGGAAGGAGAGAGGTCTGACATACCCCTCTGCGTAACATTCTTATGGACTAGCTGAAGGCAGCCCCTAATCAGGATGTACATTGCACTTCGGGAGCACTGAACTCTTGAGGAGGAGGCAGAGGAGCTCCCACAGCTGGTCTCAGCCATGCTGCTTTTCCAGCCTGGAGGTGCCTAAGTATGTGCTCTGGTGATGTACAGACAGGGGAACAACTGAATCAATGAAAATAAGGCTCTTTTTTTCTCTTTTTCTCAACATGGATTTTAAGACCAGAAAACAATTTAGAGTTCTGATGTGGATTTAATTCATCCCTCTTTAGACAGCTTGCTGTAGTGATTAATGTCTGTAGTGACAAAAATCTGGTGACTCCATTATGTGAAAGAAGTGGAAGGGAAACCTTTCTGGATCCCCCAACCATCCTGATCACAGCAGAGACATAGAAAGGTGAGTCTCCTTAAAAAGGTGGAACTCCCAAGACACACAGAGACATAATAAGAACAGAATAGAATTAACATAGAATTAGAATCATAAAATCATTTAGATTGAAAAAGACCTCTAAGATCATTGAGTCTAACCATTAACTCAGCACTGCCAAGTCCACCACTAAACCATGTCCCTAAGCACCACATCTACATGTCTTTTAAATACCTCCAAGGCTGGTGCCTCAACCACTTTCCTGAGCAAGCCTTACTGTGAAGAAATTTTTCCTAATGCCAATCTAAACCTCCTCTTATGCAACTTGAGGCCATTTCTTCTGGTGTTACCACTTGCTACTTGGGAGAAAAGGCCAATCCCCACCTTGCCACAACCTTCTTTCAGGTGGTTGTAGAGAGCAATAAGATACCCATCCAGTCTCCTTTTCTCCAGGCTAAACACCTTCATCCCCCTCAGTTTCTCTTCATAAGACCTGTGCTCCAGACTCTTTATGAGCTCCTTTGTCTTCTCTGGGCCTGCTCCAGCATCTCAATGTCTTTCCAAAAACTGGACATAGCACTCGAGGTGTGGCCTCCTCAGTGCCGAGTACAGGGGGACGACCACTGCCCTGGTCCTGCAGGCCAGGATGCCACTGGCCTATTTCTGATACAGACCAGTATGCCACTGGCCTTGCCCATCTGGGCACACACGGGCTCATGGTTCAGCTCTTGTCAACCAGCTCCCCCAGGTCTTTTTCCACCAGAAAATTTCCAGCCATTCTTCCCAAGGCTGCTGTGCTGCACAGGGTTGTTGTGCAGGACCCAGCACTTTGTTTTGTTGAACTTCATCTAATTGGCCTCGGCCTATCAATCCAGCCTGTCCAGATCCCTCTGCAGAGCCTCCCTACCCTCCAGCAGATCAACACTCCTGCCCGCCTTGGTGTCATCTGCAAAATGATTGAGGTTGCACTTGATCACCTTGTGCAGGTCATTGATAAAGGTATTAAAGAGGACTGGCCCCAATACTGGCAGCCCTGGGGACACCATTTGTGACCGGCCACCACCTGGGTATAATTCCATTCACTACCGCTGTCTGGGCCCAGCCATCCAGCCAGATTTTACCCAGTGAAGAGTGCACCTCTCAAGCCATGGGCAGTTAGTTTCTCCAGGAGATGCTGCGGGAAACAGTGTCAAAGGTTTACTGAAGTCCAGGTAGACAATATCTGCAGCCTCCCTCTCATCCACTAAGTGGGTCATTTTGCCATAGAACAAGAACAACATGGCCAGGCAGGACTTGCCTTTCACAAACTCCTGCTGGCTGGGCCTGATCCCCTGGTTGTCCTGCATGTGCTCTGTGATAGCACTCAAGATGATCTGCTCCATACCCTTTGCCAGCACTGACAGGCCTGTAGCTCCCTGGATCCTCCTTCCAGTCCTTCTTGAAGATGGGCATCCCATTTTCAAAGCTCCAGGCAAATGGGACCTCCCCAGTTACTCAGGACTGCTCATAAATGAAAGAAAGTGACTCTCTCAGCACTTCCACCAGCTCCCTCAGTAAGGTTGTGTGGATCCTATCTGAATTTTCTAAGTGGTGTAGCAGGTCGCTGACCATTTTCCTTTGGATTAGGGGGCTTAATTCTGGTCCCTATCCAGGTCTTCCAGCTTGGGGGCTGGGTATTCAGAGAAAAACTGGTCTTCCTATTAAAGACTAGGGTAAAGAATCATTAGGTACCTTGATCTTTTCATCATTCTTCATCACTGTGTTTCCCTCCATATTCAATAAAGGATGGAGATTTTCCTCAGCCCTCCTTTTGTTGCTAATGTATCTACAAGAAAAATAATATTGTCTTTTACTGCAGTTCTTCTTTAATTGGATAAGGAAATAAATCAATTAATATAAAGCTGCTATATGAAAGGTGAATATGCCATGCAATTTTTTCTGTCTTAAAAATCATAAGGAATAGTGATAGGCTAACATTTTTCTGTAACAGCTTTGCACATTACATCGTGTTGCTCAGTAAAACCATTAGGTTATTTTTGTCTAATGCGGGAGACTCAATATGTTGGAACTGAAATAGGACACGACTTTGCAATCAGCTCAGAGAACCAGGTATTTTAATTCATCTGCATCACCTTTGTGGAGAGGTTGAGTAACATTTCATCATTTTAGCCCAAAAGTCAAGTCAGCTTCCAGATTCATACACATTTCTACCTCTTTTTTGTATCTTGCTGTCCCTTATATGATTATTAATTGGCACAAAAGGGTGTAGACTAAAATTGGTTAGGTGTCAATTGAGTTTTCCTCCTAAGAAATTCTAAGTACATACAAAGAACAGAAAATCATTAGAGAGCAAACTGACTTTCACTAAGGTGAATGAGATGTGTTACGTCTGCAGATTCATCAAGCAGACTGATATAAATACCATCAAGTTTTCTGTTCCCATCAGTGCAAACAAACAAGACCAAGAAAAACCCTCAGGTAAAAAGCTCATTCATTGCCAGAAGTTTGCAAATTAAATAAAACCATCCTTAAACCTGTGCAGTAAGCTTTTTCATCTTCTTTCTGTACCTGTTTAGCCATTTGAGAAGTAGGAAGTGTGCCTTACTTGGTGCCTAAAAGATTTCATGTGTTGATTTTCCCTTTCTTCCAGACTTTTCAGACTGTTTCACATGACCTTTTGTGTGATAAGACCCTTCAGATAAATATTCTCCAAGGGGTCTCTACCTGGGCAAGTTCCTGGTGTTAATTAGACCTGTGTGCCTTATTGCTGCTGTTGTGGAGCACACACATAGTGTAGCCCCTGTGAAGTCAAGCTGCAGTGCTCACAGGATTAATCACATCTACCATTCACCATCTCAGGATAGAAATTATTGCAACAAATGCCTGTTAATATGCAAATGAGGCCTCTCTTGCTTCAAGCATCGTCCTGTAATTACTCAGCTGTTTCTCGAGTGTGATTTATTGAATCAGCAACTTATGAAGATGGAACAGCATAACTTAATTTACTTGTGTAGCTTCATTAATGGTTAAGGGGTAGAAATATGCAGTGTGTCACTATTCACAAATAGTATTTGTTAGCACTAGAAGTTGATATGGTTCATTTAATTTGTCTATGCAAATTCACTTACACCATGTTCTGAAATCAACAGCTCCGCAACAAGCTTTGCTTGTCTCAAATGTTTCCTGCAGCATTCCTGCTCATGGCTTGAGCATCTAGCTTGAAGACAAGCTCTGAGAAAACAACAACAGCTGGTGCTAAACAAAAATAATTAAATAGTTAGATTAATTGAGTAATGCCAATATTTGGTAATTAGTGAGGAACTGACTGCATTCCTTGCTATTGTGTCACTGCTGAACACAAAGTGAAATGAAAACTGTATGTATTTTAGAGGTTGAAACAACATATGTAACCATCAAAATAACTGTGTGCTGTAATTTCATTGATGATTAATAATATGTTAGAATTTGAGTGCTGAAGGCAATAATTTATAATGTTAATCACTAAGAGGCATAATATATACAGCTTTAATTCTGTTCTTTCAGTTGCTTTGCACTGCGGAATATCTCAGCTATCGGAATGGTGGGAAATGCAGATTAAACTTAAGAGTCATATTCTAGAAACATTTTTTTTTTTTATATCACAGATGTTGTATTTTCATGAGTCTATTTTGTGTTTGAATCCTTTTTTGTCACTTCAGGTTTCTCATTTCTGCTCCAGATGTCAGTAAAAATTATTTTTTCCATAGTTTCTCTGCTTACCACTTTCTTCAATTTCTTTGTAAGTTAATTTTGGCAACATTGTTTTGGGTTTTTGTGGTGAGGGTTTGGCAAATATGTCTGCAAATGAAACTCTTCAGGCAAAGTGAAGGATGGTCTCAGAGTATTCTCTTGTGGTATTGATAACCCCTTTGAACAGGAAAGTCAGATCTTCTAAAGGAAATCTATGGGTGTGTCATGTTTTTCTGCGCAAAATTTTTGGAACAAAAGAGTTCATGTTTGTCCGAAAGTGACAGGGCATGGCAGGCAGAAGCAATTTCCTTGAACTTAAAGGAATTTGTCATTGTAAAAACTACATGTACAGGATTAAGTTCTGAACAACAAATTCCTTCATGATTTCTCCCATCAACTACTTCTTCATTCCAAGAACTGGGCCTTTGATTTACATGATGTCAGCTATAGCTTTGAAGATTATTTAACAGGAAAAAAAAAAAAGATGAAATCTGGCCTTGATATAATTAGAAACATTTAAAATATATCTTAAGAGGGTATAAAGAAAAGTGACCATGGAAATTAATCCCTTTTCTTGCTAAAGACACCATGGAGTTTTAAAAAGATACTTGAAATCCAGAGAACTAAGTAGCAACCAGCATTTCAGAACTCAGATCAGGGGAATGATTATTCTTTCCTTTCTGGTAAAGTCTTTTAAACCTCTGACTTTGTACTGGCAGGAGAAACACTCATTATTACATATGACAAAGAAGTCTTTCTTTCAAAACATCTTGTTAAATCACCAGCAGAGTTTGGTACCAAGGTTTAGAGTGTGGGAATAATGACAGCCAGCTGCTCAGCCATGTGCAGTGGGTGCTATCCCCATGAGAAAGGTCAGAGAAGGATTACAGGATGCCAGTTAATAATACACATCTGAAGCAATGATCCTCACAGGGCCATCAAAACTGCAATAGTCTGTGGATGATTGTGTTTTGTCTTTTAAACCGGGCACTGGCACTCAGGTTTGTATCATCACAAAAGAATAATATGAGATGGCATCAGAAAGAGAGGTCTTCTGTTTTGCTTCTTTTAATTACTGTCCAAGGAGAAAATGGCCTTTACCGATGACTTCAACAATAATTGTTATGGTTTTCATAAAGGGTGACAGTGTAAAATGAGAGACAAGGAATTTTCTCAGATTTTTTTTCCCTTAAAAAGACCTTTACCTTGATTGGAGTGAATGTGGTCCTCTGACAACCACAGCTATATGTATCTTTTCATTATGTGATGCTTTGTAGTAACAATGCAATATTTTAATTGTCAGCACTGAGGAAGGTGGGAAGTAGAAGAGAAATAGAGATGTGCTGGGGAAGCTGGGCAATTGTGTAATGGGCCACACAGTCTCAGGAATATATGAAGGGTTTATTTGAGGCTGAAACTGAGATACAAAATCCCCCAAAATGTTCTAAAAACCTATATTCCCTTCTTTTTTTACTCCTCCTTCCCATCCCTCCTCTGAGCATTTTCTTCTGTCCCTCACTGATGACTAGGACAGTGTTAGATCAGATCTTAGATATCAAGGAAAGCAGATCCCTAGCAGGCTCCTTGATCCCATACATCTCATCACCTTCTTTACTTGTTGCTCATGTGACAATTCACCAAATTACAGTGCCAGCAAGGGTGAAAGGTCTGGCCTACCTGAGCTTGATTCAAATGAGAAACAATGCTGCTTGAACGTTTACCAGACCAGATCCTAGAAGAAGAGAGGTGCCAGCTGAGCCTTTGTAATTCCCTTCACAAGGGGTCAGTGGGCAGGAGAGGGTTGGTAATGTGAGGCTGTATTTTGTTCAGTCTTGTCTCATTCTAGTTACTATGACAATTGATCTTGTTGGGTACCGACCCCTGAGAGGCTTGCTTTTGGGTGGAAACAGTCAGAGAGTAAAATGGTGCTGAAATCTCCTCCAGTTCCAATATCCTCTGCTTAAATAACCTCCCTCTCCCATCCATCTGTAAAGTGGGATCCACCAGCACCCACATGTGCAAGCACCTGGACTGTGCTTCAGCACAGGCAGGGAGAGGGAAACACCACCAATTGCAAGGAAAGGGTCCAAGAGACTGCCTCAGCCATCCTCCTACACTGCTGCTTGGGCAGCCCTAGGAGCTGTAGGACAGCAGCCACAGAGCTAACATTGCTATATGTTGCTATAGTGTCAGTATCCAATAATTTTGTTATCCTGCAGTAGAGTGGACAATTCAAATTGTGATATTCCTAGAATTCTTGCAATACCATTGTCTATTGTTATGCTGTTTCTAGCTTTGGCACTGGCCTGCCTGGGGAAAATTACACAATCTTTATGCTTCATTTTCCTCCATCAGGAAGCTAATTTAATTGTAGAATTACATTACTTTACAGTGCTATGGGGACATAATATGTCAAATCTTGAAGCAGAGCACCTGCCTCTGAGCAGAATAGTGTTTCATATCATAATCTCTACCACTTAGTGTTTACTACCTCAGATGTACTGCCCCTCCCACATAGCTTCTCTGCTACAGGACATACAAAGCTGTCTTGGGTGTCTCTGTGTCTACAGTCATCAGACTTCCAACAGTTTTCACAGAATCACAGAATATTCTGAGTTGGAAGGGACCCACATGCATCATGGAGTCCAACTCTTAAGTGAATGGCCCATACAGGGATCTAGCCTGTGGCTGTGGCAATATTAGAGACATTCTCTTATCAGCTGAGCTAATTTTGATTCGTAAGTAGATGAAATTGAGTGTTCATTGCTGCAGAGGAGATGGTTGGGCACTAAGAGTCACAAGACTATGCTTATGAATGTGAGAAGGCATCCAGATCTGCAATTCTCTCTTGCCAGGTCAGTGTACTCACACAAAACCCACAGCAGAATTATTTTACAATCAAAAGAGGGCTTTATTGAAAATAGACAATAACTAACCTATGACCATAGGATATTGATGTCCATTGTTGAGATTATAACATCCAAGTCAACACAGTTTCTGTTTGCATTATAGTCTCACCTCCCTCTCCTTTACACCTCCATCTCAGCTTTTTCACAAACTGGATTAGTGCTAGCCCAAATGTGCTACCTTTACCTACACAGAAAGATAGTAGGTCCTTCATGTCACCTTCACACTATGGGTGGGCTGTTAAATTTCAATAAGCTGCTTCATGATAAGAATGCCGACAGCACAACACTGGACAGTACTGATTGCTCTCTTTACCATAATGGCTCTAAATGTCATTTATGTATAACTGAGAAGTCCTGGTCTTCCTGTCTTCTATACAATACTGCAGATGTAACACCGGTATGAGGGCAGCTATCTCTTTAGGAAGCCAGTGGTAAAAGAATTTGGCTTTCACTATAATACCTGTGGGCTGCTCGTCCTTATGAAATCATCTGAATGGGTCTCCAGCTGTCCTAAAGACTCCATCAGTAGCTTGGGACTACTTCAAATACACAAAAATCTATTTGTTGACAGCTGAAAACTTTACTTAGAAGAAGACTCCTTTTGCATTGCATTGGGTTTGCATGGCCAGGTTTTGGTAGCAGAGGGGTTACAGGGGTGGCTTCTGTGAGAAGCTGCTGGAGGATTCCTCCATGTCCAGCAGAGCCAATGCCAGGCAGCTCCGAGATGGATGTGCTACTGGCCAAGGCTGGGCCAATCAGAAATGGTGGCAACACCTCTGTGATAACATATTTAAGAAGCAAATAAAAAGGTTGTTGTGCAGATGAAATTGTGGCCAGAGCAGAGTGAGAACATGTGAGAGGAACAGCTCTGAAGACACCAAGGTCAGTGGAAGATGGAAGGGGAGGAGGTGTTCCAGGCAACAGTGCTGAGGTTCTACTGCAGCCTGTGGTACAGACCATGATGAAGCAGTGGTGCCCTTGCAGCCCACAGAGGACCACAGGGATGCTGAGATCCACCTGCTGCCTGTGGAGGACACCCAACCCAGAGCAGGTTTATGCCTGAGAGGAGGCTGTGAACCCATGGGAAACCCTTGCTGGAGCAGCTCCTATCAGGGACCTGTGGACCAGTGGAGAGAGGAGCCCACACTGGAGCAGGTTTCCAGGTAGGACTTGTGACTTCATGGGGGACCCACATTGGAGAAGGCTGTGTCTGAAAAACCACACCCCGTGTGAGAATGACCCATGTTGCAGCAGTTTGTGGAAGACTGTTGCCTGTGGGATGGACTCAGGTCAGAAATATTCATGGAGAGCTGTCTCCTGTGGGAAGGACTCCACACTGGAGCAGAGGATCATAACCCCCATTCCCTGTCTCCCTTTGCTGCTGGTGGGGGGTAGGTAGAGCTGGGAAGGGAGGGTGGGGGGAGGTGTTTTTAAGGTCTTACTTTTTACTTGTTTTTACTTCTTATTATCCTGTTCTGATTTTATCACTAATAAATTCAACTCATGTCCCCAATTTGAGTCTGTTTTTCCTGTGAGGGTATTTGATGAGTGATCTCTCCCAGTCCTTATCTTAACCCATGGACCCCTCGTTATATTTTTTCTCCCCTGTAGAGCTGGGGAGGGAATGGATAGAGAGGCTTTGGTGTCCAGTCAGCGTACATCACTACATGCACGGACCCAATTCTGATTTTGGGTAACACTTTTTACTGGGTCACATCCAGTAAAAATCTAAAGACACTTCACTGTTGTTACACTAGGGATTTTGCCTCATGCTTCTTTGCAACTAGGAAGTGTTTTGTTTTTGTGTTCTGTTCACTCAGAAAATCTCATATCCTATTATTCTGCTACCAGTAGGCAGGAAGGATTAATGAAGAAAAAGAATACTTATGAATTCATCATTCCTGAGAGAAACGCTTTTAGTTTTATTTTAGATATCATTCAGATCTGTCATGGGATCAATGTCCTACACACATAGACTGTTCTTGTATGATACTGTGCAGATCTGGAAAAATCCTCAGTAAAGAGAGCTCTGAATCCTCCAAATTAGACTCATATATGCAGCCTGCCACAAATGGCAAATTAAGAAAATAAAGTGTAATACAACATCCAACTAATGAGAACCCTAGAGTAGTGAATACAACCAATTTAAACCAAGGGGTCAATGGCAGTCAGAGCTTTAATAGTTCTAGAGACATTTAATATTGCACAGGGATAGAAAACATCTTCAGGAACTTGTCTTAATCATGAAAAAAACCCCCAACAACGTAACTCCTGAAAACAGTGAAAGCCAAAGGAAAAACCTACTTTTCTCAGTAACAAGGAGAAGTAATGAGAACCCAAAACTAATATAATGGGGAAATTTGACAACTTCAGAAATAGGGATGTGCAGAAAATTGTGCTACATTTCATCATCACACATGAAACCAGGCCAAAATTATAACTTAAAATATAAAATAGAGAAGAATGTTCTTAAACACTCAGAAATGATGGCTTGTCTTTCCATGAGGAATGAAAGCAGAACACAGAAAAGAAAAAGCAGATCATGGAAATCTTACATGTCCCATAACTTGAATCAGCATCTTGCAACTCTACTAAGCTGAATACTAAGCAATGCAATAGAAGATTAAGTTCTCAACATATAAGATTCAGCATTTTAAATCTCTTGCCAGATCCAGAATTAATTGTGTGTTATTAATTACTATATAAGTAGTAATCACAAGATGCCAAATACATAAGTAAAGGAAACTGAAATTGAAACTGTTGATGGATGCTTTCTCATTTTGCCCATTCTATTTTGTCTCATTATCATATTTCAAACTGTATAAATTTTTGATTGCTCTGCTATAAATAAAACATATCTTTATGCCAGTGATAACTATTTCTGACTTTGAGTTTCGCCCCTTCAGAGATCTCGTACTATCTCTGAAAGATTACAGAGCATTGTAGAAGTTGAAATCTTAAATTTTCTTTCCACTTGAACGTAAGATTCAAAACAAACAGCAGGATTAAAGAAAAAAATTGTCGTGTGTCCCTTTTTCTTATTTCAGATCTTGGTTGTTTGGAATCAAGCAGCAAAAGTGAAACGCCTTCAGATTCTTTAAGTTTTGGCAGCCTGCTATCTCCAGGTGAACATAATTCATGAAAACAAAACCCTGATTTATCCATCCATTGAGTACAAATAGTTTACATGATATTAATAAAAAATTGCCCTCTTTGGTGCAGTGTTTTTTCCCCCTGCTTTATCATTCTATCTAAAGATGGTTCTTAAATCAACTGTGATGACCTTGTTTCCTGTCTTCATTAGCTGTCTAGAGATTTTACAGTGTGTGAAATTCTTCTGGAGTTATAAACTTAAGTTACATATTTTCTTGAGATAAAACTGCCCTTTTGCTTTCTGGGGGAAAGAAACAGAAGTTTCTAGTTTAACCAGCCTGAGATTTTTCTACTGTTGTTAATCAAACTGATTGCATGGCTTCCTACAGAGTTAAACTGAGTCAGTCCACCCAAGGTTTGCACTCACAAAAGAGCCTCTCTATTTATGTGAATCACAGAAACAGTGACGTAAAGACTTTTCTTTGTCATTCTACAGTGTTTTCAGAATATCCTATTGTGAGCTTATTTTGAGCTGTGCAAAACAAAATCATAATTTAGTTTCAATTATACCACTGATATAAAATGATCAAAATATTATACACTTACTTAAAAACTGACTCTAACATAATTTTTTTCTTTGCCAAATGTTTCATGATTAAAGCAAACATTTAGAACTAGACTTTCCAAAATTAATTTGTGAAAAAACAAGAAATTTATTTTTCAAATTAAAATATTTCAGTTTGGACAATGTTAGAAATCGATCCCTTCCCAATTAAATTTTAAAATTCATTGTTCTATACTAAACTACTGTAATCCAAGAATCAAGAGGATTTAACCTTCAAGAAAGTAACTTATGTGTTTCTACATTTTTGATACACAACCTTAAGCAGCAGAAAGTAAAGCTTGTTGGTGTTTGCTACCACTGTCGAGGATACTTCAGGAACGTTCCTTCTGCTAATCCAGAATTACTGCAATTTTTACTTGAACAGATGAGGATATTCAGAATATTAAGTACATCTCCAGTTATATAATATTGTAAATATGAGTTAGTCATATTTGACCCAAGGCCAGTATTCATATTTTATATTTGACAGGAACAAGATTGTTAACAGAGGGGGATGAATCAAGCATACTTTCTCTAAATTCAGTAGAAAAAAGAGTGGAATGTTTCTTTAGTTATTGTAGCCATGTTCCTTTTGAAGCTTATGCCAAAAATGGTTAAAATTAAAGTTAATCTATGTTGTCCTGATGTTTGAATCAAAGCACCATATTTGCATTTTCCACAATAACCATACTATTTATCCTATTCATTTCTTTATGCTTATTTCAAGTACACTCAACCATCTACCTTTGAAGGTCCTCTGTAGACTTCCTAGAACATTCCTCCATTTCCCACTTCCCTTAATTTAGTAAAGTAATTACTACGTATCAGTATAAGATTCTAAAGAGTGAGTTAGAGATCAAAACAGAATTGAAAACTAGGTTCCCATAACACAGAAAAATTCCTTTGAGGCCAAGGCTTCCCTTTGACAGATATGGTTACTGCTCATGACAGCCTAAATAGACAGATATTACCTGCAACTGTCTTTTATAAACCCAGGATAAAAAAATGACACACAGACAAAATCACCATGCTCCTCTTCTTTCTCTGCAACCAAGCATCTCTTCCCCCTCTGCAACCCAAAAAGCAGGCCTGATTCCTCAGGAGATGCCCCTTCTTTGGCAGGGTTGCGTGAGGAACTTGCAGAGGGCAGAGGGTTGTGATCACCTCAATACACAAAATCTAAAAAATCTTTCTGGGTTTACCCAGAATGAGCCCTAGGTGGGATCACAGCTCCCACCTTTTCCTCGGGAAGAGGGAAAAAGGGAAGGGGAGGTTGACACCTGCCTGGGGCTTGCTGAAGCAAAAACTGGGGGGGTCACTCATACAGGCATCAGCCCTGTAAGCCCAAATGTGACAGTATGGGCTGAAAGTGTCTCTTCTCCGTCTCTTGCTTTTTCTTCCTCACATAAAATATGTGTGTTTACAAATAAGACCCTAAGAGTTGACAGTCTGGCACTTACAATGATCACTGAGGGAATTTACTCATTCCTGTGCATGCCGCATAGCCTTATAATGGGTCATAAAAATACCACATTTATATTTTATAAAAACTTTAGGCAGGGTCTATCCCTGTTCATCTAAGAATAAAAAATTAATTAATTTAGAGTTTTTACTTGATGTGTCACCTATGCTGATAAAGAAAATTGAAAAATAATCATTAAAGTTAAAAGTGTATTTAATCTTTAAGTATTTAAAGTATTTTTCCACTTTTTATCGTATTCAAGTATTTCATAATTTAAAAGTGCATTTCATTGTTTAAATCAATTTTGAACATTTAAACCTACAGATATATTTTGATATCTGACCATTTTATCCTTATTTCTGTGATAAATGAAAAAATGTATTTGAACTATAATTTTATTTAATGAGTTTAGTTTGTTCAGATGCTTTAAATAATAATTTATCTCAAGCATATTGAGAAAATACAGACCATATACTTGAAGGACAAAACTGAAGTGATATTTTAGTTGGCAACTTTACAGAAAGAAAGTTCAACCTCTTTCATTTTTATGTATAGGTTTCCATATTTACTATGCAAACAGTGCAAGCATGTGGGCAGATAAAGAGGTTCTCAGAAAGGAATTGTCATTAAAACAAAAATTTGTAACCAAAAGCCACTCTCTGGTGACCTTTCCACTGTAATTGTGGTTTAAGCTCAGACGTTTTCTTCCAATGTTATTCTCCTTGTTGTGCTAATATTGAGTGTCAAAGGCGAACTCGTATAGCTTTGGCTATGTTAAAAGAGGTCAGCAGAACTTATATAATGTTCTTCTCTCTCCCCCACAGTGCATCATGAAGGATGTAAGATGTGCGAGAAGCAAAGAGCCTGAAGCATCCTTTATGTAAAATTAATTGAAAGAAAGGGCCAGTAAAGAAAAAACCCTGCCATTATCTCCTAGTAAAAAAATGCAGATATTAACAATTTAGAGCAAATGATTGCTCCAAGAACTTCATAATTATCCTGTGCTTAATAAATCATCCTTTCATCTCCCTGTACAATATGGCACCAGTATCTACTGCAGCAAATTAAAAGACATATGAATGCAGACAAAAACTAGAATACAAGTGAAGGGTGAATTTCTTGAGGTTTCCACATCAATGTGTTTGTGAATTTCAGCACAGGCATGCATTAGTATAAAGCCCACAAGTCCTCCTACAGTGTTCATTCCTGATGTCCCACACCTTGCTTTTCTCCCTGCTGAGTTGTTTCAAGTCCAGTCTGGGCAAGCTTCTGTTTTTTACGCATTCACACACAGAGATGGTGGGATTGCTGTCTGATTTGGGTTAGAGAAGGATGAGCTAGACACAGATATTTGGTAGTTGCAGTATTCTGCTCCTATTCCTCCTATTAACCCCAAGGTCTTATTTTTCACCACAGACATGGTTCTTATCCTGTTTCCTCCTGTGATCATCCATGTTGCTGAAAACTAGGATCAGAGGTGAATTGAGGCAGCTGGAGTCTGGCAAACTGCTGTCAATCTCAGCTGTACACATATGGCTCAAATGGCACCAGACTGGACCACCCTTTCTGCAACAAGCATCCTTCCCAGATTCAAGTGACACCTCCTGAGTGAATATCCTAATCACTCCTTCTGCTTCACTCTTCCTTCACAAGCTCATTCCACTTCAGCAGCCACACAAAGGTTTTATGAGAGTTTTTTTCTGGTGAAAATTTAAAACCTGTTCTCCCTGAATTCCACGTCATGATTCTACCCCTTTTAGCTATTGTTCCTGTGTTCATGTATTAATTACACATATAGTCATCACATTCACATATCCAGAGCAAACCCTAGTAGTTATCAAGGTTTTCTTCTATTGGAGAAAACTATTTGAAAATTTTGGTGAATATTCTAAGTCAAGCACTGCAGCAGTGCATCCAGTGATTACTTGGCAGGTTTGGAGGTGTTTTGCCTGCTCAGTGTTGGGATACTTCGATTATGTGGATGACAATTGCTAAAATAATAATGCTGGCTAGCAGTGACTGAGATATGAATCCACAGTCAATGAAATATGTGGTTTTAATTTTAAGCATAACTTGCATATTCCCATCTGCTTTATAAAATGTATGACAAGTAAATAACTAAACTGACTTGCAAATGCAAACAAAAATGATAGTACAGAAGCATCCTTTCTGTACACATAAGAACAAAAAAAACCCAAAGTACTTGACAAAATAATGTCAGAATATGTAAGATTGCTAACCTCCCTACAGTGCATAGGTGGCGAAAATGATCACCAGTATGTCAGAAGATAATATATAAAGTTTGTGTATGGTAGGCTCACCATGGACCAAATTCAGATCTTTGACTCAGCTATTTGTTCAGGTGAGGAACTTGCTGCCTGTTTTGCAAGGAAGAAATCTGAATAGGACTGTGGAACAGATAAAGCTTTCCCTTTACAAAAGATCATTCTTACATCTGTGCTCCTTAACACAGATACTCATTAAGTCATTAAGTGGGTTCTTTTTTTAGTGGGTTTGGTTGTTGGTTTTTTTTTCTTTGCAAGGAGTCAGCATTCCAACGTTTTGAAATATGCTGACAAGATAATTGTAAATCCTAAGCCTGAAATAGAAAACTGAATGTGAGCCCAGCATTAAATCACTGTATATCCTAGACTGCTAACAAGCTCTATAGCATCATGACAAGAATAGATGAAACATGCAACATCTAATTCATCGCTTCAGTACTTACAATAAATATGCCTTTAATTTTGAACTGTTTGTAGCAAACACATAATGTGACAAATAATGCTGTAAACTTTTATCTCCTGGGAGGATACAGATTTCAGACAAAGTTCACAAAGAAAATCCCTGTATTAAAACATATTTTGTCGAAAATACACTAATCACGTAAGAGAAAAGAAAAGAAAAAATGTGTTTCTGGTACTTGGTGATGCTATTTCTGAATGCCTGGATCTTGTCAAAGAAACCAGCATGGGGTTTCATGCCTGTTTAGGGCCTCAGTGAAGTCAGTGGGGTAGTTCATGTACTCTTAAGCCCCATGCAAAATCCTAGAGCTGTACAAATTGCAGTTCATGTTTGTGGATGAGTCTCTGGGAGAGACTGAGATGTTATGGTTAGTGGCTTAAACATTGTTAAAATCACCGAAGGACTTTTGTCCATTGTAGCAAACTGTGCAAAGATGAAACTGCTCATCAGTGACCACCAAAGCCCATCCCTCCCTGAATGTCCTTCCTGAGAGGAACTGGACTGAGTTAAGCCACCTGATGGGAACCTGAGATATGATAAAATAAAGGTGGGTCTATTGTCCAAATATCTCCGGTCCAAGGGAGTAGTAAACAAGCCTGAGGGGAGTAGAATGTATCCACAAAGAAAGCCATTGTCAGCAGATGTGTTGACAATCAGCTCTAGCTGGGGGGAGGCCACAGCCTGCAGGCTCATTTGCTGAGGCTGGGTTTGAACTCCCCGGAGAAGTGTTTGAGTGTGTGATGGCAAACCTTTGGCTTGAGGAGTGAACTGTCACCACCTGGAGGCTACCAGGTGGGGTTTGAGGCTGATAGAGGCAAATCCTGCAGGGAGGGATGGTGTTTTTATCATGGTAATTGTCCTTCCTTACACAACTATCAGTTGCAAAACTCCCTCTCTTTCCCCCAGGAAGGTCTGATGGGGCATAACTGGTTCAGCTGTCATCAGAGGAACTGTCATGTCTTAGAAGGTGTCCAAAACCATCAAATTTCTCCGAAGTGCCCCCAGACTAATGTCTGATGCCTTCCACCAAAAGACTGAAAGATATACACACAGACACAGACACACCTACATGGGAGGTACCAGGAAGTTCCCACCTGAGCCTGCGCATATTTTAACACACCAGGCTTTGTGTTTTGTGGGATTTTTCCCCCACCCCAGACAGATAAAGATGGCAATCATCACTTCAACCCATGGACATATAAGCTGCAACAATCAAGCCTCATCTTAGATCCATGGGTGGTGACTGTGCATCATTCTACTCTTATCCTTTCTTTTTCTTTCTTTCTTTTCCTTTCTTTCTTTTCCTTTTACATTTTCTTAATATTTTTATGCTTTCACATTGTCATATTATAAGAACCAAAATGGCTACATACCTGCTTTGCATTGCAACCAAATTGTTCCGAAATGAACCCTACATATGCATATTTACAAAGACTGATCATTCAGTGTTGTTTCACTCTAATCTGCCCCAAGGGATCTATTAACAAGAACCTGGGTTGCTCTTGCCTTCATGGGGGCGGGTTGTAACAGTCTCCACTTTCGCACATTACTGACTGACATTGTTATGTTTTACAGCAAGACATGAAACATCTGTTTGGGTGCCATTAAGTGTCCTTTCATAGATGAATAAGTTTATCTGCATGAATAGTAAAATGACACATAATAAAAAACCCAAGAAATGAAATGTCATGAATAATTGTATCTTCGTTTATTCATTTTAACTTAGAGCTAGTTTACAGTAATTCACAGACCTTTTCTGCTATTATCTGGCTTTTGGAATGGAGACAATTCTATTTTATAACTTTCTGGTGTTCCTTACTTTATGTGTTTGAAATTATCCCAGTACTTAAATGAAATGCATAAATGAAACAATGCAGTTAAGGGAAAGAAGATGCAATAGAGTGAGCTTTCCTTAAGGGAACACAATGAGGAAGGATTCATTGATGGCTTTTTTTTTTCTGCCTGGCTTTTCTCAAGATGACAGAAGACCCTGGGATCAAAGGCAATACTAAGTATTAATGAATGCAGAGGCCTCAGAAAAGGAGGTGAGAGGAACTGATTGTCAGCAGCTGAAGACAGAAATCAATTCAGAAGGGAGCTGAAGACATGAGCACTATAGAAGACAGTAGCTTTGTTTTCAAGCCCAGAAAGAAAAGCAAACAGGGATGATGGGAGTGGGCCAGAACTTGCAAATATGAGCAAGAGTTAGGACAGTTGTGAATATATACACTTTCAAATAATTTTCCTATGTGTAAAATACATGTTTGAATGAATAAAAATTATAGGGAGACATTGGCAATTGTGTGAATAAGCACATGTGAGTGAATAAGGCAAAACTTCATTTTGAAAAAGCCAGAGATGCAAGTAATAGAGATTCAAATAACGGCTTGTCCCATAATCTGGAGGTGAATCTGAAGGAAGTACATCTTACAAAATGGAAAATTTTAAAAGAGAAAGATATGTTTATAAAAGCGTAAATAAAAATAAAATATATAAAGCCTTCAGCAGAGAGAAAGCAGCCAGAATTCAGGAATGTGAGATGCTGAAACTTGCAGAAAAGGGGAAACTAAAATATAGAAAAGAAAGTGCTTAGTAAATAAATCTAGCAGATGAAAACAGCAACCAGTTGGAGGTGGGCCTGCTTGAGTAGGAGGATTGGCTTGGATGACCTCCAGAGAACCCTTTCAACCTCAGCCATTCTGTACTTCTGTGATATGGTCAGGGTAACATTTTCTGTAAGGAATCAAACCTCCATTCTCAAAACCCTTCCACATTTGGAAACATAAGAAGAAATCTGAAGAGCACAGTGGCTCACAAGAACAGAGGTTGCTGGGGAAAGCAAGTTGTTTCCAGGGCCAGGAGCAGGAATGACAGCCTTTTATTGTGCAACACCTCCACAAGGATTTCACAAACAGCTTTAGTGTCTTTGCTGGGGTAGACATAGCAGTACGGCCTAAAACCTTTCACACAGGTCTGCGGATAAAAAGAGGCATTTAATATGGCGGAGTTGAAATGTGCTGACCTTATAGTGCTTGAAATGTGTGTTTGTCACGAACGAGAATCTAAGCAAGTTAGCTTGAAAACCAGATTATTTTTGCAGGGCCCACAGCAGTGTCCTGACAGCGGCACTGGAAACGTGGAATGCCAGGTGCACTCCCAGGTGTGACTGCATTCATTGGCAGTTGTAGCTATGTGCTTTATTTCACTTTTGGGCCTTGCAGACGTTCACTTCAGGAACGACATCTCCAAAGTAAACACGATGCCTGGTATGCAAGTTCTAGAGGACGAGTAGGTGCAGTGCTGGTGAAGCTGGGGGAGGCAGGCAGATGGTAGCTCAGCAGCCCACCAGCACCCACCTTTTGTCCTGGTCTGCACAGGTGACATCTGTTACACATCCAGTGCACATGGTCCTTGCAAGCCTGTTTGTATGCAGATCTGAAGGTCTGAGGTGTCTGCAGTGCACTGTACTGTATTGTTTCACCTACGCTGACGTTTGCCACACGGCTGGTGTGTGTTCTTTCACATAGGAGGCAGCTAGGGGCTGAATCACAAGTACCCTCCAGTCATGGATAGCTCCGTGCAGCAATTAAGCCAGGAGTTTATTTATGTGGTTCTGAGATCATCAACCTTAATCTGCTGTACCTGACGGTAATCACAGATCCCACGACAAATGTTGCCCAAGTACAACTTTATAAACAAAGTTACAAATACAGCTTCAGTTCTCATTAACTTGTTTTTCTCAGAAAGAATTTCTTAATTTCTGACTGCCACAGATAATACATACAAACTCTAACCAGATTTTATGGATAGATGCATAATTTACAACTAGATTACAATTAAGGTAGTTAAGACTCATCTGACAAGAATGCATTTACAGAAATGAAAATATAATTTTATCAAGTATACACAGTCACAAAGCCTCTTCCAGTTACCCATATGAGTCAGATGTTGACGTGGATTATATATTCATTCATTACCATTACACCTTCTTTCTCCCTTGAATCCCTTTGTCTGGTTCCTAAGCAACCACACCAAGGCTCCTCTTCAGAGAGAACCTACAGTCATGACCCTGGAATGGGATTCCTTTAGGTAGATCGGCAATGGTCCTGGGAATTTCAAATGCCTGCCACAGCATCCCGTAAGGAATGGAGTGCCCTGCATTAAAAGCATAAACCAGACACATCAACACTCAGAAAGAAACTAAATCCAGAGGCTTTTTGTAAATTATACAGTGGAAACTATCAGATTGGTTGTTATCTCATGTACTTAACTTTGTGATCTTCCAGACTAAAAATGACAACTCATTTATTTGTCATTTACTTACTAGATGTGATCAGCAAGTGACTGTTTAATTGGAGGCTAGCTGTACAGAAACATAATTATTTCAATGATTGTTGAGAAGGCAGATTATTAAAGCTTATTGAAATCTTTACTCCAAAGCTGTCAATGGCTGCCAGTTAGGATTTTGAATAGTTGCTTTCATCCCTCATGTCTCAGTTTACTATCTAAAAGTAAAACACAACATTTTCCTGCATCATAAGGATTGTATTGATAGTTGTCCTTAAAATTCTTGAAGTTTCCTAGACGAAGAACAAGATGTATATGAAAACCTACAAATGAGAAATGTTAGCAATATGACAACTCTTGATCTTCTTTTTTTTTTAATGCACAGATTTCATGTCAAGCAAGAACAGACTAATTTTGTCTTCTTTTTCTAACAGTGAACTAATAATGAAATTAATTTTGTTTTGAAATTTGGTAAAGTATTATTGACCATGATGAGAGAAGGCCAAACTTAGCCTTCACAGATTCTTCTTCACACATACACTAAATGCCAAAATCAGTGTTAGCGCCTGTAAAACAAGTGATTACTGATTGTAGATTCTTCCTCTCTTCTGGAATCAGAGAAGGTGTCATAATTCCACTTGGAAAGGGGAAAACTATCCTCTGTTTCCAAGCAGCTCATGCCTGTAAGGTCCTGTACCATGATTAGTTACGTCACTGTGCATTCCTGATAAGTTTGTCTGACTGGAGTGACTCTTCCTAAAGTTTCAATGGCTTCTTTAAGAGAAAAAACATTCCCAAGATTTCAACAAGCCTCCTGCAGCAGACTCCTAGAACAACATTTGGTCTTAGCAACCAGCACTCTTTGGCAACACGGTCTCAGACAAAAAAGGAACTTTTTCTGCCAAGACAAAGAAGGCATTCCAAATTTTAGAAAGAATGAACTTCTTATCAATCTTATCAATGGCATTTCAGAAAAACACATACTGGATTTCTCTTCTCCTGGAAGAAGATACTACATGTGATTTTGGATTGAGTAGTAGTAATAAATGTAACTTTATCTGATAATGTGCGCCATTGCAGTCCTTCAGAATAACAAAGCAATAAGGAGAAAGTGTTTGTCATCTTTATATTACAATAAGGTTTCTTGATGCCTTGCTGTCAGTCTGGTTTTTTGATTGGTGGAGGGTGCATAATTTCTGTAATAATGTCTACATTACATTAGATTTCTATAATATTAGTTTAGAGAGAGATAGAAAGGGGTTTTAGGCTCTGAAGTTCCAATTTAAAGTTACTTTTCCTCCTTATGTCTTGGTCCTCAGTCTGCACATGGAATCATCTTTTCTTTCATTTTTTTTTTTTCATTTCCGAGCCCCAGTTGTTTTAATTTTTTAAATATTAGCAGCAATCATGGATAATATTTCACTTCACTAATGGGGCTTCTGGTTTGGGCCCTCATCCAAATTTTGCTTTCTGTTATTCCCTGATCAGAATATTTTCTTTATTAGTCAACTGAGGTTGATGTTCCTGTGAATTCAATTCTATATAGTTTTCTGTGGCTAAACAAACCAGCATATTTCCTTTTGTAACCAATCTTTTACCGCAGCAGCCAAGGGAAGTTTTGCTGTTGTTTACAAAAGAAGCGGCTTTTATTTCGGTGTCATCTATCTCCACTCATCTTTTAATACTGTATGTGGGGTAGGAGAAGCTCAAATTCAAATGCACCACCTTGTAAGAGACGTAAAAATCATAATTGTCTTAAACACTGTTCAGATCTCCAAAGGAAGACCAGAAGAAGAGGACCAATGGATTGCTATCGGAGTCCATGGAGTGGTGATATCTTTCTATTTACTCTGTCTCTCTCTTACCCTCTTTATATCCCTCCCCTCTCTTATTTCTTTCTCTCTCTCTCTCTACCTCACATTTACTGTGAAACAAAATCCATACTCTTGACTTCAGCATATGGTCTTAATACAGGTAGAGGCATTGCTTTAATAATCATAATAACTGGATCTTAGCACACCTCTGATTATCTATGACACCCATCTTATTGACTTATATTTGCTTTGGCAATGGCTTTCTCTATTTCCTTGGTGTTTTACATTTCCTCAAATATCCAAATCTCTTTAACAGTGGATCATCTGCTTTTGAGGTATTTGGCTACCACATTGGGGGAGCTAAGATTGATCCGATCACTTATGCTTCTTTTAGGTATTTGTTTTCATTATTATTTTTCACATCCCTCGCTGTCTAAGGAGAAATCTGAATCAGCCTATATGCAGTACCATGTAGAAGCAGCATGATTGCTTCCACAAGCCAAGCTATTTATGAAATCCCTACACAATATTATATTATGCCCACACTGACATTTCCCACATATCCAAATGGAACAACACAACCCCTTCTTTGAGACCATGCTTGAATCAAGCTCATGCCATGTCCAAAAATGAAAGCATTACAAGTGATCTAGATCCCATGAGCTTATTGATTATTGTTGGTGATTGAATGCACAGAGTCCTCTGGGTGCAAGCAAAGCCATCTTTACAAGGCATTGTACAAGGCACATCCTTCTACATTGCTACCATCCAGCAAACTGCACTGCCACCAAGGGGTGTGGCGTCTAGGGTTACAATGATTTGCACCTCTAAGGGAACAGACGCCAGGTATTGGGTTACCACAGCCCCATCCCACTCCCTTGTCTCAACTGCTGCCAGACGGCGACACCTTGCAGCCCGACTTCTCCCCCTTTTCTGTTTCACACACTTAAAATTTGCTTTATTGGTTTGTTGCACACATTGTAATAAGCAAATCACACCCCTAGTTCCCCAAACCATCTGCATACCAACATCCAGAGACACTGCAACCAAACATGTGTGAAAGAGGTTTGTTTAGCAAGCGAGCAGTCTAATTTATGTAAAGTTGTTAAACTTTTTGCAGCTGCTACTTTCTGCATCAGTTCTTTGTTGTAGTTGCTTCAACATTTTTTATGTTATCACTTGTATGCTGATGGTTGGTGCCACCCAGTTTTCTTAAGGAGCCACACTCCCCCTTTTTGTCTTTGGCAACATGTGCTTTTCTCAACCTGAACATGAAAACAACACGAAGATACAACAATACATGGGTACATCTTAATTGCTTAACTGCTTTACTATTACCCAGAGTCTGCAATCGCTGGAAAACCTCACCTCACAGGCAGGACTTGGAACCTTTCCCGGGCAAGGAATTCAAGTTTACCTGGAAGGGTGGTCCAGCATTTCTAAGTCCAAATCAGCAAGTCAAAGTGACTCAATTATAATTTTAGTGCAGAAACATCTGGGACTGATGGCATACTTCTTATCTAGTTAGAGCCAAGGCTTGGCCAGAGCCTAGTCCATAACTGGAAAGGTTTCCTTAAGACATTTTACAGACAAACTTTTATTGATATTAATTAGGAATGTTCCTTAAAATTATAACACCTTTTGGACAATGTTCCCTACAAAAGCTCAGTGAATTCACATTATTACCTCAAAAACATATCCACATAGGGAAAAACAGTTTTAGTTTCTCTCTTAGGTAAGAGGGCTTTTAGTTGTTCATTTTTCTTTTAGCAGTGTACACTTTACACTTTTTCAGCGACAGACACAAGAGTCCCCAAAGGGATGCCCACCAGCACACGTAGGAAAACAGCACACACAAAAATTCCGCAGGCACCCAAAACATGCTTTAACACTCAACCAGTCACTCTCCATCTCACGGACATCCCTGTGTCCAATTCACATGCACACACACATACACACACACCATACATATGCAATCTATGCATCTATGCATACTTTACAAATAACAATATCTATAATCTGAAACTGTTACCCCTTTTTCTTTTTCTTTTTTTTTTCCTTCTCTGTTTTTTCTTTTCCTTTTTCTGTGTTACCCATGGACACCAAAACTACAAAAAATGCTATGAAAAACTTAACTTCATCGAAACATAATATCATTTAAACTTAACAGAACTTATTAATAGCAGAGCTTAAACTTGACAGAAAGTGATAACATTGTATGTCAAATTGCATTTAAAACTTGAGGGTAAGACAACTTCTTGTGATTATTCTGCTCCCACCAGCCCGCCCGGCCACTCCGGCTCCCTCTGCCCTGGTGTCCTGGGCTGGGCTGGGCAGGGCGGGGCCCGGTGGGACACCCGGGCTTGCTCCTCGCTGGCTGCCCGCCGCCGCCTGCTCCGAGCTGCTGCGCCCACTTGCCACTTCCGGGGGCAGTGGGTGGAAAAAAAGTGGTGGAAGGCCAGCCCACACTGCTACCTCCCCCCCTGCACTGTGGCAGCTCTGTGCCTTCAAACAGGCATTGCTGGCACAACTGGGAGGTGCCAGCCCAGCCGCCCAGTAGAGCGGCCACTCCTGGCAGAGGGGATGCCAGTGCAAACCCGCTGGCACCGAGCTGCGGTTTGCCACGTGGCCGGCTGCACCACAAGGCTTGGCATGTGGTTGGCGCCATCTTGTAAGCACCGCCTGACCTGCAGGGTGGGGACACGCTGCTGCTGCCTCTTCTGCAGTGCTTTCCCGGCACAGGGAGGGCGCAGGTTTGCGTCGCATGACCGTCACGTGGTCACTGCCATCTTGCAAGTTACACGTGATTGGGCTGGCTGAGGCTTTGTGGGTAGGACATGATTCCATAAGGAATAATAAAAGTTCCTTCATTATGAAAAATATAAACGTCTCTATTCTGTTGGTTTAAGAGCTTCTGTTTGGGCTCGAGGGACATTCTACTTCAACACATTCGGGAGGTCTCCCAGTTCTTTGATCTTGAGGTCTGCCCCCAGCAGCAGCGGCCCGACATGATGGGACCAGGATGGAGACCAGCAGTGCCACCACCCGCCGCTTCCCCTGGGAGCTGCTGCTGGGGCTGTCAAGGCTGGGCCAGGCTCTCTGCCACGGGGAGGTTGATTGGGACACGTGGGAGCGGAGGGTGCAGGTTGGAGAAAGTGCACCTTCCAGGCAGGCAGCATTCCAGCTGCCGCCACATCTCTTTTTCTAGCGCAATACCATAATATAACTCCCGCCTCATCCCTCACCTCTGACGAAAAAGCTCCCGCAACACAACATGAGTTTAAGGGATTGGGAAGGCATGGACTTTCCTTATTTTTAAAACATGGCTGTCCACTGAGGACTCTCCAGTTCTCATGTCCCCTGTGGCTCACCTTCTTCTCCGAAGGGATTAATTTTCGGCCAAAATTCTGTTTCTTCCAACAGTCACTTAGTTCCACAGGACTCACTGACTGACGCACAGCTAGGCATTTTTTAATTTCCTCACAGAGGGGCACCATTTGTCGGTGATTGAATGCACAGAGTCCTCTGGGTCCAAGCAAAGCCATCTTTATTTTACAAGGCATTGTACAAGGTACATCCTTCTACATCGCTACCATCCAGCAAACTGCACTGCCACCAAGGGGCGTGGCGTCTAGGGTTACAATGATTTGCACCTCTAAGGGAACAGACACCAGGTATCGGGTTACCACAGCCCCATCCCACTCCCTTGTCTCAACTGCTGCCAGACGGCGACACCTTGTACCCCGACGGATTATATAGAACACCTCACTTTGAACCTCAGGAACTGAAACACATATTCAAACCCCATTATCGTTATATCCATGACCTGGCTTCAGCTGGGATAGATATAATTTTCCTTCTGGTAGCTGGAAGAGTGATGTATTTCTGATTTAGCACGACAGCAATGTTCATAATGTTTTAGTTGTTGTTGACCAGCTCCTACACTAAGTCAAGGACTTTTCAGCTTCTCATGTTGGCCCATCAGTGAGGAGGTTGGGAGTGCACAAAGAGTTGGGAGGGGAGAGAGATGGGACAGCTGACCCTAAGTAGATAAAGGGATATTCCATATCATAGGGTGATTATCTGCTTGTCAGGTTAAACCAAAACAGTCCACCAACAAGTTTCATTATTTCTATCCAAGTCTGCACAGTTTTCAAGCTCTGTTGAGTGCTAACCAGCTACCCACAGGACATGCTCCATGGGGAAACACAAGGATGGAAACCCAGGTGATGCTGCAATAGGAGTGATCCACAGTACTCCACCTTTCCCACAGGAGGTTCATCCTAATCTCCCTGGGTTCTGCCCTCAAACTCATGTTCTTCAGGAGACAGAAATTTAGATTGTACATTTACCAAATACTTGGATATGGTTTATTTGCACCACCAACACCAAGTGGCAAAGCCACTCGGCCAAGCATGGGAATCTCAGCAAACTGCCCAAGAACAGTAATATCCTTACACTGATGATGTTGTCCTACCACTGCCAGAAGTATTTAGTCCCCTCCATTTTTTTGTCAGGATCTTGAATGTCCTAGGATCTAAGAAATTCTCACGTCCTGCCATTCCAATTCCCTTTTCTACCTTTCACATTCACCCAAATTCAGCTTCTTTATATTGCTCAGTTTCCACACCTGGTGCTGGGACAAGGCTTTGCACAACCTCCTTTACCAGGACTTCTGTGTTTGCACAACAAGGAAAGCTCAAAAGCACAAAAGTGATTACATTTAGTTAGGGCTGCTAGGTTTCAAAGTAAAATGCATACAACACATGGAAGCAAATTGTAAAGAATACATGGAAAAAAGTGACAGCTGTGACAAAGAAACAAGAAGAGACATTATATGCTCCTTAATCTCTTCCTACTTTTGAGTGAAAGCGGTTCCTCCTGGTGCTTATGCGAGAAATACGCAGGAAACATCTGAGTGTCTTATTTTACTAATTTTTAATGAGGATGAGAAATTTTTTTTCTAGTTATAATAAAGTCTGCTTTAAACAATAGCTTAAGAAGGACTGCAAATGATACACTTATTATAAAATAATAGGGTTATTATGACATATGTGTTGAAAAATTGCACTCTATGTAATGCTTTATGCTACTTTATCTCTATACTTATGTGTCTCTTCTATGAAAACATAATTTTATTTATTTGACTAAAAAAGCATATCTTTTATTACAGTATTTACATGCCAAGAGTTTTGACAGCTCCGGTATTATTACTGTGTCCGTCGTGCTCAAGAAAATGCCACAAAAAACTTCAAAATTATGTAGATGAAAAGAGTAACAGAAAGATGGCACATTTGAAATCCAGGTGCTGCACCGTTTTAAATACTCAGCAACACTGAATCATGCAGCTTGCCTTAGATATGCAACCATTGTAAGAATAACCAGGTAACAGGTCAGATAGGACACATTAACCTTTCATCCAGGAAGTATAGAAGAGACAGGCAAGAAAAGATTTTTCCAAGGGCACAAGGCTTGGCAGTGACATTAGATTTAAGGAAGACCAGGCAAGACGACTTGCAACTAAAGGGAAAAAAAGTTAATGTAACACCGCAACACAGACTTCCTGGAAATGTCCCGGTATATTTACATAACATGCAGTCTAACACCTTGGCTAAATTTCAGGAGGGAGATCCCTGCATGTTGGCCAGCAAAACAGATACAAATGGCATGGCTGAAAAAGTGAATTTCAAATTCTCAACTGCTGAGGCATGGAAAGAAGGCTGCAGGAATACAAGTCAAGCATCTCATGCTCTCTGATAGAGCAAAGGAGAAATCCCCACCAGATGTAGTCAAGAGGTGAAAATCACACCAAAGCTTCCTGGCCAAACTATCCAAAGCAAATGCTCAAAAAACAACCATCTTTGGCAAAGGATGAAATACAACATGTCATTCAACATTCAACCACTTATCATAGCACTACTCAGTGTCAATTTAGCATTTACCTAGCATCAACTTAGCCCAACCGAGAAAAAGCTTGAAACTTACAGAATGCTAGGTTACCCAAAAATGGCAGGCAAAGAGAAGTAGGAGAAGAAAGAGAGGCAGAGAGGAAGACAGCAGGAGAGAAGAGATCTAGAAAAACACACCGAGAGCTACCACCTCCAAGATTGCAGCAGGGGCAAGACAGGAACTCCATGCAGGCTTCTAGGCTGTGAGCATGTGCTGACCCTCTCATACTCTGCCCTTTAAGCCCCACGGCCTTCATGTGCCTGCCCCTTAGGTGGGCCTGCCGGTTGCTTGGCCAGTCAGGGCCCAAGTGAGCACCTGGGCCACCCCAAGAGTCCGTGACGGACAGCTCAACCAGGCCTTGTGGCAGCTCTGGGGGCGGAGCAAGATGCTAAGGGCCATACCTTCAGCAAAGCCTGGCCAGCCCCTCCAAGCACACAAGCGCACTGCCATTCCAAGATGTTTCCAGACACGCAACGTGCAGTCAAGGACAGCAGCCTGCCGTCATTCCCTTGCAATGTCTTGTGCAGCGCCAGTGGCCCCCCATCTGTAGGCTCGACAGCTCTCTGAAGCCTAAGGCTAACCCAGAGGGCAGTTCCTGGTTGGGGCCGAGGTACCCACCCCTATGCGGGGTCCAGATCAGAAAGATGTGGGAGCAGCAAAGTTGGGGCCTTGCTGCAATTGTCTTGGCATGCCCTTTCCAGAACCAGTGTGCATGGAGCTCAAGACTATTTAGTTATCTGAACCTTAACCCTAGGCGCAACCCTAACCCTGGCCCTAGTTCATTACCCGAGTCCAGGGCCTGCCTTGTCCAACTGAGAAAGTTGTGGGAGCAGCAATGTTGGGGCCTTGCCGCAATCACCCTGGCAGGCCCTTTCCAGCGCCACAGTTCCTGGAGCTGGAGGCTCTAGAGTTCTCTCAAAGCAAACCCTAGGCACAAACCTAACCCTGGCCCTTGTTAATTACCCGTGCCCAGGACCTGGCTTGTCCAGCTCAGAAAGATGTGGGAGCAGCAATGTTGGGGCCCTGTCGCAATGGCCTTCGTGGGCCCTTTCCAGCGCCACAGTTCCTGGAGCTCAAAGCTCTTTAGTTCTCTCAACCCAAACCTTTGGCGCCACCCTAACCCTAATCCTAGTTAATTACCCAAGCCCAGGATCTGTCTCGTCCAACTGAGAATGATGTGGGAGCAACAATGTTTGCACCTTGCCACAATCATCTTGGCAGTCCCTTTCCAGTGCCACAGTGCCTGGAGCTCGAGGCTCTTTACTTCTCTCAGCCCTAGACCTCAGCACAACCCTAACCCTAACCCTTGTTAATTACCCAAGCCCAGGACATATCTTGTCACTCTGAGACAGATGTGGGAGCAGCAATGTTGGGGCCTCGCCAGAATCAACTTGGCAGGCCCTTTCCATCTCCACAGTTCCTGGACCTGGAGGTCTCTTTAGTTCTCTCAAAGCAAACCCTAGGCACAACCCTATTTTGGGCCTTTGTTAATTACCCGAGCCCAGTACCTGGCTCGTCCAACTGAGAAAGAAGTGGGAACAGCGAGGTTTGGGACTTGCCAGAATTGTCTTTGCAGGCACTTTCCACCGTCAGAGTTCCTGTAGCTGGATTCTCTTTAGTTCTCTGAACCCTCACCCTAGGCACAACCCTAACCCTGGCCCTAGTTAATTACGCGAGCCCAAGTCCTGGCTTGTCCAACTGAGAATATTGTGGGAGCAGCAATGTTGGTGCCTTTCCTTAGTCGTCTTGGTAGGCCCTTTCCAGTGCCACTGTGCCTGGGGCTTGTGGCCCTTTAGGTCTCTCATGGGTAATCCTAGCTTCCTCTACAGTTTCCGTGTGGGCCACCTGGCTGGAAATTCTAATGAAATGTGAACGTCTTTTTTGTGGTTGTTTCGGGTTTTTTTCTCTACCTATAAAGTGGTTATCAAAGTTATATCTTGCTGATAAAATTATGTTATGACCCTAACCATGTGTTTTGTTTTGGGATATCTGCACAAGCCTCTTTCATGATGTGAAATTAGCATTTTATATTAATTCATTGATTGTCTCCATATTTTTTATGCCTTCATATAGGGGTCATAGAGATATTGTTCTAAACATTCAACTTCATAAAATGTTGAAGATATATAATTTTGCAAACGTAATTGTGATTTCATCACCTCCTAACCCCAGCAAAGTCAAAAGAAATTTAAAATTAAAAAATACCTCCTTCCAAATTTGGGAAAAAGAATATACATGCTGTTATTTATTATTTACTTTCTAAATTTTAAATTTCCATTTTTTAGGACTGGGAGAATAAATCCTTTATGAACATGATCTTCTATTGGGTTTATAGCAGTCAGGATCTGTCCATTTTTATGGAGTTTTAAAGTAGAGGATTTTTGGCTTATCACTGTAAGAGTCTAACAGTGCTGTCCTACTTTGAAAGACAGGTGTCTGCTAAGGAAGTTGGGAACCTCCCTTAGAATGGATTACATGAGCCCCCTTCCCTCCAAATTATTATCACTTCGGAATCAAGGGCTTTCTGGCAAAGATATGGGAAAAGGAATAACGGGTCTTTATTAATATCTCTAATGGGGCAAACAAACAACACCAACAGTAGCAATAACAAACAAAACAAAAAAATAACCCAGCAGCAGATGTCCCTGGGCGGCCAAGCACTTTCCTGTTTGGTGCAGTTACAGTCATGGCCAGCAGGGGCGCTGTCGGGCTCCCAGCTGGGCAGGGCAGGTGCGATGACTCTTGTGTAGCTGCAGGGGGCGCTGTGGCGCGAGGTCAGGTCTGTCTCACGTGGGTAATGGTGGATGGGCTGGGCAGGACGGCGTGCAGTTGGACGGGCTGGGCAGGGAGCTCAGAGCAGGGAGTGGGAGTGGCAGGGAGCTCACCCGGGCTAGCCAGCAAAAGGTGGCAGAAGCTCCATAGTTGTGGCAGTGCATTCTGGCAGGCAGAACGCGGGGTGGCAGCAGCCTGGCCCCCTCCATAGCAGCTGCAAGAGCAGCTGGGAAAATACGCACTCAGGAGGAGTAAAGGGGGTTGGAAACCTGTACTTTTCTCCCCAAAGCGAAAGCTCACCCCAGCAAAGAAGAGAAAGCAGTGCAGAGCCGGGTTCTCTCTCTGCAGTCACCGCAAAAAGGAGGCAACAGTTTTTTCACTGCTCTCTCCTCCAAATCTGGTGAGCAAGGGAGTTACCAATGGCCAGATCTCTCCCCCCCCACCACACCTGGCCACATCTTTTGTCTCTTACAAAAGAAGTAAATGGTCCTTAAATACCTGGTCGTTGGTTTCCTAGCAAGAGAATGGGAAAAAATTCCCCCAACCTCCAACAAGTGCCTACTCCTGAGAAGGAAATTTTAAAAACCTAGTTAATCTCAGACTGTATTTTTCACCTCCTAGTACAAAACCTGTCCTAACTCCTCTGAAGGTCAGAGTTTGAAATATCAGACATATATACCTTTTTCAACAGTCTGGTGAGGAGAAACAGTGTGACTTGGCTTGTTTCACCATTTGCCTTTATTAGCAGTTTGTCTCCTCCCACACACCCAGCACAATGCATATTCTCTCTCTCGTTTCATTGCTTGAAACAAATGGAAAATTTATTTTGTCCAAGCACAAACTAGCTGAGTGCCATGCTTGGCTTTTTCTAAAGTGCAACTTTTTACAAAATTCCCATACCTGTACATGCAATCCAGCAGAACAGTCCTGAAAATTGTGCATTTCTCATTAGCCTTAGCATCACTCTTAATTGCTTTAGCCAGGATTAGAAAACCCAAGCTTAAAGCAATGAACAGATATTTTTCTCTTGATTCTCTTCCTTAATAAATAAAAAAGTATTAAAATCCATAAAAGTGATTGTTTTAAAATGTAGAAACACACTCCCCCCGCTGTTCTGAAATTTTCTAGAAATAGCTGGATTTCTTATCATTTAACTTGGAACTCCAACTGTGTAGCTTTACTGAATTTAGCAGACTTATGCTACCTGTCGGAGGAAAAAATCAAGAGCAGAGTTTTTTTGTGATGCATGCAAATAATACTAACAATGCAAATTTGTAAATATAAATCTCATTATTTTCAAAATTCTTTTATAAAAATGAGAAGAAAAGGATGTCTCACAGATAGGAAAAAAACATTCAAAACAATAGAAAGTTCTTGGATTTTCATTTTTTAAAGAAAAATCAGGACAGACGTTGTCACAGAAATATTTTTCCTGGTATTTGCTATTCCAGCAATCTCTCCTTTGAAATCTGACCACAATAATTTGCACTGAAGTGTTCATTATGCAGGTTTGGAAAACATTGTTGCCAGCTTTCTGACCCAACTAAGAAAAAAAAGGATGATATGCTCTTGGAGAAACACATTTTTGCTGTCATGATAAATCTTACTAGTTTAAAATTACCAGCAACTTCTAAGTAGTAGTAGTAATTTCTAGATGGCTTGTACAGTCTGCAGAGATTCTGAGAGACATAAGTGGCAGCTTAATGACTGACAGGAACTAATGAGGTTTAAGAGCAAACAGAATTGGGCAAAAAAAATGAGTGCGTGCTGGGGGAGGGAGAGGTTGCACTGTTGACAACTCCAGGAAGGGGAATGGGACAATCATAACTTACTGAAAAAAATTATTTGCTTGACATTTAATACTATTTAGTGCATTTACAGAAATTGTTAATTTTTGATTAAAAATCTATTTTGCTGTTGTTGTTAAGTGTCCTGGGGTGACACTAGGAAGCCACATTATTCCTCACCTGACTGCTCAATGCCCACATCTGTGGTCCCTGTAAGACGAAGCGGGGAGGGGGGGTGGGGGCTGGAACCAGTTTTAGTTGAAGGTGGCTGAACTGAGACCGCATGTGGCAGCTCAGTTTTATAGCCGACAGACCCAGGGGGTGGGGCCAGAGCCAGGGTTGGTTCAACAAAACCAGCACCTGCAGGTGTTGGTTAAATGGCTTGGTCCAACGGCCCGGAGAGGGACAGGGGACGGAGAGAGAGACGGAGAGACCACGGCGCTGCTCTCTGCCCTGCTCTTCCTTGCAAGCTTGGGGAAAGGGTTTTGTTTATTTGTTCTTTTTCTTCCCCTGGTCTCTCTATCATCCTTCTCTCCAGCCCGGGGAGACCGCGGGGTGGCCCTGGTGAGGGCCGAACTCCGAGGAAGCCACGCCAGTGGGTGAAGGGGTGGAGCCACCAGATTTCATCTGCTTCATCTGCCGCGAGGAGGAGGACTGGCGTTCAGGAGTTGGCGAGGTTTCTTTTTTCCATCTGCCCTCATCTAAGCTGCTGAGTGGACTCCCCTTCCCCTTCCTGGAGACCAGGGAAACCTGTTATCAGCTCTTTGCATGCGCCCTTTTCCTTTTTTCCCCTCTTTGTGTTTCCTGGTTTTATTTTGTGTTAATAAATAGTTTAGGGTTTTTGTGTTACTAAATAGTTCAGTTTTTTCCACTTTCACTTGCTGTGGTTAATTTGTTTCATTGGTAGAGGGAAGAGGGGAAACCCTTTTTCCCTTCAGGAGGAGGCACCCATCCTGGAGTGCTTCATCCTGACAACATTGTCTCCAAAACTGAGACATTAAGGCATTGCCAGCCTCTGTCCTCAGGACACTTAGAAGCCAGAAAGTTTGTGTGTCTCCTGTTTAAGATCTGATTATGTGATCTTAGCAGTGTTTAAGGCAATTGTGATCTTTAAGTCTCCTACACGTTCAGAAGACCAAACACATAATCGCAACACACTAAGTTACTCCAAAGGCCAGACCTGAGAAGGTCCAGAACAAGTAAAGCTTGCAACACATGGGACACATATTTTGCCTTCACCCTGGGAGTAATAAAAGATGATCCCAGCCTGGGTGTTTGCTTGTATTTGCTGCACAAGCATTGTTGCTTAGCATATGTTCCTAAAAGTTCAGCAAGATATTTGTGGCTTGATGAGAGACTGCTGGACGAAATACTGTAGTTTGTGCTATGCAAGACAGCAGACTAGATGATCACAATGATTGTTTCTGGTCTTAAAGTCTAAAAATTTTTAACAAAATAATTTAGGTAAATGTGAGATGAAGGAAAACCTTTCTGTCTGACTTGGCTTAATGACTCTATTGTCTTAACTACTTGAGGGAAATTAAGTAAGCGGAGTGCAGTGACTAAAACAAATCATTGATGAAACTTTTATAATATCTTTATAGAAAACAATGTGTACTGTCAGTTCTGCTACTGTTTGAAGGCATCAGGAGGAATGAATGCACATCTTGGTGCACTCATTTGTTTTCTTAATGAAAGAATTTTAAATGGGAAAAGCAGATAATTAATTAAAAATATAATTGAAACCTCTTTAAAATGTGAAAAAACCCGAACATTTTTGCTTGAATATTCTACAGTGCAAAAGATCAAATTCTATATTGTGCATGTTATTTCAAGGAGGTGATATGGCAGTTGCCACGGTAACGAGACTTTTTAAAAGCTAAACTAAAGGATGTTGCTGACATGACCCATTGTAACAATAACTCACATGACCATGAGATTCAGGAAGATAAGATAACCTAGGGGAAAAAAAAAAGAAAAGAAAAAACCCTAGAATTTTTTCTAATCTTCTAGAGATTTTTTTTCTCTCTTTTCCATAAATGAAAATAAGAACATTTCACAAATACCTTCCAGATTTGGAAGCAAATATATATGTCTGTAACTATTATTTTAATGATAATAAGTAACCAAATACCACGAGGTTTTCATTTTTCTCAGGTAGGTGTTCATCCTATATTCACAGCTGTGTGGATTTTTTTGTTTGTCAAAGTTTAGGAGATGAGCGGAGCACTGTCAGGGAATATGGGTTTGCAAGGATGTGTGTCCCTTGATAACAGGAGCCAGCCATGTTCTGCAAGACATGAGAGAGCTTTTGGTGCATAAGGCTACAACAATGGCACCAAAAGCTCTGCAGCTGAGCAGAGAGCACTCACCTCTGAGTGTGAGGCTGTGGTGCACAGGAGCAGAAGCATCCTTCCTCCATGACCAGCTCCCAGCCTCAGGGCTGTGCTTGGTACTGGGGAAACAGGGGTGCTGACCTCTGGTGCTGATGGATGACTGATCTTATCTCGTACTCTTTCTTCCATAGCTGAACATTTACCTGAAGGCCTATTCTGCCACTGCTCATGAAGAATTTACAACCTGTAAGCAACCTATAGATGTTGTGAGAAAACTGTTGTCAAAAAAGTACATAATGAAATACAAACAAAAAACACAATCCTGTCATAAATAAAAAAGTTATTAAGTCCATGTGTCTAAAGATCACCTATCTCAACCAATAGCACTTGCATTAAGCATTTATACTTCTCCACAGAAATAATATATCATCAAAGTTCCATAAGCCTGTTATGGATACAAAATTATAGACTGGGACAGTGAAATCTGTATGATCAGACAGAAAACACGCTGGCCCTCACCTCTCAGCCTTATCAGGGCTGCCTGCATTCCTCTGCTCTGACCCAGGCATCTTTCCTTGGCTACAGGAGTCATTAATGAGGTTTACCAGCAATCCCAAATGCTTTGCTGCCTTGATGGGTAGGGTAAGCAGATTTTTTCCCAAGTTTCTTTGTCTTTGATTCATTTTGATTAGGATAATTTCTTCACAATTAGCATTTCAGACCACCTTTGACATATGATGACAGTGGAGTTTTTAAATACGCATATATATTTATATGCGCATATGTACACACACACAAAACTGTGTATACATGCAAGTATGAAGAGAAAAATTTTTCCTTCATTCATTCATTCATTCATTCATTCATTCATTCATTCATTCATTCATTCATTTTCATCTTATAAGAAGGTCATCTGTGTTCTGTCAAACAAAGTTTATCAAACGCCCTTCCAATTTGGCAAAGTATGATAAATATTTTCTCTATTATTGTGATTGGATGGTAAAAAGAAAAATGGATGATCATGTTAATTTAAATGCTCTGTACTTTAATGTTGAGGGTTTTTGTTTTTTTTTTCAAATACCGGACCAAATTAATCATTGGTTATAATTTCTTGAATATCAAGCAATTGAAACCCCTAGATAAGCCAGCTGCCCATTTAAAAAAATATGTTTGACATATGTTTGATTGAGTTCATAGAATCATAGAATATCCTGAGCTGGAAGGAATTCACAAGGATCATCAAGTCCAGCTCCTGAGCCTGCACAGGCCACCCCCAGGAATCACACCACGTGCCTGAGAACATTTTCCAAATGCTTCTTGAACTTTGGCAGGCTGGCGTTGTGACCACTTCCCTGGGGAGCCTGTTCCATTTGTTAAAATGAATGTGACTGAAACAAAACTGCAATAAAAGAAGAGGCAGTCCATGTAAAAAAAAAGATCAAAAGCTGAGATTCCATGAAGGATGTTATGACATGCTAGGGTCTTCATACTATACATGTTAAGACATACTATCATTTTCATGCCATAAGTACAAAAATATAAGACTGAATCTCATATTCATAAAGAGACTGGGAAGCTGAGAGACATTTCTCATGAGAGCAAGGTTTTGAAGCAAGGGAGCACAGCTAGGTGCTCAACTATTAGACCTTTACAAATGTCTCTCTTCCCCTTCTTCGAGTGAGAGGAGAGGTATGATGCAGTCTGTGTTTCCTTTCTGCTGATGAAGTTAGTGCAGAGATTTGCATAAGGACAAAGCTGAAATTTTGTCTAAGCATCTAACTGGAACATTTGTTTTGAGTCTGCCCATTTGGGACTGAAAGCAGAAATTGAGCCAGAAATAACCAGAACTCTCTGTAGAGAATATTCATAAGTCATAATCCCTAGCAGCAATTACAGTCTATTTCCAGCCTATACTACACAGATGTTATCCTTTTAATGAAATTTTGCTATAAATTCTTCTTTCCAGGTACCCACACTGTAAGTTCTTCCTTACACTTACTGTTATTTTTGCAAGCATTTCTTTTGTTGTTGGAAGGGATCAAAGGGGTGAAATTTTAAAATTTTATTTTACTGGAGTCTTTAGAATTTAAAAATAAAACCTGAAGAGACATTAAAAAAAAAAACAAAACAAAACAACAGCAACAACAAAAACCTAGAACACCGAACCACACCACAAAAGTCTTTCAGAAACACTTAAATTTTTCTCTGACTCAATTATAACCCCAAAACTGAACCAACAAAACAACAGCAAAACAGTCGGGAGAACTATTTTTTTCTTGATTTTGAGGAACACTATCTGAGAAAAAAAGGTTGCATGAGGCTTACCTTATGTTCTCTGATATTGTCTTGTCTTAATATCACCTTATTTACTGTCATTGAGGTCTTCTGGCTTATTGTATGGCAAATGTGATGCCAAGTGTAGATCCCTGATTTGAAACACAGATATATCTAGTTCCGCCTATGATTGTCTCCTGGCTAACATGTGAAAAAATCCCGTATACTCGGGAGAGCAGGTTAATTATTGATTTAACTAAATACTTTAAATACTTTGGTGAAAATACAAAGAAATGTTGATATTAATGGGATTATTAAATCACTCTGAATTAAAAAATATTGCTAGAGGAATGACACAGAGAGTGAGAAAACACAAGGGAGCTTGTTGGCAGTAATCTGTGGGAGAAGACAATGGCAGTTAGGGAATAAAAATCTTTTTTCTATATTAATTGTTCCAGTTAGTATGATAGAAAATGGAAAATAATTTGTAAAGGTGTCTGTTCTGGTTACGATCTTACAGAGAAAAATGGAAAAAACTGATCTTGAAGTTCTATAACTGAAAAATATATGAAATAAAATACTGTTTTTATCAATCAAAATAATTTCAATTTACCCAAAATGTAATTTACATATTTGTTTTTAATTTTCTTTATAAAAACTTGTGCATTAAAAAAAATCTCTAAAGTTATTCCCTCTAAATATTTTTGTGTAAATAAACCAAAACAACGAAAAACACTTCTTGTTATAGCCTTATTTTGAAAAATATTTTTATACCATTTTAATATTTTTACATTCTGCATCTCTCATTCATAATGCAAGTTTGATCCACACTGGTATTTTGGCTTAGTGTCTTCAGTGTGCTTTCATGGAAACAAATTTTAAGTCAAACAACTTCATCTGACTGAATGTCAAACACTGCCATAAAGTTAGTTAATTCCAGCCAGAAGAAGGAACTAGCTGAAAACTATGGGATTAATTATCAGCAAGAACACTGATCACCAAGGAAATAACAACATACAAACACCAGAGCTGGGAAAATCTGGGAAAAACTGAAAACATAAAAAGCCATAGGAAGTTAGCAGAACTGTCCCCTGATACTGCAGAAGACCATTGGCCACTGTTGATACTGAGGTAAGTATAAAGAAGGGATGAAAACATGAAACAAAATTTCCCCAGAAATGTCTCCAGGTCTTCAGTGGTTCTTGGTTGAGTCACAGGGGGTTATTTATGTAGGAGAGGCTCAAAGGGCTTTTTTTCCCCCACTAATTTCTCTGCTCCCTTTTTGAAGCTGCACATATTTTATGTCAACCATAACATACAGCAGAGAGTCCCAAGCTTACCCATGAGCTGTGGCACACACCACATCCATCTGTTGGTTTTGAATCCATCACCTGCTAATTATATGTGATTCTGTCTTATTTTCATACTGAGAGAGGCAGTAAACTGTTCTCTTTCTCATCTCACTCTGTGTGATATAGGTTTCATAAATGTGCATAACATTTCTTCTCATCTCTTTCTGACTGGCAAAGCTCTTTTTGATTAACTCTTCATGAGTCCCATCCCATACCTCTTACCACCCTTGCCCCTCTTCTAAATATCTCCCAGGCCAACTATACATTTATTGAGGTGGGGATGCAGGACTGTGTGCATCACTTAAGACGTTGATGTGCTGTGGACCTAAGTGATGGATTAACAATGCTACCATGCTTCTCCCTGCTCCTTTCTAGGTTCCTAATATTGGATTAATATGATGAAAGGATGGCACTACACAATAGGTGCCTGTTCCAGTTTAAATTAAATGAAAGGAGAGCAGCCACTCAGGTGTAAACCCTACTCATTGCATTTACAAAAAGAATATGGTGGCAAACACATTGCTTGATTTGCTTTTGATTTACAAAGGCTGGCTTCATTTTATCATTTTGGGCACAGCTCCTGGTTAGCTTAATTAATACTTGCCATAAAGCAGGTCAGCAGAAAGGCTGAAATCCAGGATGGCTGACAGAGTCGAAATATCTATGACATAATGCATTTTGCCAGAAAATACATTTGATTGTCTGCTAACAACTCCAAGACAAACTTCTTAATTCTGAGTTTATCCTCTGGGTGCAAAGGAAACCATACAGAAGGAGAAACATTGCTGTTACTCAAAGTTTCATTGAGGTATTTGTCTTCACATGTCTCCTCTATGAAATGAAAAGGCTAGTTTCCTACAAGCTTTTCTTGTGTCTTTGATAGTGATTAATATATTCCTCTAACCAGGACAAGAACCAAATGAATGCAGTCCATTATCAGTCCAGTAATTTTAAACGAATATATTCCTTTTTCCCCTGCATGTGCTGCAAACTGTCTTAGAGGTTCTGGAAATCACCACTACTGCAGCTCTCCTCAAACTTCTTGGACTCCTGGACTTTTCTGAGCTCAGAGAATTTAAACCTATGGACAATTTGAATTAAAACAGTCAGAGGAAGATTAAATGGAAAAAGAAACACTTGGAAATAAATAATTGTTGCTTTCTGATTTTTGGAGAAATTCTATTGCTCACGTACAGAACCCATCAAAGGTGTAGATTACAAAAAAAGTAATTTTAAAATTATGTGGTTTTAGAAATTAACGTAAATGTGCTGTTAATGTGCTCTGCTCTAGAGAAAGTCCTATCATTCTGTTCAGACTCTAACAATAACAAACTAAAGAAGTTTATGAACATTAAAATCTTGAACAATTGCCCAAAAGCAATATTTGCTGATGGTGAAATTGAGACATGAGGAGGTGGAAACGGAGTAGGTGGAAAAGATATAAGAGGAATAGAAAGAAGACAGAACAGCGGACATAGTGGAGGATGGAGAATTGACAGCAATATTCAGGGTCTAAATTCGCTATTAGCTTGCAAGGAAATGAAGTAATACCGTTTAAAATTAGCAAGGTGGGTTGCTCAGATACATGCAGAAAATAGAGACTTCAGGAATTTTGCAAGAAAACACAAATTATATTTTAATGATCTGTCTGTCCCACGGTCTTCCCATTCTCTTAGTGAGCAGAGCTTGCTGCATGAATAAAGAGCCACAGATAAATACACAGCTTTAAGTTCAAGTGTGTTTTTTTCTCTGTTGGATACAAAATTATAATTTTACAAAAAGCACAAGCTCTTATGACCTTGCCCAACTATTTTTGTGTTCAAATCCCAGCTGGGAATTTGAGGCTGGTATTTTTCTGAGTATTTTACAAACTTTCAAAAATGTTAGCCCACCCATTCATGTTCTATCTGAGCCTCAGAGGGCTGAAAAAAAACTCCAGTAGTGCACTGTTCTGAATTTGAATTATTACCAGTGCTTTGGTGTGATTCTTTTCATAGGAACAGTGGTTCTGAAAGGAGCTATGTGCGCTTACACTGGCTCATGGAACAGACTTGATTTTTATACATTCAGTTATCCCTTTTTGTGAGCCTTTCAGTCCTGTTTGTCAGTACTTTTTGATTCAGACTGAAAAGATAAGGAAATGAAACTGTGACATGGCATAATGCAAGCCTGTGAAAAAATATGCACAAATTACAGTAAACCACAAAAATTATGCATGTAGCTTTTGACCTTTTAAAATTGTTTTATATTCAAAGAAGAAAATCACAAGCAAGGGTTCATTTCCTTTTAAAAAGGTAGGAAAATGTCAGTATTTTAAAGACTTAATATTGTTACTTCCAAGTGTCATTCTCAGTAAATATAATGTAATCAACATGTGCTTTTTCAGATAGATACTGACATTGTGGGTTGAGACTGTGTGACCCAGGAATCAGTTGCTCCATGCACGAAGTCTGTCCCCTTTCCTGAGTGACCTTCAGAGCTAGAGAGCACAGACAGACCAGGAATACAGATTTCTTTAAATTGATATAACCGGTGCCCAAAATGTTGGTAATGATTCCTTGTGAAACTTTGCTGATGTTAGTACCGCTCTGACAGATACATAGGTAGATAAATTGGGCCATTTATGTTAATGTTTTCTTTCCTGTTTTTTTTTTTTTTTTTCTCCCAAGATGAAATGGCCGGTGGGAGCATATTCCCTAGACTGATGGCAGGGTTTATTTTCTTCAAGGTAATGTATTATCTTTCTTCTTCCAAGGAACATGGTTATGTGAAAAAGGCAGGGGGCTCCATTAGAGCAAACCTGAAGTTGCAACGTTTAGGCATGAAGGAAATCTGAAACTGTCACATAGTAGTAATTTTGTCCAATTGCTTCTGAAAAATGAAAAGCTATCAAAATATAGACAGGCATAAGCTGCCTGATATAAACTTGAGCAGCAAGGTTCTTTCAATCATTTGCAAGGAAGTCTGACATGCTTAAAATATATCTTTCCTTCTGCACATACTTTGAAGAGAGCAGGCTAGAATTATTCCTCCATAGAAAAATTTGCATGAGAGAATTTTTTCAGGGTTTCAGGGTTTTATGAATTTTGGTAAAAAAATAAAATAAAATGCGCACTTCACTCCCAGACACCAAACAAAACGTGATTTTATATGACATGGGAGTTTTCAATAGAATTTAATATTTCATTAGCAGACATTTTATTTCAGAACTTGTGAAAAAATCTATTTCTGATGTTTAGCTATCCTGTTGAATGGAGCTAAGCTCTTATGCAAAGGCTCAGAATACTATGGTCTACTCCTTAACACAGGGCTCAAAAAAGTGCAGAAGCTGTCTAGTGGAAATACCTTCAGATCAATCAGTAGGCATTTCTTAACTCCTCCTGTTAGAAATCTTATGTATACAGGATCAGATAGTTATCTGCAAGAATTACTTATTGTTTTTCTAAAATCTTTTCTGATAAAATTTTAGACTGGAAAAAAACAGGAACTGATTAAAACTTTATGTACAAACATACATACAAAATACACTTAAAAGCAAGCAAATATTGAGGATATAAAATCTGATACCTAGAAAAAACATTATGCCTAAAGAACATTTCCAGTGGATCTGCAGAGAGGGTCCTAGTGTACTTTTGACTGCAGGAAATTTTACAGTGGCAAATCTGCTTTAACTCCAGATGGAAATTAAAATAAACATAAAGATGGAAAACCTGGTGTGTTTAAAATCACACCAGTTACCAAGGCAGAGAGAAGGTTTCCATCTCTCTCTTTTTCCATTAGTCTATGGAAGTGGTCCCAGGTATCCAGAAAGGAGGGTAAAAATCCTGTGAAAAATGTGGCAATATGGAAGAGGTCAGGAAACAATTCAGTTGTCACTGCAGGGTTCTTTCATAGCATTAGGTACAAGGTTGTGTTTCTCTTCCCAGCAGTCATTCACTAAACTCTCTAGCTCCTCAGATGAATGGAGTAGGTGCATTACCAGCGAGTCTCATTCATTACACCAGTCTGACTCACTCTAAAAACCAGATCACTGAATAAGATGGATTTCTCTGGGAAAAAGTATGTGGTTGTATATTACAGTGAAACCTTCACTGGATCAATTTTCCTTTCCTATACGTAAACTAAAGAGGGGAAAGCACTCAAATAAGGATCACTAGCCGCATTTAAATTGAGCACTCATGTTACTGAAAGGGCTGGGTTGTACAACCCAGAGTATTTAAGCATCTCAAATTTTTCCCAGTAAATAAAAAAATGTTTTAATTAAGAGAGGGCTTAATAATTTTCTGTGCTTTGAACACTCTGGAAAGCAGAGAAAATAATAAGAGGCAAAGAAGAAACAGAAAACTTTCCAGTCATGAAGGAACATGCTGTGAACCATGGGACATGAAATCTACACAGGTTGTAAATTCTGCTTATCCAAAGTAATTTTAGAAAGAGGTTCTTGCATGCATAGATAAGAAAAACTACAGAGATACTTGGTCATCCCAAAGTACAGACTAAAGAATCATTTCCCATCTCTTCCAGGATCATGTTTCCATCTTCAATTTATTAGTGAAAATACCTATGATACATTATAAAGCATTATACCATCTGGTTTTGTAAGACAATGTAACTTGTCTAAAGTCAGTAGTGATCATTAGATTTCTGACACATAAATATTTGATTGAAAGAATATCTTTACTAGTACAAAAATGCCAAACTAAAAAAGAACCCCTCATAATTATGTTAAAACAAACAAACAAACAAACAAAATTTACTAACCACCAAAGAACACAAAATTACTTTTCAACTAAGGCAAAAATGAGATACAAAAAAAATAGCTGTGTTTTTAAAGGTTGCCCTTGGAATTCCTGGAAGCACAGAGAAAATATTCTAAGAAGGTACCCAAATTGCACCACAGCTGGCAAGGGCAAATATCAATAGGTATTTTCTTTTAACATAATTTATACTTGCAGTAGTAGATTCATAGAAAGACATATTATCTGAGTACAAATTCACCCAAAGACATTGAGGTCTCAAACATCTTGAATGTGCGAAACCATTTGGGAACTCAGCAAAGCTTCCCATACTGTCTCTGACAGTATCCTTCTGGACAAAATGTCCAGCATTCAGCTGGATAAATGCATCCTGCAACTGGTTCAGGCATTGGGCACAAAGAGTTACAGTAAATGGGGCAACACCAGGCTGGCCACCTGTCTGTCACTAGTGGCATTCTGCAGGGTTCCATCCTCAGCCCTGTGTTCCTCAACATTTCTATTTATATTCAATGAGCTGGACACAGGACTAAAAGGACTCAAAGCCACTAAACTGGAGGAGCTGTTGACTCCCTCGAAGGCAGGGAGGCCCTGTAGAAAGACATCAACAAATTAGAGATGGGGAATCACCAACCATATGAAGCTGAATGGGGCAAGTGCAAGAATCTGCACCTGTGACAACCAGGTGCAACTCTGGTTGTGTGTGCAGACTGAGGAATGAAAGAATGGAGAGCAATGCTGTGGAAAGAGACCTGGGGGTCCTGGTCCATGGCAAGCTGAATATGAGCCAGCAGTGCCCTGGCAGCCAGGGGGGACAACCCTGTCCTGGGAGGCATCAGGCACAGCATGGCCAGGTGAGGAGTCCTGTACTGTTTCATTTTCTTCTGGAATCTAAATGTGAAGTTCTTATGAAAGTGATGTCAAGCTGCTCATATAATATAGCTATTTTCCTACCACCATTGCACTTCTCATACATTTTTTCTGTCTAACAATGCCCAAGAGGCCAAAAAAATTTAAATAAGCTGTAGGTTATTAATCAAAATTGAAGACTTTTATAGAAATCAGCACAAACTGAAAGCTATAGCTGTTTTTAAGAACAATAGTAATTAATGAGGGAAATAACGCAGGTCAATATAACAAGATAACTATTGGAAATTAGGCATTGGAAAGCATTATGATCTTACAGGAAATCTGGGTCTGACAAGATTTTTAATAAACAACAGCTAAAAAATGCAAGTTATCTATTTGAAAAAAGATAAAAGAGTGCCACAACATTTTTAGAACAGAGATAATTTTAACACTGAGCTTGTAACCAGAAGATGGAAAGCTGTGAAAAGATTTTCAGTCAGCATCTGAATTTGTTGGGCTGGGCCCAGCTTTGCTTTTATAGGCAGTAATGCATGGCAGAAGCTGTCTGGTATATAAAACAGAATAAAGGAAGGAAGAAGGCCAGACTTGGATCCTGAATTCATTTGCATTTGGAGCTCACTCATTTTCATTAGCGGGTTACTCAAACACACAGATGTTGTTTGCACCCCAAAGTATCTGCTTTAGTGATTTTGTGGCCTAAAATTTCTGCATTGCATTTGACTGGTATGCTCTTTAAGAGTTTTAGCCCAAGAAATTCAGAAACAAAAAAAAAAAAAAAATAGGGGGAAAGGGTGTTCAAGTTAACTGAAGGTGTATTCTAGGCACATAACTTGTTAATAAATTGCACAAGCAGGGAGCTTTTTCATGTAAATTTGGGGGGAAAACAGTCTAAGTTAAAACAATGTAAATCAGAAAATCAGAGTGAGTCACTGCTTAAAAGGACATAAGAAAGGCAAAACTTGCTCTAAAAATATATAGAAAAAAAAGAAACAAACACAAGTATTGGAAGTTTTATTTACGGGACAAATTGTTACTTAAAAATGGCAAGAATGAGATGAGTACATATGGCTTATCTTGATTCACTTCTCCTTAAAGGCACAAATATATTCCTGCCCTGTGGTAATGATGTACTTACAATAATAGCCAAGGAAGGTGGTGAGGCAGAGACCAGAATAGAAATCTAAATGGATTATGGAAAATTGGGTCTAAAATTTGCTTCTCAGCTCAATTATTAACAATTTGTGTTGAATGTACTACCTGAAAAAAGGTCATGTTTAAAGATGAAGGCAGCCAGGGAAGCACTGTTCAGTACAGTTTATTAGAGCTAAACAGGAAGCTCCTGGTAGAACACAACAGAGGCTGAGTGAACTGCTGCACACCCTGGCCATCCAGGGGGGAGGCTGGAATGAACTCCGGCAGGAGATAATCAAACATAATGGGACTACACGTGGACAGTGGCACCAGGAAAAAAGAGTGGTGGACTCTGCCCAGCTCCTCCTCTTCTGTTGTGCCCCTCCTGTGGCGTGCAGGCCGTGGTCCTTGCAAAACAAGGACAACTTACCTGCTTCACCAGAACTTCCCTGGCAGAAAGGATACACAGCATGTGATGCATTGGGTTTGGGGCTGGCATCATTCTTCTCTCCTGAAAGTCATGAGAGAGCAGAATCCTCCCAGCTAACCACCCTGCCACTTCTGCAGGCTGGCTGCTCATGCAGTGCCCCTCACTACCTGCAAACTTTTGCATCGTGATATATCCATCCCAGAATGAACAAGGATTGATCTCTTGCCTTTTACCCTTCTGTGCCTAAAAGTCCAGGAGAAGCTTGCTAACAGAAGCTAAGGAGGAAATTCAGTTAAAAGGTTGTTTGACACTGGTTGGAAGAAAACCAGAAAGCAGGAAGGATGGAGCTGCTCAGAAGAAAAGAAGCATAAATGTCAGTAATGCAGCAGGACACAGCTAGTGAGAGAAAAGCTGGAGAACTCTGAGAGAAACAGATGTATGGTATTTTGGTATCATGCTGTCAATGAGTAGTGTCCAGAGTGAATACAGAGAGCAAGGAATTTTACCTTCTTACAGCAAATAACTGCATCTGTTATGTCTTCTTCTGAGCGTTACACTTGCTGTGCCTGCTGGCTGGAGAGGGCAGCACGGCCTACCAGGGCTGTATGACCTGAGTGTAGTGAAACAGTGAGGGCAATTCTTGATGAAAGCAAAAAATCCTCTTCTTGTCTAAGCAGACTGTTTTCACAAACCATGCCGTATAGAGCAATTAATCTTCTAAGACCAGTTAGGATTTTAGGTGGTTGTTTAACTTTCCCTGTGGTCATTGCACAGACTTCTCTGAGCTGGTTGTGACCATTTGGGAACCTTATCCATCCAAAGGGAGTGAACATTAGTTGCAATTCAAACCCAACTGCACAATGCTTTGAGAAAGAGAAGGAAAATACAAAGATACAGACAGAATAACAAGTTCAGGTGAAGGCAAGACCCAGGCTTTTGAGCACGGATGAATTTTGTTCCCTAAATAGACATTGAAACAATAGGAAGGGATATTGCTGTGCAACCAGAGAATAACAAATTTAGTAGCTATATGTAAGAATAGGCAGTGTTTCAGACGAACATAAGCCCATTAGTCTGATTCCTGTGTTACACAGGGCTCTAGAGCAAACTGTGAAGGAAAGAGTAAAGAATGGAAAGGAAAGGTGAAAAGGCATAAACTGTGGCAGACTAAATGAGGTCAATTTCATATCTGTATAAAACAGGTAATTAAAGATCCAGAGTAAGCAGGCAGAACTTCCTAATCTATGTGAACTTCAGTGAGACATTTAAAGCAGAACACACAGGAGAAGACAGGAGCTATTTAAATCAGAGAGAAAGTAAAGAACTGGCTAATGCAAAGGAGTGTCAGGTGACATGAATTTTGAGGCATTGCCAATACCTGAGGAAGATCAGAATATTTTATGGGAATAACTGAATGATCACGAGGCTTGGAAAGATAGAAATAGTTTAAATTTAAGAGTGCAATGTGCAAAAGTGCAAATCATGCCTTAGTAAAAAGATAGCAAAAATGACTGCTCCAAGCTGACTCATCATCAGCTGAGAGCTAAAAATGATAAAAATGTCTGGGCAAAGCAAAGCATTGTTACAAGAGCTACAGTCTACCAATATGTTGCAACAGAAAAATTAAATAAAATTTTTAAAACTCCAAGAATTTATCAGTTGTACCATTTCCAGAGGAGATAAAGGTGTGTTGATGCACTTTACACAGCATTGTGGAAATTCCAACCATAGAAGAATGCATAATTCCTATCATTCACACTCAAAAAAGACAAAATCAAACTGGAATGAAGGAAAAGAGTAAGCCTTGTCTTACCTAATGAGACTGAAACAGCCTGCTCTGTTTAGCTTAGTAAAATGAATCTTCAAATTGAACACATTTTTGTAAACAAGGAGTAAACATCATGAGAAAAACCTGCTACAGTAGTATGAGAGTCAGGGGTATGAAAAGAAAACAAATGTACAAATGCCAAATACTTTTAAACTGCAGATAGGGACTAGTTATGTCATAAAATGAATAAAGGAGGGGCTAATGGGAAGTAGAAGAATGAGATAATGAAATTTCCTGGAGACACAAATTTTGAGGTAAGTCAATAAAATGGAGTGTTGGAATAGCCTTCTAAAATCAGGCTACAGCAATAAAAAGGACGAAAATTAAAAATCTCAACATATTTAAAATAGAATTGCATGGCTTCATGAAAGAAATATTCATACATTTCACTGAACTAGCAGGAGACTGGACTGGGTGACCCTAGTAGTCAAACATTCTGACATTCCTTCTTTAGAAATACGTAGCCTTATGTTAGAGCCTTCAAAAAGCCATGAGCTACATTGGATTTTTAGAAACACCTGACCACCCCAGATGTTTCTTTTCTAAAGAAAGCAACTAAGCCATCAAAGCTCACAGACAAATTTAGAAACCACTCCATTGTGAGCAAATATATCCATCTTTATTCCATCTTCTTAACAGTTATAAAACAGAGCTAAGGAGGAAAACTAACCTCTTAGCCACTCTCCATTCTTGACATGTAAGCCACAAGGAATTAGATAATCCTCCTTCTCATTGTTAAGTGCGCAACACAGCCCTGTGATTTATACCCTCTGAAGGGGTTCTACAATGAAAAATCCAGGATCCCCAATGAAGGCCATTATGTGCACTTAACATGCAATTAATGCATGTTTCAAATTAGTGGGTTCTATTATTAATGGTCTGCTGTTATGCTTATCTGATGTTTCCTTATATGAAACAATGAAACAAAATAAATGAACCCTCGTTCAGCAGGAGCTGTCAAATTAGAAACGGTTACAAAGTAATAATTAGGGAAAATGGATCACAGTGTTCAGGCTTCAGCAATGATTGTCCCTCTGTGGGCCATTAACAAAATCTAGTCGTTGGATCTGCATGAAATTTTAATGAAGCCACAAGTAAACAAACTGCAAAACGTTGTGGGCAGCAGTTTGCTTGCTTTATGAGGCAGATTTTCATATTATACTGGGCTTCTTCTCCCTCTTTTCCCACCTTTTCCTCCTCATGCCAGTGATTTTGGTTAGGAAGGATTAATTTAAGATCCTGTCACACAGTGGTATTTGGAAAATGGAGGTGTCTTCCGACCCCTATAGCATAGGTCAGCTGCAATTGTATCCGCAGGATAGGCTGCATTTTATTTATTTATTTACTTATGAAAATGCAGGAATCATAGGGATGATCTCGAGATTCTGTAACAAGAACCCCCCAGCTGAAGTGCAGGGCTCTGGGGCGGGGCAGTTTGACAGCAAACACCAGCGAGGGCGCAGCTCCACCGAGCCACCCTTCCAGAAAGCTTTGCACCGATTTCCCCTCTCCCGATTGCCGCACAAGAAGAACCCGCAGTTATTTCACCTTCCAGGGTGTGCAGGGGGAGGGAAGCAGTGTGCTCCTGCTCTGTTTTTAGGAGAGCCCGGCTGCCGTGGGCAGGCTCGGGGCGGGGGTGACGGCGGTGCCGCCGCGGAGCGCTCCGGGCTCGCTGGGGAGCGGCGCTTCGCTGCCCCATCTGGTGGCCACGGCAGGAGGAGAGAGGCGCAGGGAAGGAGCAGCAGATCGCGGGGAGCGGGGGGGACACTCTCCCGGGGACCCTTGTTGTTTTAACACTTCTCCCCCAGATTAGTTTATGTGAGGTCAAAGGGGCTTCGGTGCTTTGCTTGCTTTCAGCTGGTCTTGATAGTGCTTGAGAGTGCGGATGGAACTAGTGATGATATTTATTAGGTTCAGTTATTTTCTTGGTAAGCATCTAAAAAGAGAGATGAATCCACTGATTTCTTACACTGCAATACCATTGCTTTCAATATCTCTCATACTCTTTCATTTTAAGATTCCTAAACTGTTTCTGTCCTTTCCCAGACATTCCCTTTGGAGAATCTACTGACAGATGTAAACTGGCCTCTCCATTCAGCCTGGAGAGTCCCACTACTTCAGATTTGTTCATGAAACATCTGAAATTGAAAAGTGTGCTCTGGAAAATATTTTTATGGGTTACAAGGAAAGGAATTTGAGTCCTAAAAATATTTAACGTACAGAGAACTTTGAGGAAGACGGTCCAGTTACCAGGTCTCCTGTCCATCGGTCATTATTGGCAATGAGTGAGCTAATAGGCCACTCAGCAGCTCCAGTGTTTCCTCCCTGCAGCATCCTCGGGCCACTACAGAATTTGCAAAGCTGTCACAGGCAGAGCCATGGGTTCCTTCTCTTCCCTCTGGGCAAAGACTGCCTATGTAGAGTGTTCACATTCCCCTGGGTACATTCAACCAAGTCTGCAACACTACAAGTGGCTGAAATTAAGTAACCCAGGGATCACATGCAAATAAACCTTTTCATTATCACTAAACAGAGTCATTGCCCTGATAAAAACCTTGAAAGGCAATGAGCCAGGCAGAGAGCCCATTGCAACGAGAGGGAAAATGCTGTGGAGTTGCAGGGATGTGGGGGACTTCTTTCCAGTTGTAGTGATCTTTGTCCCTGGGATGCTGCAGTGTGTGTTGCAGCAGAACATGGCAAATCACAGCTGCTCCAGCAAAGCAGCAAGGTGCAAAGGTCTGGAGGTATCATAATAGGAAATAACTGGGAATGGGTTGACTTTGAGTCAAACACCACTACACCAGGTATAATTTCAAGGCATATAGCAAATACTGAAGTTTGAAGTGTGTATTCACTGACACTTGCCCTGAGCCAGGCAGTTTGTAAAGTTTGTGAAGTGATTAAATGCCTTCTTTTTGTTTTCTGTTTTCTTCAGATGTTTTTGCACCTGCAGATATGCTGGATGAAGAGTATATTCTCTTGCGACAAAAGTCCAAATCTTGGGAGGAAAATGCCTGGAAAGAAAAGAAAATGCTTCACCGCTACTTGATTACATTTCCACAATATTTACCCAGGAAAATGGCATACAGAGCTCAAACTCACATTGCCCTGGCTACTCCATGTACACCATTCACCTGTAAAGTCCAGCTGCAGTTCAGCCCACATTCCCAATGCCTCCAGACGCAGCAATACATTCCATATTTCCCTGGATCCCTGAGAATGTCCTCTCATGCCATATGACATGGCTTGTGCTGGTGGGCTGCAAAGACCATCCCTATTTGGATGATGTGTCTCAAAACCAGATTTGATACACTATAGCAAGAAGAAGGATGACTGGGCAAAAATAGGCTCAATCTAAAATTCCATGATTGAATTCAAACTATAAAACTGACAGAAAGTTGAAAGCTAGGTCTGTGAATCCTTCACACATAGCACAAAATTACTTTTATTGATTTATTTCCTCCAACCTCAGATTAAACTATATCTCCTTATTTTGAAAGTCTGGAGTTATTTTCCTCTCCTGCTGACTGATTATTCTGGTTTTGTTTTGTTTTTAAAAAATAATTCTACTATGAAATAAACTTGAAGATCTTAATGCCATGCTGACCCCAGAGCAATGTATTAGTTTCACAGAAACTTCCTTGATCCAATCCTCCCAAAAGTTTCTTGGGCAAAATGAATGTACAAGCATTGAGAAAGACATAGTCTTTGCAAACAAGCTGTAGATACAAAAAAAAAAAATCCAAAAGAGAAATGAAAATGACATTCATCTTCTCTTACTTTTCTCTTTACTGCCTGTCAAGAACTTAGATTAATGGAAAGCACCACCTCAGTGTTTTTTGAAGGTTTTTTTCTTGCATTTCTACATTAACAAACCCCCTAAAATTAAAGGATAGAATTAGGCAGATCCATTAAAATACATTCTATACCCAAATAAGCCTAAAAATATGCAGTCATCTCATATCACTGCATGTCAAATCTGGAAGATTCCAAGCTTTGAGGCAAGTCCTCTCTTCACCCTAATCTTGCACTGAGTCCTGGCTCTTCATTGGGACACTCAGTGCCTCTCTTTCCTTGTTTTTTTTGCACTCAGTCAGCAGGACTTTGGTGCGGTGAGATAGGAGCTGTAACCAGCTCCGATTGCAGACCTCCAGAGGACTGAGGGCTTGTAGCAAGCTGCGGTGCCATCCCAGAACTCTGTACTTGCACAGACACCAGGTTCTGCTTCAGGATCAAAAGCACTTGGCACCGTCTGGAGACAGGATGTGCCTTGGGTGAATTCCCTGTCAGACCACTTGCTTCATGAGAAGGAATGTAAAAGCATGTCTTACTTTATTTCAATATCCCTGGGTCATTTAATTCCCACCATAAGGTAAGCAATTCCCTTCTGCTGGTGAAAATAGTTTTCAGTTTACTATCAGTACTGTATTTTCTAGAAAATAGCTGATTGAAAAAGTCAAGTAAGTATGTCTGCAACTGGCATCACACACAAAAATTCAACCACGGGAAACTTGTGCATATTCTTATTAAATTCCCTTTAGGCATCAGGGTTTCCTACATGTACAGAGAAGGACCATCTGCTGAAAGCAAGTGGAAAAACCTTATCACCTTTCAGCTTTCACTTCTAGTACCCTACATGACCTACGATAAAGGCAGAGAATGAAAAGATTCAACTGCCCCTATGTCAGCTCTGTGAGCAACTTCTCTCTTTTGCCGTAACTTTGTTATTTTCTCACTGACCATTTCTAGTAGATAAAAAGATGTTGTTTCTAAACACATTTTCCTTCACTTTATTTTTAAAGGAAAACAAGCTGCAAAGATTCCTATGTCATGGGCCTGTACTGATTCATTCACTTTATCATTGAAGGTTTGTTTTGTATCATTGGACTGCTGTGAGAAAACAAACATAGGGAAAGGCAGCATGGCATGAATTCTGGTTCCTTTTTCGAACCTACTTTGCCTTTGTCTGTAATCCACAGTCTCTTGTGGCAACACATGCCACTGCTCCCTGCAGGAAACATAGAACAAAAACAAGGGTCTTAAATAAAATATTCCGTGGGAATTTTTTTGTTGCTTCCTTGTGGAGATGTTTGTGCTTTCCAAGTAATATGAAGGCAGACTTCTCTTAAATATGTCACTGTAGGCTGCCTGTTTGTTTCCACTAAGAATTCTCTCTCTGTAACTGACAACTAAATAAACCATTTGATATCACTGCTACCTTAAAGCCTGCTGCTGATCACCTGTAGGAAATAAGTCAAATTCTACTTGCTTGGGTTTTTTTAAGTGAGAATTTCTTGCTACTGTCCTCTGTACAACACTCATGTAGCAACATATACCCACAGACCACCAGCTTAGATATCACTTCTTCTGTTACTAGTTAACTCTTTCTTGGGCTACGTTATTTGTAGAATATTGTGTTTAAACAGACTACATTCGTGACTGAATTCTCACTAAAATGGAAGAATACAGGATATGAAAAGTGAGATTAATATATGACACACAGACAATTTGCTGACAACCTGATGGATGAGTTGATTGCTGCTTTGGAGGAAATAACGTTATAGGACTAAATTCAGAATGTAAGTAAGCCTGGAGGCTGTCTAATTTACTGTGGCTTGCATCAATTCTAAGTAAAGACTGGAGGTACTGTGCATATGTCAAACACATCTAGATCTTCCAAAAACTGACTGTTCTTAGTTTCCTTTAACTCTACCTGAAATTTCCATAGAGTAACGGGTTATGTGCACTTACCTTTTTCTATGTTTACTGAATTACCTAATTTCTTGCCCCAATGGGAAGGTAAATTTATGAAAGGCTTATAAGCCAAACCCAGAGGGAAGCATTACACAGGGAATTATAAGAATTATAAAATTGTAACTGTTAATAAATATATGGTAATGGAATTTCTAATTATAATTACAAAGAACTATAGAAGAAGGAACAGTCAGATCAGAAACTCTTGATCTGAAAATGGGGGCTGCACCAGAACACATGCTCAACAAAAACAAGCATAGAGATTTGGCTACTTTAGTGATGAAGCTGTTGGTCTTTTGCAAGCTTTGGCAAGTCTAAAGCCTTGATAAATTGCAGGTCATCATGGTATTATATGGCTTAAGACTTTCCAGGGCCCAGGCACTATATGTGCATGGATTTATGAAATGCAGTGCATGGAGATGGTGGGTTGGTCTTCCCCAGAGCAGACAGACAAGCTCTGCCCTTGCACAGCAGACAATATACTCCCTTTCTCTCCCTTTGCAAAAGCTTGGAATTGTGCACTCTCTTTCACAAAGAGCTTAAAAACAGGAATTAAGAGGAAGAGTCTTTTTGTCTGAGGCAAAATCCCAGATCTTAAATATTTGGACATCTAAACATAATTACCCTCTCTACAGGGTTAATGAAAATCAAGCCTGGGTCCAAATCCTCCCCCATGCAAACCAGACTTCTGCAACCATAAAACCCTGAATTATATCCCTGAAACCCAAGATCTGAGTCATCTGCGCTCTTATCCATTCAGGAACAGAAAAAAGGAAATGTTCCTTAAAAAATATTCATCGCCCCCAATGAACTGGTGTGTTTGTGTTGCCAAGCAACTGTGCTGCATCTCTGCACCTCCGAGACCCATGGGTCAAAGCCCAATGTCAACATAAAAGTTTGAGAGTCCAGTCAGGATTATGGCACATAAATATTGATGAGGGAAAAGGCAGAAGAGGGTGTGTATCTGCAACCCTCTTTAAAGAATTAATGCCATTTTCGATTATGCTATTCCTATAATCACCAGGTGTTTTTCAAAATCACAAGACAAGTGATTTTCTTCTTGCAAAGACTTTGTATTTAAGAAGATAGGTCACTTCGTAATGATGTAAAAACACTTTCAGGAACCCCCAAAAGTTGGCTCTTGGCCCTCATTGACTTATTCCAGATGGCAGCAGATCTGATTTTCACCAGTAAGGGCAGATATATTCCATTGTCTTCCCATGCAAATGCAAATGCACTTTTTTCATTTCTTCTCTTGCCGAATGCTGTTGTGTCATGGATGGAGTGATGCACTTCACTCATTAGAGAGTTCATTGATACACACCAGTGATTTAGCAAAGTTTGATAGTAAATATTTCAGTGGTTTTACAACATTCCATGGCAAGGTACTACATAGTGGACTAGGTCAGCCAAACTTGTCCTGGAGACCCTCCTGTTGAGTCATGAGATTCAGAAATCCCTTGCATTTTAAACTCCTTCTCAGAGAGGAATTGAAGTGCGTCTGGATCCAGACTTAGTCCCAGACTACAGTTTATGTCTAAAGGATTATATGTGCATAACCAACGCTTTATATCACTTAGCTAAAGTTTCAAATCTTAGCACTCTAGTAATTACTTACCAAGAATCTGTTGCAGCAAGGAATCACTCAACCACAGGAAATAACCTTGAGAGGCATCCCTCCTCAAGGGGCAATTCTGGCATACAGCTCACTGCCATGCAAGAAGCACAATGGACCCTGTACTGTCCACTAGTAATGGAGATAGATAATTGGCTCATATTTGCATACTGAATTCAGATGTTAGTTTCTTCCAAAATTGCCTTGACCAGCACTATGTTTAAGTGAGTTCATTGCTCAAATTAGTCCTTGGCTGTTGTGTTATCTGTCTCCCCTGAATCCACTGTGAGACAGATGCAGCCATCGCAACCAGACACACACACTGTGATCAACCCAGGGAGTCAACACTTGAGGGTTACAGGAAATAAAGGTCAGAATGGCAGAAAGGAGAATAAGTTACATTTAGGTAGGGCTGTGTTGTCCTAGAATGCCAATTATTTCTGAGGACAGGTAGCTTGGAGTGAATTACACAATTTTTCTGCACCTTTCTTGGGTGGCACTCAGGTCCAAGTCTGAGCCGAAGTGAAAGAAGGGATAGAGATGGGCTTGCCTGCTGAGCCATGCCTCTGCCATGGCGTTCATCGGAGAAGCAGTGGCAGCCAGGAGAAACACCACGGGCTGGGGGACAGGTAAGGGGGTATAACCCTGGTGCCATTTCAATAACCAGTTTAATTGTCTGTCTTCCAGAACAGACCTTGAAGGGGTTAAATGGAATTAGGGACTGCACTGGGAAATCCATGTGAAAACAGAGAATTTGTAGCTAATGATTAAACACAAGGAGATTAGAAAGTCAGATCATTTAAGAGAAGAGCAAGAGAGGGGAAAGTGGACTAATGTATTCCTGCACTAAAGCTCCAAATGTTTGCTCATCACCCTTAGGAGCAACATATTGAACTTCACCAAGTAAAAGAATCACAGTGGTTTATCAGGCACATCTTGTGCATTTGTTGCAGAATCTCACCAGCAAGACAGAAGTGTGTGAGGGATAGAGCAGTCAGATAGCACAGCAACACCATCTCTGTCAGCAGCAGAGCAGGATTACCCAGAAGGGTGAAGATTTGTAACAGAGATCACAGTGCGGCTGGTACAGTTTGCTGTGAGTGCGGAGCAGAAGCGATGTGGAAGCCAGCAGAGTGGTTCAAAGAACAACATGGCCAATGCTCAAAGATCTCTGAAATAACAAAAAGAGAGGACAAGAAGAAAATTATGCAGGAGGTAGAGACAATTCTTGAGGTGGAGATAGCCAATACAGAGGAAAGGGTGTTAGCGTCAGGGTCAAAGAGATAGATGTTGTCCTTCATTTTGCAAATCATATATAAAATCTGTTATCAAGAAATGAAGTAAAGCTTTAAAATAGTATGTTTGCAAGTTCAAGCATGATCAAACACATCTTATGGTAAAAATCTAAATTACTAAAAAGGTGATTTGAAATAAGCATGCAAGCACAAGAAGGCTATTAAGTCCTTGATACCCTGACAAAGAGGGCAATAAGGGCACATCCAATTTGGATTACAAACAGTGAGAACCATTCTATTTTAGACTGCATTATGCATTGCCCGTGGAGTGATTTATTTCATTGAGGGATTGTAGCAAGTGAGATTGTAGCAAAAGAGGGATCACTCTCCAGACAATGCTGTTGCTCTGGTGTATGTCACACCATGTTTGCATATTTCTTGTGCTTCCTCATCAATAACTTCTTGTGTAATTAACCAAAATTGGTGAGGCATGTGCTCAAATTAGACAGCTTAAAAGGCAAAACAATTTGCTTTGGTCAGTTTTCCCTAGCCAGTGATTTCTCCAGTGAAGTGAAAGCACTCGACACCTGAGAGGCAGCCGCTGAAAGAGGTGTCATGGCTGCTCCCCCCATAATCAAGCTCTTGGCTTTAACAGTGAAAGTCCATACAATCAGGCATGGTTCATGCATTGCAATTTTGTGACCTTTCATTTCATTTCATTTCATTTCATTCTCCCCCAAGTTCTTCTGCCTGAGCAGGGGACTCCAGGAAGCAGGCAGGCAGCATGGTCCTGTGCACCAGGTTATGCTTGGCAAGGCTCCTCTTTGGAGGATAGGAGGGGATAGGAGTTCAGAAAGAAATTAATTCTGTTCCAGCTTTTGAATAGATTGTTGGCTAGAGAGCACCTGGGTTTGGCTGATTTTCCTCTGTCCCTGGCACATATGTGCTCCCTCCTTCTTACTGCTGAGTAGGACCCCCAGTTTGCTGGCAGAGCTTGGCAAAGAGGTTGGTGCATTTGGGGCTCTGTACAGTCTGTGAAGAGCTGATGGGCAGTGTAGTTCGGAAAGTCATTCATCTGTGGAAAGGTAGAAAAATCAGAAATACATTTATACTCAGCCTGCCGGAAAAGGCGTGTAATGCTTCCCATGGGGATTTCACACAGCCATTTCACCCCCTGGGGACACTGCTCAGCAGTACAATTACATTTGATTAAATGCTTATAGTTATTTGGAGATGAGGGAGGAAAATTAACAGCCCCAAGGTACCAGGACATTACTTGTGGTTTCAAGTAAAGGTCAGGTGATTTGTCCATGTCCTGGGCACTGAGGCATCATCCAGCTCCTTATGGAGCATCCTTCTAATGGAGAATCACTGTGATCTAAATGTTAGGAGCTGGCTATGGGACAACTACAGAGGTGCAGCAGAAGTTGCTCATGCCCCTTGTTCCTCTCCCACTGACACCTGGGCATAGCTCTCTCCCATCCAAGAGCAGCAGCCAACTGCTCAGCAGGAGCCCCTTCACGGTGGAACTGTGGCAGAGAGCCCCAAGCATCTGCTTACCCTGCCTCTGCAGCACTGAATATCACAGACGAACTGATGGGGAAGGCACAGACGCTGCCCTAGTACGAGTCCGCCAAAGGACCCCATTAGAAATTTCAGAAAATTTAATAGCTTTTTGTCACTGGATGAGCAAATATCAAGAATGTCAAATCTAACACAGGTGTCATGGCACAGCTGTAGCAGCCTGAGTACAAAGCCAAGCTTGCTCACAAGTATGTTATTTTGTTTTACATTTCCATTTCTGTTATGAATTGCAAAAAGAGTGGGCTGTATATAGCTGTAGGGAGCAAGGCCAGCACCAAGGGAATAGATCTCAAATATTCAAAATCATGTGGATATAAAATGTGCCAGCTTGGGATGGAAATTTCTATTTTGGGAGTGTATCAGAAGTAACTCAAAGGCTTTCTGTTTCACCTCTTATGATCCACATATGCTGCCTTTCTTGACATTTTTCCTACAGTCTGACATCCCCTGGAGAGCTGATTGGGTTTGCTAGTTATAATAGGTCAGACTTAACAACATACATTGGGAAAAACAGGGTTTCTGCACTTCCCCCTAGAAGCAAAGAGGTGGGAATAAGAAAAACTTTCAACTCATTTACAGGGAAGCTGTTCTTCAGCAAGGCAATGCAAATCTTGCAAAATATTTAGTCTGAATATTACAACAAATGTTCAAATTATTTACCTCCAACATACTGTCTCTTTTATCTGTTCCCCTTCTGCAAATATTCATAAAACAGAGTTTTGCTGGCACAGCTATTTACAGGAAGAGAATATCAGTATAACAAGCATGAATATTCACATGGTGATAAAATCCTACATTTACAAGCACCAATATGTACACCAACACATTTATTAAGCCACAAGCAAAAAATACTGTTTTGTGACTTATCCAGCCAATTGCAGATAGCTATTGCATCTCAAGTACTGAGTGTTTGAAAGGCACTGCAAGCGGGCAGTCCAAAGAGACAAATCCATTAACATTTGTAGAATGCACTGACTAATGCACAATTTTAATGAAATGGGATTGTGAAGTTATTTTTATTAATGACATTTATGAATTAGAGTGGTTCTGCAAATGCTGTAGTAGTACAGAAAGCTGCAATCCCACATGTAGAGTTTATAGTGATGGAATAAATTGCTGTATAATACTATCTGTAGTTTTATTTTCACTTTGCAGTTGCACCTGTGATTAAATGCTTTCCAACTGTCAAGAATGTTTCTTGTCTTCAAGAAGACAAAGGTTCCTTCAATCTCATAAAATATCTGAAACCTCTGGAGTATTTTTAATATGAAAAGTGGCTTTTTTTTAAGCTACCGTCTTCACCTTAATCATTACAGTATTTTTATATAGTAAAAATTTAAAAAAATACAAACATAAAAAATATTTTTAGCACTTTATCCTGGAAATGCACATTTCCTTAGAGTAGGACATACAAGGATCACTGTTTAAGAGAGATAAAGAGCTCAGTGCTAAGGACGTTATGATGGTAAGGAGTAGGGGGTAGGAGATTCTGAAGCAATTTTATATACAACTCTACTATCATCCCTTTATTCCTTGATGCCAGCTTAATTCTCATCTGAAGTGCAAGTAAGAGCCCTAGCCGGTAAGGACTTGCAGGGAAGTATTGCAGAGGTAAAGCTCTAAGATATTGCGTGTAAAAGACCAGGTTATTGGATGAAAAGTTTTCTGTCAGTTTTTGATGGAAAATTGAGGCATAGGTTCATATAAGGTGGATATATAAGAAACCTAGAAGGCTTGTGCATATATTTTCGAGAAAATGAATAGTATTTGGAATACTGTCAATAATTTTTTTAAATGCTCTAAGACAGTAAACCTGCCTGTTCTTTATACAAACACACAAAAAACCCCACTTAATATAAACACTTACTGCCAGTTAATAGCTAGTTTCCCTTTAACCAAAGCAAAACTAAATTTTACTTGTATGATGCTGTGATTTCCCTCCCTGCCCATCTTTCATCTGTTAGTCTTCATGCTTCTGTCTTCTGAAAAACTGACTGTTTTTCCCAATCCTCAAACCTCTTCCCTCAGAGCAAGCCTTGCACAGGATCTCTCCCTTGGCAATCAAAACACACACTCCTTCAAGCTTCATTCAGCAGTGCATGCTGTTGTACAATATTTTTAATGGCAATAATGCCTCAAAACCATTATTTTAACCTCAAATAGTGCCTCCCATTTCATGTTAGCACAGCATTTTCTGAACAGCCTTCCTTCCCACTTTTGGAGTGAAATGGGAACTCTCTACCTGACGATCAAACCCCAACTCCCCTCTTTGGATCATCCATTGTGGATAGGAGATTTGTTCCTTAGTTTTTGCGCATTCTAAAAGAAGAATTTTTGTATCATGTTGCTAGAGCATAGTATTTCATGAATTTAGCATTTGTCCATATTTTTTTTTTGTGAAGACAAGTGTTGTGGCTTAACACCAGCCCTCAACTGAGACCCACACAGCCACATGCTCCCTCCCCTTCCCTCCACCACATTGGGATGGGAAAGAGAACTAGAAGAGAAAAGGTGAGAAAACTCATGGGTTGAGATAAAGACAGTTTCATAGATAAACCAAAAGCCACTCACACAAGTAAAGCAAAACAAGGAGTTAATTCACTACTTCCCATAGTCAGGCAGGTGTGCAGCCATCTCCAGGAAAGCCGGGCTCCATTATATATAGTGGTTACACAGGATTACAAATGCCATCACTCCAAACATCCCCCACTTCTTCCCCCATCTCTATATGCCGAGCACGTTGTGGTGTGATATGGAATGTCCCTTTGCCCAGCTGGGGTCAGTTGTCCTGGCTGTGTCCTCTCCTCACTTCTTACATACCTCTAGCCTTCCCACTGCTGGGGTGGGGTGACAGGGAGAAAAGGCCTTCAGTCACTCCTCAGCAGTAACTAAAACATCCCTGTGCTATCCGCACTGTTCTCAACACAAATCCAAAACAAAGTCCCATACTAACTACTTTAAAGGAAATTAAGTCTATTCTAGCCAAACCAGTGTGACAAGGAAGGGAGGGAAGGATTTTCTAGTAGTTCAACCTTTAAAGAAACTTACTGTACCATTTTACACCCAGTAAATTATTTTCTTTCCTCAATGTCTCGATTCAGGCAACATAACCAGTGTGTTGCTTCTTTTCTTCAGCAGATTAGGTCTCAGTCCCACAAAGTTTTATCAGCACAGTCATATTTTAAACTTTGGGATAGCTTTGTAACTTCTAAAGAGCACAGCTAGTAGGCAGCTAAGATGCTTTACTACCTTTTAGAACAAAAAATACAGAATTCCCGGGATTCAAGTTTGTCAAAGAAATACAGATGCCTGTCTTGTCTGGCCCTCTTTTTGGATGATTTGGAGTGGTTTTTTATATTTATCTCAGGGACTGGAACAGCACGGGACAAAACCAAACTTGTATTGCCTTCAGAGTGCAAGGAAACACACCATTGTGTCCCACCTGAGTCCAGATACTATTTCAGGAATGTCACATTGAGCACTTTTTAATTTTCAATTGAGCTTTTGAGTTCTTATGGATGGAAGTTCTCATATAAATGAGGTCCCCGTTATCTCTATAAACAATTACTTCATCAATATTTGCTTTGACAAAGTTTTACATGTCTCTTAATTTATTTACAAGCCTCTGAAAAGTGTCTATAACCTTAAACCCTTAGATCCCTGGAGTATGGTGAAAAGCAAATTCAATTGGGTAGCAATAAGGCTGTTTGCCAGGGCTCTGTAGAATGGTCTACTGAGGTTATGTATTTTGCTCTCCTCAGTCTGTCTGTCATTTAATTTATTCCTGGCTGGTGTAGACTTCCAATATTGTAACCGTGTCTAGCTCCCTGTAGTAAATGCAGGATCTCACAGTGCTGCCAAGCTCTGTGCCTCACACAATGGCAATTAGGGGCCCATGTGATGGACAGATGAATTTCACAACCAAGGTGTTCGTCTGCGCTGTCTCCTACATTTTGCTAAAGTCCCTTGTGATGTGTAAACTGGTCAGATGATGTCCTAAATTTGCTCCTTGCATAGGATTGATTTTTGAAGAACACAGACTTGCGATGTCTCTCTCCTTTCTGCTCCGCTGGCAGATTGTAGCACCGGCCACTGCACTGATATGGATATTTGTCTGCCAGGTGTGGTGGTTTGGTGCTACGTAAAAAATACAATTAAATACAGCAAGAGAGTCATGGGTTGAAGTAAGGACTAGGAGAGATCCCTCAACAATTACCATCATGGGCAAAACAGTCTTGACTTGGGGAAAATTAATTTATTTCCAATTAAACCAAGGTAGGGTAATAAGAAATAAAAGCAAACCTTCAAACACCTTCCCCCCAATGCTTCCTCCTTCCCAGGCATAACTTCAGTCCTGATTTTCTCTCCCTTCCTCCCCCACAGCAGAGAGGGGAATAGGGGGGAATGGGGGGACCGTGGTCAGTTCATCACACACTGTTTCTGCCAGGAGAGGACTCCTCACACTCTTCACCTGGTGCACTGTGGGTCCCTCCCGTGGGGTGCAGCTCTTCAGCGACAAACAGATCCACAGGGTCACAAGTCCTGCCAGCAAACCTGCTCCATCCTGGGTTCCTCTCTCAATGGGTCCACAGGCCCTGCTGGGAGCCTGATCCAGCGTGGTCTTCCCATGGGTCACTGCCTCCTTCAAGCAACCCCCTGTTCCAGAGTGGGGTCCTCCATGGGCTGCAGATGGATCTCTGCATCCCCGTGAACCTCCATGGGCTACAGAGGCACAGCTGCCTCACCACAGTCTGCAGGGGACTCTGTTCCTGAGCCTGGAGCACCTTCTTCCCCTCCTTCTTCACTGACCTGCATGTCTCCAGAGTTCTTTCTCTTACATATCCTCACTCCTCTCTTCTGCCGGCTGCTCTTTAGCAACTTTCCCCCACCCCTTCTTAAATACGTTATCCCCAAGACACTACCACCACCACTGATGGGCTCAGCCTTGGAAATGGCTGGCATGGGAGAACCTTCCAGCAGTTTCTCACAGAAATCACCCCTGTGACCCCCAATACGAAAACCATGCTGTACAAACCCAATATACCATGACAGAATGGGACGCACAGTGTGACCATCTGAAGGAGAACTAGCATTTTAAACTACACCAATCCTACTGCTACAAAGATTTATAACATTTTTATCACAGTTTTGGACCTTCTGGCCAATTTTTAATAAACATGATACATAGGTAATATTTCTTGGATGCCCAGCTGAAAGGAGGTTTCTCAGAATAGTCTGAAACTTGTTTGTGTACAAGAAAGAAAAAATACATTGTTTTCTTTCTTCATAAGAACTGAAATGAGGAAAACAATAGATTCCACAATTCAAAAACACATTACCATTTCAGGCAAAAGGAATCTAGTTCTCTCTCGCTCTTCCTTTCTTACAGAATTCCTATTTCTTCCTTACTTCTAAGAAAGAAGCAGTGCAACATGAGACATTTAGAGATTTCCTTATAGTATACAGAACCTTTTTGGTTTGTTTAGGGTTTTTTTTCCTTTTGTCATCTTTCTTTTCTTTGAAGGCTAGCAGGGTCTTTCCAGGAGTACTGTCCTGTGTATCTTTGTATATTCAGTGACATATAGTATTTTGCTCCTATTCTCATGAACACATAAATTACCAAGTAACTCCTGTTCAAAAACAGTCTCTTGGAACATGCCAGATCCTCTTAGCATTATCTTACTCCGTGCCAGAAAGCAGGAAATGTTTCCACAAAACTTAAGGAGAGTCATTGATCTCATGGAGGGTAAAATATTAGCATCAAATCCCATTACCGCTGTTGCTCCACATGCATTTGTTCCTGTCCTTGATGTAGTGAATATCAAAAAGTTATCACGTAACTTGACATGAATCTCATTGTGGACTGTGACTGTTGCATCAGCTTCAATTCAGGAATGGCAAATCTTCCAAAAGACACTGGAGAGCCTGACTTTCATCTCTGCACGATCTTACTGACTGTGATGAGTTTTAACAAATACAGACATTAACTTAAATACAGATACTAACCCTTTTGTTAACTTTTCAATTAACAACTGAAATCAGACTTAATGGGGGGGGGGGGAATGACAACTCAAAAACCCCAAAGATGTGTATTTCTTTGCAGTTTTCCCTTCTCATTTGACTTCAACTCTATCTTTCCACTCACATCATTTTCTGAGCTGTAGTTTCTTAGTGGAGTAGATTAGAGACACCCTTGGCACAATCTCAGTACTGTAATATATTTATCTTGACAAAACCCATGTGAGGTCAGGAAATGCCTCTTATACTCCTGGCAGATGCAGGATTGAGACATGGACAGACTAAATGCTTTTTCTTAGATAGCAAGTAATGCCTGTGTTAAGTGGGGCACAGATCCCTAGATTAATGCCCTTCCATGTGAAATGCTTTTCATGGGTGATCATTCAAGTCTATAGTTAATCCTTTTTAGTTCTAAAATATGTTGATGACATAAAATTGATTTTCCTCTGTCACTCATTCTGCTTAAACATCAGAATGGACATTCATGCTGCAGGTGCAACAAGCTTGGAAAGACAATGAGCATCACCTGGAGAGCCATGACGTAGTCATGGCATGCCTATCAGCCTCTTTCCAGAGAGGGCACTCAGAAGGGTATATTTACAGGTATTTTAACAGGCCAGGAAAGAATTTTCTTGCCCATGGACACAGGAAGTATTCAAGACTTAGCCAAATGTGGTTCTTAAAAAAAAATATGAAGAAGAGAGGGACATATCAATGGGTATACTGTGGAAAATACACTGAAATCTGTAATTTCTGTGGCAGCTGATATTGGTTGTTAAAGTGTCCTGACAAATCATGTTATATATTGACAAAAAATAACACTTTCATTCTGTGGTGTCAGCTGAGACTGAGGAAAATAATGGACTCTGCATTTAGGCTCTAAATACATTTAGGATGAAGGATTTTCTTTTGCTACTTCAAATTCCATTTTAAAAAATAAAGAAGCAGCCAGTTTACCACCTGAGGTTTTTCTTAAGCAAGGTTATAGTATTTAGTACATTCCTTAGACAGACTGGGAGGGGAGTATGGTGTTATAATGGCCTGCCCAAGGCCACAAAATGATTCAGTGAATCAAACTGGATTAGGATTTAGGACCTTTTTGATTTCTAATCTATCACACCATTGCCCACAGGAACTCTTGCATTTTTGGTGAGACATAGAGAACATCTTTGGAATAGCTGTCATCAGTTTTTGAAACCTCTTGAAAATACTGTGCAACGCTAGTACATTAGTGTTGTGGTTTCCACCATATCTTGCTACACAACACCTCTTTACAATAATTTTTGTAGATTAAAGGTGGTGTTTTTTCAAATATTTCCTCAATATTTTTAAGTCTATGAGGAGACACAGGAGTTCATAGACCCTATCCTCCCACCAAGAATATGAGCCAAATTTTTAAACACAAAACCTGAATTCTGTGCATTTCAAGAAGAAAAATACTACATTTGTGAAATTCAGCTTTTACATTTACCAATGGACACTCAAACAATGATGCCATCAGCCTTCACTGGATTTATAAAGGATTATTGGTGTTGCAAAACCGAGGGCGTTAAGCTATTATTGGCTACAGTTGAAGAAGTAAGAGCACTTAGGCTAGTCCAGCAAAGACTCTTGGAGGATTTGTGAAAATCAAATCTTGTTAGTCTCAATGTTCTCTTTTTCTTTATAGTGGATAAAAGGGTACTCACTTGCAGAACGAGTGTAACATTACTTACACTTCAATTATGTGCATCTATCTCATATATTGCATGTTTTTATGATGTTGAGTGGTTTCAAGCCATCATTAGACAGATGTGTAGTCCTCTCTGATAGTTCTCATTGCAGTTAAGTAGTATCATGAAAATAATTTCAATAGCATGTTCAACAATATCGTGCTCCAAAAATATATAATGGCAAAACCTAACACTTCCTTTGTAATACAGCCTGAAAGTCTATTTTTCAATAACAATAATTCTTCAATAATTATGATAATAATCTATATCTTTTATGTGTTCCATTCAGAAACATCCTGAAAATCATCTTTTTAAAAAACTTTTCTTTAGTCAAGATCTCACAAAAATGAGGGGATTTTATTTTCCCTTGTTTTCCCCTAATTATCACAGGCAAAGTGAGGGAAAGGAAATAGTGAAACTGGAGATGAACTTCTAAAACATTCATAGAATAGATATCTTGTTTTTCAAGACCTAAAAGTATTGCTTCAATTTTTATTTTGTTGCCTTTTAAAATATTTTTTATGCTACCCACCACATGTAATTGTAATTTAAATCTTATTTTTGATGAAAAGCTGTTTTTTCCTTGATTTCAGGATTTTATTCATTCTTTCAAACTCAGTGAATTCAAAATACAACGAGATCAACAATGAGGCAACAATTGCTTATTCAATCCAGAATATAAAAAGTAGAGGCAGGATGAGAGGACATAATCTTAAGCTGCACCAAAAGGGGTTTAGGTTGGACATTAGGTGGAATTTCTTCACAGGAAGGCTTGTTAAGCATTGGAATGGGCCGCCCAGAGATGTGGTGGAGTCACCATGCCTGGAGGTGTTTAAGGAACAACTGTACAGAGCACTCTGTGCCCTGGTCTGGTTGATGTGGTAGTGTTCTCACATCCTCACATGAGATTGGACTCAACAGTGGCAGAAGCCTTTTTCAGCCTAATCGAGTCTGTGATTCTGTGAGCTACTGAAAGAAAAACCCAAAACACTGCCAGCAGAAATTCTATGACAGACACTGTTACAGGGAATTGCAATCTTATATTATCAATTACAGGCTCTTCTAATGCATTTACTGTGACCTACACAGTGGGAAGGGCCATTCAGAGGGTGGGATGTTAATCAGTGTTGAACCTTGTACTTGTTGCAATATGTGCTGTGCAAACCCAAGCAAGAGATGTACTCTGTCAATGGGAGAAGAAGCCCTCCATGAAACCAGCAGCAATGGCTTTTTTCCACTGCCTCACAGAGATGAGAAGATCAGATCATGCCCCTGCACACCACTGCAGAAGATTTAACTCGGGTAGGGTCCAAGAATGGGCATTGCCTAAATGTCAACAACCCACTTCTTGCTGTTGGGCGTTGCAGCATTTCTCATAGTACAAGATCAGAGCAAACCAGCTCTGTTTCTATTTTAAGATGCACACTGCTACCCTCTAAGCCTTATTGGATCCAAGGTGGAAGGACGAGGTAAAACCTTTCCAGCTTTACAACGTGTCACACATGGGTGATGAATGAGGTTTAGCATCCAACATCCCTCTTGTGTTTGATCTACTGCAGGTGCAGCCCAGCAAACTGATCCATCATTTTTTGAGTCATAAGTGGTTGTTGGCTCATACAGCTCGTGCTTGAGTGAAGGTTTCCCAGTGAGTGGTGACACTTGCTGAGCTCATGTCTGGGGACATGCTGAAGGAAACGGTCTGAGGCTGACATTTAATAATGAGCTGCAAATCACAGGTGAGGGAAGACCACCCATTTAGGTGATCTGTCACTGAAAATGCTCTGTATGCTATTGAAGGCTAAGGGTTCTCTTTTTTTAATCTCAGCTTTAAAGATAAAGGGTTATTTTCTGTTTCCACTGTAATAGGGGCTTTGTCCTGCTGTATATAAGGTAAAAAACCCCTCTTTTTCTCTTTGTTTTCACTGTTCAGCAATGTTGTTTCCATTGTCTTATGATGATATTCAATAATAGAAGCTACCAGGAGCTTATTTTATACAAGCTCTGCTTTGATTTATAGCACAAGAATATGCCCATAGGCAGCTGAGGGTAAGTCAATCTGTAAGCACAGCAATCCTGGAGGAAAGCACCATGAGTAACTTGAGAAGGCTGAAATCTTTTTGATGCTAACATAATCGACAAAACCTCAAAAAGAGAAAATGGAAACATTTTGCACAACCTATTTTGGGAAATCTCTCCTTTCCCTCCCTTCATGCTCACACTAGGTTTATTTTTAAATCTGCAGGCACAGTAGTGCAATTTTCATCACTGTGATAGTCAGTGGCTGTGGAATGGCAATTTACATCACACTGGTATTTTGTCAGAAGCAAACGCAAGACTCCTTTACGAGGAACTTGCTCAATTAGCAAGCTCATATTTAATAACCTCCCTGCGTATATTAACTAGTATTTAAGATATAATGCAATTTCTGTAGCAGTACAACCTATGCAAAATCATTTAATTTAAAGCCAGATTGGATACATAAATTACAGAAATCATAGAAGCACTAAATTTCAACTGCAGACACCATGTTTAGGGAGTATCTTAAGGGCTTTCTTTTAAAGCAAATCTCAGAAACAACAAGATACATGCAAAGATTCAACAAGAGTTGTGCCTTCAGTGATAATTTTATTTCCTCTATCCTTTACAATTTCACTGTAAAGTCCAATATAATAGACACACTTCTCTGTTACAGCCTTGAGAATAAAAAGGGATTCTGACCTCCGAGGTCGTCCCTGTGTGATCCAGACTAATAGATGGAGGCCATTACCATGGATACTTGATCCTTGGTGACTGGGGAAAGAGAACAACAGCCAACAGCCACCTTGAAAGCCAATTTTTAAGAAATGTGGGAAAACAAGGAAATCTGCTGCAAGTAAGGATTCACTACAGTTGAGCAGACCTTTTTACGATAAACAAGGGGAGGAGATGGCAAGAAAGCTTGCTGACCTGTGCACCATACTCCCCAGCTGTAAGAAAAGCGTCCTGGCAGAAGTTTGTTTGCAATGTCCCTGTTCAGCCAGATGCTGCCCTGCTAATGAGCATCAACACTGGCACGTCAGTACCCAGCGTATCAGCACAACCAGGTGAAAGTCAGCCAGAGGAAAGCAGCCAGTGCCAAGCTCCACTCAGGCACCATCACCGTAACAGGAACAGAGCAAAACTGAATGAATCAGCCTGAAGTAGATGTAAAACTACATGGGAAATCAAATCCATTTTTCAAAACAATTTTTCTCTGCCATGTTGCCTTCACCCACCAACCTCAAGGACTCTGTTATTCTAGGTTTAAGCCTTCGCTGTTTATACTGCACTTATTTTAAAAAAAACCCAACAAACTAAAAGAACAACAACAAAAAAATCCAAAGAAAAACAACCAAAAAACCTACTGCCCCTCCAAACTGTTCTATAGGAATACATAAAATCTTTGTAGGAAACAACAGTGTTTCCCTTCACCTCCCTCCCTTCTCTTTGTGGTAGAACAACACATATGGGTGGTTAGTTCTATTCATGTAGCAAAATATCGTGAGAAACTCAACAGTTTACAAGTGATCTGTAAGATCCCCCAACCATCACTGTGTAAAAACATTGCCTGTGTTCTAACAATACTGACCTTGTCTCACACAAGGTCACCAATATTTTTATCTAGTAAGTGTGAATTTAAGAAAGTGGGGGCAAGGGGAAGGAAGAAGAAGGCAATATTTTTTAAATGAGTACGTGTAAGGAGAGTAATGATGATGAGAAGTTACTTCCAAGAAGATTTGTTTGAAGTAAGAGTGTGCTGCTCTGCTGCTGAGATAAAAGTAAGATGATCAGCTGGTTAAAAATGTATGTGAAAAATGTTTGAAGGTCTTATATTAAACCAGTGAACTCCAGCAAAGTAAGGAAACAACACTTTCAGGACACTGTCAAAGTCAGTAAGGAGCATTTGAATCAAGGCCAAAAGGATCTATGCCTCTGTTGCCTTCAGCTTTCACCCTGCCATCAAAAGAGGACACCCCATGCTTCACTTTCAAGTGAAACATGAAGCAATGCTGTGCATTTTGTCTTACCTTTTCTGTTCCTTTACAGTAACATTAAAAATAATGTTTATTATAAAGAACCAAGCTGAAAATCCTGACTGACACTTCGAATAATACTGCCAGTTGTAAATGGTGGACCAAATTCTCATTTACTAATGAGCATTTACTAATGCTCTAGCAATACAAAGGGTTTGACACCTTGGTTAAATGTATATTTGCAGTCACTTTCATCCTCTACTTTCAATACAGAGAAAATCCTTGGAATGACTGGTAGGAGTCCTGATCTACTTTAGATGAGCTTCCAGCAATGAGTGGGTCTTGGATTGAAAACCAAAACTAGCCTTGAAAATAAGGGAGATTAACTTGCAAAGTTATGTTGAATATTAAAAGTTCAAACCAATATTGGTGGTTTAAATAAATACACTGTGGTAGTGCAGAGAAGAAAGGCTCCTGAATTGTTGTTTCTTCTAGGGTTACATTTTGGTGGGGTTTGGTTTTGGGTGTTTTGGGAGTTTTGTTTTGTTTGTTTGTTTGTCTTGTTTTTTTAATCAAGAAGTATGGAGATAAAATGTTTACCATACCTTTGCGGTGAACGTAAATCTTTGAGTTTTGGTCATAAATGGGTAACAAGGTCCTCTGGAAGAGAGTGTGTACATGCTTGTGTAGAAGGATCCAAATCACTCAATTTTCTTTAAAAAAGACCACTGATCATTTGAGTATATTTAAAAGCCAAAGATGATGTCTGTTGCAGTGTGCCTTTGCAGCTTCCTCTGTGTAGAGCAGCCATGTGGCTTTCAATACAGAATAGAGCTCTGTCTTCCCAGCTTGCCAATAATCCTTAGGCCATGCCTCCAATTGTTTTCATTACTGATTAAATAACAAGTCCTTATAACCAAGACGCTATCAAGGATGTAACATGAACCACCATCGTAAGAGCCATCAACATCACTTGCCTCCTTTTCCTGTTTCTGTGTGGTGTAGATGAAGTCTATAGTCAGAGTTTGCTATTTTGCGACATGGTGTCTGAAATTAATTAAAGGTTTGGCACTTTTTGTGTGTTATGCAGATATATTTCCCCTGTTACTACATTCTTCACCACACATTAGGTGTTAGAATCCTCAGCACATTGCAGGCGAGATGGATGTTTTTTCTACAAGAATAAAAACTGTGAAATTGAGATTTTTTTAATGATTTAGAACAAAGCATATTTTTGGAACATACAGCGAATCTATGAGACTCTCTTAAAAATAAAAAAAGCAACAAGTTATGCCTTCTTTTTCCATTTATGCTGTAATGATTTAAATTTCTCAAAGCATATGGTGAGAATCAGAATTATCCCTTCTCCACCTACTACTCACAATTTCTTGCCTACTGATTTCAGCACCTAATCTATGGTGCTAAAACCAATTAGTGATACATCAAAGGTTTTTGCAGTTGTAAGTTTTGGACCACTACAGAACATTAGCACATGAGCTTCTCATTATAGGCAAAGATATATGTGATCTTTGATCATGTGATAAAAAATACATTCAAAATATGTTTTCTTTGGCAACCTTACAATCTCCTAATTGAGGAAAAAAAGCGTATTACATAGTTCTTTGCAAGGCTGGAATCTGCTGTAATAAGGATTGTACACAAAAAACAAGTTGTAAATGAGAAAGGCTAATTTCACTTCTTTTCGTGAAACTTTTAGCTTTCAAAAGTTGTAGAAGGTTGGTTTTCACAAATCACATGATTTCAAGGGCCTTTCTGGATTAATATTTTGACAAAATCTCAATCCCACAGATGTGCTTAACTTGTGGCACAGAGCAGCCTCACCAAAGTCAATGAAACTACGTCATGCCAGCTAAAATTAACCATCAAAGCATGAATCAGTAAATGCCATGTTCTCCTGTTGGCTGGTTCCCAGTGTGCCTCTCCTATTTGCATGAAGTGTGTGGACCAAAGCAAGTGATGAAATCGATGGTGAAGCAGCACATTGTTTTAGAGCTCAGACCACTTGACAGGCTATTCATTTTCTCCTGCCATTCCCCATCCCTCCACAAAGTTCTCCAATAGTCAGGTTTAAAAATAACAAATGGAACACTGCCATTTGATATTAGATCACCAGGAACAATTATTTATAGTCCTTTTCTTCCACAGAGAGGTATTTTTCCATCCTTTGGAACCTGTGCCCAAGCCTGGCGCATATCAGCCTGTGTTACGTTTTGGCAGAGCATCAGAAGAGAAATAAAAAGTGCTTGGAGCTAATGGGAAGATGAGATGGACTGGGCACATTTAATGTGACCTGTGGTAACCATACTCCAAAGTAGGCCGAGAAGGATGGGGGAGCTGGCAGGTCTGACCTTTACTTCTTCCCTTTGCTTTGAAGAAATTGAATTTGTCTTAGGTCATCAAAAAAAAAAAAAAAAAAAAAAAAAAAAAAAAAAAAAAAAGTGAAAGGAGAAAAGGAGAGAGAAAGAGACCAGTGAGAGGAGGAGGAGGAAAGAAAGAAGGAGAGGGGGAGAGACAGACGCAAGGGAGAGAAGGGGGAAGGGACAGACAAAGAGACCATCCTTCTTCCTCCTGCCCAGGAGATCCCTTAGTCTCAGACTAAGTTGCCTAGATTGGCCACCGAGATAAACATTTCAATTTCGTAGTCACAGAATCACACTGGAATTTCCAGCGTAAGTAAAAGCAATATCCAACATGCAATGATTCAGAGAAGGAAATAGATACCCTTTGCTACAACTGTAACACTTTGTTCCAAGAATTACAGAAATTTATTGGAGGGTTTTTCACTCTTGAGAAAAATTTTCTAAACACTATTTGCAGGAGGTTACTCCCTATACTTTAGGTTCTTCGGGATGGAGGGTGCAGAGATTTCTCTTAACAGATCAACTTGGATTCTCATTTTTTAAAATGCTTATTTCACTGATGAAGGGACAACACCAGAAAAGAAAAAAAAAAAAAGGATAAATCTTAAATGTACTGAAGCTTTTTCTTAACTTGTGTCCTCATCAGGTTAATTCCCTTTTTCAGGTTTTGAACTATAATAATGTTCTTTAAAGTAGCCTTTGGGGTACCATCATGAGTTTCATAACTCCTTTTCCTAACTACATCTCCCACACTTACACTGATTAGCAACACAGGATGCCTTTCACATAGTCTAATTTATGCACTAGGGTTCTTCAAGTCTCAGTAATTTCTAGAAAAGACTATCCCTGATATAATGAGAGTCACCACACTTTGAACATCACTGGTATATCCTGGTGAATACTGTAAGTGAGTCAATATTGGGATCTTTTTTCCGGATTTTTTCTTCCTATCTATTGAAACCCTATCTCATGGCTTTTGAAATATGTACACTAACGCACAATTAAATCATCTAATCTTTTCCTCCATCTCTCCTCCTGAATGGCAGGGAATAAATCTAATTCAAACATTATTTCTGTGGTTCAGAGGCAGACACACAGATTTTTATATTCCTCCTCCTTTTTCAAGACACCCACTTCCTCTAGATTTCATTTTCTCTCCATGCAATAAAAAAATGAAATAGCATAGGGGGTTTTTTTTAAATTTAATTCCTTTTGTTCTCAGTGTGCTTATATGACATGACAGTGAATAACAGCACATGCCAAGAAAACAATTACATAGCACCTCTGTATTGATTTGTCTAATTCCAACTCAAAGCAAAGTTGTTTGCTTGGACATGGCTGGCAAACCAGAATGGTTTGTGCACCTGTTTTACCTTTCACTTCTATGTAGTTAATTATGTCTTAGAAGAGAGCAATCTGAAGCATATCGTCAGGGCACCACATGCACATTTAGGTAACTTGTTCATCTGGAGGGAAGTACCCTCCTAGTGTAGGTTCTACAAACTGAACTGAGTTGGAACTTGGCTGTAAACCCAGACAGCCAAGTGCAGCCGAGCACCCAAGAAGCAGCATGCTTGCTGGCTGGCTGTAGCTGAGACAAAGGTCACAAAATACAACATTTTTCTTCACCTAAGAGAACTGGAGCCCAAGTCTCTTTCAACCCCAAAAGGCTGTCCTAATCACCATGCTAGAAAATATTTTTTTTTGTTTTCTCTTATTGAAGAAGGCTAGTTGCCATCACTAATACATTTACAAGACCTTGTTGGCATCTTTAAATGTCCAGTAGGGCAAAGGAGCAGAATAACTATATACCCAGTGTGGACAGAGCATGCTGATCCATGAGGGAGCTTTATTCAGCAGACAAGGATCCTTCTACCAGAGCACAGCAGGGCAGTGTCACATCCAATGGGAACCATGACTTCCAGCTCTGTTTAACAAAAAAATGCTTTCCAGTAGAGGATTTGCCATGTGGGGCTCACCTTTTGTCATTGAGATTGGGCATGTGTGGAGGGAGCATGTGATGGATGAGCTGGGGAGCCCAGCCAAGGCTGCATCTCTTGGGTGGAGCACCCTGGGTGGTGCCTTCAAGCCAAGCAAAGGGCTTTTACAACTCCAAAAAGGCAAAGAGGCAAAAAAGTCATTCCTGGGAATCTAGCCTGTTGCTGTCAGCTGGAATTTTAAAAGCCACAGTGAAAGGCAGTGACAGATATGGATGCTTAGGTATTTCCACTTTTCCCTCAGCCAGTTTCCATTGCCCAGCAGCAGTTCACGTTTCTGACTCATGGGATGTTGCTGCTGTTTGCCTGGGCTCCTTTTGGGATGAGGTGACCCAACACAGCAGTTAGCAGTTACACTACCATGTTGTTTAACTTCTTTATTTGGTAAGTAGTTCAATGTTGCTGTCAGATGAATTCCTTGCCATGAAAACAACAAAAAAAAGGGATCTTAGAAGCCCAAAATCACTTGTAAATTGAAGTGTTTGTCTCTTTTCAAACCATCTGTGTCATATATTCAGTTTCTGTTTGCTCAGTCTTATAGGAGGAAAAGGAAGGAGTGAAATTCAATGACATGAACCAATCATGACCGCTGTAATGAGGCAGTGTTTAACCAAATCATAAAGTTGAACAGAGCATAGCTGCACTGAAGTTCATTTTAAAGCTATAGCTTGCAAATTTGGAAAGTATCCAGACTAGCCTTATGTCCTCACATGAGAAATTGAAATAAAACTGCAACACACACACACATATATCCAAATAGAAGGATATCCTTCACACAAAACATATTCTAAATGTATTTTGTTGATACTCATTAAACATAAAACATAAAACATTAAAATTTTGAAAGGACTGTGGTGGTATTTATTACATCACTTAATTTCTAACAGATTTCTAAACCAGCACTTTCCTACTAATAGGATATACTTATGTATATATTTCCTCCTCCTCTACAAATTGCCTCTTTGTATTCAATTGGCTTTTATATTATAACAATTCTCTTTAGGTAGATCTTGTACATTACTTTTTCCTGGTTTAATGACAGAAACAGTCATTATGTAGGTAAATATTGGATATTAATTAGTTTTCATTAAATTAATAGGGGGAAAAAAAGAAGAACATATATTTAAAATACAAGCATAGAAAATCCATAATCTTGGCAGCTAAAATTAAAGATAACTCTAAACTCAATAAAAATCGAAAAAGCCCTGAAGTTTGGTTTCACTGGAAGGAGAATTACACTTGTGCAAAAGCAGAAGAAATAAGCCAGGCTTATTATTTCAGGAAACAATGCATTCAGCCCAGTTAGAAGAACAGCTCTGTTCATTTTCTTACAGAGTATCACAGCCCAATTCTTTTAAACTACAGCCTTCTTTCTACTATGCCATAGCAAGGCTTTTGTTTTGTTTGTTTTTTTTAATCAGGTGCAGATGAGCCAATTTAAATCAATCATGTCCACAGGAAAATCTAGAAACACCCCATGTGTTTTTTCTCAACTAGGGAGACTGTTTGACCTGGCAGTTGGAGATCCCATCTGGAATACCTGCTGGGGTTTAATCTCCTCAGCCTCCTGTGCTCTCTGTGATGCTCTGGCTCAGCCAGAACCACGGGGCAGAGCCAGGCTTGCAGCAATGTCACCTGGAGAGTGAGGCCGTGGGGGCATCAAAGGGATGCTGCCCACCACAGCCCCCCACTGGGATCTGAACTCACTTGTCCTCATTCTCCTCCCTCACAGATTCCCTGACCACTGTCATTCCCCTCTGTAGGTGGAGTTATTTCTGATTTTCCCTGGTGTAAGAGAGCCATCAGACCCTACACCTGCTGTGGCAAGGACAATTTATTATGATGGACATCTCAACGCCCTCAACAATGTTTCTCAGGATTTTCTGGGGTACCTTTAAAATAGGATGTAGCCAGGTTTTCCACCAGCACATAGAAGCTTTACTTAATAAAGCTGAACAAATTAATTACAGCCAGGAAAAAAATAAAAAATAAGGAAGTTTTATATGCATTAGCATCTTTCCCTGATCCTAAATTTTCCCAAATTTGCTGTTATTTAAAATTCTTCAATGAGTGGTTTCTGTAAACATACCAGCCTGTAATTTGCTCAAGCGAGACTTGTTCTATTTTTTATTATCCTTATTATTTTGATTCACAATTTACTATCTGTGTGGTGGGTCTGATCCTCGGAATCACATGTTGTCCTTCTGCTCCAGACTCCCTGACTTGCAGCAGGGTTTTCAGATCATCACAGAAAAGTGTTTCCACCCATGTTTATGTAAATTGATGTTCTCACATTTTTTGCACCATTCCTTCAATGAATATATTTAGAGAAAAAGTCACACCTTTAAGTGGTTACAATAAGATGCTAGGAGAAGGTTACAAGTGTTGCTAATTAGGGAAGAAATATCCAGTGAAAAAAGCTTGGAATGATTTACCAAAATTTGCAGAATTCCTCCAGAAATCATGGGCGGTTGGGAGAACTCAAATGGCCCACTTCAGGTTATAAACTCCATCTTTTCTCGCTTTTCCTTTCCCATCTTGCCAAGGAGGCTCCCCAGCATCCCGTGGGGGTCACTTAGAGGCTGCAGGGCTTGTGAAAGCCATGGCTCAGTGAGGACCAGCGACCTCTGGAGCAGCAGCTTCCACCCTTGACAGCTGTTTGGCACTCCGGAGGGAAAAGCCCTGCGGCTGCAGCCCAGCTTGGCTTGGCAGGAAATGCTGAGCCCGGAGAGAGGGGCAGAGGATGTGCCGCAGCCTCCGGATGAGGGTACACCGAGCGCGGAGGGACAAGGCTCCTCTGGAAACCATTTCCTCCCCGAGTTGTAGCCGCAAGCAGCTTGCGATGGAGCACGAAGGGAGTTGCCTTGTTTGCCTGCTTCTCGCAGGCTCCTGCCGTGCTCAGTCAGCGGCTCTGATGACTTGGGGACAGCTCCCGGCGCCGGGCTCCGCTCGCTCGCTCCGCTAGAGGGCTTGGCTGGCGTCCGGAAAGGAGGGAAAAGCTGCGAAATTCCGCTTTCATCGACACACAGACCAACCAAAAGTGAGACTTCAGAGGCGCTACTAGGCTTTCTTCTCTTTGTTAAAAGTTTGCCTGGATATTTTTCTCAGCACAGTCGTGATATCAACCGTGGGATATGTACACCCGAACTCTGGGGAGAGATCTCTGCATCTTTGCAGAGACCTGTCGTACACGACCAATACCCACGGAGGTGTTACATCTGCGATTATCATTGGGATTTGGGGATTTTAGAAATGGAGAATTTGTAGGTTTATCATTTCTGCTATATTTTATAAGCTTAAGAAATTTTGCTTAAATTGACTCACTCCTGGAGAAAGAAAAATATCTGATATAAAAATAAAGACAAACCATAACCATAAACTAATTCTCCTACTGCATGTGCACAGAACCACAAAGATCCTGAGTCCATCTTCCTCAATTAAATTTGGTGTTAATATTATCAAGCAGGTGTAAATGTGGTTGTGTCTATCTTACTAACCATCAAAGCAAGGGCTTCAGTTTCATTGTTTTATAACCAAGTTTCTTTCCCTGAAGTATCTCTACACTCAAAATAGAAGTGGTCACTATCAAACGCAAAAAATTAAAACATTTTCATTAAAAAAATGCAAAAAATATTTAAATCTCTTAATACATATACTAAGGGACTATTTTCTTCACAGACTAGTTAAGGAGATACGGTAATGTTGCTTACAGTATCATTCCAATCCGGAGAAAAACCCCATATTGTAAAGATGAATTCCAATAAAGGATGAAAGTGCCAAAAGCAAGACTGGGAAGTGCTTAAATCAAAACAATGGAGCAAGATAAAATCTATTTGTGACTCCCTATTTGTCCACAGCTTCTCTCAGGTATTTATTGCTATGTCCTTCACACTCAGTCTCCTCCAGCCCCTGCAGCTACAATTTTATTCTCTTTTATCCAAGTCCAGTTGGAATCCAGAAACCACCCAAGCTGTTCATCTTAGACTGTCTGCTCAAGAACTGGCAGCCTCTGTCTTCTCCCTTCATCCCAATTTTCTAGCAATTAATATGTCTTCATAACCACTTCCACTGTGTGGAGGGGCAGCTGCCACTCTCTTGGTCTTAGACACATCTGCTAAGCTCAGAAGTCCTCCTTGCCCCAAAGTCACAGTGCTCAGGGCCCCAACAAACCTTTCAATCTTTAGCTTTTTGTTGCTTTCTCAAAATCCCCATATGGGATTGTGTGCCTTTTCCCTCCAGATCCTTCAAAACAGCTAGTTAGAGACTTCTCCTCCCCCCGCCCCTGCCTCCCCTGAGCCTAGAATTGTGTTTCTTCCCCCCTTTTCTACCTTGTCCTGCTGGGAGAGACATCTTTTTGCTGTCTAAATCCTGGGTACCAATGGAAGAGCCCTAGACTGTGCAAAAAAAGCCCTCCCTCCTCTCAGTCCTGGCTCTAGTCCTTATGAGATGGGGGCTGAAAGTGAAAAATTACTTGCAGATTTTTTTAAACTATTGAAGATGAACAGATTTTTAATAGAATGGCAAAGTGTACAAGACTAACAAATATCTTGCAAAGATAGCACAGAAGGTCTACTGCTTCTCAAAAGGAAATACACAAGATTTTAATGAGGAAAAATGATCCTTGTTTTTGCCTTGTTTTTGGAAAGGCTAATCAATCTGGCCTATTATTTCTAATTAGACAAGCCAACTTAGTAAGAAACAATCCAATCAGTTTCTCCAGAAATGTAGACGTGCATATATATGCGTGCCTGTGCAATAATCTGCTCAGAGATGGGTAATTTTTGTACACTATTTCTGATGTTCAGGCTCTGCCTTGCCATTTCCCTTTCCGTCCTTACACTTCCACTACACCATTTTTGCTTTGCTGTTTTCTTTCCCACTTCCTCAAACAGGTTCTTTCCTGACACTGGTGACCGTCTGACAGTCCAGTCAGGCATTCTCACTTTGTCCTTTCAACCTGCCGCTCTTCTTTCACCTTCCTGTCTTATGAAGGTTTCTATGGCTCCTGTTTTTGCAGTCTCCTCTTGCCCTTCCTCAAAGGATACTAGAGATCATGATTTTCCCAGGGCACAGTAGAACTGTAGCAGTCCAGCAGAGTGAAGAAGTTGGATTGTGAGCTCTTGAGGACAGGGACTATACTTATGTTTCTCACATATATTGAAATTACTTTGCCACCTATACAATGCTTAATAAAATGAGCAGTGGTGTCAATATACCTTCCCTTTGCTCCCTCTCCTAACGCTGTTGTTGCTTATATTACATTGCTAACATAGAATTTACAGAATCATTACTGTCTTTATTGGATTGAGACTCATGACTTTTTCAACACCATTCATATAAATGTTGTTATAAAATCAGAAGAATAAAAATTCTTCAGTTCCATGGAGATACAGTGTGCAAAGCACTTTTATTCCAGTCATATTGATTTCAATTACTTCTGTAACAAGACTGTTACCTGACATAAAACACAACCAAAATGAGAATTTAGACTTCATCTGCAACATTTTGGCTTTCTTTTGCTTGTAATATAGCATAAAAGTTTGCCAAGTTTTAACACAAATAGATGATGACCTAATGCAGAACATACAGATTAAATGAGGTTTCGGAATAAACTACATATTATTAAGCATTGTCAGTATTCTTAAATTAAAGCTATGTATATCTTGTATAGACACAGATATAGAAAATATTGTTTGTGGAAGTGAGAGACGTAGTGGTTGGATCCAGATTTCTTCATTTTGGATAGTTTGGATAGTTCCTATTTACAACTTGAAGACTTCCTGAAAAAGGTTTGTGATTAAGGGCATTTAATTTTCTGATTTTTATGAACATCTTTCCTCCTCTCTTAGTTTTTTGTAATTGACTGATTTGATATATGTCCTAATTTTCCTCACAATTCTTAAGTATGAGAATTAGCAAGTTAAAATGTGTTTCTCTGCCAGAATAAAAATTGTTTGTCTCCTGATTTTCCTTCAAGTTATGAAATCTTCCCAAAGGAAATGTTACATACTTTTATATTTTGTTATAGGCAAGACCCCGTTGTCTCTTGCAAAACTGATGAACTTAACATGTTTTCTCCTTGTAGAAAGTTATCACCCTCTAAAAAAATTAAAATTAAAAACCAGAGTTTGCAATGTGCCTGAAACCATAGAATAAACAATTGGGAAATTCCAATTTTTGCACGCACTGTTGATTAATTAATGTCAGACTTCACAAATGCAGTAATGGAGGGTTTAGCAAGACATACGCAATTCATGTGCTTATTCCATTGCAAGCTTCCCACACTTGATAACTGATGAAATGCCCCTATCTCTGTTGCCAAAACTTTCACCTTTCTACTTCCTCCAGCAGCTCGTGAGAAATTAGTTTTATTAATACAGATTGTTAAAATATAATGAAGGGTAAATGGAACTTAATATGAAAATTCCAAACATAAGAAACGTGCTATGTTATTATTTGTAACTTTTAAATAGTAGATTTCTCCATTCTCATTTATTTGCAACTGAGTGAAAATGCAAGAGAAAATACAGATTTGAAGCTCAGCTTGCTGCAGAGCACATAACTATTTTCATCTATCAAATAAAATGTCTTCATTATCTTGTTGCTAGCGTCAAAAGCAAAGGGAGCAATAAATAGTAGGAAACGGTCAAAAATTGAGATCAGCAGACAGAATAAGCAGACTTCAGTAAGGTTTGTGACACTGTACCCCATCAGATCCTCACAGTTTGGGCTGGATGAGCAGACAGGTGAGGTGACAAATGGCAGAACATCTGAGACCAGAGAGTGGTGATCCGTGGCATGAAGTCTAGTCAGAGGCCAGTGGCTAGCAGTGTATCCCTGGGATCCAGTCCCATTCAACACTTCATTACTGATCTGCACGATGGGGCAGAGAATTCCCTCAGTTGTTTGCTGATGATACAGAACTTGGAGGAGATGCTGATACACCAGAGCTGTGCCCTGATCCAGAAGGACCTCAACAGGTTGGAGAAATGTGCTGCCAAAAACCTCTCAAAGCTCAACAAGGGCAAGTGCAAGGTCCTACACCTGAGAAGAGCAGACCCAGTCATTACCAGCTCCTTCTGGGATCACATGGCTGGAAGGCAGCTTGGCAGACAAGGACCTGGGAGCTCTGGTGGAACCAAAGTTGAACATGACCCAGCAACATACAAAGAAGACTAATGCATGGGCTGCGTTAGAAGGAGTGCTACCGGAAGGCCGAACTAGCTGATTCTTCCCCTCTGGTACTGCTGAGGCCACGCTTGGAGTACTCGATCCAGTTTTGGTCTTCCCAGTACAAGAGAGACATGGACATACTGGAGAGTGTCCAGCAAACAGCCACAAAGATGATAAAGGACCATTTTTCCTATGAGGAAAGGCTGAGAGAGCTGGGGTTGCTCAGCCTGGAGAAGAGAAGGCTCAGGGAGAAATAGTCAATGCATACAAAGAGCTGAAGGGAGGGTGCAGAGAAGATAGAGCCAGGCTTTTTCCAGGGGTGCCCAGTGACAGAGTAAAAGGCACTAACTAAAACAAAACGTGTTCCCTCTTAATATCAGGAAACACCTCTTTACTGTGAGAGTGACCAAGCACTGGTACAAGCTGCCTGGGGAGGTTGTGGATTCTCCCTCCTTGGCGATATTCAAAAGCCGTCGGTACACAGTGCTGAGCAATTTGCTTTAGGTGGCCCTGCTTCAGCAGGGGTATGGACCAGATGACCTCCATAGAATCTATTCAGCCATAGCGTTTCTGTGATCCTATGATTCTCTGAAAATTTCAAATTAACCTCCAAAAACTGGTTTAATACAATGATAAGGACATAAACCAGAGGATAAAAATACCTGCTGCTGGTGCCATCTCTAGTACCTGTGGCTTAGTAGCAGGGTTATTAATTTCTTTATCTGAATTGTTTATCTTGCACTTCTGCTATTACATTGTTTTTTGGATCTTCAGACAATTACTGTAAATCAGTATATTCTTCCGTTTGTCTCCTTTAAATCCCTGTGATTTATGAAGAATATCTAGACAATGTATTTTCCTTGTCTGAATGGCTTCAAAAGGGAGAAATATTGGTTTCTACTTTTTCTTACCACAGATTTACAGAGTTGGTCTCTAGAGAGGTAACTGGAACAAGCGAGAGGGACACCTGGAGAACTGAATATTTCTGACAAAGTTTTGGAAAAACCAAACCAAAGATTAAAAAATACTCACAGCTTGAGAGCCAAACCAGCTGGCAGGCAATGTAGAAAAATGAAAATATTCCCATTCTTAATAATCAAAGTCGAAATTCCACAGAGGAAAACCCATGTTCCTTTTCATTTTACCTTTCTACTTGGATCATCAGTTTTCATGATTTCTGGATGAGGTAACAAGCTGTCATGACAATTGTCAGGAGACAGAGCTTTAACACAAGATATTAAAAATTCTAGAATAGGACTACAGTGTCAAAGCAGATAGGCCCCAGTAAATCCCTTAAGCTGTGCTGGAACAGGCAAGTACACACAGGCAGCAGTGCATGAGGCTCACTGTGGTTCTGAAATTGCACTTCAGATCTTACAGGCTTATCAAGAAGTGCCCACCAATTCATCTCCTCACTTTCAAATGGAATTTTATCCTGCAGCTACGATGGATTTGTGAGAGAACTTAGGTATGCCATCATTTTTTTAATAAAGAAGAAAACAGTTGTTCATAAATGGAAAATTTTAAGTTCATTCTTTAACTTAAAATTTATTAAATATGAAAAAAACTTCTAAAAATACTATGTAATAATTTTTTTATCAGTCCTATGACCTTATACTAAGAAATTTTACATAGATGTTTGTCATTATAAATTTTAGACTACTAAGTTTTGTAAACTTATTCCATTCTAGTCTAACATTTTAGTCTACTGACTTGTACAAACATGTATGCATGTAAGCTTATAGAAATCAGGTGTCTGAACTGGAACTTTCACAGCATTTAGATAATTTTCATTTATCCATCTTTAAAATTCTTCAGTAACAAACAAGGCTGTCTGAGAATTTCCTGAGAGCAGAGAACTTCCTGAAAAATTGTGAAAGAACTGGAACTCATTTTTATTAAGGACCATTCAGGCAGTTCCAATGCCACTTAGCAGTTTGGTGGGACTTTGCAACATACAAATTCCCTTTCAAGTGGCCCCTTGCTGGTACAGATTCCATGTGGAATGAGTCATGTGTAATCAGGACCCAGGGAGGAGAAGAAGAGGGCAGAAAATGGGCAGTACCGACCTAAGAGACAGCTCTGCTGCCCTGTATCACTCAATATGTAAGACTGTGATGGCAATCAGTTTTCAAAAGATCCTTTCCACCCACAGCATGATAACTGTGGCTTCACATCCTTTAGCCAAACCAGGAATTCCCTTGTGAGTGGATAGCAGACAGAAACCTAGATTTCTAGCAATTCAGGCGTGCCAAACTAGGTAGCAAAATAACCATATTTTGCTTTTCCCAGTATTCTGCTGTCTTAGCCAGGTGTTAAGCCTTAGTCTTAGCCTGCCACAGACTCATTGCTGGGTTACTGAAAACATTTGTGCACCAATTTAGAGAGCCACAGTCCCAGATATGGCTTTGTGCTACCAATGACACAGTCCTTGCATTCAAGGTGAGGTTTGAACATTGTAGGGAAATTGGAAAAAATCTAAAGAGGTGTTTTCATAGTACCAACCATGTTCTGCTTTATGCTTAGCATTAATTACCCACTCTTTCAGAGCACCCAGACATATTGGCTCTAAGGTCGCTCTACTTTTTCTAAGTACATGAAGAATCTTAGTTTCTTCGTGAGCTGTCCAGGGTGGAATATTTAAACACCTTACCCTCTACCTTATCATAAATCATGGTAATGGTTGTGGAAATAGTCTCTGCAGGGTGCCTTGAGGTGTAGCTGACTCATGACTGAGCACTACTTTGAAGTTTTGCAGTTGTATTTTATTTTTCAGGGAGTAAACAGTGCAACTGCAGGAGAAATAACACTTTTGAAAAGTAATGCAGTTACAAGGGCCAAATGTATGTGATGTGCAAATAAAACAAAGCAAGGAATTAAAAAGTTGGCTTGTAACTGCTGGGTACTTGTTGTCCTGGTGCTTCTAGAAACCTCTTGCTATCTGCTATCTGCTCTGTTTTCCCAGTGCCATTAATTGCTTAGGCCTTAGGAAACTGGACTTGTCACTCAGAGTGAGGCTGTGGGACACACAAACAATTTTGTGGCGTTCTCTGCATCCTGAATGGGAACATACTTCATTTATAATTCACTAAAAGGCATTATTTTAAGAATATTTTCTAAAATAATATAATAAATTCAGGTTGTGCTGCTTTTTTTTATAAACTAATGATGGGCTTCTTATCTTCCAAAGTCTGCATTGTTTTGTGTCAAGAAATCAGTCTCTTAAATATTTACAATATGACATAAAGCAATTCATTTAGTCATTTAGACCTGCATTTCCTCTTTTGATCTTGGACTACTGTCAAAAACATGAGAAAAAGGCCTTTCCATGAAGAAATCTATAATGGACAATTAGATATTGCTCCATCTGAGGGGAACTTGGAAACTGACAGATGGGGAGAGTTGCAAGAAAATTAATGAAATCCCATACAAGCACTGGACTTGTCATCCCTTTCTGAACATTGATATTGGTAAAGGCTTGTCCAGACAAATTTAGCCATTCATTCCTCATGACAAAAGCAGAAATACAGAAGTACAGTTACAACAAACCCAGAAAATATTCCAAGTGACAAGAACTGCAAGTTTCACAGAAGGAAGCCCAAAAAGCCTGTACAGCTCCAACAATAGAAGGTGCTGAATACCACAGGCACATCACTTTTTTTTCCATGTTGCTGGATACAAGAAACTGATGAAGTAGAGAAATAGAGAGGCAAAAGAATATAAAAAATACCAAAGGCGTGAAGTGTTAAAAGGTGTGAGAGACCAAAGGTGTGAAACAGAAATAGGAAAGTTCTCCCAAAAGAAGAGAGGAAAGAATGCTCAACCATCAAGCATTGATTGCGATGCACTATTTTATTAAAGGCTATATGCAAGGAACCTTTAGTTGAAGAGAGCATGGGAACAAGCAGAGACTAATTTAATTTGAGAATAATATGTTGGTTGAAAATTAAGCTCCATTTCCCCTTAAATTATTCACAAATTATGATCAAATCCAGTTAGCATTTGGGAAATAATTTGAAAGGGGACAGTGGTGCAGATTGTCTGTGCTGATTGTTGTCCCCCTTTGCCTTAAGCAGCCAGGTGTCAGGACAGGGTGGGATGCCTTCTCCTGGTACATTTGAGCATTTGAGATAAAACCAGTATGCTCCACGTGTTAAGTTCATTAATCATTATTGGACAGCGCTGACTTTGCACTTGAAGATATCTAAGCATTTATCTATCTGTGGTCATACTACTATTACCATTTTGATGATTTACATGTACCAGGAAATAAAAGTTACACTTGACATCGAAAGACTAATTACATGTCAAACAAAATTACATTTTTTCAGGTATTCATGTTGCTGTAATTACACTGTCACTAACCTGCTTCCCTCCACATTTCTCACAGAAAAATCAATTATTCTCACAGCTTAATTAGCAAGAAATATGTCTGGATAAACTGCTTGAATCGTTGTAAATTATTGTATTCATTCTTAACAGAGTTTTATTTATCCTGAACATTAAAAGAGGTTATTAGCTCTGTAGCGCTTCCATAAGCAGGCTGACAAGGTTGCATTCATAGAAGTGTGTTTCACTCTCTCTGTGTCAGAGCTTCTTTTCATTTGCAGATACCTTTACAATATTTCAAAAGTCTGAACTGAAATCTTGTAACATGGGAACCTATTTCAAAATAGCTCTTCAGACACACATACTTGTGTGCACATCCAGCTGCTGTTACAGCTGAATATTGTAGTTCTTTCAGAAAAAAAAAAAAAAAACCAAACAGTGGGAGTGTGGCAGGAAAATACTTAATCCTTTTCCAGCATAAAGAGTGTTGATAACCTTCCCTCCAAAAGAATACACATTTACACTTTGGAATTTGAGCTTAATACATAACGAGGGAGTATCTTTCATCCTAAATATATGGCTTTTAACTTCTGCAAAGTCCTATCTGAGTATGATCCATTTTTTAGAAAAACCCTGTTTCCCACATGTAGAAGAGACATTCTGACTTGTTTCTGCTGTTAACTCCACAGAGACTTCTTGTTCTGGGCTAAGTAGGACATTTCCCCGCTCTGGATTTTGTTGGGGTGTACGAGGTTTGGGGTAGGTACATGGAATCCGTCCCCTTCCGCCCTAGTTTGTGTGTTGACATTGTCCCATTGTATTGCCTGATCACACTCTGCTCCTTCCCTGCTCCATTTATTGCACAAGACAGGGGATTACTGAGCGCTGTGAAGTGAAGGAAAATGCCAGCTGCAGGACTCTGCCTTTTGCATGCAAAATCAAGGAGGTAAGGGAGGAACAGGGCAGGACACAGCTTGTGGAGACCAGACAGTTTCCTTGCATATAAGTTGCATCCTGCCCCTAAGAACCAGCTCCTTGCATTGCCTCAGATATGATACTAAGGAAAGGTATTTAATTTTAAGTAGCTCATTTTCTGGGGGAACCAGCTTGAGGTCCTGGTTCTGAAGTGCGATGTTCTGAAGTGCGAGGACAGATGTGCCAGCTGGGACTGTATTTTAAATGCCTGAAGTGAGAGTTTTGGTTGTTATCCTCTGGAAAGTTTGAAATTAAATGTTCAAAGGAAGTGGATAGATTTTATATCCATTGCCTTGGCTCCCAAGCAATGAAAGTGAGGTAATACCTCACAGGAATTGTGAAAATTAGAAAATTTATTATTAATACATTACCAGATACTTGGATTTATTGCTGAGGCAATACAGTGACAAATGCCATTGAGAAGAATGTAAGGAAAGGAGCAATTCTGTCTGTACACCAGTGCACAAATAGCGTTTGGTACATTAGATTTGAGGAGAAAGAGAAGGTTGAAGATTAGGAGAAAACAGGGGGTTTTTTAATAAATAATTCCGATCTGAGCATCACTTGCCAGCTACTAAGAGAGACAGGGCATCTGTGTAAAGATTTAATTGTGCTTCTGTCTTCAGAGTGCAGGGCTAAATGAAGATCAGCTAGGTTGATTTAATTTCAACATTTCTTAATTTATTAGTGTCTGGTTTTTGAAATGTGAACAGTATCCTTAGCTCATTTTAAGTGTCCCCTTCTAAAAAAAGTTGAACCTCATGTTAATGACAAAATCTCCTCCTCTCAGCAATACTGTGAGTATTGAGGTAGTACTTTCCTATGTGTGTCAAACAGTTGCAGTGTTCCCTAGACACTTGCAATAGTCAGCATTATTAAAATGCTATGCAAAATGGACAATTCAGGAACTTAAGTGCAATTAAAATTACTGATAACCTAATCAGAAAGTTGGATAAAAATCACCGTAATGCAATGGATTAATTTCAGAGAAATATCAGGATAATATTCAGAAATAGTCTTGAGTTTAGTTACATGAATTTCCGTCTTTTCAGAAATACAAAGATAACTATGCAGAATACTTTTTAAATCTCTAATTGCTCTTATGCATTCTACCCCAATTATAATTTAATTTTAAGCACCTTGCTTGAAATCTTCTGAGATTTGCAGTTACATCTGGTTGAAAAAATGGAATAAAATTCACAAAAATGCTGACAGTATTCCCTTACTTCCCTTCTGTGTCCAACTGAAATAAAATGAATGGTTTCTAGAGGGTTGTTTATAAGCTTTCCTTTTTTTGCTTTCTTGTTTTTATCACTTTGCTAGTTTTCAAAAATTTTTCAGAAGTTAACAAAAAAGTCACTGGGTGGCAGGATAAAGATTTGCATTACTTCCTTTATTTACAGGGTTATTGGATTTTTACTTCAGAACTCAGATGGTTTTCAAGAGTTACGGAGTGGCAAATGGAAACACGAAAGCCTTTCCTCTGTAAAAATTCTTACCAATGGATTTCATGTATTGACAAAGGAAATAAGTACTAATATTCACACCTTTTAAAACTTTTAAAAATATGTATTTTCTCAAAACTATGTATTCCACTCCCTTAAAATACTGCAGCTAAAGAGGTGGGGCTATTTGATTGATTATTGTCCAGAACAAACTGGAATGCAATATTTTCACCAGCTACATATCCATTCCCAGGAATATTTTCTTTCTGTGGTATTTCTTGAATTTTGACCTTAGTAAGAACAATTATAAGGAAAAATTAATTATGAGATAGAAACAAGTATATTCTGTTTAGAGTACAAGGAAGTTTTAGATTGCCACTGATTTGGTTAAATGCTGGTCACAGGATTTCCATGAATTTCCATGCTAATCTTTTGTGCTATTTTAAATCTATTTTTTATTTGCAATGATATATTTTATTTTAAAAATATAATGGAAAATTAATTAGAAAAAGCAGATAAATGGAGATGAGGTAAGAGTAGTTGAGTTATGCACCTTACAGGGGAGCACTGGCTGACTCAAAGATAAATCACCTTGATGACCAAGTGTGTTCCTTGCTGGGAATTCCCAGGAGCCTATATCCTGCACTCTGGCACCAGGTTCTTCCTTTCCAATGTAAATTCTCACAAGTTTTGTTTGTAATCAAGACAAAGTGATAGGAATGGAAAGCATAAGCTGTAAGTGAGCTTAAATTCCAGTATTATATTTGTTGTCTGTCTTTTGTGAAGTTCACTCTTTGCAGAAGTAGATGTTTGATGAAGAAAAGGGGACTGAGTAGCAACAAAACACAGACCTTGAGAAAGTGGGATACATGAAAGAACTCCTCACCTGGTGAGATATTTCTTATGCTTAGTACATTTCCCAGGGACAAAAACCCCTCCACTGTTTGATAGATCCTCTGATCCTCTGATAGATCCTCCAACAACTTCTGTGCATGAGCATCTTATGTTTGTTTCTCCTTGAAAAACAGTTGCATAAAACCTAAATGCTACTCAACAACTGGCCCTCATGAAGAAGAAATTGAATTCTTGATGTATTAAAGAATGTGCTTAATGGAGGAAAAAAGTATTTATTTTATTTGTTTCTTGGGGGTAGGAACAAAAGCATTATGCTGTAAAGACAGTTTGTGTTTTTAGATCCCATCAACAGGCTGTAGTCTCCACATGCTGAGAAACATGCCAGCTCATAAATGTATATTTCACCATCTGATATAGATTTTTGCTTAATTTTTTATTAAGTCAGCTGGGAACCTCAAATGTACCAAAAGCACAGAAAATAATGAAGTAAATGATCCTACTGTGTTAAATAAAAAAAAAAAAAAGTCTCAAATTCTCAGCTATCTCACAGTTTAATTTTTAGACAGGAATTTGGAGGACTCTGGACAGAAAAATCTTTGTGGAAGTCTGTGAACGCACTAAAGTCGTCCCCAATTCCTGTGAGTCAGGATCAGGCTTCATGCATGCAACTACAGCAGCAAATAGGGAGCACTAGGTAATGCCAGTTGTGCAAAGCATATTGAAATTAAACTTTGGGATCACTTCTGTGTTTAATAGCCATCAGATGTTCTAAAATAGTATAGAGTTCAATGAGGCCATAAGGAGGAATCATTTGAAAATTAAAGGTAGAAATAACTTCAAAATATCCATTGATCTTTTCTTTTTTTTTCAAAAGCTGTTGTTCATTTTGTGAATGCTTAACTAGAGTCTCATTTTTCCTGCCTTCCCTTAGCATCTCTGTACTCTCTCCTTCTTTCAGGAGAATACTTCTGTAAGCAGCATGTCTTCTTCATAAATAATTATAAACAGAAAAAATTTTAAAGTACTTCATAAAATATGTATGTATTTTTCAATGTCCATCATAGACAAAATGCTAATTGTTTGCCAGCAAGTGGCCATCGAAATACGTGTCCTGTGAAGAGCCACAAAAGCTTTCTGGGACAATGCAAGAGAGGAGAATAAATAAAGAGCACGCACCAAGTCCAGGGAGACATTACAGTGCTGTACAACTGAATGAGCAGAGGAGAAACTTAGCAGTTTTTATTGACAAGATGGAAAATTCTGTGCTTACAGGGAGGCACAAAAACATCTTTGAGTCATGCTACTTTCTAAACATGGGTGTTGTTTAGAGTGTCAAGGTTAAATGAAGATGAGTTGTCTCTCACTTCATGCTGAAGCCCCAAGTGCAGTCATATAACCACTAATATGCCTGGAGGATGAGTCTCAAGTATTCCTGCTTACCACAGAGAAGGAGCAAACAATGCAATTACCACACAGGTGGGTTCTCATGCATCATACAGGGGCTGTGCCCGTAGGCAGCCCTGGTGCCTTTAGGAGAGTTGAACCTTTTTGAAGGAAAATGAACTTGAAGCCTTCAGGAATATATGTGGCAACAAGGAAACAAAAGCTCCAACACAAACAGGGGCACTCAGAGTTTTATGTAGCCTCAGCTAGGTCAAGCATCCAGCTCCAGCTGATGTTAAAAGTCTCTTACAGCTGGGCAAGTGTTGTCTAATGGAAAACACATTAAAAAAAAATGAAATACTGAAGTGCTTTTTTGAATCACCAGTTCTCCAACCTCTTCTACTTGCCTGCACAAGATAGCTCTGCTAATAGTTTAGCATGGCAAAAAATGCACTCAGCCAATGCTCAAGCCTTGCAGGTTGGTTTGCTCTTGATGCTGGTTTTTCCTACCTTAGTTTCCTCTTCCTATTAACTGCTAGATCCTGGATCCAGTGGTGGGATTCAAATCTTGCTTCATTTAGAGTCAAAACAAAAAATGTTCTCTTCCAAGTATTGCCATATTCTAGCACTAAGGAATAAAGAAGTTTTCACCATGAATAGGGAGGGAAGGCCAGATGGTCATTGAAGCTCTCATACCTCCTTAACACTGTCACTTTCTCTCAGAAAGCACTCGGATATTATTGTGGCAAGTCCGCAAATGACAAATAAATTAAAGTAGCCATACTTCTAAAAATGCTCTAGTGTTGCTTTTCCCACGTATGTCATCCATGTGGTGTGTTACTTTTCACAATTGATGCAGGTTTATATCTATTTTACAACACTTGTAACTAACATGTTTTAATTTAATAACTTCTCACACAAAAACTGCCTCAATTTCTGTGCTAAGTCTCTGGAAGAGGGATCTACTGGAGAGGTGGTGTATTGATCCCACTTCTACAGGGAATTAATTTTGGTTTTTTCCCACAGGTTCAAAAAACTATATTAGTGATCTGCATTTACTTTTATTAAACCAGGACCAAATCCTATAATAAAAATAATCCTCCTATAATAGTAATTTTTTAATGTTTTGGGTAAAATTCTCAGCAGAAATAGCAAGTTTCTAAAGTATTTGGCTCTTGCTAAAATTAGATTTAGATGTGAATTTAAATTAGAATTAGATTTAGATGCTGTGGTGAAATGAACCTTATTCAAATGCAAATTGAACATGAACCAGCAGAATAAATTGCCTTGTAGGTTTCTGTTTGCCTCTAATGATCCATGTTATACCATTTTCCTGTTTCCATTTTAGCTCTTATTGCTTATGTAAGTACAGAAACACAAGAACAAAAACACTGTGAAGAAGTTTGTTTAGTTATAGATTACTGGTAAAACGTTAAATAAATCAGATGTACAGCAAATTCAGGATCTGGAGACTTGTAGAGTCTGACACTTCTAAAGATTAGTTGAAAAGAGTACTGCTGCCTCTTTCATTGCTTCTCAAAAAATTGTTGAATTACTTGGAAAAAAGATGTCAAGATGGCCAAGATGTTTATGTCCCTTGAAGTTTCTTTATCCTTATTTTAGATGCATGCCTTTAAGCATAGTTTTTCACACTAAAATCAACAAGATGGTAAAGTGGCAATACAGAAATGCAAAAATTTTACAAATAAGAGAGTAACCAAGTACGGTTTAAGATGAATCTTGTAGATCCCAACTAGGAGATATGAGGATTTATTTTCCTCAGACCTGCATATATAGAAACGAAGTAGGAGGTTAGAGAGGCAAAATTCAAACTCATACCCTAGCACTTTGGTTTGATTTATATATCCTCTACTCCTTTCTAACAATATCTTTCAATGAGGGAAATTTTAAAACTATTGTTTAGTCTTTCTACAGATGACTAGATGAAATATCTATGATTTTGTCTTTAGATTTGCTTTAATTGAGGAACAGTTAATAACAGCACTCACTACAGAAGTATGTTTAACTATTATGAGGAACATATTTTTTCTACAAAAATTTAGGCTGTAAAAACTGGTTTTTTTTTTCTCTCCATGTTATCAAAATGCTAATGACCTTTTCCTCCTCTCTCCATTAAATATTAAGAGTTAAGAGGAATAGAATTCTAGAAAAGAAAAAGAAAGAAAGAAAGAAAGAAAGAAAGAAAGAAAGAAAGAAAGAAAGAAAGAAAGAGAAAGAGAGAGAGAGAGAAAGAGAGAAAGAGAAAGAAAGAAAGAGAGAAAGAAAGAAAGAGAGAGAGAGAAAGAAAGAAAGAAAGAAAGAAAGAAAGAAAGAAAGAAAGAAAGAAAGAAAGAAAGAAAGAAAGAAAGAAAGAAAGGAAAGAAAGAAAGAAAGAAAAAAGAAAGAAAGCCATAGCTAGTCTATAGAAGATTTGACATGTGATAGACTCATGGAAAGGATTTACTAGTTCTGATTCAGCTTCTAAATATGTTCCACACTAAATGAGACTTGTATCTACAAGGGATCTATAATCTTCTAGTCCTTCTGAATATAAATTAACAAAAATAGATGCCAATTGTTGTTACTTGTCAGTACAGTAGGTCTCAGCCTTTATCCCTTTCTAAGGTGGGGCAGGTGAGATGCTCATGGAGACACAGCACACAAAGAAATTCATACACACAAAGAGTGAAGGAAAAGAAAATGGAGTATGATTGTGGTTATTTTTTTTCTTCTTCTTTTTTTTTCTGTTTGCAAAGACAGAAAGCATGAAGGCATCTGTGCCTGTCTAAATTCAGCCAAAACCATCTGCCAACAAGTTGCAGCTAAAGGGTAGAAAGTCTAATTGTGACTCAAAGGAGTTAGAAGGAAATGTGGGAGAGAGGGCCCAAGCAGTAAGCTGTGGAGATGTGTAACCGTTGGCTGAAAAGGGATGGGAAGCAGTTAAATGAATGGGGACCATCTATTCTTACTGCACTTACACTTCATGAACCTGATAATTAAATGAACAGTTACAGCATAATGTACCGCAAACAGAACAAGGTTTTGCAGACTCCTGCACATGCTGTGCTCTTCCTCCCGTTTATACTGTCTTCCTCCTCAGCTCCAAACCAGCATAATTAAGAAACTCACTGCACTGTAAATTTGTAATTCCGTACTGTTATAGTTACCTGAAATCAATGCTGGCTCAAAGTTATAAACTATTTGATTGCCTTAATGGAATTATTTATCATTGCAATTATTTATTATTTATCACATCGGCTCAAGTTATTTTTTGCTATTGATCATGTCATCCTGTGCAATTTAATTTTAATTTATATTGTCTGGATTAGAAACACATGAGAGAAAAATGCAAATTAGTAAGTTTTTCTCTTCAACAGAGAATCTTTTCAGAGACAGAGCAACAAACAAGATATAAGAGCATAATGGTTAAAGCCTGCTTAATCCAAAAAGTATGGTCATTATCTGAGTTAACACAAGATAACTTCTGCTCATTTTCCCAATTGCCTTGGTCTTTCCATGATAAAGTTTGCAATTTTTACTGTAGTCATAAATGGGAACATTATTAAATACAAGAACAACTATCAAGATGCAGAAAACCCAACTCAGCCTGGGCTGTTTTCTATAGTGGAGCATCTTGAAACACTTCAGAATTATTACGTATATATATGTGTGTGTGTGTGTGTGTGTGTGTGTGTGTGTGTGTGTGTGTATGTATGTGTATATATATATATGTATGTATGTATGTATGTATGTATATAGTGATAACATGTGTATATAGTTGAATATAATATGTCAGGTGCTCAACTAGGATTCAAGAAATAAGGAACTCTGTTGTAACAAAGGTAGTCCTTAAATACAGGGAATGCCATGGCATGCAGAAATCTTGTGTTGTCACTTGTTCTCAGATTTTTCATCTGAGATGTATTTTTCCCCATTTCCTTTCCAAGAGTCACCATCATGGAAAGTTCCCTGTTCATGGAGTTATGGCAGACGTGCAGCAGAGAGGGCTGATGACATGATGCAAACTTTGGTGCCAGCTCAGGGCTTACACTTTCTGCACTGAGCTGAGTCACCCTTACATGTAATTTATCTCTTGCATTTTTAAAAAGGTCTAATCCAGAAGGAAAATCGCCTTGGCTACTTGCTCCTCTGCTTCCCTGTCTCCTCCTTGTATTTACAGCTCAGAGTTCAAGCTATATGGAGGTGATCATCTGCAGAGTGCCTGGTACAGTGGGAAGTGAAGGGCTACTGCAACATAATGATGGATTGATAATGATAAACTTCACTGTAAGGGAATTTATTTGGTGTCTATCTGAAATCATTCAGCAAGCAGAGAGAAGGCTGACTTTTAAACTGAGAACAAAATCTCCTAGATGGTCCCTTTCAGTCTTTTGCGTTGATCTAATTATAGGAAAGCTATCATTCTACCAGAAGCTTTAAATATCAGAAATGACTAACACTTCATAAGGTTACTGTGTTGGAACAGAACTTTGGAAATCCCTTGCAGAAGAAGGTTATATAAAGCCCAAAAGTTCAAATAAGAACTTAGATTTGAAAACAACTGAGAAACAAATACAGAGAAGCATATGTTTCATAAATTTAACATGGATTCTTTCTGAAGAAGATGTCGAGGAATATTATGTTATTCTATATTCTCTTCAACCAACTCCTTTTCAGCTGGGCATTTTTTTCCACAGAAACTGCAGTTTCTCGGGAATGACATTCCAACACGCTTCAAAGATAGTCATGTCTAGACCCTCTGACATGTTTCGTGAGAGGTTCTTGCTTCATTAGATGCTGTTCATGAAAGTTTCACTTCAGAGTGAAAATTTCTGATGAAAATCTGCAGTATTAATTCTATTTTCTGTTCTATTTCCATTCACTTATCCTCTATGAGGGCAGGTATAAATGCACCTCAAATGCTCCAAAAGCCATTTCACTTTCACATGCCTCTTCAGAAACAGTGGACCACCAACTTTAAACCATGAAAAGAACTTTGTCAATACTTAAGGGATTCTAAAAATAATAGCCCTCTTTAAATGTTATGTTATTCCTTTTTTACTTGCTGATCAGAAAGATTTAGAGGCAAAGCAGATACTGCTTTTCATGTAAATTAAAAATCTCAAACCCTAATTTTTCACAAATAAATCCATCAAATGAAAGTAAAAATAATTTAAGCACAACAAAATATACTAATGCATTGTAATAAGCTATTGAACTTTACAAATTGGAGTGATTCATTTGTCTGCTTAAAGAAAAGACACATCAGTTACCTACTCTGTTTTCCTTCAACTGCTAAAACAACAGTTGTGTCCACCTTGAAAGGGGCACTTGTTCTCTGATGCCAGGCTTTCACCCTAGTACTCCTTTAAAGAAATTAGATGTGCCCAAATGAACTTATATTATTCTACAATTTTTTATTGTCACAGCTGGATTATTTGAACTTATTATAAATGCATATACACATATTTTTGAAATAATTTAAAAATACCACTTACTACTAATAAAATATTCCCTACAATTTCAAAGCAAAAATAACATTGGTACTACCTATGCTGTATGATAATAGTGAAGATTTAAGTAGCAAAAACTGCATAAACTTGAGTAATACCTGATTTTTCAGCTGCAGTAAGCAGTAGGGGAATATTTATTTAGGTGACAAGGAGCTGAAAGAGATTTTAGACAGAAGGGATCAAAGAGAAATACATAGACAGAAAGCACTATTGAGACATTCTGCTTTTACTATGTAATATTTCAGGACCTCATTTTCAAATTATTTACATTCACTCAATAGATAACTTACCAGCTGGCTGATCAGAAAAAAGGCTAAGCTTCTCAAGTAACAAGAACTAAAACATATGCTCTAATTGCAAATCCATGTTTAGAAATTATTGACTTCAGCATGGGCTGAAGAGTCTTGATGAATCCATGCCTGAAGTAAGAATCCAAATTGTGTTTTCTGAAGAATTTAGCCTGAGTAATCCTAGAAGACCTGGGCTCTTCTGGAATTGTATATGTTTTGAATGCCACTGTCACAAACCTGCCACTCTTCCAGCAACAAAAGCATCTTCATTTATTCTTTGGAATTCTTGACAGTTTCTAAAACCTCCCTTTCCACCTTTAAATTGACAAGATGTCTATTACAGCCAGCAGAATCCTTCCTGGTCTGATTGTCCACCCTGAAATTGAGCATCTGAGTACTATGAGCTCTGGAATTTCCTTCCCACTACAAAAGCTTTCCATAAGTACCAAATAACCATTCTAAAGCATGAGATAACTACTAACAGCTGTGGTAGTTCATTGGCCTTTTCCTGGTTTCCTAGATTTTTTTTCCTTTTTTTTTTTCAAGTTTGACTATAGATTTTTCTCTTCATTCTTGCAAGCAAACAGGTGTTTAGTGCTAGTTCCATGAAGTGTTCTGGAAACCTTGCAGGTGTCTCCCATATCAAATATAAGCTGCTTGATTTTACCTTCGAGAACAGTGAGGGACTTTAGTCATATTATTTAGCATCCTGCCCAACATATCTGTTAACAAGAACTTGTGTCCTGTATCTCATCAGTGCAGCTGACATTAACCGGACTATTGTTTTCAGCAATCACAAAATTAGCAAGCATGAGAAATTAAAAGGGGACTTCAGGAAAAGCCACACCTTGAGAAAATATCAAATGGACGGGCAATTAAAAACAAACAAACAAAAAGGAAAAAAGAGAGGACAATGTAGAAACCACAGAATTTTTTTATTTTAGCTGATTATAAATTAACTGCTTTATCTTATAATTTCTAGTGCTTTCTCATTTTCTTCCTGAAATTTTCATCTTCACTTTAAAATGTCTTAAGCTTCAATGGGCAAAAAAGGCACAAAAACATATTTAAGTAAATGCTGAGAGTTTATGCCTTTTATTTAGTCTCAAAGTGAGAAATTGTTTAGGTACAATGGACATTTTTATTGAAACTCTCCGAAGTTTCTGCTCTGATCTAATCTATTTCCCAGTTCAACTTACCAAGCCAAGAAATCCATTTCTGATCCAACTTTATGGTTAGTCCAAGTCTGAGGCATCGATCTTTTCCTAACCATTCTAGTGAGCCTTTGCAACTAATGTTTTACCTCAGATTTCACCCTTTCCATCTGTGCTGAGAACAACTATAATTCAGAGTAGACTTTATGACCATAGCCCAACTTTTGAGAAAGTTTAGCAGTACACTATAATCACCAGGTTTGGGATAAGTGAACAGATTTTAACAGGGCATAAGATTTATGAAGGGATAAGTACAGATTTTCAGGAAGAAAATATAAAAGTGTGAAAGGCTATTAAACTTACGATGAAAGATATAAGAGCAAGAGACATGGTAAGTGATTCATCCTACAGCTAAGTAGCATACATTTTGTCTAGCTCTGATTATGTCTGTATCTCTTGGGACACAGAGCCTGTACAAAAAAAAAAAAAAATTAGGACTTTTGCACTTTAAAAAGATACTTCTCCATAATACTTCAGAACTACCTAGGAAGCATATATGTATATTTTAATTGATGGAAAAATTTTCAATGCCTAAGAGCCCACAAACATTTTAGAAAGCAAATCAAGAAATGGAAACCTGTTTCAAAGAACTGCCTCTCAAGAGCTTGCCAGGAAAACAGGTGTATTACAGAACAAGTTATTTTATTGGGCTAAAGAGAAAGGAGAGATAAGAAAAAACATGAAGTATAGAACAGTGGAAACACTTTGGTCTTTCTGGTTTACCACCAATTTTATCATCATTAGATAGGATGCTGCAGGTGAAGTATATTTTAGAAGGCTACTTACTCAGAAGTGGAATATTTTGTGACTGGAGACGAGAGTACTGCCACAAAAAGGATAGGGTGGAATATCAAATGTTCCATTAGATCAAAAAGACATTTATACTCTCAACTACTGTTGGAGATGTAAAAATGTAGTTCCTTTAAATAGGCAAAGCACAGAAAGAAGTAGTGTGGGAAAAAAGCACTTACAAAAAGATAACCTGCATTTCCTGTCTACTTCAAACATCCCTTAATGACAAATGCAGTGACAGTCCTTATGACAAGTAAAGATGTGATGGATTTTTTCATTACAACTGCCTTATCTTGTGAAGAGTCCTTACAAGAAACATTGAAATCCTACTGAGAAGCTTAGTGGAGTGTCAGAGAACCTGAGCCACCATGCTGTGTGCAGCTTCTCAGTGGCCCAGGGGCACTGGAGTGATGCCACTATCCACCGGAATTTAAGAAGCTGAGAGTCAGATGAGAATAGTGTGAGTCACACCAATAATTAGTACAATGATCTTTTATGAATGAAAATGCAGCAAAAGAAGAATGTCCTCAACATGGCATAAAAGTATTCTGTGAAGAAAAATAGTCATTCTTAGCTGTCCATTATGTAGAAGGAAGAAGAATGCAAATTATTTTCCCTTTAACTAACATACACAAACAAACATATCCATATATACATAGCTATTCTCTCCTGAGCAATATTTTCCCCCAACATTTTCATATGACATACATACTTTATATGTACATATTATTACATACAGCAGAGGATCTACCATTGCTCTTTCAGTTACTTGAAAAGACAGACAACTCTCCTGAATTGTGAGACTATATAAAAACTCTTTTCTTGGGAGGAGTCCTTTGAAAGAAAGATGTGAGGGGAATTGATCCAATGTTGTCAGTGTTAGCATGCACTTGTCTTTCCTGGCAAAGCCTGCCAAGCTGGGTGATGGTATATATCAATCAATATGACACATGTCAAACCAGTCCTGGAAAAATAAAAGCTACTAATAACCATTAACTTGCATGGCTACCAGTGACAGAAGAATTCATTGCATGCACGATCTGCTCCCTGCACTCATCCAAGGTGTGTTTAGGAAAGAGGGAAATGGAGAGCAGACAGCACAAATTGCCACAGGGACACAGCCCACAGATATATCACTGTTTTCATGCACACTCAGTCTTGGGCAGAAATACTTGGGACTTAAGGCAGATGGATAAGTTGACTGCACAGCTCATGCACTTTGGGCATCACCATAAACAGGAGAGGACCATGGTGTACTCTCTTGGTCAGGAAGGGTCTAGTTCCATCTTATATATGTGATCCTGTTTGCATGTCCTCCGCAGTGTGCAGCTGTAACCTGTTCCTAACCTGGGCTTGGCCTCTAACCCAGTTCACCAGAGGGAAGTCTCTGCCTAACAAAATCATGCATAATAAATAAAAAGGCCAGACAGACTTCACAGTACTATTTACTGTTTGGTTGACATAGGGAACAATCATTACATTACCTGTTCATAGTGTAAAGGCCTATTCCAGGCACTGCCATTAACTCTCTTAGTGATCAGAAAGAAAAATTTCTCCTGGATGTACACAATGCAGTGTTCCTTCCAGTATTTTGCAGTAAAAATTCAAGTGAGGGTATTAATCACATTATAAGGTATCACACATTATACATATACATATACATATACATATACATATACATATACATATACATATACATATACGTATACATATACATACACATATACATACACATACACATACACATACATACATTTATACGTATATATACACATATACATATATATAAATATACACATAATATAATATCATGTTATAATATGGGTTATGCGTAACACAAAAAAGGCAAATTGTGAATGGATGATTGATATAATCAATTAGCAGACTTGCAATTAGGAAAAAATTTTGAAGACTTCACAACCAACAAAAATTGAAAAATGCCTAAAATGCCAAAGTGAAAAATATTCTGTGTGTGATAGCATGAAAGAATGCCCTACCCATCAAGGAGGCAGAATTGCAGTACCTAGAAAGCAACCTCTCTTGCATCTCACACAACCCTTCAGGTCTTACTCCTTCTCCTTGAAACAGCACTAGAGGGCAAAAGTAAAGGACAAATTCTCCCTCCTCTCTGTTTCTGTTTTGTTCCTTGCTTTATATTTTTTAGAAAAGAGTGCACATTCTTAAAAACAGAAAGCCATCCACATCAAGAAAAGGGTACTAAGCCTGGGAATAGAATTGACAGTGCCTTTTGTAAGACACATAGCTGTAAGATCTCACTGGCAAGTTGAGGAAAAGCAAAGGTAACCTCGGAAATCAATGGCACTGAAAAGCAACAGGATTCTGAGCATGTCAAAGTTCAGAACTGTAATCTCCTGAGTTACACCCATGAGGTCCTGCCCTTCAATATAAAACTTGTAAATACTACCTGTGCTCTCTGAATCAATAAAGATTGATGCAGAAAGAGATATTGCTTTCTGCAAAGAAAAAACATGAAGTAAACAAAATGAGAGAAAAGATGTTCTATTAAACTGTGCTTTATTATTTTATGAAAATACTCATAGCCTTGAAATCTGCTCCTTCTCCATGTACATATTTAGTGACTTTTCAGAAAATATATGGAGTTATTTGTGCAACCAAATGAAAACAGCATACAGTTATACTAAAAACTTGTATGAATTAGAAATATATTTGGCTAAGAGTAAAGCTATCCATATAACAGAATCTACACCTGGCAAATATGTATTAGCTTGTAAGTTTACTTCATTCAGACAAGGCTTTTAGGTTTACTTCATTCAGAGAGCACTTGTTGCTTCTGTCAGGTGTCTTCTCTGTCTGGACTTAAAATAAATTGGGAAGACCTGCTTTGTTCCTGAGAAGCACATCCTAGAAGATAGTCCTGAATCTGACAATTACATTTGAGTAAAACAATGATGCTGCAGTGAAGTAGCATTACTGTGGTAGGGATGCTTTGGGTCTATACCCACAGCTCAAGTCAGGTGCTGTCGGAGTAGACATTTCTAGGTTCCTACAACTGACTTGTCAATGACATCATAAAAGATTAGAAGTCATCAAATTTTGAGATGTTCTGTAATCAATCTCACTGCATCAGGCATTTAAAAAAAAAAACCAAAAAACCCAAACAGAAACCCACCACAACGTAAATCTCAAAAATTCTGTGATGGAGAGATTTTTCAGGGGATGGGAACTTATGCCATACTGGAAACACTAATTCAATAATTCCTAGGAAGTCCAGTATCAAACTGAAGGAAAACAAATTATTGGCAGTTGTAATATTCCTGATTGTGCTAGCTTTTATGTTTTCATATGTGCTATCATCCATGATTCTCTTCAGAGGGAATGTAACAGCAAACCTTTAAAGTCCCCATTGAGAGATGTAAAGTAATTTTAAAATAAGAAAACAGAATTTAATATAAGCTCTTGATGTTTACTGCTTAGGGTCTTTGAAAATTATAAGCACATTAAACTGTTGGTCTAGTGTTATTAAACTAATATTTCATTTTTATTTTACAGTCCATGCTTTAGAAAAGCTTTATGAACTCTCAACAGTCTTCCAAAGGCTGGTTACTTAGCAGGGTAGATCATACTGCCTCATTATTGCAAAAAATTGACAATTTTTGGTAAAGTATTGCTGACAGCAGGTTTGCGTATATTATTAGGAAATTCAAACAGAAGGAGATACTGAGTTTTGTGTCTTTCTCGAAACATTTCTTCACTGCTGTGACAAATGGGCTTTCAGTTGCACAACTAATTAGTTGTACTAAAGCCTTCTGCTGTAACAGTTACTTCACTTCCCTCCTTGTTTGTCATCCACCTGTTACAGCTTGTGTTTTCAAACTGTGACTGCTCTGGGACACTGGATGTTTGTGCAGCATCTACAACAATGAGTCCCCAACCTGACTGAGGACTACCTGTGCCAATATTTATTTGAATAATTGCAAACCCTAGGCCTGTGGGAGTTTTTCAGGGGAAAAAATACAAGTGAACTGGAGCAAAAGATGTAAATATTTTCCTCTGTTTCGTTGATGGGATCTTTTTAGTCAAATGGTGCATAAATAGCATAGGCAGCACAGTTTATAAGACAGATGCTCTTGCAAGGAATCAGAGCGTCAGCTTAGAATGTGAAATTTCATTCTTGTGGAAATCACAAAGATATTATAACTAGCTGTGCTTCAAATAGTCAAAAATTTATATTGCAAATATTTTTCTTCCAGCAGGATTTAAAAAGATGTGTTATTTTTGAAAGTGCTTTTAGTTACCTCAAATAGCAGGGTACCTATTTACTGCATGTTATTTTATTTAAGTTTAAATTTTTTTTTGCAGAAAAATTAAATTATCACATTTTCATAAAATCAAGCAGATATAAACACAGAGTTCCTTGTTTTTTAAGCTAGAAATAAACAGTACTGCTATTAAATGTTTTGACATTTACAAACGTTCTGATCAAGTAACATCAAAATCTGAAGATGGGGGAAGAAACAAGATACATCTCTCCTGATTTAATGACTCAGTGAAAATTATCTAGGTGGTTCAATAGGCATGTAAATTGCAGAAAATGTTTGAGCTTTAAGAGCTATGACTAAGTATTAAATTTCTACCTTTTGTTTTAGCAGAAAATCTATCTGTTGTTCTGTAAAGGTACTAGAAAGGCAGTAGAAAGACCAGAAAAGACTGTATAAAACACCACTAGCTGCATCTGTTGCAGATGTGTCTGTTAGGTTTTGATTCCCAGCCACATACATTTATACATAGTTTTGTGTTAAGCCACAGCTCCCCAAGCTGCAGGTTTTGTAATAGAATGAGATTTATTCATGGACACTCTTATACCCTGAGAGCTGAAGTTTTTAAAGGAATACTTTGACTTGCATAAACTTTGGCTACCAAAGCTGAGAACTAAGAAGTGCAAGTTCCTCAGCTTCCATTTTCAAACTACTCTTCACATTTTTGTCCCACAACAATAATATCCATGCAGCATGAGGACACAGTGCATGTGTAAAGTCAACAAGGGCTCTAGGGCTCCTGACGAAAAGAAATTCTCAGAGGCTTACTGCAGCTTGGTCAAGTGCCTCTGAAATACATCTGAAATTATCCTTGTTAGTAAGGACAGCACTTGAAGATAGAAGAGCAAAAAAGACAAGAGAGAGAGAGAGAGGAGAGAAGAAAAGAGAAGAGAAAAGAAGAGAGGTTCATCAGTGTGTATAGATGTTGCCGTAATGGTTCTCACAAGAGCCAGCTTTTACCAATAATGTGCAAAGCTAAAGATTTAACTCACAACATGGCAATGACTAAGAAAGCATTAGATCTCTACTATAATCCTTGCCCCAAATTATTTCAGAAAGTACAACAAAATAGAATCAATCAACCAACCAACCAAAAAACCAACCGAACCCTGAGTAGACAAATGGTAAAAGACCTGCTGTAACAGGAAGTCTGGAAATGTGAAAGACTGCTGGAGAAAATCTAAGTAGCCTTTCACACTAAATCCGAAAACGCAAGACACCAGTGAAAAGATAGGTGGACAGAAAATCTGAGCTACTAATCTGGGGTGAACCTGAGGGAAAACCAGATAAACTACAGGAAGATGTTAAGGATTAACACTTAAGAAAGCTGTTATGGCTTGCAGAGTAAATTAAGCTACTCAATGAAAAATTAAGTTTGCAGAATGTGAACCAGTCCTTTGAGGTAGATATATAAACCCGCTATGAAAATAAAAAGACATTAGAAAGAAAAAGACCAATGAGAAGCCAAGTCAGAGTCTCCCAGCTACAGATGGAGCTAAAGGCAGTGTGGCAAACATCATGATCTATGAGAGTTGCAAGTGTTGGAAAGGGAGACATACTGACTAGTGGAAAAATTTGCTGGAGTTTACAAACCCTGGCACCACATTTAAAGCAAGAGCAGAGGATGACCAGAGCAGCAGATATTTTGTAGCCAAAACCTAAGGATTAAAAATCTGAAAACTAATGGGATATGAACACTGAGTCCACAAGCAATGTGGAAATATAGCATTGGAGTACAAACTTCATGTATAAAGGGTAAAAGGTTAAAACTCAGTATGTTTAAATAGTAAACACGGAGAAGAAAACACCGTATAGAGAGGAATATACCCAACCTTGAGCTATGAGTGAGCTTTCAGAAGTCTGAGGTATCAAATAACTGAAAAGCCATGCAGGACACAGTACTATGCACATCTGAAGACCAAGCACATGTGGAAAAAGAAACATCTTTAGCCTGTGGCTGGAGTTGAAATAGGAGACAGCTAGCCTCACTGGGAGCTTAGAGCAAGTAAGAAAATGGCCAGCTTTGTTATATTGGCAGTATACATGGCACTTCATCTATGTATAGAACCTACACAAGTACTAAATAAATCTGTGAAAATGGAACATTTATATTACCTACCAGGGGATAAATCCTTAGAAGAGGGGCACGAAGCCCAGCTAGCAGGCTTTGCCAGACCTGCACTGGGCCAGTGTGACTGCCTCTGCATTATCCTCCTGGACACAGGAGCACAGAAGAATTTGGTGTCACTAGGGTGGCTCCAGACCCAGTCCTCTGGGCCACACAGCTTGGCAGCAAGGAAGAGCTGAGGAAGTTCCATTGTTTTCTAGTTTAGGTAATTAGACTTCATCCAGTATTGTTTGGGTTTCTTCTTTTAAACTGTTTCCTAGTCAGTTTTCGTGAATAAGGGGCAACTGTGTGGAAAAGCATTTTTTTTTTATTTAGGGAAGGTTTTCTTTGGTATGTCTTACTCTTTAGCCAAAGAAAAAAGGGGAAGTATCAAAGTCATTTTATATTTGCATAGGAAACACAAACTTGGCACATGTGCTGTACAATAGATTTGCTCACTGTGAGACCATCTGATTTATTGGGGTTGATGTCAGACAGCAAGGTAGGTTTGACATATTTTGTCTACAAAAAATGCAAGATTCTTTAGACAAAGATGCTATATTTGGCTCAAAACCAGTGTTTGCCTGCAGATCCTTGAGGTGCAGCAGAATACTCTGGTACTACATCAATGTATGCTTGTGTCTAAGCATGTGTCAGCAGTGTGCTGACACATTGGGCTTTATTAACAAAATTGCAGCCAATTGAGAAAGGAAAATGATTACTCATCTTTATCTGGTACTCATTAGATCACGTCTTGAATACTACTCCCAGTTCTGGTTCCCAGTACACGGCATTGGTAAACTGGAGTTGAGTGAAGGCCAAGAGAAAGGTCAGGACTAGAATATTTGCCCTGTGAGCAGAAGCTGCAAGGTAGAGATTGTTCAGCCTACAGACAAGATGGCTTTGGGAGCGCCCTACAGCAGTCTGTCCATTCTAGAGGGAAGTTAGCAAGAATGCAAATTCCTGTTATGTAGGAGCACAGTAGATGAATGATGAACAACAGGCAGAGACTAAAAGAGGAGAAGTTCCAACTGGAACAAATTGTCCAGGGCTCTCTGTGAGGGCAGTCAAGCATTGGGACAGGCTGCCCAGGAAGTTGTGGAGCTTTTGCCACGGAGGTTTTAAAGACCTGGCTCAACAGAACCCCGAGCAACATGTTCTCAATGCTGAATTCACTATTAACTCTGAGCAAGATGTTAAAGCAGATCCCACCTGGGATCCCTTCCAACTTGAAAGATCCCATGGAAGGCCATCTTCCAAGTTGTTTCATGATTAGCATTGGATTATGCAAGCCACTGAATATTGCTTATTTTCTTAAAATGTTGTTTGTAACATTTGTTTTGTGCTGAGACCTGAACAAATCCATGAAAGAGTATTACAATTATAATGTGGGAAAATGCAGCAATTCTGACTGCAAAATGCTAATTGTGAATGGAATTGGTAACAGGATGTCTTGACTGCTAGCAGGAGGACTTAAGACTGTGACTTTTAGAAAATCTCCAGCTCTTTTGACAGTTGGATCACCTTTTGTCTAGGAGCCAATGTTGATTGAGATTCAAACAGGAATGGCCCAAGTCTTAAAATTTTGGCCTTCAGTTCACATAGTCCATATTTTCATTCTAAAGGGCTGTATCTGATTAGCCCATTATGCATTTTTCTGTATTCTCAAATGTTTAATAATAAATGATGGAGGAAGCTGCAGGTCAGATTAATTATTCTTTGAGTGTGCGTGTGTGCATTAACATTACTGAATGGTCTGTTACTGCTTAATTAAGCCCACAACATAATTCTTTGCATTGATTAGGTACCATGTAGGTGCCCCAAGTTCAGCTATTCAAAGTTATGGCAGACACATAAGTCAGATGGACTTAAATCAGAGGACTAAAGTTAAATGCCTAATTTCCTTATATAATCCATGAATGAAAGTTGATACTTCCATAAAAGGCAATCAGAACATCATTACCTCACCTATATTAATTTGTATAGCTCATTATCTACTTCCTAGCTGACATTTGTCATAACCCATTTCAGAGGATAGCCAATGTGACTGCTCCTACATGGTAGCAAATGCCTCAATTAAAACAGGACAGGATTTTTCCAATTAAATAGCATAGGCATGAGAGGTTTTGCTGGAAAAGTGCCATACTCTTGATGAAATTCGCAAGGCTAAATACTCTTTTTTATTTTCCCTGAAACATCACAGGAAGCCTTTCTGCATAGAGCATTGGTTGGTACATGACAAAGCTATTGAAGAGACAAAAGTCACGACTGGAGGCAATGTGATTACGTGGACTCCCTTACTGGAGGACAGACCTCCGCCAGAAGGTTATGTACCCACAGCTTCCATTTCACCCAGAAGCCAATTCATGTTGATAGACTGCATATGTTTTCCACAAACACTGGAAGTGGGTTTCATCTCAAGTAGCTTTAGACACTTCCATGTATGGGATATATCAGAGCTGCTCTGTTAGATTCTCTTTATTGTCAGCAGGGAGAAGCAGGTACCAAGAAAAATGATTCATCTGACCTGCCTTAGAAATCTGCTGAAGGACGAGATGACTCATACTTCAGCAAATTGTATTACCTTCCATTGATAGGAAAAGAAGTTCAGACAAGTAGCCTGACTGCAAGTAAACCCCCACAAGAAAACAACGCTGATCCATAAACCTGGGACCAAGAGAAGTCTTGTAATAAAAGGGACAAACAGCCTCATTCCTACAGAAGAGCCATATTTGCAGTGTACCTTCTTCAGACATTATTAAAACAAACCCAGATAAAGAAGTATTACAGTGCTATGACCAAAACTACAAGTCATACATTTGAAAATCAACCTTTTTTATATACTGAAGGTCTTTTTACATTGATAAAGCCATGGGAGATGAGAATGATAGTTTCTTTTTCAGAATCTGTATATATCTGAACTATATTATATTAGCTTTATGTATCTGAACCTTTATTTGGCCACCAACCAGTACAGTTCCTTCTGAGTAGCACCACTATTAACATGCACGAGTATAACTTGCAGTAAGTAGAAGAAAAGAAGGAAAATTTCTTTGGAACTTCCCTTGCTTCTCTCTGGGAGGGTAAAGTTTCTCCAAATCTGAAATCTATGGGGTACCATTCTAAGCAACAAAGAGTTCACGGTCAGCTCACCACAAGTCTCTCTGCTCCTATCATTATAGAAAAATATTTCCTAGGGACTTCTTGAGGAATTACGTAATTTGCTGAAAATCTGCCTAAACCTCCACCTCCTTTTTTTTTTTTTCCCTAAAGAAAAAGACTCAGTTTTGTCTTTCATGACTTTAGAAGAAAGTTTAAAAACTTGACTGGGAGAAAGTGCTCAGCCACAACAAAAAGAAACCCAGACAGAAGTTCCAAAGCTGCCCTGGTGGCCTGTAAGGCTGCCAGGCAGTCTCCCAATCCCAGAGCTCAGCATCACGCCTTGCCTAAGCCCTCTGTCCTCCCACTGTAGTGCTCAGCTCTGCTGCAGTTCCAGCTGCCCAGAGTGACTCTCTGAGTCATCATAGCTCCAGCACCACATAATCCTGAAGGAAGAGATGTGAAAGAAATAAATTGATGCTGCAGGGGGAAATGCACACACTCCAAAAGAAAAGGGAAGTCAAAGTGATAGGGACACGGTAAGTATGGTCACTGAACAAAAACATGACACATCTGGAAAGCTGAGGTAAGGAAAGAATTGCCCTGGGTGCCTCCACAGTAGCCATGCAGAGGGCATGACAGAAGGAGCACAACCTTCACCTGGAGAGGTCATCTCCTTCCCCATCACAGAGAAGAGTAACCAGAGAGGACAAACTTTCATCCAACGGGAGGTCAAAGCTCCTAGCCGGTGACGATGATGATGGGCATTCTGCAAACTGCAGGCTTGTTTCTCAAGCAGAAAAAATGAAGGAAGTTTGTCAATAATTTATTCTGGATCTTCTTAATAAAGATAAGTGAAACTTATTTTTGAACACTGTAATCACAGAAAAATGATGACGAGTCCCCTTCTTTCACAAGAATCAAGTAATGGAGAAAAATCTGCCATGCTGCTTTCTCACAATTTAGCACACGGGCACCAAAATAACACTGCAAGCATCTCCAAAGGTAATTACCCTTTTTGACCTGAGTGGATGTGGACCATATTGAGGCTGTGGTCACATATCCTGATCTGACTGCAGCAGAGCAAATGAAGACACTGCCAGCCCTGGTTTGTTCCCAGCTGTTTGCCTGTACTGCTTTGCCGGAGGTTACAGATTTGGGGACCTGCTGGCATAACTATGCAGTCAAGCGCTCTCTGCTTCAAAAAAAGCAAGTTAGATGAGCTGATATGTCATAAATACAAGGTCTGCTCTAGGCTGAGCTGTTGCAACTCTCGGGGTCCTGAGGTGATCGATCACCTAAGCAGTCACACCAGCACTGCTGGGGGTCTCAAACCTCAGCTACCTCTGGCCAAGGACTGTTTCTTTATGAAGAATGGAGACCAACCCTTTGCCCCTCATGCTGCTGAATCTAACATCTCCATGCCTTTTCTCTGACAACTGTCTCCCTACAAACTCTGTCTCTAGGTCATAGTAAAAATATTTCTCTGATTTTTCTGCTGTCTTGGTCATCTGCTTCTCTGGAGTTTCTGCTGTCTCCAACCTGCCCCCTCCCTGGCAGCTTGTCCCACAATGCCCAATCTCCCTCCAGCAGAGACCTACTCCCACCTTGTTCAGATCCCTGCAGCTGCTGTGCATTTTGACTCATAGTTCCCAGTGCTTTGGTTGTCTGCTCAGTAAAGGAGCTTAAATCCTTTTTGGCAGGGTAGCAAAGTGCATGTGTTCTTCAGGAAAACAGAAAATCAGCTGCTCCTTGCTCTGCATTGAAACTAGGCACAGAGAATTGCAATAAGATAGAAATTGAAGTAACTCTCCAGTCGAAGAGGTATGATGGGGTGGGTTTTGGAAGTGGACAGAGAAATGTGCATAGGGCATTCCTGACTTTGAGGGGTCTTATCCATTCTTCTCTGTAGACTCATCCCCAGTCATTAATGGTTGATCTGAAGGAGAACAGACTATTTTTGTTCTCTGGTCTGAGCTGCCCTTTCCTTTTGTCTGAAGTAAAGCTTTGCGGCTGACAGGCCAAGCCTTGCTGGAACCCTTCAGCCTGAGCCTGCTGTTATGGGACCAGCCTTAACAAGGTACCCTCAGCTCCCAGCACTACCGTGTGTACCTTTAATGTAAGGCTCTGGCTCATGATTTCACTTTCAAATGAGATACACAGTAAAATTTGAAGTGGCAGAGAGATATATATCCTCACAGAGGTACATGCTGTTAAATATTACAGCTAGTGTTTCCCTGGAATATTCTTGCACTGCTGTGTTGCTGGATATATCTTGGTAGGTATGGTTAACTAAGAAAACACATAATGAATGTACACACTTGTAAATACAACAGAAATAATCGATAGTTATCTTTACTTCCCATTTTCTGGCATGTATCTCCTGACCTCAGTCCCTGCATGGTGTAAGAGGTTCCACAATTGTGTTACATTTGTGTGGAAAGGTTTTGATAGTGGGGGGTTACAGGGGTAGCTTCTGTGAGAAGTTGCTGGAAGCTTCTTCATTTCTAGGGAGGAATTCGATCAGAAATAAACTAAAATAATTTCCCCAAGCTGAGTCTATTTCACCCATGATGGTAACTGATAATCCCTCCATGTCTTTATCTCTGCCCATGATCCTTTTGCTGTATTTTTGCTCCCCTGTCCAGCTGAGGAGGGGAGCGATAAAGCAGCTTTGATGGGCACCTGGTGTCCAGCCAGTGTCAACACATCACAACAATGTCTCATGCAGGGTCACAGGCAGGAAGCACTGTCCCAGGCATGACTGAATCTTCTGCCAGGAGAATTCTTGCCCAGTTTCTTAAGTTTATATAGAGAGGCTGAGCTGTTACCTGAATTTTTGTGTTTTCCCAGAACTGAATGAAATTTCTCAGACTTCTGCAGTGCAGTTATCGTTGTTCTTTGTCATTGTGTAATCCCGCTTTGTTGAATGCAGCCCTATAAAACTGTTCACCTCTAGTTCTCGTTTGTTTTTATAAAGCCTATTTTCTTGAAAGGCGTCTTTGTATTGACAGCATATAATATTTTCTCCCTGAGATCTCTTCCTTCTGACCTGAAAACTTAATGCTCATTTTTTAATATTTCAAGCTGTACCAACAAAACATCCTTCCTTGCTTTCCTCAGGAAATTTTGTAACTATATGGCTTTGATCTTTCTGTGATTGTTACAAAATCAGGTCCAGAAAATCTTCAAATAACATAGAGTTGTTCAGTGGTTTGAAACAGAGCTAAATTAGAAGTTTATTTTTAAATACAAAAATTGTGTGAATTTCAATGAATCTTAATTCTTTATTTGTTTGCCTCTTTATTACGATAATCAAATAATGAAAAATTTTACTGAGCAGAGGTAAAATGCTAAACATTTTATCAGTCAGGTGTAAAAATAGAAAATCAATATAATCACTTTCTTCCTATTCTTCTCTCTTGAAAACACAGAGGGATTAAACACAGTGGAATATATAACAAACAGCAGTGAATGTATAACAAAGCTGAGAGGGAGCTAGCGAATGAGTTGTTCTTTTTGTGCCTTAGAAGCCTTCATTCTTTCAAGTTTTACTACCACAAGTCTACTATAAGAACTTGTTCCTCTAGGCCTGCCCTAAACTATGGGAAATGGGTGGCCATATTTGTAAGGCTGCAAGGGTTTCCTCTAAAGAGACTCTATTCCTGTTGGAAGAAAAAGAGTGGTGGTGCTCTTCAATCTGAGAGGGAGAACTGGAGTAAAAGGGCAGCTGGCTCTAGGTTAAATTGAATCATTGGTGTGAGTGGGTACTTACCTGAGCAGTGTCTCCTATACTGGCCTCAGCTTTAGCAATTCAATTCTGATGGGAATCTGCAAAAACACAGCCATGCCTGATAAAGCCTGGTGTCACCATGCTCAGTCCTGCAGCATGCACATTGTCCTCAGGTAGATACCTGTGGGACAGAGGCATCTCCGTAACCCGCCCCCACAATGTGTTGCTGGTATTAGTGCTCCTAGTGTTTCTCAGTCTAAAGAAGAATCCTTGTTAAGAGTCAGCATTAGATTGTATAGAGCACTTGACCATGGGCCAAGCCTACTATTTGCTTCTTTCCTGCTAGGTGAAATCCTCCTCCCACCTTCCACCCACCCTCACCTTGGAGTGGTATCATCATTACAAGCTTTGCATTATTAACTCACTTTGGTAACACATCTGGTTTTCCTTCCAGTACTCACGTCTAGTGAAGTGTTTCTCACATGGATCTTCCCTGGCCTTAACCTGACAGCAAAAAATCCAGATAAGCACATAATAACTTGGCATGCTTTAGATCAGCTTTCAACCTCTAAATTCAGCTAGATATCCCTGCCTACTGTGTGAATCTCTTCTGGGGACATCTTGTGAACACAGCCATGGTTCATAACTGTTTAGAACATCTGCACTAACATAGTCTTGTGTTTGCTTAGCTCACCCTCTAAAGTGTTCACAGTACCTGATCTGCTGCTGATGGACATGCCAGTGTACCCAGGCAGGATGGCTCCATGCTTGAAAAATTCCAGGCTGCTATATCCCAGGAGCAAGTATGTCAGACGCACATGTATCTTTTCCTAATTCTGCCTGACTGCTGGCGTGAAACTGCCTTTGATAAGAGTAAGGCAGAATGCAGCAAGAGATGCAGAGCATCTGAGTGCTGCTAAACTTTTAACAGCCTGCAAGGTATCTCCTTAAATCAGTATTGGATGTGTGCTGAATAAGGCAAATAAGCATCACAACACACTGAGCACCTCAACCACCACACAACACCTTCTCTGTAGGGCGTATATCACTCGTGAGAAACACACCATTTAATACAAGCTCTGTATGTGGTTTATATGATCTCTGGCAGGAACCGTTCCCACCAGGATTCAAGTTGCTGTTGTAGATCTTGACAGGGAAATGCAAAGTAATATGTCAGTACCAAGATCTTGGAGATTAAAAAAAAAAAAAGTATATATTTGTATGTTTATTATATTACTTCCTGCTGTGAATTGTTAGTAAAAGCTCTTGAAGTATTTTATTTTCCATTACATCTCTTGTAATAATAAGATATTGGTCCTCTTTTATTTGTTTGTACCCAACAGACAGGAGCCTGAGCTACCTTTGCTGGCAGAGTCGAGATCCAGCAAAGACAATTAGTCAGATATTACTCAGTTTATGCTCATTGCCTCCTCCTAGGCAGGAACTGCGAGGGCTGGGATGTCCGTATTTCCCTCCATGGCTACAGAGTGTTGTGTGTGATGGATGAGGTTTTTACTAAGAGTTTATGGACTCAACATGGCAGTCCTAGTTCTGCAAAATCCAATGTACTTTTCTCCTATTGTTTGTAGTATGACATACCCGTTACATTCTTGGAAAGGTATAGGACAACGGCAATATACATTTTCCAAAACTTGCCAGGTCTAGCTATGGTTTTGTTATCTCACACTTTTGTGTCATGATATTTCACTTTTTTCTGAGGTCCCAGTGTCATGTAATAAAAATTAAAAATAAAAAAATCAAGTCCTATTGAATGAAGTGAAAATTTACTTTGAAGGCTCAAGATCTTAGGGATGGATTATAACAGATATTGTTTTATTATTGCAAAGATTCACTATTTATAAGACAACCACAGAGCTCTTGACAGGCCACACATGAACAATTTTGGAGCGCTTAGGTTTGACAGAATTGTAATTCCTCTTTATACGTTGACCAATGGAACTGGCACCCATAAAACTTCTTACAACACCAGGAAAGTGAACTGTCCTATAGAAATGATAACCATAGGAGACAGAATTACCATTTTTCCTGATGCTTTTATCTTCCTGACAAGCTCATCAGTCTCATCTATAGAGCAGCACTAAAGCTTCCTTCAAATGCTTCCTTCACATTTTCACCCCACTTGGCTGAAATTAGAATTGTCTTTTGACCATATGCTTGCATGCAGGAGACTTTTAATTCAAGGCCAAACACTGTACAAATAATAGATACTAATGACAAAATAGTTCTTTATGATCAAATATGGTATTGACTTGTAAGTTTTATAGGACTGATTAAATTTAGGAAAGTAAATCATATCTTGGTCTTCATACAGAAAGGATCACTAATGTAACTATCCCTTATGCATGATGCCATTCCATATCACTGCTTCCTTACCACAGAAGTATTTAGGATCAAAGAATTATCTAAGATAATTTTTTACTTAGAAACTCAATGTTTAGGAGGCTATGCACGACAAAATTATACTTCTCAGTAGGCACTTTTAATATACAGAGTCTGTGATCTTGATTCTTTCAGTACAACTGAGCATATTCTTTACTGACTGTTGAAAATTCTGGAAGATAAAGATATGATTTCGAAATTGCCAAGGTAAATTATGATATGTCTTTAATCCAAGGACTCAGATTCTCTCTTCTGCTCCCAAGAGAATATTGAAAATATTAAATCTATCTTTCAGTGTGATGTAATGTCGTGAGACGAAGTGTTTCTTCTATTTAGGAGAGCCAGTAGCTGGAAAATCTGTGCATAACCACCTGATTCCTCACTATAATTTAGTTGCCAGCTGTGTGAAGAGCTCCATGGGAGTAAGATTTGTTTGGGCTAGTGATACAAGAGGGATTCAAAAAGTGAGTACATACACAGCATGAATCCACATGCCAGAACCCTCTTGGAAGGGAGAAACCTAAACAATAAAGCTCACCCATTCGTACTGTAGTGTGACTAACAGCAACAGTCCTCAGGTAAACAACATTTGCACAATGGAAAAGGAGCCAGCCCATAACAACTGTTTTAACTACACACAAAGTCATTTTGTTTAGTCTTTCTTAATCTCCCAACAATGCTGGGAGCAAGGGCTGTGTATAATGAACTGGGTTAGTAATTGGTACACAAGTTGAAAGGAGACTCCTGAGAGATACAGGATGGTTTATTTGGTTGGTTAACACACTGTCATATTTCAGCTGTGTTCTGGCCCAAACCTGGGGTGATTTGATAAAGCAGAGACTTCAAGATTTGATCATATATACCTTAATAACATGGGACAATAGAGATTGTCTTATAATAATATTGCATGACTGTGGAGAATTCATGCCTTTTAAAAACGTTGGACACTCTTTCTCAAGCAAAAACCAAACAAATCATGTGTAATGCATCTGTTGAAAGAAAGGTTATTACTAATAAAAATAAAATTACTGGGGCTGCGTGAGCAAATATGGGAACAAATGCATGCCCATATGGAAATTCAGCACTAGAGCTGAAAGCTTATGAAAACACCTGCATCTAAATTTTGACCTTAGACTTTTCTCCTTGTTATATTTCCCCAAGCTTAGCCAAAATCTGCAAATAAACAATCCAATCAAACTGCAGGACTTCTCCAGGAATTCACTGTGTCCATCTGTTTGTGAGTCAGTCACAGGCAGAATCAAGTAAACAATACATGAAGATACAAATAATAAAGCTTCACTGGAGAAAAAAAACATTGCTTGTCATGCCAGGACTGTGGTGTGTATTCTAAAACTGGCAGTATTTTTTACATTTATTCTGGGATAAGGAAAAAAGGCACCAACTCAGCAGGCTTTCTGTGATCTCTTTACTGGCACTTTATCATTTATTGTTTATTCCCTTTGTATTTCTTCCATAGAGCAGAATTTATGTAAGTGTTCTTTATGCTACTATAATTTCCTTCTAGTTTGAATGTTTGCAATAAAAAGGGTTCCATGGAGTTTAAAAGAAGATTCTTAATTTTGTCTGAAATGTTACTAGTTATCACTATTAAAAGAAACATTTATGAGGAGATACTGAAAGAGTTTTCGGGGACTTTTTAGGGTGAATATCGAAAGATTAAAGGAAGAAAATGCTACAATTATGCTCAAAGTCTCTACAGTGTAGATGTATGATTATCTCAGTACCACTGAGGATGGTACAAGGAAAAGTATAAAATGAAGCAAAGGGGAAAAACTTGTTTCTCTATTTGTTCACATTATTAATTTAACAGCAGTCAGGGTATCATTGCTGTTTCCTCTACATAGCCACTTTTAACCTGCTATTCAAACAATCCTTGGGAAGAGCTCTCTTTCTGCAGCTCACCTACTGCCTGGTTGCTTCTTTTTCCCCATGAAAGCCCAGAGACATTCTTCATTTTCCAAGCAGCCCCAGCTACTCATGTTATTCAAAGGCAGCTTAGAAGTATAGACAAACTGAAACCTTTTGTAGTGGGTGAGGGCAAAGCAGCTAAAGTAGAAGGCAGTACAATACAGTATTTTGATGGTACTGAGAATGTGAAGTGCTACTGGAAAGGGATGGTAAAATTACTTTTGAACTGATTAATATTTTTATGGGAGAAGGAAGCCTGGAGATGTAAGCAATGGTCAGGATTAAGGACTTCAGAGGGCATTCTCAGGCTTTCGGGGAGATTTTGTAGGAGAGGGCTGAGAACTTTTCTTCCCTAAGATGCTGTTAGTGGAGATATCTTCCTCTCCACATCCCCTCCGTCCTTCAGTATCACTTACAGAGATTTCTCTTTCCTGGCACTGCAGAGACCCCCATTCCCAATCTAATCTTCCTTGAATGTTCCCCAGCCATCCCATCCTCTCAAATGTTCTTTACTCAGTTTCTTCACTTCCACCATCCATGTGTCTTCAGGAAGGCTTCCTCTCCTCTGAGAAATCTGTTTTCCTGTATCCTACAACCAGCCACAACACTCAGACCAGGATAAAATTGGCCATCTTCAAATGTGAGATTATTGTAATACAGTTATTCAATGTTGCAGTTGCATCTCATTCTAAGTACTGTGAAGCTTTCCCAGCAATAGCTACTGCCCTACACATCCTGATCCCACACTCAGCTTTAGCAAAGGAGGGCTCTCAATACACGAGGACTGACTCTACAAATTAAGAAAATATGCTCTAGAAGAAACTAGCCTAAAGTTAGCTTGGATACTTAAAAAATTGCATTCAAAGAGTAGTCAACAAATTTGTATCACTACATAAATAAAGTGTGTTGAACGGGTCCATAAAGGGTCTGTTCTGAGCATAACCCCATGTCACAGTCATTTCTGCCTTGAAAGAGAGAATAGCAAGTTTTTTTACTGCATTTTCAAGCAATCCTGCCCAAGTGAGGAGTGGTTAGAAGCTTCTCAAAGAACTAAAAAATACAGAAATTGTCTAAAATAAATAGCAGCTCAATAGCCTTGTGTAGGAACGGTTGATTGCATGATTATCATGTACTATACGTGAGTAAAGAAGCAATTAAAATGAGCAGATTAAGTGTGAAAGATTATTTAGATTTAATTTATTTCTTTATATCACTAAGGACTTAAAGTGAAGCAAAAGAAATTTAGGAAAATATTTCCCAGTGGTAACTATATTTAGGTACTGGAATATGTACTTGGGCAGACCAGAAACTCTCCATCACTGGAAGTATTTAGCCATTGTTTCCCCTTGTTGGCCAGGGAAAGAACAAGATAACCTCCCAACATCCCTTCCAGTCCTAATCTCCACCATAATATGATGAAGGCATTAGCAGAAAGCACAACTTACTGCTACTTTTGAAATGCATCTCTATTTCATAAAGCAGTACAGCTCAGGAACAGCAGTTTTTAGTTTTAGTTTAAGTGCCAGTGTTTCAATTTCATATTATTATCAGAAATTCAAAGTCAAGACTGAGATCATGCAATCTGGAGAAAATTTATCTTCCACAATCCAGCATAATATCAATGGTTTATTTATCTGAACGTCAATACAATGTCCTTAATTAAAATCACTCAAACCCTTTTGATAGATACTGTAAAAGAAAAAAAATGCATTATGTTTTAAGCTGGTAGCTTCCATGAACAAATTTCAGGCATGGTTTACCAGTCAGTGCGGTCCAGGGATCAATCCCAATGCACAGGCTTTGTGCAGCCCTCTGGATTGGAGTTTGAGATGGTTTTTTAGACATGAGCTGTTCCATGCCAGCAGATCTCAGCGCCCAGTAAATTTAAATTGCCTGTTATTATTCCTTGTATAAATGTCACCTCTGTCTTGGCATACTCATTGACTTGGGTTTCAGCTGGTGGCTGTAAGTGTGAATACAAAAAATCAACACTGAAAAAACCAAAACATACAATGCAAAAAATAGTCACATGTTGAGTTTCACTACAACAACAAGCACAATAATCTCCAAATAATACGTCTCATCATTTCTCCTACTGTGGTTCAAAATAAAGCCTTCAGAGGTTTTTTATTTTTAAAATCCCATAAATACCACTCTTAGGAAGTGCATCTACTTTCATGAGGAGGTTATGAACAGGCAACCACAAACTTCCTAGATTTGCCTTCAGATTGGAATGTTTTGGCCATCCGTACATACCAGCTTTAAAGAACATTATTCAGCATCTTGCTTCACAGCCATTCAAGGCACCCACTGAAAGTATAAACAAAAGCTATGGGGAAATGCATTTCAATACCCAGGCTCATGAACGAAATGTCCATCCTCACAAGCTGACTAAATACACCACAGTCTTTAGGAATACTACACATGGCAGCTGGTAGAGCCAGGACTCATCTGAGCATCAGTTGCAATAAGCCAGAGCAATTATCCACAACATGGGAGAGCATTCTTGAAGAGCTTAGGCTGTGAAAAGTATCTTCCTCAGGGGAACAACCTACAGATTGAAAGCTGCATTCCATATAACGTTACTGTTCTCCACTTCATGATACAAGAAAAAGAAAGAGAAAAAATAAAATAAGAGGGCTATTTCATAACTTTGAAAGGTAGTGAAGAGCTATTTAATGACATTGAAAGGCAATAGGTTCAAAACTGGGGAATGGAAATGCTCTCTCACAGTTTGCGATTTCCTAGTCGGACAGTAGCTGCCACGGCAAGCCTACCCAGATTCAAGAGGGAAGGTTACATTCAAATAACCTTAAAATTTCTGGTTATTATACTCTATTAACTACAAAAAAGGTATGAAACCACCTGCCTTGAAGTTTACATGTATCTATTTCTAGCCAAACTCAAGGTAAAACTTAATGCTGCAGTGCAGATTACTCCATGTCTAGCCAATGCCTGGTACTTATATTTTCTCCTAAAACATTCATTCCTGGCCTCCATCATGATGTTGGACCAAACAGATGTTTCTCCAATCCAGAATAGACAAGCTTGATTTCATGTCAGGAGGTGTATTTGTAAGTCCTGTCACAAATGAAGCAGTCAATACATACTGAAAAGACAAAGAATTTTGTGACATAGGAAGAAAATCTTCTAAACATGCCGTATATATACTCCAGGTATACATAATTAATTACTGTGTTAGACACCACAGATACAAATTCTACCTTGCACCCTGATGTGTTTAATATGTTTCTAATTAAATAAGCTGTCTACCTATAAGCAATTTTGAAATATAAGCAAACCTTCAAAGTATGTAACGGAAGCCTGCGCCTCCTTACGACATCCGTCATGGGTTTTGTTGGCTGTAGACAAGACTATCCATGGAAATGCCAATATCATATTAGCCTTCCATAGCCTGCTTTGATTACCATTACCAAGCATCTTGCAAACTTTCAGCCTAAAAAGTCACTGTGTAGCTTTGGAGAATCAAAAACCTTTTTGTGAATCCTACTCTCAAAGTGTATGAAGAGCTCCCAATTGTCAACATAATAAAGAATTATGTCACCATTATCTAGAAGAGAAATACTTATTACAAGGATTTTGTTTTGATGAAAATTTGTGGCTGAAATGCTTTGAAAACAAAAGGTCATGACTCGCACATGACAAAACAAGATGTTATAACTGGCTGCCTTCTCATTGAGCCCCAAAGGTTACATTGGAGTAGATGTGCATGGAGTGGAAGAGATAGCAGAAAAGGCAGGGGGAGTGTCTCTTAAGCTGTAGATCAAAGCTTCATTCACTAATATATTGGAAATGTCTTCTTAAGTGTCTTTTATATCAGTTGAGGTTGAGGAAAGAGGTTGGCATGAGTTAACCTTGGGAGGCTTTTTTTTGCATTTACATCCAAACCACACAACAGCATGATGCAGATTACCATGTGGTGGGGGACTAGGCTCCTGATTAAGAAACAGGAAAACACAATAAACCTCTTCTCATCCAGTGACCACAGTCAGAATTTGGCCTAACATGCAAGGAACAAAGTCTTGCAGGTTAGATGGAAGTCTGGCAGACCGGCTTCTCTTGGAAACCTGAAATGCTAATCAGCAAAGCTAATAGTTTGACTTCAGCTCCTCCACCAGCATCCTGGCTCCTCTGGCCTTCTCACCCATCATGTTTCCCTATAGATACATAAGAGATTCCAGTGTAGAATAAATTATCTTTGTCCTTAAACCCCAGCCTCTTTGTTTACCTTACTGGGAAAGTATCATTGTTGACATGAAACTCTTCTCTGGCTTGTTCTCAGGCTTTCTCAGTACAGAACCAGTTGAGTCACACCAAACTGGAGCCTACAAGCAAGTTAGCATGGAAAACACAATTAATGCAATAGAACCTTACATGAATGCAGAAACAAGGTAGCTTGATTATACAGCTGAAACCACGGATGTGGGGGTTTTCTTTACCAATATGTTTTCTTTGCAAAGTCTTGCATGCAGTTTAGCCACAAGGCCTGCAGGAACCTTGCATTTCCCACATCCTAAACTTAAATTTTGATATGCAATTCCTATTAGCCCGTACCTTAATAAAACTGAAAGAGGTCAGAGGAAATTCAGGTTAATTACCTCATTGTTCCAAAATGGCTTTCAGTGAGACGTCAGCAGATCCCAGTACCTTGTTAGGACATGTAGGAACTTCTGTAAACTTCATATTATCTTAAGAGAAGGTGAAATAGCATAGAATGAGAGAATGAAAAAGAGAAAAGAAGCCCAGCCATGCCTGCTACAGACAGTGGTAAAGAAGTGTTTTGGAGGAACCACAAACATTATTTTACATTGTGGTTTTTTCTCTTATATTTTTAAACTCTCCCTCCCTGCCCCCCACTTTTGCTCTCCACAAAACAGGATGTAGGAAAAGATAGTTCAGAGAAGCCTGGTGTTTAAGAATATGTATTCTTTGGATAGAAGGGAAAGAAGAATATGCAAAAAAACCTCAATTGTTTATATCTCTGTAAAATCAGCTCTGAGTGTACTGCCACATTTTTTAAATTATAATCTCCTTTACAACGCAATTCCTCTAATTGAAATACAAGTCAAAATAGTTTTGCATCGGATGGGATCCTAAAAATAAAAATAATTTACAGATACTTTGTAAATATTCAGAAACTGAAAAATATCATTAAAATATAACACACAACATTTAAATAAAAACACTTGTGCTATCATAAAATAAGCTCAGTTTGCATACCTGAGAATACCAAAGGGCATAATCCATCAAAGGAGAATAGTCCTCTGTTGTGCCATAAACACAAATCAAGGGAGTATAAAACCCATGTAATGTCACAGTTTTATATTAAAACATAAATGTTAGCACCAGGATAGATTTTGCTTTCAAGATACAGATCTGTAGTGCATTGCCTCTGGGTGAGCTCATTACATGCCAGGTCGGCTCTGGTTTGGTTTGCGATGGATTTCAGCAAGCAGCTTTCTAACTGTATGAGGGTAATGATGTGTGCAGCTTGCTCTGGCATGAAATCTTTCAATAGTAGAAATTTCCTGGGTTGATAAAGACTGTAGCCCTCCCCAGGAAAACTGTGTGCTTGCTCAGCCTGCATGGCTTCCACTGGTAGAAAAATTTTCACAAAGCGTAAAATTCTAAATGCTGTGATGTGAATTACAGTTTGGAACAGGAAGAAAGTGTATTGACTCAAACTGATTGAAGTTCAGGATCCAAACTTAATCTCCTCTTTAGAATTTGAATTTTAAGAAGTTTTATCTTGGTATAAGTATGCTATTATATTTGCAACTCTATAGCACATAGTAATGTAGACAAATAAGGAATGTGAAATAGTAATAGCTACTTTAAATAGATTTAGATCATGAGATATTAAAGCTGACTTTCACCCTCTTTAGGGGAGATCAATAATGCAGCAATAGCACAAAATCATTTATTAACTGTCCCAAGCAACTGACAATGTGCATGTGTTACAATAATTAGGATCCCTTTGGATTCTAATCGCCTACAATACTGAAAGACCACTATACAGTCTTTTCCTTCTAAAGAAAAGTACCTAGTTGGAAGATGAATGATCTAATTTGCCCTACATGAAATGTCCCTTCTGGGCTTATGTAGACATCAACTTGGCATATAGATTCCTTTCCCACAGGTTGTCAGGGTAGAAGGAAGGACAGTAAAAAAGATGCGAGATGAGAGGCGTTCAGATTTGCTCCATCTGAAATAAATGGGACATTGAAAATCCTGACTGAAAGTGATATGTAATATTCATAACAAGGAAATAAGAGTTCTTGTATTTTAAAAAAGAATGGCTTTTCCCACATTTTTTATGGCTCCATGATTCTTCAGACTGAGAGGAAAGGGCAACAGCAAAGGCAATGGGAGACAGAAAAAAAAAAAAAAAAGGAAGGATTAGGGGGAGAGAAGGCTGTTCTTCTGTGGCCAGTAGTTCTTTCAGTCATTTCTAACAGGGGTGTAGGGCACAGCCTGTTCTGGTAAAGGCCAAGGAAACTAACCCAGATGATGAAGAGAGGAGACCTTTCTGTATGCACCGCTGTGAGTATGCCTTTGTGTCCGAGGATGTTTACCTCTGCCTTGGGGGAGGCCAAAGATCTTCCCTTCACAACAGGGCTTTGAAATACGTGGGGGGAAATGTTCTGAGCATGAACTTGGAGCAAGAGGTCTGCACCTTCACCAGGGTCTGCCTCAGCTAACTTCAGCATGCCAGGAAGAGCTAATCTTGCCTGGCTACAGTTGGGTGCTGACAAAGGCTGCAAAAGGGGTGGTGATGACAAGTTACAGTGGATCTTCCTCTATAAATTTAATTCTCTGCAATGGACACTGCTGGAAAACTCTCATTTATTGCTTCTTGGGAAACAGTAGCTGAAAACAGATAAGGAGCAAAAGGTGTTAACAGTTCTGAAAAGGAGTAGGCTGGAAAAACAAATGCCCAGCAGGTAGGAAAACAAATCTGTATTGATGCTCAATAGTCATCTGCTGAGAATGAATGCAGCATTCTAGAATTAGCAAAATAATCAAACAATGTTGAAGGGTAGCAGAGGGACATCCAAGTCTGTGTGATTCACTTCCTACTGAATCAATCCATTTGGTTTAAATTTAAGCATTTTCCCAGTCATCACAGTTTCAGAGAATTTCAGAGTTAAAGGTTTTTTTGGCTCTTATGTAACCAGCACATGCAATATAGACATGCATTGTGATGTTTTTCTTTGTTTTTAATGGCAAAATTCATAAGTTTTCATCAATTCTTTTAGAACCAAGATTTTTTAAAGGTAACGCCACTACTCTGTACACCCTTAAAAGGGGAAGAAGGGGGAACGTTTTCTGTCATTGGCATTGCTATTTTGAAGTCCAAAGAGAAAATCAAGAATTACTGTAAGATAAAGCGTACAGAGTGCAGAAAAAGCCTGTTGATACTTTCCCAATTAAATTGAATTGGAAACACATCAACAATCTTAATTACCTTTAAACACTGCTGTCCGGTGTTGCTTACTGTCTCTACTAAGAGTTGTACATATTTCTAGTCTGAAATATGATTTCTAGTCTGAAGTTTTTTTCCACCATTTGGCTCTCATTACGTGATTTTCTGTTAGACAAAATAAAAGGCTATTATTAAAAGTTTGTTTTATGAGGTAAATACTAGAAGGTTCATCATGTAATCCTCCAAACTGCTTTTCAATGTACTAATCACTTTGAGTTTCCTTAGGTTATCTAACTAGCATGTCTTTTTTGGACATCAAACGATTTCTAAATACTGTCCCAAAACCCATCAAACTTTAAAAAAAAATACAGAGGCTCTAACACGCCTGCTAAGGCAGCTGAGCATTTTCTACAGAGTTAAATAATCTTTTCCATTCTAACTGAGTTGTCTCTACTTCTGTGTCCAAATATTACATTAATCTTCTGGAATACCACTTTGCCCTCCAGAACATGGTCTCTACCTAACAGACTAAGTAATCTTTACCAGTGAAAGACCACAATATCCTAAAAATGACATTCTTCCTTTTTTCCAAAGAGTTCACATTAGTTTCCACTAAAATTAGAGGTGGTAGATGCTCAGAATTTCCCTTTGCTATGGCTGTTATTTTGTTATAGTTCACCATTTTCCATTTTTGTTTTTTATATTAATTTAAGTGTAAAATATCAGCTGCCTGTAACAAAAATGCATAAACTGTGCCACACCGAGTCATATTACTGCGATATCACAGTAATACTGTAATGACATAATTATTGTAGGATACTATTTATAGGCAATGTCTCCATATATCAAATTATTTAATTACCAGAAAACAAGGCATTTTTATTTTTACTGATAAATAAAAATTTAAAACTGTCATTTTCAGTGGAAATAAACCTTATTTTAACCTGTCCAGTGGACTTCTAAGGCTTTAACACTGGAAGGTAAGTAATGGCATGAGTTAACAGAAATTTTGTGACTCCTTAACTCTTGTTCTTGTTTTTCTAAACTGAGAATATAAGCCTGGATGGATGACAGAATTGCTGTACCTGCATACTGCTTTAGCTGAACGTTTCAAATAATGGTTATTACAAACACAGGACATCATTTACCCTGATGTTTTGCTGTCTACATTAGTGGAGGGTGAGATGTTCAAAGCACAGTAGAATAAGTACCGAGGCTCCAGTGGATTTATGCTAACTTCATATTGCATCCTTCACTTTAGTCTTACTCATGGGCAAAGCTAGGAAATTGTCTTTGCTTGGGGAAGTAAAATAGTTCTTACTCTGAAGAGACAGAATTCTACCTGCTGGCAATTTTATTGGGATATTAGAAAACTCAAACCACACTGTTGGATAGGAGATACTGTGCCATAATGCTATGCATCTTTGCTGAGAACTGTCTGAGAGCAAGCAGAAAATATGCCAGCTGAGCCAGTGCACCTGTTTTCAGGTTTATTACATTTAGCACAGGGGAAAGCAAGAGAAAATTCATAATAAAACAAGCTCAAGCTTTATCTTTTAATGGCCTTTGCTGAAACTAGGGCTAAACACAACTGCCTATTTTTTTCTCATGGGTTGTGAAAGCTCAGGTCGAATGACAATGAGGAGAATAAAAGGCTATGAAAACTCATCCTAAGATGCCAAAGGCAAAGCCAGTGCAAAATATTTAGTTAATTAATTATGGCATTATAAGCTTGAGAGGAGCCTTACGGTTTGGCACTCTAATAAAGCTGATGAGCAGGTTATACCTATTCTGCACAATATTCCTAGAACAGAACAGGAACTTTTGAGTATGTTAATTTTCTTTAAAAATAGCCTTTTCCTTTTCACCTGAGCTAAAGCAAAATCCTTTTATTTAAATGAAAGATTGTTTAATTTTGCTTTCATGAACTCAGTTCGCTGTCCTGTACTTTCAAAGTTGAAACAGCTTAACCATCTAATGAATTAAGACATAAATACAAATGCATTTGATTCATCTTAAAAAATCATGGGTTCATAGTTGCAATTTTGCTAAAGATTTCTGTAAATTAAATATTAAACCGTAATATTTTTTAAATATTTATAAAAATATTTTTATTTATAAAGCAAATTCTGAAACAAATTCACATTTTCTAATAATCATCTCCATGAGCTGTGAATCCACATTTTTCAAGAGGACATAGGAATTAAAAGATTTCAGGAAGTGCTTGGGCTAGACAGAGAATGAGGTAAGAAAAAGTGTTTGGATTTTCTGTGCATTGGTTCAGCTCTGGAATACAGCCACACAACAGCAAACAGCTTTTTTCCCAATTCACACAGTAAGTTTTCCTTATTTTTAAAATAGGTAAAGCTTTCAAAAGAAGGTCATCTCTCACCCAGTTGGAGATAAATTTCAAGATCTCAGGTGAGATTACCCATGGACCAAATACCAAAAGAGGAATCTGAGGAAGGCTGAAGCTAAAAAACATTACAGCACTGAGCAAGGATTAGGAGAGATCAGAAGGGGGAGACAGGCGAGCTGCCACTGAGCTGTGCAATGGTAGAGGTGGAAGAAAACACTCTCACTCAGCTTAGTAGATCCCCAATACCCTACAGGTACTCCTGACAGACCCCACCTCAACTAAGAACATTTTTCCTTTGTTCGGACTCTGCTTGTACAATACAATACCTTGGAGCTGGAATCAGGTGACTGTGGATGACAGCAAGTGAGCAGGGGAGTGCTGTCGTGCCAGAGGAGAACGAAACTTGTGCATCTGTGACATGAAAATGCAGTGATGGACTTGACATAAAAATCCAATGGACCCCTTAATGTAGGAGCCCCTCGGCACACATGCTTATTTCAGGTCTGGAAGAAATTAAAACACAGCTCACCTCACACTAGCAAACTTGGCATTCATGCTTGTTTCTCTCTGCTACACCTTCCTCTCCATCAGCCTTTTGCTTGATTTTGGTTTTAAACACATGCAAAAAAAAAAAAAGAATATTGTGGAAAATTCAAATCGCTATTAAAGTCATCCAGTGAATATCTAAAGTTCAGTCATCTATTCTTCCAGTCTGACACCCAATTTCTGTTTACAGTGATGCTCAATAATCAGAGCTCTATTTATTTATGTACATGATGTAAGAGAGAATCTTGTTTTGTTTACATCTTTCCCACTATTTTTAGCCTAATGATAGTTGGAATTAACTGGATTTACTGTTCTTTGAAATACTCACACGTACCAAAATCTCCCACAGAAAAGCATATAAAATTAAAGGCTGACAGTTCCATTGCCCTTAGCCACTTAGTCATTCTGCATTTGAATAATAACTTATCTTTGTCCACCTTTCCAAAAAGAAAGAATAGTAAAGGAACAGTGCCTTTACATCAGCTCCTCCTTCTAAAGTATATTCTTACGGAGAAGCTCCATATGGTGGAAAACAAAACAAGCACAATGAAAACCAGTGTTATGCAATATCTATTAAAAATCAGATGAGTCACCACAGAGAAAGTTGTCAGGCCTGAAAGAAGCTAAAAACCAGCTAACTTCACTATAGCACACTCCTGAGATCTGAACAAATGCTTGTTATTTTGGAAAGCTGTTCCTGATCATGGGCTTGGCATTTGCCAAATCAACGTTATAAAGACAGATCAAATTTCACTTGAATATACTTTTTCAATATTTTTAGGGAGACAATTTCATATGCAGAGCTCCATTTAAATGTTGGAACAGTAAGAACAGAAGGATAAATATATATTTAGATATTAAATATAGCATTCACTGGAAAGGCAAGGCAAACAGGATTACTGTCGTCAGGATCAGTCTTGTGGGGTATGTTAATTCTCACAAAGCCAATTACTACTGAACTAAAGGATTTTTCTGCTGGAGTTACTATAAATGAGCAATTTTTATAACAGAGTCTGATTATACCAAAGCTAGGCCATGTGTCTAAAACTGGATTGAAAACATCCAGATAATTTTACAGAGTCAGGTTTTTTTCTCAAGAAAGGCTCATCTCTTTCTGAAATTTGGAATGGTTTATCTCTGGTTTAACCTTAAGGAGGTGGAAATCTTAAGCACTTTCTTTTGGGGGTACAAGGCATTGCTCTTGTGCTTCTCCCAAGGCCAGGGGAGGGAAAGGAAGTAGGGCAGGGAGAAGCAAGGGGTCAAGCACTTGGGCTGGTTAAACTGCAGGGTGAAGGAGAGATACCATATCCAACCTTCCCGACTCAACTAAAGGAATTATTTTAGATACAGAATACTGAGTTTCTGAGAACTGTGCAGATAGTAATAAATTGTACGTAGTGCATAAATTGCACACAGCACTTGCTTCGTTTGGGCTTATGCTAACTTTCTTGGACTTTGTAACAAGGCAGCAAAACACGTGTGTTAGACTCAGAGCTATTCTACACAGGAAAATGAAGAGTAGTGATGAGTATCCACATGAAGAGCTGTTCAGCAAAAGCAATTGTGGTTCCTGTCAATTTCCCCAGGCAAATAAAATCCTTTGACTGTTAATATTGATTTTGAACAGCAGCCAGTGAGAGTGCTATCAGAACAATACAGTTAAATGACAAATTAGGCTTTCTGCCCCTCCCCCTTAGAAGCAAAATTAAAATGTCAAATACAAGTCAAAAGAGTGCATTGGTATCTGTATAGTTGTGTTTTACTGCATGAGGAAAAGGAATATAACTGTGCCAGCAATGGTCAGAAGCAGTTGATTCATGATGTTCCAGATCCAGTGCTCTTTCTCAGATCTTGATCAATTCTGGAAGTATAATATCAAATAAAAGGTCAACACACCCTGTTATCCTTTGAACAAGACAGTAAAATTGAGATTGCTATTAAAACCCCTTAAATTATAAAATGTCTCCTTGAAAACACACTTACTGTAACTGATGGTCACCAAGGACTTTGCCAGTCCTTAAATTGCACGATTTTCATTTCTTCAGCCACTCATCATTACCCTTTGTACTTTATTTGTTCTAGCCAATTTAATGCATTGATGTTGATTGCAAAGGTTATAAAACTCTGTGTGATTCTTGGTGAGTTTGAGTCAGTCTCATGCATAAGTAAGTGTAGACCATCGGACTGTCAGAGATGCAAGCTACTCTGTCTTTTGAAGCTGTTAGACATGGATTGGAAAAGAAAGCTGCCAGAAGACTTTAAAACATAATCTAAGTATGGACTTTTACCCCTTGAAATGCAAGAAAGCACGCTTATGACTTCTTTGATTTCTATTAAAAATTAATTAAAAGGATGTGATAAAATATAAAAGTTAATTCAAAAGAGTATCAGCTTCTCAGTTCATTGAATATCCTCTTAGGATGAGAGCAGATCACAACTTTTGTAAAGAACTTGCTGTTATTTTAATATTTCTGTTATAGCACTCACTAAACACCTGACATATATACAGAAGTGCCATTACAAGCCTGAAAACTGCCAAAACTACTCAGCTTTCAAGATTTCTGTAGGTATCTGAACCAGAACCAAACATCTTTGTACTTGAACCTCAGAGTTTTAAAGCAAAGCCATTAAAAAGCTCATAAAGTTCCACAAAGTAGAACTGCAGCTCTCCATCTCCTAAACTGCCTTTGGGCAGGAGTAGGAGGCACCCCTACTCCTCATCTCCTGCAGACAGCAAATCTGTTGTTTCATTTGTGAGTGGAACCTGAGAGCTCAAGGCAAAGCACCAGGAAGCACAAATCCCTCTTTCATATAAAGAGAGAAAGCATCTGTATTAATTCCCCAGTCAAATCACACATCTGAGTCTTTCAGGATTGCATTGTTAGACTCATAGAGATAATTCTGTTACGGTGAGATTGATGGATCACTTATTTCAAGTAACTTTATTATAATGTACTGATTAATCAATCTTAAAAACAGACATTAGAAAGAACTGCTAAACATCTGTCTTGGGATATCTTCATTTGTTATGCATAAATATTTAGACCCAGAAGTAGTCAAAGGTGGAATAAGGAAGGAACATATGAAAGAACACCTTCTGAGAAATAGGTCAAAGGCCAAACTATTTCTTAATTAAGTCTAACTCCGATAAGACCCTGGCAAGTGATTCATTCAGCCAAAAGAAAAGCCATCTACAGTAACTTTGCCCTAACTTTCCCCTAAACTTTGCAGACAACCTCTCCAGTTTAACTCGACTGAGTGAAATATGGTACAGTAACAAGACAAAAGGTCATGACTGGAGTCTACCAGGTTCTGACTAGTGAAGGGCAAATTAAATTTGAATAATTACGTTGGTATGAATTGCACCCCAAAGGCCTCCGCAGACCACAGGCCTGTCTCTGATAGGGGGCAATAGATAAGGTGCAGTGCCTAAACAGCATCAGTAGAGGATGAACACAGCATCATAAGCCCCTGAATTACACTCCTAATTTCAAGGAGTTGTACCTTCAGAAGGATTACTCTTCCATTCATTTGCTCACTTATTTCACTGCTCTTGCTCTTTAGTTTAAAACTCCATCAAGGAGTTACTGTTTTTTTCAGGCATGAAAGACATTGAAAAAATCTTAGAAACACAGGACTGTCAACAAACACCACTTAAGGAGGCTGTTTATTTTGCAAGCCAAAGGGAAAGGGGAAACCGGCATTCATTGAAAAGAGGACTTTGCTTCCTTGTCTTTTAAATTCTTCTCTTAATTTCTGGGCTTTTTTCCTGATCTTTCTCTCACTCTGAGGGATGAGAACTATTCCCAGCATTGTCCAAAGCTCAAAAAAGAGGGCAACACTCTTGCATCTGCTTAGGAACCAGTCAACCACTACATTTCATTCATCTTGATTATAGCAGCTGGTTATTGCAAGGCTGCAAAGAGAGGCTTGAGGATTTAAGCTTGTTTAATTCTACAGAAGACTGAGGGAAGATGTGCTAACAATCACAAATCATGTAATGAGGTAATCCAGAGAAATAATGTGCATTTTGCTTGTGTGTTGTATAGGAATAGAAACACTAACTGTAATTTGCAGCATTTCCCAGTTGCAGTGAAATCTCTGCAGCACAAAATCCCAGGAAACTGTGGAGTCCACATCACTCAGCATCTTTAAGAACACATTAAATGGACATTTTTAATAAATGAACCAGGTACAGCTGATCCTCAGTTAAGACGTGGGTTTGGACCAGCTGAATTCTTGAAGTCTGGTGATTTCTGTGATTCAGTGGTCTTCTGTCTTGGTATTCACACCCTTACTTCTCATTTTGTTCAACACCTTTCTGAAATATGATTTAAAAAATCAGTTGCTCTTGTGTGGTATCACAAGGAAGCTAGAATATTTCCTCTGTCTCATCCTTCTACAGCTTCAGAGTCTGCTTCTCGGATGTGTAAATTGTTCTCATTCTACATATAAATGTGAGAAGAAAAATCAAGCTATAGTCCAAAACAAACTGCAGACTCTTTTGCTTCTGTGTATTTCTTCTTCTATGTATGAGGCCTGGGGCACATGTTTCTGTCTCCTTTTGTTTTGTGTTCTGAACCCTGGGTCTCCGGAACAGACCATACATTTTCCACCACTGAGTTTCCTTCTCTCCCATCCATTTAAAAGGTTTTCAGAACCATGAATTATTTATAAATTATTCACCAGATGAAAATCCACTTACATTGCATTCACAAACGTGACCAGCAAAAAAGAACAAAACCATACTGTTTAAATAGTTATTTACTTAGATAACAACTAACTTTCAGTGGCTCTCTCCAGTCAGATACTCAAATAAAAACAAGCTATAATGATAATCACTCTTAAACCATTGGTGAAGGAATGCCTCCCTAAGGATGCACAAACTGAACATGCTGATGGTCTTAAAAGCCTGCAGTCACTTCTGTCTCGCTCTCTGTGTGTTCTGTTTTGCAGGTGGACAGAGGCCAGCTATAAATATCTTGGATCACACATGAAAGACAGCTTCCAGTCTCCCTATCTGTGGGGCCATTACTTATGATTTATGAGTATTTGTGAGACTACTATCATTCCCAAAGATTACAAGTAAATTTGAAAAGCTGCATGAATCAGTATAACAACGAAAGGCAATCCTGAAATTGCAAAATTAATGATTTCCTGTTTCCTACAGATTAGGCTGTGGATTGAAAAGGGTCAGTCTTCTGTTTGAAAACAAGAAACACTATTGTATACAATTGACACACTACAACTGTTTTTCCCAGGCTACACAAGCAGTGAAAATTTGCCTAAATTAATAAACGAAGTGCAAATAACATCAAATGTTCCATCCAAAAAATCCAGATAGTTCATTAATTGCAGAGGAGCAGGAGAATGGACTGGACAATTGATGGCTGTTATTCACAGTGAATTCTAATGCCTGCAACATGTAATTTGAGTTAAAGCATCAAGGTTTGTGGTACCAAAAATAAAAAAGATGTGACGCTGGAGCAACATTTCAGATATCAACAATTTGTATATCAAATAACTATACATAATTTTCACCATACTGGTCTCTTTGGCTGCACAACTTCTATCATCTTCACTCTGAGAGAAATAAATGATCACTGAAAAACAAATACTGAGGCATGCTATTGACATCAGAAGGTTAATTAATGGTAACCCCCTCATTGCTTTGATTTGCCTATGGGAGCAGAAGAATTTTTGCTGTTCAACAGGGCAGAGACAGTAATTCCACACTATGAGCTAGCAATAAAAAATAAAATTTAAAAAAAGCCAACTGAAAATCATTATTATTGTGCAGGGGGCCCTATGCCACAGTGACTGCTTTCTTCTCATTGGAGATGCAGACAGTGCAATGAGACAGCATCGTGTTCACTGGCTGGGGTATCTCTGCAGTGATCCTTGTTCATCCCATCTGTGAGCAGATATCTGGCTGTGGATCCGAAGGCTGCACAGAATGCTATCTGTAAATATCTCTTCCTGAGCACCAAAGTCAGCTTCATTTATAACAGCAACACTGTGCAATACTGATAAATTGACAGGGTCTAGGATGGGCAGAGGGTAAGCCCAGAGGCTGATCCAGCATCACAAATTCTTTGCTCCAGGGCTTTCATTAGAGCAATCAGTTTGGCATTATGTCTCCTTGAGACATTGGAGTCAAATGGATACTAAAGTCATTGGTATCTCTCTGTAAACATGTGTTTTAAGTAAGGATATGGTGTTGCTCAAATGCCAGTTTTACCTGAACTTAGATAAATAAAAATCATATGACAACCCTTACATGAGAAATATCTGGTCTCACTGGCTCCTTTAGAGAGACAAACATTTTTTGATTGGTCAGGAATTTACAAGTATGTTATCTAAGCATTTTTGCAATTTTCTGGGGTGCCATTATTTGCATAGAAACATGCAAGTCAGAATGAAGTCAGAGGAAACTTGGTGTTGACTTCAACCCGTTATGTACTGCCTAAACCTACATTTTCATAGCTAAATTCTGTTCACTGGAAAATACTGCTTTATTAAACAAAAACTAGCAGCATTCCACTAATATCTACCACACAAATGAGCTGGTCACATGGCCTAGAGGGCATGTGGCCTTGACTGAAATGACACATTGGCAATCTCACCAGCTGATCATACAAGTGTAATGCCACATGTCTCTACAGTCAAGCAGAGAAAAGATACATGGACACAGGAGTGTGCATTCCTGCTTCCAAAAGCACAGGTGAACTGCAAATTCAAACTCTGCTGTGCACAAATACTATAATCAAAGCTAAAAAATAGCTGCTTCCGCCTAAAAGTTGCACAAGTTTCAATCTGTGCATCAGAGAGGTATTTTAATTTCAAATTAATTTTCAACATTACTAAGATGAAGATATGCGAATCTACATATATATATATAGATCTATATATATACATACACACACATATACATTTTCTACAGTTTAAAACCTCAGTGTTCTCATCATGGGGATTTAAAATTTATTTTCTGAACAGTGATTCATTTCACTATAAAAATAACAATTGCCAGAAATAACATATTTTAACTAAGTCTCTTGAAATCGTGGCTTCCTATATAAGAAACTAAAGGTTAGTTTCAGTCAGTATAATCATTATATTCCAGTCTCCTAGACAGTAACTAGAGCACTATCTGTCTTATATAATGGAATATTTCTGGCAGCTCCAGGAGAGATAATGGTACGAGTAGTCAGATAACATCAGAGTCATTTATCCAACATTATTTCATTCATCTTCCACCCCATCACTACAAATAGAGTGAGAAAATGTCTATGCTATAAAAAGATTTCTAAAACAAGAAAACTTGCTTACTGTATCTCCATTACTTGTGCAAAAATAAATCTCCTTGATTTATCGTTCCAGCAATTTACCATGAGTGACATGTCAAAATCTTTAAGTTTCTTTTAAAATTTGACATCTCTTCTACTCTATGGAAGGGAAAAGGCCTGGGGACTCTGAAAGTTCAAAGTCTTTTTATTAACTAAAATCATGATTTAGTGTATCTTGATGGAAAAGCAAGAGTCCAGCTGAAGATATCAGGAGATCATATTTATGGAGGAAACAAATCTATAGTGCTGAATTACATTAGCAGCAAATGCGTTTCACAACTGAATTTGGGTGGAGTTTTTCTTTGTTTGTTTTTTCTTGGTTTTGGTGCTTTTTTAAAGTGAAGTACTTTGCAAGTCTAATGTAGAAGATGGCACTGTACAGTATGGGCAGCACCATCATGCTTTTCAGTGCCAAGCTGCAAGGTTAGAAGTACAGAAATGTTCCAGTGTGATTTAAAAGGAATGCATTGCCACTGATGTACAACCCTTTAAATCCATGACACTGAATATGTTGGCACTACAGTTATGCTACAATTGCATTCCTTTTCCAGACAGGATTCTCCACATTTCTGTTCTTGAGAGAGAAGACATGTAGGAAAATGAAACATTTATATTGCTAAAGATAGCTTTTACTAGCTGGAACCACTGGAGAGATCTCACATAGTTTGGTTTCTTATTTTAAAAATGCTCAAGTTAATTACTAGCCTGCTATAGATAATTTTCTCATGAGCATATAAAAAACACGTTGCCAAGTGTAATGACAGCTCTGCAACAACAAAATTTAGGGCTGAATTTGTGCACTGAATTATGATTAGAGTTGCTACTACTAGCTTTCGTGACACTTAACTTGCATCTACACTTTATGAATATATATTGCTGAGCCTAAGCTGTGTAATAGGATGCAGATAGCAAGGTAGATGCATACTTCAAGAAAAACACTGAGGTTCCTGCAGGTGAGAGGAGCAACACACAACGCATGGCTTTTCCTTCTTTGTCCCAACTATTCCCTAGTGTTTACAAACCAGAGATTTGTTTTTGTTTGGTATTTGAGTGTTCTCCACAATTCAGAAGCCAAAACTTGTCTCTTTCTTTTCAGTCCCCGATCTTCAATTTAAAACACTGTTACAGAAATGTTAAGTACAGTGGGATAGTTCTGGCTTCCCAAAACATCAACTGAGCAAGAATGCAGTAAGAGTTACAAAGAAGCTCATGGCATCTCCTCTGCTAGTCTCTTGGAGTCTCACTACTTTGGGACTCACTCAAATAAGTAGAGCTGTGGAGGTTTATTCTACTCATATAGATACATTATTTGAAGCATGGGTAAGACACTGATCATTCCCTGTTTTTTTCAGATGAAAATTGAGATAATTCTGATTTTTTGTTTTGTTTTGAGCTTATGCACTCAAGTATTCATCATTGAACGATTTTACAAATACGAATTGTTTTCCAAACTCTTTGGCTCTAGGTAAGTGATCATTTTACAGTTGCCAGAAGTGATTAAAACATTAAAACTTTGAGCTTATAGCTATCCAAATTCTGGAACTATAAGTGCAAATCAGTTAATGACATGGAGCCTGTGTGATTAATTCAACATGCAGTCTTTCAGTGATGTTATGTGGATGAGAGCAGAAAAATCTTTTGCCCAGGTAAAGTGTTACTGATTCACCAAAATGTCATGTGGTTGTTAACAAATAATGTCAGGAATAAGTGCAAAAAGGAAGGCAGGCTCATACACTGAGTACCTCCTAGAAAGAAAAGATACATCACCTTGACTTATCATATAAAAATTCCAATATGGGAAAAAGGTTCATTTTCAATAATATCATGAAAATTAGTGATAGCACAAAACAGGTTTCTAAACTTACTCTTAAAATAAACATAGATCCAGAAAGATGCATTATAAGAAATTCAGAGTTTTCTCTAGTATAAAATAGTTTCTGGTATATAGCTGGGAGACCAATCTTCACAATGCAACTATCCCAGAAGCAACAGTAACTTTAATTAAATAAAGGGTGTTTAAAGCTAATTAATTGTCAAACCCAGAGAAATTTGAAAATATGTGCTGAGGGATGCCAAACTCCAAATACAGGGATGCAGACTACATAAAATATGAGCAAATTATGGTTTACCATTGCAAGGCTTACTGAAAGTTGGAACTGCAAAATGCAACTGTTCCCAGGAGTCAGGATGTATGTAAGCTCTAAGGATATAAAGTTCATCTACTACTGCTGATAAAATATTTTTTCAGACTTAATTGCAATTAATTGTTGTCGGAGTGGTAAATATGAACCATTTAATTAGCTTGTCTCTTTCCAATTACATACTTAAATGCATTGTGGTTTACTCTGTGATTAAAAAGACACTAGCAAGTATTCAACAAAAGTAAACCAATAAAATTCAGTTTTATAATGAGGATTACTCTTTTTTAGTGCAAGACTTAGAATCTGCATCACATCATCCACTTTTTTTTCCTACATTTTACCAATTAATCAAATTGGTAATCAATTACTTCCATTTCTGCACCTGAGCTGGCTGGTACAACTCCTTCACTAGGCAGATGAAAGATGGTACCTGCATTTTATTGTATTCCTGAGCCTTCCAAGTTTATCTTTGCCAGTATTGGATTTATTGCCTGCACTTAACTCTTTGTTTGCCCCATCTTTCCGGGAATCATCACAGTGCAGTGCCCTTACCCTGAAACTCCCACCTCCAGAAACAGCTTTGTCTGAGCCAGTCTTTTCTCCAAAACTCAGTATGGGTCTTTATGCAATAATAAAGGCTTCTTTAAGAACAACACTTTTTTTGAAAGGACTAAATATTAGAGGAAAAGGAGGTAAGCAGTTTATGCACACCCTGCTGTTTTTGAAGATGACCTAAGTAGATCTGTTTCTCGTATCTAAGTGGACCTGCTTCTTGTACTTGAGGCAGTTTCTTTGTACCTGTTTGATATATCACAAGTGAAGTGTATTTCTGTAGAAAAATCCTTTTTATTTCTTACCAGAGGTTTTGTTTGCTGTTTTGCCCTAGTTTCGACTTTACTCTCCCCTATGTCTTTGCTTTGACTCTTTTTGTACAAAAAACAATCCTGCAGATGGCAAAAATCACCACAGCTCAAAAGTTCTGTCATTATTATAAAATAATTCTTACCTGTTTCCTGGTTCATTTTAAACCTTCATTTGTTCTTGTTTTCAGTTTTGCTAGACAACTATTTCCTGAGCTCAGTCACTGTGTTCACATATGAATTTCCTGACAATCAGGCTTATTTCCTCTGTTCTGCTGTACTTTCAGATCCACCACAGATATTTTAGTCAGTACAGGTTTTTTTCTGCATATATTTAGAGATATATCTATGGTACATTTGGCCCTGAGGTCCAAACTTCTGCATCAAACCACAAAAAGTAATTTACTAAACCCTTCTAGAACTCAAGGGCCAGATACTCTAGTATCTCCCAAAAGACTGATAGATCATTTTCTAAAACAAAATGACTACCAACGGTAGTCTTGCTCCTTGCAATAAGATCATAATATGTTCTACAGCCACAATTGAAAGTAAAACATCACTTAATTCTTAAAAAAAATGTACTATCAAAAGTAAGGCCAACAGTCCATACTAGAAAAAAATTTGTAGTAGGAAAGGTGAGGTCCATTCTAGATTAATGACTCTTCTTGTTTCAGCAGCCAAAGCCCCTAGCAATTCTGTTTCTTCCACATGCTTTGGCTCATTAGCAGGTAAATGCAACAGATTTATCTTGTTTCTTTCACACTCCTAAATAATAAGATTTGACAATGTGATAACAAAATCTTCTATTCAACATTCATACTGAGTGAAGAAGTTAAGGAAACCTCATTTGGGACACTTTGAAAGGAATAAAAAAAAAATGGTAGAGAAGCTTGATTGCTTTGTTAAACCCCTGCAGGACCCATCACATGGAAATTTGATCACATTTAGACTATCAAAATCTTGGAAACACTGACAACATTAAAATATCCCCATAAACATCTGCTGTTTCACAGACTTCCTTAGCCATGGGGACCCAGGCTGCTATGAGGTGCCCTCACTCTACAGAAATTCAGAGCTTTTTAACCATGCAGGCAAGAAGCAGACACTGCCCAGACCAAAGGACAGCAAGAACAACCATGGATGATGACTCCAGACTTCAAATAGAATACTGAATTTTCTGGGAGAAGCATTGATTGTTCCCACAGTATTACTTAGGACCATCAGCCAACAGCTATCCCACACAGCTGAAAAAAGAAGGCTCTAAAAGAAGGAATGAACCTTATCCTAACCACAGAGCTATGCTGGCATTCTTCCTTTTCTTCCCTTCCTATGTCTAAGTCTTTTATGTACCCTGAGAGAGCTCAAGAAACCAGAAAAGAATGCTACATGTAACCCAGACTTGAGAGCTAAGCTGTAGCATGTTAGAGAAGAGATATAATGTGGAATCACATCTCATCTGCTGTTCTTCCTTTTCTCAAACATTGGGATTATGAATAGGGCACCTGTCTTTATTAAAATGTAATATTCTCAAAAAAAATGCAATTAAATTATGATTTGTCTATTTTATTTAAAAGCACTTTCTTGTTAAAGCACCAATAATTTTAATTGGGGCATGAATTTGACAGCTAACAAAGAAATAAAGAATTAGAGCTACAGCAAACCACTACATTTCCAATCTGCTGCTTAAAAACTTGATAAAAGTGTTAGAATTAGTAGTTAATGAGAGAAAAATATAGTCTCATTGGTATTTCTCTTTTACTGAATGACAGAATCATAGATCTTCCTGGTTGGAAGGGGATCTCAAGGATCATATGGTCCAAACATTCTTGGCAAAAGCACAACCTAGACAAGATGATCCAGCACCCTGTCCAGCTGACTCTTGAAAGCATTCAACACTGAGGAATCTACCACTTCCCTGGGGATATGCTTTCAATAGCTGATTTTTCTTATTGTGAAAAAATTTCCCTTTGTGTCTAATCGGAATGTCCCCAAGTATAACTTGTACCCATTTCCTCTCATATTTTCCCTGTGACTCTTTGTAAAATGGGAGTCTCCGTCTTCTTTGTAGCCATCATTTAAATATTGGAACATGGTGAGAAGGCCTGCCCTAAGCCTCTTTTTCTGTAGGCTGAACAAACACAGTTCTCTCAGCCTTTCCTCACATGGCAGGCAGGCTTCCCAGTCCTCCCTGTGGCCTTTCTCTTGGCCCTCTCAAGCCAGTCTGCATTTTTTTTTGTATAGTAGGAGCCAAAACTGAACAGAGGATTCCAGATATGACCTGACAAGAGCTGAGTAAAATGGGATAATGCCTCCTTTCTCTCAGCTGTAACCCAGCTGATGTAACCCAGCATCTTCTTGGCTTTCTTTGCCACAGCAGCACTTGTACTGAGTTTGCTGTCTACCAGGACCTCCAGGTCCTTTTTCATAGAGCTGCTCCCCAGCCAGGTGGATCCCAGCCTGTGTTGCACACCTGGATTACGTTTTCCCAGGTTCAAGACCTTGCATTTGTCCTTGTTGAACTTCATAAGATTCTTGTTCACCCAATCTTCCAGTCTATCCAAGCCTTCCTGCAGAGTGGCTCTCCTTTCTGAAATGTCCAGTTCCCTCATCAGTTTGGTATTGCTGGCAAACTTCATCTCAGTACACTTGATCCCATCATGCAGATCACTTATGAAGATATTAAATGGAATTGGGCCCAATATCAGTCCATGGAGGGCCACACTTTTGACAGGGTGCCAGTTTCAATAGAAGCTGTTTGCATTCCCCTCCACCCTGACAGGGTGCCACCTGTCAGCCTTGAAAAAGTCCAGGCAATGTCCACTGCTCACCCCACATCAACCAAGCAGGTTAATTTGTCATAGAAGGTGATCAGGTTTGTCAAGCACAATTGGCACTTTGTGAATCCGTGCTGGATTTTTCCACTCACATGCTTCATCTGACTTGTGATGAGACAAAATAACAGTGTAAAACCCTAGGGGAATAATAAAACTGTAGGCATTTCACTAGGAATCTTAGAAATCCTCTATCATTTCCAGTTTAAACTATCAAAATCAACAGCCTTCATCAGAAAGCTAAGAAGCTCAAATGCTTTCCTGATGTGTTTTTTTTCATAGAATGTCCTTGTAAAAATCAAAACTGATAGTGTTTGTCATTTTGCAAAACCAAGAATTAATATAAAATTATTTAGGGACTAACATTTGAGAAATTAATCTTATATGTTGGGTATTCCTTTTATTTCAAGCTCATTAGCACTGTTAGAAATGTCTGTAAGTCCATTCATGCACAGTCTCTTCTCAGGAAACTGCAACAGGAATTACACCTAACCAATGAGAAAACAGATGTAATGACCCAAAGAAACAAAATTATTTACTTATTCCTTTCAAGTAACCAGGCAAGGTCTGTCGTATTTTTCCCCCATTTCCTAAAGCCTTCACTCTCAAAACAATTTTAAATAATTAATAAAGCCAACTGAATTCACGGGCTGTTCACAGACAAATACAACACACAGCAAAATAAATTTAATATATCTCCTCTTATGAATTATTCATTCTGCTTTAGTAAAACCTTTCTTGAATCAAGAAAATCCAATGGTCTTTCAGGGTCTTAATTCAGACATTCATTATTGCAACAACAAAACTTTGCCCTCAGGACATAGTCTAAGCCAGGCAGGTTTTAAAAAAATAAACTAAAACTAGTATCAAACTGGCATTCATGCTGTCATATGTGTGCATTGGGACATACGCGAATTCTAATGACATCTTATTTTAGTATTTTTAAAAAGCATCCAAAATATAGGTTAATTTGTACAACCAGGCTGCAGCAGAAAACAAGGCAATGCCAGAGCAGAAACATAAAAAAATATTATTAATATTATAATATTATTAATAGCATATTCATATGTCTGCTAATAGGTACATATATTCAAGGCTTGAACAGTGTCAGACTTTGCTTTGAACTATGTATTTCCAGCTGAACAAACATATTATTTTCAAGGCAGGCTGGTTTTCAACTTACACTGCTGCTCAGCCCTGAAAAGCAGCTTGAAAAAAAATGGAATGCGAAACAGAGCTTAAAGGCAGAGCATGACCCAGCCCCCTGCCTGAAATGAACACAGAGATATTGCCCCAATATGTGTGTTATAATCATGCAACTAAGAGAACTAAAGGAAAGTGATATCGCAATAAGTATTTGAGGATTCTATAGAAAAAGAATAAAAATTTGATCCAGAATGTGATATCTCCTGGTCACAATAGACAGTAGGTTTTAAGTAGAGGCCAGAGACGCTGGGAAACAAGAGGGCATAGTCTTTTTTCCAGAATGACTTACAGTGTTAGTTGCAACACATGAGAAAATTTCATTCACAAATTCATATTAACTTTGCATAAAACATAAGTTCAGAAAAAATGGCTGTGGAAAAGGTGAAAATACTTTGAGGCTTTTAATAGGCTTCTATTACTGAGAGAATTATTCTTATTAAGAGAAGCTGAGATGTAAGTGGTACAGGTTGCAGTAGCTCAGCAGCAGCCATGAAGCTCCAAGCCCAGGTCTCATAAACTGACTGTTAATCTAAAATTTAATATCTTATTTAGCAGTCTGAAAAACACTGAGAGCATCAGGAGAGTCACTGTGGTAAGGCAGGCTTAAGGCACTTAAATCAAGATACTCCGCTTTTGTAATTCAGTTGGAAGAGCTGATGGAACTACAGGGATGCACAAGACCAGAGGGACTGCCTTCTGAGGCCACACTTAGTCACATCTTTCTCCTGATTTGCAGATAAACTGGGAAAAGCCCAACAATTTACAAATTTACGCCTCTGAAGTTAGGAGGACAGAATAAAGAGTATTAAAGAAAAAATTCTGACTTGCTTGTGGATTGCAAAATACAGCTATTCTTCTAATTTTCTACATTTCAATTACGTCTAAAGATATTTCAGAAATTTTCAGTTCTGATCCAACTCCGTTTTTTAAGCATTTAGACCAGCAATTCTTTTCTTTACTGGCTTTGGGTTTTAGAGAGGCACTCCAGTTATGTGAGGTCTACTGTTCAGACAGGTTGTTCTGATGCTGGGCTGTACACAGTGTGTAGCAAACTACAGTACAATCCTTATTAGATACACCTTGTTAAGCACTTCCAGACAATCTTGCTTCACAAATTTTTCAACTGTGTGAACAAGTCAAGCAGAAAAATTGAGGCAAGGGATCTGGGAAGAAAAAGTTTGGGACATCTTTATTTCCCGAGTTTGAAAATTGCCTTCTTCCTCTTACACCTCTGATCCAACGACAGCTCTTAAAATGAGTTGGATTTGTTTCCACAGAGGCAATCATAACCCTGTTATGCTGAAGTGTGAGGAGGTTTTATATACCAGTACTAATCTTGTAATATAATGCTGCAAAAATGAGTTATTGCCAGTGAAGCTGGTGTGACACTGTCAGATATCAGAAGTGCATCTCAGTTTACTCATCTGAAAGGTTCAAATTAAAGGCTGAATCCATAGGATTAGTGGGTCTGTGGTCACCTTCAACAGAGAAACAGAGGCTATCCTCACCACAAGGAAGGCACATAAAATGTACACTATAAGATGTACCTGCTGGCTCACAGCTTTTTGTCCCCAGACACTGGATGGTTATTTCTTTTCAGTACAAGAGTAGGCTCATAAGAAACACCTAGCTGAAGTCTAGCCAAATTCTTTTATCTTTGAAAAGTGCAAGACAGTGTAAATAAGAGAATCTGGTGCCCCTGTTTTTGTAGAAGAGTGAGTAAAGATGACGTCATTGGCACAGTACATGAACAGAGCAGTCAGCTTTTCAGTAATACAAAGTGACAGTTGAGAGCTCAAAAGTATTTTATACATTTATTTTTGGAATAGTATATTATCATGCTTTTCCAGTATTCTGGCTAGGAAAGCAAAGTTATTCATTAAATATACATCTTCTGCAAACAAAATTTCATTGGCAGTGATATTTTAGCTAGTTGAAGAAGCATGAAAGTGTCTGTTGCCACTCCTTCTAGTCAGAGCTTGCTTTTTCTGCTTTCATCATAATAATAATACTTAACATTCACAAATTGACTATACCTACTGTCATATTTAACAACTACATATCTATAGTTGTTCTCAAGATGTACCTGCTGCTTATTTGAGGTATGAGATAATCTCACAATTGAAGCCACCAAAGGGCTTAGAAATCGTAACTGCAGTGGACAAGTCAGAACCTCTTTGAAGTTTTATACACATTGTGCCTTCCAAGAACTTTGGCCTGATGTACCTGTGTCCCACTGCCCAGCTCAGGCTGAAATTCACCTACTTTCCCTGGGAGGCAGACTGAATTCTGTGCACAATGTTTGCATTGAACAGCTAATGGTGGCAGCCCAGTGTCTGAATATTTATTTCTCTAATCCAGAGAGAGCAACAGCACACCCCAGCACTCCTCTTCCAGTCTTTAAGCAATTTCTGGGGTACCCTAGCTGAAAGCAGGTCCCAGATGGGTTAGTTTTGTAGGGTGATGTTCAGCTGTGGTTTGCCTCCCATTTAGTCCTACAGCACTGCCCAAGGCAGGCTGGCCCCTCTCTCTCCTACTGCAGAAGGCTGCAAAACCCTCCAGCTGCCGCTGCCAAAGTGTTGGAGCTTCACAACTGAATTTGGGAAGCAGCCCCACGTACAACTTGCCATACAAACTTGCTCAGCATCCCTGTTTTAATGAACAGGGCTGAAGCACGGCCTCCAGTCTTCAGATAGCCATCTACCCACAGACCCTCTGAACATCCAGGCTTTTAGTGTAAGAAAAATTCATGGACACTGGGGAAGCTATCTTACTTTCTCTGTGTAGATCTTTAAAAATATCATCTGAACCACACTGTGAGCAAATACAACCAGCTACAAAACTCAGCTACTTCTTCCCTCAGGCCTCCTCTGAAGTTACTATTTCCCATAATGCCTCCTCTGGTATATAAAAAAAAGCCCAAACAGAGTGAAAAGAGGGAGGGATAATCATTGCCTAAATCCATAGTAGCAAACAGTCAGAGCAAGGACTGCTTGGCCCAATGAACTTGCCATTCATTCCCTCTGAAATATCACTAAACTTGGGCTGAGAATCCTGTTTCTATTTTTAAGAAATGCAGCTTGTGAGTGGGAGGCAGGAGAACCAGATACAAATAAGAAAAAGAACATACGGGACAGCATGTTATGCTGGTAACAGAAGAACAAAAACAGTTGGATTGAGAGGCTGTCTTGGCTTAACTCCTGACTTTCAAAACCCACCATTTCCATAGTTTGACCACAATGCTGTGGGCAGTCTTTACCATCCCACCCACACCAGTTCTAGGTGTTATTTTTTTTCTCCTAAATTTGAAAATTAAGTTCTTCTGATCAGAGGCAGACCAGACACTATTTGTAACCCCTGAAATCTCTGAGATGGTAGCACAGACATAGGTCTAACTGTTGCATCTCTGTCCCTCATTGCAATCACACTGAATCCCAGATCTAAATTTGGTGTACCCAGTTCAGCTTCAGATAGAGAGGATTTCAGTGCACTTTTCAGTAGTATTTATTCACTCAGCACAAGTTGAGTAAGGCATAGATAATACAGAGGGTGAAGTTGTACCCTCCCAATTTCCCTCTGTCTGTCACCAGCCACGCTGCAAACACGTCTGTCCAACACAGTCCAGAGCACTGGTGAGATCCCTCAGCCACCAATCCAGCTTTAGCACTGGAAACAGCACAGCATCATTAACATGCCATTATAACCAGATTAATAAGCAGAGATCTAGAGACACTGTCTTTTCTTGCTATAAACATTATGGCTGCGCTGTGTAGCATTAGGCCTTGTGATAGATAACACTGAGTCCCAGGAGCAAGGTTAGGGCTGTTAAATTGATGCTAAGTTCCTTTGCATCACGCATCACTGACAAGTTCCACATCACAGCAAGCAAAACAGAGAAAGAAAAATGGACGCTTTAGGAATGTTGCTGGGTTTGGTGCATCTTTTCTTTCATTTCAGCGTTACAATTAAATTGAACCCAGTACAGTTGCGTTCTTGTTTCAATTGCATAAACAGATACGCTGGCACTGGTGAAAGCAAAGGAGATGCCTACCAAAACACAAACATGAACACGCACCTATACACAGCCTTTGCAGAGTGCCAAAGTGCTTGACTGTGACAAACAGCAACAGATCAGTCACAGAAATAACAGCTAAGGCTACAGCTCTGTCAGCTACCGGGACTCATTGCTCCTGTCCCTTTGACTGGGATGTGGAAGAAAAGTCAGAAAGAATGTACAATGATTACCTAGTCCAACTGTCTGACCAGTACGGGGCTGCACAAGGGCTAAAGCATGTTGTTAAAGGCATTGTACTAATGTCTTTTAACTGCTGACCAGCTTGGGGCGTCAACCACTTATTCAGGAAGACTTTTCCAGTGTGTGACCGCTGTCTTGGTAAAGAAATGCTCCTAATGTCTAGCCTAAACCTTCCCTGGGCAGTTTTGGGCCATTCCAACTATTCTGTTCACTTCCCTCTCCACTTCCACTCTTCAGGAAGCTGTAAAGAGCAATGAGGTTTCCCCTCAGCCTCATTCTCTCCAAGTTAAACAAGCCAAGGTCCTCAGCTGCAGGATGTGTCTTTCAGCTCTTTCACCAGTCTTGTCACCTTCCTCTGGTTGCATTCAAGAACCTTCTCCTCCTCCTTGAACTGAGGGGCCCCGAATTGCTCACAGCTCCCCAGGTGAGGCCTCACCAGTGTTGAATATAGCAGGATAATCCCCTCTTTGACCAGCTGGTGATGATGGGTTGGATGCAAGCAAGGATAAAGTTTGCCCTCTGGGCTGCCAGGGCACACACTGCTGGCTCACACTGAACCTGCTGCCAACCAACACCCCCAGCTCCCTCTCTGCAGGGCTGCTTTCCAGCCTCTCCCAGTTTATACTTGTGTCCAGCGTTGCTCTGTCCTAGGTGCAGAATCCAGTACTTGGACTTAATTTCATGCCAGCATGACAAGACTCCAGACACAAACCATGAACTCCTAGCTTCTTCCACATATTTCCTTAAAACTCTCACACATGGCTTTACACCATAACCACCGGTTTGAGGTCAGGGATGCTCACATGTAAGTGGCAAGCTGGAAGAGATGGTGACTTGTTTAGGCTCTTCAAGGGGCAATGCTGGAGGCAGCTCAATCCAGCTCTGCAGAGGTGGTTGTTAAAACTACTGCCAGCATGTTCTGCTCCCTGATACCCCCCATCCTGCAGACACCCTAACCAAACCCAGACTGCCAGGCAGCCCTCCTCCTCATCCTCCTCCTCCTCACACCAGCCTGCTCAGGCACTCAAGAGCCACTCTATTGTTTCCATGGTTTAGATTTGGGTTTCTTTTTTTTCCCCACACCAAAGAGACATAAAATACACCTTTACAAAAAAACAATACAAAACAAACAAACAAACAAACAAAAAACAAAACAAACAAAAAAACCAAAAAGAAAAAGAAAAAGAAAAAAACCAAAACCAAAACCAACAAAATCTGCAACTGAATATCTTCAGTGGACCTGGAAATATTTCCCTGTAATTTTACTTGTCAAAATTTATACTGTATGGTTTAGTTATAGTTAGAGCAGAGAAAGAAGTCATAATTCCTGGTGATAGATGACAAGGGTAAAAAAGCATCTTGCAGCATTCTGATGAGATACAGAGGAAATGTTCAGCTGGACAGGGCAGTGCACTTTTAAATAGATAGCCTTCTTGCTACATAATGCACACTGCACTCAAGTGAAATAAAGCAGTTTTCCTCCTTTATTCTGAGCAGTAAAATGCTAGAATTTCATGAGACTTAACTTGTTCTCAGTTGGGCTCACCACACAGGCAATAATCAAAAGTGAAATTTAATAGCAATGATATCATCCATATCAGAAATTATTCATCACTAATCCCAACTGAAATGTAATGAAGAGATGGCATCATGCATTCATGGCATGTCTAAGCACCATCCCACTCTTCATGCACATCCACGAAGCCAGAGATGAATCTACTATTTGCCTTTAAATAGAACTTTAAATTATTTTTTACCAGATAGAGAAATGTCTTTCTGAATCTGTGGTATTGAGTCGGAGCAATGATCTTCTATAAAAGCTACAAGTGTTACACACCAGGCACATTGGATATGTTCCCTGCATTACACATCAGGATCCCAGCCTAGAGATCTTTGGGTTCTGGCACTACACAGGCAGGTGATGAGTTCCTTCTAAACCAAGCAGTATGTTTTTTTCTTTGTTTCTTCCCATATTCATTGCAGTGTTTGCCTTGGGCTTCTATAATAAGATTATAACTAGAACTGTATTGTAGCAAAGACCTCAAAATCTCTCTCTCAGCCCACCCTGAAACTGAGACAGCTTCATCACATGTCAGGGCTCTCCGTGCACAGAACAGCAGGAGCGGAGAGCAATCAATCAAACACACAGGAGCATAAGCAGTGCAGTGATTACCATAACTGAATCTAAGAAGACAAATGAAAACCATCTTTCTGTACTAGCCATGCAACAATTTGTGTTTGATTATTAGAATTGATGCAACCAAAGAGAAAAACACTTTTTTGTATCCTGGCATCTCCACCTTCTGGAAGACCTTAATTTCCCCCAGGCCTGCTGAATTCTAGTCAAGCATTTGTTGTGCTTTCTTTAGCTTGTTTTTTGTACTTTCTCATCTTTTAAAGTGGTGGAAAGCCTTAAGTGGTTTGATTTGCATAAGCTTGTTAGTATAAACAATCACCAAAGAATAGATACTGATACTGCAGTGTCTGCTTGCATCCAGGATTTGTTCTTATATATCCCTAGACTTTTCTTAAGGCAGAAAGAATAATTGGCCAGGATTTCTGTGAATCTCTGTGAAAGAGTTCTTTCATATTGGGATGATCTTTTTCTCACAGTAGCATAAACTCATTTTGAAGGAAGAAGTTGCACCTCTAATAATATCGAAATAGTATCTCTGCCAAATACTGGGGGGGGGGAAAAAAAAAAAGAAAAATTGAAAGATGATGCTTCCTAGTGCCATTTTGAAAATTTTTCATAGGTCATTCTTGAAGACCAGAGATGCAATAGCAGCTATGTGGAAAATGCTCTTACTTCACAAACTCAGGTCAATGTGGTTTTGATTAACTCCTAATACATGACTGAATTTAGTCTGCAATTGACAAGAAGTTTAGATATAGTAAGAATTTAGGAAAAATATTCAGAAATAACAAAGATTTTAGTCAAAATCTATTTCTTATGCTATATTTTCCTTTTCTAATCGACCACAAAGTTGATTTTTGGGGGTTAGCCAAGAGAAACCAATCAATTGCTGTGGAATGAAGTTCTACTGAGATGCAGGAAAATGCTTCACTTCTCCAGCTCACACTGTCTCTATGACTCTAATAAAATCAATAAATAAGTCTACAAGGGATGATGAATTAAGATGTACATAGACCCCCCCTGAGATTTTAGCTAGATTTTGCACCAATAAATATGAACATTACTTTTCTGCCTCTGCTTCATCCAGAGCCATTCTTCACATACAGTAAATGTGTCCACACAGAAAGTAATAAGCTCTAGGAAATGTACTGTAAATTCAAGGTCTTTCTTTCTTGGTAGAGACTTTATTGTGTAGTTAGACCATAGAATTAATTTCCATATTTTGGGTAATTTTAAGAAGCTTATCTTGAAGATCCCAGCTTCTCAATGCACAGGGAAGCTTTTATTGTTGTATATAACAGTGTCTCAAAGGACTTGAATCAAAAGCAAGAAAACCTACACTCACTATTTAAAGACAGAACACTCTTTAAAATGTTGAACACCATTCCTGTTCTAAAGGATTTTTTTTGTATGATCACAGGAAATATCAAATAAGCAGCATGGTTCTACAGAAACAAATGTTCATATAGAAATTCAAGATATGATAACGGTCCTATTCTTACTGAAAAAATTATGAATTTATTAAAAATAAATTTTGAAGATTTTTTCATTTCTCTAGGAAGAGATACTTACCTGTGCAGGGAAGCAAGTTCATAATAAAATAGTTTGAATTATCACAGGCAAGTATATAGTCACCCTGTCTTGTTCACTAGTTCAGGTGAAACCTACTTATCTATAGGATACCACAGAATAACAAAGCTCTTGAAAGACAAGAAAAAACTATTTTTTGCATTAGAATAAATATATAATACAATTTAATTATTCTGATGCCTGAAAGCATGTGCACATATGTTTAGTCTTTGCAGAGATTACACTAAACTCTGAACAAAGGGGAGACCTGAAAAAAACCAGCCATGCAGACAAAAACATTAGAAAACAGAAGCAACTGGAAGACATCCTATTCAAAAGCAATAATTAAATAGCCTTCAGTTTTTGTTATTGCAGTATTTATCAGCTCCAATGAAACACTATCGTCCTATTAAATTTAATAAGGTTTCCTAAATTCTAGCTGGTTTTGAGCAGAGCAGACTTAAGAGCTTCTGTGGAGCTGAGCAGGGAGTAATAGAGGGCAGCCAATGCAGCAACACACTACACAAAGACTGGGGTGGGTCTGCTGACTCCAGGAGTTCCTACGGAAGGGGTGTCTGGGTAACAGGTTCTGTTTGTGGCATTGCAAATCTTGTATCACCTGCAGTAAGTCTGAATGCGGAAAATTAAGACCAAAGCTTTTAGTTATCAACCAGAAAAGGAAGGGTGGAAACGAAGAAACAAAATCTACACAGAGAAAAAGAAATTACGTGCAGATACAAAGGGAGAAAACATAACAGTGACTTATTAACATATTTATTAAATGTTAATGATTATTGTCATTACTCCTATGTCTACTCAAATGGGCAAAAAACCACCAAAAATGTTTGACAAAACAACTAATATACAGGATTAGATACAGACCAGAAGCATTTCACCCATTAGGAAAACTTCATTTTGGAATAATGAAATGGGTAGAATTTATATACGGTTACAATGTCTCTCTGTATGCGCACAAACACATATGTACACACACACACACTCAGCAACGATGAACACACTGATCAGCACCTGCAGATCACATGAAACACATACATATCCCAAATTGTTCTATTCATATGCAAAATTTAAATGTACATCCTGTATGTATTTCACTTACATATGTGTGCTTTTGCTCTAAATAGCAAGTTTATGTATTTGTTTGCTGGAAAAAAAATGTGTTGTTATTTCAGTGTTGCAAGAGCAGCTTCAGTAGTGCCAACAACAGTCCTTAGGTGAGCCAGGCAGGTGGTAGTCTGTTCTCTAGTTTCAGCTGCAAGAGATCTCCCCACCACTTATTGTCATTTAATATTCCTGCTAATTATGATATTAAATATGTAAAAAAAAATTAAAATAATTTTATTCAATCCTGTTTCCTTAATTGATGTGCAAGTCATTTAACATAGAGAATTATTAATGTGTATTCAATGGTAGCCCATTTCCGTAGATGCTAGTAATGTTTTCTGCATGAGTAACTCCAGTGAAACCATTACAATGACATACCTAAGTAGTACTTTCAGGCTCAACCCCTAAATTCATTATACCCTAGTTCAGATAATCCCAATTGACCAGATACCTTCTGCTACAGAAGTAGTATTTTTTTTCGTGATTGTAGTCCCACCTCCCTCAGAAGCAGAAGAATCAGGTGTTCAGACCACATACATCAGCATTGAGATCTCTTTCATTTCACATTCCTAAATTAATTCCAATTCAGAAACAAAATGAATAGCATCATCTAGTTTATTCATTTTTTTTTCTGCAACAGGACACAGAGGACCTCAGTATCCACACCAAAACTTCAGTGAGAAAAAATTTACCCGAATTTTGATTTGAGATAAGCACTAGGCTGAGCCCATTTCACTCTATACTCTTTCCTACTACCATCTTCAATTAATTATTAGCCACAAGATCAATTATCTGGATTGATATTACAAGGAATTTCAAACACACTTCCTGAGGCAAGTAGCGTAAGGCACAGACAGGAGAAAAGGCCAATGTAATATTAAAGGATAGTGAATGGGCAGGCAGAGGTCATGAAATCAAGTTCATATACTTTATGAGGGATGCAGTTCAGCCTGAAGCCTGCTTTTCATTTAATCTCAGAATTTCAGACCTTTTGCTATAGCTACAGCATTTATTTGTTTTCTTGTTTCTGGCAAGAGAGAGAATCACTAACTAAGATTAAAGAAGATGAACGAAATATTAAAGAACAAACTGCTGAAGGGTTCAACATGGTGCATTTATTGTCCAAAGAAAGAAGCCAAGACTTGAGTTTATCAAGCCTATAACACAGACACTTCCATGGGCACAGATTTTACAGGGAGGCCAAGGGGCTGCAGCTCTCACGCTGGCGAGGAAACATTTTTCAAGTCTCTTGATGGGCTGCAGAAGGGAAGGAAAAGGGCAGACACAAACACTGAACTGCTCCTGTTTTTCCCATTCACTGCCACAGCAGGAGCTATTTTCTGCTGCTAGGCAAGGACCTTATTTTCTTACACATCCTTATGCTTTCTCTTGAATAAGCAGCTTGCTACTACCACCACACACATATTTAGAGAGGCTGGGAAATGGGTGGATTCAGTTTTTAATACTGTGCAGTTTCCCAATGCTTTTTTCTAATTTTTTTTCCTTAAAACTACTCAGGCAACATTATTAGATTTGGGGGTCAAAGCATTTTTCAAAAGGACACCAAGTACTGCACAAGATTTATGTGGAGTTTTAGTAGCAACAGCAGAACAAAATTAAGCAGCCAACCTTTGTCCAGACCAGCAAGCAGCCTCTGCCCTTGCAACAGGCAGGGATTTAGCATGACTTCTCTCTGGCATTCATCAGGGCACTCCAGACGTCCTGCTTGGTTCCTGCTGCCTGCCATGATTCCCAGGGGATCACTGCCGCAGGGTTTCTGATGCATTGCCATCTCCTCCTTGGCCAGCCCAGACTGGGGCCCCAGAGACTCCCTCCACGAAGCTGTGAGCAAGGGGATGAGAGCAGCCCCAGTGCCCTGTGCCAGGGAAACCCTGGCTGCTCCCCACTCAGCCTGCAGGCGCAGTAGCTTTGCGCCACTGCTGCTGCACAGCTCCCGTTTTCTTGGGAATCCAAGTACAAATTTTCCATAGCATGTCCTGAACTTCACTTTCTCCCCCCTTGTTTCCAGTGGGTTTACAAATAGTAAAGCCCTGCAAGGTTGCTGCCCAAATGATTTTTAGAATTCGTATCTATAAGAGATATGAACTGAAAAGCACCTAATAGGAGTTTTCTGTGAAACTCAACTCATTTGCTGGTGTTAGACACTATGGGCAACACTACACGAGTGCACAGCAACATGGTTACCCTGGGAGCCAGCACAGCAACTCCGTCTGAGGTGAGGTTCAATTCAGAACCCAAGAGAAGCTTTGCAATTATCACAGATGATCATCATTGAAGCCAAAGAGCTCAGTCATCAGGCTGTGTAGCCACAGAAAAGCTTTTCCAGCTCCTGAGGAAGCCTGAGGATCCACTAAAAGGTTCTGCTCTGAGATACAGAGAGGAAAGTCTGCCAAGCCCCATGAGACCCCAGGTATCCCCATCACTTTTGAACAACCTGGTTTTGACTCCCAGGTCATATAGGTGCCTTTAAAACTGTCACTCTAACTTCACATGAATGACTACTTATCCAAAGTTGCATATCACAGCCTGCATTTAAAAAAATATTTTTGAAGTGTCACTAGATATTTTTAATGCATCCTCGACACTTAAGGAAAAGGCTGCACTGAATAGACTTTCTATTTTGATATTTTCTGCTATGGTTAACATCAGAAGGATGGCATATTTTTGATGAATTTTCTCTAAAGGATTACCTCCCAGTAAGAATCCTTCTGTGAAAGAGCTCAGATTGTGGGTGTGAATGAAAATGAAGGCTCTAAGCTACCACTCATGCTCTGTTATATAACATTTTCTTGACTCTAATTTACCCTGTTTGCAAAGTTGCTATGTTTGGTATCTTATACAGCCTACACTCAGTTCCTCAGGCTCAATTCAGAACATCCACTACACATAGCAATTAGTGTCATTTTATTATTATTATTATGAATGGCACAAAATCTAGTTTGCAGCAGGAAGCGAAGTAATTTCAGGGAGAAAGAACAGGGATGGGAGACAGGAAACATCAACTTACTAGTATTTTTTAAGCCAGCCAGAGTTGCTGTTTTTTGCACTACCAGCATACAGGAACCCTCTAATGCCTGTCCCTTTTACTAAAACACAACATCTGAAAATGTTAGAAACAGCATTAAAACCACGCATTAGAAGACAGCATTAAAAGAGAGTCCACAGTAAACCTCATCACCTCCCTATAGAGATGGCCAAATGATTTTACATATAGCTACTTCAAGGATATATTTTAGCTGTTGTACAGCTACCATCAAACCCTAAGGACCGGAAATGTCCCTAGGCAGAGCCAGTCCGTAAGGTTTGCCTCTGTATTTGCCCTCACAGATGATGCTGAGCAGCAGAGTGGGACATTAATTACTGCAATCTGCTGACAGTTTCTTTTAAGGAACAATGACATCATGATTCAAGATCTTTACTTATGTTACAATCCTGATTCCATCCTTGCAATTTACTACACTTTTTTTACACTTCTCAAATTTTTATACTTGGATAAAGCACTTCATAGCCTTAGTTTATGTGATATTATTTGTAGTTCTAAACAAAACAAGAAAATAAAGCCTACAAAAATAAGAACAGCTTTTGCCTCAGCTTTCTCTCATGTCAGTATTAACTGGAGACAATTAAAATTTTAGAAATCTCTTTGTCTGGTAACCTTACTTGTTATCAAAGTGAATGACTGTTTAAATGTCTTGGATGTATTTAATCCTGAAACATTTTTATAGGAAATATTTCTAACCTGCCTGCTTAAAGATGTAAAATTTCAGCCACAGTGACAGCAGGCAGTCCTGCCTCATGTTGTGAACTACATTGTAAACAACTCTGAGTCACAGCATCCAGTACTTATTTTCAAATTGGACAGAGGCTGTTGGTCACCAAAGGAGGTCCCTCTGGCTGCTCAGGATGTTGCAGAGCAGTACCTGATCTTTGGTAGAACACTCTCTTGACTGGTTTGGACTGAGCAGCGGTCAGGTGCCATCTCTTTCATTCCTACTTTCTTTGCATGTGTTTTTTGGCACAAGCAATGTACGTTTGACTGCCTTGATAATGAGTACTTTGCAGGTCACATTCCTAAATCCTGAAACTGGGACAGTAGAGGTGCACGATGGCCAGGTGCTGTGGGAGCTGCAAAGACAATGCGTCTGTGAAAGATAACAGAACTTCAGAAGAAGTTTGAAGCCCAGGACAGCCACACCTGACAAAAAAACCCACAAAATGGACAGGTCCAAATCACAGGAACATGATGCCTGACTCAGCTCCTTCTCTTGGAATTTGATTCGGTCCTCATCACCTCTCCAATTTCTCTTTTCTTCAATCCTATCTGCTTCTGATTTTGTGACCATGTGCAATTTCAATGCCTAATTGGCCCCTTGGCTTAAAGAGTATGTCCTTCCCATTTCTTTCTCTGTTCTCCTTTTCCCCGTGAGGGTTTTCAATCCTTCAATCCCTTTTTTTTTTTTTCCACAAAAAAGAATCAACAAACAAACCTATTTCTTTGAGCCTAGCCAATCTCCAGCAAAATCAGGCCAAGTTGGTCTATGCAAACAACCTCCAGCAAAAGAATATTTGCTGTGTAATCAGGTATAAGCATGACCTGATGATGCAAAAATTGATGTCAGAAAAGCTTGCAAGATCCTTGAGCAGCCTTTACTGCCTGACACTGGTGCCAGGGCAACATCCAGGGCCCACAAGAGGTGATCAGAAATCACACACCTGTATGTAGATAGGACTCCTGGACTATCCGTTTTCTTCTCTGTCATCTGTTCAATGTTGCCTCTGTTCCTGCAAGTCTCCCAAGCCAAAACAAGCATGGGGTGAGGGCAGGGCATGTCCTTTTCAAAGTCATATTAACAAAAATGATGCCCATCTGCTCAGAAGGTATGCTTTGGAGCATGATGTATAGAGGCAACAGTGCTGTCATTGTGCCAAAGCTTGGTCTTTATTCCCTCTGACTCACAAAATAAAATCACTCTTGTAAACATAAACTGTAATTTTATAAAACAATCCTTTTAGCAGAGCCCTGAGACAGACCAATCTCTTGTAGAGCTAAACTTACCAAACAAGGAATGGCTCTCGGTGCCTGGCAGAAGCTAGAAGCTCTTTCCTCTATGCAGCACTTCTCTGATAGCAGTAATAGCAGACTGACAAGACAGGAACAATATGTCAGGCTGCAAGTTCTTTGGTTAACCTTACCCTCTGGGTTAAAACACTGGTATGGAAAAAGTTACATCAAGAAAAAAAATCCATCTCGGTCCGTGTTTTTGTTGAAGTGTATAGCTAAAGTGACAGAGAAGTACTGACAGACACTGTCCCTATGCAAAGACATTCTGCTGACACAGATCTGATGACATTGATAAAACAGAGACAGGTTTGTGGCATAAGCAATGGCTTTATATTGGCAGAGTGACACTCAAAAAAACATAATCTTATGTGTGTTGTACCAGACTATACAGGAAAAGCATTTTTTTTTGCAGAACTTTTACTATCTAAGGCCTTAGTCCTACAGTTTAATTTATTCATGCAGACGGAAAATTCCCTTTAGTGATCATGGCAGTTTTCTTTGTTAACAGGGTGAACAGTCCCAGATAATGTAGCAAAAGCAGATACTATTAAGGGTAGCAGATTTTTGTGCTCCCACCTGGGACTCCATTTTTAAGGACCTTGCCTTACATGAAAGCAGAGCTTTGAGACATAGCCACCATTTGTTCAGCAACAGACTGTTTATGGTACTTGAGAATATCATGTCATTGCTGTAGAAAACTGTAAGGTGTTCTCTCCAAGGAGTTAACAGTGCTTTTGGGAACAAAATGCTGGAGACAACACAGCATTTCATTCCATCACTTTGGAGATTTAGTAGTCATAGGAGAACCAAGACCAAACAAACCATGCAATTTAATTCCCCCATTCTTTTCCCTGTATCCCAGGTATACTCCAGCTTCTAAGACATCTGTGAGGTTATGAATCAACACAGATAATCCCATCCTTCACATGTATAGACACGTTCTCAGTAACAGAGTGGCAAATCAGTGCAAATGAATCTATTGATCCCTTTCACAATTCAGTCACAAATCAATTTAGTGTAAGATTTATGTGATGTTGAGAACAGCAGTTGTAGCTTGAGCAATGATATAATTAGGGATGCTCCAAGTGTTTGGGGGGAAATGAAAGGGTAGTGTTTCTCTTAACAAACAGTAAAAAGGCACCAATGGAGCAATAATGTTTTTATTGTCTGCATAGTTCCAGTGACCTAACTGTTTTAGCCATAAATGGTCTTTAAGATCTAGTAGTTTGCAATGAAACAAATCATTACTGCAATGGGCCATGTCATCACTAGAAACAGAGGAGCTTTTTTTCTCATTAAAATTGGCCACAGGCAAACATCTCCCACACACTGTGCGGTTTGAAATCTGTAATATTATAGAGGCCAAAAAGTAAAGCAAAGTCAATCTAACCATATTATGAGAAGAGGTGACACGTCCAAAAGGAAACTCTCTCCAAGCAACCAATCACACACTGCCATAAGCAGGAGGTGGCACTGTGGCAAACTGTTATGAGACAAAAGGAAACTCAATTCTAATACTTGTGTTGTGCCCTCATGAGACACCACCTTGAGTACTGCACCCAGCTCTGGAGCCCTCAGCACAGGAATGACATCAACCTGGAGCAAGTCCAAATAAGTGCCACAAAGATGATTAGAAGGATGGAGCACATCTTCTTCAAGGAAAGTCTAAGTGCAGTGGTATTGTTCAGCCTGGAGTAGAGCAGGGTTTGGGCTGACATAATTGTGGACTTCCAGTACCAGGAGAGAGCCTACAAGAAAGATGGAGAAGACTTTTTACAAGAGCATGTAATGATAGGGCAAGAGGGAATGGCTTCAAAGTGAGAGTGGGCTTAGATCAGATATTATGAAGAAATTCTTTACTGTGAGGGTGGTGAGGCACCTGGAATAGATGACCCAAAGAAGCTGTGGATATTCTATCCCTGGATATGTTCAAGGCCAGGTTAGATTGACAACCTGACCTAATAGAATGTGTCCCTACCCCTCAGTAGAGGGGTGGGAAGTAGATGATCTTTAAGGTCCCTTCCAACTCTCCATTCTATGATTCAATGATTTATCCATGCAGGTATACTTTCACTTGTCCTGCCACTTAGCTATGTAGAAATAAGGATAACTTCAGTTATCTTGCACTCTTGGAAATTAACATATGAAAATACTTCCACTGCGGTACAAAGGCACATGACTCCTGCTTCTTTCTGTTTACCCCCTTAGTAATTCAAATCCCCCATTTCCTTTGACTAGATCAGAATTTTTCAAAGCTCCACAAATCAGGACACACAGAGTGCATCAACCTTTACCCTCACAAGAACACCCCATCCCCATCTCTTCTCCAAAGCCAGCACAAAATGAGTGGGATTCACCTTCCGCACCTTCCCCATTACTGATGTATTCCAGGGGTTTTATCACTTACTGTACTTGAAGCCAATGAATTGTGTTTATGGAGTGTTAGAAAACAGATCAATATATTGTGTTACCCTGGAAAAATATTGCCTAGTGAAAGAAGACACTGTTACTCAGTCATTGTGCACAGCCATTTCAAAATGTTTCTTACAAACTGGAAGGGTCAAGGTATCCCAGTGGTAGCAAATATTTCATTCAGGACCTGCATTATTTTCAACAAAATTTTTCTGTCAACTTTAAGCTCTTCTCTACTACACGTAGCACTCTTAATATTTTAAAGAATGATTGGCCACAGCTGATAAGAAATCAATTATTTTGGCATTGTTTAAATCTGAGATTTTTGAGTTTTGGGGTTTTTTTCCAGACCTTTTTGATGCCTGTGTATTTATTATATGCATGCAAAAATGGGAAAAGATATTTAAATAATTGGCCTTTCTAAGTAATCATGTAACAATGGGGTTTGTGGGGGCTTTTCTGCACAAGACGAGCTTTAGTCTTAGTTTTTATTTTTATCTAGTAGGTAAGGCCTGACATTGTTAGATAAGTTAGCATCTCACAGATAGCTATAGATTGTATTTTGGCTTATCAGAAACATGATAAAAAGGAGGCAGGCGCTCTTTGAAGCCTTATCTCTTTTTAAATCATGTTGCTCTAATCCCCAAGCTTCATATTTACAAACATATTTGTAAATTATATTCATTAACAGTTTAATATTATACTCAATATAATATATAGTAGCTAACATCACAATAGTAATGTAAGATTATCTGTTATCAGTGATAATAAACAAGAATTCTGCAAACATTCACGAAAACAGCTTGACTGCCTTGTTGTACAAGAATACCCGATGCAATGACAGGCCTATTCCCTTGCTTACTACCATATGGTAAATCACATTAACGTTAAAATGAAGCTTCTTTAGGTGAAGCTTGTAATCATAATTGCAGTGAAGTAAACCATGAAGTGTTTAGTTCTATGTTACACTGCAAAAACCGTTAGCTAGGTGTCTCCAAAAGCATAAGAAGTTTATTTTATAATGACTTTCTGGAAAAAATATCCATGGCATTAAGAGCAAATAATAGAATTGTTTACATACATGAAACTCCAGAAAATGGAAAGACAGACTGTATATCACAACAACCAGACTTTCTTTCCATTAAATCTTTGAAATCCCTAAATTCTCCCTTATTATACTCAAAAATTATACTTTGAGCAAAATGTACCACAAGAAACACCTGAGACACTTTGACCTTGCTTTTGGAATGTACCTTTCCTCTTTATTTTTCTGACCAACGTTATGTTTTCAAGATAATCGAAAAATTTTTTGAATATTTGAAAAATAGCACTCTCCCACCAATAGCTTGAAAGCTCAATTATTTTCTAGGAAGAACAAAAAAATAAATGTAGGAGCTAAGTCTGAATAGCTTTCAGCAAGCTGTGTGCCAGATTTCAAGGCAGTGGAACAGCTACATTTATAGACTCATCCTCCCTTAAAGAGTACGAAGTTCACAAAAATAGAAAAATTACATCATATTCTCCTGCATCATTCTCTCACTGTTTTCTGCATTTTCATATTCCCATGTCTATTAAAAATGGCATATGGAGTATGAAAACATATTCATCTATTTGCCATGAATCTTCTCAGGTTAAATACATACCTTTTTCTGCCAGCATTAGAGAAATGACTTATAATTAGTAATAGCAAGTAAAAAGAGATCTGACAGAACTTATTTTTGTCTTGATTGCAACCTTCCAGTAGCATCTGTAATACAATAGTTCATCTGCTTACTCTTGGGAGAGTTTCACATTACCTTTGCCCATTTTCTGGTGTCCTCTGGATAACATTTGAAACACTGCAACTTCTTCATCAATCTCCATGCAAGCCAAGGAGTTCCCACAAGAAACACATGATTTAGGGAGAGCTTTTAAAATTCTTATCCAGAATTGCAAAACCTGTGCTTATTTGCCAAACAAGCAAGATGCACCTGGCTTGGGAAAACTCCAGTCTTGCTTGAAGATTTAATGTCCAAGTTGTCCAGTGCCATGAATTATCACTCATTGCAGCGGAGAATCCTGTCCAGAGCCATCACTGCTTCCTCACCATTAATTTTCACACGCAGCCACCATAGCCCAGAGCAGCCCAAAGGCTCCCTTGAGCTGGAGTCAGTGTCCGTGGGGCTGCAATCCAGCCAACCCCAATCCCACACAGCCCCAGCCCAGGATGTGTCTCAGGATAACCTGAAAAGGCAAAGGAGATGCAGAAGTGGTGGAGCAGGTGCTCCCTGAGGAAGCCTTTATGCTCAGGAAGATCCAACATAGCTACTTCCTTTCCCTTCAGGCCCTGGCCCTAGTAAGAGAGATTGGAGGCAACCAAATAATGGCTTCAGCAGTAATAGCACAGCACTAAAGATGTTATTGGACATTTTCACACATATTTTTAATTTTCAGAATGCTTTAACAACTGGAATAATGAAGTTAATACTCTGGAAGAAGCTACAAGGGTATAACTTGTACAGGTGTAAATTTTACTATACTGTCATTCTTGCTTATGTCTCCTAGGGTTTTTTAATGAAACACACCAGTGTTTGTTTGACTGACGTGCACTGCATTCATTTTTCAAAAGATAATATTTAGAGGATATTGTCTCATAAAAACCATCCAGTGAAACTTAAGCAAAGTGTTTTTAAAACTACCATTCTGGTCACAATTTCATACTCTTATCAGAGATGATCACAAATTCATATATTATACCTTAATCTCTGCAGAGAGATGAGAAAATAGACCCTCTCATGTAACAAACTATCCCTCACTAGATGAGTAATGTAAATGGCTCAGACATATTAACACCTGCATAGGGATCCACGCTGGTTGAATTTTATTCCTACATATTTATATTTTTGGAAGAAGAATCTGGAACAGAGAACAGAGTTTACCCTCCCACTAAATCCAGTATTAACTTTAACATTGTTAACAGATTGAAATCTGAGCAGCATCTCAAATCTGACGGGGGTATAATTCCCTCCTGAAGTGCTACACAAAAGAATAATCTCTACCAAAACAGGCAAAATGAAGTACAGAAGGAAAAGGCAATCCTATATGTAAAAAATGCTAGGCTAGAATACTCTCAGCTATACCTTGTTAGCGTTTTAAATAAACCTAAACATGTTTTCATGTGTATGTCATATTTAATCTGACTTTCCTCCTGGTGTTCTTCCTACCACGTGCTCCCTTTCATGAGACTATGAATGACTCAGCTAATACTCTGAAAACCTCTGGTTTTCTCTGCTCTTCTCAGTGGCTAGCACTATCTGGTCTGTCCAGGCTACAACAAACCAGTACTATGGATTTTCCTCTCTTTGTAGACAGGATCGAGACACTCAAACCCAGCTCCCATTGCACTGGGGAGAATGTAGCACTGCCTGGGTGCACAGTGCCATTGCCCGGGATTTGCCCTCTCCCGATCTTTCATATCAAGAGGTTTTGCACAGAGAAATATAACTCAGCGTAGTTCCTGGGTCTACCATATCAAGAGCTTTGATTCTTGATGTGCATATGAACGATTTTGTCAAAGACTCTAAGCCAGTTTTCCCTGGAAGACAGACCTTTTTCTTCATGACTGAATTGTGCTTTAAATTAATATTAATCTTCATTACGGGTTGCCTAATCTTGCTCCCATTTCTATGTGTGTAACAATGGTTTTAACACATTGCTTGCTAACTTTCTTTTAAATTTGTATCAGAGGAGAATGGTGTGAATTATGCCTTTGACAGAAATGTTTAAAAACCATATGAGGTATGTTGCTGCTTTATAAAGCCTGGAGCATTTATTGATGCCTTAATTTACTCTACGTTAACAAACATATATTTTTGTGGCTTTAGCATCAAACTCGGTGTACAGCTAACATTACATCATGATTTGCTTTCCAAAACTTAATAGCCTTTTAGTCAAAGAAGTGCTGTCCATATGATTAATGCAATGGTATGTCTTTTATGGTATGAGTGCTCAGGTAACACAGCTGTCAGGACTCCTACTTTTTCAATGCTGCTCTTGGGACCAGACATCTGGATCCTCTTCTTCATTTTTAGTAACTCACAGCCAACAAAAGTTTCTCACTGTGACATAAAAATAGGATAAATACCTGAGTTAGCATAAGAACAGCAGGAAAAAACCCAAAGACTAGACCAAAAGGTATTTGTTACTTTACCTCTGTAGGTAGTAGCAAAAACCTGAAAGGACAGCAGAGTAAATTTTTTCACCAAAGTTCCATAAAACTGTCAGTGCAAAACAAGACAGAGCTATCCTAGTGACTTAAACGCACCCAAAATATCCATAAATTCAAAGCATTTCCAAGAACCCTCAGTCTGCACTTGCACTCTTGATTCCCTGAAAAAATTACCTGAATTTAGCACTGAGTTTAGCTGACTCCGATGTAAATGTCCACAACACACATGGCACTTGAGTCCTACCAGTGCCGTACTGCCACAGCAACGCAACAGTGCACACGGTGTTCCCATTTCTGAGGGTAGATACCAGGAACCTGAGTGAGCCACACAGTAATTGTTTTTGTATTGAATCATGCGACTGCTTCTCCGCCTTTTTGTGGCCCTGTGTGGGTGTGTTTCTAGCCTGCCAACACAACAAATTAAAATATTTCTGATTGCACATGCTTTTCTTCTCTGTTCTGGCCGCTGTTATGTATAACCCGCTAACTTTTCTATTAATAAAAGATGGTTCTAATAGAAATACAAAACAAAACCTGTCAGGGAAGAAGCTCCTTGTTCCCATAGCTCAGTGATAAGAGGACTGATCGAGACCATTATGCAGGATGGATGAAAAGATGAAACAGAGGATACAGGCTGAGGTCACTTTGGTTTCTTTGAGGTGGTCTGGCAATTCATCGCTGCATCTTAGACATGACCTAGGAAGTGTCAGACGAGGTGAGGGATGAGAAAGAAAGAGAGGTGATTCTTCATAAACTAGCTATAATCAGAGTTGGTAACTCCTTGTCACTGGTTGTTGTTGATGTTAATAATAGCCATTGATCAAGAGCAGAACCATAGCCAGTACCATGGAGAAGGAAACCTGCTGAGGTTACTGACTGCAGAGGGACTACTTCAAGCTTCATATATGCATGCTGCCTCAGGCACTGTCTTTAGGCCAATGGGTCATATTCTGACCCACTGCAGCCCTCTTCACACACTTGTGTACGATTAGTCTTTAAAGACAGGCAGCCTACAAGTAATGGGTTTTTATTATTCTTACTAAGATCTAGAGTATGTGACATTATAATGGTACTTGAAACATTTTGCACTGGTTGGGCTCATAAGTCTTCTCAGATCCTGGCTAGCCCATGGAGAATTAGGATACCATTTTCTGGTAGGCAACAGGAATTGCATGCCCAATTTCCATGTACTCTGAAAAGAAAATGTGCTTCTTAGTGTTTGCACATACAGACATCTTGCCAAGTACATCAGCAGTTGCTTGAGTCACGGCATCTGCTGAGTTTCTGAATCATGCTCTTAACCTTGAATGTAGTAAGACATTGGAAACAGCTCCTGGTAAGTGCTTCAGCTATTATGTATTTACATAACACAGAGAGCGTTAGATACGCAACAGTCATAAGTGCTTCATTAAAAGAATCATACTCCCCATCCAAAATACATGGACCAGGACTGAAAAGGGGCTGGTACATTCACTGGTCCCCCAGTGTAAAGGTAGTTTTTTAAAAACAGGGTAATCACATTTTCTTTCCCCAAAAACCATACCACTATACATTTTTAGTTTATTCATTGAAAGATTTCAAACATTTACCTAATGCAATTCCTCTGGTGCTTTTTGCACTTTGCAGTATTAGCTGTGATAGGCAGGGCCACTGTGCTGAAGGACTTCAGGGGCTGAAGGGTTGGGCTGACAGCAACATTGGGAAGTACAGCAAAGGCCAATGCAACATCCTGCCCTGTGGAAGCAATCAGGACATGCAACTGTATGGGCTGGGGAGATCAGCTGGCTGAAGAGCAGCTCCACAGAAAAGGACTTGCAGGTCTCATAGAACACAAATGGAAGATGCCAGGAATGTGCATTTGTCCAATTAGATGTTAAGAGATTTTGCATCATATTGTTGGTCAAATACAGGTTCTTGATGCCTGCAAAAGTTGTGCAATATCTGTCCTTAAATTTATTCCAAACACAGAGTACCTGCTCTAAGCTGACTATGTTTTGAGCAGGCAAGTAGATGTCCACACAGTTGATATCCAGAGGTGACTTCCAACCTGAATTAAAGGGTTATTCAGTTATTTCTCCCCAAAGACAATACATTTGATTACCTTCTAAATAATGCCCCATTTAGGACAAGACAATTGTGCTCCCTCTTTCCACTGTAAGCCCACTAAATTGTTGCTAACAATAAAAAAAACCATAAAATTAAACTGTCTACAATTATAAACCAGATGTATGTACTCAGACCTCAGTGCTGTTAATCAAGGTCTGGAACAAACAGAACAGACTTTCACTGCTAACTCCAGCAGCAGCCAACAGCAGGTGCTCAGGGAAATATCAAGCACTCAGTCTTGCGTTTAGCATTGGATCCAACAAGTGGCTGGAATGAGACACCCATCATCACAGGACCTCTACCCAGGAATGGCTCGAAGCTTAAGAAATAACTACATAAAAGTGAAGTGAAATCTTCAGCAACAGCTAGTTCTTTAAAATCGGCTAAAATACTGGGGTGAGTGATTTCTAGAAAGACCAGACAACCATCTTTGACTTTCATCTTCCTGGAGGTATATCTCAGAGATTTGTTTAAAAAATAAGTAAAGCAGAATAACTGTTCCACTGAACACCTTCTTTACATCCAGCAATCAGTCCTTGGAATTTATTGCTAGATGCAAAAAAAGGTGTTTAGTGGAACAGTTATTCTGAACCAGAAGTCTCATCTGGATCACTGTACTCAAAAAGGCAACCAACATGTAATATTTTCTTTATCCTTTTTTGCTATTTTTTAAATGTACTTGCTCTTATAGCTCCCAAAAATTTCATATCAAAGTGTTCCACAGTTTAATTTCACAGCAGGCAAAAAAGTATCTTTTTCTTGCTCCAGTGTAAGAAGTTTTGACTGAGGATTTTGTTATGTGCTCTGCAGGTTTTGTACTCTGATTGCACAACACATGCAAAGAGTTACGGGATGACTCTCAGCTCTTTCTGTGTCTCTTGCTCCCTACACAACAGCATCACACACACTCTCTCTCACCCATAATATTTCTAAAGACACGTCTGAGTTTGTGGGTTGAATAATTATTTTACTCTGTGACTGACCCAGTCTAAGTGAACAGAAAAGCCACATGGGAATGGAAAGTCTGATCAGAAATATTGCTGGCTGGTATCGTTGAGAAAGAACGTGCTGCTATCTGCAACAACAGGTGTAAGGGGAAGCCACAGAAAACTCATTTTACACTCCAGCTGACTGCCTGCGGCATACCAAAATCGAACATGTGAATTCCCCATGAATAAAATATATTCATAAATGTTATTTTGTTCTGAGTTGTCACTTCCTACCCGAAGGGGTGAAGGCAAACAGTACTGCTGTGGACAGCAGCATAACCTGTAGCAAGCCAATAACTTTTAACACAGAAGGCGACTTCCTTTTTAAATGTTTGACCTCTGTAGTTGAAGAATTTTATCCTTTAGTTTCATATTATTTTTTAAATTATAAGAAGCATTGGAGCACACACAAAAACCTGACTGCACAAAATCTATACAAGAGCATTAGATTTAGATATAGTCTTTTCAGGATTATAGACACCCTCTGGTTTAATCCCTGCGCCAAAAAGGATGATTTGTGAATTAGTGTGTCATTAAAATATGTAAGTCTGTAGCCCCTAGCAAAAAAACAGATACACCATCCATGTGCTTTCAGACCTTTCTATACATTGAAGACTTTAGCCTGCAGAGTGTCATCCCAATAATATTTCACTGTCTATTCAGGCACTACTCAGTATTCCTGATTTTACACCACAAGGGAGAAAGTAAACACATAAATTTTGTACACAGATCTCTGTGTACAGCTTTTTTTTTTTTCGCCTTTTTTTTTTTACCACATTATGACCTCTTGTTTTAATGTAAAAAAGACTATGTAATAATTCCATTTACCCATGTTCCCATTTTACAGGCTCCTTCAGGAGCTGGTTCATTCAAATAAAAAATTCAAGTCTGATCTTCCCATAATTGTGTTATGTTTGAACTATTTTCAAGAGGTTTACTTCCTTTATGTGCTATGAATAATTCCAGTGTTCAGAGACTTTGCAGCTGTTCAAACTGCAGCTCATCTTTGAGTAGCTTTGCCAAAATTTAGACACACACTTATGCATGTGTGTGCATAAACACATACACAAACTCTTGACAAGCAGAGTGGTAAAATATGGAAAATCTAATCAATATAAAAACTATTCCTAGGAATAAATGCTTTGTCATGTTTGGCATGCCAAGTTAGCCAATTTGGAATTTTAAAGAAATAATGAATCCACTGGAAGAAAAAACCTGAACACTGAAAGTTTAGCTCTGCTGGACTGGTTTCTACAAGACTTCCTGTCTATCAGCATCTTTCTTTCTGGTGCCTCCAAATCTAACTTGAAGCAATGCTTCCCCCACTAGTAATAGAGGCCACGGATAAACCCCATTTATGTGGGCAAAGTAGCAGAATGGGAAAGGCAGAAGAAAGCATGATTTCTAAAGAAGAGTTCAGTAATTTAGAGGCAATAAATAGCAAAAAGTCCTAAAGTCCTAAAGTCAAGCACTTGTGACTGGACTTTACTTCCTCTACAAGAGTTTACTTCAGCTCATGCCTACATTTCTCCTTTTCAATACTTTTCACCATAATTTTTTTGTTTCCAGTCTATTCTTTATAATCCTTACTTGGAAATGGCTTTTCATTCCCACTCTCTCTCCAACCACCTTCCTGTCATCTGCACATAAATAATGCAACCGAACAGGGATGTAAAGTCTGACTAAATTAAATTTAAAACAAAGAAGACTACAAACTCAGAAATCTGAAATCAGAAAACCTGCTCAAAAGCAAAATTCCACAGTGGAATTCCAATTTAACTTTCATACCCTCTTACATTTGTGAGGAGCTAAGCCTGGGTACAGAGTGATGCTTCACGAACCTCTGACTGCAGAACAAGATCTCCCCAGCTCACAGTAGCTTAACAATCCATATGGGCAAAATATTGGCAACTGTCTAATAAAAATACTAATCCATTGATGCTAATTCCGTGCTATCATTGTAAAATGACCAGTTGGGGAGAAGCTGGAGTGTTTCACCAGCTATTATTGCAAGCCTCAGCAGAAGAATGACTTTTAGTTTGTGAGCTACAAGTTGAATCTGCAATCCTGACTTCTCTGTAATTAAGGAAGAAGCAAATAACTTGTAACTGATTGCTTGCTACCATGTGCCATTTGGAGCCTCGTTAATACTTACTATTCAGAAACACATTTCACTATTTGCATTTTTAACTGAAATTTATATTGATGGGAAATGACCAATCACTCCCTTGCTGTACACAGTAGACGAGTATTTTTAAAAGAATGTTAGAGAATAAACAGAATAAAAATACCCATTTATTGGCTGAACTCATTGTCTTGTTCCAGACAAAAACTCCTTCTAATCAAGTCTATACGGTGTCCAGCACAAAAAAAAAATTCAAAATCTGGTTGAAGCCTTTGCGTGCTCTAGCACTGTTAATAGGAAACTACAATAATAGTCAGTAAAATGAGAAAATTAAGTTCTGCATGATTCACTTTTGGAAAGGAAATTTGTACCTTGAACTTTCATAAAGGAGAAGTATTCAGTGTACAAATCAATCTCTAGCCAGAGGGAAAGAAACAGTAACTCATCAGAGAATCCTCACACTCGGGCTAAAAACTCATGAGTGTCTGAAACGGAGCTCCTTAAACACAGGTTGCTTTGCCTGGACAGGGAAAGCAAATTATTTAAATGCCACACTCTTGTGCCACCATCTGTCACGAAGCCAGTAAAGAAGTGTCCAGCTAAATTATGCTAACAATTTCTGAATGATCTGTAGCAGATGCATGCTTTGTGGAGTTGCTGAGGGTATAAATAATGGGCAAAATCCTGCTCCTCTTACTTTCATAAATAGCTCTATTTTAAGACAAAAGTGTTGTTTACTTTCTGTTATTGCCTTGGACTATGCAAATTCATTCTGTTCTGTTGCTTTACACAAGCTTACACATTTTTACATTCTGCAACATTTTTAAAACCAGATAAAGTGTGGTAGATAATATGCAAGACATGAGGTTTGATTTTGTTTTTATCTCTATGGAGGCTACAGCTAGCTCGCTTTCATAGGTCACTGCCTTTGAATTCCGTAAGTGTTCTGCACAGTGACTGCCTTACATCAGCTATTACAATAACACCTAGCAAAGAAAATAAGATCTGAGCTGTTAGAACAAGCAGCAAAATACAAGTTGCCTTGAAAACCAAGCATATTAAATATGCAGACCGTAGAGGCCGCTCACCCAACCATTTTAACAGCGTGACAACAGGGACTAGGATTATTATAGTATCATTCTGGTACACGGTGTTATCTTCAATTGCACTTTTCTGACCCAGATATTTTCAGTGTGCCTCTTAATGGGGAAAGCTCGTGGAAACAACCAGAAGAGGTCCTCATTCATACAGTGATGTCATGTTAATTTTTGTGCTTTTCAAATTCAGATGCAGCTGTTCTGACACACAGTTTCTCGGGAGTTCAGGAAAGGTAGAGGAAAACAGCCTGTTTCCATATCAGGGGATATTCAGAAACTTTGAAAACCTTCCTGATAGGTAGTACTTGATAGGAAAACACCTCATGGATGAGTAGAATTGGTCCACTACAGGGAACTATCTCAATTTCTTCTTATTCTTGAACACTGAAGACTGCAGGACACTGAGGATTTTTTGCCACAAGAGGTTGCCTCTCATCTCCTTGCCACGTTTGCACAGCACCATAAGCAAGAGGGAGAGCCCACAAAGGAAGAGCTAGAGATCCCACTCAGAAACAGCAAACAAAGAAATTCACCCAGAGCAAAGTATCGTTAGCTCTGTGCAGCAAATGGGCTCTGAAGCTGGAATTGCTACATGTGAAGGAGCATCAAGTCAGTGTGGATAAGGGGTGGGGGATAAAAATCAAACTTGGTGTTCTGGAGGGTGTACATTTTGAATACTGAGGGTAATTCCACTTATTTCATCTTGAAAAGGACATAGTAGACTTCCATAACAGTAAGAAAAGCACAACAAAAATTATCAGAGACATGGAGAAAACTGTTTGTGTGAAGAGAGATTAAAATAACAGTCTTTATTTTAGAAAGCAACCCCTATTGACAAAATCTTCATATGAAAAATAGTGAGAAACTATTCTTTATTTGTACCTCATACCAGGATTAAATTTTTTTTAAAAATAAGAAAGAGAAAAAAAATCACTTATTTTAAATTATTCTTTTAAACACACTGCATTTCAATCAGGTTTGGAACATAATAGTGCCACATTGAGGCCAAATTAATAAAAGAGTGCCGAAAGACTGGTGGAAAATACATCCTTCAGGCTGTTTGATAATTATAATTTGAAACCAGTTCAAGCAGACCCTGACAGCTGTTTGCTGGAGCATGAAAGGGACACAGTATTAGGTCCATATCTCCCACTCCTTGCCAAGAAGCCTCACCAAAGTGTCAAGATTCAAGGCTAGACAAGTCTTTGGCCTGACCCCATGCAACAGTTTCCTGTCTACACACAGCAACCCAGCCCTTATCTGTTGACAGAATAGGTGAATAGCTATAAATTTGGTAGAACCTGAATGGTGCATCTCTGTCAGGTCCCATTACCTACAAAATAGTAAATAAAAAGACAGAAAATAAACAGAGCATGAAGTACTGAGGTGGGTGAGGGAGAGGGAAAGGACAATAAAACTGTAACTTTTATGAAGATATTTTAGGTACTGATTTTGTTCAGCAAGTTTGGAGCCTTGCAACCTTCTGCCAAATGAAATCTGACAGCAAGAGGAAAAGAAAAACAGTGGCATTCTTCAGGGTTTTCTATGGATTTTTTAGCATCCATACTTATTTGCACTAATGACTAGCAGATTATTCATACTGCTTCAAATCATAGTAAGAGAAGGAATTCCATTATGATTTGAAAGGAAGAGTGCTTATCCATTCACACTGCATCAGGAGGGGGGAGGTCTGACTTCAAGCTTATTTCACAACATTCCTGGTGTTAATTAATAACATCTGAGCCCCCAAATAATGATCCATGCTGCCAGACACTTGCATCTCTTCATAAACATAACTGCTAGAATATATTCATGTATTGAACAGGGATATACTGTCTGAATACATTGTATAGTTCAATAATTAAGGAAAACATATTTTTTTTTTAAAAAAGCTGAAAAGTGGCTGAAGCTGGGAAACAACTCACTTTTAGGTGCATGAATCCAACAGATCATCATCTGGGAAAGACAAACATTTTAAAGGTAACCTGAGACTTGTAACTGCCCTAGATTTGGTATGTTTCTTAGTACCTAAATATATAAAACATTAATATTTTTATGGTGATTATTTTCTTAGATCCATTTTATAAAATGCACTCTGTTTTTCTGCCTTTACTGAAAACATATTGGTCCAACACTTACCTATTTCAATTAGCTGGTTATCTATTTTTTCAATTGGTTACCCAATTTTTGCTTCAGCATATTTAGATAGAATCACTGAAATAAGGATTTTTACCTACTCTTTGGCTCATATTGAGCTCCTTTTTTAATTATTCCAAGGAATTTTTCTCGTTATTGAAAAGAAATTCAAGTTTCTCATCTTCCACATCTAATTCTCTGCATAACTCTTCTTAAGACTCTTCTTATTTCTTACCCCTAACATGCCACAAGATAGCAGACTCAGAAAAGAATTTTCTCATGAGTCACCTGCAATTCTCTTGCCAAAGTCCTATATGAAAATTGAGGGCAATTTCCTGCAGAGCTCCCCTGACAGGTGGGCTCATTTGAAACTTGAACTGTTAATGATTTCTTTCTATCAGCCACTCAACTGCTTATTCATTTAAGTTTCTGCAAATCCTTACAAGTGTTCAAGTGGGAACATAAAGGCATTTTGTTCCTTATAAGAACTTATGAGAACTACAAACATCTCCCCTCAGGTTGGCAGGAAGATTTGGTTATTGCTGAGACCTATTTTTCTTTTCTGAAATTTTCTACCTTTTTTACAGACAAAAGCAGATTTGATGTCAAGGAAAACAAAACAAAAAAGCCCCAACAAAATCAGCCAACCAACCAAAACAACAAAAATTTCTGCCTAGTAGACAAAGACTTTAATAAAATTTATGTAATATTTAAAGTGCAAAATGTATAGAAAAAAAATCTGATGGATTAAATAAGTATCAAAATTCCTTTAAAATTAATTCCTCTACAGTTAAGAAAACTTTAAAAATTAAGAATATCTGAATAACAGAAATTAACTCCTGAAAGTATGCTGAAAACTGAATGATAGTGTGAAGAGGGGAACAAGGAACTTGTGAAGATTTCTTTTGGGCTGGCAAACTCAAGCTGCACATTACTTAAATGTTACAATTCACTTTGTGCATTACATAAATGAACAAACAAACAATGACCTTGCTCCACCTGCCTCCCTACCAGCTGCTTGTATTACTTTTGCTCTCCTGTAGATCAGTTTTAACTAACTGTTCACCTGTAAGTTTTGGTAAAGACATAGTCCATAGACACATGGGTTCATACACCTTACATTTTAGTGACAATGTGTCTGAAAACAAGTTTTGAGTTTAGTAAAACCTGGAGAAAAGACTCAATTTTTAACCATGCAGATAATTTTGCCTGTGCAACCGAAACAAGTAGCAGTGAGGCAAGGAAGATTTGCATTCTGAAAGAACAAGAATATTACTTCTATACAAGAAAGAGTTAATAAGCATTTGATAAACAACTGTCCCAGCTTTATATTTCGAATTAGAATTAAGAAAATAGTGGGGAGTAGGATCTGAACATCACTTTCATAATCTCATGTCTTTCCAAATGCCTCTGGAATTGTACTTTCAAAGCACAAAGATCAATTTAAATCTTGTTTTGTTGCATTCTGTGTATTTGTTCAAATAAAACAAAGGATGGAAAATTCAACTAACCGCTGTAAAAAAATTTACTCATCATCTGTAAGAGATTTGAAATCTCATTTTGACAAGACAGTTATTCTGTGCAAACAAACAGCATGTTGTGAAAAGAAGGAAAGCAAAGAAATGCAAAAGCTATGTAATACCATTTCCCTTTGGTACTGAATGTTTTTTGCTGTCAGATTAGATTTCATCACATTTTTCTAAATCTACTGTTTACAATGAGAAACTACGTTGGCCATATTAAGACAAAAGTGCTGTGCACTTTGATGTGTGCTCAGTTACTACGAGAATATTTCACCCATTGAAACAAATATGTTTCTTATTTGCATTCAGGAAGAGCAGCTGTTTCTCATGCGTATTGAGACTAACTTTTCATTCTGATAATTCTACATTTTGATTCTAAAAATATGTGTCTCAGTCTTAATGTGAAAATAGCTACCAAAAATATCTTAATTATGTGACATTGCTTATACTACAGAAACTATGCTTAAAGAGTCTGCGCATGGCTGGGTGTGTTATTTGAGCTAATAATATTCTTCTTGGTGGTGTCACTATTGAAGTACACAATGCAATCCATTTAGGGTTTTTTAAGACACACATCGAAGAAGAAGTGTGTCCTAATGGCTGCCAGGGAAGCTTTGGTAAACCAGGTATGGTATAAAAAGGGCAGTCAATGTTCCACGTTACTTCGGAAGGCCATGCTCATTCTTCCAGACCAAAGAAAGTCATGGTTTTCATCTCAGGCAAAGGCTGCCCTGGCACCTAGAATGGCATCATCCACTTTCAATACCACACCCCTGCACAAAAAGATTTCTGAACTATGATAGTTTGCAGCATACTAATTTCTTTAACATGGAGGTAATAGATTTAAGTCTTGACCAGATCTGCACGGTTTTATACCAAAGATTACTAAAATTAATTAGGATCTAAATTAGTAAGACATATGATAGGGAAAGAAAACCCACCTCAAATGCTTCAATGCAGGCTAAAACTTTTATTTTGAGCCCTCAGGATCACAGATTATATTAATTCCTGAGAAAGTATCCTCTTTAAACTGTCCTCAGCAGTTATTAGTCTCTCTGTTCTTAAGTGCCACTGCTAATACAGATTCCACAGCCTCCCTCAGCAAAACTACTCCCATACTTCACTGTACTTTCTAACACACAGTACTTCCTCATGTCTAAAAATGTTCAAGGCTTCACACCTCTCTCATTACTCCTGTCTGGGTTCTCTGTCATTGCCCAGGGCTTGTCTGAAGCGCATCACCCCAACTTAGGTGACATAAAGTCTGAGATAGACCATTGTGAAAAGCTAAAGCATTTGACCTACATGAGTTTTTATGCCCGTAAGTATAACATCTATTTTATTGTTATAGAAGATTTTCAATGCTATATGTCGTTGCAAGGACCCACAAAGACTTCTGCAAGCAGATTTCACAAACCCCTGTCAAAAATAAGCAAGGTAGCAGACACTACCCCAGTTAGGGGAAGAGGGTTGGATTACATACAGATCCTTCCACCCCTTTTCTCCCTAACCACATTCCAGATGTTGAAGATCTGCTGTTAATTACACCCCTGCCATTTAAAGGGCTTCTATTCTCCCCTCATTTCCTGCATAGTTAATATGAGTATCCCCTATTCCATTGCTCACACGGCAGATGAAAATACAGAATATACCCAGACTCAGGAGCAGTCCCTGGTGAACCCCGCAAGATCAATTCTTTCAATTTGATCACAAGCTGCTGCTAACTACTATGACTGTACTTTCCCCAACCAGTCACACATTTGCTTTGTAGTGGATACCTCTGTGTTTCTTGGCTGTTTTGGAGACTGCCACCTGAGGCCATACCAAAAGCTTTATTAAAGACATGTTATTTAGAAGGTGTCTCACTTTTCTCTATTCCATGATGTCACAGGACATAATTAGGCTATTTTGGTAGGATTTATTCTTTTCAAGAGACACTTGCTGGTCTTGCTAGGTGGATCACTTATTTGTATTTCTCTGGGTTCAGAAGTTAAGCTGATTGCTCATTGATTTTCTGGTTCCTCCTCCCCTCTTACTTCTCTACTTCTCTCCTCTTTTCTCTTTAAAAACCATGATTACTGTTGTCCTTTATGTCTCCTGGAACCTCATCCACCCTCCACACCATCTTGAAGCAACAGGGACAGCCTCAGTTCCCTCGTTAAGTATTCCAGGGTGAGTTTCATCAGGCCCTGCCAATTCATAAGCATCGCTAACCTGTTTTTCCTGATGCTAGTTAGAGCACTTACCCATCTGTCACCGATGTTCATTGTGTTAGCCATCTGGCCCCATTTATCCTGGTAAGTGAAACTGAAACAAAAAGGCACTTAAACACTCCAGTTTCCCCAATATCCAATCATAGTTTTGGCTTTTCATTGGGATTTGTTCAGTACATCCTTTTCCTATCACTGCAATTTTAAAATGTTTGTTGTCATCTTTATTTCTCATGTTCATGCTGACTCTAGCAAGCCCTGGTATTTTCTGGTTTTCCCTATATATAAAGGAAATATATATATATATTTGTGTATATATGTGTGTGTGTTTATATATGCCCTATATATAAGTATATAAGAAAATATATATTTTTATATATATCTTATATATATATATCACATACAATTTTTTGGGGGGAGAAAAATAACCCAATCCTTCAGTATTAAATAGTAGCACAAATCAAATTAAGAAAATAAAAGTAATTTTAGAAAGATAGATTACTTCAAAACAATATTTTTAGTAAAACAAGTTAAATAAATAGTCCAGGTTAAAGTCAAATATTTTTCTGGTCAATTTGTTTGCTTTGCCAAAAAATAAACAAATAAACCACAAACAGGGAAATATCAGGATTTCCTGATGGAGTTTTTTACAAAGAAAATAGGCTATGAAACTGAGTTACAAGTTATCTGTCTCCAGTACTACCACTAACTCTCATTCCCAGAGTACAGAGCTTGCTACTACAGGAAAAAAAAGTACAGCTACAAAAAAAAAGAAAACTGTATGCCAGTCCATAAAAACTTCTCTCATGCAACCATGTCAGCTGCTGCTTGCTTAGATAAAAAGCAAAGAGACTTTTTTTCTGTATTTGGGGGGTTTTTTTTGTTAATATTTGGATTTTTAAGCCTACAATATGAACAGATGTCACTAGAAGATTTTGCAACACTGTAGTTTTGACCATAGACAGTTTGCCAGAAAACAGCAGGAGAAAGAAGAGTAATACTTCCAAAAACAATGTAAGACACTTTACAGATAGTAATTAAGGTCCAGTAATTCCTCAGAATTTAAAAGGAAAGTAGGCTTATATATAAAGACAGTAAGAAGACAGGAAGAAGGCCTTGTGCCCTTATTGTGGAAAGATAAGCAGACTAAAAGAAGAAACAGAGGATTAGGAAGATTCCTAAGATTTGCTGAGTTCATAAATTTATTGGATCTCAAAGCATATCTTTGCTCCAATATGAAGTATTCACAGAAGAAGACTGTGTTTGCCTTTACATCATAGGACTCCTGAAATCTTTGAATCATGAATGAACACCTCTAAAACATCTGGGTTTGTTTGCCCACAAGCTACTTTCTTGATACCAGTCATCCCCTGGACTGACATCAATCAACCTTTAAAACTATAGGTTCAAAGCCTGTGGTTTTGGGGTTTTTTTAAGTTCGTAATTCAAATGCACTTTTTATGTGAGAACATACTCAAAGAAATGTGCCTGTCAATGAAAACATACTTAGCAACCAGCATGGAACAGCTTCTCTAATATGAATTATACTTGATTCAGAGGAGATTCAGAGGCAAATTCATGCCATTTTTGTAGTCTAATACTATTTTCCTTTCCATTGAATACCTGTGTACTTCCCTCACAGCTTTACAGGAATTTTCCTTTGGGTCCTGCTGCATCTCCATAAGTTTGTCCCACCAAAAGTGTAGCAGGGAAGACCCACATTTACTTCTCCAAAAATCTGGAGTCTGATCATAACACCATGTCCTTCCAAAGCCTTGCGGTATGGCTGCCTTGGGTCAAGGCCAGTCCTCTCCTGTGGTTTCTACTCAGACTTAATTGCAGTTAGACCAGGTACTGATTTATCTGGACTTCTGACTTTTCTATATAACTCTTAAGTTGTTAGGGACCCACTGGGCAGTAATGGACCTCTTGGGTCGTCCTAGTCACCACATCTGGACCCGCTCTGCACTTCTAGTCTGGGTAGCGTGTGATGGCTCCATTTCTCAGGGAGGTCATGGCACTGACTCTTTACTGTGATACTCAATGCCCTTTCCTCATGGAACATCCTGCTTCCTGACATCCAGCAAAAAGAAATCTTGAAAACATTGTATGAGCTTTTTATGGTGAAACCCAGTGATAATTAAAAGAAGGTCAGAAATTACGCTGCATTTCTGGAACACTGGGAAAACAGGCAGCCTTCTAGGGCAAAAAAGCATGGGAAATATGCACAAACCCCATGGAGCAGTGTCTCTTCTCTGTTTGGCCTAGCTAAAGAACAGCTCAGAAATTCACATACTTGGCAATTTTATCTTCATTTCCTTGGGGAAAAGATCTAAAAAATATCAATGTACCTCTCTCCACACAGAGATCAGAGTTGGAGAGCTGGAACGTGGCCACAGATTTCCACTGACCACACATAATGGTGCCACAGCTACAATGCAAAGGCTCCTGAACAATGCAGCTGCAGAAGGAATGGTCAACCTGATCTTCAAGGTGATTTTGTTGGCTGACCTCCCTGCCTCTACAAGGCTCTTCAGCTTTTTCTGTTTTGTCATATGTATCCACATATCTGGGCTTGTATATTTTTCTTTCTCTCCAAAAGAAGATAAAATGCATCCTTTCTATGGCTACTCTCAGTTATCTCTAAGAGACAGATCAGGTGGAGGAAGATGGAATGGCATTGCATGACTGTTGTAGTCAAATAAATAAAGAAGACAACAACAAGACAAAGGGTTTGCAGGAGGGGGTTGTCCTCCCTTGCTCTCCTTTATTTAGGGTGGGGGTAGAGGTGTTCGGGAAGGAGAGAAGGGAAGGACAAGGGTACCCTATCCCAGGAGGGACAGGGGGAGAGGGAATCTCCGCCCTGCCTGCCTCCGGGACAGGATGCCAGGAATCCCACCCCCACCCCCGTGACAGCCGTTTAAGAGGGGACAAGGGTAACCAATCAGGGAAGGCACAAGAGGCGGGGATAACATACATCAACCAATAGTAACATAAAAGGGAGTGGTACAATTCAAATCATCCAATAACATAAGTAACGGCAGAGAACTTTGTGGAAGGGTGGGTGGATCCTGAGCCCCACATCCCAGGGGCGGACTCAGCCCCCATGGTAGGCGAGCGTCACAGAAGGCGGACCCGGAATCTCTCCCGCCCAGGCAAGGCTCAAACCCCAGAGCAAGCATCGGCCTGGGAGGCAGAGGGGCGGACCACCACACATGACCTTTTCTGTGCTGTGGCTCTTTTTTTCTCCTTTACTCAGGGCCCCCTCTGCACGCATACAAAGGAGAGGTAAAACCAGGCCAAACCTCTTGCCACCATGTCCTGGGTTATGGAACTACAAGAGGTTTTTCTCCCTTCTGTAGACATAATTAGGTCAGAGAAAAGGAAAAGTCCCACAAAGAACTGTGATTTATTTTGCCTCTCACTTGTTTTCTGTCTCTCTAGGCGCTGTCTCTTACAGGAAGGCCCAAGACTTTCCAGGGTTGACTTGTTTTTCTCTGAACTAAGCTTCTGAAGCCTACAAAATAGCAATTCAAGTCACTACATTTACTCCACATATAAACACAGGGGCAGATCACCAGCAAAATTACTTAAGCAGAGGAAGAAAGGAGGAAAGGAAATTGTAGATTTTCCCAATGTAAGATTACATTTGTGTCAGTACAACAAAAAGGATGTACATCTCCCAGGCAAGGATATTTGTGCCTCCTCACAGATTTGTCTCTAAAACATGAGAGAGCACAACAGATGTATGTTACATTGAATAAGTAACATACACATTTAAATCATATCTCTTTGTGTGGTGCAGCAGGGAAAAGTCTCCTTTTCTCACTGGTAATTAGAGGGTGCAGCAGATGGTGAGGCTTACTGTACTTGGTAAGGTCAATTAAAGGAACTCAGGCTGCCAAGTGATTCTTCATTAGAACAGGCCTCTTAAGGTGTACCAAGTAGCTTTCCCTAGGATTTACAAAACATTCTTTTGTACAGTAATATACTGCTAAAATCGTTATTCTCATTCCTACTGAATGGTTTTCTTCTGGCACCAGGGACATTATTCTAATTATAACACCCAGAGGCACCAAACTGTGGATACACTGCCAGACAACATCTCTGTCTCTACCCAAAAGAGCTTGTAAGTCAAACAAAAGAAAGAGACATTATAATCATTTCCCATGTCAAAAACAAAGAGGTCATATCTTGTTAACATGGCAACATAGAGCCATAGACAATCTGGGCCATAAATTCAGATCTCAGACTGCTCAAGCCAAATACAAGAAAATTTCTCAAATAGTAGCAACTTAGCCTTTTCAGCTTCAGTTCAAGCCACCATACTTTGAAAAATCACCTCTCTGAAATGGCCATACCCTTCCTTGAGAAGTTTTCCTTTTTTTCCTTTTTTTTAATGTCAGATGTTCTTTCAGCTCTGGGAGATTATGAAGAGGTACACACAGAGATGTGAAATGAATGGTGCTTACTTCCTGCCATGTTCGTTGCTTGGGATAAATAAGCATTCATGTCATGGGGTGAAAAATAATAATTTCCCTCTGTATGTGACTCACCCAATTTACTAGGGCCTGGCCATAAATGAAGAATTTTCAATAATCCCTATGTAGTTGTCATATAAGTTCATAGTGTTTCTCAGGAGTGATGGACACTAGAAATCAACATTAACCTTTCCTGTTTAATCTAGCCACCAGAGCACTCTGCTAATAGCCTTTTTCCCCATAATGGAAGAGGAAAAGCAATTCTACCCTCCTTTAAAGGGTATATGAAGTATACCAAGCATAGCTACCACTCAGAGGGTTCAAGTCAGTACTCCTTCGCTTTGAACAAAACTTTCATTCAAAACAGAAATTCCTTGCTTGTCTTTGCCTCACCTTCTCCCCAGGTCGTACATGCTTCTACATAAGTTTTGCATAGTACTACTAACAAAGAGTAGGAAAAATATCATAAACCCAGAACCAGATATATTGGTGCTTCTGGGCACTTTGTCAGCCTCAGCACCAAATCCTGGGGCACAAGTGTTGGTCCTTTTTGTCATCTTCCCAGAAACAGAGCCTGTGCAGATGCATTTCTCAGAGGGCCTGTGTCAACCAAGTCCCCACAAAATTACAGAACTGACATTTGTAGTGAACACATTTCCTACAAAGGGCCTGAACATGAGCTTAACAGGACACAGAGAGATGTGTCTGATTATTTGCAGAGAACTACTGTAGGCACGTATACAAATTAGAGTAATAAACAAAATAATGCCCTTGGTACAGTAACTCCAAATGTGTCATAGATTAATATGCCAACTACGTGATGATTATTTCAACTATATTCATACAGGACCCTACAGACATATAGGTGTGTCAAATCATCACAAAGCACAAATACAATGCAATGAAATAGAACAACCTATGGTGATAAACAATTTCTAAGCTAATTAATGTCAAGTCCTAGGTTCTGGACAGTTATTGTTAGGTGAGGAACACGCCATTGTTGGACTGTTTTGCTGCCTGAATAAGGCTCATAAGTGATAACTCTGAAACTGGGCTGGTCTCCTCTGGAGAGGTCAAGGATCCTTGGCAACGTGCTAATGCTTAAAGGAAAAGCCAAAATCTATTGAATGATTTTTCAAACTAAAGAAATTGGAAGGTTTGTGGTCTAAAATGTCTGAAAATGTAAACACTGAATACATATCTAAATCATCTGTATAGTAGCTTAAGACAATACTACACTGCTATCAATTTACTGTCTCGGATAATTAAGAAAGTATTCCTTTTAAAAAGAATTTCCTCATCTATCTTGCTTATAATTCAGGTTGAACTCAATTTTCCATGTTTCTGCTGATTTTAAGACTGTTGCCTCTCCAGAGAGACTGCCAGACATAGAGGGTAGGTGAATCACCACAACCACAGCCAGATCCACGAAGGAACCCCAGTAAGCTCCCCACTCACGAAAATCATCTCTGAGAAGAGGACAAACACACCAAAGAAGCAGATCCTGGTTCATAAAGAACTTGTATCCAAAGTTAAAGAAATGGGAAAAAAAAATTGAGGAAAGAAATGTGTTCTTTTTAGTTTGCCTCTGTACCAAGAAGGGATTAGTCATCTGCTTTGCGGGGATTTTCCTACACAGTAATATGCTTCCATTAAAAAAAAAAGCCTGATTGCTACTTACTTTGCCAAAGTCAAGGTGGACTACAAGGCAGTCTTGGAAGTTAAGATTTTACAGACAGTGCCAGTGTCTGCTCTGAGCAGGGTGCCTCGAGCCAGGAACTTTATGCTTAGTTCTTCAAGGTGCTTTATGTGACCTTAGGCAAAAATCAAACATCTCAGCCAGAGCAAGTGGGATGTGCTGGGAGATTAGCATGGGATTAGGGCACTAAAAACACAAGCAAAACCACAGTGTCATATGGAAGCAAGCCTGTGTACTGCCAGACAACAGCTAATGGCTGCATTTCCTTCTCTGGGTTTTATGTTCATTGCTTTGTTTTGAGTTTTCACATTGGGAAAAGATCTCTTAAATACAAAGAGAAAATAAGCCGGTACATTTTTGTTTGCAGTATTCTTGGCTTGTACACTGAACAGTAAAATTCTAATCTAAACATAGTGTAAAAAGAGTGGGGGTGAAACATTTCATGGCAGTCAGGAGCTTCAGAATACTACAAATCCTCCTTTTTTAATCTGTTCTGAATTTCTTCCCTTTGGTTCTGGTGATACTATGTACAATTGAAGGCTTTAAGATTTAGAGATAAGGGGGGATTCTGAGAGAGCTTGAAGATTTTTATATATACCAAACCAAACTCTGAATCCAATTGCAATTTGAGTTGCAAGCTCTTTAACACAAGACTGTAAAAGTGGCTGTGTTTGGTAAGACTACAGCTTTATTTAGTGCCATATAAGAGTACTTGAGGAGGGGCCTAAGAGGGAGCTAAGTATTTCAGATTTTTCCCAACCAACCAATTTTTGCTCAGAAGGGTGCTGAGCTAGCTGGGGTTTCTACAGTTCTAGCAATTCTTGGTAGATCTCCCTTCCATGGGCCTCTCAAGTCTCCCCTGGGATGCACTGGAGCCTCCGATATCACTAGCAAAACAGTTCTCCTGCCTTCCGTGTGAGAAACAAACTTGTGATAATTGTTTTGATTATGGCTCCAAGGACCAGATCACAGCCTCTTGTTCCCAGTTTGGATGAGATAAAGAACAGCAGGTTCTTCTCTGCCCACTCTGCACGCTTCCATGCTTCATAGACCTTTGCCACAAGTGAGACATGGATTTATACTGAATCACTATAATAATGTTCTCAATTTTAGTCACTGCTCCTTTCCTCATATTTGTGAAAATCTGAATTGCTTTTAGACTGATACCAAGCACTGACTTCATGTTTGCATGGAAATATGAGTCATAACCTCAAGATTTCACTCCTGGGTGATGATGGGAGCTCAGAGCCCATCTTTTAATATTCAAACTTAGGTTTGTTTTTCCCATATGCATGACTTCATATTTATCAATTTTGAGTTTCAGCTGCTTCATTTAATAAGTGTTCTGCTTTGTACGAGCTATTCATTGTTGTCTTTCAGAATATTCTTGTTTACTACTGTAATTGTTTCTTTCTATTTTAAAGAAACATAATTTGTTCTTCAATAATAATTGTGCTAGCAGTTTCCACAATACATTATTAATTCAATTACAGAATAAGAAACAACATTTTGTATTTTTAATTAAATATTTAATTTGCCGGGAAACAAAAACACCATTAGAGCCAAGTTTCAAGAATTACAAAAAATCCTACTGTTGTCTTCACAATCAAAGATAAGAAAATGCCATATACATTATGATACTGCATTTTAGTTTGGAAACTGATACAAGTTTTCTGAGATTCGCTTTAGGCGTGACTACCTGGGAGAAGAACAAGATGTAAATGATACTCAGTTCTCTGATACAGAATTAATCGACTTGGAATGAGCAGCTAATAAATGATAGGTATACAAAGGAATTAAACAATACTAATACTTACCTTATCAAGTTTTAGACTAAAGCTGAAAGTGAAATCTTCTTTTTGACTTGTTCCCACTCGAAAGATAAAAGAAAATTTCATCACAATAATGTTTGTATTTAGAAACATACCAAATACAATTATCTATATGAAAATAAGCCAGTTATTTTCTCTCATTTGGTCATTTAATAATGAGCATTTTTTCCTGGACTATACAAACTTAAAGACAGCAAGAAAAAAGATCAAGAGGATTTAGACAAGAAACAGAGTGGGCAAAATTTCCACTACCACCATGATAATTATAGAGCTGTTGTTTTTTAAAAACTGTATATGTTAGTTGTGAATTAAAACTTCTGGTGTTAATACTCACATATATTTTAAACATATTAAAACCAGATTTCATTATTCCAAGGCAGAATAAGCAGACCATCTTTGTATGTCATCTTCCAACAGAGCAATATCAAGTTAACCAGGTATTTCTCCATTTACTTCGGTTGAGCCACAATTCCACTCAAGATGAAAAGTCTGGGAATTTTAATCTGCAGAAAAAGCTGAGAAAGCCACTTTTTATTAAACACAAGTAAAACTGCAACTGTAAGAAACTTCTCTGTGCGCTGTCCTGCAGCATGGAGAGAACACATACTCATGTCCTAGAGGTAGATTACACCTGGCATTCCTGGTCAGAGGACTTCTCTTTGAATCTCCTTCTGACAAGGAAACTTCAGAGACATATCTACCTCTGAAACTGAGTCACAATTGCTATGTGGAAGGTGATGATAAATTCTGTAAGCCATCTTTGCATTCCTGTTTGTAAGTGGGCAAATAGAATAATAGCACCACTATAAACTAGTGTCTAATAAAGGAAAGAAAAACGTATTTGTCTTCAAGAACCAGAGAAATCTATCTCCACTTGATTAACCTATTAGAATAAGCAGAAGGGGAGGTGTAGATAAAACCTACATTATTATCTTTTTCTAAAGAGTTTGATGCAGGTGCTTTAAATTAACACAGGTCTATCACATAACAACTCCTAAGTAGTTTTGGAGGTAATTGATATCAAGCATTGTATCTTGGAACTTATTTTATATGAAACTTGTTTTAACAGGAAGCAAGATCATTTTCAAAAGAGCTATTTATTTTGTCGAATATTAAACCTCAGAGGAGAATTCATTACCATCAACCTTCAGAAGAGATGTGAAGAGCAGTCCCACTGAGTTGCTGTTGTTATCTCTAGGGTGGAAAAGACTTTGTTCATTGCTGGGGAAAAGCCTGCTATGCACTTTCTACAGGAAACAGCTTTGGAGTTCTTACTGTAGGGATCATACTCAGCCCTGAACAAACTCTCTTTTTCTCTGGTCAGGAAAACTGGAAAGAAGCTATAAGAAAATTCTCCTCCCCTAGAAGAAAAGCCATGAATAGCTTTATATACCTGTGTAAGCAGATATGGGGCATCACACATCAGTTCCTGTGCTTTAATAAGAGGGTGAGGGAGCCGCAGTCCTGCAGACAAACTGTTGATAGGACTGGGAATGCTCTAAGAAATCCTCATGAGAGCCTGTCTACACAAGAATCCCTGATAGATGGGGTCTCATTCAGCCCACACTCCATTATAAAAGCCCACATTAACACAGACTTGGGCAGCCAAGAAGTGTCATTCCTTGGCCTCAGAGCTGGGCAAGCATGACCATAAGCATGTGCTTCTTTTCCTTTGAAGAGGGACAGTCCCCTGCCAATTGCATACACCACAACCATTCCCACTGAAGCAGGACCCATTTTTCCTAAGGCATTTGAGTAGGGTACCAGAGGTGGCTTGCTCTCTGCTGATTCAGTGTGCAAAAATCTACAGCATGGTCACCCAGACATGTCTGCAACACAGAGGAGAGGACAAAGCATGGGTGCTCCTCACGTGAAGAAGGGAGATCATCTGCTTGCCAAACTTGCAGACAGCTCATTCACGGATATGTTGTTGCACTCAGGTGGAACAGGTTTGCTCAGATTAGTAATTTACTCCTTTAAGGTTTTTACTCCTTTCTGCATTTGCTGTAGACACATAATTGCTGATTCATCACAGAGCAAACAGAGCAGGATAGTAGGATGATCTATATTGTGATTTGTGAATATACTTGTCAAACCCTGATAAAGCCATTCAATCCTTGAAAAGAAAGAGTTGGATCCACTAAGTCATACTGATGGAAATAGAGCCTCATGATCTAAAACATCCAAAGTCAAACACCTCGTTTGGCTTTATACATGGCTTCGTACTGTTCCCCAAAGTCAGTAAACAGACACCAACAGACATTTAACTAAGATTTACTGAGAGCAGGTGATCGAAGAAGAGGTAAAGGAAATAGTAATTTGGGGAGATGCTCTCAAAGACACTGCCAGGGCATTGCATGAGTCAAACCCATCCCTTTCTATATGTCAATCATCCCTCCTCACCTCTGTAAGAGACATAAAACCTGTTTCAGCATATAAGGAAATAGCTTCTGAAACCTTCAGTTTTATCCTGCTCCTATTGCATACTGCCCTGCAATAATACCTGTGCCTTTCCTTTATTGCTAGCTGAGCCATGGGAGCGTGGTAGATCCCCTCCAGATGTTCTGCTCACTTTTAAGCAACAGAAAATGTTACGTTTCTCCAGGGAGAGTTTATTTCTTATCAGTTGTGGTCATTCCCTCTTCTGTTAGGCTCTAACTCTACATGTAAAGTAGTTCATGGGGTTTTGTGCTTTTTAATGCACTGCTTGGCCACCAGTGACAACCCTCAACCAGCCCCTTGAGCCAAAAGGGCTTCAGATAGTGAAAACTTTTCCATAAGAAGTAATTTCTTGCAATTAAGTTTTTCATTGTATCATGTCCTGCCAATAGGCAGTTGGGAATGCTTTCCTCAGTCATTTTTCTTAAAAGGTAGAGGCAGAGACAACCTTGCCAATGTAGGGCCAGGCTCTGGAACTGACAAGCATGGGAAGCCCATGGCTGGTCACAGCTGCTGGTGCACATACAGAACTTCATCTTCTGGCCTGCTGGGACCCACCCTGCCAAAATCCACATGACAGCTGGAGCAGTAAAGCAGTGCTTGAGTAAAACAACAGCAGTGAATCTGTGGCCTGTGTTGGAATCACTCACTTTGCTTCCAGCTCAGGAAAAGGAACATGCCTGCTGATCCTTAAACGAGAGGTACAAGCCTGGGAGTCTTCACTGTCTATCTGGCCTGCTTGCTTACAAGAATTTTAGGGTCATTACACACAGTTCCTCTGTCAGCACTGTAAATCCCACACAGAACAGCAGATGACATTTTAAATACTCCAGAGCTGTAGCAGGCAAACTTTATGTGCATTATGAAATTTTACTTCCTTTCCTGATGAACATTTTCCTGATGATGTGTTTGCGATGCAGATACGGCTTTCTATTACCAGGACAGTTGAGCATGTATTTCCCAGAAAGTGATACACTACAACAAAGGAAAGTCCCAACAGACCTCTCTTCTCCCTAGGTGCACTTTATAAATTATCTGTCACAGAGAATGAGTTGCAGTCCCTTTTCAGATATGGTCATATGTTCCTTTATCTTTTCTCAAGACATGTTTTAAGTGTTGAGGAAAGCATAATGATGTTTTAGTCACATTAATAATCCTGTGCTATTCCGTAGCACATTGTGTGCAAGGTTCCACAAATAGGATGTAACTGGAAACTCTGGTCTCTTTACTGGCCTCCCACTATGGGAAACAAACCTTAACAAAGCCTGAAATAAGTTTTTATTGTTGCCTTTAGAGCATCCTTCTGAATTAAGAGCCTTTTAATTCAATTTTAATGCTGGAAGAACAAGGTCTGCATTGGTCACATCTGCTTGTTAAAGTAAATAAGAAAGTGTTCTGGGGGAGGAGATGCAGAATGAGTGTCCTACCTATGCCATCAGTTCTTCTGCTCATTCATTACACAGCTATCAAAGCTGAGAGAGGCTCAGGCAAGCGAGTACCAGCAGCAGTTCTTTCACTGGTGTGACTCGCTCCCCTTACCCCATCCCTGCAGCACCAGCCCTGCAGGAAGCCGTGAGTAATCAGGCTATGAAAGACTGCATGGCACACACATGAGCAAAGAGAGATTCTGTAATGCTCACTGCTGTAGTTTGGGAAACACCCTGCCACACAGAAATGCAGTACATGGATTCTTAGTGCAGAGTTCCCACACTCACCATAGCTGCATTGCCTCCAAACATGGATGTCCTGCAGAGATATTCAGACACCTCTGCTCCCGAGTCTATTGCTTAAGAAATTAAATGATGCTTCTTTTTTCTGTCTTTTTAAGGTGCCTTGTTCACTCCTTTTAATTTGCCAGCATAAAGAAAAGATATTTATTGGCAGTTAGTTAGAGTTACCAGATTAAATCTGTCTTGAAAGGGCAGGAAAATCTCTGTAAGAGAGCAAAAATTCTAGGGTTCAGTATCCATGTCCCTTACACTGAAAATAGTCCCAGAAGAGAGTGTTATAACATGATGCATCCTTTGCATTTCCAATCCATTTCATAGAAACTTTGCAGCTAAAGGTAAAGGGTTGCAAATGAAAACTAAGCAGCATGCTAGAGAAGCCAAAGGTTGGTTTCTGGAATTTTCCCAAGGTTCACATGCATTTTGGGTAAGATTTCCTTCTTCTGATGCACTACATGTCCAACTGCAACTGCGTAGAGAAAAATGCCAGGCATAGACACAAGAATATTACATCAGCCAGATTCCATTATCCTTTATCCTTCTGTCATAAAATAGGCAACATTTTCATCTTACTGACAGGAGGAAAGTAAGACTGTAGTGTGACCATAACCACAGCAGTGTTTTTTGTCTATCCCTTGCCCCCAGTCCATTGCCTCTTAAAATATGATTTTAGCCCTTTGCTCACGTAGTCTACTTACTCAGATTTGCTCTCCTCACTTTTTGTGCTGTCATGCGTTTACGTCAGACGTACATTCCTCACAAACCCACTGCGCTGTTCAATCAGGCAAGGAAGAGAAAATGCCAGAAACCTTTGGGGAGATTTTGGGGATGGGTGAAAAAAGGTCACAGTCACAACAGAGGATCAGCAAAGAGCACAGGATCAGCATGGAATTTGTGCTGTCAGCCTGCACTCATATGCTTTGTCTCAGCACTCATCATCCATAAAGCCTCCTAAACTTAGGGCATCACTCTGACAAGACAGGACAATCTGTGATCCTAAACATAACATAGCTGTGGCTTTTCTTTGACATTAAAATAGTATCTATTTATTGTCATCCTCATTTTATTTGCTTTCTTCTCCACACTGGTGCTTGTGCGAAATCAACATCGAACGAAAAAGAATCTAGTCTTTGACCCTATGAAAATGACATTATAAATGTAGTAGAGGCATCTTATAAGAGCTCACTACAGCTAAAATCATGGTACAAAAAGCTCTTCTGAGTTAAAGAAAATGAAAATCAATACATATTTGAATAGCAATTTTTTCAGTTCATGTTTAATTTCATATTTAAAGTGAAACGTATGATTGTATATTGGTTTTATTCAAAATTTCTAGGGAAAAATAATTATTAAAAATAATCAAACTGAATATCCATTTGCTTTTCCATTTTTTATTCAACTATGATCCACCAAATACATTAAAAACTGGTCTATAAATATGTATTTTTGGTTCAGAACAATGTGCTTTACTATTTATCTTAGAGTAAATTCCTTAATGCTTAGTCATCAAACTATGTTATGATGTATAAGAAAATACATTAGTACAGAAGATTTACTCCAGGGAGATATGAGAATATTAACTTCTACTTTACAAAGATATGAAGTTCTCCTGTATATCATGGTAACCTTTAAAATAAAATGTAATTCTGATATTAAAAATACTATGAACTTCTACTCATACACACACCAGGTAAGAGAACATGATGGTCCTACTTGATACTCAGAAGGGCCATGCACACCTGCTCTAATAATGTGAAATTCAAAGAAACTGTAGACATTCACAAATGTAGGTACATTATTACCTTGCCAGGCACTAAGCAGAGCTGACTTCATGGTCATGAAATGTTGAGGTGCAAAGGAAATGGAAAACCAATTTACTGATTTTCAACAGGAATACATAGACTTGAAAAGAGTCAATGATGCCATCTTCTTTTTTAGTTCTGCCATTAAGAAAAAAGGAATAGGTGAAAGAGGATCATTTCCAAATACGAGGGAAGCGATAGACGCAGAGTTGTGCATAAAAAAGAACAGACTTTGAGAGTAGAAGATGAAGGAAATAGAACAGAAACATTTTCACACAACAAGCATTTGCCAATTCTGCCTTCCCTAAACATTTGGAAGTCAAATTGCACCCTCAAAATGTCCATTTAGGAACTTGATTCATTTAACTTCTGTTCAATGTTTCCTCATTTAACTTCTTTAAATCAAAGCCATAGTTTCAGAAATCTGACTCCCACTGAGGAAACACTGTCTTATAAAAAGTAAATGCAATTAAAAATATTAACAAAATAATAACATTTTTTAAAATCCTGGAAAAAGACAGTCCAAAAATGTAGCTAGCATGAGCCAGAAAGAAGCTAGCAAGCTAGCTGGCCTCCAGAATGGTCAAGGGAGGTGATCCTTCCCCTCTGTTCAGCACTGGTGAGGCCACAGCTGGAAAACTGTCTCTTTTTCCAGACTCTTCAGTAAGAGAGACACATGAACGTACTGAAGAGAGTTCAACAAAGGGCCACAGGGATGACTGAAGGATTGGAGCATCTTTCATTAGAAAAATCTGACAGAGCTGGGACTCCCCAGCCTAGAGAACTGATGGCTTGGTGGGATCTCATCGATGAGATAAATACCTGACGGAAGAGTGTGGGGAAGATGGAGCTCTTTCCAGTGGTGCAGTGTCCTGACCAGAGGCAATCCGCACAAACTGAAATGTAGGCAGCTCTCTCTGAACATCAGCCAAAATTTTCTACTGTGAGGATGACCAAGCACTGGCACAGGCTGACCAGGGAGGTTGTGGAGTCACTATCCTCGAAAAAAAGAAGTTTAGTTGTGGTCCTGAGCAACTGGCACCAGGTGGCCCTGTTTGAGCAGGGCGGGGTGGAAAATATGATCTCCAGCAGTTCCTTCTATCTTCAACCATCCTGCAGTTCTTCTGTGAAAGATATTTCTAACAAAATCAAACAATATTTCCAGATCTTGTGTTTTTACACAGCAAAAAGAAAGGAAACATGTAACTGGCAGTTCAAATATATTTCTTCATTGAAAAGTTTTTCTGTGAACAGAATGTGATTTGGTGAAATATGAAGTCCAAGGTGTAAAAAAAAAATCCTCCCAAAAACTATTTCAAAGTGGGAAATCAGTTTGGGGTATTTATCTTAGAAATTACAGCAGTCAGTGTTGGTATCTAATGAAGAAATAAAGCAAGCGGTATTAAAAACAATTACAGCAACTAGAAGACTTTGATCTGACCATTTAAAAAAAAAGATCAAGTTACCAAACAAAATTTGAACATGCCTCTTATGATGTCTATTAGCCCTTTTCACATCTCTGAAAATGCAAGATTTTGCTGGAAGGCCAACCCTGCCCTGAATAGTGATTCATTACAATATGATGCAAAGTTCTGCTGCAAGAATGTGCTGCTATAATGTGACCTTCTTCCTGTTAAATAATGCCAAGACTTAAGTAATGTGCTTGTTCAAACTTTTAAATTAATCAAATACAAGCACATTACCCTAATTCTGATATTATCTTATGAGAGAGAGCTCATACGACCAAGAATTTTACCCCAACAGTGCTCTGTGGTGTATTGTAATACAGCCTCATTATGAGAGGACCAGGAGAAGGAACGTGCATGGCAAACTCTGACATTAAAAAAAAAAAATCAAAATCAAATATCTGAAGTCTTCTGGAAAGCAAATTCAACTGTTTCCTACAAAGTAATAGAAGATGACCCCATCCCCCCACCCCACACATAGACACATTGTTTCATCTAAGATTTTTCTACATCCTTTTCTTGAATATCATCAAATGGCACCAGCTCATTACTACTCTGTGAAAGCTTTAAGCCTGAAATACCTTTTTTCTGAAGTGATTTCTCTGTACTCTGTGCAGGTTCTTTGATTTATGCCATCAGATATGAAATCTGAATCAGGACTATTTGCAGCAGTAACCTAGTTCCTGCAAATATGACTTTTCCAAACCAATGAGTTGGCAGCCCAAATGCATAGTGAAAAACAAATTTAAAAAGAAAAATGAAAACCAAAGTTGTTTGTTTGTAAAAAAAGAAGTCACACTATGAAAAATATAATCTAAATTTCCTCAGTTATGTGGAATCCTGAGAAAATGTTTAAATTTGCCAAAACACTGTTCTTTAGAACTGTTAAATGACAAAACTCCTAAATTGTTCATTCTACCTTGCTTCCTATAACCTATAGCTTCCCTTCACCCCCAGCAGCATTATTTGAAGAGCCAGGCTGTCTTCAGCATGCCAAATTCTAAACCATAATCTCAAATTAGCAGCAACATACCCCACTGGCATATCCGTAGAATTAAGCAAAAATTTGCGTGAGCTAGGTCATTATTTCTTTCATGTAGGAATATCAAAATACAGCTCACTGAAATTTTCTCAAGATTACTTTCAAGTAAGATTTGAAAATTACCCCAACTATGCATTGCCCTTCTGGGGATTCCATGCCTGAAATCGGTTTGTTGAACAGATGCCTTCAGAATGTCTTACAGAAACAGATAACTCTTTTTCAAACTACTCCATACACATTTTAACACATTCCACAGTACAATGCCGTTTCATCTTTCTACAGATAAAAAAGTATCAGCTTTCACATTTTGTTCCTCTGGCATCTTCTTGAACAAGTCAGCTCAGTGAGTCGTGCCTATGTGCTCCTGCTCTGAGCACTGAAATGAGTGGGTTTGGGTAGAGAGGAAAAGGGTTCTTACCGCCGAGCTATTTTATTTGGTTTACCTCCTGCTGGGTTCCATATGCATAAAAACACCGTGTTGGAGAGCAAGAGGAATAAAATAACAGGTCTTTTGAAATAATGGAGAGTATTTGTAGCCTGCAGCAGAGGCCAGTGTCAGGCAGAGGATTTCGATGTAGTTTTTGCACTTTTAAGTTTCCTGACACATTTCCTCCTTGAGCTGGAAAATTCACTGCAGATTCAGTACATTTATCTTTGCTTAGCATTTCCCAGAAGCCGGACAGGACTCCATCCATATTTTGGCCATCAACACTCTTTTCCTCTGAGCACTTTCTCTAATTCAGAGAAAAAACAGTATTCGTTGCTGCATACACCCCAAAATCTAATTAGTTTAACACACTAATCATTTATTTCATTCAGTTTTCTCTACATTTGCATTCACTAAGGAGTGTTCAAGCCCTCCTACACATATATTAAAGAGTATATCATTGCAATGACTCTAGGGCAAGACTGAGTGTTGCGAAATGATGGCTCCAACAAAGATCTCCTTCATATTTGCGCTAAAATTAAAAGGTAGTAGACATAAGTAAGAGGCGAAAAAGTAGCTCAGTTTTCTGACATTTAAAAACACTGTGTATGCTTTGCAAGAAAGCCATTTGGCTGCCCATTTAGGAAGAACTTTTTAGTGCTAATTATTCCACACACTCTGCCACATTATTCCTCCCTTAGGACGCTTCAAAACACAAGTGTTGTTGTTCTTGATGCCAGCCCTAGGGCTTCAGGAGTTGCTGTCTCTACAGAAATGAGCTGTGGTCGGTATGCTGGAGTCTGGGAGTGGAAGGCCCATTAGTTCCTAGGAGAAAATTTCAGGATGCTACTGTCATCAGCAAATGGAAAAGCAGGATACTTTTTTGTTGGGTGTTTTTTCAGCCTTCTTCAAAAATAAGTGGGAACTAATGCAAAATGATCAACTAGTATTTCCACTGAGAGACAACAATCAGGAGACTAATTTGCTTCAACTTCCTTGTAATCCTCCCAAGAAGTGAATAGAAATGGCCAGAGGCAGATTCTCCTCAGCAGTAGGAAGAAGAGCAGAAGATGAGAATCTTGAAAGCCCCAAAAGCTGGAGAAGAGAGGGGTTCTGGGTGGAGATGAAGAGAGAATGGCAGGCAGTGCCAGGACCTGCACAGCAATGAGGAACATGGATGGAGGAGGGTGTTCGGCACAGGCTGTTGGCTGAGTTGGGCACGGGGAGCAATCCAGACCTGAACAAAAGGCAGACTGGAGCAATTACTGCTTGGTCAAATCACTGTCCTGGGAAAGCCAAAAGCAAGTGTTACACCTAAATTAAGCTGGCAAAAAGGATAGAGCAATATGCTGGGATGGTCAGAGAAGACAGCACAGATGACAGACAGCAGGGAGAGGAAGAGACGACCAGAAAAGGACTGTTTTCCTGTGCAAGCAGGAAGCAGATACTGAAAACTGTAGATTTGGATCAGGTAGGTTTGGATATAAGGCAGCAGTGGGTTAAATCTGCCAGACACATAACAGAAGCGTTTACCAAAGGACTCTTGCACGCTTTTGATGATTTGTGAGTGGTCTGGCTTATTTCACCCTTAGCTCACAAGATGGATATTTTGAACTTGCAGTGTGAATGACTGACTAAGCATTTCCAGATTTGGTCATTAAAGCAGATCATGCTTCTTAACTTTCCTGAATGCTATTACATTAAGTGGATTACTAGGGAAATAAGTATGGAAGCATTTTTGAAGCCATAAATATCTCTGAAATGTGGAGATGAGCTTTGGAAAAGTTTGCAATCTGCCTAATTCAAACGTGGATTGTGATGCCATTGACACTGCACATTCTAGGTAGTTCAAAAATAATACTGAAACAAAGGCAATGTCAATATTATCCTCATCAATGCAAATCCTCAAAGGGACTAAGTTTTCCTGTACACTAATCCAGATGTTACTCAGCCTCTGGTTAAGCCAGCTGATGTTTCATCTAGGTTTGTGATAGCCTGTCTTTGTAGTGCCAGGAGAGTTTTTGATTGCCATACGGTTGGCAAGTCCATAACAGTCATTAAAAAAATACACCTTGTAATTAGTTAGTACACCTGCTGTCAATATGCACTATGTCTGTATGGCCTTTTCATTAGATTTTCTGGGACAGATGTACCTCAACAACAGAAAAATCCTTGATCATTTTAGTTAGAAGGACAAATGAGCAGTTTGTTACAGGAAAAATACATTCAAGAACTTTACAGACAATTGTGCAACTTCTCCAACAAAGCACAGACCATAGAAGTGAAGACAGTAGCTCCACTAGTCAGCAGCAGAAGTAGTTCTGTAACAACTAATACAACCAGTTTCTATCTACTTCTGATTCCTGAAGCAACAGAGTACAAACTCTCCAGAAAGAAAAACCTATATGTGTGCTATTGACAGACAAATTATAGCAAAGTTTGTCTGAAACAAATAAGGAAGAATGGGGGGAAAATTGCCATTTTTTTCCTGCAACCTTAAACATACCATCCTTGTTTATAAGCGTAATTTCCAGAGGAAGAAGTGTATGCTGCTTCAAACTTATTTTGTGAACTAGTCAGACAGCAGGGAAATAAAACTGCAATAAGTAAACTCACTCATAAAGTCATAATTGAAGTTTTTCAAAGGGATGACTAAAAGCAAATTATAACATTTTCTCTAACTGGAAACTGATGGAAGCTTATGAAACACACAAGCTAAATTGGGGAAAGTCCTTGAGATTCACCACAGGCTTCATTTTCCCATTCAATGTGCTGCAACAGAAAGTGCTAAACCTTCTCTCATCACAATGAGTACACAGAAAAACAAAGGATTTGGGGTTAATAAGTTTAATAGTTTGTTGTATTTTTGGGATTTGGGAGCATCTTCATTTCTGAAAAGGGGTTGTTCCATTGTTTAGTGTGCCCTGAAAAACTGGTGGGAGAGCTTTATTTTGTAAATTTCCATATGTTGTTTAGTCTGCCCTTTTCAGGAATTCATTTGCTGCTTGGATTCATTTATGTTTCAATCACTCATTCATGTACTATAGAGTGTTATCATTCTCTCCCCACCCTCAAAGGATTGTCTTGTATAGCTAATGCAATCAATACTTCAGTCTGAGGGAATAAACTCTATCTCAGACTTCCTATTGTTTTGTGGTTGATTTGATTTTATCTCAAACTACAGACATATCAAGCAATATTTTGTTGTCTGCTTGACAGGTCTATTGCTGGAATTTTTTTTTCTTTCCTCATTATTTGGACTGGAACCACTATTTGTTTTCATTTCCTAATTAGTGTTCACCTGACCCACAGTCATGTTACAGATGTGACAGGAGTTATATTTATTTTTTCCTCATCCAGGCTGTAACTAATTTAAAGTGGTAATATTTGTGCCAATCAAAGACACCATTGATAATATTTTAGTAATAAATATTCATAATTGACTTACTGCATAATTTGACTTCAGATGTAATTAAATTGGCTTAACTTTTCAGATATGATTCAACCTGCTTATACTGAATACTTGCAGTCAGTTGAGTTTCTACTAAATAAGAGACAATCAACAGAAGTGGAACTCCACTAAAATTCTTTTGTATTAAAAATGAGTAAGAAATGAGTACGTGAAAAAAATCACTATGCTAAGTTAGTACTGGAGAATAAGGCTGCTCTTCTGAAGCATTTTTAGAGGCAATAAGCTGTAGTTTCTTGTTTATAAGCATACACAGTCATTCATATTTAGTTTGTCTGAGTTTTCCCTAACTTGGTGAAGAGAAAAAATTGCAATAAAGCTAATTTTATTTTAGTATTCTTGAGTTCGTTTTGACATGATTGTGCCTTTTCTTGTTTTTAACAGAAGAGCAGTGTGCTGCAACTCTGCGAAGAATTCAGGAGGAGAACCTTCAGTCATTTAAAAGAGAGATATCAACCTCTTCTCCACACTTTCCAGAGTATGTCAGGCTTAAATAGTCTAGATGTTCTCAACAAGAGATGTTTTGACTCCAGACTTTTAGGACAGATTCTTATTTTTAAAATCCTGGAAAGGATAAATGTGCGGTTAAGGCAGTTCTTGTTTGTCTGTGTTTGATGGTATTGTCATACATTGAGGAAAGCAAGTCTTATTTGTTTGACGGAATAGATTTTCACAGTTATTTTTCAGATTATATTGTCAACAGTTCATCTTTATCATTCTCAATAATCAGACCCATCACGCAACTACAATAAATTCTCTTGGTCTTAATAATCAATTGATATATGATATCTCCAAAGGTATGAATGTACTTTGCATCTCAAGAAGGGAGGAAAGACTGCAAAGGAAACACTTAACTTCTGAGAAATCAACGTGTTCCAATGACATTTCAGTTTTTATAGCAAAATATCTGTTTTCCATTGTGATTATTAAAAGTGATACCATAATAAATAAATTAATAATCTTCTTTCAGGTCAAATAAGTTTGTCTAAAGGCAGACTATCAAAATTACCTACCTGCATATGCATAAGCATATATTTGGTTGCATATATTTGGTTGCAGAACTAACCAATTTATTGCTTCTGCACTTTTACCCACTATGTATTTCACCTGCCATAAGAACGAGTGATATAAGATGAAAAGCTTTATCACTGTGTATCCAAATACATCTTGTCTGTATAACCTGACATTTGCCTCCCTACTTAAGTGAACCACTTTTATGTTTGTTTATGATCCAAAGGGTTTTGAGAAACCATGAATGAAAAATTTATAGAAGAACTGGCTTAGCACAGAAATTCAGCCAAGTGTCAGGGCAGGTTACTTCTTCATGCATACAATGAGTATCACAGTGCAGCACAGGAGAGCATTTTCTGTGGATTCTGGCTAGTTTTCCTCCTTTGGCATCTCATTCCTGGCCTCCATAACCTGCAGTTAGGCACTTTTCTGACTCCAGCATAGATCTTCTCAAGGTTCATGAGGTATGGTCTGTCAGCTTTGGTATGCACAGACCACTAAGAAAAAAGGCCAGAGAAGCATGGGAGTCTATTTTAAACTAGTGCAATTTGAACTAGTGACAGTAAAAATCTAGGGTTAAGCATCTGGGCCACTTAGCTTGGTAGCCAAGACCCTAAATCCATGGGGTCAGCAGTTTAAAAGCTGATTCAGTCAGAGTAACAGAACAGGAACCCATTTGAACACAGACTGTAGTAAATGCAGAACATATTTGGACCTTCAGTGTTAAACTGGAATACACTATCTAATGAAAAAAAATCCATCATTTGCTGTCGAAATTAAGGGACAAGCATGCAGCAGGAAATACACAGTAAAATTACCTGGCGACCTAAGCTAAGCTTGTTTTGGTTTAAATTGCAGTAATAAAAATGTCACAGGTGAGGGAGATAAAATTATTGTCCACATTTTGGAACAAACTCTATTCAATCAAAAATCAAGACATCTATTCTGTTACTGCTATTTACATCTTTGAGCTATGCTGCCCCTTTATAAATCAGGCAGAGCAGAAAAAAAACAGCAACATATTTTATTCTTTCTTTTTCAGAACCTGTTAGTCTTATGACTGTGTCAAATCCTGCCATTTTGTATCTGGGTTTTTTATATATATTTAGTACATGAGTTTGATGCTTTTGTGTGAAACTGTTTTCATTTTGTGCTGTCTAGTATAATATCTGGAGTCATGCTTCAGTTATTGTTGTGAATAAAGATTTACTGGGGAATGCTCAAATAAGGAAAGGCTGTCATGTTGCAGTGAAAAATCTAACGTGTGAAACAATCTTCTCCCTGTAAAAATAAAGATTTATGTAGATATAATATCTTTAGTTACAGCAATTAAATTGAAAGCTATTTCAGGACAGCTGCTATCCAGAGAGCAGCTCTCTCTCTTCATGGAAATGGTTATAATTTTCTTTTAAAATAATCTTAAATTTTAAAAAAAATTTATCTCAAATACGCATGAATACACGCAGCCTGAGTCATATTCAGACAGATTAAGTTTTGCCTAATTTTCTCTGCCTTATTAACAAAGAAAACCAGATGTTTCTGATTATAGGCTTGAACCACTTGAGCCAAACCATGAAGAAACATAAAAAGAGAGCTGACCAGTAACAAGGCTGTCTAAAGAATGCCCAAAGGTCTGGTAGGTAGTTTAGGATTTAGATCAGTGGAAGTCAGTCAATTAACTCCTTTGGGGTCTAGAATAAGTTTATGAGAACAATTCTTTTACACCATAAACATATCTGTCAGTTGCAGAAATTATCATTATTCTTTAGTGACTTACATTAAAAAGCATACTGATGTGTAGCAGTTTGAATATTCTCCTGATATAAAAGTTGTGTGAGCTTTTACTTTTGGAGATGACTAGTTAATTAAATTTAAATAATCAGACCATATGTGCTGAACTATAGGAATATTGGTTTGCAGAGCTGATCAAGACCTTCCATTTCAGAGCACAGACCTCTGAAGTGCACTGATTCACAAGAGACAGTAACTACGCTAAACATTAGTTGATGTTTCTAAGGAACTCATATCTTTTCTGCAAAATGTGAAAGATTTTTGCCTGGGGAATATATCTAGCAAGGGAAATATGCCAGAACAAAAGAAGGCCTATCCGCTGTAACCTACACTTTATCATACACCAGCTCTGTCAGCCAATTTATTGACTCTTGTTTGTAGAAGATAGTTTTCCCTCACAGAAGATTGTTTTTCCTCAAATGAAGAAGACCTCTTTTCAAGTATCTTGTTCATCCTTGTTTCTTACTTTCAGCATTTTTGTTTCCTTAAATTGTACGTTTTAGCCTCCAGGTTGCACACATTTTCACGTGCTCAATAAACTAAAACAGTCTAAGTTATTACTCTTGGATTACACAGTTTTGAGACCACAATCTTGCTATTGTGTCTCACCCTGGGAAATAATAGTGGTTTTGTACATTTACTGCAGCAACAGGCAACTGTGCTCACAAGAGAGCTACTCTTACAATGGCCACTTAAAGCTTTCAAGCTGATGTTACTGCTCTGCTGGGTCTGAACCTTTGGAATCAAAACATATTTAGCAGTGTCCAAATCTCATCATGTAAAATACAAAAATGAAAAAATAGTATGTGCTGCACTCAGCCATGGTATGACTACAGAAATCTCAGAAGAGATTAGATAGGAAAGAAATGAAAGAAAAACATAGGAGGAAAAAATAACGCCCTAAATAGGTTTTTCTGGCCATAAAACTTGAGGTGAGCTGTTTAGACACACAGGTTCTTGTGGGAGAGTGATATGCAGCTTTGCCATAGCCTGTGGCTAGAGCTGCTAATAGGTGCCCAGCACACCTCCAAATCTAAAAGGCTTTGCAGTAATCCCATGAGGATGCCTCACCTCCTATCTCAGATATTTTCTCCATCTCATAGTGCATTTTCTTTTGCTATAATATCTATTTTAAAATCACACAACGTTGTGTTGAAGTGGATTGATACTCTGGGTAGCATATGTGAAATAAAGCACTGAGAACCTACGGAATTATTTTAGCAACTTTTTGCAAGATAGCTGACCAAAAAAAATCATAATCAATAGATTAAGACGTACAGTAAATTGAGCCTTATGTCTCAAGAGGGAGAAAGTGATTCTAGTAGAACAAGTTAAGTGGCTCCATAGGGCTCATGGCAGATTTTCTTGAAGACTTCAGAGAGGAAAGGAGTAGGTTTAACAAGCACTACTGGAAAAATATGACTGCCTGCTAAGGCTCATTCCCTTCTGCTTATGCCTTGTTTGCTGGGTACTGTTTTCTTCTCATGTGATAGAGTCAACAATCTTCACACAGACCAAATGAAGAAAGCCTGAAATATCCACAGGTCACCCAGATAAAAAGCAACAGGAGGTGGATTTATGTCTTCTGCGTCTGGGCTGGGCACTGAAGACTTACTTTCTTACAGACCTACCTACCACCTGCAGCATGGCTGTGTGTGAGTGATGGGTACCATTCTGTGCCTCCCTGTCAGTTGTCATTACCATCACTTTCTTTTTTCATTCTTCTTCCTACATGTGGCATTAACACTTAAAACACAGAACATTTACCAGCTCCTTAGGACACTTTCTGACTACTGACTTCCTTTCCTGACTCATTACTGCATCTTTCTATGCTGTGATCAACCTGATCTAAATTCACTGACTTTTGATAGAAAGTGAGAACATTTGGCCATACATTTTTATATTTGGATTTTCCCGTTGATATTGAGAGAAATTTTAAAAACAGGTAAAACTGCCTATTTAATATTTCAGGCTAGAAGGAGGTAAAATATATTATTCAAATATGAATTTACTCACTTGTCTATGCCCTTGACTATACTTGCTGATTTTCTCCATTATAAGTATAAAGAAGTAAGTATAAAAATTTGGGATACCTAATTTTAATGAGCAGCAACAGTAAACATTAAAGCCCTAATGGCTTATTCATCAGTCAGTTCTTTTTTCGTAGTTGGATGGAATTTTGTAACACCTGCAGTTTCATTTGCATTCTCATATCCTTTTCTACATAAAGAGAAGGGAATGAGTTTTGCCATCAAGTGTCTCACACTGGGACTGTTATACATTTAATATTTATGGCACTTTTATCTGTCTTATAAAAATATCTGAGAATGTCTTTCCAAACAAAAGCAAAAGGTACTTTGTAAGGAAATAAAAAAGTAGCGCTAAAAGGTCTGAGACAGGCGGTGTGAATCAGCATAGTTTCACTAACTCCTACATTGCTTCTAAGCTAGGAAGGGGCTTTTTACTGGTTTGAGTAAAGAAGTCAAGTGCTTTAAAAGCAGCTAACTTGAGCAGCAAGGTGAACAATTCCAGTTTTAAATGCGTTTGAGTAGTCCTTCTCCACCTACTACATGTGGCCTGAGGGAAGGGGATGAAAAGCCATAAGACAGAGTACAGCAAATAAAACCAATAAAAGAAGCAGTATCTGTAGAATTGTATTACAGACATCTTTGGAGATCTGTAAAGCCCACAAACCACTGCAGTGGCTGGAAAGTAGCATTTAGCTAAGGCAGAGAAAGATACCCTCTACAAAGAGAAGCAGAATAAGTTTTGATCGACAAGTTTATATGAAAAAAAAATTAGTTTTACTGCCATGGGTGCAGTGAAATTGTCCAGTCTTTGTCTTTTTCAGCTTTTATGAGAGAGCTATGTTATAAAATGTGTCATATGAAATCTTCATAAAAAACATCTTGACATTTTATTAAAAGCTCCAGATCTGGCTTCAAAAGGAAATGTAGCTTCCCCATTCACAAAAATTTCCTCCTGGTAGCACTTATTTATATATATACTCTTTGCCCTCTTACCACTTGTTTACCAACTCTCAATTTTTCCTTTGGAAAAATACAGTCCATACAGTCAACATTTGATCCACAAACATCTTGAGAGGGAATAAAAATCTCTGTCAATGTTTCTAATCAACACTTGATCACATGCATTTCTGTTTGGTCTCTAGCAGTCATATTTGAAAACACCTTACTAGGAAAACCTTGACAGTTTCAACAGAAACAGGGAGGATAAGATCCAAAACTACTTTTTTACCAAAGCATCTGAATGAAAGGTACATTGAGCTGTCTAAGTGTCTGTTTTCTCCTCCTTTCTTTTCTCTTATTCTTTTCCCATTTGTGGGCAAAAATATTTCAAAACTCACTGACACTTTTTGTTCCACTGTCATAGCATTGTTCCCATGGCATTAAGGAAGATTGATGTCAGCCAAAAAAAAAAAAAATCACTCATTAAGAGTTGAAAGGAGACCTGCATGGTGCCAGGCTGGACCTCATCTGTCTAGCATGAGGTTGCTGTGCAATGCTCTGTAGCATCTGGCACTGGCCACTCTGAAAAAGAATGGTGGATTAGATGGATCATGGATGTAATCCACTTTGACAAGATCTATGTTCCTGTGACTCAAGGAACATAATCCAATTATTCAAAGGAGTGGGCACATCATATATAAAAACACAGTCTTGTGTTAAGTTTTCATTTGAAGCAATATGTCTTGTATTTAAAGAATGTGTTGATGAGACACATTTGTTCAAATTGTATTTATAAGTTTGTTTGAAACATGAATTTGTGTGTGTTTATGCTAGAATGTTTGCTAAAATAGTAGCATGGCTAAAACGTTACACCTGCCCCCCAGAGTTATATATTGTAATGTTTGATGGCTCACAATTTCAATGACAAAGTTACATTAAGGAGGAAAGCATAGAACTAAAATTTAACAACTGCATTATCCTGATATTTTTAAAGAAGCCTAGCCCTCTCCACACATAACTCTAAAGTGCAGCAGAGAATCGTTGTTGTTAAGTCAGATGCAGAAGAAAATTGTTTTATGTCCCTATAGCTTTTTCCTTTATATTCTTTTATGTTTGGTGGCTTGTTTTTGTTTGGTGAGGTTTTTTTAAATGTATGTGTTTATTAAGGTTGCAGTCTGACCTTAATTACTGCCTTAGTTAATGAAGAAAAATCTTTGACCAGTGGGTGGATTCTCTGTAATCTGTCAAGACATGCAGCCCAATTACAGTTTTCGTGTGGTTTGGAAACAGAGAGGAGAGTGTGTGGATTCCTGCCTGACTGTAGCGCAAACTGCAGTCTCAGAGGGAGCATTGAGAATCTCTGTTATCCTCAAACCTCAAGAAATAGCCAACTAAATTATCAAATATATTTGGGGTTGGCAAACAAGTCATTGGGAGAAGGTGGTGAGTGGTCAGGGAAAGGAAGAAGGAAGGATAACAAACAATATGTGTGCATCCACTATTTTTCCTTAGAAAATGAAGTTAATAATGAAGCATCAACAACCATGGGTCATCAGATCATCAGCTAGTTTAATCCTTCCAATTTCTTTAAGCACTTTAAATCAGCTGTGAATTGGCCCTTGACTTTAGTATCACTGGATTTTTTTCTCATGCTATGTGTATGATTTGTGATTTTAGAGACATGGAGTGGCAGGCACTCATAATTATGCCTGCATACAGCTCAGATTAATTTGTATATCTCTTTCCCACAGATTAAAAAGCTCTCTACACAGCATTCAGCTGTTTTTTCTGTGCTTTCCCATTCATTGCTTGCTCCATTACTGCTTTCTCAGGGTTAATTGAAACAAAGGAACTCATCATCTATGTTCAAATCCCAAAAGCTTAAAATTCGCCTTTGTCAGAAAGTTGGTAAGCTGATAGTCGACTAATAACATTCATAATAAAGGCTGGTTTGAGACTTTCTAAACATTTCAGCAGCAAAATATGCATGATTAAATAGTGTGTTATCAAAAAAGATTTGCCAGCTTGGAACGATGTCTCTCACTTCTGAGGTGTTCATTTTGTGGTTATCACAAGTAATCACAAATAGTTATATTACAGCAGCACTGAGAGAAAAGGATTTACTGTTATTAAAAAGGATCTTTCATAAATTCCCCTCTGCAGAGGAAAAAAAATTCACTTAAACAGAAAATCAAGAGCTTGTTTCTGAATATCCCACATGAGCCATTTACCTATCCACGTATACCAGGTTTATTGCTTGCAGTCTCTGGGTCACAACTCTTTGGATTGCAGTCCCTGCAGTAATATCTAGTAATAAGGTGTTATACAATTTTTTCTAATGAATAACAAAGAAGACATAAACCAAAACTCAATCTCATGAACCGCATTTCCTCCTGAAACATTCTGAACCTGTTTTAAGGCACCCTTACATTGCAAAGCATAATGTAAGGTGCTTACCTAGTGAGCAGACAGACCTAACAATATGAGATGATAGTGGGGTATTTTCTTCACATTTTAGATTAGCGTTGGTACTGCTTTCAACAGGCACTGGTGTAAATCACACAAAAATATTCATAGCATTGACTGTTCACTGCCTAAATCTTTAGGAATAACTCATAATTGGTACTGTGGTAATGCAGATAACTGAAAGATCTGAGCTACAACTGACCTACAGGAAGTCACCTAAACAAAACCAGTGTTTCTACCTACAATGGCACCACCACAGGTTTTCCAGTAATAACATGATCACTGTTGTAGTTCTTGTTGTCCCATCTGCTTGATATCATTCTTACGTACAGGACAGCAAACTGGGATATAAGAATATGACTCCTGAGTGTCAGGAAAAAAACAAAGTTGGAATTTTCTATCAAATTCTAACCTAGTCTTCCTCAAAGCCCTGTTACTCAATGACTTTTCAAAGACACTGTTCATGCAAACTTTGCATTTATTTGCATCTCAAATTTATTTGCATTTATAAGATAGAATTGACACCCATTGGTCAGACAAAGATTCTTAGTTTTGCAGTAAAGATTCAAAAACTTGATTCGTAAGAGACAGATCAAATGTCATGCAATTAATTGATCCCTTTCTTCTTCCTAGCCTCCTTTTGCAATTATCAGATTTACCTGAACAAGTTGACATCACACCTGCTGGATGCTCATTTTCTGAGAAAGCCTTGGCTTTCTGAAGCCATGTCAGGATGAAGGATTGTCCTTGGGTGGCATAATGATATTTCGTATTCCATATCGTTTGTATATTTGACCAGAAATATGGTCCTGTAGCTTTAACTCTGTCCCACAGCTGGGAGAAAGCTCTGCCAGGGCGGGATGTTTTGAAACTCTTCCCCCGGCTCTCCTACGGGGGAGTGAGAAGGAAGGGACACTGATTTTTTTTTCCTCAGTCAGTTGCTGCTGCTGGTTGCTGGTGCTACTGGTGTGGCTGCTGCTTGGGTTTTCTTTTTTAATTTTTTTTTCTTTTTTCCCCCTGGGATTGTTTTTTTCATCCTTTTTGGACCCTTTCCTTCGACTTGCTTTCTCATCCGAGAACCTGAGGAGCCCCGGAGGACAGCGGACGAGAATCGTCCAGGGAGCCACCGGAGGAACTCCATCCAGCCCCTCTGGGGACCCCGGAAAGGGGAAGCTACGCCTGAGGAAAAGGACACTAAAGTTCATCAACTGTTTGTTCAGGTTTAATGACCCTTTTTTCCCTTTCCCGTTCCACTGTGTGGTCTGTTAATTAAACAGTTCTTCCCACTTTAGGCTGAGATATTCTGTTGTTGTGGGGGGAAGGAGTGCCAGAAACCTTTGCTGTGGGGGAGGGACCTGGTCAGAGTGCTTTCCACCTAGGATATTTGTCTCTAATCCAAGACAAGGATGAAGTGATAACCCTACTTCATCCTACATACTTCAGCCTCTATTCCTTTGCTTTTACACCTGTGTATCTAACAGTAGAATTTATCTTCTTTCAGCCTTCAATCTCATGTTGATCTGTCCCTCTCTGAACAAGTCAATACTTTCTTGACAGACACCTTCAATCATTTTGTACTAATAATTCTCTAGATAGGACATATGACATAGGAGACACATGAATAACTGAAAATTTTGAACATAGATTACATATTCTTTAGACTTCCCATAATCTATCCCTTACTACTGATAATAAATTATTTTGATTACATTATAATGCTTATAACTTAAATTTCATTGTGATTGGTAAAAAATGCAGGTGTAACAGGAGACATGTTAGACAAAAAAGAAGTCTGCTATATATCCGCTATGCTCACATCTCCAGGTTTCCATTAAGAATGTTGCTTGTGGGAACTCTTCTCATCAGGTTCTTGCAGGGAAGCATAGATATAGACACAAACAGGTACACATGCACAACCACCAGAGGTTGTTTAATTGTTTAATACATTGCCACCTTAGCTATAGTATTGAAGATACTGTAATCTAAAAACCTATATACAGACCCAGATTTCCTGGTTTAGCATTCTGGAAAAGTCTCTAAGGAAATACAGTCAGGAATAATCTTTTGTTTATTTGTTTTAAAACCTCATTCGGTTTTTAAATCTAAGTGCTAGAGGTATTCAAGGAGACCAGTCCATTATATTGCAATATTATTTTCTTGTCATTATCCATTATCTTGTCATTGCTGCTTTGTTATTCAGATAATATTTATTATTTCTATTGAAGAGCATTGAACCTTCAATACAAAGATAATATTATGTTTATAGTCTGGGTGCAGAAACAACAAAACATTTCCTAATGCAGTTTCCCCTTCTCTTTCACCATGATAAATAATTACACCGTGATAAATAATTACATCCTGATAAAAAGGCTCTTCAGACAATGGCATTTTAACTTTCTTGTTGGAAAAGTTGTTTTCAATGCACACAACCTCAGCAGTTAAAAGCCAGAGTTTGATTCCTCACCCAGATTTCTCCAAGTTCTACAGGCAATAATTTTTGCAGGAGGCAACCTCTACTACTTAGGCATACCACTGCTGTATCTCAGGTGCATAAAAATATCAGGCTGGTAAGAAGTTCATTCAACAGGGAACTCATCAATAGTGGGGCAAACGCAGTAAATATGCAAGCACATGTTGCCCTTCTGAACGTGAGCTGTCCCTGATTTTGCACAATGTGTGGGCCTTGTAACAAATCCTCCTGTTCACAGTTCTCATTCAGTTAATAACAATTCACACTTAGAGAGCGCTAAGATGAACACCCATGGAGGCAGAAAGCAAAATTACTTGGGAAAGGGATTTAAAACAGTCATTGTTACAGATTGGCACTACCTGGCACTAATAACCGAGGCTCTCACTTTGATAAGAAGGCAAAACTGCAAAGCCATTTTCCTGGGTATAATTCATAATTACATGAATGAAAATGTAAACCAGTGAGACGATTCCCAGTAACAGTAGTGTGGATCATCATGGGTTTATGGATTCTACGGGTTACTCTTTTGATTTCCTGTGCCTTTTCCCTTCATCCTTTCCTCTCTAAAGAGCTGAGAAAATGGTGTTGTAAGAGAAAAAGAAAGAAACAGAAAAAGTTAAAGCAGTGTGACTAAATGAACTTGGCAGCAGTCCACAAAAGCTGATATCAGAGTGGGGAGACAGGAGCCTCTGATGGCTGCAGGCTCTGGCAGATAAGGTGGGTCATCTATCAGCCGAACAAGACAGCTTTAATGGATGGCATACAATGAATTCACTGCCAAAATTTTGTGGGTGGGACAAGGAAGTGCTTGTGGCACTAATGCTCTGTTATGTGTTTTCTTGGGCTCAGCACTAGCAGCAGAGGGCTGGGGGCAGTTGCCAAGCCAGGCGTGACCTTCCCCGAGGCTGTGGTCAGACACACTCACTTAATTGTCAGCAGATGATCATGAAGAACAGGAGTCTCATAAATTCTCATCTTTGGTGCAGTTCCATTATTAATGTAGGCAGTAAACATCCATTCAGTGTAAAGTCCACCACAAGGCTCATGAGAAAGCTGTTCCTGTGTGCCTGGCTGTCACCTAACTGGTCACGGCAAGCAAGCCCACGTTGGGCTTTCCAAGCTTTTCAAAGACCCTTCAGTAACAAGTACCACAAGGATGAGGTGTTTCTCACAGAAACTTTTCAGCTCTCACAAGCACAGACTTACTTAAGCACATCAACTTTGCAGCTTTGGAACTTGAAATAACTTTATGTAGTTCCTTCTGTGTTTAACAAAACATAGCAGCTGAATACCTACAAGTTTTACTGAAGATATCACATTATGTGAATTTTTTTACTGTTTGAAAGATAAATGCTGGTGCAGCAATGGCATTTTGCTGACATTTTCCCAGAAATATCTACAAAAAAACTGTGTTGAGCAACTGTTATCCCATAGTGGCCTAACTTTTGAATCAGTAACAATTTGTATTGACAGGAGGTACACTTTCCCCTGTTTACAGTATCTGTAAATCTACTAGTACTTTTTCTAATTTATAGAGTCTATCTCACACCAAATATCAGATATAATTGTTTTTATAGGTTAGCTGCAGCATTCTGAAGAGAGGGAGCTAGCTCATTTATTATATTTTTCTCCTGATTATGAAAGAAAGATCATTTTACTCCTTAAACTGTTTTCCAAAAAGCATATTTGCAGCAACAATCAGTTATTTCTATGCTGTATAATATCCATAGCAACAGCGCTTACCATGAGAAACAAAGTCCTAATTGACAGAACCATGTACAGTAACCCACAAATGTTAAAGAAAAAAGATAATCTGTTGCAAGTCATTTTCTGGATTAAATAAATTTTCTGAATTAAATAAATCACCTCCACAACTCCTTTTAATCTTTTGGGGAAGAGTGTTGACGCATTGGAAGTTTTCCTGGTTTTTACAGGAAACAGAGTAAATGAGACAGTATGGTTTTTCGACCACTTTAATTTATAAGATATTTCATTTTCAAAATGGCTCCTGTTACAATGTATGTACTAATATAATCACATTTTTTTAAATGCCAGTTTGTAGAAACCAGAATTTTTTCTTGCTAATTACTAGCTTGGAAAGAAAGCAATATTAATATTGATTTCTCAGAGCAAAACTTCAGTCAATCTCTGAAGGCATTCATGCAATTCACATTATGTTTATATCAATTCAGGCAGAAAAAAGGACTTCTTACATCCCTAGGCTTCTTCTAATGTTCCTATTGGGGATCCCAGCTTTCAACTCCCTAAGTACAGAGGAAAGTTAATATGTGAGCAGGATCACTACAGTACCTGCTTTGTCCAGCTAGAAAAGTAGTTAACTAATTGCATAGTAAATTTATTTGTTTCTGAGAACATCAGAAGTAAAGCGTTCATTTCCACATTCTCAGTAACTTTCATGACAATTTTTCTTGCCTGAAGGTTCAGAAACTGCTTTTGCTCTTTACAAAAGAGTAGGCTGTGCATTAGGGACTAAGGATTTAGCAGGAAGAATGTTGTTAATGTGGCCAGCTCAAAGAACAATGCAACTGAAAATGTGATGCTGTATTATATCTTGAGTATTAAGTTGTCACTGTTTCCACTGCTGAAATCACCAAGCTGATGATTTGTTTCCACAACCGCTGTTCAACTTGATGTCTTTGTGCCTTGCTTTGGGTTCCCAATGCATGATCTCTGCTCTGTGTTGAGGTTTTTCTGTTTCACAGCAGTTTCTCTTTTTTCATTTCTTTGTTTTTCCCCTATCCCTGACACTAGCCACTAACTTGCTTTCAGCTGCAATCTCAGAGGGAAGAGACCAGCTGCTCCCTTCTCCATCAATCCTCTGAGCTCCTCAAACCAGTGCCAGCAAATATAGGAAGAGACATGATGATCTCCTTCAGATGTCGTAAGTTGTTCCTCTGGTCCCTCTGGTTGCAGGAACAGAATGTTCCTGCATTACAAGAGGTATGTGGAGGAGGATAGAAAACCTCTCATCCCAGTACATACCCCCACAGGGCAAAGGACATCTCCCCTAAGCAAAGGTGACTCAGAAGGCATAAGACATAGAAAATACAGTAATTCATACCATACAGCAGCAGCAAAGGGATAATATTAATTCACTCTTCAGATTAGAGTCACATTTAGATTCATGGTGAAATGCAAGCAAAAGAAGTTTTTGCTTTTAATGACCTCCAGTGGAATCAAATATCTGAGAATAACTTGGTAAAGAGAGAGGAGAAGAGCCCCTTTTCCAAGCAGTCTCAAAGGCTATAATAAGATTCGTGCAGTGTGCTTCCCACACACTGAGACTGGGTTACAGAGACTTAAGGTTCGGCACCCAAGAACCTTCCACACAGCCTCTCATGGTACTCAGTAGAAAAAACTACTCACTGCTTAAGTGAAAAGCAAACAGAACAAAATTAAAAGAAGCATTGGCTTTGATGGCTCAGATTTTAAAACTTCTTTGAAACCTTATGGGCACTCCTCTCTTGGTCATGTTGAATGAGTTAAATTATCTTGATTGAGGTGCCACCTGCTACTATTCTTACCACTAGGGTAGGGTTTATTCTTTAAACAAACCTTTTTGTAAGAAAAAACCCAAATATGTATATACCAAATACCCATGAAAACTATATCTTATAATACAGAGAGATCCTTTATGGCATCCATTCACGTCATCTCCATTTTATTTACTTCTGTCTAAACTACTGCCAAAACACATTTATTTTATGAACAGGGATATTTGATTTGTGTATGTCCAGCCAATGCCTAGGTCAATAGCAAAATGTTTTCTCCAAACTCTGACATTTGGATTTCAAAATACCAAGACATACCAAATTCAGTATTAATCTTCACAAACATCTGTCAGGTAACCCTTTGTCCTGGTGACATATCTATTAACCTTGTGGTAAGACTACCAGGGCACTCTCTTCTCTCCTTGTATTTTTAGAAATTACTTTGGTGTTTCCATGCATCTGCAAAAGGCAGTCTGGCTTTACCAAAGGTGTCTCATTCCCTTGCTCTATGCGGAGCTCTCTTTGCTGCAAGGCTCCTGGCAGCTCCTTTTTCGTGGTTGTACACCTGCCTGTGCTTGAATGGGGTTCTTGACCGTGAAGGTGTGATAAAGAGTGAAGAGACTGCCATTTGGAGTGACACTGTTGATCTCTGACCACCTTGTTCAGGGACAAGGTGAGGTTGGGTTAGGCATAAAGCAAAGAGTGTGCAGGCTGCCAGGGAAGATGAGGACAAAGGGTGCAATATGTGTAGGGAGGACACAGCTTCTGCCTGCCCAGCCCCTGCAGCTCATTGAGAAAGCAGCAGGAGAGGCACAGCAGGATCACTGTGCCAAGCCCCTCCAGAGCAGCCCTTCTATGGAGAGCTCTGCTGCAGTTAGATCATAAAAGTTTTCAGCACAAGGAATAGTTAAATATTAGAAAAAGATTAGGTAAAGAGAGGAGAAGCATGAAACAACACACAGAGCAGCTACAGTAATATTTGCTACATAATGTGAAAGGATACTCCTCAGACTTCTCTCCCTGTGAAGATCAGTAATAGTGGAAATACAGGAAAGAGGATTCACATCAAAATACCTTCAACATTGTTTTTTTACAAAAATCTTCTCCTCCTCTTACCAACTGCACATTAAATGAGTTCCCTAAAGACCTGAGTGAAAAAGAATAAAGAGATAAGTGCGGACAAGCGAGTGGGCAGAACTATTATTGGTATTTCATAAGGGCAGATGGAGACTCAAGGGTAAAGATCCTTTGTTTATTGGTTTTCAGGGAAAGAAGAAAAAACCTAACAGGCTGAGGCAGAATCAGCTTTCTATTATTTTGTTCTGCTTTGAGCAATGCCACCTCACTGGCTCTGTGAAATTCTAGAGATTTCATCTCAGGAGAACTGCAATTGCTCTTTCTTCCGAGGCAGGTCTTTACACACACACACTCACACATGTACATCTAGTGTACCCACAGGTGACACCAGAGTGCTGGTAACTGAATATATATAAAACCCTAAGGGCTTGCAACCTAAGGAGACAAAATAAAGGATCAAGAGGATGAGATGTCCCTTGGGAAATTCAGAGCTGAAAGTAGAGGGAAGCTAGGAGCCCTGCAGGAAGAAGTATCTTGTATGCTTGACCTCTTCTTAACTCTCCTGTAAGAATTCATTGAGCTTTAAAGACAGGACGAGGACTAGATTGACCCTTGGTTTGATCTATTACAGCCATCCTCTTCAAGTGTTTTAATTCCACTTTTTGTCTTTGTTTCTAAGACTATGTCTGGCTCTTTACTGCTAAGTGGTAAAAACTAACAAATTAGAAAATGCTGAGGCAGGTTTTCCTCTTTTAATGCTTTAGTTCAGGCAACTACGTCTGGAAATTTTTATTTCAGCTGTTCATATTGGTAGACTGTTGGTGAGGATTCAAGTCGCCAGGGTATAAAAGTGATTTAGTGGCCAGCTGACCTATCAGAAGCAGCATCCAATAGGCGCCCTATAACACACTTCCTGATCCTTTCCAAAGTTCAGCACACCCTTCAGCTGAATACCAAAAGCGGAATTAATAAATTATCTGAGATTTGGTAGTAGCTGAGTTCTTAGTAGTAGCCAGAGAGTCAGGTTTTCTGGAATTAGTGTGGGCTTGCTGAAAGGACAAGAGGAAAGTGCCTCAAGCTGTGCCAGGGGAGATTCAGGTTGGACATCAGGGAGAATTTCTTCTCTGAAAGGGTTGTCAAGAATTGGAATGGTGGTAGATTCACCATCCCTAGGAGTGTTCGAGAAACAACTGTGGTCTTACTGCTGTGGTCTAGCTTATATGGTGGTGTTCAGTCAAAGGTTGAACTCAATGATCTTGGAGATCTTTTCCAGCCTTAATGATTCTATGATTCTATTCTATCATTGTGAAGGCAGTTCTCCTATCTACAACTAACTGTTTTTTCACTTTGTAATTCACCTTTTTTCCTCATTGTGTGACTTAGTTGTTGTCTCACCTGTTAGTTTCTGCTAGAATTTCTTATCACAAATTACAGATTTCAAATAACAAGTGAACTGAGAAGTGATAGTGAGATGTCAGCCTTCATTGTTTTTGTCCTCTGCTGCCTTTGATGTTGAGGAATGTTTTATCACAGATAACAGTGGAGCACTTCAGTTCACTGCAGATGCCATTTCTGCTATGAACAGGTCCCACCATTTCTTTCCTCAACCCACCCTATATCTCTTTTTGGCTGGATTAACATATAATGCTTTTCAAAACCTTATCTCAAGCAACGCTGTTTCACAACAATAATAATACCACCTTCACACTAACAGAAACCATTCTGTTAACCCAAACAGAACATAAGTAACTGTGGGGATTCGTGGAGTTTTTTTCTTTTTTTCTCCCCAAGATTTCTCATTGCTATTTTTTTTTCATATGTTTTCCAAAGGAATTTACTGAGGATAAACTGAGTTGAAAGGCATGGTCTGGAAGATGAAGCATTAGAGGCAAGTCTGTGCAACTATCTACTCAGTGCTGGATAACAGCAATATTAGGACAATGGGATTAATGAGTTCGAGTGAGTCAAGTAACCCTTCCTCATTTGCAAGGAACAGCTTTGTTCCTGTGATTCAGTTGATTGCTCAGTAAAGGTTGCGCGGCTCATTTGCTGTATTTTTTACACCAGAAATTAATAAATGAGGCCAGAGTGTTCTGAATCTACTTGGTGACCCTCTGGTAAGCAATTTTAGCTACCTGCCTACTATTTGAATGAAGGCTTGCACGACTGAAGCCTTTCAGCAACAAAGTAAGGAGTGATACATAAAGTCACTCAAGAGTGTCAATCATGCCTTCAAACAGCTCATTCCACAGATAGTTGTGTGTCCTGCAGCACCTCCATCTTCTCAAAAAAACCCTGGATAGCAAGACACTGATGAAGTATAGAGCTGACTTCTACTGCGAGGTGGAAGGAGGGCTGTTGTTTTGTTTTGGTTTACTTTATATACAAAATATGACTGCAAACAGGGAGAAAAGGCACATATTAAACTCAATATATGAATTCAGTATGACTTATCTGAACAATATTCAAAAATAAATTAGGAGGAAGGTAGTTTTTCAAAGATGCTACCTTGTCTTCACTGTCTTCTCAGAACAGAGAAAATGTCAAAACTTCTGGAAGTATGTCTTTTTTAGCCAGTTTTATCCAGAGATTTAACCAACCTCCAGGTACCTTTCTTAAGAAGCCTGACATCCTGATTACTCAATCTATGCTGCCACTGCCCTCTGACCGATATGTGCAGGTGTCCTTCACAAGGAAAGAAAGCTATGAGGGAGATACCGACAGGGACCCATGCAGGTCTTTGCCCTGTACAAAACTGGGGTCCAGCAGTTCTGAATCTCTCCCCTCACTAGATGCAGCTATTTTTAAAGGACTGTGATGAAGAGAAGGGATTTGACCATGTCTGAGGAGGTTTGACAAGCTGTAATTGCTTTCTAATCTCTTAACAATACATGCTAGAAATTATGCATATGCTTAAGTGATTCGCTGAATTTGAGCTACAGTGGAAAATCAAGCAAATCATTTGGAAGGATATCTTTATAGATGAGGATATTAGCTATGTAAGGTTAGAGTAATCAGACAGTGATAGATGCCTCAAGTTCTAGTGCACATTTAACTCTTCTGTTTCTTACTGTTTCCCACCTAAATTTTAAAATATATTTTCATGGTTATAGGGTTCTTTTCCCTTAAACAGCTTCTCCTGTAAGTGATACCAGAAAACCCTACCATGACATGCATATGATACAGTGATACAAATCTTTTGTTTCCCTTTCTCTTGGTTACCAGAATGGGCTTTTATTTTCAGTAATGCTGTACACTCTTTCAGATGATGGTAATATAAATTGTTATATACCCTGAAAGGATAAATAAGGGCACTGACACATAGCAGCTGATTGACAGGAGCTGTTTAAGCACTGTCATATGGCTGGCATGTCACTCAGTGATCAAATTCTTCTGCCAGTAAAAATTACATTGATGCCTCATGTGGATTTTAGCCTCTCTATAGCACCACAGCTCCATTCACAGAATTTACTGTGAATACCACATGTTTAAAGAGATCGGACAAAGAAATCTCCTGTGCTCGGTTGCCTCCTGCTCTGTATTTGTGTCAGCTCTGCCTGCAGAATAACACGCACCTCTACTGGTCCACAGACATGTTCAGCAATTTGTATGGAAACATGCAGAGTGAGGTCAGTTGGGCATATCATATCATTTGGCCTTTCCAAATCATTTATTGGCACAGGATACCCAGAAGACACCCTTTTAGAGATTATTTTGTCATTTAAAACCATGATTAAATACATAATCATGGTGTTATGTAATCAAGACCTTAGTCTGCTGGAGGTATTTAGAGAAACCTGTGTACAGTATCATCATAACTCTCAATTCTAGAGCTAAAATTAATACAAATGCAATTATGATTTTTTTAATTCATTGAATCATAGGGTTATAAAATGGTCTGGGTTGGAAAGGACGTTAAATACCATCTACTTCCAACTCCCCTGCCATGGGCAGGGATATCTTCCACCAGACCAGGCTGCTCAAAGCCTCACCCAACCTGGCCCTGAACACTTCCAGAGGTGGCATATCCATGATCTCTCTGGTCAACTCTGTCTCACCACCCTCATAGTAAAGAATTTCTTCCTAAAATCTAACCTAAACCTACCCTCTTTCAGTTTAAATCTATTACCCTTTGTCTATTCTTTCTTGGACCAAAAAAGTGCCTTTTTTGAAGGATACTAAGTAGATATTTTGCCTAAAATAATCTACACTCAAACCATTACTGTTAAGAAGGCTGAATTTAAACTGCCTTCCTGGTCATGACAAAACAAGTATTTGAAAACCAAACATGTATACCAGTCCAGATCATCACTTCCTTCATTTAATATTTCCACATTCTGCACTGCAGGATGCTTTGTGAGTTGAAGAAGTTGGGACTGTGAATGCAAGTTGTGCAAAGCTGCAGGCCAGTGCAGAAGAAAGGTGCCACCAACAAGCAGCAAGGGGCACTCCTGCCCCAAGGAGAGCATGCACACCAACATGGACTTGGTATGCCATAACTGGGGAGCTGTAGCCTCTCGTCCTCTTCGTGCTCACATTATTTGTCAGAGGTGTTGTCAGAGCTTAGCAGTCACTGTGGGAGGGAGGGAAATAAAGCAGCCAGACAAGGGACTGAGAGGCATTTGTGCATGGCATGAGGCATTGGTGGGCTGGTAGAGTTTGAAGACAGATTGACTGTTGCAGAGGTGGCTCCCATTCCTAAACCACTGGCATTGAGGCTGCAAGAGAGGTGGAAAGCCAGTGGCATGCAAGGCAAAAAGGCAGGGCTGTGAAAGACAGCATTCTGAAGGAATTGGTGGAAGGAGGGAAGGAATTGATATGGTTGTTCTACTTTACATATTGGAAAAAGAAAGCAGAGTTGATTAGCACACACAATATCTGGAGAGTTGAGTTTTGATGACACCAAAGGAAAAAACAGTGTAGGAGGGAAAGGCATAAAGAATTTTAGCAATGGAAAGTAAGGCATCAGCAAGTACAGCACAGACCAGAGTCAGATTTGCAGAGGGGAGACTGCAGAACTGACATTATTAATATCTATTTCTGCTCACCGTGGAAATACAATATAGTAATCAACTAATTCTTAATATTGTCTGCTTATTAACTTTCCATCTAATTACATGATACAAAACTTGAAATTAACAGAATGTTTATGCATTACAGATTTGTTTATTCAAGGTTCCCTACAAGAAGCTGCAAAAGAATTATTCAAAAATTTGAAGTGAAACATTGATTAAGAAATCCTTGGGAAATAAAGTCATGACTCAAGGGAACAAAATCCACTTCAGGGAAGCACTGAAGATCTGGCAGTCATCAGATTTGCTAAAATCTGACTTAAATTCAATAAAGTTTTCATGAAATGAACGCACCTGTTCTGGAGCAACGGAATGCTCACAGGAAACCTTGAAAAACATTCAGCTTAGAAGGAGTTCTGCCAAATGGCCTATATTTTATCTTTCTTCCATTTTGACACATTGATATAAAAAGCAACATCTTTGCTTCTCAGAAGTTCATCTATCTCCTCTCATGATGATTACCCAGATTAAGTCATACTTCTCGTGATGACAGTCATTTTACTAGAACTACATTTGATGCTGCAAACATCAGGGAATTAGTCACAGATGCTGATGGACTCAGGAAGCCAAGTGTTTGTGTTGAGATGCTCCCCTGTGATGAAATCATGACAATAAAAGATCCAACACGACTGGCACACAGAACAATAATGACATAAGGAAGAGTACTTTGTGATGTTTTCCTGGAGGCATCCATTTTCCATGCTGTACGTCATATATGATTCAAAAATAGACTAGCCTGTTTTAAAAATAATACATAAGAAAATAAAAGAAAATATGTTCCTAGGAAAAATCAGCTTATAAAGGTCTGCTTTTGATACAGTGCTGCAACATATTAAATACATGAGAAATAAATAATAAAAGAAAATAAATAGTAAAATATTATTTGTCAGATAAAAACATGCATCATTTGCACAATAACAGACAAATAGCAGTCTGTTCTTTCAGAACATGTGTTAAGAACATTTGCTCTGCTCTTAACAAAAGGTGGAGAATTAGATTAAAACACCTGGACACCTGCCTCTTAGGAAGGCAACCCTTGGTGGTAGACCATTAGCATCTTGGCATTCCTCCCCATCCCAGCTATTTGAAGATGTTTGTCCTTCATACCATGCAGGCCACCAGCCTATTGTTGATTCCCTTCCATATTATCTGAGTCTTCCCCCACTCCACACCAAACCACTAGCCTGCAAACACAGCCTCACTGCACAAATCTTCTGCTTTCCTGGCAAAACAGCTGAGCAATCTTCTAAAGAAGGGATTTCCTCCACTGCAGCCATGAGTATATGACTTCCTCAGCATATTCTTCCCCGGCCCAAGCCAACTACTGCAGACTTTCTCAGCACAACCAGCCTGATACCAGGGCTGTCTCTTACTGCTGGGGAGATTTGTAACCCTATGGTGTCAGGAAGACTGCCCCCTCAAAATGTCACTCTTAATTACCTCTCTTCTCATCTAGTTCAACATGAAGAAAATTTTTCTTCTGAAACACATTACCCATAGGAATAAAGGTCACATGATCAGGCCAAAGCCACATGATCAGCAAAAAGTCAAAAGTTTTGCACTGCATCAGCATTACAGTCCTTCTCAGAAAAAACATACCTACTTTACGGAGAAATAGATACTCCCCTAGTTGAGGCAGTAGATAAGCTGTATTGAAGTCAAAGCAGTAAATGTGTTTTGACATTTTGAGAAGTACTTTCATAGCAAATTTTACAAATTGATCCCCTTTTCTAAAGCACTGCAGACTGTTGAGTTCATTGCTGTTGAGCAGAAAGAGTAAAGTGTAGCAGCACTACAGAATCCTCATTATATGTTGACAATGATGTTTTGACTTCAGTGCTCTCTTCATACTGTGGACAAATACTGAGTTGTCTGCCTGTCTGCTCCATGCTGAAAGTGCTTCTGAGGTTTGCAAATACAAAGGGTCTAAACCCACTCCAAGCAAAATCACCATTGACTTCCACAGGCATAAGAGAAGTCTTTATAAAAAGACTGTGTTAGAAGACACTATGAAATGTCACCTATATTCTTGAAAGCTATACAGCTATTCCACAATCCAAATCTGTTTAACAACAGAAGTAAGAGCTATCTCATCTTACAAAACAGCTCCTCTCTTCAATTTTTGAAGTGCAGAGCTGAGTACCAAATGGTATCTCTGCTGATAAATGACAAACTGAATCTGGATTTTGACCAGCAGGATGTACTCATTTTATAACTACAGGCTTCTTTGGAACACACTGGCTCATCTGAACAGGTAGACGTCATCCATGAGGAGCTAAACTTAGACCAGCAATTTCATGTATGGCATGAAATACAGAAATTGTTTCACCACTGCGGATGGGTGGGACCATTAGCGCACTGATCAAATTATCCCAAATTTGTATTCTTTATTAAATAGTTCCTAACTCAGTCTGATACAGAAGAGATCTCTTCCCTCAATTAATACACTGCAAAGTACTCTCCTTCTGCCACATGCCCTGCTGACCCAAATGAAGTCAGGGATTTCCACACTCCCAATTCAGGGCAGCTACTAGGAGGCATATGAGAGCCAGCTTTCTTGACTTGCAGTCATGCCCGTGATGTGGAGATCCCTGCCCATCCAGGGAAACTTCAGTGCTGGGCCTCTTCATCCCTATATGTGAGAAGCCTGAGAGGCCTCAAATTTGGCACATTACCCAGCACAAAGGACAGTGCTTATGACACTAGTTAAAGGTTCTGTGCATGAAAGAACAAAATCTGTTCCTCATGTAAATGTGGTAATACATTTTGCAAATACATCTGGAATGACTGGTAGAAGACGTAAATGAGCTTCCATAACCCCTCAGTCATGCTGTAACAGGCTTTACTTTACTACTGCCATTTCTTTCTACAGTGGAAAAATCCCACTCTGAATTTTAGTTATCCTACTATCATCACTAGCAACAGGAGCATTTTTGGTCTGGTAATTCATTTCTGAAGCTGCTGTGGGGTAGCCATGGGAGGGATTTGTAAGCTACTGTTTTGCCTGACCATGTTATAACAGAAATCAATTGTTCCTCTAACAGAAGATGTCTCAGAGGACAAAATAATGCAAGATCTGAAATGCATTCTAGTTAGTTTATCTGTCTCTGTATCTTTGACAGATGACAGGAAAAATAAAAATTCAGTTTAAAGAAAGAAGAGGCCCAGTTGAGTCACCACAAGTGGTTATGTTTTTACCCTATTCACCCGACAGGAACAGGGGCACCACTGAAAAATTCTTTAACCTGTCCTGACAGTATGGCAGGCAACCCAAAGAACTGAAATTGCACTGTGCCAATAGATTATGAGCACAAGGAGGGTTTATAATGAACTTTTTCACCCATTTTTGCTACATTAAAGTCCCCTTCGGCTTATGACAGTTGGATTTGCAAGAAAGTAGAAATGACAAGACATTGTGAAAGATGTTGGGAAGGGACAGGGGCAACAAGAGGGAGTGAGGTGGGGCTTGCTGCATAAAGAGAGAGGGTGGACTTGAGGATCATATTAGCTGAATTAAATCACACCAGCAGATGTGCTCATACCTGCTGCCGTCTCCACTGAGAAGATACAGACGTAAAAGATAAACCCAAATTACCTTTTATCAGGTTATGTTGCAAAGTTGAGAGGGGGCATTAGAATGATTGGAGGCTTCTCAGAGCACCGCAACCCAGTGATAAAGTAGAACATTGCAAATGCAGCAGCCAGTATAGTTCTCTCATCTGAATCTAATGAATTCGCTAATCTCATTGCTGTAATTTTCTTTCAAGATATTGGTGGAATAAGTGGGTACCTGGGGAACCAGTTCTGCTTGTGGAATCCAGAACTTCTGCTGTTTGTTTATTGGTGTGCGTGGGAAAGTGTTTTTCATGGATGTATTTATATGCTGGCTTTAAACACTTATATTTACTTGGGGACTGTAACTACTGTTATAAATGGTAAATTGTCATTAGGTCATCTTCCTGATGCATCCCAGATTAAAGCTCATGTCCTTCAGGCGGGTGCTATTAAATTAGCCTACCACCACCTGACAGGCATCCTCTAATCAAAAATGTTTTGTCTTCTCTGTTTAGATCAACTTTAGTTCCTTCTGGGTAGAAAGATAATCCCAGGAGTAGTCCAAATGTTTTCAGATGTGTGGGGTTATGCTGGCCAGAAACAAGCAGAAAATTACTTGCCCCCCTTAATTATCACTACAGTTTGTATTTGAGTAGGAATTTTATTAGGTGGTAAAACTTTGTACTTTGCACTTTTTATTTGCATACATAAAATTTAAATTGCCAATTTTGATGCTGCAACAGAGCAAGTGGTGTCAATTTTCTAGGCCTTTTGGGGGGTTAAAAGGCTTCTTTAGGGGACGTAAACCATTCTGTTCATAAAATGGCTAAATTTTCTCCAATGTCCAAATAAGTGGCTGCTCAAGAACACCAGGGTGATTTAGGACTGGTTAACCACGAACTCAGCAACAGACATTCCACTTACAGTTTAGTAAGTATTCTAACTGAATTGGTTAGAAAAAAAGCAGCTGGGCATAGGTTAATTTTTAATTTCTTTTGAATGGGGTTGTGATATTTCTTTGTATTAGAAGAGACTGCAATGTAGAAGTACACTTTCTTCACAACTCATTTTGCATGTGATGGGGCCCATGAGTTTGTAGAGAATAAAGGAGTGTCTGTGTATCCATTTCTATTTGTGGCTAACAATAGTTTTTTGCTTCTGTATTTTAGACTTATTTATCAAGTACAGTCAAAGAACAATTGTATTTTATAGTATGACATATTCCCTCATCTCTAGTAAGTAGACAAATATTCTGATTTATTTTCACTAGAATTATCTAACCTAGGCAAGTCACATAGGAGTATTTTAGTATAGCATACTCTTCAGACAAAAGAAAGAAGCATCTTGACAATGAGTTAGTTGACAGATGTCGATTTTAAACAAGATTATCACACATTATCCCAAGAGATTGAAAACATTACAGAGATAGCATTTGGAACACTGATCAGTCCCCTAAAGAAAAAAGGAGTTAGAAGCAGCTGAAATGGAAATGGAGGATCCATACAGGCAATATAACCAGTTTTCCATCCTTTGTAACAGACATGACATACCACTCCAGAACAACATTAATAAAACCACCACATATTCCTTCTTTGGTCAAAGCCTGTCATCCCAAAGAATACATGAAAATAAAAGAAATTTCATAATTCTTTGAGCTGACACTAAGCTTTTCACAGTATCCATGCAAAAGTGAATTTCTGACTATATTGGAAAATTGATTTTTTTTTAATATATAACACCTTACACACACACATCCCTACAACTCTGGATAGTCCAAGTGTGTGCATGTACATGCATAAAGCAGATTGATGAAAACTTTTGACGTGTCAAGTGTGTGAAGGATATCAACCCATCTTCAATACAAAGTACTAATTTTCTAGACATTATTCCTGATGATTTATTTTAACTTAGAGAAAAAAAAATATATTTCACTGAAACTGGCAGTTATTTTCATACATTTTATTAGGATTCCACTGCTAAGTTTTGCTTGATGCAGTGCATCAAACTTTGCTGTGTTGCATCTTTGGTAACCCTTACCACTAAGCTACCTCTGTTGTTGTTTTATTAGAGTGATTAATAATAAAGTAACATGGTTTATAAAACACCTGAAAATTATCTTCAGAAAACCTGAAAATAAAGCATCATTCCTCCACATCATTCCCAAACGTGTAAGCAGGCAAAGAAAACAATTAATAATGGAAGTAATGAATGTTCAAAATAGCTCTTTCAAGTCAAATGAAAATGGGACATATTGCAGGAATACTGCACAAGATCATCCCATTTTTCCTATCCCTAGACAAAACAGCCCTGACATAAAAACACTGAGAGGCTTGGATTAAGGTAGCCCTCTTAAGCCCTGAAGTAGGATTTTGTTGGGATTTCTGAAGTGAGATCTGTGGCACACAGTTATCACACAGCAGAGATTTTGCAAACTGAAGGAGACAGGCTTCTTCCAAACAGCATCCCTGCACCGTCCATATTGTTGGCCTTCTCATTCTTTGAACTTTTAGAATCTAGCACAGAGAAAAGACAAGCTGTTGATGGTATATTTGGAAATCTCTTTGACTGAAAGCATAGACTTTTCTCCTTTCATATTCCCCATTCAGATGGTTGGTAACTGGGAAATAGCTGTCTCATTTCTTCAAGGTCCCTCAGAAACTGGTCCAGCATGAAACAAAAGTGAATGGCCCCATTATGCTAAGGGAGCATAATTTTAAAAATACCGGGGATGCTTTTCTTAGCCAGTAATTGCAAATTCAATTTTAGTACACTGAATGTCAACAGGCTTCGAGGAGCAAGCATATTGCAAGCTGGAGTATGCCAAGTTCAAGACAATCACAAGTGCTCTTTATTTCTCTGGTCACTCAATAATATTAGACTTCATTAAAGAGGAGAGATTGCATTGCAGAAGCTGAGCCCCAGAGATAGCATCCGCTTACAAATATACGGAAAAACTGAACTTGCAACGTACCATGGCAGAGTTTAAACTTCCACCAAATACAGAAAACCTGGTATTCTCATTTAATATGTCCTTTCTACTGTGTCATTTACAGGATGTCAAACACAGAGAGAAAGAATAAAATTAATAATGAATAGAAGGATTGTAAAATTAGATTTTACAATAACACTAGTTTTATAGAATCTAATCCATAGATCATAGAATGATTTGGGTTGAAGGAGCCTTAAAGATCATCTAGTTCCAAACCCCCTGCCATGGCAGGGGCACCTTCCACTAGACCAGTTTGCTCAAAGCCCCTTCCATCCTGTCCTTAAACACCTCCAGGGATGGGATATACACAGCTTCTTTGGGCAACCTATTCCTGTGCCTCACCACCATCACAGTAAAAAATTTCATCCTAATATCTGATCCAAAGCTACTCACTGTCAGTTTAAAGAATTCGTCTCTGTCCTATCCCTATGTGTGCTTGTAAAAAGTCCCTCTCCAATTCTCCTAGGCCCCCTTTAGGTACTGAAAGGTTCTCCAAGGTCTTCCTGGAGCTTTCTCTTCTCCAGGCTGAACTACCCCAGTTCTCTCCATCTGTCTTCATAGGAAAGGTGGTCCTGCCCTCTGATCATCTTCATGGCCCTCCTCTGGACTCAGCAGAGGTTTATGTCCTTCTTGTGTTGGGGGCCCCGGAGCTCAAGGCCTGTATCTTACTGTTAAAAGAATAGTATTAACTTTAATTTCATTAGGCAGAGGACTGGACATTTTCACCTCAGCATCTCAGGGTGCTTTATGTGAAACTCCACCCCACAGCAGCTGAAATACTGCTATGAACTCCCAGTGGTATCAAGCACAGCAGCACTCTCTGGTAGAACTGAAATAAAAACAAATGTGTAAAGAAAGCTCACGGGCGCGTGCTGCACCTGAGGCATCCTGTGACCCTCACTGCTTGCAACAGAGCCATGCTTGCCCCACCAGAGACATAAACATACCCACTGATCTCATGTTTCTAAATATGCATATTAATTCATGCCTAAAGCCTCCAGTTGCTTGGAACCCATTTCCCCTTTTTGCCATCTTTAATTCCAAACTAGGAACAATATTTCATGCTTTTTTTCTTTAAATTACAAACTTGCCATTAATTTATAAAGAAATTATGGGTCCTCTGCTTTTAGTGAAAGCAAAACGATGCACCTGCAATGGAGAAAACATCTAGACTAAAGATGATTAACTATTCATATTTGTCTCAGCCTTTTGAATAGACGTTCTCTCTCCCAAGAGATCAGGGATCAACCTCTACTTAGATATTTCATCCTTGCCTTTGGCATTAAAACCCTACCCCCTTCAAGCACTGTCTTAGTAATGTGCTTTCTATTTTAAGGAACAAAAATAACAATTAAATGAATGATTAGACATGTTATATATGGCATTCAGTGATGGGAATGTATGAGATGGTAAAAAAGCGGCATTATATTTATACTGCTTCTTTATGCTTACTTTTTTGTTCCAAGAATAAGATGCTTTCTCTTTTACATTCTGATTGTGCTTTGTGGCAATCATTATTCAGGGAATGAAACATTTTAATGACTTTAAAATTAATTTAGTAGTCTCAGCCTAGCTCCCAGTGAACACGTGTCCGTTTTTAAAAAAAGAAGCCTACTAATTGGCAGTCTCATTGGCATTCACAGCACAGAAGCCAGGAACTCCATAGACTTTAAAGCCAGAAGTGACCATTGTGATCATCTAGTCTGACAGGTCATGGGACTTCCCTGAATTAATTATTGCTTCAAATCTCAATAGCTGTGATATACCTCAAGCCTGTTTTTTAATAAAACATCCAATGCCAATTTTCAGATTTCAAGTAATGGGAAATCCACTTCTATTCTCATTCTTATTTTATGGGCTGACTGTGTTCCCTATTAAAAAGGAAAAAAAAAAGGATAATTAAAAAAAACACACACCAAATCTCAAATTTCCTTTGAATTTTTGTACTATAAGCTTTAAAGTTTGTGAACATCTTACACCTTTGTTTGCCAAAGTGAAGTGTCCTACTTGCAAATTATTGGGGTGACATGGATGACAGGGCTGGAGGATGCTTTGCTTTTAATATTGCTATCTAGTTGTTGGGTCATTTTTCCAGGAAATTGGAAATCTATATTCAGAGCATTCCTAAATCTCAGGAATAGGGAACCCACAATACCCATTTCCCACAATGTCCCAATTGCTAGGCTAACCACTGCTGGAAACTAAGACTGGACTCAGGAATACCACTTACTCTTCTTCTTGAAGATGAGTCATTGTTTTGGTCCAGAGCACAGTGCTGCTGAGGGCAAAGAGAGGACAGTGGAAGTTTTGTATTTAGCCTGAAGTGTGAGGCCCTTAGCTCAGAGAGAGTATGGTATGCTACAGTATATAGTATATACTTTATGTAATATTAAACATAATAGTTGAATAGTGGGAGAACTCAAAGAAGAGATTAAAACTCTGGGCACATCTTTCTGTCCTCATCCTCTTTCCCTAAAGAGTGCCATGGTATTTTTTGGTTATAATTTGGTCTATCTTTATAATTTCATGCCTATATTTCCTGTGCCATACCTATTGATTCAGTACTACTTACTGTATTTTACCTTACAGATCTGGTAGTCCAATATATCGCATCACCAATTATTTTTTTGTTAAATTGTTAATGTTAGATTTCTAATTCTTCAAAGTTAGAATATGACCAGCTAACTACTGGCATTGTAATATTAAAAAGCAACTCCACCTTTTCAAGGAACGTAATTAGAGCTAGCTAGCACTGCATATGCCAGCAATAGATGTTTTTTCCAACAGATTGAGTTAATAGGGATTCACCCTAATTAAAAGCTTGAAGTTTTAATGAAAATATAAAGCCTTTCTTGGGAAAGATCTCTGCTTTGATTCACATTCAAGTCACAGTGGCAGCACGGTCCTTAAGAGACCACCAGCAGAAGTGAGGCTGTTGAACACTCCAGGAGCCCTCCAGAGGACCAAGGTTTGAAGGTTATAATAAGAAGGCATAGTAGTGGGTCAAGGTCTCCCAGTGAATAAATGGTACATTTGTGCTCTAATTAAAGCACTGCCATTTCTTTCTTTTTTGGTTATTAGAGTTTATGTGTACCTGCAATATGTTAGGGTAGAAACCCTGACCTCAAGTGCTGTTTAGAGACAGTTTAGTCTAAGTGGAGTAAACAATATTTTTAGTCTATTTGCTCAACTGAAATTTAGATTTTTTTATGTTTTGTTTGGGGTATTTTTAATGCGTAAGATCTTCTTCCCTGAAAGTTCAAAGGGAAGAAAAAGAACATTGAACAGCTGGTTACTAACACACACACTGCCTTGGTGTTAAGAAACTCTTTTCAATAGGTGCTTTAATTACTTAATAGCCTGGAATAAAGTTGCGCTTTGGTTGTGCTTTGATTACTGGCAACTAAAATGTACAGCTCTGGCAGAGTAACTCCCTCTCCAGAAAGCAAGCCTCTGCCTCTGATGCTACCCAACACTCCACTTAATTATGTTATCCTTCATTTAGATGGTGATTCTATTGCAACATCTAACGAGAAGATATTGCACAGTAATGGTGAGTGGCTAGGACAGCTTCTTGATCAAGGCATTTATTGAATTACACATACTGAGGGTGCAGCTGGACAGTGAAAACTGATGCTTTCACTAGGTGATGAAATTCTGCTCTGCAGTCTTTTAATACAGACTGTATCCAAGTAAAGATTAAAAGAAGAAATAAGGAGCATAATAGATTACATTCACTGTGACATTTCTACCCTGATATTTTTATTCATAACAATATTATCTCTCTTATTATCTTCATGACATTTTACAATCACTTAGTTGGCCTGGCTACAGATCTACCAGTTGTCCCAATTAGGTGAAATCTTCAGTACAACAGATATTAAGTGGAGTTATTCAAAGCTCCTGCTAAATCATTACAAACGGAACACAATCTATGCTGGCTTTACAAGCATATGTAAACACTAACATTTTAAAGCCAAGTCTGTCTTTCTCTCTAGCAATAGAGCTGTAAACCAGGATTTCATGAGGACTATGGCTCTCTGGCAGTGGCTCTGCAGTGCAGGGCAGGGAGCTTGTTAGCTGTCCTGGCAGTGGAGCTGGGGGTGAAGAGCTGGCAGCACCTGGAGCGCTGCCCTGAGCACAGCAGGGCCATGCCAGTGCCCAGCCCCAAGGCTTCCCCAGGCTCCTGGGACAGCAGCCTGGCACCATCCCATGACTGGCACCATCCCATGCCTGGCACCATCCCATGCCTGGCATATGGACTGCCCACAAAGGAGCACCCCTGGGCCCCACCGACACAGCGGGGCATGCGGATAGTCTTTGGGGTCCAACAGTAATTTCAGAAGGCCTTTGGGACTCCCGATTTTAATTATAAAATTAAGCCTGAGTGGCCACTGAAGCCAAGGGATAATCCTGGATCAAAGCCAGGAAAGACAAACTGGATCAACCCCAATACAGGCAATCAACACAATCAGCATTGTAATTATTTTAGAATAACATGGCTTAGCAAATAGAGGTGGATTTGAGTTCAGGGACTCATATGCTCAGCCTCAGTAGCTATGCAAAACACCTTTCTGCAGAACAAACCATGCTATTCCACCTCTGGGTCTTTTCTCCCTCACCAGCCAAGGCAGCATTTCCATGTCCCAATGCACTTTACTGTCAGATAAAGCCTCAAACATTCTGATCTCAGCTGGAAAAAGAAAGGTAATCCATCCTGAAGTAACTAGAAAAAAATCCTCAAAAATTATTGGTGGGGGGGGGGGGAAGAAAGGAAAGGAAGAAGGAAAGAGCATTTCATTTTTTGATCAAATGGGAGAAGGTAGCATAAACTCATGAGAGAGCAGCTGAGCCTTCCTACCAAAACACTTCTCAATATTTGGTTTTGGTAGCAGTGACTACATTTTTAGACATTTGAAGGAAAACTGAGCAAAAAAACCCAAAAACTTGTTTAAGATTAATGCAAGTTAGGATTAGCTGTTCTACAGGATAAAGGCATTTCCTTTGCCTTACCCTCAATTCAGGAAAGGTAGGAAAAATTTTATGTGCATTTGGTACCTTTTTTCTGTTACATATTCACACAACACAAAGGATCCTCACCTCTAAAAGCTCTTAAATAAACACTGCACAGCCTTCTGGAAACCCCACCTAGTTATGCAGGGAAAGACACATGGCAGGGTTTCTTTTAACATTCTTAGAACAAGCTTTAAATGTGACCTCTGAATTTCCCTCAGACAGCACTTTACACATACACTCCAAGGGCCAGTTAATTGACTAAATGAAGAACTAAGGTCTAATTCCATCATTCTGCAGGACAGGAGAATATATGGAAGTCTAACTACAATTGCCAAAATCTTGCTCTGAGAGACATATGGCAATCTAGCCCAATTGCATGGTGACTGCCAGAAAAATTGTCTTTCCACTTTAAGCTCAGTTCCTGCTTCATCATTGTCTCTGTCCCCACGTAGTCATTTACACCTGTGCAAAGTGAATGGAAAACACTACCAAGTGAGAATGAGAACAATTTATCATTCCTTTCCACAGCCACAGCAAAGAGGGAGAAGCAGGCACTAAATTTATCAGGTTCAAAAGAGATTGAAAATTCAAACCAAGACATTTGTACAATTCTTTTACAAAGGAAATTAAACACAAAATTGTAGTCTAATACAACATTAACATTTTGAATTTACCTTCAACCGGGAAATACATAATTATGGCACCCTTAATAGCCACTGCATGGCTACATTTTCAACATTTGTAAATGCCATGAACTCCATTGAAGTTCAATAAAGTCATGCATAAACAAATTTGGCTTAAAGAGCAAGAAAATGCCCTTGTTTGAATTTACATATTTATTCACATAGAGATATGCGCTATAGGTATACATTCCTCACTAAAATTGGCAAAAAATATTAATTGCAAAGGAATTGTGTTTGAATTACAGTTTCAGAAACATTAAAGTATTAGAGGAATAATATCAGAAAGCACTGACTTGCACATAAATACTTACATATTGCTCCATATTGTTTCAACTGTTGCAGCAAGTTTTATTTTCAAACTCTTTCTGTGACCACCAGGCTGACCTAAAGCTTAATTATATTCTTTTATACAGTGATACAGAACTGTGGTTTTTAAATTACAATATAAATAATAAAAATCATCAGAACTTGGAAATCACATAGATTGAAAACAAAATCACATTTATATTAATTTCATATTTCAAATAGGAATGTTTCATATCAAGTATTGAATCTCTGTTTAAAATCATAAAGAAATGTGAATTTACAAGCTGCTAAGCACATTCACATTGTATCTACAGACTCACAAATGCTCATCTACATCAGGTGCAGGATAACCAGAAAAGAAGCATTATAATAGAGGCATAATGCAACTATTTAATTCAGGTATTAAATGTGCTTAGATTTATTTGCAGTTTTAATTAAGTTTTCGCTTTCTGTGGAGCACTTTATACACATCAGAGAATGTATAACGACAGACCTTGATTATTTTTTTTCTGCTAAAGACACACCATTATTTGAGAAGCAAAAAGAATGGTAATAATGCAGCAGGATTTAAATCTGCCTTCCAGCTTTCTTTATAAACAAAAGGAAAACAATAACCTTCAGCAAAATACTTTTTATAGATTATGCCAATTTTTTTCTAATTAATTCAAATGGCCATCTCCCAGGGAGAAACATGTTTGGTAGAATTTAATGTAAAAGATCAGCTCAACAGTTTAAATAAAATAAAATGTTAACTAGCATAAAGTTTTCTGCACTTGTACATTATTATGCTAGGCAGATTTTTTTAATGTTGTTGTCTTGTTCTGTCAAATATTGTATATGAGTAATAAAACGTTTGGGTTTTAAATAAGAAATAAATCTACTAAGGAAATAATTCCACTAAGCAGCTCTTAAACTATGAAAATTTCTCCTGGAGTTTTTCCACTTAAATGTCTTTAAACTGTGTTCAAACTGAGTCAATACTAACAAGAAAAGATCTTTCTTTTGCGTTTATGTTGTAGAAATTATTCAGCTCCACAGTAATTTTCAGAAATGGTGTTTATTTCATATTAAGTCATTAAGCCCACTTATGGATCTGATCAACAATGTCAGGAAATGTGTTACTGAGAAATAAAGGCAGTATCCACTCTGTCCCTGCATTAAGAGTTTTGTTTGACTCCACTTAATTTTACTTTCAGGGGAAGGTCTGCCTGTCTCCTCTGACTCCTAGTAGAGATAGAGCATGATATCTGGTACTAGGGAAATAAAATTAGAAAGCCAGCTGGTTCACCCCCCCAGACAAGGGATCACAGGGGAAGCCTGGCATCCTAAAATTGCTGGAAGGACAGAGATATGCATATATTGAGCATTTCTGTCTCAGAGGGTGGTATGGTCTGTTAGAAGGAAGAGGAATGGGCAGCTGGGGAAGAAGCCCCAGCTTCAGTCAGCCTGAGATGATTTTTTGCAAAGTTGAATCTCTGAGTCCTGGGTGTGGCTGGCACCATGCAGATGTATGTCCAAGGAAAGGCTAACAGGACTAAACACACAGAGCTCTCTCCAAGACAGCTGTACGTTGCAATCAGTGAGAGTGGGAATTAATTATTTAGGAAAGGATATCAGTATGAACAACAGTAATGGAGCAAAATTGAAGGGAATCTACACAGAGGCAGAGCATGATGAATTTATTGGAAATAAAGGTTTCATCAGGTTTCCAGGTTTCATCAGGCACTACAGTAGAAATGAAGGACTCATAAAATTGTACTTTAACTAGCGTTTTCACATAATTTTCAATCTTCACAAATTAACATTTTACAATTGCAATTTCAGTTATGACTGAACAATTATGGATGTTCAACTCCATTTAAAGCGCACACAGGAGGAAACAATGTAACAGTCATCAGGCTCTTAGTACCCTCTTAAGGTGGAATCCCTAAAGTTAATGCTCTTCCAGAAAACTATCAAAACTACAGAATTTTTTCATGAAAATGCAGAACAACTTGTAATCAACATTATTCCTAATGTATTTTTAATGTTTTAATTAGGTGCTTTCTAGATTACCATAAATACAATTCTAAAGGACAACTACTGAAAAAAACATTTCCAGTATGATTATCAGGTCTAAGACACCACAAAAGCCTGCCAAACAAATCAAAGTGGCATGACTCATCATACACAATATGAAAAATATGCCTTTTCTTAGCCTTGGATATTTGGGTTAGATTGTATAACAATTTTCTTAGCAAAAATGCTACACTAGATGAAACCAGAGCTTAGTAGAAAGCAAAGAAGAGAAAGTTCATAAAGAGAAACTTACTAACTCTTTATATGCATATGAGAGAATATATGAACATGTTTTAAAATTTTAAATTTAAAAACTAGCATGGTCTATCTGAATTCTTCTTCACCCACCTACACTGTAATACTTGTCTATCAAATATATTGAGAATGTGAGTGTACAATTTGATCTTAAAATTCTATGAAGTAAGGAAGCATTATCCAGTTTTACAGATCTCTGAGTTGCAGAGAAACGGTGCCAAATACTGAAGGTCACAAAGGTTATATGTGGGGAAGTTAGGATATCAACCAAAATCCAGTTTTGGCAATTGCAGTACTCACAGAGTAGCAAAATAAAATTCATTTTAATTTAATAATTTAACAATGTTCCTAGCACTTCAATTTTTTTAGTATATAACTATCTATTTATCTTCTGCTTTTGAAATTGCAAGGTGCTTCTGAATTGTACTTTTTATCCTCAAGGGCAGAGTTCAGAAACAATTTTGTTTTAAAAGTTAACCTGAGTGTACACTTTTTAATAAATATATTAATATTTGTTTATTCAATTACAATTTCATCAGCTGAAGCATTAAGAAATGCACCAGCCATTATGATAAAGTCAGAATGTCAAGGATAATGATGGTACTGCATCTCATACTTTTCCTTTATTTTATGTCTTTAAAATGTTTTCTCATTTAATTCTGAACTATTTAAAGACCCATTTTTAATGTCTGGTTTTTATACAATGCTTTTTAGTGCAACCCTGCTTCATTTAAGATTGTTGTGCATACCACCAGGAAATCCCCAGGACTGCATCTCTATTAAAGACAATAATCATCCTTTTCCTCTTGAAACCTATAAAATGGAAAATTCTGGGACATAGTAACCAGTTACACAGAGGAAATAATTTCTTTGGATCTGCACCAATCACTAATAGGTGCTACTCCATCAGAAGTTAGCCTATTTGAACTACTTTTCTTGGGTGAAATTTAACACTTGGTAAACACAAGGATATTTAGTCCTGTGAGTTTTACTGGAGAATCATCAGCCCAGCATCACTGCAGTCCAGAGCAGGAGAACCTTAGTTTCAAGAGACCATAAAGAGGGCCTGCAGAAACAGCCTCACCTCACACCACGTGATGATCTGAACCCCTTAAATACCTCTTTTGTTAGAATGAAGAAGAATTTTTTTTCCTGAAGATGGGGAGTGAAAGTAGCCGCAGGAGCAGGTGTGCCTTTGCATGAGCAGTCATGCATGAATCTTGCATGGCCACTCCACCTCTTGCACCTACTTATCTTGTCCATCCGTGGCATTTTGTCCAGATATAATGCTTAAATCACTAGAAGTTGTACCTGTTTTTCTGTATTACTAGAAGGAGAATTGGTGTGGGATTTCAAACTCTTACACATGATATCTGTGCAAGCAACCTCTCACCTTGAACAAAGACAGGTTACTTTGCTTTAAGCATAGTTTGATGTGTGCAAGGGAGCAGGTTTAGATCTCTTGCCTTATTTCCAAACAGTCATTTGTGCCCTGGGCAATTTTCAACACATGTTGCATGTTTCCTGTTCTACTGAGAAGAAAAATACTGATTAGCTTTTCCTCCACACAGCAGCATGTACCTGCCAGCTACAACTCTTCAGTTGTAGATTATAAGGCTTGTTTCCTCAACAGAAGAGACATTTTCTCTGATAAGGAGAAAAAAAACCTCATTCTTTGGATATAGATGATATGTGGTCCTCTGCTCTGCATGTGCACAGAGCAGAGTGGGCTGGTTCGTCCTTAAAGAGGACCATAGAGAGCAGGAGTAGTAGAGACTAAGAAAAGAGAGGCATAAAAGCAAATATGATGTGGGGACATGAGTAAGAGTTTTCCAAGGATTTTAGTCTCATTCCAATTTTTTTTTCTCCAAGATTTTGATCAATTGTTAAGAACATACAAGAAAAGTGTAACAAAAACCATTGAAATGGCTGATTGAGATGAGCTGTTTCTAAAGTCCTTTAAAATTCTTCAGGAGGCTCATGGAACTGAAGAAGGACTAAATGTCAGAGGTTTGCCAGTTTTTTTCTAAATATGTCATATTATTTGCTCTAACAAACATATTATCTCTTCACATACTCTATAACATAGGAACAATGCCGAAGGCAACATAAAGTTTTAAAATACTGCAGTATTGAGCAATCTTTCTCTTCAAAGCACCTTAATCACATGTTAAAATGATTAAGCATATGCTCTTTTGTTTCTGTGAGCAAATTAATTGAAGACTTGTTTGTTTTCAAAAAATAATTCAACTTCAAACTAGAGAAATTCATGCTGGTTTTACAATTTCTTCAGGTAAAAAATTCATTTGTGTTACTGTGTGCTCCCAATTACCTGAATATTCCTGCTTAGAAATCAGAGACATTACAGAGTGGGTTCCCAGGTTGTCACCGAACTGATAAAGGCTGTGAAGCAGAGAGCTGACTGGTGTTACAACTCTGTGCAATGGCATAGAATAAATGAGCTTTCCAATATACAAATGCATACATTGGTATCAAAGAATTAGAAATGGACAAAGCTTCAGAGATCCTTATTCTGGAGTCTGGCTAAGGAACCATTGACTTCAACAGAGAATGTTTCTCTATCAAGGACATAGAAGGATGTGGCTTAAAATTCATCGTGTCTTCTGACACTCCCCTTTTTAAGCAGAAGTAACAATGAATAAATTACCGTGCATATTGTAGACTATATTTCCCTTCATGACATTTTCATTACACTGTTTACTTTTTATTTTTATGCTGGTCACCATTGAACTGGCAGAAGAGCTTTTCTGCGAAAATTGAAACAGTGTATTTTCAATGAAAATGAAATAAATTGTTCCATTTCCTCTTCCTCATCATCTATCATCCACTCTGTAGCAAGCAATGCTGTGCCCATTCCCTCCAGCAGCTGGAGAGCCACTCAGGGAGCTGGAGTAGGGGCTGAAAAGGGAACCCCACCTTTCAAAGAGCTGGCAAACATGCTGATTTCTGACTCAAATTACATTTCTCATACACAGGGCATGTACAGCACCCTCACAGTCTGGCAAAGAGAAAGGAAATTGTTCCCCTCGATGAAATGGTTCAGCTTGTTACTCCAGAGGGTAGAGAGAAAGGGAAGCACTGAATAATGCACTTCTTTAAAACCCACTAATATGCTTCCCACTAAAAGCTCAGGAAAGAGGGAGCCACATCCCTGTCTAATCCACACTATGTCTTCTAGGCATAACTCTTAGGAATTTCGCACAGTCTTGACAAGGTCAAGAATGATTCAAATTTCCTTTTTAAAGTAAGCCACACCACTATGATTCTGCAAGAGGCGTTTTTTCTCATGGTTATAAATTATTGTCAGTGTCGCTATTACCACCATTACTACTATACTATATTGTATTTCTATTAAAAGTAGCAGTGCATAATTAGTGCTATCTTTATTAATTTGATGAGATTCATCTGGCCCAGGCTCTTCAGATCTGGCTCCAGAGAAGAGTTTTCTGACAGTGAGGAAATGCCACACATTGTTGGTGTTTGCTAACAAAACCAATGAGCAAAACCTAAGCAGGAGCCTACCAAGAATGAAATCCATAGGTGCCTCTGAAATGATGCACAATCTATGTACTGAGTCTGATAAGTTGACAAGTTGATGATGCTTGTTACATCATAGTTAGTCAGCTACAGCACAACTGCTGTTACATCTGCTTTGGACTGAGGTAAGCGTGGGACTTGACCTGAGTGAGTTCATGCAGAGCCTGTTTCAGTGCATGGCATCTGATAAACAGTTGGGAGGAAAACAAAAGCCAGCAGTTTGCTTGTTCTCCAGCTTCTAGTTATGCTCCTTCAAAACAATCCTTTTGCTTTTCTTTTCAAAAAGGGCCTGGCAACAAGAGAGAAATACAATAGTCAAAAGGGTGGGATTTAAAGAGATGTTGTATGTTTAGTTCTGAAAGTCATGCATAATATTTATATTCACAGATTTCCACACAACTTAGAAGGTGTGAAATGAAATACCATGCATTTCCCCAATAAAAAAGGCAAATTCAAATAGTCTTATGATTTTTGCCATTAAATGTTCGGAAAAACCAAAAGGTTTCATCTGTTTTTTTCACCTTTCTCTGTTTGTTTTCCTCAATAAACAAAAAAAAAGGGAACGTATGACAAACTTGCAGGTCCCTTTTTTGCTGAGTTCTCTTTTGCATATTGTATAACATTTTCATGTAGATCCAGAAATAGTTTGATTAGAGGTAACATTTTTCCCTAATTTAGAGATTTAAGGGCATGTGGATCAGCTCCTGAGATAAAGGAAAGAGTAATGATGTCCTTTATGTACTATAGAATAAAAATGTTCCTTCATCTTGTTCTCCTTTTATCTTCCTCTCCTCTTCCCTACACCTTTCAAAATTCATAACCCTACAGAGGTCCTAACTATTTTGTTAGTGGGGGTTTTGTGCTAGTCTTGCAGTTTTCTTGTTCTGCACGTGGTGAGTGCAGGAAAGGCCTGGATGACCACCCATCAGAATTCAGGCATCTTTGGTCTGCTTTTAAAAGTGTGGATTTCAGAAACACATTAAAGAAGAGCTCGTACATCAAAGTACATTTTACCAGACACATAAAATGGGTCAAAACATGAATTTAAACTGGTTTTTTTCTTCCTAAGAAGATGACAACCCCTCATTCAACTTACAGGAAAAGGAAAATGTTGTTTAAAGGAAACACTGGAAATTTCCACTATTTGTTTATCTTTACTGATAAATGGGCACACAGAGTGCTATACTGCTGAACTCACGTTTTTTTTATGGCATAAATTAAAAACAGCACTTCACTTTAGAAAACCTTAGAGATGTGATTTGGTCATCTCTCTACTCTTATTTAGGACAAACAGATTGTACACAAAGCCAGTCAAGGCAGTTTTTACCTTCCTCACACCCTTCAGCTCAGTTTCTGACATCATACAGAGTAAAGGAAGCTGTTTATAGCCAAACTGCCGTAACAAAAGTGAAGCACGGAGTATCTGGGATACAATCTGCATGTGGGGGCGTAAGAGCTCCAAGCTGAATTTAAGCAGAGGATCTACGGCAGTGGCTGAGCAGACACTTCCTGTGTGTTGCTCAGCAAGAGACCCAGTAGTAGCAAGGCACGTAACTGCAAAAGTGCAAGCAAGGCATCAGACACTTGCAATTAAACCCAAATAGGGAGTAAGACCTGAGATCCGACACGCTATCCACAACTGCAGTCTCACTGTATTGCTGCATCCACAAAACAGACATGCAAGCTGGAGACTCAGAGAGACCCATATATGCCCTCAAGACAAAAAGAGATGCATTTAAACATCTCATGTGGACTGCTTTTAAGGTAATTATTTCTCCATAGAGACTTCTGTGTTTTTACTAATAGGAAAATGAGTGGCCATGCTGTAAATGGGTTGTATAAAGACCGTATTGTTCAAGTTTCCTAGATAGATCCTAAAATAACTTGGACACTTCAATTGTAACCTCTCTTAAAAGGGAAGTAGCCTTTGATGTGAAGCTTTAATCATGAACAGATTATAAACTACTTTGGGATCTACCATGAGGTAATTGTTCAAAGTGTCAGAGCACTAACCTAAACAATATTCATTAAATCCCAACTACAGGTAACGTCTGGAGAAAACTCAAGAGAAAACGAGTGTCTGTCATGGGATGCACAGGCTGTGTTCACTCACTGCCACACAGAACTCAATAATTTTCATCAATAAGGGCACTTATATATATTTCTGCTCAGTGACACCATGGACAGCATATTGGTAAGCCTATGGGCTTTTTTTGGTTTTTCAAGCATGTGCAGAACAAAGATACAGATTTTTTTATTAAGAGGGAGAAGGCCATTTTGGCTTCCTTATGTCATGTTTACTTAAGTCAGCCAACAACAGGATGCTGTTTTTATTTCATTGATACTCATTAAAATGCTTCCATTCACAAATATGTGCAGATAAAACAGTTATGACTTTTGATACAGGCTACATTACTAGAAATTACCCTAGGATCTTGGCACTGCCTAGAATGTAGAAAACAAAAGATAAAGTCCCTGATTGGAGCCTCCTCTTTTTATTGCCCCTATATCTCGTCCCACCCTATTCACTGAAAGTAGTAATTTTCCTTCAGATTATGAAAGGGAAAGATTGGCAAAAAGTCCAAAACCCAGGCACTCAATTCAATATGTTTTCTTGGAAACAATGGGAGGAATTTTGAGTGAAGTAGAGATTATTGAAGAATTGGTTATGTTAATTGAAGTTTTATAATTTCTGATCAGTATTTATCCTTTTATCAGTATCTCTGTGCTGACTTTAGCCTCTTCTGTGTAGGTTTTGAGATGTAAGTGGGTACGTTTCAAAGGAAATTGTTGTCCAAAGGAAAATTCTGGAACATCAAAGAACACATGTCTCTGACCAGGTCCAGGTCCAGGTGCAAAGTCCATATTCAAGTCTATAAAACTTGTGTGCACAACCACAAGTCTGAACTTGTGAAGGGTGGAGGTGTATATCTCACACAGGAAAAATATTTTGTGAAAACGGGTTGCCTGTGGAAAAATTCCCTGTTCACAGTTTTCAGCATTTAGAAGTTGTCAGAATATTGGACTGTGTTATGGGATTTCTGGTCTGAAGAAACTTTGTGAGGTATTTTAATTCCATCAGGACAACAAAGAGGGTGTCTTTTGAAAAGGTCAAGATTCAAAGGAAATATTTCACATTTCTAAATGAGGTGGTTTATTGAAAAGAAAATTTTTTTTCTATTTGTTTTATGCAGGGATAGTTAATTTTGGTAATTGTTTTGAGCTTTTGAGGACTTTGGGTTTTGTCCCAATATTAGATCTCCAGCTCTCATGACTGAAATGAATGAAACTGAAACCATGCTCTAAGTACAGAAAAGTTCCCTGCCATCTGTCAGGTTAGACCAGATATCTACAATTTTTCACCTAAAAATAGAAAGCAGAGCATTGAAATGCTCACTGTGGTGTAGGCACATGTCCAAAAAGCAAGGAGCTGCATTGATTAAAAATACTGCAAGTAGAAGTGTGCACTTCAAGCCACTGGCACATAAAGCTATTCCAGTTGGGCATTTAAACACCATGACTGCACAAGGCAATTAACTATCAATCATCCTGAGACCTCAGCAGCACCTCTCCATCATTGAATGAGGTGGAGAGTGGATTTATTGGTGGTCCTGTTCACCAAATATCTTCTCTGAGGTGACAATGTCTTCAAGATTTCCATCAACATGCAGAAGGGATTTCAGAGTTAGACCCTCATTCGGAAACGGGAAGGCAGATAGTGGAACACAAGCTTGAAATAAATGCAGGTGAAAGAGAAACACTCAGAGTTTCAGCCGTTTTTAGCAAGTCTATTTATACCTCACCATATCCTTTGAAAACATAAAATTCTAGTCCTAATTTATTAATGGAATGTGCCAGCACCAAGTTATTTTTAAATTTAGAATATAAATGGCCTTCATGAACTAGAGCGAGCAGGCAGCATCTGACATGAGTCTCAGAGCTAGTGTGAAATTTACTTTTAAATTGCTGCTGTCTTTCCAAAAATTATGCACCGTGAGCATGTGGCTTCACTCGTGTTAGCTTTTTCTTTAATTAGAAAACAGAACCGCAGGAAGTGGCACATAGAAAGGATCTTGCCCTTGCTTGGATGTAAATAACCCTCTCAGCTTATTTCAGCTGTTTCTTCCCAGTTAAACTCAAGTTGTCAGAGGAATGTGATCCTGAAAATAAAATCAGAAATTTCAAGATATTTGTAAACATAAGAGGCAAAGGTTACTTGTATTTTATTTTATTTCCCAACCTTTTTCTTCTTCTGTGGCAAACAGAAAGTGGGGACTGAAGAGAACTGAAACAAATAAATTAGAGAGGGTTTTTTAGCTCCTGGGGACTCTTATTCCCAATATTAAGTGCAATGAAAAAGGGTATTTTTCTGTAGAAGTGTTCCTCAAAAGAACCTTGCACCTCAGTCCTCAGCCAGCTCAAATAGTCTGCCCTTTTAGTTACACACTGTTGACTTTTTCCAACGTCTGTCCTCATCACAACTTTATAAGCCCATTAGAGCCATGCATTTGAGTGTTTTAGGGAATGACTAGACACAGCAAATGATTTCCTATAAATAATTCATTCAATGACTTCAAAATTCTCAGCGTTCCTGTAAGGAGTGCCCGTCACAGAGCAATGCTGGTAAGAAACAGCAACTTTCTTCCCCAGTTCCGCCACCTGACCCAGGGTCCCTTCTACAACCCACTGAAAAGCTGCTGAAATTTCTCCTAGGATTTGTCCCTCTGCCATCTGAGTTAGCAGGAATTTTTCTAATAACTTGAGCAGAAACTGAACAAGATCCAGGGCCTTCCGGGTCTTCTTCGCCTTCTGAGGATAAAAAAGAAAACTGAATATCTTTGCAAGAAAATGTCCTTGAGCATGAGTCAACTTTGGGACAAAAAATGTGGCAGCCAACGGTCTGATCTCACAAGCTCCTCAAAAAAACAGTGTTATTATAAAGAATAAAGTTTTACAAGACTAAAACATTGAAGGTTTTGTAAAGGTTCAGTAAATGCGTTTTATACTGAGCTCAGCTCTGTTTTCATATTTCCAGAATTTGCTACACAAAATGTGTTTTTTTAGTTGTTTTAGAATAGGTGAAAGGATTTTTATCAGTTTTCATTAGTCTTGGGTTAAAAGAAGGCTGAACTTTAAATTCTTGTTAATGGGAAAAATCAAAGCTCCTCCAATAGGACAAGAGGAAATGGCATCAAGTTGCACCACAGAAGGTTTAAATTAGATATTAGGAAAAAATTTTACTTGGAATGGATTGTAAATCATTGGAACAGATTTCCACCCCTGAAAGTGCTTAAAAGAAGTGTGGATATGGCAGGTGAGGGCACAGTTTAACTGTGAACATGGCGGTGATGTTACACTGAAGGTTGCACTTATGGTCTTAAGGGTCTTTTCCATCCTTAATCTTTCCATGATTCTAAGAAAAGTTTTTTACTAGAAAAAGTCAAAAGGGGATAAGTATGTATGTTTAGATACATAAAACATGCATTTGAAACATTTCTACATGTGGGGATCTTTATTTAGAAGGTTCTTCATATATTGGACACATTGTTTTCCCATACTGTACACTCCAAAATAACAAATTCCTACTCTTTTAGCATTCCTGTGCCTGACTGTAAAGCTTCTGCAGGGTTCTTGAGATATTTTTGAGGTAAAAATGTCAGATAAATCTTTCTCCTTAGCTTTATCACTGAAATTTTAAAATAAGTTGATTTTTAATTAAGATCAAATTAATTAAGATCTGCATACTAATATGCCGGCAATTTATCTATCGATTTTTGCAGTGAGAATGTTTAGATTATCTCACCTCAGTTCCTGATAAACAATCAATGGACTTTATTTAATAACTTCATCTCCAGTGCTAATTGTATCCATTTAAATTAAATTATTCTGATTGTTATTCCATGTAGTTATTTGGTGATAGGAGACCTCTGAATAGGTATTATTGATTTGGGGCAACCAGGCACCATCCATTACAGCTGTGAAGGCAGGAATTAAATTTAAGTAGTGGGCTATTATTTTGTGAATGTCTTTGTGGACAAATAGGTTAGCAGAAGCAGGATAATTAGGAACTTGTACTAATTTGTCGTCTTGATTTATAGGTATATGATTCCTGAAAATAAAATGAGGTCTACAAAGTAATCAAGAGAAGCTAGTAATAGGCAAAACCTTGTGACTCTTTTAGCAGAATGAACAAACAATTCATGTGCTATCAGTTTTTAAAAGGTGTTTAGACAGCCTAAAAGAACTACTTTGGCACCTGATGAGATTTACAGCAGCGCCTAAAATGATTTTTGGACCATTAGACAGAAGCAGAGTAAAAAAAAAAACAAAAAAACCCAAAAGAAAAAAACAGCAACACCACCACCACCAACAACAAAAGGGAAAAAAAAAAAAAAAAAAGAAAGAAAGATCTTTCAATGCTCCAGATTATAACTACCATGCTGAAAAGAAGCATGTGGGGAAAAAAAAATCCAAAATGTGTGACAAAAATAACTTTTGTGCATTGCTCCTGAGCTGGTGAAGGTATAGAAACATCTACACTTTTACAGAACATCTCAAGTTACAAGTAAGCTGAACAAAATCAATGAACTCATAAATCACTTTAGGCTGGATTCTAACTAACAGTTTTCATTTTCTGGAGGTTCCCAAGTTAGTTGACATACGAGTGCAACCTCATTTTGATCCCAGATGGCTAAGGAAAAATGGGATAGCAGTGAGATTTTGATCCCATCCCTCCAAAGAGGATGCCTGTTACAATCATGAATTGTGGTTCATGCCAAATATATCCCTATACAGGCATTCATGAATTTCTCAAAGTTCCCTGTGGGCTCCTGACCAGAGAAGCCACTGATATAGACGTAAAGGTTTTTTCTAAGCAGTAAAACCAAGTGTTTCAATAAACTGTGTGATGGGCCCTGGGAGATGAGTCTGAAACCTGACAAAGCCGTGTATAAGGAGTTGCTGGGATCTGTCCTACAATGCCAAGACAGCAGAGTTCTCAGTGCAACCAGAGACAAAATCCATGTTAAGCACAGAAATATAACTTTGAAACAGAACAGTGATCTCTGGGAACATCTTGGATAGGTGACAGTTCATAGGAGTTTTGAGAAGATAAATTTCAGACTGAGATCCTTTCATGCATTTGCCATCATGCAGATCATCAAGGCTTTGTTTATGTCTCTGTAAATCCACCTTCAAGGCCAGGCTCGTGGACCCTGGAGACAGTGAGCCTACAAAAACAACTGAGGCATAACTGCGGTTTTGCCTGGGTGTGCAAGCCTGGATTTACACAGTCAGACAATACAGAAGGTTAATCTAGGCTGGTTCTTCGTGGCTAGTGCGCAAGCTGCCTATAAAGAGAGCACACAGTGGAAAAGCAGGAGGGAGGCAGAGCATGCTGTGTGCTTACAGACACATACTATGTTTTTAGAGCTTAATGAAAATCAACCCTTTACAAAGTTCTGGTAAATAAAGAATTAGATAAAACCTTCATTGTTGGTGCAATCCCCCGTGCAATTTTCTATATTTGCAGTAATTAATATCACATGAATTATCTTTGATTGGCTTTAATTGCACAGTTAGACTGTCAACCAAAACACAAACATCTCAAGAAATTCACTCGAGGTTTTTTAATGAAATTAATAAGGAATTTGACATTAATCTACAGTTTTTCTCATAAAAAGGAAGATATTCTCAGTGGTAAAAACAATGCCTATTAAGTAGGATCACTTTACTAGAAACCAGATGCCAAAGTTAATCTTAGTATCACCAACCAAAAAGCAGAGCTACTGGTACACCACTGCAACACCAAATTAGTCCAAGAATGAAAAGATATCATTTCATTATTTTCTTTAGTTTAAATATAGCATATTTCCATTCTCAGATGCCTTTCAAACCTATTCTAAAAAGAAAAAAAGGATTTCTAATGTGGTTTCCTTAACAGCAAATGTTTTGATTTTTAGCAATAAAAATGCCTGGCTAAGATCAGCAAATGTTTATACAGTTTCTGAAGGAGTACAAACAGAAGGCACAGTCCAGTTATTCTTTTGAAGGCAAAATTTTGTTCTTTATTTTGCATCTTGAGGCACAGGAAAACCTTCTGTAAAATAAAATGACAAAGTAACTATTATACAGCAACTACTCACTGCATAAAACTTGCTCTGTCCAATGCCCAGTTCTGCTTCCTCTCGATGCTGATGTCATATTTTGGCACCAAATTACAAGAATCAAGATCAGCTTGGTCTTGACAGTATGCAAGGATATTAGGAAAAAAACTACACATCATTTGAGTAGGAGAGAATGGGAACAGTGGATGGAAAGGAACTGAAGTTTTATAGTTAGGGGTACTTATTTCAAATTAAGCAGTAAAATATAATTTCTGTTCTGTCTTATGAGTAGAGACAGTTCTTACCCAGTGGAGCCAATATCATTCCACTAAGACAGGGAGCAGGAACTAGGAGCTCAAACACTGATATTCAGAGCAGAAAGACAAACTCAATGGTGGGATACCGTGCAGTGAGGGGGCCTTTGGATGAGGAGTGCTGAAACAAACCTATGGAGCTCAACCCAGCTGTTATTCTCTGAATGATATACTTACTGGAAAGAAAGATTCCCGAGGGACTGGGACAAGAAATGAGACAGTTGTGGGACGTTGTTTGCTGGAACAGGAGCAGAAAATATCTCTGTCACTCCAGAGATGGAGATCTGCAGTCACTTATGGAACAGAAGATCCTTTTGCTGAAACGGGGAGACAGGAGAGCAACACAGAAAGTGTGTGCACACCAGAGGTGTATCTGCTAATAGCATTGACTGTCTGTTCGTGCCTTCATTACAGCCTCTGAACCACTACTGCAGGGCTTGGAGGAGAAGGATCCATCCCAGAGCTCCTCAGAGCACAGCTGGCACTTCACTGGCAGAACTTCCACCCAAGTTTCCCCACAGAAGCCTGAGCACCAACTGGAACCAGCACACATGTGCAATTGCTCCAGCCAAGCTTTGCTTTTGTTATAGAAATTAAATACTAACCACTCTTCTCCTGCGCTGAGAGCTCTGCCAAGCATTGGCCTAGCGAGGACTTTTATAGCAAAAATGTATTCATTTCTGTGAGCTGAAGTTTTATGATGTGTAGAATGAGTCACTCTTTACTAGTACAGTAATACAGAACTGCACTCTAATCACAGATTCCCATCTGGAGCATTTATTTGTGAATTTATCTTAAAATATTAAGCCATTCCAGTCACAATTTGGGTTTTGTCCTGTCCTGCCACATTTTATCCTTGTTCCCTTCCTTTCCTTTCTCCAATAAATTTATTTCCCCCATTTTGTCACCCACTCAGACAGCCTTTGCATTTTTCTTCTAATATTTTCTGGCATCAAACAAAATACTAAGTGGGTTTATGAATCATTGGGAAACCCAGACGTATCTGCTTCCTTTATCTCTTAGGGTTGTCTGTCCTAAATTTACTTTTTATTAACAAATTATTAACAAATTGCTTCAACACACTCAGAATAGGTCTACATTAAGGAAGATCAACTGAGAAGTTTCAAGAAAAATCAGGGGAAAAAACCCATAAATTAGAAAACAAAGTTCTGTTGTTTCTCTAGTATAAACTTGGTTGGCAGATTTGAATGCTAGAACTTTAGTTAAGAGTCTAACAGCAACATTCATTTTATTCAAATTTTATTTTAAAAATGATGATATAATCACAAGGGTAATATTTAAAGCTAATTTAACCCCATGCTTATTCACTAATCATTTTTTATAAAAGTGAAAACAGCATTATGGCAACTCAAATGCAATTGTTAGCATGCACGTAGACTACAAATAAAGTGCCATTTAGCCAAAAGTGCCATTTAGCCACTTATCAATGTAGTGTTGAGTTACATCAGACTAATCCAGAAAAAATAAAAATACATCTAGTAATACCCATATTCGTGTGTTTAAAGGTGTTTTTATAATTTTAAGAGTTTGAATGAGAACAAATGCAGCAGATGGATAAACAAACTCAAATGGATGGTGATCTATGAATTATGAATCTCAGCCGGAGATAATGTCAGAATTTAGCTGACATTAAGTATCTCATGCTACCAATACCACTGTCACTAACTTCATGATCAGACAATCTACCTCTGTGACAAGGCAAAATAATTAAAGAGAAGCTGTAAGGAAGACGTTGCTACAATTAAATTACTCCATTAGTAAGTAGTCAACACTCTAAGCAGTTTCATCATTCAAGGAAAAAGCAGTCAGTTTTACAGAAAAACACGTAAATCTGAGCTCTTTATTTTTTGTTGTTGAGGCCATTTATTTCCACAGGCTCACCAACAGCACCAGGCATCAGCTTGAATAAGGTGTACGTCAGTAGCTGATGTTCACAGCAGTGGGTTAGCATATTTCTTACGCATTTCTGTGGGTGTAAAAAAGATTTAGGAAGGAAAAAAATTGATTATTCCCTTGCATAACTACTTGGTCTTTGATTATTGCACAAAAATTTTATAATGGGACAGCTCCCTGGTGACAGGGAAGGAGAGCAGCCCCTCCAGCAAGGGCTCAGTCCCATGGTGCCAAAACAAGGCAAGCTGAGGAGATCCAGTGGCAGCCCCTGGGTCAGTCCCTGGTTGTCATCAAGCACCTTCTCTGTGACAAGAGCATATCCAAGGGCAAGCAAGAAAGTCAAGTCAACAAGGCCAGGCACAGCGTAATCAAAATGACATTTGTGCAAAGCTCAAGCACCAAGGCTTCCTAGGCCAGTGGGGAGCGTGGATCTGTCATTCAGGCGGTGGCTCATCATTTTGTCTTTCTGCTGATGGAGAAAAAGGGCACCCATCCATGAGGGACCATAGTCTGTGCATCTGTGCAGTCTTGGAGCTTATTAGGGAATAGACTGGTTTTAGCTGCCTTTGTAAAAGGATCAGCAAAATTGAATGCACAACTTTACATCCAAAATGTGTGTTATTATTGTGACTGAAGGATTTGTGATTCATTTTTGTCCGATGTTATTTGAGCAAAGGATTAAAATAAGCTGCCAATATTTGGCCTTCTTTGCAAAACTAGAATCAATATTTTTAACTAAGAAAATACTAATGAGACAAAATGAGAAATAAAATATCAAAAGGTAAGGAGAGAATTCTGATATCTCCCTTCCCTTAAAAAAAAAAAAGTAAAATTCATAAAAATTTACTTTGTAACCAAGTTAGCATCAGTTCTATGAAACCACAGCAGTTGGAAAACACATTCCCCTGTCTGTGCATGTTGCTGAACCAGTCAGAGCTCTTACTTACAGTGTGTTGAAAAGATGCTACATTTGAGAATACAGCTGTTATTGTTTTCAAATTTATAGACATACATAGAGGTAATTGTAAACTATTTGAGCGACTGCCATGAGCTACCCTGAAATGACTGGCAGCCTTTCACAGCAGTTACTCAAATGGAAGTTATAATCCCAATACAAGCAGATGAACAATTATGGGAATACCAGAGATGTCTGGAACAGATTTTTGTTTGAAATTTTTCTAGCAGATTTCATCTGAAATGTAACACTGGGAGGGACCTCCTGAGTTACTGAATCCAATTTCCTATTATCACTGCTAACAGAGTCAGGAACACCATGAATTTGGCAAGAGCTCAGTGATGGTAAACTGCCAGTCTCCCTGGCTTGGCATTCAGAGGGAAAAGCATAAGCAGGTAGCCAGCGGTGGCTGAATTTACTGAAAATTGGTACTGAAATGTAACAGTTTCTCAGGGACTGGTAGGGAACTGGAATTTGCAGGGTTGAGCATCAGGATAATGGTGAGGGAGCCCTCCCACCAGGGAAGGGCTGAGAGTGGCTGGGTGCTCAAGGGCTTGGGAGTTAGAAGGTAAGAAGAACCCAAAGAGCTCAAGAACGGAGGCTTAAGGGATAAGAAATATCTATGCATAAATTAATCATGCTCCTCCTTAAAACACATGAACCAATGAAAACAGTTCCTGAAAAGTCTCAACTATGTAACTTCCAAACCTTGAGGGCAGTTTTTGTCAATAGTCTGGTCCCCTGAGCCAGCCTCACAGACTTCAGCACTGAATTTTAGTCTCTTAGACCTCAGAGAAAGACTGGATTTAGCTGAATCTTGAATGAAAACCATGGTGTATTCTCTGGGTAAAAATCCAGTAAAACTACTTAGAGGATGATAACTCATCCATGGAAATTTAAATCAATATCTAGAAGTCTATAGTGAGAAGGAGTTCTTTGTGAAATGTTGGACCATAAGGACTTGTTTCAGAGCTGTGGGACAATTAAAAGTCTCTCACCCTCAAGCGGAGTTCCCTAAAATCAGCTGGGTTTCCTGAAGCTCTCTAGCTGCCAGGCAGTGGGACAGGGGCACTGTCGTGTGTGTGTGCCCTGAGAAGTCCAACTAGTGAGACCAACAAAACTGAGGAAACACTGCATTTTCTAGGCAGGGATATGCATGAAAAACTTTCTGAACATGTTCGTAATGCCTTGCCCAACATCTCTTGGTAAGGCAAATTTCCTTCCTGAGGATGGACATAATGATTTTATCACTCTGCCCCTCAGAGCATAAAGAGACTATCCTGGAAGAAACATTCTTTGACTCCATCCCTTGGTACAGGCTGGATCCAGATCCTGGCCTTGCTGCCCCAGAGTCACTCTGGTGATGTGAGAAGAGAGGAAGTTACTGAAACTGGAAGAATGGCCATGTAGAATGACTTTGAGCACAGAGCACCAAGAGCAGAGTTACTAATTGCTGGGAGCAGAGCTAAATGCCAGCAGGCATCCAGGCAAGAGGTCGAGTCTCACTGTTGTATCCTGTGTGTAATAAAAAGAAAAAAAATGTTATTACACTTTATACAGCTCTTCAAAAATGAAAAACTGTGTTCTTCTTTTGACACTGTCTATCACTTCCCCCTCTGAACTGTCAGAGGAATCAAAATCTGATCTCCACAGTAACTCAAAAGGCCATCCCAAGGTAAATGGCAGATTTAATTTGTTTGAGGGTAGAGTCTTCTCAGTTGTGTTTTAATTAGCATTTCGTTTTCTTCTAATGTAAAAAGAGGAAAGCTTATGTGTCCTGGAATGCAGAAAGAAAGTGTTCATAACATCTTGACAGCTTCATTGATTAGTCTGTTTTCCTCAAGTGGTGTCCTATTCCTCTGTTTCCATATGGAAATATACAGAGGCATAAACATAAACGGAAGTATGCCTTACGGACTGAGGAGGAAAAGATTAACAACAAAAATTGCAGACCAAGCATTTAAGGACATTATTTTTTTCTGCAGTATTGCTGTGCAAAGCAGTCTTGAAATCACAGCATAATCAGCGAAATATCATTTAGCGCAAATTGTCCTGTGACTTCACTAAGCAACATATTTGCTAAAAATTATGGTTAAATAATGCAAAAAAGTCCCATCTTGTAAATAATACATTGATCTGCTGATGGACAACTATAACCTAATATGTCATTAGATAATGTGTCAGCCAACCACAAAATTGGTAGACTAATGAATACGATAGTTCATATATAATTTACTCAAAGAAATATGCTTTATTTCCCAGATTTAAATAAATGATTCATCTAGATGTATTTGTTAGCTAATACAAATATCTTCTTAAGGTCCAAATGAACAAGATCTTCCCACTGCATTTGAACACAGGCTCTTTAGAGAGTTTAAAGCATATTTGACAATGCCTTTTTACAGGAAAAATGACCACAGATTACAAATGTACCTACAGGCACATATATTCCCATAAATTCAAGTGTAAACCATCAGCTTGGTATTTTTCCCATCAAAAACTCTCCAAAGAGTCAGCTCCATAACAAACTCCACTCTCTGCGGATAAGTGTCCAAATTTGAGTAAACTGTTGGAAACTTTTATTTGATCTCATTAGTATATTTGCACATGATTTCTCTATAAAATATAATCTCAACTTTTTGACAAATGCATCCAATCCAAATGGAGACCAGAACAGGACATATAAAACTAGACAACTCAACTGAGCAAGGTGGACATTAAAATTGAGTCTGGCAAGGAATATAGAGGACAACAAAAAGGTCTTCTTAAAGTACATCAGCAGCAAAAGGAAGATTAAGGAAAATGTGAGGCTGCTGCTGAACCAGACGGGTGTCCTGGTAATGAAAGACACAGAGAAGGCAGAATTACTGAATGTCTTCTTTTTCTCAGTCTTAATGCTGAGGTTGGCCTTCAGGAATTCCAGACCTTGGAAGTAAGAGAGGAAGGCTGGAGAAAACAAGACTTCGCTTGGTTGTAGAGAGCTGGGCTAGAGACCACCTAAGCAGACTTAACACCGACAAATTCTTGAGCCTTGATGGGACACACCCATGGGCACTAAAGGAGCTGACAGATGTTGTTGCTCTGCTGCTCTCCACCATCTTTGAAAAATCACAGAGAACAGGGGAGGTGTCTGATGATTTGAGAAAAGCCAGTGCTACTCCCATCCTCAAAAACAGCAAGAAGGAGGACTCAGGAAACTGCCAGCCTGTCAGCCTCACCTCCAGTCCTGGAACAGATCATTCTGGAGGTCTCACCAAGCATGTAGAAGAAAATAAGGTCATTAGGTGTAGTCAGCATGGATTCACCAAGAGGAAATCATGCATGACCAATCTAATGATTGGTCATGCCATCTATGATGGTGGGAACAAGGGGAGAGCAGTGGATGTTGTCTACCTCAATTTCAACAAGGCTTTTGACCCTGTCTCCCCTAACATCCTCATAGGTAAGCTCAGGAAATGTGGGTTAGATGAATGGACAGTGGGGTGGATAAAGAACTGGCTGAATGGCAGAGCTCAGAGGGCTGTGATAAGTGGAGCAGAATCCAGTTGGAAGTCTGTAGTCAGTACATTCCCCACGGATCAATACCTGGTCCAGTCTTATTCAACCTTTTATCAATTACCTGGGTGAAGGGATCAAATGCACCCTCAGCAAATTTGCTGATGTTATAAACTGGGGAGTGGCTGATACACCTGAAGGCTCTGCTGCCATTCACTCGGACCTTGATAGGCTGGAGAGTTGGGTAGAGAGAAACCTAATGAGGTTCTACCAGGGCAAGTGCAGGGTCCTGCACCTGGGGAGGAATAACCCCAAGTATGAGCATGGGCTGGAAGCCAACCACTGTAGAGCAGCTCTGTGGAGAAGGACCCAGGAGTCTTTGTGGATCACAAATTGACCCTGAACCAGCATTGCCTTTGTGGCCAGAAGGGCCAATGGTATCTCAAGGTTCATCAGGAAGAATGTGGCCCAGCGGGTCAAGTGAGTTGATCCTCCCCCTCTGCTCTGCCTCAGTGAGGTCACATCAGAAGTGCTGTGTACAATTCTGGTCTCCACAGTCTAAGAAAGACAAGGACCTACTGGAAAGGGACCAGTAGAGGCCACAAAGATGATGAGGGGTTTAGAACCTTTCTCTTATGAGGAGAGACTGCAGGAGCTGGAACTGTTTAGTCTGGAGAAGACTGAGAGGGAATCTCATTAATGCATATAAATCTCTCAAAGGCAGGTGCCAAGAGGGTGGTGCCAGACTCTTTTCAGTAGTGCTCCACGACAAGACAAGGAGCAATGGCCATAAAAAATCCCACAAGAAATTCCATGTCAACGTGAGGAAGAACTTCTTTACACCGAGGGCAGCAGAGCAGTGGAACAGATACCCAGAGAGGTCATGGAGTGTCCCTCTCTGGATACGCCCAAAATCCACCTGGACATGCTTCTGTGACACCTGCTCTAGGTGATTCTGCCTCGGCAGGGGGGTTAGACTGCATCATTTCCAGGGCCCCCTCCCAATCCTAAAAATTCTGATTCTGTGACACTGTAGTGACAGCTGGAAGATCTGACAGGACTTGGAGGAGTGTCAGGTCTTCTCAAGCCAAGGCCTCCTAAATTGTCTGGAAGGTGTGTCTGACTTGGTTAAATACAGGTTTGCAGGTATAAGTGGTAGGTCCAGAGCCTGTGCACTTTTATTACTTTCTCCTGCAGCTGCTCTTTAGCTTCTCAAGAGCTTGTGCAGGAGATCTGAGACATTTAAATGCAGGGTGTCTTTCTGTAATGTGGAGTCATGGGCTGCTTCAGGGCCCATCCTGAGCTGAGCGCAGAGGTGCATGGCACCTTCTGCCTCCTTTGCCTAAAGATGAGCTCACTGTGAAGCACACAGATCTCATTAACCCTCCCTTACCAACACTCCAAACCTTGAAGCGACCAGAGAGCTTTTGTGGAGCACTATTTTATATGCTAAGAAGTTTCAGCACATAACAGAGAAGTTACTATACACACTTCCTACAAAAAAAAAACCAAAATCAACCAACACAAAACAAAAAAACCCACCAAAACAAAACAAACAAACAAACAAACAAACACACCCAAAAGTTCCTAAAAGTGCAATATTTTACTTGCAAATAGTACTGGTGGAATATTAATCACGATACATTGTGCGACCTTTTTAAAACCAGTTGAGCTCAAATGGGCTCAGACCTGTTCCTGCTGAAAGTGGTATCAAGCTAGAAAGGTGAATTCATTCCTGTAATTGCTTATATGTATCATACAAAATCCCATCCACACTATAGTTTTACACAAAATGTTATGATAAGGAGAATTAGGGATTCATAGTCAAAATTCTGGAAATCAACATTATCTTTAAAACAACACATTTAAAATTAAATCTGCTCTGCTCAATCTAATTTCTTATTTCCTTCATATCTGAGTGGATGCTCATGGGAATAGTAAAAGTCACTTGACCATAGGTGTATTCCTTTGGAAAAACCTACTGCTGTTTCACACCATAAAGGATCAAATTTTAAAAACTTAAATTAAATTAAATCACTTACTCTCCTTCACTGAATGTCTAAGCCATTTTCAAGAACATTGTAAGAATTCAATCTGAAGCTATTAGCTACCACAGAAAATTTCTGTGTGACTTGATAATGTGTGGTAAGGTTATTAGTAAGTGAAAGAAACTATAAATAAGTTCACAGAGTAGCAGATTTTTTAAAAAGCACTTTAAAAGCGAAATTTCACACTTTTTGCTACACTTTGTCTAAGACAAAATACATGCTACAATCCCAAAGCAGTGGTCATTGCAAATTGATGCACATTTTAACTTTAAGAATAAGACACTGGATGCCCATTAACTCCTTTTATTTTAATTTAGCAGTAAAAGCTTTCATTATAGCCATTAAACAAGAGAGAAACTTTTGGCATTAAAGTAAGAGAGAAAGCATATATAAAAATAAAATAAAAATTTAATTTACAGCACAGGGACTGGTAAATTTATATTAACACAACTATAAGGCTTAGTTCTAAATAATTGAATCTGATTAATACAAATGGGAAATATATCAAAAAAACATTAAAAAATCTGGAGGGAATTCATTTTAGAGCTCTGCATATGGAGACTAACCCATGTTTAAATACATATTTTTCCAGTTATGGCTGGAGGAAATAAACCAAAGTTGCTTTCACAGCTCTTTGTATATATTTGTAGCAATTAAAATTTCCCACAATTTCTTGTAATAATTGGTCAATAAAAAGGGCAGAAAAATGTAAATGTTTGCAGGCACAATAACCTTTGTTCTTTTCCTCAGTTTGAGAACATTTTTTTCTTGTATTTTCTTAAACCTTAGTTTTAAAAAAAAGTATTTTGGAGCAAACCTGGCCCTCCTCTTCCATTCACTATTTTTAGTGTCCATTTAGAAGAAGAATGAGTTTGTTACACTAGGTAATGTGGGGGGCAGGGGGCAGGGAAGGAAAAACAATTAAGCATCCAATCCACATCAGAATGGGAAGAAAATCCCTGTGGAGCCTAGGCCAGAGCAAGTTGGGGTTTGTTGTTTTAATGTGATGCTTCTCCTGGATGCTCTCTACAGTTTTAATAGGAACAAGGTTTGGATAACAGGGCTTGGTAACAGTGTTGAGTGCTACGTCTGATTTTTCTGCTAGCGTGGTTTCTGCCTGGCCCTGGGAGACAGAAGAGAGACATGCCAAGAGACAGAAGTGTCTGTGTCTCTAAACCACTATTACCTATCCAGCCCAAACACCATCCCATGGGAAATGGGGTACCAGGGCTCCTCAGAGGCTTCACACCATCCCTGCAAGGCTGTCCAAAGCTGGGGGATGCCAGTGCTTGCCCGGACTCTAGCACACACCCAAACACCAACATGTACCCAAATGCCAGATGACAGAGTCAAACTGTGTCCATCTTTTTCAGAAATGTGAATTTTAAAAATCTGAAAGTCAGCTTCAACACAGCTCTTAATTTTTCTGTGTCCACACGGTGCTATGTAACATACAGGGCTCCCAACCTGTGGTCCAGGCTCCTCAGACACACAGGCAATTTATTCCACTCATAAAAACGGCACACATAAAGAAAACATACTAGGCTCTGCTCATCTTGCCAATTTAAGCTTTGCCTATCAAGCAGGACACACCTATCGTGTGACTCTGACATTGCAGAATCTGTTAAGAAGTTCATCCTTCCATCACATCCCTCCTTGAATTTCAGCTTATAATGTAAGTATGTATACAGCACATATTCTAGCTGGCAGAGATGCCATTTTTAAAAGAGTATCAAATCCAATCCCTGTATCAAAAAGTCCATTTGCATGCAAGCGTGTTGACCTGTCCTTCAGAGGGATGTGAAGGCCCTTTTCCAAGCAGTCGGGGGTTTGTGGTGATCCTGCTGTGAAGTTCTTCATTTTGCTGTAGTCAACAAAGTCCCCAGGACTCTGTGAAGCACTGAGGCCCTCCCGCACAGAACAGCTTGCGAGACTGGGCCTGGGCACGTACAATAGCAGCTCTTTTGGCAAGCTTGAAAAACCTTCTTGTTGGCAGATTGAGGAAGCCCACGCTTCTCCTACTGCACTGCCGTTGATCAGTATCAGAGAAGAGCATTAATCAAACATGCAATACCATTATTTTTCCAAATTGAGGTCTCAGGTCTATGATATGCACTTCTCTTAACACAACATTACATAAATATTATGCAACCACATTTCGAATCCGCTGCGTTGAGAAATTTGAATGATAATGAGTACTTTTTGGAAATACTGTTCGAGCCTTGCCCCTGTCTAGGCAGGAAAGGTTGATCATGGGCACGGTGCTACATGCTGCATCAGTTATTTTGTCTTTTTATCCGCTTTTGGCTCATAGCTCACCTACAGCTTTGTGAAAAATGACAGAGTGTAAACATCTTGCCATTAATGGGCCATCTGACAGACGCCCAGCACAGCAGGCCGGGGCGAAGCATCTGAGTCTTGCAAACTCTCCTCACTGCTAGATTTACTGATGGATGACAGAGTTCCATGGTGCTGACAAAGATGCTGCTGACCTCACTTCCAAGCGTGCTAGATGCATACAGCAGTGCATACAGGACACAAGAGACAAGAACTAAGCATGTTTTTAGCAAGACATGGGTTATTTTTAGATATGGAAAATGGTTCAAAAGCAGTGAAATCTCTACATAGAAATGTTGGTTTGGAAGTGTTTGTGATCTACAGGAACAGCAGATCTTATTTTTTTAAATGTGAATCCACAGAACAGTAGAAATCCACAGAACAGTAGAAAATCCCCTTTTTTTCCCCCTCATACTACCCGTCTTCTGCTAGAAACTGTATACTTAACCTGTTACAATACTTAAGCTGACCAGTTCATAACAAATAATTGGAAGTAGGATGCTTCTATAAAGGGAGCTTTACCAGGGCAAAAAAACACTTCTTTATGACATTTCTTGCTGTCTTCTGTTTTATTGTTAAACATTTTGTTTTCCTCCACACAGAACAAGCACTCAACTTTTTTCAGGTTTTAAAAAGGGAACAAAAATTAAGATAGCATGTGCTTTCCTTTTCAGTCTGCATTGTTTCTGGAAGCAAATAAATACAGTCTTCTTGCCTGCGAGGAAAAATATCAGAAAAGTAGGACACACGAAATAAAAGCATCTCTGAGTCATACCTACATACACAGCACACCCAGAAGTTCCTTACGACAACTTAGAGAAGTTGTTCATGTACAGCCCATGGTACATTTGCATCAGCATTTTAGTTCAAGCTAAGAATTGCTCAAAGATCACCGCTCTCCACACAGTGACGCAGCAACAGAGCACATGAACCAGATTCCTTTGAGGTGAAGTGTCCCCGGAGACAGCCTCCAGAAGAGCATCTAATGCACCCCAGCCACAAACGAGCTTTCAGTCCACAGGACCAGGCTAGAACCAGCCAAAAGGAAAACTCTTGAAAAGCCATCATGTGGGCTTCATGTGGACAATGGGCTCTCAGCACCATCTCTCGCCACAATTCCATTTCCAGCACTCCTTGCTGAATTAAACATAACTAATGAGTGCTGACAAGGTCAGGAGAAAGATTTGGGATGTGTGAAGCTGAGGTCAGATCAGGTAAAACCTGTTTCCATTCTGCCCAACTGTGAGATATGGAGATGGCCAATTAGGATTTATGGTTGCTCCAGCCGAGGAACAGAGGCAAGGATAAATCCTAAATCTCAAGACTGACGGGCAGAGTTTGGAACAAGATTAAAGGAGTGGTGACCTTGATATTAGCTCACACAACCATAACGTTTAAGGGGGAGCCAATGAGACTCCAAAAGTTATATGTACAAATTAAGTATTTTTGTAGTAAGAGAGATCCTGAGTCAGTACTGCAGCTGGCTCTCTGACCTGAAAAGCAGACAGAGAGAGAAGTTCTTCAGCTTGGGAAGAAGCCAGGAGAGCTGTAGGAGACAGATCTGTAGACACTGAGATACTGAGAACACAGAAATGTGGACTTACTGCCTCACGCAGACATTGATGCAATGCCAAAGAGAGAATGACTTTCTGGCCCCACAAAAATGAGCTTCAGTAAAGAGCAGAGTCTCCCCTCTACTCACATGCAGGAAAGACATGCTCACATGGTGAGGGTCCAGTTGGAGCCTGGCTGCACAGTGTCACCAACCACACCACCAGCCACCTCTGCCACTGAGGAGCAGGTGCAGAGTCCTTCTGGACCCAAGCTCTTGGGCAAGTGGACTTCCTTTATTAAAACTCATATACCTCAGAGATACATTTGGCCTATCTATCATTGATGATTGTCCCTACAGTGCCATCATTGCTGCAGTAAATAAATGGTGGGTTTCTACCCAACACAGTAGAGATTTAGTCCTAGAAAAGCTTGGAAACATGCTTCTCCCAAACTGGAGACAAGACTTTTCTGTTTTCGTGTTCCTCCTCTTTTTTATTCATGAGTGTATTTAAATTGCAGGTATTTCTCTGAATGATAGCCAAACCCAGAGAAGAAACACCTATAGATTCAGCTTTGCCAGAAAATAATGATTCACACTTTAAAATGAAAGGGGTGCAACCAAAATAAGTGAAAACTAGTTCAAATAAATTCTAGATCCCCCATGTCCAGATGTGGTGGTTTAGGCTAGCCAGCAGCCAAATGCCTGCTCAGCCACTCACTCACTCTACCCTCTCAACAGACCAGGGGAAAAAATGAGCTTAAAAAGCTCACAGACCAAGAAAAAGGTGAGGAGATAATTTAACTGTTACCATCATGGGCAAAACAGTCTCCACTTAAGGATAATCTGTTTTATTCTTTGCTGCTTAAACATACAGTGATAAAAAACAGCCCCAAGGTGCCACCACTTTGGTTGAGGGGCTCAGTTGTGCCCTGCGGTAAATTGGTTGGAGCCATCTGAAACTGTTTGTGCATGGCACGGGGCAGGCCCAGCCTCTCACCCCAAAGGCCACCCCTCCAGCCCCCAGTGCCAGCACCCCCACCCAACACACCATGTAAAATATTGCAGAATGTGAAGACCCCCTTCCAGCTAGTTGTAAACAGCACAGGGATGAGCCGGAAGGAGTTGCAAAAAGGGAACAGTTAGTGCCACAGCTTTCATGCCAGAATATGCAATTACATGTATTGTTTCTTAATAACCAGGAACTGTACAAAAATTATCATAGACATCTTTTTTATCCATGTTCAAGAGTAGATCCTTTAAATGTGATTTTTCCAGATAAAGCTCTATTTTCTGCAAAGATGTGGTGTTGGTTTTTCAGGTTTCATTCTTGCATATTAAATCTATGTATCTTTTTATTTTCAACCTGGATGCCAGAGCATTTCCATATTTCATAACACAAGATTTAGAAGTTTCATCAAAGCAAATGCACCAGCTCAGTGGTTGTGAGACTTTTGCCGTACACAAAGTGTTAGGATCAAAATACTTCTGAAAAAGTCAGGAGAATCCACAAGATATTTCCATTCAGTTCAGGCAGGAAAGAACCTACTTTATGAATAAATATTCTTCAAATAACTCACTCACAGCAGGGGAAGCAAATCTAGAAAAAAATAAAAATCAGACACTTAAAAAAGAAACTTATTCTGCCTCGGAGAAAGAAAAGACCACTGAGGTCTGATTCAAGCAAAATCCAACTTCACATTAAACAAATTGTACCATTGATTTAGCCCAGTCTTGACTTTTCCTGGTAAAAGATCATGATAATAAACTGATCTCGTACATCTGTTAGAGTAAGCCTTTCATGTAATGCATCAGAAGGTGTTTTTCAGCACATCACATTCTGACAACATTAATCAGCAAAGCCCCTATCAAGCCAGAAAATTTACAGAACAGATTTGCAGGATTATTATTAGACCAGAGGCCCTGACACAGCGAGAGCCTACCTACGGGAACTAAGTGCATGACAAGCTAAATAAGGTGTTTTACTGGGAGACTGTGATTTTTTCCAGTACAAATGAAACAAGTAAAGGATTTCTGAATCATGGAAGACTGAATCTTAGCTAAAATTAGGGTACATCAAGACAGAACTGGAGGCCTTCAAAATACTATTTCACTATCATGGATTGTCAAGGAATTGCTCTGTCTGTTTAAGATATTTTTGCTATATTAGAACCTAATACCACTTCAAATTATGTGCCAAGTAGAAACAAAAAATTAAGACAGAGAAATTATGTAAACTTTGAGATAGTCTGAGTATACACCTCTTCACTGTTAAAAGACGTTTTAATGCTAAACCTCTTCTCTGGCTTGCAAGTGTGACTTGATGTCAGTGAGCTGATATGTCCTTATATTTACCACTTTTAGGAAAATTAACGTAAAAATTTGGACTACCCCTTCTGCCATAGGAGACTCTAGTCTTGTTTAGAGCAAGGCATCAGTTCTTGCCAGGTCAAAGATTTCAATTTACCCAAAATGAAGCCAGTTCCTGCATATTGATTGCTCTTCCTAGCTGTAAATTATCACTGATTATTTTGAGGGCAGAAGTGTTGATAGCTTCCTGCTATTACTGACCTAACTGGAATTAAGTCTATAGTATAATTTTCTATTTATAGCAACTAAAAAATGGCTGGAGTGCTCCGGTGTTTCAAATCTTATAAAATAATAAATCCCAATGTCAAATACTATTTTTGTCAGTGGAGTTTTAATCTTAATTCAAAATGCTTAAGAATTCAGCAGTTCCTCCATATGTGAGTCTTAAGCATCTTCACATGACATGGTGTGGTGAGAGGGAGGAGGAAGAGGAGGATTTTGAAAATATTCAGTGATGGTAGCTTGGGATCCATACTGAAGTACAAACTCCCAGCACCTGCTTGTCCAGAACAGCTTAGTCCATGCAGTGAAACCAAATCCATAGTGCCTGGTCAAACTCTCTCCAATTATTTCCTTTTCTCAACCACAAGATACAGGTCCCCTGTGGAGCTGCTCCTCAGAGAAACCAAACATTGACCTGGCACAAATCCTAACCAGTAGGGATTTCTCTAATAAATAAGCGGAGCATCTCAATGGGACAAAGAGAGAGAGAACTGCACAGTTATAACTCATGTTCAATTGACTGAATGACTACAAGCTTTAAGTTCCTGGAGCTATCAATCTGATCTTTTCCACAGATTATTTTTTCTATTTTAAAAATTCACATGTCCTTGCTAGAGCAAATTGTAGCATCTCTTCTCAAGTAAAATGAGATGAAATGCATCCGTAAAGTCAACCAGAAATAGACTTTATTACCCTTTTCATTTGCTTACAAATTGTGAAAAACAGGAATAGAGGCAAGAACAAATAGCTGCAAATTCCAACTCCCTCTGTTGGGATCTTCTGTCAACAACACCATGAAGGCTTTAGTCATATCACATCTGTAGCCTTTGGGAATGTGCTGAGCTTAAGCTGTAATCATTAGCTGGGTTAACTGGTTTGGATAAGTGGTGCTCAATACAGTCAATACAGCAGTGTTGCTGGAGGTTTATGCCTCCTGGAATTCTGGACCATTACCTGTTTGTCAGTGAAAGAGGTCTGGGCTATAAAATAAGAACAGTTGACTAGAAAAAAATTATTAATAATAAGTACTCAGGCAAAGCTCACAGCCTAAAGCAGGAAAAACAGTAAGGTGCACCAGAAAACATTCATCTGACCAGAATAAGCATTCAGCAAGACAAGCTACTATCCGTATCCATTTATTCCTGATACTGTTTTAAACTAAAACAACTCTTCAAATATAAAGACCAGAAATGTGCAGTAGAAATTTCTCTTTTAGGGAAGCATTTATTCCCTCTGTTAGAATTCTTTCCTTCAAGAGGATGAATAACTTGTGCCTCTGCCTGTTCCAGCCCTCCAAGCTATAGGTAACATATCATTTTTTCCCAGAAAACAAAGTATTCTAATGCAGCACTTGCTTCTTAGACATGAGCAATTCAACCCAAATATGTAAAAGATAAATGCTAATCATAAGATACTGCCAAGGAAAAGCAATGAAAAATGTCCAATCTTGCCACAAAATTTAGTGTCAAAGTCATTGTGCACCCTCCTGAAATTCCCACCTCTAATGGGACAGTTAAAAGAACACAAAATGGCACAGGAAAAAATGCTTTAATCAGTGCAGTATTAATTTTAATCAACAGAAAGCCATTTTTCCATTCTTACAGTCAGAATGTACATATAAAATCACACCACCGGCAGCTTTCGTTTTTACTCTTTCTGTGGCTGAGTTTGAGCATTTTTGCCTTCTATCTAAAGTGAGAATTGCAGCTGAGATTTTCCCCAAGATGTTTAAAGGAATTAAGGTCAGCATTCCTGTTAGACAACAGCATGATGTGCATGTCTCCATTCTCCAGGTAACTCCAAAAGTCCCATTAGCTTCTGTTAACTAACTAATAACTATCCCACAATAATCCTGGAGCCTCAGAAGAGGACATCTCTTGATGGTCACCCCTCATTTAGCACAGAGGCTGAACATATGCCTCCACTATCTGTGCTTGTCCCAGATGCTCCTTTTTTAGGACTGCTCTTCTGCAGCAAAGGGGGAAAATGCCTGTAGTGAGACCAGATTTCTGAATATGGGTAGCATCTACCTTACGCAGACATATTCCCTTGGAGACCTTCACAGGAATTCTTGTCACAGACAAGGCAAGAAACTTGTCACTTGCTCCAAGACTGCTTCACTGTGCACCTGGCACTTCAAAACAAGTTCAGTGCTCAGGTTCAGCAGACTGGATCCCACACACTGTTTCTTTGGTTTGGTTGTTTTCTTTTCCTCTTATTTTGGGCAGTGTTGCAGAGAATCCTCTTTGGAGACCAACTTTTCGAAGTTAGGCATGATTTCAATCATGGGACTCCTAGGGCTCAATGAAATAAAACAAACAGATGTTTCAAGCTTTGACAGGAGAGTAACAGCATAAATAAGAGAGTGATAATACTGACAAAATCTAGCATAATCTAAATATTACTAGTCAACTTTTTATACTACGTATTAGCAGATCATTTTTCTCAAAGTCTTGTTGAGAAATCTAATTCTCTAATTTATCTGGTTTTTGTTCTTTTTTATTTAGATCCCAAAATGATGCAGGGGGAGCAATTATCTTTAGAGCATGTTTTTGTTTATGCTTTTATTCAAAACTCACCCTTTGCAAAGCACGGTGTACATGCCAGTTTAGATCACAAGGTTTAAGGGTGAGATCCTTCTTTTTGCTTTCCACTGTTCAGTGCTCACCAAAATTAAGTCGATTACTTATAGGTGTTTCGTAAGAGCCAGTATTTAGGTAAAGAAAACTCAGGGCTTGATGACAGCAGCTAACCTAAACTTCATTTTGGCATTTATTCTAATTTTATTGTTGACCCTAGAGGCCATACACTTTGGTGCTTAAACACCTCTAACACCTTCAAGGCTTCTGTGAAGGAAGCCCTCAGAGCACACCAGTGACCAAGGGCTCTGTCCTTGCCAGTCCAACCAGGTAAAACTAGTGAAAATTGTTTGGCACAGGTTCATTATTATAAAAAGACCATCAAATTTGGAAAAGAAAATAATATATGCTTGGGAAAACCACTCATTTGCATATGTATTCAAATGTTCAGTGGGGCTTGCAAAGTCTCCATTTTGAGTGATGGACCCTTGGAATAGCACTAATGAAAACACTTCTGTTCTGTATTTCCTGTGTGTACTTTAATTTCATTTGTGAAAATGAAGGCTTGATTGTGTATTTTCCTCTGCCATTTGGTAGCCTGCCATCAAAACTCTAAGTGACATGACACACAATAGATTTATGCACCATGAAGCAGACACAGTAGGGGTCTGGAGTATTTGTGTTTTATTTTCAGTTAAACAATACACAGGGGGCTGTCACACTAACAAGGTATATAGTGATTGACTTGCCCAGCCACTCTGAGACCTTTCATCTGATACAACTGAAATCTCAATAAACAGGAAATTTATATTTGAACAGCTGTTTATTTGGAAATGCTAGGCTCTATCTGCTTCCTTTTCTGAACAGTACATATGGTTCATTCCTATTTAATTGGGGAAAAAAAATAAAATCACTTGTTCAAGTTGAGTCATAGTTGTACAAATTAAAGCTTTTAAAGTGAGGTTTTGCTTTGTTCTTTTCACACTTCTCTTTATCATGTCATTTGCCCTTTTGATACACACAGTTTGCAGATAATCCTTAACAATGTAACTCTCAACTCTGTAATGCTGCAACTCTCTTTTATTGGAGGCATCATAATATGAAAACATTAATATTGCCATCTTGTTGTAGAAAATCCACAGAATAATTTAACAATCACGTTACTTAGGAGCACATTAAACATCAGGCTCATAGCCCTGTAATGGTGTCTGTGGTCCTCTATCTCAGGCAAGAACCATAAGAAGAGAAATTTTTTGCAATGATCATCCCTGAAGCTTGGTTGTATGAGTTTCAGGTGCAGTGATGTTGCCTGCAGCCCTCTCTAAACTACTCTAGAACAGACTGAGGGACGTACAAGCTTGGGCTCTCCCATTCTTACATACAGCATAAACAGCCACCTGTAAAAATTAGCAATGAGCAATTATACATCTAAATTAAGGCAGTAATTTCATCTTTTAGCCATGAGAAAGGTTTGATCCAGCTAATTAATTTTTGTACTCAAAATCTGAGGCATGAAGTCCTATTTTGCAAGTATTAGTTTTTGTGCAGTACAGTTTTAATTCCTTAGGGAGTAGGGATAGACTTCTTGCTACTGGATCACACAGCAGTTTGGCTGAGTTTGGAATGCACCAAATGTGCCATTTGTTCTATATTGAGGGCTTTGATCCATCTTAAAGTTGATGTCCTGGGCTAGAAATGATGAAGGATATCCTTTGTGAGAGCTACCATGATCTTTTTGGAAACGGCAGCTCACACAACTTCAGCACATGCAACAGAAGCCAGTGTCCACACCACAAAAGACTTAACTCAATGTGTACATGCACTCTTTCATGCAGTTTTGGGAAGTATAGTGGGCTTTAAAACTTGCAAGTTCTGTCATTTTACTGTACCCACACATTTTAGCCAAACAATGGGACTTTGTGAAAAAAGACCACTCAACTACTGAGCATTTTGCAAGTGAGGAGGCACGGGGCAAAATCCTCAGCCATGACAAATCAATACTCCTTGATTTATATCAGCTGAAGCACTGGCAGCACAAGTCCCTGAGTAAAGCTGCCACACTAGACAAAGTGAAAGATATATGCCACTCAAGCACCATAAAATGAGGCCCAGCAGTCATCTTCTCATCTCCTAAAATTCTTTGAATCCAAACAATGTGCTGCACAAATAGTCCAGGTTTGTTTGTTCCTTTCTAGTATCTTTGAATTTACATTAGAATACATGGGTAATAAATCATTTCTGTCATGCGAGATGCACAGCATTCATTGAAATTCACTGGTAGCAACTGAAAAAAATATACCTGCGACAGGAAACTGGACTAAGCCTTGTGGGTGAGCTCTCCCTGGTGCAGACATGTAGTTTTGTATCACCCAACACTCAGCTGGAAAAGACTAACCACTCTCTGGTTCTATACCAAGAAAAAATTCTGGAGAGAGGGAGGTATGAAGACAATTGGAAAAGGTATAACTGGGTACACAAACTTTCCTCTTTAGAACCTGCAGAGCTTTAGGCCATTGATCTTTGTCCTAGTACTGGATGTTTCTAATAAAGGAGGGACACTCAGCACAGAATATAAAATTCCACTAACAGCAGGAAATTTTACATTGGACAGCACTGACCACTCCTATAAGCTGGTTTTTGCTTACTTAACTATTTTTCTAACCATAATGTTGCTTACATTTTACTTTGATAACAAAATGTAAGTGGGAGTTTAAAGGCAGTGCTTAATATCTTGTCTATGTCAGCCATATAACACATCCTGTTCTTCTTCAGACAGGCTGCAGATAAACACGGTGCTTTTCCTTAAACACAATTTGCCACATATGAGCAATATCCAGACAATCTACAACTCTTGTGAATTAGCAGCAGAAATCCCCTCAGATTTTGCTGGGGGGACAACCTTATCGTCTCTAACTTTTTTGCTGTTGTTTTGTTTTAACATTTCCCTATCTTTCAAGGTGGCCAGTGGAGGGAGTTGGCAGCACATTCCCCCTTTCCGTGATCAAGCTGCCCTTTCGATGCTCCCCGTCCATAACAGAGGTTGTAATATTCAGCAACTTGCTGCTCAGGCAGCTTTGCTGCCTGAGGCACAAAATGAGGTTTGTTTTATCTTGCAGTCAAGCATATATTTGTGATCCACAATTCACCTCAAAGGCCATAGCCAAACTAGCAGCAGCAGACTCAGGAGCTGTGGTGATTAAATCAGTCACAAAGACAAAAGAAACCAGAATCAAGCTTATTGCTTGGCAAAGGAGCAACAAGAAATAAGTAGCTGTAGCTTGGGATGTCCCAAGGTCTCTTTGTCTGTATCAGTACTGGTAAATCAAACTGTGACCAAGTGCTTGCTCCCTTTGCCAACACTTTGTTTCCCTCAAGTGAGGCAGACTCAGAGAGGTCCATCCTCCTCCTGTGCTCTTGCCCATCCCTCCCTCAGGCTGCCCTGCTCCCAGCTCTGCAGCCCTCCCGAAGCTGTCCCTGCCATCCCCACACCTGAGGCATGGTCCAGCCCCTGTGGGGCTGAGATGCCATGGGGAGCCCTGCCCTGGAGAGAAGGAGAGCTGCAGGATGGCTCAGAACATACCTCCCACATCTCTGCATCTCTGGAGCCATCACGAGGAGAACAGTGTGATAAGGCAGAGCCCCAGGGTATGGGCTGGGCTACAGAACAATGCTGCTCCATGTTTGCAGGCTCTGCATCCCTATTCTCAGGAACAGCTGTGCTGTGTTTTATAGGTGTGCTGAAAGCTTTCGCCCACTGACAGAGATCCTTAAGGCTTCTCCTTTTCTTCTCCTGTTATTGACACAAAAAGCCAGAAGAGAGCCATTTTCTTTCATTTATCGCATGAATAGCAGGGGATGAAAAATAGCCTGGAAGCCTGTACTCAAGTTTGTCAGATGAATGAAGTATTTGCTCTCATCAAAACTCAGGAATACTCATTGTCACCTCCCTGTAAGCCCCTGGCTTAAAGCTAGGAAAAATACCTTTCAGATTTCTTCCCAGAGGTGTGGAGAAGGAAGGATCTTTTCTTTTGTTTCTGTACTTGCATCGCCAAAGCTAACATCAAGGAAGATCATTTTGTGTGTTTGCAATTTCCTTGGACAGATATATGAAGCCTGACTTGCCTTTGAGTTCTGAACAAATTGTTCCTTATGTCACTTTCCATTATGAATATCTTGGGAGGTTTGCTTGGTTTCTCCTTGGCTTGAAAATTTAAAAAATAATATAAAAGGAAAAACATACTTGTTCAAGCCATCTTTTAATCAACACCATGCAAAAATTGCTTCCCTAGGTAATTTGAATAGCAACACTGCAATGCTTATATACCTTTAGATACTGAATTTAATCAAATAAAATCTAGTTAGTGTGGAAAAATACTTCCAAAATAGTCTTTAATGACTGGGGAGTCACCAGAAAATCTTCAGGAATACACAAGTGCAATAAAGCACATTATTTCAAGAAACACAGTCTCAGGAGAGCCACCCAAACTCAGAGCTTGTTCATATACTAACAAATGCTACACAGTCTTGTCATCTTCAGGGAAAATCAGCCTTCAGGCCCTGCTCTGAGTAACACCCCTGTTTCAGTAGGGTGCAGCCACAAAAACTCAGATCCCACCAAAGCCAACAGCACTCAAATTATATTGGCCTGTGGGTATGTGACTCAGTGCTTTCCTGAACAGGTGTGAGTTTCATTTGTGTTTAAAAGCATTGCCTGGCAGAGGGTTTAAATGAACTCCGTCAGCTCAGTCAGCAGCCGCTGTGAACCAAACTGCAGCATCCTTTTTTAAGAATTCCTTGTTCCTGCATACTCCTCATAAAGGTTAAAGAAATAAAGAAGTGGTGTTTCACTCTGCTAATATAAAGCCTTCACCTTCATATTATACTCTGGGAAAGCATAAAACGTATCTTCAATCCAAGGCCTCCATTGATTCCCCTTTAAAAATTCTTAGTTCTACAATTATTAGTTTTCCTTGTTACTTTCATATTTGTGCCCTGTTGAATTCCAAATGTGTGAATCAATACTTTTTATCTTTTAAGTACAGCAGGCATGTAATGGAGCAAAGCTCATGCCACAAAAACTTGTCTCTGCATGTCAAGGTAACTGCTGGACTCGTGCATTACTGGTACAGTGGCTAAAATATTTCTAGCTATCAAACTGATTCAGACATCTTTGAACTGTCCCTATTCAGCAATTATTATGCCACTTTACAAATGGGAAGTGAAGGCCAAGGATCCCATTCAATGCGTTGGATGTCTCAACGATTTACCTCAGCCTCCACAGAAAAACAGTTCAGAGCAGGGACTTAGGGTCCTATTTCTGGCAGGAGTCTAACCCCTTCACATCGATTGCTCAGGGAAGGGAGAAGTATATTTATATTTAGTCCACACTAATCTAAATTTACCTCATAGCCTCCTAACACTGGGAGCCTGAATATAGTTTAAGAGTCTGTCACCAAGTTTATCTGAAACCTCATTCACTTTTTCATAGATAAAGCTCTCCTAGCGGATGTGGCTTTGACATAAAGCAGGCAAGAATTTCAGATATGCTTTCCCAAGTTTTAGTAAAAGAGGCTTGAAACTTTGCTACCAGAAGAAAGACAAGCTTGCAATTGCTACAGAGTTGCAAATAAGGAGCTATCTCGTTATCCCTGGTATCATTGTTCTCATCCTATTAATGGGGTGACAAAAGTGCAAAATCAAGGTGAGTCCGGACACAGACCAGACACATCCCTTTCTTTAGTAACCCTCAGAAACAGATCGCAATGCAGTTGCAGCTGAACTGTCCTGTGGTGCAGTACATACAAAAGTATAAAGCCAACAAGTTTTATGGGCTAGAAAAATTATGAGAAGTCTGAGGTTCTCAAATGATAATGCTTTGTCCAGACTGAGATGTTTCCAGAGCTCCAGAGAATGATGAGCTCCTCTCTTGTTAATAAAAACTTCTGCATCAAAATTCACAAATGGAAGGTCCCAAAGTCAAAATCATTTCCAAATGTCTTGGTCACAATATAACTTCTTGCTCTGCTTTCTTCTTAAGCCTGAGTGTTAAAATACAGGAACTGTATCTATTTTTGTGTGAGTGCATGGGCAGATTTGTGTTTGGATATAATGCCCAATTCTGTTCACTCTAGTCAGCATATACCAAGTAATAATTGCATCAGAACAGTTAGAACAGCCTTTCCCTTTGTATTTTAGAAATGCTTTTTCTCATGCGCTTAGACAGTTGGCCACTTTGCTTCAAGTCATTGCCTGAGGGTCTTTTTTGTACCATGAGACTATTGATCAGTGCAGTGATGGTATTGGCCATGCCAAAGCACTTAGCAGGGAGGAGCATGTAAAAGTTCCTTTCTTCCAACCTATTCAGACAGCAGAAAAATTAGATATAAACTGAACATTCTAAGGCTCCATTGAATGTCCAGTTGTGAGGAGAAAACTCAGGTCAATTCACCTATCACTCAAGCACTCCTTAGAGTTCATTAAAATTGAAAATAAAAGCATTCTAATAGATGTAACCATAATTTAGAAAGGATGAAAGTATCCTCATAAGTTAATAAGTCTGTAAAACATCACAAAGGAAATCACAGACTCTCTGCTTCTCTTCGCCTTTTTCCTAGAAATGGCTAGCTATAGGAAATAAATAGAAAAAATGGCATTAATCTGTTGTGATATTTTATCCACAAGCCTATTTACTCTAATATTTTCTTACTGCAGGAGCTGTAAAATGAAGAACTTTATGGCTTGTGTGAAGCTCAATAAGAATTATGATTCATCTCTAGAACAAATATTTGAAGATTAAAAAAAAAAAAGAAGAAGATTCAAGAAATGATGCCTGCCTTAATATAGATCCTTTTGTGAAGAGTACTGTCCCTACCTCCATCACCAACTGACTCAGCTCACCTTTTCACTCTGAGCAATCAACAGACCACTCACTCGTTTTCCAAATTTCCCTGACACATGTAATGTATAGTGTTGTAAGGCTTCTTCACATTGGTTAATTAAATTCTCCCTGGTCTGCAGTCTGGCACTGGCATGGACTAGCCCTGTCCATGCTTTTAAATTCTCCGAGTCTCCAAGAGGCCAAACTGCCTTTGGGGAGTTAATAGCTCCTGAATCACTCTGAGTTGGCTGCGAGCTGTTATTTTCTGTGGGTCACAAGTGTGCCATTCGTGGGCTGTTGCAGCAATAACAGTACAGACAACCAGGTGCCTGTGCCCTGGAGCCTTCCCTGTCACCACTTAATTTCCTGGCATAGATGTAGCCATTTGCTCAGTCCAACATTGCCCAAGTTCATCATCTTTTCATACCTCTGAAAATCAGGGGTTTCCAACAGATAACTCTGTATTCTACAGTAACTCTATTTTTGTTTTTGCTGACATTCCCTAAGTTTAAAAGTTATTAAGGATTTTTTGATTAAGAATAACACTGGAAAAGAGACATCGCAACTCACAGATCTGACACCATGCTTCCAGTTTACACAGCTTTCTGACCATGAAGGAGGGGCTAGCAGTGCTCTACATGGTATTTATTTTTCTAGTTGCAATAACATTGCATTATCAAATAATCCCTCCAGAAATAAGGATCACACCCATAAGAAGTCTTAACAACTTTTGTGAGAAACCTAAAAGAGTAAACATCAAAATAAGGCACCTTATTTAAACCTCTAATACAGATGAAAAGCAGTTTTGGAAAGAAATGGCTAGATTATGAGAAAGCATTAGATGACTAAGGGCATCCTTTCCAATGGAAGTGGAGTGTCATGCTTTTAATGGAGGAAAAAAAACCTCTTTTAATTAGAAAATGACAGTGACATTCGTCATAAATAAAGTGCCTGGCTTGGCAAGTAATTTGTTGATGCGGCATCATCAGATCGATAAAGATTCAAAATAAGAATGTGCTTCAGAATTTTCCAGGATCACAGCAAAAATTTCTAACCTGCTGAGAAATCATGTAACTCCTATTTCTAAATAGGCATATTTGAGATGATTGCATATAGATAGATATAGATACAGATATAGATATAGATATAGATCATATAGGTGTAGATATAGATATATAGATATATAGATATATAGATCTAGACAATATAAATTCTATAGATATAGACGTTTGTGTGTATCTGAGATGCTGCATATTTACTCTGCATTATCTTCTACATGCAGGTCTACAAATAAAAATAAAATAAAATAAAAAATATACCTGGATTGGTGTTGACCTTCATCATTATTACTCTGGCCTTCATGAGAAATCTATTCAGAGTTTTCTTCAGTACACATTTTCCTATTAATTCACAGTACCTATTGATGTAGGAAGCACTTCATAATTTCTTACTCATTAACTCATTATTTAAGTTAATACATTGTTTAGTAAGCTTAATATTTTTAAGTTCTAAGGAACTTCTATAAATGAGTATATTATAGGCTCTGCACTAAGAAGATGGCATTCTGTGAAGAATATTAATGGGACACACAGAAAATAACTTTAATGTATTATGAGTGGACAATTTGAATTTTGAAAGGCAGCATAAAAACCTAATGAGTAACATTAAGCCTGACATTAAAAAGGAAGCTACTCTCATCAAGCATTATAATGGCAACAGCATTATCAGAAATATCAGAAGTCACAACTTTTTTTCAAAACTCTATCCCAGTTACAAGTGTTCCAAATTACAAACTTTTCCATTCTTACTAACAATTTTGAACTTGTGTCTCTCTCTTCCCAGCTTTCATAGAATCATAGGATATTTTTCCTTACCTATGCTCCATATCTTGAAGTACTGTGTTAATAGTACACCTAATTCCTTCTGCCATAAGTCAGTTTTGCATTTCCATTTGATTTTCTGGCCAGATTAGATTTATCTCTCTGTCTTGACAAATGACCATCAATCATCTGTCTCCTTAGTTTACCTTGTTCCCATGTCCAAATCACAAGCACAGATACCCCCTTCTTCTGCTCTTCAGTGTCTCCTGCTCCCTCTTTCTCACTCCTCTCTTATCATATGTTCATGAAGTTCTCCAGACCTTGCGTCTCCCCACTCACATTTATTTTTTTCCCACCTTCCCACTCCTAGGTATGTCCCCCTCCTGTTTCCTCTCTTCCTTCTCTCCCCTGCCTGGGCAACACCCTCCACTCTGAATTCCTTCCCTTCTCCTCCCTTTCTCCTTCAGTTCTGCTACATCCCTACTCAAAAAAAAACCCCTCTATATTTCTATACTTTAACTGGATCCCATGTTTCCTGGGATGACAGCTTACCACCACACTCAGTTAGTCTTTCAGTCATCTTTTCCTTTTCCTTTTCCTTTTTCCTTTTCCTTTTCCTTTTCCTTTTCCTTTTCCTTTTCCTTTTCCTTTTCCTTTTCCTTTTCCTTTTCCTTTTCCTTTTCCTTTTCCTTTTCCTTTTCCTTTTCCTTTTCCTCCTTCCTAATCATACACTTCTCTTTGTCAAGGGAATTGTCAGGTTTTTCAAAACTCCTACCCTTCCGCAGGACATGCAGGACATATATTCTGCAATATTCATTCTAAGCAGATAAACATCTTATCTGCTTCTTTCAAGCTTGTCTTTTAATCTCACTGGCACTCTTCCACTCCCTCTTTAGTATCTCTACTTCTCAATTTCCTCAAGATGCTCACCTTACAATAGAAATGTCCTGTTAAAAATAAACCGTCTTTGACTCCACTCTCCTCTTTACCAACCATCCCGCCCACTTTTTTGTCTGCAAATGTATTTTGGAGCTCTTCCAATCAAGCTCACTCTTAAGCCTTCTTTTTTTTCTTACTTCTTCCATTTGCCCTCCAGTGAAGAAGACACATTTTTACCAAAGTGCCTCACAAATCATTCCTCCCAAAACCCAGAACTGACAGCCCTCGTCACCCTCTCCAATCTGCCTGCAAGACTCTTCTTCTTGTAAAGCTGCTCTTCATGGACTTCGACTAATCTGTGTCTTGATTGTCCTCTTTTTCCCTCTAACCACACTCCAATGTACATTTCAAAGGATTTTTCTCATTCTTCCCTCCAGTTTTCCACAGAAGCCTTCTATACCTGGGCTCTGTCGCTGTTTCTTTTCATGTTGTCTCCAGATAATTCATTTACAGATAATTATGCAAATAATCAAATTCCAGATAATCTCATCTGCAAAATAAATAAATAAAGTACCTGCTCCATGTTTCAGCCATCTGCTTAAGAGTGGCATGGTCAGAGTGGGGCTCTTCATCTTTCCCTCTGACATGTTCCGCTTTTTCTGTCACTATGGAAATACCACTGTCTTGCCACTTCTCCAGCTCCTCAGGTGCATGGCCTTGGCACAGCCTTTAGCTGAATTCCCAATGGACACTTACTCCCCCTTTTTACTTTGCAGTTATAAGTTATACACTTGTATTCTCATTCATAACATAAACCCCTCCTCCAGGCTCTCACCATCTCCCATCTCAACTAACATCATCTACAAATTTGTCAAATAAAACATTGCTACCTATTTCCATTCATAACATTACAGTGAAGAAAACTTTCCTAGCCTTTTGCTCTGAGCATGTGATTTCACTTTTCACAGCCTTCCCCCTCTTCATTCACACCAAACATCAGCTTCTTGTCTTCATTCTTCACAGCTTGTCTCCACAGTATTTATCATCCTTCATATACTAAAAGTGACAGTAACATTTAACACACGTTCCCAAAACACACTTGGCAGGAACAGGCATTCAGGGCCAAAAGCAGAGGAGAGGTGAATGAACATCCTTTGCATGAAGCCAGCGGGATGTGCCCAAGTGCCAACAGATCCTCTAATCCTATCTTTGCTGGTAAGGAAGGGAATTTACTCATCTGTAGCCTGGGGAGCAAAATAAAGTTTAATTCATGCAGGATAAAGCAGAAAGAGACAACCCTTCGGAATCAGCCCCTCAGAAGGCAGCAGTGAATGGTGAAGACTGAGCTCAGGAGCCAGAGGCAAAGAGCCACTGGGCTGACTTTGGCAGCCTTGTTCTGTGCCCAGTCACAAAATATCCATCAGAAGAATCCCTAAAAAGCTAAAGATGGATATGACTGAAAGTCAAAGGTGTGTTGGTAGCAGAGAGCTCAGGGCTCTATGACAGATTATGCCAAACAATCTCCAAGTATTTGAATGCATCACCTCTGTACAGCTAGCAGGCAATTTTTTTCCAGAGTCAGAGGTGAGTCAATGTCTACAACATAAAGGTCTCGGAAAAATATTCTCCAAAGCAGTTAGTATGTGAGCCTCCTAGTCTTTCTTTCGAACTGTCCTCCTAAAAGTATTCACAAAAGGCAGCCACCATGCATCAGGCAGCTGAAAGAAAAAGGCTTTTTACATCCCAGCCCATTAGAGCCAAACTGTGCTGTGCACACAGCCTATCCATTCATTCATTCATCCCTCCTTTCTCAGGTCAGTGCTGTTTGCCCGCCTGGGCTTCAATCTCTGCTGCACATCTGGGGAAACTTTAACGTCCAGTTTTGAGAGCACCTTTCCTTCATCTGAACAGGACTCTTTTATACCAATAAATGACAGCATTTGAGACAAGCTACTTAATCTGTAGATGCATGCAGATACAAAAAATTGTGAGAGCTAAATGTTGTCATTTGACCTTGAAAATTTTCTAGCATCAATTCTGAATTGGTTTCCCATTCATTTGCCCATTAATAGCAAATCATGTAGGCATTTGCCTTAAAAAGCCTCATACTCAGAAACAGGCATTTTGTCCAAATAGGGACTGAGCAAACCTCAAAGGTTTGCCCTGCTTCAGTTGTGATGGAAATGGTTTTAATTAAATTTGTTTCTTTCTGCTATGTGTAATTTTGTCATATGAGACAACAGACGAAAACTAGGATTGTCCTTACGGTATCCAAAGGGCCATGATTTTCCAGCCACTCTGCTCCTGTAAGCTCCACCTCCCATCAGAAAGTCAAATCAAGATGCTTATAAATTCATACTTGTTAAAAAGAAGAAAATTAAAAAATCTCCCTGACTATGCCTTCACAGAAATTTTAGGCCCCTTTCCAGCTTCAAAAGGTACACCCTGTTGACAGCTCCCAAAACCTGGAGTGCAGCCTGTGGCTCTGGCCAGCTGTGCCCGTGAACAAAGCCAGGCTCCAAGCACCAGGGCTCCCGCGGGGTGGAGACCAGACCCTGCCTCCCTGCTTCTGCCAGGTGATAAGTGAGGCCGCCTGCAAACAAGGGGACTTCACACCAGCTGAATCCCACTTCTGCAGCAATATCACACAAACTCCTGTTTTCTAAAGTCTTGCTGGTTTGAAACACTGTGTTTTTAGTTCCCTCTTCTACTTGACAGGATGACCAGGAAAATTTATCAGCAGTTTAATACAGAGAGAAGAAGGGCAGGGGCAGTGGGCTGCCCACTGTGTTTAGACAAAAACACATCCCCCACCAGCACAGTGCCTTCAGAAATAAAATGGAGATCCTCCCTGCAAAGATCCCTACAGCAATTTAGTCTGAAGAAATATGCCTCCCTCAGGACTCCTCTCATGGCTGCCACAGTTATGAGGGCTACACATCATTAGTATGGTGTGTTTAATTAGCACATACATGTTTGTGTTGTCTTTCTTTTGAAAGAGTCCAAAACTATACGTGTCGTGCAAACTCCTGGCATTAAAATTGCAAAATAAATCGTGTCTTCTTTTGGGCAGCAATTTGTGATGGCAACATGTTGTAGAAAAAAAAAAGGGTCAAGAACGAGAGAGAGAGAAAAATAAATAGGAAGCTAAAATAAAGAGATACTGAGAGAAGGGAAGGAGTTAATGGGAGTCTTTATAGGGCACAACAGATTAAAGGAAGATTTCAAGGCATTAACAGGGCTAGCATTTCTGGAATGTAAAATAGCATTTGTATTACACAGCTCAATACCATGCCAGGAATCAATATGTTCTGAAATGTAGTAGAATTTAAGAAGGTCATTGTTTTGTGTAATCATGGTCTCCTCGGTAGAGTCCCCATTGGGATTCATAGGGTGATAGTTTCTTATGGAGGGTTGACAACTTTTCTTCTTAACGAACAAGAAGGTTCCCTCAGGTCAATGGCAAGATAATGGGGAAAGGAATATTTCCAGGTGCCAGGTTAATTAAAGCCTGAAATCTGTACTAAAGAGTTTTGCATAGCTTTCCTCACGTGAGATCATGCTCAGATTAATCAGCAGAGACATTCCCACTAACCATCCACCCAGTAAATGTGGAGATGCTGCAGCATGAGGTCCTTGGCCCTTCCTTCTTGGCTTGATAGAGCCTGAATTTATTTCCTTAAGGGCACAATTCAGGGTCTGCTCTTAATGGCAGCATTTCTCTGAGGAATTTTAGCAGACAGCCAAGTTATCACTGAGGGTCTGATTGTGGTTTTATTTATCCTTTATATTGGAACTTGCTTTACATCTATTGTCTGCAGCTGCATATGTGACCTCAGAGACCTTTCAAAATTAAGAACACCTTATTAATGCGAATGTGAGCTCCTCATCTCTTTTTCCTATTTGTGCAGTTCCGAGCAGAGTGGGGGTTTTGACTGTGGCTGAGCTCCTAGTTGCTATGGCAATACAAGTAATAAATAAATAGTAAAAATAATACATTGGAATAAAATATTCTGATTTTGTAAGCGTGATCACTAGAATTAAAATAACTGCACTTCCTACAGTTTAGCATTTCTGAGTGACTGGGGTGCCCCAAAACACTTGTTAACTACCACACTTTGCACACGCCAGGAAATGGTAATGTGGCTCTACCGTGTACTGCTGCAGCATTTTGGCAGTGCTGGCCATGACTTTGATTCCATGTTGTCAGAGGTGTGCCTGGAAGAAGATGTGTGGGCATGTAAGTGGGCATGTGAGTGCACATGCCAGAGCCAGGAATGTCCAAAGCTGTGAGTTTGCACATATGAAGGACAAGCAGCAACTTCATGGGCTCCTCTTTCTCTACACTGCCATGACACACCCACTCTCATTCAGATGAAAAACCTTTTACACTTCTCCAGCTGTGCAAAAAAAGCCACAAAATACCTCTAATTTATATTTATACTCCCTTTAAAGAATATTTTTATTTATTATATAACAAGAAATAAGTTCATGTAGCCAAGATGCAACACAAAGCTTTAGATCAAGGGTTATATCTGAAAGAACTGCAGAACTGATGCTTCCTGAATAATCTCAAAATTATGAGATTCTTCACTGTCTTATTTTCTGAATGTGTAATAACATGCATTTCCACTGTAGGTGGACATAAGTTTTAGAAATCAAAGCCATGCAGAAAAACTGCTGATTTTCCTCCTGTTTTGCATGGGAAAATAACAAATATTGATAAACTCTGAAGTGCCTGCAAATTTGTTTCTTTATTAAAACAAAATTATATTTAATTCTATAAGAATGATACATTAAGTTCATACAGAGATAAATAGCTATGTTCATATGCATGCGTATTAATCACAATGAAACTGCTGCTAGGTGTATTTAGAAAATAAGGAAGTATAAACCTTCATTCTTGAACAGTGACAGATATACCTTATAATATCCAGTAGCTCCAGTGGTCATTGAAATGTTTAATTACATTTTTGTCTGTTGACATATTTCTAAAATAGATGAAAAATTAAATGTTAAAAATAGAAAGTACAAACATTTCTGGCTTGCAAAGAGAGAAAAAGGTTAAATCCACAGTGCTCATAGATAGTAAAAAGACATGATGATACTGTGCAGATATAAAAGAAGCTCATGTTTCTAAAGACAAACCTTGAAAAATTAAGTTGATAATGCATTGCATCTTCATTACAATATGTTGCACTGCACCAGACTAAGGACCAGCAGTAACTTGGACATATGGGAATTGCAGTTGCTTACTACTGCAAGTTTTTTAAAAAGTGACTTATTCTGAAATAGTTATTACTTGCAGAAAGCATTTCTGAAGAATTAAAGTAGAGCAGTAACAATTTCTTTTATCTTTTCATAGCAGGCCTCAGCAGGAAAAATGGGAAATTTAAAAAAAAATCCTACCTTTTCCCAAATCCTCTGGTTACAGAAGATACTCCTCCAACTCACGTCTTCTTTACAGCAGAACAGCAGAGAGTAATATGACTCTATATCATAACGAACATTCTTTGAAAGAAGACATTACATGGGAGAAAAGTTAAATTGCAGTTCAACCACAGCCAAAGTGACTTTCTGCTCTTTGGAAGACAGCAGCTTATGAAAGATCACTCTGTCATGGGAAAACAAGCGGCCAAAGATGCAACGGGGGAGAGCAGTCGGATGTGACCCTCATTTCTCCATCCCACAGCTTAATCACTGGCTTCTGCCTGATTCTGTACCCTGCGGGGGCAACATCCCTTGCAAGCACACCTAACAGACAGCACCCGGAGCAGTAAGTAGGTGAGGTAACATCTGCTTTATGGATCCTGCCAAACAGCCCAACATTTGTTCATGTCAGGACTTCAGGCAATCAAGTGGATGCCTGCCCACAGAAAATGTCTGCCCACAGAAAACTGATGTGTGTTGCCAGGACGAGGAGATACAGCAGTGAACTTCAAACATCTGTACAGCTGGGGGGGAGGTACATGAACACAGAGCTCTCTCAGGCACCAGGCCATCTCTTCCTCCTGATGTCTTCAGTCCTCAATGTCAAACCCTAGGGTATATCTACCACCAATCTACAAAGAAAATTTATCATGACAAGCACAATGACCTAGGAGCATCCAGTCCTGGCTTTAACTCAGTTCAAAGAGACAAGCTGGTTGTCAGCAGCAGTAACTTGATGCACACCTTTGATGCCAACTATTATCCAAAATAGAGTCGTCCTGTGTATTGAAAATCCAAAATCGAGGGGGGGATAATGAAGGAATACAGAGTTGTAAAAGAGAAGTCTAATACATCTTTTCCAGATCTTTATTCTCCGGAAAGTGCAAAGACATTCAACACTGTTGGTTAGGGAGTCAAATTTTGAGATGGTAAGTAGTGGCAAACTTAATGTTCAAACCTGTGTCATTTAAACATTTCAGCCTAAAAAAATTTGAAATAGGATCTGCGCAATCTGTTCAGAGTTAGAATAAACAACACAAGTGGGTTCCTGCGTTAGCTGTATATGGAGCATACCTGAATTGTAAGGCTGATTTGGATTACTCTTCATCTTTCTGGCTGAGCAGACCATGGCTCACCAAAGGGCCACCCACCCTCCCTCTACACCTTTGGCAAAGGCATTGGGCCACCCCTGCACAACCGATCCACCAAGAACATTTCCCAGTTTCCCTGTTAAGAATTCATTAAAGAGAATAGCATTTGTGTTCCATATAATTCTACATAAATGTCCACATTAAAGCACTGCCTGCAAGTGCTCATCTGCTGCATTTGCAAGTGGCTTCCAGCCCCCTCCAGGCAGCAGCATGAGCGGCAAGCCCCACTGAACTCTCGCCCTCTCTACTACTGACCATGAGCATTAACCTGTGTAAAAATGAGGGTTTGTGAAACGATTTGTCGAAAAGCTTTACTGCAGGTGGAAAGACAGATTTCCTTCACAGACTGCTCCACATGCAGACTGCGGAAAGCAGAGGACCTGGCTGCTCCACAGCTGATGGAGGCATACAAGTAACTGTGGGCACTGGGGAAAGGTATCTGATTTGGAGCTCACAGTCATTACCACAATTACTTCTAGCAGAACTGGAACTCATAACTCTGTCTTCTCTCTGCTAAAACTCTTGAGAAAATGCTCCTTAAAAAACAATCTGATGACTTTTTGCTGTCTTGGAAACATAACAAAACCCCAGCATCCAATCTAACCTTGGTGTATATGTCGCTTTTGATTCATCTGATAGGAATTCCACCCCCTTTTCCACTCAAGATGAAACACTCACTACAGAATGATGTCCACGCTATGGTCAGTTTGTCTTTTCCCATGTGATTGGTGTAAGTTACTCAACAAAGTGATGGATCTGTCAACACAAGACAATTTGATATGTGTGCATCGTTATCAGAAAGGACCCCAGCACTGAAGCTCAGCTCCTTGGCAACCCAAACCATTACCTGAAGTTTTCCCTGACCCTGTTGTCTGTGTGCTGGCATCCATGAACTTTGCTGGTTGAGTCAAGTCCTCTTTCCTGTAAGTATGTTCTTACTCTGCAGCACTATTTCCTTTTCTGAGCCACACACAAATCTCCTGCTGAATTTATGGAATCCCACTTGCCTTTGCTCACGACCATGCGAGGCTCTTTGTTGAGCAACCTGCCCGGGTGGCAGCAGAGGTGGTATGTAGTGGCAGCATCACCAACATGGAATTATTTCTTGTCATGGAGGGAAGAGCACAGTCTGTTATTTTTATCTTTATAAACCCATCTGGACATCTTCAGTTCACCAGATTTTTTTTCTGATTAAGGCAACCAGACTCTAACAAACTCCTGCTGGCTTATGTCTTTCACTGTGATGCAGAGAATCTTAATTCCAAGTGGTCAGAGAAAGGCAGCAGCATTTCCTGCCCCTTTCATATTCCTAGAGAAATGAGCCTTGGCTGATTTCTCCGCATGCCGAAAGTCACTGAAAGCCAGAGGGAATCTCTACTTGAAAGGGTTTCAGCCATGAAATGCAGCAAGTGCCAGCAGCAGCTCTCTGTGAGATTCAAAGGAATATGTCATTCTTTGGGTATTGTGAATCTTGGCAAGTTTTTTAGGGGTATGTCTTTTTGCCTACATGGCTACACTATACTCTCTGTAAAATTGGGTGTGTACATATGTGAAAAAGATAAAATTTTAAAAGAAAAACAATTCCAGTTTTTCACCAAGCTGGTGAAAGTCTCAGACTGGGTAAAAACTATGTGATTTCTTCAATGTTTCACTGTAATCACTACAAGCTTTTAGGCAAGATGTGGAAACACCCGAAGATGGTGTTCAAATGTGTGACTTTGTATTACAAAAATATACTGAAGCAGTGGTGGATTTACTTGCAGTTTAGTTCCAAAAATTCTCTCCTAGGTTTCAAACTCAGGCTTTGGAGCTATCTGTAAAGCATAACAAAGCTATCATACAGTGCTTTCTCATGGTGCTTGTTCTAAAGGCATTGTTAGAGAAACAGAAGTCAGAATGCTCCTGAGACATAAAAAGCTGTACTGTGTATAAACACGAGGTTTATAAATAGCTTGAAAGTCATAGCAAGAAATTATTAAAATCCCTAGATTGTAAACAAGGCAGGAAGAATGGACAGAAAATAATAATTCAGATAAGATTTGTGTATTTTAATGAGCTGTGATTTTTCCATAATCTCCAACAGCCAACGTGTATTCTGTCTTGGAATATACAAGTATTTTGACTATGGATACTCGGAGGTGTCTTCAGAGGGTGGTTACGCACGTAACAATCCAATTTATCAAAACACAAGAATGTACAGTGCATAATCAAAATGGGATATTAACTGTTAAAATAAAGTTAAAAATAAAAATGGACTTTAAAAAGGAGCTACTAAATCAATGGATGTCCACCTGATGTGTTAAACACTCATATAAAGGCAGTTTATGAGTAGCAAGTACTTAATTTACTGATGGCCAGATGCTCATCTTGGCAAAGATGGTCCTTCCGCATGCCCAGATTTGGAGACATTTCTTAAACTGTTGATGACCATCAGAAACAGGCCACTGGGCTGGCCTTTGGCCTGGTCCATACGGAAGATCTTATGGTCTTGCTTCTAGAGCTGAGCAGAGAAGAAGTCAGTTCTTATTTCTCACAATTCAAACGTGGAGTAACAAAGTGCTTCCCTTTGGTACCTTCTCAAGGCCTCTGCACATGGACGCAGCAGAGCCCTTGGACACCCTCACAGCCCCAGCTTGTGCCTGCCTGTCCCCATGCAGGTGCACGACAAGGTATTCATTGCCATTTAAAAACTAATTTTCTACCTTTCTTCTACCTACAGCAGGGGAATCTAACGAACTCCTGCTGGCTTTTGTCTTCACTGTGTGTGCATCCTAATTCCCGGCAGAAGCATTTCACTGAGGAGTCAGAGGACGCATTATCCCTCTTTTATCAGTACACAACCCCAGTCATAATGTATGCCCACAGGAAGAAATGTTTCCCATGCAGGGAATGACTCAGACTAGGTCAAAGCAGCGATATAAGGAGTGTGGAGAAAAGTGAACAGTAACTGCAGCTTATAAAAGGTGGCATTTATCTTAACAGAGTGACAGCTGCTCACTGTGAAGTTGCAAGGGAGTATTGTGATTTTCTGACTCTGAAGCCCACCCTTTAGGAGCTACTGATCTGGAATATGAAAAGACTGCACATGCTGAAAAAGTCTTTTTTAATGAGACAAGGTCAGATTGCGATGAAGCTCACTCAGGTTGAGTGGCATTTTCCTTCTTCTTTTGGCCCCATTGACATTAACGCTATCATTATTAGTAAAATAAAGCTGAATACAGTGCAAATGCAATTGCAATACTGTTGCATACTAATAATTGATAATCAATAGTTTTCAATAGATTAAATAGATTCCAATATTTTGATTTTTTTCTGAGTGACCAGCTCTACTGTCAAGTAACAATGGTATGGGGTTGCCCTGGTAGGACTCTCAGAATGACCAGGTTACCTAATCAGTTTTATGTCCCCATCCTATGGTACCTCCAGCTGTGTTAGGACCTAGTAGCATGAGGTGCAACAACCATCAGGCATGAAGCTGACTCTCTGTTCATAAGATTAAACAATGACTAAGCTTTTTAAAAAGCATAAACAGTGGTGTAATAAGGCTGTCATTGAAGTATAATGAATAAAATGAAACTGGTATAAAACATAAGTACATTTTATTATAGCAAGTGAAACACAATCAGAAAACTGTTTCGTTTCAGTATAAATGTTCCACCTGCCTGCATACAGCATGCTACACAAAGTCCTGGGCTTAATCACCTCTTAGCTGTGTCATGGCTCTTTCCTGATGCAAAACACAGCAATGCACCAAATCAACTAGAGATACCAGAAATTATTAAACATGCATAGCCTTAAAGAGTCAGGCCAGCCTTTCTTAGTTTTTGTGTATTCATTGGCCCAGAGAAAAAAATAGATAAAATCCACACAAGTCATACAAAAGCAGATTAACCATTCGATTTGTATCAGAAATGAGTTGTGCCTTGTAATATCTATCAGCTGGGTTGTGCTGGGGAGAGGTGCCGCAAGACTGGAGGGGAACTCATGAAGCTCTAATCCACATTGCACAAGAAGGGCAACAGAGGAAACAGACTCATAACCTGCTGGGAATAGTCTGTATGCAGCTCATTTATGGAGAGAGTGCACTGGTCTTCCCTTGTTCTGGCCATGATTCTGCTTTCAGAGGTGTCTCTCAGAGGAGGAGTGAGCTGGATTCCTCAGGCTATGGTACCCTGCATGATACCCTTGGGCTGGCAGGAAGCTTACTGGCCCACAGAAAGTTTCAGCAGGACAGAGGGCTGAAGAGAGTGACTATGCGGAGTTTTATATTAGGCAGATGGCAACAGAGGTTGTGCTGAGTGGGCTGGGTTGGACTCAACTCAGCTTCATCTGTTTTTTTTTCTTGAGACTGGGGAATGCTGCTTTGCTCAGGCATCCCTTGGACAGACCTCACATTTTTCATTTATGCTTTTTACTCTCAGCACTCCTGAAACAGAGATGTCTCAAGGTACTCTTCACAAGGTCATCAGCTAACGTTACTTTAAAAACTCATCTTATTAAACTAAACTCTCTGGTTTACTATAGAAGACTAGAGAAACAAGGATGCATTAAAAATCAAGAAAAGAATAGAATTGGGAAGTTTCTTTTCTTTTCTTTTTTTTTTCAGCACTGAGAATGAGAAAAGCAGAGATGTAAAGGGAAAAACTTGGAGTCAGAAGATCCAAACTTTCCCTTGATTCTAAACTTAGCTCAGCCACTGGCCCACCGTGCAGATGACTCAGTGCACTTCCTTGAACTTAAATCATTCCTCTTACAAAACTTGTTAAAGAAAGACGTCAGTGTAAATTAGATGTTGTGTCTAAGTTTAGCTATGGCCAATACATAAATATCGGAACTTTAATGTGTTCTCATTCTTGTCTGCTTAAGAAAGATGTGTATATACATGCACATATGCATATATATACATAGCAAGGGAGAGAAAGACTTCTTTGCGTTATTTTTACAGTTTCATTTACATATATTGTTATTTTGCTGGTGACGTAAGAGCTCACAGCTGATTAGAAGTTTAACCATTTTCAGAGCAGCCTGATTGCCACAACGCCCAAGCACTCTTCGTTCTCTCAAACTGTCAGGAAAGTTTCAATCCCATCCAAGCAGTGGGAGCTGAGAGAGTACACATTCAGCATATAACATACATGATGGCTGATTTCTTGTGACACTAATCTTCACTCCTGGGGGAAAAGCAGTCATTTATTCATAACTCTACCACTCAAAAGTAGCTATTCTTCTCACCATGGAGATAAATGTCAAAACAGAGACCGTCCATAGGCTGAGTCTAATCTAATCTGTCCAAAATGAATATATATTTAGATCTGTTGTCAAATCTTGAATAGTAAACCCTTTAGCCGGGGCAACTATTTCCTCAGTCTGCCCTCTCCATCTATAAATATGCATATCAGAATGGATATATGCTATCAGAGAAGCATATTAATCCTGCTAACATGGACAGGATATGATGCTGACCAATCTTCCTGATACGAGCAAAGAGTCAGGCAACAAAGCACGAGACTTCAAAAATGTGTAACAGAGAGGAAAAAACATATTAATTTTTGTTAAAATATCTCTATCATTCAACACGCACCTGAAATCAGCAGGGCCTCCACGCCCAAGTGGCTGATCCAACAAAGAGATAAACAGGGTCCTACCTGGATGTCAGTGGAAGACAGCAATAGAAATTCCCTTTCTCAAGAAACTGTTAATTCTCACTGTCTTCTCCTTTCTCCAGTTCGCATTTTCATTTTGGGGATGTCAGCTTGGAGGTGTTTATTTATGCTACATCCTATCCCATCAAATTGTACCCATAGAGTTCCTCAAATACTCTTAAAAATGATTGTCACAATTTTCAAGAATAAGAAGGATGACTCCAGAAATTACAGGCCTGTCAGTCTCACTTTAGTGCCCAGTTAAATAATGGAAAATGTTATTCTGGAAGGTATAGTAAAACACCTGGAGGACAATGCAGTCATCAGTCACAGCCAACACAGCTTCATGATGGGAAAGTCCTACTTGTCAATTGTGACTTCCTTCTACAACAGGATAACCCACCGAGTTGATCTAGGAAAGCCAGTAGATGTGAGCTTTTTTGACCTCAGGAAAGCTTTTTATATTGTCTCACAGGATCCTTCTGGATGAAATGTCCTGCACACACTGGATAACCATGTTACATGATGGTAACTGGCTCACAGGTTGGGCACAAAGGGTTACAGTGAATGGGGTGACATCAGATTGGTCACCTGTCACTAGTGGGGTTCTGCAGGGCTCCATCCTCAGCCCTGTGCTCTTCAACATCTTCATAAATTACTTGAACACAGGACTGGAAGAAATATTAAGTTTGCCAATGATACTAAACTGGGAGGAGCTGTTGACTCCATTGAAGGCAGGGAAGACCTGCAGAGAGACATCAAAAAATTAGAGACATGGGCAGTCCCCAGCCATGTGAAGTTTAACAAGGGAAAGTGCTGGATTCTGCACCTGGGATGGGGCAACCCTGGTTGTGTGTATAGATGGGGAATGAGAGGCTGGAAAGCAGTGCTGCAGAAGAGCACCTGGGGGTCCTAGTCCATGGCAAGTTGAATCTGAGTCAGCACTGCCCTGGCAGCCAGGGGAGCCAGCTCTGTCCTGGGGGACATCAGGCACAGCATCGTCAGTCGTGCAAGGGAGGGCATTGTCCCGCTCTGCTTTGCACTGGGGCAGCCTCACCTCCAGTGCTGTGTGCTGTTTTGGGAACTACAAGGCAAAAATAACATTAAGCTTTTAGAGACTGTCTAAAGGAGGGCCACAAAGATGGTGAAGGATTTGGAGGAAAAGTCATAAGACGAGTGTCTGAGGTTACTTTGCTAGTCCAGCCTGGAGAGGAGGAGACTGAGGGGGGACATCATTGCAGTCTTCAACATCCTCACGAGGGGAAGTGGAGGGGCAGGTATTGATCTCTTCTCTCTGATGACCCGTTTCAGGACACAAGGAAATGGCATGAAGCTGAGTCAGGGGAGGTTTAGGTTGGATATCAAGAAAAGATTCTTTACCTGCAGTGGTCAGGCACTGGAACAGGTTCCTCAGGGAAGTGGTCACAGCACCAACCCTGAGAGAGTTCAAGAAGTGTTTGGGCAATGCTCTCGGGCACATGGTGTGATTTTTGGAGTGTCCTGCACAGGGTCAGGAGCAGGACTCGATGGTTGTGATGTGTCCCTTCCATCTCAGTATATTCTATGGTTCTATGGTTCCATGATATCCTGATATTGAGACACTGGATGACACCACAGAAGAACCAGAAGTGACTGTGATTTTTCTGTCCCACTCCTCTATTTCATACTACCATGAATCTCCATGAGGTTCTTTTTGAAGTAGAATATCTGAAACTCACCTCAGAGACTGAGGAGAAAGAAGTCTTCTTGCTGTGGTCCTCATAAAGGAATTACGCTCTTTCAGAGATCAATACCTCAAACTCTTGAAGATATTTCCTTATTGAGGTTGCAAAGCAAATATCATTGCATAAATGGTAAATATAGTTTACACTGCTTGTAAACTGGCATATTTCTGGTTCTCAAATATCCTTGTTCAGAACTAAGCTCCATTTTTACATTTGGATAAATCTTATCAGCAGCCAATTAACTAATTAGTTCAAAAGATGAATTAGGTTTTACACTTACTCTGCCTTAGCAGTTCAACCACATTACCATTAATGCATCATGAACTACTTTTCTTGTCTGTGTATTCCAGGTAAGTAACTGAGCCATGGTTTTAGCAAAAAGCACTTCCAGATGTCCCACACAGGTTTAGAGTGAATGGGACTTCAGCTATGCCAGTATGGGATTGCCCCTAGGAACCCAAGTGCAAAAGGAGATCTGAGTCTATGAGTCACTCTGACTTGCTCTGTCCCAGGATTTGCACTTACAACTGGGTCAAGTCCTTATCTGAAATAATGATACAGATCTGCACTGCAGCAGGATTGAGCCCATGTATCACACTGCACACAAGCAGCATTGCTGGAAAGGGTCTGCTTTTGAAAGGTGGCAGAAATGGGTGCCAAGCGGCAGCTGAGATGACACAAAATGGTCTTTGTGCAGAAAAAAATTTTCATGTTTTCCAGAGTAATAGCTCAGTGAGGTAAAATATCTGGGCGAAAAAGGCTTTAGCACAACATAAAACAATAGTGCAATACAGGAACCAAGAACCATGGTGTCACTTCCAGGCCATGGCTTCTGTGCATGAGAAGTAATCATCTGGAAAAGAAGCTAGCTGTGGGAGAGGATTATGAACAGGTCATGATCTCACAGCATGATAAAATGGCCAAGAGAGCAAATGCAACCCTTGTTAGCAATGAGCAGCACCTGAAGAAGAAGGAAGATGTTACCACCTTTTGTCACATCCTCAAGGTGATCACTGCTATGTATTGAAACCATTTCTAGTCTCAACACTTCAGCAAGGATGTTAATAAATACAAATGGTTCAGAAATAGTGACTCCTGAGGAAAATCTCCCTCATGCTGAGCACTTAAAGATCAACCTCACTACCTCAAAGAAAGGGCACAGAGGAGAGTGAATCACTGCCTAAGACTACCTATGTGGAGAGGGAAATCTACAGGCATTAGAGATTCTTCAGCAGGCTACAAATCTCTTGGACTCAAAAATAAGAAAAATTGAGACAAAGAACAGAGTGCTAAACTACCACATTTGGAACAACTTATCCAGTAAATTTGCCATCCCTGCTAGCCTTGCAATCAATACTGCTGTCATACAGAATATCTCACTCAGAAATTAAATGCCGAATGAAGAACTCCAAGAAATCCTATGCCCTGTATTATCTAAAACAGAGTAGACAATCATAAAAGTCCACTTGGTTCTTAAAAATCCATGAGTGTAGTTCAGAGAACATGTACTTCTCAAGGCTAAGTATGAGGTCCTTATGTTTTTTAGGATGAGCTTTCCCTGAAGGCTTTTTCCTGAAGAAAGACTAAATTATTTATCCTGTAACTGAAAAGTAAGCTGCAAAGGTATGAAGTAACAAGACCCCAAAAGATCAAATTTCCTCCTTTTTTCCTATTTTCCTTAATTCTAGGTGAAAACATATGCAGACAATAGACAAACTTTCTGTTTTGAAGGACTGAAAGGTTCTGAAGGCACATGGAAAGGATCACAAGCAAATCTTGTGAAAAGCAGATACTGGCTGCAGCTGGGTTTACAACAGGGCTCTACAGAAACTGGCTCTTTTGGTTTTGCTGACCTATGTATCTCTGTGACAGATGTGGTGTTGCACCACATTTCCAAGGAATGGAATCTATAGCAGCCTCCTTTACTAGCTAACTGGATTTTATCACTTTGGCTGAATGTCGGGAGGTTTTTACAATGTACAGCTCCAAAGTCATGTCTTGCCTAGTCATTCTTGTTTCCTCAGCTGGCTTCATCCATTTCTGCTCCTAGTCGAATAGCAGTGTACTGAGCTCCAGTAATCCCCCAGAACTCATACTTGTAAGACTCAGTATTGCACATTTTCCAAGAATATCATTTAAGATGGCACTTTAAATCACTGGGAACCGAGCTGATCTTTGCTATGAAATTGGGTTTGATTTGGCAAAGGGCAATTTCAGTAGAGTGAGGCTAGGACTGTCTCCATGTGATTTACAGCAGAATTTCCATCTTTTGCACATCTTCAACAAGTACCAGGACTTGACGAAGACCTTACGTTTTAGGTGGACCAATCTTAAGTTTCATCCTCTAGCTACCAATACCAAGAAAGTATTCAGCTTGGATGTCTTAATCACATTGTCAGTTTTGATGGGCGGGAAATGCAGTGTAGTTATATGAGTGAGCAGTGAATAAGCTTAAGAGCAGGTGTTTGCTTCATGCTGTCTTTGGGAAACAGTGGCAGGATTTTGTTCTGCTGTAGGTCTGGAAAATCATTGACATCTCCCCCTCCCCCCAATAAGTGTGTTTTGGGGGGCTGGTGGGGGGGAGGGCTTGGCATTCTCCTCTCCCCTGGTCTGCATTTAATCAGCACTTTTTTCTCACTTTGCAGTAACTCCCAACATGTGCCACTGACACCATCAGCTAAGTTCTCTCAGTGTTTTCCAGTTAGGCAGTAAAATACTGTTGAAACCAGTTTAGAAGGTGAATTCATGGCAGAGAGGATATGACCAGCCTGCCTCAAATCCTGGATGTGGAGGTTTGAAAAATAATTTGCTAGGAAATTGTCATTTAAGTCCTGTGTTTTGTTTTTTAATTGTATGATCTTAAAAAGAAATACAGCTTAGTTTAAACTAAATTGCTGCTACTTTTCAACATACTTAAGTAAAGTCCCAGAGCTACAATAAAATTAATTAACATAAGCAGCTATTGTTAAGCTAAAGTGAAGATCTAAGTTCAGGTATCCTGACCTCCACTTTGTGCCAACAGACTACCCTGTGATTTTTTTTTTCTGTAACACCTACTACCCTGTAAAACTTGAGGAACTCTTTGTCGTGGTGCAGTATAATTTTTTTAGGACAGCTAGTACATCTTAAATCCGAAGAAAGATGCTGTCCTTGCCCGAGCTGGGTGACACTTGGAAGCACATTATCACATACAGAATGTTCATTAAAAGCAGATTAGGAGAAGATCTCATCAAACATACCAATTCTGCTTAAAATAAACGGCTTCTAGGCACAGGAATTGTTAGAAGAATGGACCATAGGCGCCGACTAGTTTGGTTTGCATATTTTAGAGAGTGTTTTGAACTAATGTGTGTGGAACTAGGCTCTTTACTCCAGCAGTTCTGTTTAGTTTACTTGAACAGAGTAGTAACCATCGGTAAAAAAGGTTAGAGGTGATAAATTGTGGAGACTTAATAAAAAGATATCCCAGACATGAAACACTGCAGAAGAACACTGCTTCAAAATGAACTAATTAAAAGAAACAAATTAAATGAAATGCAGCTTTCCCTGTTAGGTTCTAGATTTCTCTCCCCCAAGCATTAGACGAAATTGCATTGTTTACAAAAATTTATTAATACAAACTTTACACACTTTATATAACAGTTATCAAAGTCCTAGTTATAGATATCATGTGTGTAATAATACTTTGTTTAAGGTTTTTTTTTTATATTCATTTGCACACAAAATAAGTTCTCCAAGACTAACATCTACCTACTATGACTGTATCTCAAATCTGCTCAAATTTTGGTAAGGCTGTTGGCGTTTCTAAAAAAAAGAAAAATGAGAAATCGTACAAAGGATAATAACCTAGGTGATCACTTCATAATGCTTGCGACTAGCCACTGAACTCTAACTGATAAGGTCATAAACAAAACGTCAAGAGAGCCCTATGTCATTATACCACAGCCGACACAAACACAGCGCACTCTGCCCATGGCCAAAGAACAGAAGGACGACTAAAACGCAAGCCGATGTGTTGCAGCATCGTAGGGCCACTAAATAGCCATCCGTGAACTCGTGGCGATTTACAAGGTGAAGAGAAGGCACGAAAGCTGCACACTGCGCCCGCGTCCCTGCGCCCCGGGAGCGCACCCGGGCGGGCCGGCAGCGCGGCCGGAGCCGCCGGGGCAGTGCGGGCTGGCGGTGCCGGCAGTGCGGGCAGCCCGGACAGCCCGGACCGGCAGTGCCGGCAGCCCGGACAGCCCGGACAGCCCGGACAGCCCGGACAGCCCGGACCGGCAGTGCGGGCAGCCCGGACAGCCCGGACAGCCCGGACAGCCCGGACCGGCAGTGCGGGCAGCCCGGACAGCCCGGACAGCCCGGACAGCCCGGACCGGCAGTGCCGGCAGCCCGGACAGCCCGGACAGCCCGGACCGGCAGTGCCGGCAGCCCGGACAGCCCGGACAGCCCGGACAGCCCGGACCGGCAGTGCCGGCAGCGCCTGCCCGCCCCGACGGGCTCTGCCCGGCCCGCTCCGCTCCGCCCGGCCGGGGAAGGAAGGTTTTACCCGCGAGGGTTTTTTGGGGGGGTTGGGGGGTTGCTTTCCGACGTCTTGAGTGCGGGCCTCGTTTTGTGTCTTTGGAAAGACTCCTGTAAGGTTTGTGTGGTGAGCTGGAAGGAAGCGGGTACCTACGTGTCCTCCTTCGCTCCCGGCCCGGGCGGGGGACGGGACCAGCCCGCGGGCGGACGGTAAGATAGGAGTCCGTACATAGAGAGATGAGGTGAAAATGGTTTATCTCGTTAGAAACCGGACCACAGGTGAACACTACACATTCTTTTATGACAAAAGTTTGTTTTATGAAATAAATTTTACTAAGCAATAAGCCAGAATGTAGAAAAATACATTTTACCTCCAAACTCAATAAACAAGGAACAAAAACTTTCGTAGTAGTGCATAATTCTTTAGTGGTAGCTACAACAGGGGTTCCTAAACTTGTACAATAAGAGCTTGCATAAAACAGAACAAAGGAGTGAGAGAGCGTTCACAATCGGGTTTTTTTTTTTTTTTTTTTTTTCCAAAAAGAACATAACCCAAAAAGATGACTCGGGTTAAACAGAGCTCGGAAAAGTTCGAAGAGAGGATGAGAGGCGGGAGGTCCTACAAGAAAAAGCAATCAAAGAAAATAGCAACTCCGACCGAAAAATGCAAAGGCGAGAACCCTGCTCATTATTACACATGATGAGAAGCATGGACAGCACTGGAGAGTAACACACTGTACTTTGCATCCAGGTCCAGTACCGAGCTGCCCGGGGCAGTTGGGTAGCGGATCGGAGGTGGGATCGCCTCGTCTTACCTCGACCCTGCGGCACCGGCTCCGGTACCGGGGCGCGCCGGGGGCCGCCCCCGCTCACTTCCCCACTCTTTCCAAACGGGTCCTGTCTCTGCTTTGGCTTTGTTCTGCTACTCTGCCCAGCCAGCCAGAAGAGCAGTGCACGGGGCTTAGTACTTACTACCCTTGCTGCTGGTTTGGGATTTCGGGATTGGGGTTTTGAGTTTGGCTTTTTTTGGTTTTATTTTGATTTTTTTTTTTTTTGTCATTGTTATTTTGGTTTTGGTTTTCTTGACTATTTCTCCCTCCAATAGGCAACAGAGATGCACAATTTGGATCGAGCTGTTGTTTTCACAAGATAATTATCCTCTAAGCTCATTGTTTGAGGATACACTAATACAGATACAACTGGAATCAAAGAAAGCAGGAGAGAAAAAAAAATAATCGAAATCTAGAAGAAAGGGGACGCTGCCCCTTCAGAGAGGCTAGTGGCAAAGGAGCCTGCCTTAAGACTCACCAGGGGAAGATTCTGCTTCACCAATTCTCCCAAATCAATTTCCTCATAATCCCCCTGGGAGCAGGTCATCCTTCTCTATGTACAGTAGCAAATGGTGAAAATTAATGTCTTCGACCCTGTCGCGGATAAAAATACTATCCTTTTAATTTCTGTTACAAAAATAGGAGTAATATTCAAAACAATGATTGTCTTTTTTTTCTATTTATTTTATATAAAAACATAAACAGCTCAGGCGAATTCTTGTTCTTGTGCAGGCTTTTCATGAAGAATTGTTCTTTACTATTCTTAGTAGTATTTATATATATATATTTATATATTATATATAACTTAATGATTGGTCCACAAAGTAGATCTGTGCGTTTCTCTAGTGCTTTTTGTACAAAAGAAAAACAATATTATTATCAAAATATTCATTTAATGGCTTTACTTCATACATAAATACATGTTTAGATAACACAGGAGCGGTGATTGTTCAGTCAGTTTGGAAATGACTTTTGTTTTTGTTTAGATTTTTTTGTTGTTGTTGGGTTTATCTCTCTCTCTCTCTCTCTTTCTCTCTCTCTCTCTCTCTCTCTTAGGACTTTGTATACACAGGAGTGGCTGTTTACTCACATCGCTACAAATACGCTACTCGGCGTCCTTTGTTTTTAACTCTTTGTTTATACCTTTTCCCCAGGACGGCTGCTAAGTACTTCTTGACAGCCATTTGTTTCCGGTAGCGGCTGTAGCTGTCCGTGAAGATGCCGTCTATGTGCCGCTTGGTCAGCGGTTCCGCATCGTCCCCCAGGCCGCCGCTGGCACCGCTGCAAGCACCGAGAAGCACAGCTGCATCAGGCGGGGCCGCTCCGCCCCTCTCCGCGCCCCTCCGCACCGCCCCCTGCCCTGCGCAGCCCCGCGCCGGCCGCTGCCCCGGCGCAACACGTTGCGCGGAAGATGCGCGGGGAGACAAAGGCCGCGACGAAACCCGCTCCCAACGCGGTGCGCGCAAGTGGCGGCGGCGGGAGAGACAATATCTCCTCGCCATGAATTATTCATTGCGGCCAGGAAAGCTGCTCTCCCTGGGGCTTCATTAACGCGTTACCTTCTGCCGAAGGGCAGCGGGTGACACCGGGCTCTCTCCTGCCCCGCCGGCGGCGGGGAGCCCCGGGGAGCCCTGCCCGGCAGCTGGGGGTGCGCAGGGCTGCAACCGAGCCCCCACTGCTGCAGCTGAGCCCTCGATCATCGCTCTCCGTAAGCTGCTCCCTCCAGCAAACCGTAAGGGCTGCCCAACTTCTTAATTTTAAATTGTTTGATTATAAAAATTTATAGAGACATAGATACAGATATATAGATGTAGATAGAGATCTATAGATATAGATATAGATATCGATGATATAGATACAGATACAGATACAGATATATAGATATAGATACAGATATAGATATATACACACGCGTGTGTATGTATATATATATATAGATAGAGATACAGATATATTTATGCCCGAGCATATTAACCCAACCAAACCTCCTCGAACGGCCGTGCTGACAACCAGGCAGGCTCACGCTGCGCCGGGAGCGGCCGGGGGAACCGGACTCCACCAGCCTCATCGCGGGTGCAACACATTCGCGACCCCGGCCGGGGCAGCTTTGTTCCCCCCAGTCGCGGCCCTTCCAGCGTCTCCGCTCCAGCAGCACCAACGCCCACCGCGGAAAAGGACAAGCAGAGACCCTTACCCGACCCGCTTGGCCATCAGGGAGTGCAGATATTTCCTGGCGGATAACTGGCCCAGGAGTTTCCTGTAGGCTTTGTTGAAGATCCCATCGGCGTGCCTGGGCAGAAGGAAAAGCCGGAGGGTGAGCGGCGAGGCCCGGGAGCCGGCTGCGGCGGGTTGCGGGAGCCCGGGCGGTAGCGGTGACCATCCCTCTCCACCGGCGAGCGGAGGGCGGCATCTCCCCGCGTCCCCCGGGACCCCTCGTCCCCACCCAGATCCGTCCCCGCCGCGTTCGCTGGGTTCCGCACCGGCTGGGCATTTCTGCTCCGTTTGCGGGAGCATCGCTAACCCTCCCCGCGCGGGCGGCTCCCCCACTCCCTCCCCCGCGCTGCTGGAGGTAAGGCGGCTTTTCCATTTCTTCTGAGCTTTACACTGGGCACCAGGACCTGGGCAGTATTGTCGTTTGTTTGGGTTCGGGATTTTTATTTTGATGGTGTTGCTGTTTGCTTGTTAGGTATCATTATTATTATTTTTCCCCCCAATCGGTTCTGCCAGACCCGTTTTTCTCCCTACTCCAAATTCACTCCTGACACCCCGCGAGTTGCAGTCACCTTTTTTCCGGTGGGTAATACAAGGTGTACATCTCGCCGATCATGGAGGACGGATTCGCTATGCCGAGGGGCTCGTGGTCGTAGGCGAAGTCCTGCAGGGTGTTCCCGTCCTCGTCGTAGACTTCATCCTCCAGCCTGGCAACGAGAGCAGCAAGGAGAAGGAGTCAGCCGTGCTCCGCGGGGCGCTCCGCTCCACTCCCCGCTGCCGGCTTCCGGCTGCCTCGGTGGCCACCCCTCGGTGGAGCCGACCCGGGAGCCCCGGGAGCCCCGTCCGACTGCCCCCATCCCCTCCCCGCACCCGCCCGCTGCCCATCCCCGCCCTCTCCTCTGCGGGGCAGAACCGCGGAGGAGGGAACACACCCGCCGTCAGGCGTGCTCCAAGAAACCCCCCAAACATGCCCCCCCTCCCCCCGCCCTCCGTGGCCCACGCCCCGGCCCGAGAAACATCCCCTCTCTGCCACAGCCATGGCTGGTGCCTCCCGAGCGGAGCGCACGCCCGCCCAGGCGCTCAGGCTGCGGCACACACGCGTTTGTGTGCCAGGGGCTGGGCGGGAGCCGAGCAGCCTCCGCGGCGGAGACGGGGCGGTGAGCGGCAGCCCCGCCGCCGGGGCCGGGGACCGCGCCCCGCTCCTCCCCGCAGCGCCCGCCGGGACGGGGGTGCTTCGCCTGTTGTTTTTCGTTGAACGGTGCCTCTGCCCTCTGAGATCTCGCCAGTTTTGTGTGTGTCCCAGCCCCCCCAGCCCCCGCTCTCTGCCTCCCTCTCTGCAGTACGATGTAGGTCATTGCACGTTACAGGCAGCTATTTTTGTCTGCGAGCTTTAGCGGAGGTATTAATAATAGATGCCGCTAAAGTGTTTCACTCCTGCTAATTCAGGCTCTTGAATGAAGAAAGCCGGCTTTCTGCCGGCTAATGGCCCCGCAGGCCACCGAGCCCGCTGCCCCCTAGCCGCCCTGCCCGGGAAGATGACGGGGGCTGCTCTGGGCTAGCCCCGACGGGCTCCCGGTTACTGCGAGGACACCTCGGAGCCCCAAAAAAGACATCCACCTCGGACAACCTTGCGCGCCCGGCATCGCCTCCCCCACCCCCCATCTCCGCCCACCGCACGGCAGTGACCCCCGCAGGGCACCCCGGAACAGACCCAAGCGACGGTGGAGCAGGACGACCGCACCGAGCCCAAAACTCCCCCCAAGCCAAGCAACACCGGTCGCCCCAGTAGGCGACAAGCAGGGTGAGACCAGGCTGCCGTCGGCCATCCCGGACCAGGTGCCCTGCGCCCCCAGCCACAGCCCAGTGGAGGAAACTCCCTTGTGCTGGTGCCTCTGGGTGTCCCCCACTCCTGCCCCAAGCACAGCGAGGTTCAAACGCCCACGGCTCCCAGCTGGAAAGGGACAGCACAGGCATCAGTCTGCGCCGGAGCCCAGCAAGACAACTCCGAACATAGAAAACCAAACAACCTTTGCCAGCCCCTTTCCCTCTTGGCTGTCACACACAGACAGGTAAACAGGGGAAGAGACTGAATCCCCACCAGCTCCAATGCCGCCACACAAACCATGACAGCTCCCACATGCTTGCAGACAACGGCGCACCCGTCCCCGCGTCCCTCTCCCCCTGAGCCGGACAGGCGATGCTCGGCGCTCACCCTGGGCGAGCTGTGGGCTACCGGAGGCTGCCAAGGGCCCCGCAGGACAGGGGGCAGGCGGGGGAGGAGCTGTTGTGCTCCGTCGATGTGCAGCCGGGACCTCGGGCTGCTCCCGCCGACACGCAGGAGAGCAGGTCCCCCACTCCCGGGGACAAGAGGCCCTGGATTTACAGCGCCAGGGACCCGAGGAGCTGACCTGGGGGATGCCAGTGCTGCAGCCGGAGGGGGTCCTATGCTGCGGCGGAGGGAGTGGGCACACAGCCCAAGTGGAGGGGATTTCCTTTGGTGACTCCCCTCCACACTCCACATCCCCTTTCATTTTCCTCCCCGGTAAGATTCCGCTGCCCTTAGCTAAGTGGGGGGCTGAACTGGTCCCGATGGAGCTCCCGGACGGGGGAAGGACCTACCTGAGCGCCGGGTACTGAAGTCCGGCCGCAGGTGAGCAGTAGACGCTGCAGTGCATTATTATGCCATAGACCAGGAGTGCTAAGATCGCTTTGCTACACATTGCCACTCTGTGCGGGAGGGAAAGGAAACTGCTGTCAAAAAAAAAAAAAAAAAAAAAAAGGGGGGGGGGGAAGCAAACCCCAAAACCAAAAACAAACAAAAAAAAATTCACGAACAAAAACCCAAACAAACCACCCCACGACCCACCAAACCCCTGGCCTCTCCTGCCGGAAAAGGAGGCAGCGTGGCCCCGGGGGACCAGCGCCCTGGGCAGGGGCAGCCGGATGCCGGCGCGGAGCGGCGCGGAGAGGAGCAGAGCGGTTCCCGGCGCAGAGAGCTGCCGCCGCCGCCCACCCCGTCGGTGCCCGCCCGCCCGTCCCGGGACCGCTGCGGGAAGGCCCGGCGAGCCATCTCGTGTCCTTACCATTAAACTCTAGACACCCGGCACCGAGAGCGTTTGGTTGCGAAACTAAAACGGCAGGTCTTGGAGGGGAAAAATATTAATAAAGACCCAAAATGGGGAGGGGGAGAAATCGAGCTCTCTTCCAAGTTGCTTCCAAAAAGAGTTAAAACCCTCGTGACATCGCCTCTCCGATGGGCGAAGGACCCACAAGGTGCAGAAGATGCAGAAGCGGCAGCAGTTAGTTGTTTGCTGGTTTTAGGGCAATCCACTCCAAAAAGAAAAAGAGAGACAGGAGGGGAAAAAAAAAGATAAAGGAAAAAAGTTTGCAGGTAGCAGCACAGATGTGGAGTGGAGTCTACAAGGGAATGGAGAAAGAGGGATGGAGCGAGATGTCGCCGGAGAACGGAGCGCTGGGGAAGAGCGAAGAGAGCGAGCGAGCCCGGGAGAGAGCGGAGGCGGGAGCCGCGGACTGCGTGCGATGTTGTCTTCCCCAGATCTCTCCCCTCACTGAGCGCCTTCAGCCTTCTTCTCTTCTTTTCCTGCTCGGTGGCTCCAAACTTGACCAGCCTTCCGCAGTCTTCTGTCTGATACTCAATTAGCAAGAAAACCTTTGCAAACACCCCGCTTCAGCAGGAGCCCTCTTCGTAAACATTTGCCTGCTTGTTACCTTAGAGGACGGGCAATATTGTTTGTTGCCCCCGTAGTGGTGTCCGGATTTTTATTCATGAATCAAATGCCTTTTTTTTTTTTTCTCAGTCACGTAATAATCGGGTATCAGAAAAGACGTCACCACCCCAATTCCTCAAGGAACACAGTTCTGTGTCGTCCTCAAAGATGAGCTTATCAGGAGTCATAAAGCTTCTCATAAACACCAACTCACACTCCCCCCCCCCAAAAAAAAAAAATAGGAAGAGAAAACCTAACAACCAAACAAAAACACAGAAAATCCCCACCGCACAAACCTAGAAGGATGTTCGCCACGGTAAAGTTTTACCTGACGTGGGAAGGGACCAGGAGGCGGAAGGAGGGCAGTTAGGAGTGGGGTGGGGGTCCCCGGGCTTGTCTGGCTCCCCCACGGCTTTGCTCCGGGTCTTTCCGCGGGGCCAGCTCACCCCACACGCAGCCCGGGGCCGCCGCTGGGCGCAGGCCCCCGCGGAGCCGCCCGGCTCTGAGCACGCAGGCGGAGCAGCCCCGGCACGGAACCCCCCACTTCCGCGGAGATTTGAGAATATAAGTGGTTTAGGTTTTTTTTTCCCAAGCCCCCTCTTTTATTTTTTTTCCTTTTTCTTTTCCGTCTACTTTTTTTTTTTTTTTTTTTTTTTTTTTTTTTTAGAGGATTGTTAGTATTGTTCCCATTATAAGGCCCCCCCCGGGGAAAGCAGCAGCGCCGTGACCGCTCTGCGTATATGGAAGCCGCGGGACGTAGGGGACAAGCCCCGAGGCCGCGCCGGAAGGAGGGTCCCACACATTGCCGGCGCTGCCCGGGGATGGGGGGGCGGCTTTTCCTTGCACTCCCCTGGCCCGACCCTCTCGTCTCTCCGCCTTGTGCAGAGACAGATGTGCGGCTCTCAGCGCTTGGCAGAGCGGGAGGGAAGAGCATCACCATGAGGAAAAAAAAAAAAAAAAAGAAAACTTGATTTGCCGGAGGGACCGGGAAGGAAATCCCTTCTCTGGGGACTTCCCCGCCGCCGGAATAATTTTCCCCCGAAGTGATGCGCCGGGCGCGGGCCACCGGCGGACTCCTAACCGCTGCAATTGCTGCTCATCTCCCCACTCCCCTCCCTCCGCGACCGAAAATGTGCCCTTCATTTCCGAGAATTACCCAAAGAAATCCAGGCTGCAGGAGCCATTACTAGACATTTTAATTATTGGGATCATAAGCAGAGCGTTCAGGAAGCAACAATAATATAGTTCTCCTGTTTCCTATTTGAATGGGTTTGGTGTAACATGCTTGGATAAGTTATTTGAGCCCAAATCGATTTCTCAAAAACAACAACAACAAAAAACACGCCATACAATTACATCCCTATTACGGTCATTTAAGGTTTCAATATTTTCCGGAGATAAAGGAAATTTGACGTGAATGAATGATTCCCGTAGAAATGTCCAACCACGCGGTCCCGGGCGGGGATGCAGGACTAGGGACGGAGAGGGACGCTATCCCCGTTGCCGTTCTGTGCCGTGCTTGTCGGGCCGGGAAGGACCACCGGCAGGAGAGGGGACGGGGCAAGGCAGGGTGCCCGACGGCGCCACCGGGGAAGCAGTCACGCCGCCGCTCCCGCTGGGGAAAGGGCCACTGCTCCCCCTGGGGAACGCGTCACCCCAATGCTCCCGCTGGAGAAGGGCATCCCGTGGCTCCCGCTGGGGCAGGGGGCACCCGCGGCTCCCGCTGGGGAAAGGGGCACCCCGCCGCTGCCGGTGGAGAAGGGCACCCCGCGGCTCCCCCCGCCGGGCCGGCAGCGCGCTGGGGCTTCCCCGCCGCTCCCCGCGGGCGCGCACGGTCCGTGAGCGGCGGGCGCCACCGCGCGGGCAGCTGCGCACCTGCGGCCGCCGCCGCGGAGCCGCCGTCGGGCGGGCCCGGGCTGCCCCGTGCCGCGGCTGGGGCGGGCTGGGGAGAAAGCCCGGCGGCGGGAGAGGCCAGCGGGAAAGAGCTGCCCGCTGCTCCCCTTCACCGGGCTTTGCGGGCTGGCGGGGCTTGCGGTGGGGTTTTTTGGTTTCCTTTCTCACGACTCTGCCGTGGCAGGTGTAAACATGGGCTTTTCTAGAAACCAGTATGGCGTGACTGTGTGAAGCACGCCAGTATGGAGGCTTGAACACACACTCCGCTTAAAGAACAAGAAAAAACATTCCTTCTTTTCAAAGAGACAACACGCACACAGACAACACATTTTGAAGCTGTGGCTGTTTTCACATTAGAAAAGTTCTTTCGGCTACTTCTGATACACAAAGCCACATTTCCTCTCCTCCATCCCCACTCCCCTAGATCCTTACAGAAAGTACTAAGATGCCTGAAATAATAGGCATCAGCAGCACAGAGGTAGGGATTCCCATAAAACAAACCTGAAGCTACAGACCCCACACAGAGACCCAGTCCCACCCTGGTGGTACTGTGCATGCAGGAGCAATGTCAGGATGGTTTGCAAAAAATGCATCTCCTAAAGCTCTCATTTATGATGAGTAACTTACACACTATTCATGCCCATAAAAGTTTCATAGCATCTCAGTCTACGTCACAGCAGTGTGAGTGCAAAGTGAATATGATTATGACATGATGGTGGTTTAGACTGAGGAAGTGAAGGTTTAAATCTGGTCTCTGTGTACACCTAAATTTCTAGATAAGTCTGTCATTTCAAGGCTGAGAGGGATTTAAGGTATATAATACTTGCCTCTAAGGCAAATTCCTAAGGCAGCATCTGAAGAAATGCAGTGGTTTTTTTATTGGCAAAATTTCTTTCATCTTCCCCCTACCAGCTTGAATTAGACTTTAAATTTAATTTATCTGACTATTCTATTTTAAATATCTGTTTTATTAACTAGAGCATTATAATTCTGCAAAAATTTCTGGGGGAGCTTATACACACTGAGCCTTGTCAAGCCTGACTGTGGCTGACTGTGACTGCTGGAAACCTTACTGCTATAGATCTAGCTCAAAGGAACGCATTTCATCATGTACGATTATGGGCATCTTTTCAACTCCTAAGAAACCCCTTTTTTATATTTATGCATATTTTACAAAAAAATACTACAAGTAATTTATCAAACTGTCAGGAACTCTATTGGTCCATAAATCCAGGTATCTTATGCACACTGGTTGGATGTCCAGCCGCTATATTCATATTTTCTCAGTATGTTCCAACTTAGCTACATGTTTTAAAAAGAACCTGGAAGAATTGATGTACCTGGAATACATAATTTTATCATGAAAAGGAATATGTATTTCTGCCAATATAGAAAAGGATGAATACTTCTTTCTCAAAAGTAAACAATCTTGCCAGACCAGCTGTGTCTTTCTCTCACACACACACTATTGGTTTATCATCTATCTTATTATTATCTCTGCCCAGGCCTCCTTTCTTACTGGGGTGGCTTGGGGAACCTATTACTGACCAGTATGCCAATGAGTACTTGTCTGCATCAGTTCCATAAACATAACACCAGCCTACAGATTTTCTTGGCTTTCCTGACTCCTCCTCCTCCCCAAGGGCCAGCTCCGGAGAAGGATGAACTTGTCAGAGAGGAGATTAACCCATCCACGAAGTCATTCAGCTGTAGCTGTGGTCATCTGAAAAAGGCTAATTAGGGACTGCCTGGCAGCAGAACAGAAGTTATTATAGCACAAGCAGGGCTTGGCGGATATTTCAGCACTTCCAGCTGAGACATGGCACCTGTGACAGAGGTGGGAAAGCCCCACATTCCTCATGGAAGCTAGGTGTCAGTCCAATGGGGGACAGACGGAGATGAAGTATTTTATTCACAGAGTTGTTTTCTTTTATTAAACCATTCCTTCTCATGTTTACTTTAGATAAAAGAAACTGAATGATTAGGCACACTGTAGAAAGCATACACATCTGTGTGCTTTCTCATGTCTGAAGGGACAAAGCTGCAATCCAGATGAGCTTGATCACCCAGACATGTTCTGGGCAGGAGGTACAAACTACAAAAAACACAGAGAACAACAACCAGGAACAGTACTGGGACTACAAATCTCTCAAGAGATGATAGAGGCAAGCCTCACCTGGTGGCTGAGCCCCTTCCCTGCCTCTTTGCATGTGAACACCAAGCATTAGTAAAGTTCCTGTGAGAACATTCCAGAAAATTCCTTACTACCTTTTACAACCTTACTTCCAAGCAAACAGTCAAAACAATGGGCTGGGTTTTTTTCTTTCTTTCTCTGAAGTGAGGAGGCAGAACAGTTGTTCCCAGGGCAGCAGTGTAGAAGCACCAGCAGACAAGTCATCCTGCTCTTGCTGCTGCTTAGAACTCACGGTGAGAGACAAGGCCAGTGGGTTGCCTATGTCTTGCGTGATTGCCCACACAGAAGCTCCGTGTTCGATCGTACATTGTGGGTGTCCTCCCCCACTATTCACTAAATGAAGGCAGATGACAACACAGAGGCAAAAGAAGAGTCATTCCCATCCAAACACAAAGGCAAGAAAATCACTTTCTAAATAAATAAATGACCAAACAGTGGACTCAGCTTCACAAGGAGGTACCACCATGCTTTGCCTGTGAGAGAAAATTTCCTTGGATGATCAATAGGTCCATTTATAATCTCCCATCTTTCACCCAATTAAACTCATATGCTTCAAGAGAAGAAAAGAATTCTCCTTGATGCTTTCTTACAGTGGTTCTTTGATCAATCATTTATATATGAAAACTAGAGAAATAAATTATGAAAGGCAGACAACAACAACAAAAAACTTACTTCTTTTAAGACTTAATATTCCGAAGGCCTATTCTACACTAAAGCCAGCAACCTACAAAATGTCACTAAAGACCTTGCTAGTCCACAAGGCAGAATAAAAGGCTTTAGCACTGGCACCAGATCTATTCCCACTCTCATTTCCATTTGGTGTTCAGGGGGAGAGTAAATCCTTAAGCAGATTGAATATACAAAGTTTCACAAATGCTGCCAAAATACAATGATTTATACCAGACAAATAACAGCCACAATATTTTTGTGTTCCAGGTTGCTTTAGATGCAGCTATAGCCCAAGGTGAATGACAAGCTCTGCTTTTGTACCTAAAAGTGACAGAATTTTGGGTACACCTTTAGAAACAGTGGGACTGCCATGTGTCTGTGTCCAGAAACAAAAATCCATCTGTAGTTCTGAGGTATTGCTAATGGCATAGCTAAAGTTATTCATAGTTTAGATTTACCAGAAATAGTTGGAACAAATTAATAATGAATTAGAACATTTCTTATCATCGCAGGGAGCGAGAGGGAATAAATAGAACCATCCATATTTTCTTATTACAAAACAGTGTGCAGCCTATTACCAAACACTAATTTAGTGTTGCTTGTGCTGGAAAACTGTTGAAGGGTCCCTGGCTCCTGACAGTGCAGCTTAATTCAGTCTGACGGGAGCAAGGCTGCACAGAAGCAGTCCAGGGCAGGCAGGTGAGGACCGTCCCAACAGGGGTGAATCCCAGCTTGCCAGAGCCAGGCATCGCTCAATAATTCCAATTAACCACGCTAAAGATGACAGAGACAGGTCACACAGAGCCCAGTAAATATCAATCAGAGCCACATATTTTGATGAGAGAATAACAAAGTCTTTCTCATTAAGGAAAAGAGAAAAGATGTTTGGTTGGGCATAGAAGCCTGTCCTTGGTGGCTTGTGCGCCCTGCAGTGCAGTTTCTGCCTTATGGGGCTGCAGCTCATGCTGGCCACAGCCAAAATTGCCCTGAGTGTGGAAGCCCTTCATGTGGCTTAGCTCCCTGTCTGGTGTGTAGTGAGCAACAGGGAGAGCTCCCTCATCCCTTGGCAGCGCAGGAGAGCCTGTGCCCCACAAGATGCACAGCTCCAGAAATGTGGGGTGGGGCGTGGGGTGAGACTGGGGAGCTGGATTTGCTGGCCTCTGTGCCACAAGTTGGTTGGACAGCAGACACTGGGGCCACCAGCCAGACACTGGGGCCACCAGCCAGACACTGGGGCCAAGAAACAGCACATAATCTTTGTCTGCTGTCATAACTTAAATAAAGTACTCAAGTCTACTTAGCCTAAAGGAAAATATGTGGTTCTTAGTTCTTATATTTAAAGATAGCACAAAGAATTTCTTGTGTGTGGCCTTATGGTCCGATCCATCTCTATCTTCTAATAAAATGCATTTCTGTAACAGCCAAGGCAATTAATCACTTAAACAGAATTGGATTACAATCTCCATTACTAGAAAATCTTTAAAGTCAGGCTTGCTATCTTTCTAAAAGATCTCAAGCTATTGAGCCATTCTTTGCCCTGCTTTATGCAAAGGTCAGACTGGATGTTCGTAATGGCCTCTTCTAATGTCAAAAATTGGTCTCTGACCCTTGTAATGCCACTCACTGATTTCAGACAGAACTGCACTGGATTTATTGACCTTTCTCATTAGGAATGAAGATTGTCTGCAGAAACTCCTATGTGATTTCATAACTCCAGGTACATGTCTATTGAGCTCATTATGTAAATAATGATGTCTTTATTCAGTTTTAAATTTCATAGGAGTTTGCAGAGCACAGCACAAACCAGGAGTTGCTAGGACATTGCAAGAATGAACATTCTCTTTTGATCCCTAAATCTGTGTTCAGTCTCCAGAGGTAACTGCATATGTCAGTAGCAACCACATAATGATAAACTACGATACTTCGTAGACACGTTTTAAAACCTGAAATTTAAATACAGTATTTTTCACTGTAGTGAAAATTCCTTTCCTGGGTATTTCTTGCTACCAGATGCAAGTATATTACTGCCTTCAATATGTGTCTTCAGAAAAAAAAAAAAAATTTGCATATAATTTCAGGTGATTCTCTGACATATTTTACTCTACAGCTAACCTAATTTTCCTCTAAGTCTCAGAGATTGTTCTAAAATGTATATTGGTTTTAACTGTCTGTCAAGAATATTTTACCACTGCATAAATAACTTCAGTTAGTTTCTCTGATGAAATATCTGAGTGTGACATGAATTTGCTCTGAAACACAATAGACAACAAGTACGAGCAAAGAAATGCAGAAGTAACATCTTATCATCTAATGCTAACACTTAAAGGTGTTTTGGCTTTTGGGTTTGGTTCTGGTTCAATTTTTTTAGTAAGGACTCCACAAGGAGAGACCTTTATATGTTTCACATACCTCTTTGGGGAAAAAAAATTATCACATTCAAAAGAAGCCATTGTCAAGGACATTATTTATTCAAACATCTCCTCTATGGAAAGTAAATAATGCTGGTTTTAATACATGTCCTCATCCTTATCTCCTCAGATCCATTCTACCAGTTCTGTTCTGAGACAGGGATTGCTTCTGATGTACTGTTCATTTCCACATAGCCTCTCTTTATTTTCTCCCATTCATAATGTAGAATATTTTTATATAATTATCACGAAGGTACAACAAGGTAAATCTTGTTTATTACAAGATAAACACTGGAATAGGAGAATAAAGTTCTGTTTATGAAAGGGGAAAATATTTTTTCAGTACTGAAAAAGTTATGCTAAAACTCCCACATCATAGATTTAGAAAAAAATATTTTCTTTTGTTATAGATAAAAGATGAGTTGCATGTGATCTGGTGATGATACGCCCATATTTAATGTGGGTTCTTCATATTTATAAAATATGCTACAATTATGCAGTAAGTTTCATCTGAAAGTATTACCACTAATCTCACGATAGTCTTAGAAGGCATACATTTATTAATACATTACATCTGTTTTATCCAGTAAAGTATGAAATACAGCAAACGCAGTGGTTTTCTTGGGAGCACATAGCTAAAAAACATGGATAGTTCTAAAAGAAATACCTGACCCCATTGATGTCAAAGGCAAAGATCCTGATGACTTTAGTGGGGTCAGATGATCATTTTTGGTAATCTGACTCCAATTCTTTGCCTATATTGGAGGTTTACCACTCAGGAATAATACCTGTCCTGCCTCCAAACACTCAGTGCCACTAATCTACAAAGTAACTATCTGTCAGTGAGTTCTGTCAAGCATTCAAGGGACATTAGTATTTAGCCCCTACGAAGAGAGGTTTTAGTTGAAGAAATTCCTGTCCCAGCCCCCAAACTAGTGATGGTCTCCATCAGTGCATGTAGAAATCAGCAGCACTAAAATGGCAAAGAAAACATCTCCAAGAAAAAGAAAATGTACCGTCAAGGACATGAAACACTAGTGAATTTGTGTAGTTGTTGGTAGTTGGAAGGTGATTAGTAACATTAAACTAAACCAAAAAGAATTGAAATCACATTACTCATCCTCTGAGAGCAAGGTAATCAAAGGAGACTTTGCAAGTGAGTAAAACTGTCCTTCAAAAAAAATCTTTGCCCATCTTCCAGTGTTGATAAGTGAATAATACTGCTAGTCATTATACTCAATAGAGTTGGTGTTCTTCCTTGATTTTCGTGGGGGAAGAAGAGGCAGTAAGGAGAGCTGAATCACGAGTTTTCCTCATATTTTTTCTTAATGAACAATAGTGCACACAGCTGCTCTGGAAAACAGCGACAGGTAAAGTCAGCACAGTCACTGGAGTGTGTTAGAAAGATAGAAAAAGCTCCCAAGCATCGATCCACAGACAAAAAGTACAAACTTGGTATTAGGATGTGCAGAAAAGTGTAATGTCCAATGATTCCTCGTTTTCCACATCTGCATTTAAAGTAGTTAAACCTATAGTAAATACTTCTTCAGGATCACTTCTCACCGTTTCTATAGATTCCACAGGATGGGAGACAAATCACCCCAGAATGCATGATTCATGGTTATAAAATTCAGGGATGTTAACTGGGAACAGTGTTGCAAAATATCACATTCATTTTGTGCTGTGCTACATTAGTCCTAAATGAGCCCACGAAGAAAGGGAAGCTTCACTCGAAGAAGAAAACATTTTCCCTGCTCCAGTTAGGTAATATAAAGCTAAAAGGTCACAGAGATATTAAAATCCATTTTTTTTTTAACTAGTAGGAAATGGAAAAAAAAGGTGAGTGGGATACAGGTGGTTTTTCGGAAGAAGAAAGGTGGATTGAAGTCAGATACAGCTCTTCAATTCCACAGAGGTCTGTGAGCAAAGCACTTAGAGATGCTTTAGCTTACAGCTGCAGCCTTACAATTGCTGAGCACTGCATACCTGCAACTCCTGGTAAACTATTACATCTCACTAATATTCTTACATGGCCTAGAGTCCTATTTAGAAAAGCAGCAAGTTTTAAATACATGAATACAACAAGTAAGAGTGCTGAATGTTTGCCTTCCTTGGGACTGGGCTTTTAATGGCACCTGCATTGTACTGGCTGTAGGAGCTGTTTATTTCACAGGATCTTAAACGTTTAGATTGTCTTGCAGGCTACAAGGAAAAATTTTAGGGATGACTCCTTCACACTACTTTCCCAATGGGACCAGCAGAAGTTGCACTTCTGGTAGAAACTCCTAAACATTTTTTGCACAAAGCATCTGAAAGTAAGTTATAAGGAAAACTGTGTCTGCAGTATTGCTGAGAAATCAGTGAAGTTCACACAGACATACTGCAAAGGAAATGTGTAGTGCAGTGTTTAATAACACTAGATTCTCTCTCTTTCTATCACATCCTCATCACTCAATCTGGCTTTGGCAAAAGCTACAGCAGCACAAGATTCATCCATCCTGTCCTGTCCTGTCCTGTCCTGTCCTGTTCTGTCCACCCCAGAAGGCAATAAGTCACAGATGACATATACAACAAAGACATCGCAAATATACCAAGGAGGTATTTTATCCCCACCATAGCATCACCAATGAGCCAGTACAGAAGATCGTGGCAGACTCCTGTGTAAGTGATTTTCTCATTTTCCTAGGGGTTAGATCTGTTACAGATTAGGCTGAGAGCAGCAAGGCTGTAAGAGGTGAATTGGGAATATCTGCTGTTTGTTTGATCTCTCAGGTCCTGTTGTGTAAAACCTGCAGCCCACGAGTGCTGTGGGCACAGGGTACACTTGTCCCAGCAGACACTGGGGGTCCAGCAAGCTTAGCCAAGGGCTTGACATTTTACTTGTTTGAGAGGCAACTTCCAATGCCACAGACCATACAAGACAAAAAATGATGGTCATCCCGAGGGGATCTGAGAGACAACAGGGAGAGAGGATTTGTGCAGGAGTAGGCATACACCCAAGGCTGATTTTCATTTAGCCAGACTGAGAAATAGCAGCCTCAAGGACATGGCAAGGCTGGCTTTCGCACACACCGGTCCTTGGAGGCTGTCCCATAAACAGCTCTGCGGGCTGGGGGAGTTCAGCACGCAGCGGGAGCGCGTGGCCAGGTGCTGCTGGGTGGCAGATTTTGGGCGGAGGGAGCGCAAAGCCCTCGTGCCACCCTGTGGCTGCCACCCCTCCTGCCCCGAGCCACGCTCTTACAATAAAAGCACTTTTGCCTCCTGCAGGCCGTGGGGACGCCTGTCTCTCACTCTCGGGCGGGTGTGAGCCCTCGCTCCGCGCATCTCCTGCAGGCACATCGAGGGGCCTGAGTCATGCCGAGGCGCGCTGGGGAGCAGCGCGGTCCCCGAGGCGAGCAGGGGCGGGCGGGAGTGCCGATCCCACCGGCTGTGCCCGCCAGCCCGATGGAAAATCGCCTCCCGCTCTGGGTACGCGGTGTTCTAAGTGAGCTCTGTGACTGGCCACGGCGAGAAAAACATTTTCTTGTTCTCTCCCAGTGCATTATGAAAACCCACTAAAAGGTTTTTTTCGCACCACAAAACCTTTTAAAAGGATTCTGTCAACACAAAAACAACATTGACGGCAGTTGCCTTTAAAAGTACTTGAGTCTTCAAACTCTGAAACACGCTTCTTAATTTTTTTTTTAAAATTTTCCAGACTTGGTCTACTACCAGGCTTCAGAGAAATGTTTTCTGTAATTGCATGAGTAAGAAAATGCGTTGTGAGATTAATGCACATAACAGTTATTAAAACAATTTGTAAACGTATTCTTCACAAAATGGATATTAAAACTCATGGATCTCTGCCTCAGTAATAAAATAAAACTGTCGTAGGGAAAATTTGTCAGAAATATTGAGAGGACTACGAGACCCATTAGCATGTGGTGCACATGGCCCAGGTCATGTCAACAAGTGGTCAAGGTTTTCTGCTGTATTTTTTTTCTCTTCTCCTTTACCCTTCATTCATGTGTATCAGCACCCCGTCACTGCGTGATAGGATGGACAAAGCTCATTTTGCTAACACAGATTTTCCTCTGCTTTTGATGATATTACGAGGCAAGTTGCTGCACAGAAAGCAACACGCCCATTTCACAAACTTTAAGCGTAGTGCTACTATTGCTGTCTCTGGGAAAACATATGGATGGGCCACCACTTTCACCCCTTCACCTCTCAGCAATTAGACAAGCATTTTTTCTTAAAAAGGGGTGGGCACTCAGAGTTCTATCTCCTGCAACTCCTTTATTGGCTTTCATTCTGATCATCACATTACTGTAAAACTTGTGTAAATACTTCCTATAGAGCAATTTCAGCACAGGAATTTGCAAGTAAAAACAGTCAATTAGTTTATAAATTATGAGTCTTCTGTATTTTGGAAACAACGTACAGCTCTGACCAATGCAGCATGAAGCTAAGGAAGAAAAAACTAGAAAATCTTAGTGTTGGTACTGCTGAGAAGGAATCTTGTGCTACAGTTGCTTTTTGTGCTGAGATAAATAAATATTACAGTAAGGAAGAGTCCAGTGTTTTGGAATAGTAACAAATAGAAGCTTATTTTTTGTTTTAAAAGGTTTTTATTTGTTCATTCAATTGGAAGCATCAAAGATGCTAACAGCGAAAAATTAATCACTCTGCACCAAAATATCCTGCTTCCAAAAATAATCATGCAATTGATAAAACCACTGGTCATCTGTTACTTTGCAAAGCTTTTTCAATTTCTAACAAGATGGCAATCCACAGTTTGCATCAATGCCTTGGCCAGCAGAGATTAGCCAACCTGGACAGCTAGTAAAAATGAAATTTCAGATATTCAGAACCACTTCAGCTCCTGAGACTGTGGAGCTCAAGTTGACTGCCAACCCTGACACCTGCCAGTAACAGTTACATTGCCGTGTTACACAGTCACAGATCCCAAAAGGGCTTTCACATTTTGACCTTATAATAAGGAACTCATAGGCAGTCACTGGAGAATATCCTTCAGTAAGGACACCTTATGGTTATAAAAAATGCAAAATGCATAACACAAAATTCAGCTGTGGTGGTTACTTGTTTGGTTTCTTTTTTTCTTTTTTTTTTTTTCTTTTTTTTTTTCTTCTTTTATTAGGATTAAAACAACAAACAACAAACAACAAAGAATAATCAAAACCAACCTCACCTACATCAATACTGAAGAACTATACAAAGACTGCAACATACTAAACTTTGAAGACTGTAAAAGATCCATATGGAACATTCTGCATCTGAAGAACCCTAATTCTGGATCGTGCAGAAAAGTCTAAGGTGGTGACTAACCTGGCCTCTTTAACAACTAGAAAAAGAAACAAATTGGAAAATATTCACCTTCCAGGCCTCACTTCATGCAGTGACCTGGAAAATAAATTCTATTGGCACCAGCAATCAAGCTTTCCTGTATTATCTTCCCAGGGGGTTGATTACACTGTCCTAAATATTGGGTGAGTGCCTGAGGTCCAGAATTCTTTACACCGTAGTTATTCCTCAAGAATCCAAACACAATTAGAAAAGCAGAAACATGCAGTGGTAACCAGTATATGGTTTTTACAGCAATAACAGTTCAGAATTGCCAACCAGGAGGGGTAGCAAAACAAGGATATAGAATGCCAGCTTTGGACTTTACAATTTTCAAGGCAGCTTTTACAAAAGGAGAATAGTTCAGGAGGCAGGAAAGCCCAACAGCGTCACATCTGTTTTTCCCAACATGAAAATTGTTGTAGTTAAATGAAAAAAATCATGGCAGCATAAACTCATTGAAGTTGGAAAAGACCTCTAAGATCATTGAGTCCAGCTGTTAACCCAGCACTGTTAAGTCCACCCCTAAACCACATCTCCAAGCGCGACATCCACATCTCTTTTGAACACTTCATGGATGGTGGTTTCACCAGTTCCCTAGGCAGCCTTTTCCAATGCCTAATTGTCTTTTCAGTGAAGAATTTGTCCTAATATCTGTTCTAAACCTCCCTTGGAACAGCTTGAGACCATTTCCTCTCAGCCTGGTGCTTGTTACTTGGGAGAAGAGATCAACCCCCACCTTGCTGCAGCCTCTTGTCAGGTGGCTGTAGAGAGCGATTAGGTCTCCCCTGAGCCTCCTTTTCTCCAGATTGAACAACCCAAGCTCCCTCAGCCACTCCCCATATGATTCACTCTCCAGACCCTTCCCCAGCTCCCTTGCCCTTCTCCGGACTCGCTGCAGCACCTCAACGTCCTTCCTGTTGAGGGGCCCAAAACTGGACACAGCACTTGGGGCATGGCCTCACCAGTACAGGAGGCTGAATACAGGAGCACAGTCTCTGCCCTGGTCCTGCTGGCCACACTACTGCCAATACAAGCCAGGATGCCATTGGCCTTCTTGACCACCTGGACACATGCTGGCTTATGTTCAGCCAGAGCTCCTTTTCCAGAACCCCCAGCCTGTGGCACTGCATGAGATTGTTGTGACCCAAGTGCAGGACCTGGCACTTCGCCTTGTTGAATCTCATACAATTGGCTTCAGGTACCATTCTCCAGAACCCATTCTCTTCTAATCTATTTTTAAGTAAAAGTTCTAGTTTTACCTTGCACACATGATTTGATAAAAGGATGCTTGAAAAGTAAGCTCCTGAAGCCAACTAGAGCCTTTAAGCATTCTAAATAAGTGATGAGTTTGTTTCACTCACATTTCTAACTTACATTAAACCAAACAAAGAACAGAAAATGCTTATGTTTTTTCAATATTAGCTTATTATACTAACAGAGAGTTCCTCAATGTTCTCCTTACATTTTTGTTCCTACTGTGGTCAAGTCCCAAAGTGCTGGCTAGTACAGGCAGTGTACTATGTCAGTCACTGTATGCACCTGTTGGAAATGGTTCTTGTCCAAAAGCTTCACAATCTGAAAAGAGAGGACAGGTATGAATAAGAAACTGCAAGCACAAGAGAGATTGCTTCTCTGTGATAATACAGGGAAAATGGTCTCAGAGCGGGAGATAAACTCTACATCTGCTGTTCTGTTTCTTTCAGCAGTACACACTTAGCAGTACACAACTGGGGTTTTTTCTCTTCTTTTTATCCTTTGGGTATTAATAAAGCTTGGTCTTGCTGGCAAACTCCAGCTAAAGATCAGAGGAAATGTGTTCTGTTAAATGCAAGTCTCTGGCCAAATTTGTGCCTGCTACCTAATCCTCAATATTACTGTGCTGATAACTGCTTCTCTTGTGGTGTTCACACTTGAAAAAGAGGTCAAATTGTACAGACAATTTTTTGCCTTCAATGTGATAAGCAAGCATTCCTGCTGCTTGGACTCCTGCAGGGAATTCACATCCAGCACTATAATTTTCAATTCCTTAGCCTATCAAGTACTGTTGATGTTTCATTTCATAGCAGACAGAAGAGCATGAAGCCGTTTTTTTTTTTACTCGCAAAGGCCTTAAGGAGGAAACAATTTAAAGCAATGTAAGAGAAAAACAGTAAAATTCACATGACAATTGCATACACCCTTATTTTTATAACCACAGCAGAGGTCAGATAGTATTAAAGATTACATGTTCTTATTCTTATTTGCTTTATATGCTTGATATGCTAATTGCACATGCATATTGTAAGGTCTGGAAAAAATACCTTTCTGTAACCATATGTTGAACATTCATCTCAATCACATAATTTTAGTTGGAAATTGTTCTCAAGAAGCTTTGCTTAAAGTGCCTTAAAGATGGAAGAAATGCATGCTTACACATTTTATTGGATTCATGTTCTTATAAGGGTAATAATGAAGTGAACGTTTCTTCTGTTGAACTGCAATCTGAATTGAGAAGCTTTTTAGAAGTAGAGGTTTTACTTCACTTCTACTGAAAACTTCAGTCCTGAGGTGATGAAATCACCCTGAATGCCACATGGAGAGAATGCCATTCAGTAAGCAGAGATCTAGTTGGAAAGATCAAGAAAGTAATTTGTGGCCTTTTACATCTTTAATGCAGCACAGAGTTTAGTCATTTTGGACAGAGATAGATTAGATGTGTCTGGGTGAGTAACCTGAGGGCAATTCATTAATTAGGGAGAACATGCAGCTGCATATGGGCAAAATTAGGAAGGATAAAAAATTTGCAGTTGTATGAATGGCAGCATCAACAATTCTTTCTCATTTCTCTTGTTTATACTGTCATAAAAGCCTGATTTTATTCTGCAAATTGATAATTTCTTTTTGGAGATTCTAAAGGTGCCTGGGTAAGTGAAGGTGGATGAGGTCTATACAACTGAAATCCTACTTCAAATTGCACTGATCCAGCTCCTCATGGTTCATTTCAGATCTGCAGTGTCTGGTGTTTTGGCCAAGTCAAATACTGTGTTTAATTGATATATGGAACTAGGTTTGGGAGCTGAGTGGCTGAATGGTGACAAGCAAAATAAAAGATCAGACCCAGCAGTGAAAGAGAGATCATGAAATGAAACAACTTTTATGAAACTGTAAATATCTGGTGCAGTCTTCCAAACTGCAAATTTCTGATAAATGCATACCAAAATCCTATTTAACCAATACTGCCAAAATAATGAACATCATTATACTTGTCACCATTTCCCTGCTCCCCTGGGAAAGTTGTTTAGAGACCACAGATTAAGGCAGTTTGAAATAAGATGTCTTTAAACATGACGGAAGAGGAGGAAGAATTGACAGTGCAGTACCTTCTCATTTAAAAAAAACATTTTCTTCTGTACGTTGTACTTCAAGGATCAGATATATCACTTTCATTTGAACTTAACTTCTTTACTGACAGAAGATACTGAGAGAGGAGAACAGCTAAGCAAGCAGAATTGAAAAAATTCTCTTTTAATACAAGAAATGAATATTCAATATTTCCCTCCACACACTTTATAAATGAAGAGGTCCCAGTTCTCACATTTAGAACACCTGGAATCTGCTTTGAGATTCTAAAATAATAAAAATAAAATATTTTAATATGCTGAACTTTCTATTCATATTTTATTACTTGAAATTTTAGACAAGGTGTGTGAATTAAAAAGAATACAACAAAGTCCTCAGACATCAAGCGCAGCAAGTGAATTAGGCAGAGAAAGGAATGTAGCTTGGTGCTATTGGATTATTGTTTCCTAAAGTGATCATGAATACCTCTAGTTGAGATACTTCTTCAATGCCCCACCAGCTCAATTCAATTCCCATTCCTCCCCAACCAGAAACACTTGCAATGAAGATGGAGGATGAAATTTAGAACAATTTAGCAAAGAGTGGGATTGGTGAGAAATGGAGTCACAGCTGAAAGGCAAGGTGTTTTAAAGGTCAGGCTCAGATGTGTTGACAGGGTAGGAGTTTACACAATGGACTCATCTGCCATGTCTGGTGAAAGGTTAGTGCTACTAACTTCTGTACCAGAAATCAGTCAGATGTGATATAGGCCTCGACAGTCAGAGCTTTAGGTGATTCCCATGTATGGCAACAGATTTTTTTTTTTAATGGAACCCAGGACTTATTTTAACTGTGTTTAATAACATCGCAAGTCAACTTTCTTTCAGGACTATAAATCGTATTTTAGGAGCCTGATGTCAAAGAAAAGGTGTGTGTGAATAGACTCTCAGAAATACCCATCTCTCACTTGGGCATCAGAAGAGGTTCCAACGTGTTCACACACTTGGAAGTGGGTGCTGGGTTTATTTGAGTATCTGGACTAAAGTACTGCAAAGGTGAGTGTTTAAGGGCTTGACAATCATTATCCTTTTGCAGGTGGGTGCTGAGTCCCTTTGATCATCTATGTCTTAGTAAGTAGTTGAAAACAAATATGTTCGAAACAGTAGGTCAGAAAAGACAACTAATAACACATTATTAGAGAAATAATTTGACATGGCCATGCACTAAAAGCATCTGTGGCTCTCTTTAGCATCAGAACTGTCAGGAGTTAACATTCCTATTTATTTTACTGTTTTATCTTAATTGCATCATAAAAGTCTAAAAAGCATCACAGCAGTGTCAGTTAATATTAAAATGGAAGCCACAGATTAAAAAAAGGTGTAAAGAATCACAAAACAGAAATGCCTAATATGAAATGAGACACTATTAACAAATGACTTCTGTATATGACTTCTGATGAGAAAGGGCATGAGAGAATGAATTATGTAAGTTGTGCACATACTTACAGGAAAACACGTACTTACAAACTTTAAGACAGAGAATCAAGTATAAAATCCTTCAGGTACCAGAGTTACTTTGGTATAGTTTGGATGGACTTCAAGTTAGCAGTTTTGAATGTGTCAGAGTGATAAATAAAATCCTTGGCAGAATGTAAAACTGTGAGAGCTTAAAAGATTAATTCCTTGAGGAAAAATGTGAGAGGCAGAACAGATGTTCCATTTTCCAGATAAAATGTCTTCAGCAAACCCATGTATCCACTGTAGTTTAATTGAAGAGTAGTCCATCCTACATTTTCACAAGGTGAAGGAGACAGTTGTTTACTGACGGAAGGGAGTTAACAGTTATTTCTTCTTTTTCAATAAATATTTCATTATATAACTACAAAGAGAGACAAATGAAACCTCCAAACACCAGCTAATAGGTCCAAAGCTTAATGGTTCTTTACAAGGCAAAGGACACATGACATTTCTTTCCCACATTTTCGTAAAGTGATTAAGCACCACCATTCCGAGAAAAAAAAAAAATTCTGGTAAATTACTACTGCGAGATCAGGAAAAAATAGACTTCCTTGAAGACATATAATAGACTCTAATGGCAAGATATTTATTCACAAGTAAATATAAACAACCAGTTTGGAGTTTAGTCAATTCACACTTCATTTCAACTAATAAAGCCAGAGATGAGAGAAAAATATTGTCATTGTCAGATGGCAGTATCCCATGTCTTACCTTGATTTGTGACTTTGGAAATTTAAGAACCATGTTTTGAAGGAGTCTCTGTGTTCACCCAGGGGACTGCATCTCTGTAGTCACGAGTGAATTTCTTCAGCCCACACTGTATTTGGGAACGAAGGACTGTGACTCACCTTCACACCAGTGGGCAGGAGGAACTATGGCTCTGCTCTTGGCAGCTCTGCTCCATGTTTTTCACCTTTTCTTGTTTCACACCAGGGGGGAAAACTCACTTGTTTAGTTCCACTTATTCAATCTCCTTTAACTAAATACTGAACCAAATAAGTTTTGACTTGACCAAACCTAATTGTGGCCAAAGAAACAGATAAGGTATTGAGTTTTGTTTGAAGATATTCAGGAACATAAACTTGTCTCTCTGTCACAGCTTGTCCCAAAGATCCCAGAAAAACCTTGAAGGAAATCTGACACAACCTAGAACTTATCCAGGTGATAGAGAGAAATATGATGGAATTAATTTCTTGCTACCTGAAGAACTCCTCATTTGACATTAATTTCAGCAGTTCTTCATGCAGAGATAAGGAGAGCTGACAACATCTGAGTAGCACACAGACAACTTAGAGAAGAAGGCAAGTGTCAAGTCTTCAGGTGTGCATAGAACTTATGCTGCTGAGTCCTTGCAACTACTGTTCTGGCACTTTGCATGCTACTGGAACATGACCCATTTCAGACAAAATACGCTTATAAAGATATTTTATCAGCATGACATTTTTCAGTTTTACGTATCTTGTGACACTTAGAAAGAACTTTTGAACAAGTGACCCTCGTGTTTTTCAAAGTCGGATTGATTCATTGATAACTCTGAACTGAGAGGGACCATGTATCTGCTCTATGGAAATCAAGAACTCTGCCTTGCAAAAACACAGATAAAAAGAGTGCACTAATGATGGCACTAATGCCAAAGGGTTGTATCAACCTGGTTAGTCTCAAAAGTCTTATCATCAGCACCTCATATCCACCAGACTTTTGTGTCATAAGTGCAGCTGAGAAGGACGGAGAGCTTGAAAATTCAGGAAGTGTTATAGCCCTGAGGCACTACCAGCTCTTCTAGATCATGTCCACCCCTCCATGACTCCCCCAATCCTTCCCACAGCCCAGAACCCCATGTCAGGGCCATCAGCCCCCTGCCCCAGCACCACAGCAGTGGCAGTCTCCAGCTCCCAGCTGCCCTGCCTAAACCCACAGGTCCACATCTTGGTCTGCTCCCAGCCCCAGGGAGGTGCCCAATGCTCCTGGCTGTGGGGTGGGATGAGCCCCAGCTGCCAGAACCTGCTCTGGGAGACCCAGCAGGGAGGTCCTATGGTCCCCAGGGAGACCCCAGGGAGCCCCTGGCTTCAGCACTTCCCTGATGGGATGGGAGATAAATTGTGCAGCTCCAGTCAGATGAGTTGGGTTTTCCAACATGCAAAAATCCCACTGGATTTCGCAGCACTTTTCCCTGAAGAAAGCTGCAATACACTCATAGGTGAATGCTTTTGAGGAGTCCCTGCGCTACTGCTTCAAGAGTGTGCCCCAGCAGCAGCACATCTGCTGCAGCTGGAGTCCCTCCAAGCCCCATCCTGCTTCTTCCACCCTTTCAGATCCTCCTGAACAACTTTTCCTGGACTTTTTTGCAAGTCTTCTTGAACAATCTGTTTGATTAAAACACACAGGGCTCTTGAGGATGCACCAGGAGTGAGAAGCAGCAATGGAGTTCAGGGAGTTTCTCTGGTCCTCACAGGTGCTTCTGCAATGGCAGAAGTGTGTCCTGGCTGGAAAACTCTTCATGGAGCTGGTGGAACAGGGGCAGTGTCAGTGTGTTGATGTGAGGTGACTGCAGAGCCTTATTTCTGACTTTACTGAGAAGGGTGGACTGCCTCTCCTATGAGGAAAGGCTGAGAGAATTGGAATTGTTCCACTTGGAGAAGAGAAGGCTCTGGAGAGACCTCATTGTGGCCTTTCAGTAAGCCTCTCCACAAGAGAGTTGGAGAGGGACTTTTTACAAGGGCATGTAGTGATAGGACAAGGGGGAATAGCTTTAAAGTGAGGGAGGGTATGTTTAGATCAGATATTAGAAAGAAATCCTTTACTGTGAGGGTGGTGAGGCACTGGAATGAGTTGCCCAGAGAAGTTGTGGATGCCCCATCCCTGGCAGTGTTCAAAGCCAGGTTGGATGGGGCTTAGAGCAACCTGGTCCAGTGGAAGATAACCCTGGCCATGACAGGGGTTTGGAACCAGATGATTTTTAAGGCCCCTTCCAAACTGAACCATTCTATGATTTGCAAGAGGAGTGTAGGGCAAGCTGTGAACTGGTGTTTGGTGAAACAAGAGTGCTGTTGACCAGGTGGAAGAAGGCTAAGAGGAAATAATTTTGTTTTTCAGCAGAGATTAATTATCTTACATATGTGGTAGATTTTTTCATTGCAAAGACAATGAGTCTCAGGACCAAGAGGTAGAGAAATTCTGAGTGACGTCCTTCATTCAAGGCATTTATGAACTATTTGACAATATTTCTTAACTTTGCCAGTGGCCTAGATATACTGGATGCCTTTCACCACAGAATTAGATTAGAAGATTTATTGAAATCCTTGACATATTAGATTTCTATGATTCCTATTTCTACTACTGCTAGGAGCAAGATATTTTTGCACTATAGAGTTATGAACAGTATCTTATCCATATTTCTTATATAGCATCTAACCACATGTGTCTTTTGCAGCATTACCCTCTGGTAGTGCAAAAAATAGGAAAAAAGGAACAAAACCATATTTTGCTCCTGCCACTCCCAAAAGAAAGATTGTCTTCGATACTTTTGCTTTAAAACAAAATTGTGGAAAGCAGAAGGTTTTGCCAGTGATTACCTGCAGGAAAATAAAAACAAAATAAAATCCAGAATGAGAATTTGACTTATTATACCATTTAAAAGAAAAACAAAAGGAAGAAGGAATCATCTCTTCTGAAAGTGCTAATCCCAGAGGCATTGTAATAGCTGAAAAATATCTTCTTCACATTCTCTATGCAAATAATCTTTATCCACTTTTAGATAATGACATTTGGGTAGAGAAGAATAGATTTCCTTTGGGAATGCTTTTATGACATGTGGCATTCAGTTCCTGAAAACAGCAATTGATCTGTGGGGGTCAAATATACTTAAGATATGATTAATATTACCAGAAATTAGTCCCTCAATAGGCTCTTTTTCAGGCACAACACCAACAATCAGCTGGCTTCTTTCCCATGCACACATAACACATACCATATTGCTGTTACTTTGACGGGTTTGTATTTAGCATTTATCCCATTTATTCACTGTTTTGTTCTTATTATTAGACATAAGCCCATAAAACTAATTTTCATCAATATTAGTACAATATACATGGCCCAAGGCCTACAGTTTTAGCAGTATTTTTGCTATATTAGCAATGGGTCTCTTGTGAGAGTGCTGCGTAGAAATTTTGCTGTGCTCATGTGACAGCTGTTCACCATGTGTTTGAAAGGAACTATCAGGTGTGTTTCTAATTAAAGTGTTTAAGGAATCATCAACAGAAAATGGCAGCTGACAAATTCTAGGCTTTCCCTCACTCTAAGCCAAAGTTTTGGTGAGAGGAATTTATTGCAGAAACAACAGCAGGCATTAATGGCAGTTTGCTGAGATGTAAATTTGATACCCTACTCTGATTTTCTAGGAGCACTCTGGTGTTTGTTTGTACAGACACAGGAGGAAATGCATGAGACCTTTAAGATGCTATAGCTTTCTGTGGTTCTTTGGATTTTTCTTTTATGAAAACTGTTCTGCTTAGAATACTTGCATGAAAAAGCATACAGCCCCACATTTGAGGTGTCTGTAATGCAGGACACTTGAATGGAAGTCCCTGGGACTGTAGGACCTAAGAGTTGTAGTGAGCAGAGCTGGAGATGTAAAAGCATAAAAACTGTTTTATTGTCTCAGACCACTGGTCCATCAAAACTGCTTACCTACCTCCAATAGCAGCTGCTAACAGATGTTTAGGAAAGATCAAAAGAACAGCACATGCCTATATTGTCACTTTTTCCTCATGCACTTACAGCTTCTGGCTGTTTGTGGCTTAAGGAATTATTGAGATATTAAGTGTATCCTCATTCTGATGTTCTGTCCTTGTTTGACTTTTCTGCATGAATGTGGCTAATTGCATTTTGAAGAGTTTTATACCTTTGACTTGCATTAGCTATGTGAAACGAGTTTCACAGCTTAATTAGGAGTTATGCCTAATCAAGCGTCTATTCTGGATTGGACTTTTAGATTTCTGTCCCCTCCTTCCCCTCCCCATCCCCCCAAAATTTTACTTCAAAGGCATCGTTAGTGTGACTAGAAATTCAAAATTCAACACTTAATAAACGAGAATTTCTGCTCCTTTAATCCCTTTGCTGTCACACTGGTATACAGGGCAATTCAAAATTGCACTCTGTGGATAACAGCTATATGTTTCATCCGCATATTAACATTACTGACTTGTCCTTCAAACATAACCAGAGTCCGTGGTGAAATTTGGAGACTGGGTACTGCAAAGGTGGTGCCAAGCTTCCTGCAAAAGCCTGCAGACAAACATGCTCAGAACTTATTGCCAAGCAGGTTTAACTTAAACTACAGCTCTGCAACCGAGGCAGATGTGAAATAACAGAGCATGGGATATCTAAGCATTCTGCACTGATCGTGGCTACGCTCACCTTACCAGGTGAGACGAAGAGATAAGCTAATTGTTTGATCCAGCTTAGCATTCTCAGACAATACGGTATCAGCAATGCCTGTTTATAAGCAAAATTCAGTCTATATTGTAGCTTATAATATTAGTTCTGGACTAGCCAGCTATACAAATGGCAAAGAACTGTGTTTCAGTTTTTACATCAGATAAACATATGGTGCCTGCTCTGTGTGACAGGTCTGCCACCCTGGAGCACATACAGGCATCTCTGAGACACAGGAATTCCCTACTTGCAATTTATAAAGAGTCCCTGGAAAGCCCAGAGTTGATGTGGATCTCCCCACTGCTGTGCAGCTAAGGATGAGGGCTGAATAACATTTTTCAGGTGTATTAGGCCATCCATTTAAATGTCAGTGCTGGCTAGAAAGAAAATTATGGCCAATGATGGCACATAAAATGAAATTAATGTAAAGCCCTCAGGCCATATCTCTCCTGGAGACCCTAGTACAAGGAACATTTCAGAAAAGACAGATTTGAGGTTGTACAGGTCTTTCTCTTATGTCAGCCATTCCCAGCTATTTCAGCAGCCAAGAGAGGCAAAGGCATCAGAGATTTAGAATTACTAAAGAGCCCAGTACAGGTTAGGATCTGTGTGGCTGGGGAGCAGCCTTGTTGAAAGGTACCTGAGGGTCTTGGTCCAAAACAAGCTGAACATGAGTGAACACGAGTGAACACGTTGCTGCAGCAACAAACTCAGACTGGATCCTGGGATGCAGCCACAGGGGCATTACTGGCAGGGATGGAGATGTGATCATTCCACTCAGTGCTGGTCAGGCTGCAGCAAGAGTGCTGTGTCCAGTTCTTGTTCCTACAACTCAAGAAAGACAGAAGCAGACTGGAGAGGGTTCAAATGAAGGCTGCAAAGATGACCAAAGGGCTGGAGAATGTGCCCCAGGAGGAAAGAGTGAAGGAGTTAGATCTTTTATCCATGGAGAAGAGAAGGCTTATGGGGACTTTATCACAGAGCAAATACAAGGAGGACAGAGGCTCTTGCTTCACAAGGAGTCACATGGAAAAGACAAGAGACAATGGGTACAAGTTGTACCAGGAGAGGTTTCATCTTGATATAAGAAGGGAATTTTTTACAGTGAGAATAATAACTCAACGGAAAAACCTTACTGTGAAAATGGTCCCCATCACAGAGGGTTTTCAATTTGAGACTGGTCAGGTTGCTAGATAATCTCATCAACGCTCCCTTTCCCATGAAAATTTGGGCCAGGTGAACTTTTGTGGTCACTTCCAACCTTGGCTGTTCCATGGTTCAGTGATTCTATAATTTAAATTAGGGCAGGTGTACACTGCACTCAGGGCCACAGCAAGCTCCAAGGAGATTAGAAGGACCAGACTGTGTTTGTGCCACTTCCCCAGTCTTGCTCCAAGACAACATCTTGCCCGAGATGCACAGGCTTCCACATGTGCAGCTGGCATTTGGTTGCAGAAGTGCTGCTCTGTTTTGAGGCAGTGTGTACAGAGCTGTTCCACCTGGGCCAAGTATTAATTGCACAAAATTTTCAAGGAAGGGGGCAAAATTTAGCTCTGAAAGACAAGTGAACTGGTTAATGGAGGTTTTTGGGAAAATAATGTCAGAACAGAGAATTCACTTTCTTTATCATTGGTACATTTGCAAAATATCATTTTCTCAGTAATTTCATTCAACAAAGGGGAAAGAAAAGGGAGAGGAGTTGCGAAAATTTTGCAAAATGCCTTTTTGTCACTTGTAAAATCATTCTGAGGTGCTTTTTCTTTTTCTTTTTTCTTCCCCAAAAATACTGTTCATTTAATTTTACATTTTATTCTAAAATATAAAATTTCCACATCACAAAATGAAATATCCAGGTCGACCTGACACTAAGCCTTTATGAAATAAACTTCTACACAGGACCTGTGGAGTAACTGGTGCTGTAGCTAATGAGGATGTGTGGGCATTACGTTTTTCCAAATGTAACTTCCATCTTCTGCAAGTCTCCACTAATAAACTGTGACTCCATGGGGTCTGGAAAATCATGTTCTTTTTCATTGCACACTTGCAAGGATCATTTCCTCACCATGGATAATAGCAGCTAGGGGACAAATTATTGCAGTCTGGTCTCAATACCACATTGCTTGGCCTTACACAATTTCTGCTGAATGATTTCTGAGTCAGTTTTTGTTATGCATCTTCTAGGAGTTACCTTTTGCTGCTGCTGTTGTCCCCAGCTCACGTGGCATGGACACTCATTACTTCTCTGCTCTCTCAAAAGCTTTTTAATAGCACAGCATGGTATGGTGGTAAGTTTAGTACTGCACCCATCATTTTATTATAAGTATTATGTTTTCCATAACCCTTACACAATCCACTTATTTTTCTCCATCTGCTCTACCTTGTCTCATAGCTGATGCTCTCTTTGATATGAGTACTGTCATTTTCCCAATGTAAGGGCAGGGCACCAACCACAGTGAAAGTCCAGGCCAGCTGAGAAATGCTGTTACATAATTGCCCAGTAACTGTAATTATCATCAGAGACAGGTGCCTATTACTAATCGTAAAAACACCTAGCCTTCTCTTTCTGCTTCCCTGTTGTGTTCTTCTTTTCCTTCTTGCTTTTCTTTATACTTTTTCTAATCCACTTTTTTTTCTAAACAGATACCTTTAAATAACAGGCTACCTCAATGGAACTTTCCCTCTACATTGATCTGCTAAGAATGCTGACAGCATCCTAATTCCACAGATTGTCATAAGTGAGGTATAGGTGACTGGCTGAATGAAGTCCATCTCCACAATGTCACAGAAAAATTACTGTGCTGAAGTTAAATACGAATGCACTCCCGTTTGTTGCGCTTTTCCTCATTTCCCATGCTCTGTGGCAAACTGCACTAGCGTTCCTTCCTGGAGAGAGGTGGCTGAAAGCAAGGAGACACACTGCTAGCAAGGTCTCAGCTAAGAAACATCTGCCTAAGCCAGCTGCAGCAGATTTCATCGGTCACTCACATGCAAGGCTGACCATGTCCCGTATGTCACCTCCACCGCCTCAAATCTTCGTTCTGTCCTAGCTCAGCCAGGCTGCCCTAGCTCAAAAGGCCCCTTCAGACAGATGGATGACTCCTACTTCCCTTATTTTCTCTAAGTGAAGGAAAACTAAAAGCTTGGGAGGCAGTGGAAGTCTCTCACTACCCTCCTCAGCCCAGGCAGAATTTGCTCTGCACACTCCGTCATTTTGCTTCGTGACCACAAGATGTCTCCTGCAATCCATGGAAATAGCAAAAGGCTGGCAGACAGACTGGGGAAGTGGACACATGCACAAAATAAGGGAGTAGCCTTCAGGAATTACCTGAGAGGAGCTTCTCGACATACGTCCCATCTTCCACCCAAGAGAAGAGTCTCCTCTTTCCTTTGAAAAGAGAAGGAAAATCTGATTAAACTCCTCCTTGGAGCAGCAGAGTAACTGAAACAACATGTAAACGTTCACAGTTTATAAGCACCCTATGTGCAAGGAGGGACCAAAAGACAACAAAATGAGAAATGGCTCTGAAATACAACAATGTGCACAGAAACAAGGGCTTCCTTGAACTGCAATATTTCCAGGACACAAGCTTCAAAAACAGGCACGAGTTGGTTTGTGCAAACACAGCGTCAGGCTTTACTTTCCATAGAGCTATTTTTCAGGCTTGTCCAGTATTTGTTCTGTCCCAGTCCACAGTGGACACACACTGTGTGCAGCCTGCAGTCATTGATTCCCTTCATTTCCAGCCAGGCCTGCAGCATGCAGCCAGAGTTTTGGTTAATGCATTTCTTTATCCACACTCTAATGTCGCACTGAAGAACAGACTTGCCCTTGGACTGCTCTGCTTATAGTGTAGGTTCTCCTCTTAGGAATGTAATTGCCTGTAACGTGTAATGTAACTGGATTTTCCACTTGGAAGTTAGAGCTAGTCAGGATGCTTGGGAATGTATGTTTCTAAAACTTTCCATTAAAAAAAGAAGGGGAAAAAACCCTCGTGTATTTAGAAATTCAGCACACTGTTTAAAAACCCCAAAAAAACCAAACCACCCAACATTTTCTCTATCAGTATTTTTTCAGCTTTAAGTTTGGGGAATTTTTAAAAGAAACTAGACAAATCTTTAGAAGTCTCCTGACAAATATTTTTGCCCTCATCAATTATCATGTGCTGGAAGAAACTCATACTGAAACAAGTGTTTCTAATTGGAAGTGTCTGTCATATTAAATGATACGCCTCGTAAGTATGTCATTCAATTTATAATTTATAATTGCAACTTGTAAGGCACAAAGGCATGCAAAACAAAATTAAGTAATATTAATTGCATCATTCAGACTGACAGGAGAACTCCCGTGACTTAAGCGAATCACAGAGATGAAGGAAACCCTGATCTCGGGATTACCTGTGGTGTACCAGCCCAACAGACCTGCACAGACTTCTGAATCAGATTTCCCACCTGAAATCAGTGTCAGGGTGGTTGTCACGGTACTTCCTCAAGCAGCAAGCTCTGCAGGAAAGGAGCCTTAAGGAATAAGCAGATGTTGAGAATGGTGGCCTGCAGTGTAACTCCTGAAGGCTGTGCTTAAAAGCAGAGCCCCTTCAGACAGGCAGGAGGCTAACTTGCTCCCCCTCCTTCTAGGCCCTGGAGTCAAGTATTAGAGCATCCCAGAAAATGGCTTTTTTATAACTCCACATTTAAAGATGCCAACTTGTCTTCGATTTAGCTCTTTTAGAACAAGCACATGCGATACACGCAACGGTGCATTTGAAGGCAAAAGTGTCTGTTTCAACGAGAAGGAGAGGGTGTAAATTAACCTCAGTACTTTCCAAGTTATGTTCATTTTTATTAAAGGGCATTCTCTTCCCAACAATATTTTCTCTCTTGAGCAGCTCCACTAAGGTCAATGAACCTGCTTTACAGGCTGTAGGATTCACCTGTTGATGAATATAACCCAAAAAAGACAAGTGGAAAATCCTCCTGGCTTTTGAATAAGGTTTTATAAGACATCTAAATGATACTAGGGGCTGTTCTGAGGTATAATACATACATTGACTTGTGGTTTTCATGTGAAATTGAATATGTATTGCCAAAGTATACTACTAAATATTCTAGTATGAAAGTATCACTCTGGGCACTATTATAAATTTCTATTCTTGAAATATTGATTCAACTATTTTGAAGAATGACTATGATTTTCTATAAATACTGAACCAAGCTACCCACAAAATTTGTGGTATGAGTGCACAGGCTACGGCATTCCCCTATGCAATGTGCATTATGCAATTTATTATTTATGTATGTTACTCCTTATCCATCATTAATAATCTGAGTTGAGCTCAGTTGATTAGAGCATAGTGCTGATAATGCCAAGGTCACATATTTGATCCCCATATGGGCCATTAACTCGTTGGACTCGACAATCCTTATGGATCCCTTCCAACCCAGAATATTCTGTGATTCTGTGATCCTGTGATTCTCAAAGGAGATGTAACTCAGAGACTTAGACAAATGCGTGAATGGCTTAGGGTGAGGGTTAGGGTTAGGTTTACTTTCAAATTAACTGTGGAAAATTTATAAATAAATTGGCAATTACTACTGTCTGAGCTCTATGATGGTAACTACAGGACTTAATGAGAATTTGAGTGGTAGCCACCATCTTTGGTAAAATTGATAGCTAGGCCATGAGCTGAAGTATTCTGTTTTTCTGAAACCTGCCCACAGTGATACCTCAATTCTTCAATTTTCTTAGAGCCCACACATTTAACTCTGTGTGTGTGTGTGTGTGTGTGTGTGTGTGTGTTTCTATGTTCATTTCCTGTATGGGACACTGAGAACACCAGTTAATGTTTGATTTGTACAAACACTTTTTATATAGGTGTGTTTGGTTTTCCTGCTGATCTTAGCCAGCATACCTGACACTTGAGTAAAACCTTTGAACTCTCAAGTGTTATTTATTGGTGGAGTCACAAATCATGTTTACTCAGAATTAGCTCTAGCTTTAAGCTTATCAAAATTGGCTTTGTTTGACCTAATTTATTCTGTCCTTCCCCAAAAATAAAATAGCTGAACTTTCATTGGGAGGCCCCTGCCTCCTTTGACAGAGTCAACATAACCAGAAGCAAGCACTAACCAAAATAATCTTGAACTAGTCTAATACTTCTCCCCATCTTAGCATCTACATGTATCACGTTCATCAAGAAAGAAAACCTGATCAAAATCCTACAAGTCTTAAAAGTTCCTGCATTTTCCTGAATTCTTCAGATTCCGTTGAACCAAATTCTTACATTACCCATAACCCAACAGCAGACTTGACGTACATCCTTAGCAATCCCCTTTATCACCAGCCCAAACACTGAGTTAATTTCCCCTCCCAGAGTCATCTGCAGTCTGACTCGACGCATCTCTTCAACCCAGCTGTCATTTGACTCTTCAGCCCTCTTAAACCCTTGATTAGGGTCAAACTCTAACCCTAGTTTGATCAGAACCTGGAGTTTAATCTGCAGTTGTGACTAGCATCTCTGTCCCCTGCTACCTCTCTGGATCAGACCTTCCCATCTGAACCCCTAGCTGCAACTCCAGCCTTCACTGAAAGGACCCACATCCTATCCTGCCCTGGTACCTAGCAAGGAAAGAAGAAATTCAACAAGATCCTGCAGCATCCATGTGGAGAAAGGTTGGGGTTACTGTAGGAAAGAAGAATGTTTAGGTGTAAGAAGTTGGTGATTTTGGGCCCAAAATGCAGACATGATTAGAATTAGAGCTGAAATTCACCAGTAATTCTGAGACCCATGAGGAATATACATTCCTAGTCCCTGCAAGATGCACAATGTCAGGTGAGAGCTTCTGCTGTGAGGAATGGGTGAAGCATGGAAGATTTGGTAGGCTGCATCTAGCAGAGAATGTTTAATATTCAAGTTACTGTTTCAGAAGAAATGAGCTGAGCAGGGGTTTTGCTGATTGTTGAGATTTGCAAAGCCTAATACCAGGAGCGCCCAATTATCTTAACTGGATGCGGTGGTTGAACACCAGCTGGCAACTAAGTTCCACACAGCTGCTCACTCACATCCCCCTGGTGGGCTGGGGGAGGGAATTGGAAGAGTAAAAGTGATAAAATTCATAGGATGAGAAAAAAGTTTAATCAGTGAAGCAAAAGTTGTGTGCACAAGCAAAGTAAAACAAGGAATTCATTCACCACTCCCCATGGGTAGACAGGTGTCCAGCCAAATCCAAGAAACTCAGGCTCCATCACACTTAACAGTGATTTGGGAAGACAAACTCTCCAAACTCTCACTCTGAACATTCCCCTGCTTCCTTCAGGCTCTATATGCTGAGCATTTTGCCATACAGTATGGAATATTCCTTTGGATACACAGGGTCAGCTGTACCGGCTGTCTCCCCTCCCAACTCCTTGTGCACACCCAGCCTGCTCACTGGTGGGGTGTGAGGGGCAGAAAATGCCTTGACTCTGTGTAAGCACTGCTCAGCAACAGCTAAAATATCTCTGTGTTATCAACACTGTTTTCAGCACACTACTGTGGGGTAAGGGGCTGGTGACAGGGATGTGGGGTTGTATCTGATACAGATGCCCAGGATTATAAAGTGGAGGATCAATACTTGGAGTTGGAAATGGTTTTATATTATTTACTAGCCATGCAGGAACTGTTTTAGGTAGTATGTTGTATTGTAGGTTGCAGATCCTTGATTTTCAGCAATGGGTTTCTTTTTAAATGAGGCTGAATATGCTCCTTTCTCCAAGGGAGGCTGGGAAATCAGCTGAAGTCATGTAGAGACATGAGGCATGGCTACAGTGGTGAATTCTGGGTACGTGAGCTTGAAAGAAACTTGGATTACAGAGCACTAGGTGACGTGCCAGGATTTCAGCAGGGAGGCAACCTCTGTGGCAGGCGCCCAGGGAAACAGGCAGGCTGGTTCAAGCACAAGGCACTGCAGTGTGGGATCATAGCTGAAGTGCTCAGGGTGATATAATTAACTTGAAAGGGGGATGCAGCTGCATAAACTTCACATCCATACTTGCTCTAGAGAAAGAGCAAGCTCCTGTGGTTGAAGTGTGCTAAGAGGATCCCTTCTGAGTTTGGCGGCACAAAGAGTGCATGTAGAGGTCCAAGAAACAGCTTTTTCATATGTGAGGATGCTTGTTAACTCTTTTCCCATCAACCTGTATGTACTTCCATGCCCTGTGGAAAGATGCAAAAAAATTATAACGTTGATGATCATGAGGGTACTTGGCCAGTTTCTTTCCCTTTGTGACAGCCCACGGAGACCAAAGTCAGCCAGGCCGTGTGAGCCACCCTCTCTGGAGACCTGCAACTACAGCTGCTCCTCCTGGGTCAGCTGGCACAGTGTCAGGCTTACCACTGTTCTGCCAGAAATACACAAAGTGCAGCAGATACCCAACAGAGAGAGTAAAATTAGACTTGTCGAGGGTTTGACCCTGGCTAAATGCCAGGCACCTACGACGTTTGCTTTCTATGCTCTCTCCTGCTGCAGCTATGCAGAGGAGAGGGAAAATTAACACAAAACACTGGACTTATGAGTTGAGATAAGACTACTGATAAGGTGACGCACTAGATTCAGGGCAAAAGCAGGCGGTAAAACTTAAAGTTGCAAAAAAAAGTGATTTATTAGTCTAACAGAGTCGGAGGATAAATCAGAGGTAAAAATAAGCTCTCAAGACACCGTTTCTTCACTGACCCCCCTTCCCTCTTAAGGCACCGCTTCCCAGCTCACCCCCTCCCTCCTTTCTAACTAACCAACAACTCCCAGGCAGGGGCAGGGTGTGGGGTTTTTTCTTTAAGTCAGTCCATCACAATTCTTCTACTACAGACACTGTTTCTCTATTCGCCCCCTCCTTCCATTCAACCAGCAGATCCGGGTTGGGGCAAGATATGTGGCTTTTCTTAGTCAGTCCAACGCCACAATTCTTCTTCTACAAACACTGTTTTTCTGCTCACCCCTCTCCCTATTAAGGCCATTTCTCAGCTCACCCCCTCCCTCCTTCCTTCTAACCAAACAGCTCTGGGGTGGGGGCAGGGCATGGGGGTTTCCTTTGGTCAGGGTCAGTCCATCAGGGGAAAAGAATCCTCTACTTAGCCATGGGGTCCCTCCCACGAGAGACAGTCCTCTGCGAACTTCTTTGGCGTGGGTCCAATCTCACGAGCAGCCCCGCCCGATTGCTGCTGTCCGAGATTCTCTCCAGGCTGCAGATTTCCAAGCCGAGGCCAGGCTGTTTCCATCCCGGGAGCAAGGCCTTTCTCTCTCCTGCAAGGCTTTTGCAACTCTCAGTCTCTGGGACTCCCACTGGATCACAGCTTCCTGCAGGCATCACCTGCTCCTCTGGCGTGGGCACCTCCCCACGGGCTGTGGGGGTTTCTCTGCATCCCCTGGACTCCATGGGCTGCAGGGGGACCACCTGCTCCCCCATGGTCTTCACCACGGCTGGCAGAGGGTTTTCAGCTCCGGCGCCTGGAGCATCTCCTCCCCCACCTTCTCCACTGACCTTGGTGCCTCCATGTTGTTCTCCCTCACATATTTTTACCTCCTCCTCCTCCTTCCCTGGCTACAAAGAAGTGCGTGCTTACCCTGTTTTGATTTCTTCTTAAATATGTTTTCACAGAGGCGTAACTAACATCTCTAATTGGTCCAGGTTTGGCCAGCAGCATGTCCATCATCTTCAGAGCCATCAGAGATTGGCTCTGCTGGACATGATGGAGAAATTTCCAGAATCTTTACTCAGGACATGCAGGAGCCATCTTTGTACCCCACCCTATCCACTGGCAAAACTGGGCCAGGCAAAACTACCACAAGACTTTACCCTCATCTGGGGTAAAGTTCCGTATTACTGACTGCAGAAACGTGTGCCATCTGAGGATGGCGAAGGATCTTTTAAAGCACAGAGCAAAAGTGCAGTGGAGAAACAAGCAGAAATACAACTTTTAAACACTGGAATTTCAGAAAGTGAAGAAGTCCTGTCACAGGTAAGACAATGTTAGATCCAGACCAGGACTCCCAAAACTCGATTTCAGACCATTGTCTTGAATTGAATTACCCCATTCAGAGGTGTCGATAGGTTGTATTTCACCACTCAGAGAGACATGCTGGCAGTGCAAGAACGTGTTCAGACATAAAAATGCAAATCAACCCACCTCATTAAATTCTATGTAGGGGATACATACATACATGCTGTATGATACTTTTGTTTTTTTTCTTTTCTGTTGGGTTTTTTTTAACTAGCCATTTGCAGAGAACAAGACAAATTCTTCCATCTTTCTGACTGATACGAAAGCAGACAACGCATTAATTCTTTGCTCTGAGAAAGTGTAGCAGTGCTGTGGCCCACAAAACACCAGCTGCTGCTTACATTGGACTTCAATTCATTTGAATACCTTGCGTATTAGAAACTACTTAAAATTTTTCAGTATAATTTCTTTAAAAATTATTCATGAAAAGTGACAATTTCACAAATATCTTGTAACTTTTGGGGCATTTTTGCTCTTTTGACAGTAAGTGTCTCTGCTTACGAAGGACACTATGAAGAATATTTTTTTAAACAATTTTTCCTTCATTTTATCTTATCCAGAAAGTCCTTGTGTCCACACTAACAGTGAAAACCAAGAGAAGTTTGAGGGTTTTTTTCAGGAAAATTTATTTCCTGTAAACAATTTTTCCTTTTTTAACTAAGGTAAATACTGTATGAGATTCTGTGCAAGCCCATATAATGCACAGTAGGAGGTGGACATGCCAATACACTTGCTTCAGCAAGTAAAGGAGTTCTTTCTTCCCCTGCCCCTACTCCTCATAGACCAGAGTATAAATGCATTAATGAGTTTAAAGGCACTTTTACCTAAAGTGTCCGCAGGAGTTGCAGGAAAAAAAAAGACATGTTGAAATTTACAAGAGTTCAAAGTCAAACTTTTTTTTTGTGCAACCTAACCTAATCCCTTCACAAGTGTATTTGCCTTCAAAAACATGCACTATTTCCATTAGCACTCACACACAGACTGACATCTGTACTCGTGGATTTGCACATACAGAGAATGAACACAAACTATTTTTCAGGTCTGTGCCGGACACTTATATTGAATTATTGTCCTTAGATTTACTTGTAAATGTACCATTTCTATGCACATAGTCATACCAAGTGTTTCTCTAGATAAATATATTATGACAGAGATTCCCACAAAAGCCAAGGGCAGGAAGGTCTCCCGGGGTGCCTTTGAAGGTCTTCCCCACAGAAGTTTGTCTTCAAAGCTTTTGTGAGTTCAGACATTCCAAAGTTGCAGCTTATTCTTTTGAAGTTCTCCAGGAAGCTTTGTTGCTGTGTGGCCTTTGGACACTTCTGATATTTGTTTTCTTTTGACTAGTTCAGAAAAAAATAAACCAGGTGGTACCAGGAAACCAAAAAAATCTACTTAGCAGCGTTCACAAGAGGGTGCAGTTGCATTTTGTTAAGTCCCGAGCCAACCACAATTAATAAACTAATTGCAGCAACAGCTGCCAAGCTGCCTACAGAAATGACTAACGAAACAATTATAGAAAAAAAATCAAGAAAGGTGAACGATGAGAAAAATTATATTGAAACACACTGAATGTATTAATAAACAGCACTGTCAGGTGATGTTGAATAAAAAACCTGGCCTTTCAAACTTCTGTGGGATCTGTTTGTAATTTGGTTTTTTTTGAGCTAATGAAGAGCCACAAGAATTCCACAGGAAAGCCCCCAGCTATGAAATCCACTCTTTCATTTTAATTTGATTTCCCAGACATTCCCAGAAACATCATGAAGCAAATAGAGCATTTACTGATTTTACCAGGAAAAATCTGCAGTGACCCTGGGTCCTTCAATAGCTCACCCTCCATTCACTGCAGTGTGATGAAGCTCAGAGTTGTCAGTGGCCATTCTGCATATTGGACTAGCAAAGGTTGTTTATTTTACTGTACTTTTCATTATGAAAGCCCCTAACAGACCTGCCATTAGGATGAGCATCTCATTGTGGAAACTGCACACAGAAAGAACATAAAAAACAACACATTCCCGCAAGAACCAGGTGAAAGTTCACATGACTTAGCTGACCAAATGGTCCATGTGCCAACAGGCATGATGCCAACAGTCGTCTTCAAATGCCCATCAAGCTTTTGCTTGTTGCTTTGCTCCCCTTGCTTGTTGGTCCCTTAAGTCTGTTCTGCCCAAAGCTCTGCCATCCCCACCTCTAAAAGCCTTCTATCCCTATGGGACACTACAGCCTGGCACAACAGATAGGGCCCAAGTGTGGGTGAAATCTGAGAAGTGGTGATAGATATCCAGAGCGCTTGACACTGATGGATCTGCTGGTCACTTCCACTCTTAAACTTGGTGAATCACCTGTTCATTATACTCAGAAAAACATGTGATTAGCTTGGGTAATAGGGAATAACAGGCTCTGTCTCCTACCCACTGTTGACAAGACGAAGCTTGCCCTGATGCAGAAGCCAGAACAAAGTTTGTCACATTTAAAGCACAGGTTGCCTTGACAAATAAGCATTGAGACAGCCATCTGTTCTAGGAAGTGAGTAACTCATGGCAATTTTTACAAGGCTATAAAATGTCCTGACAGGTTATCTATCCATAACTACCTGTATCCTAAAAATTCAATAAGAGTATGGCAACTCTTATCTTTCCTGAAAGGACTTTGCTGTCATTAAAAAGAGGTTTGTGCCTGTTTTTAAAAAACAAATTTAGGAGTGTGCCATTAAATATTAAATAATGATGAATTTAACTACATGTTTTTAAAGCTAAAAGTATGTTCCTAAACAGACAAACTTTTGTTTGATGGACTTTTTAAAAAAAAAGCATTCATTTTTTTCAGAAATGCCCAATCCTAGCAAAAGAGTTGCAAAAACTCAAATGTGACTTTTCATGTCAAAGGCCCAAGCCTTCCACCACAGACACTTTCATATTTTCACACAGTTTTTGAGCAACACCATGAAACATCATATTTCAAATGTGTTGAAACACACCAAGTTATGCTACATGGATTTCATCAGGTTATGTTTGGTGCCTAGGAAATATACTTACCTTCAAATAAAATTCTTATTGCTACGTTGGAGCATTCATAATATTCTCCTGAGAGGACATTTTCAAATGCACTCGGTTTTGGCTTGACTACTTCCCTCTATTGCTGCTCCAGAATTTTCTGTTCACAGTTTTTAATAGAAAAGTGGTTTCTGCAATATTTTTTCCACAGGAAAAAGTTGGTTGTGCCAAAACAATGTAATGTTCCTTCGGGACAATAAAAAAGAATCCAAAATGTTTTGAACTGTCCAAGCAAATCTAAATGTTTTGCTTCAGGATGGCTTGGATGGCTTGTCATTACTCATCGTGAGTTCTTAATGGTTTAGGTCCCTCATTTTCCCCCATGATCTGGGGTTCCTGAATGGGTTGCATTTTCCATTAGGAACAATAGTGTCCCTTCTAGCAGTTATGATGATGCATCAAAGATGTCCCAAGCGTGCATTTTAAAACCAAAATACGTTGGAACTTTCTGTGTCTTGTTTTTCTTCCCAAATAGAAAACAAAAGCACAAATGTGGGACAATTTTGAACACACAGCCTGATTTTCAGTAGGCTCCATTTTGAAGGAAGGAGAAGTAGGATAAGGAAATTCTTTTGGAAAAATCCCTTTTTGCTTTGGAAAATCCCACTTTAACCAAAAGTGAAAGGAAAAATAAGCAGAAGAAAGTAGCATGTGAGCCATACTAATGTAATCCTTAATGTCATGTATTTTTCTTTAGCTGGTATTTTTCTTCTTTCATTTAGCTACATTTTTCTGCATATTATTAACTACCATTGCCCATTATAAGAATTGTAAATGTATCTTTTTATCCCATCATTTACAATTTATTCCATGAGAAATGAAATACCAACATGCAATGCTAATTGGCTACAATACACTGTTTAATGAAACGTACAAAAGAAAATAGTGAAATACGAGGTTACTTTTTTTTTAAAAAGCAAAAATTTTTACATTCCCTCCAAAGTTTTACAGTTATCTGAAACAACAGGATCAATTACTTGCATATTCAAAGAAGGGAAAGTGACTATTTTCCAGCTGCCTTTCTTAGAATAACTCAAAATTTGTATAAATATATGTTGGTAAAACCTCTCCTTTCTAAATAAATTTGTCATTTTTATAGCTTGCACTTCTGAATTCGTGCCAGGTACTTAGGACTTCTGAACATTTATAGCATTTATAGCAGTCTTTCTTTTGTTCTTTTGAAGAATATGAACAAAAAGGTTCTGGGCAGCTGTGATGTACCATCACCAGCCTCAGCACTCATGAAGGGGGGCTCAGGTTTGGTTCTGCTCTGCTCCTTTTTTCTCCTGAAAGCCAGATGCCCAAGAAGTACAGTGATAAATCAGGACAAATCAGGAGCCTGCAGAACAGAGAAGAGCAACTCAAAAGTAGTTTTCCTTCTTTATTCATTCCTGTATATTTTTTATTTTTAAGCAAGGGGTGGAGAAGGTCAGAGCTGCTAACATTTTCCCACAATCGTTGTTGCATGGTGGGAGGTCTGTTCCAGCTCTGTGTTCCTACCTAATTGCAAAGAAATGCTGGCTTAGCCTTTGAAGCCTTGGAACGGAGCATCTCCAACCTTGTTGGCTTGTAAGAGGAAATGCAGACAGAGTTTTTGGAGAATTCACCTTAGATCTTGTAAGCCTCTACAGGAGAAGTGAGACTGCGCAGAGGCTTACTTGCTGCCGGGTCAGGTGTGGATGGACTATTAACACCTCTTGTGAAAAGCATATCCCTGACACCTGCATGTGAGACTTGAGACATTTCAAATGGCTGTGTCAAGTTTGGAAGCAGAGGTGCTGCTCTACAACTTAGCTGGCAAAGTTGCTTCCTTCCAGCATGAGAAAGCAGCAGATTTTCACATTGCAAGTATCAGAGCAGTGAGGCAGGCAATTGCCAAGAACAATCTTTGCCCAGGAAAAGTGGAAGCTGTGTGGTTATAGGCAACTGAAAACTCACACACGGAGTTCTAACAAACATTGACAACAGGAAATTATACAAGCTCTGCTTATAATAAATCCAGGCTTCTTCCATCTCTTCATGTCTTTTTCAGATATTAAGAATCAAGCTTTCTACAAGTGCTGCCTCTTGAGTAGTTTTTACCTCAGCTGGCTCCATGACTCCCTCATTCAGCCCCAACAGAGATTCTCAGGGAAGAATGGAAGAGACTGTGGCTGCCTCACGGGAACAAAGCAGATAGTGATAAGGAAACCAAAGGGTACTTATCTGGAGTGGTGTGGGAACTGAAAAACATCCATGCAGAACCATGTAACAGTTAAACATCAGGAAACAGAGCCATCTAGTCTTTCCTATTCCCCAGCACCAGTTCTCTCTCCTCATCTATTAACGCAATCACATTGGATTTTCCTAAATTCTGAAATTTCAGAAAATTCAGACTGTTCTGGCTGTAGGTGGGATAAGAAGTCACTGGTCTCCCTATGTTATTACCTCTTTCCTCATTCCAGTGAGCATAACAATATATATATATACACATATACATACATTACATACATATACATGTACACACACATATATATATAAAATTCCCTAGGAAAAATGCATCAACATGTTCTTGGTTTATAGAAAACTATTAGGAGATGCAAACTAAGATCATGTTGGCAGAGCTGAAAAACTATAGGAAAAAACTACAGTTGTGGTTATGTCAGCAGATCTGAAGGGACCATAACCTCCACCTGAAGGAATGGTGATAAGAAAATTAAAGTCATGAGGAAAACAACAGAAATAGAGGGCATGCTGAGAAAACAAGCCCACATACCTGACAGAGATCCAATTTTCTCAAAACGGTGCACGACAGTTATGTCCACCTGTAATGGTGAGCACTGTGAGGGTTAACAGCCCCATCCTGATCAAAACTCCACTCTAAGGATTTGTTTGACATCACATATGGAGGGGATGATTTTTTTCCTGCAACTATTCCCAAAGTAATACATTTCGTCACATTCATCTCTAAATTAAGAAGGAAGGCTCTCTGGTCCTCAGGGTTGTGACCAACAATTATCATCAAAACATTAGGGCAGGAATAACAACCTGTCACAGAAACTTCAAAAGATCTGTTAAGCATTTAAGTTTAATAAAGGGCACTCACACAGGCCTGAGGAATTTGTTCATCGTTAGTCAGGGTGGTAGCTCAGAGGAAAGGACCATACAGAGTCTCAAGGAAGGTTTAACTACTGATGATAGAAAAATAAGATTTTTGTTTTTTTAAATTTTTAATTTTTAATTCTATTTCACTTGGCTTTGTTTTATGAAGTTGTGTATAAAAGCATCACAACAGCCTGCGTATTCAACAGTAAAAATTCAAGATGCCCTGGAAAAGAGGGTGTTTTGATGCAGAATCCCCTTCCAGTGTTCCCTAAACACCATATTAAGTTGGATTCTGCAGCTGCTAACATTATTAACCATCACTCCCACAGTAATGTCTTAGGTAGTCAGTACAAGAAAAACAAAATATATATAACCACTATGTACATGTGCAAGTCTCCCGAAGTCAGCAGAAATTGCTTCTTTATACTGGCAACCAAATGAGGTCAGAAGTATCTTAAAGGCTATGAATGACTCTAGCAGTGATGTCAAAACCAACCCCAGTTCAGGTCAGCTTTACTGCACAAACTTCTTTTCCTCCTACACTTTGTCCATTTCCATTCTGCCTAAGAGTACACGACCTGCTTTGTGAGGAGGAATGCATATATTCCAAATCTCTCAGAAGAGCACAGTAGCACAAGTAAATGTACTTTTTTTTCCAAAACATGTATGATTTCACAGGTTTCAGATTTTCCAAATATGAAATTTAAATGAAAAATAAAAAAAGAATGCGTGCAAGCTTCCCAATTAAATCATGCAAGAACCAAAGATAACAGGATGTGTAGTTGCTGCCAAAGCAGGGTTGAGTGTTAAGTGTTCATCATATATAGCACTGCCCTTGAAACAAAAGCATTAGTTATTTTAAGTAACCATAAGCAATACTCATGTGCAATTCAAAGGAGATCGGATATAAAGAGATAAAGATTAGAGTACAGCAATACGGCTTTCATTATACAATGTAATCCAGCGTGTCTGATGTAACTGGATGTGACACAAATGTAAATAGCAACAGGTTTGGGAATACAGGGTTTTCCAAGTCTAACACCCTTTCAAGCATAACTTTTAGAAAGTTCAAAAACAATCCTTGAAACAATGTTTTTCAAAAAGAACCCTCCACATACTTGCTAGAAGTATAATATGCATAAGTAATTAGACATGTTATGCAAGATCAAACAGAAGTGATATTTGAGAAAGAATGGAATATTTAATCCTGCAAATAGATGCAGGCACCAAACACAAAAATCCTGTCCATTTGGAGATGCAGATGCATTTTAAGGCAAAATGGGACATATTCAGAATTTTGAAGTTTAACATGAGGCTTAAATAGGATACTTGCTTCAGAATAGGAAACAATTACAGACCCACCACACAGTGACTTAGCACTCCATTTCCTTACTGAACTACTATACTGGTATGTAATTTGCATTATATCCAAGGAAGATGTCTCACTTTTAAACATCAATGATTTTATTAATAGCTTCTGGAATATTAAATAGAAATTAACATGACAAAAACTACCCACTTATTCAACTAATGCTTAGAATATTCAGATTCAAAAGCAATATATTCGAGATTAAAAAGAAATACCTATGTTTTGCTAACCACCCTGTTCTTATAATATTGATCCAAGCACTTAAAAGTAAGAAAGTGACTAATTCCAAGATGAACCGCATTTTTGCAATATGATCATACAGTACAATGAGCAATGGGAACTTTGCACATGAATTTTAGGAGGTGCTGCTATAAAATACCATTGTTTTCCACAATTTTAAAGACCAATTGGATGAGGCCTTGACTACTTCAGTCATTTCTCAAAAGGAGGGAATTAATTTAGGTCCAGCAAAACTTGAAGAAATTGTTCGTTCATGAAACACCCTAGTGTTTTTCTACTTATTTCAAATTGTTAGAAAGCAATCCCACCGACTGTTTTCAAGAATGTCTCAATGTTTCCAGGTTACTACCATGTGTACCATAGATTAACTTTCGGCATGTAATATTAAAACTCTTCAGAGAATCAATCTGGCCACCTCCTTCAATATCTCAGGATTCAAGTCCTGTATTCCCCAATTACAAACCACTGAACCCACACCAGTGCTTGAAATATCTTAGTCTGCCTTTTTCCATCTCTAGTCCTCTGTTCCTCCTTCTTTCTTTCTGCTCTTACACCTGTATTCCCCCATATCACCCTAAAAATACTTTATTTGGCATAATATGTACTTGATCTTACCATACATTTTTGAGTTTTTTTTAAGTTACTCTAACACATTAAGGATTGTATAAATATAAATGATCACTTACTTTAGAAAGTAATTCAAATATATGAGAATTTTCAAAGATAGTACATGGAGAATGCCTTCCTAAATGTGAGCTACTTGCACAAATCTTCAAGATTAAGTTAATGCCAACTAACCACGCAACACAGATGAGGAGTTAGTGAATGCTGTGCCTGTCTGAAGGGCTATTTGGGAAACTGTATCCAGGAAATGGTAGCAATGAACCCCTGCATCAGTAGCTTCTTACACTGTATTCCAGCCATGCTAAAGCATGCGAGGGCAGCTCCTCCCTCCTCCTTCCTGAGCAAGATCAAAAATACTAATTTAAAGCAAAAGAGTGAAAGGGAGGAGAGATTCCTAGAAGCAGGCACTGGCCCTGCCTGACTAGCAGCTTGTGCTAGTTTCAGCTGATGTCTCCTGAATGAATATGAAGCAGTGTCAGTCCACCTGCACTGCAACACATTTGAGAGCCCACTCAGGAACAGCAGTGGTAAGGGAGCTTTACCCAGGTAACATATGGCAGAGAGGTTGCAGGCTGCCTGGAAATTACACCCTGAGTCCCACACTGTGCAGGATTAATCAGGCTGAACCACCAACAGTTTGATCATTTTAAGTCACCTGTTCAACATTTCCTCATAAAAGAGACACTCTGAGGAACACTCAGACTATCAGTGACAAGTGCACGACAATTTAAGAAGCAGCCAATTTTTCCACTGCAATGAAAGCATGTCTAGCCTCCAAGACTCCCAACTCAAACCCTCATCTATTCTTTCACGCCCATATGGTGTGAGTCTGTGCTTGCTGTCAGCTATGGGACTGGTCAGATCGTCTTCTCCCCAACTGCTCTGCTATTTTAATCACACTGTGCTTGAAATTAAGCGTGACAGTCTCTCCACTACCAACCGAGTCAATCACTGGTGCAGCCCCAGTACTATCTGTGGCAGCCAATAGCACACGTACACGTAAGACACAAAGTAGAGGACACGGCTAATAGCTCAGCCTTTCAGAAACCCACCAAATCATTCCTTACATTGGTCTTTAGGAGAGAAAGCAACAGGAGAGGTGTGATGAACTGAGAATCCAGCAAACCTTTTGGTGCCACACAGGCATCGCCAGGTGCCATGAGAAAGGACTACGTAATCCCATCCATCAACACCGAACCTGAAACCCAGAAGTCAAGTTACAGTGACAGCTGGCAAGAGCCAGTATGTCTCTAACTATGAAGCTTTAGCCCAATGCTGCAAAATTTCTTCAGTGAGTCATTTCGAAACATAAGGAAGATGGTAACACAACAAGGTCTCATGTTTTTCAGATATGCAAGTTTTACCATTGTGCTGTAAAATTAACCATTCAGCAATGCTTGCCTGTGTATACAAAAACCCACAAATGATACCGGAGTTCAAACCTTGCTCTCACTCAAGACTACCATAAGCCCAGTTGGTGTCGTGAAGCCACGGCAGACCTACAGCTTCAACCAGTCTGCAAACTGTTAAGTAATTGATTGCCCAGATCAATTTGCAAAACTCACTGTTGCTTTCTAAATTAAAAATCAATTCTGTATAATGTGAGTTAATGTGTGTGTGTCCTGACTGGACAGGAAATGATAAACTCCACCACTCTTAACAAAGTTACACGAGAACAATTTATGGTATCGAGTATCCAAATCTAAAACACGTTTGGTTTTTTGTATTTTGTTAACTGCTTAAGTGTATCTATGGTCCTCTAAAAGCAAATATATGTATTTTGCTTTATCTGAAATTCAAAAACACAAATGGCTTTACCTTGCAGAACACCCTGCAAAACAAATTGGACATCCTGTCTCAATTCTTTTTTTTAAGACTAAACTATATTAGGTTATCATTAGTGATCAATACGATTACCATTTTATAATCAGCCTTCAAAGAAAATAAAGAGGGGAGAGATGTAAATTTGTCTACTAGAGAGCTGAAAACAATAAAAGACAATGCTGAATGAGAACTGCCGATTTGCCCATGTAAACTTCAGTAACTCTGGCTCTTTAGGTTGATTTTTTTTCTGTTCTTTCACTTCTTCCTGCAGTCTGCAGTTCTGAAGGCTAGATGCATTCGAACCACCTTTTTCCATGAAGCCCACCTAGACACAAATCTGATCTTTTATTTCTTAAAATACGAAACGCTGACTTATGGAATCGCGATGAGTGGGAAAACCCATAACATAAAATTTCCCGGAGGTACTGATGCGTAATTTACAGGTTCATTCTTTGTTCGCTCGGTGTTTGGGCGACAGGTCTGTTCGCGGTGCCGCCCTGGGCATTCCCGAGCTGCGGGCGCTGCTCCCCGCCGGCCGCTGCAGCACCCGCACTGCCGGGGGGCCGTTTCGCTTCTGTTTGACCCACGAGAAATTAAATGTACCGAGCCTAAGCCGTGGCCCACCTGAAGATGCCTAGGCGAGGAGTTTTGAAAGTTATTTTTGTTCGCCTTTCGCGCACCACGCCGAAGGGCTCCGCTGCCGGAATCTTTCAGGTTCAGCTTCTCTGCCAAGAGAGGCTCACCGAGCTCACCCGCCCGGCACGGCGGCAGGAGCAGCTCCCCCGGATCTCCCCCGACCAGGGTCCCCGCGACTCATGGCCGGGAGTAGGCGGCCGCCCTCGGGCGAGTCGCGGGGCAGGGCAAGCCCCGCTCCCTCCCCGCCGCCCCCGCGCCGCCCCGCACGCCTCCACCATGTTGTCTCGGTGCGCAGCGACACGGAGGAGGGACCGCCGCCGCCAGCCCGGCTCCGCGGGGGCCGCCCAGCTCCTCCCCGCGGCCTCCGGCTCGGGCGTGGAGGCGCTACCCCGGCCGGGAGGCGCGGCGATCCCGGGCCGGAGCGCATGGAGGGAAGCACGGTGCGGAGGAGGGGCCGCGGTGCCCGCCGGAGATCCCGGCCGTAGGGGCGGGGAGTCTCCTCCTCCTCCTCCTCCCGCAGCGAGGCTCCAGCTCCCCGCACGCACCGGAGCACTCGGCTCCCTCCTCCTCGTCCCTCCTCCCTTCCCCTCCTCCCCGCTTCCCTCCCCGGGTCGCCGCGGCTCCGGGAGGAGCGGGGGGGCCCCCGCTTCCTTCCCTCCCCCCCTCCTTCTCCCACCCGCCACGCCGAGGAGAGGCAGGTGAGGCCCCGGCCGCGTCCCCGCTCCGCCGCCCCACGGGAGCTGCGGCTGCGATGGCGGCGGCGATGGAGGCGCTAGGCCCCGACCGCCCGCCCCCGGCCTCGCCCCGCCGCCGCGCCCCGGGGGAGGGGGGCGTCCCGCACCCCCGGCCCCTTCTCTTCTGCAGAAACTTTCTCGGCAACTTTCTCCCGGGCCCGAGCCCCTGCCCGCGGGGCCGAGGGGTCGGGCGGGCGGGAGGCGGGCTGGGCTGGGCGGGCGGTGTAGGGCGGGCTGTGGGGAGTAAGTTTGTGGGGGGAGACCCCCGTGACCCGCCTTGGCCCGGTTCCCCCCGCGGCCCCTTCCCGCCGGGCTGCCGCGGCCGCGGGCGCTGCGGGGCGGCTGCTCGTCCCCCGGCGGTGGCGGCGTTCACCGCCCGGGCTGGTGCTCGCCGTGAGCCGCTCCCGGCGCGGGGCCGGGGGATGTGAAAGGGCGAAATTCAGGATTCGCCTGTAGCTTGGCCTGCGTGGATTTATTTTCTGTTAATTTTTTTTCCCCTCCCCTCTCCCCCCCCCCCGCCCCCCCGTTCTGGTTTGTATCCCTTTATCGAGCCTGGGACACGACTGCTTTACATTTCTGAGTCATTAATTTATATGTTCAATCATCACACTTCATCAAGCCTCCTTGTCTTCCCTACAGTTTAACAAAAATGTGTTGGACATACCAGGCCCCTGTTCCTGTGGAGTCTGTAACTTTCTGCTCTGTGTGAACCCACAGGCTTGAAGTGCATGAAGTTGTGTGCTCGTCCCTCAGGCCAAGGGCTAGTGTGGCTTCCTCTCCAATAGTCAATATTACAAATATGTGGAGTTTATTATATGGTTATTTATTGTATTAATAATTAGGGTTCTAGGTGTCTTCTGTGCATGTGGGTATGGTCCACTTTGCACTGGGAAAACTAGGACAGAAACATTTCCAAAGTTCATGTTGTTAAGAAGGTGTATTGAGATGTACCTGCTGGATTTAACCCTAGGCAGAGGCCGGTCATTAGTTAAGAATTAGATGTTTGCGTTTACTTAAAGTGGCAGAATGTTCCAAAACCAGTTTTAAAACTTGGAGTGTGTTGACAGAGAAAGTGTATTGGTTTTTACTTAAAATTCATATACAGTTGAATGATATTTTAGGCAAATCTTGCAAGTGAAATTGATCTTTAGTCAACGGAGCCAAATATGAAAGTTTACTTCAGAGTCTTTTTCTTGCATTTTTGGAAGGTAAGACCTTGAAGAGGGATAAAATTGCCTTGTCAGTTACATTTCCAGTATCTCTCTTGGTAGGTAGTATAGTTCAGCCATAACTGAACTGTTATGGCTGTTTTTGTAGGCTTCATAGAAGTAATAACCATTCCTTTCCAAACAGCAAAACCTTGCGCTTCCTTCTCGTTTCTGATGTGCGCCTGTAAATTTAGCTATCGGAGGTTCCTGTTGAGCATAGGCATAGAGTGGAGACTATGTGTGTGTTTTGCCTCAGCCAGGGTGTTGTGGTTAATTTTGGGACAAGGTAGCATCTGTGATGGGGACAGAGACAGCAGCATGACCACTGTGCTTGTGCTGAATTTCAAAGAAAAAGATCCAGTGATACCAGGTGTGACAGTAGTTAGTAGCAGCAATTGCCAGTAATTAATTATTCCACGTGCTTTGTTAGCTTTATTTCCTTAGCAGGTGCAGCTCAAATAGAGCTATAATCTCTGTATGCTTTCAGTCCCTCTACTAAGTCTTCTGGCTCTTAGCCAATTTCAAATAAATTTGGCAGCGCAGGTCTCCCAGGTGAGCAGTTTCTACAATATTTGTGAAAGTAAGGAAGCCAGGTAGAACTGAGCTCTTAACCTGCACACCAGAGAGTTCACAGCAACACTTACCTCAGGCTGGAAATTGATGCAGGAAATGGGGCCTCCCTGGTTTTGTTGCTTGCAGAGCTACTGGTCCAGTTTTCAATAGTTATTTAATACCTGGACACCAGTACCATTCCATCTGGAATGAGAGTAGTGAGCCCAAGGCACCTTTAATTGATATTTTCTATTATAAAGAGAGATTTTCCAGGAAATATTTGTTACTCAACAACAGGCTGCAAAACAAATGAATGGAATTGAAAGTATACTTAAATTGCTGCATTATTTTTAAATAGCTAAAAAAATACCTAATACATCTTTGGTGTGCTGCATACTGTGTAATGGAATTACTGAAAAACTTCACAATTTAGGGGGTTTTATCAATACTCATGGCAATAGAGCGGAGAACTATGCTTCTGCACTAAAGGAATGCTCTTTATTTTGAGCTTTGCACCTCTGCAGCTCCTGAAGAATGAAATGATCCCTCCATTCGGTCTGATAAATCATGGCCATCACGTGACAGCGATGCAAAAGTCTGTGGTGTGGCACATGTCAGATTATGTGGTCAAAGTTTACTTTATGAACAAACTGGCTGCATGGTTGTTACTTTTCCATATGCGCTGCCTGTGGACAAAAGCTGTATATTTTCAACAGATACTTCTTTGTGTTCAAAACGCTAGTTAAAAGAAATACGTTCTTTCATCCATATTCCCTACTTGCATCCAACTGTTTTGCCACATACTTTGATCACAGTTTGAGTAAGATACCTTGATGTTAATTTAAAAATATGTGTCAGTACTAACACAAAAACGACTTTAGGAATGTGTCCTTATTCTGCTGTGTCACATCAAGCAGCCTTTTTCAGGTAGGACACCTTCTGTGCGTACGTATGCAGCCTGTGGTTTCTGTGAAGTCCTCCTGAAAGGTTTCAGGCTTCCAGTACTGAAAGTCCTGTGCCTGTTGATGGAACAGATTGATCTGTGAGGGAGAACTGCAGTTTCTCTAACTCCTGTCACAGAATGGGTTAGTTTTTGTCTTGGAGGAACCACCTCCAACCACAAGGAGATAACTCAGTCTCAGGATTTATTTAATTTCTGTTCTCCTTGAGAGTGCCAGTAGGAGGCTGTTTTATAGTGATGGGTTTTATGATGTGGCAACTACTAATTTTTATAATTTTTTTAAATACGAACTGCTTTATGGTTGCCATATGGGAACTTCTTTCAATCACTACAGTCCCTGGCTGCATTCGCACCAATGATAAGAGCTTTAGGGTTCCAGATTGTATCATCAATTGACAGGTTTCGAAGGTAAACCTGGACAACTTCCCATGTGTATGCTGAATTTAGGAGGGCGAAAGTCAAATTGAAAGGTGCCGTTAACTAATTATAGGAAAAGTTTAATTTTAGGTTATAAGAGGTTGTTCTTACAGTCTTTTCCACCTGTGGGGGTCTATCCTTGACGGTGCTGTTGTATCAAAACAGAAACTGGCACCAAAGTGAGTTATTGAAATGAGTGGGACTGCACCCTTAGGTAAAGTTAACATGCATGGCTGATTGCAGGATCAGAGATCAAGATGATAGTAACGTTAATGCTAGAAATTGAGTAAGTAAACACTATTATTTATGCATGAGTTTTGTTCCCTTTAAACATATATTCTTTGAAAATATAAAGGATAGCTGGAAATAGGATGGGAAATGCACTCTTGTCATTTTGGGTAGCCACTGCTCAGAGCACTGGATCTGATGTTGTGTCCCGTAAGTCAGTGGACCAAAGCCATGCACAGTTGACATCAAGCCCTCGAGCTGGACTTTTAACTAGCCCTGGCTTGTGTCTGAGCCCCACAGCTCAGTGGGATTCTGCTGCAGAGATCATCACTAACTGTGTTTAAGGCTGTGTTGACTGTTGTGGCCAAGACTGGGGTTTTGTTTCGATTTTTCTTGACTGTAGTATTCGGTAATGTTACAGGGTATGGTTGGAGAATGCCAAGGAAGTAAAACCTCAGACTGGAGTAATTTGTATTTTAGCTTCTTGAGTACTCTTAGTTGTTGTGTAGGAAATTGGATAACTTTTTTTGCTAATCTGGCTGTGTTTTATCTTTGTATTTTTGGAAGGCAAATGCTTTTATAGTGGTGTAATATGAGACTCTAATAAGTATCAATATTGACTGCACCTATATTTTAAATGTTTACATGAATTTTGAATTCTCATGGTGCTAATGAGCATCAAGTAATTTGTCTTTTGAGTTGTCACTTCAGGGAGACGAAAAACTTCTGTGGCTTAAGATGTTTCTGTTAATGTTTCTGTGGCTTTCTTCACACCAGAAGTCTGGAGAAGTCGGGGAAAAAGAAATGATTTTTCGGAAGTGTTGAACCCTTTTAATTCAAATTTTAGGATTAGCTAGACCAGGCTTACAACAATGAATAACTTTATTTACTTCCATTGACAGGGAAGTTGAGTGAACACACCCACATAAGTAAATCTTTGTAGATCAGGGCCTTTAACTTTGTTTTGGAGAAACTTTCAGGAGAATTTTGTGGCATTAATCAGAGACTTAAACTCAGTCTTCATATTGGAAAAGTTTGATTTAGTGGGGTTAATTTCCTTTGCACGCACCCAAAGCACTTTCTAATATTGCAAAACTGAGGCAGTAATAGTGTTTTATTCACAGTGTGAATTATGGAGTATAAATGCAGTCATGTCTCAGTTATGCTTCCCAGGATAAATTGTCCTGTAGCAAAGAAGGGTTGGAGTGGAGGATGGTGTTCATGTTCCAAATGTTTGCCCATAGTTCAGGCAAATGTTTTGATGGTGCATGCAAACTTCAATTTCAGGAATAAAATAAAGTGTCTGGGCTAAAGGTTTTGAAATTTCCAACCCTACCTGATGGCCTCACAGTTGTAAGAAAAAGCAGTGCTCATGCGAGATATTTAAAGAGTAATTAGAGGGTGCTACGGATCTCTTGTGTATTGCAATGGTAGCATTATAACTGCTTTGGCAGTCAACCAGGAAAGGGAGACTTAAAACAAATTAATAGTGAACAATCCCATTTTAATAAGTTATTTTGAGTATGGTTAGATAACAACATTAATGTTTATGCTTAAAATGTGACAAAGAAAAAACAGGTCTCAGTTGTTATGTGTATCTTGCTTTTCAGGAACATTTTATTGGAAACAAAAATCATGACTGACACTTGTAACCACAGAAAAGTAGAAGATAAGCCCTCCAAAGTCCTTCTCTTTCTTTACATACTCTTCCTGTTTCGGGTTGATTTTTACCAGCTCAGCTTGTTTAACATAAATATTTTGCCAGTAATAGTACCCCAAAGTCTGCTAAAAGACTGCACCAAGGCTAGCATAGCCACAGGCTTTCCTAGTTCTTAGGCTCCCTTCCTGAGCATCCAGTATTGCCCAGCATTTCAGATGGTGAACCTCTGGTCTGATTCAGAGGTGTTTGGGCATGATGGACTTCTGATCTGATTCATAAAAACTGGTCTTTCAATAGGCTTAACTTAACATGTACCTCACAGATAAACGCTTTTAAGGTTTTGGCCAAAGTATGCTCCACTGAGAAATGAATGTAGAATTAATATCTAGAAAATATTGTTCTTTTCCAAGTGCACATTTATCTGAAACTAGCAGTTTTTTGCCAAACTTACGAAATAAAATATTATCAAAGCTGAGGTTGAGGAAGGAAATTCGAAAATAAATACAAAAGTTCTGTATTTGTTTGTAAAGTGTTTAAAACAAATCACCAAGATTAGTCATGCATTTTTTAGTTCTCTTGTATCTCCTTTCTTCGCCTTGATTTTGATCTGTTTCTCTGGAGGTCTGCAGTTTGACATTAAAACCTGACCTTAGGTATTCCCAAACTGAGGTCTTTCAGAAGCATATTAACAGAAAAATATGTAGTGCTTCAGTTAGAAGTTGAACGCAATTAGTCTGTGAGAAACACAGAATTAAGTGTGACATGCAGGTCTAAAATTTATGAAAAACTGTGGTCTCCAGACATCTTCAAAATTACAGAACTGCACCAAACCTAGTAGCAAAGTTCACATTTTAAAAATCTGTAAAGACACCGCATTTATAATTGTGTGAGTACTAAGCAAGGGTGAGATGAAATGCGAGGAAAGCTCACGGTTATAAAAGCAAGTGGTTTGTGTCCTTCTTCCTGTACCTTCTTGAGCTGAAAACAGAACATGCCAGCAGAACATTTTGCGACTTCCGGTGTTTTGTCAATACCTAGTGTTTAGTATTTGTGACTAGCCCTGATTGCGGTAGTTCAGTTGAAATACTACACATTTCCTTAGAGCTGTGAACTTGTAGTGATGCTCTGATGAAGCTGCAAACATACTTAATAATGCGTTTTATGTACTTATAGGTAATTTCTCCTAATAGAAAGTCCTGAAATACTTCAGTGACAGGTGAAGCTGAAAATACGGATTTTTGTTTTCTTTTTCCTAATGCAAATTTGTGCAAGGCTTAAATAAGTTCCGCAAGGCAAAGACCATTCTGTGCTTTGTGTGATGACTAGCCCACGTGAGTTGTGTATCATTCTTACAAGAAGGCTGTCCCTTACTGTGTGGAGATGGAAGACTTGTGTTTTTCTTGATTGACTGGGGTTTTTTATCCGAAATCTGAACAGTGCTTCTCATTGAGGCACATGTTCCTTAAAGCCTACTAAAAGAGTAGTTGTTATAAATCAGACTGGAAGTCCATCTAGGCCAATATCTGTTATCTTGATTTCTTTTTTTTTTTTCATTCACTCACTTCATTCAGGATGAATTCTTAATGTCTCAAATAAAAGTTCTTGGAAGTTTAGTTAGAGGGAAATTTTCAGAATAGATTCTTTGAGCAACAGATGGCACTTCTGATTCTGCCTGTTCTAAATAAAAGGTATTCAGGTTTTCTTCCAGCAGTAATATCTTAAAATGTAAGTGTGCTCTCTGGCTTCTGAGATGTGTGATATGTGGGGTTTTTGCCAAAGTATGCTCTTTTTGTTTTGTTTTTTTGGGATTCCCCTGCCATATATTTTAGGATAGAAGTTGCATTAATAGGATGACAAAGTCCTAAAACCAAAGAGAGGGATAGGTTTGTTTAGGTGATACTGATGTTAAATATTTGTTTAAAGGATGATTAAATGTTATAATAGTATTGGCCAGATCAGTTCATCCATACCTATCTGAAAAACATTCATTGGGGAAAGAGAGAGAGTGTATTAGTATCACTGCAGACAGCCATGTTTAATTCTGTTTTCATAGTAAAGTTAAATATTCTATTCAGGAACACTTACAGCATAGGTCAAAATACTATTCTTTTTGAAAACAATTACCCATGAAGAAAAGAGAACTGAAAACAAGGATAATACCTGAGATGTTACTACTAGTCAGTTAGGAAAATTTTCTTGAGTAACATTTGTTTTCTCAAGCCTGAGAAGCAGCCATTGTGTTAACATACTGTAGTTGGTGGGGAAAAAAAGGTTATATGTTTTTGTTTGGTGGGGTTTTAGGGGTTTTTTTTTGGTTTTTTGTTGTGGTGGGGTTCTAAGTGAGTGAGCAAGATGCAAGTACAAAATACTCAACTTCAGAACACATAAAAATTAGATGCTAACTGTATATGGCTTTAGAGGCTAAGATGCAATAGTAATATGGGTACTTTTTTTTTTCTTTGGAATACAATTCTGTACTGTATTTTAAGTACAGTTATACACTTAAAACATAATGCAGAAATCATAGTGATTGAGGCTATTTAAAGTGAAAAGCTTTCAAAATATCTTGCTGAATAATTGCACATTATGTAATTTGCTAAAGATATCAATCTTCTTTTTCATTTTCGGAAATATTTCTTAGCTTGTACACTGTAGAAACCGTAGAACTGATTGATTCAGGCTATCATGATATACGTAAAATGAGACAAGTGTTAGTTTATAGATGAAAAATTATTTCCCTGGAAACGTTTGACTTGTTCATGCATAGTAGGTGTATTTAAATATCCTGGAATTCATTTGCATTGGTTATTAAATCTAGGGCTCTTTGATTACCTCCCCTTCCCTTTCACTTAGGTCTGACATACCATCAGAATACTATTTAAATCTGGTGCATACATGGTGAAATCATAGCCAAGTTAATACAATGTGACTTACATTAACGAGCATGACACCTTGATTTTATATGGTTATTTTAAATTACTATTTTACCTCAGATTTAAACTTGGGCTTCTTCATTCTTTTCCTGAAGAAAGAGATGGAGCCATACTAGTCAGTAAAATATATTGACTCTAAGTACATATTAGGTTTACACTAATCCTGTTAGCTTTTTGCCAGGGGCATGGATTTTCTGTGAGTATATTTAATGTAATAATAAAGTGTCTTAATAATTCTTTTACGTTATATATATAATTATTTAAACAATGAAAGTGCAATTTCTATGCAAGACCTTTTCTTCCTAGTTTGTGTTCAGTGGCATGTGAATGAAAGTTCTGATTGAAATTCATATAAATAACCAGTGTTACATTTTAAAGTACAAGTTAACATGTTGCTTCTTAGATAAGTTATAGAAGGCAATAATTTTAGTGCAAACCACTTTTTGTTTTAAATCTGATAGATTTATTTACAAAAGGGAATGTTAGCTTTAGTTTGTGAATAATTTTTGGTCACCACAACCTCTAAGGCATTAGAATGGATAGATCTCATACTTCCAAGTTCTTGTTTTCTTTGAAAATAGAAACAAAAAAATCTCTACTCTGTCATTTAACCTTGTCTTCCCTAAACGTTTTTAAGATTTTAGTGAACCAGTATCTAAATAACATGGGGGGGGGGGGCAGGGGGAGTATTCTTTACACTTGCGACAGCTTATGTTACTTTAGATATTTGGGTATTCAAATTCTGATTTCAGGTGGTTATGAATGCACTCTGCCAGTTTGGTGGTTTAAATTTGTTTAAAGTTTTGGTGGCTAACAATGTCGTTTGAATTTTTTTTTTTTTTAATTTAGTATAGGTTATCCTAAAAGTAAATCTGTGTCTTAATAGAAATTAAATTTTTTTTAAAAATACTTCTTTCTCCACTTTAAATATTAAAAAAAATGCTATCAGAAGGGTACCTTACTATTAAAACTATATATGACATGGTTAGTCAGCATATTGCTTAATTTGGCTTTGTAGGTCTGTTGTACTCTATTTTTGCTGTTATACCAATAGGTAGAAGTAAATATTGTTTACTGCATTATGTGTAGTACACTGTAGCCAGGTAACCAAGTAAATTATGTGATGGAATCAAATCATATTTAGGCCAACACAGTAACCTGCAAAAGCCAATGGACTGACCACAGCCTGAGGTGTTTATGAGAAAACCCTGATTGCTCTGATGGAAAATTGAAAAGTTTGCAAGTGTTACTGCTGCAGGATTTCTACAGCTTGGAAACCATGCCATTAAAATGTTGCTTCTCTTAAAGTATTTCCTAGATTTGATGGATTTTACTTTTCCCTCGAGTTCCCCTGAAACTGAAACCCAAAGCAGATGCAAGATAGTAGTTTTGCAGTCAGAATATCTGAATGGGATCATTCTCTTTAAAAACATTGTCATGTAAAATAACTTCTCACATGCTCTAAACTGAAATGGAAATTAGACTTTTTTCCTTTTTTAAAGGTTTGTTTGGCTTTTTTTTTTTTTTTTTTTTTTTTTTTTTGCTAATTAGGAACTGGAAAATCTGAACCCATTTTTATTCACAGATATTTTAGTATTGCTATTCTAGGATGTGATCCTTTTTCACACTGAAGTCAAGTGCAAAATTCCCCTTGACTTCAGGGAGAGCTGGATTAGCTTTACACAAAAGGACCAAATTGTCCTCTGGGATAAGTGGAGGCAACTCTATTGAAGTAGACTTCATTAGAGTATAAAATGAAGACAAAAAAAGTGTTGCCTGCCTTAACAGGCAGTGAAATTGGATCTGTTAGCTCAAACAGCAAGGTTAATTTAGCAGATGAATCAAAGATTTTTTTCCCTTTTTCAGTTAGACAGTACAGTTATATTAGTTCAATGCATTGAACAGTGAATAGCATGTGTCACTTAAGCTTGACAACAAATATTTTATAGAAACTGGAATCTCTTTATGAACTCTTTTGTCTGTGTGGTGTAAGAATTATAATGAGAAAACAAACACTTGGTAAACTGTTGGCAAACTTTTGAGCGTTTTATCCGTAAGTAGATGAAAGGAATCTGTTTAAATTGCTGTTTAAATCTAGTAGGCTTTATATGACAAGTTGTGTGGGGTTTGAGGAGTGGTGTTTGTATTTTCAGCCTCAGGCTGGCATCCTGAGTGGTTTTATGTAGTCTTGCTGAGGTGAGAAAAGGGTAATTCATTTACACCAAAAATTGGACTGGATTTTATCCCATGTATTTTCTCATGGTGTCTGGAGTAGTTCCATTGAGTTCCACAGTAGACAGTAGTGCCTTTGGCATCTTTCACTAATGCTTTACACAGAGCTATCTGTATTGTGTACACGAATAGTGAAGAAATAATATTTGGCAAATGAACTCAAATGTAGTGATTACTTATGTAACACTCTGCTATACTTCTTGTAAAATGTATAATTTACACTCTTGCATATCAAGTTTTTCTTCCAGTGCTTCTGTTATCTGTTGGAATCATGAATTAATTCAACTGTCTGTGTGATTATTTTGACCTAAGCACTTTCTGTGTGGCTTTCTTGTACGTTCTCTTTGAAATTTCACAAGAGGAAGGGAGATGGGAATATTGTAATCTCCTTAGAATAATTTGAGAATGAGCCCTTAAATGCTGCCCTGCATTTCTTTATTAACATTTTAGAGGTGAAATAAAATCCCTTCCCTAGGAAGCTTCACAGAGCTCTTATATGCTCTGTGTAGCATATATAGCTCTGGTAGAAAATCCTCCACAAATAACTTGCTGCAATATTTAGCTGGTGTTAAGGGGTTAAGTAGTAAACTGAAATTCTCTGAAACATTTGAGATGCTAAATTTACAAAACAAGACATGAGAACTGTTTTAAAATTAGTCATAGTTAGGAAGCTTATTGAAGCACCGGCATCTTCCTGGACACATCCTGTACTTTTGTGTCTTCAGCCTGCTTCATCTATTCACGGTCCTAACTGCTTTTTGGTTTTTAGAAACTCTTGCTGCAACTTCTTTGTGACTAAGGCACATTGTCAATCAGCCCCGTCCTCCCCATGCCAGCCAACTGCCCCCTTAATGCAGCAATTCACTTGGATGAATAGTGCTCATACTTTAAGGAGACAATTGCCTACCAGAGAGAGTGCCAAGTTGATTTAACTTTGTATGGGTGTGAAAGAGTTTTTAAATGAGTGCTGTCAACTAGCATTGGCCCAGAGCATCAGCTGCTTGAATATTGGTATAATCTGATTGGGATTATGTCAAAATTTGTTTAAAATATTTTAGTCACTCACTGGGCTGCAGAGAGCATTAGTACCCCAGAAGTGGTTGTCAGACAATTGTCTGTGGTCTATAGCGGACGTGTCCTGGCTAAATGTACAACACGGCTTTTAAAATGGACTCCTTTTTGGCAGTACATCGCTAAATTGGTGAAAGAATACAGGATTCGTGTTGTAATCTGCTCTTCCAGTTCCATTTAATGCCACAGCGTGTGTTTGAAACACTTGGATGTATAATACAGTGTAAAACCACAACTGTAGCCTGTCATTAGTGTAGTGCTTACAGAGCTGAGCTACCAGTTAGCCAGGCCAGCTACTGGATTATCCATTACCTGGAATTATTTAAAAGTGGACAGAATTTATGAAAATTGCATCACTTTTTTGCTGGCCAAAATTTTTTGATGCATGTTTAGTTTTAGTGGAAGTGCTTACTTTCTAGGTACACCTTCTCTTGAGTGCAGAGGGTTTAGGGCTGTGCTTTCTTTTCATCCCTGATAGTGTAAGGATGGACCTTTTCTAAACATAGTTTGGGGCCTGATAAGGAAGAGCGAATGTGAAAAAGAAAAAAAATGTGGAGAAGATGCTCCCTGAAATTCCTGATGTTTCTGTTTCAGGGAGGCCAGGAAATCTGAGAAAAGAAGCTATTTCTGTCAAGAGCCTGACAAAATATGGGTATTATCCTAAATGTGTAGAAAGGATGCTGTTAACAAAATACTCAGTTTAAATGAGAGAAAATTTCTTACAGGCATGGTGGTAAGTAGTGAGTATATTTGGGGGCAGGGAGGAGGGTGTTTTCCTTGCTTCTCTGAGGTCATTAGGCTATTACAGCTGCAACAACATTGCTACTAGCTTACATACATTTGTGGAGGAGAAAAGAAGCATTGTTATTTCTGTGCCTGGCTGGAATAAGTAGTTTGTTAAGCAGTGCTGCTATGAGTGAGATTGTTAGTTGTTTTAGGGACATCTCCATTAGTGGATGTGCAGCTATTAGTACATTGTAGACATCAAAAGGAAAAAAACCAAATCAAAAGTTTCGATTGGAGAAGATGAAGAATAGGAGCTGGAATAGCTTTCAAATATGAAAGACAAGAAGTTGATTTGGATCTGTCAGCATAGCATGGAGAAGAAATCATGTTTAACCACCTTATGTGATGAGATGACTGGCTGGGTAGACAAGAGCAGAGCAGTGAACATTGTTTGTCTTGACTTCAGTGAGGCTTTCAGCACAGTCTCCTGTAGCATCCTTACAAACAAATGGATGAAGTGCATGCCAGGTAAGTGGACAGTGAAAGCATCTGGAAACTGTCTGACCTGGCGGGCTCAAAGGATTGGCTTCAGTGGCAGAACGTCACAAGTGGCTCAAAAGCTTGTGGCCAGTCACTGGTGGTGTACTCCAGGGCTCAGTACCAGAGCCAGTCCTGTTTAGCACCTTCATTACTGATCTGGGGGTCACACAGAGGTGCACCCTCAGTAAACTTGCAGGAGGAGCTGATAGACCAAAGAGGGCTATGCTGACATCCAGAGGGACATTGAGAGGGGAATTGTCTGATGGGAACTTCCAGAAGTTCAGTAAAGAGAAATTTCTGTGATCCTGTGGAGGAGCAACTCCAGGCTTCAGTACTGAAAAGAACGTGCAGAAAGGACCTAGGGGTCCTGGTGGGAAAGACATATATGAGCCATCAATGTGCACTTGCAGCAAAGACAGCCAGAAGTGTTCTGGATGCATTAGGAAAAGTTAACAGCAGATCAAGGTCCAGCAGATCCTTTCCCCCCTACTCAGCACTGTTAAGGCCACACCTGCAAGGAGTGCTGTGTGCTTCTGGGCTCCCCAGTACAAGAGAGACATGGACATACTGGAGAGAGTCCAACAAAAGGGCCACTACGATGACTAAGGGTCTGGAGAATTTCTCTCATGAGGAGAAGCTGAGAAAGCTGGGATTGCTCAGCCTGGAGAAGGGAATGCTCAGGGATATGTGTAAATAACCTAATGGGGTGGAATAGAGGACAGAGCCAGGCTGCTCTCAGTAGTGTCCACTTATAGGATGAAGCACAAATTGTAATACAGGAAGCTCCATTTAAACATCAGAAAAAAAAGAGGGTTTTTTGTGGTAAGGGTGATAGATTGCTGGAACAGGTGGTCCAAAAAATGTGGAGTCTCCATCCTTGGCAATAACTCAAAACCCAGCTGGACACAGCCCTGAGCAACTTGCTGTCATTGACATGCTTTGAGCAGGGGGGTTGGGGTAGGCATCCTCCAGATGTCCCTTCCAGTTTCAGCTGTTCTGGGATTTTCATTAAATGATTTAAGGTGGCCAAACCAAGAAGTGTGGCAGTTGAAACGAAACAAAATACAGGTGTTGAAAGGCAGAATATTTTTGTTTGTTTTCGCAGACAAGTTTGTTTGTTTGTTCCTCCCAGCTTTCTTATGACAGCTTGGGAAGAGGGGAGGGAACTATTTGCAACTGCATTGTTCTCTTGGGTGTCTTAGCTTTCTGCTATTAATACCAAGGCTGTGTATGGCTTTATTGTCAGCTGTGTCCTCTCACTCCTGCAGCAGCAGGAGTGAGGTTACTGTTAACTTTCCTGCTGCCCGGAAGACTGAGCAGCACCAGAGGCTTTCAAGACGAGGAAATGTTTTCATCTCATGTTTGGAAAGGTGTTTTTTCAACATCTGTAATTAGGGTAATTTTTTTTCTTCTTAATGCTATAAAAACGTAAGATGTGAACACTGTGCTTCCTCCAGTGGTCTTTTTACCAATCTTGATAAAGTGGTTTGTTTTTTTTTAATGTTCTCCCTACATTTGGCCTAAACATACTGAATTGATGAATCCGTGCTTCTCTTCTGTTGGTATTAGAACTACAAGCTTAGACTGATGCAAAATTCAGAGGTGAAAAAGGAGGTGAAACAGTTGTGTATGGATTTAAACACATTGTTATGTTTAACCTTAGCATCCTGCCAGTAGAAATACAGTCACAATGAACCTAGCATTTGAGCTTGCACCACAGAAAAGCACTTGATCAGTTTGTAAGACTAATTTTCAACTCTTTGTTTTTGGACTTGTTAAAAGAGATGAAAGTCGGCACGTGTTGAAGAAAAATTGTGTGAATTTAAACCTGAAACTTAGATGGCACTTAGAAACTTTGTATTATAAAACTGCAACTTCACACAATTGGTGAGGCTAAAAATACTTCTGTACATTGTTTTAGTTCATATCTCAAGTTGCCTGCTTGTTGGTTGTAATCTCCACAGAAGTTCTCAATTCCAGAAAGATGTTAAAAGTTTTACTTCTCTTTGAATGCTGTCTCATTTGCAAATGAATAACTGTGTCTTCACAAGCTCATTTGTGTTTTCTGGTAATTAGGACAGCTATTACATAGTTGAATGGCTACTGCTGCACAGGAGCATATATTTATGGAACTATTATTTACAGACTGGGAAGATAAGAGAGGCTTTTTGATGCAATTAAATGTTTGTAGCATTACTGTTACAGTAAATCTTTATCATGTACTGGTCTTCCTAAAGATAATACTTAAACTTTCTGTGGAAAAAATGAAGACCACTTCCATGTCTTTAGAGAGGCCTGCTTTGCACTTAGAAGTACAGTTTTCCAAACAGCAAGCAAGCAGGGAACATTGTACAGTAGACAGTAAGCAACAAATACACCAACTAGCTAAGATATAAATTCATGTGTGTATGATCTATAGTGTCCTAATCTGCATGTGACACTATTTTAAAAAAAGGCTTCAGGACAGATCTGGGGAACTACAGATTACTAAGCCTGACATCTGTTCCAAGTAAATCAGTCAAAATAATAGTAATGAAAAAAATGTGGATAAACATGATGTATTGAGGAAGAGTTAAGAGCCTGCTATGAACAGATGCAAACTTGCTGGAGGTTTGTTGAAGGCAAGTACATGAATAAGTAAGATCTGACAGAAGCAGTTTCCTTGGATGTCCAAAAAACATTTGACAAGGACCCCCACCAAAGAATTTTGAAGAAACCAAGCAGCAGGATAGGGGGAAAAGGATTTTACGTGGTTAAATTAATGACTAAAATGTAAGAGGAAGAGTCGGACTAAATGGTGTAGAAAGGGGCTCCAGGTAACAATTCTCCAGGGTTATGTTAAGGGAGCATGTTCAAGTTAATAAGGTGTATAGAAGAAAAGTGAGCTCACAGACTTCACTGATGAGCAGCAGATGCAAAGGCAGACCCTAGCATTACACAGGGACTTGACATGGCTCAGCAACCAGATGTTAAAATGGCAGATGAAATTTCTTGTAAATTGCTTCATGTGTTCTGTTTGGAAGAGGGGAGGAACAAGCTTGCCTTCTCATCTAAAAAGATGAGCTGAGAGCTGACTTGCCACTAGAAATGCTTAGGAAAGAAAGAGAGAATAATGATTACAACTTTTAAGAAATTTAATCATCTTACGCAGTTTTGCCCTGCTTACCCCTATCCCTGTCATCACCACAAGAACGTAGGTGAAGTTTCGAGGAAGAGAAAATCTGAAATATGGAACAATATCTGTAAGAGGAGCAGCATGAATTTGTTAAGGTAGAAAAGGTGACCAAAAAGTGGTGTGACAGAATCCTGTTAAGTGTTCAGCAACCAATGGGACAAAAATAGGGGGTGTTTATTCACTGTCTTTTTTTAGTGCACACACACTAAGAGGTATCTAATGAAAATAGCAGCTGATGAATTGAAAACAGACAAAAGGAGGTGGTTCCCAACAGAACATGTAATTAAGCTATAGAATTTCTTGCCTCAGGAATTTAAGGAGTCTAAACATTACATCAGTGTAGAGGGAAACTGCTGTTTCGTGGAAGAATCATCAAATACCTACCTATTCTTATTCAGGAAATCCTGCTTCTGCAAACTGTTGGGGGATCAAGGAATATTCTAGGGAAGCATTGCTATGTATTTATTGTATTTCTTACATGCTTCACTCTTGACTGCTGTTAGTGAGAGATATTTGAATGGGCACGGTTCTCTCGATCTTGCTCAGTACAGCCATGGCTTTGTTTCTAAGCCTGTCCCTTTTTTTTTTTTTTTTTCATTTCTCTGTTACTAGTTTTCCAGAATCCTTTCTAGCAGTAGCACTTAAACTTTGGCCTGCACTGGGGTGCTAAGATATTTAAGGGGTGTTTTAGGGCCTATGGTTGCATATTCTTTTCTTTGTGAGATCTTGTGCGTGCCACCAAAAATATAAAATCTCCAAAATATAAAATCCAATCCTGTTCAGAGCAGGGATAGGACTGCAGGTACGTGTCATTCAATGGCTTAATTTCATAAGACTTTATCCTCTTACTGGTGCATAGTACATTTTGGTCATGTAATGGATGTTCTAAGGAAGAGGTGGTTTTTGAGTGTGTATAAGTCGAATAAATGCATGGCCTGGGCTGACTGTAGGCAGATTATTTCTGCGCTCCCTTCTGACTCCCTTGTGGTGATTTTGTATTGCACTTCCTCCTCCAGACATGCTTATTGATAAAAATACACTTCTCTGTGTCTCTAATGACTATTGAAATAATCAAGAGACCTCTCTACTTGTAAATTAAGAAGTAATATTGTGTTGGACAGCAATATTCCATTTGAGAATCTTCACACTATTTGAAAAAAGAGACTGCTGTTTAATATAGCTGCCCTGTTCCTTTTTAGGAGGTGGCAGCTCTGAAAATAACAGGTTTTAACCGTTTGGTTCAATCATAATAGATTATTTTGATTTAGTAGTGTACTGTGTCACTGATTATTGAATCCTTAGTCTCTGCCTTCTTTAGAAACATTTTTGAAATTTAGGCTGAGTTTAAGGAATTAATAGAGATTGTAAAATATTTTCATCCAGTTGCGCATCATTTTATGAAGATATGGACTTCTCCATAGCTTTCCTTATGTGGTTACATTATTTTAAAATAATTAATTCATATTCAACAGATGTCAAGATTTGTACAAAGATATCAGAAGCGTGTGTGGTTTTATTTGAAAGGTGTGTTTGTTTTTCTATGAACAGAGATCTTTCTGTTGTGCAGGGGGAAAATAGTGAGTGCTAATACTTACATACAGCCTAATCCCAGTTGCTAATTTGTGGTAGTGCTGCTTCTCACCCTGTTGAAAGACAACTTTTCTAGCCTGATTATTTGAGTCAGTGGAAGAAGATGACCATTAGGCATGCCATGCCACTTAAACTTGGGCATTAGCTGTCAGGAGGCAGGTTGGTGAATGCCAGCTTTGGCTGCCTATATATGAGCTGGTTCTGTAGGCTCCCTTTATAGTCAGTGGAGAGAAATAAGCACTTTCACTGCATGATTCATCTCACCCCCAGATGGATGTCTAAATTTGGAAGATGAATTCCACCTGAAGTCCATTACCGAATATAAATGTCATTAGTTTAAACTAGGGAATTATTTTAAAAGGACACTAGCTTGACTGGCACAGCAATTGAGTAGAAGTCTTTTGTTTTCTTCCATTAATTGCATTTCAGAGATTTAAAATCAGCACTCTGTAGCCTATTTCATAGTTTGTGTTGTGTGGAGATGCACTGCCTTTACAGCAGGTTTGAAACTTAACAAATAGGATATATTCACATTGCTTAATTTCTGAGTAACTCTGCAAGGCTATCTGGCTCTTCCTGACAACCACTTCGATTGCTGGGGTGAGGGGATGACAACAGGGTTATGTGCCCTGCTCTTCTCATTATGCTAGTCCCTGATGTCGCAAAGATATCTTTCTGCTCTAAACTTTTTGTTAAATGTTAGGATTTGTTAAAACAAAAAATTCGGTGTCCTTAAAATCACTGTTCCTCTATAGGAGCCTATGTGTTTCCAATGGTTATACACAAAGTCTCTGTGAGGTGATACCGCCTTCAAATTTTCAGGTACAAAAGGTAGGCAGTGCAGATACCTTTTTTTGTTTCTGTTTGTCTGGAACAGACACTTGGAATGACTGGTATCCTTTTAAAGTACTTCTCATGCTGTGCCATGCTCACACACACACAACCCCCCCCCCCCTCTTTTTTCCTGTTTATAGGTCTTTATTCCTGTCACTGGCAGTCTCCTATTTTTTCCTTTTTTTTTTTTTTTTTTTTTCCCTTTTGGGAACTCTGCTTTTTGTGTCACGATTTGTGGCAAATTTTTCCTCATGATTACACTGATCAAGTCCTGCCATCAGATTCTATCCTAATACTTTAATCAAAACCAAGATATTGTTACAATCCCATTGCTATTGTACCACTTCTATTTTTCTATACCGTTTATTATACTTATGTTCAGTTATATATCAAGGACGGTAGAGTTCTGTCAAGTTTGCTGGGTTTGTTTGGGGTTTCTTTTGCATTGAAATGAATATTTTTTAGTTCCTACATCAGCCTGAGCATTCTAGAAAAGTAGTTTGTGATTACAGGATAACTCACAAAAACATTTGAGGTTACGTGTATAATAGAAAACTGTATCATTTGAACATTTTACTCCACCAGGTATAACCATGGTGGGGAGAGGAGCGCCTCACTAGGAGCTTATGAGAAATCACTGGTTGGAAACGGAACTGAAGGGTTATTGGGGTTCCTAACTGGGAGAACTGGATGTTGTACAGATACTGTATGGGCTCCTTACTAGTACTGACAAGGATATAAAGAAGTTCTGAGTTCTCTTAACAAAAATAGCAAAAGTCAGAAGTAATAGCTATGACAAGCTATGAGGGCAGGTAGAAGACATCACCAGCCCTTAGCACTAGCAGTGAATTTATCAAATAGAAATTGCCAGGCACTTTCAGGAAAAAATATCTCCCCTCAAAGAGGGGACGTAAAAAACCTGATTAGTCTGTACCAGTTGGGAGTGGCTGAATAATTCTCCCCATTCCTAGCCTGGCAGTTTAATGCTGGGTCTTGTATGAGCAGAAAATGCAAACCTGTCAGTTTGTGTGATAAGGAGCAATTGCTGAGCTCTCCATTTGATGTCGAATAGGACTTTGCTTGGGGACAATATCCCTTCTTCTTGTTCCAGTACTTGGTAGAAATATGAAGTGCTACCTACTGCTTCCTTGTAGACAGTTCCAAAGGAGTTACTCCCTTCTGTGTATTTCTCCTGTATATTTGGGGTTTAGTGCTGTATTGTGAAGATCTTACCTTAGGCCAGTCACCAATGGACTGAGCCATTCCTTTGGTGGCTGCAGGTACAGGTGTTTTCCTCTAATTCTGCTCAGGCTCAGAGTGATCACTCTTAGTAGTACTCTTTGTGAACAGCAGTAGATTCTGGTGAGCAGTCCACAGATCACTCCAAACAGCAGAACCTGTTTTTCAGCAGATTTATTTTGTGTTTAGTCCAAAAGACAGTGTTCAAAAATATGCAATATTGATTCTTAAAGCTAACCTGTGGAATGATAGTATTGCATTGCTTCCTACTGGAAAAATGACATTTAGAAGTATTAAGTTTATAAAGCTGGTAAGGACTTAAGGAATTTTGGAAGTTTAGGAGCTTAGCAAAGAAATCCCATTTCTGCTGGATAGGGATGACATGTATCTTTCTCTCAGATGCAGCTTCCTATTTGAAGTTAATGAGAAGCGAGAAATTCAAGTTTTTACATATCCCTGCACCATCAGTATAAGAAGAACCAAAACACTGAAACGAGTAAGAAAACTACATAAAAGGAGTTCAAATATGTCTTCCCCACCTTACAGGAGAGACATGGAACAAGACTTCTTCCTTTTCCGTGTTTTATCACCACATGATAAAATAGCATTATTTTAAATGCTTGTATGTTTTATTTTGTTTTCATTAAATACTTGGGTTTGTTGAAATTTTCAGTCAGAGACTGTCAAATCTGCAGCAAGGTGGTTTTTATTTAGGCAGTTTTAATCATGCTGCTTATTTTTTAAGATTAGCAGTTTTGTCATTGAAATATTTCTATCAGGCAACATTGGTTCTTTTTGAATAGTGTAAATTTGTTGTTTCCTTCATTAATTGTCTGAAATCTTGACTGAAATCCTTCTGACCTGTGACCAAAATTTAAAACACTCGTGCAGGTTACTGAGGTGTAAGTTGTTAGACGTGCAATCTTCTGCTAAATCCCTAACATCTTCCCTCCACCCTTCAATTTAACATTTAATTGAAATGGAAATTGTCCTTCCTTCTGGCAATACTTCTGGAGTTGAAAGAATATGGCTGAAAGCCCTGCTTACTGGTTAGGAACAAGAAAATGTGTTACTAAACAGCAGTTTCTTAGCCTGAAGAGAGTCCTTAAACATACATTGTGTACTCCTGAAAACATACCAGAGTGATTGAGATCACAAAATGGCCAAGGCTTTTACTTACCTATTTAGAAGAGCGTTGCCTAAACTGGTCTAAAACTGAAGGGGGTCTTTGTGCTGTGGTGTACCCTTTTGGAAGTTAACAAAATTTACTACATGAAATGTGTCAAAGCTATTTTCTGTTGCTCTTTGATTTTTAGTGCTCTGTTTCTCTTTTAAAGGTAACTTACAGCCCTCTAGTTGTTGTTCCAGCATCTCTTCACTCTCTTTTACTCACCCTTCTCTCATCTATTACTGTCTTATTTGGTATCCTGTACCGTGGCTAAAATTTACCAAATTTATCTGCTGTGTTCACTTCGCTCATGTTTAGGGAGTAGTGACTGATGATGTGTTGTACATGTTGCTGGCTAGTTCATGGTTGGAACATGCTAAATGAGAGGGAAGGCCCATTGACTAATACGGAAAACCTTTTAAAAAGAGAAACAGAAAACTGATGTAATCTCTAAAATATCCTTAGAAGATGTTTGAAGACTTCAACATTTTTTTTAGCTGTATGTTAATAAAGCTCCCCATCACAGGAAATACTAAGATGGTTTCCCTTTGTTTCACTCCATCAAATAAGAACACCCTCAGGAAAAGTTTGTCTTTGACATTTTTTGCAGAAATGCTCTTTTGAACTGTGTTTAAAGCCCTTGCAGTGGTTTTAAGTGGTAGAATAAAAATCAGCAGAAGGTGAGTCGAAACAAAAGGGAACACAGAATGGGAAACAAACACTATGTGGTTTCACATTGCCATCATTGCAGGCTTGGTACACTTGGTACAAGTCACTAATTGCTAGTCTGGAGTTGGAAAGGGTTGAATATTTTGATTCCTTAAACAAATGAAACAACATAAATGTAAGGGAAGGTAGTACCCTAATTTTAGAAAGCAAAGCATGATTTTTTTTTTTTTTTCAGTAGCAAGTTTGTGAAATCACTAGTGAAAGGCCCGCATTTGGAACAAAACTTTTCTATTGGAGACAGAGGATACACCTTCTTTGCAGGAGCCAACCTTTGTCTAGGAAAAGTGACTGTAACCTACAAATAAGCCAGTCCTGCTTACAGGACAGAAAGAATGTGAGTGCTTTCCTGTGGTGGTGTGCTTGCTGAGGTGCAGCAGAAATTTCACCATCCTGCAGAAGCAGATGAACTTGGAAGGTAGAACTGCTGCGTGGCTGAGATCCATGCACGTTGCAAAACACAGTGCCAGGTGCTTGCAGGGCAGATGAACAGGGCAATGGGGTATTGGAGATAATTGTAAGAAACCCGGAATGGAGTAACGGTGAGACTCTTACTATGTCCTGTTGTCTCTGCTTTCAGATGAGTGATAGACTTCTGAATTTTTTTTTTCCAAATTTTTCTCGCAGCTCCAGGATTGGAGTTATCTGGATTAACTGAGAGTCATGCCTGTTTAATTCAGAAAAATTATTATTGTACTTTTAGCAGGGAGGATATGTGCCATGCTGCAGGATGTGGAAATTTCTGTTCAAGTGCAGTACTGAAAAAGACCTGAGAATCATAAGGCTGCTGTCAAAATAAATACTAAAGATCTCAAGTGGGCCCAGGGAACATCATGATTTTCCACAAGGTCAAGTGCGAGGTTCTGCTCCTGGAGCAGGCAAATCCCCAGTAGCAATACGGACTGGAGGAGGAATTAATTGAGAGCAGCCCTGCAAAGAAGAACATAGATATTGGTGAATGAAAAATTGGACATGCGATGACCGTATCCTGGGCAGCATCAAAAGAAATGTGGCCAGCATGTCTCAGGGGAGGTGATTCTGCCACTCTGCTCTGCTCTGGTGAGACCCTACCTGGAGTGCTGCATCAGCTCTGGGGCCCCGAACATAAGAACAGTGTAGAAGTGTTGGAGCAGGCCCAGAGGAGACCACGAAGATGATCAGAGGGCTGGGGGACCTCTCCTGTAAGGACAGGCTGAGAGAGTTCAGATTGTTCAGTCTGGAGAAGAAATGGCTCCCAGAAAAGTTACTGTGGACTTTCATTATATAAATGGAGCATGTAAGAATCACGGAGAGACACTTCTATTAGGGCTTGTAGTGACAGCTCAAGGGGTGTAGCAGTTTTAAACTGAAAGACCGTACCTTGATATCAGATACAAGGAAGAAGTATTTCACCATGAGGGTGGTGAGACACTGTGACAAGTGGCTCAGAGTTGTTGTGGATGCCCAATCCCTGGAAGTGTTCATGGCCAGGTTGCATGGGGCCCTGCACAGCCTGAAAGATATCCCTGCTCCAGGTCGTGTAGGCCAGAACTAGATGATCCTTGAAGATCCTTTCCAATCTAAAACATTCTGTGATGAAAGAAGGATTAAGGAATATCCCCTACCTTGAACGCCTTGTCTCTTCCTAGTGATCACTCTTAATGGAAGGTGCTGAATAAACTGAGGGATCTTGGAGAAAATGAGGTGGTTGAGTGACTGAAGAGCCACTTGATAGACTGGAGTCTAGTGGGACTGCATGAGTCTTGTCAAAGGGAAGACTTAAGAAAGCTGTGATGTTTCTTATACAGGAAACAGGAACAGGGTAGTGGTAAGGCTCCAAGGCAAAGCTGCTTTCTTGATGTTGGCATTCAATTCAGATGGGATGTGAGGCATGTGCTTTTGGTGGTTACTGTGTTCAAAATTCAGGACTTGTCCAAACTGTGGGTGAACTTTCCATAAGTCACTTTGAATGAGTTTGAACATGTGTGTACATTCAAGACCATAAAAGGAAAAATTAATTTAGGGCAGCCCTATGGCCTCTATTGTGCAAGATGCCTGACAAGCTAATTAAGATAATTTCCCCTGGTCTTCTTGCCTACGAACAATATTATATATGTCAGTAGAGAAACAATACAACAGCACTAATGATAGCTATTAGGGTAATAATTCTTGTTTAGTTAAAAGATCGTCCAGCTCTTTCCTTTTCATAAGGGTGTTATTTAGCAGATGCCAGCTTTTTTTTTAAACTTTGAATTACTTTACAATTTAATTGTACTTTTCACTTTTTTAAGTACAAAGGAAAAACGCAAGCTATTGATTCATGAAGAACAATGTACATGTGTGTTTGTAATTGTTTATACATACGTTTCACTTCTTGTTTTAATCCAAAGGTTGATATTTTCCAGCTGTCTTCTTGAAATCCTGTTGTTCAGCAAAGAGCTAATTGTTGAAGGAGGTCTGGCTATATGGTCCTTAAATAAATGAGCTGCAACATTTTGTCAGTAATTGGACTTAAATACTTTAATTACTGATTTTTCTTAACATGGTAATCATGTCAATTATATTAGGCTAAAATAGCATTGAGAATAAAGGAGAATTTACTTTCAGCTTAGGGCGATGTTTCACAGAGAGTAGATGGGAAATTCACGTATGCAAAACAGGAATGTGCAAGTGTAAAGTAACTGTTATCAAACAGCAAATAAATAATGTCTTAAGTTCCATGAGATTCCCTATCAGTGACCCTGCGCTATAATTTGGGTGGAAATAACAGTCATTTATTATAGGGTTTTTCATTGATTCATCTCTTAAGTTCCTGCAACTGTTCCTTTGCTTTATATTTCTAAGTTGACTAATGAAGTTGCAAGAGGATTCTTGCTGATATTGAATTCCTCTGTCATCTTAAAATATGCCCAGCTGAGAAGATGGAAATGATTCATAAGAATTTCAGTATCTCTGATTTTCTGGGAGCTTGGAAATGTTGTAGCCCATTTTTCATATGTAATTCATAGTTGAACATTGAAAGAAATTGCTTCCTAAATTATCTTTCCAGAACAAAAATGCTGCAGTTTGTTCTTTTACCATGTAAGTTTTACATTGCTTTTTTTTGTAAGGCAAATGTCCCTTGGGAAGGTGTTTTGTATGCTTCGTGCTGTGAAACCCAGAAAGCAATGTTTGTTTACTTCAGTAAACAAAATTTAAAAGTGGCTTTTAAAATAACTTTTAGATACTTTTTAAACTTTTAATATACTTAAATAGAATGGCTGAAAACGGAATATATGAAAATTGTCATATATTCAGGCAATATATTCAATACCAGGCACGGTTTTTGTTGTTTTCCAAATAGAATTCAATGAAAACAAAATACTTCTCTTTAGAAATTGATTCCTACATCCTGTCTGAAATATCCTAGATATCTTTGACAAGGTGTGGCATGCCTTAGTATTTGAAATACTCTTTTGGCCAGACTTCTTAAATGTATCAGACTTCTAGCGTTTAAGATACTTGTAATTATTTACAAATTAACAAAAATAGCCATTACACTACAAAAAAAGCCCAGCAGAATTGTCCTTTTCTGCATTTATTTATTGACTATGTACTTAAATGTTCAAGACAATGGAGCAGCAGTAATATTGTCTAGACAATATATTGGTTGTTTTGTCTGTGGTGTCATCTGTTGTCAGAGAAAATGTCTTTGTGTGGTTAGGGCTTGAAATTGTATGGCTAGACATTGCAACTCTAAATTTTTTAAATGGTCTCATGTATATGTATTATATATTTCGTCACATAAAACTGCTTTTGCAATTCTGATATTTTAGTTAATCTTTCCCTTGTGATCTTGGCTGCTGGAATAAAGAAAATTGAATCCATCAGTGTTGTATATTTTGCATTGTGTGCTTTAGGTTTGTCGGCAGGTTTTTTGTTGAATGTACAAAAGCACAATTTTTCACCCTTTATGAAAGTGAACAATATGTTGACTTCCTTCAAAATTCAGAATGCATCCTGAAAACAAATTATATAGAATCTCTATTTAGCAGTTGGTACGGGTTTTAAAAAATAACTATTTCAATTTGACGTATTTTCTCTGCTCTGCTTTGGAAGTTAGAATCAGCTCCCTCTGGATGTCAGTCAGGTACCCCAGCTAGGCTCTGTGCCTGCTACAGGTGGGTTTGGGGTGTTAGGTATATTTTTGTTTGCTTGGGGTTTTTTCCCACTCAGCAGCTTCAGTCTTTTGTGCTTTCTTTGTCTTGCACACAAGGTAGGCAGCTTCAGCTGAAGTGGAGATTGCGCATGTGAACCAGCTGGAAGATGAGGTTGATGGTGGAGTGTGCTTTTTCAGATACTTAAACAGTTTGGATGAGGAAGCCTTGTACTGGTGTATCAGACTAAAAGCCAAGCCACTGCAGTTGCACTCGCAAGACCTTAGTCCTGGTCTTGGCTGTGATACTCACACCGTGTGGATTTTCCTAAGCCTTGTCTAGATCAGAAGGTTTGTGGTGTTTAAATCAGTGTCATTATAGTAATAAGTACTTTTATTTTCTTGGATAAGATTATTCTGGCTTAGACTAGTAAGCATAAAACAATTCAAGTGAAGACAAACTGGAATGCAAATCCTGTGCAGATGTTGCATCAACATAAGTACGTTTATTTAAATTCATTAGCTGTTGGAGTATTCTTCAGGTAGCTGAGTCCTTAGTCTTTATCTGACTGGACTTTCTGAGCTATAGATGGGTGGAGGTCAGAGCAGTCTGCTCTCATCCTGCTTATTTCATCTTCCAAGGCATCTCCTGGTTAGAGGCAAAGGCCACTACTGAAGACAAAATAGTGAACTAAGTGTTCTTTGACTCGAAGTGTATTTAAAATTACCATAAGCTTGCTTTCTTCCACCTCTAATCTTTCTTGGCCCCTTTCTCATCTGATTGGAAAAGCCACCTTTTCTTGCATATCACATCTGGTCAAAGTGATATGCAAGAAACCTACTACCCTAGATAGAGTAGGTGAAACTCTGACTATAAATGAGCACAAATTTATGACTGTGTTTTGCAGAGCCAGCTACATATCATCCGTGACATGGTCATTGTGTCCATTATGCTCCTGGAGCCTTTGCCTGTCTTTAAACTGAAAGACACTTTAAAGGTACACAAATCTGTACCTCTACAGATTCAGCTGTCCAGGTACAGAGTGTGTGGGAGAAGATCCTACATGTTTGGCCCAGATGAAGAATGTAACTGAGAGGGAAAACAGTATTCACATCTCTCTGAACTTGGCCTCACTAGTAATCCTTAAGTCCCCTTTTGTTGTTAGAACTTTTCATTGCCATAGTCAATTTTTCCTTCAACTTTGTAATCCAATGGGACCTTGCCGTTGGATTGCTAGGGCCTGTTGTGCATTGGTATGAGGGTTATGCCACCTGCAGGGGCGGTTTCATCTCCCTGTTACTTCCAGCTAGGACAGCAGGTGTTTCTTCAGGAGAGAAGCCTTTGCCTGGGACAATCTGGAGAACTGTAAATCCTCAGACTCCTGCATAGATACAAAGTTCAAAGTCTGGTACATCTGAGCAAGTCTCCCATGTCCAAGCCATTCCGACCTCAGAGGAAGCATACTTCCAATGAACTTCTGCCATTCAAAAAAAAAAAAAAAAAGTCAGGAACTCAGAGAAAGACATGAAGGATTGAAAGACCTTATTCTTTAAGCAATTTCTGCTTATCCTAATTTTTCAGGTAGTATTTTGGAATCTAGTATTCCTTCAGAGCACAGTTTTTGTGACCTTGTAAGCAAGTTAACTGGCTCCTCCAGTAGAAGGATCAGTATAAATCATTAATTTAAAGCAAATTTAAAATTCTGAGTGCTGTAAAAAACATGAACCAGAATAGAAATATGTAATATTTCCAATAGCTTTGACTCTGAAGTACAAAATGTCCACCTAAAAAAGCATTTTTATACTCACTGTTTTTTCTCTGTACAGAATCCTCTGTTTGCTACACTGGGTTTGCTAGCTGTAGCTTTATTAGAAAACAATATGGGGTTTATTCTCCTGCTATGAAATAAAAATTAGCAGCCCCAGAATTTTTTGTTTATTATGTTTGTATAGTCACGATCAGAGAATGACTAGGTCTGTACAACCATTAGGATTTAAAAGTTTGGATTACCTTGGTAATAAAGAGGATGGTTTTAAATATATATTTTAGTGTATGGGCAAGCTGAGGTCTAATCGTACTGGTTTATAGTTAGTTTTGGGGGTAGAGCTGCACAAAGATGTGTGGTAAACATTGAAATTCAAGTAACATAAATCCTTGCTTCAGTGGGGTTTTTTTAATGCTTCTTTATCTTCACATTTTGCTCCTTATTAGATCGTTAATTGCAAGGTCATGTCAGTTGCACTTTAAATGCATAATGATGCAGACTCTCTAAGGTCTCATTACACTAATGTTACTGCTAATTATAAAACTGAATACAGTAGAACATCATTCTTTGAAATGTCATGGATTGTTCATGGTAAAATAAGCAAACCCGGCAATTTATGACAGCTCATAAAAGATAAATTATATCCCATGATAAAAACTGCATAATTTTTAAAAATTGCATATATTCTTGCAAAGAGCACGGGGCAATTCTTTAGTTTACTGTCCTTTACAAACAAGGCAGGTTGTGTTGTAGACAAGAAAGCCCACTCCTGTTTTCATACCAAAGCAGTGACCTGTTAAAGATGGCCTGAATTAGCTGGATGTTATAGTATTGGCCAAAGAGCTTGTTAGCCTCCATGCTGGGGGTTTTCATTTTTTTCAGTCTATGTCACATCTAATAAATGATTTTTCAATACCACCAGCTGAAACCAGCTGTTTGGCAGATGCTCTCTGTTGTTTGCCCAGTGTACAAAAAGCCAGTGTAGGTTCTGTGTCTCCAGTGACATGTGGAATCAGCTCCGCACTTTGAGGAAATAGACAGCTGCCAGCTAATGGATCCATTAGCAAACTTCCCGCAGAATATCCTGTCTTTATCATTGCATGAAATTTTAATAACTTAAATCATTCCTTTAGTTGAAAGTTAAGAAGACCTTTTTGTAAGACCTTTTTGTAAGACATTTGTTTCACAGAAGTGAAGGTATGTCTTGTCTTGACAGAAACAATTTATTTTTTTATGCTGACACTGAGAAGTGAAGGTAGAACAGCAGTGGAAATCTTCAGAGTTTTTTCAATCTTTTTATTAGCCGTTTGTGAACCTCAAATTAACTTAACTTTTCTGTGCTAGGTAGTTTTAGTTATAGTTATAGTTATTTTAGTTATATAGTTATTTTTTGTTTGTTTTAGATGGGAAAATACTTGCAGTCTTGCTTTATCCTTCTGGAAAGAGATTTGATTTGCTTATTCTTCTAACTCAACTCATTCTTTGTAGTGAAAAATCACTATGTGCTCTCTTTTAGCTGTATGAACAATTTTAGTAATCAAAAGGAATTAAATCAAAATGTTGCAAACTGCCCTCCCCTTAGTGGTTTTCCTTTGCTCTACCTCTTAGTTATGGTACAGTACCCAGTATGAGAGAGGCTGAAAAAAGAGGAAGTCCCTAGAGCATCTTTCTCCTTGTGGCACATTGAAAGTGTGACTATGTGTGACTGTCACTCCTGGCCTTACCTCATGATGAAGTCTCCAGAAGGCATCTGGGACATGCTGCATTGTAACAAGCAAGATCAGAAGAGATCAGAAGAGCTGGCTCCGAAAGGATACTCCCCAATTTTTTGGGGAGTTTTTTGTTTGGTTGTTTTATTAGGTTTTTTTTATAGTGAATGGGTTTTGTTATCAAATCCATTACAGCAAGTGAAACAAGTGTGAGGCTCTCCCTGCCCTTAGTCTTCAGGGTTTCAGATGCTAACACCTAGCCCTCAAAATCTTGGTGCTGTTGGGTAGAGAATGGGGGAAAGGGAATGCAGTGTTTAGAGGCATTTGCAGTCAGTTTTGCTCTAAGGCACCTGGCTAGAACAGACTGTCAGTTTATCCACCCGAGTTGAAATTGCCTCTTTCAAGGAAAAGTCTGTCTAAACTTCCTTCATGCTAGTGGAAGACCTTCCTTGAAGCACTTCTGAAAATCTCACGTCCCAAGGAACCAGGAGTAACTTTTGTAATTACCAAGTGGACGGAGCAAAGACATGTTGGATAAGTGAGTGGTTTCCTTGTGACATCCACCTCTCTGGGCTGGATGGACAAGGCTGCAGACACCCTGAAGGAATTTTTCAGTATCCTAAGATACACTGGCTTTAGAAGAAAAACTTGTTTTTCTTGGTCTGGCAGTTCATCCTTAAAGGAAAGCAGAAAAGAAAAAAAGCCAACACAAAGACTTTACTGGCCACACTTTTCAATTGTTGTTGAGCAAATGTTTCCTCGTGATCTGGCACTCCGCTGTAAAAAGGAGTTGGGAAGATAAGACAGCAGCATTGACTTTATTGTAGCTCTCATCTTGTCAGAGTGTTTATTAAGTGTCTTCTTCATTGTCTGAGATGTTTGTAGAGTATAGAATGACAATTAATTGTTGCCCTTTATATGACTTCTCCAAAAAGTGCAAATCCAGTGAGATGCTACTAAAATCTCATTTGATTCCTACTTCCTGGAGTACTCTCATTCTTCTGTTGAGTTTTGTGGCCATCCTGTTGTAACCTTCAACTGTCCTTAAGAGTGATCATTTTAGTTTCTGTTTCTACATGAAAACATTCTAACGTATGTTTGTTTTCATCTCTAAGGCAGAACAAGACAGCTGGGCTTGTAGTCCATGCCTTTCTGTACGTGGTTTCCTGATAGACCTCCAGCAACTTGACTGCCAGCCTCCCCCATCCCCCACCCAGAACATGTGGGTGCAGTGATCAGAACCAATAGGTGAACGTTTGTTTCAAAGAAAGAACAAGATGCTGAAGTTACTCAAGTAGATTTCCTCAGACACCAATCTGGTCTAAAATAATGATCTAACTAATGGGAAATCAGTAGCTTGTGAATAACATACCTTGGGCCTGCAATGCAAACAGGATTTTCCCATCTGAATCTATTTCTGAAGAGTTCAGTGCATCAGAAAAAGAGCTGGGAATTTTTTATGACAAAAATCTATTCCTTGATATTTTGTTGTTGGCCAGGCAAAGGTTGATAAAAATAGTTGTGAAGTTATTTCAGTTACATGCGTTTTTTATAACAAATGCAGTACCAGAATAATCAAATCCAACATTGCACACCAGCTGCTTAGGGATTTTTTGTTCTTTATCCAGTAATTTATTACAAGACTAAACAGTACTAAGTCGTTGGGGGTTTCACCCCACAGGATGGGCAGTCAGGGTTTTTTAACTACTCTCTCTTGGTTTATGTCATCTTTCCTCCCCTCATGCCTCTAATTCTTCCTCACAAATGCATACTCAGTATTTTACTGCAGTTCACACCTATGTTTTTTGCTTTCGAATACTAAGGAATTTGCTTGCTCAATTTTGTTTTGTGGCTATGCAGTTATAAAAGTAGAATGTTTACATTTTTGTCTGCTTATTTCTGAATGTCTTTCTCTTTGAAGTGCTGATTGAATCTCTGCTGTTAATCTCTTTAACCCCTGAAAGAAGATTACCTTAACAGTGAAGTGGCTGGGGAGGGGAAAAGCAAGGGAGAGGCTGATTCTGTTTTTCTAGAATGAATTCAGGTCTTCACTAGGGGTTTTTCTTTGTGGCACTCAAATGTACTAACAGTGAGTTCTTGCTGCTAGCACAGCCTAAGTGGGTGAGCACAGATGGGTGATAGTAGTTCCCAGCCATTTGATAAAATCAGCAATTCCTTGGGCAGAATCCAGCAGTTTTACTGGACTTGGTAAATTGTTTACTATCTTCTTTTTATTTTGTTGTTGTTTTTTTGTTTGTTTTGGGTTTTTTTTTTTTCCAAATCTTGAGGTCTTGTCAGCCTGTTACAAGTTAGGCAAATGCCAGAAGAAAGGAAAAACGTTTGTGATGGACACTTGGACAGATGTCTGTATATTTCCCTTTTTCCCTTTTAATCTACTTGATTAACATCAGTAGTGTGATGGACTTTTGAATTGTGTGTTGAACTTCCAGTCGAAGGCAAGGAATCAGTGCTATTAGAAAAGACATTTTTGTAAAGGTGCTTGGATTTTTATTCAATGCTAGCAGAAAACATTGATGTAAGGTTTTTAAAAAGAATCAAGTAGGCCTCAGAGGAAGACAGGAATTCACAATAGGCAGCCACATGGCCAAAAGAAAGTGTTTTGGATTGCAGTCTCTATTCTCAGTGGTGGAGAAGTTAAAAGGATGTGATTCTGGATGTTTGACTTGTGTCGGGAACTAATAACTGGCTTTTCTACTGTAAATGGTAAGGTTTGTTGTAACACATTTAGGCACATTGAATTCTTATGCACATATTTGAGCCTTGCTCTGTTAACATTTGTTCATAGTTAATAAGTTGGCAATAGTATGAGTAAAAATAATTGAAGAGGTGTGTTTTGTGATGATTCATTATTCTGTGGGAAAACCTTAAATGTGATTTGTAAAAGGGTAGTTATTTGTTGCTACTTGTTTCTGCATCAGTAATTGTATTATGTTGCAGTATTAGAGGCTGAAATGACAGGGTGAATATACTTAATCTTTTTGAGCAGTAAGTTTTATAGTCTTTCACTGTGTCTGTGGACCTTGTTCTTTCCAGGAACTCCGATTCGTGGTTCTTAAGGAAATTACAGTATCTTTATTATTGTAACGGTTAGTTATACAGAGGGTATTAGTTTCTCTCAGTGTGACTATATTAAGGCAGTATTTGTTTAGTAAAATTTACTTTGTTCCATATTTCTGTGTCTAATAGTTAATAAGGTAAGAATGAATTGAGAAGGAAAAAAATAATTAGACACACATTGGGAAACACTATGTTTCCCTAATTGTTAGTTAGAGTCCATGAAATTGTTGTTGTACTTATCAAAATATGTGGTTTTCATGCTTTCAGACTCCTGCTGTTTATTTTTTTAATTGATTCATTAGAGAATGGGGAGCAGTTGATTTCCTGTTTCTGTAGAGGTTTTACTTTTGAAGTTAGAGTAGATTTTTAAACCCCTTCCTGTGAATAATGCAGGAATTTTAATGCCAGCCTAGCACTGCATCTAACAGGCACTGCTGTTTTCTTCCTGATTTGTTCCCCAGCTAGGGTAAGCCAGAAAATGCCTGCTACCAGTTGTCACCACCTGATAAATGGCAGGTGGTGACTTCTTAAGGCTCAGTCAGTGTTAATTGCTGGCGACAGGTCTCCTCTCTGATTCCGTTCTGCAGCAGGTAATAGGTGTCCCCACAGTAAACAGCTCTGGTACTGTCTGCCTGTAGTGGGAGCTGGTGGCAATCCTGGGTCATCAGGGATATAAACTGTCACCTGTCTGGGCACAGTTCTGTTTCTAAACCCCTAAGGATATTGTAATTACTTTTTTTTTTCCTCATGTTCTAGTTACCCTAGAGTTTAACCGTATCCTGTGGCTGTGAATATCAGAAATCTGTTTGTGAAATGCATTTGCAGGACTGGCAGTGGATGGAAACTTCTCTACATCTTTAAAAATGTTAGCGCAATGTCACCAACTGGTCAAGATTTTATTGCATGGATGCTTAAAAAAGATAGCAGGAATGCCCCATTAGTTTTCTTTGTATAATTGCTTTGGATTTGCTTCCTATAATTGACTCTGGATTAGTCACATCTGTTTTCCCCTCCACCCTGCTATGGAAGGCTCTGGTGTCTTTTCCTCATCTGTTGCCTGATTCCCTCTTTTGTTTTTCTCCCTTTTTTTCTTTCCTACCATTTACAGTCTGTCAAGTAACTGGAATGAAGGATAATCCAAATGTGTTCTTAGTATGTGAAGTTGTAAAGGAAAATAATTGGGGCTTCCCTGGTCTAGTAATGGTTTAGATTTTATTCCAGAACACTATTTCATCAGAGTTTACACTCTGCATGGGGTTTAACTGTAATAAATTAGTATTTGGGTTAATTTTTTGGGAATATTCTGTGTTAGCTATCAAAAGACACAGCATGAAGGTGAGCTCTTTTTTATTTTTCCTCTCATTCTCACAGAAGCAACCATGGGGTGCATTAAAAGCAAGGAAGGTAAAGGCCCAGCCATGAAATACAGAACTGAAAATGCTCCAGAACCTGTTATTTCCCATGTCAGTCATTATGGGTCAGACTCCAGCCAAGCAACACAGTCACCGTCAATAAAGGGATCAGCAGTTAATTTTAATAGTCATTCCATGACTCCTTTTGGTGGGCCTTCAGGAATGACACCCTTTGGAGGAGCATCATCTTCATTTTCAGCTGTGCCAAGTCCATATCCTAGTACTTTAACAGGTGAGTGAATGATGCTATTATTATTATTTATTATTAGAGCTGCTTGACAGTCATAGTTAAAAAGGTACTATGACACCTTGCTGCACAGAAATAAATTGTCTTTTAGAGATTCCTGATTTTCAGTATCTTTACTGCTCAGTTAATGATTCAGCCTGTATTCACCAGTGACTGGGGTGTGGAGATTGGGTGTTTCAGCTTTTATGTTTGTGGAGACAATTAGGATCATAGCACAGAGAAATTTAAGACTTACTAAAGACAATAATGGGAATAGTTGATGAAATTACATTGGAAGTTCTAAGCTGTTGAAGGGATGCCTATGGGATAATGGCTTTAAACTTGGAGAGGTGTACAAAATGAAGAACACTTCAGATTCAGGAAACTGGTATTTTAAACTAGTTTCAAGTCTGATTAATTTTAAGTTATATTAATACAACATTGAATCAATTTATAAAGCTAAACAGGATTTGCATTATATTCTGTGTACTTTACTATGGAAACATTATGTGTGAAATGAAAGAGTAGAATTCCCATTTTTGGTGGTCATTTAAAACCAAAATGGAAAATGTAAAAATAGAATTTGCAGCACGCAGAGACCTTCTTCGCTGAGGTATAGAAGATACAGCATTTTAAAGCAACATGCACATTTGATGTTAAAAACCCACCTTTATATCAAAATCTTTAAAAAATCCTGATTTTGTCCACATAGCTAATTTCATAGTTTTGATGGATATTTTTGAGAAGAAGCTGTGATTTATTCTTTTTTTTGAGAGACACAAGAAAGAAAGACTAATTTATTCTAGAAGCTCTGCACAAACACTTCACAAAACAGAGTAAATAATTTCTTATTAGTCTCTTTCTAGTTTTCCCACAAACCTCTAATGTTGGCACAATTATGGTGCTTAAATGTTTGTGTTGTTACAGTGACATTTAAAGTCTTTTAAGCACAAGAAATTTGAGTTCCATGAAAACCCATTCTGACCTTGACATTATGCAATTCAGGAAAACAAATCTGAATTGTCAGGAATGATCACCTCCTAGTCCTTTTCTTGGGAATACATTACAAACCAAATAATTAAAATGAACATCTAGCCTGTCTAATTTATGAGTCAGCTCTGAATCCCCTTTTGGATGAACATATGCAGCAATTAAATAAGAGCAACATTTCTTTATATTCATTCACTCTGTTGAGGAAAGTTTATTGTATTTCACCTCCTCCAAGAACCTCAGCATGTTTCTTCTTACTAGATCTGGTTCTTCGTTCGTGTAGGAATCTCCAGCAGTGCATGTAGGCACTCCTGGGCATAACCAGACATCAGGGATGTAGCCTCCCACCAGATACCACAAATCCTTTGCTGCAGAGACCAGAAGGGATGTTCTCTTGCCTGTTCCTGTTCCTGCTGGTAGTTAAGCATGTTATATCTTGAACAAGAGTCAACAAGAGAGATTTCTCGTGAAAAGAGAGTCTAATATCTCATCAGTGTGAAATCAGTTATCAGCAGGCAGGCTGATTTGTGTGAATGCTCCCATTGTTTTGCAATTAGGTAAAATGATACTGCATATGAAATTATTTCTTCTCATTCTGTAAAACCAGCCCATCCACAAAAAGCCACACATTTCAAATAAATAAATAAATACATACATACATAAAAATGCACTAACAATTATTTGATGCATTCAGTACTGCTTTTCAGATCAATCAAAATCGGGTGTTTTTGTGAGTGAACGGGATGACAGCCTTCATCTGGCTGTAAGCTTTTTGTATTTGTGACCAGTAAAACACTGGATCACATTCTGTCGCCCTTTGCTTCAAAAGAGAGGAGAATAGATGGGTTTGTCAAACAGGATGTAAGTGTCAGTAGTACTTATCCAGTTGATCAGTGATATGTGACAAGAGGATGATATGGTTGTCATCATGGCCTGTAGTGAGGCTGAAAAGAGTTGAGCCATCTTTTATTCCTCTAGAGAGAGTAGAAAAGGCGAAGAAATCTGAGGTAGTCACACTCCTCCTGTATTACACATTGTCAGCCGTCAGATACTTTGAATTCATAGAATATTGCTGAAAATCAAAACAGAAAAATGGACTGCTGTTCTTGCCTTTCATGAAGCTGTACTTGCTCATGAAGCAAGTACTAGTGCTCTGTAATCCCTATGCTGAACAAGAAGGTAAAGTCTTCCTCTCCAAAACCAGTCATAGATTAGAGGATGGGAATACCAACCTAATGAAAATCCTTAAGGGAAGTCTTGTGGCTACAGATAGCTTGAGCAGCTAAACTAGATCACCTCACAGTGGTTCACAAAGAAAACAGCTGCAAAAGACTTGAAAAATCATTTGACGGTATCTTTGTTTACATCAATCTGTGCTGATGCTGTTCTCCTTATGTATTTTATTGTTCTTTGCTATGAAAAAATAACACTTGTGAGAATAAAAAGAGGTTTTATGGTAGCTGAAGTTTTTCAAGGCTTATGGAGTCTCCTAGTTTCTTTATATGCAGTTAAAAACTTTTGTGATATTATGACTTGTGTGTATGGATTGTTTTCATCTGCTGAAGAACTCTCTGGGGTTGGTTTATTTCCAGAACACTTGCTTTCTGTTTGTGTGAATATAGTTGTATCCTCAAGATTTTCTTGCTCCACATATTCGTTTGTGTCATCAAAATAATGTAGTAATGAAGGCAAAAACTAGTAGAACTGTTTTGATTTTTAACTTAAATTAGGAGCTGCTAACTTCTAAGGAATATTTTAATTCATTTTCAGTTCATAAATCACACTTTAAAAAAACTCTCAATTACTCTTAACCTCCTGTGGGGATTTTGTTCTGTTTTTCCTAGCAGAACTGTAAATTCATTTCCAGCTGAGGCCTGCTGAGAGACTGTAATCACAGGAAGACTCCAGATCAAGTGAAAATATTTAGGTGATTAGGCGCTCTTACATCACAAAGTGTACATTGCAAAAGGATATTGCATATAGACTATCCCCATTGCATTATGTAATCTTCCTTTCTGATCGCTGCCATGCTAATTGTAAGATCTAAAATTAGATGCAACGTGTTTCTCTTTGTGGACTTTCATGTATGTGCTGGTACATGCAGGTACATATTAGAGATGTAGTATTATACATTTAAAAATATTTTTTGCTTCATTACGGTGAGAAATAGCATTTTTCGGGCTTAAAAAGTCTTTCTGAATTGTCTATTTGCAGTTTTCTATTTTAACTTTCTCCTAGTTATGGTACATAGTTCTTTATTTTTGCTAGTAGCTTGTACATCTCAAACAGCCTGTTCTCCTTTCCCTCTTCCTCTCTTAGCCCAGTTTTATAGATTAGTTTTTCAAAGTATGGGAAAAGGTTTTCTGCTGGTAAGCATGGAAGCCTTCCTACCAGACACCATTCTCACATCTGTTCTGTTTGGGGGACATGTTCAACAGCGTGCCCTATACCAGAAGTGGGATGGGAAAGCAGATACCTTGGGGTTGGTGGAGTGCAACTGTTCCTCATGTGACCTGTCTTGGTCCTTGTTCTCTGGACTAAGGCACTGATGGATCATCCTCAGCAAGGGTCTATTTCACTGGGGAGAAGCTGGGTGGAATCAAAAAAATCATTAGTGCTAAAGCAGAGAAATGTCTTTGTCCTCAAGAGAATACTTTTATTTCTGGTTCAGTTCCTTGAATAGGGCTTACAGCTAAGTTCAACTGGAACTTTTACTTCCGTAAAAAGTAGCGGCTGATGGTTCACCATTGTGGTGATGTAGGTTCTTCCAGAATTGCATTTCTTAACAAGAAGCAAGCTTAATAAAGAAGCTGTGGGGTTTTTTTACTGATGTTGTGTCATGCAGGTTTCTGTGTATAAGCTCTGTAATTATCAATGTAGTTCCAGTGATGTGTCTAGCGGCCTTTTGTGGTGTGGAAGCATATTTTCAGAATGTCTGTTTATAGGCATGGCTCTGTCTTAAGAAATGAGCAGATTATTGATCTGGCTTCCAAAATGAGATACAACCCAGCGTGTTTAGTTCCTTCCAAATTAAAATTGATTAATTGTTTCACAGACAAGTCCTTAAATCAAGTGTTGCAACATTACTGATATATCATATGGGATTTTTTTTTCCTTTTTCCTAAGGTGGTGTTACTGTATTTGTGGCCTTATATGATTATGAAGCTAGAACTACAGATGACCTTTCATTTAAGAAAGGTGAACGGTTCCAGATAATAAATAACACGTAAGTGTTCTCATTCGCAGACTTCACTGGGTTGTTGGGAATAATTAGATCCTCAGTTCGTTTGGAAATCTATGTATCCTATTTCAGTGATGAGTAGATTGTTGTTTTTTTTTTCCTTTTTGTTTTAATACATTCAATATTCAACAAGCATGAATGAGATTAAAATATATAATACTGCTAAGGCAATAACTTTACAGGCTGACATCAGGGTTTGGGTGCCGATGTAGAACTGTAGCAACTGTGGCAGCCCCAAGCCTCTTCTCAGTTGGGTGACTTTCTTCCCCTCTCTGCCCTGGTGAGGCACAGCCACCCCCTTTGGGGCAGCAAAGGTGGGGACATCTACTGCTCCATTCCAGACTCTGCACCTCGAGTTACTCTCTGATCTGGAGAGGCAGATGAAGACTAGACAGCTGAGAGTTTATTTACACTTCTCTACCATAAAACATTTTGGTTTTACATTAAAAAAAAATAAATCTTTAAAATATGAAATTCCGCTAAGAGGCATTTGTGTTGCTCACAACACAAGATACATGTGGGTGCAGCACAAACTATTTTAGATGCCTTCTTAATTAAAACAACATGTTACTTAAATTTTCCTGCCTTTCATGTGTGAGTATGTTACAGGTGCTAGGGAATTATGTATTGTTTATATGTGGAAGAGGTAATCGATGTTTCATTGCAGGGAAGGAGACTGGTGGGAAGCAAGATCCATTGCTACGGGAAAGACAGGCTACATCCCAAGCAATTATGTAGCTCCTGCAGACTCCATTCAAGCAGAAGAGTAAGTCATTGTATCCCGTCAATCTTTCTGTTGTTCCACACTTTGTACCCTGTGGTGGTACACACATTTTTTTAATTCATTGTATGTAACATTTAAGGGTAAAGTAGGAGAATACTACTAATTAAAGGGTAGCAGTGCTACCTGGATTGTGTCAAAGGTATAATTATTAGTAAGCATGAGGTGGACACTCATGCAGATGCTTTATGCCTGCTTGCTACATGTGGGGCTAAAGGAGAAAGGATGGGAGAATTCAATAATGATAAAAATTGGAGGACACACCTTGTGTATCATATAAAGGAAAAATGGATGGTTTTTAGCTAAAGATTTCACTCACCAGTAACTGTAGGTTTTTATCCTTATTTTTGCCTGCCAAACCCTGAGTCAAGATCAGCTGTATCCTTGGTATGACCTAATCTTACATTCTAAAAATACAGTTGTGCACACAACTTTTGCTAATCTGTTAATCTGTAATGACTTTTTGGTGACAAAATTGTTTGATATGCTAAGGACTGCTATGAATTTGGAAAATTACATTGCTTTATGTACCAGTACTCCCTACTTACGTACTTACATCCCAAGGCATTTAGACAATCATATAAAATGACTGGGGGATCTGTAGGTTGGAGTACAGTTTTAGGTTATGCTTGTTCCAAGGGATTGTATTTGTTGTGCTAGAAATACGAAGTTGCACAGCTCTTGCTTCAATATACAGATGTGATACTGCCGGTAAGCAGTTCCCTGATATGTGATCTGTGCACTTCTCTGTTTGCTACTGCACATCTGGGAAAAGTGCCTGATTTTCAAGATATTTCCTGAATCTCAAGCTGAGACTTTAGCATGTTGCTGCTGCTGCTCTCACTTGGTTATTTGCTATTAAAAAATGCTTGCATCAAAGATGCTCTGTTCCTTTACGCCCTTGAGTCATCTGGTTTTAAAACTATTAACTTTGGTTTCTTTTCTGGAAAAAAGGTCAAAGGTCTCTTTTTTAAAAAAAACTATGCAGTAAAAGCTTATGTCATTACAAGTACAGTGGTGGTAAAACGGAAATTGTAGCCCTTTGCAAAGAAAGGATGGCTCCTAAAGACTGGCAGAGCAGAGTGATGGGATTTGTCATAGATTTTTGTGATAACGAGAGGTGAGAGTGAGGGTGATGAAAGAGGAAGCTTTTAAAAACTGTTTATTTTAAAGAACCAATGCTAATTTTATTAAATATTACCACAGCATTTGGAACACAGTTCATTTGCCTTAGAGTTTGTTAACCCTGTGTTTTGATATTGTTTGTAGATTTTGTGTTGTAACTGCAATTAGAGTTGTAAGTGCAAAAGCAGTACAGAGCCCCAAGTCACTTGGATTTTGTCTAAGTGGCCTTTCCTAAGCCTGGAGACATTTATAGCAGAAACTGCTTGTGACAGGATCCATATTATTTGTGTGCTTCTTTAATGACACCATAGTATAAATGTTTAATTGTCTCTAAAAAAAAAAAGGCAATTAAATCCTGCGATTATTTTAGAGGTAGTGAAATAAAACAGCACTTTACAATATAGATTATAAATTGCTGTAGTAGTCTGGGGAAGAAGCATTTTCATAGGAAGTTATGAACTAGGATTCAAGTTTGCTTCAGTAAGATAATAGGTTACATCCAAATTGTCTCCATTGTGTATACTCTCATACCAATTTCTAACTTTGCACATCTCCTTCAACAGTCAAACTGCAAATACAACAAAACGTAAGAGTGAGTTTCAAATTCCTATGTGATTGCCCAGGCCATTCTATTCATGGCCAACAAAGTGATCCCTCCTTACCTACATTTTTCCCCAGAAAATATTTCACCCACAAAACCATTGTTTTGTAGCAGTTTCCAATACTTCTTTACCCATCACTCATGAAGCCAAATTCATTTGAAAATAAGACTGACAGACAAAAATGTTTGCAACTTACACTTTACATCACTTTGTAACTTCTGAGGCTCCTAATAAAAATAAAATGTAGTTAGAAATAAGTGTTATTCCAAAGTCTGGGAATTCATATGAAGATGGACCTTAAAATTATCACTGGCTCAGGACAGTGCTTTGCGCAGGCTGTTCATCAGGATATGTACATTTTGGGAATATAGAAGAAAAAAGCTCCTTTTTGTGAAAGTACTTAAGGCAAGAAAAAATGCAAGTCTTTAAAAACCTCTATGTTCTTTTTGGTATCAAAATGATTCAACAATTTGGAATGTCACTCACAGAGGAGTAAATTACACCTACTGTAGGGTTGTTCCTAAATGATCAGTAGAGAAAGGTGCTCCCTCTGCTGAGGTAGAGAAAGATGGGAGGCAACAGATATCGAAACACGAGTTTCCAGCTGAGTATAAGAAAGCCATTTTATCCTGAGGACAGCCAGGAAGTGGCACAGGTTGTCCAGGCTGGCAGTCTGTTCTTCAAGGTTTTCAAGCCTGAAATGGACAATATCCTGAGCAACTAGGTCTGATCTCACTGCTGACCCTGCCTGCAGCTGGAGGCTGGACCAGAGACTCCAAGGGTCCCTTCCAACCGGAATGAACCTGTCATCCAGTGATATTTATGCACACCCACTTTGCATTAAATACTGTTTTTTAACATAAAGCCAAAACTTCTTAAAGAAGGGAGTTTCAGCTGCTGTAGTATTGTATGTGCTACCAAAATTGGTCATCTGATTCAATTTAGCCTGTAAATGTAGCCTGAGGAGGGTGTTCTTTCAATGTTAAGTATAATTGATATCCATTGTTGAACCAGCAGAAAACCATAGTATTTGCCTCTTTACATGCATTTTGTAAATAATAGAAATGAGAGTCATATAGAAATAGGCCATCTTAATCTTTTGATTATATGGATGTCATTGCTTTTGTTGATCTGTGTCTGCTTTGGGATATTAGTCGTCCAGTAACTGTTTTGGAGCATTAGTAGTCCAGTCAGTGCTTGAGATTTCTAAATCTTTTGCTTACATGAGTACCAAAGCATAGGAGGCTTTTACTTACACATTTCTTTAAAATTTTCTAGGTGGTATTTCGGTAAGATGGGCAGGAAAGATGCAGAAAGGCTACTTTTAAATCCTGGGAACCAGCGTGGTATTTTCTTAGTAAGAGAGAGTGAAACCACTAAAGGTATGTATGTGTGCGTGTATCTCTTCTCTCTCCCATTCCCCCCTCTCCCCAACACCAGGGTGGACATAATGAACATTGTTATGCTATCCCATGACACAGATGCATGTGCACACCATGTATGTATATAATGACAGTTGGGGAGATATATTAAATAAGTTTTCAAATTTTTGGTGAATATGTGACTTGTTTCCTAGGTGCTTATTCCCTTTCTATACGTGACTGGGATGAGGTCAGAGGTGATAATGTAAAACACTACAAAATCAGAAAACTTGACAATGGTGGATACTATATCACAACCAGAGCACAATTTGAATCTCTACAGAAGTTGGTGAAACACTACAGAGGTAAGCCCAAGTTCCAGTGTCCCAATATAACCCTGTTCCTACTGTGAGGAAGGACTGTACATAGCTTATTTTTAAAATTCACAAGTATAAAATTCCTTTTCTGATTTCAACAAAAAGTAAATGGACTAGTTCTTTTTGTCTTTTTAAGATGTTACTTTTGTTACAGTCTTATGCCTGCTTAACTGTGAAGCTTATTTTTTTCCTTTTTTCCAGAACATGCTGATGGGCTGTGTCATAAGCTAACAACAGTGTGTCCCACTGTGAAACCACAAACACAGGGACTAGCAAAAGATGCTTGGGAGATTCCTAGAGAATCTTTGAGGCTGGAAGTCAAGTTAGGCCAAGGATGTTTTGGTGAAGTATGGATGGGTAAGAACTTAATGTGACACGTTTCAGTTTTTCCTCTGAATGTTTTAATAGTATTTTAATTAAATCAGTATCAGTGTCTGAAAAGATAATATCATAAAGAAATGAAGGGCAAAAATCCTGGTTATGGTCATGCATGTAATGGTAAAATTTATATTCAGTATAGTTCTAGTTTATGATTATCCTGTTAGCTAAGAAAACAGGAGCAAAAAAAGTTTCAGCAGAAAATCTCTTCAGTATTACAGTGGGGAATAAAAACATGATCTGTTTCTCTAGGAACGTGGAATGGAACCACAAAAGTAGCAATCAAGACACTAAAACCTGGTACAATGATGCCAGAAGCTTTCCTGCAGGAGGCTCAGATCATGAAGAAATTACGACATGACAAGCTTGTTCCACTGTACGCAGTTGTGTCTGAGGAACCAATCTACATCGTCACTGAATTCATGACAAAAGGTGTGTGACAGAATAGTTAGAAATACTACATTTACAAGGTTATTTAAGACCTCAGCAATAAATCAAATGTTTAATTAATGTTAGGTGTAAGATAACTGGAGTATAAGTGTTAATTTTGATTAAATTAAAATGAGCAACGCTTGACCTACTTGGAGCAGTTCTGATTTAGATTGTGGGCGGAGGCATGATTTTTTTGCACATCTGTGTCACCCTTGCTAATCTTCGAAATCACCCTTGCTAATCTTCGAAATACAAGATTGGAGGTTTTTTCCTCCTCATTTTTGGTGTCTGCTGTCCATCACTTTTAAATGGAACTGTATAGCTGGGAGTATCATTATGAGATTAGGCCTGCCTGTTGACAGGTCATGCCACCAGCAAAACGTGTTGGGCTTTGGGCTTTTTAGTGTTTCTTTCCCAGCAGTGTAATAGTAAATTGTAAAAAGGTTGAGGGGCTTTTTTTGCCAGACTCCCTCCTTTATCCCCTTGTTTTCAGTCTTTCATCGTTCTTCCTTTGCTCTTTATCATTTCCCCCTCCCCCTGCTGCTGCAACAGAGATTTAGAGATTTAGGCAGAATGTAGAAATAAACATCATAAGCATATTAGTGTTAAAAAGCAGCAGATTTTCAAGTCAATTATTCCATTTTTTAATAAAATGCTGACTTCTGTTCAACTCATACAGAAATTTTGCTATCCTCATGAGGTACAGAAGCAATGTTAAAGTCCAAGGGAGTGGCTAGTTGTGTTCAGTACTGCGCCACAAATGTATGGGTTTGCTTTTTGCCTGTTTGGATGGGGTTTTTAAAGGGTTGTATAAGTTTAAAAAGTCAAAAAGGAACAGAAAATCTAAAAAGTCCCTCTGCATTGTTGTTGTTCCTAAATAACACTAGACAGTCTCTCAGATCTAAGCCTGCCATGCAAAATCAGTTTTCATTGTTCAGAAATCAGATTTCAGCAAGGCAGTACAGAAAAACAGTAGTTATAACTGTCTGTCTAAAGAAAAGCAAAATTTACTACCAGAACTGGTTATTTTGCAAAAGCAGAAATAAAGAATTGTAATTTGTCTAAATTATGGATTCAAATTGCATTGGAAGCTTCTTTTTATTGCTCTCCTTTGACAAACTTCTCACATTTTACAAAAAACCCATAGAACTTTTTTTTCTAAGCTAGTAGAACAATTTATTTTTATTTCCGCTTTTACAAGGAAAAGAAATAGGTAAGAACTGCAGAGTATCCAACTTTTTTTCCAGGGTGGACAGGTTACTAGAGATCAGTGTGGAATCTTTGCTCCTCTTCAGTCCTTTGATCTCGTGAACCATGGTCAGAAAAAGTCTGTGCAAACACACACAGCAAACAGCAGCAGTGTGGGTCTGGCCTGCCACATTTTTACTTTCAGTGAAAAAGTACAGCAAGTCACTAAAGTCATATAGGAGGAATCTAATTCAGAGTTACTGCTATGAATCCACTTCAGGATATGCAATCAAGTGGTTTCTTTCCCCACCATTGCCACACTTGTAATTTTGTTGCTGTAATTTTAACTGTGACAATAGTGATTAGTTACCAATCTTCACCAGTTTCTTAGGAAAGAGGTCATGTTCTTACTTTGTATGACATTTCCACCTGTGGGGAAAGCTGTTATGTAGAGACACAGCTTTACTGCACTTATAAAGATTGCTGTCTTAACAGAAGGACAAGTCCTTAGAACTGATTTCAGACACTGCTCATATAATATCCTGTGTACGATCGCATTATATAAATGGGAGAAAATAAGATATTGTAAGGAATGGAAGATAGTTTTGTTTTCCCCTGTAAGGAAGATAAAGCAACAAAATAAAAGCAGCAATTTCAGAATAATTTCTCTAATATATGATTAGGGCTGGCAGAAAAATGTAGGTTAAGGGATAGAGGTTTTTTTGTTCTGTAGTTGTAAATCTCACAGGGGAAGAAAGTCCAGCTAGGAGGAGCACTGATACTAGCAACGTTGGAAAAATTCTAATGTATTGCCGTGTAATCATCAAGCAGCAGTCTGTTTTATTAATGATTATTTATCTACATTATTGGATTCCAAAATACTTGGATAGAATTGCACTAAACTAGTTACCAGCACAGAGGTAGCTATGGGCATGGTCATTGGGTTACATATTCTGGTAAATGATTGATTTTCAAATACAGATTTCATGAGACAAATGTGTCAGTCATGTCTAGGGGAAAAAAAATCTCATTTGTGTTTTCAGGTCAAGTTAATGTTTTGGTTTTTTTCTTTCTTTTTCCCCCCAAAATGTGTCATGTTTTACAGGCAGCTTGCTAGACTTCCTTAAAGAAGGGGAAGGGAAATACTTAAAACTCCCACAGCTTGTCGACATGGCTGCTCAGGTACCAAAAAACTGTGTTTTGTGCTTAGAGAAGAGATCTCAGATATCAACTAAACATAAATATCTAATGCTCTGGCTATTGTGTGCTGCTCTGTCTTACACCTTCTGTTGTAGTTTCGTAATTTGTCAGAAAAGAAAGAGTCTGATTCAGAATTAGCAGATACTGTGTAGCCAGACACACTAATCAGTGCCAAGCTCTTGGTTGCTATGCTATACTTCCTAGACTTATGCAATGGGAATGGAGCTAAAATAAAGGGGTGCAGATTAATGCTTGGGAGAAATTTATATAGTCATGAAATGCATATACTCATGAAAAATAAGCTTTTGTAACACTTTCTTTTTAAGATTGCTGATGGCATGGCTTACATTGAAAGAATGAACTACATCCACAGGGACCTCCGGGCAGCTAATATTCTTGTAGGAGACAATCTTGTGTGTAAAATAGCAGACTTTGGTTTAGCAAGGTTAATAGAGGACAATGAGTACACTGCAAGACAAGGTAAGGCAAATTTATTTACTGAATGAATAAGACCAGTTACCTTTCAATTGCTTAGAACTGTTGCTTTTAGCAGAACAGGTCTGTGTATTCATGAATGAAGATGGTGCATGTAAGTGTGCTTTCACAGCTGTGTTTAGGTGACCCCCTCACCTAAGTGCAATGCTAGTAAACTGCTTTTGTTCAAAATCATCTGGAAGTTCGTTTATGTGTTCAAAAAGCATTTTTAATTATTTTTCGGGGGCAAAACATGTTACAGTTTGAAGAGAGATGAGATTCTGGAGCAGTTGCTCATCAGGTTCACTTTTTGAAATATATTTAATTAAGAATCTCAGATGTCTTTAGTGCTTCCAGATACTGTAGCCAGTAGTTGCTGCCCTAGTTTGAGAAATATTAAAATACTCAACCACCCTGAATTTTATCAATAAAGTGAAGTACTAAAAATTTTTTTAGTGCAGTATTCATTTCAAAATATTTTTAAGTGTAAGCAAATTATGGATTAACAAGGGGAAAATTGAGAATCTGTCTTTCCAATGTTTGTAGGAGCTAAATTTCCAATTAAATGGACCGCTCCAGAAGCAGCATTGTATGGTCGGTTTACAATCAAGTCGGATGTGTGGTCATTTGGAATTTTACTGACAGAGCTGGTAACTAAGGGGAGAGTGCCATATCCAGGTAACAGGAGAATTTAGTAGATTTTTCTTTTCTTTGTTGTATTCTGTGCCTCTGAAGTTACCTTTTGTACTTTTTGCCTTTATTCAGAGCCCACAGTTGACAAGCAGAGTCAAAAAACTTAGTCACACCTCACTGGTTCCTTTTCACAAAGCTGCTTTGTTTTATTTTCAGATAAAATATTACATATTTTAAACTGTTTTAAGATAGTAGCATTTCTAAATATGACTGACAGTTTATTTCAGATTAGTGGGTATCCTTATGTTTCCTATCTGTCTGTTCCTGATATTTCTACTTCTGACATTTTCCCAGGTTACAGAGAGCATCAGTACACTGAATCTGCTAAACTAGTTTTTGAAACTAAACATATTTCAACAGATATTTTGCTGGGTCTGCAATTTGTAAGGCAGTTCTGTTCGGACTATGTGAAACCTTTTTCTTGGCCTGATTTCAAATTTATTGGTCCTTGAGTAGAACCTAATGCAGGGAGAAGCTGTTTGTGCTTGAGTCTCCTTTCTAAAAGGACAGGTCCAAGGCAGTGGGAGAGGGAGAAAGAATACACATGGAAAAAAGACCTTGTGTTGAGGAATTACCAGTGTACTGAAATAATTTTCAGAAAATGTATTTAATGCAAAATTTAAAAAATTCATTCACTATAAAGCATGTTCATTAAAGGTTCTATTCTGGTAGAACCACATGTAGTGCAGCAGGAGAGATTCTTGAAAAACTTTGGGAACCTGTTCTTTGCATAATGTTATTCAGAGCTAAAATGCTTTCCTTTTAGGAATGGTGAATCGAGAAGTTCTGGAACAAGTGGAACGTGGATATAGGATGCCTTGTCCACAAGGCTGCCCAGAGTCTCTCCACGAGTTAATGAAACTGTGTTGGAAGAAGGACCCTGATGAGAGACCAACATTTGAGTATATACAGTCTTTCTTGGAGGACTACTTCACTGCTACAGAACCACAGTACCAGCCTGGAGACAATTTATAAGCCAACAGTCTATATAACATGCACAAATCTGCCAAATGTAAAAGACTTGCAAAGAATTCCTGAAGTCTCTAAGGAATCACAGGAAAGAAAATCTTCGCTACTTTGCATGCTCTTAATGGCAAACTGGAATTTCATAATGCAGTTGCACAAAACCACTTTTAAAGTGTTATACTCTGATTTACCAATGACATGTTTTTATTTTTTCCTATTTCCCAACTTATTTTCAGGGTCCAAAGGAAGCTTACTGAAAATATGGGGCAGAAAAATGAGTGTTGGTGTGAACAATAGCAGAAAAACCAATGTTTCAAATCCTTTCTTCTCCCAATATTTGCTAATCATTCTACTAATGAGGGAATTGGCTGGAATTAATGATCGTGGGGTAAGGCATTTTTAAACCAGAAGAACTTTGTGGGACCAAGCAATTCTATTCCAGTTCTGTAAAACTCCCTGTGTTTAAAACTACATGTGTGTGCCCCCACCCCCGCAGAACAAAAGATGATACAACTGTATTTGATTTATAGTCTTGATCTTTAAGCTTCCGCTTTCATGGACTTAATTAGGGTAGGCAGGTAAAAAGAGAAATTGGAACAGTGAATGAGAAACTTGATCTAAATGGTAGACCTCAATAGTGAGATTAGGGAGCATAATGCACTGTGTTAATACTTGTATTAATATAACTGGAAAGTAGCATGAGAGATTTTTCCTTTTTTCTTTCTGCGTAGCTAATTAAGAATAATGAAGGTAACTAGAAAATGAGGTAATATTTTATAAAATTGCGTTGATAAAGTATGATATTCGAACTTGAAGCTATGTAATACAATCACGGGGGGAAAAGCCTTTAATCTTTTAAGCTCTAATGCAACAGCGAGCTTTTGTATGGGAAGACTACCTGAGCAAAGTTCACCAGGAAAGCATGACTGAAGCTGGTAAATGGCCACCTTTTAGTCCTTTTTCAGAGACAGGTTTGGTACTGTTGTATGTGGCTTGTAAGTGTTAACGAGGGTGGGTGCCACAAGTGCTATCTGTCACTAGTTCAGGGATTTGATTGCACTTTTGCTTTTCTTGACTATTAAGACACACACACAGTTGCTCTTCCCACTTCTGCCCTTCCTACAGAATTATTTAACTAAAAATAAACGAAAGAAAATGTGAAAGTTTAAAAACTAAAGGGATAAAATATATTTAATATTGTCCAAGTAATGAAATTTGCTGGCATTCAGCCCAGCTGACACTACATCTAGATTTATTTTCTTTGGCTACTGACATATCAAGCAATAATGTCATGTCTTTTACTCAACAATTTGCATGAGATTCTTGAATTTCTGATCAAGCTTATGTACTTTAATTCTGAAACACTCTTACTTAGTTACCAGCTTGGAATTCATATTATCATTGTAAAGCTATCCAACAAATGAATTCAGAAAAGCTGGTAATATAGTTCTGGTACTAAACATTCATGGGTTTACACTACATTGAATCCAACTACCAAATAAATCTGTGTAAGAACAGTGCCATCATTTTACATTTTCCCTCATCATTGCTCATCAACTATACATCTGTGGTTATCAAATTTTAAAAGGGCTTTCTGTAAGAAAAACAAAACAAAAAAACACACAAAATAATCAAAAACCCCAAAAAGATGATGAAATTTTAATTTTTCTAAATATTTTAAAATTAATAACACAATCATATGAGTTTATGTATTAATACAGTCATAACAAAAAATGCCAAAAATGACACTGGCATTGTATGGATTTTTAATTACTGAATGGAACAGTTCATTGTAATAACACTTGTATAGTAAAGGAATAAAACACTAACTTAATGAACATGTTCATTGTAAATGGTTGTGTATTATAAAACTTCTCCAAAAGAGTTTGTATGTTTATGAAAATTTATTTGTTTCACCTGAAGACCTTGATGTGGTTCTTACCCTAACAGAGTTTAAAATTCACATTCACACTTTTTATATAAATAGTAATAAGTTTAATTATGTAACTAAGTATTTTTATAAAGTATGGCATTGTTGAACTGTTTTGCAGAATTGGTTCAAATAAATTTCACCTTGATTGCATCTGCTTATTTGAGGTGGGGGAGGGGAGAAGGTGGGAGGGGGACAAAAGCAGAGTAGCCTTCAAACTGAGGGGAAAAGGATGGGAAGAAAACATTCATGAGGTTTTTTTTATCCTCTGTAAATTGTTTTAACATACTTCCATATAGGATTGTGTGTTCATAGTGCATTATTGCTGTTAAAGGGAGACATTTTCTAGACCAGTTCACAGGTCCTTGGCAGGAATGGATTAGAACAGTTCTGCCTGGGCTTAAAACAAACCCCCATGTTGGACAGACTTGGACACAAGACTTGGGATTCTTGTGAGATCAAGTCCAACTTAAACTCTCAGCTGGTGGTCACTGCCATGCTGTAAGGCAAGCACATATCCTCCCTCTTGCTTTGTCTGGGATTAGCAGCCACTGTTCACTTCTGTCCAGTTTTCAGGGAATTTTATACATTTGTTCTTCTGATGTTTTATCTCAACCTCATTGAATGTTACCTGTCTCAACAACCAGTACGACTCACAGTGCAGATCCTGGCATGTATATACAGTGCCACTGTAGATCAAGGAGCTAGTACTCTTTGAGTTTCAATAATAACTAATACAGCACTAAAACCATTCTTCTTACGGAACCTACAAACTGCAAAGTTTACTGTATTTTTAGTATTTCCTGTAATGTAATTAATGTTTTACTATTTTTAATGAGAACAATCATGTAATTTCTGGTAATCTGTACTCCTCCCTGTTGTCCATCCAAACCTTGTGATTCCCATTCTGCATGCTAGGCCTGCAGACTGTTTCTGTCATGCGTTGTTTCAAGCTGTAGTATTTTAAGAATATTTTCATAGTATTTTTGAGTAAACTTCCAAACATAAACCTGTGTACGATCCTACTATTTAGGTAAAGTACATTCCTGCTTTAGCATAAAGCATTATGAAAAGAACCTTATGTGTTCTTATCCTTGCAACCACTGAATCGTCATTTCACCAAGCTTGTGAGTAGCTCTTACAACTGAAAAGTAGCTTTGGAAAGGTTTGGAGGGGTGTTTGATGGGTTATTCTGGTTGGTTGGGTTTTGGTTTTTTTTGTTTAAAGAAAGGCTGCTAGAGTTTGCTGATGGGCTGAAATAAGACAAAATGCTGACTTACCCACCATCATCTACAATACTGTTTATTCTAAAACTTATTATCTACAGCTGGAATGAGTATAAATGAGTATAAAGAATTAATGAGCCCCCACTTTTGTTATTTATTTTCATCTGTTCAATAAACTTCTCAGTTTTTAAGTTTTTCATGGAGATGCTGTAGGTGTTTGTATTTGTGCCAACTTTCCCCCAGCACACATGACTTTGCTTAGAGCTACTCAGTCACGTTGGGTTTAAGCCACAGGAGCACTCAACATAAGCTAAGCAGTACATTGCAAGCAGGAGACTCAAATTCTCACACCTGGCTAAGGAATTTAGGGCTCAATTGGAGCAACTGATCTGGGCACCAGAAGCAGGTTTGGTCGCATAATTTCTGGAGTCCAGAACTGTCATTCATCCAGTAACTATTGTCTTATGCAGTAGGTACTTGGGCTCTGTGCAGATATCTCAAAGTGCAGGTGCCTTCATAGCCACACATCTTGCTCCCACTTCAGCCTCTTTTTAGTACAGGAACAAAACTGCCTTTGACCTTTCAGGCACTACAGGAGAGTGAGTGTCAATGTGAGGCTGCGAGCCCCTACACTGATACACATCTCTGACAGACACCTTTCCGAGACAGGGTGGGAAGAATCAGGAGGTGGAAATGAGGTGGTTGCATCTATTTTTGATATATTTTTGGTAACACCCTTGAGTGTAAAACCTGGGTTCTGATCATCCTGGCTAGCTGGGTGTCAGCTGGGAGAGACTGTTACAAGATTGTTGAGAGTTGGAAGCAGAACACACTGCAGAACTTCACCCTCAGCTGCAGACTTTAACATGGGCTCAAGGACCAGATTATTTTCTCTGCACTTTTTCCTACTGACACAGAGTGTTAGCTGGAGAAATACCAACAGCTTCCCTGCTTCTCCCTTAGCATAGGGGAGGAAAAGGGGGAGAGTGGGATGGAAGGATGCTGGAAGGAAGCAGCTGAGGTACCACACTTCACTGGGCAGAGGGAAGCAGGCTGAGGGGTGTGGCATGGCAGACGTCATATGTTCTCCTCTCATAATTTGAAAAGGAGGCAGAAATGCAGGGGAACTGAGGAGCATCTGTTCCCTTGTGCACAGTGGAAATGGAGCAAGGTTAATGCCAAGTGCTGCTTCTGTTCTCTGTGGTGGTTCTGGGCAGCTCACCCTGGCTGGTTTCTAGCAGAGCCCCTTCATATTAGCTGGGGAGTCCCAAGCATCCTTTTGCTCTCATTTCTAAGAATGAGCCTTGATCAACTCCTAGGAAATATAAAAAAAAAAAAACAAACCACCAAATGAGAGCCTGACCAGAGAGATACTGGCCCCTGCATCCCAAATAGACAGCATATCAGACTCTGGGAGACAGCTTAGCTTTGCTTTCCTAGTGAATGTGTGTGGATGTAGGATTTTGTGTCAGGTTTCCCTCTGCTATGTATGGTTATGGTGTGTCTAGGAACTTCACAGAGTTGAGACATTACCTATGGGACCCATGTTATCTCTGGTCCTATTCTGAGCTTATTTTCCTTGTTAATTCTACATGCAACCACGTGCTTTTTGTATGTAGCACATTGATTATATTTTTTAACATTCTCTTTAAAGGCATCATTTTTGTCAAATTGTAACAACCACTGTTGTTGGGGGTTCAAAGTGTTTATAGCACTGTGTACTTTTACAGAAGATTGTCCATCTTTTCTTAGTATTTAATTTGCTGTAGTCAAGGAGAGGCATGTTGGCCATTGTGTTGTTTTTGTTTTGTTCTTAAAGACAGGACAGATACCTAGTTAAACTCAGCATGGTCTGAGAAACAGACTGGAAATTTAAAAGGGAAACCTGAATACAAGCAGTCTTGATGAATTAGTCATGTACCAACTGGAAAGCTGACTGCTGTGAAAGCATTCCTTTCTTTAATCAAAAAGCTACTCCCAGTAGGAGCACTTCACCCCTCTCCTTTGTGCCGTGCTGCGAAATTATTGAATCTCTGGCTGAGGCTGCTGATAAGTACATACTGGGAAATGGATAGATCTGTGCATTTTACCTTTGGCCCTGAAAATCCATCCCAGGCGTGCTAACAATTCACTTTTTTTCCTGCACCTCCAGGTGCCAGCTGCTGGATTCATCATTCATTCAATGCCCCCACACACACATTTATTCACATTTGGGGCAGCCTTCCAGGGGCTAAATGGCTGTTGATCCTTCTCTTGGCTTCAGTGTTTGGAAGTGCCAGGGGTGTATTTGCTACAGTAAGGAAGGGTAAGAAAGCATTTCTGCCCTTTCAAAAAATATTATAAATCTCATTTCAGCATGACTACTATGATAAAACTGCCATACATGAAAAGAACATCTAATCATTTGAACTGCTTCATCATGAGAACAGTGAGGACTGCTCACTGCTTCTCCAGCAAATGTAGAAAATGCCACTCAGGGAGATGCTCATGGTGTGCTCTGAAACAGTGAATGACCATGCTAGAGTGCAATACCTGTTCAGTCCTGCCGAGGAGGCCAAGTCATTCATTCTGTCCTCAGAGTTCCCAGGAAAAGGCAAGAGTGTTGGCTCACATTCCTAAGAGTGAAAGCCGGTGGCTAGATGGCTTGGGTTCTCTACCCCCCTCCCTCTTCTCTCAGTTCTGGCCAAGGTGCTCACAACCGATCAGCTTTCATTTCTCCATCATGTGGCTGTGCAGTAATAGCATGAACACATAAGAGAATTCACATGTTGGGGTTTTTTTTCTTTTTCAAGTGGAGGGTGCCTGGCAAATTAAGCTTTTTTAGAGCAAGGTCAGATCTGTATCACTTCTACTGGAGTTTTGATTTTGTTCTATATTACTGTCTTCACTTCTGGAATGATTCTGTCTTTCAAAGTGGCTTATGACTACCGTAAATGTATATTATTTCCATTGTACTAAAGGACTAGAAGTACAATAGAAACAATTCCCATCTTTACATTTCAGTCTAGTGTTACTTGTTAAAGTGACTGCATCAAAATCTGTCCGCTTCATTTTCTTGACATCTTTATCTAAGAACTGCTGTTTGCAAGGGGAGATTTTTTTATTTCCACATGGAATTGAAGTTCAATCAATTGCTTCAGTGAGTTAAAGGTTATAAGGAGTAGATTACAAGCAGGCTAAATATAATCTCTGGTGCCACTGTCATTAGAACGGCCCCAGCCTTTCCAGTCCACTACTAAGTGTTCTGAAGAGCAAATGTGTATATACTTAGCAATAGATATGCCCCTGAATTCAATTGATCATTACGGTAGGAAAGAATGACCCTTTTTGCAACCTGGGGATGACAAAGAGCATTCAGGAGGATAGTGGGATACTCATCGACTCTGACAGGCCAGCCTATCTTGTGGAAATGTTCCACTGACAAAATAGCCTGGGCTTCATTTGTTCATCGTTCCAAGACAGACACTGTTATGCCAGGCAATAAGCAGAAATTTACTAATAGGTAGCATCTCTCCCAGGGGTTTCCAAGGCATTTGCCATCTTACCCAACAAACCTTGTTGCCTAACACACAGCATTTCTCACACACTCTCAAACAAAGGAGATCAGTATCTTAATCTTTGTCATTATTCTCTATCAAGGGGAGAAGAGGTGTTTTGACTCATCCAGGGTCAAGTTGAAGACCGTGATTGAGCAGCAGCCAGAATCTAGCATTTGGTCTATTGAACATTTCATTTCAGATGGGCAGCTTTTAGCACCACCTACCAACCTTGATCCCTGGCCTTGAGCCTGGAGGAAATAAAATCTGCAGTAATCTCCCATTATTCCTTACAATGGACACCTGAACTACTCAAAAAAAAAATAAAAAAACAAACCCCAGATAAAAACTTGGGTAAAACCTGTGTGCCCTGCACAGCAATTTGGCTGCCACAAAGCCATTGTACCAATTTTGTCATGCAGACAGCATGGAGCATTGATTTCTAGCCTGAGGCTTGCCCAGGGGGGCCTTGGGTGCAGCTAGCCACCTTTCAGACAGCCCACATGTGGGTGAGTGCTGGACCTTGGCCTCTGAGAACGGCAGTGACTGTCAGTGGGATCTGCCTTCCCAGGTCACTGAGCTGCCACACTCAGACACATGGCCAAGGGGACAGGAGGCTTTTGTTCTGCAAACACTTTGGACAGGACACAGCTGTGACTGCTCTACCAGCATTGCCCGGTGAGTACATTCATGAGTTCCCCTGTGGTTCTCATTGCTCCCTTCTTGGACCTTCGTGTAACTTCCAGACATCACTGGTTTGCAGCAGTGCCCTTTCAGCCAGGCGGTGCCCTAGACCATAAAATGAGCAGTTCATTCTTCGTCATTCCAGCCTGTTTCACTGACTCTGCAAATACATCGAAACCCTCTAAGCTCTCAGCTGAACACCCACAAAACCTCTGACTTGATGATATCATGCCTTTTCCTCCTTCAATCTACCCTTGCGACTGTTTCTCAGAGAAACGTCTCGTTTGGGTTTTTAAAAATCACTTAGCAATCTGGCAAGTACCTACTCAGTTATTTTAAGCTTCATTAGGAATAAACCATTATCTTTTGTCAGCCTAAGATTGGAGTCTGTGTATCACCTGGTTTAAGATACTGAAACTGCCCCCCCCCGTCACCATGGGTGAAATGTGCGTAGTACAACTTGCCTAGATACATAAATGACCTCAGACACTGTAGTACATGATTCATCACATCCAAAAAAAGTGGGATGGGATGTTGTTCCCACAATGCAGGTGGGAACAGCAGAGGAACTGAGACACAGGCAAGGAAAGTGTCTTAGCCAGAATCACACAAAGGGGTTCTTACAAAACTGTGTTTCAGACACTGGTTACTCGTATCTCAAGCAAATACCCTGAGAGGGAGAGAACTCACAGAATTGGAATCACCATCTCTTAACTCTCAAGAGTGTTTATTCCACATCGCTGAAGAAAATGATGGTTGGCACAAGGCTTATGCTGTGTGTGTCCCTCTGACACTGCAGTTTGCTAAAGAAGACTGGCATGTGGTTTACCCTGGCAAAAGCCTTTGCTTGGAATATATGTTGACATTGAGTAGTGGTATGTGGGACTGGAAAAAAGCGATTCAGCTGCAGCCCTGAGTCTTGGGGACTTGAAACAGCTGGAGCACAACTGCCATTATCTCACTGCCAGAAACAGAATGTTTTATGATTAAATGAAAACTTGAACGTGGCTGCAAGTACCAAAACAACTCAGAGAGATGCAGCAGCTGCTTGAAATGGATGGTATGTAAAGGCTCTCTAATTTGGAGAAATGCTGTTTTCCTCAGAGAATAACAGAATCTGATGGTCTCTGTCCCCTTAACAGTGTTTTGGACTGCCAGTATAGGGTGGCTGTTTTCTTCCTCTGCAGAGTGGGAGGTGATACAGAATAATTTTCATCTTGAAAGCCCTTTGTGATTATTAATTTTTTTGAGGGAGGGATCAGCATCTGGAAACAGGCAAGTATAAGATGAAATGGGGCCACTCAACTAAACTGACAGCGGCCACCCAGGTCTGGGTGCAAAGTGAATGGTCCTATGCTGGTACTTCAAATTCACAGACTGTCTGAAGAGGTTAATTCTCAAAGTATCAGCTGAGGAAAGGGCCCACAGTACTTCTGTTATAGGCATTTGGATGCAATGAGGCAGTCAGTTCGGCTATGCTTGGCAGTCATATGTGCTGTCAAGGCTTTCTTTTATTCATGTGGTCAATAGAGACATGGGAGAAATTGTCAACAGCTTTGGAGGTTTCTCCAGAAAGTTTACCAGCAACAGGCAACTCTGCTGGGACAACACATTTGATTTGTTGTGAAAAGGATACTAACAAACATGTAAGTTGTGAATTTTCACAAAATAGTTCCATTTGCATTCTTGGAAATAGGGAACACATGTAGTTCTCAGGCAAGCCAGTATGAAAGTGGCCAGTTAGAAATCCAGAGGGGTGGTATTTGATCTAAGTTGCACATTTAAGCTTTTAAACTTTTTTTTGCAATTTTTAACCAATATGAATTGTTCCTTTTTTTTTATCCCCAGTATCAGTGACTTTTCCCCTTGCTGTGTTGTCAACAGGGCTGTCTTTTAAACCGTGGTGAACAAAATATCATTTAACAGAAACTGAGACATTGGTGAGCATCAAACACTGTGGATGACACTGAGGGGTCTACATTTTTTTTGCTCAACAGATTGGACCAGAAAAAGGCACTGTCCACTTAGCTATAGCTGCTCTCCTGAAAGCTCTGTGGGCCAAGCAAGAGGGAAAGGTGACACCCATGGGACTTCAATATAAGAATGCTCATTAACTCAGAGGGATTCCCTGCTCCTGTTGGCCCTTATTTGCATGTAGTCTTGATTTTGAAGAAATTTATCCATATGTTAACTTTAAAATATCAAATAAAATACAGGCATTGCTGAGCTCTTGAAGACTCTGTCAATGCCTAATTTTTGCAGGATGGAAAACTGTAGCCACTGCACAGCGCTTAGTGGTGGAATTGGTTGGAACATTACAGAGTAATTTTGTGGAACTCTGGCATTCCTGAAAGAAAATATTTTTGCCTAGTCCTGTTTCTTCATATACCCTTCTGTTGATTTCATCTTTCTTACATATTTTAATCTGAGATTTTGACCTTTTAGCCACTTCCCTACTGAATATGCTGTTGATCTGGGAGCCAAATCTCGCATACGTAGCATGTCACTATTTATTAAAAATAGCCTTTTTAGGCAGTGATGTGAGGAGACATAAAAATGGTCTGGTTAGAAAGGAAAATTAGTGAACAAAAGATATTGTCTGCTCAAAAAAAAAGACAGGGAAAGGGCTGCCAGCCTGGAACTGCGAGCCTGGGGACCAGCCCTGTGAACTAGTGAAAAACATTCTTGAAAAGTAGAGCTGGCCTCTTTGAAGTGCTCCTGAGGTACCTAGAAACCAAAAACATACCCAGATACCACTGATAAGCACAAAACAAGGAGAACTGTAACAGCAATTTGTCATGGTGGAAAACAGTCTGAAAGAATAAAATAGCTCTGATGGAACAGAAAACAGCATTCCCAATTGGCTGTGAAAACAGAAATTAAACAGGATCTATTGGCTGCTCAATGCTCTACTCCCTCTTATGACTGTGATATAAAAATGACTTAATGTTTATCCAAAAAATGAGCCTTAGAACTTCTTGGTTGAATCCCACACAACCTTTCTATGAGCATTTGGGCTCTCTCCAGGGACACTTGGCTAAAAAAAATCTGTTACATGGATCATTTTGGAAATGGGACTTTGCCAGCTGTCTTACTGTCTAGGTCTGTCCTCCTCTCTTTAGGAAGGGTTGGTCCCCCAGGCTATTCCCACCTCTTGAGGTGGTTTGGTTGCTTTTGAAATCTCTCTAATTGACTTCATATCAATAGCGTAAATATTAATATAAGTCATCATAAAAATATCTGCTGTTATATCATTGATAAATTTGCTTAATTCATGATAAACTGTAGTTATCTAAAACAGTATATAGCTACTTGGCTGCTGCTCTCATTGGTTGTACCACATTACTGATTGATGTTATTATTGATTGACACCATGCTGTTGTTTGGTAATATATATTATTTGGTTGCAGAGAGTAATTAGTAATAACTTGATATGTATTTGTTCATATTCATTTTATTAACCACAGATATTTTTTCTAGTGGCAATTTTTGTGGTACTTGTGGTAATCTGTAATAAAGGAGAGAAATTCAGAGGGCAAAGCTTTCAAGTCCTTTTGTATTACAGACTCCCACAAACCCATTCATTGTCTCTCCACACCTTTTTCAGTAATCTCTCTACCTATACTTCTTCCAGAATGAAACCAGGATAAAAGGATGCTCAGTCTTTAATGATTTTCAGGAGAAAGTGTCAAATGTTCTTGTTTGGCATTAAGAACCACTTTGCTTTGGTGTCAGTAATTAATTTTGCATGCCAAATGTAAATGTTACTTGAACTTTGTGACATTTCATCATAAAGAAAAAAGCATCCGTGTGTTACAGCTTCATTGTGGTTCTAGTTATTTAACTTGTTTTGTTTTCTAGTTTACATGAAAGTTACAGGTTGACATGGTCAGAAAGTCTAAAGGCAACTGGGCCCTATTAGAAGAGTTTTGGTTGGTGTCTGAATTAAAATGGTCTTACAACTGATTTCAGACAGAGGCTGTGTCCCTGGTGGGGAGTGTTGCTTCCCTCCCAACACACCCTCTTCACATGTCTGTTCACAAGCAGAGATGCAAACTAGCCCCTCTCCTGGGGAAGCTGCACAGCTTGTCTTTGTCCGGCTCTCACATCACAGCTGGCAGTGGGAACTGCTGTCTGCAATTATAGGAAGCTGGGTACCTAAAGACTGTGCTTTAATCTGTAGGTCTTTGTTTAGGATTTGGACAAGAAGCTGCTTTTCTTTAAGTCTGGATAATTGGGAGTTTGTTCTAGTTTTTTTTAATGGTTGGGGGCTTTTTCACAAAAACAACTCCTTACTGAAAACTAAAAACTCAATAATTGAATTGTCTTTGTTAGCATTGTCTACTAGTAAATGCTTGGGCTTCATGTGTTGATCTGTTTGCTGAAGTGATCAGTCATTTTGGGGGGGATTCCCTTCAGTATTAAGATCTAAAAGATCCTGTTCTAAAATAGCTTGGTTTTTCCTTTTCTGAGAGCAGGAGGTATGAGAACAGGGGTGCTTCTCTGTTTTAATTTGACAGCTAAAAGAGTGTGACTTGGCTTTCCTGTTTAATCTTTCACTCCTGCTTGGATAGAGTTTAAAAAGAAGCTGAAAAGGACTTATTATCAACTACCCACAGCCATGAAATTAGGCAAATTCACATTTGGCAGTGCAACACAAGCTGATGAGGGAGGGGGGTGTGAGGGTTTAGGATATCTGCTGTTTCAACTCCCTATTTGCTTCAAAAAAATAGGGGAAAGATTGAAAGCCATTCCTCAACTGACTAACATTACTTAATCTTTCTTTCATCATATTGTTTTGTTATGCTATTGGGGTTTTTTTTATTTTATAGGTCATGCTTGAAGTAGGCTGCCAAGTATTTGCTATTCTGCATGAAATACAGATATATTACTGGTGCGCTCGCAGAAGAGGAAGCTTATGGTAAGTCCTCTTTCCTTCAAAGCTGGAATTTTTGTACCCTCCACTTTCCTAATTCTGGAGGTGCCTCAGTTACATCAGTTTTGATAGGAGTAACTCTGTCAGGAACACACCACCAGCCTGTGAGACTGACAAGCTGGAGGAAACTGTAATGATGAAATCTGGAGTGTGAGGAGAATTTTATCCAGTTCAGTGTAATTTGATATTTATTCTTGTTCCCCTATAGAAATACTCCAAAATGGTCTGCTTGGGAAAAAAGAAAGATGTGAGCTTAAATACATCTGTACCTGATGAAAACCATTACTTTGCATCTCTTAGAGAGCAGGAAGGGGACTGTGCAAAATGAAGCCTGTTGTTTGCTGGCATCTTCTTGTGTGTCCCAGAAGAGCAATGTCAAACATTAGGTTTGTGTCACGTTGGTGACTTTTTGCCATGTAGCTCTTTGCATTGGGTTAGCAAGGAGATAGTGCTGTTGTTTGCTTCTTCCAAGGATTTATCTGCTTTGCAGCTCTCTTGCAATGAAATAGCTGGGGAGAAGAGGGAAAGGCTTGTTTGGCAAAACTGATCTATTTGATTTAAATGATGGGTTTTGGGGAAAGAAAAAAAAAGTCGAAATACCTCTAATCCTTCAGTTTTCCCAAAGAACATTCTTTGTTGCACTATTTAAGAAAATAATATGGTGTTGACTAAAACACAGCCTGACTTGTAATCATTTTTATCTCCTTCAGAACAGAAAATGTTAAAACATGGATATCTGGCTCATCCAGGATCCTGTTCCTGGCTGGGCTACTCAGACCAGCAGTGGAAAGAGATTTGAATGTTCAGTTTTACAGCAGTAAGATTTTAAATGGGATGTGAAGTGAAAAATGCCAACAGATGATGATCAATTCTCACTGCTTGCTCCTAAACATGTAGAAGTTTTGCTGGACTGATTGAAAATGTATCATTGCAGGTTCATTTGGGGAGGTTAAAAAGTGGATCTAATACCATTTCAGTGATTTTTTCAGTAAGGCAGAGCGTTACACTCCTGTTTATGATTGAGGATATACCCAAGGAACTAAGGTAGAAATGGAAACCTCTTTGTTGGCATATTGTGTGTAACAGTGAGTTTGCAGGGGTACAGCAGTGCTGGTTCAAGCCAGGGGCTTATGCACATAGGGGAGTGATATGAATTAACCAAAAGTATGATCATTAGGAGTGGTAATGAAAATACATAAAATCTGTGCTTGGATAGCTATGTGAGATGCACAGTACCCCTAACCTGTGATTACGTACAGTACCGTTAGCCTGTGGTAACTTCATGGATGAGAAATGGGGATGTCTTCTTCAGAGTCAACATGAACCTAAAAATTTGATAAATGCTGGTTTATTCTAGAACTTCTGGTTGCCATCACTTTGAGGGATACTCCAAAACTGTCAGTAGCAGAAGGCCCTTGACTTCCTTCATAAAGCCACATCCCTATGGCCAGAGAGAGTTCAATGTTCTTGACTTTCTGTCTCAGTTTATTGGTATCAGATAAAGTTAATACAGCTGGGATTTATCTTTCAGAGAATACACACCTTGGTACCCCTAGAAAAAGTGTATGGGATGTTTGTATATCCCAAGTTATGGGATGTTCATAAATGGATAAGAAAAAATTATTATTTGTTACAGTTGGCTGGGTTGAGGAGTTTGGTTCAGCTTCTTGTTACAGATATATCTGATCTTATTTTCAGATGGTGTTTTCTAGCTACTTGTGAGAAAGAAATAAAAAGCTTATTCTAATTATGTGTAAATTAATATTATTCTAGATGCAGTGGGGTGGAGTTATTTGGAGATGTCTAATTAATTGACATAACTTTGCTTGCAGTTGCACACCAAGGCCTTGAGAGAAGGCTGGGTAATGTATAATAAACACTTGTATTGAGTGTTACTCTTCTGCATTCTATGCTTTGAATGAACAAACTGGGCCTAGTTAAACTCTTGCAGGTCTATGATATGGGCAGTGATGACTTTGCTTCTGTATCTCTCCCAGACCCTCCCCCCTTCCACTACTGCATAATGCTGCATTGCAGGAAAACAGGAATGGTGTGGGAAAGCTGAGGGCTGATCACAAGTGAAGATAAACGTGTTTCCGCTGATTTATGAAACGCCATCGCTGTTTTATTTTCAGAGTAGGATGGAGCTTACTCACAAGGGAGGAGAAGTAAAAAGAAAGTTCTTTCTGTTAGACAGTGATGCTAAAATTGTAAATTCTAGTTTATGGATTCCAGTTTATGGCTCCATTAATCATTCAGAAGTGATCTATTTCATGTTCCAAGTATGCATATAGGTTAAAAGTTGGTGCTTATCTATGGGATGATATTTGCAGATTGAGATTTATACAAGAAATTATTGGCCCAGAGAAAATAACTATGAATATAATTTTTTCTACTATAATGTTATTTTGTATTTAAAACCATCAGATTAAATGTATCTCATGTGTATTTATTGACAAATATTGTTTTCTTCCTTCTTCAAATCCTGGATAATGATGGCAACAAATGTTGATACGTTTCAACAAACAGCAGTATTGGATCTGACCAAAGCAGATGTATTACTAAGAACTTTATCCTGTATTTCTGTGCCAGAAATTCGAGTCTGCAGGGGAACCCCACTACCAGGATTGTCTTCTAGAAGACTTAAGCTGCCTTTTATATCCAGGGAGGCTTCCAGAGGAAAGCCTGTTAATATTTTTTAATGGATATTTGGCCAAAAATAAGCTGGCAAGGAAGCTATTCAATCTAAAATATCTGAATGAAAATGAATAAGTAGATGGAAGCCACTCATTTTTTTATTTTGAAATGTTACTCAGTTGACTGCTATGGGTCAGATTCTTTGCCCCGTGTGCTCACTGACACACCACAGCTGCTGAGCTACTCTGGGTGCTGCAGTGCAGCATGAAGCTTTCATGGGATGCTATATATCATGAATGCTGAACCAGGAACTCTGTGAATACAGGATGGCAAGGACCTGAAGAGCCTGCAGAAGAATTATGATGTAATTTTCAGATGATTCATTTTTTATAGAAAGAAAAATTCTGCCTTGTGTGGGAGAGAAATGCCGCTTTGAAAACTCATTTAAACTCCTGCATTTCTTTTTTTGTCAAGAAGCTTTTCTGCTGAAAATTCCAGGCTGCCATGTCCATGTTTTAGGGTGCTTTACTCAAGTATGTGCTGCCAAGACATACTCATTCTCACAGAAGACTCTGCTCTCGTTTCTTCAGGTCCTGCTCTGCTTGGTTTGAACCTAGTCTGGATATTAACATAGTCATTGCAACCCTGCATAAGTGTAGCCAAAAGTACAATACAGTCAGAACAGCAATTCCAACTTTTCATTTGCTTTCTATTTCCTGAATTTCTACCACTTCATAAAAATTTTGCAGTTTAACGGGGGAAAAAAACTCACTAGAAACCTTCGCTGTATTTGATTCTTATTTTCCTTATCCCAGATGCTGAATGCAAAACAAAAATGGAAAATAAAGGAAGCAATAGAGTGGGTCACTAAACCAGCTGAGTTTAAACCCTCATGGATTAAGGAGCCAGCTTTTCCAGATGAGGATATGCATATCCAGATGGGACATGAAACCATTTCAAAGCTTGGATGTTTAATATTTTCAGTAATACTACAGTGACTCCAGTCAGTACTGATGTAAAGTTGATACTGCTCCTTCACATATTGAGAGTTCAGTTTGAACTAGTGATTCAGAATACTATTACATGTATTTGCTACAGGATCTTGATAAGTATTCTGCACCTGTATTCCCCTAAGTTTAAATAAATAGTTTCTTCCTAAAAAAATACGTAGAAGGACTGTAATGCTTGCATAAGGAAGGCAGCCAACATTTAGTATAAAGCGGGAATGGACTTTTTTTCCAAATGTGTGGTTTCCAGTGAAATTAGAAGTTTGGTTCAGAATTTGTGCTCCCACCATCCTATACTTAGCAGCATTTTAAAACCCCAGATGTGCAATATGTGCATTTCTTTACTGCTCCACACACCCTGTTGTATAATTCTTTACATTGCTTGTGGACAAGAGAAAGCAGAAAAAAAATCAATAAAAAGTTTTATAACATGTGTTCCATTTTCTATAAAATAAGTAGAAAACAGTGTGCTGAAATGACTGTTTTCCCATCCTTTGTGCTACTGAGTAATTCCACCGGGAATTCAAAACCCAGAGGCAAGTCTTGAACGTTTGTTATTTCCTTGCAGGCCTTAACACTGCTGGGAATTGGTGCAGCAACCAGAGAACATGTGAGTATATGTATAAATGCTTTGGGCTTTTTCCTAATTACTATTTGTTTAATGAATCTACTGCATAACCTTTGGAGCAGGTGCCAAAACTCCTTTGCATGAAGTTAAATACTAAAGCTGAAAATTACTTGGTCTCTATTTCAGCTGTTCCCCACCAAGGTTGCCTCTCTTCACCTTATCTCCCTGGTTCACTCTTCCCACACACAATTTCTGTGAACAACCTGGAAATATCTGATTTTTATATACTTTTAAAATTATTTTATTTTTTATATATATATATGTATATACATATATATATAAAATTTATATATATTTTTATATATTGATATATTATTTTATTATCTATTATTGAAATAGATAATTATATATTTTTAAATATATATTTTTATATATTATTTATATAATAATATACTATTATTATAAAAGTAACTGCTCAAAATTCATATTCTTACATCAGTGAGAAATATGAAAGAATGCATCCTGTGATTGTGATTGCCACATGAAGGGTAGAGAAGTAAAGATTAACCCATGCTGCTCTGTGGGGCACACTGCAGGTCCATGAGACAGCTTGGATAACAACTGTGCAGAACGGTGTAGGCTGGACAGCGTTGCTCATAGAGCACTGAAGGGCTGATGAAGCTGATATCCCCTGTAGCCCAAGAATAATTATCGAGCTCCCATTTTCATCTTGTTCTGTGGGTTTGGTGCTTCAGTAAGTGTTTTGCTCAGCACAGCAGTGCATGTGTGGGCAAGACCTTGCAGTGGCTATATGAAGGAGTGGGTTTAGAGTGGAGAAGTTCCAGGCTCCTCTAATTGTATCAACTCTATTCGTCCTGCCTTAACTCAGCTGTAAATATCAAAATTCCAGGAAACCATGCTGTTAGCAAGCTGCAAGTCAGCTTCTCGGTGGCACCGGTGGCACTGCCAGGGGTGCAGGGGGCTGGGGAGCCAGGAGCATGGCTGCCAGGGCAGGTCTGAGGGAACGGCCAGAACTGAGGAGGTTACCAGATGAGGTTATGGTGCCGAGATGGCTCTGAGGGCAGGCTCTGTCCCAGTGGCAGAGACTAGGGTCAGACAGAGCCCAGGGACTGCCAGCCTGCCCGTGGTGATGAAGTCAGGTCCAGGTCAAGCTGGGCTCAGCCTGGGGTTCAGGGTCCAGATCAGGAAGGTCCATGGCTCTGCACAGGTGCAATCACACCCTGGGGTAGCTCAGGCAGGGACTGGGGCCATGTGCTGAGCTTACATGGCTCCGGGGGCAGGGTTGATGGAGGAGGGCTTCCAGTGAGGCTGGGCAGGGCCAGCAGGGCCACTCCTGCCCTCAGTGTCCCACCTGGAGCTCCCTCCATGACAGATGTGTCCTCTCACCCAACAGAGAAGTGGCCTCTGATGGGATTTGCTGAAGAGGGATTTAGTTGCTGGGGGGTGTAGGGAGCTTTTCAGGGGGCACAGAGCCAGGGCACAGAAATGGGAAAGGGACAGGAATTGCTGGAGCCAGGCTGGGGGCTCAGGCAGACCCTGAGTAGGCCCAGGTGCCTGGCAGGCTTAGGAGTTCACTCAAACTCAGGGTTTGGGCAGGGCCGGTTCTGTGGCACAGTGTGCTGGTTTTGGCTGGGGTAGAGTTAATTTTTTCACAGTGGCTAGGAAAGGGCTGTGTTTTGGATTTGTGCTGAACACAGGGCTGATAATAGAGAAATGTTTTCGTTATTGCTGAGCAGGGCTTACACAAAGCCAAGGCCTTTTCTGTTTTTTGTACTGCCACACTGGCGAAGAAGTTGGGGGTGCATGGGAGGCTGGGAGGAAACACAGCTGGAACAGGTGACCCAAACTGAGCAAAGGGATATTCCAGATCATATGTTGTCATGCTCAGCATATAAAGTGGAGGAAAGAAGGAGGCAAGGGGGTTTTTGGAGTGATGGCATTTGTCTTCCCAAGTAACCATTACGTGTGATGAGGCCCTGCTCTCTTGGAGATGGCTGAACACTTTTGTGCACACAGGAAGCAGTGAATTCATTCCTTGTTTTACTTTGTGTACATGACTTTTGCTTTCCCTATTAAACTCTCTTTATTTCAAACCGTAAGATTTCCAACTTTTTCCCTTCCAGTTCCATCCCAGATCCCAATGGTGGGGAATGAGCGCTCGGCTGCTGGGGCTTGGTTGCTGGCTGGGGTCAAACCACAGCAGAGCATCAGAGCCCACATCAGGCCAGGTTTGTAGGAGAAAATTTTGTGCAGCTGTGGGCCTCGCTCTGCTGGCTTAGGCCTTGAGGCAGCCTGGGATACCTGGCAGGCAGGATGCCACAGGGGCCAGCTCTTCCAAGGACTGGGAGCTGCCAGGGAGCCCCATGGGGGCAGCAGGGCACTGGGCACCTGTCTGGGAACAGGGATGGGCAGAGGCCAGGCAGTGAGGAGAACCATGGTCAGACATGGCCCAGGGTGTGTCCAGCCAGGATGGGGTGTTGGTCCACAGCCAGACATGTCCACAGCTGTAGAACAGCTGGAGGCAGGTACACCTGCCATGGAATCCAGGCAGAAACTAAGGTCCGTGGGCAGAGGGTGTGAGCCCAAGTAAGACTGGTCACAGTGAGGTCTGTCAGTGCACTCAGTGCCCTGTCTAGCCTTAGAAGGAATTTGTCTGGTACATTTGCAACTATTTTAAAAGGTTGAAACCTGTCCTTTCTCTAAAGGAAACTCATTGCTAGCATTAGTAGTAAGTTACTGCCATCAGCTATATTTAAACACTTTTTGCATGAAATATTTTTAATGAGTCCAAAGACCAGAATAAACTCACAGATACATGATAAATAGTGAGGTGTCAGCAGACAGGCTAGTACTTTTTAGAATACCAGCCTTACTTTACCAGATTAAAGTAAATTTGCTTTATAGCACCCATCTTTTTGCCAAGTATTGAAACCAAAGCTACAGAGCCAAACAATGTGAATTAACAAATTCTCAGTTCTCTGCAGCAACTGAAAACAACAGTGATAACATTAGCATAATTTCTCTGCTGCCAGTTTCTCATGCCAAGCCCTGCTATAAACATATTTAATTGTGCTTCTTACTCTCAGCTGTTTTCTACCAGTAGATAGAACACTTTGTTTGCAGAGGAGGATGTTTTATGATGGTATTAGTATAGCTTTGTTTTACAAATTAAAGGTCAGTCCTGAATTCTGGCTTTACTTGATGTTTTATATAACCTTTCTCTTCTTTTCACCATAGCATCTGAGAACCACATAAGCATTTAATGTATATATCGACAGAATTCCCATGTGAATAACAGGAATACAATTATCTGTACTAGAAACATGAGAAATTATGAGGCCTGAACTGACTGAACAACTTAGACAAGCTCCAGACAGGAAATCTGTAGCACAGCTAGAAATTGAATTCTGACTCTTATCCAAGTGTATCTCAGCTTCAAGGCCATCTCTCATCTGGCTGGACTGGTCTCCAGGAAGAAGAATGATTTCCTACAGCAGAATCACTGCTATTTTCACTTTAGCTGCCTCAAAATGGGAATAGCTGCTCATTCACATAGGCAAGCACAACCCAAAGCTGTGCAGTCCTGAGCATACTGAATCCTGTCCCCAGAGTAGCCAAAGTTCCTGCCTGTGGACATGGTTAGGTGACCAGAGGGGTGTGAGTTGGCTCCCAAAGGAGCCTAAATGCTAAAAAGATTTTGAGGCAGTCTGTGAGGCAATTGTCTGGCAGAGCTGCCCAATCAGTTTGTGTAAGCATTACATAATAGTCTCACTACAAACTCGGCATGCCTTTGTGCACATTAAGCCCATGTCCTTGGCCTGGAATGGTGCAGCCATTTTTGCTTGGCATTTTCGCTTCACTTTCACTTACGGATTCAACATCCAGTTAAGTAGCAGTAATTTCCAAACTCGATGCAGAACAACTACGCCCTTTGGCACACATTGATTTTTATTCAGTGTACCTCAGTTTGTTGTGTCAGGTGCAGTGTTCTTGACATTATAAGCTGATTTTTTATACCGACAACATCCTTGAAGTTCATCCAAATTCTCATGTAATCTCTCATTTAAATTTAAATAATTTGGATTTATAGAGACACACACAGAAGGGACACTGTACAAATGCTTTTTGTATGAGCTGCCAGCAGCCCTTATAATATGTTAATTTGGGAGTCTCCAGGTCTTAACTTTCCGTTTTTTCCCTTACACTGCCACAACAGAGTGATATTTAAACATCTTCTACAAGCCAAGGCCTTGAGTTATCTCCAAACTGACAGCTGCAGGCTGGGAAGTGTGAATGAAAGCTTGTCTGTGCTGCTGATGGCCAAAAAAGTTCCAGAGAAAGGCTCTGCAAAATGCAGCAGCAATGAGAAAATCTTTCTCTCCCTATCCTTCAAGGCAGTCTGATTAGTTTCTCCAGCTGTCATGCTTGTGATTTCTGAGAATAAGCTTGCATGCACTGCCGTAATTTTCGTTGTTTCATGTCATGCACCAAAAGGCTTTGGACGTCTTGGTGTGGCACTGTCATCTCTAGCATGGATTTGGAGGCCTCTGTCAATTAGTCCAGCACTTGATAATGTTTGATCATATCCAAGTATCTGAAAGGCTTGGAAACAGGTTAGTTATATAAAAAAATTCCTGTAGCAACTGACTGTGGTGATTGCTCTTTTTTTTTCTTAAAAAACATATTGCTAAAAGGTGTCATAACATACACTTGTGTTGTTACCCCACAAGCCCACCTTCCTGTGGGCTGCAAAGGGTAGTTAGAAGGGTCGGTTAAACTTCAAGCAGGTGAATGTGAACGGTTTGTGGTTTTAATACAGGCACTTGAAACCTGGGCTGCATTCCACATTCAGATACTTCACAGGTGCCAGTCACTATGGTGACAAACTCACCAAGTCAGGCTCATTAGAAGACTTCATTTTGATGGTTGATCAGATAAATGTTTGTCTCAAAAATTCAGCAATTCTTGCTTTTCTGGCCCTTCATCTACCATAATCAGATAACTAATATTCTTTGTGGTATTGCAGTAAGGCAAATTTTGCAACATACCATATCAGAAATAGTACAGGTTATGAAAGCTGATCTAAGAAGGTAGAATATCGAAGCTGGTGTTTGACCAAAGTGGTAAGAAATTTCATTGCTATCTCCAAGTTATTGAATGGCCCTTGGAAAGTGGAGAAATGACACAAGGATGCATCTGGAGGAGGAATGACAGAAGAGAGAAAACTCTTCAAGTCCAAATGGTGAGGCAGAACAAGTGTAGCAGTCAGCAGGGCAAATGTCAGATTGAGAATGCTATAGATTTGCCCAGCTGCTAAGGAACTGACTTCTAATGCCACCTGTACAGCTCTAAGTCAGCAGCTGGGGAGTATGAGGGACTGGGAGCTCCTGGGAGACCTTATTCATCAGGAAGTGAGTCCAAGAACACCCCCCTCACTCAGTAGGCCCATGGCTCCCTTTTACATCTTCTCAACAGTATCTAGCAATGTCCCATGTCTTGTCTAAAATAATACTCTGAATATACCCTGCAGTCACAGTAGTCATCTTAGCAGCATTAAGTTTTCATATTCTGCAAAATTCCTTGAGTACCTCCCTGTTTAACTCTATACTGAAACTAGGAGCTATTCCAGAGTTATAGAGACTGGTCTGCTCATGCATACATACACCAAACTTCTCTGTAATTTAAGAGAAGTGAATGATTCCCATTCTGAATTCTTCTCTTGGCTAGGTACTCCTGTCCTGGAGAACCAGAACCTGAGACTGCTAATCCCCACTAGTCAAGCCCTGAGGCCAACAGTTTATTTCACATCCTCTCTGGCTACACTTGCTAAAATGTCTTGCAGAATCCACCTTATCTGCAGTGTTACATAAAGCCGTTTCCAGCAAAAGGAACTTAACTTGCTAAGTGTAGGCAGAACTGTTAAGTGAATTTGCAGCCTAATCTGTTTCCTTGTACTTTAGAGGACTGCAGGAACACTCAAGAACCTTTAACTTATAAAAGTATGCACACAGTAAAAAGTGGATGACAACCTACCAGCTGGGACATACCATCAAAGAAAAGAACACCTGGACTATCTGAACTAGGTGCCTTTAAAATAGAAGACTAGCAGAGCTGAGATGAAGTTTATTAGGAGGAACATGTGACACAGTTCTCAGGTGCAGTAACAAGAATGCTGCTACTATCTCTGAGTTCAGTAACTTGAGAGAAGACACAACTATGTTCAACTCCAGATTGGCTACTGAGTGACCATTTAATGCTGCCTCCAAAAAGGATAAGGTTTGAACATTCCAATCTTCTTGCAGGATCGAAGCTGAAGTAGCACATAGTCTGATCATCTCTCTTCAAGAATGGCGGACTACAGTGTATTTTAAGAACCCTTCTAATAAACCGTGTTCTCTTTACATTTGGTCTCTTTACAACAGCCAGAAACTTTTTTTGTGCTATCTTATTGTGTTGGGCTAAATGTCAGGAAAAGAGAGTATATTTTTGTGCTACAAAAAAATTAGTCTGAACATCAGAATGCAGTATAAGGAAAATCAGTATAAGGACATTCACAAGTAATTTTTATATAAAGTATGCCTTTGAAAGATATGATCAGTTTGGTTTAAGAAAGATTCAATGGTCCCCTTACACAGGACCCTGAATAAAAGCACACTGATTATTAAATTCTTAGAATTATCTGAAATTGTACACTTTTCCAATATTTACCAGTTTATTAACTTTAAAATTTAATTTAAAAATTACTATGCATTTTTCCACATTTTCAAAATGTGTTGAGTATCCTATGTCTGAATATTAACCATAGGCCTACTCACAACTGAATCCCTGAAATTTTATGTTACTGAAGAAATTAGAAGGATAAGGAGAGTTGAAAGCTGAATTCTGCTACAATTTAATTACTGAAGTCCATTGCTACAAATATTATGATCTCTAGGTTTTACTGCTCCAAGCTGCAAAATTAGTCCATATGTTTGTGGGATCTGGTTTTAAATGGTGACAGACATCTGATTACTAATGCTATCTGGTAACCTCTGTTTAACTACAGATCTCTTTGATTTATATCAAATTAGTCATTCATGTAGGGTTGGGGAATAAAAAAATTGCTGCCACACATACATTATGCAGACACTGCATTTCTGGCAAGGTTCCATTAAAACCTTTGTCTACCTAATGCTTCATCTGTGAAGACCACAGGAAGTTTGAGTTTGTTTTTCCTTGCCAGGTGTTACCCTCCAAGACATTTTTCTTTCCAACTCTTTTTTACTACTAACTATAAAAAACCACACCAAAATTAAATATGCATCATCCCCTCCAGAAGATTTTTTTAAAAAAGCTTTATTAAACATATACTCTTCAGAATATATTTAACGATTTCTCCCACCTTGAAGGAATCCTCTGTCACACACATATGTTCTTATTTTCAGTACCAAATCAAGCACATAAGCACATGCTACTCACACATAGTAACTCAATGGTAGCAGAAATGGCCACTGAAACAACAAGCAGAAAAGTAGCTCACTAACAACTTAAAACTGGGTTAACATCTGCGTAGGACATCAGGACTAACCACCTATCCTGTACAGCTAAAGGGTAGCACTGAAGGCAGTTCTGGTCTGCAAGTATCTATTCCTTTTTAACAATAAAGCAGATATCTTTTGAAGTATATAAAAGCCCCACCACTTTAGAGAAACTAAGTAGCTTAGGTACATTTGCACATTAATGCTGGTTTATAGCATTAGACGGCCATCTCCATTTTAATGGGTGGATGAGGATTATAATCTTCAATCTGAAAGTCTTCTGCTTTAAAGTCACTGATGTCTTTAATGTCACGAAGAATTCTGAGTTTGGGGAAAGGTCTTGGCTCCCTCTGAAGCTGAAATAAAAGCAAGCTTACTGTATAAAGCTAATACTTGAAAGCAGAGACTTTATGTTCTCAATCTCAAATCAGATTACACTATGTAGAATTTCCCTCCCCAAGAAGATACATCCTTAAAAAAATCTGATTACACTATGTAGGCTTTCCTTCCCCACCAAGAAGATACATACTAAGAAAAAAAAAAATTAAAGAAAATTCTAATACAGTGAGCCTGTGAACCTACCTTAGTATTTTCACAGAGAACAGGAGCATAATTTTCAAGTGAATTCTCTGATCATCGAAATGAATTGCAAGTACTTTCAGTTGGCAAAGCAATCATGGTGGTTACAGATTACACTCTTTCCAGAGGAAACTAGGAAAATCTGACCCAAAAGTGTATCAAATGTGCTACAGTTTCTCACAGGACACTACGGGTCTGAATCAATAACTACTTCTCTGGATGGTTTTGAGCCATATTAATAGGGAAGACATTCAGTCTGAGCTTAGTCTAATCAAATAAAATGCTGATTTTATCCTACTGCAACGAATTACTTCCTGACGAAAATGTAGCCTTTCTCAGCCAAATAGTAACATTGTTTAACTCTGTGAATTGCTAAGTTATCCTTTTTTGATATACTACAAAGGCATTTTATTTTGTGATATCTGGACTAGGTGGAATTGTTTTCAAAGTCTGGACCTCTAACTTGGTTGTAGTAGTACATGGATGTACATTTCAATCATGTTTGTACTGTATTTCTGTTTGCAACCTGGATTGAACAGATGTTAAGATACTACAGTTATGAGGATAGAAATGAGAAAAAAGCTACACAAATTAATATCTGCAAAAGGATATTTAAAATATCAAGATAATTTTGCATTGGATAAGCACCTCGAAGATAGAAGAACACAGAATAAATACTCACTTGGACTTTTAGAGGTTCCACATGGTTCAGATATATGTGAGCATCCCCTAAGGTGTGTATGAACTCTCCAGGCTGAAAAGAATGCAGAATACATGTGGTGTTCAGACAGTCAAGTTCCAAGAAAGCAAAACATTACAATGCTTACAGTATTGATTCTCAGCATCTGGCTAGTATGGAATTGCAGCTTCTGTACTGCACTGTATCCTCGAAAGCTTTTAAGGACCCAAGCTTCTCTGACTAACATATAATTAATGGAAAATATAATGAAATTCCCACTAGCTTACCAAAAAACTTATCTTTGAAATCCTGCTATGACTTGATATAACTTTGGTAAGAGAATGTAGCAATACTGAGCTGCTCACCGAGACAGAAACAGAGGCAGCAGTAACCTCCAGCTTTTCCACTCTGCTTCATTTAAGTACAACTGGCCAAACCTGGCTTCAGAGCAAATTCCTCAGCCACTGCTAAAAAGCAGTGGGGGTGTCAGTCACAGGCAAGCATCCAGCTTGCAAGTTGTGTGACTTAGCAGCCCCTGAGCAATCTAATTTAACTTGGGGAAGTTTTATCAGCTCTTTTACCAGCCTCTGACCAATGTAGATCAGCCCTCAGATATGTTACACTGAAAACCACCAAAGCCATGAGAGAGTGGCTCAGAGGCAACAGCTGGACATAACGCTAAACTTCACATTTTTAGTACCTTGGACTCATTTCTGCAATTGCTATGAAGTCTGATTTTTCCCTGTTTCCCTGTTTTAAGCAGCTCCCCTTCATGTTGCTGGTGGCAGAAGGATTAGGCAAAAAAGGCCTTTCAAGTACCATTTTTCACATGCCCTAAAGAAAAGGGGTTCTCCCTTGTACAAGATTGTCATGCATTTAAATTTCTCTGTCAAATTACAAAATACAGCTCTGAAGTCAGGCAGGAGCTATTTGAGCACATACTACCACTCTACATCATCATCTACAGTAGGAAATCAAAGAAATACCCAGCTGAAATTATAGCTGGAAGTTAGGTAGGCAGATTATCCAAATTAGAACCTTGTAAGCAACTGCTGAGCTACTGTTCCAATACTTCCAATAAACTTCCAATACTTCCAATAAACACATGCTACAAAATCTAATCACATGTATGTTACTATCCCATAAGGACAAGCACTCAGTTCAGATTTCTAAGCAGACTAGTGAACAGGTCAGTTTCAACACAGTCAAGACCTGGAGGATCTTCTGTTTGACCTGAATTTAAAAATTCTTACATTGCTGACTCTAACTGCCTATACAAACCAGAGGCAATTCACAGGGTCCTTTTTTACACTTATTTCAGCAAGATTTCAAACATATGTTCATTCCAGTTTTTCTTGGACATGACATCAAGAGTCTTGTCTTTTAGTCCCTCACTTCTCAGACAAAAATAAATTATTAAATAGCCTACCTTCAGCCCTGTGACATGGGCAACCATGTATGTGAGCAGTGAATAGCTGGCAATATTGAAAGGGACTCCTAGTCCCATGTCTCCAGACCTCTGATAGAGTTGGCAAGACAATTCACCATTTAGAACATAGAACTGGCAAAGAGCATGGCATGGAGGCAAAGCCATCTGGGAAATATCTAGGAATTGTCGTACAGAAGGTGAGCGGGGAAGAAAACAGTAACAGCATTAGTGTGTTATGAATATAGAAGATGCAAAACCTAAACAAGCATGTAATGAGATACAGTAGAGCGCCAACTGCACTGTCATTCTGTTGCTTTTTTCTCTTGTTTATAAGCACCTGCTGCCCAAGCAATTAAGTCCAGGTCATGACAAGCTGTCTCCTGGGTTGTATGACCAGAAAGTCATAAACAGATATTCCACAGAACAGATTTATGCCATAATGCTGCACAGCAGCTTAATTCTACTCACCTTGGTGAGACAGTTGATTTCCCTAAAGGAAGACATTAAGAGTAAAATTAAGCATATACCCTAAAGCAAATTCCAACTGCTTCATCTTACTCTCTTCCCATTGAAACGTGCTTGTTGAGATATAAAAGTAATGATCAATTAAAAAAAACCAAAAAACCAACAAAACAAAAGCAGAAGATCTTTTGAGTGTTTTTCTACACTTAAAAAGTGCAGAGAGTAAAATTACAGCTTGGTAAGGAAAACTTTCACCAGATATCTTCTGAGAATGTTTAACCTTGAAAACAACAGCAAGAGCATGTGGCATACCCTTTCAGACGCCAGGGAAAATGCTGTGTGATTTTTTTGGAGCATAGATCTATCACTGGTGAAGTTAAACATTCTCTTGCAGTAGCTCTTGATTAGAACTTGCCCTACAGAGTGAGTGGATATCTATATATAAAAAGACCCTATCATTCATATACAGGTTCATCATATGCACCTGCATTCAAGGAGAAAATTACAACACGAATAATACGTTTCTTCTCTAGTTTTAAGGCGTTTTGTTAAGTTTACAATAGATTATATGGCTAAAAGCCAGACATATTGCTTTAATATACTCTTTTTTGGTTTTGTTTTGTTAACCCTTTTAAAGTAAGAGTTACTATCTTTAAAAAGACTATGTCAAAGACTCTGGTAGCCAGGTATATCCCTCACTTTAAAGTGGAGAGAAAAATTCTGAAGAAGTTCATTATTTTTGAGGTCTGAACATGAGAACTAAGTAGAAAGAGAATCAAGATTATAACCCCTGGCCATTTTTACTGCACTCCTGGTAGTTTTATAAAGAATAAACAAGGACACCAAATGGAACTGACTGCTGACACAGGAATAGACCACAATTTAGCACACGGCAATATAATGTGTAACTGTATTCACTTTACACCAGCTGTTCAATACCTTTGGGATTCCAAGCACACATAATGATTCTTCTGTCATCTGGATTGGTTTTGATCGTTTCAATCACTTTTTGCAACTGATCAACTCCTTGGTTGGAGTAATCTGAAGAAATATAACAATTAAGATCTAAATTGGCAGATTCAAGTCATGGTATTTTTTTAACTCCCAACCATTGTCCCACTGAAAAGTGATACCCAAATGATAACCTCTGAAGGTTTTATTGCAACTTTGAAAGTGATTAATTGCTTAATTACTCTAAACATAGGTAGTTATCAGTCTTTCTTAAGATGCTCTAAAGCTAGTGAAATTATCATGATGATATTTTTGTTTGTCCCCCCAATTCTTTTGTGTGCTTTGAGTACCTTTAGCACACACTGAAACAGGATCATTCCTATTTAGAACACTTTATTCCATTCTCAACAACTTGACATCTTTTAAGACCAGCTAAGAAGTCTTCATAATCACTAAATTCCAAGAAACAAAAGATACAATACAAAAAACCTAGCTGGACAGAGCAGGATGCTTTATCACTCATGATGACTTATTACCTAAATAAGACAAGAGCTGTACTGGAATAGACAAGATATTACCACCTAGTCATTGATGGTATTTAAACTGATTTGCTCATTGCATTTTGGATTAAAATACCTTTCTAGGTGTTCAACCTGCATGCTACAGTGGTCCTTCTTATTAAAAAAAAATAAAAATGCCCAGGCCAGTGTATGGGGTGCCAGCATTGTTTACACACTCAAAAGTAGAAAGTTTTTGACAGATTAATAAAAGCATCCATCCAGCACTCACACAATCATGTATGAAAACTAGATTTCCATAGCTTTTAGTTCCAGAAGGTAAGGGAAGAAGAAGGATCATGTGTAGCACAGGATATTACATTTCACCCAATGACACTCACAGGCTGAATTTTAGGCTCAATACCAGTTATATAAGAAATTTGTTGAAATTAACTGACCATTAGAATGGATTTCAGAATTAAAAAGTCATTAATTGTTAATCATTGTTCTGACTCATGCCAGTGAATCAGCATGGATTGTAACTACTTTTGTCTAATAACTCTTATTGCAGCAACACCAAATTATGGTTACAGGGAGACCCAAGCTGGCAAACAAGGTAGTAATACAAAATTAGCATCTCGGGGAACTCTTCTGCCAGCAATACCGTGCCAGAATCCTTGTCCAATGGTTATGTTAGTTCCTGAAGCTAATTTCCTATCCATTGGTAATGCAACTTAAGGAAATCTATTTGTAAGGAAATCTATGGGAATTTATCTTGTTATTTTTTTCCATGCTATGCCTCAGATCTTTTGAGAAACTTGCTAAGTTTTCAGATCTGTCAGCTCACAATTTGCATCATTTTTGTTACCATAAAACTGTATTCTTTCTGCTAGTGGTCAACATGCCAAGTCTAATATCTGTAATTAATGTGAACTTCGAGACTATACTGAAAACAAAAAAAAAACAAAAAAAACCAACAAAAAAAAATTTTAAAAAAATACAAAGAAGAAACCCCACGTAGATAACTAATCATGTTGTTAGTCCAAGTTAAAAAATCACACCAGATGGTGACAATCTGGTTTTTGACCCCTTAGTGGCAGTCCTCTAAACATTTTCTACATCCTCTCCTTCAGTGGCTTAGAAAAGAGCAATCAACACGTCTGAGAGCCAGTTTAATAAACCAGTTCCACTGAAAATACCAACAGGTATTGCAGCAGATAATAACTTGTCACAGCTGTTCTGTCCACAACATCATCAGCTATGGAAACATCCTACTTTGTTCCAGATGCAGAATGGAAAAATTTTTCTCTTCCAGTGCCTCCAGTGAATGTAGTACACTAATGTCAGTTCTTTCCAGTACAACAATTTCATGGACCCTGCACTGGTATACAGAGATGGCAGCTTGTGTTATCAAATAACCACTGTTATCAAATGGAGCTAGCTCAGGTTTCTGGACTGCAACACACACATCCTTCCAGCTATTAGCGACCGCATCTGCTCCAGGTAAAAGAATAACAGTGTGTGCCTTATGACTCATCTGTTCTACAAATACCAAACTATCATATACAAAGTTATATCTTTCAGGATAATTAAGACTGAGCAAGGATAAAAAAGTTAAATTAACTCTCTCAAACACTGTTTATTCTGGCTATCAGTTTGCTGTGAATGGTTCCTTAAGAGTAGTCTGTTCCACACAGACTTCCGGAAGTGATGTGTCACAGTTGTCTCACTGACCAATCAAGACTGGATTTGTAAGCAATTACCTGTGTGCATATCTTTGTATTCTGCTCCAAAATGCCTCCACTGGAAACCATACACTGGTCCCAAATCACCCTCCTCTCTGGTGCTGAAACCCTGCTTATCCAGAAACTCACGTGACCCATTAGCATCCCAAATCTTCACACCTCTTGCAGAGAGCTCTTTGGCGTTTGTAGAACCCTACAAAACACAGTGAGAAGTCTGCCTCCTGATTCCAACCAAGAGAATCCACTTAGAAAGGATGAACAGTGTCATTAATGTACTGGATGAGGCTCTTGCACATGGACAGATCAAAACTCGTGTGTGACATACTGGGATGGAGTTTGAAGTGCCATGCTGCTGTTAACTCAGGATTCTCACATTTTGTGAATGCACAAACAGTACAGCCTCAAGGTCAACTGTGGAATGTCATTTCCTAGGCACATTTGCAGAGAACAAGATGTTACTTTACAGATTAATGAAAACAGACTAAGAAAACATGTATGGCCTAGGCACTCTCTTTGCCAAGCCACCTATAATGAGCTTAAGGTCTTAAAAATCCTTCTGTTAAAATTACAAGAAAATGACCCAGAGGAATGTCACTGAATCCTGCAACATGTCCAAATCAGCATACTCAAAAATCCAACACAGAAATTATACTGTTATGGAGAGTGTCTAGTCTTTTACATTTGAAAAAAAAAAAAAAAAAAAAGAGACCAAAAGCTATCTAGCAAATGATTATGTAGATTTTCCCATACCTGCACAACGTCATAACACATAGGGGAACACTTACATTGTAACATATTATCTGTAGTTGAATTTTATTACACTAGCTACAGCTATTAGCTCTATTAGATCTCATTTTTTTGCTACTAAAAAGCCTAGTGTTTACATCAGTCTTACTTTGCCTGTGGTTCCTGGTTCCACACTGCTTGTTTCTGTTCAAATCAAGCTGCTCAAAAAGGAGATCATTAAACTGCCTACTATCTACTTCATATTATTATATCAGATTAAAACACTAAGAAAAGAGACTGTAGTAGGCTTTATAACAGTGGAGTATATTCAAATCAGCAAAAGCCCTCACAATTTCAGACCATCTCCCTTAAAAATAAGTATAAAAGAAACAATCTACCACTGAGTGCGGTGGCAGCAACAGTCTGCACTAAAATGCAGAATGTCTTGAAGATAATGGCCTTCCATGTGTGGTCACAGTAGTAGGTGGCTGCACTTCTTCAGGAACAGAAACATCTGCAGTTACCCCAAACGCCTTAATCCACTCCCCACCAGTTCTTTGTTTACACCACTCTCGGGCCCACCACCCACAGAGACATCCAAATACCGAACCTTGATGAACCAGAGCAGCTCCTCCAGCACTCCCTTCCAGAACACCCTCTTCGTTGTGAGCAGTGGAAACTGATCTGGAAAAGAGTTTCAGAGTGTCAGCGGGGACTAGCCATTTGCCAGGGTGAACAGAATTCGGCTTTTCCCCACACAGAGGGCAATGCCATCATCTGACATTGTGAGGGTGGGATATGAAGTAAGGAGTTGGGAGAGGATGTGTAACTTCCATGTTCAGACCCCTCAGGCGGGAGCGGGACAGCCCCGGCGTGTGACATCCCCACATCCAGCCCGGCTCAGGGGGGCGACGGGCAGGAGCAGGGACAGGGGAGCAGGGGCTGGGAGCAGGGACAAGGAGCAAGGGCTAGGAGCAGGGACTGGGAGCAAGGGCAGGGGGCCGGGGGTCCCGGCGGTGCCTACCTCGGAGGCTGTACCGCGCCTGCATGCCGAACACGGAGATGGTGCCGGTGCCGGTGCGATCCTCCCGCCGGTGGCCGTGCTGCAGGATGTGCCGCAGCTGCTGCAGGTACTGGTGCTCGCCGGGCTCCGGGCGGGCGGCGGTGGGGCTCAGCAGCTCCCCGTCGGCGGGCATGGCGGCGAGGGGCTCCTGCGGGCCCCGCTGTACTCCGGCTGCGCGGCTCTCCCGCTCGGCGCTGCTCCCCCAAGCCCGGCGCTCCCGCCAAAGCCCGGCGCTCCCGCCAAAGCCCAAAGCCCGGCGCTCCCGCCAAAGCCCGGCGCTCCCGCCAAAGCCCAAAGCCCGGCTTTCCCGCCAAGCAGAGCGAGGGGCGGGCGGGGCGGAGCGGCACTACCGCCACCTCCTTCCGAGCCCGTCCCCTTCCCTTTCCTCTTCCCTTTCTCCTCACGGTGCGCTGGGGTCCTTCGCAGCCGCCCGTTCTGGCCTCGCAGGGGGTTGTTCCCCCTGAGGGAGCGCTGGCCCGAGCCCTTGGCCCGAGCCCTTGGCCCGAGCCAGTGCTCCGAACCATACCGGCTCGTTTAGGTTGGATGTTAGGAAGAATTCCTTCACAGGAGGATTGATCACACATTGGAACGGGCTGCCCAGGAGGGCGGTGGGGCCACCGTCCCTGGAGGTGTTTAAGGAAAGACAAGGTGGCATGTAGTGCCCTGGTCTAGTTGACCTGGTGGTGTTCGGTCACACGTTGGGCTCGATGAGCTCAGAGGTCTTTTCCAACTTGATTGCTTGTGTGATTTTATCACTTTTTTCTGCTCTAGCGGCACAATAAGTGCTCTCCAGGCTCATGCCATACTGGAAAGTGCTGTTGGTATTTGTGATCGTTCTCCCTCTCTCTGCGGCCTCAGGCACCCCATTTCGGAGCTGAAAAAGACCAACGCTTTGGGCTGGGCCTGGCAGGCCGCACACATCTGGCCCTGGATCCCCCCAGCCAGGATATCCCGAGCGGCGAAAGCCCCGGGTGCAGCCCAGTGCCAGCCTCCCTCGTCTGTGTCCCTTGGTGGGGTGCCCCTGCAGTGCCACGGCCCACACACAGCTCACCTGACACGTCCAGCAGTGTCACCCTGACCCGCGCTTCTAATGCCAAGATCCTTTCACGCCATCCCACGTCATCAGCTTCCTGCTTCATACTTGATTGGGATATTTGCTTTCTCGCTAAGGGTAGTACTCGTCACTTCCATTTTTTGGATCTCATCGTGTTGATCACAGCTTCTCCCATGTGTCAGTGTCATTTTGCATCCTGACCTGTGTCTGATTGCAATGTGGTGTCCGCTGAAAATTTTCTAGGTATAATCTCTTCTTGTCAGAAGGAACTGAATATTTCTCTGGATATTTCTTTGTTAGTATCTCTTGGAAGTGAAGAATTTTGTAAGAGTCACTTATTTATCAAATAAAGCCCAGCTTTTTGGTAAGTATTGTGGTTACAGGAGTTCTGCCTGATAATCTCTCATGATTCAGAGTCTGAAATATAGGTATATATGATTGAAGTTAAGGAGAACAGAGGACTGTGGATTAGGAAATACTACCTTTCTTTGTAGCAGGCAAAAGATCATATTTTCCACTAATTAAAAGAATGCAATGGCATTTTTCTTGTATAAATTTGTATACTTAACATATATGTATAGAAGTAAAGGAAGACATAAAGTAGGGCATGGATATTTTTCTGTGCTCATGTCTAATAGAGATGTTTTGTGTACACTTTGAAATTGGTATGATTTATTTAGCAGAGCTACAGTTGGAAATGGTGCATATACCTGTGTGCAAAAAATGCTTAGAAATGCTGGGCACAGCAAATAAAACCAAATCACCTGGAGCTCTGCTTCTAGCTGAGCGATATATCAGTTCTTAACCTTTATTATAATTTACAAATACCATTGAAAGCTGATGTGTATAATTTAGGGAGAAACAAACTTCTTTACTGATAAAGGCTGTTAATTAATTAAAGAATAAACTCCAGAGGCAAACTACTGTTTGCAAGAAATGCCCAAGGCAGAAGACTTACTCATTAGTGCATATTCAGATAAGTCATCTAATGTACACAATAAGCATCAAAAGCAACTGGAAGAAGAATTTGAGTATTTTCATTGCAAAATAATATGCTACATGCATATGGAAATCTGGTTGATTCAGATTTAGCTGAATGTGTAACATCTGTAGGGATCAGTCTTGAAAAGGCTTAAGAATGTGCTTGAATGTAAGTATGCAAATAGAAATTACTTGTATGCTTACAGCTGATTATGTCCTTAAATCTTTGCATTACCAGAGCCATAGCTTGTTATCAAAGATTACTGACAACATAAATAACATTTTATTTAAATAAATTAATATTAAAATAGATTTAGTTTTGGTTTTGAGTTAAAATATTTCTACAGTCATTGGTAGATAGCTCATACATCACAGTATTTACTAAGCAAATTTTTATTTATATGCAACTATTTTAACCATGGTGATTTAACAATTAACTATGTTGAGCACAGAGGTGTTTCACCTAAGGAGCATATACTTTATTTCAGGAAGAAAGACTTCACACTTCTTCTTTCCTAGGAGGAAAAAAAAAAAAAAGTAATATTATATGTTGTGGCTTTGAATGGAGAAAAATATTTTAGAAAAAAAAGTATGTGTGGAATGTATCAGTGTCCTGCTATAGAAACACGCATGACATAAAAACCAGACAGAAACAGACTTTTTTTTCTCCCTATCTGTTCTTATAGATGTGTCCAGTTTTCATGTAGAGTTTTAACTCTTTTTTATCCATTACATTTTCATGTACTCTAACTCTCATGCAAACTTTATGTAAAGTGGTGGTGGGATTTTGAAATCAACACCACTTACTTTTCTCAGGTATGAAATGTCTACACAAGATATGCTCACAGAAAAATCAGATTAAGATTCAGACTAAAAATCATAATCTAAAGAAATAATTATTGCCATCATTAGGCCCTGAAGATTAGTATCCCATGATCTGAAAGAGTATTTATCATTTGTATTTATAACTGCATTTAAATTACAGAGAATTTTGAAGAAAAATTGTAGAGAAAGTTCTGGAGCGTTTGATTTGATATGTTTATAAATATAAAAATGTTTCTATTTTAAATATAATATACACATAACTTCACCAACATTTACCTAAGCATGGTGAGGCTTATTGTATTATGTCTAAATTCTGCAGCCCACCTCAGCCTCTCTGGTGGGAGTGATTTCTTTCATCTGTGCAAAAATTGTGCCTCTGACCTCAAAAGAATAACCAGATTTAATACAAAATGCTGAAATCTTCTTCATCTACTTTGTTAATGTTGAATACTTCTTCCATGCCTCCTGAGACTTCTCTTTGTGTTCAGATCATGCTTCAATTGCTCAATTGAGGAAGTCAGCTATGACCTAAAGAGAAGCTATGTCCAAATCTAGTCCTTCTCAGAAGATTTGGGGACGCTGCAGTGATTTGCCTGAAAGTCTCATGTGTCTCCTGAGAGAGCAAACTCTGAGAGTCAGAGGCCACTAAAGCTGTGCATCCCAGAGTCCCCTGGGAAGGGACACCTAGGGAAGGGTAGTTTACAAGTTCCACAGCAGTGTGATGCCACCTAAAACCATCCCATCTTTCCTGGAAGTTTTCTATGTGGTTAGAGAATATGAAGCATTTTTCCTCCCTGCCTCTCTGCCTGGTTCTTACTTCCTCATCCTGAAATCTCTTAAACATGGAGAGAGGCTTCTTGTGTGTCCCTTCTACAAAAATGGCTGAAGCCCGTGAGAAGGATCTTCCTGTGCATGTTCCTGTGTGTTGAACTGCAGCCTCTATTAATAAACACTGTTAATCTGAGTGGAGTGCTGCTAATGGTAAGACAGCTCTTCCAAGTCCTGGTGGGGATTCTCACTTTGCACTCCTTTATCATCAAGTATAATATGAGCATGCTCTCAAACACTACTGAAAATATAATGAATACTGGTAATTCCAGTTCATTCTTGATGAATGAACACAAAGACAAGGTTTTTGATGCCAAGACACTGGACTGTGGTTGTGAGGCAAAATTCTTTTCTAAAGAAATATTTATTATCACATTACCTCATCCCAGCTGTTACTTAAAGATTGAGGGTTTCACAGTTAAATAAATCAAATCATTTAATATCATTGTGTCTGTGTTTTGCAGGCTAGAACATTGAGTGTTTGTGTTTTCCATAATGCTTGTGTTTTTCTCAATGTGTCCTTTCTGAGGAGGCAGTCTGTATCTAGCATGACTGAATCTTGTTCCAACTAAAATTTATTACAATGTAAACACTTCCTATGAAAAAATGTGTTCTCTGTGAAAGGAGAAAGAGTGAACTTACCACTTAAAAATTCTGCTTGTACAATTGCAGTGCTCTCCCAGCTATGTACTCAATGAACTCAGGACTCTTTGGATCTAAGTTGGGAGGAACTTTAATGGTGAAAGTAGGTGAAGTCAGAATATTCACATCTACCACAGTTTCGTCTTTACTGGAGGCATCCCCAGGTACCACCTAGAAAAGATCAGTACTTTAGACACTACAAACCACTGTATACTTTCAGTTTTGTTTATATTTATGTGTACTTTCAGTTTTGTTTATACCTACTGTGCCCACTGTCTTTAATGGGGGAAAATTAAATAGGGGAATATTTTAGGCTTTCTACTGAAAAGACAGTGGGTGTCTGAATTTATGCCAGAGCTTATTGTAGGTGGTGGGAAGAGCTGACATGGCACTGCCAAGACCATATTAAAGAACTGTATGTTAATATTTATACCATGAACTACATCTATAAAGAAAGGAAACTTGCAAGCTATCCCACTAAGTTCAATACAACATTTGCATGATTGAATTTATTCATTCCTGTGTGTTTTTCTAAAACAGAATTAGCTCTATTTGCCTAGAACAGATAGCTCAGACTCAGCTGGGAAAGCATGCCTGTCTTTTGTTCCTATTTTGCGGGGTTTTTTGGTGGATTGAACCATCATTTTACATAAATTCTGGTAGTAATAGCAGTAATTCACGATATATGACTGGATTTCTTGGATAGAAGAGAGAATAAAATTTGTCCCCTGCCCAAGAAAATTGATTGAATTTACCTTGAATGTACCCTTGTGTCTCAGATACAATTAATCATTATGTATTTACTGAAATATTGACCAATGCTGTCAAGCATGTGCAGCTTCCACTGCAATAATCTGTATAACATTTGCCTTCTTTGAACTTTGGAATATATAGGTGCAGACATAGATAGCTGGACATTCATCGATCCAGTACAGGTGTTTTACTGACTGGTGCAGTGCAATTTATGTTTGAAGGTAATCTGAGACCAGTCAGAGCTGCTAGTGTCAATTTACTCTTATCAGACAGTGATTCAGGTTAGCCTGTCACCCATCCATCAGACTAAAAGGATTTAGAGGAAAATAGTTTCTAATCTCAGGAGTTTCAGCTCATCAACAGATTATCAAGCATACACAAATTCAAGAGGAGTAGGGACGTCATGTTGTAAATCCAAACATCAGACAAGTACAGACATCCACAACCCCCAGGAGCATAAGTACGAGCAAATGCAGGTTAAAGGCAGCAATAACTCTCTTCAGAAGACAACCCTTACCTTAACTATGTTGAAAATGTTTTCTGGTCCGATGGTCATATTGGATAGCTCAGACACCCACCCAAATCTTTCTTTCATTTTGTTCAGCAAGTAGGAAGTGTCTTCTGTGTGATGCCGAACCACCTGGAGAATCTGTTCGTACTGCTCCCCTGAGAGATTAACCAGCTTAAAGGCTTCATCAAACTTTATGTGCAGCTCGGGAACATTTGGGCAATCTGTTAGAAAAGACAGTGTTATGTCTTGTACTTAGTCTTTTCTGTCTGAAGAAATGAAAACCGTAAAAAAGGTCTAGCAAGGTTTGGGTTGGTCTTTAAATAATGCTGAAAAAAGGAGGATAAGTTTTGCTGACTTGTTCTGGTAGATTTAGTTCAGGCTCATAATAAGTAAATGGATGCATCATTCCATTTTTGTATTACAGTGATTTACCAAGTAGTTTCAGATTTATATCATATTTCATGGCAATAGATCTTCTGTTAATGCTAAATAAGAACTAGTAAATTTTACATATAACAACTTCATAGTCTCCTTATACATTACGTTTTTTTTTAATTTGCTCATATTCCATTATGAATCTATCCCAGGTATATAGACTGCAAGGCAGCAACTGAGGGAGCAAAGTTCATTCCACTGTAAGAGAAGATCAGTTTTGAGTCTACATGAGGAACCTGAATGTATCTAAGTCTGTGGGACCTGATGAGACCTGAGGGGATTGGCTGATGTAGTTGCCAAACCACTCTCCATGATATTTGAGAAGTTGTGGGGAGATGGGTGAAGTCTCTGATGACTGGAAAAAAGGAAAATACTTAACTGATTTTTTTAAAATGGTAGTAAGATGGGCCCTGAGGACTACCACCCTGTCAGCCTCAGCTCTGTGCCTGGAAACACCATGGAATATTAGATCCTCCAAGAAGCTCTGCTTAGGCACACGGAAGATAGGGAGGTGATTGAGACAGCCAGCACTGCTTCATCAAGGGCAAGTCCTGCCTGACCAACCAGTGCCCTCCTGTGATGGAGTGATTCCTTCAGTGGGAAAAAAAGGGTTAGAGAAGTCATTTATCTGTACTTCTGTAGGGCTTGTTGGTCCCCCACAACATCCTTCTCCCTAAATTGGAGAGATACGGATTTGATGGGTGGACTGTTTGATGGATGAGGAATTGTGTGGATAGTCATATCCAGAGGGTAGTGGTCAATGGCTTGATGCCCAGACAGAGATCAGGGACAGGTGGTGTCCCATAGGAGTCCGTATGGGGACCAGTACTGTTTAATATCTTCATCAATGACGTGAACAGTAGGATCGAGTGCACCCTTGGCAAGTTCACAGGTGACACCAAGCTGAGTGGGGTGGGTGACACACCCAGGGGTTGGGATGCCATCCAGAGGGACCTGGACAAGCTCATGAAGTGGGTCCAGCTGAACCTCATGAGGTTCAGCAAGGCCAAGTGCAAGGTGCTGCACCTGGATTGGGGCAACTCCTGGTGTCAACGCAGGCTGGAGGGTGAAGAGATTGAGAGCAGCCCTGCCGAGAAGGACTTGGGGGTGCTGGGGAATGAAAAGCAGGACATGAGATGGCCATGTGCACTTGCAGCCCAGAAAGCCAAACACATCCTGGGCTGCATTAGAAGAATCATGGCCAGCAGATTGTGGGGGGTAATTTTTCCCCCGGCTCTTCTCTCATAAAACCCCTGCAGTACTTCATTCAGGTCTGTATCCCTCATCCCAGAAAGACATGGACCTGTTTAAGCAAGTCCAGAGGAGGGCCACTAAAACTAGTAGAGGATGGGAGCCCCTTTTCTATTTATTAGGGCAGGCTGAGAGAGCTGGGGTCAGTCAGCCTGGAGAGGAGAAAACTCCGGGGACACTTAATTTGGCCTTTGAATATAATTTGTGGCCATCAGTAACTGAAGGGTGCCTGTAAGAAAGATGGGACAAGCTTTTTATCAGGTTCTGGGGACAAGAGGTAGTGATTTTAAATTGAAAGAGGGTGGATTTAGACTATATGTAAGCAAGAAATTTTTTGCAATGAGGGTGGTGAAACAGTGGAACAGGTTGCTCAAGGGGGTGGTAGATAACCCATCCCTGGAGACATTCAAGGTCAGGTTCTGTGGGGCTCTATGCAACCTGATCTAGCGGAAGATGTCTCTGCTGATTGCTGTGGGGTTGGTCTAGATGACCTGTAAATGTCCCTTTAAACCCAAAATATTCTATGATTCTGTGATATAGGGTATTGCAAAAAAGCCTGTATTCCTGGTGAGTATTAAGACCTAATATTTATCTTACAATAGCTAGCAGTAGTAGGAGACTAGTATCATCTGCCATGAATTCAGAACTAAAGATTGCTGGTTTTTTCTTTACTAAAATAGGGATTTTAAACAAGAAAAAAATTTATACAAAAATTACTCTGTAAAAATTCCATTTCTTTTATGTCAAATAGGATTATCAAGGGGCACCTTCATGCTGATAATACAGTAACAAACTGGTATATGTAGTATGTGGGTGTAGATTAAAAGATATTTATAGTGGTCTGATATTCTTTAATGATACAATAAAATATTTTAAAATATTTGCCACACTGGAGATATTCTGAATACATTTAGGTTTAAGCGTATTCTGTGGATTTTAAGATCGAAATAATTCTGGAAATACAGATGTGTTATGCTGCAGTGGAAGTCCTGACAGCAGTTCTAGGTGATCATTCTGAGTGTTTTTCAGGTGCCCATGAACGGTGGTGACAGAGCTCTGCTATCTCCTTACATACTGACATGAAGTCAACTTTTTGTCCTTCATATCAGTTCTCTTTGCTGACAGGGTTCAACAAAAAGTAATTGCAGGCTCTTCAGCACTTGCTTTCCTTGCAAGGAGCTGAATGGTACCTGATGTAACACCTGGTTGTCAGCAGGAGAAGTGAGTGTCAGGAGTTTGAATTTCTCCTCACTTTCTGCTCAGCACTGCTTCACCCAGGCAGGATCGACTGCTGCCTGACATCTTGCTCCTCTGCATGTTGGCAGCTCTAACAGAATATATAGGTATTTTGTAATAGACTGTGGGACTCTCTTTGGAACACCAGTGGTATGTTAAGAACTGAGCTATACTGACACTCTGTGGAGACAGTGGGGAAAGCTAATTGAAATCATCTGGAGTGAGGAATGGTTATTGCATCTGTAGTTACAATAAAAACTCAGTAACTGAATGTTAATTCCAAAAGTATGAAAACAGCACAGTAGAAAATTAAAACCTCGAAATCTATAAACCAGTGATCAGTGCATTACAGGAAAAAAAAAAGATTATTTACCATGCAGAAGATTGTCTTGACATTTCTGGCATCTCTCATGAAACTGTGGGCATCCAGAGGAGTTCTCCCGGAGCTCCCTGCACTGAAGTCTCTGGCGCCCTGACACAATTTTTGAAAACATGCCACTTCTGTCAGGATCTAGAATGAAGTCATAGTATATTTAGACTGCAATTAAACTTAGAGTCTTTGTAAGTATGCATTCATTACTTAGCCTGAGTGCTACAATATTATTTCTTGCCCTTAATCCAAAGTATTTAGCATAAATCCCCCTTACCTACCCCTCCTCTTCCCCTCCCCCCACACAAATAAAAGGAATAAATTATTAAAATGTAGAAGTCAGGAGAAGATACAAGTCATGTTTTCTTTCAAGGAATTCATGCCGCTATAGTATATTCCCTTATAAAGACAGAGTAGTGTATTTGCCACTAATACCCAAACAATTGCTAATATTATTACACAATATTTCTACAACATGTGAGTTCTGGTAAGATCTTTTTGACCCTAAGAAGTCAAGATGTTTCGTAATCACATGCAACAAGATGAGAGCACAGTACCAAAGCTTATTTCTGAGGTAACATGGCTCGTGTTATAGAAAAAATTTTAAAATGTTCTGGAAGAATCACTTAACTTTATCCTGATGAAGTTAAGGTCACATAAACACATAATGTTTATACGACCTGTCACTCTGAGTTATGGCATGCACTCACTGTGATTTCCTTGTAGACAAGGACCAGCATGTATTTGTCCTACTTGCGATAGTAAAGTAGGAGGCTTATTTGTATTCTAAAACTTTGCCATGGTATTTTTCCTTCACTGAGTGTTATCACTCAGTGGTATGCTCAAAATTTTCTGGTCACTGGAAAACCTGATGGCTGGTCTTTAATTGGCTGGTATTTGATTGGCAAGCTACATTGTTGCTGTAGCCTGAAACAGGATTTGCAGCTGTCAAACTGAACTTAACATCATTTGGCAAGGGCAGGGATATGCCTTGACATCTCACAGAATTACCCTAATTTTTTAGAATTGGTGACCATGTCAATAAGAGGTGATACAAATCATATCCTGACAAATTCTGAGATGAAATCTGTCAGTCAGCCTTATGAAAACCTGCATCCGCCCTGAATTCAAGTGCTCCTGAGGAACTCCGGCAAAAGCTTTGAGAATTGCCATGAAAAACAGATTGTGTAGGACCTGTAAGGCCCCCTGCAACATTTCTGTGAGATTTCTAGGTGACTGATAGTTATCCTTGACCCATAGCCTCCAGAGCTTCTTTACACTATCTCACTCTAACATACTGGAAGCTGAGTTATTAACTGTAGGTTACCCATCCCAAGGGGGTTGATGTCATTGACAGTGATTTTCTAACACTTGCCTTTGGTTTGTTCTGGCACATCTCTTCTATAATCTCTGTATTCATCAAATACGTCGGTGATCACGTCACTGACACCTTCAAACACCGTCCTACTGAAATCAAAAACTATCTGTAGGAAGCCAGGCATGCCCCAGCCTCTCTGTGATCCATCATTTCTGGTGGTGACCTCAGGTAAAGCTGGCATGCTGGGGGACTCACTCAAGTCCAGGTCAGACATGAAATATGTCTGAAAAGACTGGTCAAATTCTTTTTGCATGTGCTTGAAAAAAATGAAACTTCTGTCAAATATTGAGCCCACATCTGATAATAGCTGGCTAAATACATCTTCCATCTTTACTAGCTGGGTATCCTCTTTCTCAGGCTTTTCATTAGACTGCATATCTCTTCCTTGATCCTCAGGAAAAGTAAATATGAGTGGAGGTATTTTCCTCAAAAAATCTTCAACCTGTGTATAAGAAGGAAACAGATCAGCTGTCTGACAAATTATCAGTTTCTCATCTCTCAGGTAAGTGTCAATAATTTTTCTCTTTCAAATACTCACAGAAATAATGCCCTCTTAATAACTGCCAACACAGCATATTCTCTGAATTAATTTAAGACACAAGAACGCGAAGAGGGAAAGTGCATTCAATCTGAATCATTAGTTCCAAATCAGATCTGGAGTAAAAAGGTTGCCAGTTGCCCTTTAATCTGTGGAGGCTCAAAGTTATTATCCGTGTTTGGGTTTCTTCCAAGAGAAAATTTGGATTTATATTGGAAAGATGTGAGATGCATTTCTGTCTACTTATGTGCAGGGCAGGGAGCAGAAGATGTTTGCTCTCGCCTTGTAAAAAGCCTGCCCTCTCTCACCAATGGGCAAATCCTCACATCCTTGTGCAAACAGAAACCAGCAAAATCAATAAAGTGGTGGCTCTGAGTCCATGGTTTTATCATGGGAGTGGCCAAGTGTCAATTCTTCTATGCAGAATTCCCAGTTCCTGGGTCTTGGCCACTGCTTCCCTGCTCAGGCACGACTTTGGCCTGAGCCAGTGGAGTGGTTTTTGAGCCACGCTCCTTGGCATTAGAAAACAGGTAAGGGTTAAGAAGCACCCTGCTAAAACGCCCACATATAGATAGATATAGACAGGTATACATATAGATAAAGACAGTTGTACTTTTTTTTTTTTAAATCAAATCGTCGGCTTGATCTGACTATTTGTGCAGTTCAGAGAGAAAGTGTTATGTGAAACTGCACTGCAAGAACAGCCTAAGCCAGTATTGCTCCTGCAGTCTGTGCATCCTCAGCCACAGCTATCATCTTTGTCTTCTTTTCTTTTTTTTTCTTTTTTTCTTTTTTTTTTTTTAATATGACTTAGCTCACTGCACATTTTTTACTTTGAATGCTTCAAATAAACCAAATAACTCATGGAGGAAGTTCCGAGAGGGTCAAAGATAGTGACAATGCAGTGTATAACTTTGACTGCAATAATTTCAGCATCCACAGACTCTTGAAAGTCCAAGACGTATGGTTGAGGTATCCAGGAGTGATATCTAAAATGCTGAAAGTATCACCAATAGTCTTAAATTTAATATTTCCCACATTTTAACCTGAATTATTTTAAGAATATGAACAAATATTAAATACCTTTGCTCTAAACCCTGCCTGAAACACACCACACTTAATGTTTAAGTTATTGTATTTTTCAGTACATGGGAGGGGTGAAAGTTAGGCAATCTAGCTAACATTTTAGTAGCAGTAATTGCAGTTTTGCTTCTAAAGTTCCTTTGCTTAAAGTGTATGCCCAAACAAAAAAAATGTGATTACAATTTTATAACATCTTGTCATAATAATAATGTGCCAGCCAGGAAAACATATTTCCTTTCTGGTAGAATTAGGGGAATCTCCTTTGCTGACAGGTCCTTTTTTAGAAGGAGGTTAAGCATTTTCATTTTTTTTTCCCATGTAATTTTACTAACTGTATCTACACTTCTAGCTTTGCTGATTTTCAGATGGACCATAAAGAATGTATGTGGTATTTTTCACGAACAGGTATTGAGCACCTTAGTGCAAGTCCTACTGTGAGAGAAAACATCATATATCTGGAATGAGTCTGTTGGAGTCAGGGGAGGACCCAGTTTCCGTGGAGCCTTGCCAGAGTGCAACTGAACTCATTTTGGCTCAGCATTCAATGACCATAATCACCTGTAATCTCTACCGTATAACTTCATCTTTCCAGACCCTCCAAATCAAATTAATTTTAGCAAGCTCTTATAACTGGCAGATCTGGGTATTGAGAAAATAAGATATGCTGTCTCTAAAATTCTTGGGTGAACTCAAGAGATTTCTCCAGGTGCAAAGTTTCTTCCTACCTTTCTTTTAAAGGCTGACACACCATGTTTGCAAGTTGTATAATATCTCATGCAGGTACTTTCTAAACAAGATTCACATTCATCCCATAGATTTTTCAAGGAGACTTGACATTGTCTTTCTTCTTCTTCCAATCTTGCCTTTACTTCATCCATAAGTCGCAAGGCTTGCTAAGGAAAAAGATTCAGTTGAGGGCAATTTTCAGATTAGTATTCTAAGTACTTATCCCAGTGCTGATCACTTATTTTGGCTATTTACAGCTCCTTTTTTTGCTAATCCCTAACCACTAGGGTAGGTTGTCTTCTCAACTGCAGTCACATATGGAGGGAACTGAAAATTGAAAACCTTTTCCTTATAGGATTTTTCTGATGTTGTTCTCTCAGGGGACAGAGCCTACAGAAACAAATAGATCTCTGCAGTCTACCAGGATTTTTGATTTTAAGAAAAAGCTCACATGTCATTCTGTGTAAGCATTCAACCTCCCACATGGTCATGTGTTCAACTCGTGTCATTTTTTCTCCATATCATCTGAACAGTATTCATCTGTCCCACAAATAGTCCTTTTCTGTTGCTTTTCTCTATCCTTAAGGGATTGATATTTCATGAGACTAGGTCCTTGCCATAGATAAGGTCTTTTTCTCATGCAGAAATATATAAAAGTATAGTATTTCTGCTGTTTGGGAATGTACTACTCAAAAGGCTGTGGTTTTTTCCACAGAGGGTTTTTTTCCTGCTCTTGTGGAAGTGTGAGGCACTTCTTCCATACTGAAGGGAAACAGGATGCATTTTACGATGCTGCTTCTATTTACTTCATCAGATAGAGCACAAAGCTGAGCAGATCAGAAACAACATTTTTGGAATAGATTTGACAGTGGAAAGAGAAAAGTTCTTCCTATTGAAGTAGGTTGCACATAATCAATTTCTCTCTCCAATTGCAACATATTTTAATAGTTTTGGTTTCCAAACAATGTTCCAAGTTATCTCTAAGTATGAAAGGAACCTTTTAATTGGTGGGGCTTATTCCTTTTTGTCAACATTCCAATAGGGAAGAGACACATAAAAGAAAACTTCTGTCAGAATGTGCTTGATGGAGACAGTAACTGCCATTTTCGTACTCTATGTTTAGTTATTTTCTGATCTTTCTAATACATTTATTCAGTGTTTTATGAACTCTCACTGTGGATGTAAGTCCTGCATAAATGAAGTCATTCGATAAGATCTTACAAGAGTGTTGATTGTGGGAGTGCACTGGTGTTTCTTAAGATGTTAGAAAGCTATCAGGTACTTTTTGGCTTGCTAATACAAATAGTTTAAACTAACTACCAGATGTTGGGCCAGGAGGAAATTTCCCTTCAACTTCATTGAAACAAATAGTTAGGATATTTGTATTTCTTTAAATATACAGTAAATCCCCGTTTCTTCAGATCGTCTGAGCACGTGGCTCTGAGCCTAAGCATTGCACTAAGACATTGGAAATTACCCTGATTCACTGTCCTTTCTTTAGAGCACATTAGCATTTGTGGCTTTGATATTTTCCTGAAGGTCTGAAGTTTGCAAAGCAAGCTGGAAAACATCTTGTGGCCCCAGGAGTATGAAGACATGGAGGGCAGAGCTGCTGGACCTTCCACACAAAACACTGTTCTACAGTTGGCTGCACTTGCCTTGGTGTGAATTCAGTGAAGCAGGGTTTTTTAGAAAAAAAGAGTAAGTGCAATTTTCCTCTGCTAGTGCGACAAAGGGCAGAAGCAGATTTTCTCTCAGTCCTGTGACTGCATAAAGAGATTTATGCTGCTTGAAGTGTACATACAATGTGGTTTACATTCTTCCCAGAATAAACATAAAAAACCCTCAGATGCACTTATGTTACCTGTTTTTCTTCACTGCTCTTCTTCAAGGTTTTCATCAGATCTATGTGCTTATCTTCATTTCTTTCCATCATAATTTTCATCTGCTTAATACCAATCAAAGCTTTCTTTACCTCTTCATCTACATACTTCTCTCCAACTTCAGATAATTCTAAAAAAAGCCAAATTATACAGTGACTTAATCAGATTTTAACACTATTGCAAATTGTCATGCACTGATGATGAAGGAGAATGAAATAGCTCTATGTTTCCCTACAGCGTCAGAGCCAAATCTTGAGACAGTGAATGCTGAATAACACTGAGCCAAGACAATTTCCATCAGATAAGAATCCGACCCAGAGCTTTTGCAAGGATCAGCTGTATGTAACTTAGTATATATATTCAGCTGTCCCACTGCTGATTATTGAATCTCAGAGCAGCTGAGGCTGGAAGGCACCTTTGGAGATCATTGAGTCCAGACCGTGCCCTGCTCAAAGCAGGGTCGACTACAGCAGGTTGCACAGGACATCATCCTAGGTTTTCGATATCTCCAAGGATCACTCATCAGTTCTCTAATGACATAATATTTTTATTTATCTTTGATCTGATAGTAGCCTGTGACAGCTTCCCTTTACATTTTGAAAATGTATATTACAGGTGCCATCAACCTTTTTTCATAAAAACACAATTTCTAGACTTCCTGTGAAGTAATGACCATAGAGTTTTGGTGAAAACCTGGGCTGGCCCATGTGTTGCACCTTGAAGCTCTGCATGATTGCCTATCCTTTATCTGTATTTGTTTTCTTTGTGGAAATACCCTGAGTATCACTGGAATTACATAAAACAAGTGAAACCACATCGTTTTGAGACTGCCAAAAACATGTCAATCACTTCTTCCTGTGTGTCATTCTTCCTTTCCCCTAACTTTTTGTTTGTTTATTATATAAATATTATTACACAGACTGAAACACAGGATTATTTAATGGCTGATCCTCTTTCTATCCACAGAATAAAGTCATGCTTAGAGATGTGTATATGCAAAATAGCTGCTGTTTTCTAAATTAGGTAATTTTATTTTAAAACAAAAAATTTAATTGTTTGTAAAATCCACCTTTTCCAGTGAAGTATATAAGTGTAGAGGATCTATTTTCAAATATTATTTAAACAAACAAAATAGTTCAAAATCTGTAGAATTGAATTTTGGGTTTGGTTTATATTCTGATGATCTATAACCTACAAAAATCCTGTAAATACTTTTTTTTGGCAGGTGCTGCTTATCTGTTGTTAATCCCTTTACTTTCTCATCCTGCTTGTTCTTATCTTCCTATTGTGTTTGTGTGCATGCAATCAGCTTTATTATGCTTTCTAAACTCCACACATGAAAGTGGAACTTCTTGATGCCAGTGAGTGTGGAAGTCAAAATGCACTACCCAGCTGCAGACCTGGGCCCAGAGGCTTCCAGCACACCCTGGCAGGAAGAGCATACATACGCTTAAGGTTGTCCCGGAGATTCATTTCCTCCTGCTTCGTCGGTGCGCACTGATAACCCTTCAGACAGAGCACATGTATTATAAATATCCAAAAGGACTTCATGTTCTTTCTGTGAAAGAAACAGGTCGGTGCAGTTACATGTAAACATTGCCAGGGAGCTCAAATGCCTAGGTGTACTAAGTAAATATAAATACTAAACATAATAGTAAGTATTTTACAAGTTCCTGTTAATTTTGTCTTTAACTATGGTTTCTGAGATTTGTAGCATGCACCTAACTGCTACTCTTGGTGAAAACACATGAGTGAGAAGCTTGACCTCATTTGTAATTATCTATTTAGATTAATTAGATGAATTCCACTGAGTTTGCACAGTCATTAACAGAATCAGGACATGTATATATTAAATCAAAAGCTTATGCTGCTCACTCTGTCCCTTTTCTACTTTGTGAAAGACACTAACTACAGATCTTACATTCTTACAAATTTTACATCTTATAAATACATCCGTGCTAAACACTATTGGCAGTTTTAAAGAGGGAAGGTTCTGGAATGTTGTTCCCTTTCTTGTGCCCAAACATGATTCATTTCATTGTCCTTCAGAATAAGACTTAATATAAGAGACACAACAATAGGTGTACCGAGAAATCGGTAATTAGATCAATTTTGTATACAAACAGATCAGCAAATGAAAGAAATTCCTACAAAATTAGGAAAAGAAATGCCATTTGCTTTATTTTCCTCCTAAGAGCAGAGGCGAAAGGTTTATTTTTCAGAAACCGTGCAACTGTACTTTATAGTTCTCATCTGATTTAGTGAACACAGTATTTAAGTCTTTGTAGATAGCCGATATAGCCTTCTTGGAGATACAGTATCAGCCGCAAGAGCATATGTAAATTAAAAGCCTGGATTTGTTTATAGCCTGGATTTACTTCTATAGTTACTTGCATATTGTACCTTTACATTTATAGCCAAAGACCAATTAACTTTGCTAAGAAATACAAACACACGACCAAAGAAAAGTAAAAAAAAGCAAGTATATTTACCATTAATACTGAAACACCTCTTCTGCGAAATTGCTCCCTGCGTCAGGAAGGGGCTGGGCTGTGTTCTGATCTAATTTCTGGGAGTGTCAGGGATTTTGCCATGTTCTGCTTATCTGATGAGAAGGTACTTAATCCTATTAAGGGACGTTTAGTCATTAGGCTGGAGGATTTTGCATGTATGGGACTTCATGCTCATCTCTGTGGGCAAAACCACCAGGGGGAGTGTTGGGCAGAATTGCCCAATTTAATGTAATTTGGAACTGCTACTTTCCTGTAGTCAGTAGCCTTGTGTCGTGCTAGCTCTTCCATCATCTTTCTTTTTACTTTAGGAGACACCTGCAGCTTATGTTATTAGTGAAATTGATACCATTAGTTTGGCTAAAAATAGCATCCAACATTTAATCTCTTCAGCATAGTTTTAGCTTGCTATAAAAACCACTGCATTATGTAAGGGCCTTCTTTGTACACCTTCTGAAGGTACAGGAATTGAAAAAAAATCAAGAATCCTGATGCAGGCTGGCATATGGCCGATTCTGGAATGAGATAAGCAATTTTTGGCATTTTGTATATCATTATGCTTGCCAATATTTTGGGGTTTTGCCTGTTTAATGCTATTTCCTTCAGTTTCTCCATGTCTATGAAATATGTCTGAGATCTGACTTTAAAGGCGTTTTGGATACTTTGAAATGAGATATTTAAATACTAACAGATGCTTGGTATAAAATAGGGGCAGGTATTGTTAGCAAATCATATCCCACCTTATGATATTCAGCAATATTACTCCCTTGTAGTCAAAAAGGAGATGGGGAGAGTGGGTGTCTGTAGCCCATGGTCTGTAACAGCAACTGTAAAGCATCCTATTCTATTTTGTTTATCCCATCATTCATAAAAGCCAATTGATGATTGATGGTTAAGATCTAGAACAATTAATGCTGCTTAGGCAAGAGATTTGAAGGATTTATTTTTAAACACGGTATCAGGAAGAGTGAAGAATCTGTTAGCTCTAATGGGAACTGCAAGTCACCAGTTTGCATTAAAAATTAAGATAGCTCCACACTTTTTTTTCTGAATATGATGGATGGAATGGAATATGCATTTTGCTGTAATCTATATGAATTGCTGTCTCATTGAGTTGCTGCTAACTCCTTGACCAAGACTCATCACTCATCAAAATGTTTCAAGCTCTCTTCTGTGGAAATACCAAGCAGGCACACTTGCACGCCTCGCAATCCCCTGGCCAGACTGTTTTTTAAGCATCCCTGGGTCTTCGGCTGAAGTCGAAGGTGAAATCTCTCTCTCCTTCTGAATCTCATGCTTGGCTCAAGAGAGAGTGAAAATGGGAAATACATTTGCACAAAGGACGACAATCTATTACACATACTTGTGAAATGTGTGCTATTAACCTGCATGTGTAATGAATCCTAACAAAGACTTTAATCTTTCACTGCAAGGGTTTGTCCATTCATTTTTTACATTTATCTTTGCTAATATTCATTTACTAGCAGAAATTACTACTGGCCTTTCTGAACCTGACTCTGTGTAGACAAAGCTTTACTCAATCCAGAGTTAAAAGGATGGTTTCAACACATCACTCATGGTTCTCAGGAGTTTGTGAGAAAACAGGCAGCCCCAGCCTTGTGGGGAGGGAGAGAAGCACTCCAGCCCTAGGGGAAGAGGCTGAGAGATACCTCTGGCACAGATCCCACCACTTATTTTCAGAATGGTCTGTTTTCTAGAGGTCTCATTGGGAGTCTCTGGTCAAGCACACACTTGCTCCTTGTGAAGCCAATCCTTAAGATAATGCTGAGACACAGAGTCCTGGTATGTGTTGGGCTCTTGTTCTCAATTCAGTTGATTTTGAACATTGCAAGTATCTTGCATCATCTTGGATGTTACTCCTCACACTTTATTATAACCATTATGTAACCACATGGAAATAGGCTCAACTGTATGTATCTATTTCTTTTTACAGAACCACAAAATCCTAGCTTTTTGCTCTCTTGTTATTTCATATATATCTAATGGCTGAAAGACGAGGTCTAAGGAACCCGAGGACAAAACTGATAGAGCTAGTATAGCTGTTAAATTTAATCTTGGGCTTAAACGTAACCTTAGAAGTGCACTTAAGAACCCACCCTGTTCCTGAAAGGCAACTGTTAATCACGCTTGTTCTGAAAAGCTTTTCCTCTCTTATTTCTGTTTTGAATTTAATTAAACAAAAATCTCATCAATAATACCTTGAGGTTTCATGTAAAATATCCATTCTCTTTTCTTTTAACTTTCCAAATCTGATTTGCAGTGACCTATTGTGGGGATCTCCATTTCTTCATCTCAGGTGCCATGTTCAACAGTTTCCTCTTAATATTTTGTTTTCCTCTGAATTTGAGTGCTTTGATCAGCTGTAGTATAACATGTCATGACATTGTGCTGACACGTTCAATTTTTCCCACTCTTATACAAGCAGATGATTCAGTGCTTATTGACGCTGTTGAAATTAATAAGGTATTCTTCTAATATCGAATCATACTAGACACAGTCTGAAGAGGCTGTTGGGAGCTAATTGTAGAAAGTGTCTTTTTCCCTTCCCTAATTTCCTACTCTATTTTAATTGAAATAATATGTATATATTGAAAAAAAAAGGGAAAATAACTTGAAAAGGAATTTCAGTTAAAAGAGACTTTTTGCAAGATACTGATAAATTAAAGTCAGTAATTGTAACAGGATATATAGACATTGAGCTTGAACCAAGCTGAACTTGAGAAATGAGAGTTGTAGCTGCTTTGTGGATTTTTCTTAGGTCCCGTTGGATGACCTCCACAAATGTGTAACATTTTTTCACCATGTACTGTGACTTCTCCCTTTTTGTTGATCCATTCCACCTGGCAGGATTAAGCATCAAGAAATATGTTGAAATGGAATTTCCTGTGTTGTACATCAGCTATAGGATTTTGTTCTAGTTAGATATTTACACAATTATTTTCTGTTTGTAAGAGTTGTTTCCTACTATGTTACACATTTCCTATGCATTTCTTTCTCAACTAGGCCAGGCATATAATGATCAGGATGAAAATACCTGTATATATTTATAGACTCTATGAGTCATGGAAAGTGCTATATACTGTCATTAAATCTCTTGGTATTTGTATGAAATAGTCCCTAGTTCTATGAAATCTTAATTAGCTTTATTTGTAAGCACACTATTAGTTCTACTGCTTTCAATCGACATTAAATCCTAGTGGGGGTTTATGGTGTAATTACATGGCTAATCTAAAGCATGCACAAAGCTTTGCTAAAAGTTAGTATGGGTTTTAAAGGTACAGAATTGAACTTTTGTGCTGTAAATGTTTGTTTTGAATTGGTTTGGTTTAATCCTTTCCAGTGCTTCAGGAGCCCCTGAGTGGCTTCTGCTTTCTCCTGTATTTCAAAGGCTCTTGGAGCCCCCCTTAAGTTTGTATGCAGTCTTTGAGCTCTACCTGATTACCTGAAGTTAGGAACCAAGGCTCCTTCTTTAGTCCAGAGAGAAGGATGCTCCTGAGATGCTCTCAGTCATGCTGCAAGGCCCCAGACAAAGGAGCTGAGGCTGCATTAAGCTGAATAGCTACAGTTAGTCTATGCTACACAATCTATCTCACAAAAATACCAGCTTAGGGCCCCCAGAGTAGCACAGCTGTGTTAGCATGACAGGATCCCAAAGTTCAGGAGCCCTGAAGCTCAGAGTCAGGCTGACACAATTACCCTGTCTGGAGGAGGGTCAGGCAGTGCCAGGTCAGGACTCTGCGCTGTGCACAGCACAAATATGAAACCAGCAGAAGGCAGAAATCAGCCTGTGAAGCTTAGAGCATTGCACTGAGAGTTAATGTGACTTTAGCTGGAACTATTAAGCTACAACTTTTGGGGTCAGCAAGACCAATTTCACAAGGCTTAGCATGCTTTAAAATGCATGAGCTTTTTCTGATTTCCTTTTGCTTGTCTGTCCATGGATACTAAGGATGAATCTTCAGTGTGGAAAAAATCTTCCATTTCACTGCTGATATTTTATATTTTCTAAGCCCTTCAGAACTTTGACACAAAGTTTTGAACACTAGTCCCAGCAGTAACATGACAGCTGTTGTTCACAGGGCCATGCAAAGTTTTTTCACACTTTATCCAGAGGCATTTCAGAAGGAACCTATGGTGATACTGAGCACTTTATTTGGGAAGATAAAACTATAACACAAATTTAATTAATTTTAGGGAACAAAGAATTAAAACCTTAGAGTTGAATGAAAGACAGTATGAAGCTGAAGCCTAAATATCATGCAGTTGTCTTCAGAATTTGTGCTTAGGATATCAGCTAACTATTGAACTTGGAGAAGCACTATTACTGACGTTATATTATCAGCAGGAGATATCAAAGTCAGTGCAAGGATAACAAAATGAGTTAGAAACAATTTATTAGAAAGCTATGAAGCAAACCTGCATGGTACAGTTACACAAACAGATTTCAGGAAGCATTTAATATTAAAATGCTGAAGTTTTGAACCAGATGTTTTGCAAAGATTTAGTTTCAAGCTTCCCTAGGAACATTAAAACAAAAAAGTTTTATTGCATGCAGACATGTAATATATCAGCTTTCAGCCTGCAACTGAAAGGAACAGGGTTCCTTCTGTGTATTCATCTGGTTTGCTTAAGCATATCTTTGTCGTTCAGCTCTGTATCACCTAGTTAAGAGAGTGACTGATTATTGAAAACAACTCTGTAGTTTAATGAGATTGAGAGGGCTTGAGTTATCAGTTCGTGAGGTGCTGAACAACTCCTGAAGATGGTAGCTGCCCTAACCTGCTGAAAAGGAATTGAAGGCACTCTCCCTCAAGGATAGGGCCTTGATAATATTCAGTGAATATTCTGAATTCAGGCATCAGAAGGATGTCTGGATATGAAGCTTCCTCAATGTAGTTGATAACCAGGCACATGCAGTCCCCTTGCTTGCAGTAGCACGGAAGTGGAGGAAGCAAAGCTGGAATGCTGCCTGAAGCTGACATTTTCTCCATTTCAAATATTAAGGATAATTTCTAAGAAGACCCTTATTGCAATTACGATTAATGACTTCATACTTCTAAAGTTCTTGCTTAATTGCTGTTGCACATGTTTTTACAGCTGTCCTTTTATATAACTGGTACCCTGCCCCATGCCTCTGCCTCAGTACTCAAAGCTTTTTAAAGCACTGTGAAAAAACATTAGTTACAGAAACCTGACAAATGGGAGGAGAATTTAAAAAAAGAAAAATCGAGTTCAGAGCAAATGAGAATTAGGAATGAGACAAAAAAGGCAGAAAGGAAAAGGAAGGTGAAATAGGAAAGACCACAAAGTACAAAATCTCAGGGAAGACACTGACAAAAACAATGTTTCCAACTAGAAGTATATGAATTTATATCCATATCCTCATCCAACAACCAAATAGTTATTGCAAGCAAAAATAATGTAGGAAGCTCATGAAGATGCACATGTGGCAAAACAGGACAAGTCTACGACCCTTGAAATCCTTGCTTGTTCCTCATATTTCCTTCTGCTCTGGTATGGAGCCATTCTTGGAAAGATGGGGGGATTTGCCCACACTTCAAGTTGCTTAATACTTTTGCAGGTAGTGTGAAATGCTAAACACTAAGAAAAGAATTGTGGAGTTCACCAGTCCAGATTTGAGTGTGCACAGTGAGCGTATGCACCTGAGCTAGCAGGAAGCAACTTGAAAAGTGCCCCTACGTGTGACAGGGAGGTTCAACTAGATCATCTTTGAAGGTCCCTTCCCACCCAAACCATTCTGTGATTCTGTGATTCTTTGACGTGTATGATACAGGCCAAACTGGGCACTTGGATATCCTGCTGGATATGGATTTGTGCAACATCTATCATGCATGGAAGTTGGCAGGGTCTGATCATTCATACTTAAAACACAACAAATATAGAAATTATTTCAAGTTGTAAAAAATCCAGTCTGCCATTTTCTAGTACAACCTGCAGTCAGCTGAGATGGCAGCTACCATGTTTAAATTATCATCTTTTTGAAAACTTGAATCAAAGTCTTAAACTCATAAAAGATGAAGGCAAACTCCTACAGAGCACAATAATGTACTTAGCATTAGACTCTTAACACTTCAAAGTCACATTAGATTTTCACAGAGGTTTTGGATCAGCTACATCATAGTGTCCAGCACAGTATCACACATCCTACTTTGTGGATAGTGGTTTGTAGGGATTCCTTGTGCTGATGTTTTTATTTTGTTCCTTCAAACAAAGTAAGTTTAAAAAATCCTAGAAGATAGGCTCATTGTGAATATTTAGCACAATGGAAAAAGTGCTCTCTCTGAATGAAGAAATCCATGAAATTTCACCTGCTGGAAGGATATTTGGAGTAGGCAAATCTCGAGTATTACGGTAGTACCGTACAGTCTCACTGTATATTCTCAGCACCTTATAGAAGGGGTTTGGCTCTGCATCTGGTCAACAGACCAGACATAGAAATCTTCAGAAAATAAATGAAACCATAAGCTGGGTAATACTTAACTTCCAAGCCTCACTGATCTGAAATGGTCTCTTCACATTGTTTGCAAAAGCAGCCAGAACCCCAAGCCTTGTCTATGTAGGATACAGGAATGGGCAGTGACTATTGCTAAAACTTCATAATAATGCAGATGCATTTGAAACACCGTAGGTGCTAGAAAACTTTCAAAGGTCCATGGTACAGATGTAATTATGTTGCAAATATTATTCAAAAGCATTTTGCTGTTGGTATTGAGGGACAATGCCACATTACGTGTTTCCATACCTGACCTCATGAAGAAATGAACTTTCATTTCAGCCTTTCCCCTTGTGCATCTAATATTATATCTCATATCCTAAGAGCAGATGGTTGAAGGCCTGTTCCTCTGCCCAGGTCCTACAGGTTTAACTGCACGCATAGGCACATATATATATTAACACAGTAGACAACTGGTCAGATTGTTCGCTGATGTAAATAAGCAAAGATCCCTTGTCTCTGCAGACAGCTCTGATTCATACCAGCTGAAGACCAGGGCATTTTCCCTAGGTCTGGATTCAGTAAACCACACACGCACAGAGTGCAAAGCAGCCTATTGTTTGGATGAAACCTTTCTTGTTTAAGGCACTGCTGAGCAAATAAACTAGGCAGCAGAGGGAATTAGCAGGAATGAAGAGCATTAGTTCCTCAGAGAAAATAACATCAAAAAAAGCCCTTGGTATCCATCAGTCAGAATTCCTTCAATGCTAGACAAAAGCTGCAATGGAAATTGCTGTGTTGTAACCTATGGGATCCCATACTGAACAATTTACTTAAAACGCTGTGCTTCCACCACTTTGTACAGATCAAGTATCATGAGCAAGGAAAGAGAGTAAATGAGAAATTAGAAAGAACTTAAATACTATTCAAGCAAAACACTTAACCATGCATTTAACTTTTAACCTGAGAGCAGTCCCATGGAAGTTAATGGGATTACTTACGTACTTAAGTAAATCATGCGATTAAATGGTCCGGTGGATCAGGATTTTAAAAATCTGCATGGCTGTTACTTAAAAATGGATACAGTACAAAAGAGGAAGGGAAGGAGAAAAATCTGTTTTCCATCCTCAGTTTCAAGTGTACTGACAAAGGCATGATAAGATCTAGCACTAGGAAGTTAGAGTTGGAGAAATCCAGCCTTGAAATAAGACATTTCCTCATAGCTGTGAGGAAAATATTGAGACAGATTACGAGAGGGAAGTGGATTTACCCTCACACAGAGTTCTTGTAATGGTGTTAAATATATTAAAAGAAAAATGGGATTAATCCAGGTTCTAAGAATAAACTCAAGAGGTTAAAAAAAACCATAAGTTAGGCAGTTCCTGGAGGAGAGACACCTCCACCAGTTTATTGCAGCATACTGGTCCACATCCAACCTCCAGCTCAAAAGATTCCTAAACCACTGATTACAAGACAGATGATTTTATATTGCCCTGCTTTTTATATTTCTTGTAAGCATCTGCTCCTTTTGGAAGTACTACTTGTCTGGATATATTTCTGATTTAACCTAGTACAACCGTATTTCTTTCAATACTGCACTGTACATATGCACACATCATGAAAGGATTAAGCTGGCTGGTATTTACAGTCTTTTCTGGCCCTAAAATATGTCAGCTGGACTTGTGTTTACCCCCTTTGTTCATGAGTTTGACAGGAAACTGCATTGATTAAATTTCCTGCCGCAGTTTGACAATCCTGAGCTTCCTTCAGGATTTGGGAAGGAAGTGGGCACTGAGTGGCTGTCAGTGGAGCTGGAGTCACCCAGGAGCTTCTCTCCTGAGCAAGTCCCAGCAGCCAGGGTGCCACACTGTGGCAGAGGGACCTCCATTTCTCCCCTCCATGGCGCACGCTTTCTAATCTCCTAAGGCAAAAAAAAATGTTATTTCAGTCCTGTCATATCTGGATAAAACTTGCATATCCTGTGGTTAACTAGAGACCAGACCAGATGACCTCACTCAGTTTTTTCTGGCTCCAAACACTGTAAACTCTTGTCCTGGGCTAGGGCCCATCAAAGTCCATCTGAGCCCCTGGAAATACTTGTATTGACTTCATTCTGCGTGAACAAGACTTCAGCTCAATGTACAGACTATGTCCTAGTCAACAGGGGTCCAAAAAGAATGCAGCTCATCTTGCAGTAAATACATACAGCTAAATGACCACAAGCAGAGCTATTCAGAATGCACTCGTAACAGCATCCCCACAGAAGCTGATTGAGTGAAAGCTTAATTAGCTATAGATATCAGCAGGAGATATTCTTCTCAGCTTTCTGTATGAAAGGTCTACTGAAGTTAAAAGTGTTTATAGTTAGTTACAGGGGAAACATTTAGAATGGGCTATAGCAGCCGTACAGGATTCAACCACTGGAGAAAAGCTGTTTCACCACAGTTTGTGCACTTCCCAAAATGAAACCGAGATCAGCCCACATAATTTAATGGGCTCTAAATGAGAAAAGACTCGTGGTTTAGGCCAGAAGCACATCTGGTATAGCCCTCAGAATCTAGTTCATAGCAGTAATATTTTTCTCCAGTTTTAAGCCAGAGCTTCTGCAAGTTTCAGTATGAAAGCTCTTAGCTTTAAACCAAAAACATGGCACAGTGCTGGGAGCAATTAACTGTGCACTTTTCCCCTAAATACCGCAGTTTAATATGCCTATATATCTCATGGCAGAGAGGTGATCCCTGTTTAAAGGTTGGTCTTTTTGTTAAATCCTGAGTTGTGATTTTCCTGTTCTTCTTTATGCAGTGATATAGAATCAGTGAGAAATAGATGCAACTTGGCATGTAAACGGAAGTCATCATTGTCTTAAGAGCGGTGTTTATGAAGCAGTTATGTGTCTGCCATTAAAACAACCCCATTTAAATAATTAGGTATTTAGGAATGATAGTTTGGAAATAAGTAATATTTCACTTTGTACAAATTACAATAACACACCTCTTCCACTTGACGTAATTATTATCTATATTCATAGTCACAGTAAGGGAAATTTGCATACGATGGGTTTGTGCCTTTGTGGATTTGTCTTTTACACCTTCCATCTGTGGAATATAAAAGCTCAGGACTTTATGAGGCAAAGGTAACTTGAGACATAACCTTGTTCTACTTGGCAATTCAAAATTCCCACATGAGACCAAAAAATGTTAAAGAGTATAAAGATTAGGGTCTGTTTTCTCAAAGTGGGTATATTAAATTAGGGAGGTAGATGGTAAGCCAGGCATGATAACAAAGACCCCATGTAGAGCACAAGCAAGAGCCCAAGGTCTGGCTCAGCCTCAAGCACTGTCAGGCAGAGGAGACTACATTCCTGGACACTGGGTGTGATAGAGAAGCATTAGAAAACATGAAGTGCTAATTATGTACATGTGAGCAAAAAATGTGGCTGGTCAGATAGCAGGACTGTGTGTTTGAGAGAGATGACTAACCTGGAAAATTTACTTGTGGTTGATATAATAACCTGTTTTCATAAGACAGGGATTTTTTTTTCCACTGTTTGTTTGTGAGTTGTGCTTTGTTTGCATTTGTTTTCGATTATATTATTTGTAATTGTTGCATTTTCCTGAAAAGTTATAATTTTGGCACATACAGTTGAAAACCAGTTTTCACCTATCCAAGAGGCACGTACTCAAGGCAATTAGAAGTGATGTGTTTGCTTTTTTATAAGAAATTAGCTGTCACAGAAAATTATCTTGGCAAAAAAATCCAGTGAAGGCTGCCTTTGTGATACAATATATTTTAGAAAAGTCTTAGTATTCTCTAAACTGCAAGAATTCTGCCTGTCATTTCTCAACACTCTGGGGAAAGGCAGCTGAATCCCACTTATAATTGTGAAATGATAGGCACAGTTTCATGCATTTCAAGGAATGTAAAATACTTCTATTATAATTTCTTGCTTTTCTCCTTATTCCTGCCTTCTCTGTCTCTCCCCTCAGTACTCAAAGTATCATTTGAGAGGGGAGAGACATTTATCAGGAATACACACAAAAAGCTTTCCAATGGAGTTTCATAGAAAATAGGTACTGATTAGAGGATGGGGAAACAGGTTTTTTCAAGAACAAGCTTAGCAGGGGAAATGGAGTATTTGATACAGGAGTGTGGAGAGAAATGCTGGACCATCGCCATAGGGGCTGGCAGCTGAGGAGAGAGCAGAACAGTGTGGGGTAGCACAAAGAGGTCAAAATAACAAAAACTTAGCCTAAATATAATATCCTGGCACCGTTGGACTGGAATAGAGTCCAAAGGGCAAGTTTGGTGTTTGAAGATAGAGACTGGACACAGAATATGAAGTGCTTCCTGGGCAAGAACTCTGCACTGGCAGGGAGATTAGAGACACAGGATTGGTCATGAGCTAATGACTTCCACGTGGTGATCCCAGGAGGCTGCAGCACTGACACTGCCCATTGAAAATCCCCTGTAAAGAAGCAAGGTACCCAAGAAAGATGTTTAGCACATGGACAAAGAGATGGAAGACCCAACTTCCACATATCTCAATGCCACATCCTTCCTGTTTGTCTTATTTCAGCTCAGATGCTGAGTTTCCTCTGGAGACAGTTAGTTCCAGGGAGGCATCTCAGTTATGTAGATCAGCAAATCACAGCTGTTTCTCAGCCCAGATGTTAGAAACTGCCTCCAGCAAGCTTCACCCAGGAGCTGAGTTGCCTGGTGGTGATTGCACAGACATCTCCTCATCTGCCCTCCTCCCTGTAGCACCAGACCTGATAGCTTGTCCCCCCTCTCCTGGGTGCCACCCCACCAGCCTGGTTGTTCTTACAAGTCAGAATAGGTGAGATTCAGTCTGGCAGTTCAGAGATGTGGCTGAAAGAGGACTGGATCATTAAGGAGCTGTGTGTCTTTCAGACTCATAAGTAATGAGTTCATTGCAGACGAGGGTGCTTAGGCAATATGTAAGTTATCAGAGCTGTCTTCACTTCCAGTTTCTGGGCCCAGGCTGCGCTGTTTCCAGACTGATGTTAGGCACTGATGTGCATCAGCCCCTGTCCCCCCAGCCCTGACATATCTGCACAACCTACAGAGCCTACACAGCCAAGGGACTGGCTCCTGAGGATCCAGGCATGGGTGCAAGCTCAAACACACATGGGGAGGCATGGCTTGATGTATCTTTCACTAATAGGGCGATGAGACCAAGAGAGATGAAGAACAGCTGTAAGAGCTGTACAGGAACTCATCTGCAGCTTTTTAGGAGCCATAGCTCCAGGGGAACTGTTGTTCTGCCAGCCGCTGTTACGCATTACCAAATAAAAGGGCTCCTGTCCTCTCCTGCCTCAGTGACATTCCTCCATTAAGGGCTTAATTGTCTCCTTAGCTGTCACTGTCTGAGGGAGGGGGATATAGCTGACAAATAGGAAAACTGGTGGAAAACAAAGTATTTGGCCAGTACATTTAATTCAGTGGATAAATTCAGTAGGGTTGGATTTTTTAAATGCCTTCTGTGCTTCTGATCTGGGCTAACATTTAGACTTTAAGTATCTTCAAGAACAATTTAATTGAATTTACTATCTAGAATTTAGTTAAGTTTACTATATAGACTTGCAACTCATAGTTTCCTGGTAGTAATGCAGCTCCTTCCATTAAATTGCATTTTTAAGACTAAATAATAACCATTCTTTTTTCTATAAATGTATAAAAAAGTATTTCTTGCTCACTCACAACAAAGGAATTTGATGCTGGGTCACTTCCTGTTATTAAGTGAGTTGAATATTTTCGCTACATCTGAAGAAACAAACCAGACAGGGGTCGCCTGTTCTGCAATGTGTGCTTTAAAATGTTTATTTTGCACCTCTGACCTATTTATTTCTTTTCACTGCCATGACAGAAAAATATGGTTTTATACTTAATAAACATCAGTGAGAAGCTTTCTATGCTTGTTTAAACAGAAGTAAACTCAAAGACCTTGTCAAAACAAGTAGGTTAAGCTTGACTAATCAGCTGAACTCATTCTATTAATAGCCAAGGTGGCATCATTATTCCATTAAGCTTTGTCTGGAATATTGGGGGCAGGTACATATATCCATACAGAAGAGACTAAATCAGATTAATCTTTCCAAAATGAAAATACCATAACGGTCATTTACTCTCTGTTTCTTCAGTCTGAGAAGGAGAATTGTGCCTTGCTAAAGAAAAAAAATAAGGACCAGTGAAACAGAGACTTTTTCAGAAAACTTTGTTATAGATTGTTTAGGTGGAGTTTGAAGTGATGTTGACATTCTCATGGAATATGGTCATAACTGTAGTTAAACTATGTGCGAGTGGAGACGTTAAATGCAATCTGATGTAACTAAGATTATTGGGAAACACAGATGCACTTTGATTTCTGTCAGTGCTATGGCAGAAGGATATAAAATTGCAAGAGAGGTAAAATCAGGTGTTACATTTTCAGATTAAGTAAGGACAAATTTATCAGCCTAATCGAAAACCACGACTTGTGGGAACTCACATTTTGCCATTTTCACCATTTCCTTCAGCCATGAGTCACTTAATCTAACAGTGTCTTGTGTAAAGAAGCTAAATCCACTTAAGGCATCCACTGACAGTATTTGCATATAATTTTCTTTTTTGTGATAGATTCCTCCCCAGCTCTAACAGGTAAGTGTTTGTCTATGGCTCCAAGAGGGAGTCAAACCTTAGATATTTTTGTACGTAATTTCTCTAAGTGATCATCTGTAGTACTGAAAGATCCAAGCACATATTCATGAAGACTCTTCCCCAGCAGAAGTTTCTACCTCTGAGCACTCCTAGGAAAATGTTTCCATCTCTGAATCTTTGGCCCAACAAACAAAAATGCAACAAAATCTTTACCTAAGAGAAAAGGCCTGACACTAATTTTAGACATTGCTTTTAGCCACCAGCCAAGGCAACAAACTGCAACTGAAAGCTGTTATCTATACCCTGCTGGAGCCATACAGATAAGCAACTAGGACAAGCATCCCCAAGGTCCCAAGTATCTGGAGTTTAGGTAAGAGCTGTGTGAGCCGCTCAGAGCACAACAGTCTAAGAGAAAACCCTGTATTTTAGCATGCATACCTCCAAAATATTAGCCATATCAAACATTTACTGATGTAAGGAATGTGGAAGCATCAAATGGATAAATAATCCCTATTTTCTCAACAACTGTCGTAATACTGAGGAGCTACAGGGCACTCAGATCTCACTGTTTCAATAAAATCATTTAATAGAGTTGCCACAGTCCTTTGTTGCCATCTCATGTCATCTGTATCTTCCCATTAGTAGTATAATCATTTATTACAATGGTTTCTTACAGGTGTAAATAGCCATGACTTGAGACCTAGAGGAAATCAAATCTGTTCCATAATTTATGGGAACATTTATGAGAAAAAGAAAGGCTACAATTCCCCATCTGCCTGAAATGTGTATGTTAAAAGAGCTGCATGTGAAAGGGCACAGTGGATTAATAAGGTGTTATCATGTAAGTAGCAGGGGCTCCCTACTTTTCTTACAGGTCATTGTGTTAACAAAGGGCTCACAATATTGAAATCACAGCTAATCTCTGTTCTTGCCACACATGACAAGTATTGTGCGGTCTAAGTCAGGCTGCAGTTCTCACATATGCAAACAGATTTAGGACCTTTTGCCACTTGAGGAGTGCACACACTCCCATGTATTTCAGAATGGAACAACTTCCAAATAAATGATAATAGAAAGTCCTGTTCTGTGACACAGCAGCATTAGAAAATGGTAGTTGTTTTAATTGCCAGATTGTGTCCAAAACCCACTTCCAGTTTTCTTGAAGAATGGAAGTGGGTTGGGAAATGAAGGATATGTACTTAATTTTGCTGATAGCTACTGTCTTTATTCACTCCTTCTTGTAATTTTATATGGGGAAGTTCTCTTTCCATTCCTTTCAGCTCAAGGAAGAGCGTCCTTCCTGTTCTAGCTTCAGTTAATGCGTGATATTTCTTTTTTTTGTTCAGAGAAATGAGCATAGATACATTTCAACAGAAACGTCTTCAATGAAATACTTTCACTTCTGCTGTGAGGAACCAGTAGGAGTTGTTGCCAGAAGAATCTTCACATGTGTAAGCTCATCAGAAGCATCCTCTTCTGGCAATCCAGCAAACATTATCTAGGACTGAAATAGTCATGGAAAGTGCTCTCTTATCCTTCATACATCTTGATTTACACCTGTTGTCAGAGCAGGAAGCAGTTTAGAGAGTAAAGCCCTATGATTTACTTATTTCAACACTCATCAATATTAAAAAGAAATTGTCAATATTAAAGAGAAATGTATAGCAACAGTCTTCCAAGTGGGAGCAGCCAAGCAGTTGTATTCACTCTGTTATGTGCACTTCAGGCAGTTGCTCTTTGCACAAAAAAAACCCCAAAAAACCAAACAAACTTTACTCAATGTTTGTAATGTTTGCTGGTGGTTAAATAGCATTTGCTATCCTTGGTGTTTGGATTACTGCAGAAATAGAAAATGGATTCTTTATATTGTGGATAAAACAAAAAAAAATTAGTTTTGTCAGCAACTCACATTTATCCATATCATGTGAAAAGTCCACTTAAATGTGGACATTTGCCAGAAATACCAAGTCTATATCCTTAGCACATAATTTTACTATTTCTTATGTTTTAACTGGGTCCTGTAAGGTCTTGCCCTTCCATTTCTTATTCATTGTGTTCCAAGTGGCCAAGGAAGTGACAGCAAAATGAAAGAGATTAATTGCCATACAGCTCACATTTTTTGATTATAGGAAAACCCTATTTGCGTGTGCATGTGGGGGCATTTATATTAGGAACCCAGTTATGTGGCTGCATTTTTCACTGCAGATTTTGCAAGATATCCCCATAGCCTCTCCAATCAAAAGCTTTTCTCAAATGTTGTCTATAAATCATCTTGCAGTTTCACTGGCAGGATTATCCACCCCGAGAGCTGCAGCTAACCCCCACATGCCAAAGGGAAGCTGTGCTGGTCCTGTCTGTATGGCAAAGATGGGACTGCCCACAAAGGGAGACTTCCCTGGGGAAATCCTGGGGCTGGGAGAAGTGCTTGTGAGATCTTGTACCTTTTCTAGGCCTTACAGAATGCTTTGAGTCAAGGTAGCATGCATGGTTTTGAATGGCATTGGGCTGCAGTAGAGATATTTCCCACTGCTGAGAGACTGCGCTATGCTCCCACCTGTGAGGGAGCACTTTGTCTTGACAAGGTGTGAAGAGTTTTGACCAAATGCCATTATACAGGTAAATACATCCCTCTTGCCTGGCTCTTTTGGCTTCTTTCACAAAACTGTGTGTTTTGTTCGCCATCCTGTTTCTAAATGCTTTTGTGTTGAGGTTAGCAAACTGCAATCAATGTCTGCATATTGCCAATGTGATCACAATAAGGTAGACGCTTTTATTCCTCAGGGGCACATGGTGCATTATCTTGCATTTTAGTTTTGTTTAATCCTACACAACCAGAACACCAAGCACAACAAATCTGAGAAAGGACTAGAGGAACTTACCCCGCCAGCAAGTGCCTATTCTAAGTAAATGCCTCCTCCTATCTGATGATGTACCAAGCCTAAATTGGAGAAGAACAGAGACACTCAATGTACTCCCTAGTTTCTTCTTCAAATAACCCAGAATATTTGCAGAGATGAGGCCTGCTCTGCTTTGCCTGGAGTATTGTCTCTAATACAGCAATAACTGCTTAGTACACCCAGCTCACACTTAATTTTAGCTTCTTCCCAGTTGGTCAGGACAGGAAAATCGACATTGCCTAATATGCCAGAAATAAAGGTATTTCTGCTCATTGTCACATTTTCCATAACTCCAAGTTTAAGGCCACCTGCTTCACTGCTTTCCTCATCATATTTTCTCAGTGTGCTTTCTTTCTGTCTCTTTAGATTGTGGAGGTAATAGATGTTTTCTGAAAGCTTTTGGACTGCTTTTCCAGAAACTAGGATCTGCTTTTCCATTTTTTCAGTGTATGTCTCATTAACTAGAGCAACCTGTTAGGGAAGTCCCAGTGACTTTAATCCTAGTGCCTCTGTAACCAATTGTACAAAAGGGAGTATTTGGAGATGGAAAGTACCTGTTCTCCAGGCTCAGGCTTGGATTTCAATATATTGAGCAAAGAGCATTATTAGTTCAGTGTCTGGGGACTCTCCTGATGGAAATTTCTGTGGGGATCTTCTGAAACCATAGAGCTGCACAGAAGTAGCCCTTCTGTAAAAGGGCAGGTATTTGCAGAGTGGTGGCTCACCTGCTGACAACCTGCCTTGCTAGGGGAAATAGTCCTTCTGCCCACTGAAAGATTCTTGGAAAAATCAGAGATGACAAGTTCAGTCAGTTTTTGGATGCTTTGGGTGGTATTTCCACTGAGGAAAACAAACAGTCCCACTGACAAGCCTGGGGGAGAAAACTTGGCTTGCAGAGTACATCCTGTAGGAGCACCTGATCTCATGCAGTGGCCTCCCAAAGAAACCTGAGATGCTGCTCTTTGGTTTGGTCACAAACTAAGTGGTATTTTTCCTGTGTAACTTTGTTCCCCTTTTTTTTTTTTTTTTTTTATGATTTTGCTAGTTCCTTGTTATTCACCAGATAATTGTCATAACTCCTTGGTGTCTGTTAGCTTTTTGTTCTGTACATGCAGATGGAAGCGAGCAGGATTGCTTTGCTGCTGTCCCAAGCAGTCCTTGCAAAAACAGCCACTGTGATGTCAAAAGAAACAGTAAATCTCTGGCATAACAAAAGAGAATCAAAGTGACTTACAAAGAAATGTTAAAGCAGCGTTTTTTAACCAACACACACACCCCACAGTATTGTAGAAAATTCCTTAAGCAACAGAAGTGGAAAGAGCAACAAAGTTTAGTATTTCAGTGTCTTACTCAGCAAAGTTTTCTGAGGAAAACAGATCAGTTGAAATAGTAAGCTTTGTTAGTTTTTCCATATACTTTATTCAAATAAAGATATGTGAGCTACATATGTTCCTGTTTAATCTGAAGACTTTATTCTAAATGTCTTGAATGTACATTAACTTGATATTTTTATTTATTAGCTATTGAAAAGAGTGGCACAGAGGGATAATGTTGAATGTGCTGTAAATCAACATAGTATTTAGTTTGTAGAGATTTAATCAGAAAAGTTAGATTTGTAGAGGGAGGAAGTATCTTTTATTACCCTAGCTGCCGTAGTTGAAAAAAAGGACACAAATCTAGAAACTTTACCCATTTTCCTAATTAAGTCCTTCAGTCTAATAAAAACAAAAAAAATAGTACCCTTAAACCACAAAAGTTACAGCAACACCAGCATGATACAAAAGATGAGTCTTCTGTGTAGACATGGCCACAAACCTCTGTAACCTCATTGTCCACATCTTCCCTTCTGCCCAGAACATAAAATATGGTTATCACACTCACAGCTAATGATTTTATTCAAAAGGGGAGGCTGTATTTGATGCATTTCATGAGGGAAATGAGTTTAGGCAGATAAGAGTAGCCTGTTTCAGCCCATGGAGCAGGCAGGAGGATGGTGTGTGCAGGGCAGCTGCAGTGTAACACAGACTTACTACCAGGAGCAAACTCTCCATTTCAAGCCCTGAGCACTTGCAACAAAACAAAAATAAATCCCAGCTCTGTGATCCTTGTTTGAGTATGCTCAGGCCCATCAAAAGACTCAGGATTGAGTTTAAATGACAAGTTTAGCCTCCTCTTAGGGCAAAGGTTTGAAATTCCTTTACCTAATGAGTAATTGTATCATACCATGCCTGCTGAGCTGCTAATGGCAAATGAGAGACATTTCAGGACAGAAGGAAGCTAAGAATCCTTTCTAATTAAGTGTGCCCCTTTCTGAGTCTCTAGATAAATTCCACAATACTTTTCAGCCCATGCTAGCATACAACACCTTTTTCTTCTTCCCTATTTTTCCTGCATGCTCTATCCACTGCTCTGCAGGCAGAAAATTCCTCTTGAATTCCTTTTGAATTCCTGGTCATTCCATAGATTAAATCAGAGCCCCTTGGTTTATTATTAGGAATGCAATCATTGCTGCTGTCAACATGCCTCTGGACCCTTCCTATTACTATTTCCAATTCAAAGGTTACTTTGGGTCCTTTGTTTTATCAAACATCCTGTTTCCTAAATCCTCTGAAACCATATTCTGGGAATTTATGCATCATCTGATTTACCTCCAGTGCTTTGTCCAGGCCATGATACACAAAATATCACAAAAAGTGTAAGTTCTGCTCTGGAGCTATCATCACTTGCCTCACCCTTGAGCTGAATGTGTGCCAGGTCATGCTTGAGCCCAGGAGCCATGGAATGGCTGAGGTGCTCTGTAGGGGCTGGAAGTGCCTCACCTCAGGTTTACACCCCATAGCCTCTGGGCCTCTTGGGAAATCATCCCAATTCCTGTTTGTGTCTTCAGGAACAGGCCATTCTGCCCCATGCTTTCCATTCCCCTCACATCCCACATGCTTCCCACCATTGCGAAATGGATACCCCGTCCAGCATGCTTCAGTGTCCCTAAATCTTCTGGGCAGCACCAGCTGTGGCTGGCTGGGACATGTCTGCATGGGTCAGATGGCCACTTCCAGACTGAACAAAGGCTGAGCTCTGTCTGCATTCCCGTCAGGAACAGATGCTCCTCTGGCTCTTGTTTTCCTATGTGGACAAATGGTTCAATCAAATGTTTGTGAACTGAACAGCTTTGAGCTCTGTGCCTTTCTGCTGAATCTGATTGAAATGGGTGAATTGCATGGCAAGCATCTTGAGGAAAGAAGACACTCTGGTCTTGAGAGTTGACACACAGATTCTTGTACAAAGTGCGAAAGTCATGTAGGAATCATTTTCTTAAGAAATATGGCTAACATTGCAATAGCCTGGGGGGAGAATGACATCAAGGAAGCTGGATTTGGCTTCCTGATTCTGAGATTTAGCCTGTGCATTGCCATAAATAATGTTGCTGACAGGCAGCTTTTAATTGCACAACAAATGGACCAGGGCAGGGCTACTCGATGGAGCAGAGCAATACACATCCCCTGTTCTTTTCTGCTTTTCTGCTCCTTGCTGCCAGCTCCTCCTCCACCCCCTTCCCTTACACAACCAAGTGTGAAGAAGAGATCTGCGCTAGCAGGCTTCTCCCGTCCTGGAGGGAAAATGAGTCCTGATGGTTATTGTACCCCCAGAGCACCTCAAGTGAAATACAGCCAGCTTGTATGAGCGGATCTCAGGCAGCAGTGCTGAACCCTTCTCATCCATAGCCAGCTCTGGTGCTGGTCTGGGTCTGGTTCTTGTGTGTGGTTTAGTTCTGGTGCAACTGAAATTTCACATGCTCAAGGTGGTAGACAATGTCTACTTGCAAATTTTGAGGAATAGGTAATGAAGTAGTGGAGGCACAACCTGAGTAAATGGGGAAGACTAGAAAGAGAAGGATAATGCTTGTGGAGCAGAGTTCATAGAATATGGGCTCTTTGCAAAAAGCTTAACAGCAATTATCAGAAATTCTCTTAGGCCTTTGTTATATTCCATCTTCCTGAAACCTCCTCCATGATGTGAAATGAAGCTGTTTTGGCACTGGAATTTTGTCACTCTTCAGATATTCTAATTATCTGTCCTAGCAGGAGCCTGGTTTCCTAGTTTGCTGTTTCTTTTTCCTCCCTCGAGACTATTTCTGGCATGTGTTTCCACATCATTATGCAAACACCGAGTGCAAAAAATGTCTTTAATGTTTCAGCAAGACTGTACCTAGATTATCAAGTGCATACAAATGTGTAAATCTGTAAGAAAATCTGCTGTCTTTTTCATTGACCCTTTTACCCTTTAGGATCAACTTGAAAAGAGCCTTGCAACATACCTGAAAAAATTCTGATTTCCTCTCCCTTTTGCAGTTCCTCACCTGACATACCTGATGCAAAGCACTGCTGGCTGATGCATTTATCTGCTCTCCTCCATTTGGAGCCAAGTCCTCGCTGATTGTCATGGGTGTAGAAAGGGAGGGAATGCAGTTCCTCGCAGAATTCATCACTGAGACATAAACGAGGAATACTGAAGAGATCTTGAAGTTAGATTTTAAGTGTCAGGCAAATTTTTAAAAGACCTAGTTAAACTCATTGGGATATTAAGTAATCATTAGTTGTAAGTAGTTAAGTAAGATGTTAGGATGTAAGTTACCTGACTTGGGGGATTTCAAGGACTATTTTTAAGTAAGATGAAAAATAGTGGCAATGCCCAGAATATTACTTGTATTTGGAGCCTCTCATACAACAAACACAGACTCCTGACTCTGCAGAGAAAATTAAAGAATGGTGGTATGGGTAGATAAGCAGCAGCACTGAGGGATTTGCAAGGTGGCCACAAAAAAAGAGGCCAGGGATGGTCTCAAAGAGGAGGCAGGAGAAGCAGGGCTGCTGTGGGGAGCAAAGAGACAGCAGAGCAGAGGCTGGCAGGGACAAGGGTTTCACCAAGGATCCCTAGGAGGGTTGTCCCTGCCAAAACTGCTGCCCTGAAGGCTGTAGCAGAAGCAGCAGGGAGCCTGTGTGTCCTGAGCAGTGACCCAGGCAAGGGAGGCACCCAATAAGTCACTGTCATTTTCCCATGTAGATGTTCTGCCCCAGTAGCTCTCCATTTGCTGTCTGCTGCTTTCCCTGGCACTGGAAAAGAGCTCTCCATGTCTGCTTTGTCTTTACTCTGTTGGGTTGTGCTAAACCAAAAACCAGCCCCTCAATGTGCGTGTAAAAATGTCCAAACACCCATTTTTGAACTTCCCAGTGGGCTTTGCAACTTCTCTACTGTCCCTGCCCTGCTTTAAAAGCATGTGCTGAACTACAGTGTCCACAAAGAGAAACATGCCAGTTTAGCAAAGAAGATAATTAAAATTTTATTGAAAACATACACCAGGAAGAATGTCTGCTTAAAAACTGCCTTCCTGCACGTAACTATAGGCTCTACCTTTTCTTTTCAGCTCAGGAATGAAAAAACCACACAGCAAGGATTTACAAGGAATGCTTATTAAGAAACAGCAGTTTGAAAGAAGAGTCTGAACTGCAAGATGCAAAAATACTAATGGTGACATGAAGCAGGTTGGAGCTGCAAACAGACTGTCCTTTCGTGATCAGTAATTTCACTCCTGGCAGCTGCAACTAGCTGATTCCTTGTTCTGCTCTGCCCCAGAGCTGTGTAGGTGTATACATACACATATGTCAAAGGAAAAAAAAGAAAGGATGGAAAATACTTTGTTCTTAATGGGAAAAGATCCATCTCACAAGGTTTAAAATGGAGAGCTTTTTTCCTCACAAAATGGAAACTCTTCAAAATGTAGATATGTGTAAAATAGTCCCCCCCACCTACCCCCAAAAGCTTTAAAGAACAAATTAGCTAGGTCTGTGGCATCTCACCAGGCTGTGGAATTTATGAAAACCACATTCCTTGGATTCTAAAACACTGGCCATCCCGCTGCTCTTTCAAATAATGTTGATTTTGCTGACTAGTCTCTTTGAGAGCCAGCGCAGTTGTCTAATTGTAAGTAAATAATCTCGGAACAAATCCGTGTTTGACATACTGTCATACTCGCATTTACTGTTTTGCAAAAGGGATTTACTTCAAGGATATTGAAAAATTCCATTGGTGTTTAAGGGGAGTAGCAACTGTGACCCTCTATAAATTAAAATGCTTGACCCTGCTATATGATATAGAAGATCCAAAGTATTTCACAAGTTCAGATGAGTAAAGGCAGAAAACAACCCTGTTTCTGAAGGTGCGGTGTTATGTTCCCACAAACATCCGCGAGTACTATGAAGGTTTACAAGGGTGAGGTATTTAAAGCTCAGGCTCTTAGGCTCACGTGCAGCCCCGGTATCTTCTTTGGGAATGTATAAGGTTGATTATAAAGCTCTACCCTTACAGATCGTGTTGCTAGAAAAGGACATGTGGGCCACATTCAGAGCTACTATTAAAGTGCTTAAGAGGGACACTGGTGCCACTGTGATGTCAAAGTTCAAGAGCTTCTTGAGTCCTGCGGACCACCTACAACCTGAGGCTGCCATATCCTAGCATCCTCTGTGTTCAAGGGAAGATAAGTAATGAAATCCAGTCTAAAAGCCTGGAATGGTCAGCCTGAGTGTGGCCCAGCACTGCTCTTCTGGGAGCCTTTCAGGGTGGGCTGGGATAACACAGGGACTCAAGCACCAATCGCCCCCCTGCTCTTGAACGTAATGCCATAGTTGTGGTGGTGACACTAACAAAAGTGCCTGTGGAGAAGGGTTTTCTTGGCCGACATGTCACAACTCTCTGTCTCTGGCCGTACAAGCCAGAGCCGAGCAACCTGGCATACGAGCAAGCTCTGAAGAGTTCATCATGATCTCAGATGAGGACACCACAGCAGACTGCATGGCCTGCGGTGCCTGGGAGCCCCAACCCTGCAAACCTCTGAGCCTTGCAGAGGAGCTATGAACATCCAAGGCAAGGCAGATGATGAGGGGAATCTGAAGTACAGGGTCATCTCCAGGAATTACATACCCACACACACATACTGAATATTGTGGCCAGTAATCGGAAGGATGCTGGACCAAATTTCCATCTTTCACTCTTGGATTGAACATAGGAAGCTACATTGTGTGTTGGGGTTTTTTCCATCACTAGTATGAAGATACAGATCTATACCTCCCTTTGGGGAATTCTTTAAGAGCTGGTATTTATGATATCATCATTGTAGTTGCTGTTTTCATCTGCATCAACACTGCTTACTGTAGCTCTTTTTTAACATAGTCACGGAAAGAATGCATCCTTTTTTTTAGCACAGCTACTGTAATATCCCAGTCACTGTATTACCTGCTTGAAAAGGGGTGCAGAGCTCATTACAAGTTCCAGTGATTCCAGAGTTACTCCAGCATGATGCTCCATTAAACCAGTGAGCCTTATTGAGGCCCAAACCAAATTCTGAGTGTGCTGCAGAATTCCCAAATATGCATGCTTTGGCTTGTTAGATGTAGACTGATGTTTGAGGTTTTCTAAGAAGAACACTTTTCAGGTTCTCCCAGACTGTGACAGTTCTGAATTCAATGTGCCTTGTTCCAATAAGTGTTATAAGACAAAAAGGTGACAGACCAAAACCAATTAAGTTTTCATATCATATTTTTACATGGCTGAATATTTTTTACTGCGCATTTGCTGTACATGGAATGAAGAGCTTTAGCCTGTGACATATTTTAGTCCTAACCCCTTTAATATTCCCATTATAATGAAGAGACAAAACTGGCTTATTGTGAATAAATGTAATAGAAATATTCATAAGAAACAACAAAAATGTTCTGTGCCTAATGAAAGCATTCAAATTAACTACCCAGATGTCTAAAAGGTCCTGCTAATAACAAGTTTGTCTGGAAAGTCAAACTATTGAAGTACAGTCAGTGTGATGGAAGGGTATGAAGTTTTGTTTAAATTCTTGGCTGATACGTGGAAAAACTGTCTCTTTGGATTTGTGTACATCTGTTTCTATCTGAAACTAAAATCCAAAGAAACAGGAGCTGGAACAGTTTTTGGTGTTGATTCAAGTGGTGCATGAGAAATCAGGTCAGCTTTCTCACTGGATCAGTACCAATTTCACTATTTCCAGTCAAATAAGTTATGATGCTTGTTCTTAAAATGTTCTTGAATGGGACTGCATAAAAAACTCCAGCATGTCAAGCCAGTTGTTCTGGACTTGTGTGCTGCCCGTGGAGAGATCACTCATAAACGCTGCTAACAAATTTGCCCTTTGTGACCTCATGCTGTGAAGTTACCTCAATAATTAAAAGAGTTCCTATATCAAATAACAAAGCCCCTTTTTTGACAGTGGAATGTGTAATGTTTGTAGATTTTCCTCTCCAGTAAGCTGTCAACATTTTCAAAGGAAAACAGGAAGACGTCTAGTGGGGAGATCACAAGGTAGGGAGTCAGGAGGTCTAGCTTTATTCCTGGCCCTGTCACCATCTCATTACACCATGCACAGCTCCTCTTTGCTTCATTTTCATTATTTCCCACACAACAGTGCTGTTCCTGATGGACTCTGGGCTGGACTCTGGGTGCTGGGGACCATTGGGAAAGCTCTGGTAGCAGGAGATGTTCACAGTCATTCAGAACTCCTGGGCACGTCCAGCAGTGTGAATTTTCAGAAAACATCGACTGCCTCAGAAAAAAAAAAATGTATAGTTTTTTGCCTCTCTGAAAAGTTCAGCTGCTTTGCAGGGAATATTAACCACTTTCCCATGAATACATGGACTGGCCACGAAGGTGCCATTATAATAGTTGTCCTTTAATCCAATGTTTGTCTTAAGCAATAAATTTTCAGCAACAATCCAATAATATTTCCCTGGGATCCCAAATGGCTTCTTTTTTTTCTTTTCTTCTTTTTGAGGCTGAATTAACAGTTACGTAATATAAGGAGGTTTTTTTGCTTTTGCTTCATAAATGATTTTTTGTTAGGCACAGTGGAAAAAGAGCACCATATAACAATTCAAAATGAAGCCATCTGGCTTTGTGTCCATCTAACAATGTTAACAAATATCCCACATCTAAAAGAAACATGAAGCACTATTTCTGTGCCGTGTTCATTTACTTCACTTCGAAGGACCATAACACGAACACGCATATATTAAATGAAGTGCATACTTCTTTCTTTTTTTTCCCATGGCATTTCATTACTTCTTTGCCTGTATTTCAGTGATCTTGCCTCCACTGTGGTGAGCCTTAAAAAAATCAGAAAAAAAATTCTCACAGCCATGATCTTGTTGTTCCCCTTGCTGTGGGCTCCCACCTTGCAGCCCAGCAGAACGCAGGTTGTCCAGACATGACAGCAGGTAAACTACTTCACTTGAAAGGAAAATGGAGGGGAACTGCATTTATCACCAGGATGCAGCCCTTAATTCACTTCAGAGTAACTTGCTGGCTTGTCCCATACCCTAATGGGTTTGCACTTCTAGTATGTGAGTGCACTGGATGATGCAAGATAAATATGAAAAATGTCTCCCTGCCTGTTGGCATTTTGATATTGCTTGTGAAAAGAAAAAAAAAAAAAAGAGAAGTAGGGATTTCAAGCTTAAATTCCTGCTACTAGGAAAGTCTTACAATTAGTCTACACCCAGTCTTCCTTAATGTGTGGTCTCCAAGACATCAGAAGCGAGACTGCGAAACGATTGCGAAAAAAATTTATAAAAACACACACGCACACATATTCCCACAGATTCAAACAAGCAAGCAGGCAAAGCAGGAGAAAATAAAACTAAATATACAAAACCAACTAAATAAAAATCCTATATGCAGTCTAGCCTTAGTATTTGACTGTAGTGAAAACTATCTTGGCAAGGTGATCCTTGCATTTCTTTTTTCCTCCCCCAACCCCTTAGGTGGTACTTCAGTAAGGGGAGCAATAACACCTTTAGTGAAGAAACAAATTTCACCAATAAATGGAGTTTGTTGTGGCTTATCAAAGATGCACAGTCCCCAGTTGTGGTATAACCAGACACCTTTATTAAAAAAATGTATATAGCTTTTTATAATATTTTCTCTATCCGATTAGAATAACATGTGCCTGGATAGCAAATAGCATAATTGATGACACAACTACTTAACCAATGGTATAATTGTCCATGTATCTGCTAACCAATAATATAAGTGATGAAGTGCCTAACATTCACATCAGCCTTTTTTTCCCCTAGAACAAGTGCTTGTACAACAATTTTTCTGCAAACTGCTGTGGTTCTGCTACCTGTTACATTTTAGAAACTTTGTTATGTCTCTCCTGCCTTGACTGAATCACCCTTGTTCTTAATCAAGCCATCTTTGTTCTCGTATTACTAAGCGTTCTTTGTTTTCTTGCCCCAAAATTTGTGCTCACACAGTAAAAGGACTTCACAGAAAAACATCACAAATAGAGAGTTTATGTGGACAAGCCTGTCTGTTTGGGAGTGCTTATTTTAATGCTCCTTTCTGTGAAGCCGTAGGCCAACACAACTCTGGCCCTTCCACCACAAGGAGGTAGGACAGCTTTGATGAAATAGCTCTGCTTGGAAGTGAAGATGGGCATCTCTGTAGCTGCGACTGTATTTTGGTTGGGAGCAATTGTATCTCTGTTGGATTCTCCTCCAGAAGCTGTTGCCTGTCTGGTATATTATACAATGAACTGTACCTCTTGGGGGCACAGAAGAGACAGGCAATGGCCGAAGACCTGTGCTGCTGCAGATCCCTTCATCCCTCCTCTCCCACCACTGAAGGAAACTGCAGGTGCCAGATGGAAGAAAATTCATCAGAGCTTCTGCAGGGCAACTGTCTTGATTGATCTCTGCACCTCTTCAGGTCCAGGACATGTGCAGCTGAGTAACCAAACCCATAGGATGGCCAAGCTTTAAGTAAAACAAACAAATAAATAAACAGAATATAAATATATATAAATATACAGAATATATAAATATACAGAACCCACAAATTTGAGCCTCTAAAAAGATGAGAGCAATTTGGCATACACATTAGAAATTGCAGTATGTTCTTCCTGTTTCTAAAAAAAAAGAAGTCCAAGGAGCCTCTCGTCTTCCAAGAGAGGAGCCGGGGGCAGGCACGGGCAGTGGTGGGACTCCAGCAGATGTGAATGGGTTCTGTACCAGGCTCTTATCCCGAGAATCATGATGTTAGCATGCACACACATGCTCAGCTAATGCAACTCTGCTGATACTATCAACAGTTTTTCTTCTTCTTTTTCATGACCATCTGTAGTTTTGACTCATTTATTCCAAAACTCTGCAGCTAACTCTACCCAGCTATCTAAAATTAAAGATCTTAGCTGGCTTTTCTTTTTTTTTCTTTTTTTTCCCTCCCCTTTTTTTTTTTTTTTTTTTTTTAATGTGGTTTCATTACATTCTGACCTCCTTTCTGCTCCTGTGCCTGAAAGGAGATAATTTAGGTGTCCTAAGACAGGGGAGAAGAGTTCAGAAATCCTGTATGGTGTCACCTTCATGTAGAGGAACATGTCTGAGAGAGCACTGAAACCTTCTGTGTCTCTGCTGAAGACTTTCTCTTTTTCCTGGTGACACAAGTGTTTTCTTTGCCATTAGCTCACCATGTGGGAATCGGTGTCTTAACATACATAACAGTGCAGCAAAATGTTAGAATACACTACAAAGATTAATGACAAAAATATGTGTAGAGTCAAAGAAATCAAAATCTTGCTTTTGGACTGGTTTCTGTGGGTGGAAGGTTGTTCTTATATTTCATTTTAAAGCCTTCATTCATTCCTGCTATAGAATGCTATCTGTTTTGGTTTTAATTTGGTCAACTTCACACAGTTTTTCACATGTCCATAAAAAGCAAAAGCTGCACTAACCATTAGACAACAGATTTAAAATACATCTTTACTATATTGTTTCTTTATCCAATATACTTTTTTAAAGTATGTGATGTTTACAGTTTGACAGAAAGTAATGTCTTTTACTCATCTTAAAGGTCTTAGCACCAGGGGCCTCATCAAATGGGTGTCCCTTAATCACACAGCCAAGCAGCTAGGCTCAAGAGATGATTCTTTTTAGCATAAACTCACAAAAATATGTCTTGTTGAGGCCTCCCAGTATGATGTAATATAAAAAATATATATAAACATAGGAATAATTCAGAGAGATTTTGCAATCTTACCCATTGAAAGATGGGTCTTTTTTCTGAGAGGGAAAGTTATTCTTAGCATCAGAACAGAGCCACTTTCAAAGTAAAGTAAGTGAAAGGGGCGCTGTATTCGTTCACAAGTAATTCAAATTTGTATAGACCTTGAAAAAATTGTAAACAAAAAACAAGTCTGTTGAATTTTGCATCAACTGCAGTAAAAACCTTAGGAGTGTTACAAATGGAACAGGAGTGGAAAGGTCAGGATGGGCAACCACCCAAAGAAGCAGCAGGGGAAGGCTTATGAGTGCAACATCTGCTGAGGATACCTGGATTGGCAGCCCGCGAAGAGCCCAGATGGTCTGTGTGCATCTTCCCAGGACACCCAGACCGGGAGACACGGAGGTAAACCAGGCTGAGTAACTGATGGCTCAACTTGTAGATGGTGGAACGAGGCACACACGAACCCAGATCACTGTCACCAATCTAAGGAGAAGCCAGGACCTGTGAGGAGGACTTCATAGGTGGCATCCCTTGTCTTACCTGCGAAGGAGCCCCAGACAGACTGCCTGAGTATTCATACCTGAATGCCTGAATGCATTGATTTGGGGATGTACCTCCCCTGGGGCTTGTCAGCATCAGCATATGGACACAGGAGTGTGAGTGAAATTTACTCCATTTTGCAAATAAAATCACCTTCCTCTCTCTAAAGGTTTGCCTTTGATCTCTGTTAGATCACTGGGAGTGTTGTAACATTATTTCCTACAGATGCATGGGAAATTCTGGCTTTCAAAGAACTTTGTGTGTTGTTATGAATCAGTGACTGCTCTGCCTCCTGCTTGCAGCGAGCATGGGCAGGTTCCAGCACAATTTGCCTCCAATAGCATAAAATAGGAGTTACACATCCAAACCCATCAGATGTTTGTTTAACTGTATTGGATTTGCACAGCTTTCCTTTCTGCCAATTTAAAAAAAAAAAAAAAAAAAGGAAAAAAGTGATCTTCTCAACATGTAGTGAAATCCTGACTCCACTGAAGCCAGTGGCACATAGCCCATTGATTTCAGAAAGGCCGAGTTTTCAGCGACAGTTTCTGGTCTTCTGAGCTGTAGAATGTGAAAGCTGAAAACAAAGGATGTCTGCAAAGATGCCTCCTTACCAGGCTCCCTAGAGCTAGCACCATCAGGAAGAGCAAAAGCAGTAAGACTATTCAAAAAAGAGCATATTCAATGAGAAGCTGAAGTTCAAGCAGATATTTAACAGCTTTTAAAGAACAAAAACATATCCACGCCAGTAAGAGATGAAAAGTAAATAGCATCTTCGTCATTAAGGTTAATGGCAGCTCAGTCCATCCCTCAGGAAACAAGTGGCAATATCTACTCCATGTCTGCACATGTCCTTGAAATGTGTTCATTTCCTTCATACGCAGTTTTAATAAACTGCCATCCTGTCTTTAAACAGTACCTAAAATATTTTTCATCAAAATATTTACCAATGCAGTAGTGCCCTTTTCATTAAAATTGAATCATTTTAAAATATGTTGATACAAATCAACTCCACCCACAAAGCCTTTCATCACAAATGTTTCAAAAAAACCACGATTTCAAGAAAATAAATTTCAGCATATATTATGAACCTTCATTTCAGCATTCTGAAATGTTATGTTACTATGTTTCTATTTGTCTTGTATTAATTTTAAAATAAATTTTGTAATTCATATTATACAATACTGTAGTTAGCAGATGACAACATAGCACAATGCAATAAAAACTATCATCACAGCTGAAATATTTTATTCCCTTACTGTATTTTACTATCTTTTAAAATCATTACTGTGCACTGCTTTCTATCACTGAATGAAACCTCTTTCCTTGATCACAGTGTCTCCTGTTTTTTGCAAAGATCTGGAATGTCACTCCCATCCAAGTATTTCCTGTTTGTCTTGGAACTAAAGAGTCTGATAAATTCTTTCAACACAACAGATATCAGAGACAGCTACACTGAGAAGATAAGATGCTTTAATGTGTAAAAAACAGAAGCCAGACTTAATGATTATTTAAAATAATATAATAAAATATAGTTGCTCTGAAGTGACAAACTAATTTAAAAGCAATAAAAGTGGCATAAAGTAATATCAAAATGTAAAAACATAAAATAATAAATAGCACAAACATTTAAAAAATTTTAACCCAGGATTTCAAACTCCAACCTATAATTTACAGTCTTCTAAGTAGATAGTACTTAAAAAAAAAAAAAAAATGAACTGTGGAGTGTAGGGAAAATAGGTTCAAATGTAATTTCTCCTTTAATTCAGAATAAAAACAATTTTTCAACAGCAAAATTTCCTGAACACATACATCCCATGTTTCGATCAGAACTGATATTTAGGCGAACAATTTAAAAGAAAATTCCTCTTTCCAAAAAGTGCCGTGTTATAGAACAGCATGAGCCCTAGTGAACATTTAATCAAAACTCCTTAAATTCAGAGTGGCATTAATAAACCATGAAGGAATTCAGTCATTGTTCCAATATCAATTCATTTATCATCTCCATGTACAGTGTAAGATTATATATAGATTTCTTATTAGCCAAAAATGCTGCCCATTAGCATAATTAGGAAGCACAAGTCCAAGTAAGGTTTGTAATTATACACAAACCATTTCATCTCACCCTTGCCAAGAAAAACATTAACAAAAGCATTGTCTGCATGACCAATTAATTCCTGCAGAAGGCTTAGAGCAGTGAACCATGCACGAGGCTCTTCACCTGTAATATTCGGTAATAAAAGGGTCTACAACTGAGTGAACGCACCTGAATTTATCATTTGTAACAGTGTTTTGCCTGACCAGCATGAACTTGCCATAAAACTAGCAACAGAGGCTTTAATGCATAATTCAGATTTTTTTTTTTAAAGAATCATTTAGGTTGGAAAAGACCTCCAAGATCATCAAGTCCAACTGTTAACCCAACACTGCCAAGTCCACCACTAATCCCTGTCTCCAAAAGCCACACCTACATGTCTTTTAAATACCTTCAGGGATGGTGATTCCACTAATTCCCTGTGCTTAAAATGTCACAAAGCAATCCACTCAATAGGGTTCACCTCGACACATGCAGGTTTATGAACTTTCAGCTTTCTCATTCATTCTTTGTAATTATTAGTTGCAGTCTTGTTTCAAAAGACTCTTTAAATTCAAAGTTTTGGTAAGAGCAATCCATTACAAGAACTGCCACCACCCTGAAAAAAGCTTCCAGTGGTATAAAATGCTGCAGCCTACTCAGTTAGCAGAGCACATCATGTCCCAGGGCTTCATTCTTCATATTTCAACCCCACCACAGAAGAAATCCATTTCAAGATTTCTTGTCTGGTGATCAGATGCCCACATAGCTATGTCAGTGGATGAATTCATCTCCTGCATTATCACCTCCTACAGCAATTATTTTTCTGGGGCTGCTACCAAAGTCAGCAAAAAAGCTCCAAAGTGCAGCAAATGGAAGGCTCACGGGAGCAGTCTGCTTCTAACTGGATGGAAGGAGCTGAATCATGGCCATGACATGTAACACATGTATTGTACCTGCTATCAGTGCAGGATTTTCATATTTCATGGATTCAAAGTTGGATTGGGACTGGAATACATTTTGAGAAGACATAATGAGGGTTATAGGCTCCATATCTTCCTAAATAACTTATGTAAAATTCATGTTTGTGATTCAGCTTAGCCCCAGTAATTCATCCCAGGCACTAGAGGAGGGTGAAGAAGATGGTCACAGAGCTGGAGCACTTCTCCTATGAAGGCAGGCTGCCTTGGGGCTGTTCAGCCTGGAGAAGAGAATGCTCTGGGAAGACCTTACAGCATCTTCCAGTGCCTAAATGGGGCTACAGGAGAGATGGAGAGGGACTTTCTACATGAGCATGTAGTGACGGGACAAAGACAAATGGTTTTAAACTGACAGCGGGTAGGTTTAGATTAGATATTAGGAATAAACTGTGAGGGTGGTGAGGGACTGGAGCAGCTTGCCCAGAGAAGCTGTGGATGTCCCATCCTTGGAAGTGTTTAAGGTTGGATGGAGCTCTGAGCAGCCTGGTCTAGTGGAAGGTGTCCCTGCCCAGGGCAGGGGGATTGGAACTGGGCGATCTTTAAGGTCCCTTCCAGCCCAAACCGTTCTGTGATTCTGTGACCCTATGTTGAACGCTTTTTCTGAAATTGGAGGCTGCACTTTCACGTCCCTTTTCTTCACCCCAAGGCTGCAAAAAGGTCATGAAGAGTTACCAGCAAACACTCTTAGTCACAAGGAGCTCATTCCCTGCAGGAGGGGGAAATGAGAGGTGGCTGCAGTTAGGGCCAAGGCTCTGCTAGCTGAGGCTGTTTGCTGGCAGCAGCTCAGTCCCTCTCAGGCAAGGTAATGCTCATTCCTGTAGCCAGCAAACACAGCCAGTTCTCACCCTCATCCCGCGAGGCACCAAGCTGCTGCTGAATCAGGGTTACACAAAGACGAATGAGCCCAACGGGAAAGGGCAGGGAAATGGAGACAGCTCACACTCATAAAATGAGAAACACAGAGTTAGAAGAATTACAGAGACTATAAAAATCCTATGCACTTTGGAAGGTCCTTCTACCAGCAAAGCTCGGGAAGTCCTTTCCCCACAGTAATTCCTCTTCTGTATCATCCAAACCTCAAATTCCTCTCTGGAAATGAATGTGGATGGGACTATATTTCCCTGTGGTTATTGCTGAATGACTCAAAACTTTTCCCTCCCTTTTCCGGTGAGACCGAGGGGCCACATCAACCACCAGCAAAATTTTGCACTGTGTGTTTTAGTTCTGTGAAAGCAGTAGCATCTGGGCCAACAGAACAGGAAAATGGCTTACAAGTTCCAGCTTTCTTTAATTGCAAACACAAATATTACCAAGATATAAAATAAAATACAATAACATAAAGTTAGGCTCTTTGGCTTGGTTGATAGAAGCTTGCAGGGGTGGACAGAAAGTGGCTCCATGGCAGATGTCCTGCCCTTAGTACAACATACACTATTGCTCCTATGAGCTGGGCCAAGGCAAACTGCCTCAAAGCCTCTTTGTATGGCCACAAACACCCCATACCTAATGTACATTAACCTGGGCTTACCTCCAGCAGGTTCTTCTTAGGACTTGTCTGGAAAGGTCAAGGGGGAGGAGACCACTGCCAGGAGCAGCTTGTACTCTCCAAGCTGGACTCACTGCTGAGTGTAGCAGTGCCAGCAGCTGCAAGGCTGAGCAACGGCTCCTTTGCTTTGATCTTCACCAACAAGGTGTCTCAGACCTTTATGCTCAGCAGCAGTGGTCAGGCAGAGGGAAACTAAAAAAAAGGAGAAAGAATTGAGTCAGAAGTTCCTTGGGAAACTTTGATTTATGTCCATGGAACTAGACAGGGGTTGTCCAAGGATCCCAAAATGTTCAAAGGATAGTGGTTAATGATTCCTGCCACCTTGTCTGGAGACTAATTACAAGCGAGATCTGTCCTATTTTATACCTTTATTCCTGACCTGAATGGGGGCATGGGATGCACTTTCATTAAGTCTGCAGATGAAACCAAACTGGAGAGTGTATTCACTGTGCTTGGAAGCAGTCCTGGGATCTAGGCAGCGTGGAGGACTGGGCCAACAGAAATGTTTTGAAATTGAAGACCAAGGACAATTTTCTGCTCCTGGGATAGACTAACTTACTGTAATGGGACAGGCTGGGGACTGAGAGCACGGGGAGCAGCTCCACAGGAAGGGCTGTGGGGGCTGTGGAAGACAATGAGCTCAACATGAACCAGAGGTGCACCCCAGCAGGTGACAGCAGCTTCCTGCTGGGAGGGTAGGGAGAAGATGGAGCTGGGCTCTACACAGTGCTCCGCATTGGGAGGATGAGAGACAAGCAGCAGGAGTTGAAACAAGGAAGGTTCAGATGAGATATAAGAAGAAATGTTTTCAGCCTGAGCCATCAGCCTTGAGTTACATACAGGCAGGGGTGCAGGTTGCCCAGAGAGGCTGTGCAGTCTCCATCTTTGGAGCTTACAAGACCCAAATGGGAAAAGCACTGAGCAACCTGGACTGGTCTCACAGCTGACCTTACTTGGAACAGGAGGCTGGAGCACAGAGCTCCTGTGGTTCCCTCCAACATAAATGAGTCTATTATAATTTTGCTATCCAAGTGGGTTTTGTTCTCTGGTACTTCTGCATATATTTGAATATTCATTTCTTTGTAAGTATCTTGACTATGTCCATTTAATAAATTAAAAAATGGAACTTTATTACACAACATCTCAAGGGGGATAAAAAGAATATTATGAGCAGACCAGCTGCCTGTTACCAATTTTGAAGTATATTTTCTGAAATCTAATACAAAGCAAAACCAGTAACACTCCTAAACTCAGAATAATACATACTTAAACCTATAGACATCCCCCAGGAACAATGGTCAGGTGGTGCCTCTGGTGTCTTGTTTCATTTTCCTTCCCCATGGAAATGTTTTTTGCTTGTATTGCATGTGGCACATAGACTGAACACAGTGTCTACTGCTGCTTCAGGCTTCACAGTTCTCCCTGCCTTTGAAGTTATCTGTTGCCCAAGAAATCCCAGAGATCTCCAGGTCATAAGGGAAAAGTTTGAACAAACTTTCGTATATACTTGTTCTGCAGTTGATGCCGATTTTGACAGATTTTGACCAAATATTGTTCTGTCAACAACCATGCCTGGTCTCTTTCCATGAAGAAAACAGCATTACAAACTACAGAATGAAAACTCTGCACTTCAAAGGGTTATTTTATAAAAGTGTGACAGAATTCTTTCCTCTCCATCCCAACTATCCCTGCAGGAACAAAACTGGTGAATAATGGAGAGCTTTGCTCCTGATCTCTGTGCTGTTCCCTTTCTGGGAGGCAGAGCTGGGGACCTCACTGTGCTCTGTCAGCCACAGCAGATGTGCTTCTGCTAGAGCGGGAGGAACTTTTTTTCAATCTCAATATTCTGCTCTAGCACCTGCATTGAAATGGGCTAATAACAGCACTTACTTGTTGACCTTTAAACTGAAATGCTTGAAAACCTTTACACAAGACCTTGGAAGCCAGCTGCATGCTGAGCAGTCATTTTTCAAATAGAGAAAAGGATGGTGTATACTCTGCCTGGGGAGGTCTGAGTGGCTGATCCTTAGCCTGGAAGCTGAAGGCTGTAACTCATTGCTCATCTGAGCTTATAGGTAATTTTATGTGGATCTCAGAGAGGCATGGATGCATGTGTTTAATTCCTCACAAATATCTCAAGTAGAGAAAACTGACTTTTCTATTGTGGGAGAAAGCTTTGTAGAGCTTTCAAAAGACCTGACAGCCTGGAGTGACAGAAGAAAGATCAAAATCAGCTTTTTCCCCTGTGTCCTCTCCACAGATATCTCCAAACACATTTTGGGTTATGTCTTCCCTTTACAGGGTTGCATGATAGATGGAAGATAAAAATCACTGGCCACCATGGCCATTCTTTCTTCATTCCTGAACTGGTTTTGGCCTTTCCTTAAGGTTACTCAATACTTTCCATTATAAGGACCTTATAGCTTTGCCAAAATTCAGTCATTCTAGCTGTAATTTCTCCTTCTGGCTGGATGCCTCTGGCTGATTTTCTTTGGACTTCTTTTGACAAATTTTTTGGAAAATTTTCAGTCATCTCCAAGAAAGAACCTAGGGGAAAATGTATATATTGTTGTCTGTGTCAAAAGCCTGTAGATGTTTTCCTTTAAAAACTCTCATTTCCCAGGCTTTGCATCACAATCCTGAAATGTGATGGGTAGGTGATCTTTGTGCCTGGAATAACATTTTCTCTTTCCCAGTGGAAGTCTGCAAAGTATAGAACCAAGATGTCAACCACAGATTTGTGAAGAAAACTTTCAAGTCTTTTAAAAGAGTTCTGCCTCACTCATTGTAAAGGTCAGAGAAGAGGCAGGGAAAAAGAAATTTCTGATTTTCAAAGCTGAAGCTAGAGAACAAGACTCTGACTCTGCCAGGCAGTGCCTGTGTGATGGGACCAACTACACTGTGTCTGATTGGGGTGGAGGTAGTTTTCTTCAAGTAGCCTGTGTGGTGCTGTGGTTTAGATTTGTGACCGAAACAGTGCTGATAACATGCAGATGGTTTTGCTGTTGCTGAGCAGTGCTTGCACAGCAGCAAGGCCTTCTCTGTTTGTAGCTCTGCTGCCCCAGTGAGCAGGCTGGGAGTAGGCAAGAGGCTGGGAGGGGACAGCTGACCCAAACTGCCCAGGGATATTTCACACCTTATACATCATGCTCACCAAAAAACAGGCACTTTTTGTTCTTAGCTGCTGCCTGAAGACTGGCTGGGCATCAGCCTGCTGGTGGGAGGTGATGAGTGAATGTCTTTGCATCAGTTGGGATCTTTTTTTTCCCCATTCACTTATTAAACTGCCTTCATCTTGACCCATGAATTTTTCTCACTTTTGGCTTTCCAATTCTCTCCCCCATCTGTCTGGGGGAAAGTGAGTGAGCAACTGGGTGGGGGCCGAGCTGACCAGCTGGCCTTGACCCATCCCAGCAACTCACCAACAGTTGGCTGGAGCCCATCCTAGTCTGTCACTACCCGAGTTTTTCTCAACAATCCTGTTAGGAACCTTATGGCTTCATTTGCAGAAGGGCTGAGTGCTGCCCCCTGACATGGAAGTCAATGGGATGTATCCTTCCAGCTTGTAAACACTGTGCATGACTGTAGCTGGCCTGCTGGACTTCTGCGATCAGCAGCACACCTCTTGTCCTCACGTCTCAGTCATCCACAGGTGGGATTTCACTCAGAGCCTGCCAGGGCTGCTCTTTGCAGGTTTCACATGCATGGAAAGCAGGGAGAGAAGGGTCAGAGGCAGCGCTGCGAGTGGCTGAGCTTTGTGGGGCTGTCACTAGGAGTTTTAGCCAGGCTTGCAAAGCAGGAAGTGGAAGGTGCCCTCAGGTGTGTAGTGTGGACATTGACTGTCACACTGAGTACCTCAAGAAATCCTTGCACCCTAAGTGATTCACTTCTTAGGAGAGAATAGCTTTAATCTTACTGTGGCTCAGTCCTATAAAGTGGTGGTAATAATACTCTTTATTGCTAGCAAAGTTTAATTAATATTTGTGAAACACTACCCTGATGACAGGCATAGAGGAAATCAATACTTTTATCTTCAGAGAAGAGCATGAATTCTGCAGTGAATGGGACCTATAGGAACAATGAAGAAAAGATACCATATTGAATGTGTACTCCCTAAATGGGTTCAGTCCCTCCTCAGTAACAAATAAATGGAAGTATTGGAGAAAAAAAAAATACACCATTATAAGTTAGCATCCATATTGATACCTTTTGTCAGTAGGAATATATGTCTTGTCAATAATTCCAAACATAGGCAGGTAAACTGAGGTCCCATGGGAAATCTTTCTCCTGGCATTTCCTAACATGTGCATGCTCAACTTCACCACCTCAGGAATGTTCTTTGACCACAAGTATTTGTGAGTGTCTGACAAAATGAAAGAGCCATCGTATCTCTCCACAGCCTTCATTAATATTTCCAATTAATATCTCATGCTCTGTAATCTACCTGAAAGAAGACAGAAGCACTGCATCAGAAGCAACTGTTGAAAATATGGACTAGAAGCAATATATGAGGAACTATTTATCTATCTTTTGGTGTATTTGTTCCTTTTGAAGTCCATGTACTGTAAAAAGAAAGATCAATGTAAAGATGGTAAATGCTACTAAAAATACTAAATCAGAGTGGCTATCTTTTATTGTTAGTGTGGTCCAACAAGCAAAACTTCAAAGGTTCAACATTCTCCATAAACATTTATTTACATAATTTACAGATGTGTTCTACAGTGAGCAAAATACTTTAAAATTGCAGTCATGATGTTCCCTGATTTTCAAAGGGTTATTTTCTGTACTTTTTGGGCCAAAGTCAGAGCTGAAGAGTTGTAATTTAATATTCCCCTGGACCTACTTACACCCACTTGTTGAAGCGTCAGGGAGTCCTAATGGGTGGAACTCACAGGCTGAAGAGCCAAAATACATTGCAATACTGTTAACTTAATGGAGGGAGGATTCACCGTATTTTTGTTTGCTTTTCTTGCTGTGCTCCTCTCCTGTGACCAAGCAATCTACAAGGCACACTCAGTCTCTGTTTGAGGTCTGCACTGCCAGGGAAGGGGTCAAGAAGACCAAATATGGTATTCCAGTACCTGAAGAGATGCTATGAGAAAGATGGAGAGGGACTTTTTACAGGAGCACATAGTGACAGGACAAGGAGGAATAGGTACGAACTGAAAGACATTAGGTTTAGATTAGATATTAGGAAATAATTCCTTACGCTGAGGGAGGTGAGGCACTGGAACAGATTTCCCAGAGAAATTGTGGATGCCCCATGCCTGGAAGTGTTTAAGGCCATGTTGGATAGAGCTCGGAGCAACCTGGTCTAGTGGGAGATGTCCTTGTCCACAGCAGGGGGTTGGAACAAGATGATCTTGAAAGTTCCTTCCAATCCAGGCGATTCTATGATTCTATGATTCTATGATTCTATGATTTCAGGCTTACCATGCAGGTCTGTATTGACATAACAAGCAATTTTGGGGAGTGGGCACAGCTGAACCAAGCTGTGCTGGTGTCTATAAGTGGTTTACTCCGGCCTCCACTCCCTCTAGTGCCAGATGCCCTTACAGAGACAGCTCTGTGCACCACTTCACCTCTGGGAGAAGTTGCACAGCCAGACTGGAGCATGCAGAAAACACCCAGCCAAACCCCAGATGTGTGGCATATAATGACAGTGGAGTGACGCTTCTCTGGGCTGACACAGCCCCATTCTGGGTTCCTGCTGGCTTCCTCCTACTGAAGATAGCCATAAGCTGAATGTCATTGGCATTTGGACAGTCTCAAAACATGTCTTTGCTGCCTTCTATCAACATGAATCAAACTCTGGCCAGTATCATTTTGATATCCTCCAGCTGAAGAGCTGACCTGATTAGACCTCCGGCAATAAGAATCTGTTCCTGAGGAAATCAGAATTATTTTTCTCTGTGTGTTGAAAGAAACATATAGTACGAGCAAACAAAATGTCATAAGTAATGTATAAAAATCTGCTCCTACAAAGACCCTAATAAAATTGGCGCTAATTATTTGGTCTTCTTTTTACTGTCTTCAACCTTTAAGCTCTCTAGCAGTAATGGAATAACTTTTCATTATGGAAATTTTGGAGCGCAAATGTCAAATATTTCATTGGTTTGGACATTCAGCAGACGCAACAGCTACAATTGTTTTAGGCAATTTTGACAAAAAACTGTGCAAGGAAATTGGTCTGTAAATTGCCAGAATAAAATTTCACAAACTTTCTGAACTGCAAACAATCTCTCTTCATTCAAAATATGAAAAACCACCACAATTATGTGTTTTATCAAATATCGAAAATATGAAACTGTGGTACCTCAATCTCCTCCACAGGTAATCGTAATAGCTGTACTTGCATTCCAACATTTTTCTTTTCTTTAAATTTAATGCAATGTGACTGTCCAGCCTGTTCTAGAGCTGTCTCGTGTTTTCCTTCCAAGAAAGTCAGTTTCTAAAAAGGTCACAGCAATTGAAAGACAAGAGAACTGGCACATGAGCCTTTGCATGATCAACATCCAAACCATGGCTAGAACAAGTATGTATCTCTGAGTAATTCTGTCATACTGCAAAGAGAGCCAGGTGTTTTGCTGCTTTCAGAATCTCCCTCAGTCTCACAGTTAATCAAAAAATAGGAAAGGAAAAACAAAAACCAACCTCACTTGCCAGGGACAAGTCTAGATAACTAAATACTTTCAAATTACGATGCTAATTACCCAGATTAAGGAAAGGCTCATCTGCAGATTTAACAAAATTATTAGCAAATAACTTCACCATTTGTTCAGGATCATTTACAAACTCATTACCCAGATCCAAGGGTAATGTCTTCACTCTGGGCACAGCTCCAAAATGGTCATTAACAACAATATGAAATTGTTGCACAGAAAAAGATTTATCATTAAAATATGTTTTAATACTCAACTCTTACTTTTCAAATGCACATTTTGTATTGAACCCAAATGGTACTTACTTCAGACAAATGATCTTCCACATATGGTTCCCGTGTCTCATGCAGTTCTCCTCAATGATGCATGCAATTCTTTTTCAGACTTTTTAAAATTTAATATCTGCCCTTTGTATTGCACGTGAGTTCAGGCTATGAGAAGGCTGCCGATCAAAAGAGAATGCCACACATACCTGTATGTGCAAGGACCAAGGCTTCCAGCATCTCCAAGAGTTGCCAAAGAGCACAAATTTTGCAGGTTAGGCACTGGGAGTGAGCCAGGTGAGGGTAATGGTGCGTTGTGAAGTGGAATTAAAGTGAACAGGAACTGAGCACATTACCTCTGGGTTTAAATCACTTTAGCACAGCCTGCACAATTTATTCTAAAGTGCATATGGGGAGATTAAACACTGACATCTTTCTCTTTTGGATTACTGCTGAATTTGCATACATTTTGCAGAGTAAAAGAGAGTGCGACCCATTATAAACAAACTTCCTTGATATTCAAGAGGAGACTGTAGCAAGGAAAAAATAAACAACGCACATGTGGTTTGTAAGTGCTTAAAGTCACACTGTGCCATAGCAACTGCAAAGCACTCACTGGGGTACCTTATTTCAGCATTTGGTGAATAAATTGTAATAGTTCCACATAAACAAGCCATATTAAGGCAATATGTAAACATTTCTAAAGAAGGATGGTTTGTTTAGATCCTTTAGACTTTCTCTGAGTCTGAATCTGGCTGCAACATGGGATCACTTTGTGACAGGCAGCCCGTTGTGGTAGTAAGCTGCTGTTATATTATTATTGTTGGATGAAAAAACAGGCCTCATAATTTATGTCCTGAACTAGGGTAACAAAGAAGCCCCTAAAATGAAGCATTTCCGTGAAATTAGTTTCCTGAGAACACAGTCTAAAGTTTCGTCAAAATAAAAGAATATGAAAATACACTTGAAAGTTTTTCTGAGAAGATCAGTGGTTTTCACCGGAAAGGCAATGTAATTGTGTTTGGCAAATTTCACCATAGCTTTAAATGAATCTTGAAAAGTATAAAAAAGTGTATAAAAAGTTAGTGTTTGTGAAGACCTGTGACTGGGCAACACAGTATTAGGTTTCTCAGCACAATGCAACGGTGCAATTTGTAGCGTACTGGACCCTAAATATTTATGTGTTCAGCTGAACATACACAATAATGTGTATGCTACATAATATCAATTATCCATTGATCCATAATCCACTGATATTCATTAAGTGTGCTTGATCAATTACCCCATCTCCATGAACCACCAACAATCTGTCTTCTCCTTCATTAATCCCAGGATTGCTAAGGGTGGTGATGGTGTTTAACACCTACTCCTTCCTCTGGTGGACAGAGCTGAATCAGTGGGAAGGAAAAAGGAATGCTTACTTCAGAAACTAAAACATAAAATCTTTGGGTTTGGAGGAAAGATTTGGCACGTGAAACAGTTCATGATTTTCTTGCATTTCTTTACTAACACTAGATTTTTACAGCAGTATTAGCAGAAGCTCATCAGCCATTTAAATACATATTTATTTTAATGTATACTTCCTTATACATTCCTAACATACGTATAAGAAATCCAGTGTGGAATACAACTTACATGATTAAAAGCCAGTATAGAAGCTTAGTCCAGAAATATGAAGTGTCCCACTGCGTTCACAAATTAATAAATATTTTCAAGTCACAAGAATGAAGGTAGATCCCAGGCCTAGTGAATCAATCATAAGCATTATATTAATTCAAAATACTAATAATTTTTCTTTCAATTAGTAAGGGACTTATTTTCCTCAGATGCAGCAATTCACTCATCAGTCTCTGCAATTTTGGTTGCTACCCTTCAGTTCACTAAAGTTACTGTATGAAAAATTAGAAAAGTGTTATCATTTACTCCTTTTGAAGAATTTTCTAAATTCCTGCACAGTCCTGCTCCTTGCACATCCCCTGATGACAGAGGTTTAAAGTGATATTCTCCTTTCTTCCTCTTTTTTTAAAGCATTCCTTCTGCACTGTGTTTTCGAACAGAAATTTCTCCTATGGAGAAACTGGCTTCATTATTGGCTTCATCCAGTCCATGAGAAGTGATGGAAAGATTTGTTTTTGGAAACATACTCATGGACTTTGGATCGGAGTCTTGATAGCTTTTAGTTTTGAAAACTGAATTTTATTGGTTCTTCAAAATAAAAATTGTAAATTAACTTAGGAGACTCACCCCGCCAAGTAAGCATGAGTTGGTCTCATATACACTGCGGTCCTAATCCAACACAACACTACAAGGCACCTGTAATTACCTGGTGACTGTATTCAGATTAAAGTGGTTTACTCATGATATTCCAGTCAACTGCTAGAGTGTAAACTAAAAGCTGGGTCAAGTCTCTTTGATATCTGAGCCCTGCTTTAAAGCAGCAAATGGCTACTGCAGCTGGTATTCCAATATTTTCGTCAATCCCAAACTAAAGGTACTGCCTCCAAGTCAGGGAAGCTTGCTTAAGCAGACATCAACTCAAGTTGTCAGACCAAGTGAATGAATTCATATTTCTGAATCTGTTCTTTCATTTTTGCTCTAGAATGACTACTTTTGGTGGATTTAATCCTCTATTCCATGCTGATATGACACCATATTTGATGGGTTTCCAGTCCTTTTTGACCTGGTGTTAAATTAATGCTGTGACCCTGGGCCAGGACCTTTCTGGTTCTACTGCATGGTCCTTATCAGAGTCATAGACCCTCTGAAAAGATTATCTAGTATAACCATTTCTTTGGGCATCCCTGCATTCAACAGGCTGGGATACCTCTAATTGCAAAGGCAAAATCATGTGCATCTTCTCACTGAGTCAGGAAGGATTCTCTGGTGCCTCCACTACTTTGTTCATCCTCAGAGTGAACCGGTGCAAGTTGCACCTGCCCTGCTTCATCAGCGCTGATGCTAACACTCAAAGCTGGATCATAAACACTTATCACCATCTTCAATTGCCTAAAAATTGGTATCTTTGCAGAAAATCAAAGCACGCCTTTCATGAAAACAGGAGCCTGGAAACGATCCCTCATTCCTGGCAACATCCAGAACTAGAAAAATAGAAGATGACTGGCCTGTATATCCCTAATCCCGCAAATATTTACACACACTCTCCAGTGCCTGTAGTGCACACAATCCCATTGAATCCAACAGGACTACTAGTGGCCCTTCATTCAGCACCAGGGTGAACTTCGCACATCTTGCAGCCTCTTCCCAGCCGACAGCTATGCACCCACGGCTCCAGGACCGGCGTGTCACTCATGAGGCACGCTGGTGTGGGGAGCCCGGACAGGTCACACTCGCGAGGGAACCCCCGGGTGCCTGCCATGGGCGTGGGGAGTGCAGGGACAGGACAGCTCTCCTGCCGGGAACACCACGTCCCACTCGAGCTCCCGCAGCACTGACGGGTGCCCTGCGAGTCCCGTCCCGGGCTGCTCGCCACGGACAGTCCCTGCTGCCCACGGCCCCGCAACCCGGGAAGCCCACGGTCCTGCGGGACACGGAGGGACAGGGTGCGACCCCCCAGCCCCATCCGCCGGCGGGACCCCGAGCCCGCCCCCGCAGCCTGGCCCCGGCCGCGGCCCCTTCCCCGGGGCGGAGGGAGGGAGGCGGGGCCGAGCCGCGGCTCCGCGGGGCCGGACCGGGCTCCGCGGGGCTGGCGGCGAGAGCTGGGTGCCGCCGGCGGCCGAGGAGCGAGCGGCAGCGGCCGGGGCTGGCAGCAGGGCCCGCGGCGGGGGCATGGCCCGGCAGTAGGCAGGGAGCGCTCCGCCGCCCGCCGCTCCCGGCGGCAGCCCCGCCGCGCCCCGTCCGTCCTATGCGAGCCGCCCCGGCGCCAAGATGAAAGGTAGGGACGGCAGCGGGGCGCCCGCTCCGCCGCCCGCACACGTGCACACGGGCACCGGGCACCGGCGGGGCGGGCACGGCACGGCAGGGCACGGCAGGCAGGGCAGGGCACGGCAGGGCACGGCAGGGCAGGGCAGGGCACGGCAGAGCGGCACCGGCAGCGTGCGGGCACGGGCAGGCGGCGGGCAGGGTGCGGGCATGGGGACAGCCTTCAGCAAGGGGACACTGCGGGCAGGGACGTCCGTGGGGAGAGTACCCGTGGGGTGAGCCGGAGCCAGCACGGCGCTGGCAGGACAGCGTGCGGGCAGGTGGCGGGCAGGACACGGGCAGGACACGGGCAGGACACGGCAGCCGGTGCCGGGAGAAGCAGAGCGAGGGTCTCACCGCGCCCCTGGTGCGTGCGGGGTCTGCGCCGCCGCCGCGGCTCGGCGTGTGTCGGTCGGTGCCGGTCCGGGAGCGAGCTGTCCCTGTGCGTGTGAGAGTGTCCCGGCATGTGTGCTCTCCCCAACACGTTTTCTCTCGGCACCCAACTTTTATCTTCCCCTCGCCGGTGCCCCGAGAAGACTTGCGTTTCTCCCTGGTTTATTTGTTTATTTTTTTGCCAGCGTTTTGCGATGTTCTTGGTGTTGCTTCTAAACATCTGGCAGTGATTAGGTGCCAGTAGAGGCTTAACTGGCTTGTGAAATGTATTTGGCGTATTTCTCCTCCACATCCACCGACTGGAAAATTTTTGGTCTTTACTTTGCATCTGTTCAAACTGAAACTTTGTTTCTTTTCCTTTCTCTCTCTTTTCCTTCCTTCCCTCTCGTTTTGTTTTAAATGGGTGAAACATGCCACTTCTACCAGTTGATCCCGTCCTACAAAGTTGTGACTGAGAGGTATTACATACTTGAAAATTAAATAAAGAAGCAGATTGCCATATTGCTACGCTGCAACCTAGTAAAGATGTATGGGGGGGATGCGAGAAAGACTTCTGTTTATGAAAATTGATAGCCTTACAGCAAAAGGCAGAGGCTATGCACACTGGGGAATACTTACAATGAAAACATCAAAGGATATGGAAAGTTTAGGAGTTAGCTGGGAGTTTGTGAGAGTCGAATCCAGTTTTTCTTCAGAGGAAAAAATAAGCTTAAGGAAAAGACATACATCTATGAAAGTTGCTTTTGGGCACCACTGTGCCTGTTCTTGGATTGCAGAGTTTTATTCCAGATGCCAGGAGGCCAGTAAACACCATGATAGTTACACTGAGTTTCCAGAGTCTAGGACACCAAATGATGTGATTATTTATTCACTTGCCAGAGTAGCTGCCTGAAGGGAGGAAAAACTTTTGGGGGGATTTATTTTGTAAGCCCACACACAGTATTTAAGTTACTTCTGTCACTGTGGCATGGTGTCTCTCCAGGGCCATGCAACATATTAAAAATAATGTATTTACAATGTTCTTTATTTACAGGCTGTTCATGCCAAAAATTTTGTCATCAGCTTGCATTATCAGCATGAGCGTAAGGGCAGGAACAAACCAAGATAATGGGGCTCTGGCAGTACAAACCTGTGCCTGTTATCACTGAAAGCCTTACACTCCGTTCTTTGGGGGTTTGGGGAGAGGTGGGATGCAAAGGACCAAGGATGGGAATAACACATTATGTGACTTGCGTCTCCTTCCATTCTGCCTCCAATGCTTTTTGCAAAGCAGCGAAGTGGCATTCAAAGGGCAGATGTAACTCCTGCTCCTGGCAGCACTTGCTGGTGCCCCACACTCCATCAAGAGGGAGTGCTAGTCCTTACCATTTGGTTTCCCCAAGAGTGATCACAGCCATCTTATTTCTTTCCCCCAGAGAGTTACAGAAATCAGTAATAAAACATGCAAAGAACACTTAAATGACTGTGGTAATAGCAAAAGAAAAGCGTCAAACAAATCATCACATCAAGTGTCTTTGCCAGTATTAGGGAAGTCAGAGAACCAAACCAAATTTTGACTTGGTTATTTCCTCTTCTGGGTGCAGACTTGGCTTTTCATATTTTCTCTTTAAACTTCATCGTCACAATAATCATAGAACTGTAGAACTTGGTATAGTTACACATTTTTCTCAATAAAAACAAAAAGATCTGTTGATTGCAGCTGTCTCTGTATCTACCCTCTCTGGAGAATGGAGGAATATCTAAATAATTACATCACTAAATATCTGTAAGGAATAAATTATATTTCCCATTGTTGGTATTTTTAATGTGTTATGTTTTAAATCAGTAAAACAAATTGAAGTTTATGTTCAATATGCTGGCAGTTTTATTTCCAGCAGACAACACTGAGCTCACAAACTTTGTGGTATCTTTTAGTAATAATTCATGTGATTTATTTAGGGATTTGTCTGCTTTAGGGTCAGATTTATCTTCATCAAATGATACTTCTAAGTTGTAGTTATTTATTGAGGTATGAAGGAGTACTTGTTGCCTGGGAAACTAATGAAAACAGCTTCCTCATAGTCAAACACCACCACATGTTTGAAAACATTGGCCCTAATTTGAGACAGGGACAAGCATCGTTAAAACTGAGACCTTCTTCCCAAAATATATCTGCAATATATTTTGTAATTACTACTTTAAACTCTATCTGTAATCACTACTGTTATGGCAGTGCTGGTGATAAGTAATTTCCTCTGAAATATGAATACTGTTTGGATAACCACTTAATCCTAATGCCCAAAATCAGGCAATGGCAAAGTCAAGGTGGTCATTTTGGGACTGTTGCTCCAGGATGACAGTGAAGCTCCTAATTATGATGCTCAGAATAGCTTAGCTGCTTCTTTCCACCACTCCTCTGCCTCCTCCTCTTCCTCCCTCTCTACCATCACCAGCACCTTGCTATGTACCACTTGTATAGCAATGGTGCTGGAGGATAAATGATCTGGGACCCTGTGCTTGAGTACTGGGATGCGCTTGAGAGCTAGAATGGGACCAAATATCCTGTCTTGTGCCGTTCCTCTCATTTGATAAAAAAAGATGCACAGGGAAAAACAGGTTTGTCCTTGGTTGTGTTTCACTGGAACCAGTGAAGGTTGCCTCAGGAGCAGCCTGGCCTGAGCCCCTGCCTTTCTTAGCATTGACCCTGTTACCTCAAAGGCAGCTCCGTGTGCTTTGTGCACAGCTCTCGGTAGATAAGAGTATGCTGAGCTTTCACAGGATCTGTGAGTTCAGTTTACCCCAAGTTTGCCTTACACAGTGAATACTTTATCAGACAATTAATTAACATATCAGCCTGTATTGCTAAAATTGTCCCTTCTGTGGGACTTGGAGCCTGGATGTGTTCTGCAAGTAACACCTACATTTACAAAAGCTGACTGTGCATGCAAGTTCAGTTGCTCTTTCTTGACTACCTTGAAAAGTCTTAAATAATCTATTTATATTATGTTTTCCTTCTTGACAGGTTTTGTCTTTCTCTCTGTTTTAATGCCACTGCACATTTTAAAGAATAAAGGAATAAAAGTTATAATTTTGTAACACTGGAAAAATGTCACTCTCTCTCTCTGTCCTTTGTATTCACAAAATCAAATGAACAGTCATCTGCAAATAGGTCTTTCCTGGATAGAAACTTCAAACCAAGAATTTTAAAAAAATCCAGTCCAGAGCATTTTGCAGAAGCCAGAAAGCATCTGAAAAGCAAGGATTAGAAGTAGAGTGATCCAGTAACCTTTCCTTAGTCCAGTTATAACAGAGCTTATATGAATATAGTGACATAAACATGAAACATATGCAGGAGGTCTGAGTGGTGTGTGTTGGACATGTCACAGGACCCTCAAGCAGAAGTTCAAAGGCATGAGCAGTTATAATAAATGTGTGATAAAACGCAGAACAAATCCTGAGCAATGCTACTATACAGTCAGTGCGTGTCCTGAATTGGTTGGTAGCACAGAGAATTTTAAACATATGGATGAGAAAGATGCAAGCATGTGTCAAAGGATATTCTTATTAACAATACAGAGGAGAACAGAGCTATGAAATTACAAGAGAAGTCTGTTATTGAACAGATAGACATATTACTATACAACTGCAAGGGCTATTGAGCAGAATTAACGTATAAGACCTTTATGACAGGAGCATTTTCAGTAATAACTTGTTATTGTTTGTCATTGCTTCAATTCTATTTTTCCCAGCCACATAGGACTACGAATAGCATGGGTAAGCCTATCCCTGTGAAGAAGGGAGTTGTTTAAAATCTTCTGTGGCTCTTTCTTCTCCTACTTTGGATAATATAGATTCATTTTAGACTGATTTTGCTACAGCCGAGGGCTGAACAGAGCCCTTTTTTGTCACAACCACTAAACAGTTTACTTAGATCCACACTGAAAGACTGTTGTGCCCAGAGGTTGAGACTTCTGCCAGCTAGGATAAGGAGGGAAAGGTAATCTTGCAGAGAGATAGAGCTGATCAGGCCTTGCAGAGATAAAACGCAGTCAAATAAAGAGAGCTGGGAGAAATGTCAAGGATGAAAGCCACTCAGTACCGCAAAGGATGCATGCCCAGTTATCTTCAGCTTCACAAAACGTTCCTTATCCTTCGGTTCTGTGTGTCAGAACAGAGAATCTCTCCTTCCAGCCCTCCCTCTTGGAGAGCAAAATAAAGATGCTTTTTACAAGGCATGGAAAGTGAACCTGATCCTCCTCATAATGTGAGTGTGGTCTATGCAAGTGAGGGAGCAACTTAAGATGAATTGTCTTTGGAGTCTGACTGCATCCACCTAAAACTACAATCCCTTTTGGTGCATAAATTTGAGGCGCAGACTGGGACATCACTGGGGAACAAAATGAATGAGTTATGGGAGGTAATAGAGACATGTGTTGTTAGGAATGTGTATGCCATTTTAATACTGCTGTTAATTGCCTCCTCTGACATACAGACAGGGAGGCACAATTTTTCATGCACTAATGAGAACAGATCTGTTTGCTCTTAAATCATTATTCTGAAACACGATATGATTTAAACTTTTAACTTCTAAGGTTGATCCTCTGCACCGTGCTGCTGCGCCTGACCCCAGTACGGTAATGATCCTGTGTGGCACTTATGGGCTAACAAGTTTTGTTCCAAAACACCTATTTACTGGCTTCCTCTTGTGCCTAAAAAGCAAAGCTAGAGTGATTATTGTTATATCTCTGAATTTTACAATCTTCTGTCTTTTTTTTGTGCGTTCTAAATGTAAGCACTCACATTTTTTGGGCATAGCAGTGGGGGAATAGATGAAGACCAAGATATTAAAATGCACCCATTTGTCATGATTCTTGGTTTTGTTTGTTTTATGCATGTGTTAAGTAATGAGAGACACCATCCAAGTCATAGGATAGTACCAAGGGAGGATCTCTGATCTAGGACATTGCCTCTTTCAGTCACTAAGAAAAGCAGATAAATTCCCAGATCATCAGTCTGAAGGAGAGAGCTGAGGAAAAGCCTCAGTTTTGTTGCCAGAATCCGAGCTCAAACCACATCCCAAAGGGTGCTTTGGGATGCAAGGAGGACTGCCTCAGCTGAACCTCTGCTGTGGCTGCCTTAAAGCCCAGGTACTCTGCAAGAGCAGAATCCGTGTAACCCTTGTCCAAAGGAGTTTGCTGCGGGACAAGACAGACAAAGGAGGGGGTGGATAGTACGGACACAACACACTCAGCCAACAACAGTGACTGTCAGTGTGACATGTCAGCCTGGGACCTTGTCAGTCAGGAAGTGTTTTAAGTGGGGGGTTGGATTTTATGAGGGAGGGCTTGTCAAAATAGAGGCAGGGAGTAAAACTTGACTATGAAAAGGGCTTCTAATAAGGAAAAAGTAGTGGAGAAAGGCAGAAGAGGACAAGTGAAATAAAGCATCTGGGAAGAGAGAGGGGAATGAGCTGCCCATTAGCACAAGCAGGAGACTGTCCAGAATAAAAGCTATGAAAACCAGTGGAAACCAATTAGACTGATGAAGTCATCAACATCTGAAGGCCACAGCTGCTTGCTGTGCTTCTGCTGGCTCCATTTCACCTCTAGGTCAGCAGTTTGAATGTAGACCCAGTTAATAGCGAGCAGAAATGCATATAAATCTGGTGGCAGCTCAAAAAGCTTTTGAAATGTGATATGAGAAAGATATTGGTGTCGCTGTTCTCGTCTGTCTGAACAGTTGTTAATATTACAGAAACCTCACAAGTGGACGAGTTTTGCCTTTCAGTGAAAGTGCTGAGATGGAGAGAGCAGGCAGAAGTAGTTTTTTGACACTGCAGGCGGTCTCTCATGAAGGAGATGCACTTGTTACACAGTTCTGAGCAGAGTTCTTCATCCATGCTGATTCATGGGTTAAAGAGGGGAATATTGTGATTTTCAACTAATGGGCACAGCTTTGTTCCAAATGGTACACATAAAAATCTCTCCTTGATAATATTAGAATGCTTTTTACAGAGTTGCACTGGGATATAGCTCTCTAGTTCCCATTAAGTGAGTAGGAAAGGCAGGGCTCTAACCATTAAAGCCCTTTGAGAGAGAGATTTATTTTAAAGGAAACTCTTACACTGGATGTCATTTTTACTAAAAATTAATCTTACAGTCTGAGTTCCCAGCCTAGTGCTTAGGGGTAAGTTCTAATGTACTGTAATTCGAGTTTTCAGGGGGTTATAAAGGAACTTCTAAAATCTGAGCTGAAATTTGGCATGACAATTTTCAGCCCAGATGCCTCATTCTCTCCTGGAATAGATTTTCCCAGATTTTGAAATGCAATGTAGAATATTAATGTATTTTCTTTGTTTAAGACTTCAAACTAAGTCTTTACACAAGGACTTTGTAGTCCTGTATGCAGCACACAATTTTTCTAGAAATTATTGGATACCGCGTGTCTGCAGCCACCATATGACCCAGCATCTCTAATGGTTCTGAGGTCTTGGTTGCTTCGTTAGTTAATTAGGTTTCAATGGCTGAGTTAATTAGGGTGTACGGTTAAAAGGAGACAGCTGGGCAAGTCCATTAGCAGCTTTCTGTAACACCTTCTATATGCCAACAATGACTCCAGTGAAAGGAAGGGGCTAAAATGGAAACAACTTCCCTAAAATCACCTTGCACCAAAGGCTCCTCAGATCTGGTGCCGTGGTTTTATGCCCTGTATTGTCTCAGGGGCAGATTTAGCATCCATTTTGGCTCCAGGCCAGCTCTTTCTTACTTGACCTCAGAGTGACTCATAAGTGATCCATGATTAATTTATTTAAGATTTAAGAACGAGAACGAGAAATTAAACAGTTCTACTCCACAGATTTGCTTTGCCTCTAGCAAATTAATCAAATGAGCGTCTAATTTGTTTTAGATTAAATGAATTCCCTCTGTTCACTGCGTTAATCCCCAGCTGAACTGCCTTTTTATAATTCCCACTCCCTTAAAGCATTGTACTGTAACTTATTTAACTCTACAACTGTATTTACTAGAGGTGTTGCAGTAATAGCTTTTAACTGGAGGGCAAGTAGAATTTGGCTTTGGTACTCAGTGGGGGTGTGGATATTGCCAAAATATCTCAAAGCTTTTTGGACCAGAACTCTTGCTTTGCACAGACCCCCTAAAATAATTGATGTATTGCTGCTCAGCTACAGTGAGACAGTGATTTGTGGCGGTTTGCTGTAAGCTCCCCTTGACAATCGATTGTGGCATCCAAGGAGACTCCTGTAAATCCAATAAAACAGGAGATCTCCAGTGGCCCTTCCCCTACATGGTTAAATACAATTGGTTCCTCACATATGTTTCTGTTCTGCCCAAAGTTCACCTTTTTTATGGATCTTCCTGCTGCCAGAGTTCTGTAGAAGTCAGTGGAATAAGAAATGAGCTTTTCATGTTTCTTCATTTTTCTTATTCTGAATTCCCTATCTTTTGGCTGACAGCTGAGAGCTCAGTTGAGCATCTTATAACAAAGTTAGGGCTGGTCTTCCCACTGCAAAAGAGTTAATTCTTGTGAGCAAGACATAACAAAAAACTCTGCTTAATTTTGTGCTTCAAGGAGGTGTTTGCCTTCATATTTTTCACCTATGAAAATAAGCCTTGCCTGCATATAAATGTATGTGTGTGTAACAGAAATACTGCATGCATTTCAGTCCTCTTTGTAACTGAGAAGGACTGTATTGAAACTAAAGAAAAATTTGTCTAACTTAAGGCTTTCACAATGTCAAACAAACCCCTCCTACACCAGTTGCAGCCTCACTCAAGTATGGGCACCATTGATGTGAAAATGCAGAATTTCCATTTCTAAGATCAGCCACTGATGCTCAAAGCTCATGAATTTCTGCCACACTGATTTCCAATACTTGCCTTTGAAAGCACAAGTCATTAAAATGTGCTGGAGGTGTTCTTGGTATTTGCTTTCCTATTTGTGTATTTTCTTAACCTCTGTTATTCATAACAGATCACATTTGCATGGTTTTCACTAGAAAAGCTGTTACCTTTTCAATAAAAACTTAGGTTCTCCTGTACTTTTCTGATTTGAAGATATCAGGAAGCTTTGAGATTTGTGCAGCACTTGTGACAAAATTTTAATACTTCCAGCACTAGAACAGGGAGCTGAGGGTCAAGTGTCTGCTGCCTCCAGTGAGGACAATACTGCTCAATAGGCATGGGAGGAGCAGGTTGGGTGCAGGGCTTTGCCTTGGGACTTCAATTTATAGTCTTGTTTGTCAACTTAATTTTTAATATTTCAAACACAGACTTCTACTGAGGTAGGACTTTCAACACATTTTAATCTCTTTTTCCAAAGTGCTGTAATTTCTGAATGTTTAGTCTAAGCTTGTTTTATTAATTTCTTCCATCTTTATTTTCCTTAGACTTGTTAATATTACAGTTAACATTGTAAAGCATTATATTTGCACATGATTTCAGCAAAGTTGCAGTTGTGACTGAAAGAACATTGACCTTTGCCTGTTAAATAATTTTCATAGACTTCCCCTAAAATTACATTGACTTCCCCTTGCAAGGTCAACTCACAGAGATTGAAAAACACTTTATGTGATATTTGAGATTTTAGTGAGTAGGGAGGTTGGACACCAGTTGACATAGCTGTCCTTGCCCATCTCCACTTCTTTGTTTCAAATGCCACAAGTGCTTTTCAAAATTAGGAGGTGAATGAATAATTACAAAGAATTCAAAGCTTAAGGAAAAGACAACCCATCCCTAGCAAGAATAACAAGCAGCATTGCAAATATTGAAAAGCATATACATGTATTTTAAAGTATTGTGTAGAAATATATAAGATGTACATATATAAACATATATATGTTGCAAATACAGAAAAGGCCAAAGAAACAAAAATATGATTAAATGTGTAAAAGGCAATGCTGTTGGTCTAAGCATGAAAAACAAGACAACCTGGGAGGAAGATCTTGAAGATGTGGTGTGGGGTGGAGCTGCAGGATTTAAAGGTGTCCTGGCTGTATACGTCAGATGCGGATGGGATAAGCCAGGTTACACTCCTGAGAAACAAAGGAGGCGATTGTGTTGCAGCCTGATAGCAGGAGAGGGTGGGAAGCTAAGGGCTCTGGAGCTGTTATCTTATTTTGTGCAGCATTTTATCTTTTGTGCAAGAGGGGAAGATTTTTCCTGAGTAGCTCAGGATGGGATGAGAAATTGGTTGTTGACTTGACGGTTTATTAGTATTTGTCATGTTTAGTTGGGGGGCCTTGTCTTCAGATAACATTCAGGACAATTGCGAAGGTTTGCTTGGTTTGTTTTTTTTAAAGGTTCCTTTCTGCCTTCAAAACCAGGATGTGTTTGTTTTGCCTAAGGAACATCCAGTGGCTCTTCCACTTCTTAAATGCACATCTGAATTGGGGTTCTAGCTAAAGATGTGGACAGGACTGCTTCTGGCAGTAAGCAAAATGTCTTACCTGGTGAAGAATATATTTTGAGCTGTTTAATCAACAATGCTGTCTGAGTAAAGGGTGATGTTCTGCAAAATGGTGCATTTCATTGGCTGCTGCTTCAGGCAAAGTCTCCCTCAGACTTCTATGCATGGCACCTCACAGGTCAGAAGGAGAAACAAGTCAGATTTCCTGCTGGAGATATGCACTCAAATCGTTTAGGCATTGTTGAGCCTGGATGCAGACTGCATCTTCACCTTTGGATTCATCCCCCCAAGGCTCTGTGCTGGCCCAAATTAGCTGTGGCACCAGGAGCCCAGTTCCTTGATGCACAGCAGCCCAATCACATGCAGTGAGTCTGGGGGCAAAAAGGTCTAACTAAACACAGACTTCTCACTCCATCACATATGTTTATCTGCTTTGAGCTTGCTTTTCCTCCACCAGTCATTAAATGTTCCCTCTGGGAAATACGGAAGCAGAAGAGCAGCTTGGGCTCTGCCTCACTCAAACTGGTGCTGGTGACGAGGCAGAGCTTCTGCCTTTCCTGACTCAGCAGAACAGGGGTTTCCTTGGTAGAAGGAGGCTGAACACATGAACTCAAACATATCCTTTTTTTTTTTTTAAAGTCATGGGTGTATTTCTTTTGCTGATGCCAGCCTTTTTCTTTGCTGCCGGAAGGAAGTGGAGAGAAATTTGCCTTCTGACAAAATGAATTTGTGATTATTACTAAATTGCTGCTCGCTAACTGTAAAGATGAGAACAAAAGGCACAATGGAATCATCGACTGATAGGATATGCTGCATTGGAAGGGACCCTCAAGGATCATCAGGTCCAGCTCCTGTCCCTGCACAGGCCAGCCCCAAGAGTCACACCATGTGCCTGAGAGCATTCTCCTGATGCTTCTTGAACTCAAGCAGGCTTGGTGCTCTAATCACTTCCCTGAGGAGCCTGATATTTTCCTACTAGCCAACCTAAACCTCCTCTTACACAACTTCCATTCCCTCAGGTCCTATCACTGCTCACCAGAGAGAAGAGATCAGTGTTTGCCCCTCCACTTCCTCTCATGAGGAAGTTGTCGACTGCAGTGAGGTTTCGCCTCAGTCTCCTCTTCTCCAGGCTGACCAAACCAAACAACCTCAGCCACTCCTCATATGGCTTCCCATCTAGACCCTTCACAGTCTTCACCATCTTGGTTTTTATTTTTTTCATCTGTTTATCAGTTCTGTTTCCCATTTTTTATCGGATCTGACACTTTCAGGCCAAGCTAGTATGCATGGGAGGTGGTGGATGGATGGATGGATGGACAGCCATCCCCTCTGACTCCTGTGGTCCAGGCAAGCCTGACCAGGTGGCACACTGGTGACAATTGTGGCTGTCATTGTGGTGAGGGACATATCTGCTCTGGCCAAGCAGGCCTCAAGATAGCTGCCAGGTGATAAATCTGCACAGTTTGTAATCTTGAATTCTGCTGGGGGTTCTGGTTGGGGGGAAAGGCTCTGAACTGCCTTCTCCATTTGGAGACAGAGGTGAGATATGACCAACACAGGGGAAGAGCAGTAGCATGCCTAACAAATCAATTAAACTTACATTAATTCATGAAGATACACCTGTAAAAACTTCTTCCCATCTTTTTCCAGTGGGAGTAGTAATAACCTGATGCTGTGTCTTTCTTTCTCCAGACGAGTTTGCGGAGGAGGAGGAGGTGCAGTCCTTCGGCTACAAGAGGTTTGGTAAGTGACAGCAGTCTTTCAGCTTGCTTTTGCACAGTGCTTAGGGTAAGTCAAACACTTGCTATGAAAACCTTGCTTGCTGGCAGCGTCAAAACACACAGGTACAGTCCCATCATCTACATCCAATGTCCTCCCAGAGAAGGTGTGATGTTTAGACTTGGTTCTTATTCTTGGCAAACATAAGGCTTGTGAAATAGTTCCTTCATTATGAATGTGAAGCCCACACCTGAAGAGAAATGAGTGTGCTGGCTGTAAAAAAAAGGGTTCTTGTCTCTTACATGTACTCTGCCCATCTGGGCATTGCTTCAGTGCACAGACCAATGTACAGCAGGGTTTGTAGGTGTTCTGCAGAGTGGCTATATATATATATATATATATATATATATATATATATATCTCCTGTCAACTTGCAGAAGTTGTGCCATCAGCCAAGCCAGGACATAAGCTGTGCACTCCTCTCAAAGGAAAAGGATATGGTGTATATGTATATGGTGTGAATGCATTCTGATATCAAAAGTTATTAAAATGAGGTCGATGACTTTCTTTCCTGTTTCCACTTTCCTCTTCTTTTATGTTTGTTCACCCAAAATGGCCTTCTCGTGTGAGGAGGGCAGTGCCATTCATCTGCACACAGGGGTCAGCAGCCTTCAAGGCCCCTCTTTCCAAGGCTCTTGTGATCTCTTTCTGTTGGGAAAACATTTCAATCTCTGCAGGCAACAGTTTCGCCCAGGGCAGGGTGATGCCTGTCCCTGTGGCAAGGGGAAGGTGACATGGTGGCCTCTGAGCTCCCACAGTGCCAGCTCTGTCTTGGAGCTGCCAAAGGTGCTCATCCTCAAAGCTGTTGCTGCCTTTTCACCTGTAAGTCATCACAATAATAGTTCACCTCATTTTTTCTCTCCTGGGAAAGTGGCTGCTACAAGAATCACTTTCAATAACCCCAGCTGGCAAGTGGATAGCAAAGGCAGGCTGAAAATAAAATTGAAAAATACGTCAACAATTCCTTCCATCCCAGAAGGAGCAGGGGAGGCAGCATAAGGAGATGTGGAGTTTGGGAGGTGGGGATCACATTCGCATGACCTTTCCTACCCCCTGAACTACTCCTCTGCTCCCTGCTGTTGAGCTTTATTTTGGATAGATCAGCCAACCACAGAGCCAGCATCTGTGGCTTGGAAAGTCCTCCATAAGGCTGCACACAAGGCTTTTTCCTACTTTTTTTTTTTTTTTTGTTATTGTTGTTGTTCTGGATTAAGCCCTGGAATAGCAAAAAAACAAAACAAATCATGAGAAATGGGAGGAAATGCTAACTGTTCGCTTCTGTCACCTCCCAGATGAGTAAAAAATATCGGGGTTCATTAAGAGCTATAAAAATATGTTCCCTCTGTGTTACCCCCTTCCTGGCTACCCCTGGTAAGCACGCTCTTGCAGTGAACTGCAGAAGAATTTAGCAAGGAATGGTTACTCCATTATCCTTCTTATCCTAATAGGAAGTGCAGTGTTGTGACACAATGGGATTTTTGCATACTAACTTGCTATCATTTCTCTCTTCCTCGCGGGTATTGTGATGCTACCAAAGTGAGTTATTTCTCCCCTCAGAAATGCAAGACCAAGATTTCCAGAAATGCTTGTGCTATTGTGCTTGGTGGGGCAGCATGGAGGGAAGAGAGGACCAGCAGCCTGGCTGTGCTAGGAGGAGATTTCACCGCAAGAGGAGGAGTCAGAGTAGTTCCACCCTTAGGAACCAACCATAACTGCCTTATGCCTCAGGAAAACAACACTGTTGTGGTCAGGGAGGTATCCCAAATATCTGCAGCATGGAAGAAGAGCCTTGACTAAAGCGGAAATGGGCTCATGAAGCCAATAGCATTGACACTAGTGAGAGCTGTGTAATTCAGTAGCATTCCAATCCAATTCTTTGTCCATACTATTTTGGAGCCCAAACTTCCTCCCATACTCTCCTCGTCTTTCCCAACATTGTGGGGCAGCTCAGGAGGGAGCTAGGCCAACCTGGTTTCCATACATCCCTGCACCAGCATGCATGCTGTTTGACTGCAGGTGCTCATGCTTTTGTGTCCCCTAAAATGTTCATTTCCCCTTCTTTGGGAAACCTGACCCAGTGTGTTCCCACGTCTACACTCTGCTGCATTTCCAGGCAGCCTGTGAGCAGCCTCTGGAGGGAGCGGGAGCCTCGTGTCTTCAGCAGTGCTGGTTGCTTCCTCACCTGGCACTGGGCTCCTCCAGTAAGAAGACGAGAAAGGTGACCTGCACATCTTTTAAAGACTCCAAATTCAGTGGACAGCTGGGTCAGCATTTCCAGTGAAGCACCAGATGTTGCTCTTGCAGCCAAAATGCAGTTGAACAGATCAAGCTCCTGTCTGACCAGTAGGAAATGTTACACCTGCTGTCTTGGTGTTCCCTCTTGGCCCTGTGTCTTTGCTGGTAAAAGGAGGCAATAAGGGGGAATCCCAAGGCAAGAACCAAGTTTTATTACACAAACCTTGATAAAAGGTCATCTTGAAAGAAGTTTTGTTTGTCTGCTGGCTGGCACCGTAGAAATGCCAGTTCTGTTCCTGTACAGCCTGCTGGTATGGGCAGGGATAAAAACAGCAGTGCGGTTTTGTTTTTTTTTTCAGGAGTCATAGTGCAAGAGCAGTTGCGTTAATATATTGTGACTGAAGAAGTCCCTGTATACTCCATCGACATGAGACATGGTAGAACTCATGACTCAAGTACTTTTGACTCCATCATTTGGAATTGGGAGGTCTTGTTTGGAGCAAAACGTACTCTGAGGGGCAGAAGGCTAAAATATAACTGGTTTGTAAAAAACACAACTAGCAGTCAGTCACTGCTGGCAGCTGGGAACATGTGTTGGTCAGCACTTGGCAGGCAAAACCTTGACCAAGCTGCTTTCCTAGAGTTCAGCTGAGGAGTTTATTATTAGCTGCCTTGTTGCTGGAGCCTGTAGTTTGGTTCAAGGAAGGAAGAGATCAGCAGAAGGAGGGAAGGAGAGAGGCATTCTCCCAACAATTCTCATTTTGGGGAAGAAGTTTTTGAAAAGAGGTCTGAATACGCACCGTCTTACACTGCTTCCCCTTTTTCGGAATCATTCTGGCCTTCCTTCTCAAATGAGTTAATTTCTGAGAATTTATCAAGCTACTGTATTTTTTAGTCAATAGAACATTAAGTGGTCATATTAAGCCAAACATACTAAGCATAACACTAACATATTAAAGAACAACAAATACAGATGCAGACAACTCCTAGGAAAAGAGACATTAGATTTTTTCTCTTTTGAGCTTGGGACAGATTTCCTGCAGGGGGTCAGTGAGGATGAGGAAAACAGTCTTTCCAGCTCACTGATGCTGTTTACTTCTTTTCAATGGATGCTACAGATGTGCAGGGATGTTGCCAGGAGTTGCTCAGCTGCAATGCCTTCAGATTGCTGCACTGAAAAAGTGAGGAAGCATGTTTCTCATCCCAGTAACTTCATCTTCAACCCCACTTCTCAGGCCGTTTTAAAGTTATCTGCTCCAGATTGCAAGCTATACCTCTCCACTGGTTTTCCTCTACCACATTGCCACTAATGTTAACTCTCTCATCAATCAGTGTCGCTGGTTTGCACCACCCCACGCACAACTCACTTTGGGAAAGAATGAATGAGGAAAGCACAAAACTTCATTTCCAATAGGATGCACTTTGGGGATGCTAAGTCTCAGGCATGAGAGCTCAGACTAATTTCTAGATGGTAGATAGAAGGATGAGATCTCTTTCTGGCAGGGTTTGACTCTTTCCTCTGAGATTTGCACTCCAGGCATCCCCTCAGGCAATTGGGAATTGAAGGGATCTAATGGAGCCCAAGGTAGAAGATCTGATCTTCCTATCATGGCATTCTGAGGTAACAGATATAGAATTCATTATGCATTTTGCTTCTTTATGTTAATGTTTAAGAACTTCAGATCTGCACTTTAATAAATTGAGTCTTTAATGTAGAAATTTCACCATGAAATTACTGATTGCGTAATTTGAAGCTACAGTACAATATGGAATTGTACTGCAGAGGAGATGGTCTTTGAACTGTTGTGAAGCACACTTGTAGTATTTTAGAAAACAGACTTCAAAGAAATGATCTGAAAGCCCTGATGATGAAGAGAAGCTTCCCAAGGAATCAGAAGATAGGGCCAGTACACGATAGATAAGTGGAAGACTAAACAGCTTGTTTAAGATAATTACCCTTTGCCCTTGGCAAACACAGCCAGAATTGGAGACTGTAAGCCTGTTCTCCATGGAGACACCCATCTTGGTCACCTCCCTGCTCTAGATCCTGAGTCAGGATACCTCACCTTCACCTCCCCTCTTCCCTACTGAGCTGTCGGTAGGGGACAGTCTCTTATGTCCCCAGGGAGGTCCAGTGCACACCAAGGCACAGATCCTCCAGCCTTCCCCACACCACTTAGGTCAACAACTGACAGGAAAGGAGGGATAAAAATTACCCCCTCAAGGAAAGCAGGTACTTCTTTAGGTATCTTAGGCAGGGTATATAAGATATGACTGGGTCAGGATACCCTTTCTGTACAGTTACAACAATTTAGCTTGTGAACATGATTTCAGGTGTAAGTCTAGGAATCTCTGGACCAGGAATGGATGAATCATCCTGCCATGCAGTAATGAAATCTTCTATATTAAAAAAAGGTGAGGGGGGAAAAAACTGGTTTAAAAACATACTTTAAATTTTTTTCCCTGATGAGTGGCTTGGGAGCAGCTGAACTAGATCCATTTAACTGTTTTCTCACTGCGCACTGTTGATAGTATTTTATACAGTAAGAAGTTATAATATATTATTTCTTCACCTTTGGTAAAATACAGCTAAGGAGTTTTAGGAGTATACAACTGATAAAAGCCTTGTGAATGGGTTACAGCAAAAGTGAAAACTTTAAGATACAAAGCTTTTTCAGAAGACAGTTTTAAAAAATACAGGGGACTTTGTGCCTATAAATAACTATTCAAATGTGACCATGGTAAGCAAAATTCACGGCTCAGAATTTTGTGATAGTTCAGGAATAACATTTATTCATTAACACTGCATGGATGGAATAATTTTAGTCCTTGTCTCTGGATAAATCCAGGACATTCTTCGCATCTCTAATAACAAGCACCAAAAAAATGCCTGGCATCAGTCTGGTGGTGCACTAAATCCACAAAACTTTAAGCCCCTATGAAAAGAAAAATAAAATTCTAAGCTTTCAGGAATTTGCCAACTTTTCTTTATGGTTTGTAAACGACCAGTGAGGGATTTCAGGTGCCACAACCGCATACTTCCCTGGGCATTCTTTCACATGTATGCCTGCAGTGTGTAATCATATGGCTTAATAAAAAGTCATGGGGTCACTCATACTCACAAAGCCAGAGGAAAGTCAGGCACGTTGCTTCCAGTTCATTGATCTGGCCAGATTTGACAGATGAGGATTTTGCCTGCATGCGTCCTGGGGTATGAAATCCCCACTGAATGGTGGTGCCCATGTGGCTGTTCATTTTAGGCCGAGAAATTTCATTTAGAGTGACCCTTTTAATTGCCATGGCCAGCAGGGTGGAAGAGGGTCGAGCCTGCCCTCTCCTGGGGTGAGCCCTGAGCAGCTGAGAGAATCCAGCACCCGCAGGGGGGTCCTGGGTTTGTGTTGGGGCTTCAATCCCAGCATCAGGGGCTGCATGGGGAGGGACCACCTATGTACGGTTTCTTCGTCTTTCTTTTCTTTTCCAGTACATACTACCAATACTGGAGCAGTTGGCAGGGAACTGAAGTCTCAATAAATAAATAAACGAATGCTGATACATGTGCAGTATTGCCATTGCAGAGGAATGTGCTCAGGAGCTGTCGAGGTGCCCTTGTGCTGCCAGCGTGTCCCTCCTCTGTCAGTACCTTCTGCCTCTTGCAATGCAATGGCATGTGTGATAAACGGAATATGCAACCAACAAATGTGAAACTGCCAGTCTTTATAAAATTGGAAAAAAGTTGGTGCACCCTGAAAAATCCATCAGTGTCAGGCAGTAATAGCAAGATCCGAAAAGTTATCAGGTCTGTGTGTCCTGTGCTAACTTTCTGTGGAGTGGAAGAGCCACTGAGGTCTGTGGGTTTGAGACTGCCCGTCTCCAACCTGTCCTGCTGTGCCTGGCTAAAGGCACTTCTCCTTCTAATCCAAGCCCATAAAGAGGCCTCTTAGCAGTGCCATGGGGACTAAAGTCATTCCAGCTGTGTGTTGTTATGCAGGCAATCTATTTTCTCTTAGTTACGGGTTTTTCCTATTTAGTACAATTAAAATTCTTGACATGCTTCTTCATATATTGCACTCACATGCTTGGAGCAATACCTGTTTGATCAATCTCTGTCTTTTACAGGGGTGAATTGAAAGGCAGTGTGGTCACCATGATGTGTGAATTTTGCTCTCTCTTTTTCATTAGAGCTATAAAATAGGTGTGTGGGCTGAACAGCACGTTGTATTTACAAATGGAATGAAAAACATTGGCTTCACTGTAAGCGACACCTGGGGATTTTGTTTTTATTTCCCTGTAAACTAGCTGGACAAATAATAATGTTTGGTAACATCAGCTTGCTGCCAGAACACCTAGGCTGCATTCTGGGCTGTTCAGCTTCACAGCAAAATTACCTGTGAAATTATTGTCTTGGAAGGAAACTGAGAACTGTGTTTTTAGCACTTGGTACCATTATGTTTCCATGCAAAAGAGTACTACAGGAAAACTGTGGCAGAAATGAAAACTTCTGATATGAAACCATCACGAGATGGAAGGAAAAAATAGTTGAAAATACCCATTAGTGGACTCTCCTAGCACTGCTGTGGGGCTGTAGAATGCACCAGCATTACTCTTGACCTCCTCTTAAGCTTTATTCCAAATACAAGTCTGCATTTGTAGCCAGCTGCTACTATGCTCTGCTCTTTACTGCATGCTGTTAACTCTATGCTTGCAGTGCTCAAATGTGTCCATTGATCTTTGGCTTTTCTGTACCTCCTTCAGAATTATTTCCCATCAGAAAGTGACACAGGGACACTGGTGTTTCCATGAAAAGGAGGTGCTATATTCCCTTGACGCTATTTTGTTGCATAAACCTAACAACACACACAAATTAAACACATACCTGTCATGTGCTGCTTACTTTGGTATCCTAGATTATTTTTATGTTTTAGGAATTTCCTCAAGATCTTCTGTAACTCTGTGCATGGTTGGTGCCTGGTTGGTGCTTTGTTTCCCCTGCTCCCAGGGGAGCCACTGCAAGGAAGGTGTGAAACTTAAGCAGCTTCACCCAGACCTGAATTTGGGACCTAGACCTAGACCCAGACCCAGACCTAGACGCAGACCCAGACCTAATGGTCTCTGCTGTCCTCCACCATCAGGCTCAGCAGCCCTGTGCCTGGCCAGTGTCCTGGCAAAGTAACACTCTGAATGCAGCAACATCACATTGTTGCACTTGACAAATTTCTTGATAATTTTCAAAGAGATGGTTTTCTGTCTGAAGATTGACTTCCACATGAAATCTGAATATCAGACTTAGAGTATGAGTCATTTCAGCTACTTTTAGGGAGCCAAAGCATCTACCTCTTTAAAGACACCTGTCCTTAAAATGACAATAGCAAGGAGCGGCTAAAGCTGCATGAAGGGACTTGATGCTGAGCAAGAGCATCACCATCCTGATAATTTTGAGTCACTGCATAGATAATATTGTCAACTCCAGATCTCTTTAATATCTCCTATGTAAAAGCTGGGGAAAGCCTATAAAAGCCTAAAGAAGCCTCTGAGAAAGAACGGTATAAGGGATAGTACAAATGAAGAATGGGATAAGTATTTTAGGCTGATTTGTCCTGTTGCAAACTAACAAGGAAACAGTATGTTGCTTTGCTAAGTCAAAACCAATTCAAACTCCACTGTTCTGCGCTACAAAAGATTAGCCAAAATAAAGCTTGAATTAAAATTTTACCCAGTCTCAATTAGCCTTCTGTATATGGGTAAACCTTAGGTGAGGCAGCCAAGACCCAAGAAATTTCCATTTGTCCTGTTCCAGCCTGGGTTAAGTGAGTGGGCTGAGACTCTGGAAAGCAGAGTGGTCAGGAGAAAGGCGTGAGCAGGAAGGAGTCTTGCTCAGAGCCCAGAGCCGGCACAAGAGTTGCGCAATGGGTGTGCGGAGAGGTTTGTGTCCTGCAGATACTTTTCAGCTCGGTCAGGAATGCATCTGGAAAATCCACCCACTCAGGCAGAGAGAGAGATTGATGCCTTAAATAAATAAAACGTGAATGTGTTTTCGTGATTCAGCTTGTGACACTTAATGGAGGCAGCCGAAGTTTCTGTAGTAGATGCAGTGCAAAACACAGGGATCCACTTCTCTTCAGCCCAGCTGAGGCTTGTAAGGAGATTTTATATTTAAAGTTATGTGCAGACATTCAGGCCTAGCATAGCAGGACTTGGTGTCTTCTCTGGCAGCTGTTTCAAAATGCCGCGAACATGCAGGGCAGAATTGTTTACCTTCAAGGGTATCTGTGCATGAGGGTCTGCTTAACAGGGCTTCACTCCATATTTTTTAAAACATGAAATTTTAAATATTTGGAAAATGCTTATTGATTTGCATTACCTAACGTGTCTGTGTGCTTGTTGTCAAGGTCTTGGTCAGGGAACATGGAAAATTATACCAAATTTTATATTTTTAATTAGCTCAGGAATGGGCATGGAAGCTTTTACTTGCCAGGTTTGTTATGGTCAATATACCCTGCATTTGGTAGCGCTCAGTGGCAGAAGAAAGTCCCCCCTAAGTCTCAAGTTTGGAGTGGGAGAGATCTTGTCCCTAATTAAGACTTTGCACAGTCTGAAGCCTGATTAATCCAAACACACACTGTCAAGGTTTCAGCACAGCATCTGTGGCACAGCTAAATTCACTTGTCCCCAGAAGTTACTATACATCCCTGCTTGCATGCCCAGATGTTTATATTTAAACCTATGGGCTTTGTGTGAATACATATGAACTGGATTTGGCTCAGTGTGTAGGACTACCTAACAGCAGAACTTCAAAAACAGATGTATAGGGCTAGATTGCATGTAGGTTCCATCTGGAAATTTGTGCTCCAAACATTGTTTCCAAGTTCTGAAAAACCGAAAATCTGAGAGGTGGCTCTTGTTCTCCCTGTGTTCCAAGGCCCCAGTCACAAGTCTTCTGGGTACCTCAAACAAAATAACTTGCTCATTAAGAAAAATGTTTCTTCTTCTTTAACAATACTACGTTTAACCTCTTTAGCAAACATATGAAAATTGCAATATGCATAGTTCAGTGGTATACAAAAATCTCTGTAAGTGCCTTTCAGAGAGCAGCAACATAGCTCAGTTTTAAGGGGAGGCAAACAAACCAACATCATGCTCTTCTGCTCATTACAAAGGAGCTGCAAAAACTTTCCAGAATATTGACAACTTTAATACTGATGCCTGTTTAAATAGTTAATCAAGGTTACCTAAAATTAGGATAAAATTTTTACGGCTTATAGTAATGAGTTTGGTGTGCATGAGCGTCTGAATCAGCTGAAATGCTGCAGGAGGAAGAAGAAGAGTAAGAATGTCTTCTCTGTCTTTTTCTTGCCTCATCAAACAGAATCAAAGTAAAGATCATTTTTCAGAGACCTATCATTCAACCCTCCTTTGCTCCATCTCGTCTGGTCTCAGATCAGAACTGCACTTTCTGCAAGGTCCAAAGCAGCACATGAAGCCACAGCTGCAAAAGATCTCTGTGCTCTCTGTGGTGTACAGAAGGTTTAGAAGTTCATCAAGGTTCAGAAAACTGCAGGGTCTGTGGAGATGCTGGTTTGTAGTGCCATTGTCTGCTTTTGCTTTTTAGGAGGTAGCTGGAGCAAAGCAGAGGTAGCTTCTGTCCTTTTCGTGTTTAGCTGTAAGTCTGTCGATTATTCCCCCTGCCCATATGGGCTAGGTCTGGAGTAGTCCAGCAGGAGGTAAAAAGCTCGTCTCAGTACTGAGCCCACCGAGAGGACGCAGGAGGGAAATTTGGTAGCTGCAGGAAATGCCTGCCCTTGTCAGAGGGCGATCAGCACCCCATAAACCCTGTAAACTTCACAGCTCGCCTCTTGCTTCAGCAGGCCTTGACTCTGGGCCAGGAGCAGATGAAGACACAGCATGAGTTTGAGCCCCTTTGCCCAGCATGTTACCACCGTGCGTGCTGACCCGCAGGATGGGAGGGTGCTGGCTGGGGCCCACCTCTGCAGCAATAGCCACATCTGCTTCTCTGCTGCAGCTCTGACTCCTGAGAAACTCGTATTCTTGGCAAGCTGCTCTGTGAAATACAGCATGGTGAAGCTGTTTTTATTCTCAGTTGTCTTGCAAAAGGTTACTGTGAGTAGTTCTGTGCTTTAATAAAAAGAAATAGAGCTGTGTTCTTCACAACAAGCCCTTTTTATTACACTTGGTTTGAATAGCGATTGGCCTCTAATCGTGTCTCCAATGGAAAGAAGACCCCCTTATGAAAGCCTTTCATATACTACAGAGAATGAACTTTCCCATGCATGACACCAGATTACCAAAACAAGCCTGCAAAATAAGCAAAAGAGCTATGAAGAATTTGTATATGTCCAGTGGGTGTTCAAGGTGACTTAGAAGACATTAAGTGGAAGTGTCTTTGTAAAAGGAAGCAGAACAGCTGACTGTGAAATTAAAAAGCATCTTGCGTCAAAGAAATACTTAGATCACTGTAGTCTTCTTCATTTTGAGCTTGGTGATTGTGCTGATGTGGCACTATAATAATTTATTTTATTTTTCTCCCTTCTGGGAGGTTTCTAAAACAATATTTTAAAAAGAAAAATAAATAATGTCTAATGTCTTTTCAGTTGTTCTTCTGGGAAGACTTGTGGTGAGTTAAAAGAAAATACTTGGTGAAGCTGTGAATGGGAGACATTTCCAGGGTGGGTGTGTTTTGAGGTTTATTTGGGTTTTTACAATACTCTCCTCCTATGTAATTTTTTTTATTTTTTAATAGTTTTCATAAACTTTTTTTACAGGGAAACTAAATGAAGAAACTCTTCTTTATTCCACCGGTTATGAGAGCTTTGCGGGTTGATGTGTTATGGGACTATTATCCCCTTTGCAGATGTGCCCCAGGACAGTCCTGCTGGAAGGAAGGAAGCCAGGATGCCACCCTAGTCCTGCCACCTTCACTCAGGCAAATTCCCAGCAAGGTTTTTTTGGCAGGCACTTGCCTGTCCTTTTGCTATCATATTTGTATATGAAAAGGATTCGTAGCCTCCAGGTGACCATGTTCCACCTTTCAAGATTGCTGTTTCCAGACCATCAGAGGTCCTAGAGGGGACCAAGGGTAGTGCTGTGCCCATTATGATCCCATGAGAAATATCTTCTTTTTCCCCAAACCCCTTCAGTCTGGAGATCGCATAGCTTGTTCCCCTGCTCCCCCACACTGAGCAACACTTCACATCACGGGTGGGACTTGTTCCTAAAGCATCCTGCCACAACGTGGAAAAAACACCACCTGAAATCAAATCAGTACTTGAGACAATTAGTAATGTGTTCATTTAATTTCCTTTGAGCTATTTAAAAGAAAATACAGTCCTGCAGAGTTGACTGGTTTTATGAAAGACATGCTGTCTCTGATGGACACATTGCATCAACTCAGCCACCAAAGCAAAGCAGTTGAGGGCACAACTGGGTTTTGGCACTGGAGTTACTAAAGCTGCATGAAGTCAATTGGGGTTTTCCTTCTGTCCCGTGCTGGAAGTGTAGTGCTGACAGCAAAAACAGGAGAGGCTCAAGGTGACGGAGATGCTCTGCGGCTGTGGGGAGGCAAAACCACACAGAGCTGGCAGGGAACAGCAGGGAGGGGGTCATCCCAAAACTCAGCCAAGGGACTCCATCGCTGCAGTCTGGTTACTCTTATTTGACTGCTGCTCAGCAGGCCTTGTATTTCTGTGCCCATTCATAAGAAGCAATTTAAAACTCTTTGGACCTCTCTGACTGGCGCTAGTTGGGCCCATTCCTCTGCTGCCTTGATTTGCTTTTATTTTATGTACCAGGCTTGACTTCACCAGGGCAGAGCATGCCACACAGACACGTTTCAGGACAGGGTTAAAACCATCTGCAGTCTGGAAGCCGGCAGGGTCCCCAGAGAGGGTGTTAAACCCAGGGAGTGCTGATCTGTTTCCTGCCTTTGTTATGATTTCTGCCATGTAACCCAATCTCGCCCACCAACCAGCCCGAGCGAGCCCGGCCAGCTGAGTCAGCAGGGCACGGACTGCTGCTGCTCACCTCACGGCAGCACAGCAATTCTCCAAAATCCTGCTGCAGGGCTGGCTGATTTTCAGGTGAATCCTGCGCTGAGAGCGGTGGGTGCTCACTGCCTTCACCCCCAAGCATCAGAGAGCCCTGCTCAGCTGTTGTCATGTGCCTGTCTAGAAGGGATATACAGGGCTATAAACTCAATTCACTGCTTTTTATACAGGTCCCAACACAGCCCTTTAGGAAAATCCCATAGAAAATGGGTATGGCATTTAAGACTCTTGGGTGGGGACTCTTCTTTCATGTTGATCTCCAAAATGTTTAAAAGGCTTCATGTTCTTAAAGAAAATAGAGCATTATCTGCACATTTTTAGCCCAGCACAGTCTGTGTAGCCTTGCAAATGCAAACAGATAAAATGAGATGTAGTGTGGTGAGGGGTAAGGAAGGAGAGCCGTGCCATGACCCATCACTGCTCTCAAATCCAGGGTGTCTCACCTCCCACTCCCAGAGACAGCCAGGCCATGCGTGTGCATGCTCTGCCTGCCCGTGAGCAGGGCTGCCCTCACCCTGAACCCTGTTGCTGCTCGAGTCAAGCCAAACCAGCACCCAGGCTTCTTTGCCTTCTCCAGGACTGGCTGCCCAGAGAGCAGGAGCACTGGGAGGAAAAGCCTGGTGCTGCCAGAATAAAGACTTACGAATTCTTTTGGGGAGAGGGGTGGGGCAGTGGTGGACAGCACAATCCCACTCGTGCTGCGGGTCCAGGTCCCCTGGCAGAGATGCTGTGCTGTGCCCAAGGGCCCTTGTGCGCAGATGGGGAGCACAGAGTGATGCATGGCAGGAAAAACTCATCTTCTTACTTTGTTTTTCCCTCTTTCTTGCAAGACTGACATGAGCTGGCACTACATCTGATCTGCTTTTGATCTTTTTCTGACGCGGGCTGTATGTTTTTTAAAGCATTTCGCTGCCAGAGCTGACCACTACTAAGAGAGAGAAAAAGCGGTCAGCAAACATCCCCATTTAAAACTGTGTTGGTTTTAAAGTTTTGCAGATTACTTTGCTTGTTTTTCAGCCAACTCATAAGATGTTGCCAGCAGATTTCCAGTAAATTAGATATTTAAGTCAAAGTGGCTTATTTGAAACATTTGAACAGTGGCATGGGGAAAGCTTAGGTGAAAGACAGAGTTGGGAGGAGGATGATCTGTAATTTGTCTGCAGCTCTGCCTGGTGCAGATGAGATACACACAGCAGACCATCATTCTCATCAGGTTATGGTTTATTACGAGGATTTGGGATTATCCATGCTGATTTCCCAGACCTTAAAATTCTGACTATGCATTTCAGCTGTAGTACAGTAGGCAAAACCTTGTGGGTATTTTTCCAGGATTTCTTGCTTCAGGCACTTTTTTAAATTCATGAAAGCTATCTGTAACATAATTTTCTCATAATAATTTTAAATGTCTTTTAGAAATCTGAGGAGAGTGGAGAAATTTGTGACTATCTCTCAGGAGTTACATTCTTAGGTCACAGACAATTCAGTTGCTAGTAGGTGCAGCTCCATTGATTAAAGCAGCGTTGTCCCTGACAGTGTTGAAGAGTGAAATGATTTGTGTAGGTTTGTGTCATCCCACTGTTAGAAGGCAGAGAGTTAAATAATACTTGTGCAGGCAGCTGAAAGGTCTAAATAAGTGCATTGCTTTAAATCACAGCAAGATCCATCATTTATTTTCATTGTATTTAGTGAATTAGAGCCAGGATCTCAGTGAACAAGACTAGTATCCTCTGTAGTTGCATGTGCTATACAGTCCTTTAACACTTGTCAGAGGAGCATAAGCAAGAGTTTGTTCACACCTGGATAGCATCAAAGAATTATTGCATCTCACTGTGAAGGTTTTAAAGTTTTGCAGTAGTAAAGTTAGTCCTGCCATGTAGTTTTGCACCAGGTTGGTATGGAATTTATAAAACTAACGTTTTGTTCAGTACTGGGTCTTCTCACTGGTCGTTAGTATTAAGAGACTCTGTTTCCTTTTACTTAATTAGTAAGTTGGTCTTTACTGCAAGCTGATTCGAGATGGACACTCCAACATTCTCATTGCTCTATTATTCATTTTTAATGAATGATAGAGTTGTTGAATGTGGTCCAAGATGACTGGGTGATAAAAGAGCTAATAGTTAAACTTGATTTTATGATAATTTATGGTCTGAAACAATATCCATCTCCTCTGTATTGGATAATATATACTATCCCAGTATGTATGTTTCTGATATTTTCTTATCTCTTAATGCGGAAGACCTTGTAAGGACCAGACTGAAAACTCAGAGTCTACCACCTTGCACCTCTGTTTTCCAACTATTTTTATGTGTCAAGGAGCCCTATTAGTTACTCGTTGTTATGCCCCAACTGTCTCACGGATATATGCCAAAGGAGAAAGAGCAAGGACCAGAAATAAGCAATATCTTACTTTCTCTATTTTGTTCAAAAAAGCTTCACTGTTCACTCAGCTCCCTTGAGGCTGTCCTCTGTTCTCATCTTGATTTTAGAAAAGTATTTCTTGCTGCTTTTATATATCTGGCCCACTGGGCCATATACATGTCCCTGCTCCGTAGACAAGCTGCCACAGCCACGCTCACCCTTCCATCCAAGCAGCAGCACCCCTCTTGCCATGCAAGGTGGGGTTTCATTCATAAGATTGCTTGGAACGCTGCCCAAAACACAGAGACAAAAAAAAAGAAAGGGCAGCTGAGCAAAACAGGAAGGCCAAGCCTTGCATTTAACACGAAATGTGGTCATGGGTATCGCCAGCCTCCATGAATGGCGAGCTCGAGCTTGTGCCCATTCCTTCAATGGCATTTCCACTGCAGGCAGAGGGAGTGACTGGGAAGAGACAGAGCACCTGCTTTGTACCCTGTGCTGCTTGTTGCAGGATCACCGTGGCCTGGGCTAATCAGAATGGACAGCAATTAAGAGTAATTGAGGTAGTCTTTCTAGCCCAGTGATTTCCCTGTAGCTTTTAATAAGGAGAAATCAGAAGGGAAAACAAATGCTGTTGTTCACTAAGCTCTCACGAGAGGTTTCCGATTGTCTCGAGATTCAACAACTCATTAGATGGAGAATTGGCAGTGCCTGGTTTGAGTAACACCAGTTTTCTGCATGTCTGTGTGATGACATTGTTGTTTACATTCTTGAAACATGTGGAATGTTAATTTTTCTGTTGGTTTTTTTTCTTGGTATGGGGTTCTTCGGTTATTTTGAGCCTGAACTTGTTTTCCTCTATTATGTAAGAAGTCAAGATAGAAGGAAGTGTGATGTACTTTTCTCTAGTGATACTGCAATTAAAGAAACTACGAAGACAGGCCTGGCCAAATAGGATCTTTGTCACAGGCCTTTGCTCACACTAAATCACTGAGTTTGGAAAATATATTGATAATATGATTTTGTTTGTTTGTTTTATAATATTGTCTGTCTTTAGTGAGATGAGGACAAGCAAGTACCAAATAGATTGCAAAAGAGAAACATGTTTGTAGTGGTAACACCCCTGGCTGAAACAGCTGCCTCACCTGCAGCCTCTGGATGCTGGGTGGTCTCTGCTGGGACCGTGTCTGACATACCAAACCTGTGAGCAGTGTCCAGTGCCTGCTAATGAGAAAAAAAAATGTCTAGGGAAATTTTATCTCCCTTATTCCCCATCCCAAAATGTGGATTATGTTTTTTTCTCTCCATTTGTTTTGGCCTAAATTCAGGACCCCAGAGCAAGAACTGCAAGTGGTTGGTGAGAAGGGGCAAAGTTGTCAACTGCTCATCCTGCTGCCTACATGGCAGCAAGCCCCTTATGCCCACTGCTCTGTGGATGCCCTTGCCACACCATACCTGTGGGGAGAAACCTCCAAATTCATGCATGCCTACAAATTGGGGTCCTCAATAGCCTCTATTCATAATGTGCAACTGCACTGGTGAATCCTCTACCAAGTTCTTCTCATAAACACCACACATTTTTTACAATCAAGCCATTCGAGCATAACTTAGGGTCAATGAACTGTGGTACAGAGTACTGTAACAAATGGGAAAATTGTGCTTGTAAATGCATAAGCTTTTCAGAGGCCAATGCTGATAAATTCTTTTAGCTTACCACAGTTTCTCCTGGGAGATTTGTATTTTTCCCTTTCTTGACATCAGAGCTCCACAAATAAAGGCATATAGGCTGATGTCTTCATCAGACACCCATCAGGCAACTCAGGTTTTGTTTTGGTGGGTCTGTGCACTCTCAGTATATCTCTAAACAAAACACTTATATTTATGACATGTTCTAGAGAAAGCAATCAGAATCAGAAGACTTCACCTCTGATTACCTGCTTATTTTCTCAAAATGTAATTTTCACATTTAAATAATGAACCATCATGTTCTTCCTTCTTATATACCACCTGCCTCACCCAGATAGATGTTGACGTGCATTATTCCTGTCATCCGCGCAGTAACCCTCATCTTTGTTCATTGCATGCTCTGATCTTGTTTTTCCAAAGCATGAGTAAAGCAGTCCTGTGGCTCCCTGTAAAGCCGGCAAAATCAGAGATTCTTCTTGACTGACCTATTGAATACATGAGGAATGCTTTAAATGGACAGACTTGTTAGTTTAAAGGAAGTTTGCACCCAAAAGCTAAATTTGCATTCATGATGGCACGAAACATCCAAATAATAAAAAGCCCACTGCGTCCTCGCTCTCTCAGTGCTTGGGTTCCTTTTTGCATGTCTAAAATCATAGAAACACAGAATCAAAGAATGGTTTGGGTTGGAAGGTACAGTAAAGATCACCTAGTTCAACCCCCATGCCCTGGGCAGGGACATCTTTCACTAGATCAGTTTGCTCAAAGCCCCATCCAACCTGACTTTGAACACATCCCATAAGGAGAAATCTCCAACTTCTCTGGGCAACCTGTCCCAGTGTCTCACCACGCTCATTATAAAAAATTTCTTCCCCGTGTCCAATCTAAATCTACCCTCTGTCAGTTTAAATCTGTTTCCCCTTGTCCTGTCACTACAGGCCCTGCTAAAAAGTCTCTCTCCATCTTTCTTATAGCCCTCTGTAAGTACTGGAATGCTTCTATAAGGTGTCCCTGGAGTCTTCTATCCAGGCTGAGCAACTCCAGCTCTCTCAGACTGTCTTCATAGGAGAGGTGCCCCAGCCCTCTGACCACTTTTTTAGCCCTCCTCTGGACCTGCTGCAACAGGTCCATGTCTTTTTGTGCTGTGGAAACTGGATGGACATACAGAGCTGGATGCAGTATTCCAGAGGGAGTTTCACGAGAGAGGAGTAGTTGGGAGAATGACCCCAACCCCTCAACCTGCTGGCCATGTTTCTTTGATGCAGCCCAGGGTGCGATTCATGCTGGCTCATGCCCAATTTTTCATGTACCAGTATCCCCAAATTCTTCTCTGCAGGGCTGCTCTCATATCCATTCATCTCCCAGCCTCTACTGGTAGTGGGGGTTGCCCAGACCTACCTGCAGGACCTTGCACTTGGTCCTTCTGAATAGCATGAAGTTTCACGTGAAGTTCACGTGAAACTCCTTAGGCTTTGTCAAGGTCCCTCTGGATGGCATCCCTTCCATCTGGAGAGGGACCACCAGTGCAGTCATTCCACCATGGAAGGCCACTAGATTACTCAGGCATGATTTGCCCTTGGTGAAGACATGCTGGCTGTCTCTAATCACCTCCCTCTCTTCCATATGTTTCACCATAACTTCCAGGATGATCAGATCCATGATCTTACCAGGGATGGAGGTGAGGCTGATTGGTTGGTAATCACTTTTAGCAGTGAATTCAGGAATTCAGTGAAAGATTGGGCAGAAAAGATGGGTTTTTTCAGTCTGTTTTCACCGTGATTCATGGCCCATCTATTTGTGATACGGAAGTTTCTGAGCTTCATATACTTCTCTCATTTAGATCTCATGTGTGGGATTCTGTACTGCAAATATGACTGCATTGCACAGGGCTGAATTTGGTGTCACATTCCAAGTATATAAGTTTGTTTTATACAGAAATACCTCTGTTCAAGATTAGTGCAATGCTGATGTATTGCTCTAATATTAGAACTTGTCAAAAACTTTTGACTCTCTTGTCCCATAAAAAACTCTGGCATTTCAACTTTATTTTTTGTTGCTCTGAACAGAGGCATCATATGATTCCCACCTGTTTTCCCCCACCACCAAGGGACAGTTGTAGAAAGGACCCTCTTGGAAAAGCTTATACAGCTTTAATTTGAGATCTTCAGCTTCAGAATTCCTGAGTGACTGACCTATTCTACTTTATTCTGGTGTGATTTTGAATTTTGTTTCTTTGTTTCATGGGAAAAACAAAATAGAAAAAGTAGTCTAAGTTTTCAGTACGAGGCTGGGCTCCCAAGCCAGAAATACATGGGGTATCACGGTGGTTTATTTAGGAATACTGTCCAGTGCTTCCATTTTCTTACCTCAAAATAAACACATTTCAATTGAGTAGTGCAATTTTTCAGTTTTGCAGAATGTTTTGATGCTTGTTCATTATGCTTTGTCCAGAATCTAAACATTATCCACAGCTTATTTTAGCTTTCCTTAAAGAAAAATCTGAAAGTGTTTGTAAATACTAAATATTTCAAATGGAACTGCCTTATTCCATAGGCACATTATTCTAGTAAAAACTTCCAGCAGGTTTAATTTCCAGAAAAAAGTGTCACATTCTTCACTATGGTTTCATCAGCAGCACCCTTCTGCAAAACATATTCCAGACTGCCTCTCCATTTATAGAAACCATATATTTCGTATCTGCAGAAAATTGGAGAAGTGACTAAAATGTTTCATGCTTGCAGTGAACAACTGTTCCCTTTACAGTGTCTAAATGATGGGTTGTTGGTGTTACTCGTGGCACTTATTTTAGTAGAATCTGAAATTCAGCAACAAAAAATTCATGCTAAGAATCATGCAAGGTCTTGTGGTCTCAGCAGGTGAGATGAGCAAAGAGTGGGTAATAACCTGCAAGACAAGGGAAGGATGTGACAGCAGGAATTCACACATCTGCTCTTTTGGCTTCTAGGCTTGAGATTCAAAGAATATAAATAGTAGAGAGTAGTAGCATTTTAGGAGCATCTATGATTCCAGGAGAGCCTTCCCCACTGGATGACTAAGTCTTCAAGTCTTTATGAGCAATAAATAAATTAGTTCATCTGTTAGCTGTCATATAAAAGCATATTTTCATCTATATTGCTTTCCACAAAAATTATTGGGAACAGGCAAGGGCTTCTAGCTCTGCTTGTAACCAGCTAGTAAACATGAGGTTGAACTATTCTCCAAGCAAGTTCATAAATGGTTTTTTTTTTTCACTTGTTTGAGTTGTTTCATCTTAACACCTCTAGGTCTTTTGGAACAGGCCAAGGAGGGTCTTTATGTGTTGATCATCTTTATCTCATTTAAACTTTTTAATCTGAAACTAACACAGGGACATTTTACTAAGAGATTTCCAGTTACTTTTTTTTCCGCTGTGAGTGTCAGAACACAATGTGAGTTTAATGAACACAGTTAAAAAAATCACCAAGAGAGTATGTAGAAGAGCTCAAAATATGGTTTCTAGGTGCATCCAAATTATACCTTACAGAATAAAACCCTCTCTAAATCTTGCAGAATAGGGCACAGGGATGGAGGATGAGGAGGGATGTAACACTCCCATTTCTTCTGCTCAGTTCAGCAGAGGTTTAGCATCAAGTGATGTGGTTGTGGCTATAAAACTGCTCAGCATCCTACACAGATCAGGGCTGTATTTGCCTGGAGTGTTCTATGCTGAAAAAGGACTTGTTGACAGACTCCTTGCTGCAGCAGCATCACGGAAGGTATTACAGCTAATTCAACATGTCTCTGGCAGGAGTTAGGCAAGTTTGAGGCTTCTGTGGTATCGCTGTGCTTCCACATCAGCATTTGTGAGAGGTAACTCGGCTCCTTATAAGCAAATAAAAACAAACCAGTTCAGGTTGTACAAATTCCAGGGGTGGAACCAATGCTCACAGCTGTGACAAAACAGGAGTGTGACCTGTCCAGAACAGAGGGATACTGTTTCTTCCTGAAACACTCTAAAGCAAGGAAGATGGAATCTGCTGAAAACACATTTTTGATGAAAAACAACCATGAAGTTACCGTGTTTTCTGATATTTAACTTACTCTGTTTGTCATCTGAAATGATAGCTTGGGCCATTTTTTATTACTGTAGTATGTTTACCAAGTCTCATGTAATTAGGCAGTTTTCAGCAGAAATAAGCAAACTGAAGGAGCAAGTGAGTTATTCCTGACAGAAATCCATGATAAGCAATTAAATCTTTGTCCTGTCACTGTGGAGAAAGGCAGGGTGCCCACTGAATCTGATGAAAGTTTTCGCTTGGATTATTCAGGCAGCTGAGTTCATCAGCTCTGCCTACTTCAGGGCTTTTTTTTTTTTTTTGCCTGAGTTAGGTTGAATGTGATGTGGAGGGATGTAGGAAAACACAATGGACAGATCATGCTTCTGTATGATGCATAATTTTTTATGCTGTTATTCAGCAGGTTTTTTGAGACTTGCAGCCTACCCTGCTGGGTGTTTTCAGGTGAATGCTGACTGCATTCACTCTCACTATTGAGGGCTCCTGTGGCACCTTACAGAATGCTCCAGGAATTGGCTGCAAATCATCTATGAGCTGCAGCATTCTGGCTGAGGTGTTGTGTGCCCCAGCTCCCAAAACATGTAATGTAAACAGGATGAGTGTTTTGCTTTTTCTGGTGAAGTATGCAAGGAGTCTGGCTAACCCGTTGTGTTCCTCTCCAAAATCTTTTGGATGACTTAGAGGAGCTAGGGAATCACCAAGGGGATCAGGGATTGAATTGTGAGGAAGGTTTGCAGAGTTCAGGGTGTGCTCACTGCTGAGCGCTAATGAAGCGAAGCTGTCCTTGGCAGAGGGGTGACACTGAGTTATGTAGCCCATGGGCCAATCCTATGTAAATTAAACCCTTGTTGACTCCCAGTGGGTTTGGGTGGGTGGCATGCACCATTTCCTTTTCTATCCAGAGCTTTTTTTGGCTGGTCATAGCACTTCAGAGACTTGCACAGTGTACACCATTGGCATCATGGCTATGATTCACATCTTCTGCTCGGGACAATGTAGTGACAGGGTGGGCAGCAGACTGACCACCTCCCATGCCTGGGTTCAACAGCAGGGGCCTTGAAGCCATGCTCTTGGGGTTGCCCCCACATTTGACCCCAGCTCAGTCAAACTGGGGAATTCCCACTTGATCTATCTCACCAAACCAAATTGTCTAGGGTCATACTTTTTATGCCTATTGATGACTTCTGTCATGGCTAACCAAACCAAGTAGGTATTGAGGAGAGAGTATTTAGTGTCCTGGGTCCACCATTAACTATTCCTTAAGAATGACTGTGAGCTGCAGACTTCTTCCAGTCTTCACCAGTTTTCACCAGGATAAATCCATGATGAGATTAAATAACCTTCCTCAGGATGCAGTAACTGGAATAAAGGAAAGAGTCATTTGGAAAGATGGATAAAGCAGCCTGGATGGATATGTTAACCTGGACACTGAAAGAAACTCTGGATTCTTGAAGAAGTTTTGCAGGGGATATCCCAAAGTCCATGTAGCTCCAGTAATCCAGTGATCTGTTCCAGCTGTTTCATGAGCAGCACAGCATAATAATCACCTCCGTGTGCATTACTCATTCTCCATTTTATGATATGTCTCAGTACTTATTAGATCATTGACAGGGGAAACAAGCCATCCATTCATGGAGACCTGGATGTAATTAAGCATTGTTCAACTGAATCCTATTAGTGTTAAATAACAAAAGATGTTACACATAATCTGAATAAGTAAACTACATGGAGGAGTACGGCAGAGTCACGAAGGCAAGGACTGATGCTCAGCAGAGACTGCTGCTTTGGGAGATATAATCTTGATGACATATTGGCCATGATGCCTGTTAGCCACGTGTCACTGATTTTGGTTTAATGTTCTCCAGGTATGAGAGGCAAATGCTGAGGTTATACAGGAGTTGAATAATGACAAACCTTGCCTGGCACAGAAGAACAGGAGATTTTTCTATTCTACAGTGAGCACATGCCCAAAATAAGAGAAGATGGAAAATATTTCAGGCTGGTGCTTCTGCTTTGTCACAGGAACAGATGTGAAGTCCTGGGGAATCCTCTGACCCTGTGTAACAAAACAACAGGAGCCAGACAGGCCACTATAAGCAGACTCTGTCAGGAACTCCTCATCATCAGGTGGCTGATGCTGCACTCACAAGCCTGCTTGTGTAACTGTGGTGCAATGCAGGGACACACAAACACATAGTAAACAATACCATCAGCATCCAGGGTAGAGATGCTCCGTTTCTGCAGTAGGGCCCAAGGCAGGCTGGGTAGTCCCCAACCCTACCAAGCATCAAGCCCATTTTCTGACTGATTTCCATCCAGTGTGTGGTGTGCACTCAGGCTCAGATTGTTAATAAATTCAGTCCACTGAGGTGCTCTAATAAGGGATCAGTTTTAGGCTCTGGCTAGGTGCGAGTCTTGCCAGTGTAACCGTGCTCAAGTACTTAATTTTGGACAGATTTCCTCTTAGCACCTGGAGACCTATAAATGTGTAAGTTGAAAGGTAGGGAGAGAAAATCCCTCAGAAGCTAAGCACTACATTTGGCACTTAATGTTCTTGATAACAGTGCAATACACTGGGCCAAATGTAGCAGTTTTATTCCACCATAAAAATGATGAAAAAGATACAGTTTTCAGTCAATTGTGCAAGCTTTCCTCGTTCTTATGGTTGTTAAAAGAAGCTTCCTGATTTTTTACTGAGTGTTGTATCTTAACCCCAGGTGGCAGCTAAGCCCCAGACAGCCACTCACTTCCCCACCAGCAAGATCAGGTAGAGAATCAGAAGCATAAAAGTGAGAAAACTCATGGGTTGAGATAAAAGCAGCTAATTAGGGAAAGCAGAAGCTGTGCACAAGCAAAGCAAAGCAAGGAATTCATTCACCACCTGATATTAGCTCAGTAGGTGAGAGCATGGTGCTAATAACACCAACATCACACGCTCAATCATCGTCCAGACCGTTCACGTGAGAGTTGGACTCAGTGATGCTTGCAGGTGCCTTCCAACTCAGAATATTCTGTGGAGTATCTGGGAGATCACTTATTTTCCCTGGTCAGGCAGGAGTTCAACCATCTCCAGAAAAGCTGGCCTCCACCATGTGTAACTGTGACTTGGGAAGACAAACACCATCACTTTAAATGCCTCTGTCTTGCCCCAGCTCTGTATGCTGAGCTTGGTGCCATATGTTGTGGAATATCCCAGGGGTCAGTCGGGGTCAACTCTCCTGGCGGTGTTCCCTCCCAGCTCCTTGTGCACCCCTAGCTCTCTGGTGGGGTGGGGCGAGGAGCAGAAAAGGCCTTGACTGCATAAGCCCCGCTCAGCAATAATGAAAATATCCCTGTGTTGCCAGCACTATCTGCAGCACAAATCCAAACCACAGCCCCATATCAGCTACTATGACAAAAATTAACTCTACCCTATCCAAACCACAGCCCCATATCAGCTACTATGACAAAAATTAACTCTACCCTATCCCAAACCAACACAATAAATAAGAAATAGCTGTGTACTTCAGTTTATACCTCATGTGTTCCAACACAGTGAAATGTTGTAGGAATTAAGGCCAACAGGCACAAGTACTGAATGCAAGGATGATGAAAGTAATACTGGTAGAATTAGGGAAATACACTGATTATTAATATTTTTGTTATTATTTTTTCATCAGAGGCCATTATCCTACAATTTTTCTTTCAGAACTGACTAAGGAATTTTCTTTGTCCAACCATATTTCAGAAAATGCCATTCTCGCCACTTATATTTGCAGAGGAAGATGCTCAGTTACATCATGTACATCCATTTGACTTTTTAAAGACATATGAGGCCAAAGAAAAATTTTGCTAGTCACTCTTCATTTTTATTAGAAAAGAGAAATCACACTGCGGCACAATTATGTTGGTTTCTCATCTATCATGTTATGGATAAGCTGCATATTAATCAACAAGATGAGGAGACATGAAGAGTTTTTATTAAAATCTTTTCCTTAACAGTGGGAATTCACTGGTCATTTCTCCGTCATCACAGATCTTTTCAACAAGGGAAATGTGTGTCATCATCCTTTTGGTACAGGAGACTGAAACCAAGGCAAGAAATTTGCTTGCAGTCATGGCAGATCAGTGTTTCTGAGGAACATGTAGAGCAATTAGCAATTTATTTGTGCTTTGATATGGGACAGGAGGAAAGTCAGCATGTCCTGATGGCCTTCTAACTCTAGTGCAAATGCCTGTGTTGTGCTGGGAAATTCACATAATCTCCATCTGAAAAAGAAAGGAGGAGAAAACACACTTTACAGATTGTGCGGTTGTTTACCTCTGAGAACAGCATACCTCAGATCTTAGGAGAAATCGAGGAAACAAAGCTGGTGGGAGGCACCTGGGTAACTTAACCCAGCTATATCTCAGATCCATGATCCCAGCATTGAAATAAAATGCAAAACACATTGAACAAGGGATTTATAACTGAAGAGGCAAGTGCCAGAAGTTGTAGGACACCTACTAAAAGTTTAGTGTTACTGTGGGAGATTCTTAAATTGTAGCAATGGTAGGAAATGGCACTGTTAGGAAAATCTATAGACATTTCTAGAGCATGCAAAATTATTGGATAAAAAGTAGCAAGGCCATGCAAACCCAATTCACAGTTCAAATTATCTGTCATATACATTGTCTTTCCAAATGTAGGTGTAAGGGATAAGTGAAGTAACTATGTGGTCAGCTTGTGCTGTGGCTAAGAAACTTCACAGAACTAAACATATCATACAGGTCTTCCCTGCAGAAGAATTCCAGATTTAGAAAGAGCAGATGCCAGTTGTATCAGTGCTAGAGATGAGTTGCATCCAGCCAGAACCAGTAGGAATGCAAGTTCCACCATGTTTCAGGAAAGAAAGATGAGAACTCAATTTTAGATCGAATTGGACTATGTGATCTTGGTTCTCAAGTGGTTTCACATCTAGGAGAAATCTATAGTTTGTAAGAAGTTAACACCTTAAAATGTTAATTGTGCTGAAGAGGTTTCAAAGTAAGTGATAATATTTTGTTGCATGTAAATAAGAACCTAATTTATTTGTCACAGTACCAACTTGTCCAATCATCTCTGGTAGCTGTACCTCTCTGAGATTAAGGAAATTTTCATCTGAAGGAAGTAAGTGTAGCCCAGTCTTCTTTTGCTTTTTTTTCCAATGAAACTAACTACAAATGCTGTACCAACTAAAGAAGATTGTAAAGAAATCATCTGAGGGCTGTTTGCTGTTGTTTTCAGAAAACCCATAATCCTGTTTTCAGATAAGAAGTTAAACTATAGAAATTAAACACAAACCTCCTGAGCCCTGTGTTTGAGAGATATCCAGATTGAAGGCCAGTCTGTTAGAAGACAATTAAATACACCATGTAAGGCCACAGACTTTGCCCTGTATCTGTGTGGTTCTTTACTTGGGGGTTGAGGCAAGTAGTGGCTCACAAATAGCTCCTGTTTTGTTTCGAAGCCACGTAGTAGTAGGCAAGAGTTTGTGCAGACTGAGTTAGGAGCAGCTTTCAGCTGGTATTAGTACCTGCTGACAGGCAGAAAATAACATTTGCAAATGTTTTATCAACAATATTTTGTGCATAACATTTTGTAATGAAAACAGTAGTATATCTTCTTATTTACTGCGATGCTGAGTTTTTGATACATCACTTTCCCTCCTAACCATCTCATGATGCAGGGATTTGGAGAAGCTGGAGTTCACATGGGTCAGGAAGGCTATTTTGGCTATCACCATGCTCTTGGTGAGGCGGAGGTAATGTCCAGTAGCCCTCCTCTCTCACATAATGCTGGTTTGTGCTGATCCCCAGTGCCTTTCCAGGACTGCTGAGACTGCCATATCCATAGGATGGGAGTGGTCTAGCACCTGATCTCAGATTAGTGAAACCAGCCCCCAGCCAGATATATACAGGGCCTAGGATAGAAAAGCCATAGCTTCAGGCAGCCAGGGAAGTGCAACTCTTCTGGCCCTGGATGCTGAGAGAATAAAGAGTAAAATCCATCTTTAGACTGGCAAGGATGAGATCCAAGCTCCTTGGCCTCTCTTTGACAAGCATACTCCCCCTGTTTGTTGGTGTTCATGGTTCTCCTTAGCCTTGAAGAAGTGAAGAGAAATTTTGGAGGAGTGTTTCATCTGATGAAATGCTCGCTTGCTGAGCTGGCTGAGTGACATTTCTTGCTTGTTGAGCTCAAGATACATCTTAGCACATCATGAACTGTTGAAAAAAATCCCTTGCTGATGCTCAGCCAAGGTGGCCATGGAAAAGCAGCATGGCTTGAAGGGCTGTCGTAATTCCTAAAATTGCTTTAAACGCCCTGCGCTACTGTGGGAGAAGTAACTTTTGAAACAATGCGAGTCCCTCATGGTCATGTAACCTAGGGAGTCTGTGCTGCAGAATGCTTTGGAGGCTGCACTTCTGCTGGAGAGGACCCTGTGGTCTGCCAAGGCTTGGCACTGCTGTTGGCTGAGCGGGAATGTCGCTGCTTGTGATGCCAACAGCGAGCCGAAGGGCTCGTTCTCCTCTTTGAACTGAGCACCCCAGAGCAGAGTTTCTTGGTTACACAATAAAATAATAAAAATGCTAGTTTAAATTTTGAATTAGTAAAGAACTATTTTTGGCTTTCTCAGAGACAGCATCTGTAAATAATCAGGCAGAAGCCTTTCCATAAAACAACACAGAAAAACCTCAAAGAGCATTTAGATTCTGCAACATTTAAACAAGATTTTTAACTCATGAGGAAGCCAACATCAACACAATGCTTCCTGCACATAAAAGCATGGAATTTCTTAGCAGTGTGGGGGCAATAAATGACTATCACATTTCCCTCCTTTCTAAAACCTAAATATTTTTCAATGGAAATAGTAATATTGATGGAAAAAGAAAAGAGGACCTTGAGTTATGTAAGAATTTATTTAAGCTCTGAACCTCCATACACTGCAGACTGGAGACTAATTAAAGAAAAACTTCAGCTGTTCAGTTTTGGTCTAATTGTCCTCCAAGCTCAGGAGATCAAATATATTAGCTGAGATCCTTATTCTAATCATTCGCATTCATGACCCAAGTCCTGAGTTCATTCCTGCTGCTCTCAGCCAGGTCCATCCATAATTCAGACAAAAGAGGTGAATGATATACTCTTAATTATGTCCTCTACAGAGGTAGCAGGACGTGGTGACAAACAGCTATACACATTTATGCTCCTCCTAGCAACCTCTGCCACAGGGCTTGCCTACAGTGTGTGTGAAATCAGAAATTCATCCATAACCAAGTACATGTGCATGGGTTATTTGCTAAGGAAGATGTAAACATTTACCAGCGTAAAAAAAAAACCAAACAAATCAAACCCCAAAACTTTATTCAGGATGCTGTTACCTTGATTTCTTGGCTCTTTTAGGAGGTATGCTGTTGGGTCAAGGGGCTGCCTAGTCAAGCTCTTGTGCTTTTGAGTGAGAAATTGTTTATGAGCAACTGGCTACATTTCTGGTCATTAGGTTGACCTGACTGAAACCCATGAATCTCCAAGCTGTGGATGAATGGACCAGTAAATACCAAGTTTCTGGGAGGGATAACTATTGCAGGGAAACAGAACTGAGAAATGTTATGATTTAACATGGCTCCACGAGCAAGCTGTGTGGTTTCACAAACCACCCCTGGTTTGTGAACTGCTTCTAGAGAAGGGCTGAATTAAGTATTTATTTAATCTGTATGAATCTCTGAGTAAAGATGCAAAAATCGGTCTTGCACTTCCTGTTTACCAGTCTGGTTAGCTTTTAGCTATAGTTTGTAAGTTGTCATTTAGAGTGCCTAATTATCTAGCTTCCCACAAACAACAGATTTGTGACTTTTCCCAGATGAGGCACAGTTATGAAAAGTTATACAGTAGAGGAGTCAAGATAATGGTATGCAAAACTGTGCCTAGATCTGTTTTTCTCTGCTAAATGATTTACTCACTTTGATATTCTGACAAATGCCAAAGCAATTTCCCAAAAAAACCTAACGTTTGCTTCATCAGCAGTGTTCAGAGAAAACAAAATGTTGTGGTTCAGACATGGGTAAAGATGGTCACAGAGATACTGAGCTTACCAATGCACACCCGTTAGGAATTCTCAGAACCCTCAGAAAGGGGTCAGTCAGTGTTGGTGGCACCTGGGAGCCTGGCACAGTTGTAGCTCATGGCTGAACCATGTCTCTTGGGCACCTTCTGCTTTCTGCGTGGCCCAAGCAGGTAGTGCTGGAGCACAGGCACATAGAGTAGTGCCCAGACTGTGCATGGTCTCTCTGGAGCTCAACATTGACTTTTTCAAATGGACAAAGCACATCTAGCACATCACAGCTGGTTTGCAGCTTTGAAAATCCTGCTTTCATCTACCACCACATGAAAACGCTTTGATGAAAGTAAAATGTGAATGAAGACAGACTCCATCTTCTGGAAAGATTTTAAACTATGTCCCGCAGTAAGAATTTCTTTTGGGAGGTTTTTGGTTGGGTTTCTTTTTGGTTTGGTTTGGTTTGGTTTGGTTTGGTTTGGTTTGGTTTGGTTGTTTTTTTAACGGTCAAGTTTGGGAGCAGCAGAGATTGGCACTTTAATTATGGAACCATGAGAAAACCAAAGGTTTGTTCTTTAATTATTTTTTCAGGGTAGCTTTCTTTCCACGGAATCACAGAATGAAAAAGGTTGGAAAAGGCCATATCTGGTGCAACCTCCCTGCTCAAGCAGGGTCATCCTAGAGCACATGTCACAGGATTGCATCCATACAGTTCTTGAATATCTCCAGTCAGGGAGACTCCACAACCTTTCTAGGGAATCTGTTCCAGTGCGTGGTCACTCCAAAACAATCTAAGCTGCCATCAGGAGAACAAAAAGCTGATGTGGAGTTTGTTACCAGCAGACTGACAGACCTGCAGTGATGGAAGCATGTGTCAACCCTTATGTGTTGTCTGCACATTCATTTACTTCTTAATATCACTTGCGGCTTTAAAAATTTTTTCCTTGACTATAACACTTGCAATTTAAGAAAGGTACCCTGTAAGTTTCTCCTGAGAAAGAAACCCTTAAGAAAATTTACCCTAGGAGCAGGAAGGATGCTGAGCAGAGAAACTCACACAGGAGACAACTGTCAAAGTATGGCAATCCTGCAACTCTTCAAAGTAAGGCAAGTGTCACTTAGCTACAATGTGGTTGACAAAAGGGTTTATTAACTTAGTTAACATATGTCTCTTCAATTTAGAATTTTTTCAGGTATTGTAAATTGATGACAATAGATTTTTAGTACTTAAATTGAAGACATAGAAAGCAGATGCATTTCCCTAGGTTCTTTGACCTTACATGTCTTTTGCTGCTGCATTTTCATACAGGTACTCCAACTTTTCACATTAGATGTAGTATTCATGCAAGTCATGACTTCTCATGGAATTTTCCAGGAGTACAGAAAGTAAAGGCAGAAACAGGGTTGATGTAGTCTCACAGACCAAAAAACAATGAACGAGATTGTGCTGTTCAGGTGTTGTGAAACATTTTCTGTCATCCTAGTTCAATAGGTAACGAGTGCAGCATGATCAACACCAACGCAGAAGTAATAGTATACAGTATGTTTTTGAACTTTTTGTTCCTATCTTCCCCATCCACTTATTTCATGCCATGTGGGTAGCTAACAGATGTATTACATTATACTGCATTAAATCCTGTGGAGGCAATAGTCTTAAGTGCTGCGTCAAATATTTATAATGTGGAATTATTTTAGGACAGGAGCCAAGTGCAATATGGCATCCCTCATAGTGTCTCTCTTGTTTTTGTAAAGAAGCGGAAGCTCAGCTACTTACAATTACAATTATACTTCTTCTCTAACCTTCAACATCCCTTTTCATTTGCCACCATTCAAATATGTTTTAATTATTATCATACATTAGAGCCACTGTTGCTTTCTTTATTAGCTTTGTTATTTAAGCTGGGAAGGGCCAAGTTTTCAAGATTCCCATTCCAGCCCTACTGCTCATCTGGCTGGGTAAGGCCCATCTTCCTTGTGCCCGTGAGGCTCAGCACACGTGCAGAAGTCTGTACTGACTCTGTGCCCTCCAGCAAGCCCATGGCTACAGAGCAGGTGCTGGGAGGGGCTGGCCTGGAAGTCATCCATGTGGCCTGGGTGCAAGGTGATGCCAGGATCAGGGGCCCAGGATTTGGCTTGTTGGTCCTCCTGGCCTGTGGGTGAGGGTGTGGGGTGCAGAGCCCAGGGGGGCAAAAAGAGCCTGGCACATCCTGCCAGCTGTTTTACACCTTTTGCATTGCAGGGAGGTTATGCTTTTCGAGATTATATTCTCCTTGATGTTCAAGATAGTTTCATTAACAAGAGGAATTCTCACTCCTAAATCTGCTCTATCTGCATAATAGTGTGTTTATAGACAAGGTCTTGCTTCTCTTTTACTTTGCAAAAATGAAGACCCTAACAATAGCAACCTGTCCTGAAAACATCTCAAATATTTGCAGCTATTTTCTCTTTAGAAAATCAACACATTAAGGAAGTTTGTTGTTCATCTATGGCCACTTGTCTTCCATTTATGGGTCTGCTTAAATGCAAAACTTTTGCATGCTTCTTTTATTTCTTTGACTTCCAATCTTACCAAAGTCACTTTTTTAATGGAATAAATTTGCACGTTAAGTTAGTCATTAGAGATTCTTTACTTAGAAACATTGGCGATATGTTTACTCTTTATTCAGAAATATTTCCCTTTAAACACATTTGTTACTCAACCAGCTGTCTGATGGACTGCATAATTGAATTGTTCAGTTCTTTTGATTGTTTTAATCATTTACCCGCACATGCAGGGTCCTGGATTCACAGTTTGATATTCAACAGGAAAATATCTTTTTGTTTTCAGATAATTTTCTGAAAACTTCAAATATTGTTTTGGCATGTAGATGAAAGTTTAGAAGCATCATCCTCTCCTACTGTAATCCATAGGGTTTGAGTTTGGTTGAAGCCAGAGTCTGTTTCAGTGCCTCAGTCCGTTTGTCCATTGGCCTGTAGGCATGGCTAATGCAGCATGGAGAATGCCCAGACATTTCCATGTCAGTCTCACGTAGTGACACATAAATAGGACTGTTTGCTATCACTCTGTCACTTGAAGTGAGACTTTACACTGATCAGCATTGGTGTGGCTGTAGCTGAAATACAAGGAAAGATGGATGAGATGAGATGAGATGAGATGAGATGAGATGAGATGAGATGAGATGAGATGAGATGAGATGGAGAGAGAGCAGAACTGAGTGATGAGATATTTTGTACAACAAATGTGTGTCCTCTGCCAGATATTTTCTGAGCAGTGCCAGTCCCTACCTCTGCACAAGTGGTATGCATTCAATTCAGTGCTATCGCTCTTACTGGAAACTTTTCTCCACATTTAGGGATTTAGAGAATGTATTAAACTACATCTTCTTGGTATTTTATTGATATTTGCTTGATTTGCAAACTAAAACCAACAGCTTCTCTATTCTATTCATTATTGTACTACGAAGGGGGGAAGCTATGAACAGTGTGTAGCAGGGAAAATGAGGATAGCCTCCAGGTTTCCCTGTAAGGGCCTTCTTTTAATACTTTCAATCCCAAATCCTAGTGTAAAAGTATCATAATTTTTATCATAGTATCTTGACAACCTTAATCTTCTCTGCTGGCACAGGCTATAACTCACTCTTCAGACCCTTTCTCCTGTTTGGAAATGGCCTCAAGAAAAATGGAAACTATCTGCTGTTCCTTTAAAAAGGCAACTGAAACACAAAGATATTGGCAGAGAAGTCCAAGTCAATCTTAGTTTCTCAATTCAGTGTGGCATTTTCTCATTCCATAAGAAAGGAACACTGTCTGAGGTTTTCAGCTACTCTGGGTGGGCTCATGAGCCAGCAAAATGAAGGAGTGGTTTCTACCAGACTTGGCTCGGGTCTTGTGTAGCAGCTCATAAACACCATGATTTGCATAATCTCTCCAGCATCTGAGTGAAAAGAGACTGTCAGTCAACACTTCTGGCATGGCAGGGTCATTCTTAACACATTAGATGTGAAAGGGCACCAACAGGGTGAACTTAATATCCTTCCACTGATGTGATCCACATACCATCCAAGACAGGGAAGGATGTTTTCAATCAGGTCAAAATGAAGATGGGTACAAGTTGGGACCATTCAGTCTCTGAGGTATTTATTGATTAACCTTCATATGTGATATTCTTGAAACTATCTAAATTTTCAGGTCTCATTGAGACATAAAATAGCCAGACTGTCAGTCTGGTTTTCATTTGTGCTCCTTCCAGCTCAGCTATAATTGAGAGCAGCCTCATGCAGTCTATCTAAAGCTTCCATATACCTCTTTTAGGCCTGTGTGCTTCCTGCTTTCACACAGGGCCCATTAGAATAGCAATGAGAGAGAACTTTGGAGGGAAAAAAAGAAAATGTGCAGAATACATATTGCTTTGACAGACTATTTGACTACAGGACCCTGAAAAAATTTTGTATTTTTAATTCATGCTTGCTTTCAAAGTCACAGGGTGGTGGTCTTTGCTTGCCCTTTAGTCCCTCTGATTTCAGCAAGATTTAGTTGCTAAGGCACATTTAAAGTCACAGTAGCTTTGCATCTTCATCTTTAGATGATATAGTGCTTGCTCTGGGCCCCAGTAAGAGCCAATGAAAGGACAGTGTCCATCCCAGGCCAACATCCTGGCTCCTGGGCTGTTTTTCCTTGACTAAGTCGAAGAAAATAGGTGAGGTACAAGAGGGCAATGGGAAAATTTTTTATGAAAAAAATGAATGAGGCAAATGACTTTGTGAAAATTGTCACACCTGGGTCTCAATCCTTCCTTAAGCCATCCAGTATTTCTTAAGGCACTTAAGAGTCCTTGCAGCCCGTGACTAACTGGAGCTCTTGCTTTCATGCTGAGCGTGTTCCTAAGTGCGATCCCCTTCCTTCAGCACACTTGAAGGAGGGAATTTTTTCATTCAGGCCTTCTGAGGGTTTACGCACTGGCCTATGCAATGTCTGTTATGGCAAACAAATCAGCTTCATTCTTTACATATTTCCTCACCATCTGCCTGTCATTGTTCATTAGGGGCTTTTTCTAGTTCACTTGAGACATAACCAGTTATTGGATGCCCTGGTGTATCTTGTTATATGTTATCCTTGAAATCCATTTAGTGCCCAGTATTTTTTCAAAGCATGCTTTTTATAAATCCTTCAGAGTCTGCCTATGTTTTTGGTAGATTACCATGTTTCACATCCACATATGATGACAAAAGTAACGTCTGGGTTGGAGATTTGTACTCTGGTCTTTTAATAATAGATGTTTGCTGACCAAATATTGTTTAAGGTGGCAAATGTGGCTGTTGCCCTGATATCCTGCCAAAGAAGTTGGCCTCTTCTTCTTTTCTCCATTTCCAGGGAGACAATATGTTGTTTCCAAGGTATGGAAAGGATTTAATCTCTGGTGTTCATGCTTATTTCCAAGTAGTATTTGTACTAAGATGTCACCAAGGATCTCATTACTTTGTTGTCTGTTTGGGTTTTTTTTATAACAGACTATTAATACTTTGTTTTTTGAAGCTGAGTGCTACTTAGATATTTGCATGTTGCCTGGGCTGTCACTTAAAAGAGCAGGACTGTCAGCAAAACTGAGCTTATTGTTTATAAACTTTGCGATAAATGTGTGGTAGACCTCCACACTTCTCTTTCCTCAAAACTGAAGTGCAAGTCAGCAAATGGAGATGGATATGTGGATATTGCCCCGGAAAGGCCAAAGGAGCTGGGCTTTGGGAGGGTGAGGGAATGTGTGAGCCCTCAGGGGAGTGCTCCATGCTCTCACACTGTCATGGCTTTTTTGGGGAAACACTGTTGCCCCAAAACTTTTAGTATGATTAGTAATAAACATTGGAAAGGGTGTTAGAAGAATGTGCTTGTAAAATTAAAGCCAGGTTCAGCTTTGAATCACTCTATGATAATGCCTGCCTTTTGCTGACTTGCTTGTATTAATCAGTTTTAAAAGAGGCTGAAATGCCGTGATGATGAACATCATTTGGAGAGAAACAGTTAAAGTAGACGGGACTTCAAAAGCACATCCTTCCTCTTCTTCATTTTAAAGAACTTATTTTGAGTAAGTTCCAAATGACACAATCAAATTAGTTTGCTGGTGCTTTTTGTCAATTGATTTTACTTCTTTTTGACAGCTGCATCCCTGTGCAAATGTAAAATCTGAGCTCCCCACTGAGCCCTGAGTTTGGAATAATTCAAACCTCATCTGTAACTTTTTTTTCAAGCTTCACTACCACCATTCCTTATATATATATATATATGAAGTTTAGGTCTTTTTCTTACATGAAAATGATTGAAATCTTTTTTCACTCAAGGCTGGTTGGATAATGTTTAGTGTATTTAATTCCAAACAATCAGTTCCATGTTTGATTATAAAATGCTTTCCTTTGCAAGATACTGTGGGCATCTCTTTATTACAGTTTTATAATGCCAGTCCATCTTTCTTTCTCCTAAGTCTTGAAGCCTATATGCAGCTAGTAAGAGTACTAAAAGAGGTGTATTATACTATGTGTGTGTGTTTGTGTGTACAGACACATAAAACATGCATGGGTGTTACACATGCCTCTGTTAGGGAGTATCCTCTGGAGTTCTAGGTACCTCATTTACCACAAATATGTTGTTTAAGGTGATGGTGGGTTTCCAATCTTACTCTGCTTTGTCACACTGAGAAACAATGAGAGCTTTCCAAAATAGTTTAGATGCCATATAATTATTTTAGCAGTTGTGGTTTCAGTTACCTTTAATTAGTTCCCCCTGCAGCTCTAAATAAAGAGAGGCTTCTGTTAAATGCAGTTATTTTCTTCTGCAGATGGCATGATGAAGTGTGGCTACTCATAAAAGGAGACTACTGAATACCACATGGCAAACTTGAGACTCTAAACAAATGTGATTATGAGTTAAGGACATGGATTTCTCCATGGATTATTCATGATTTCCAGTCACTATGTTTTTATATCAGAATAGTCAGCCCTAAATTTTATGTCAGCAGGCATTGCTGAAGAAGTTGGCTTAGGTGCTGGAGAGCTGGTGAGATAACCCTCCACCACAAAAGCAAATAGTGTTTTGACATTGTCCTGTATTTTCGCTATATCATTTACTTGGTTCAGGTCTCCACCCCTCCTAGAAAGCATGGCTCGATCTCTGAGAACATCTGTTAAACAGATGAAAAAGCCTCCTAAAGAGAATTTCTTTCTCTTTAGGCGAATTTTCAGACCCCATTCAGGCCAGTACAGTTTTAAAGCGTTTCAGCTGAAGCTGTAGGGCTGCATTCTGATTCCATAGGATTCACTGGTACGTGCCCTACTGCCATCCGTGGAAGCAAGCATAGGCACTACTTCTTTCCAATTAAGATTTCATACAATAATTTCTTATAGCGTTCTTTCAAGTTCATCAACTTTGGGACTCTTCAGCTGTATAAACAAAAGCCACATGAAGCAAAGTAAGGGTTCACAACAACACAACTTGAGTTTTAAGGGATAATTTAATTTTTTTTTTTAAGGTAAAAACATACATAAATAAAGATGTTTGACTTGTGTTGCTGCTGGCTGACAAGGAGGGATGTATCAGAGTCATGACTTCATTCAGTGAGAGTGAACTTCAGCCTGGAAGGCGATGTAAGATGTCGTGTAGCAGGTCCCAGCAGGCAGGAGGGCCCTGCTGGCTTCCTTCTGCAACTTCTGGATTGTTTAATTAATTAAAGAATTGTTTCTGTTGCAATCACAAATGTTCCAGTTTGCACTGTTACCCAAGGTCAGAGCTCTCCTGACCTCCCTGGCAGAGGAAGAGAAGGGTAAGGAAATCAGGAAAAAAGAGAGTAAGCAAATCACTCTAAGGAAGCCTTGTTTCCTTTACCCCAAACTCAGCAGAGCAAAAAAGGCTGAATTGAAAGGGAAAAGGGCTAAGACTGAGATTGATTAAGAGGGGTCCAACCCGAAGAAAAGGCAAAGAATGAAACAACTTAGACAGAGAAAAATAAACTCCATTAAGATTGAGCTGGGATGAGGCAGTCGGCCGCTGGCCAGGAGGCAGCAGCTGCAGCAGGAAGGCCTGGGTCCCATTGAAACAGAAAAGGGGCCATCTTTCTGCTGGAATGAAAGGGAAACAAAAAAATAATTCACCTTTAGAGGCACAGAAATGGGATTCGAGGCTAGGGAAAGAGCGGAGAGGAATAAGAATTTGTGAATGAGATGAGTTATTTTTTTTTCTGAGAACAAGGCAATAGTTGTTAAAGTCATCCCAGAGAGCTGTGTGATGGTGCAGATTAATCAGAATGGCCAGAGCGGGTAGGCCACTCTGAGCAGCTTCATGTTGCATTTGGACTCTTGAATAAATGCTTGAAAATCAAGGAAATTTTCTCATTTTTACCAGGGGAGATGAGGCAGATGACATACCATACTGATGACATCATGCTTTGCTCCAGATGTGAACAGAGAGGAAAGAAAGTGTAAGATGGATATTTCGCCACAAGCCACTGTAATCCTCGATACTGAGGGGGAACATGAAGTTGCAAATCTCAGCACACTGAGGTTCCACAAAATAAAGGGCAAAAGGAGGTGAAGCAAAACCCTGGGCAATTCTGAGTTAAAATTCCAGGTTCAGGCAATAGAGAGCAGATACCTTGAATTAAATGTTCATGTAGAAAATACACTGTGCACAGTAAGTAAATGTCATCAGTGTCAGAGCAAAAAGTTTTCTGCCCTGTGTAAATACACAACTGAGGCTGGAGGAGATCAAAGGGTGTGGAGAGAGCATCTGACGTGAAAGAATCACAAGGAGGCTAGTTAGAAAAATCCTGTGGTTTGGTATGTGTCAGAGCACTTATCTGCTGTTAAAAGAAAGATGTCCCACTTCAAGACCTGCTCCAATCTCATGGTAACAGAATTGTAGGTTTTAGGGCCCTGAATTAGAAAGCAAGGAAAATTTTCAATTGTATGTACCTGGTGAATGTAGAAGCAAAATACACTCTTCAAATTCTGCTGGACTGGAGTTCCTGACTATCATAGAGCTCCTCAGACTCCCCGTTCCTAAACTGTCCTACAGATTCTTCCTAAATTAGATGCCAGGCCTTTGCTTCTTCAGGTGAGCAGTTCTAGCTCCAACCAGACTATAAGAAGGTTGAGATTATTTAGCTTGATGTATCGCTAAAACTGACAAATCCTGGGAAAAGGGACACTTTTGGAATATATATACTAAAGCATGAGAAATACAGCATACAGACTCAGCTCAGGACATCTTCACAAAACCCATTTGTGTCTGGGAAAAAAGAGACGGTAATACTGCTGTAAATCTGTCATGGATGCAAATACTATGTGGGGACGTAACAGGAGGGTGGTGCCACATCCCCTTTTCTTTTTTTTTTTCCCCCGAGAATTGCTTATACAGGTTTTTGATGATGGTAGATGTTAATTAATTGTGAACTTGTTTGTAACTCTTGGTAGTGTTTCCATCATCTTTGAGTAGGTGATTTATCTTGTGTGTCTGCAAAAACTTACAGCTGTACCAGAAGTAGCTGTTTCTCAGCACTGCATAAATTGTCCCCAGATTTATACTGACAAACTGTACAAAGACATGCTGGGGTTTTGCAATATTATGATGCATGTTGAAGCCGTCCTATAAACTATAAACATTAGGGTAAAGAATGACTGCCATGTTTGCTATTTGAAACTTTTGCAACATTTTCCCAAACTTCGGAGTACTGTTGTAAACAAACAAACAAAGCCACAGGAATGACTACAATTAAGCAGTATAAACAGGCCACATCCAGAACAAAACAAGGGCCAGCTAAATTCAAACAGTTATGGTTGCATTCTTATGCAAAAGATGTTGGTTTGTAGTCTGAATGACCCTGTCCCTGCGTAGCCATGCCAGGCTTTCCATTATGGAGTTTCCTGTTAGGAGCTGCACTTGGGGGAACTGGAGGGAGGTTACAGTACAGCCTTGAGAAGCTGTGGCTCGGCTTTGGCTCTCTGCTTCTGGCACAGCACCTTGCAGATAACCACACCCCATCTTTTGAGGTGGGAACTGAGTACCTGCAACCCTGCTCAGCCCGGCACCTTCTCCGAGTCGTATCCTGATTTCCCGGGGTGAGCCACATGCACACAGCCTGAGTTACAGATTGCCAGCTCCTGCCCTGCCCAACGAGACAGCCGCAAGCACAGCACAGCACAGAGAGCCAGCTCTGCAGGGGCATTAGCTTGAATGTCATCCTTGTGTGGCAGGGATGCAGCAAGGGACACAGGAGGAAGGCAGAGGGACACCAGAGGAGCCTGCCCATGAGGTCAGCGCAGGAGATGACTCCAGGATCATCCTGGAGTAAAGAACCAGCGAAGGACAGGACAAAAGCAGTGAGGTCCATCTTTAAAAGGCTTGGGAATACACTGGACCCAAAAGTGCCTAATCTTTACATGAACCAAGCCCTTGGTTTTCCAGCCTCAGCAAGCTGGCACAGTGGTGCCAGTGTCCCCATGTCTCTGCTAATCTAGATGAATGCAACTTTGAACATGAAAAATGCAGATCTGCACAGTGTGTTGAAAGAGTTGTTGTGACATGACGCCTGTGGTGAGCAATTCCTAGCAAGTGGGAAGCCACAGTGTGTGGCAGCTGTTGCCTCTGACTGATCTTCAAGGGTAGCTCCAAGCCTGAGTGCATTGCGGTAATTACATCTTGAAGAAAAATTAAATGGAAGTGGAAAGCTTTGGCTAACTGTGCCAGGACCTGGGCCTGAACAAAAGATTCCAAAACCTTCAGCAAAGCAAATACAATGTGGGGACCTAACCAGGAGGTTAGCGTCACCTCAAAATCATGAGTTGCTTGCATGAGAAGAGAATGGCAGTCTTCAACAGCAGCAGAAACATACCAGTGCATCACTGTCTTTCCCTCCTGTGTCAGCAATGTACACATCTGGAATTGAATCCCAAGTCAAGCTACACTTCAGCAAAGAGAGTCAGTCCAGTCCAAGTGTGAGCCAGAAAGTGGAGAAACAGAGAAAACTGAACTGCATTGCTTGAATGAAGGCAGATTTGAAATACCCCTTTTGCCTCTGAGTCATGTAGCAGGCTCCTCACACTTACTGAACGGGACCCATGGCACTAGGATGTGCAAAATAAATGGCATACATATTTTCAATTTCTAATTTGGTTTCTTCAAAGTCTGTTCTCTCAATCCACTGTGGAATGTTAACTAAGTTTTTAATATCTATTTACATGGCAGAACAGATATTTTGTATATACTTACTTCCTCTAGATTTTTTTCCAGTGTCACATTGCACTGTAGTCGAAGCTTTTTTTTTTAAATCCAGCTCCAAGTTTCCATGGTTTTCTCAAGATAAAGCCAAAAATGTTAAGTCTAGTCAAATTTTACACTAGTTTGAGAGGAACACAAGGAACTGAGGCATGGTTAGGTTAGACATAACTTTGTTTTGGACCTAGCTGTATCCAAGTGCTTTCTTTTTAAGTTTTCCCAGTTCTGTACGTTATGTTATTGAAGAACACAACGCATGTGAGTGGATATATAAACATCTCCCCAACAACATGGAACAAGGCAGCCTGCAGGACGTGTGGTTGAAGCTCTCAGCTGCAGATCCTTACCCACATGCAGGAATGAAAATACTGGTGACATTCAGCTGTTCTTGGTCTGCCGAAGTATTTTTGTTTGTGGTTGGGGTTTTTTTATTATTATTTTTGGGTTTCATTTAATTAAGAAGATGAGAGGCACCTTACAACTTCTTCACACAATTTATAGTAGATGGCTCTGTCTGTTCTTGGTACATCATACAGATATAGTACAGCAAGTAGCTTCAGATGAGTTTTCACATTTTAAGTGGGACTTTGGCATTGTAGGTCACTTCTCTGTATGTCCCCTCACAGAGACATTCTCTGAAAGCAGCGAAAACTGCAACATTCCCCTCTGACGTTGTTACCTTTTCAAAAGATTCTTTAGCAAAGTGAGACAAGGAGGCAGTCTTGGGATTCTTCTGTTTCTTGAAGTCCTGCTAAGGCTTTAGAAAGAACTTTTTAAACTTGTCGAAACACTTGTAGGTTAAAAAAAATTAATATGGCTCACTACAAAATAACTGAATGAAAAGCAAAAAACATAGAGCTCTGTTTTGATTCAAAATCATGAAAAATGACATGTGGGGTTAGCCCTGCACAGATTTTCAAGAGGGTTATGAAGAATTGTATGAAGAGACTTCTGGTCTGTGCACAGGGAGGAACCAATATTCTTAGCCTTTTCCTACAGAGTGGCAAAGGTCTGAGTTTGATGCTGTGGTGTAGAAAGGAGCACTTGCAAACTGGATACTGGCTATAGAATCAGACCTTTAAAAGGTTTTCTTGAATATTGAAAATACTGAGCAAAACTGCTGATTCTGTACAGTCAGGGGAAGCATGAACCTTCATGCCCCACAAAAAAGTAGGCTTATTTTGAGTATCCTGTAGTGACATAGTTATTTGTCCTTGTGCTAAGACAAGGGTTTGGCCTGGCCATCTAAGCAGCAAGGCTCTGGAAGGGTTTGTGTGCACAAGGTTTTGTGAGAAGCACATTTGGTCTGAGAAGGACATATCATCCTTCCACATTACTAAGCAATCAGTGTTTTCATTTGTGTATTTGAATGCATTTGCCCAAGACTGTTGGCATCTCTTCCTAGCCGCTCATTGCTTTTAACTACACACTACAATTGTAAAATAGTGCAGCTTTGAAGTCATCTACACAGGAAAGTGAAAGCCTTTTAATTCTTCTGAATAAGAGTAACCACATGAGGACTTAACGTGCTTTGAGTCACATGCAACATGCTTCATATGTCTAATTGATTTATCTTAGCTTTCCCACATGTCCTCACACAGGCATGCCTCAATGCAGCTTGAAAGGAGGGAGTGCAGCCTCCTGTAATTAAACCTAGCAGCAGTGAGAACCCCTGAGACAAAATCTTTGGCAGTTTTCTACACCATGTAGTGAGCTTGGGTCACCAAGGGCCTGTAAATAGCATCATAATGACTGGTTCCTCAGCAGGGATAAACATGTGCTTTGAGTTTTCTAAATGATTCAGAGGCATGCTGTGAGATAACTACTGATAACAAGCAGATGTGAAGTTTGCTTTTCAAGACAGGGAGGCTGAGGGGGAAAGTCAAGTAGATTTTGGCTTATGGTCCTCAGAAAACCTGATATTTGAAGATCATTAAAGTTTGGGGTTTTTTGTTGGGGTTTTTTTTTTTTTTTGAGGAGGAGGAACTCTGTTGTATCTGATGAAGGTAATGCTGTTTTAAACCAATTCTTGTGATGGTTAGTGAGATAACTGTAGGGAAAGCTTTCTCTGATTTAAACCTGAAGACAAAAGTGACACCTTACTTTGCAGGATTAGGAATGTTGTATAATTTCAAAATCCATTTTACATTTTGCCAATGCCTTTCTAAAAACTTTCTCAAAACTTGCATATACATAGGTCCTTTTTTTTTTTTTTTTTAAATTTAAATGGTGCTTAAGTGTTGAAGGATGTATTTCATCATACCAGGCAGGAGGACACAAAACAAAGGTGCTGAGCTGATGTGCCCATACTCAGCTGGGCAGGTGCTGTAATGCTGTGGTGCTGGGAGTCCAGGGACAGGGTCAGTGTTAACCTGGGGCTCCCAGCCCTGTGTTTCACATTATCAGCAGTGATACACAAGCAGTAGGACAGTGTGTTTGCGAGGCATCAAAGGAAATCTGTTGGTCTCCCAAGTCAGCTCATGCATTCTTTCTCAGGGAGATTTGGACTTTTGCTAATACTGCACAAGTGAAGTAATATAAAGAAACTGAATCTTTTGGCATTATTTAAAAAGCCAGAGACCATGTCAATATTCTTTCCTTAATTACAAGAGTTCACAGCAAACTGAAAAGTGAGGTGAAAGCTGTTTCAGTGCTCAAGGAGAGAGTGAGCTATTTAGTAAGAAAAGTGGTTGCAGACATCATAATCCACAGCAACTTCTTTGAAACATGTTGGAATAGTTGTGAGGATGTTTTTTTTTAAAAAGCAGTTTTTCTGTATGTTGTTTAGGTGTTTCCTTTTAAATAGCTTACCTTATGCCTCACAATACTTTTTTTTCTGAAACAACAGAAGAAGAGCAAAAGTTTCTCCCCACCCTGCCTCGAGGGGTCAGAGAGGGAGAGAAATGAATAATCACCAAACCATACTGGGCTCATCAGTTGCCATATGTGTCTGGTGCCTCTTCAGTTTCTGCTATGCCCCCGATTTCCCGACAGAAAGGCATTGGTTCCTCCTGTGCCATGAGCTCCCCCGCTGAAGGTGCACCCTGGTGATGCACATTCCTGTGTGGGAGCTCACCCCTTGTCCGAGGGTGGAAGGAGCCAGGTCTTCAGGCACAGTGGGGCACAGTTTGGACATGACTGGCCTGACACACCTGGCTTTGCAAACACCAGCCCCAGCTGAAGCACAGGTGCTAGAAGCAAGAGGGAGGTAGCTGAGGTGACTTCTGGTGCAACAGGAAAACTGAATTCAGATAAATACCTGTTCAAATGCATTAAGGAACAAGCAGACATATTATTAATATTTTCCTTTCTGATTTTCTACCTAAAGAAGATTTCGGCGTGGCTCGGGCAGCCTCTATGTACTCAGAAATTTTTTCATGGGGCATCTATGTGTTTGTTCTTTGCTGTTGAATTGGTTTCCATAAACACAGGCAGCTGGTTACTGGCTGTTGTGAGATACCCCCTTCAGCCTGTCCAGCAAAACTCCTTTTTATAGCCATATAGTTTGGTGCAATTAATGGTTTTCAAGAGTGTAAAATGCTTTAAAAATGCATAGGTTCATAATTTTCCATTTAGAGGGGACCATTATGATCATGAAACCTGACCTTTTACAAAATACAGGACAGCAGAATTGCTGAATGGTGCCCATATTTTTTTTTCCCATAGCTAAGGCATATCTTACGAAAAGACTTTCATCTTTAGCATTTCATGCAGCAGAAGATCCCTTTTATGTCTTTTTCACTGTTTCCCATTGTTAATCATCATGTCTTATAAGAATTATCAGCTTGTGTCTACATGGAATATGCTTAAATTCACTGTCCAACACATTGGCTTTTATCATGTATTTGTTTATTTGAAAGCCATGAATTGTCAGAAAGGGTTTCATTTATGAACAAAACATTAATAAGTCAACTTAGCCTCATCTTTGATAAACTCAGTAAAATTACATTTTCTTAAACCCCTCATTTTAAGGAAAGTTTTTATCATCCTTTCTTCTGTACAGTCCAATTCATTTCTGCACTTCAATTGCTCAATGAGTGGATGTAGAAACATCATAAACTATTCCCGTACCATCACCAGACACGGTTATACCACATCTCTAATTTTGCTTGCAGACTTAGCTGTTGCATATACTTTCTCTTCATTTACTCTCTCCTCAGTTACAGGTTTTCATACTGTCAGGCTCTAGTGGTTACCCACACTGCCTTCCCTTCTTGCTGAAACACAGTCACCTATCCCTCCTATGTGCGTGGGCTCTTGCCTTTTATAGTTAGTTGGCAATATTTTAAAAGAAGAGGGCGTTGCGCGAGCAAAGCCAATTGCCTTGCAGTTGAGCTGCTTTGTAGTTCTGACTCCTCTGTATTTTCCAAATTTTTTGTCCTCTGGTGGGGTTTTCAGCCATGACCCACACACTGGCGAGCCCACCACAATTGCCAGGTATTTTATGCTGTACAGACATATTCTCCATATCCTCATGCATCTTTTTGGAGATTATAGTGCCATTTGCAAGGATGTGGTGCTGAATACAGGTTTCACATCAGGCTGTTTCTGACTCGGTGCCTCTCTGATGAATCCTTGTTCAATAGCCAGGTGGGCTTCAGTCTGTACAAAACTTCTGACAACTGCAGCCTTCACATGACAAGTGTATCAGCAGGGTGGTAACCTCCCTGTGATATACAGTCAGCATCTGTTTCTGTCACAGCCTCCTTGCATGACATGATGTTATGTAGGGAAGGCAGATACTCCCCCGAGCCTTTGTTGAAGTGGTACTGCCATGAAAATGGGTGGATTAATGAGTGGGTATCTCCTGCTTTTTCAAGGATTGAGAAAGGAGGAAGTTTAGAGGTAGGTTTTTAACAAATGTTGTTCTGTACTTTTTCAAAAGCCCTCACTGCCAGACTCCAGGCAAAGTAGCTATAAATACTGTACTCACCAAGTCTTTATAATACTCCTTAGGTCACACCATTCAAACTGTAAGTAACTTATTCAGTACAGTCCCTCTCCAGAATTGCTTCCAGGTTAAGGACAGGGGTGGTTGTGACAGGAGCTGTCCCAGAAGGCAACCAGGTGGCAAACTCATGTGCAATGCAGCCACTGAATCTTGAGGCCACCAGGGACTTCTGCAGGGGAGTTGGAGGGAGAAGGATGTGATGGAGCAGGTCTGGGGCTCTTTGCACAAAGACCAAGTGCTGCTTGGCTTGTGAGAGATGGAGAGATTCCCTTGTTCATCAGAAGTTTTATGGTTGAAAGGAGGGAGGGGGAGGCCAGGGTGTGAGGAGAGAGGCATTAGGGGAGGTTGACTCCACAGGACGTCTGGGGTTACTGACAAACCCATGTGTGTGTTGTGGAGATGGGGAAGTGGGACATAGCAGAGGGATGCAGGAAATATGAGGAGTCACATGGGGGAAAGGGAAGAGGTCGCAGCTGCCTTGGAACTCTTCTGGAAGAGGTCAGAAAAAATGTAAGGAATCCAGTGGCAAAGGCATTTTAATCACTGAGTCTAGGGGGGGCCAACCTAGTATCCAAGATTTCAGTAGTAAAAATGTGGAGAAAGTTCACTGCAGAAACTTTTAAAGAAAGAACTTGTATGACCTAATGACAGCTTCAACCTGAGTTACAAATCTGAGATGTATTTATAAACCAGCAAGGAATGAAGCATTGATATGCACCCCTTTGAAACAGCATGGAAAATTAACACTTTGATGTAAGTGCCTGTGGGATGGCTTTCTGGCAGTTTTAACCTCACATTCCACAAGCTTTCACAGGGAGAGCTGGAATTGCTGAGCAGGTGGGATACCAACAGAAACTGTGTCATATCTAGCTCTGTGTGTATTCATCCAGGGCATCTTAGCTGTGTGTTAGGCAGGGCAGGTAAAGTGTCAGAGACCTGCAAAGTTCTCAGGGTGTTTTTGAGGGGGGAGATGGGGACGTGTGGAGAAGACTGGAGATAACTGAACAGCGAGTTATTGCACAACACATGAGTCATGCAGGTTTTACCTCATCTGGCTAAAATTCAAATTGGTTTCAGAGGGCTAATGTATTCCAGCCTGGTTCCTAAGTGTCTGGTATCTACCAAGCTGACTAGCTGAATTAGAAGAGAGGCCTGGGACAGGAGTAGCAGGGAAGCTAAGTCAGGATGGAGGCATGTGAGCCAGGATCACATTATTCTTCAGCCTCACTTGGGTAAACAATGTGGTGTTAATGATGAGATGTTCTGAATGCAGATCACTTCCTAAAACTGTTAAATGAGCTTTTAGATTTTCCTCATATGCCACTATCATAAAGCAGGAATTTTATGTACAGGAGCTATTCCAATGGTGCATGGTAAATTTGCAAAAAGGCTCTATTTTGGATTAATTTGTCCAAATGTTATTATTCCCTGCAGCCCAGGCTTTATATTGCATGTTTTTAGAGTTTCTGAAGGTGTTCCTGGAAGCACTGCCTTGACAGGGAACCAGGAAGGGCTACAGAAAGATTGGGTCCTGGGAAGATATAAGCTGATTTTTAACACAGTTTTTGGTCTGAATTAGTGACCCCTTTTTTGAAGTGCTTTTGAATATCCCACAAAATATATTAAAGCAACAAAACCAAAATCCTGGACATGGCTTCTACAGTCTATTTCAACAAGTAACATTTTAATTGTGGTATTATATTCTAGTGCTGTTCTGCTTTCACTTGTACCAATTTAGATCTAGAATCACTACACCGAACTTATCCTGGATTCACACTGATGTAGAAGTTGAAAATTTGGTTCAGAAGTAAAAAAAATTGCTCAGGAAGGCAGCAAACTCCATGAAAACCTGCAATTCAGATTTTGCTCAGTTTATCTCAGCACTGGAGGGGCTGTATTGTCAAATTACTACCTGATGGGAGTAAAATTTTGTTTCTGTGCTGTTTAAGGTAGATGGCATGACTGGCAGTCTGTATTTAAGGACAAAGGTGTAAATGCAAAACAATATAATGAAAATTTCACCATCAAGCTTAACAGAATGGCCAATGTGGCATATTTTAGGGCTGAACATTGGATTATGCTAAAAATTTAAATCTGATGAAAAATTATTTTGAATAAAGAATTGTCTGTTGGGAAAAAAGTCATAATTATAGAAAAAAAAGATGTTTTCTGTGGTCACTGAATCACAGAATTCTTTTTCTTGTGAGTTCTATGTTCATCCCAAACATGTAGCGGACAAACTTCTTTTTCTAGAGCTTTTGGTTTATTCTCTCTGGTCAGCCAAAATCAGGATCTCAGCCACTTTTTGACTGACAAAAGTAAGTAAGTAAGTGGGATTAATCTAGAGTCTTCAAAACATGGACCTTGGCTATATTGTAATAATAGACCAAATTTCAGAAGAGCTGAACCACCAGCAGCTTCAGTTAACCTCCTACCCAGGTATTTAATGTTAAACTGTCTCTTTGATGAATGGTCCCAATCTCAACAGGAGTTCCCAGGTAATTTTGAAATGTAGGCTGTTTATTTAGTAGCTCCCCTGGGCCTGGAAGTGCTTTACATTCCTGTGGGGCAAAACTGAGTCTTTCATATTCGACATAGAGCCGAATGTTTTGTCAATACTGAAGAAATACTTGTACTGCTGACCAGCATGTTGGAGGCAGAGGAACATATATTTGAAAAACTGCAATGCAGGCAGAACTAGAACAACCATTTAATTTCCACTGTCTCCTCATTTTTGCCAGCAGTGGTGTTTTGTACTAGATATCCTGAAGTTCTGTATTAGAAAACATCTTTCAGTAATCTGTTCACTTGAAAGTCATAATATATTCATTTTGTCATCAAACAATTGCAGATTTAGGGACGAATTCTGCTGCTTTCTGAGTGCCTACAGCTGCAAGTCGAGTTTGCGCATCTGTGCCTCCATGTGAATACCAGACTTGATTTATGAGGTGAATTTCCACTACAGAAAATTGTCTTAATTCATGGTAATAGTCTTTTAGAGCTGAGTTTCAGTCTGTAATAGCTGCTAAGCAAATTCAATCTGTTTAAATAAATGTACATTCACTAAAGAGTCTTGATCAAGCTAAGTAAAAATAGAAATTCTGGAACTTGTGTCTTTGCTAGTTTTCACACATGGCTGAAGGATGGGATGTTCTTCTCTCTCTTTTGAAAAAGAGTGGAAAACCAGGAAATGGGCAGCAATCAGCACACCAGATTTTGGTCTGAGTTTTATCTGTGTGATGACATTAATTCTGTGAGGCTCCACCAGAGCAGGTACAAAGGTAATTTGGCCTCACTGCTGCAAGAAAGTAAAATAGATTAGTCTGCAATTTATCTTAAAGAGAGTGAGTCAATGGGAACTGGCACTGAATCCAAACACTGAGCCTTAATGAAAATTCAACGCAATGGGTTTTTTTCACTTTGTGAGATTGCCAGGTACTGTTCAGATGAATCAAGAAGACACAGGCCCTCAGTCTTCCTTTTTGCAACACATTAAGCATCCTTACTGAAATGCAACAGTGTTCATTTAAGAAACACCCTCAGTATCACAGGGGCATTTTGTCTGTTAATAAGTGTCAGACTGGATAATAGAGGATATCTGGGTGCTCAGCCTTCCACGGTTTGCTGCCCACTGGGAAAAGGTGCTAAAACAGTAACACATCTACAGGCTGCAGGAAAATTCGGCCTGAGCGTGAACGTCCCTCAAGCAGTGCCCTGAAGTAAAGGTGGCCACACATTCTCTGCCGTGACCGTCCCCCTTCCATGACAGAGTCCCTGCCATGCTGCAGATTCCCAAACATGCCTTTACCCCTTCCCCCAGCGCGGCAGTGGTGGCTGGAAGCAGAGCACAAGCCGCCCCCAGCTGTGACTAACAGGGGGAATGATTCAAGTTACAGCTCACAGGGAGGCAGCTTTCTTGGCTGTAAAAGGCTGATGTGTTGATTACCCGTTATGCCATGAGAAGCTGACAAAAAAACACCATTTCTGTCTCTGTTCTCTTGCAAGTTCCAGGAACCTTCCCAGCAGATGTGGATAAAGGCAAGTTTGCAAGAAAACAAGTTTTGATGCTTAAGCTTTCATGCATGGTTGTAAAGTACTTCCAGCAATCTTCCAGTGTTTGATTTATTATACCATTTGTTATCCTTTTTTGGTTGTAAGTAAATTGTCCCAAAATGCAGCATTTAATTTATCTCTAGAAGTAACGGCGCAAATACAACACAAGATGCTCAGAATAACGACTGCAGGGACCAGCTGGATCTCAGAAGTTTTCTGTGAATGTCAAGTGAGTTTCATCTTAAGTAGTACTTCAGTAAATAGCTTCAACGAGCCTGTCCAAGTTAGCCCTTTTCAGTTTTCTAGATAATGCTTCAGTTTCACATCCTGGTCCTAAATCCTTGCTTTCCATACTGTGGTTTTTTAGTAGTCCCTACCATTATCAGCAAATTTTCATTGGTTTAAATAGTAAATCATACTACTAAAAATAGTAAAAATTTTGTATGATTAGGTTTACCCAAGCTGTATTAATTGACTGAAATACTGTTCTTCCCTCGTACTTTTCCATACTTGCTATACTCTTCAAGGAAAAAGTTGCACTTTGGCAAAAAGAATTTTCCCCCAGAATTTGGCTGACAGGTCTGAAGAAAATCCTGCAGACTGGAAGAACCAGCTTTAAAGGAAAAAAAAAAAAAGGAAAAAAAAAAGGGGGTCAAGACGAGAAATGTGTCCTTTCACCCCTACATAAGAGACATATACTTGACTTGGTTGTTGCCTGCCAAGGTGGACATCTGTGCCCACTCTCGGGAAAAGCAACAACACAGCAGTTTTGTTTACCAAACCAGATCAAAGATAACTCACCAAAGCTCATAGAATTTTCTGGCAATATGAGAGGGCCATGATTCAAGATAATGAACTATCCCTGAGCAGTTTCTCCCCCTGTATTAACAGAAATAGGCTTTTAATTAGCCTCCAGCCTTTATTCTTTTTGATTCACTTTATTTTGTTTCTTGAACAAACCTATTACCTGCTTTATAAGAAAAAAAATAAACCCTCTCTTGTTTCAGCATACACTGAACCTTATCACCCCCTGTCTCCATCCAGTGCCATAAAACATCTGGGAGGGTTATCTGCTCACTCCCTGTTTTAATTCTGAGCTCAGCTGGATCTGAAAGACACATCCCCCTAGGGGCAGTGAGGCATCTTGTCATCACCGTGAACTTCCCCTAGAGACATATATTTATTTTCTCTTTCTATATTTTCTGTACAGCAAGCCAGAGCAGAGACACATGTATTTCCATGTGTAGGGATTAGAGCCAAAGCACATAACTACTCTGACCTCTTGTGTGTGATAGGCTGTGCAATTCTATCTAGTTACTCCTGTACAAAGGCCAATGACTTTGGTTTTGGCTAAAGCATATCTTTTAAATGAGGAGTCGGGCTTGATCTAAAGACATTAAAGTACAGGGAATCCCCTGTGATGGTAATTTGTTCCAGTTGTAATCACCCCCACTGCTTCAATTTTTGCTTCTTTTCCAAGAAGAGTCTCTACCTCCAACTTGTAGCCAGGAACGTATGTTACTCCTACCTCTTCATAAAAGTGCCCTTTAGTGTCAGTGCTCCATTAAAGCACCCAAGCCTGCAGCCAAGTCTTCTGGTTTTCTTTTAATTACTGCTTTCTTCCAAATATGAAAAGCATTTGGCTCAGTTTAATCCTCTCACTGTAAACCCCAAACCCCTGGTAAGACTCCTAGTGGTAGAAACACCTGGTGTGACTTGCATCCTCCCCACTAGGGACATTAGGGTCATTAGCATCATTAGCTCAATAGCAGCTCCGTTCTGCATGTGCTATGTTGGAGCCAGTGGCCCTCGAGGCTCCTGACCCCATCAGGAGCTACCCTTGGTCACCAGCTCCAGGAGACCTTTTTTCTTGGTCTTTGAATGCCTGGTCTGGCCCTGAGCTGTAGAGCTGGTCCAAGGCTGTCCAGGCTCCAAGTTCTGTCTCCAGCATGAGAAGGCTGGAGGCCACAGCAGTGAGTTGGGCTTTTCCAGTCCATGTGTTGAGCTGAGTTCTCCTCAGTGCTGCGATGCCTGAGGCTGGTCCAGCTGCCAGCTCACTGCAGCAAGCCGAGAAGCTGGCTTTGCCCTTTTGTCCTTAACATCATGGTGGGAACGCTTTGGTAGCCTTCTTGTCATCTCACTCATCCTTTTTTGAGCCACTGCTCCACTGAGCATAGCACACAGGGTTTGTGATTTTGTTTCCACCACACTCTTAGATACCCTGATAATCATTTTCTTGTATGGGCTCCTAGTTTATCCTGTGACTCAGCTTGCTTGAATGGCTGCCCTGTACTCATCATTATGCTTGGTTGCGCACTAAGTTTTGTATTCCTTTGGGAAACCTATAAGGTTTGTGTCTGCAGCGAGAGAGGCCAAAGAAGGATTTCCTGCAAAGCTGTATGCCATTTTCAGACAATCCAAAATATTATGGAGCAGCTAAACAGTTTACTAACTAATGAAATAATGATTAAAAGTTAAGTGCTCTTCTGTCCTCTGGCTTCTGTCCATGTACAGTAAAATTTTGACCTGAGTTTGCTCATGCACCTTGGCAGAACACTTAGAGGAAACTTTTGTGAGTGTATTTAAATTTCTTTAACAAAGCACTCAACAAAACAAGGAGTGGAAGAGAGAAGAACCTGCGTAACAAATTATACTACCCTTACAGTTTCTAGAGTAGTGTCATACTTTTTGCTGGGCACATTCTCTCTCATCTTCTGGCACAAGAACTACCAGGACATTTGTCAAGCAGTTTAATCTATTTTAGGGTCATGTGCACAATTGCGCAACACAGTTCATATAAAAATTTACTGACATTGATCTCACCAGTAAAAAATCCTATTCATATGGTAGGATATGAATAAACTGAATGCATTAATTCTCCTTAAAAATATTTTTGAAAGTCTCGTCTAAGCTATTTAAGTAGAGTGATGCATTGTTCAAATGAGCAAACAAGACAACATCTTTTCTTGTGGATCAGGAAAGAAGTGCAGAACAAGAAGAACATGAAAAGTAGTGAAAACTCTTCGTCTCTTACGTGAAAAGGCTACAGCTTATGTGTTCAAGTATTTCTTCCTTGTGGAGGCTGGAGTAAGATTCAGAGTATGAGGAGGTATGAGGTGTGCTTAACAAAGTACATATTTCATTGAAAAAGAAGGTTCTGCTCACACTGAGAACTCTGCTTTTCACGATCCTGTTTGTGATGTGTGCCTTTAGCTATAGTTTATGGTTTTCAACATTTCCAGCTCTGCTTTTCAGGAGTATATACTTCAGCCATGGAAAAAATTTGTACTGGAGTGAAACTTAACATACAAGGAACTAGCCAAGAAATAAATGTACTAAGTCAAATAAAACTGCTGAGAAACAGAATTTTTAAAAAATATTTTCACTCTTAATATGTGAAAATTATTTTTCAGCCTATTAGTTGTAAACCTTAGAACACTACAGGGACTTAGTGCCTGTGGATTCCAAAGACACAAGGAAGAGTTATTTTGTATTTTATTGGATTTTCCTTAAATAGATTATAGTGTGGCGTGTTAATTTTTTTAATACAGAATTTCCACTGAGCTGCCAGTTTGGCTGCTTTGCCTGCTCATCTGTTTTATGCCTTTAGCTTGACATGGAATAAAAAACATTGTCCAGCTCCCTGGCTGAGTGATACACCTGCACTGATGTAAATTGCATGTAAGTCTGTGGAAGTCAGAGAGGTTGCACTTGTGTAACTGAAATTGTGATAAGGAACAAAAGTGTTTAGTGCAGTTTAGTGCTAAAAACATTTGACACTTGCTTTGAGCAAATAAATTACAGTGTCTGCACACTTAGTTGGAAAGGCTATGGGTCAAGGGCATGATGTATTTCTCTGTTGGAGTTCAAAAGAGCAGCTGCAGAGTATGGCATAAATAACAGCAGATATTGACTTCTTTGAGAGTGAAAAGGCAAGATATATTGACCCTGAAGTTAAATATTGACCCCAGATTTGTATCAGTCTTTTTTTTTTTTTCTTCAAGGACCAATAAATCTTGGTATTTGGCAAAAAAATAAGAACGGAAAAACCAATTCAGATTTGACACAAGTGTGGTTCATGCCACCTTTTACAGAAAGTACAGAAACGGACCATGTTCATTCTATTTGTAGTGGCATATCATATCAAAACAAGGAAACTGATTATTACAACCATTATCTGAGATCTTCAACATTCATCAAAAAGTCAAAAATGTGATAAAGTTACAAGTGTAGAAGAACATTGGAAACCAGTGAGAAAGTTCTAAAGCAGATATTTAGGTTTGCAGTCCAAGAGTCTGTGGCATTAACTTCAGGCAGAATGATTTTTCAAAATAAGTTTAGACATCTTGTTTGAGTTCACTCAGGTCTCTTCTTCCCTCTTCCCTAAGTAGTTGCCCTCCAAATTTTTAGTTACCTTGGGATTGCTTTCACAGAAACACAAGTTAATATTTGTGTTTGGGGTTTTTTAATTGCATAGGGTACCTTTCACAAGAACATTTAATAATATATTTGCATGTCAACTAGGGGAAAAAATCCCAAGGTCTCCTTTACAACTTTTTGTCTGAATTAAGATTTACAAATTCCCACTTGTAACTATGGATTAATATTATGCCTTCTGCCTTTTAATTAAAATGCCCTGGGATTTTCTCTCCTTTAATGAACATACATTTTGTAGTGAAAAGTTCTAAGTCTTTTATTTAGTCTTCAGGGTAAGAAAAGTATTTTGTTCCATTTAAGCCTTTCACTGTCAGCCTCAATGCCCTGATAAAGCTTGTAGCAATGAGCCTGAAATGCATGGTAAGACTCAAGTCTTACCAGACTAAGGACTAGTAAGTCATACTTAAGTCTTGATTTAAGTCAGGCTTTAAATCAGACTTAAAAGACTTTTAAGTCCTATGAGGTGTGGCTGAGGGAGCTGGGGCTGTTTAGCCTGGAGAAAAGTAAGCTCAAGGGTGACCTTATTGCTCTCTACAACTCCCTGAAAGGAGGGTGCAGCCAGGTGGGGATCGGCCTCTTCTGCCAAGCAACAAGTGACAGGACAAGAGGACAGCCTCAAGCTGTGTCCCCTGCCACGGGAGGTTCAGGTTGGACATCAGGAAGAATTTCTTCACGAAAAGAGTTGTCAAGTACTGGAATGGAGTGCCAAGGGAGGTGTTGGAGTCACCATTCCTGGAGGTCTTCAAGAAACAACTGGATGTTGCACTCAGTGCCATGGTCTAGTTGAAAAAGTGGACATGAGTCAGAGGTTGGACTGGACGAACTTGGAGGTCTTTTCTGACCAAAATGATTCTGTGATTCTGAGATTCTTAGTTCTCCATCTTCAGATCTGGAATCTCAGGAGACCCTGGCTTAATGGCAACTGCCTTCCCCATGTATTGCTCTGAAGACAGACACCGTAAAAACTCTCTGGCTCCATTAAAAAATATTTTTCAAAGACTTGGTTTTCCATGATTTCATAAGCTATCAAGAAAAGGATTATAGCAAGGAATATATGTTTCAGGAAAATAATTATTTTTGCAGGTATTATTATCGTTATTATGGTTGCTGTTGAAAGTGTAGCAAATGTTTTCATATTTAATGAATTTGTCAGCTTCTGTATTTTCATGGTTGCGATAGAGTTTTCACCTACTTAACACAGTGATTGCATTGATGTTAGGAAGGCAGTGGGGTAGGTGCTATGTAGGCAGGTAATATGTTTGTTGTCTAATTGTTGGCTAATTCCTTATCTTTGTGACTGTGGTGCTCTGGATGACCTTTTGCATGGCTTTTCCTCACTTGTAACAAGCAGATTTAATGCATCATTTCCCAGCATTTGTCAAGATAGTGCAAATTTGCTTATTACTTTATTAGAACACAACTACACTCCCACCACAGGAAACTTCTTATAGTAATTTACGGAATAAAAGTTTCCTCTCTAGATAAGGGTGAATATTAAGCAGGAAAAAGTCCCAGAAATTGCGATGGTATTAAGTGGAAAAAATCCATTTATCAGGGCTGTTTGCTCCTCACATTGCACGGTCATTACACATTGGCACAAGTGTTTGAAAAAAATGTTATGGTTGCCTGAGGAATTCATTCTGTTTTTTATCCAGGAAATTGGATGCTAGTGAGGTGTGAATGAGCCAGGGTTAGGGAGACCTCAGGAGTCAGAGATGCTACAGGACACGAGGAGACAGGAGAGGGGGGAAAAGGCGGGCACAGAATGAGAAAACTGAAAGATGGGAACTGCATTGGGTCACAGTCCTTCCGTAACCTAGAGATCCAGCTTCACAGAGGAAGACTTCCACTTTGAAAATATAAGATTCTGGAAAAGGAGGCAGAGGGGGAGGTTGGTTAGGTTGGAGGATGGAAACAAGATTTATTGTGTCTGCCATCAAGCTTGCAGTATTTCTGTGGAGAAAGCCCTACCTTTAGAAAGTGGTTTTAGAAGGGCAGTGAGGTGAAAAATAAATCCAGGCCATGACAGCTCCTCTCCTTTGGAGGTGATATAATGCCAAGTCTCAATTCAGCTGAGGGGAGTAAGGCAGCACACTTCCAGAGGAGCAGCGGACATAATTTCTCTCCTGTAGTTGAACATGTAGCCTCAGGAGATTAGGAGTGAATTTGCAGGCAGTGGATTTGTGACCGTGAGCTATGTTCAGTGCAGCGCCTATGGGGATCTTTTCTTCTCACTTCGGTATTGATATCTCAGCCAAGCATTCCTGATATTACAGGGAAAGGAAGTGGCAATTTGCATAATTAAGAGTAGAGCAGTAGCTTTATACCTACTGTTTCCTGAGCTCACTTTTTTTTGAGGTCCTATTGCATTCTTCCTTGTGACCCTCTTCATTTTTGGGGTCACCTTCCAAATAAGAGGTCAGTGTAACTGCTAAGTACCCAGCATGGATAGAAACACTTTCACCTCTTCTTTTTTGTTCACTTTAGTCTTTTAAATTCCAAATAATGTCCTGAGATAGACTTTTCAGTTGAAAAAGAGGTATTTTTTATATTAGAGTGGTGCTTAATGAAGGCAACAGGAGTATTACCACTAAATCCAGCAAAGGGTGTATAAAGGTCTATATATTAATGTAAGGCATCAAATCTTGATTAATTTTTTTTCTATTCTGTTAATGCCGGCATTTATAGCAGCATTCCAGCTGGAACATGTAACAAAACCTGTAGTTCCAGGTACATCTCCAGCTTTGATTTTCTGCATGAAGTTGAGTATACCTGTTCATAGTCTGCAGGTAAATTTTTTTTCCTGCTGAAAACCTCATCAGAAGTATCTCTGTATTTTTCCCTAACGAAAAAGGTAAATATCGTTTTTATGATGTCAGATATGGTTGAAACTCTATTTTGTTCCACTCTACTAGGTAAGAGAAAAAATCTTGATCAGAAGGGCATGCCAGTTGTTCTTCTGACTCCTGAGTGAAAATTGGTTTAGATTCATATGAGCTACAAGAGTTTAAAAGCACACTTTGCTGTGACACATGGTATATTACAGTGCTCTTAAATGAATTACCTGCCTCAGCCATGTCAGGGGGGCATGTGTGCACAGAAACTTACATGGAACAGATGACTGACAAATATTTCCATTTAACTTGTGAAGGCACATAAAAAAAATTAATTTCTGTAGTTAACTGGGATAGCATTTTTGGAAACATCAGTGGATACAGAAATGTTGCTTTGTTGTGCATGGCTGGAGTTTCCATTGTTTCTTGTTCTTTAAAACAGTGATCCAACGTTTTTAGCATTGCCCTTAATGTTAAAAGTTGCAGACGTTGATAAAACAACAGGTGAAAGCTTCCTGTGAAGAGAATCGTTTTTGCACCTGTGCTCTGGATGATTTCATCATGCCCTTGGTGTGAGTGGCCCTGCGGCACAGGTGTCACTGCTGTGGGTATTGGCGCTTACCACACTCACAGCCACAGCGGGAATCATGTTGCCCTCTTAAAGAAATGGATCTCAAAAGCCACAAAACATGGAGTTAACCACTTTTTCTGCCTACCAGTTAACACCATTGCTAGGGTCCCTAACACCTAAATGCTGTATTACAAAATTAGAGAATGTTAGGGAAAATAACATAACTTTTGGTCAGTTGCCTCTTTTCATCCTTTCAGTTGAATGTAAATTGAATTAATATTAAAAATCATGTCCATTAGTCATCAAATTATATAATCCTAATTAGGATCTATGTTTCATTAGGAAGCATATTTATTTCAGAATGGAAGACCCGGACTTCAACAAAAATGGCCTTACTTTGCCATCTGGCACAACTCTGAAGGACAGACCCCTTCCATGACTTTGCTAATGCTTTGTTACCTCTGGTTTTATTTAAATCATTGAATGGAATATCTTCAGGTTGTCATAGGAAGCTGTTTCACAAACCAAAGATCTGGCTTTGATCTCCCTATATATCTGACCATATTTCTTCTTGCAAGTCAGTCTAAATTATTCTCTATTGAGACAGAGTTTGAGAGAGGCTCTTTACTGTCATATATCATGGCCGTCTTGCCTGTCATTGAACAGCTCTTTAATTCATAATTTCTATCTTCATTTAACTGTTCTAGTTTTTCTTTCATCTTTTGAACAACCTAATTAGATTTTTGGGTTTAGTTCCAGAGACATTCATTGAGTGATCCCTTGCTTGTTTTCAGTAACTGAGGGCAGGCACATCTCTCTTATTCCAGACAGTTGTTTTAAAGCACCAGGACTTCCTGAGGTTTGTTCTGGTTTGAGTTTGTATTTAAATCTAATAGCCTATGGGATGCTGGACCCTCTGCTGGTGTGATATTCTTACCACATTGTTATGCCTGGACCTTAAGCTGTTGCAAATCCGTGATTTTTCATAAAATTTACCACACTGGTTCTTCAGTTCTGTTCGTAATATTTGCCTAACGTACAGTTCAGATACTCAGCAGTCTTTGCTTAGCCTATGTTGTGGTTGGGCTTTTTGTATCCCTTCAATTAAAATATTTAGTGTTTAATCACAGTAGGACATTGTTTGGTAATGCTATATAATTAAATGGTGGTGGTTGTTGAAGTGTATAATTAGGATTTCTGACAATTCATTGTGATTCTGTGGACTGCTGCAAAGAAGAACAAAGCCAGTGAGAAAATGCTAGCTGGGTTATATAAATAAGTGAGAGATGATGGTCAGGCTGAAAATGAGGGTTCTCCCCTCCTTTAATGAACGGGTTTGTGTACATTACATAGAATAAAGTATTTCTTAGGCTGAAAGCTTTCCAGAGATAATAGTGTTGGCCCTCTGAGGCTCTTTATTATGTCAGATGTGGGATTCTGATTTATGGGAAGTGGCCGCTGCTTCCAACAGACTCAGTCTGGTGTGTGGAGGAGAATTTGCTTGATGGCTCCTGTGTGCAGAGCTTTGGGCTACAGCGTGCAGATCATCAAGGGCTGGGTTTTTCCAAGGTGTCCCAGAGAAGGAAATCCCCCATGTTTACTGAAATACCCTGGGCTTTTGGGACAAAGTGCACCCCTTCCACTTCGGGGGATGAGGGACAGGGTGAGCCCTGCCAGCCCCAGCTGCAGCACTGCCCCTCACTGAGAATTGCTCTGTAGAGGTGGGATTATGGAAGTCCTGTAAATGGAGGAGTCTTCTGTTTTCCTAAGCCTTAAGGAACACTCCCCACTCCTATTTTTTAGGGGTCTAGGAATATGCTGGTCTCCTAGAATACAAGCTGAAAGTTTCCACATAATTACATAGCTGCAAGAATCATAGAACAGTTTGGGCTGCAAGGGACTTAAAGTTAGTCATCTAGTCCCATTGCTCTGCAATAAGCAGGGACATCTTCATCACGATCAGTTTGCTCAGAGCCCTGTCCACCCTGACCTTCAGTGTTTCCAGGGATGGGACATCTACCACCTTCTGAGCAACTTGTTCCAGTGTGTTACCACACTAATTGTAAAAATTTTCTTCCTTATATCTACGTTGAATCTGCCATCTTTTGGTTTAAAGCCATTTCCTCTTGTCCTATCACAAGAGGCCCTGCTAAAAAGTTTGTCCCCGTCTTTCTTGTCAGCCTCCTTTAAGTACTGAAAGGCCACAATAAAGTTTCTTTGGAGCCTTTTCTTCTCCAGGCTGAACAGTCCCAACTCTCTCAGCCTGTATTCATTGGAGAGGTGTTCCAGCCCCTCTGATCATCTGTTCCTCCTCTGGGCCCACTCCAACAGATCCATGTCTTTCCTGTGCTGGCAACCCCAGAACTGTACACAGGTGGGGTCCTACCAGAGCAGAATAGAGGGGCAGAATCCTCTCCCTGGACTGCTGGCCACACTGCTTTTGATGCAGCCCAGGATGTGTTTGGCTTTCTGGGCCAGCTCATGTCCAGCTTTTTGTGCCCTAGCACTCCCAAGACTTCTTGGCAAAGCTGCTCTCAATCTGTTCATGCCCCAGGGATTGTCCCAGCCTTGCACTTGGAAGGAATGGGGCACCAGGGTGAATAAGAAATCTTGAATGTGAAGCTTAGGATAAAATCACAGGAACTGCTACCATTTGCCCTGGTAGGGCTTGCACAGCATCACGAGGCACAAATTCTCCAACTGGGCTTTTAAGGTGTGTTTTCTCCTCTCCAGAGGTTATTTGCACAAGCTGTGTAGCAGGGCAATCAGATTATGCTGAACACTGTGGAAACCTGTGGAGATGGAGTGGTTTGGGTTTGGTCCATTTATTTATTAAATTATGAAGAAAGAAGCTCTATGTCTTGCAGTGTTTACTTGAAATATAGAGTGGCTGTTTCAGCCTGTGTCTTGCTGCCATGTTTCATGATTTTCCACCTGGCATTGGAAAACTGGCACAAGTTAGATGAGTACATAACCACTTCTTAGATTTCAAGTTTAGGTGCTTTAATTGCTTCCTAATAAATAACCAGAAACCCTTTCTAAGCAAGCATAGCTCACATGTATCCCTATTTGATTGCAAAACCAGAAGCAAAACTAGCAAATTCCGGAACAAATGACAGCGTGTTTGTGCTAAATATTTTTTCCAATGACATTGTAAAAATCTGACAATTAAGTTTAGCAGGCTGTTGCAATCCACCTGCCCACAAGCCAGCACTGCACTACTTGGGTGAGCAGGGCCATTGCCATTGCGGAGACAGGGCTTGCCAAGACTGTGGAATGGGAGGAGGTGTGGACCTTTACGCATTAGCTCGGAAATATGTAGGGCAGCTCTTTACATGTAGTTCAAATTAGAGCTTGTACAGTGTGAGAATAGACTCTCAACTGAAGAAAGTAGTTTTTTTCTCAAAACAATAATTTTAAAAGGCATGAACCAGTCTCAATTTTTTGCCATTTATGACCATTCTAAAGAGCAATTCTTTTCTGAAGTATGTTAGCATATGGAACCATCAAATCATCAGTTTTACTCACTGCAACAAAACCATTCATGAAGGATCATGGGAATTGGTTTCATGTGGGGTGGGTTAATAACCTGTGACACATTACAAAAAAGAAGAAAAAAATCTCACTGTGAATTTTGTGGCTGGCTGGATCCAGTAATCTCAAACCTATACAAAGTTATTGTTGTCTAAGACACTGTTGCCTGCTCTTTCTTAGAGTTTGCTAATATAATATGCTGGGGTTTTGTCATTACCAAAGCTTGCCTGTAAGAAACATACGCACACATATTTTTCCATATATTTGAACATAAACGTGTTTGTGTGTATGTGTGTGTGAAAACACTTACATGCCTGAATTTTAAAATCTTCTCTCACCTATGATACAAACTTACTTTCATAATTGCAAGTCATGCATAGTAAAAACCTATCATTTTTCACTTGGGTGCCTGAATTTAAGCACTTACAGCCAGGTTTAAACCTAGAGATGGATTCCTCATGGTATCACCTACTTTTGCTAGTGAGATAGACACCACTGGGAGCTTTTTGCAACTCTGCATGTTTAGTTACCTCTCAGGATTTGACTCCTAATTACACATGGAATCATAGAATGGTTTGTGTTGGGAGGGAACTCAACATGTAGTTTTTGCCTCCCTGCCATGGGCAGGGGCACCTTCCAGGGCAGGAGGCTCGAATTAGATGGATATAGTTTGCTCATATCCCTTTAAATATAGGTATTAGATCTACTGCTGTTTTGAAAACATTAGCTTTGAGAAATCAATCATTTGAAAGCTGTAAACTAGGCTTGCAGTCTTCCTTCCGAAATTCAAGGGATGTTATCTCTTTTCAGGGAATCACCCTGGGGAAAACCCCTCCGAACTAATGTATTTTTGTTTCCTGCACTACATTTCTTTATCTTATCAGTACATTTCTTGTCAGGGTTATGAAGGAAACCTTGCATCTTCGTCAAAATTGATTTGCTAGCAGAAATATTATGAGGCCACCTATGGTCCTGCAACCCGAGCCAAGAAAAGAACACAGAGGCAAATACTTCTAAGAGAATTATTCAGAAAAATGAATGTATGGGCGTCTCATATTCCAGTGTTCAAAGATGTGCTCCTGAAGCATAATACTGTTGAGGAGTCAGGCATTTTGTAAGGTGGTAACAAAGAGCAAAGGTATTTAGTCTCCCATTAAAACCATGGAACAAAAAACAATAACAACAACAATAAAAATCCCCCAAACAAACAAAAAACAAAAAGTCTAGCTCCTCCTTCAGCAAAACCTCTTCTTGGAGCCCGAAAGGAATCTGCAGATGTATACCCCCTGCGTGAGAACAAAGTCTTCAGTCACTGGAATGCAATGCTATAAAAACAAATACTACAAAGCCTGGTAACAGGGGGATGTCTCACTTGCATATTTTTTTGTGACCATTTTGGTTTGCAGAGAAGGGGGTCCCCAAAGCATGTGAGCCAGCAGGATCTCTTTGTACTAGGTTGCTGTCTGTTTGGCCAGATGTCTTCCCAACAGTGAGGCAGAAAAACCAGAGCTCTTATTTTAATAAGTCAGGGAAAGGAATGGAAAAAAGCATGTGTCCAGTGAAATGAGGCACATTGTGTCCCATCTGATATTTATTAAACATTGATCAAATCGGCAGTGAGCAATGCACGTCATGCGGAAGTGACCCTGGCTCCCTGGGTTTGGAAGTCAGTGACAAATGTCTGGGAGCAGACCAACACTGAAAACACGTGTACAGGACACAGAGAGGAGTGTGCTGCACTAGGAGCACCACTAACAAATGGAGAAGGGTTGACTTCAGCTGATAACCTGCTTTTGCGGGTTTTATGTTTGTTCTGTCAATGGGATGGGTGTGTAGGGTCTTTCCCTGTCCATTGAGTCTAGGGCTTTCTAGATGAGATGTGATACATCTCCTGGAAGAACTCTTTATTTTGTGTAGGCCATGACAGCAGGCAGTCTAGTGGATAAAATTGGGGATGTTCTGTCAGATTAAAGCCTGAGCATGGGCTCCTTCAAGCCTCAACTCTCAGCTTTTGTGGTAAACCTACATAATTTTATGCCAGCCTACTGGGTTTTGTGTAATCACAGTAAGCATGTTTAATTGACTCCCATTTGTTGTTGCTTAATTTTTTGGCTATCATATCTTTTCAGAACAGCCTTTCAATAAAAACGTGTCCTCACAACATGGACTAAATGCATCTCCTATATCAGAGCAATCTTATTTGGGCATGATCCTTACGTGAGGTAGTGGGGAAGAATAGCAGGACAAGTTGAAGTCAGGGTGTGTACTGAGGAGGTTGGGGAGCCCTGATTATACTGTAGTTCATCCCCCTACAGAGAGGATTGCATTCCTGTCTTTTGCCTTGCATATAGCCTGATATATTTAACTGCTCAGAAAGACATCCAAATGCGTCTTCCAAATCTTTTCTTCAAAGGGTACCTACATATTTGGTATTTTTGTATAGCTTTTATATGTTTAGTAAACTAGAAAATTAGGTGTTACTAGCTGCAGAGTTATGCACTACATATTTGCAGTAAAGAGCAAATTTAATTGCTCTGAAAGACTTTACTGCATCCTAGGTAAAACAAAGGAGCCTGTTAGAGCTCCCTGGCTTTCCACTCCTGCCCTGGACCTGGGGCATGTTTGATGAGGGTAGCAGGGGTTCACTGGCAATCAGATGTAGTTTTAGGCTGACAGGCAGAAAGCTCCAGCAAGGAGTGCAATATACAGTTCCAGCCCATCTCAGTTAATGCAATCACTCCAGCCTGTATGATGTCTTTAGTATGATGTGCCTGTGTTATTGATACCAACCGTGCTGGACTGTTAAAGAACGGAAAGGTCTGGCTTTTGTTGGGGTGCCGTTCTGGTGTCAGTTTGAAATATGCTGAAACTAAAAGTTCCGAAAAGCCAAAGTGCTGTTTTATTGAAGCAGAGGTAGAGAGGGCTGAGACAAGTGAAACTAGATCCCCGTGAAGCACTGGAACGTTCATGATGCTTGATGCTGACCTGCAATACATCCAGTGACATCAGTGAAGTTTCAGCTCATTACACTACCCAGGAAGCTGGAGTACAGTGACAGAAAGCAGCTCATGTCATAAAATGAGTAATCTTAATATGAGACAGTTATCAAGTGAAACTTTTCTATGTGCAATTGCTGCCAAAGGCTTAGTTTCTACTTCTGCTTTTCTCTGTGTTTTGTACCTCTGCAGTCCATCATTCTTCCCAGATAAGGATCTAGGCTTGCTTCAATTAACATTAAAATAAGGAGGATCAAGCTTTCTGTTATCTGTGTATTTAGAAAGTGAATATGATGTGAGTTTTGCCCCCAAGCTTGTTTTTGGATATGTGGGACTTTCAAAGACTTAACCAAATTGGAATCTGAATTTTAAACCCTTCAGGGAAGGAACCTTGCATTCAGGGCACAGGGGCTCAATAATCCATTAGTACCAGTGAAGACCAGGAAATGGTGCTCCAGACACCACCAAGTTCCCACTGTGAAATAATTTCAGTCTCTAAATACCTATTGCAAACCCTTAGAAAACTGCACTTTCCATCTTCTGCTTTTTCAGCAATTAGAACTTCCTCACCAGCCAACTCCTTGAGACTGTAAAGCAAAGAAAGCAAGCCAGCCCATGCATCAGGATCTGTAAGCAAACCTGACTACGGAATTATGGACCTTTCACCTTTTCTTTTGTTGTGCAGGATTTACCACCCTTCCGAATCCAAGCCACCAATAAATGGGATATGCAACTGCCTGTCCCTCTGCCAGCTCCCTCCCTTCCCACCTCACAGGCAGGAGAGAAGCCTTTACCCTCTGGAATTTTTGCTCTTGAGTTTATGCTTACAAGCCCTTGTCTCATTTTCCCAAAATGTTCCTCAAAAAAGAACCAGATGTTCCCATCTGGTCTAATGCCTAAACCTCAAGGAACCCGAATGTGTGACATCATTTTCATCACATGGCAACAGAATATGATGTCATCTGAAAATTTTAGAAAAAACATGTGATGATATAATGTGGAAAGTGGGTTGACCTGCAAAAGATGCATTTCTGCTTTAGCCACAGCTCGTATATGTGTAGAAGGAATTAAAGAAAATGCCTTGTCATATAAGCTTTGTATAAATCCTCTTCCTGAGTTGCTCCAATATCTCCAATTGCTTCAAGTACCTTGGGTTTAAAGGAAGTCATTGGAAAATGTCGTTGGAGAGAGGAATGCAGTTGACTTAACTCATTATGTTGGTCACCCATGGTCCATGAACGCAGGGGAAGTGGCCTGTGCTTTTCTCTTAAAAAAATGAAAAACAAAAAAACCACTCTGCAGAAGGTCATGAGTTTGGAAAAGCAAAATCATCTGTGTGTTAGGCCTCGGGGGAAATATAAGTTACTCATAAAAAGCTACAGAGCAAGTTTTGATTAGTTAAGTAATCTGGTACATAGAATTTATTAGAGCTTAAAGCTTTCCTGTGGGACTCCCCTAATAGTGCACAAATAGAGTGAAATATCAAAGAAATGCATTTTCCGACACACACAGAAAGTTACATTAATCCTGGCCTGCTTAACACAGCTTGGAAAGATGGATAAATCCCACCCATTTGTTCCAGCACTGTGGTCCAGTTTTCAGGTTTTTACACATTTGTGCTTCTGATTAATAATCAATGCTTCCAATGCTCTTGAGCAGTTCCCAAGGAGCACAAAAGAAGAAAATTACTTCCCTAAGAGACTCAAAGATATCAAACCATTCTGCAAAAAAGCTCAAATATAAAATAGTAAAGCTCTGTTTTCTCTCATCTACTTGAGGCCCTTTTTCCTAAGCTTGCCCATGAAGGAAAATTCTCCAGCATTTTTTCTGTGGATGTACCGATGGCTGTATCAGTAAAGCACCTCTTCTTTTCTGTGGAAATAGTGTTCTCCAACACCCCTCAAAAATATGCAAAAAGTCTCTCTCGTTATGGAAAGAAAGTGTTTGCATGGTAACTGTCTGTGGTAATGGTTACAAAGCAGGACCAGTACTCCTATCAGGTTTTCACAATGCTCTTTCATTTCTGTATTTTCCTTCTGCCAGAACATTTATTGTGTCCTATTGCCCCCATAGGGATACCAAATGCTAAGAAATAGCTGCTGCAGTGTGATGCCTAACAGAGGAGATGCTAATAAAGGTTTTATTTCCAAAGCTCACCATAGTCCTGTTAGCACAATCAGAAAATAGCCATCTCAGGAAAGCCACAGGTTTTTCAGGGAAGCAGAACCTACTTCTCTTACACAAGCTGAAATCCAAACTGAGCTGATGTTTTAACCACCATGGAGGTTATTCTGGCAGCATAGGCAAATAGGCACCCATATATATAATCTGCTTACATAAATAATTTGCTCTTTAGAAAACAGAGGAAAGGAAATGAGGAGATAAACCTAGCAATGTGTTCTTTGCCATTGCTTTAAATTTCTTTAAATCTTCTTTTGCAGGTATCCAGGAGGGGACCCAATGCACCAAGTGTAAAAATAACTGGGCACTGAAGTTCTCCATCATCTTACTATATATTTTATGTGCCCTGTTAACAATCACAGTAGCCATTCTGGGATACAAAGGTATGTATGCATCGAGACCAACATTTCACTTTCAGAGAAGCATCCAAATGTGTTTTCACTTATTAGCTGGCCAGGCAGTTTGTCACATTTTAGCTTAAATGTGTACTTGGGCAATGTTGGCTTTTTGTGCATACTTAACAACAAACTACAACCTTAGAATTTTACTTGCATAGAATTATGAAGTTTTGAAGCTAGGTTAGACGTTTGAAAGAAAAGTTGGAACAAAATTATCATTTTTCCACCAAGAAGGAGTACTGAAAGACTCAAAGGTGTGTAACGTGCAACAGCCAGGAGTATCTTACTAATATAATATTTATCACAGGAGCAAAGAGTAGTGTCAATATTACTTTGAAATATCTGGAAGAAGAAATATTGAACCAGGAGGTGCTAATGTATTGACTTATCCACAATAATTGTGATGAACAAAGACACTTAGGTGCTTTTATCAATAATTTCGAAGATTGTTAGTTGGGCAATCCAGTGATGGAGAGAATTTCATTTGTGCAAGTCACTGGTTGGACACATTGGGAAACATTGCTTAAAATTCCCATACGTTCTTATCACTAATTAACTGTAGTCACTTAGGCATTTTTAGAAGTGTTTTGATGTAAATACCTGCTTATTGTGCAGGCACAGCTATAATAAGTTAAATAAATAAGGTGCAAATTTCTGGTAAGAAAAAGAAAGTGAACAACATCATTGTGAGCATTATGACAGGACATCACAGCTTGCTGCAGAGAAAACCAAACTAGCTCTAAACTACCTGTCTGAGTATGGCTCTGAGAGTAGCTTCAAAACCCGTCCAAGGAGCTGGGTAAATATTCATGTGATTAGCATGCAGTGCGTCCTGTGCTGCCAACAGCTGCACTCATAGCAGAGCTGACATCACCTCTGGTCCTTTGCCAGGAAAAGAAAAGGAAATTGTAGAAATAGAAAGGATAAATAATTATTTAAGAGGATTTGGTACAGTTTTGAGTGGGAGAAAATTAAAACTATTTGGTTTAGATGGAAGCTTTATCCAGGGAGAAGAGAGAATGTGAGGAGCAGATAGAGAGACTTGGGTAATCCTGTTTCCTGATAAAGTGGACGGAATGGGGCAAATTAACATGAAATGTTTAAAAAATGCAGTACAACCATGTGAATACATCTCCTGAAGTAACTGGCTTCTGGAAATCAGATTTTGAAGGACAAAATACTTTCCAGGATTCTTGTTCTTGTTCTTGATCTATAAAGATAAGATCATTTTGTCATATGGAGTCAGGGGGGCCTTTTGCAGATATAAATCTGCAGAGATCTGCTTACACCAGATGAGAATGGGATCTTTCCAGATTTGACCCAGCCACTAAATGACTGGGATTTAGCAGAATTTCCCTCAAGAGGTTTTTATAAGGCTGTCAGTTCTGTGGCTTACCAGAAGAATCAGACCTCACACAACATCAGAAGCAGCGTATCATGTTGGAGGGACTACTGCTCTTTATCTTGCTTTGGTAAATAATTGTGTGTGTGGAGGAAGCAGTAGTAATAAGGAAACTGTCCAAAAGACTTTGGGAGAAGGAGTTTTTTTCCTCATTTCAATCTAGTTTTCAAGCTTCTTTCTCCATGGAGACCCCTAGCACCCTCTTTTCCCCAGGTTTTCTCTCCTCTTGAAGCTTAGTCTTTGTTTCATTCATTTCTAAACTTCCTTCTTTGAATGAGCGGTCACTCACCAGGGATGAGTCTTTCTGTCATAGCAGTACCAAATCACAGCTATCCAGGGCAAGGACAAAAGAATTCCCTCTCCCACAAGTGAATGTAAAAAGGATTATAGGAAGGGGGATAATGCATATCTTGCTCACAGACCCTAAGACATTTTTGTGACCACTGCTGCACTGCTTACCAACTTGGTGACTGCGACATTTAAATGCCAAGGGAAAGAGGCAAAAAGACAAAAGTCTTGTTGAATCCAAGATATTCCCTCTGTAACACCAAGAAGCAAATGGTCATATGTCAGGCATTAATTTTGCCCTTTGTACCTGCAGTTTAAAAGCTTCACAGTGCCTATGTGCTAATTTGCAGGGAAAACATGTTAGACAAAACCCCATCTGATAGTACCTATTAAAATAAATTACTGCAATATTTTTGATTGTTGAGAAGTAATTAAGATTTAAAGGAAGAACAAAACTCAGAATGAAAGTATAGAGTTCTTGAACTCTGCTCTCTGTATCATAGTTTGGCCTGTCTTTTTTACTGCAATATGAAGAAGGAATTCTGCTGGCATCAGGGATTCTTTCAGTCTCTTAGCTACATTTCCATTAAATATGCCTCCCACACTTATGTTTATAAAGCCCAAAACTACTTTTAAAACTTTCATTTCCTACATCTCATTTAGATATCCTTTGTGATTTAAAACGTTAAAACTACTAATCAGTGGATTAAATATGGCAGGCAAAAAAGTGACTCAATGGGAGGCAAAGTCAACACAGAACAAACCTCCAAAGTGGTGGTAAAAATTACATAGTATGTTGGAGAAACCTGAAACCAAAACATGAATGAGTAACAAGGAAACAAAACATAAAGGAATAACAAGGCAGGTTTACTGTTCTCCTGCTTTGAGAAAACAAATTATTGTTTAAAACACTAATAAAGCAATCTGTAATTTTTTGCACATACTTTCTTAAATTAAATGAAAAATACAAAGTTATAATTTTTCTGGCACCAGCCAGCATCAGATTAGTCTATTGAAGATGAATGATCTTCCTGTGACTTGTTCCAGTAAGGGAAGTTAGCATTCTTGCAGCTTGAATTTCTGGTAATTTTCATTCTCTAGTCAGTTCTTGGTTTTAAGTTTCTTGAGTAATGCCCACCATGACTTTCATCTGCTTCTTTCATCTGTCTCCCAGACATAGTTTGGCTACCATTACCTAGGGCCAACATATCCTGGTGAGATGGCCCATTTTGTCATAGTGGCTTAGATGCAGACAGTCCTCCAGTTCTGGTCAACAACTACCTGAAATTTTGGCTTCCTTTAGAGGATCCTCAACACATTTTCCACTGTGACTTTGTCAGAAATTGAGATGACAATGCAGAGAGACCATGACATGAATTAAGGTGAAGCTAACCAAAAGCAAGTTTAAGATATACACAACTTCGCATTTTTAAGAGCAGGCAGATTTTTGGGAGCAGCAGAATGGCCTTTGTAAGGGATATTACAGCTGGTCTGCCTGTTTTGCCTTTTTCTGAAGGAGGTGAAAAGTGGCTGTTCAAGCCTGGGGCACTCACTAGGGGCTGACTTTAACTTCTGAGAGTGTTCCACATGCTCATCTACCAATGAAGGCTCCATCCAGAGATGGTGGTGGGAGCTACTACCAGGGAAGAAAAGACATTCCCAAAAACAGGACATCAGTCCATATGACTTCTTTTGACATCAAGAGCAACAAAACCCAACACTGGCCTCTCTCTACTCATTCTCTCCAGAGTTCATCCTTTCCACTTGCAGGACAGTAGAAGGAAAGCAAATAAGCTACTACTTTCTTTGGGAAAGAATTTGGGCAGGGGATCAAGTTCCACAGATCCATGATGTGTTTGACCGTGGAGGCTAAGATCCCACCCCTATATAAAGCGAATACATGCATTGGTTTATCTACGGGATGGCAGCTTAGCCCTTGAGCTAAGTGCACATTTGCAGAGACCTCTTCTGTTTCTTCTGCTGGAGCTGGGTGGTTTGAACCTGGCTCTGGCCTCTCTCCTCTACATCTCACCCATCAGGACTGATTTGCCCTCCGAGAGGAAAAAACAGATTAAAAATAAAAGAAATTGTTTGCCTAATATAGCTAATTCTGCACTTCAGTTAATTGGCGTAAATCACTGCCAGTTCAGTATCAAATAGACAAAAATCAATACCTCGGGTATTTGAAAGCAGCCTTCTCTTTCCAGCTCCTCTGAATGAGGGCTTAGATGCAGACAGTCCTTCCAGCTAAGTGTTCTGTCAGCCCTCCCTGTCACTGCTGTCCGGCATGCAGTTACACACTAGAATTAAAAGCTATTACTTTCTACAGAAGAGAAGCTGCTGGGGACTGAGAGGCCTTTTAACAGTGCCCATTACTGATCCTTCAAACAGAGCCCAGGCATTGCCTTCCTCACATATCATGGCTATCAATAATACCAATAAGGATTCTGATTAAAGCCCTGCTTTATCAGACTTTTGGGGTGTTCCCCACAAAGGCTGTTCATAGCTACATAGCAGCTTCTTTTTAGTGTGGGGCGGTTTGGCGTTTTTTTTATTTTCACTTTGAGCAATGAAAATACCATATGCTGTTGTATAATTACTTCTGTTCAGTCTCATCTAACTGCCAGACAACTATTTATTGATAGGATTACTACTGTTTTCATTTGCTTTGGACTCTTCAGGGTTATATTTTAACCCAAGTTTCCAGAGTTAGATTTCATTCAGCCATGAAAACATACTTGTCATATGACAGTATAAAATCTCAGATCTGATTAAACTTCAGATCTGAAGAACAAAATGGCATTCATTTGGACAGCAAAAAGAAGAAACTACATTTCCTTTAATTACTGATAATATATACTCATTTGCCAACTCCAAATGTGTTGCATAACTGGGGAAAACAGTTGAATATTACACAAATATTCAACTACTAACAAGATCCACAGCTGATGTGACATTGCTAATCAAGGCATAGGTTCAGCAGAAACACTTGAATTCGGTCTGCTTTTTAAATACAGCTGATTTCAAAAGGTCCCTCTAAGTGCCCAGAGTGATCCATGCCCTTCACAGTGTCTATCTGTAGCCAAAGGAGAACACCACAGACTGAACAAGGAGCTGCCTAGAGCCAGAACGAAAAGCCAGGTATGGTCCTCATCCTCACTGCATTGTGATGCAGAGGATGCACTCCATGCATCAATGGAGTGTCAGAAGTAGCTGAAGTACCTTTGCTGATCTGGGCTCCAGCCTGGAAGAGAGCTGGGCAGGACAAACAGAGAATCAACTCTGGTTTCATTTAGGAAAAATGGCATACAGTATTTTGACAACTTTAATGGGCAGAAAAAACCAGTGAAAAATTAGTGCTATAATGGGGAGAAAAATGCTTTCTAAAGCAGAGGGTATTGAGCAACTGTCCCTCTGAAAAAGCAAAGCCATTATTGTAGCTTGGTGTTTAGCAAGAAATCTATCATCATCTCAAATACAGAAAGCCACACTCTGACTGACTTTGCACACACAGCAGAGTCTCTGTTTTACTGGCTTGTGAGCAGCCTGGAAAGGAGTAGGCAGGTAATTTGCCAGGGGGTGTCTGGTCTCTCTGAAAACCCTGAGACTTTTCCTCTGTTGTAACTCCATTCACCTCAGTGCTGTTGCATCAGATAGTTTTGGTCTGGTTTTTTCATGTTGGTTTCGGGGAAGGAGTAAGCCTCCTGTGTAACTGTGGTACCCAGAATCAGAAAAACAAAGGCAAAAGTTAATAAAGAAGGAGCACTTGGTGGACTACACTTTAAAGGTCTGGGATTCATGTGGTTGCACATGAGCAACAAAAGATCCTTAAATTTCACTTCTTGTGAAAACCCAGATCTTTACACAGCAACAGCTTCTATGAGACTATTTCCTAGCTGCAGATCATCTCACAGACAGAAAGAGTTAGTGGTACCCCCTACCTCACACAGGTTTACAGAACCTCAAGATATGGGAAACATTTTATTTCTTCTGTTTGAAAGAGAGAGCTGGCACAATAACTCATTCTGCTCCCAGTGTAGCAAAAAGGCTAAATTATCTCATTATGAGAAGCAATTTCTACCCCTAGTTGTGCCTTGAATGCAGAAGGCTATTAGACAAGGTTTGGTGTGAAAGCTGTAGGCTACCTCTAATCTTGCAAGCATTTCATGGTTTTGCTAGCTGGGCTCTTTATTTGTTGCTCTGCTTTTTCCATTCCCATATTAATTTCATCAAATAATTGAATATCTCAGCGATAAGAACATTTCTCAGACATTACAAAACAAAGAGCACATCAGTCATAAATCTGCGCTCCCTGAATGACCATCAACCTTAATGAGGCAGAATCGTTTCAAGCCTCTTTTTAGTGTTCTGTTTTGAGTAATCTGGTTAAACATTATCAATGTTTATCATATGATACGCATATGTTATGCATATCAGGCCCCGAATCATTTAGTAATTACTATCTCAGTCATAAGTTTGCTATCCAAGTGGCAACTTTTAATGATTAAAAGGCACAAGAAAATAAAGTTCTTTTTAAGGAGAAATGGCTTATAGCAAAATTAAAGGAAGTCTTCTCTCACACATCTGAGCCTTTAGCAATCAGTTTCCCACACAGCACTGTGCTTGAAGCATGGAAATACTGTTAAAAGAAAAGGACTTTGTTCGTGAGGAAAACCCACAAAGAGGGCTTTCCTAATTCAGAAGAGAGATTGCTCATGGGCAAAAAAAATGTTTAGGGACTGTTGGCAGACAGGAACTGGAAGAAGTCTTGGTCCACCAGCAAATAGGAACTCATCTTTCCAACATTTCACAGAGAAACAGCAGAGTGTAATGACAAGCAAGGCAATTTTAAGGTGTTTTATTTTTTTCCTGTTTGGTGGTAGTGGTGTGGCATTTTGTTTGCTTTATTGTTTACTAGACCTTTTTCATCATTTCCCTTTTCTTCTTTCCTTAACATACTGTTCTCTTTCCCCTAGTTGTAGAAAAAATGGACAATGTGACAGGTGGCCTGGAAACGTCCCACAGAAGATACACAGAAAAGCTCACAGAAGTGGAGAGTGATCTGAAGAAATTAGGTAATCTACACACAAGCAAAGCCCCTTTGTATTATGGATCTGAGGTGTTCTCCTGGCAGATTGAGGCAGGGAATTTGTCTGAAAATTCTCTGTCTATGACAAGATACAGCACTTCTATTCCAGTTTCTCAAGTACTTGGGAAAGTACTTAAAAATAGTTCAGATCAGCTCTACTTAGGAGAGCATTTTAAGCATACTTCAAAATTTACAGCTCCTACCAAAGTCACTCTGAAAGCATTTATACTTAAATAAACAGACACTTAAAGGTTGTCCTCAGGAGAGAATCTTCGCTGAGGTAGAGATGTAAAACATAGCAGAAGCTGTTCTACAGCACAAGAGATTCTACATAAAATGAGCATCTGTCGCACAGTCATCTTGATGCTGTTTTAGCAATTAAGATTCAAAACTGAATGTAATTTTACAAGGTACACAAATAATCAGCTATTCAAAATTCTTATGTCTGGTGCAAGTGGATTACTTCCATAAAATGCTTCTTGATCATCTCAGGGAATACAGGACATAAGATTGTTATGAGTTCAGGTCTTCCAAGTGCTATCAAAGCTCTCACATTTCAGGAAGATGTGAAAAAAAAAAATCATGGGTAAAGATTCTATTCTCTAAGTGTACATTTTTACATTTCTTCCTATACATAGAGTTTTTATTATTATTGTATAAATATTAATGTACATATACATGCATGTGTTTCTTGAAATAAATTTTGTATCGCTTCATAAACCATATATTGAGATGTGTATTTCTAGGAAAAATTACTTGCTTGCAGCTTGATTGTAAATTTTCACAACTTTTTTCCCTCAAAAAAGAGCTGGCTTCTAAAGTATTTGCACCCTGCATTTAGTTCAAAGGCATGGGGTAATTCAGTGACATGTTCTTTTACTGACATATCTACAGAAGTAAATGTTACACTTTATAGCACATACAACCTTTTGGATTCTATTTGTATTATTATGTTGCGCTGATTAATTTTAATGGCTTGGAGCACCTTTGCTTCATTCATGCCCACACATTTTTACACGCTGCTGGATGGATTCTCAGTGAGATTCTCAGGATCATCGGTTCCCAGTTAAGTGAACTTGCCCTGGAGGAAGTTAGGAAAGTTCTGGAGCAATTTGAGTAGGAGACGTGAAGGTAAGAGAACTGCTGTAGGGCCAGAAGGATAACAGCGTGTGGTGAATGGAAGACAGGCCTTCAGGGATTAGCTGTATGTGGACCTGGCAGTTGTCAGAACTGTGTGAGGAACACAGAATAATTTGAGCTCTAGCCAAGAGGTAAACACAGAGTCAGAGCTGAGAGGATCCGGGAGTGTGATAACTGGCAGGGAGAGGAGCTGCACTCAGGAAGATGTCCATCCATGAAAGACTCCATAAACACTTCAGGCTGAAGTCTCACAAGCCACCATTTGATGTTTGCCATCATGACTCATTCAATCACACCAGACAAAAGCACCATACACAGCTGTATTCACTGTAATTTATGAAAACCATACTGCTCTCTTTTGGCATCGTCTGAAATTATGGACTTCAGCCTGCGTAATTCATAAATATAGCTACACTTAGATGAGGACAAAAATATATCGACCATGAGAGGCAGAGAGAAGTGATTGAGGTCAAGCAAGGGAATCTTCCCTGAAAGCAAGTGTTGACTGCTTATTTCCTTGGTTTTTATGTCCTGAATGATAGGGTGTGCAGTCTCAAATGCTTTATCATACTCGGACAAGCTTCCAGAAGTATTCCATAGGGCAATTTAAGCATGAGCAGAGATGTTCCTCAAAGATTAAAGGTTTTGCCTTCCTCAAACTCAGAACATGAGGAAACAATAATGACAAAATAAATGTCATTAGAAGCAATAGTAATATATTAGAGAGAAAACCAGAAATATATCATATCCTGACATATCTGAAGTTGCCTGCTGGCAAAGCTTTTGTCTCTAATTCAGATTGCTTTAAAATAAGAACTTAAAAACTAAACCCAAGATTTTAAAAATTGGAACTATATGTACTAAATCAAATGAAGGTATTCTACCTGCAATGAAAAGAAGAAAACATGAACAGATAAAATAAACTTCTTAGCTTTCAATGAAATCCAGTTTTAACTTCAAAACCTACACTTGCTGATACCTGTTTAATGTTTTGAATTCTATTTCCCATTCAGTTTTCATTCAGAACACAGCATTACTTGACTCATCAGTTTCTAACTGTAGTTTTTCCCATACAAGACAGGAATCACTGTTTTGTTCTCCTCAGCAAGACACAAGGTCTTCATCAATTCCTCTTTGTTTGTTTTTTTTTTTCTGTCTAGTGGCAGAACTTTGCTTAGTGGTTTGCTCTGTTCTGGAAAAGACAGCATAGAAGTTATGTTGAACAGTCTGACAACCTGACTGTACTTAAAATACACTGTGCTGTTCTGTACTGTGTTTTAAAAAACCCGCATCCTAAAGCCTTTCCTTTTTTTTTCCTACAACAGATGACCAAGCTGGACAAAAAGCCTTGAATACTAACACTGAACTGTCCAGCTTCAGATCTGACATTCTGGCTCTTCGTCAGCAGCTTCATGACATTGCAGAGAAAACTACCAGAAACAAAGATACACTGGAGAAGCTGCAAGAGTCTGGAAATGTATTAGATGATAGACAGAACCAAATGAAAAGTGCCTTAGATAGTAACTCTTTCATGATCATCAGTGTCAATAAGACTCTTCAGGCATATACTGGCTATATAAACAATCTTCAACAAGACACAAGTAATATACAAACAAACCTGCAAAGCCAAGTGCATTCTCATAATGTGGTCATCATGAACCTGAACAACTTAAACCTGACTCAAATTCAGCAAAGAAATCTAATCAGTGTCCTGCAGAAGTCAATGGAAGACACAAGCTCGGCTATTCTAAGAATCAAGAATGACTTTCAAAATCTGCAGCAGGTTGTCCTTCAGGCCCGGAAGGACACTGACTGGCTTAAGGAGAAAGTACAAAATTTACAGACTTTGGCTGCCAACAACTCAGCAATGGCAAAAGCCAACAATGATACACTTGAAGACATGAACAATCAGCTCAGCTCCTTCAGTGGGCAGATGGAGAACATCACCACAATTGCCCAAGCCAACGAACAAAGTCTAAAGGATCTCCAGGAACAGCATAAAGGATATGAAAACAGAACTGCTGCCAAATTCAACCATCTAGAAGAGAGGTTCCAGGTCTTCGAAACCGATATAGTCAGTATCATCAGCAACATCAGCTACACTGCTCATCACCTACGGACACTGACGAGCAATCTCAATGAGGTCAGGACAACTTGTACAGACACCTTAAGTAAGCATTCAGATGAGCTGATTTTTATGAACAGCACACTAGCCAATATTCGCATAGACTCTGCATCTCTCAAGGTGCAACAGGATTTGATGAGGTCAAGGTTAGACGTTGAAGTTGCCAATTTGTCAGTAATCATGGAAGAAATGAAGCTGGTAGATTCCAAACATGGCCAGCTCATCAAGAACTTCACTATCCTACAAGGTATGCAGCTTCCCTAGTGATGTGTGTGTGCTGAATTCCTGCTTGTATTACTTCAGTTCTGTGGAAGTTAGTGCATGCTGGTACAGAGTTCTGGGGTTTTCCATTATCTAATCCTAAACTTTGGAAATGTATGTGTAGCTTGAATTTTCCTTGCAATTTTTTCTATGCCTTTTTTACGTAGCTAAAATGGGGATGTTATGAAAGAAGGTTCTGACTTAGCAAAATTTTATTCTGTCTGACTGACTGGTTGGATCTGCTTTTGATTTAGTTTCTAAAATAAGTGAGTGAAGGTGTGGAACCTCAAGAAACCAATCCCCACTAAGGAGGAAATGGCTAAAAAATATATGTTGGACTATTCCCAGAAAGGTCCACCCTTACTGAAAAACAAGTTGCTATTTCAATTTAAGCCAGTTGTTAGTCTGCCAGAAAACATCCTACTTTGCTTAGTTTTTAATCCTGGGATATTTTATTTTCTCCAGAAATAAATAGCATCAGGTTTAGGAGGTTTCTCCCAGCCAAATATTATCCCAAATGAAAAGAACACTCATATTTCAAATCTTATGTGAACCAGTCAGGCCTAAAACTCTAATCACAAATATAAATCCATTGCTCCAAATAAACTAAGGCTGCATTAGAGCCAAGATTACATGTCAGTAACCTTAACCGTTCTCATTTCAACCAGGCCTGAATGATTCCAGCTTGGAAATCTATCTCTGGAGGACTTTGAATTATGTAGATTGGTGCCGGGGGTGGGAAGGTATTGACAAGGGATTTGCTCATCCATGAACAGAATCCCAAATTGTTTTGTTGTTTATTGCTGTCACAGTATTGCCATTTCCTGTCATAGGTTATTGTTCTCTGTCTGGCTATAGCTGGCCAAATTGCAGCTTCTGGTCTTTCCCACAGTTGGCCTATTGCTCGCTATCCATCATTCTGTCCCTTTTTGACACGCCATTATTGACAGACCAACAAACAGGATCAGGAGAAAAAGTCTTGGGTCTAAGAGCAGAGAGATGAGACTAGGAGGAGAAGGGACAGTGGCAGAGTGAGGGAACAGGACCACCTGCAGGACTAGTGCATCAACAGTGCAGAGAGTGTCTTGCAGGGACTGGCACCTTGGCATGTCACCTGGGCATGAGGTCACTGTCCAGTTCACATGACTGGGTGCAGCAGAGTATTTTCTGTATCCTGTATTTTGTGGAGGCTGAGGAAAGAGCAGCAGTGTATAGCACCTGGAAAGCAGCTGCACTGTTACAAGCACGGGTGGGAACAGCTGTTAGCCCGGTTTGTGTCTTGTTAAATGTCCAGTGTCGCTGGTCAAAATTGTATTAAACAAGGACCCCACATGGGCTTTTTGTTTTGTTTTCTGGACATATCCCTACTTTGCATGCTTTCATTGTTTCAGGTCCTCCTGGTCCAAGAGGACCTAAAGGTGACAGAGGGCCTCAAGGTCCTCTTGGCCCTGCTGGCCTAAAAGGACAAAAAGGAGAAAAAGGAGAGCCTGGACCACCAGGACCTGCAGGTGAGAAGGGCCCACCTGGGCCAGCCGGGCCACCAGGAGAAAAAGGAGGGAAAGGTTCAAGAGGATCGCCTGGCTCCAAAGGTCAGAGAGGTTCTCCTGGCAAGACAGGTCTGCCTGGACCAAGTGGAGACCCAGGGCCACCAGGGCCACCAGGCAAGGACGGTCCACCAGGGCCTCAAGGCCCACCAGGATTTCAAGGCCTGCAAGGAACGGTGGGAGAGCCAGGGGTACCAGGACCCCGAGGACTGCCTGGACTGCCTGGAGTCCCTGGGCTGCCCGGTCCAAAGGGCCCACCTGGCCCACCAGGGCCACCAGGGCCAGGGATGCCAATGGCACTGCAGAGTGAACCTACATCGGTGCCCGAGGCTAATGGTAAGCCATCAACACACTGCATGCTGTCGATGGGTGTGGGTTCCTCCATTTATTACTGGCCCTAATATTGGCCCATCGAGTTACCAATAACAGACTTAACACAAAAAATTCACATCACAGGTTGCGCACCCCATTGGAAGAACTATACAGAAAAGTGTTACTACTTTTCAATTGAAAGAGAAATTTTCGAAGAGGCAAAGTTATTCTGTGAAGAGAAAGCATCACGCTTGGTTATCATCAATGACAAAGAGGAGCAGGTAATTACCTTCTCTTTCTGTTTTTCAAGGAGGGAGTTTGAAGTTGTTTAGCATGTAGAAACCACAAGATAGTGGGAAGCTGAGGGTATCATGAATTCATATAGTAGAAGTAAACACATTGATTGACTCATTATAATTTTGTCCACCCTCTACCTGATCAGCAGCTTCTCCATGTGCAGAAGGGCAGTGTGAGCAGAGCTGGTGCTGACCCTGAAAGTGGTGGGGACAGAACAGTCATAAAAGCTTCTGAGAATTCTAGGACTTTTGAACCTTTAAAGATGGAGTCCGTTATGCCTTGTGCATTATCAAAAATTTATCTTTTGCTTCAGTGAATATAATCTAATTTTGAAGTGTTTGATTTAATACATGCAGCCTAGGACTAATTAACCCACAACTGCTTACTCTTTGGGGTTTTTTCAGTTTGTCTCTATTAACACATTAGCTGTGACTTTATGTCAACCTAATTTTCATGCCTAGCTCTCTCTACCTCAATGCAAACATTGCAAGGGATTCTAGTTTGGGGAAAGGGTCTCAAGGGCAACTCCTGAAACATATCTTCAGCTTAGAAAACTTTCTCTCTCTCTCCCTATTCTAATTACAAGACACCTATGAAACCAGTGTAGTTTATTGGCTCCAAAGACCGTTGCCCTTGTTATGGACTAAGATCTTTCTTCCACAGCAATGGATAAAAAGGCAGATTTTTGGAAAAGGCAGCTTCTGGATTGGACTAACGGATTCAGAGAAGGAAAATGAATGGAGATGGTTGGATGGATCCTTACCAGTTTACACGTACGTAAATAAAAACAATGATACCACTCTTGCTGACACTTCTAAAAGCAGCATCTAGAAATTATCCAATGGATCCAGATGGTTGTAGATGCCAATAATTTAATTTGTTACTGGGGGCACTGGGGTTTTGTTCTCTCTCCCTTCTCCATGCACAAGGCTTCCTTTCCTTGCCAGGAAGAAAACTAAATGTTGAATGAAAAAGATCACATAACTACACAGTGTAGTGTTTCTTGCCAAAACGTTTGCTCCTAACTTTTATTACGAAGTTGAGATGGAAAGCACAGACTGTTTTACTGTCTTGGTTTGAATTTTCCTTATTTGCATTACAACTGGCTATAAATAGAGTACTCATTCTGATAAAAAATGACCAGTCTTTAGATAAAGCCCAAATCCAAGTGGAAAGCATTAAACATAAGGAAAATGCATGAAATGAGGGCGTCTATGCTTTGGCCAGCTGAGAGCTGAATTGGCAGCTCTCCAGGAATCCTAGGGCTACACCTAATTTGTCCTAAATGGAACAGATTTTAACCACCCAAATTTTTAATACTGAGGAGTAGACTAAAGAGTTTATAGAGCTGAGCATGCTGGGCTTCAGAAAAACAGGCTGCATAGTCAGTCAGATGTTACGAAATGATTAGCTGTGATCTCATTGGTGTTCATTTAGATGAAAAACATGGAAAAAGGCAGATGCATTTCAAATGAGCCGTAATATTTTCCCCTTTTTCTCCTTTCCCTTTTTCATCTTCCTTCCTCTTTGTGGCAGCACTGTGACTGATTCCCACTTCAGGCACTGCCGTTAGTAGATTTCCACTATACCATGGTTTTAGGTGCTCTGTCGTAACCTCAGAGCTGTTGGTTACAGACTTTTGGAGTATCTCATTACTTCTGGAAAGCTGTGTGTCCTCCCAGGTGCCTGGTTGAATGCTCTGTGTCAGGCAGGCATGTTTTTTAGCTGAGCATGGACCATGTGAGCCAGCAATCACAAGCTCCCTTCAACAACCTGTTTCTTCAGCAAAATGGAGCTTTTAAATCCTGAGTTTGGAAGCATTTCTTACTTTTTAAACAAAAACAGGATGAGGAAACACTTGCTGCAAGGTTTTTCACTTGCTGCGTTCAATTTCACCCTCAAAGCTAATGATCTCAAAATATGTGTGTAAATATACTATGTGCATGCCTTATAAGTCAATAGAATTCCCTCCCCATCTGAGCATTTGTCCCTATAACACAGGGATCTTTGCTGTTCCTCCCAAAATGCCCACCTTTGGTGCAGAGTGCCTCTGCAGTGAGCAAGGGCAGGTTGTTGCCATCTCAGGCGTACCTTTGAGCCTGTGGGCTCTTCTCAGTCCCATCTGCCAGCTGGAATGCACTGTGCAGGTTTTGCAAGCTTGGAGCAATGCACATGGAGCATGGAGCAATCCCACTGTGTGTGCATGCACACTCAGAAATGAAAATAAAGTTCATTGGTCTAAATTTAGGTCTCTGAGTTTTGGCAGCCTGAGGCTGAATAGATTTCCTTCTCTGTAATACATCTGTTTTCCATTTTCAGCAAGAGTCATGTATTGTTTGTTTCAATGTGTATTTCCCGTTCAGAACAGATCTCATGATGTTTTCGTTAATTTCTTGTGGTGAAAACCTGCCATGTGTGCTGTGTTGTGCAATCATATCTCTTGCTTTTTGGTGAAAAGAAACTGGAAAATTGGGCAGCCTGATAACTGGAGTCATGGGCACGGACCAGGGGAAGATTGTGCCGGGTTGATCTATGCTGGGCTCTGGAATGACTTCTACTGTGAAGATGTTAACAATTTCATTTGTGAAAAAGACATGGACAAAGGTAAGCAGGGCCCTTGGTTTGATTATTTTGTCTTGCCCATAGTAAATATCCCACAGCTAGAGGTGAGATCTTGGCAAAATGTAATGACAGTGCCTTGTTGAGTGTGAGAGGGAATCATGTGGAGCACTTCTACTCAGATCCAGATGCAAGTGCTGGATTTATTGCACTTGGAAAAAGCAGCCTCAAAGCTGGCCATAGCAATGGCATTCTCTGCATCTTGACCATCTCCTCTAGGCTTTACACATGTCTAAAATTTTGGGCATGATTTGGCATATGCACCAGATCCTACCCACATCCTACCCACACTGAAAGCTGTCTTCATAGGCTCAGTGGCTAAGCAACAGGAAAGCTGGTCTTAGGGTGGCTCAGGCACCAGCCTTCAAAAACTAAAAACACTCTTTTGAAAGTTTGTGCAATAGGAGGCACTTGGTGACTGCGAAGGAGATCTTAAAATTCCCATCACTGCCAAGAGATGTCCCACAGGACTGCAAAGCTGGGTCCACAGGCCATAAGCATCTCATCTGTTGCAGCTGGAGTGCAGGACTCATCAAGTGCCAACGTGGCCCAGCAGTCAGCCAGGTGTTTGCCACAGGGCATCTCTCTGTTGACACAGGCGTTTCTGCAGGAGCAGAGGGCAGGTGGTTCCCATGGCTGCTTAGAGCCTGGCCCCATCATCACGGAACGTAGTCAAAGCTGCTGTTTGTGTTCATGGTGGGGCTCTGCCTGACACGTTATCTCCTCCATACAACCTGTTTAAACATTGCTTTGCCAAGAGTGCCTGGCTGCTCCAGTTGGAAACTTGTCGGCTGAATTTCAGTGAAGGCAGACAGAAATGTCAGCTAGAGCCAAAATTACATCCCATGCATAGCCCCCTAAGACAAAACAAAGTGCTGAACAAGCTTTGTCTGTATAACTCTGTTTGCATGTCCAGAGTGAAGGACCATGTGTAAGTAACAATATAATTTATCCTGGTTTTCCTACATACATTTGTTATTTTAAGAAAACTTCACGGTTTACAAATATTTATCCTCCAGGACTTACAGGATCTGAATATGAGTCTGCATAAATTTTTTACATACCTTGATCTCTGTAAGTTTTCTTTCTGGAAATCTGTTCATTCTTCACAGGCTTTTTACAGGGTTTTTTTTTTCTCTTTGTTTTTCTTTTTTTCTCTCATAACGTAGGGCAAATATTTGGAGTGTAATGGGCTGTGACTTTACCTTCATATTAAGGAAATTTACGTAAAGAAGAAGAAAATCCTGGGAGAGAACAACACTGACTTCCAAAATTGAAAAAGAAATTAAAAAAGAAAAAAGCAAGCACTGAAAACTGGTTTAAAAGCATCACGGAATTCAGCAATAACTCTTCTCCAGCATCCTGTAATTATTTAAGGCCTTTTGACCCACAGCATCAGGAAATACCATTGGACTAATTCTGTTTCAGATTTTATTCCCAACCAGTAATCATATCCATAAACAACTTGTGTCTTCTGAGAAAAGACATTCTATCAATCTGAGTAAGACTGTTGGTCACTCATATAGAAAATCACGTAAAGCAACTGTGTAAACAGTTGCTTCATTTGCTAAAATCCCAAATGTAGGAAAATTATACAGATACACGAATATATAGATTTTATATAAATATATATATATAGTCCAACTCTTATCAATAATATGGAATATACTTTTAAGAGCTTTTAAAACTTTGTATTTTTGTACAAAATATTTGCTTTTTACAATTGTTCTCTTTTTTACTGACTTTTTTTACAAATATAGTGCACAGGGGCCAAAGAAAACAATAAAGGTACTAATAATTCATTAAGGTTTGCTGTCAGGCCTAGCTCAGCTATAGAGAAATATTTTTCCAGTTAGAAATATTTTTACTTTCCCAGATGATTTGTTCTGGTTAAATAACTTTTAAGGCAGATTTTAGATAGTGTTTTCCTTACTGTATGCAGTCTAGTCTGCATGTGTAACAATTAAATTGACTAAGGACTAGATACTCATTATAGCTCTGATCACAGCCAGTGTTTTATCGGGGTACTATGGAAAGACCATTTTAATAAAGCATCTCCTTCCTTCCTTCCTTCCTTCCTTCCTTCCTTCCTTCCTTCCTTCCTTCCTTCCTTCCTTCCTTCCTTCCTTCCTTCCTTCCTTCCTTCCTTCCTTCCCTCCTTCCCTCCTTCCCTCCTTCCCTCCTTCCTTCCATGCCTCCTGCCATCCTACATTCCTTCTACTCATGAGAAAATGCCATGGAATTAAATCTTCAATTTTTAAGAATGATTTTTAAATGTTTTCATTCCTTCTCCCTTCTCATAAGGAATTCTACCCCAATAGGTGCCACATGTACTGTAGGTCAAGCCCAGGTGAGAGACTTTATGGAAAGAGAAACAAAGAAACTGCACACACTGAAATATGTTTGTTTTTAAGACAGATTTCAAGATTTGGGGAGAAAAACATGCCATACTCAGAAAAGTCTAATAAATTTGCACTTGTCCAAAGTGCTTTGTAAATCGATCTCTCTGTTTTCTTGGACCAGTACTTCTCTCCCAAACAAAGTAGAAAATAAAATATGCTGCAAAGCAGAAAGAGATTACATCATTAGCCAGTTTCCTCCTCAGTCCCATGAGCCATGAGTTGTCTAGGCAGCAGTGTTGCTTACGAAGAATTAAAAAAATTAGTGGGTTAATTAGCAGAAACCTTGGTATTTGTTTCCAGTTTTTATACTCCTTTCATGGCTACATGTTCTACAATGAAGGAAGTTGTTTTGGCTTCTTGGGAAGGAGAACTGTTTTTCCATTGCCTCCTGACCTGCCATTTACCTTGGCTGAATGCAGATAAGTTTGTTGAAATACTCCAGCTCTGTTGGAAAGAGACAAGATTTTGTACTTCGGATTTTCAAATACTGCTCCTAAGACCAACCAATTAAAGACTGCTGCTTCCCTACATCTCACATTCAGTGTTTTAAATTTCAATTATAATTTTCTTTCAAAATACACAGAATGTTACATTTGGGAATCTGTCCTGTGGGTACAAATTAGATAGGAGACAGGAACAACACAAAAATTGCATCTGCTTAATTAAAAGTGAAAGGTCTGTGCATTACAGCTGCAGAAATCACGTGTCACCATCATGGTGGCAGGGCTTGTCTTTAGTCTGGATTTCATGAGACTTTTCTTTTGGCTTTTTCATAAGGTTTTGAATACAACTTGATTCTGCCATGCACTCTCATGCTGTACCTAGATGTTGCATGTAGTATGCAACTACATGCTGTAGTGTTTACACATATATTTACACAGTGTCTGTGGAGATAATGTTAAACTGCTATTTTTTGATAATAAGGTACAAAACTAGTATTTTGCATGCCCAGAGAGCCTCACAAAACCTGGTGAGTGGGGCCCTGCAGAGGCACACTTAAGTGGAGGCAGTGCTACCTTTGTTTTGAATGTTGGCTTATTTAGGTGAAATAAGCCCATTTTGAGCATCTACCCCATTAAATTACATTCTTCGTGCCTTTTACTGATGTCACAAACTTCAGTCACCAAATGAAATGAATGAGAAACCTCTGTTTAAGCCCAAGCTGTATTGCTTCCTTGCCCAGATTTCATCCTTCTCTTCCTTCAGCAACAGCAGTGACAGTGTGTACATGAGATCAGATTATCCAGGAGTTACCTCTGTCCTCCAGTCAGAGGAGTGACAAGCTGAGGACACTGAGAAATGAAACGTGACTGGGCTCACACCCTCTGTTCACACACTTGAATCAAACACTGCAGCTGTTAGACAAAACTGGATGAAGAGAGATGCTGCAGTTGCGTGCCTGACGTGTCCAGTCATCCTTAAAATATGGCCTGAGCAGCCAGGCGTGCTGAGACAGACCATCCTTTTGACCTAGTATTCCTGCAGGAAGGAAACAGAGGTGTCCAATGGCAACAAGGACTGAAATCACTGAGAGGACCAAGACAGAGTTAAGACAGCTCAGGAACCTGTCACAGAAAGGACAGACTGGAAGGAATGCAAGCAGGATACCAGAAATCGGGCCAAGAAAATGTCATGAACGTCAGACCTGCCACTCTTTAATGGGAAAACATCCCCATCAAATCCTTGTGTATGGTTTGAGTAATAATGCAGGTTGTATGGAAAGTTCTAAGTGAAAGCAAATTATTTTGTACCACCTTGAGTTTTGGCTTTCCTTCTTATGCACGAATATTGTAACTTGTCATACTGAGCACACATTCCCATCGTCCTTCTTGTTTTGCATAAAATTAAATGCAAGTACATGTACCCTGGCAAGCACTGGGACTGTTGGAAAAAAAAGAGGGAAAGGCAGAGAAGGTACAAAGTCATTGTGATTTACATTCAGTTCTGGATTTCTTAATGACATTTCTGACTTGTTTCATTAATTTATTTGGAAATGCCTTCAGCTGATTAGAGCTTATAAATCTCAACTCTCATTTCCTTTGTTGTCTATAATTAATACTTGCAAATGTTCCAATAAAGGAATCACTAAGCGGTGAGACCGAAATGAATGTTGTTCACTCTGTTCATATGTGTGTAAACAAGACGGATGTGGAGATCAGAGACATGTGGAGCCAGAACATTCATAGGTATTAAAAATCAATCTGATGGAATTTTTTTCCATTAAAGCCTTCCTTTTCACTTACACCATCCTGGTTCTAAGCATGACTGTGGCTATCTTACCCTGTAATTACAGGTTTAGTGCCTTGTTCTTGCAGCACATGGGGGCTAGGAAAATGGTTTTGAAGGTCTGATCTGAACAAGACCTATAAGAAGGGCTGAATCCCTTTGCTGCTTACTGTCCTAGCACACCAAACACCTCAGATGGGCCCCCAGGTGAGAGATATCCTGAACTGAGTAGCATCAGTCCCCACATTAGCCATTATGATGGCTTAAACTGTCTGTTTATAATGGCTGATCTGGTCTTGCTATTCCTTCTTCTCAGATGGCTGACCTCCTCTTTTAATTTTCTATTCCTGGCAAGTGGCTACTCTGCTCTTAGCAAGTAGCAGGCACTGGTGTCTGATCACTGGCAAGGTGAGGAGCTGATTGGAGGGCAGCCACTGGCTGTGGGAAGAAACTGTTCCGCAGGGAGTAGGGAAAAGGTGGCCGAGTCGACTCACTTGTGAGAAAACAAAACCACTTTTCCCCAGTGCAGCCTCCTTGCCTAAAGGCAGAGCAGCTCATGCATCTGTAGCACCCAAAGGATACAAAAAGTCTGCAGCCCCAGCCTCCAGACCTGCTTAGTTTTTCCTTCCTCACTTCTGCAGGTGTCTGTGCGTGCTGGAGATGTTGGCTCCTCCGTGAATGCCCAGCTGTTCCTGGAGAAGGCTCTGTGCTGCCCTGTGCAGGTGTCAGGGCTCACACAGGTGACAGGCCAGCAGTGGGACAGCTGCCCATGCCTGGCACTCCCCCCAGCTGGGACACTCTGGTCTCCCCAGGGCTTGGGCAGGAGAGGGAGGAGGACATTCCCAGTGCTTCCCCACACTCAGAGATAGCTTGAGCATCCATAAATGGGATAGTACAGTGCCTTACAGACAAAACCCCTACTCCCCAGAAACCAGACCTTCCTAAAACCAGAGCCTGTTTGCTCATTCACCATCTCCATCTCATTTTTTCCATGCTGTTTAGTGAAAAAAAAAAAAAAAAAAAAAAAACTTGGCCAAAAATGTTTTTGGAAGTTCTCATCTGTTTTCTTTCGTATGGTGGAATACGTTTGTTTTTTCTTCCCATCTGGCTCAGAGATGAAAAAAACATTCTTTGATTTCTTTTTCAAAATAAACTCAGTGTAACGCTACAAAGTTTGTATGGAGATGTTTTGGGTTTTTTTAGACCAAAACAATAAAAGCAAATTACTGGGCAAATAATGCTCTTTTTAGAGAAGATCTTGCATGCCATGATGATTTTCTTACCCAGAGAACTTCCCAGAGGCATGTATTGCCAGCCCCATTTTGTGACTGGAAGAAAAAGGAGATTTTCAAGAATATGATTAATTTTGATCTCTCAGTTTGGGGGATTTTGTTTTCATGTATCAGGGAGGTGATTTTTAGAAGTGACTTTTTCCAATAAAACCAACATTGGCATAGAGCAAATTATTTTTTGTACACCTCAGTGAAGCGAGTGGACTTTCCAAAGCTAAATTAAACAGAATGGTGTCCTTCCCTCACCACCCTGCATATGGGAGGTAGCCATTTCTGCTGCTGTTTTGGAGAGCAGAGCTCAGTGTGATCACAGCAGAGGAACACCAGCAGAGCAATGTCCTGTCTGGGTAAGAGTTAATACATATCACTAAATTACCAAGAGACCCCTTGATCAGAAACAAGAAGGTTAAAGGTCTGCTGAGACTCCTGACTCCTCTGCAGCTCAACTCCAAAAAACATACCAATTTACACTTTAAAAATAATTAGGGGTTACTTTGCCCCTTTAATAATTTTGGATGCTCTTCAAAAACTTTATTAGGAGTCTCCTTTTAATAACCAGTGTGAATGCAATTATGTCCAGTTTAGACACATTTGTTCTGGTTCCAGTGCCATCCTTTAGCTTAAATAGCATCTCTCCTGGGACTGTCAAGTAATTGTAGTGGTCAGTGTGGAGCCATTCATCTTGAGACACAGTAAGGGGTGGTTGGGAACAAACACATCCCTCTAACCAGCTGGGGAGCCCTGATGACAGAGCCTGGCTCTGATCCTGCCATCCAGCCCCACGAGGGATTATCTGAGGACACTCTGGGCATCTTGCTGAATGGTGGAAGTTTCCATACTCTTTTTTGTTAGTGTTGCAAGAAGACGGAGAGCAACAGAATGGTTATAAAGGGTGGTTTCCCGCTGAATTAGAGTAGGTTACAAGTGCTTGGCTTTTTATAAGGCAGTAACACATTTTACAAGGCATTTGAAAAATCAGTCTGTATATCTGAGCTTAAGCACACTTATTCTGGGTTTACACCAGAGCAGAATCTAAATTCAGGTTATACTTGGGTCGTTGATCTTCAAGAGATTAAAATCTCCAGTTCAGAGATTACCATGTGTCTTCTACTTTTTCTATCTGTCCTGCCAAGGCACAAATCCACAGCTCAGGCATCAGTGTGATTCCAGGCTCTAAGGATTGCTTCCAAACTCCCCACATTTGGAGTCATGCTCCTGCCAGCCCTGCCAGAGGTCCCGCTGATGGAAGCTGCAAGTCTGAAATGTGACTGTGGAAGAATTTTGTTCAGGAATCCCTCTCATTCAGAAGTCTGGGCTTATTGCAAAGATGACATTTCTTTAATTCCATCCCTATTACCCGCACTCATACAAAACAGATGATTAATTATTTTTCTGAATAGCAACAATGTATTTTTGTCCACCTTTTTTTTTTTTAATGTCAAAATAAAAGCCTGGAAGTGGAAATCAGACAAAGCATCCTTGGCATTGCAGTATCCCACTGTAGCAGGCAAATAATGTTCCTGGATTACTGCCTGTGAGAACAGCACGAACTGATATCAGAACAACAGACAGCTTCATCCTATCTGCTTGTAGAAGCAAACACCTATAGGCACAGCCTTGTCACTCTCCATCTCCTGACAGACTGGAGCATCCGTACTTGCCTGTTGTGCTTCAAAGAAACTGTAGGAGATAAGAGAAAAAAAAGGTAAAGAGAGAAGAGTTGAAGACAGAAGAGAAGGGAAAAAGAGAAAGGGACTGCTAGAGAGTAGAAGAGAAAAATACAGAGAATGATTGAGGAGGATAATGAACCCTGATGTTCTCATCATGGTTTCTAGTAAGATCAACCACAGAGGAGCTCTCTTCTCAGAAACAATATAACAGGGCAGTGTCATGGTTCTCGTAATTCCCATTCTGGGCTGTGAAAAGAATACATCCCTGCCTTGCAAGAGAGGCATGTCATTCAGTCGGTGCCTGAAGTCATGTAATACTTTCCCAGCACAAACAAAAATTCCTGGTGGCTCCAGGTCTTCTGGGAGTTGGGTTGAGGCTTTTGTTTTGGTGGTTGGTTGGTTGGTTTTTCCTACATGTCCTTTTCCTCCTACACAAGTTTTGAAACACAGAATATTTTCTAGTTTTCCATCCGTATTAGAAGTACAAAACTCAACTTTGGAAGAAAGATTAAAAGCAAGAACACACAGTAAGTCTCCAAGCAACAAAACACTGTCTGCAGTGGAAAATATGTCCACAGCAGTATTTGGACTTGCAGCTCCCGTTTCTATACTAAATTCTCATTGGTATTGACATTTGAACAGGTGAACTTTATGAAAAGTCAAGCATGGATTTTTAAGAAACAAACAGCTGCAGAAATGTACAGATGCTGAAAAAGACGATACAAAAAGGAGGTACTTTAGTTTTTAAAAACGGACAATTGTTGAATTTCAACACCAGAGACACTTCAATTTCAAATGCCCTTGAATTTGCTTTAAGGGTAGCATTTTTAAATGACCAGCCACTGATTTGCCCAAATTTTTAACTTTAAGATGCAAAACTTGGGGGCTCTCAGCAGTCACCAGCTGGTGATTTCACGTAAAAAACTAATTTCAAAGGCAGGTTGGATCTCTGCATACCATTTTATCCAGATTAGCCATGTTATTAGTGGGAAGGTGGTCAAAAGTTCAGGTCAGGACTCTTCACTAGCTGAATCAACTCTCCCTCTGAAGAAGGAGAGCACTTTATTTATTTCAGACATCACCAGAAGGTCTTCCAGTCTGTGTCCATCTTGTGGCATCTTACATATGAGAAAATTCTAAAAATAAAATAAAACAAGAAAAACCACAGGCAGAACAGCTGTTGCTCTACCCAGACAAAGATTTGAATGAAAGCCATTATGATGGACCAGACTCTGCAATTGAAAAGCCATTTACATTTTCAAGTCTGATTCCAACTGCAAATCTTCTGTTATATATATGACAGATTAAAAGACTCTGGCCTCGCTGCACTTCTCCCTAGCAAGAGAAAAACCATCTGTACAGCATCACTTGTGGTTGCTTCAACTCTGTAGGTACAAATCTTTTAAGGACATGGTGATATATTTTTTCATTTCCCTTCCCTTTATTTCAACATGCAGCAAAATCACGTGCATGGCATTTTTCCCAACCCTGTAGTAGTTGGGACTCTGGCTAAGGAGACTGATGTGTTTTGATTTGCTCTTTTCCCTCAATTTGAGGGGCTACTGCACTATTTCCTTTGTGATCACACCAGCCAGGGTAAAAACCTTGTATGAATATATGGCTGAGAAACAAGTAAAAAGAGCCAGGAATGCTGCTCTCTTTCCAAACACAGAGAGACAGTGAAAATGAGTGTACACCATGTAATAGGCTGCACAAACCCATCTGGAACTCACTCCCACAGCACTCTGGCCATGCTCTGGGCTACTCATGCCATGGGTATGGGATGAGGAATGACAGTCCTTCCAAAGGGAGAGCCAAGAACAAGCTTCCCGGAGCCCAGGCAAGCCTTGTTTTGACAGTTTAATCACCCTTTGAGAAGTACATGGCTCTTGCACCACAGTTGTTGGAGGCAGCTCTCCCCCTCCACCACTGATGCTGCAGCCAGAGGTTTTCCCATACTCAAGGGCCCCAGATAATATCGGGGAGCTTTTTTTCAATGCACATGCAGCACCTTGTAAGGTTCAGAACTAATTTTTGAGCATACTAAAAGGAAGATGAAGCAATCAGGTGAAGAATCTCAAGATCTGCTGGGAAAATAAAAACAAAAACGAAAACAGAAACTACAGGTTAATTCTTTGATCATTAACTAAAATATGTGATAAGTAGAGCTTAGGGAAAATATAGTATTTGTTGTAATTTACTGTCGGTGTGATCAGGGCTGTCAGGCACAGGAAAGGAGTGCACATCACACACTTCCCCTTCACATGAGATGACACATCTGAGGGGCCACAAAGTGTAATACCTGTGGGAGGACACAATCAGAGCCATTGCTTTTGTTCAAAAGAGATTGCTGCCTGAGAAAGAAAAACCAAGAGGAAAGTATTTATTGAGGCATTTACTCCTAGGTGCTTTACTGCACAGGGCTGTCTTTTCTCACTGCCAAGGGTATGATCTCAGGCTGCATCAGATGTTCACCCTGTGTGAACATCTCAGCCACCCCACAGAATCCAGTACCTGTGGCATCATTAGGTGATAGCAAAGAGTGCTCAGCAAATACACCACTAATGCCATCCAGCACCACACACGACCTGGACCTGATTTAGTAGGGCTCATATAATATCGACTATAATGGCATAAACATTAAATTCTAGAGCATGAAGTATGTGCATTCGAAAAATATATTAATTGAAACATCAGCTAAAGGACTTTCAAAGCAAATTATCTCATTTACATGCCAACCAGAGAGAGAAGAAAAAAAACTTAGAGAACATAGTGGTGAGTATAACACTTAACTTCAGCGTTCGAATTTAGTGGAGTAGCAGGTTTTTTCCAGTAGTGCTCACACTGTGGCTGTGAGTTTTAAAATAAACCATCCCATGCCCAATAGGGAATTACTGAATGCCACTGTGGTTTAGGCAACGGAAGTTAGAGGTATCTCAATGTTTTCCACCTTTCAAGAAATCAGGCGGAATTTGCCTTGTGTTTTAAAAATTCTATAGCCTGACAACAGAGGATTTCCTCAGAAGATGTCCATCCCTCTATTCACAGATTGTCTGCAAATACACTCAGTCTATATAGTCCTTTCTCCAGGGGAGTCAACCAGATTCAGTCCTGCCAATGTCACACAAGATTTCTATGTGTAGCATCTGTTGCAAAACCAGTTCATTTTTCTTCCAAGCTTGTCAGATTTTTTTTTTTTTTTTTACTAAATAAAACAGTAGTTTGCTATAATAATTAAAGTCTGAGCCTGGCAGAGCTGTAGGAGATATGGGTACTACCATCAATTTTCTTGATGACATTTGGCAAAGATCTAAAGGCCTGGTGTGGTAAATCACTTAAATTTTTGCTTGGCTTTAAACAGATCACTGGTCCCATTGATCAATGTCTAAAAGACTCTTCACCCCAGTTTCTCTCACTATTTACTACAGATGCTGATGAATTTTTCAGCTAAAGAAAGGTTGTGAGTATTCCCACAAGAACACCTGCAAAATATTTTAAGAAAGTTGGCTGGGAGATGGAGTAGAAATATAAACACAGAAAAAAATGCACTAGTTCACAAGATATTTGTAACTGACTAAGGCAAACCATCTTTTGCCTCATTTACAAAACAGAAGGCAATAATTTATTACAAAACAATTACTGCTTCTCCCTAAATAAGGCAATGAATGAAGAGCCTACACTGAGCAGGTAGACAGAATTTAGGTGGTAGGATTTAAGAGCAGGATTCTTTGAGATCAACCCTGTCCCTCCTTTTGTAAAAGCAGCAAAAATGTTGTGCTATATCTATAGAGAAAAGTGTGAACTTGCACTGTTGCCATATATACTGTAGAACTAAAGTTGAGCCTACCAGTCCCTACCTCTGAGAACAGGGGCACAGAAGTAGTGAGATATGGCAACACTCACTGGCTGCAAACCACTCCAGGAAGGATGATCCCATCACCAGCACCTCTCAATTTCCCCTTGGCCAAATGATCCTGGCTCAAAAATCTGGGATAAGATTTGTGTGTACTGCTTGCTCTGCTTCAGATGGCCTTCCGCACACAACTCTTTCTCTGATTGACACTTTTCTCATGTGACAAGACACAGAGGTTTTAAAACATTTTTAGATCCACAGCTTCACCAAGAAAATGGCCCTGCTGTTGTTGAAATAGAAGTTACTCTTCCAGCCCTGGATTTTAAAGGAAGGCTCCATGTGGCTATATTTAGTCTCTCTAGAGTCTAACAGACACCTGAATAATCTTATGAACCTTCAGGTGAATACTTTGGAAAATTATTACTGTTCCCTTGGGTAACCCAGGGAAGTAATTTACATGTGAAACTTAAGTAGGTGAGTTATATATAACAGGAAACAATGTGGTTGATAGAAAGCTGTAGTCAGGTGTTCTATTTTGTCATTTGGGTATTTTATCTTCAGATTAGAAACCACACTGTTATCTGAGCACCCCTGCTGCTGTGAAGTACAGGGGCATCTCAGATTACTAATCCTACTCTAAAATATTCAGGGGGAAATGTATTTTTCCCTTTTGTTTAATGGACTGACTTTGAGTATTATGCAGCTCTTTGCATATATTTCTCCATGTAATGAGTTCTCATTTTTGCTCCCACCTGCTCTGAAGGAGTGTAAAACAACTTGAAAACAAGGAGAAAATATACCACAACGTCATTTAAAGTGGCACCTAGAGTCAAGGGGAAGTAAAGAAAGTGAAACTACTTCCAGTGTCCCCCCTTCCCTTCAACTTCTCACCCTAGAAGCCAGGGGAACTTTCTTGTGTGGTAGCAAATGCTCTCCTTCAGCTGTTTGCCCAGATCCCTGGTTCAGCAAAGCACAGGAACTTGTCTAGGAAATTTTATTTGGAGCTACCTGCATGCTTCAAATATATGCTAGCTGTCTGTATTATTAACAGTGACCTAGTGAAACCTTATTCCTGAATTGTTTTTATGAGTCTGTTGCTGTCACAGCTCTGAGCACAAGCTCCAGCAACTCGTTTAAAATCCAAAACCATAGCTCAAGAGGTCAGAATTTCTTATGCTGCCATACAAACACTCTTGTTTTAATTACATAATTGTGAAATTCCTCAACAATAAAAAGTCCAGTGGCCAGTAACTACGCCAAACTATCTGAATAGTTAGAGAATTTAAGTCTCATTAATGAAGAATTCAATACCAAATGTTATGAGGAAATTCAAACTGTTAACATAATGATTGTGAATATGCAAAGAATCCAGAATTGTGAGAGTCTGAGGAGCCAACTAACCAAGGAGAGGAATCACAGTGACATTGCACATACTACAGTGCTAGATGGATCTCTTGACACGTGCAGCTTGCAATCAGTTTTCATGATTTTCTGTCTCAGGACCATAACCAAGCCCCAGAAAAAGCGAGAAGGTTGATCAAATTTTTCTTCAGTTTTGCAAGAAGCATCTAAGGTCAGTAGTCATCTGGAAAAGCAACAGATCTGAGATTATCTTGAGCAAGTCAATTTAGCCATTACTCCTGGGCTGCAGCCTGCTGAAGGGTGTGTGTGTGTCATCATCCTGCCAGTATGCTGGTCTGCTCCACTCCAGAACACAGCACGAAAGAAGTAGGAGAGATCATTAAGTTATTTCTGTCATTGAGATCATTCCCACCTAATTTATGGTACTTAACTGAGTGCCTAAGAGATAGGCATATTAGTCCTAGGCTTGCTGTAAGGACAACAGACCACCACAGTGTCACTCACCTAAATCCTGAATCACCCCTTTATTTTATCAGAAGAGGTGTTCATGAAGGCTGTGCTCCTCACCTAGTTCCACACAGGACTGGGATCTGGGCCCTGATGAAGGAACAGAGCTGTCTATGAGATATACAATTGAATACAAATTAGTAGGTCTTCTACACATCACCTTTCATCTCAATGCATCTGAGCCTGCCATTCCTACATCTTTTGTAGAAATGATGCTCCTAGCTTCAAGGCCCTTCATCTAGGAGGGACCCAAGAAGAAAACAGCCTTATGACTCTGCCCAGTGATGACCAGGGACATCTTTTGAGCAGTCTTAGTGCCTCAGAGGGCTCTGCTATCAACCAATGCCACTTTGCCATCGTGGGTATTAGCATTCTCTTTGTTCATTTGTTGTCACTTAGGCTGATTCTCCTGCTGGGAGACTAGAGAGGACTTTCCATAACAGACTCTCAGCAACCTACTCACCACATGTTAAGGTCATACAGAATATGAGGAGCCCTTGGAAAGGAGTTTGGTTGCACCACCATAGTGGATTGCATCACGGCAATAACACTTGATCTTCTGGGCCCGCACTGTCTTCTTTTACCTAGAGAAACAGCTCACCTTGGCAAAGGTGTGGATGAATGTGCACATGAGAGCAAGGGTAAACAGCTTTAGGTTTGCTACAAATTGCAATGTCAAAGGACAGCGGATCTCTTCATGAGTTTTTCCAGTACTGTATGACAGGCAAGGCTGCCTGGAAAAAGACAGCTTCTAACAGCAGCGAGCACTTGGAGATAACTGAGAAAAATGTAAACATTCTGCTGATTCCAAGTCTGTTCTGATGTTTTGATTGAACAAGCTATACTTCCAAATGCCTTTCTATACTTCAGTAGGTGAACTGTGTTTTAGTAGTTAGACAATTGCACTAAGAAAATGTTCAAAACAAGAAAACCTCTAGGGCATTTATATCATGGGAAGGCATATTGATGTTGCAGGGATTTTAAAGTGATTGGTTTCTCTAAAGCAATAAGAGTGACTAATTTCCCTTTCAATGAATCCACATATGCTCAGTTCTCAGGTTTTGAAAGGCAGCCAAAGCGACATTCTTTCAGGCTTTAAGTTGATATAAATAAAGTATAACAGAGCCCCAATAGCAAAGTTTATCAATGACACATGCCTTAGTTAGAATTTACACATGGACATGGCTGGATTTTTCCACTTTGACTTCAGATGGCTCTTAAAGAATGTCATCAGCTGCCATAAGCTGGCAGTTTCCAGCCACAATCTGTCTGAGAGGGGCACACAAAACCCCCACACACAGACAATCTAGAATGACATTTGGAGAGCAGCAGGCTGAGGTGAAACACAGGTCCACAAAGAGCAAAGTACTTTACAAACTTCCATTTGGGTATGGAGAACTTACAGGTTTTGCAGTGTTAAAAAAAAACAAAACCAACCCAAAACAAAACCCAAACAGAGATACAGTAGAAAGGAATGTATTCATAAAGTGAGCTGGGACATGTGACGCATATAAATCGCTAATTCCCCACTGGTCCTCCCTTATGTTTTTTGGGGTTTTTTTAGAGCATCTTAATAAAATCATTACCTGTAGACCTTATGTATTTTAAGGTATTATACTGAATTTCACTACAGTTTTTAAAATATTTTCCCATTCTTTCTTTTCTTCAGTCTTTGTTGAGAAGAACCAATATGAGAGTAGCACACAGTGATGATGCACCAACTAAACTAGAGGATCCCCTCTCCTAAATAATGCCCCGTGCTGAAGCAGAGAAGAGATACAGCAGCTGACAGAGCAACAACTTCTGATATAAAGACTTCCCCCAGCATAGTTTGCCTTGTTTGGGGAGATTTTTGGATGAATTCCTGCTACACAGCCTCAGCAGGGATTTTCCTGATTGCATTTCTGTAGTTTGAACTACAAGAATTGATTTCTTCTTGTCCTCTTGCCCATGCATGTGCCAGTCAGAGGTTATTTGGACTGGACTAAACATTGGTAGGGACCATTTCCTCATTAACCAAGCCCCACACAGAGAACTATTGGGTAGCCAAATTAAAAACATTTGCAGAATGGCAGATTTCTTCCTTCTTTAGGACAAAGAAGGCTGAATATTTGAGATAAGATGGGCTCTCCCTGCTTTAGCTTCTTTTATCCCTCCAAGGATTCCTTCTGTCTCTCTCCACTGAGACCAAGGTCATCCTCCAGCTCTTCATAACTCTGCCTTCTTCTTACATCTTACCCCCACCTCCTTCCCCTTAAGGGTGGGTCATCACACCCACTCTCTTCACCAATATCTTTCTAGGATTCTCACTTTCTTGTCTTCTTATTCTTACTTTCTTGACTTCTTCCTTATTACCCAAACCTTGGATTGCTGAGTATCTTTGCTCTCTCATTTCAAATTTATCTTCAAAGAAAAGCTCATTTTCAAAAGCTTATGATCAGCATTAGTTTCCCACCCCTTCCACTGGCTTTTGTATGGTTTTTTATGTGTATGTTCAAACTAGAAGTTTCTGGGCCAGAGCTGCATTTTACCTGAATATTTACAAGCTCAAAAAGAAGATGACGAGGAGGAAGGAATGAGCTTCAGTAGTGCAATATACATGAAATGAATCTGCAAAAATGGTATCATTTTTCAGTAGCATAATCACAAAACAACAACATACTTCAGAATTCATACCACTTGCAGATGTGAAAGTAACCCCAGTCACTTGTGGTATAGAAACATAGGCATGTGGCCCAGAAGATGCCTTCCCGCATTCTTTAATAACTAAGTTTGATATTATAAAGCACCCATGAATTAAATTAAAGGGGTTCCAAGTCAGAGTATGCTCAAAATGAGAGGTATATTGTAAGGAAATTGTAGCTAAAAAATGTCCAACTAAACCAAGTTCTCCGCTGAAATCACAGCAGTATTGCTAGGTTAGAATCAAAAAATATTGTTATTTGAGGGAAGGAGCTGTTGATAACACAGTTTTGGTGAATAGCAGCCCGATGTGTGACACCTTGCTTTTTAAAAAAGCCTGATTTCCACAATATTAGTAGCAGAGAGATATGAATTTTAGTGAATTCTTTTGGCAACGAAAATGACACATTCTCTGCATTGGGATAAAACAAATAAAACACTTCCACAAGGTTTTGACTCTAAGGTCAAATCCCTGGTCTTGGTCAGTTAAGTCTTTAGTGGGTCATTTGACAATCATTGCCGTTTGTGACCATATTTCCACCTATGTGTAGAGTGGCAGTATTCCAGGAATACTATGCTAGCAAGTCCCATGTCCCAGATAAAAGATGAGGAGCAGACAAATGAATCATACTCAGATTCACATGGGAAGCAGTCTTCCAGGTGAATCCAGGTAAATGAACCCTTTCTAGGCACTCTTACCAAATTATTTGAAAAATGCCACTAAAATATATCAGTGAAACATTTCTGTTGTAAATGGCATAAGAGAATGGGATCATACAGTATATATTGCTCAGAAATTTTTTCAATAAATCGAGAGGAAACCCTGAAAGCATTAAATGCAGCAGAATATCATCATGAGACTTAACAAACATGAAAGTTTTATGTATGTTCTGGTGAAAAGTGTAATATACTAATAAAATGCAGAAAGATTCTCTGTTATTTACTTTATAAAAATGTTATTTAAGTTTTCCTGAGGGGTTATTTTTGTGTTAATCTAGCTTCTCTTTCATCAGTTCACACATTATTAATTGTATCTCACAGTCAGTAACAAGCTACAGTGGCTGGCAGGATGCCACCTTAAGTGCCTAAGGTAGGACACCTTGTATTCATCAATGGTTAAAAGATAAAACTGCCTTGTGCAACTTACCATGACTGGTTTGGAAATAACAGGTAAACTACTTAAACAGGGCTACTAAGGCAATTTATCCAGCTTTCATGCCTGTACTTCTACACTGGATGGTGTGCAAGTTGGTGGGGAAGGAAGAAGGTTGAGAAGAAATGCACTTTAGCACAAGGGTGGGCAATGAAGAAGAGAACAAAGCACTAAGCCCTAGTACCATCAGAGATGGGAGGCTTTGGAGTCTCCAAACATGCCCTTCTGTAGGAATGGTAACAGAAATTAAAATGCAAACTCAACTTGGTATTGGAACAGGATTTTATTCCAAAAGACAGCATCTAGGTGAAGTTTTTTTTAAATTCCAACTGCACAGCCACTTGACAAAATATGATAGAACATCTGTTCTATCAGCTGACCTCTGAGTACAGAAATGTCCTGAGATACTGTTGCTGTTGATTGCTTTCATCCCGCTGAGCTTTCAGCTGGTGATAGCATTTAAGTCTGGGCTGAAAAATTATTTGGTTTACAATACTTTTGGAGAAAGCAATATTAACTCCGTTTTTCCCCCCTTAGCTTCCCACCTAACACATACTGGAAGACACAGCTTTTTCTAACATACTGCTAGTTCATTTAGGACACTGACTCCTCTTCCTACCCAGGATAATTGTGGCATTTTAATTTACAGGTACGCAGCACTACTCCTCTGACTGAGTTTCTGATCCCCAAAAACAAAGGGAGGTTTTTTGTCTGCCAGCCCGGAGCACAATTTGGCATCTCTGTTAAGGAGGTTATGAGGACGGCTTTGAGCAACGTTGTCAGATTTTGCACAGTGACAACAGCACGTGGCAAGCAGAAGTGACACGCTGCTGACATTGCTGTTGAAGCAGCAGCCTCTGCCCGGGGTGCACAGCAGCTGCTGGGTGAGAACTTCTTCAGACACGGCACAACCCAACACAAGCACAACAGCCCAATGTTGATCCCCCCTCTGCGTGAGACTCTTGAGAAAGTAACAAACACTGTTCCAGAGAAAGGAAAAATGTGGTACTGAACAAGAGCTGGCTATAAAACATTATTAAATAACGGTGGTAACATTGTTCTTCCTCTTCATTTGTTCCTACCCCAAGAAAAAGAAGTCTTCAGTCATGTTGTACGCATTAACAAATACACTGTACTGCTTTTTTCAGCATGTTGGCAGTCCTCTCTGTTCATATAAAACATTAGTCTTGGCTTAAGGAATATTTATAGTCAAAAAAGACTCCATTTCCTTTAACAGTATCTCCTTAGAACACTCCTACTTTCACTTCCTACCACCTTTTTAAAGTTTAAAACTTTTTTTTATGAACAATTCAGAGAGCTCTTCTTTGGTTCTCTTTCATACAGCAAGGGATGGGGGCTAAAATAATCTCAAATTATTCATTTTGAATGGCCTTTTATTCAGCTGATAATATTATTTAATTTATCAAAAAAAAGAGATGAGAAATAGTGGGGGGGAAAAAAGTAAACTTTCTCCCAAGCCGGAACGAACAACATTCAGCAAGTCTGATACTACGTGCAGGTGACTCATTCAAAAGCAGAGATCATGTAGAGCCGATTTTCACCGTTATGAAGCCCCTTTCCCCATGATTTGAAATGAATCGGCATGGCTCTGGCATAGCCCACATTTTTTAGGCAGTGTCAAACAATGGTTTCAATTATAGATGAGGTGACAAACTCTGGGCTGGCAGGGTGCCCCACCTCCCCATCAGCGGAGTAGCGTCTGAAAACAGCCACCCAAGCACAGGTCAGGCTGCCCCTCGCTGCATCCTCCTTTCCTGGGCAAACACTTCCCTCTCCCGGTAAAAAAGCTAACTGCAGCCACACCACACCAAAAAAACCCTCCCATCTATCCTTTCATCCGTTATTTTAAATATTTGCATTTAATAATGGAAATTAATTTAATTTTATTTGCCTCTTCCCATATGAACAGGATATTGGATGTTTGAGCTTTTTCCCACCTACGAACAAGAGTTTGGCAGTACCTGAGCTTTTGACCAGACACCAAGTTCCCTTCTAACCCAAACAATTCTATGATTCTGATTCTGTGATCATGAGAAGTGTAATTTCTGAGGAAACAATTCTGTCACTCAGGAGGTATCCACAGGATATTGCTCAACCTGTAAACTGTCAGCACTGAGGTGATTTTGCTGATCATATAAAAGTCCCTAATCATTCTTACTTCAGTGATAATTTGAAAATGGTGGCAGACCGTGGTCTAGGGTTGTTTATCAGAAAAAAAAAAAAAACCCAAAAAAACAACAGCCATATCTATAGAGTCACTTCCACTTTGGCAATAGTGAAACATGAGGAGTCTGGGCACAAGTCTGATAAGGAGGCTGAGAGAGATAGGGTTTCTTAACCTGGAGAAAAGGAGGCTCAGGTTGTTCAAACTAGATTCTTTCACCCGATATTCAAGAGGCCTGTCCACACACTGAGACGAGGTAATTGATTTATTTGCAGTCCTGAACAGTAGAGGGGTGCTGGATGGCAAATCCACAAAGCCAGCACACCAGCTACCAAAACGTTTCACTGTTTATACATTTTAGCAAACAAAGGCATTAATGTTCACTTTCTGTAAGTTACATAGTTCTCTCGTTAATTTTGTATTCTGTCTTCTATTGATAAAATAATTCCCTCACTTCTCATGCTAATTAGTCTGTATGATCAGGCCTTCTCTCGAGTCAGTGTGTTTCTTAAGTGGATGGTGGTAGCAATTTCCCTGTCAGAATTACTTTTTACCGAGCTCGAGCTGATTTCAGCACAGTTGTTGAGCTGGCTTTGTTAATTTCATCCTTGTCTCGAGAGTTCTGCCAAATGTTCTAGTCACCTGTAAATTCTGCATTTTTTTGTGTCCACTATCGGTGGCACATCCTTCTCCCCAAGCTTTGTTAACCTCCGCGTGTCTGAGATCACTGAAACACGTCCGAAACTTTAACAAGGCAATTCTACTGACAAACAATTTACCCTTCTAACACCTGGACCTCAAGGGAAGACCTCATCGCTCTCTACAACACCTGAAGGGAGGCTCGGCCTGGTGGGGGTCGGCCTCTTCTCCCAGGCAACAAGTGACAGGACAAGAGCAAACGGCCTCAAGGTGTGCCAGGGGAGGTTTAGGTTGGATTCCAAGAACAACTGCCTCACCGAAAGGGCTGTCAAGCATCAGAACAAGCCGTCCAGGGAAGCGGTGGAGTCACCATCCCTGGAAGCGTTCAAAAAGCGCGTGGATGTGGCCTTTGGGGACGCGGTTTAGCGGTGGACCTGGCAGTCCCGGGTTAGCGGTGGGCCTGGCAGTGCCGGCTTAGCGGTGGGCCTGACAGTCCCGGGTTAGCGGTGGGCCTGGCAGTCCCGGGTTAGCGGTGGGCCTGGCAGTCCCGGGTTAGCGGTGGGCCTGGCAGTGCCGGCTTAGCGGTGGGCCTGGCAGTGCCGGCTTAGCGGTGGGCCTGGCAGTCCCGGGTTAGCGGTGGGCCTGGCAGTGCCGGGTTAGCGGTGGGCCTGGCAGTCCCGGGTTAGCGGTGGGCCTGGCAGTGCCGGGTTAGCGGCTGGCCTCGATGACCCCGGAGGTCTTTCCCAGGCGAACCCGCCCCACAGCTCGCTGCCTCCCCAGCCACCCCGCGGCCCAACGCCACGGCCCCGCGCTCCTCCCCCTTCCCGCCGGGCGGGCGGGGGCCATGGCGTCATCGGCGCGCGCCGCGGAGCGCCCGGCCGGGAACATGTCGCCGCCGCTCTTCAGCCTGCCCGAGGCGCGGCTCCGCTTCACGGTGAGGCTCCCCCGCCTCCCTCTTGCCCTCCCTCTGCCCCTCCATCCTCCCCTCCATCCCTGCCGCTCGCACGGGGGCCGGGCGGGCGGGAAGCTGCGGGGCAGGGCCGTGCCTCGGCGCCTGTGGGCCCGCGGCCCGGGCGCTCCTTTATCGAGCGCTCGGCGCGGCCGAGGCACGGCGGTGCGGGAGCGAGGACGGGCTGCACGCCGGCTCGGCCAAGGGGAGGATCAGCCTTCAGGTTAGCGAAATTAATGTAAAACACAATGAAAGTGTGGTGTGCCCCCCGCAGCAAAACGTCCGAATGTGTTGCACTTACCTCCTCAGCGCCTCTGCTGAGGAATGCTTTTCCTTTGCCAGAGCTGGGGGGCTGCGTGTGTACCCAGGCTTTTGGATCCCATCGTTTGCGACCCAGGTTGTCAAACAAGAGGATGGGATTTGCATAGAAGTGGTCGAGGCACGAGCACTCGATTTTGTAACAGGAAATAGTAATTTTTTGGCCGTCTTGTTAGTAGGAGTTATGTGCTTTTCGACATCTTCATAAACGCAGGACTTGCAAGGATTCCTATGCACGTTTGTAGGTGATGCAAAATTGGGAGGAGCTTTTAACTCCCTTGAAGACAGAGAGGCTCTCGGGCACATGATTTGATTGTTGGGGCTGCCCGTGCTGGGCCAGCAGTTGGACTCGATGATCCTTGTAGGTCCCTTCCGATTCAGAATGTCCTGTGAGTTGTGTCCCAAACCACCACAACCATGTGTGTGTGGCACGTGGGACAACGGTAGATGCAGCGTTGGTCACAACAGTGTGTTCCTCTGTGTATCACTTAGAAATACTATTTTCACCACGCTGTTCGCCCACCTTTGAGGTGTGATGCTCTGCTAGCTCAGGTGCCTAATTTCCTAGGTGCTTGTTATTTGCCCTGCTTGTTACAAAGTTTCTGTAGACTGACACAAGGTAGAAAGATTCCATAGTATTTCTGTCTGCTGTCAGAGGAAGGAGGAGATCGTTTTGGTTTTGTACTGGTGTTGTAGCTTTTCTTTCTTTTCGTTTTGGTAGACATCCACCAGAGATGCTCTGATTAACAAAAGCATCAAGCCGTTGCTGAATGCATTTAACCAGGTTCCTGGGAGGTAAGTAAAGGCCACTTGATTTTTAAAAAGTGCCTTTTCAAATAACTTTCAGTCATCTGGTCTCTAATGGTTGTTACTAACTAAAGTGGAATGTTTGCATTTGCAGTGAAAATGAAAAGAAGTGTACCTTGGATCAAGCTTTTAGAGTTGTTGTAGAAGAAGAAATAGTAAGTACTTTAAACTACTGCTGCAGCTTATATCTTGTTGAACTTCAAATTTCTATTTGCAGACTAATATATTAATGCCACAGCAACTTAGTTTAGTGTAAGAAACCACTGTTTACTAAAAACAGGAACTATGTAATAGGCAATTAAGGTTAAATACAGATGCTTCAAAGAGATTGGTAGACTTTTGCACTTTACAGACATCACGCTATAGTCAGAGTTGAGACTGAGCCTTTTCCAGCATTTCTTTGCAATCCTTATGAAAGTCTGCTGCATCTTAAAATTGTAATTCATAAATATGCATTGTTCTGTAGCTGTTATTTTAAGAGTGGGAGGCAAGGGTAGGTTTAGATTAGATATCAGAAAGAAATTCTTCACTGTGAGGATGGTGAGGCACTGGAACAAGTTTCCCAGAGAAATTATGGGTGCCCCAACCCTGGAAGAGTTCATGGTTAGGTTGGATGGGGCTCTGAGCAACCTGGTCTAGGTGGAAGGGGTCCCTGTCCATGGCAGGGGGATGGAACTAGATCTTTATGGCCTCTTCAGTTTGAAACCATTTTGTGATTTGTTGCTTATATGTAACAAAGCTCCCTTGTCAGCTGAAAAGAATGATGAAAAGAGACAAATAATGTATGATCAAATAACACTTGAATGAAGTCTGAATGTGGGATATTAATTTTCAGAGATAAATGGCTCTCTGCACGTTTGGGTCTTTAGTGGCTGGAAGCAGTTAGGAAAGGTTTCACACTCAATAAAAACATATTATAGTTAACTGACAGTCAAATTTAATAGATTGTTTTGGAAAGTTGAATGTCAATATTTGTTTAAATTTGCCTACTTGGAAACAAGTTAGTTACATTTAGGTCAGACCAGAGAATTTAAACACTTTTTTCTTTGTTTAGATAAACAAAGCTCCATGTGAAAATCTCCTGGCAATTATTTCTCTTGCTATTAATGGAGTCACAGAAGGTGAGCATCTCTCTTTCAGATCCATTGGCTGTTTTATGGACCATTATGGGGAATTTTAGAATCTTGATTTCATCTACAGCATTTACCCTTGATGATATGTGGCTCTTATGCTAGTGGTTAGTAAGTTTGGTTTTGTTTCATAAGAAAAATTACATATATAATAAGTAAATTTGGTTATATATGTGACATTTGTGTTGGAATCCTTTTTTTCTTTTTAATAAAGAAAGATGAATGGGTTTGGTTGCAGTGTGATTAGCGTTTTCTGTCTTTGTCCAGCACGCTAAAATTATTAGAAGTTTCCCAGCATAATTTCAGAGATGAGACCACTGAGGCAGAGAGGTAAAATGACTTGGCAGAGCCAGAAGTAATATCTGCTGGATATCTGTGCTCATCACCTGTCAGTACATGGCTGGTTTTTAGATACTTGAATTTGTTTCTGTAACTCTTTTTTGTGTCAGAAGTCAGCATGCTGTTCTCTTCTGAAGTGGCTTTTGAGGTCTTCCCTTTGTTTATTTGTTCACATTGTTTATTTTTCACATTATTCATCAAGAAGATGTGACATTGTTTCAGACTTTGAGGTCATTAGAACAGTGATTTTTTTAGTGTTTGTTTTATGTTATGCAAAGCTTTTGCAAATGTCATTTGAGTATGTGTAGAAGTAGCTTTAATTAAGGTTCATACTTTAGCCCAAACTTTCTGTTAGGATTTGTAGGAACTCAGAAGAACTTTTTTTTTTTTAAATGAATAAAGTGTCCCTCAAGTGCAGTGCATCTTTATTTTTTGCATTTCAGTTTAGATTTATTGAGTAAAAGGTTCCCTGTTCCTTTTAGGTATCTGCACTGCATCAACTCCTTTTGTGCTTTTGGGAGATGTTCTGGATTGCCTCCCTTTGGATCAGTGTGACAAAATTTTCACTTTTGTGGAGAAAAATGTTGCTACGTGGAAATCGGTGGGTATTTTTGCAAAATGTTATCTAGTTATGCCAAAGCTTTTGTCTACATGAACCATTTTTATGAACAGAATTTAACTGTCTTTGTAGCTGACATGTCAGGAACTCCAAAGGTAGCACCTGAAAAGCATTCTACTTTCTCAGTGTTTTCCTAACCTGGATTTTCTAACCAAAACTTCCTCTCATAGTCATTAACTCAAGCTGTTCTGTTTCAGATAACATTGTGGCCGTTGATACATTCATAAACTGTTCTTTATCATTAATTCAAGTATCTGCCAGTTTATTTCTCCTGCTTGCAAATCATCAGTATTGTGAGCACTGTAAATCATTTGTGAGTGCTCTTTGCTTATTTGTGTAAATCATACATGGAATAATAAAGGAAATGACTGTAAAAATTAGTGTATTCAAAAAAAAGAACGTGGTTGCTGTTCTTACAGTTCATTGTAACACATGGAGTTTTTTTATGAAGGCTGGATTTATATGTGTCTTATGCTTTCTTGAAATTTGTGGGATTGCTCATTTTATATTGCCTTTTCATGAAACTTGCCTGTTTTGTAAGGGAAGACTCAAATTAAGAGTTATTTGTAGGAGTGACTCATACTTACTCATATCTTGTGATTGGATTAAATCCACTCAAGAAGGTTTTATGATCTCTTAATGTTCTAAATACCTTTACTCTGTTTCAGAACACATTTTACTCTGCAGGGAAAAATTACTTGCTACGCATGTGCAATGGTGAGTGGTAGTTTTTTGGGGAGGGGGAGCAAAATTAAAGAACTTCCTATTTCAGCGAATGAAAGTGACTTTAATAATTCCATTTAAATTCAGATGTGTTCAATAAGTAATAAAGTTAAAAGGTGCATCACTCAGCCAATATGTATTCATGAGTCTTGCTTATTAATGTAAAAGTCATTCTGACCTCAGGGTACTCTCTTCATCAGTGGAGATCATTACAGAAGAGTATCATTCCTCAGCAATGACAAGGCTCATATCAGAGGCTCTATTTGAGTAGGATTCATTTGAACTTATTTTATATTGGTGTTGAAGGTGTTAGGAGAATTGGCAGAATGCATTTGGAAGAAGTCTGTCTGATCAGAGGGAGTCACTAGCATTTAAATTTACAAATACGAGTATTGAATTGTATTATATGAGAAATGAAAAGAGGGATAAATACTAATATTCTTTACTTCTTATGATATCTAGACCTCTTAAGAAGATTATCTAAGTCACAAAACACAGTCTTTTGTGGAAGAATTCAGCTGTTCTTGGCTAGGTTATTTCCGCTTTCAGAAAAGTCAGGTGAGATTTTTTGCTTTTCATGGTACTTAACGTCAAGACTAAATGCGCTGAACCTTTTAAACTTAAAACAGTTGCAGACCAAATCCAGTTGGGCCAAGTCACTTTGCACCTGTATCCTAATTGTTGTGTCTGTCCTTGATCTAAGTGACTTTTATTTGCTTTCATTTCAAACATAGGTTTTGAATACTGTTTCTGGGAATTGAGCATCAGCATTTATTAAACAGCTAACTGAATGAGCAGACTTGGGAACTTCACAGCTTCTAAGACTTACCCTTTGTTTTTCACAGGGCTTAACCTGCAGAGTCAGTTTAACCTGGAAAATGTCACTGTTTTCAATACCAATGAGCATGAAAGCACTCTGGGACAGAAGGTGAAAATTGCTATATAATTTTTCACTGATTCTGCAGTAAACACATAAGATAGTTTGCACAAAAATATTCTGCTGTGCTTAGTGTTTGGGGCTGTAGGTTCACCATTTGGTTGTCCCTCTGCCAGACCAAGCTGTTGTTTTGGGAATAGGCCTGTTACCTGGAATATTAAATTGTGCACTCTGAGGGGAAAAAGGTTGGTTTGATTGTGAGGAATGAGCACTGTCACTTACTGTGCAAAGTTTTCCCCACAGTGTGCAGAGGACAGAGCTGTCTCTTCAGCTCTTTTTCAGGAGAAGTGATGCTGCCATTGCATTAAGACAGGAATTTGTTGCACATTTTATGGTAATAATACTTCAGAGATCTTTTGGGTTACCAGCTTAAGCTTTCTGATCTAATATGTAATTGAATGCTTATAGTAAAAACACTGTGAGAACTCTATGCAAACTGCAGTGGCATTTGTATAAATTTTAAATAATTTTTTCCTATTTAGCATACCGAGGAGAGGGAAGAAGGAATGGATGTTGAAGAAGGTGAAATGGGAGATGATGAAGCACCAACAAGTTGGTGAGCTTACAGAAATTTTAAAAGTTGAAGCAAAGCTTTATAAAGTGAAAGGAAAAGTCTGTTTGGGAAATATATTTAAATGTTGTGGTTCAAATTCTAATTTCCTGCCTTTTCAGGCTCAGATGTGTCTAATCAGTGAAGACTCCTGGCAGTGTCTAAATTGTTTAAGTTGCCTGGAAGACAGAAATGTACAGATTTGAAAAAGTTGCATACCCTGGCTGAGAACTACTATGGTTTTGACAGTTTTCCAAATTCCCTTGACAAAACTTGTTGTGATAAGATGTATTTAGGGATTTTGAGTATATGCTTTAGGAGAAAAAGCTGTGTTCCTCCTCATTCCCCAGACAGTGAAAAATTCCTACGATCCATTTTATGTACTATTTTTGCTTTTGTGGAGAGAAAGTAACACTAGACTGAATGGAAAACTCTTACAAGGGCAAACTTTGAGTTACAGATTTCTTTGTGAGGGTTCACTACTGACTCATTAATTTACTTCCAAAATGAATGATATTTTCTGGGGTTGTACATTCCTGAGTGGATTTGAATTTAATATATCACTTTCAGTATGGTTTTTTGTATTATTTTTTTCTACAGTTCCATTCCAATAGATTATAACCTGTATAGAAAATTCTGGTCGCTTCAAGATTATTTTAGAAATCCTGTGCAGTGCTATGAGAAGGTGTCATGGAAAACTTTTCTTAAGGTAATCTGAGTTCATGCTTTTAGCCATTCAGCCTAAGTAAAAGTCATTGTTTGCACTAGTAGCAGTGACTGCATAAGCATGGAACAGTTCAAAGGCTCATGCCACTGGAAGATGATAGTGCTTGAAGAAATGCATTTTGCTGTTTTCTAAAGTGAGCCTTTGGCACTAAAGAGTGTGTTAAGATGTACAGTAAATCCCATAATACAACTTGTATAAGTCAATATCAGAAGTACTTCATGTGTTAAAACAAAGCCAGAAATACCTTTTTTGTGGTTTATTAGCTGTGAAAAGCAGAAGTTGTGGGTTAGTTTGGTTTCTTTTAACCCTGGTAAGATAAATAGCTAGCTCTACCTAGTCCTCGCTCTTATTTTTGAGTAGTCATATTGATCCCAGTGCAATCCTAAATATTATTAGTTTCTAATGAAGCAAATCCCTTCATAGAGGCAATGATTTGAATGTCTCCTTCAGCCAGCTGTTTCAGTTTTGCTTAGTACAAATATTGAGGATGATTTATTGCTAAGCTACTGCTTCTTCACAGTTTGTCACTCAGTATTTATTTAATTCAAAGAAGCCTATTTTTTTTAATCTCGGTGTTCTGTTAATGAGAGGTGACATCTGCTCAGACATCCTAATATAAATCTAATTAATGAGGTCTACTAATGGGGTCAAAAAAAAACCCCCACAAAAAACACCACTGGTGTGGTTCAGAAACTGATCAAGGCCAGGCTTAGGTATTTCAGATTATATTTTTTAATGTAGCACTGTCATCATATGAACCTTTATTCTTCATGATGTCTAAACAGCAAAGGAATTATGCACTGTTCAGAACCCAAAACGTTGTTTTTCTTAGCATATTTTAAATATTCCATGTGATTAGATATTCTGATGTGGTAACACTTTCACTTCATTTGTGGTGTTCAGAGAGGTCCTACACATTGGTAACAAATGGGTTGTTTTAATGGGCTGATTGCAAGTTTCCAAATTGTTTTACTTGCTTGGCTTTAAGTCTAGTGTAATTCTCTAACTAATAAAGGTTTTTTATTGGTTTAATGTGGTAAATAACTCTGTTTTATAGTACTCAGAAGAAGTTCTGGCTGTTTTCAAAAGTTACAAATTGGATGACACTCAGGCTTCACGAAAAAAGCTGGAAGAACTAAAAACAGGAGGAGAGCATGTATATTTTGCAAAGTTCCTAACTAGTGAAAAGGTATGTGATTTCCCTTCTCAGAATCCCTGGCTACTTGAGTCTGGAAGGAACCAGTGTCTCATTCAGCCTCCCTGCTCAAAGCTGTCACCTGGAGCAGTTAATCAGCACTATGTCAAGTTGGGTTTTGAATGTCTCCATGTCTTTGAATGGGCTTTGAATGTCTACTCCAAGATTCCACAGTTTCTCTGAGCATCCCATTACAATGTTTTATCACTTTATTTACATAGATTTATTCTGCTCTTTTTTCTATTTTACTCTTTTTTCTATTTTACTCTTTTTTTTATTTTACTCTTTCTGTGTTATTCTTTGTGGACTGCCTCTGTTAATGATTCAGGGGCTTCTATTTCTGGAATAAGAGTCTTCAGTAAAGCTGCCACTTTTTTCTTGGATTTCATTTGTAATGTTGCCTTTACAAAGATAAGTTAAAAGAGAGTAAATAATCTGTTGCTTTTTTGTTGTTGTTTAGCTGATGGATTTGCAGCTGAGCGACAGTAACTTCCGCCGTCACATCTTGTTGCAGTACCTAATACTATTTCAGTATCTAAAGGGACAAGTCAAATTTAAAAGGTAATTTGAAAATATTTTGTGTTTTGGGGATGGGGAGCTAGGAACTTGAATTAAACCAAAATATTCTAAAATAGTTTGTCTACTTATTCTGAGGTTTTTGTGGAACTTGGAGCCTTGGATTGGTAAATATAGGGTGTGGCTGAAGTTACTTTACAGCAGGAAAGCAGAGGTCTCATTCATTTCTCTGTTCCTCTCTGATTCCTTGCCATCCCTTGCTCTAGTGTTCATTGGACTTACACAAACTTTTACAGTTTACTATACCAGGAAAAGCCCAATCTGCTCATCTTTGCAGAGTTAGTTTTCTGCCAGGTTGGTGAGTTGTGGGGTCTCAGAGAGGTAGAGGCCATTAAAACAGTGAGTGCCAGCCATGAGAAGGGAGGAGACTCTCTTGGCAACACCAAGTTGTTAGACCAGTGCAAGGTACTTGTGTGTGGCATCATTTTGAATCTATACTGACTCTGCAATGTGGCACTGGTTGCTGATTTGTTTTTTCCTAGTGTGCTACAGAACTCTGTCTAAAATGGCAAGAAATAACAATGGTGATTGTTGCTTTTATAAATTAATGGGATAGAACCAAACCCCATCTGTTCCTAGTCTCTAACATTATGCTGAAGAAAATCCCATCTCTCTGTTCATTTCCTGTGCCCTAGGCCATATGTACACATAATAATTAACATCCTTAACAAGGCAGCTGTCTCTCACCTGCAATGTATTGCTTTTTATAAACAGTTCTCAACTTTGTAAACTAGATTGGGATCATTATCCTAATTCTACAGGTTACTTATCAAGGCAGTCTAGTGGCAGAGAACGAATAGAATTTAGGTCTTCTGAATTGCATTTCAGTTCTGTTGAGGTGACAGTCATTTCAATGTCGGTTCATTAAAATGTTCATTTAAAACATTCATTTATCAGTGGTTAAGGATGGCGTGAGATACAAATGGTGTAGTATAACACTTGGTGAGTGTTTTTGAGGTAAATCTTTTCATTGTGCCCATTTGCTGTGTTTTGGGTCCAACATTAAGGTGTGATCTTGAATCACACAAATGGGCTTCCTGTTGGATGAATCTAAACCTTGAAAGTGTAGTCCCCAAGCACATCTAATTAATTCCACAAACTAATAAATGGTCAGTCCCTGGGACCAGAGCAGATCACATTCAAAATACTTTCCTCAGATCCCCTCTAACACCCCTCAGAAGGTATGTAGTGTAAATTATGTGTCCTCAGCACACTTTTTGATGTGTTGTTTTTTCAATTCCAGTTCAAATTATGTTCTAACAGATGAACAGTCTCTTTGGATCGAAGATACTACAAAAGCAGTTTACCAGGTTGGTACAGTGTCTAATTTCATAAAAATTACATAGAAGAATATTAGGCATGTAATATTATATCAACCACCTTTGAAGCAGTAACCACCATTTTCACTGGGGTTTTTTTCTACATGTTCTGCTACAGGTAAAATGCAAAAAGTTCACTTGTTTTTCTCACATTCTTAGCTTCTTTCAGAAAATCCTCCAGATGGGGAAAGATTCTCAAAAATGGTAGAGGTAAGTACTTTGATGCCTGCCTGCCTGCCTGAACGAAGTCTGTATAGCACATAAAAAAGCAGGTTGAGCTTAAACTAGCTTTTGGAACACAGCTGTTATATCTGAGAGAACTTTTACCTCATCCCAGTAAAAAAGATCGAATAATATCTTTTTATTTTAGTCATATTTTATCCTATGTTTTCATTAATACTCTTTTGTTCCGTCTCCAGGGCAGAAACAGAAATATGCCTATGTGTACATGTGTACATACAGGAGAGATGAGTTATTGGAAAGCAAAAAAAATTTAAATGTTTTTGCAGATAGGAGTCCTGTGCCCAAAGACATAGAAATAAAATACAAGTGAAATTAATAAAAGCCCAGAAAGTTGGCTTCTTGCTTTCCTTTTTTCCTTTACTTTGACTGCATCTATTTTCTTGTCTAGACCAGGGGAAATAAAGCCTTTCCCACAATCTTTGAAGAGAGGAGATACACTATTTTTGAATAAATTAAACCAATTGTTTAAGATTATACTGATGATCTTTAAGATAGTGATTGAAATACATAACTTAGAGCAAAGTTTTCCCCTTAATTTTAATAGCTCAGTTTAAATATTTGAGGTCAACTCTGAAAGTGATTATGACCCTAATAATGTGGAATACTTTCTGTGTTTCTCCAGCATATTTTAAATACTGAAGAAAACTGGAACTCATGGAAAAATGAGGGCTGCCCAAGCTTTGTGAAAGAAAGGTAACTCTGTTATGTATGAAACAGAAGCTTTCTGCTGCTTGTTTGAAATGGTAGTTCCACTTCAGAATATGTTATCCATGGCACATATCAGCATTAACCATTCACATGGTTCTCCATTCACTTGGAGATCTGTACAGTTGCCTGTCCCTTCAGCACGTGCAGAAGGCTCTTGGATTTCTGGCAAAATTCATAAGGCTTGCAGTGTGTCAGGGAAGAGAAGTTTATGGACGTGTGGGCTCTCAGGAGAGCATTCCTCATTGTCTCAGGGCAACATTTTCTTGTACTGACAAGGACACTGGAGCAGGCTGTGTCCCCTCCTGCTTTCAGCAGGTTGAAGAGGTTAGTGCCTGACTTTCCCATATGCCCCTTTGGATTGCCTCTAATGAAGCCATTGGCTTTATGGCTTCGGCAGGGCAGCATATTTGGAGTTTGTGTAACAGTTCTCTTACACAATTTATTTATTAGTTTGCCACTTGATGGTGATCACTTACCTTAAGGGAAATAACAGTTAGGTGGCTTTCACCACTGAAAGTTTTCTGTGTAATTTACTAACTAGTGACAAAACTTGAACTTTGACTCCATGTGTCTACTTGACTATCTTGAGGGAATGACCAAACATTTGCCTTCCACCCTTCGTTGTACATACAGACTGTAGCCTCTTTGTGGTAAGGAGCATTTGGGTCATTAATTCTGGAGATTTCCTTTTATTGGAGAGATGAGGTGCAGCCACCTCTACATGACTTAAGGTGCTTGCAGAAAAGGGGGGTAGCTGTTAGAAGAGAGAAATTACTGTTGCAGGGGGATTGTGGGGAAGTAAAATTATGAAATTTGACTTTTGTAAAATGTTCTGTCTCCTTTAGATCTCATCCAGAGTTTCAGCTTGGGTAGGTCTTGCCCTAACCTCAATGCCCTGGGATCTCCATTCTCTGATCCCATGAAATCAGGTGCACCTGGGGAAAGAGACCTTGCAATCATAGAGCAGATGATCCCAGCAGCAGGGTAGATCATACTTATATGTGCTGCTGGCACTAATGTGATTTGTTTCCTTCTCTTTATCGGGACTCTGGTAGACCTTTACATTTTTGAGTGAACTAGTTTTGGTGTCTGGCGGAATCCGTTCCTTATCTTCACTTTGCCTTTTCTCTCCCACTGCCTCCTTCCACTCTTACACTCACTGTCCTTCAGTCCTTTCATTATGATTTAACTTGGTACCATCGAAAGGTGAAAGGTGAAATTACATTTTTTTGTTCTTGAGATATTACTGGTTTGATAATCAAGCAAATCCTTTTTTTTTTTTTCTTTAGACCTCCTGATTCTAAGCCAATGAGGCCTGTGAGAAAGAGGCCAGCTCCAGAGGACTTCTTAGGAAAAGGATCAAGCAAAAAAATCCTTATGGGGAAGTATGTCAGATTATTTTTCCTTTACTGAAAGGTAAAAGGGGGTTTCTGAGTTTGGGTTTCTGTTAGTTGGGTTTCTGTTTGGGGTTTTTCCCCCCACTGATTTTTCTATACGGTAGTTTTCAAACTTCCTTACTTTGGAACTGCCAGGAAAGAAAAGGCAAAGGATATATCATTCTTTTAAAACTTGCAATAGGCTTTCTTTCCTTACAATTGTCTTTTATAGATCCCTTTAAAACAGTCCGTAAGTGTGGAATGATAGAATGATGAACATAAACTATGTGTGTTTATGCTTTTCTTTTCAGTGAGGAACTGACCCGCCTTTGGAATTTATGTCCTGATAACATGGAAGCCTGTAAATCTGAGAGTAGGTAGGTAAAAAATGGGTGTGTCATTGTTTAAAGCTAACTAATTAGCACTCTAATTAGAGAGTTACAAAACTGGCATAAGGAAAATATACAAGATGATCTTACGAGGTATGCATTTCACTGTATCTTGAGAGAAGTTTGTTTGCCTTGAAATCTCCTCAGTTTTCCTCACTTCTTCTAGGATGTCAGTAATTTTCATTGCTTAGTAAAGTAAAAGCTAAGCTGAAAAACAGATGAAAACTCCCATTTTGTTGAGCATGATTGTATAATTAATTACCTTATATAATGAAGGAAGATTGCCAAGTCTGGCTTGATGAAGTTAGCATGCTACTTGGCTATGATTTTCGAGCAGGCCTGTGCTCTGAACAGTGCTAGGTAAGAGATTGGCTAGTAGGTATTGTTCCAGCACATACTAGATCTACTTGTGGGGCAGATCCAGAAAAAGCAATTATTTGTTGTCCCTTCTGCTTGCACAATTGTAGGAAATACTTAAAATGTATTCTGCTACACAGCTTCGTTACAGATACCAAAATCCCTTTATCTCTGCAGACACGGTACAGAGTAAGAAAATTTGGAGAAGGAATGGGACAGTTCCCAAGGAGAACTCTGCTAGTAGTGGCTGTAAAGTCTGGTTGCCTGGGGAGAGGTGCTAGCTGTGCAGATATCTTGATGGGGGAATTGCTTTTCCAGAGGTTTAGAGCTTTGCACAGGAAGTGCTCTACTTTCTTGTGAGTCTGGGATGTACAGGAAGGCCTCTGACAGGATATTTGCCTTTACTAGGCCAGGGGCTGAAGGTGTTGTGTTTGGGACCAAAGCTTTTGATTCCCTGTGTGTGATTGTATTGTCCTGCAATGTCTTTAAATAAAAATAAACAAATTAATAAATCCCTAAACAAATGGAGATAAATGAAGAAAATGTATGCCATGGTAAAGAAGAAATAGATCCCATGGGGTTTTGTTGTAGACTTTGTGACTGTATGTGGTCAAGTGACTGTAGCTTTTTGCTTTCGTTCCTCACCTCTCAATTTAGATGGGGTAATATTTCCTTAGCTATCCTCTTTTTAGATGTTTTTGTTCTGGGGATAATACAGGACTCAGATGGGTTTTCAAGGTGCTGGCTTTGGTTCCAGTAGTCAGTGCTAGTGCTATCCTTAAACATGTACAGGGCACTGCTGCCCTGGGCAAAAAGTGTTTTTCAAAACCAAATTGAGGTGAATTTACAGACCGGTGTGCTTCACCCCCTGCTCCAGCCCACTACTAGACTACCTTGCAGAAGCAGGTGTGTGTCTCTGTCAGCATTAGGTAGGAGAAATACAGATCATTACGAGCTTGCTTTGTGCTGAGAATCTTGGCTCTCAGTAACCTACAGCTCTTATGCAATCTGTGTTTCTTGGTTAGAGTCTTCTCAGCAGCAAACTGTCCTGATGGTGTGAAGTATCATTTCTGTTCTGTTTTTAGGTCAGGGTTCCTTTTGTGCTGCTTTGAGTACCTGTCAGAACCAACCACAAGCAGTTCAAAGAGCTGATGGAACTGAGGTGGTGGTGATGGGGACAGCCATGTTTAACTGATCCTGTCAAATGGCACAAAACTCACAACCATTTTAGACTCCTGAGCACTTGTGAGCTGTGCAAAAGCAGCTGACAGATGTTGATGTCACCTCTTGGCATGGCAGGAGGTTTAAATTTATGTAAGACACAGTGCTAGCAACTGCTGGCATGCTCCAATAGTTATGCAGTAAATAATTTTATATCAACATGTATCAAACACATTCTTTGCTTATTTAAAATTGTTAAATTTGAGTGGGTTGGTTTTGGGTTTGTTTTTTTCTCTTCAGTGGATGAGCTTGAGATGTGTATGAAGGGACCAAATCTCTCTATTTTAGAGAAGTCTGTGAAGCATATTAAGTTCCTTATTTGATTTTTTTAGGGAATATATGCCGACATTGGAGGAATTTTTTGAAGAAGCTATTGAACAAGCAGACCCTGAAAACATGGTTGAAAATAAGTATAAGTATGTCCAACTCTGTGTTTCACTTGATTTTATTCTCTTTCATGTTTGGATTGTTAAGGAAAACAGACTGTTCTCAGCATTACTAGTATCTGTGTAGGACTTCAGAAACGTACAAGAATTGTTTCATTTGGACAGAATTATACTACTAAGTGTCTCAAAACTTTCTCTGTGCTTTTACAGATGCCAGACTTTACTAATCAAACTTGTGTTTTATTTTAGGGCTGTGAACAATTCTAACTATGGCTGGAGAGCACTGAGACTTCTGGCACGCAGAAGTCCCCACTTCTTTCAGCCAACAAACCAACAGTTCAAGAGTTTACCTGAATATCTGGAAAACATGGTAATCAAATTAGCCAAGGAGCTGCCTGTAAGTAGTATTATCCTATAATAATAAATGCTGAATTCTTTCACTTTCTGCTTGCCTCTCTGCAGTCCATTTGGTACATGGGGACAGAGGGGGCAAGAAAAAAAAAAAAACAGGAAAAAAGTTTGTACACTGTATAAAGTCAAGTAAAGTAAAAATTTCAAATAAATTAGTCTAATCTCTGATGATCGCAGTAACACTAAACTGAGTAACATTAACCTAGTAACTGGTGAGCTCTGCTTTGTAGTCTGTGAAAAATAACAGTTGTGGCAATCCTGTTGGTAGGCAGGAGTGTGTATATGTATATGTATATATGTGTGTATTTACACATATATATATATGTATATATATGAACCCAGCTACGTGGGTTCCATGTTGCAGTGCAGACCACTTTAATGGAAGGTATAAGCCAGAATTATGGCTCATGAATATACTGGGATGGCAGGAAAAGGGGCAGCGTGTGCAGCTGAAGGTGCAGTGCTAATTGCTAGCAGAGCTTTACAACAAGGTTTGCCAGAGCTCTTCTATCAGCTCCCTGACTTCTAAAATATGCAAAGTAAGAATAAACCTTGTGGAGCTGTAAATTTAAGGCATTAACCCTTTGCTTGGTCAACAGCGCAAATTTGAGTCCAGGGAGGGGCCTTTCAGATCACTTTATACACAGTGATAAGAGAAGCTGATAGTGGGGAAGGGGCACTTTCTGCACCTTTGAGTTAGCACACAGCCCAACAATGTCTTGCAGATAAAAACCCCTGCTTCTCTACTGCAACCTTCCTTGTGTGTAATGTCAAACTACTAAGGTGTAAAGGTTGGATTTTAATACATGGCTGTTCCATTTGTCCAGCCATCAGAGTTATCTGTATGCTAATAGCAAGTTTAGAAAAATTATTGGGAGGGCAAATGTATTTTAATTTGTTGAATGTATTAAGGTATGGTTGTATGCAGTATTCCTGATGGTACTACTGTCATGTGCTGTATGTTATGGCAAGAAACAAATACATACATAAGGTCTGTGGCTGAAGTGTAGAAAAAGAGGAAATGTTTTGACTAGTAGCTAAATGAGGAGTTGAAAAGTTTGTTTGCATATTTGTTTGCCATCTTCCAGAAGTTTGAAAGTACAGAAACTTGGGGGAATTCCCAAGTGAGGAATAAAACTAGTGAATAACAATAATAATAAATTTTTTTTTTAATGTTCATCATTAGTGATCTCAAAGTTGGTTGGCTGTTTCATTTTTTTTAAGCAAGTAATAAAGCTCACTAGGGAATGCTTAGTAGTTACTAGGGAAAGGAAGAATCCTGTGAAAGCAGTGGATGCTTTTATTAGGTTTTTTAGTTAGTAATATGTTTTATTAGAACTTGTAACTGGTGTTCAGGAGACTGTGGGGGATTTTTAATTCTCATGTGGGATCATGTCAGGCTTTCCATTCTCACACACATCCCAGAGACAAGCAGAGAGCTGTAGAATTTCTCTTTGAACACAAAATTCATCCAGTGATGTTCAGTTCTTTCATTGTAGCCTCCTTCTGAAGAAATAAAAACAGGTGAAGATGAAGATGAGGAAGATAATGATGCTTTATTAAAGGAAAACAATGAAAGTAAGATTTGCATGTTCTCAGTCTTTTCAGTTTTTTTCTTGATGTGTACTGCAGAATCTGTGTTTTAACGTAGTTTCTACTGAGGGCCATCAGTCCTGCTTACCCCAGTGAGTTTGTACCAAAAAGTGCAGCCTCCTCAGGACACGGGGCACCAGCAGCAATCTCCCAGTCTCCTGGCCTGCAATGCTGAAAGTATCCAACGTGTTGGACAAGCACTTTCATTAGGAGTCTCTTTCACCTTTTCTGATGTGTGGTATATATTGACAGTGTCACTGGGTGTTCACGGCTGAAATGGCAGCTATGTAAAAGCCTTCGTGAGTGCTCCTCAGCCCCTTTCCTGTTCTCTCTGCCCTTTCATCGCTGGGGTAAGCACCTTCCCCTAGCCTCTCCTGGAGTGGTAGTTGTGGGACTTTCAAAAATGGATATATTCAAACTCAGAGATTTTTACTTCTTCATTTAAAATACCTTAAAGGCAAAAGGTATTCTTCTCTGTGAGAAGAGCAACCTTCCTGACAAACATCCTCTCACTCGTTTTTCTGCACAGTCCACTCCTGTTCGTCTCTTGCCTTTAATCCTGGCATGTCCTGCTCCCATGTGGCCTTCCCCATCTCCTTTGTCTGTGAATCTGCCCTCTTCCGTCCTGACTCATGCCTTCATTTCACAGCACCTTCTCCCTTGAGCGTTGTAGCTCTTGTATGCCAGCTCCTGCATCCAGCATGGGCGGATGGGATATGCAGGGCTTGGAAGCCAAGCACTGGGTACCTCTGGCAGCTTTGTTGAAAGCTTTTTTCTGTTAGTGGAAAGCCACCCGTGAGCCTCTGTGAATCTCTCTCATGTTGCCCTTTTCCATCCAGCATTTGACTTTTTCCACCATCTCCTTTCCAATATTAGAGAAGTTCTTTCCTCTTCAGCTTAATGCTAATTCACACAGCCTTTGTGGTGTCACTGTGTGGGATTTACATCTTTCTTTAAATTTTGTCTTAAAGCAGCGATGGCAGAGCTGTGGTCTGCTGTGCTTAGACATAAGGGAAGTGATCTGAGTGCTTTTATTGTTTTGTTGTTTGGGATCTTTTATCCTTTCCCCTCGATATGGCTTTAGTTCAGATAAATGGGTGTGACTGGTAAGCACTGGGGAGAGTTGAAACTTCCACTCCATGCCAGCTCTCTCTTCAGGTGGCCCAAGTGTGAGGTATTTTATTAAAAATTAAGAATATGATTAATTTCTCTACATAATTCATTGGTGTTTCTTTCTTTAAAATTGTGAAATAAACAGGGGTGGTAAGCCATAGATCATAGACCATGATAAGCTATGAATGTGCAAAGCTATCTGTGCAGTCACTACAGCACCTGGCCTCTCAGCAGAGCATAGTATTCCATGATTCTTATGTCAATGCCAGAATGACAAAAAATTCTTTAAAGTGCTGACTACCCATGAAATTTACTGTCATAGTCCTGTTGCCAATAGGAACATGAGAGAAAAGGGAGTGAAACTGGGTTTCTTTGTTGGGTTTTTTTAACCTGGGTTGACTTTGACTAAGGTGATTAAAAAATTGTAAAAGACAGCTAAATATTAAAGATCACTCTGTATTTTAATGTTAAAATTGACTTGTGTTGAAAACTGTAGTCTGCCTGTCAAAATCCTTGTTTTCATTTGGAGGAGGCAGTTCTGATTTATTTGAGATTTTAGCACTTCTCTTTCAATAAAATAGATAACATAAAAAGCAAATTTTTCTTTATTATGGGCATTAAGGGACCCAGGTAATACACCAGTAAAAATTTGTTCTTGGAGCTCGAGTAGGTTTGAAAAGCTACAGAAAATGTGTAAGTCAGTCTGTCAGCAAATAAAAAGACAATTTAAAATGGGGTAGATCCGGGAAGATTCAGTTGCAGTGTCTGGAGATGTTTCCTGTGTCTCACTGATTCCTTCTCTGTTTTCCCCAGGTCCAGAGGTGCAACGGGACAAAGTCATGACAGGTGAGCAGATCGAGTCCTTTGCGAACAGGCTCGGGGAGCAGTGGAAGATCTTGGCCCCCTACTTGGAGATGAAAGAATCTGATATCCGGCAGATTGAGCTGGACAGCGAGGATGTGAAGATGAGAGCAAAGCAGCTGCTGGTGGCCTGGCAGGATCAGGAGGGCCCACACGCCACCCCTGAGAACCTGATCACGGCGCTGAACAAAGCCGGGCTCGGGGACCTGGCTGAAAGTCTCACCAACGACACCGAAGGCAGCAGCTAACTCGCCTCAGATGCCAACTGACTGACTGGGGGCTGGGGATGTTGGTAATTGTGACTCTTATGGTGCCTGTCATTGATAATTGTTACTTTTGTCGCTAGGTAACAGATTTTTGATAGGTATTTTATGTTCGGTAAATGACATAAAGCTTTTTAATAATACTTTTAGATTGTCCAGATTGTCTGAGAAAAGTATTAGTGGCCCTGTTCCGGAACTAGGCAGCTTCATCTTTGGTGGTGGAACATAAAGGGGAGGATGGAGAGTCAAGGCAGCTTTTGGTGCAGGCTGTGGGCGGGTTTGGCACCAGCAGAACTCGGGCCACTCCCATTGGACCAGGCATTGGGAGCCTCATTCTTCACAGCAAGGAAGGACTCAGTGTGAAGGACTTCGGTGTGACCCTTTGGGGTGATAGGAGCTGGGGACTGTCAAAACCTACCTGGCAGAGGTAAAATAAGGAGGGTGTTGTGATGGCACTCCAAGGCACGGCATTGACTTCCAGGGAAGAAGTGCTATCCCGCTCTCCTGCTGAAGAACTGGTTCAGTCAATTATCATGGAATTTCCATGCTGGTTTTTATTAGTGATTACTTTTAGCCTCTCATTTTTTGACTGTAGGAACTCCCCTGAATCATGGTAGAAAAGGGTATTTTTTTGTCACAGGTTACTGTGAAGGTTTCATTCTAAGGCTATGGTTGTCTGTAGATGGATACAAGCTGTTTTTCCTCAAAAAGAGAGATTTTTTTGGTGTTAAGTGGTAGCTAGCTACAACTTGTTCTGTGGCTAGTTGGTGTAGTGTTTCTGTCATTCAGCAAGATCTCTCTAATGGGTCAGTGTTTGGAAAACTACCTTCCACTGAACTCTTCTTGCAGCTATTAAATCACAGCTGTGAATTTCCACAGTGGTTAGCTACCACCTCAAAGGAGAGGTCTTGCCTGCAGAGCCATTGGTAAGAGCATTGTGCCTGCTGCCCCACTTTGGAACTAAATGCGTTAGGAATTGGATTAGGGTGCTTCAGTGAAGGTTGGTAGGGGCAGAGATACAGGACAATTACTGGAAATTACAGTCCAGGTCTTAGCTCCTGCTGCAGGTAGGAGGTGGTAGAAGGTATCAGCAGTTTCAACTGATTAAGGGACTTGAGCATATTGCGAGGGGAGATGTGCAGGTGTGACTGACATCTTCAATGCTTGGAAAGCTGACAGTGGGAGGATGGAGTTGCACAAAGCATCAGGCACAGGCAGGCACCATCCCTCCTTCCCGTTTAACAGGATGCAGAACAAGCATTTAAGCTGTGGTGGTTCTGTGGGGCCTGCAGAACAGAGCCAGTACTGTCAGGGGGCTTCGTTACTGGGCAGAACTTGTCTTTAAGCATTGTGCCACTTCCGTGAGATATACCCTAAGGCTTCTGGTGTGCTCCCAGGGGAAGCTGTGCAGAGGAGGGGGCATGGAGTAACAATTTTAAGGCAGAAGAGGCACCTGTGAAGGCCACAGCTGATGCCAGTGTCCCCAGGGAAGGATAAAAGAGGGATCCTTTCTGAGCAAGTGAGGCATGAGCAAACTCACCACACTGCCACCAGGAGTGAAAGTATTTCATAGGAATATGGACCAGCTCTTCCAGAAGGCACTGGGAACCTGTACACTGTGGGGTGAGGGGGCTGATGGCCTTGATAATGCTTCTTAGGCTGCAGCCAATACTGAAATGCTTTCTTTACCTCAGTCACGCCCCATTACTGCAGAAGGTCTTCTAAGTAAGCAAAGCCCAGTTTTGCAGCCACCACACAGGACTTACCAAGTAAAGAGTAACAGGACAGGAGACACATCCCTACATCTTAAAAAAAAAAAGTAACTTTATTCCATGACTGCTTTGAGACATTCATCAGTGGTGGCCCAAGAAGTGAAAACAAACACATACCGACTGCAGTACCAGGACAGGAGCTGTTTTTAATGGAGACACATTGTTGATCACAATTTATTTTGAAATCATGAGATGCCAGCAACAGAACAGACTGAATCAGCAGGTCAGGCTGGACAAATACTTGATTGTAGCCACAGCTGTTGGCTACAGGCAGCAGCACTGAGTTACACAACAAGGCAACGGTTTCTCTTCTACCTTCCTAACAGAACTGCCAGGTAAGGCATAGGATGGACAGCTACTGAACTGTGGTATAAACCATGCAAGAGTAACAAATGTGAGAGTAGGTGTGTAATAAATACTTGATGACATTAGAGAAGAAGGAGGAAAGGCTCATTAAAAAAAAATTATCTTCTGCAAGACATTAAAGCTATTTTAAGTATTGTCACCACCACCATGGGCAGTCCAGTCCAGTAGTGACTAATTGGTACATGGATCAGTTTTAAAACAATATCCTCTTCACATGAGAAGGTCTGAACAAATTATTTATCCACTTGCTAAAGCTCTGGGGTTAAAGAAGTGATCAGTAATCAACATTTATTTCACACCTAGGCAGAATGGCTAAAACGGAAGACTATTGTTCAGCTTCTTCTTCAACAACTTCAATTCTGCGAGGCCCGTAGAGTAAAACATAAGCTATATGCCAGTCTCCACCCCCAGATAACCTCAAAATGTCTTCAGGTGTAACAATGCTGACCTTGTCATCATCAAATTTAATCCATTCATCTGCAAGGAAAACAACAGGATTATTTGTAACTTAGGTACATAAAATCTAAGCTTGCTAACAGCCCCTTCCCTGAAAGGAGCTGTGAAGAGTGGTTAACAGGGGTGGAATTTGTTTATTTTTTTTACCTTGTTTCCTTTTAACCCAAGACACATAATGCCCAGAGGAACTTGATCTGCCTTGATGAGTTAGCACTGCCTGCAGGTCATAATAGCCGCAATTGTTAGAGCCAATATCTGAAGAAGAAAGAAAAAGTAACGATGACTCCTACTTGAACAGCTGCAGTATTTTTAACAGCTCACAGACCAAAGATGCATCAGCCAGGCCACAGCACCATAGCTGTGTATGTAAAACCACAGGTACAGCACGATACAAAACCACTGTGAATTAAAAGCAGCAATTCTCAGCCAGGAGAGTCTCAGGAAACTGAGGATGCTGTGCATTCTCATGAAATAAATATGTACCAATAGATATTACTGGTGGAATCCACAGGGTGAGTGCTTTGCGCCTTCAAGCTCCAAGCCCCGCCCAAAACTGAGGCAACACCAGCACAGCACCACCACAGCACTTTTAAAAGTCCGGTTTTTGTTTTGATTTCAGCTTTCTACCACCCACTGATAAGGCAGTGTGCAAAACCACTGCACATTATATGCAAATGTCTTTTGATGTGCCAGTCTTCTATTATCACCAGCTTGTCAGATGGATGGCAATTATGCCTTTTGACTATCTCAACATTTTGATTTACCTAATCTTTTCATTCCTTAAATTTCTGTCAGTCTCTGAAGATTAATTTTCAAAGGCATTAAGGAGAGCCACAGTTCTCAAAATATTCGTACCATCAGCCACACTTAAACACAAGTAAATAGAAAATTACTTAAAAGTAGATTTGCTTCCCTCATGCTTTACTCACCATCAGGAAAAGAAAATGGTTCATATTTAACTTCTTTCTGTGCACCATCATTTTTACTAGACTAAAAAAGAGAGTAAGCTGAATTAATGTGGAATGGTTTAATAAAAGCTTTAGCACAATCACATCAGATCCCAAGTCTCCATTCATTTAAATATGTTTCTAAGTCTAAACATTTTTGTTCAACTTGAACAAAAGTTGTTCATTACTGTATTTTTAAGGTGGACATACAAAAGCCTTATCTGAAGAAGACCAGTTTTAAAGCAAATATATAACCATTTCAGCACATACTGCCTGCACTGTTCACCCACTAGATTTATGGGTTTGTCTATGAAACAATTCTGCAACTGACGATTTATTTCTTCTTGGGGGCTTGCTAGCAGCAGAAGTGGCAATAAGCAAACACCAGAGACAAACTCTCAGTGCCAATACATTCTGTTCAAGAATAGCACTCTTTCCTTGCTCCCACCTGTGTAAGGGGATGCAAGCCTTATCCAGATGTTTAAAACAATTTGCCAGGAGTTAGGCCAGAAAAAGACCAGCCAACTTTAAAAAAGGGCTAAAACACTACAGTTTTAGCTCATTTACTCTTTTCTTCATTCAAGACATAGAAATCAGTGTTAGAATATGTGGACAAGGTAAGATATGAAACCATTTACAAAGCTTTTAGAGGACTGATTTTAAGCTCACCAGTACATGTTTTCTCATTTTTATCAGTCAGACATGTACAGTGCCTTGTACAACCCCTTCCAGCTGAGCAGGGAACAGCTTCCTACACTCCACTGAAGAAGCAAGCAGCCAGCAAGCAGTAATATTTGAAGAGAATACTTTTGTGTAATTTACAGAAGACCTTTAGGCATAGCACTGGTAAACAGAAGCACTACATTTTAATACATTTAATACATGCTGTCTGACTACACCATTTCATATTTCTCATCAAGCAAACACACCAAAGCAGATACTGTATTTTCGTGAAAATACAGGATAAAAAGATCTAAAGCTCAATACCAAGGAGTTTGCTATGTAAGAAAGTAATGTATTTAAGGACATCAAGTTTTCTCTAGTCATTATTAATACCCCAATTTGAGATGTATGAATTAGTTAAAATGTCAGGAGACTTACATTCTTTGGCTGCTGATTTACTTTTTTGTCTTCTAGATCTTTGAATTTTGATCGGTAAGAAACCATTTTTTCCTGCAGGTCTGGCGTACACAGCTCGTACACATCCAACATAAGAGGAAATTTAACATCCTAGGAAGCAAAAAGTATAAAGATTTATTAGCATGGTTTGGCACTCCACAGTAAAGCATTCTCCTATGGGAAGACAATACTAAGTCAAATTAAATGCAACTCTCTTCAAATTGATGGCAACTTGATCTACAGGGATTCTGGTGACAGTATTTACTGAAAGGGCTACAATGCTTTCACAGAAGAATGTCTAATTCAGTATAAACAAACCACTATAAATTATTACATTCAGCATAGACTAATAACTAATAAATAAGATTCTTTATTGCTAGCTGTCATACTTTTACACTACAGAAATACCTATGCAGGCCTAACAGAAAAAAGAGGCAGGAAGAAAGGAGCATGTACCATGATGCTCCTTGGGCAGCCAGTGGAGTCTGTCAGCCATGGCCAACAGAAAGCAAAACCAGAACATTCAGCTGTTTGCAGCTGGTTCCTGCATTTGTCCATCAGAAAGCCAGACAATTAAAATAACTGATACAGGAAGTGTCTGACAGCATAAACATCTCCCATCAGCCTTAGAATAGTGTTCAGTGTTTGAAAGGATGGCCCTCTCCTTAGTTAAACATTCTTCTCAGAACCACTGGTGAGAAGAGACCAAAAAACATCCTAAACTTTATTGTCATCCTGTAATAATAGTAGAAATGGGACAAATGCACTTCTACCCCTCACCTCCTCCCTTAATCTATTTTTTGGTAGTGTAGTTTGCCACACACCATCACAACTGGAAACAAAGCTACTTTGTACTTGAGCAAAGAAACTGCACTGTTATTATTTTTAAATGCAATTTAAAAGCAAGCAATTTAGTAAGGAGCCTTCAAGTCCTCATTGTCTACCTTTAATAAAAACCCATGGAAAACATTAAGAAAAATTAAACTTCAATATACAGAAGACTCACCTTAAGAACTTTCGCATTCACAGATTCTTTCTCTTTGTAAAAAAATCTAACCATCTGAATAGTCAGGTACGCTGGCAAGCGACTAATTTTGGACTATAAAAAAACAAATTAGAAAAAGCTATTACTTTAAATATTCACAGATCTTTTATACCTTAAACACTGTTTATCCTAAATTACAGTCTATTCTGGGAATGTATTTGTACACAAACACACAGGAACAAAACAAAGTCTCCTTTTTTGAAGCTCTGTCTTAAGTTTCTTGGTAGTGAATACTCAGATGCTTTATAAACATAAATACCATGGTGTTGCAGCAATAACTTTGTACTTTGGAAGAGAAAATTGACAACATTTAAAAGAATCATAAAGAGCAACAAAAGTAGCACTCACAGATTTGATATAGAGTGCATTTCTCTGCAGTGTTGGAGAGAGTTTGGTGATTTCCTCCTGAAGACGCTGTTAAAAGAAGTAACACATGCTCATCATAAAATACAGCTTAGAGAAATGCACAACAGGGATAAACAAACCATAAACTAAATCTTGTTCTGCCAGTCTCTTCTGTTGCCATCAGCCATTACAACACACAGGATTTTGAAATTCCTTGGCAGAAAGGATCATGCCCATTCATTCCCTCAGCTCCAGGCTCATTCCTGAGCCTTGACAACACTGAGTTTCTCTCTGCAGAAAATTTTGCTCCACAGGAGTAGAACTCACAATTGGATTTTGTTGACTTGTATCTGGATTTGATTACAAATGTATCATACCATGCTTGGAACGCAACTGAAGAAAATCTGAAGTTTATTGTGAGAAGAATATTTGCCCATTTCTCAGCTCTCAGTCTCAAGCAGGCAGAGCTGCTTATAAAGTGACAGCTGGTGTCTCCTTATAAAATTCTGGGAAAGACTAGCTTGATTCTTAGTATCACAACTCTTGCTACAGGCAATCCAGCATATGAATTTTAGATTTTTTTTTTTTGCCTGAAAATGAAGTCTCTTTTTTTATAGTTTTTTAATTTGTAAGCAATACATATTTTATGTTACTTTCCCTTCTAAATCCTGAAAAAAAAAAAAAAGGTAGAGAAAGAGATACAAAGATTATCTGAGAATCACAAAACCTGGTTTTAGTTCTGTACAAACCAGATCACGGTCCTACTCTTACACAAATACTCTGCAAGAGCAGTTACTACAAAGGTTTTGTAGTAGCTCCTCTCCTTGCTACTTCAGACTCTCCAAAAAGCCCTTAAAATTTCAAAATATATATATAAAGCACAGACTACCTTAAGGAGTTCTATTTAAAAAATGTTTGAGGATGCTGTCTCACGGAAAAAAACACCCCCTTCAAAATCTGCAAAATCAAATTTAGTTGTTACATCATCTGGGGGACTTTTAATTAGGAACCAGAACGCCACCCAACTTTTGACTTTTGGACTTTTTGGAAACTGATTTATGCACACTTAAAACCATGATACTGCTCAGTCTGGAGTGAAACCCAGCTGAACAAACAACTAGCAAACTGCCGTGCACTTGGTTACCTGCATGGAGAAGACCATGTCAGGGTCAAGAAAATGCTCTGCTGAAGTCTGTTTGACATTAACATGCAATGCCCTTTCACAGCCATCTTCCCAATGAACACCAAAAAGATTCTTGGAACTTTGTAAAGATTGGACAGCAGATGTCAATTCCAAGTCACAGATTAAACACACAGGTCACTCAGAATTCAATTAAAAATAGAGGCCATTTAGAATTTCAATTCAAGAAAAGTTGCAATAGCTTACCAATTTTAGTCCTGTAAACAGGTATTTCACTTCTTGATTGATAAAGCAGCTAAGCTGAAGCAGATTCTCCTTTCCTTTAGTTACTTCCTCTTCTTCAGCTTCTGTACATTTCATGCTTCACAAAATTAAGGAAAACCATCATGCACCAAGAGCTGAACTACTGCTCTAGTGAACACAACATGCCAAGCAGCACAGTACTTTAGGTAATTCTGTGCTTGTGGAGACCGTACTTTTACTTCTTGTAGTACAAAAAGATTTGAAAGAACACTTCCTTCAGAGCAATCTGTTCCTTCATGACTAAAGACAAGGGGCAGCTGGGGCAGACAGTACACCAAAAAAAGTAAAATAAGACTCCGATCACCATTTAAGCTGAGGCCTGCTTTGTTCCTTCTCCCCCATCACCACCCAACCCCCATGACAGAGAACACATTAATTGGCTGCCAACACCAAGTTACAAAGCCCTCCTGCAACATGCCATTCCATTGTTGTTTATGATTAATAAAGTTCTTCTATTGCTGCTGCTGGCCAGACTTCCTGTTTCTTTCAACATGCAGAGCCTACTTTCTCTGCCTTCTATCCTCTTCACTGAAATGAAATTCATTTCTTCGTTATTTTCTACACATTATTCTAATTCTTCTTCCTGTCCTCTCCTCTTTCCATACTTCTACCCCAATCCTTTTCTCTCATCCACGTCCTTCCAAACAGGAATTTTCCTGACTGCAGCCATCTTGCAAATGCTGCCATAATCACACTTCGAAAGTCTGCAACTTTTCTAACAAGTCTTCCTCCTCATACTGGCCTATCCATCATTCCTCTTAGCTACACATTCCAAGACTCCCAGCCATTTCAAGGATAACAAATGTCGCGATACAGGGAGAGAGATGCGTGATTCTTACCTTAAAAAAGGTTTTTATTCCTCATGACTACCAAGCTATGAGATACAGTACCTCATCTAAGGGGATGTTTCCTTATTTCAGACAAGCAAAACGCACAGTATAATTCTTTCTAAAAGTGGAGCTCAGTTTCATGACAACCAGGATTTTGGGGTGGAGAAGTGGGAAAAGAGTAATACTTGCCATGAGATGTGTGCCCCATGTGGTCATATCCTTTTTCTCTTGCTCTAAAGAAGCTACTAGAAAGTAGGTCAGCTGCTTTTGTTTCTTACTCATACAGCAGTGAACACCTAATTTATTTCTTAAGAAATCAATCAAGCTACCTTTTGTGCATCTTTAGTACACCAAGTATATCAACAACACACCCTTACAAGCCAAAAAAACCTATTTAGGACAACAAATGCTTTTAGTTGGATAAAGCACGTCAGCATCCTTGAAGTTGCTAAGTATCAATCTTCTCCGGGGAGGAAATCTGCTACTGACATTCAACAAGTTTTTCTTTTTTTCTGTAAATTTCCATGCCCATTCTTCCTCCCCACACCATGCTCTCTCTCAAAGCATATCCTATCTTAACTTTAATGTCTGTGTACTCCTGCATAACATCATTCCCCTCTTCCCTAGCCTACACCTTTATTTCCCATACTATTCCAAACAATGCTTTTCGTCCTCCCTGAACTCAGCTGCTAAATTGTGAAATCATGGCTGCTTATGTCTTGCCTTAGTCTTTAGGATACGCTGTTTCAAATTCAATGCTGAAGAATTGATCAATTAAACTCTTCTTTTTAGATGATGCTGCTGTAGCTCCAGAGTCTGTCTGTAAAACAAATCCTCTTATGACGTAACTTTAAATAGAATGTAAATACAGTCTTCTCTACAGACAAAATAACCCCACTGTATAAATTCTTTAAAGCCTATTCCTTCATCTTTCTATGGGTGCATTTTCTCCTAGTCAGTCAATCTTCTTACACAGCATAAAAGTTTCAAAACAAATACATTTATTTAGAGCATGCCGTTAAAATCATTTGAAGCACATTAGCAAGCCAGATCAAAAATTCACACCTCCCTGGCCCTCCAATTGAAATCTATCTTAAATTTCAGGATACTCTTCCAAGATTCTGCCAAGACTCTCCAGAAAACAGTTTACAGAGAAAAAAAAGAATGTTGTTCTGGTAAAATCTTGGGAAAAACTTTAACCAATTTCTTATATCAGGTTGATTTGGTTGATTTTCTATTTGAAATAGTTCAAATTAAAACTGTAGCACATTTTTTTCAGAAAAAAAAAATTCTCATGTGCTGAATTTACAGGTTATCAGGGCCAGCTGCCACATATGTTGAGTGTGTGTCACCACCAGTGTGGTGCAACATTGCCTTACAAAGCACAAAGGGAGGCTTCAGCACACCCCACAGCACAGCTGACAGGACCACGGTACCATTATGCTGATTACACACATCAGAAAGCAATTTCACTGACTGGCCTCCAGACACATGTTAAAAAACTAACAAGCAGATAATACTTAACAAAAAATACATTAATTATAAATCCTAATTCTGGTTAGAGTAAGACTACAATTACCTCCATAACTGTATCACCTTCAATGCCTTCCAGCTTCTGCTGTAGTACCCTCATCATCTGCACCCAGCACTCATTGGCATCCTAGGAAGGGAACACAACACGAAACCTGACTAGCAGCATTATGATTTAGTAATATTAAACCCATCAATTATAAAGCCAAATGTGAGGTTTCCTTAACTAAAAATTTCTCCCAATTCCACCATGCATTCTCAAAGCTAGCATTTGATAGTACATTCAACTTCCATACAACTTTTCTACAGAAAAGCCACCCCACTTTACTCAAGCAATTATTTTCACAAGAGAAAGAAAGTTTTAAAATGTTCTTGCTCTCAACTTCCAACATAGCAGAGAATTTTAAACAATAAGCTAATAATTGGTCTTTACCTGTTGAAGGTACTGGCCTTGATCACCTTTCTCTGCAAACTGTGGGAAGGCCATATGTAAAAACTGCAGGAGAATGATAGGTGGGATACTGGAGGAAGTTTTATCCATGGAATCAAACAAGTCTCTAAGAGCTTGAAGAAAAAGTAAGTGAATGCTTTGAGAAGTGCAAAAACAATTCAAACACGGCAGGAAGTGTAAAAAGAATAGTAAAACAGTAGCAACACTTAAAGACTGATCATTTAACAGTGTCCAATTTGATCTTTCCAAAGCAGGACCACGTTCTCCAGGTGGCATAACAGGTGCACCTAAGATCTCCTTTGTGAACACGACTTTGAAAGCATAAAGGTGGCAATTCTGAGAATTTGTAAATAATGCCTTGTCTTTCCTGGCTGCTAACAGGAAAAAAAAAATTTTTTTGAGCAATTAAGATTTCATTTGAAACACATCTGAGGAACAACGTTTTCACAAGAGAAACCAGAAGGCAGCATTCACAATCTATCCTCTAGAGCAACTTAAGTTTCACCAGCTACTGGGGAAAAAAAAACTTTAATAAAATATCTAGGAAATACCCATGCTTAAGACCCAGGAAAACAAGTATGTGTATGCAGAGAGCTCAGAACTATGTGCAATCCAATGAATGATACTGACTGCATGACAACACACATGGCTTTCTTTTTTGTTCCACACACTACCATATGTCTTACCTACACAGGTTACAGCATTTTAAATCCACAGATCACCTCAAAGGCACCTGTTAATCCTCACAACAACCCTGTGAGGTAACAATCTGCAAGGTCACTAATTTACAAGTAGAGAGACTAATGAATGGTACTCTTGAGTAAGTGAATATAGGCAAGATTACAGGGAACCAAGGTCAGTTGCTTCCTCTTTCAGAAATGTCTTCACTGACCTTGATAAGAGGTGCAACTGATATGACACAGCAATTTAAAAAAAAAATGCCATAAGTGTCATGCAGGAGTTCCTGAACAGCTCAGCACCCAAGAATTAACTACAAATTAGTTCAACTATTAAAATTCCTAAGAAGCAGAGCTGTCACCTTAAAAAGAAAACAAGGGACACAAAGTAAAGGCAGTGAAAAGGGGAGGGGCAGGCATGGCTGTATAGAGTAACCATTGAACTTACCACCCCAAAATTCGATCAGCAGGCATACCCACAAACTGGACCTTTCCTTCCTTATATTGTTTTGTTTTTCCTTAAATGGACTGGTAGAAATCCCAGTGTCCTGGCCCAGCATCTTAGTGGGGCAATGAAATAGAGTAAAAAAAGAAAAAGCGGACAAGTAGTACCCTTGTTCAAGTGTAAGGGGTCTAACTAGAACTCTAGTTAGAGCTTGAAGATACGGGGCCACCGTGAGCTCCCACACTGCGAGCACCCAGACCACCACAACAGAGTAACTTTCGTTTTGAAGACACCACTTTCCATTCCAGTTATGAAATCTGGATCTTTAGGGCAAAGGCTAAGAACACTTATAAAGCATCAGTTTCCACCATAACAATAATGCTCAGCCAATAAATCATACTAAAAAATACAATGAAATACATATTCCGGGAGTATGGTATTAGCCTATCATTAAATGAAACAAAGCACTGCACACTAAAATATTTCTACAAAAAATGATCAAATCAACAGATGGATGGATCATGGAGTCTGCTTTAGGAATTTCCAATTACTTCACGCCTATATCTAAAACATTAAAGAAATAGCAATTATTTCTATCTAAGCCTAGATCACACTTGAGTATCTTTTCCCTAGCCTGCAACCAGGTAATGTGCAGAGATAAACGCTTTGCAGGCAGGGGAAGAATAACCTTTAAAGACAAAATGAATCCTCCAGTGCCAGCAGATCTGACATTCCTGAGGCATATGCACTAAAGAACAATACACAGAGCTCTAACTGCAAATTTCATCTGCAGTTAGCATGAAATCACACACTTGTCTAAACCCCTGTTTTCTACTCTAAACACCAACCTGCAGTAATGTATTGAGCAGAGGCCATTTCTCCTGAAGCTCTTAAGGCACCACCATACCTAAAATGGAAGAAAAATAATTTGCATGCAATTAAACACAAACAAGGACAGTCGGGTTTTGAAGCACATTTATTCACATTTACCTCAAAGTTTCAGGGATTTTGCAAGCACTGCATGGAAGCAAACAGAAACTAGAATCTTTCAGACAATAAGTAAAGGCAGACCAAGAAGTCTGGATACATCACTGCTGCTTCCCTAATCCTTCTGCCTCAAAGACTCGTCTCATTTTTAAACAAACTGAGAAAAAGGCTAAACAAAAGATACCCCATTTCTGAAACATTTGCCATGGTTTCTTCAGATACATGGGGAAAAAAACCATCTTCAAGGACAGATGGCAGATAAAATGCACAGAGATGGAGGGCAGGCTTGCTTACTTCCTCCCTCCACAGCAGAAGCAAAACAGAGAGAGGTGATATGTAATCTTGGGGAAGTATTTCCTACACTGAAAAGGTGTGGGAGTCCACCTGTATCACAAGAACTTGCCACTCTTCTTTGAATTCTTAATTCAGCAGCTGGATGAGGAACAGATGGACTCCCCAAAGCCTTCAAGCAAAAGGAAGGTCTGACACATTCTCTAAACTCAGACTGCACTTTTGAAATTCTGACCATTGCCAGATGATGAGCAGGAAGCTTTCCCCTGACACGCTGCAGAACAGGGAGGAGTTCCTTGGGGAGATCAGCAGAGCACAGCTTTCCCAAGCGAGCCCTTGCACACCTCACCCACTCCCCATGCACCCTACAGCCTTCCATGCTGTCACCAAGGAAGGAAGGAAGATTAAAAAAGGGCTAAATCTCCAGGGAAAAACAGAGCTTGAGTCTGAGTGCAAATCCGAATTCCCGCAGACAATACGGCTACATCTTGCATCGCAGTCTGCCAGTTTCACAAGCTACATTTTGCCATTTGGTATGTCAAATTTGGCAAATATTCTGATTCAGTGCAGTAACTCAAGGGTCCTTCACATGGAAATAAATAGACTTTCCAAAAATGACAACACTGATAGTCAATAAAAACGTTGAAACCAAATTTCTGTACTTCACAAATAGCTCTCAGTGCTTTATAATTAAGGTTCACCTGCTAACAGAATGAAAAAAATTTGTAACTACTTAAATGACTAGTAACTACAGTAATACAGAATATCCATCTGGGTACCCTGGAATCAAGAAAGTAGTGTATTTTAAAGGAATTAAATTAACCCTATGATGGCAATAATGCTCTACCTAATACTCACTTTTTAAAAATATTTATTATTTTGTCATTACAATTCATCTGCAGGACAAATTCAGGCACGCAATGGCAGGTAATTTTTTTTCCACTAATATGCCTAACTTTCAAGCTTCTTGTATATTCCTGACCAAAAAAACCAACCAACCAACCAAAAAAAACCAACCACTGGCCATTTTCACATTTCAGTCCAGAATAACAAACAAACAAAAACCAGAAAAGTTATCCTACAATCAAAACAAATTAGCAAGCGAAACAAAATTCCATGAAGGCATGTCTTAGAACTTCCCATATACCTCCAAGCAGCAAATGTCAGTAACATCAGAATTTCACAGCTGAAAACATTGTGCAATAGAGCTACTGCAGGAAATATTCCTAAAAGGAACAGGACTCCCATATTATTCTTTTATACAGAACAGTACCATAAAAACCAACAGCAAAAAAACAGGGTTAAGAGTTCAGTAGCTTTTTTAGAATTTTAAACCGGTCTTGATAGGAACTACTTTCTAGCTAAGCAAAACAAGTTCGCTCTACCAAAAGCCACTTCCAAGAAATACAAAGCCTTAATTTCTTTAATAAAAGTACAGACTAACACAGCCATAGGATAAACTTTAATCAATCATGTTAATCTGGAATAGACCTAAAGAGTAACAGATTGTTATGATAATCCATAACAATACTAAGATGACCATTCCTCAAAATATCTATTTCATAAGCTAAAGAAAACATTTCAGTCATGGTATTTTTGTCCTGAATCCTACCTTTTAAGGGCCTCTTTCACTTCTGGCACTGAGCGGATACACTGAACCGTAGCATTCATGTAGCAAGTGTTGCCAAGGTTTGTCAATCCACATGGCAATTCCATCTACCAAAAAATTCACAAGGGTGCTTGAAGGTCAGAGAGATGTGCGACCATTTTTGTATAAATGCTATAATGTGACATCAATTTCTAAGAAAATGAATCATGCATAAAACCTGGAATATTCCATCAAACTTTATGAATTTTTCCAGGTCCACTTTACAATTATACTCATCATTTCACCATTTGATACTTTTAAAGGACATTCAGGAATCCTTCGGGGGTTTTTCTGTGCATGTTTAGTTTAATGAACATATTCTTCAAGCAAGCAGTCATTCAGAAAGTTCAACTATAATCCCATTCAAGTTTTGACCTTAAAATTCTATTTCCATGAAATTTCCACATGAATACATTTGTACAATACACTGATGTTTTAATTAAAATCAGTTTTCAGTAAAACTCTGAAAATAATGGAGTCCATAGTTTGAAACAAAAGCATTGTTTAAATGCCTCTCCAGAAGTTTGCAACAGATCATTAACTTGATTTTTTCAGACAACTTGTGAATTTATAAAGTTTTGACCAATGTGGTCAACACTAATAGTTTGACCACCTAATAGTTATTCAGAAAAAACTATAAATATAATGTAATAGAATTTTTGTTTCTTTTTTTTTTTTTCAAAATCCTGACTACTTAGGTATTTGTCAGGGAAAAACACATAGTTTAATGAAACTAAAGTAGTAAGGCATACCAATACCAATAAATTATTTTAGGAAGAGAGAACTAAGTTAGCATATTCCGTAAGTGAATATGTGCAGTGCAGACGGTTCAATTTTGATGTATAACAGAATTTCTATGTGACCAACTTTTTCAAAAGTGAATCACCTCCTTGCTTGCCTCTCAGTTATCTCAAAGTCTGTGTATGGAGTTAGTAAAAAATACATAAATATCCTTCACCTGCAGGTGGTCAGGAAATCCCGAAGCACAAGCCCAGTCCTAAACTACAGATCCTTTTTCATACAGACATGCATAAAAGTATTCCTGTTCTGAATGCACAGTTGACAACAATCATGCAACTGTTAAGTATGACAAAGAGCTTGCAGTTCGAATGACTGATGAGAAAATTAAGCCTTTCAAATTGTAAGAAAGGAAATTCAGAAGTTACTTCATTAAAGAAATAATAGATTAATTACGCTCTTTCAGACTTTACTCCCTTACAGCAAAACATATAATCTGTTCTACTAATGTCAAACTTATTCTGATTTTTCAAAAAGTTGACCTAATACTATTAACATGGACAAACAAAACCCCAAACATGCCCCACCCGAAAACAAACCCTTAGTCTCTCCTCACAGATATGAAAAAGGCAGGAAATAATTTTGCATATCTACAAGGCCTTGTTTAGACAAAGTTCAGGACACTGATACAGCAAGGGCAATACAATTTTGTCTCTAAAAACATCAGCAATGCTATTTTTAGAAAATTTACTAAGCTGCCTGCTCAAAGGGAAAACAGCACTAACTGTATTTACTTTAAAATTAAATCCCAGCCTTTTTTTTCACTGCTCCCAGTTCCATCATCGATGGAAATTTGTGATTCTTGGTGAAGATGCTAAACAGACATCACAGTTTCAAAATCCACTTCTAAGCAACTGCAAGAATTTAAAAACTAGCCATTACTCGAAGGTTTACAAGAAACCAAAGTGGGAAATATGCTTACAGCCGAAGCCAACTGCTCCTCCGTCATGTCTTCCACAAAGACGGGTCGAGCAATTGGCTCTTCTGGAAGTGCATCTGCAGAACCCATCATTAGGAGGGTCATCCCCTTGAAACACAGTAAAAACAGTCATGAATGTTTAAGGACAGTAATTTCCACTCAAACCCTTAAGCTCTTAACATACTCCAGCTATTTCCCCAAAAAGAAACACAATCCTTCTTTTAGTTCACAGAACCAATACTTCACTATTGTGATTAAGGGCATACCTTAATTCCTCATATCTAGGAATTACCTATTGAGAACAATGCCACAGAATTATCTGTGCTTCATGTTTCCACCGAAACATCTGGTGAGGCTGGTGAGCTTGCCTGCCAAGTTTTGAGTCAAACTAGTTGAAAAGTGAAAAATAACCTAATTACCACATCAGTTTAGGCATGAGAACTAACATTTGGGGGGGGGGGGGGGAGGACGGGGACAGGAGCAATCAGATTTCCACGCTTGCTAAACTAGCATAAGGGAAAGGAGTCTTTTGGCATTCAACAGGAGTAGGTCTACACAAAAAGATCTGTCAAAGGAGGAGAAAATTACTATCTGGAGCCTTGAAAAATACAATGCTAAGAAAAAGATGAACAACAGAATGAAGAGGAACTGCTTTGACAGTGTAAACAAATCCCTAGAACTTGAATATAAATTATTAAAATTAATAAAGGCAGCTATTAAGCACAACAGTATGCAGAAAAAGACAAGAATATTATGTACTGGGTTTTTGCTAAACAACATTGCTACAGCTGCAGCTACAGGCTGCTAACAGATGCTTGCAAATGAGTTACAGGGGTAAGAGCAATGCCACCTAATTCAATCTGCCCAGTGAAGAACTAGAGTAAAACCTGTAACAGATGTTACAAGAGACAAAATGAAAATGACACCAAAAAAAAATCCCCAAAAAAACCACCTGTGGGATTCCCTGACGCAGTACTGTCTAGATAAACAACACAAACACATTCACTTTCTGGGTTTTTTTTAAACTAGCCAAAGGTATGAATTACCATTACTAATGACTTTGTTTATAAACAGTAGCTATTTAACACAGGAGAGCAAATTTCAACAGGTTGGTAGAAAGGGACATGGGCAGTGGTGCAACTTCGGCATTACCAACACAGTTGTCCATGATGGGGATCCGCAAGGACAAGGATCTACAGACAGTGCCCAGGATCACAAGCTCTCTCTAAATAACATCATTTATTTTATGGTCACAGACAGACAGCACAAAAAGGCCACTGCTCTGACCCAGAACATTTATTGTACAAAATAAATAAATAAATATACGCTCCCAAGTACTTCAGAAAAGATGGTGTGATTTCCCTCCTAATGCCAAAGGAAAGTCTTTTATATATCAATAGTGAGACTTTTCTAAGCATGCTTATATATGACACCTATGAAATTATCTTTCATCAAAGTACAACTTTTTAAGAAAGCACTGCCCATTCAAACAGAAACAGCAAGCACTTTCTAGTCTTTCTTTAAATGCCAAAATAAAAAATTGAAATAGTAAAATTTAGTTACTGCTCAGAACTTACATTCTTTATTTTTAGGTTCCCCCAGTCATCATCCTGTGGAGAAAAAAAAAGACAAGTTAATTATCTTGCAGCAAGAGACAGGCAAGTATTTTCATTAATATTAATCACATACTTCTAAATATACAATTGTGTTTCATCCAAGATTACACAATATTAACTATTTACATGTTATCAAGTCTTGTCTAACTAAAATAAAAAGCAGCCAAGTTGTGTTTTCAACAAGGTTCTTCATATGTTGTTCAACACTGCTTAAATGTAAACAATGTTATGCAGCAAAGTTGCTTATATCTCATTCCACCACTAAGCCTCCAGCAGAGAAGCACCTGAGAAACTTCTCTTACACAAGCCAGAAAGAAAAAACTTGCATTCAAATTCTGAACATAAAAAAGTAACAAAAAAACCTCCCACCAAGCAGTGTTTTGTATAAATGAGTAAAGTGCAGTCAGTTTTACATTTAGAGAACACCCAGAAATATGGTCATTGTTTATGTTAAAACATAATAAAGTTAGACATAATATTAAAAAAAAAAATATAGGATTTCTACCTTCAGAGTTCCTCCTTTAACCATAACCTTCTGTCTAGCTGGCTGAACTCCAGTCAATGCAAATAACTGGGCTTTGAAGACCATTGGAGGTTCGTCAGTGTTCAGCTCCACGCCATCGAATTTCTCTTTTCCCCATTTCACATTAACTGCAAGAAAAATGTTTTGAAACTTGATTATTTCCTAATACCCAATAATGCAATTACCATGATTGCCAAGACTTTACACCAACTTAAAACATTCTGTTTTCGACTCTTAAAACTGTCAGTAATGAAGCCAGGGAACACCTTTATTATATGGCACCTCATCCATCAGAACATACTACTTCCATCAGGTCTAAAAATATCCTACAAAACCATTGAAAGTAGCATACATACTGAAAAACTCTGCAAGCAATAAGTGTGCCTAACAGCATCAGAAACCCTTCAGGAGGTCTTCACAAAAGCAGTTTGGAACTAACTCTCCCATTCTCTTGGCACTGCTCAGTGCAAACAACTGAACTTTCTGAAGGAAGTTCACAGGTGCAATTCCAGTTCAGTTATCCATAGCATTTCCGTTCTCCTTCCGAGGAAAAGAACACAATGTTCTTTAAAGGCAAGGCTACTGACCCCAGTAAAGGTGCAGGACTGGAATTACAAGGCAAAGTGAAATTTGGTCACAAAAAGCGTAAACCCTGATGCTAGAAATGGGATCCCCAGCAGAAACGGGAGGCAGAATGGCACAATGGAATGTTAACTTCCCTTTGAAGAAGTTAGTAATGACCAAGAGCAGAAAAAAAATGCCTGGAATAAGCTGTGTGCCTCTACAGAATGCTGACACACCTTTGACCACTTCCAATTACTAACACAGGTCACAAGGCTTCTTTAGCAAGCTAAGATTTTGCTGAAAATCTATAAAATACAGCATGCAGTGATATTCTACATGCACAGTAAGTGGCTGAAATACCAGACTTTAGGAAAGCTACATCCATCTACCTCTGCTTTGGTTTTAAAGAAATATATTACAGCAACTATACATTTTTAAAACAGAAAACTCTTAGAAGTCATTCTTTAAAAACCCTTCCAAAAAGGTTTAGGTTTCAGATGTATGCAATGCTTGCAATTGGAAATATGACAGAATAATCAAAAGCAAGTCTAAATTAGTTAGACTAAATTACTCTACAAAGCAACTCAAATGACTAACTTTTCAGGTTTTCCATCAGAAAACACCTTCTGATTCACCCAATATTCTGATTTTTTTAAAACACATTGATTGTTTTGCATATTTTGCATATTTAAGACCTAAGAGGCACAAGGCTTTTCCCTTTTTCCAGGAAGACAACCCACTCAGTCACTGAAAAAGTCAGCTGCACAGACTTTTGGGTTTTGAATTTTTGAACAGTCATGTATCCCCTGCTAAATATGCAGAAGAGCTAGCAATTATTCATCTGTAGTGCCACTGGTTTTGACAACTCAGCACTCAAGAGAAGGAACGGAAGGGCATGAGTGTCTTCTCTTCAGAGATTGCAACAGATTTCATGCAAAATAAAAGAGAAACTTGTTAATTTGAAAACAATGGAAAGTAAGGAAAACGAATGACGTATTTTCCCTGCTGATCAGAAAACAGCTCATACAGTTCACAGAACAGGTTAGGTTAGAACATACCACAGTGGGTCATCTGGTCCAACCTCCCTGCTCAAGCAGGGCCATCCAAGAGCACATGGCACAATACTGTGTCCAGACCATTCTTGAGTATATCCAGGGAGGGAGACTCCACTAGATTTGGATGAGTTCGGGAAAAATCCTGTAATACTGACATAAGGATCCCAGTTTGCCAGCCACAGCTAAAATAGTGGACAAACTGTGTGTACTGAGTCTGCCTACAACCTAAAAAACTGAAGAGCCCAAACAGGCCAGACCTGTGAGATATTATCAAGGCAGTAACTGGTCCTAGAAGTGCCACTGGAGGTTTTGTTCTTCAAGTCTTCCACTGAAACCTTTCCTCACAGCAAGAAGGGCTAGCGGGATGAGGTATAATTTAAGAAAGCTTTAGGTGTAGATTAGACATTAGGAAGAATTTCTTCTCAGAAAGAGTGATTAAACATTCGAAAGGTTTGCCCAGGGAGGTGGCAGAATCACCGTCCCTGGAGGTGCTTAAGGAAAGACTGGATGTGGCACTTAGTGCCCTCGTCTCGTTGACATGGTGGTGCTTGGTCAAAGGTTGGACTAAGGGTTTTCCAATCTAACTGAATCTGTGGGATATAATGGATTTCAAAGAGCGGAGGCAGACAAACCTAGATAAACTGGGAGGCGCGGGTGCAGAGTTCTGGCTCACCGGAGGGACGGCACCACTTCTCTCTCAGCAGAAACCAGAGCAAACAGGGCAGTGGCGAGGCACGGCGGCCCGCGGGACGCGAGTGACACCCGCCCTCCCACCGGCAGGGCCAGGCCAACGCTGCTCCCTCTTCCCTTCCCTTCCCTCCCTCCCTCCCCCGCCGGCCGGGCCGCGCCTCCCGGGGCGCTGCCGCCGCCGGCCCGGCCGGGATGGGCGCGCACGTGTGAGGCGCCTCCCGCTCCCGGCGGCACCGCCCGCCCGCTCCCGGCAGGGCCCGGCGGGAGGCGGCGGGGCCGCGCTCACCTGAGAAGAGCGGCATGGCGGAGCGGCGTGTCCCGGGCGGGCGGGCGCAGGGCGGCGGGGCGCGGCGCTGGCGGGGCGGGCGGGCGCGGGCGGGCGCAGGGCGGCGGCGGCGGCGGGTCCCGGCCCCGCTCGGGGTCTCATTCAAACCAGCCCCCGGGATGACGCTGCAAGCGCGGCCGCTCGGCGGAAGCGGGGCGGGAGCGCTGCGCGCGCACCGCCGGAACGGGCGGGGCCGGCGGCGGAGCGGGCCGGGAGCAGGCCGCGTCTGGATCCGGGTGATCCTCGGAGCCCGGGGCAGAGCCGCCGCCACCGCAGCGGGCCGGGTTGGGGTCTGGAGCGGCCCGGTCCCCGGAGCGGGGGGCAGCGGTGCTGGTGCCGCGGGCAGGGAACGTCGGTGAGGGCGCAGGGCTGGAGCCAGAGTGTGTCCAGCTCTGGCATCGCCAGCACAAGAGAGACATGGGGCTCCTGGAGCGGGTCTAGAGAAGGGCAGCAAAGATGATTAAGGGACGCGAGCATCTCTGTTACGGTGATACGCTGAGAGTTGGGCCTGTTCAGCCTCGAGAAGAGATGACCGAGAGGGGACCTCATCAGTGTGTATAAATATCTAAAGGGGGTCCAAGAGGATGGAGCCAGGCTCTTCTCGGTGGTGCCAAGCAATAGGACACAAGGCCAGGAACTCAGCACAGCAAGTGTCACCTGAACATGAGGAAGAACTGTACTGTGCAGGTTACTGTGCACTGGAACAGGTTGTCCAGAGAGGGTGTGGATTGCCCCTGGCTGGAAATAATCAAGAACCATCCGGATGCAATCCTGAGCCGTGTGCCCTGGGACACCCCTGCTTGAGCAGAGAGGTTGGACCAGATGATCCACTGTGGTCCCTTCCAACCTGACCCATTCTGTGACTGTGTGGTTCTGTGAGAGCTGAGGTGACCTTCTGCACCCCCAGGGGTCTGCCCAAAAGCTGTGATTGCACAAGGCAAGGGAAGGGAGGCAGAAAAAAAAGAAAAAGGCTCTTGTGAATGAAATAGGTTTGGTTTATAGGAAAGGGTGAAGTAGGAGCTAAAATTATCAACAGAACTTCACTGGGGGGACAGGAGATGAGTAATCAACCAACAATGATTTTAAGGCTCAGCGACAGATATGGAGCACTGAAGGATGAGTGTGATGGCAACAGCCAGGAGCTTTCAGCGTGATAAACCCCAAGTTGTAAACAGTAAAACCAGTAGACATGGAGACCTGAATCTCAACTGGTTCCACAAAAACTCTTGGTATTAGGGTGTGGTTAAAGAAACCAAAGCAGTGCTTAAATATACAAGGGAGGGAATGCCAGAAAGAAATATCCCTTCCTTGGACCCCTCCAAGCTCTCACTTCTAGAAACCTGGCACTCTGCTGCTTAGAGCTGCAGCTGTGAAGAGCTTCTGCCACAGCTTATACCACCGTCTGGTTGTGGGAATGTGCACTTCTGGTCATGTTTTTGCCATAGAGCTGATACCCAAAACAAGAAGAATCTTTTCCTTGCTGTTCTCCAAATGTGATTTAAAGTTCCAAACAATAGAAGAATGAAATAGAAAATGCTGTAAAACTAATCCAGTGTTTGAACGTAAGCCTTAAGGTAAAAGGCTTAGAAATTTCTGTGTCTTTTCACAAGAATAGTGAAAAGTGATTTTATTGTCCAGTGTAGACTCCTAGATGGGACAAGGATGTTTGGGGAAGGAAGGATTACATTTCACAGAGAAGTTCCAATGGGTGTCCCAATTCTTAATCTTGAATTAAGATGGAGTTTCCAATTACTAAGGTGATTTAAGTGTTAAAATTGACTAGCAAGAGTGATGAATCTTTTCTCCCTTGGACTTGCTGAAAGAAGTTTTTGTAGAAAAGCTTTGATCCAGTTCTAGGGTGAGATCCTGCAGACCATCTGTTCAAGTGAGAGCAGATCCCAGCTGCCTGCCTGTGAATTTAACTGGGGGATATCTGCAGTCGAGTGTTTTGCTCTTAATACCAATGGTGACCTATGTAGAGTCTCGTTTACTTGTGACTGCTAAATGGAAGTGGAATGCTCAATGATCTGAAGTTGCATTGAATACATCCTTCCCTTTAGAGAAACCCTCAGCAGATCAGGGCTCAGGCAGTCACAGACCGTGCATTTCCAGGATGTGGGAAAGGCACTAGAGGGTGCTGTGTTGGAAGAAGAAACACAGTTTGTATCTGCAGGAAAAAATATCCTGACCTCTGAAAGGTGAAGATCCACTACCTCCCTCTTTTTTCCTCCGAGACCATGTAGGCCTCTTCCTGCAGTAACAGCAATGTACCTTTTTCCTTAAGGCAGGAATAGGGAGGCTTGAAGAGATAATCAGATTTTCCGCATTCTGCCAATGTCAATGAACTTAATACAGTTGTCAAAAAAATGAAAAGGTGAAAGTGAATCAACAAAAATATGATCATGTAAGAATCTAGACTTCTTGATTTCTCAGGCAGCTTGTAAAATTACAGTTCCACTGATAATAAAGGCAGCCAGGGTGATTTATGCTGGCTCTTCACAGCTTACACATTTCACATCTCTTGATGACTTTCAGTTGAGATTGTAAGCATTACTTTTCCTAACAGTAGAAACCTTTGGCTGCTTTTTTTATTCGAAGTACAGCTATTCCTGTAGATAAGCACCTTGCTTACAGTAAACAAGTGCCAACAATCTGTGTACCAGAACACACAGACTGTAATTTGCACGTCTAGACTTTATTATTACAGCATTTTAGTTGCAATTTATCCCAGACACACAAGTCGATGTAATTTTACACTTCATTATGTCTGCTGCTTTCCCAAGCAAAATCAGCATTTAAAAGAACTGCAGAACTTCAGCATTACTAAAAAACTCTGGAAATGACCATAGGTGCCAATCTGTAGAGCAAAAATCATTTTTCCACAATCCCTCCCTCTTCCCACTAGTCATTAACTGTTCATAATGGGGCTTATGCTATTTTTCAGATCCATTACAAGATAGGACTTTTTATTAATTACTTACTCAAGCAAAAGATTTCGAGCCTGCAGAGGTAGCCAGTTGCATAAAAAGGAAAGCAGAAAAGTAATCCACAACCTAATCTGGGTCTGGAGAGATCATAGGCCTTTCCAACTATTCCAAATTTCCTATTATAATGTGCATATTTAAGTAAGATATGTTTAATCATCTTACTATATTATTTCCCCTCCCAGTATGTGACAGGAGATTAAAGCAGGTCACAATTATTCCTTATATTGCTTGACAAGCTCACAGTCAATACGACTGGTGATCTGTAAGGTTGTCTTTAGTGTGCTCCAGCCCCAGGTTTGAAATTGCCGACATTTCTGATACAGCAAGCTCACCACAGAGAAACTTCCTGAAATTACATCAACTGTTTCTATTTATCTGTACTTCCCAGCTCTGTGACCTTCAAAGGATATACAATCATTCACAAGTAATTTGTCCTTACTGCTCTATTGTTCTGCAGGCCTTGGTGGATTACCCAGGGAGATTTACGGACAGTTAATTTTATGGGATGTACAGGCTGTTCCAAAAAAACCCAAACAAGCCTAACCCCAAAAACCCACACCAACAAAAACCACCTTGTCTTTTGAACAGTGTTCCCTCCTGCAAATAAGTGCAATTTCTGCATCATGAAGAATGAAGCAATCACAAGGCCAGCTCAGAGTGGTGCTTGAATAATAAATAGAAATTAGTCTACTACAGCAGGCCATGAGAATAAGGAAATGAAAACATTATTTAATACGGTATTTACTTTTTCACGTGGAATGGTTAAAAAAAAGAACAAACATTACAAAGTGCCCTGGGCATTACACTGCAAATGCACCTTGTACATGGAAGCTGTTGCAATGTCTGAATGCTTAGAAAGATGTATAAGCTGCAGTCAGGAGAAAACACCATGCCAGTCGTTTTCAAAAGGGTCTTTCCATAAATTACTTTATTTCTCATTAAATGAGCACAGAGTCATTACCATATTAATAACAGATATGTTTATTATTACATATCCATCAGTGCGGCTTTCAATACCACTTGAAACATGCAAATCGTCCTAAGGACGAATCAGTTTTCCAGTGCTTCTTATTTAATACACAACTGCAAAGCCATTATAAATTACTGAGGAGGTATTTGGTTAAGAAATAAAATAAAATAAAACCATACTGCCCATACCATGAATGTATTCCTGCTACAAAGCAAGAGTCTGACAGCATTAACTGAAATTCCTGAATTACCCAGAGCTTTTGCGTGGTTTATTTTTTTTTTTGCATTGCCTACACATCCCTTGGCTTATGAATAAGAATCAGTCTTTCTTTGTAAGAGGAATTCCCATTCAAAGATTGTACTTAATTTAGAAAATGCATCTAGCATCTACAATACTTCAACCAATTAAAATTCAGTAAAAACTACTGATATGCAATAGTTTTTTAGAGGTTTCTTTTGTTTAGTTTTAGGTTTCTACATTTATCAACATGGCAATAATACAATTATCTCAAATTAAGGCACTAAAAGAACAATGTAAAACCAAGTAAAAGTGTTCTAAGAATAATTTACAGTTCAAACAGTGCATATATTTCTTAAATGTTTGTTAACTTAATGTACGTTATCACTTAAAATTGTAAGGCAATACATTATACAGTAATAGAAATGATGTACCCCAAAATATGCTTCCAAACTCGGTGGTTCTTTTTACTGTTAGATTTTAATGCCTCTAACAATAAAGTAATTCGGTATGGCTTGGCAAGAATGCATAGATTAAAGGCAATTACTTGTTTTCCCCCCTTTACAAACCTGCTGCATCAGTATTTTGTAAAGCATAATGCAAAATATTTAACACTTTGATCCATTCCATAGTGGGTGGTTAGCATTAAGGCTGTAAAGAACTCTGCAGTGAAGGCACTGAAGTTCAAGTGATAAGGCTTCATTTTAAGCTAGTTCTGCAGTCTTCAAGAGCACAACTTAAGAGTCTTGAAAGCAATTGCAGTCCTTCTCATTGAGAAACCTTCCTCTTCTACTCCGTATCATATGCTCATCTTGACATAAATATCCCCTTCACAGGGTTAACAGTCCTTTTCTTTCACTGGTACGAAGAAAGCTGGCTGCATTTCATCGTGACTGACAGGCTTTTTTTAAAAATCCAAAAAGGCAGCACCTTTTTTATACACCTAGCTAAGCTTTATTTGCTTTAACTTGCATTACATAGTAATAATTAATCTAATCTACCTTGAGGCAAACCCGCAATTAAACACCCTCAGCGTGCTTTTGTGCCAAAGCAAGGAGGAGAGACAGTAATAGCAATCTTAACCCTGAAGCCTGTGATAGTTATGTTGAAAGGAACAACAGCCCGTCTGCACTGCTCTGTGTGGTTAAAAAAAGCCCTGTTTCTCTGACTGCATCCCATGAGGTTCCATTAAGCACTGTACATGTGGTTAGCTGGAATAAAGAAGAAAACAGACAATTAATAACAAATACAAAAAATAGCTTCGTAACACTAGTGCGCGTTTGCCAAGAGCTTCAGTGAAGAAAATACTTTTTAACAGAGTTTTTTTTCAACTGACAAGGTACAATACTAAGATCATACCTACATCATCTTCCACAAACTGTTCTCAATTTCAAACATTAAGCAAACACAGAGATCAGACAGATGATACTATTACTGCAGCTTTAAAAGTAAGCAATTAACAGTCAACAATCATGGGTGTATTCATGGCAAATGCAAGGTGACCCTCTTTCACTTGCAGGACAAGAGAACGCTCTCTAGGCTAAGAGCACGCACATGCAGTTGCCAGAGCTCATCTGATGCACAGGAATTTTGGTTGGTTGTTCTCCTTTTTAAACATGCATTAACTTGACCAAGTGCCCAAGTCCAACTATATTAAAACAAAACACCTCAGCTGTGCTGATACAATGTGAATAAATCAGCAGACTGTAAGCTTTGAAAGTGTAGGTTCTGATCTCGAAGCAGTACTGCAAATGCCAGCAAGTTCATCATAAAGTTCTGATTCATACTCATTTGTGATAAGTTACTAAAATGAGGAATGGAACTTCAGATGAACTTTTATATGTGAAGCTCCTTTCAGTGGGTCTGAGACACCTCTCCATGAAGTCAAGGAAGCGCTGCCTATCAACTGCAAAGAAAGGTGGGTCAGACCCTGAATGAAATGTACTGAAATGTCTTCAAGCACGTGTTAAAGTCTGTATCCATTCAACAAAACAGTTAATGCCTGCTTACATGGTAGGACTCCATCATCGAGAGCAAGTTCTGCTATACTGTCTGACAAGAGAACAATTTTCAGATACTTAGTAAAAGCTAGACATGTACATCCCAAAAAACTCATTCCTGCTTCTCTTATTCCCATACCTAGGTAAAGAAGTAAGGGAGGAGGAAAACTGCAGGAGGCAGCCTCTTGAGTTCAGAGAAGCTGATCTAACAAATGACTGCCTCATGAAAGGAAAAGAGCTTGCTGTTCCTCTGCTCTATCACCTTCCTGATCCCAGGAGAGCATCCTCCTACTTACCTGTCCTCAGCTTTGGCAATCACTGCACTTCTCAGTGCACTGATCCACTCATTAGCTTGGCACCGTAAATATACATTTTTTTTTGACACTCAGGAAACTGAATTTTGGACCTTCATGGAAGGGTCCAAAGTGGATCGTTCCAAGCACTTACCCAGGATCCAAGGACAGAAGAGAAGAGAAAGAAGACAGAGGGAAAATCCTCCCCTTTAAGTAGCAAAAGGCTGTCAGATTAGCTCAGCTACTGTGCTGAGCTACCAGTTAAGTGTTCAGTATGTAAGACAATATTGTAAATTTACTTAATAAGCTAAATTTAAACATTGGTACGAGAAGTGAATTGTCCTAAAATAAATCCATTGCCTCTTTTTTAACACATAGGACAGAGTATGTAGTGGTATCAGGGCAGAGGCTGGGCATAGTCCATCACTGCAGTACTTGTCTAGTTCATAGATGCAACTTAGAAAAAATTTGTCCGAGAAAGCCATAAAAATGTCCACAGTAGAACTGCCAGAATGAAAAGTTCCAGCATGACCTTTTTCTAATGTTTCTTTGCTCAGTGTAACTGAATCTTTTCATTGTTTGCTCCCATTGCTCTACAACAAGCCCCACAAGCCCCACTACACTCCAGTCAAACCAGCAGCAGCTGTCTGATGGGACACTGTGTCACAAAGACACCCCAAGGAGCTCCTTGAGCATCAGGGAGGTGCAGGGGCCCCCACCTGCCTCCTGCACACATCTCCAGGCAGCATGACAGGCAGGAGCACACACACCCAGCACTCCTGCTGCTCAAGTGCTGTGCCTCTCTAAATGCCTTATGCTCTATAGGACTCTTTCTCCACAACCATTGCCCACAATATGCAGCATTAAAACTGCTGTTATTAATTATATGTTCTAAGAAGCTCTGTCAGTATTTGACATCATCAAGAAGCAAGTTATTAGTTATGTCATCAAGTTCACTAATGGACTGGGGGTCAGTCTAGAAGAGTAATGTAAATGTTAACTGTTTGATCCATGTCAGTTTGTCAGATAAATTCAAGAGGCCAAAGAGATAAGAGACCATGCAGATATGAACTTCTGAATTGTCAGAAAACCTAAGAGCTTTATTTCTTCCCAAGAAGCTGGAAGATCTCCTTGGGTGATTGAGAAAAGTGTGAGCAGAGGTTGTACACCAGGGCAAATGGAGAAAACGCAAGGCTGCAGTATTTGGAACAGCTGAGCTGACCTGACATTCACTCCTGCAACACCATCATCTTCGCCCTTCCTCCTTTCATTCTTGAGGCTCTCCCCCAAACCACTGCAACTTCTCAACCTAACAGAAAACCACAAGCTTTTTTTTTGTGGGGTTAAGGTTGGATTCTTTTTGTTGTCATGCTTTGGGGTTTTTTTGCTTTCCTTTAGTCAAAACATTCCTGGATTAATTTTCTGCTGAAAAATAGATCAGTTCACTCTGGTAATCTGTGAAGCATGAACTGACACAAGATAAAGCTCAGGAAGGTGCAGCTGTCCTCCTTCTGGTGCTGGTGAGCTATTAGACTCATTGTACCTTTAGGATCTTAAAAACAGAGCTTTAACAATGGTGTTTCTCATTTTTTAAATAAAGTTCCATTCCCTACTTGTGTATTCCTGTGATTCTGTAACACTCTTACAGGACAATGCCAATAGGATTAATAACACAAATGGTCTGGATAACTGATGTCCGCCAACAGCCCCATTCCTTTAAGAGCTACTGTAAACTTTCAAATATGCAGATCTGTTCCTGCTATAACAGATGAGCTGCACACTTGTCCTTGCTAAAGGCAACTCCAAAACAGCACTTCTATTAAGACAGAGTGAAAAAGAATCAATTAATTGATTTTAGAAAATGGGTATTTCTCCTGTAACGAGTATGGATGAAAGCTGGTTATTACAGTTACCAGAAGACCTCACAAGGATAAATGGAAAGCATCTCAGAATGCAATTCAAAGTATTTTGGAAGTCTACAACTCTAAACATCTAAATGTGAAATAAAGAAGTATGCAGTATCCTTACCAAGGCAAGGAGGGGAGGAGGAAAGGCAGGGAGGAGGAAAGAGTCTGTACACTCAAGAACAGAGGATGATTTTTAAAATGTACAATCAGCAGCTTCCAAGTATTGTTTTAGATTATCCAATTAATACATCTTAAAGATGCAAGTAAATGATGTATTAAAATAACTCTTTCCAACCCCACTGGCTGGTTGGTTGATTGGTTGGTTTGGGAGGAATAAGTTGTTCTGTTTGTTTTGGTTGTTTGGATTTTGTTGTTTTTTACTGTCCAAGCACACTCCCTCTTCAAAAGCTTCTTACTTTAACACCTCTTTTGGTAAGCAAGGTTGACTAACATTATGCAGTGTCACACTTTTAAAACTCTTTTAAAACGGTATTAATGATTTTTACATCATCAGTTCTGGAGGTTTTTCTACCTAATCCTTCTAAGTAGCAGCATGATATGCTTTTTCTTTCAGTCTTAGGTGGACGAAGACTCACTGAAAAATCTTACTAATCAGTCCTGGAGTTCTTTGATCAGTTCTGGTATCCTTGTCCACCTTTAGTAACTAGTTTTTAAAATCCTGATTATCATTTAAATAAATGTATCATACAATACATATAGCACTTTGGGTTTTTTTCAACCACAAAACAGGAGTATTTCTTCAATGGTCCTACTGTAAATAAAGATTATGTTAAACAACAGCTATTAATTATGCATATTTTAAATTCAGTGGGCGTAATTTATTTCTAAAAGTCTTAAAGAACCTGGCTAAAGCACATGGAGGGGTCTAACATTTTTCAGTGAATCTTGGAAAATTTCCTTGGACTGAAGGAAAAAGTAAGTTTGAAAACACCACAAAGCTTCAGAAAACCTTCTGGAAGCTGGGAGAAATGGAAATTTTTTAGACAAAACAAATAGTTTGGCAAGATTCTATTGCACAAGTACACACCATGTAAGTACATAACAAACATGGCTGAACCCCTCCTGAAAGTAACAATTACCAGTTTGTCTTTATTTGGTACAATACTGAAGATGCTACTATTTAGTAAGCAATCTCTGATTTTACAGTCTTTTTAACTGAGCTTTACCACTGTGTGCTTTTCCACTGCACTCACTCTTGTTTTCCACAGATTTTTACAGTGAAGACTGTAAGGAAAAACTGCTCACTTCCCAAGAAATCTCCCCACAAATCAGAAGTGGTTCTATATTTCAGAACTTCAGCTTGATTAAGTGCTGGTGTTGAAAAACGTAAAATTACACCATGATTCTGTGGTGCTCCTACCATTTGAACTGTAACTGGTAAACTGAGACTTTGTTCAGTGTTTGTGACTGGCTTCTCTCCCGAAGGACTCTGGCACAGCTACATGTTCTTCACTGCTGGTCACAGCTTTCTCTTTACGTCCTTCTCTTCATGCTGTTGCATGATCTCTAACAACAAGCTGCCCACAACATCACTGATTTTTATATTGACAGCTTTGTATTTGGGGCCTAAAATAATTTTCCAGGATGGGATTATCTTAAAGGGCTTTCACTGAATATTTTACTATCTCAAAACTATGATTCCCGGCAGTGTTCAAGGCCAGACTGGAAGGGGCTCCTAGCAACCTGATCCACCCTGGCACAGTGGGTTGGAACTAGATGATCTTGAAGATTCCTTCCAACCCAAACCATTCTATGATCACTTATGTTTTAGGATGGAAGTCTTGGGGACAAGAAAATCAACATCCTTTGTGTCTTTCGGATTTTTTTTCTACTGTTCCCTTCAAGGAGGATACCATTATACACCCAGTATCTCTTTACAGGCAGGTTTGCTTTTATTGCATTTCATGCCAGGGATGTTTGATAGCCTTGCCAATCTATGAAGACTCTTTCCTTATTGAGACACTTAGTTTCCACTCCATACTGTCAATTCAATCGGTTATTTGGGCAGAAAACAACACACATACTATATGAGGAAGCTAATGCAAGTTAAAATCAGATTACAGTAACCTATGCATTAAAAGAGTGTATTTTACATCTTACCCCAGTTAATGCATAGGATCACAAACAGCTTACAAAAACAACTGCTGGGATAGAAGATGACAGGGAATGAGTAAGCAGGGAGAAAGAATGGAATTAATACTTAAGTGGCCTCACAACAAAAGAAATGGCCTAACAACAGGCAGAATCTGTAAGTTTCTCATTTCAGCCCCGTTTGCAGCTAGGTTACACAAGCTCTGAGTCAATCCATGGATGGGATGACTGTGGATCATCCTTGCTGCTAAATGCCACTACTGACATATCTACTGAGCCTTGCCTTTAAGAAGAAAAAAATGCAACCAGCTCCCTCCCAGGCACTGGCAGGCCAGGTACCATCTCCATGGTACCTTTCCAAATTTGAAGAACCAATACATTTACCATAATGCCATAAGGAGAATTCTGCTCCTTCCTTTGGGATTTGAGCAAAGGTTTAGATCAGCAGTTCAACAGCCATAACTATGGAATTATTTCACAATTTCACATTAAATAGAATTTATAAACCGAGATTTTTTTTTTTTTTAAAGTCAAGAAGATCTGTAGTTTTTGTAGCTTATTTCTCACCTAGTTTTTCCAGAAGTATTTTTAACAACTTTTCGGAATGACTGGTTTGCTGAGGATCTTGTAGACAAAGTTCTAGGAGAAGCACGAACAAAAGTAGATGGTGGCGTCTTAGGGATCTTCTTTACTAAATGAGTCACCCACTTCTTCTGTTCATCTTGACAGGATGCCAGTAAGAGCATATCTCTTGCTGAAGTTACATCGTAACTCACTACAAGTAAAAGGAGGAAGATGATTCAGTGAAAACCAGGGCTCCTTATCAGAGTTATGACACACCAACTGTCCCACTGGAAGGAACAATGGCACCTATATACACACGTGTATTGGATTTGTTTATATATTTTTGGAAGACAACAAACAGCAGGGGAAATTATGAATATGATGTTTTTCAGTATTTGTTACTCTGCATTAAGATTCTTGATTCTAATATTCAAGAAATTATAAAACTTACAACAAATGCAATCTTAATAAGCTGAAAAATTGTGTAGGTGCCTTGTGGCCAAGTTCCAGAGTGCATACCCTGAATGCTCCACTTCACAGCAGCACAGAGAAGAAACCTTTACTCCAATCTGTGAAGTGGCTGAAGAACATCCGGCAAAGTCTCAGCAGAGCTTGCTGATGCAGCCACTCCAATTGCCTCTAATGTGGGCCATGCGTAAGGCAGAGGGAATGGTCTGGGCACCAAGGAGCTGCCCAGGATTTGGGCACAAACCTCTAGGGAACCTTGTGCTCTCAGGGCCCTCTGCAGAGCCCCATCAGTTACACCACCAAAAGCCTTCCCACAGAGGTTTGCTACAGCTGCCTGTTCATAAGCAGTGTAACAGCCTTTTGCTTTAATAGCAAGTTTCACATCTAAAATCATAAAACTTTAGTTTTAGGTTTAAAGTGCTTCCATTCACCTCCAGTAGTTTAGCAGGTGTGACTTAACCACACAGAGAGAATACAGAACAGTAAAAACACATGAGTATACCTTTGCATGGTGCAATTAATTCCTCCTTTTTATCCAAGTGGTCTCTGTGGCACTTCACATGGCATCTTCGACATTCTAGGGCAGCAGGGGGTTTAAAGACATGCCAAAGAGGTTTGGCACAGGCCTCACAGTTGGCTGGAAAGTGGTATAACGTGGGAATAAATTCATGGCCTTTGTGATTTAGAAAATTCGTCTTCTCTGCCGGCTGTACTGGTTCTACCTCCAAATCCTTCCTGCATTCCCCCTCATTAGCATAGAGAATCTGAAAAAGAATACTGCTGTGTTATTGTTGAAGCACTAAGTACTTTTATCCCCTTTTCAAAGAAGCCACCAAACTTTTTCAAGACAGTTAAACAGACAGGAGAATATATTTATTTTTACCTGGAATATTTTTGGAATTTCTTCAGTTTCAGCTCTATATACATCTCCTTGAGTTACAGGCCGGACATGAAACAGCTTACTAGATTAGAAGAAACATGAATCAGAAAATGCTAAAAGGCTATCTATGTGAAATGTGTTTTAAAACAGCACAAACTGCTTTGAAGTTCTTGGAAATTATGCAAACAATAGGACCTACTTCAAGGCTGCAATATGATTTTAGGAACTAATTCATAAATCGTATAGATGTTGTCTACCCAAGTAAGACCAAAATATTTCACAGCATGGAAAGAAAATTATCTTACAATGGGTTCAAGATCCATCATGGTAAATTTACTTAAGAAAAAGGCTTTCAAATACTTCTCAGAACACTAGGAAGTCTAACATTATTGCTAGAAAAGCTTAGTGAAAACCTGGATGGAAGTAACCATATTAAGGAGAATACTATCCAGTAGTTCTTTTACTAAATCATGTTATGAGTTGATAAACAATTAACACCAAAACATCACAAAAGGGAATCTGGGGCACCAGCAGTCCAAAATACTGTTAAAATTGGAAAAAACCATCATCTTATACTGGGTCAAGACTCTAAGTCCATCTATCCCAACATCCTGTTTTCAACAGTAGCTGTAGCAGATGTTTATGAAAAGAAAATAAGAAACAGTTCAAAGAGAAAATAACTCCTTTCCTGGTTATGAGCAATTGGCAGCTTAAGCACTTCCTGAGTCTGAGATTCCTTCCAGACCACTGTATTTGTTAGTCACTGATACATCTATTCATGAATTCTAAAACCTTTTTTCAATTACTACTCTATAAGATCCCATAATGTCAATCAGCTGTTCAAACATCACAGTCATGTACCAGAGATGGGCTTCAGTGATATTTGACACAATTTTCCTCATGTATAATCAGTGTAAAGGGATCATAATTAATGTATTTTATCACTTTAAACAGAAACCAGCTGGAAAAGTTAGAAATGCTTTGGACTAGAACAGCAATGATCCTTTCTCTTTTTCTCTAACTTTCAGCAATCATAGGACAAAGGAAAAAGTAGTATCTTCTGTTAATGGTACACTGAAATACAGATAGACATTTTCCAACTAGTATGGGAACTCCAATTAAAGATTATTTATGTAATTTTTATTTCAAGCTTTTGGATTTGCTATCTGTTATTTCACACGAAACACTTTTTTGTCAATTTGTATCCAAAACTAACAATAACTTTACTTACTCTATATCTAGTACCATAGATGGATTAGACTGGTCCTTGTCCTTTTCATCATTGTAGAACAGTATCTTTTTACTGCTCACCACAACATACTGTGGAAAGAAAGGGTTAAACAGTTGAAATTGCATTTTAAAAAGCAATTATTTATCCTAATGTAGTCCCACATGCACATAAAAAGCTTGAGTAAATGAAAGGTTTCAAATTAACATCAGGAGATATTTAAATCATCTTGCAGGCAGCTACACTACTGACAGCTGTGCAATGCTACAATTGCAGTGACTGTGTATTGTCACTGGAGCACCCTAAAAAGTTTGTGATGACTCTTCAAGTCCATCTGCACATAAATTCACAATTTCAGTTGCTACTGGCAGGTTTCTATGAAATGTATTGTATCACTGAGAATGACACAGTGCAAAAGTTATCACTTATTGATAACATTATAAACAACTTCTGTAGTTGTGCAGACATGCAGGACTCACTGGTACTTTGCACTAAACTGCTGGTAGGCTAAAAGAGAGTCCCATGGCTCCTGCTATTTCCTACACTGTCAATTTAATGGACTGGTACAATAAAGATACAAAATGAATCAGCAGAAACAGAGGTCTGGTATACATTCCAAACTTAGGAATGCACTGAGATAGTTAAGATCAAACATGTCTAACCTAAGCACTTCCCAGTAAGTTCAAGCCTGGAATTCACTGCCTGCTGCTCTTCACTGGGAGTTGCTAGTCCAACATCTTTGCTGAAACTGTCCACAAGCATAAGCTCAGTGACTGCTGTGGCAGTTCCCTCCCCTGCAGTTTCAAACGTTTTAGAAGAAACTGAAAGGTATGAGGCACTAAAGAAAATTAAAAGGAGGTAAACTGACAACTCTGTCTACACTGATCTCCAGATTCACATTTAATATGACCCAGAAGGACAGAAAAGCATGAGAGTGAATGCACCAATAGTTTATCTTGAATTGCAAGTACTGGCAGGTAATTGGATGGGTTTCTGCACAACGCAGATACTGATAATTTGAATAAATGTTTACTCTTTCTACAAGGGGAGTTTTCAGCCTCATTTTACACAGGACTTGAAGCTGACCTCAAAACCTGGGTAGGAAAGTCATCTTAAGTTTATACAACAGCGTTTTTAAAATGTTCTGCACAAGGTGTGAGGTACAGTTGTAAACCTCAGTTACCGAAATGCATCCAAAAAAAGCCACAAAAGGATGTTTTGTCACAATTCCTTAATATAGAAAGCCTGATCAACTTGAGTAAGTACTAAGTTGTAATAGTGTGAGCCTCCTGTAATTTTTCCCATTGAAGAAAAAGACTGTGCTTCAATTCCTTTATCTACTCCAACAGAACAGAATGCTAATGCCTTTTTCATCTTTGAAGTGTGCACCTCTGGCTTTCAGAGATAAGAGCAAGCCCTTAAGATGAGAACTATCACAAATGCAAATTCTGACTGCAAAGGAATTCAATTATCACACTATATATCTTGGTGAAAGAAGAACTTAACCTCACAAAAAAAAGTTATGTACAACAGCCTCAATATCCTGTTGTGAACATATACAAAATCTTCTGACAGTAGTTTTGTTCTACTGTGGTTTTTGAAGGATATTTTATCATCTTTGCTTGGGATGAAATGAAGATCCAGGTAAAAATATGGCTAACCCATTTTAGTGTTAGCCTTCGGTATAACTGAAGAGTTTATTCTCAAATAAGTTTTCCACACTCACCCCTTTCTAACTTAAGCTAAAGGACTTGGAGGGGATGGGGACGAAACGCCAGTGCTACTGACATTTGAGTGACAAATGCAGCAGTTCAAGTTGTAACAACTCAGGCATCAATCCAATTGCACTGCTAATGTAATTTCGGTTAGGTTAATCTCGGCATGCCTATATTTGAAGCTGCATATAGTTCCCACCTTCACAAAACTGAAAGTGCAGCAGAATTTGGAAGAGAAGCTCCTGAGGAGACTGACTACCTGCCAGCTTGTTTCAGCTGCAGTGCAGTTCAGCCAACAGAATACACATGTGAGTGAATATGGTCCCTGACTACTGTGTCTCACTGATATGAACCTCAGCTAGTTAAGGAACCTGATCAGCACAATACATTTCATGACTGAGCCATCCATCTGCAGCTCAAATTACTCCAAAGTGTAAGCATATTCAGACTAGGAAGGCATGAATGGATTAACTGCCTAAAACATCTTGAGGTAATAAATATGCCTATCCTGGGCATGCCTGAAGAAATTCAGATAGTCTTTCACTGGAGAAGCTGCATTTATCAGGAGTTTAAAATTTCAATTGTCAGAGAACACAAAAATAATCTCAATTTTTTTAAAAACAACCATAAAAGGCTGCTGGAAGTATTCTGAAAGGAAAATGTCATAATGCTTTAGATAATCCAGAACAGAATAAAGCTACATGATTTGTGCCTAGGCATAGTCAATTCTATAACAAGAGGAGTCAAGCAGCCTTAGCTATCAAACAGATCTACAGGAAGCATCTGCCATTTGGTTTTGTTCCTGGTGGTGAACACCTTTTTTGGGGGGTAAAGCACCTCTTTCTGTATACTTTTGCTATTAATATTGCTAATTTTATGGTGCTTGTCTTAGTCTTGCTTTGTGCTTTCAGTAAACTGTTAACTCAACCCATAAATTCTGCTTTTGTTCCTCCCTTACCCAAAAGGGTGGGGGGAAGGGGTGTGGCCATTAGTTGAAATAGGATAGAACTTAACACTCAGTCCCTGCAAGCCAGAATAGGTGGTGGTTTTAATTTACGGACAAAACACCAAGGTCTGATATTGATGTAAAAATAGGCAGGTCTGGAACCCAAAACACTTGGAGTGTATAAGGAAGGCCATGTGAGCCCACTGAAAATAGCAGCACTTCAAAGAAGGAGTTCAGCAGCTAAAGGCCAGTACAAACACTTCAGTGCTTCTTTGATAGGAATGAATCCCTTCTCCTTTAAATTTTATAGGAACCACTTCTAACTGTTGTAGAATGTGAATGTTAACAGGAGCATTTGAGAAATACCTTTCAACAGGAATCAGAAAATTACTTTGAAAGTGTCATGAAGAACTCAGTTAATTCCTAGTAGCAGTCTTTGAATACAAGGAAGATGGAGGAAAATAAACTGTTTCATACAATTAGCTTTGAAAATTTAAAAAATTCTAGAGACCATGTTCACATTTGTATTTAGTTGTACTAAAGGATGTTCTAAGGGGGGAACTGAAAAGACAGAAAAGATAATCAGAAACTGATTCTAAGTATCTCAATCTGAGCACTGGATGCTTCAAAGAATCAGATCATAACCTTTGCAGAGGCAAAACAATACTGCTTTGTTTGAAGTGCGAATTCCAGCACAGAAATCCAGTTTCTGAGAGTAAACCAGTTCTTTTCAAGAGAAACTCATCATTTTAAAGGTAAGGGAGACAAAATCATCCTTGGAAATCATGTGTGGCAAGTTATAGTAGGATGCACTTTCCCATGACCTTCAGAACATTTAAGCATGGTATTCCCTACTCTCTGCTGCCAAGTTGCAGGAAGAGGTTCTTTTTCAGTATCAGAATTATAAAGGAGCTTACTCAAAGAAGAAATGTGATTTTTAATGGTTCCACAATGCTCATTGTAAAGCATTTCCTCACCTGTTGAAAGTGTGCACAATGTCATTACTAAAGATTTCATACTGAATTGGAATTTCCTTGATTTTTTTTTTCTTCAATAATGTACATACACTAAATTACTCTTAATTATTTTGTTTGTTTCTTAAATATGGGTGGTAAAACCAATTCACCATATGCCTAAAAATCTTTCCAAGGAAATTGAGGATGAAAGAAAAAAGACATTGGTACCTGTTTCTTCCAGCCATGCCGCTTTATATTTCCTTTGTTTGGTACTGAAAGCCAACCTTCAAGTCTTGATTCTGGTTTAAAAAAATGCACATTTAATAATTTTGTGTATTTATAATAATAAAGCAGACTAGCACAAAAGCAAACTACTACTAGAAAGGAAGATGTACTACATGCAGTAATGGGCAATTACCTATTCAGCAAAGCGGAATAAAAAGCACAGCTAAATAAAATGAAGATATAAGCATTTAATTCATGCTTCATCACAAGCCAACATCTGAGTACACAGTTACTGCACAATAAAAGTAAAGCTGTTTTCCTTGGTGCCAACATCTAAAACTGTATGTAAATAGTTTGCAAAGAGCCAGGCAGGAAAGACTTTGCTTAGAAAATATGTTACAGTTTAAATTAGGAGATTTTCAATGTAAACATAATTTAACATTCAGAGGGGCTGTATGAAAATACTCAGCAGGAAGATGCAGGAAGTAAAACAAATCAGATCCACATTTTCCACAGGAAACAAAAAAAGGAGAGAGAGCACAAGAGCAAGCAAAGCTACATGAGTGTCCCATTACTCACAGAAGATAAGCATAGGAGATAATTAAGTAAGGAATGCAGGAAGAATCAACTAGGTATAAAGAATAAAAGACAAGTGTTTTACTCAAATTTTCAGTGAAAATATCTCCAAAGAGTAATGTAGTATCATATTTTCCCACCATGAAACTATTGGAATTATTTAGCATGATAAAAAGAAGGGCCACAAGAAAATCAGCATTCTGCCTAAGTGGACTGTTGATGTAAAAAGGCCTTCCAGCTAACTGACAGTGGTTTCTAAAATTTAAAATTATGAAGCCAGATAATAGTAGCACTGGAAACTTCAAAAACATTACGTTTTCTGAAACATTCTCCACAACTATTTATGTCCTAAGGAGCTACGTGTTCCTTTTGTCCTTCAGGAATAACTCTATGTGAGGTGTATCCCAGCAAGCTCTGAAATGCATTCAAATATATGAAAATTATTGTCCTTATGCTTTGCTATGTAAAATTACAATGAGACTAACAGCCTAGCAAGTAATTAAAATTAGGCATGTAAAAGCCCTTCCCACATTAGCCTTACAGCATACAATATTTAGAAGTGGACTACACTTAAAAATATGGAATAATTTCCTAACATTTCTCCACACAGAATAGCTTCTAAGTACTGGGGGACCACTGAACTACTGAAATCAAGTGGAAGAAAAGCATGTTAGCAGAACTCATTCCAATAAGAAAACTTCCCAGAAAAATGAAGGAAATTTATACCTCCCTGCCTTCTCAAATCTGCATAAGAACTGTGGGGACCTGGGGATAGAGGGTCCCACCCTCTCATCCCTACCCCCTCTGCTCAGACACTCCCCAATGCTTGATACTCAGTAGGTTTGGAAAAGAAAAACTATTTCCTCCATGTCTACAGGCATCACAGATAATGCTTACCTTGGTCCTGGTACTTTAATTTTTACATTAAGAGAAGGTTCTTCCATTTTTAGAATTTACAGAAACATCTTAAAACTCAAGTTTCTATTGCAAAATGAAGTGATGAATTGCTAATAAAGAACATAGTGTGGATGACTGCAGTTCAAAAGGAATACAGGAAGGATGACTTGTTAAAAGAAAAAATGCATGTGCTGAAATTATGGCATATGAAAATCTGGAAAGAGACGATGATGAATTTTAGAAGATGCTAAGAAGAACAGGAGTTTTTCTAGGTTCCCTTCTATTTCAGCAGGTTCTGAAAACAATTTCAAAAAAGCAGGAAGTAAATGAGGTATTTCAAATTAATCCATTGACATTCTTTTCTGTCTACTACAAATCTATTTTAGGAAGAAAATTCTATTTGAATGAGAGATGATGTCTGAGCTGTGAATAACATTCAGAAAGTAACAGTTTCTGAATGTACTCCTTTTCAACAAAGCTAAAACTCGTCTGGAACCAAATGTACTCTTGAAAGGGTAGATGAGCTCTTTCATTCCAACCTTGTCCCAAAGGTTCCTCTCAAGTAATATTTATAGTGCATTTTAATTTCCCTTGACGGAGTTAGATAACACAACTGCAAATGCTCATCTGGCCATTTCACAAATATTTGATCCAGAAGGATAATATTTATGAGTGTTCTGATTAAGTAATTAAGAAAATATGGGCTATCTAGACTATGAAAAAGAATCTTCCATTCCTGTCTTTAAAAATAGGCTCAAAACTATTGCCTGACAACTGCCCTGTACTTTGGAAAGAACTTCAGAACTTATACATTTGCCATCCAGAAAATCCAAGATAGGCCTAAAAAATATCTGATGGTTAGCTGGATCTGATTAGGATATGAAGAAAGAACTCCATAAAGGCTACAGATCTTATAGTTATCTCTGAATATATTTTAAATGTAGATTTGCATTCTAAACATCTTCATGGCTAGTATCCACACCATCAGGATTCACAGGGATTCAGTACGATAAGAGTTCTAACAGTAAGACTTCAATAAAATCACACGAGACAACCATGACTGTACTGATTTATGAGACTTTTTGTTGTTCTGGAGATAAGTAGTATGGGTGCTTCCATCAACAGCAGAGCCTCTCTTTCCAATGTTCAAGAATTCCTACTCCTAACAGTCTTCCACAGCAACCAAAACATGGAGATACTACCTTGCTAATTCTTTCCAGTCGACCCTTCCAATTATTTCTTTCTTCAGACTGTCTTGCTATAATTTCATGTGGATCTCACCAAGAATTTCTGACTGGATCTTGCTTTGAGGTTTATTCTGGTGTCTTCAGGAAGTCCTGTCTGAGTCCAATAGTCCAATAAAAACTGTTGGCTTAAATGCTCCACTTTTATTTTTCCATCCTATCTTTGCTCAAGACATGATTTACAATATATGCTGTAAAATATTATGTGCTGCAGTTAAACCTGTAGGACAGCTCAATTGCTTAAATTATCTTGCCGATAAGATCAAAAGAAGCAATTCTCAACAGGTTAAATGCCATGTAACGATTAGGAGAAAAAAACCCGTTAAGTTCTTGATTATGTTCTGTCTTGGCAAAGAAGAATTCTGTTTACAATCATGCAAGTATTAAGACTACCTAAGTCCAGCCAAGAGGATGAGGCATTCCAAAGGCATCATTAAAAAGCAAATATCTCAACTGTTTCGGCAAGGACTCTGTTAGCATTGGGGACACTAACTGAGACCTGAGCTGCTATCTGATTCAATAATCAGGAGTGAGAGTTACAAAACATGCCTAGAATTGAATACCAGGAAAAACCTTCATCCACGTCATGACCTTTCCCATCTAAGTAAGCAAAAGCCTGAGAATAGCCTGGATTGTCTAAAGGGGCCAATCCCTACCTTGGGAGAGCATAAGTCACCCTGGGAGCTATCAGAATTTGAGGGGGTATTTAGGTCAATGACAGACAGAAACCAGCTCCAAGTGAAATGCAGCTGTAAGGTGTGTTACCACATGATTCCTCTGTATGTACTTCTAAATAAAGCATTTTTTTCCTTAGAATTTCATGAGTATTAAAAATTCATTTTAGTATCACCCTGAGTTAATTCAAAGACTGCAAAGCCTTCTGACCCAGAATTTTACAAGATGCTCTTCCTGTAAATTACAAACTCTATCCTTGTGGCCACTGAACCTCTCTGCCACACAGAACAGCAGAAAATGCCAAAGAGGCCGGGTGTCTCTGGAATTCCAACAACTTTACTACCCCACCATTTCATACCAATTTTTCCAAATTTTTTTCTCAGTTAAACCAGAGACTGCCCAGAACTGTGACCATGGAATCATTCTTTTATACATGTTTATATTATTTTGTGTGTTCATTTTTTTCCCCTGGTGATGTTTTTATTGTGACAGGAAAATTAATAAATCATGCTATAAGTATTTATTATAAAATTCAACCATTTATTTGCTTAGAATTTTTATAAGGAGCGTCACTGCCTTAAGAACTGGGGTACCACCTAGAGAATCCTACTGATTACTCATCGCATCCAGTTCTTAAGCAATTTGCTATTGAATGTGCTCTGAAGGAATGACCATGTTTGGGCTGTGGAAGTGATGGGAACTTGGCACACAGTTGAAGAGAATCAACATCATACAACTAAACTGTAGCAAATCAGCTGCTGTAATATGTCACCTTCTGTTTTGTAGACTAATTACTTGGTTTGCAGGAAAACAACTATGTGCTGGATAATTTCCTCTTTCTGTGGCATGGGCTATTTCTACTCTGAAGTCTGACTTCTTTTTTCCATCCTTATAATGCTACTGCACTCCTTTTATGCCCTCTGCTTGGCTCTTTCACAAGTGTGTGAAATCTGACTATACTAATGTCACTTAATCTCTTTTAATTACCAAATTGCTTTTCATTCAGATCCTGATCAACCCAGAAACTCACTCAAAAAAAAAAAAAACAACAAACAAAAACCCAAAAAACTAGCATGTAGGGACATGATCTAAATCTAGAGAAGTCCTAATAATATGTATTAGAAGTCCTACCTGTATCACACAGTAAAACCAGCAGCACAACTGCAGTAACAATCAGAGGCATGTGTAGAGAAAAGGGCAAAAAAGAGAAATGAAAGGCTAGCAAAAAAGAAATAGTTGAGGGATAATGAGTAGACGCCTCACCCAAGAACACCAGGACTTCCAGTAACTGTGATGTTCTAATTAACAATGGAAATTAACAGCTGACTTGAAAAGATCTTGCACAGACTGAAGTTTCTGCCTCAAAATTGAAGCAACAGGTCACGCAGCCAAAAACCTGACTACACACATCTCCAGAGGTAAACCTGAAAATAACCCTCCTTAATGAGGCAGACAAAGAAAGAGCTTTTTATCCTACAGTCCTTCCAAGGTCTGAGACACAACGGGGTCATACTGACACATTACTGCCCTTAAGAAAAAAATAGGGAAGGTATCTATGCCTGGATAGAAGCATTAGTGTTTTCCATGTAACACACAACAGCCATTAACTGAAAATGGCTGAGAAGGAAAGTGATGAAATTCAAAACTACTCTTTTGAGTAGAATAAATCTGGTCTGGTCTGTTCTGTTGTACAAAAAAACACTAAAGGTCTCAATTTAAAACAGTTCAGAAATTTTCTACTAAAATTACAAACTACAGTCTTCTTCAATTACGAGACACTTAAAAACATAAGGCTTGGTTCCAAATCTTAGAGGGGAGAAAAAACCCACTTTAATAAGCAAAACCCTTCTGATTTCTTTTGTATCCCTGTTAAATGGACGACACTGAGAATGAGCATCTAAGAGGAAAAACTCCTGAGAAGTACCAATACTTCAGAAATACCAGAAGTAGCAGGTGACAGCTAAAAAAAAGAATTCCTTAACCAATCTAATAGTTCTAACAATTCCCAATGGAAGTTTGCCTTGAAGATGTTGTCAAAAGACAAAATGTTTATGAGATGGCAATTTACAGATCAAACTTCAAAGTGCAAAAGGCTTCTTGAACAAAATGGAAGTTGTGAAGGAAAAGACTACACCACTATCTGAACAAAAATCTATTCTAAAATGAAATTCAGTAAAATATTAACAAAAAATAAAGATCTAAAAATACACTAGGGGAAGATAGGAAACAAAAACAGACACAGGAAGGAGTAACTACATAAAAACATGTACTAAGACTGATAACCTACCTGAAATTTCAATCACTCTAAGACTCCTGGAAAAACTCTAGAATGTGGCAATTTGAGCAGCATGAAGTGCATTAACAGGAAAAGAGACATCTAAAATTATTCTATTTACTTTTATCTGACTACTCATCCACTGAAGTAATAAAATACCCAAAATAGTATTCTGGTTTTGTATGTTTAAAAATATTTTTCTACAATAAAAATCAGACTTACTAAAATGTATTAAAATTTTCACAATGAATTCTGAAAATTACTTAACTATATAAAAATATATATACTCAGCTATGATGTATGGAAATTGTCAAGCACACCTGATTACCACTAAACATTTTTTTCCCCCTATGGAGTGATACAGAAGTGGATCATGTGAAAGTACTACCTGATTACACTTTTCTAACACTGGGGAAGGGGAGAAGTAAATAACTAACCAGTCTAACAGTGGGTCTCAAAGTAGAGCAGCTGGTACTGACACATGGAAATGGATGGCTACACTGTATTATTTGTTCTTTCTGTAATCTACTAATCAGAGTACCATAGAACCATAAATTCACTATGGAAATTCCTACAATTATTTTTCCCATCAGCAATAACTGCTGATTGTCACAGAGGTGCTACATGACTGAGTAAGAACAGGCAAGATCAAGGCATTCAAGATATAAAACACAATCATGATGTTGTAGAAGTGTTGGCCCTGTCTTCTATTCACCAAACACTGCACACTGTATTCACTGTATCGGAAAAACAACAGATGTAAAGGTACTCTTTCCATGAAACTGCATATAAATTATGATAACGCCAAGCCACACAGTGGTTGTGAGAAAAAACACAGCGTGATGTGAGAAAAAACTAAGACTTAAATATAAGCAACTAAGGTATGAAACAAAAAAACCAAACAAACCAACAAAGGAAGTGGAGACGTCATACAGAAAGAGACAGCCAGAAGATTTTAAGAGGCAGTAACTTGTTTGAAACAATACCTTCCAAAACTATGTGTATGCAACACAGCCAAGTAGTTCAAATATGCTTTTCTCTCACCTGAAAGATTTCCATCTGTTTCATCTGTCGGAAGACTGGCAACACTGGTAGAATCCATTCCTTGCTGGAGGTCCACAATTTTCCTTCGTAGTTGTTCTATGTCACTCTCTTTACTGTCTAGCTGCATCTGGAGCTCATTCCTGTATGTAGATTCTTCTGCTAGTTGCTGTATTTATATACACATGCACAGTTACTGTGTTACCAAAAATATGGCAGCCAAATATTCTGAAAACAAAACTCATTACTATTTTCTTAATAAATGTAGATACTTTAGATAGAATTGAAATAAACTACTACAGAAGAAATTTTTGTTTAGCCTTGGAAGGAAAAAAGTTAAACACCAAAGACCCAGTGATGTATTCAAGCATGAGACAGTCTGATTCATCTATTAAATTATCATTTGTTATGAAAAGGAGATCATCTACCAGTGAAACGAACTGATAGTTTTCTACCTGTCAGCATGCTAGATAGTATTCAGGTTTTTAATATTTGTGATATATCAGTAAATTCCACAGTTAAAAATTATGGGAAAATGAATGAGAACAAGCACAGTTTGACACTTACCAAGTTCCCTGCCTCACTAAAATTCTGTAGCCTAGAACATCTGAAAATGAACTTGTTTTCAAAGAGACTAGGAGCTACACATTTTTCCTTTGGAGACAATTCCACAATGTGACCAAAAAAAATTAATTATTTTACCGCTTGCATTTCGTTGAGCTCCTTTTGGTATTTCACTACCATCTGATTGAATTTCTCTTTTTCTTGATTAAGTTCTAATTGGAGCTTTCGGTTTTCCTTCTCCTTCTTCCTCAAATCTTGCATATTCGCTTTCTTTCTGTCTATTTTAAAATCTTTCCGATTCATTATCTCAGCCAGTTTGTTGACAGCCTGTTAAGAAAAAGGAAAACCAGTAAGAAAAGCGATACATGCAGCATGTTTCATACAAAACTTCTCACTTCCTCTAGTTACAGGATTCGATTAGAAAAACCTTCACCAACATGAATGGCCCTTACAATCGAAGTAATACTGAAAAGTACACAGCATCAAAAGTTATTCTTTCAACTGTAAATATCAACAATGCCTATTGTACAATTTATTGTACAATTTCAAAGGAACAAAGAGTTAGTTCACAAAAGCAATAAACCTGAAATATTTCAGTTATGCAAAGTAATTATTGCTATTAAATATCATAAAAAGTTGTACCTGTGTCTTCAGAGTTCTTTCAGTGTTTATGCTCTTCTCATAATGCATTCTAATATTATTGATTTCCTCCTCTTTTTTCATTTTGTAATCTGTAAAAATAATATTCAAGTTTGTGGTATTTTAGTACAAGGTAAGTATTTTTAAACTTAATTATTTCTGTAACTGCATCTTTCTTTCCACTCTGTTTTCCTGTTGTTTCCCTTTTTGAGCAAAACACAGTTTGCAAAGAAAAGGGTTACCAGCAGTGCTACTACAATGACAGAAAATTACCAGAAGGATATATCAGAAAGGCACAGAGATGAAATGCTAAAGCCAACATCAAGCCCAAAATAATACAGAAGATAAATAGCACTGTCTTCTTCCACTTCCCATTTCTCCACATATGCTTCAAATTCAATCACGCTTCAGAGCAGATCAATTAAAACTCCAAACACGACATACCTTCCTCTTGCTTCTTAAATTTTTCACTGATCTCTGTGTTTTCCTTTGTTATTAAATCAACATCTTTGGTTAAAGTGTTATTAGTTTCTTCCAGCTACATGAAAAGAAACACATTTTAAACTAAAGAACTTGACATAAATTCCAAAAATATGTATAATACTATTATTTTAAACACCCTTAATTCTATAACAACCATTTACTTAGAACACCTTCTGCCTATATGAACTTCTAAAAAATGCTACTCTTCTTCAGTGCTGTTCTGATTTCCCAAAGGCTCAAAATACACCCACCCCAGAAAAAAAAATTATCACTGCAGAACTGACAATACTGTAGTATATAATTACAAATCAACTTAAACAAAGTTAGATTGTCAGTTAAGGAATGTGGCAGTTTTCAATTAATTTGTTGTACTTTGGAAAAAATAGTGTGGAGAGGCCTGATACCTTAAATCCAGACAGAAAAGATGCTAGAGCTCCAGCATTCAAGGCCAGAGTAGTTACAAGGCATTTACTGCTAAACAATTGTCATAGATCATGAAAATCAGGATGAAAATAAAACTAAATTTGGTTTAAGACAAAGCAGACATAGGTCAAGACATACATAACTTGTAAAAAAAAAAGTTGAAAGGAAAACCACGACACTTTGAATATGTGAGAATGTTTGCTGCCACTGCAAGGATCACTTAACAAATATATATGAAAAACCAGACATAACTGTATTCCTGAATAAAGGTTTTGTTTGAAGCCTACACAAATGACTGTATATCAAGCTGTCTGACAAAATTATCAGAATATTTGAAACCAAGAAATATATTGGCAAGAAGACATCCTTCGATGCCACAGAGACAGTCTTCTAAATGCTGCTTAAGAAATGGTATTCTGGAAAACTCAAGCTTAAAAAAGCAAATTCATGAAACAAATACTATTTGCACTATCTTTACACAGAGATGGAATATCCATGGTAGCACTAACAGAAAGCTTTGTGCAACTGAGTCAAGTTCAGTTACACCTGGAGTTTTACACCCCCAGGATTTTTAGGAAAACATGCACAGCTGATGTTAAATGGGAAAGGACAACATTGATAAAGTAACTGTGCTACATGTGTCTTGCTATTTGAGACTTCTCATTAAAAACATTCATCAACCTCATACTAACACCCAAAAGCTATGCTATAAAGTGTCTTCAAAAATTAAAGTTTGGGCTTTGGGTTGTGAAACTCAAGACTCTCAAGTGGGATTTTTTTTTTTAAAGACTAAGTTACTTTGCAGTAAGAGTCTCTAATACACTGCTCCACAAATTTACAAGACTTAAATAACACACTTGGGAATGACAAGAAGTAAATAGAAAAGGCTTAATAACTGAGTTATAGACATTCACTTGATTTTCATGCTGGCTCCACCTCAGATTAATCAATTCTGATTTTTATTTAGAGGTCACATGATGAAATTTAAATGTTTAACGTTCCAAGTGAGCCCAAAACTTAATATACTTAATTACTTATCACTTATGATCACAACAAGACCTTATAATTAAAACCATGGATTTCTGTTCCCAGTTGCAAGAGATTTATATACGTATTAATAACAGTTAATTTACCCTTCTTATGATGATGTCCTTATCAGTCAATTCTTGCCTGTGCCTTGATGCAGCTTTTTTGCTTTCCTGACTCAGTTCATATAACTGCTCTTCAGCAAGTGCCCGTGCCAATCGTTCCGACTCAGCTTTGGTTTCAGCTAAATCCAACTGGGTAGCGAGTGTTTCTCTGTAAAAAGGACATTAAGACTTCCTTTTCCTTTGCAAAACATTCGAAATTTTCAGGAAGACTATCAAACCCAAATTATACCACTCAGCTAATGGTCATTATCTTAGCTTCTTAAGAAAAGCAGGAGTTACAAAACTACATTCTGTACATTTGTATCTTCTGATGGTCCACACAAGTTGCAGCAGCAAGCTTACTATAATTTCATTAACATTTCAATCATCCATGAAACACCAAGACATATTCTCCTGCCTTTGAGAAACAGAAAATAAAATTGTATTTCATGTACAGAGTGGTCCATCGAAAGATACTTAACTCACATTTGCCCATGATCACAATTCCCATATTTATATCCAAGTGAGAAACATTTATGATGAACATAAGATTGCAGAGAACAGTGAGGGAATAGAATACAAAGAATCCATAAAAAGAAGTAAGAAAAAAATAAGTAACCCCAAGAAGAATAAGGGAAGTCTCACCTATCTCCTTCTCCCTCCCCATTTTTTTATAAGTGGTTTACCACTCCTGAACAACTTTGCAGAGACACTTTTTTCCTTCTACATCATATTTATTAACACAATATCTTTTCTTTCTCTCTTTCTCAGCCCACCAAAATGCATTATGAACACTATACATAACCCCTGCACTTCAGACTGTTTTCCAATGCTGATGCTCAAGCAGAACAAGAGACAGACTTTAGTAGAAAGAAACTGTACTTCATGCATTAGACTACAGTCTCCTTCTTCATAATATGAAATTAATTAAGAAATTGGAAAAACAAGCTTAAAGAATTTTTCTTATTTGATACCTTAGAAAATAATACATCACAATTAATGTGATGTGATGTACTATAACTAGTTGTTATAGTAAAACTATTTTTGCTGTAATCAGAAGTATACTGAATTTCAAATTCAAAGACTTTTCATTACCTTTTTCTCAAATTATTTTATTGACAGTAGAAATATATTAAGTAATTATCAGGATAATATAATCAAATTTTAAACTTCGGTGAGATGATTACCAAAAATTGGAATGTTTTCTCAAATTTTTGACTCTTACTAAATTCTCAGAGATGTCATTATTCTTCTTCCAGACATGACAGTGTCCAAAGCAAATATGAATAATCACATTTGGTTTTGTGAGTAACATAGGTAACATCCCATGTATTTGCCACCTTGCAAGATGTTATGTTTTGAGGCCTTTTTCTGAAGGAATTAAAACATCTTAAATCTGAATCAAAGTATTCATTAGTGAGACAATACTACACAGAAAAACTTAGGTATATGTGAGAAATATAATGGGCATACTTTTCATTTTGAAACTCCTGCATTTTCCTTTGTGTTTCTTTATTCTTCTCATCAATTTCCTCTTTCAGTTCCTTAACCTGAGTTTTGTAAAGTGTCTGTAAAAGAAAGCATAAAAAAGAACCATTACTCAAATTGCAAACTGAAACTCTTACTTATTTTCAGACTAGTTAGTTTGAATTTGTCAAACCCCAACACATGCCAATATTGTCATTAAAGAAATTTCTTCCTGCCTCTCCAAGATGCTTCTTTCCAGTTTCTTTTGGGTAGGGAATTTTCAGTTTTCTAGTCTGTTTTCCTACATAGCTGCACAAATACACCTGCTGCAAAAGAGAAGTAAGGCACTGGGACACCACAGACCCAGTCTCCTAGAGACAACAGGACAAAACTGCAACCTCTTGTAGCATCACTGTCTCAAAATGTTAGTCAAACAAGCCTAACACCATTCTATGCTTTCATCTGTTGCATTCTCTTTGTGTCCATGTACCCTTTCTCTTAGAATCTTAAATATTTTCTGTACAAACTTTCTCTTAATAAGTGACTCAGCTGAGGCCTGATTTATGTGAATGACTTCTGTGAATCACTTCTGTTCTTAATTCCTATATTGTTATTAATACCACCTGTAATTCTAAAAGTTAAAATTTGATCTTCTACACTAAACTACTTTTGCTAAATATTCAGACTGATTTGTGAATGTCTCATTTAAACTACATTTTAGTGAAAAAAATAAAAAACTGAGTAAAACCATGCTCTGCATCTTCTCATTAGTGGTATGTCATGGAAAAATGCACACAAAGCCCCTGTAACAGATAATTAAATGACAATCATATGCAGTTTAATAAACATAAACATTTTTATTGCCTCTCCAAGGAAGAACCAAATTTAAAAGTATTTCCCAAAGTGAAATGAGTCTGTCTATATTCACAAATGCATTTGAAGTTCAGATGTTACAGAGAATCTCGTACAATTGTTTCTTTTCCCAGAGATGAAACTAAATCTATGAAATACACATTTTGACTACACAGAGTACCCAGTCAGGTTCTTCAAGGATCCAGGTGCAGAGAATGTATCTTTTTAGAATAAGGAATACATACAGAATGCTACTGAATCTATGGTTCTTAAATATACAAATGGTAGACCAATAGCATGGAGTATTTTCCAGTAAGTATGGAGATTTTGAACTCTCTACAAAGTTTGCAAATTATGTCAGAAAAATATCTCTCTTCCAATGTCAAGGAACAGCTCTGATGAATAATTCAGATAAGAGTTACTCAATGTAATATAAAAGTTTTGACAAACAACAAGGCAACATTTTAGATACACCGTCTAATGTTCTCTAATATTTTGTTCCATTTTTGTATTTCAAACATGATTTTCTGAATTGCTGATTTATGTATGCTAGGCTGTTTCTTACATTTAAAAAAAAAATTAATACCAATATTCACTGTTAAATGATTTTATATCAAAATGTAGTACATGCAATTCCTTACAAGTCTTACCGAAAAATACTGCTCAGCTTCAAGCTGATCCTGAAGCTCACGCATCTGACCTTCATTTCCTCTGTACTGTCTTTGAAGGAATAGAAATAGGAAACATTTAAAAAGTCAGATACTAACAAAAGACAAAGACGATTTCTAACTAGAACAGCATCCTATAATGATCTTCCATTTGCACACACATTATTTCACACAGAGCAACAGCTCACTGTATCCTAAAATTCTGATTTAACACAGTTCTTATTCTAAAATGATTATCATTTCAGTATGTAATTTAGAAGCCAAGAAGTACATTAAATGGAGAAAAGTTAAGTCAGCTAAAGGAATATATGATAGAAGTCTAATTAATGAAAAATGCCTTCATTTTAAGTCAGTTTAAGAAACATTACAAAAATGAATCAGGCAATTAAAGGGAAAACCTATTGACTCCCATGTACTAAAAGTCCCATATGATTTGGTAAGTAGCATCGGAGTCAATCCATAAAGAAGCCACTCAAATAAAAGAGGCCTATACATATATATATCATATTTATAAATATATATGTGTGTGTGTGTGTGTGTGTGTGTGTGTGTGTACCTTAACATAGAACGGTGAGTCAAGAACTGTTCTGCATCATAGCTCATAACAAAAATATTCCAACACTGAAGGCTACATAGAAATCATAACAGGCAGCTACATAGAAATCATAACACGCAGCTAAAAATACTCTTTTAGTTTAGGAAAAAATGCCTATGCACCAGAGAAATTTATTCACTAGCAGGAACAGGCAAAACAGTACATGTAAAATTAAGCAATTTTTTCCATTTTACTTCAGGTTTTTACTTACTTTGCAAGTTGAGCCAATTCAAATTCCAGTAATCTCTTTGCTTCCAACAACGTATTGATTTCCTGTTTCAGCTGCTTCTCAGAACCCTTCAAGTTATCAGCTTCAAAAGCTTGTGCCTTTAATTCATTCTGTGCCATTATTCGCTTATTCGTCTCTTGTTCTAGCTGAAGGGCCAGATTCCTCACCTAAATGAGAAATATTTCAATACAGGAGCCTTTGCTAAATAACCAATTGCATGAGGCTGAAGAGATTTCATATATGGATTATTTTGTATTAAACACCCCTGACCAGATGCTACACCATGTACCATGTGTCAAAACATTCCTAAATCTCCAAATACTTCAGTGCAATGATCTTACACAAAGCTGCTGCCCTTACACAACCTATGGGTATGATGCTGCAGGATGATAAAGCTTTCCCATTTTTAGCTTATTTCAAAGCCCCTAATTTGTTTTAACTTATCTGAAAGACAACAATGGAAGAAACCCAAATTTTCTGCAAACCCCTCCATGGATTTCAGATCTTAAAAACCTCTCACCCTAGAAAAAAGTGCAGCTTACCAACTACATAAAAACTAATTTACATGAGTTGTGACCCCTAAAAAAGGTGCTATAAACTTCATTCCCACTGTCCTGTAAAGAAAATGTAAGGATGAAGCTATTATTCTTAGTACCTAATTTTCACACTCAATATTCTAATTGCATTTCCTTGAACAAAAGGAAAGAATGCAAACTAGACAACACAAACTGAGATCTGTAAATCATCCACATCAGACTGCACAGTCAAATTCACAAGCAAATTTTTTCTTTAAAAAAAGAGAAAACACAAAAAATGCATTACATTGAATTGAGATTCAAATATGTAAGGCATGCAAGAGTTACAAAGCAAGTAGAAATTACCTAAACCAACGTAGGCCAACAACTATCCTCAAGTCTACTGAGAGCTATATTATATGAGGAGCTCAGTGTAAGTGAATTTAATTTTCTATTTCTCAACGCAACTCTAATTTCTTATTTATATAGAAAATTATTAGTGATGAACATTTTACTTACTTCATCTTCCAGTCTCTCCTTTTGCTGAAGAAGGTGTTCCAGTTTCTGCTGAGATTGCTTCAGGTCAAAGTCCAACATGGAACACTGTTTTTCAGCTTGAACTATTCGATTTTCTGCCTTTTCTCTTGCTGCCCGTTCTTCCCTTATCTTTTTTTCCATTTCTAAAAAAGATTAAAGAAAACAACAAAAATGAGTATGTAGCATCTGCAAGCATACATTTGTAAAAACAGTCTTAAATATCCTAATACTTTTCAGACCCTTTTGTTCGGCTATTTAAGATCTTCTGCTGTTTGATGGACTGATTACTAATGTAAAAAGACACTGCCAAGGAACACTAAAAAATCAAGGAACACTAAAAAAGAAATGTAATCCCAATCTGCAGTCAAAGCACTGGAATATTATCATGACAACTGAAAGATAAATAGTGAAAGAAATTAAAAAACCACAGATTCTTGAAGTAATCATTATGTATAAGGCAAAGTTTCATTTCTGTGAATGGACAGTAGAGTGAAACAAAAGAAAGGCTACTATTTATGTTAACTCTAAAAACCACATTTAGGTACTGATGACCTTCACAGAGGAAAACCTGACATATTCAATTACAAGATCAAGACATATCTTTGATTCATGGATATACATCTATAAAGAAACTTCTCATGTCACTTCAGACTAGCCTAATACAACACTGGTATTCTTAATGCAGTTACACAGGAATGAATGCTCTAAGACATCTCTATTGATAATGCATTCTTTCAATTCTGTTTAGAATTAGCCAGAATTTCAAGATTCAATGGCATTTTAGAAGCTAAGGAAGGCTTTTAATTCAGAATGCAGTAAGGTATGCAAAACATTAGGAAACAATGCAATTTTTATGAAATAGCCATGTTAGAGAAAATAATTTAAAATGTGTAGTTTTCATGTTTTAAGATCTTGATATGCATTTTCTTTACACAAGGGATTAAACACTTGTGTAAGAGTACTACATTAAAAGACAATGTCTATTAAAATATCGTAATCGAAACATGTTTTATTATGTATTTACCTGAAACTCACAGGAAACACTTACCACACATTGCAGCTGATCTTGCCTCCTCTATTGACTGGTGTTTGTCAGTTAACCGCGCTTTAGTCACTTTGTGCTCATTGACTTCCTGTTCTAACCGGTCTTGTAAGGATTTCAGCTTGTAGTTCAAATCTATCTCTAAATTATTCTTTTCCTAAAGATAAGGAAAAAGTTACCAGATTTCTGTAATACCTGAGGGAATCACATTTTATTCCCTTTTTATTACTAACTTCTTGTTAACAAGAGATTATCAGTATTATTTTCCACACTTAGTAAAGAATGATAACAGACCAAACTGTACTCAGTGCTCTGAAGAAAACTTCATTAACTTTTTTTCAGCAGTCTAAATTTGTAAGATAATGGAAACTTCTCCGTTTGAATAATCAGTAATCACCTAAACTGGAAACATACAACTAATGAACTGACATCCCAGAGCACAGAGGAATCTGAATTATTGTTACCTGGATGGAATTGTGTTATTTCATTGCTATGATTGCCAGGCATTAACAGTAATTCATCAAACAAGCACTGGAGATGTGCTTTGAGAGACAAGGACTTGCTTTTGAATAGATGCTTCACATAACAACAACTTAGAACAACTAAGGATGGAAGGACAGAAAAACATTCAGCACCAAAGTTGATCAAAGGCCTGCCTGGCTCTGATCCAGTCAAATTAAAATCCAGTAAAAGCAGAAGAAAATTTATATTTTTAAGACGTTCATAGATTTTTAGAGGCAAGTCTTTGCAGTCATAGCTAGGCAGGCAGAAAAAGATTCCTTGCTATTGGCAGTAGGGCTGGATCCTTGAATCAGTGACAGTGAATGACAAACACAACTTTTCTGCCCAATGCTACAAGTAAAAACTACCTGAGGACTTGTGAGACCATCCGGATGAGACCATAAATTAGCAGTACTTAGTTAATAATTTAAACACAAGACTGATTTAGAGCAATAACACTGGACTTGGAAACATCAACAAATAATGTTTGAAAATATAGTCAAAAGTTGTCAAAGAGCATCAGCCTCAACATCATTTCACCGTACCTTTTCTGAATGATTAAGCATATCCTGTGCTTGTTTTCTTTCCACTTCTACTCTTTCAAGGTTGTTTTTAATGTTTTTTACTTCTTCTTGTAAAGCTGTAATCCGAACTGCCACAAAAAAAATTAAATACCACTCTATTAGTTACTTTACTTAAATCAATTGGCTTTGCAACTTTTATTGATTTCTGGGCCCATAAAATATTTCAAATACTTCAAATTTTTCAGCCATTCAAAAGCTGTAGATGTAGAGGAAATGGAGCTTTTTAGACACTCTTTATGCACATCATCAGTAACAATTCACAAAAACCAATCATGCAAAAATGCTTCCTGCCTTTCATCACTTCCAATATCTAATACTCAACATTTCTTTCATTAACCCAAGTTCTGCAATGCTATGGAACAAGCACCTTTCCGGATGCTAACTCCACTAATGTGTAGATAACACACATTACACAGAAAGTCAGTCTCAAACAGATCTATGGGTACTAACACAACATGTATTCACCTAAGTGTGACTCAAATCATGGGGAAGTCAGGCACTGGAACAGGCTCCCCATGGAAGTAGTGGAATCACCATCCCTGGAAGTGTTCAAAAGATGTGTGCACTTAGGGACATGGTTTAGTGGTGGACTTGGCAGTTCTGGGTTAATAGCTGGACTCAATGATCTTAGAAATCTTTTCTGACCTAAACCATTCTATGATTTTAAGTGTTTTGACATGGAAAAAGGAACTATTCCTCAAACCCCACAGCATCTACTCCTGTGTGGCATCAGAAGTTTATGCTAAATACTAAGTAGAATCCCTTGGTTTGGAAGGGACCTCTGAAAACCATCTACTCCAACCTCCCTGCCACGTGCAGGGACATCTTTCACTAAGCCACACTACTCAAAATCCCATCCAGCCTAGCCTGAAACATTTCCAGGGACAAGACAACAAGAGTTTCCTGGGCAACCTATCCCAGGGTCTCACTATCTTTACTGTAAAAAATTTCTTCCTATATCAAATGTAAATCTACTCTCTTTCAATTTAAAACCCTTGCCCCTTGTTCTGTCACCACAGGCCCTGGTAAGAAGTCTCTGTCTTATAACCTCCCTTTTAGTAGGAGAGTCCTCATCAAAAGCTGGCACCTCATGGAAATTCAATACTGCAGACAGATGGAGAAAAATGGCAAGTAAGGAGTCAGGGTCCATTAGCACAGGCACAGTCATGAACTAATGTATCTGAATAGTTTCTTGTGTCTAGAATCTGTACAAATGATAGAAAGTTTCAAGCACTCTGAAAAAAGAGATTCCACATCTGCATCCCTTACTGTGCTCTTCACTTTGCTTGTAAAGTAGTGTAGAATCATCATAAAAGAAAATAAATGCAATTGAACACAAAAATAGCTTTCTCCACAAATGAAAATAGAGAAAGTGCAGGATATGTGAACTTGGTCACTACACAAGGGACGGTGCTCCATCTTCTCTAGCACTGTATCAGTTCTTCATATTTGAGCACCACTGGACTCAGACTTTTAGTCAGGGCAGCCCCAGTCACAATCACTGCTTGACACTCCTAGATTTTGATATTCTCTCTCCCTCCCAAGAGGTGCTCAACATGATCAGAAAGACAGATCCCATCTTCAGAAATTGCTCAGTCACATTTTGTTTGCAGGTTGGCTTTCCTCCCCTTATCTAACTGTGCTTCACTTAATAAAGTAGGGTTGTCACAACTTTTTTTGGTAAAGTATAAATACAGAATAATTACCCTGTAGTTCTCCAATCATTTCAGATCCATGACTTCTGTCCCTTCGTTCTGACTCCAAAGCTGCTTGTAGTTGGTAATAATCTTTCTCCACCTGCAGTTTTGTGCTTTCCAGAACTCTGCACCTTTCCTGAAGTTCTCTATTCAGTGATTCTACCTGACTTAACGACTTGCTCATTTCTGTGTTACCCTTTCTCAGTCTTGCAGCTGTGTCAGACTCTGTCCTCAGCAAATCATTTGCTTCTTCTAGCTGTTAAAATAAACCAGACAAGATTCTCAAATATAAATATTATGGAACCAGTTTTGCTACATTTAAATGCTCAAATCTAAGAAATAATGAAGACAAGGAACACAAACATACTTGTTTTTGTAACTGTGTTATCTTCTCATTCGAAATTTGTGAATGCTGGCTGATTTTTTTCAAGTCTTCCATCTGATCTTTTAGCGTGGACACTAAAGAGAAATTGCACCATTAATACAACATATTAAAAAAACCCTTAGGGTTTTGTTTTTAATTTGCATTAATAGGTCTTTTGTTAACTTTTTTCTTCTTATATATATTTTTAGGTCAAATTTTGTGCTTGCACACCAATAATGAAGAGTGCAGAGAACAGAATTTGAAAGTAAGAACAAAAAAATTGTGTTCAAATAAAAGTAAACTCAAAATCCGTGTTCATTATTTGAAAAGATCCCTTTTCTTTAAAATAGCATAGCACTTAAGATACTATGATACTAAATTATTCCCCAAAACACATCATACAGTATCAATGTTCAGACAATATTGCATACCTTCATTTTCCACATTACGTCTTTTTTCATTCTCTTGTTCAAATTTTCTTTGGTACTCATTTATCTTATGTTGTAATACCATCTTTTCCTTCTCAATCTGAGACACTGTTGTTTCCAAGTTCTTTCTTTGATTTCCCTGTAATTCAAAGAATTGGTATTTTATACTAACATTTTAAGGAATGATCCCTAAACCTGTATCTCTGCAACTAATTAAAACAAGGCGACTGATGCATTGTTTCCAATGAATGCATTTCTGGCTTCCTTGGAAAGGTTTTCAGAAAAGATGGCTTTTTTAATGTCTACATGACAAATTTATAAAACTACTAAGAAAATCGTTGTTAGTATGATTATATCTAAAGTAGCTACTAAAATTATCATCAAGAGACAACAGAAGGACTCAACAGAAAATCATCCATATTTTTGCAGTAATTGATTTTGATAAACTGCAGAAAAACTGCAGTGAGCAAGATTAAGTAAAATATTTAACAGAGGAAACAGAAATCAGCATGACTTACAGAAAGAAAAGTTTTTCAAAATGTGTACAAATGAAAATATATTTCCCAATGCCATATACTGAAATATGATCATTTGGTCTCAAACTTGAACATAGAACAATTTTTTTAGTCACAGAAGAAATATCTTAGGATCATGAAAGTACTATTCCTAACTCCATTCTTTACCCAATTAAGGCAGCTTCAGTGAGAAAAAAAAATTACCTCTTCATCCAGTTCTTTCATTATCTTGTCTAGCTTTATGTTTGAAGATCTAAAAGTAAAACAAGATCATTTAATACATTATACAGTTTTTCTAGTGAAATAATTTGTAACCATTACTAAAGTGAACATTTTTATTTTGACTAATGCTATTTTGTAATGAACATTTAAAACTGAAGAAGACAATCAATCATCAGAGATAATTTGTAAAATGTATCATTAAATATTTATCAACTTCGTTGTAGATTAAATATGCAAATCTTTAGGTGCCACATTTTATCCCTTAATCTGCAAATATAAAAAGAGTGTACAGAATAGATTATCCTTAAGGTTAGAATAACTTGGTAAACTGCTAAAATTTCCTCTAGTTGTGACTTCCAAATGTCTAAAATAGTTCATTAATTACACAGTAGAAAGCTCCCTACTACAGATAAAGGTATCTGAATAATGTTATTTGAAAGTCTCTCTGTTGAAGCAATGTATTAGAACACCGTACTACACAGAGTGAGGCTAGACACACAGTAAAGCCTCATTTAACTGGCAATAATATTGACACATCCATTGCATTTTTGTAGGCAGCTACCCCTCTTCCAAGAGGCAAGAAAAAGGAGCCAGACAAGGCTCCCTGGCAGGCACAAAAAAGGGGCAGTCACAGCAACATCTCCTATCTACTAACTCTGCAGTGAATGGTATGACATACCAGAAGACACAGTTGTGTTCTGACAACTTCAGCAGTACTGCAGAAAGACAGCTACTGAATATCCTTCAAGAATGTACATCCTGCTCGTGAAGAGCAATCAGAATGTACCAACAGTGAGCTTGTGTTTAAGTACGCAACAGTGTCACACAGCCTAAACCCCACCAGACCACTTCAGTTAGCAGTTTACACCTAAGTAGCTTGTACAGCGACACACCATGGCTCTAACTCACAAACCTAAATTCTTCCTGTATCATCCTATAGCTAGTGTTGCCTCCTGGCAGTATTTAGACCTTCAGGAAAAGACTTCAAAAGAAAAGCTAACTGAAGGGAAATTTAGTTTGCATGAATCTGAGTAAAAATGTCTGATTATCAGAAAAGAAGAAACTCAACTGTTTGCTCGTAAGTGTAGCTGCAAGAAAATGCAAATTCTCACAGAGCTGCTTCTTCAACATGGTAGAAGCATGACTTTAGAAAGTAAATAGTTGTTCTTAGATGGCAGTCATAGAAAAAAAAAGTGGTTTTCCAGCAAGTACCCTGTATTTAATTAATAAAACAGCTAATTAATTTTAATAATCCAATATATGCTGTATATACAGAATCTTACTTTTTAAAAAAAACATCATGATGAGTGATGTCCAACAAAACATTTGAACACAGAGATATCAAGTAAACTCAAACACTTAAGTGTTCAAAAAGAACACATGTTACATGGGTGTCAATGAAAAGAAAACACTGTCTTTATACTATACCCAAGAAAATTTTAGAATTACTTAAACCTGTACCTGGAACTCCCTTGGAGAACTACAATAGCATTCTTAGTGTTACCGTGGTAATCCCTAAAGCAGTAACACAGAACTGAAGCATTAGATGTATTTAAATTATGTAAATAACTGAAGTTCAAAGTCTCACCTGCACTTTTGCTCCATCTCATCTTTCAACTGCATTTCATTATGTAGCTGTTCTTCTAAGTCATAGATCATCTTCTGCATATTTTCCAGCTTTAAGTATATATTTGTACATGAAAGAACATGATTAAATTTAGAAACTTTTAAAAAGTATTTAATATTAAATTCTGTTTACATTGTATCACAGCTCTCTTCTACCAAAATAACACATTTTACCTTATTAAAATGTGATGTGTGCCCCTTCCCCCTCCCCCCCCAAGAAATTTAATTACAAGAAACCACACAACTTTTTAATTTGCATGCACATAAAATTTTAGGGTATCTTCAAAACTCACTAAGCTAAATCAAATCCTCCTTGTTTTACAGATCTTCAGGATCTGACTAAAAATCTTATTGCAAACATAGAAGAAAGCACTTTAGTTAGTCTCAAAACTTCTTCTTCTAGCATGAACCACCACATGTATTTTGCAACGCATCTTCAAGCTCCCAACCAGTTCAGGAAGCAGAACCAGGCCTGCCAGTTATCAGCAATGGGGAGAAAACGCCCTTACCATCTATTTAGTCAGAGACCATTTTTACAGCTAGAACTGTACTAAGGTTCGAAAAATAGTAACAAACTTCAGATGCAATTACAGCATATTACTGCATAGCACGTACTGTTTGCCAGCAGGATAAACTCAGAAATTCATTATTTTCATACAGTCTCAAAATATCTGCTTTCTACCGAATCTCTAGGCACAATAATCCCATTCCAACATCAAAATCCTCAGTTAACATGACGGTGTCAGCTTTGAAGTAGCTCATTAAGTCAACATCATGCTGATTCATTATAAACCCTTCCACTGATACCGTCAGGATTTCAGCCTACTTAGTTCTTCCACATTTTCCTCAATGCTCTTGGAACTGCATAGAGAAGTGCTACATTCCTAATCTAGACTCTCTTCAAAGCAACATATTCAAGTGGTTCTGATCCTTTGCTTTCTTGTTTCCTGTTTTAACCCCAAAATCTTTAAAAAACTCCAAAATTAGACATTTCAGCACTTAACAGAGCAGCTCTGGAAAACAAATTAATGGTGTGACACAGAATATAATGATATCTGGATCAGACAAAAGCTGTAGTTAAAAAGAAGAGATGGCCTCTGATCTAAACTTTGGGAAAAAAGGAAGGACCAGCACACAGCCCATTTATCTCCTTGGTCTGAACCATTGAGAAGTAAAGCAAGAAGCAAGACTATTTAAAGGCTCTAACTTTTTAAGAAAGACCACAGCAAATGTCCCAAAACAGAGTATAACGAAGTTTCAATGCAATTGCTCTTCTGTTTCTTCTTAGTCATGTTATAGCCCTTCCAGAGAGGGTGCACAGAGGAACTACATGGGATAGATGAGAAACAGGTCTAAAAAGACATCTGGTAACTGAGGCATTTCTGTACCGACTCCTACTAGTTTTGACCGTTATCGCATCCTCTTGCGTCTCTCTGTCTCTGGATGTTCTCACATCAGGCTGTACCCCAGGGGACCCATCTGAGCTCGCTGAGCAGTCTAATTATATCAGGAGGAGACAACAGGCTTCCGGACAAAGTTCTGCACAATCTGCTATCAATAGACTAAAGAATAACTCAAGAAAATCCTGAGTTACAATTAATTCAGTATAAAAGCACTCCTTTAAGTTTTAGTTTGTTCTCGGTTTCCATTTTGAGTAGGAAGCAGGGGAGGAAAGGACCACAGAAAAGCCTGTCTGCAGCAAAGAAGTCAAGAAAAATCCTTCTGTAACTGCCACACTTTTTTTTTTTTTTTTAATCACTACAGCATAGTGAGTCTGGTTCTGTACCCTGAGCAATGAAGAAAACCTAAGATCCAGTGCAAAAGAATCTGTTAATATCCTTTTTCTTAAAATCTAAACTATTTACAAGTGGTTATGACAGGACTAAACCTAAGTAAGCAATCAGACCTTCAAAGAGGTTTGATATTCAGCAAAAGGACATTGAATTCAACTTTTGCACAACACTGTGGCCTAAGCTGGTGAGATTTTATACACTTGCAAAACACAATTAATTTCTTGGAAATTTGTGGCACTCGTGTCTCTCCCAGAAGACATTAGGTACGTCAAAATGCAGAAGAGAGCAGGTAACATCTTGTGTTATAGTTCCAGAACTCATTAATGTGCTAACCATGTGTCAACATTACCGTTTTCATTGCAGCATGTAATGAAAGAAAAACAGCTGAGAAAGAACTGTGGGGTAAAAATACCCTTTAGTAAAGACTTAACATTTATTTAAATTTTCCTGTATCACTCAAATCCTTCCAGACCTTCACCTCCCAAAACTGCTAAAATCACAAGACATTTGAATGTATCTGACAATATGGACAGGACAATTGAGGGTTCTTTAACTACACACTGAGTATGCCAAGTCCATTCAATAACTTTCTTCACAGTCAACCAAAAGCCAGCATACAGTTTTAAGCACTTTCAAATATTTGAAAATCTGGCTCCATTTTTAAATTTTACTGTATCAATAGTCAAATGCTTAGGAGGAAAAGAAAATACATCAAACACATCAATATACATAAAGAATCAAGATATTTCAATGATTAAATCCAGTTGCCCAATAAAGGACATAATCAGTTCCCCTGCCTGTACAAATTTTCTCCAGGAAGTGCCATGTGTCATTAAACCTTTATATTGCCAGGTTGACAAAAAAGGGAAGAGAGATCAATATCTTTTCTACTATCAACAGAAAACAGAACGAAATACTAACAAAGTAAATCATAGTCAAAGCCAAGATTTCTTTCAGAGTTAATTATCAATTTTTTTGACCATGTTTTCTTCTGGAAAGAATGTAATTTGTAAAATATCAAACCATTCTAAGGGAATAGCTTGATTTATATCAGAACTTAAATAGAATCCAAGCCTTCAACCAAGTCGCAAACACCTTAGCATATCTTCCTGGAAATCTGACTGCCAAGATGCTTGGGAATAAGTAACTGAAAGAATTCCTAACCACTTCTTGCTAGGTGAACTGCTCTAGAAATGCAGATCCTCAGTGCCCCAACTCCCAACATCTTGGGAAGGCTTGCAAAAGAACAGAAGGCCCAAGCTTGGTACATTATCATCCACTTCTCACTTAGTTCACACTAAGTCCACACTCCATGGTCACCCCAAAGCTACCCAGGATCAATAAGGCGCTCTAAAAACACTGCACAAGTAGTTTGATATTTCTAAAGATAAAAACTGTGAATCCTGCTCCACAAAAAGAGTTTAGGTTATTTTATTCAATTCAGGAAAACCAGTTATATGAAGACGGGAAATTCTGCTTTTCCAGTAACTTTATTAGGGAGGCCGTACTAAAAAGCTAAAAATTATGCATTGATTTCTCATATCCCAAACACTAAAATAATCGGAGACATTTCTCAGTTTATATAGGCATAATCTCAAACATTTTATGCCTATATCTGCAGTAGATTCTTTATTAGGATACAATAAAGATGAAGACATACCACACTTTTGTCCACACTGGAGCCTGTTCTATTGTCATTCGAATTTTCTGCAGGTACACCTAAATACCTGAAAAAACATTTTTAAAGTTATATTTGGAGAGTTGTTTAAAGGCAAGATTATGAAAAAAAGAGTAAGATAATACAGTCATCCTAAAAGATAACTCCCAGATTTATTGCTCCAAAATGTGAATAATCAAATAGTAACATGATCAGACTTAAGCACATTTAATTGAAAAACTCAATTAATTGTAAAGGTTAAAGTAGAAAGCTGCAGTGGAAGGCCTCCAGAAAAAAAAGGACTTCTGCCAAATACTAATACAACCACTTTTTTTTTTAAATAACCATTAAAAAAAATCTTTGCTTTCCTTAGTTACAACACTCTCATTGGCTTCCATCCCATAAATATTTACTCAGGCACTTATGCAGCAAGTAGCAGCAATGAAGCAAACTCTGCAGAGATTGTGTAACTTTCAACAAAGTTACTAAGAGTTCCACACACAAAAAGTTTGCCCTGAAGCCAGTGTTCTTATTTTACGTAAGTGTTTTCTAAAAATACCATACATTTCTAGTTGTGACGATTCTGAAGAGTCAGGTAAATAAATACAAATTACTGTTTTCAAATTCTTTTGGTATTTGATATGATATTCTTGGCCTGATAACTGATATAAAGAGACATAAAGCATCTATTAAAGTGGATCAGATTACGTGAGGAAAAACTCTCCAACACGTGAACTGAGAAGGATGGACACGTCTTCTTTTTGTTTTACATGGATATTTTCAGATATTATAAAAACCCTTCCAAAAGATCAAGGAGGGTAAAATCAAAGGCAACGCCAAATCATGGTCAAATTAAACATCAAGCTAGCTTTCAGACAATCAAATGACAAAGTGGAAATGCAACAATTTCCTGTAGAAACAGGCTTGCTGTCTTGAGTACAAGAAGCCACCATATGTTGCACCCCAGGGCTGTTGAGCAGTGAGAATGTAGACAGGCACTTAGACACAGCACCAGCTCTGTCACAATCTAGAAGAGAACTCACAAGCCAGATAGGGCTACGGTGCATTCTCAGCTGGTATTCCAAAATGCATGTTCAATTGTCCAAATACAGATTTTAGGGGGTTTTTTTAATGCTTGAACTATTTTGAGTAGAAAAAGAAAACAAAAGTTAGGATTACAGGTTTAGCAAGTATGAATGGCCATTTCAGACTTTTCAAGACAATCAAACCAGCAGAATATTACAGGACAAAATTCAATTCCAGGCCAGCATTATAGTTCTTGTAAGCCTACAAAGAAATGATAGTATTAGCAGCAGAGCTCTTCAATGACAGAAAGAACACATCCAATTAGTTCTCTAAATTCCTGATACTGTCCCCCAGAAAGGAAGATGGGGAGAGAACAAATTCTGTTATTACAAGCTCTTAATATACTACTTCTTGATAATATACTCCAAAATATTCCTGCAAGGCAAAAATTAAGACTTTTTAAAATTACAGACTAAAGTGAGAACAGTAGGTGCAACTCTTGAACTGCTGAACTCACCCAAAGCGTATGGAAAGCCTGCAAGTCCTTCTAAGCCTTACTATGGCAAAAAGTTACAACTAATCCAGCTCTTTGCAGAGATGGAAAGAATTTCACCACAGGCTTGGAAAAGTGTTTCCTCTTCTATGCAAGGACGAAAACCAGATTTATTTCCTTTAAGATTTTCCTATCCAGAAATGTTATTAAAACTTACAGTCTCTATCTGACAGTTCTACTAGAAGTTTTAGCCCATTTAAAGCCTGACCCCACAATTAAAAGCAGCTTTATTAGTAATAAAACTTACTGAGATTTTTGAATGCAGATATAGCTATCCATAGGGCCTACAATAATAATGACTGTTGAAAGCATGAATTAATACAATTTTAACTGATGTAATTCAGAAGTCTTTTAAGCAATAGTGAAAACCATAAAGCATCACGATCTCACTCTGCAGTGGATGTGTACTTAAAAAAAGAAAAATTATGAAGCAGAAAGCAGGCAAGTAGGAAATATTTCTAGTAAGCCAAGGTTTAATTTACCACACGCTAAAACACTGATGGAAAGTATGGAAACTTCATATACAGCTCAGGGAGAGCAATTTGCAGTAAAACCACTGGACTTTCAAAAACCTGATCCAGGACTCTATGTACACAATTCAGTGTTCTGCAGGCAGCTCTGCCTAGTAGTGGCAACGGTGAATTTTTCTTGCTTAGCTTCTGCAGCATCACTATATAACCTTCTCAACACAGAATAGGACATTCAACAATACGGTGTGATATTTTAAGTTAATGATGCCTAGCAGTAGTGGTTATCATTATGCAAGTATTAAAAGAGCATAATTTTTAGTATTCTGAATCATTAATAAGTATCTGAATAGACTTATATCTAAATACTGGTTGTAAGAGTCAGAAACAGTGCCAACAAAAAGCCACACCATTAGCTTGCTTGCTGCGTACGTACCGACGGTTGCTGTAGTACGTAAATCCTACAAAAGGAAGCTGGTTGCCTACAAATGCTTTTGGTATGGGAAATGTTTCTTCCTCTCCTTTGTCTTCTTCCAGATCATCAAAATTACTAGTGTCAATGTCACTACTTAAGTCAGGCACAACTGGTGCTACAGCTAGAAAAAAATGCAAAACAAAATATAATAATCATTGTATTACCCAAGTCACTATGAAATCTTTGCTTGGTACAGAGCAAATGAGACTTCAAACTTCTTTAAACAAAACACACCAGTCCTTTTGCTAAAGTGATACATGAGTAAGCCAGACCACCATTTCTGAGAAAAGCACTATACTTACTGTCTCTGAGCGTTTCCCAAGCCCACTGATCATTTTTGAAGAAAAGGTGCCGTTTAATTTCTTCTACACCGTTTCGTCCTAGCCTCACTTCCCTGTTAAAGAGTGTTTTGGTAAAACACATGAGAGTCCATAAACTATTCTGAAGGAAAGACTCATTTTAAAGCATAATCTAACAACAAAGACAATAAAACACCTCTCAAGCTATGGTTAAAAGTAGACATAATTCAAAAGTTGTCATAAGAAGATAACTGTATGAGCACAGCAGCTACATTTCAGAACACAGTCTGGTTTTAACTTTTGTCTATAAGAAGCTCTGCTGCTTCTCTTTCCACCATCATGGGCAGCTCATGCAACTGCCAAGTTGTTACACTGCATTCATGCCCAGGCAGTAAGAATTTCACTTCTCTTGAGCAGTTTAAAAATGCACACAAAACAAATACACATTTTTACTCAATGTGACAAGAAATACTTTTAATGAAGGTTTACTTTCATTATGAGTAAAATAAAAATCTTACCTATCCGTTAAAAAGGCACAAATAAGGTTTTTTGCCTCTTTAGAAATGTCATTGTCATCAGGGAAAGTAAGGGAGTTCTTATGGTTCATAATCTTACTGTATGTTCCAACCAAAGAATCTGCATAAAAAGGTGTATCACCTGAAAAAGCAGAACCACAGACATTAAAAAGCAGATCAAAATTAGTGCAAACTTGATTTGCAGTATTTGAATTACATACACAACAGTGTATGCAACCAAGTGAACAACAGGCAAGGACAAATGTTTGAGAACTATGACAAAATTTTTCTAAAATATATTCTGTAAATACCAGGATCTGTAAACCACAGCTTATGCCAGAAGAGTAATAATGTTAACAGGAGTGATTTTAACATGGGAGTCTAATGAAGTAGTGTAGTCAATTCTGATGATCCTAGTACTCACCTACAAGCATCTCATACAAGAAGACTCCAACTGACCACCAGTCACATTCTCTCCCATAGTAACCATCCCCTCCCTGGGACTTCAACACTTCAGGAGAGATGTAGTCTGGTGTTCCCACAGCCGTGTCACATCGTACCATTCCTTCCTACAAAGAACAGGAGAACAGCCAGGCCCAAATATAAGATCCAAATTTGCCAGTAAATTCCATGAGTTTATGCAGCCTAAGCAACATCAACAGATCCTCACCAAATTTTGTCAACATTCTTTTTTAAATGGATTTTTTATATTTCTAATGTCTAAGCTGCTAAAGCCCGAACAAAGCACTTGATCTGTCAAATACAATGGAAGACATTTTAAAAACCTCAATTAGTATCCAAGAAGTAATCAGAATTGCATGTATGCCCTTCACACACCACAAAGCCCCTCATGGCAGTAAAAATGTGTCATTTGCTGACAGGATGTACTGTAAACAGTGAAAGCTCCTCTGTTAGCATAAATGGGTCAACATCAGGGATTTTGATAACAGAACAGCTGAACTGCAAGTTTTTGGCCTCTGACCCAAAATACTGAATGCCAGGAAGACTAAAGGTAGATAAGGCTTTGAAAATCTAAGTAGATAGACTTCAAAACAGGTAACAGCTGAGAAGAACATCTGATGTTCCTCACACCCGAGAAAGGGCTGGCAGAACTGAGATCAGTCACACTGGAGCTGTCATCCAGAATGCTGAAGCTGCAACCACACACCCTTTTCCAGTACCACTCAGGCACTTCTGAAATAATCCTGTGCCATTCCTAAAAATGGATCAGTAGAAAAACTTACATAAAAATATATAACTAAGCAAATAAAGCAAATATTAATCTAATGCTGCATATGCAGCAAATCCTAAATTAAGCTCCTACGCTGAACAGCTTTTCTTCTAGAGAGCAACCTTTCTCTTTCAAAAGACTAGAGGAACCAAGACTAGGCTCAAGACTATTAGGATTTGTACACATAACCCGCACTTGGTTTTCATTGGTACCTTTTATTCAGCAGCTAAATACAGCAATTTATTCAAATCTCCTGGAATATGATGACAACATATGGTATATATTACACCAACTCTACTAAGTATCATGTATTTCAACGATATGTTTTCCTCAAATATATATGTGCGGGCTGACAAAAACCAGTCAGTTTTGTTTAGGGAACAACAGTGCTTCACAGTACTTGAAACATTATTGGAAAACTCTTTTTTTAATTACCTCGGGATATATTTTTTTAAAATAAATAATTCTATGACACCTGTTTCCTTCAGATTTGCCCTTGTGCTATGTCAGCAATGGTTGATAAGTACAACTGGTATTCAGTGATTGGCACAGCAGTTTTGATTCTTTAATTTCTGGCACACTACGTAAAAATCATCTCATTTCTTTGCACTAGCTTTTCATACCAAAAGACTTAAAGAAATAAGCCTGAGCATCTACAGACAATCAAAGGCTTGATTTCAGAAAGTTTCGCTAAAAAACAGTACTTGAAGAACCATTTCTGCACTTTACATTGTCACTGACTAAGATGCATGAATCATAGAATCACAGAATGATTTGGGTTGGAAGGGACCTTAAACATCATCTGGTTCCTTTCACTAGCCCATGAAGAACAGTAAGGGAACAGAGTGGAACTTTAAACTTTTCTCATCTATCTTAAAACTTTTCAGTATCTTTTCACTTTTAAGTATGTTCTCCTTTCACAAACAGGTAAGTTATAAACATATGTTTACCTTGTTCATCTTCATACAAGTACCAAAATCTGCTAATTTTAAATGACCAGCTTTATCTAGCAGCATATTATCAGGCTTCACATCTCTGAAAGAAGAAAAATACGTATTAGAGAAAGTAAAAAATTAATTTAATTTATAAAAACAATGGAAGTCAACTTTTCAGATGCAACGTTGCATGGAAAAACAGCAACATTAAAGCACCACTATTGTCTCCATTTTTTTCTGCCTTCTCTAAGCATCACGACCAACACAGACTTCAGAACTACATTTTTTAAAAGCAGAACACACGTAAGAATACAGCCTTAAGTCACCAAATTTTATAGATCTGGACACTAATCTTGAACCTCAAGTTCCTAAAAAACACTCAGTAGTTATGTCAAACACATTGAAAACATATCTCCTCTGTACTACTTCTATTTCAAGGGAACAACTGGATGGCATTTTCAAAATTCTATTATTGTGAACAAATACATTACTCAAGAGGAGTATTACCTTGTACCCTTTTCCACAAAGTACTTTCACTATAGAATTTTACATAAACTATCTGGTAAAGTGCAGTAGGTTGATGCTATTGAATATACTGAAGTAGAATAGTAGTAAGAAACAGTTATCAAGATAGCTTAATGCAAATTTCAGGATAAAGTATATTTCGGAGACCTCAAAGGAGAACTCTGGCCATAACTGTCAGATGAAATGTAGTGTAAATGTACCAGTACACTCACAGAATAATTTAGGTTGGGAGGGATTTCCGTAAGACTCTAAGTTAGCTGCCTGATCAAAGTATAGCTACAAAGTTAGATTCAACTTCAAAGTTACATTAGGTTACTCAGGGTCAAATCCAGCCAAGTTTTGATTGTTTTGGGGGTTTTTTTGGGATTTTGAGTTGGGTTTTTTTTTTGGTTTTTTTTATGATGGAGATTCCATAACCTCTCCAGGGCTCTCTACTACTGTTTGACCTCATAGTGGAAAAAACAACTCCTAATGAATAGCTACATATTCCCTTGCTGCAACTTGTGTCATCCATCCATTGCCTTTCATCTTTTTGGCATGCAACTTCAAGTCTGGCTCCACCTTTTTTATAAAGTCTTGCTGGGTACCTGGTGACTTATGCTTTCTGTCTTGCCTGAGCACTGTTCATGTTGTGAATGGAGACACAGTGCTGATGCCACTATCAAACCTCTGAGGATCGCTGAGCTGACTGCTGCTGGACAGCACAATTTATTCAAACAGTATCCAGACAGTTCTACCTGGCCAAACTGTACCTTTCTAACCCAGCTACATTTACAGCCTTGCTAAAGTCAAGATAAACAACATACTCTGTCCTCACCAGTGAAGCCCGTCATCTCAATACAGAAGGTAATTGGTTTGGGAAGGCATGCATTGCCCTTCATAAATCCACACAGGCTGTTCACCATCACCTTCCTATCCACATACTTGGAAATAGTTTCCTGAGAATTTAATTCAACTGCCCTTAGGCTGGCTAGCCTTCAGCTCCCTGACTCTCTCCTCCTGGCCCTTCTTGGGGCAAGACAGGTGTTGCCATTTGTTTCCTTCCAGCCATCAGGAATCTCCTAATTGCCACACACCTTCCAAGGTGACAGACAGCAGTATCATAAGACTACTTGCCACCTCCCTCAGCACCCATGCCATGTCCCACCTGGTGCCTTGGGCACGTGCATATCCAGTTTGCACAACTGGGACTCAGCTTGATCTTCCTGTGCCAGAGCAATGCTTTCTGCCCCCAAGCTCTGCCACTGGGCACAGGGACCCGAGAGGCCTGAAAGCAGATCTTATCATCAAAGCTGAGGCAAAGGCAGCAGCTTCAGCCATTCCCATGTCCTTTGTCACTCAGACCCTGACCCATCAAGCAGTAGGCCCATATTTTCCTAAGTTCCTTTTCATTCATCTGAGTTGAACAGATTAACTACAGGAGAAAACAAATTCAAAAAAATCTGCTGGTGTCAAAATAATCTAAATTTTCATTAAAAAAAACTCACTGTGCTGCTGGCATCTTCTAATGCCCGCTTTCTAAAGTTTGCAATACACACGTACAAACGGTTCATTCAGCCATATAATTTACCCATTAGATGCAGCATAGCTACATACTTAATGATGCTCTAGATCCTGCTCAAGCAATGGATTAGTAGTTTATTTTTCTTTGGGTTTGCTTCTTTGCAAAAACTTATGTGTTAACACTGATCTTGTGCCCAAATTACAAATTGAAAATGTATATACTATAGTGTATACTACACACTACTAAAATTCCTCCCGTATTTTCTGTTGAAAAAATTATTCTTCTGCTCCTAGGTAATACAATTAAAAGCTAACAACAGATACAAGTTCAAATATCAAAAGGAGAACTTCTCAGTCTATCTGAGAAGTGACTACATTTCACTATACGGCAAGTATATAATATGAAACTAAACCAAGTCCCTTTGTTCTGCATCTCAATTTTCCATCTTGCCCCTTACAAGAAAACATATGGCTGGGAGATTTTCCTCACATTGTTCACAGATTCTTGTTTAATGGGTCACTGAGGCTTCAAACGCCTAGCAGAGAATTAATTCCTAACAGTGGGTACTACTGTGATCAAGTTCCCTAAACAACTTTTTCTAATCGAAAGGAAAGAAATTTTGGGGCCAACATGCTCATTCTATTTTTGTTCTTGTTATCTCCTGGTAAAGTGGGACAACTTCACTGCTCCCCAAACTGAGGAACATCAGCCCACTGAAAACCTTTACTTTGACTGTATCACCTCAGACTTACAGTTTCTTATGGCAACAACTTCTGAATTTGTAAGACGGAAAAATTATGGAATAGTAATAATAAAGAAGTAGTATCTTGAATTTTAAAACTGCCCCTAAACTGAAGTAGTTCTGGCAGCACCAGGAATAACCCTATGTAACATATTGTTCTTTCTCACCTGTGTATAAAACCCATTGAATGAATTGCATCTAATGCAAGTACAACTTCAGCAGTATAAAATCTTGCCCATTTCTCCGGAACATCGTAGTTACTCATTAAATTCACAAGGTCCCCACCAGGCATGTATTCCATCACCATGTAAAGGTAACGGTCATCTTGGAATGCATAAAATAACTGCAAAAAACAACAAAAAAAAAAAAGCCGCTTAAAGTTCCACTTATCATTAGTATTTTACTTCCTGGCAATCAAAGGCATTCCGCACGAACTGATTTCCAAAGTAATAAAATTGCTACAATTACTGCAGCAACTCTGCATCATTCTGCAGACCTCCTAAAAAGAAATTAATCTCTAAAGCAAATTTTAGCCAGATCCTCCACATCCCTTTTAATTACCCTGGAAGAATGCTTCTTTTCTCACTGGGATGCTAGTTGACATATATGCAAACATGAAACTACTGCATTGCAAACATCTGCCTAATTCTATTCGTATTATCACTGAATGTTCATTTTTCTATTGTTGACATTTATTATGTAGAAAATGAACCTAAATTTTAAACAATAAAAATATTCACCTTAAAGCTATCAGCCCTCTCATGTTCAACATGAGTAGTGCAAGCAGATTTTTCTTTACATAAAATTGTATGAAATTCCTAAGTTTTATGCTGAACAATCACACCCAGACAGACAGTAATGCAGTTACCAATTGGACTTGAGTAAGTCTTGAATGAGTTTGTGTAATTCCAACCTAACAGAAGAATTTATATGCTTAAGGGTAAGAACAGTTTAAATTAACAAGATCACACACACACACAATGTATGATGATTGGTACAGGCGTGCTCCTCAGAACTTCAAAGGCAGCAGTGCCTCCCAAAAAACTGTCAGTGACAACACTGAAATGAGGAAAAAATAAGCAGAGCGGGCATAATTTGCAATCAAAGATACACACAGAATTTAGAATATACAGAAGCTGTGTCTTAAGCATATCCTTCTGGTATGCTGGATGACTCAAGTAATTACTACAGAGCAGATGCATCAATATATACCTGGCAAAGAGTTTTAATAATAAACAGAATAGTTTCTCCTGTAAATGTTGTTACAAAATACAGTTTGAAGTGCAATACCTGCTCTTTTGTGCAACATTCCTAGTGTTAGTGATGTATTCCCTAGCAGACAAAAAAACCCAAAAGACATGTAATTCCAAGCCATGCAGTGTTGCAACCAAACTACTCTATAATGGCAATATTTAAAAAAGAATATCACTTTACCTGAACAACCCAGGGACTATTAGCAAAAGCCATAATATCCCTTTCTTCCCAGAAGAATGCAGAATCTGATCTTTTTATCATCTCAAATTTGCTCAGAAGCTTCATAGCATACACTCTCCTTGAGGATTTATGCCTTACCTGTGAAGACAAATGTGACACAGGAACTTACTAGTTTGCCATAGTAACACATGAAGAACCTCACTGAAAACATTAGTTTTCCTGCTTTATCATTTAACACATTTTATAAGACTCTTCACATTATTATAAAGGATTATATACTGCAGGTCCACAAAATTATTACATTCCATTATCTCACAATGCATTACTTTTAAAATACTTGCTAGAACTATTCAACACGGAACTTCACAGGCATAAGAGTCACATAATTTGTATGTATGTGCCTTTAAAAGGACAAATATTGGCAATTAGTGTTGTTAAATACCATAAAGTTAAAACTATAAGCATTTTCCAGAGTTCATTAGCAGATGTGTATACTTGCTGCTGTATTTCCAGTTTCTCCCACCAGCACTCAATTAAATAAAGCAGGATGAACAAGCCTGGCTGCTAACCTATCACAAACAATACGCATCTCTCATCTGTGAGAACTATGTCCACAAAAATCTGGTGTAGTCCCTGAACTGGCAGAAACTCTTCTAGCCCTGAAGACTTCTTCAAGTGTCCATGTAAACAGTGGTAAAGGCTAATTTTCTTGAGTATGAGGAATACACATTCCATTTTATTTTAAGAGAGAAGAAAGACTACAATGCAAAACAAGTACTTGTGCACTTGGACAGGACTGAAATACGACATTTTCATTTCACTTACAAGAAATGTAAAGAAATAAAATTTCATTGAGCTAAAGGCTTTAATATTTAAGACTGCATCTTCTGAACACCACACGGAGAAACAGATGCATGAGCAAATACTACAGAATACAGTCAAATGTACAAATAGAAACTTAACTTACCAACTGAACCTCCCCAAATGCCCCTCTACCGATCACCTTCACCACTTCATAATCTTCAGCTTTCATGCGCAGATCTCTCATTTTATTTACTGTGTCTTTATCTACATAGAACAAAATTCACGTTTCATATATAGTCAACTTAATTAAACCCATTTGTCTAATTTCAATTTTTCATCGTTTTTGTAAGTGCTGCTCAAAGAACCTGCCTTCCGATTGAAAAACTCTCTGCAGAACGCATGACCTCATTCTCATGACCACAGTAACCAAAGCCTGACATAACATAATGCAATGACTCTACCATACAATCACATTACAGGAGATCTTAATTCAGGAATTTCTTTTAAAATAATTACCTGCAAAAAGAAAAGCTATGCAAAAATTTCATATCCAGCATGATCCTGCTTGCAAGCTGATCAATACAAAAAGACTATTTCTGAATAAATATGCAACAAATCCTGGAAAGTGTATCAGAAAATACACTACAAGACACTTGAAAAAAGAAAATTTTTCTAAAGTTTTGCTCTTCTGCACTTTCATGATTCCTAATACTCAAAAAAAGTAGATTTTAATTTAAAACATGCAGTGGGAATCACTGCAATTATTTATATAAACCTGTCATTCTATAAACTAGAATAATTTACAAACTCCCAGTGGGCAGATATTCTAATTCCAAATTTGGTAAAAGATTAAAACAGTCTATTTTAATCCATGTGGGTCAACACTGGCATGAGACTACGTAGAAAAGCTTCATGCTTCAGTATTTCTAAAAGCCAGGAAGTTCTACTAAAACAGACATGCTTCTAATAAAATTAATTACACAATGATGCTTTATTTTCAAAAATATTATTCTAGGCCTAAAAGCAAAGTTTAGAGAGAAGTAAGGACAGAGGAGGAGAAAGGGGGAGAAAGAAAATATTTTAAGTTCGTATGTTAAAAAATGACGAGGCAGTTGACAGAAAATTAACATTAGACTTCTACCCACACAGGCCACAATCTAAAACAAAAGCAGCCTATGCACAATAAAAATTCAGTAAGATTTTATTACCCCAAGAGGAACAAACATAGCTCTGTTTGAATAAATACTCTGTGGCATTATGGTCTAATGTAAACCCAGCTCTTTACGATGCAGCATAACACAGGCTAATTCTGGTAAATTATAGCAAAATTCTAAATTCTGACAAATTCTTTCACACAGGGTTCAAAATATTCAGTAGTTCCAACAAATAATGCATTACATTATTTGCCCTGGTGACAACAGACCTGCAGTAGAGGAGTAAGACTGCACAGAATTAAAATCCAGCAATTTTCATGACAGCAATTTTCTAGCTATTGTTAACTTCCTGCCTAGTAATCTCACAACAGGAGGTTCACCACTTCTGAATGAAAAAGCCTGACATTGGTGCAACTATATGAATCCTTTAAATGGTATTCAATCACAAGCCTTGCCTCTAGACAAAGCCAAATTAAGGAAAATATATCGGAAGAGCAACTTAGACGAAGGATTTTAAAATAATGTAAGCCAGGCTCGTGATCAGTTGCAAACTGAAATTTACTGCTTCAGATATCTAACACTCAGTTATCTTCAGACAATGTCTTACAGTAACAACAGTGCTGGAAATTCGACCTCCATACTCTTAAGTTCTATTAAACAAGGCTTATCAGGCTGCAGTATACTTAAACAGGCAGTTGCTTATCTCCCAGGAGCAGTGGAGGACCTGGCCAGCTTATTCTGTATGAACAGCTGGGGTGGCTCCCATGGCAAAAAATCACCCCCTCCAACTTGCCCTGAACTTCGGGTATAAGCTTACATACTGCCTTGAAACAAACTAAGCCACCACTGCAAAGCAAGGCTCTCAGCTACCTTTAATACTCATTTCTTTATTCTTTTAATTCTATATGGCAGAAAATCAATAAGGTCCTACGTTTGCTAAAATCATCTTCACAACCTCAGCCGGTAGAGGCAGATTTTGGAGGCTCAACAAACATACAATGTAAATTAGAGAGAAGTAAGGAGGGGATAAGGAGTGGTTCATAAGGCAATCAGTCTATAAAATAAAGGAGGCAAACTCCCATTTTATTTGCCATCTAGAAATTTATTTTAAATTTCTGCAATAATTGTGCAAACCAGGCAGCTAATATGGCAAAAAAAGATATTTTAAACAGTCTTCTAATAAAACTAAAACAAACATGAAAATGTCTTTTTTTTAATTTTTAACAGAATTTCAAAGAAAACTAGACTTCAGAGTTCCCTCTAAGGCCACTACTCACATATCCACAGCCTGCTTTCATATTTCAGCAAACACTACAAGTTAATGTTCTAAAGGCAGTTTGAAGGGAACTAATGTGTTCTGTTCTCCACCTTCAGATTACTTCAGGTCACATCTTACACAGTATATAATTTATACCTAAAAGATATTCATTATCAGGCTATAAGTGCAGAAGCTTTCTTTCACTCAGCCCCAACTGCAAAAGTGAAGCTTTTTGAGACTCACTAATGATTTCACTACTCATAAAAAGTACATTCAAATTATGCAATGAGTATTTCCTTTGCATAATACAACTTCTCTTTTCTCCAAGAGTTTCACCACACCTTCTCAGTAAATAACTGAGTATACAAAATGTGCATGTAACTCAGTATCAATGGTATCAATACAGTTTGAACTGTGAAAAGTTAAACAAAACATTTGAACTTAGGGTTTCAGTAACCAGCTTATGTTCAAGTGAGCCATCAACTACATCTAGTGGACTCATATACTCACACAAATGCAGAATAATGTAAAATAAACACCACAAGTTCACTATCATAGCTTACAGTTGCACCCAAGAAACCGTTTGAAAACACCTTGGAAACAGAAACAACCCCCCACATAAATTTCAATGAAGCAAAGACAAAAATTATTTTCGTCAAATTACTTTATATTTACCACAAAAGCCATTTATTATAGAATTCAATTGAGATGCTTAAGCCTGTAAAAATCTAATAAAATTAGTTTAATTTCAAGGTTTGCCCATTTAACCCACAGGCAGAAGCAAGTCTTCAGTCAGCAAGCATTTCTGCCACAATCTTCAGAATCTGTCCGTTTGGCAGCCTTTAGAAAGAACTTGATTCTTAAATTCCTTCTTGGGTTTTTGTTTGTGTTTTGGTTTCTCTAATTATAAAAATTATGGAACTATTATTTCTATTTAAAAAATCAACTTTATTACTTTAAAATGTTATTACAGAGTATAATGTGCAGGAAATCTGGTAGTGGACAAATACAGAGAAAATGCAGAGAATTCTGCAGACACATCAGCTGCATACACAAGTGAATGCATCAGCTACACCGTATAAGGTTTTCATTAAAAGAGAACCCTAAGTTCAAATGCTCTGTTTAACTTTTCACAGTTCAAACTGTATTGATACCATATACTGAGTTACATGCACATTTTATACTAAAAAAATCCCAAAAGCTTACAAAACACATGCTCTAGTCTGTTAATGAACAAATACTTAATATTATTTCTTGACATTGTATACATCATCATGTCATTTTACTGTTAATTGCTTATGATATATTAGTACATGAAATGAGAAAACAAGTTATGGGAATCCAGCAAGTTGCCCTTACAAAGACAACAGGCTTTTCTCTTAAAAGGCTTTGTGCCACTACAGACAAGGCCATTTACAGGGGCAACAGATTGGGTATTCAATTGCTGGGGATGAGATTTGTATAGGCAGCTGTCAGTTCTCAGTGGGAAATAAATAAGTAAGACTCTTAAAACAACTTGCACCCAAAAACTCAATGCACCCCAAATCCCTAGCTGTCATTCAAAGAGCTAGAACAGGTGTTTTCTTTTTTATATTACAGTCTTCCGTTAGTTAGTAAATTAAACATTAAACACTTACACCTGTTTAAGAAGTTGTCAATGTTCTTGTTTTTTCTTAAGGCAGGAAAATCCAAGTCATATACCAAAGCATCTAATCCATCCTGAAAAAAACCAAACAAAACAACAAGCAAAATTAAGTATTTGGACAAATAATTACCCATGCTGCTAACTGAAGAGCCAAGATTAAAAAAACAGTTGTCCCTTTCAATTTTCCATGCAAATGAAATAATTCACATTATTTAATGACTATTAGCAGTTACGTGAAACAGCTCTTACTCCTTCACTTCCATTGGACTCACTAAAATTTAGTTCCATATGATTCTATGTATCATAAATTACCTCAATTAGCTCCATATATACATGAAAAAATAACTTTTTTCAAATACAAAAAGAACAAATAGCAGTTCTAATGAAGTCCAGTAATGTTAGATATCACAATGTATCACACAGTAGGGACCTGAACATGAAATGGCAAGTGGCCAATAGGACAATGACGGTAATGTAATTCCCAGAGTCAAACCCCCACATTTTATCCATTGAATTCACTGGGAATTCTCATGAACAAGGTATTGGCTTTATACATTCCAACCTAAATCTAGAAACAAACAGCCACAAGCCCATCTGGCACTACTACCACAGAATGCATCCCTATGAACAAAAGCAAACTAAACGTCATCAAAAAACCCAACAGAAAAATACAACAAGGAAGGAGATAGTTTTAAGGTCTCGCTAAGTGCCATGAACTTTGTGACTTAAAGGATAAGTTTACATTTGTCTCTAGGTATAAATGATTCCTCAGTGCACAGCACCTTCTTGGAGAAAAACTAAACCCAGTCTTCTGGCTGAAAACCACAGATATGGTTTCTACAGAAAAATGATCAAGTATTCTAGGGAATTGCATAACGAAGAACCAAAGAGCTTTAGGGAGTCTTCTCTCTCAGGTAGGTATTGTCTAAGTGACAACTGCAAAAACACAGACAAAGGTCTTAAAACACAGATTGATGGTTACCAAAGCATGCCAGAGTTGTACGGCTATTTACTTGTCCAATTCATAGCTAGGCGTCTGTATGATCTATTTTTAGCCTGTTTGGAGTGAGATATTAGACCGAACATATCTTTGATCTGATCAGTTCAGATCTGACTAGACCTAATATGATTGCTTTCGGCTTTTAAAAGGATTTTTCACTCCTTTTTTCAGGATGGAAAACTGATCCATCAGTCTTTCACTGCTAAATATATCAAGTAACTACGCCTGAAGAAAAGCTAGAGCATAAGCTTTTTGAAAGCTGATTTTCCAGGAATATATAGTTGCAAACACATTTGATTTAGACTGAAATATTAGTCTTCGATCTCTCACTTCAAGTCTGTTTTTGCCTCAGTCTTTACGACTGGCTTTTAACTACTAAAAAAAAACAAGTGCTATCAAAATGAATATTATTTCTAGTCTTGCAGTCTTCACTTTTAAAATATGTGAGATAGAAATCATTTACTTCAGATATAATAAGAATAAGCAGTAAAATCATACTAGAATTTGAAAACAGGTAACTGCAAGGATAATCAGAATTACTTTCAAGGCTGGATATTATTAAATTTGTCCATTTCATAAAAACATTCCTGTTTTAAGTTACCTCTGCATACAGTGGCTCATTTTGAAGAAATGTTAAAATTAAAATTATTCAAATCAAGAAAAGCATCACAGTATTTCACTTCTCTAAAATAAAGTCAGATTTTGCATCTTGCATATTAAATAATCATCTTTTTGGCCTGACACTGATGATGAAAAAGGAAAGCAAGTAGCAATGAAACAACATTTAATGAGTCAGTAGTAGAAATAAGAGAATAAGAGGCCAACAACAATTTAGACTCAAGACAGATGCAGAAATAACGCTATGAAAGGTTAAGTGTAACTTAGAAATACTTTGCAAACTACTAAAAGACACCTTTTCCAAAGATAAATGGCAAATATCCAGGAAATTAAAAAAAAAATTCAATTCTTTGGTAAATTCAACAGAGAACCATGATAACTGCTTGCACAGCAGTACAAAGTCCACTAGTAGCTTCTGTACATTTTTCTCCATGCTCTGTGAAGCACTACGGAAAAAACAGCTCCGAGGCTGCTGGATCACATCCAGTGATTTTTAAAAGCAAATCAGAGATGGCAATGAACTGTCAAAATTTGGGGTCCAATCTGCCATGAAGCCTGCAAATCTGTAGAGTCAATTGATTTGAACAGGTTCACCGCTAACACAGAAAACCTCCACACATCAAGCAGAAACACAAAATTCTCAAATCCTGGTTTGCTCTGGAGTTGTGCAATTACCTGTTTCAATTCAGGACTTGCTTCGAAGGGAGGTTTTAAACACTGAACACAAGAATATCAGAAAAATGGGAATGTGTTTACATTTTTAACATCAATCTTACTTTTGTATCATACTTGTTCTTTCAAAGTACTAAAATATAATCCCATGCCAAAAGAAGCATAAAGTACAGAAAATGTCATGGTTTCCTTAGTGTCTCAGGCATGTTAGGTATTTTGTTATTTTTAAAAGTTTTAAATTAAAGATGGGAAAAAGTATACAAATTCACTTTTATCAGGCAAAAGCAAAATTCTGTTTAATTCAGAGTTCACCATGTACAATGTTTCCTGTTCTGTTCTTCACCTTCCAGTTCTTAGATATGAACTCTATCAAGTAAAATACTTAACTAAAAAACTCTGAAATACAGATTCAAGCTATTGATCTCATATTCATATGAAATTGCATTTCAAGGTCATGCAAACAATTATCTAAGGAAACTACATGCCAAGAATTGCTTATTAAAAAGGCTCTTCCATAATCAGCTCCCCTCTGCTAGAGTATCCAGAGAAGAAACTATCCCGGTTCAAACCTGCTATTAAAAAGAAGTAGGGGTGGACAATATTTTATAATAATTAAGAGACTTGCAAATCTTTAACTCTCAAAAAAAATTAATTTCTTCAACTGAAGTAAGTTTCTGAAGGAAAAAACACCTTGGTATTATTTTAGTGGCAGACTACAAATGCAAGACTAAGCTTGAGGTAATTTTATGGAATTGCGAATAATGGAAGTAAAATATATGGGATACCTAGTGTATAACATAAAACACGAAACAGTCCATTTCACTTACATTAGCTTAGGCAGAAGAACTTGAAAATGCTACAAGCTGTCCCAGCATAAAGGGAAGCACAGAAGAATGGCTATTTTTAAATGGTATCTCTGGTGAACAAACAGGGAAGAATACACAAGCTCCGAAAAGTGCTTGTGAACCACAAGTTCAAAGTGGTGCAGGTTGGAGAGGTAGGAATATACTACAGAGTTTTAGAAATAATGGTTAGGAGAAAAAGGGTAAAGGCCAAATGAGACATGATCATTATTGTCAGTGGCTGCAGAGATAACTCATCTCTCAGCTTTCTTCATTCCATCTTGCTCAGTCTTTTAATATGTCATCTTTTTTCCTAACACAGAAAGGAAGGAACATCATCTTTCCATTAAGACCTATAGCAGCCGTACTCTTTTCCTCTCAAAAACCATACTTCCAATAGTTTCATGCACTTTACTAAAATAAGGCGGCCTCATTTTTATGATGGATTTTTTTTCTCCACTTGGATGGGATCCATGTACTTTTAGTATGTATCTTCTTTAAATACAGCACATTCCATACTTCTTAGAAACACTTATTGTGGCTTAGAGGTATTTTCAGCTAACATTAAGTTCCACCATATTCTGTCACTATAGAGCAATTTTCGTGTTTAGCTTTGAGGTCTACACAGACATTTTCCTTTTAACAGCTACATTAGATTACTAAAATAAATTGGTTTATGCCTCCACTTACATGGCAACAATACTTCAGAGGTGATTAAAAGAGAACAGGCGAAAAACTTCCTTTCTAATGTTCTTCAGTCAGTGTCATGGTCTGATATACCCTTTTCTATATCACATTAATTCAATTAAATAATCAATAGTTTCATTATCTATTTAAAATACCTCATTTTATCCTGAATTTTTTTTAAAAGGCACACTAGGGAACCATTACAATATGCAGAGAGAGAGTTCTTCCATACTAAACCAACAATTCCATATATTCTGTTAGTTTAATTTCATTCATTACTACACCACACTTAAAGGAATAGTTATATGGAGTAAAATCAAAGGTCAGTCTAGATGCATATATTGGCTCTGGAGATGACTATAAGAGTGTCCAAGAAAGCGGATAAGAGCAAGTCCAGCACATGGTAGTACTGCTCAGGTGTTATGTGTGAGCCAGAAATGGCACTGTCATGGTAAACTACAAAAAAAAATTTCTAGACAGTGTTTTCTTCAGTGTTTTTTGTCTAAATGTTTTCTCTGTTTTAGTTTCTTGCATTCATAGCATCATGCAGATATGAATTCCACCACCTAAGGGCTATGAGAAAGTGTACCTCTTTTCCAGCCCCCCATCTGCAGCCAAAAAAGGGACAATGACTTATGACTTTTTACCCATCGACCCAAAGACACAGCTTTACACACTTGCAACATTTCACTACTGGCCATCTCTCTTCCAATTATCCTCGTATGAAAGTTATTTCAATTCCCATCATCAACAACTTCTGATGCTTTGTTATTTCCCCTATGTACCTTTTAACTGGGGCAGGGGTGTGTGTGGAGAAACGGCACACTGTATTTAAGTTGTGAGCACACCATAAGTACACAATGTAGTACAACATTTCCTGTTCTGTCCCTCATTACATTTTCAGTTATTCACCGAAATGTCTGGTTAATTGTTATAGTCATTGTATACTAGATTGATTCTTTCACAAAACCAGACCTCTCATCTTTGATTACAAATCAAAGCTAGTTCAACATTTAATAACATAAGTACGTAAAGATGAGAGGTTTTTCTCCCATGCACTTACTCAACATTCAATGATTAATTTTACCTACCACTTTTAACCAGCCAGGCACCACAAAGTATTAACTGCTTCTTTAATTTGCTAGATATTTAATTTTTACTATTCTATCATCATCAATTAATCGCTATCCACCATTTTAGATCCCATATGACTGTAAAATACTATACACCTGTTAAACTCCATTACCTATCTGTTATGGATAGACTGATCACCAGCTTTCCAGTCATTCATTTATCCATAAAACAAACCAAGTCCAACAGCCTTTTCCATTACTTTCCCTTCAGTTTTTCTAAAAATATAGAATGATGTAATATAAAACTTATTATTAACACACACATTAACTACACAATCTAGTAACACTGAATTTCTTGGGTTGTTACGCTAACTTCTTTTCATTAGATTTATCTAAAGTGGACTGGTTTTCTTCAGTTTGTCTTAAGCAGTCTCACTTGAATTGGATTTTTTCCCAAATTTTGGTCTAAAGCTATTTCCAAAGTTTTAATACATCAAACTGCAAGTACTACTATGACTATACTAGATTTCTTCACTCTGCAACTACATTCCTTAAACTCAAAACTCCCTATAATTATGCAATGCTGGTTTTATTCAGATGTATGAATTAATACTAATGCAATTGTACGGGGATATTTCAAAATATACACCATCAACCAATTTCAACTTAACAAAACATATCTCATGATTCATAAGTGATATAAAGTAGAAAATGCAGTATATTATCTACATTATCAGGGTACAATTACAGCATCTTTATATTTTGTAGTTTTATTTCATAGACATTTCATTATGACATAATATCATCTAGCACATAATAAATAAAAACTTATTAAATTCAGTTGAAATGTTATTGAGACACTGGATTATTTTCCTGTTTATCTAGCATTCAAAGAACTCAAAAAATACTTAATGGGTATTACCAGCATACAAAATTTGCATTCCATGGACAGACTGGCAGTTACCCAAGTTTAAACTCTGTGCCACTTTTCCTTTTTTGGAGAGACAAAAGTAAGCCTTAAGATCTACAGCTCTTAACTATCCATATTCTAGTTCCCTGTATTGTAGCCATTTTCCTGTTTCTATTGTACTGTGAGCTTCCCCCCATATTCTCAAATCAACAAACCTGACTGATCTTGATTTGCGCATGTTCATCCTAATTCGTAATAATGTCCTGTCATACATAAGTGATCTCTCTGGTCAACTATGCCAATGGTGCTACATTTATCTATCTCTAATCAAGTACACAAAGGATCCCACTAAGTTTTAAGTTAATCACACTCATTAATTTTGCTGTCCAAATAAGAGAAAACTGCAATTTAACACTTCTTTAATCTTTAAAGTGGATAAGACAATGTAGACAGTTAGGGCACTTCACTTAACAGTTTTCATTAAATCGTTGGAGCAGGCAAAGTACACAAACTGACACATGAGCCTGAGTAAAAGGCCCTTGATTCATCACCCAGCACAATACAACTCTACAGAGCTCCTTACTTCCTAGTATCTTGAAATACTCGTAAGAGTTTTTGCAAATTTGGCTAAATAGATAGCCTTTCAAAAAGAAATACTGGGGGGCTGGGGTGTTAACTCAGTAAAGAGCTATGTTTGACTCAGTGAAGATTTAATATCTGCATGAGGAGATCGTGAAAATTCAAGGCAGCATTATTGAAAGCAGTTTGGACTACTGCTTTCGTTTTGGCCTTTTTAAAGAGTTATTCCATTTAAAGAGTTATTCCATATAGTTGCAAACTTCACCCACATTCTGTGTAGTTACATGTATAAATACATGTACTTGCCTTCTGTTCAAACCGTAGCTGTTCAACATTTTTACTGACAAATTCCTAGAATATACATTTACTACATGACTCACTATATCATAAATCAGTATAGATATCTCAATATATACTGATACACAAACATATATATGAAAATGCCCACTGTCACTAACACCAAAGCCAAAAGACCTCTCAATATTGTTATAATCCATATTAGCAGGAAATAAGGAAACCCCAAGTGCAAGTCTACAGACCCATGCATGTATAAGTAGTAATGTTTTCTCACATGCACATTTGGGTGTTGCTGTTTCTCCACTCCAGCAATGGATCTTACCACCTGAAGTATCTCTTAAAATAAACTAGAACGAAATGTAGTGCAAATCTGTGAAATCAACTCCTATACAGTAAGCACACAGGAGTACTGCCAGCACCCACTACACAGATCATTCAGAGAACCTACGCACCTCAGTCTTTAACTAGAACTAGTCAGTCATAGATCCTTCACACCACAGCCCCTCTCTGTCCACTGACTAAATGCAGAAATCTTGAATCACTAGATCTGTTCTGAATGACAGATTCGTGAGATTATTTCATGCCTAAAATTATGGAAAACTGGCATTCTTTGAAGATGCATTCCAGAAAATGTATTTCAGTGGGAGTTTTTTTCCCCTCCAAACTCAAACTTCTTGCACTATATTAAAACATCAATTTCACTACACTAACGTAATTTATTGTGGTTAATAGTCTTTACATCCAAACTTCAATTTATTATATGAGTGTTTTATAATTTCAATTTAGCATTAGAATTAATTCCACTTAGTGTTGCATCTTTAGGAGCAACTATCAGATGAGAGAGCAGTGTCTTCAAGGATGATGAACATAGATCAAGATATATAGACATTAATATATTTCACCAAAATCGAGGTAGAACAGGTAACACATCATTTGAAAATAGCTTAGGAATATGTGAAACAGGAGTAAAAGCTGATTGCCATTAAGTCAAATTATACTGATTCATTTCATAGCAAGTGAGATCTCTGAATATTTGCAGCTTCATTTCCTTAAAGAAAAGGTTCACTTGCATTGGTTAATAAGCTCTCTGGGTAAGTTTTACAAACTTCAAAGCTTCTATACCAAATGTGGCACATTCTACCCATGAACAGAATACTTTACATAAAAAGACTAAAGCAGTTGTAGAACTACCTGGAGGGTTATGCAGATTCTTTATATTTTAATGTATAAAATAAGAAAATAGATTGCCTACTTTAGATTTAAATGATTTATCAAACCATGTTTGACTAACACTAGAATTAAATAAAGCCTAAGTACAGCTTGTTGTAACTGTCCTTTTCAAGAAAACTGTACTAAATGTGATGAACGCAAGTACACCTAAAACACATATATTTAAATAGTGTTAGAAGAAGTAGGAGTACTGGCAGTTAAAGAACCGCCTGATGGTTATCACCATGGAAGCAGCATTCCACAGCCACTGCAGCACTTGGCATTAGGAAATGCCTCACAGGTCTAGAGTTCCCAGCTACTGTAACAACTGCAACTGGAGACGAGCAGCCAACTTGACACACAACAGGGTAACACTATCCCACAGAAATACCTGGTGGTGGAAAAAAGTGACTTCACATCCTTTTGACTTCTCAACTTTATGATATTAACCAAAAATATAAGTTAAGCCCTGTTCCCTCACCTAAGATGTAAAAGAACTTTTTTTTTTTTTTTTTTAATAAAGCCAAACACCATTTGTAAATTACATCAGCAAATGTCCTTTGAGGTCCCCACAGCTTTCTTGGTTATCCTGTGAGGGCAGATTCTTCCATAGGCAACACAGAGATCTGCCGTTCCGATTTGGGAGTCCCAACATTGTCATTTTAAACTCACACACTGAAACCTAGCAATTTAGATCAATAGGAGTCAACACTCTAAGGAACGCTCATTAGAAAGCAAAAGTAACATGGATAAAAATTAACACTATGGATGCAAATACTGGCACATAACTTCCCTTCGACAAAATGGTATAAAGACAGATCAGAGATAGGAAAGAATGAAGACAAACTGGTCCAGTCCCAGCTCAAAAGTCTAAGGCTTCTTTTGTAGCAACCTGCAAGGAGTCGAGTAAAGAGTTCAACAAAAGGAAAGAAACTGCTCAACTCCATTAAGAAATAGTGGTATTTACCAAAGGAAACAACTCCCTACACATCTGTTGCCTAGGAAATTTCTGTCTGCAACCCATATTTTTTTGCAGGCAGGTATCCATGAAACCTGACTTCAGAAAGTAAGCTTTAGTCCCTTGGACATGATGTGAATTAGCAAGACACCAACATGTTCACAGGAGTTATTGCAAACAACATAAAAGTGCTTTAGCTCTTGTAAAAGCTGTCAAATACGTAAAGCAACTTCACATCTCTTAGCTCTACATTATAGCAAAACTAGAGTAAGTTCTCCCATCAATAGCTTAAATTGCTGCCTCTAGCTCTCCCACCATAATTTTTTCTAAGAAATGTTACCTCTGCTATGAAAAACAAACCAAAAAAACATTACCAACAACGTTTGCAATATGATAAGTCAATGGTAACTAATTTTTCTGTAAAGCTACAATACCTTATCAGCTATACAGAACCTGTTGTCACCTGACCTGGATTGTGTTTGCTGCAAACATATGCTATGTGCTAACTACAGATATAAACAATTAACTATAAAACAATAAAAAAGCAAGTTCTCTCTTTAGCTTTGACAACTTGGTCTCCGGAGATTATATTAGTACAATAATTATGCTTTAGAAAAGACTCTAAAAAGGTGTATTTTAAAAAAAAAAAAGCCTCGGCTAGTAATAATATCCACCCCACAGAAAAATAACACAGGGACTGGAAACAAGGCTAGGCAAACTGAGAACAAAAGTACTTAATTTTTTTAACAGAGCACAGACAATTCATTGAATAACTTTCCAAGAAAGAATGAAAACATCATATCTTTTCCAGCAGCCTGGAAACACTGGACAAAATCTCCCCTTCCCCACCACCAAAGGGGAAATTCTTCCCTAAAACTCTAGAAAAAGTGAAAACACTTTTACAATTACAGGCAAATAGCCATGAGAGAAGTCCAAAAACGAAGATTATGAAAGAATTATACTAAAAAAACTCTGTAGAAACTGAAATAGTAATTTGTGCTTTTCTTCAATGTCACATGCAAACCACTCTGCAAAATGAAAAATATGGGAAGTTGAGCAGAACTGAAGCAAATAATCAACTCTGAGAAGCTTCTCTGATTGTGCAATCTCCTGTCAAAGCTCTCTACATTTCTGCAATAAACATTCCAACACAAGCAATCACACGTCAAGCAGATATTTGAAATATGCAACTAAACAAGAACTTAACACTATTTAAGAATTTGTGCATCATTATGCAGTTTTGTATCGCAAACCCTAGTGAAGCCCGTATACTTCTTTTTCATGTATTGATTAGAAGAAAAACTTCACTTTCAATAAGAGATGTCTGTATGCATAAACTCAATGTTTTTCTACATTTATTCTTTTTTCCATGATGAATATAGCCATAAAAATGACTTTCCAGTAATGTTATTTTTTAAAGGTTATAAAAATTCCATGTGAATTATTTTAGATATAGACAAGTTATTTCTACTTCCAACCACTAAGATTCGTCAGAATTGACATGATTTTGTAACTAACAGGAACAAAACAGCAAGTTTTTCACATTTCTGGGAGATTTTCACTCCTAATATAGAACAAATCAGGTCTGTTAACAGATGGTTTCCAGAGTCCAGAACCCAATCGGTTACATTTACACATTTATAAATTTTAAAACATGCTTTTACTCACTACCTTTAAGCAATTAAAAAAAAAAAAAAAAGAAAGAAAGCGTGAAGAGACAAGCTCTCTTTCAAAACCCACCTGAAGAAAAAACGGTAATATATACAGACAATGCCACTAGTAACACAATTTTTAATTAATACTGGATGTCTAAGTGTATATTCAAGCCATTAATAGTGACTACTTTCAGGTCAAAAAATACTGCCACAATAGATGCTCTCAGAGAAGCTGTGGATGTCCCATCCCTGAAAGTCTTCAAGGCCAAGCTGGACAAGGCTTAGAGCAACCTGGTCTAGCAGAAAGTGTCTGTCCGTGGCAGTGGGGTTGGAACTAAATGACCTTTAAGGTCCCTTCCAACCCAAACCATTCTACAATTCTACGATTTAAACCCAATCTCCTCTAAGTACTCTTTTTACCCTTTCTGACACCATAGTAGGATCATGACTAAAATCCTGAATGCTTTGGACTGCATGAGAAAAAAGAGAGGTATAACTACAAAATCAAAAACCTACATGAAAGCACAGTTCCACATTCCAGTACTGAAATGACAGAACAGAACCAAAGTTGTCCATGAAAACTTACGGGTGGCTTTTTACAAACTGCAAGTCTCTCTCATGATAATCAGTAAAGATTTTCCCATATGTAATACTGCAACAGTATTAGCCGGTTTATCTGGGATTTTCAAGTACAGTATTTCAAGACTAGAGGAAGAGAGGAAGTATTAGAAATCCATTAAAGGATACAACACTTGGAATTTCAAGAAAGTCCAAAAACGTTGTAATTTATTAAGCCCACAAGTTAGGGAAACGCAAGTAAGTTTTTCTATGTTCCTTTTCAACCTTTGAGACTAAAGTTTAAGGAAAACTAAAGCCACTAACTTCATATACCAAGAAAAGTTTTTCCCAAGGCTTCCACCGCGCAAGCATGAGACATGCATTTCTAATACACTTGCTCAAGCATGAAACACAGACAGCAGAACTTCATAAAACAGTGGTATTCAACTTCTACAACACTGGATATTTTCACCAAGCTCATATACTACGATCATAAGGACAAAAAATACTAAAATGCTAAGAAATAACTGTAAGAGCAATGCTTCTACCAACTTTTCCAGCTACATTGAAAGAGTAAGTCAACTCTTCCCTAGTACCATTCTTCCCACATAGCACTTCAGAACCTGAGAAAACCATCGCCCCCACCCAAAGAGGATACAAGTAGACTTATACATGTACTCCAACGGCATGATTTTCTTTTGGATTTAGAACATGGGAGAAAACAAATCTTAGCCCAAGAGGAAAGAGAGCCAGAGCTGTCTGGACCATTGCCACTACCATGGAATCTTGTCAAAGTCTCTCTTGCCTGTCCTTACAAGGGAGCAAGACTGAGCTTGGGCTGATTAACTTAATCTCTACAGGAGATGAGGGCAGGCAATATTTTTGTCACACCGTAAAAGCCTGCCATGAGGCAAATCAGAGCACACTAACATGACATTTTCTGTTCCTCCATCCCACAGACCATTTTGAGTAGCTGTCCTTTCGTTTCTCGTTAAGAAGAGAGCAAAATCGATGAAAACTTATTTTCTACAAAATAAACCAATAGTAAATGAAAGGTTACCTTTTACTTGCATCCAAGTTCAATATGATTTTTACCCCAGCATTTGCTTTATGAAAGCATTTTTTCAGTATCTAATTTTTTTAAAAGTCATTAAAAAAACACTACTTTCTTGGAAATCTACATGAACTATGAGACTAGAGATACATTTTGTGTGTGTGTGTGTGTGTGTGTGTGTGTGTGTGTGTGTGGATGTATAAATACAAAAAAGCAAGTAGTTCAAAAGCCATGTCAAGCAAGATCAGGCAATAATCTGCTACTTCCCATTCATATAAATTCCATGTTTGTAAAACACTGAGGAAAGCGGGTTTCCAATTTCTAAATACTACAAAATATCTACATGAGATATTTTAGAATGTTAGTAAAAAGCAGCAATATCAGTTCAAGAATTTAGAATGACACTTTTGTCAGACATTCTACACTTCACTTTCCAGAAGTCTACTGGACCACAGAGCGAGTTTCTGAAGAGCTACATAAAACATGGATGGAAACAGTCATTTTGGAAACAGATGCTTATTACCAACCATGGTCATTTTATAGATGAACATACTTACCTAGCCACAGAGATCTCAAGAAGAAATTAAAATGGCAGTTACATCTTTTGTAATATTCAAACAAAATGCACTGGCATTGAAGTAAACTGTTATTAAATTTAACTAAACTCTGAACTACAGACAAAAAACTTGGCATCGAAAAGGAAAAACCCAACCAGCTGACCAGGAAGTGTGTATGTACATACCTCCTCTATACAGTTACACATCCCAAACAACCAAACATTTGAAATAACAAATTTTTTTTCAGTGACCTACCAATTTCATTCAGATTCACATTTTGCAAATTATTTGCTTGGCAAGAGAGATAAGAAGTACCAAAAACTTCAGAGACACAAACTCTTTTGCACTTGTAAAATTACAAGTAGCTCATGACACAAAGCTCTGTATGCTTAAGACAGTCTCCAGAGAAAACAAGCAATGCAGCATTTCATCTAATACTATCATGTAAAGCACATTCAAAATCCCCTTTACTTGCTTCAGTCAAGATAACATATTGTGAAACTTGTAGCAAACAGAAAAGAACTGAATTTCCTCTTTTCCGAACCACTGTAGATCAACTCTAAGATCATGTCACATTCACATGTTTAGAGTTCTCTTTCCTTCCTTTCAATTTAGATTTAAGGGACAAGTATGAGAACTGGTCCTTTCTTATAATTTTGTCCCTTTACCTATTGAACTATGACATGACAAATTTCCATTTTATTTAACCTTACCTCACTGAAAAAGCCCTTAATCTGTTTTTTCTCTGACGATAAGATGACACATAGTCCAGTTTAATAGACTCGGTTAAAAGCCAACTTTTATAAATAAGAACACAGGTAGAGATAGTACCTCTTTTTGTACAAGTTGCTGTAAAGAATTAAGAACACAGCAGAAAACCAGTCAATGAATAGATAGCTATTCCTTCTGAAAACCAATATGAAAGTCCATGGCTGTCCAGCAGACAAGAGCAAGAAAATTCAGAAAAAAAGTTGAGTGGAGTAGCTCTAAATGCTCACATATTATTTCTACATAAAAGTGAATCTTAGCAACAGAAAATTTTCTGAATATCCAACAGCCTGACTTGCTTTGTTTCCAAACGCTGTTTAATATCATGAGCATGCCGAAAATGTATTTTGACTTTTCATTACCAAATTTTTTTAGATTTTTTTAATTACTAGCAGCATGATCTTAAAAATGATAAAACTAAAATTAAGATAATATAATTTACATTCCTTATCCCATCCTCAAAATAAATATCTGGCTTTCCGTAAAAAGGGAAGAACATACCTATGAATGTTTTAAAAGACCAAGATGGCTTAGATCTTCTGTCAAGAGTCAACTACCAACACACTGAACTATTCTGAACTAGCAGAAAGATAACGAGAATGCTGGTGGTGAAGGGATGACTAAAAGACATCCTGATTCAACCTCTTTTCCATGCCACACCACAGTGACAGTGACTGAATTTGCATGTTTGGCACCATAGATGTTGGAGCATTAGTTTCTTCAAAAGTGAATGGGGAATGCCAACGGCCTGGCATAACTGCAATCGGGAAAAGACCATAAGCAATAGATGGAATTTGATTTGGTCTTTCCATTGAGTTCTTCCAATGCATTCTTATTCCATCTAATACACCTTTTGCTATGAAACATGGTAGCTGTCCACGCAAACATAAAAGGAAGGTAAATTCTAAAAGGCCTATGTCTAAATACTACAGCTACTGAATGTAGCACGAGGGCAGTAGCTGTATTAGAGGCCGGCTTACAAAACAGAGACGAGAGGCTGTTGCAGGAAGACTGTGGCCTCACTCTTAATGGACTGACCTGAGGATTGTTGCTACAGATCCAATATCAGTCTCATTGTAGAAGTGAAATTCTAAAACAAATCCCTGTCACTTTTAAATTTTATTTACAGAATAATGATCTAATGAGCAACAAAATACACTTGAAATTAGAGCACAGTTTGAGTAACTTTTTTTCCTTTATAATTCTTAAGGCTCCATAAGAAATACAGATTCAACCAACTACTTCGGTTATTTTTTGAAAGCGTACTTGAAGCCTTGATTTTATGCTCAAATAAACTGCAGATCTTCATGTAGTAAAACTTAAATGTTGCTTGACTATATCTGACTGCATATGGTAACAATCTTTCATATCCAAATTACCTGTATGACTTCCATACTCACTAAGAAGAATTACATCCTATTTACTGAAAACTTTATTCTATGCTAAGTCTTAATTTGGAGAGTTATATACTAATCAAGCAACTTCTCACCTGAAACCATCATAAGACAAAACTCCTACTAGCTCCTGATCATTTTGCTAGTTTCTCTTAGCTTCGCAGAGGTATCTTTCCTAAATGGTTAATTTGAACTTGCTGGTTTAAATCCTCAGAATATTCTTTTCCTCCCTCCAGACAGAGTTCATCTTAACTTCTGGAGTATTAAATGCCATAAAGTGAAAAAAAAACCCTCTGTGGGAGCTGCCTTTCCTGTTGTTTTCTTTTTTAAATTCAGACGCTATTGCTATTTAGAGTTGCCATTTAGAGTGAAAAATACTTAAGAAAACAACAGCAGTTTATTTGAAACTAGAAATTTGTTGTGAATGCATTCTGTGGTTGAGGTTATTCCATCTCTTCAGGCCAATAGCTTTAAAGGTTTTTCTCTTTTTTTAAGTCTCCTTCACTCTCATCAAACCAGATCTGCTGTTACAAGAGAAATGAGCACTGTGCTGCTCAGCATAGATACCATATCATGTACAGTGTGACCTCAGAAAATCGGACCTTGATAGCTACAGCTGAGAAAACTATTTGTACATATGGCACATATTACTTTGTGCTTAACTGGCACTGCTGCAAACATGTTGTTGCGCTGATTTAAGAGCTTCACTGAGGCTCTGAAACTACACTAGGAAAAGGCAAAGGGAAAACCAGTCAGTGAAACACTGCAGAGGTGTTTTCTCACAAGACTGAGCATCACAGAACCACAGAACAGCCTAGATTTGATGGTACCTCAAAACTTCATCTGGCCCAATTGTTCACCCAAGACAGCCTCGATGGGATTGCCTAGCACCCTGTTGAGTCTTGAAAATCTCCAATGACAGGGACTTTACCACTTCCTTGGGGATATTGTTCCAATGACTGACTGTTCTCACAGTAAAAAAATTCTTTCTTACATAAATCTCTCCCAATGCAATTTGTACAATAATACTCTGTATTAGCAAACATCAGTTAGCTTATTCCTTCTGCAATTTTGATCACCACTTAGTATACAGAAATATTCTCATCATAGTTTCCTTCTAACAAAATCGAAGAAAATTATAATTGAACAGTATTGAAAACAAAAACTCCTATCAATTTTCCTGAAGTTTTGAGTACTTCAACTGAATTTGCAGAATTTTTTTTCTTTTAGAGGAAAATTAATGTCAAGATTTCACATTTTTCATCACATATAGTGTGTATATACATGTATATATAAAAGTCTGTGAAGGTACTGAATATAAATGTCTTCTTTTTAGCCAATTCATTTATTTAATGATAATCTCAAGCGATTAATGAAGCTTTTCACAGAAAGGTTTTCCTGGAAATCTGTTAAGCACACCTTGCCTTTAAAAGGCAAGCAATAGTTGCATATGAATTTATTAAGGTGCACACCTACTCAGTACATAAGGCTAACAAGATGGAGAATTATTTCAGAGAACCAATGAACTTTATTTATTACAACTCTCAAACTGCTTAAGTCAATGGAACATTTTAGTGATCTTCCCCCTTTCCTCCAATGATTACACTACTGGGAAACTATGGCAAACATGAACAGTTTTCTGTTATACTACTGAGCATTATCAGCTGAGCATTGGACACTGCAGTTAAACTGCAAATTAAAATGCATGTATCTTCATTTTAACAGCTTCATATACACACACAGCATAGCTCAATACAGACAGTGCTGATATCTTTCCATTGAAAGCACCAAATCTCATTAAGCTCCTCTTTGTATATAATTTTTCCCCTAAAAAATACAGTAGATCTCTACCACACATTCAATGCAAAGAAGCTGATAAGCATTATGAACATGCTACTAAAAACTGTATTGTAAAAATTTACTTATTATATTGAAACACAGTAATTTTTAGGTTCATGTACTAATATGCATGAACATGCAAAGAAATGAATTTTCTTTACCTAGGAACAGCATTTTGCAGTCATAAGCCCATGCAAATCAGTTTTCCCTACTTGTCTGTGGGAACATCTGTAACTTGAGAAAAATATAACTTTAAGTCAAAAGGATACCCCCCTCAATGGCTTTTGAATGGTTTTGGGAACCTAGAGAGGCTCCAGTTGACTGGAAGCTGGTAACATTGTCCCAGTTTTCAAGAAGGGCAAGACAGATGACCCTGGAAACTACAGGCTGTCAGTCTCACTTCAACGACTATTATAGAAAAGATTATTTGGGGAGGTATTGAAAAACATCTGAAGGACAATGTAGCCATCAGTCACAACCAGCACAGGTTCATGAGGGGAAAGTCCTGCTTGACAAACTTAATTCCCGCTTATGACAAGGTAACCTATCCAGGTATCAAGGGAAGCCAGCTGATCTAACCTTTTGGGATTTCAGTAAAACTTTCAATACTGTCTCACACAGTGTCCTACTGGACCAAATGTCCAGATGGATAAACACACCATGGGATGGGTGAGCAACTGGCTCACAGGTCAGACGCAAATGGCTGTAAGTGAATGGAGTGACATCAGAATGGTGACCTGTCACTAGTGGGGTTCCACAGGGCTCCATCCCTCCACAGGGCCCTGTGCTCCTCAACAGCTTTATAGACAACTTGGATGCAGGACAGGAAGGAATGCTAAGTAAGTTTGCCAATGATACTAAATTGAGAGGAGTTGTTGACTCCCTTGAAGACAAGAGAGGTCCTCCAGAGAGACATCAACAAATTAGAGGGCTGGGCAACCACCAACCATATGAAGTTTAACAAAGACAAATGCTGGATTCTGCACCTTGCATGTACATATAGACCAGAACAGAAGCCTAGAAAGCAGCACTGTGGAAAGGGACCTGGGGGTCCTGGAAGTTGAACATGAGCCAGCAGTGCCCTGGCAGCCAGGAGGGCCAACCCTGTCCTGGGGGGCATCAGGCACAGCATCACCAGCCAGGCAAGGGAGGGCATTGTCCTGCTCTGCTCTGCACTGGGTGGCCTCACCATGAGTGCTCTGTGCAGTTTTGGTTACCACAATATAAGAAAGATACAAAGCTTTCAGAGAGCATCCACAGGAGAGCCGCAAGAGTGGTGAGGGGCCTTCAGAGGAAGCAATATGAGGAGTGGCTGAGGTCACTTGGCTTGCCCAGACTGGAGAGGCGGAGACTGAGGGGAGACCTCATTGCAGCCTACAGCTTCCTCACACAGGGAAGAAGAGGGGAAGACACTGATTTCTTCTCTCTGGTGATCAGTGACAGGACTCAAAGAAATAGCATGAAGCTGTGTCAGGGGAAGTTTAAGTAAGATATTGGGAAAAGGTTTTTCACCCAGAATGTGGTCGGGCACTGGAAAAGGCTCCCCAGGGAACTGGCCACAGCACCAAGCCTGACAGAGTTCAAGAAGCATCAGGACAACGCCCTAAGGCACATGGTGCAATTCTTGGGGTTTGTAATGTGCAAGGTCAGGAGGATCCTTGTGGGTCCATTCCAACTTCATATATTCTGTGATTCTATGAAAATACTTAAGACTTTGAAAGCAATGGATTATATTAAAATAGCAGTTTGTAACATACCAATGAAGATGCAATGTTAAGCAGTCAGTCTCACACCTGCCTTTTGACTTTAAGTCTTGCTGTGGAGGTTTTTGTTGGCCATTCATGTTTGACACGCGCCCTCGCAGCTTGTTGCCTGTTTTTTGAATATCCAGTGGTACTACCAGTGAAATTTCCCTACCCCTTAAGAAGAGTACAAAAAGCAGCTTGCCTTTACACCATCAAACCCACAAATGGGGGGGGGGGAGGTACTTCCTTATTTTAGATGCAGGAAACAGAAATTCAAAACAGTCCCACAAAAGACTGAAGAAATCAGGAAGCCCTAACTTAAGGCACATTAGGCCAAACAAACAATTCCAACTCCAAAATCACCTTTTATTATCATCTTACTAATTTCTCTACCTGTTTTCCAAACCTCATATTTGCATATATATCTTCCAGACAGACAAGACTTCCTTCTCCACAAAGAGCACCTTTTTTTGGTTCTTGTACCCTACCCCTGCCACACCGTAAGTGTAATCTTTTGTGTTCTGAGGTTAAAAATAAAGAAGGATGTATCACAGTATCAAGGATACTGCACTGATGTTCCCTAATTGTTGATATTTTATTTACTAAGGCAAGAGAATAACATGGCACACCAATTTTCATTTCAACTCCTTTTCCAGAGAGATTTGACTGGTACTCAAACAAGAAGAAATATTTAAATCAAATGACTGACTTTCCACAACCTCACAGTCAAAAGGATAAAATTATTTTTCATAACTATCAAGAATTAAGTAATTTATGGTAAATACAAGTTTAAGAATTAACTGGAGACTATAAGTTGAGAGGACTGGCATTACTGACAAAATCTTTTTTGTTGACTGCCCTTTTAGTTGCTTCTCCTTTCCATATCAGAACTTGATTACTGGTTTTACTTCTACTGTAAAAGTGAAACAGATATTATCTGAAGAGTGAAGAATATAAAATCATGACAACAGACAGCACCCTTCTGTATTTAAAAATTAAGTGATTCTTGTATTTTACAGAGGTGAGGACACAGGTGTCTTGCCCAACTTAATCATGTGCTCTTATGGTTAACACTGCTTCCACCCTCTTCTGGATGTAGAAAGGAAGTTTATCAAATAAACCAGCTCATTTCTGTGAGCTGCACTTCATTATACCTGAAAGCCATTTGTTTACTGCGCAATTCAGGGGAAGCAAGATCTACAGAGAATTGTCTAATCTTAAGCATAAGCTTTAGCGCAAAGTTCCATGTTAAAAAAAGATTGTGTCTTCTTCCACTGTTATGAAAGAGGTTAATTCCAGCTCCTCTGAAAAAATAAACATAGTTTGTAAAAACATCGTATTACTTTTTAAAGTAATTCTTCAAAAACTCATCACTCCATTTCTCTTTTTTTCTACTTTTGCTAACCCATCAGCTCATAAGACCTTTTCTTAAATTAAATGTAGGAGCCATTAAGAGGAATTATCAGTCAGGACAAAACTTAGGATTTCAACTTGTTTCCACAACACACCTTTGCTGAATACTGTTATTTCCTCCCACAAAATATGAGGTACGTTTGCTGATGTTGAAACACACAAGAAAGCACGCAAAAGATGTCCTGCTTTGGTAGAGTTAGTCAAGATCTCACAAGATAGCCAGATTTGAACAAAAACCTTCAGCTGCCGATTCTGGTTGAATCGTTAACTGAAAAACAATGCTTCTTCCACAGGACATCAGAAACTTTGAAAGAAACTTCCCAAACCTGCAAATAAATGGTTTTAATCAATCTTTTATTCCTGGCCATATCTATGTGTTTGTTAAACTGCACCAAAAAAGGGGATACTACCAAAAAAAAAAGAAAAAAATACCTTTTTCTCTCCCCTAGAAATCGTAGTTCTCAGACCCTTCTTTGCCATGAACTTATCAAGAACTATTACAGAAACTATTCTTTATATGAAGATGAAGTTAATCTGACTCCTTTCTGTGCCAGGAGCTCAAAGAGAAGATTGCCATGACCAAAGAAAAGAACACTGCAGCCATCGTGACTCTTCCCTGATGCCAGCCAAAATCAACTGTACAGAAAGCAGAAAGTCACAGAGTTGTCTACAGCCACTGCAGTCCCAGAAACAAAGCAGCTCCAGCAGCACGAGCGTCATAACACCCCAATTTTACCTCTAAATGGTATCTTTGCTTATATCACAAGTCCAAAATACTGATGATAATAGTGTTATGTATACATTGCATTCAGAAAGACAAAAGCTTTCTTATCAAATCCGGAAGGCATTTGAGGACAGAAACAAAACAAAAGGAAAACACTTCAAAGACTCCTCTGACTCTACACTCATCAAGAATTAAAGCCAAGAGAGACTTTTAGTCCTTTCCTTACCCCAATCCAATCTGCCATGCAGAATCAATAAACAGCTCTGAATGTGCAAGTTATGTGATACAAGACCTCCTTTGTGTTACAACTCTATTCTTTAGACAAACAACCCAGAATTCTCCCAAATATGATTTTCCTAACAAGAGTCTTCATAGCTTGATTCAGAACCACATTGTAACTAGCTCTGATGATTTCTCCAACTGCTTGATTTTACAAGTCAAAACCATCTCCAAACACTTTAAAGTCATGCTACTACCAAAAACCATATGCACAAAACAGTTTGTGGGGTATGAGAAAGGCTAAAAATAGCCATGGGCATTTTAGTAAAAGACAGAAGACAAAAGCTCTTCCAGGAAGCCTACTGATTTATTCTTTACAGAGAAAGCCTAGCTCTTTAATGACATGTCCAATTATAAATTCAGTGTATTGTAAAAAAAAACAAGAAACGAAACAACCAACCAACAAGGCCACTGCTCAAACAAAGAGTAACCCAATAAAATGCAGAATCACATCAATAGTTCAGCTTTCATTCATAGGTCTTCATGGGCATATTCTTATTTACATCACCATCTTTGCTCCACTAGAGCTGGCAACAATAGCCCCTTTTTCAAAAGCCATGATGACTGTTGCCAATACTAGCAGAGTAAAAATTTCAATTCCTAGTGAGTCTACCATTTGGCTGGCACCACTTCTGGCCTTGAATTTCCACAAAAGAGGATATATAGCATGTAACAGCTGGTTTGAATGGTCCCAAGACCACCAAAAATTTTATCATTGTTATGCTGGCAATTGTTTTTTTAATTGCCAATGAACTTAGTAGCAAATAAAGTTGAAGGAGGAGGACAGCTACCCACAGAAGATGTATTAGACCAATAAAAAAACTGTCACTGAAGTGGCAGAAACACCTTCCCTCTTTGAAAGGGGAGAATAAATTCTCTTAGCTCAATACTGACAGGATTCTTTGCATGCCTACAATCAAAGCTACTTTCTAAGAAGAGATTAGTATAAAAATACATTTGTATAATCAGATTTCATAACAAAGAAGGGAATTCTAAGATTCCACCTCTAACACTGACAGCAGTGCATAGTATCAATACAAAGTTATGAGGCATCAGTATTTTACCTCTCTTTTCACTCAAAGCTTCATGTCCTGCCTGGTATTATTCACACAACCCAGCATCTACAAAAAGCACAAGCCAAGTATAACCAGCACTCACTCATTGCCTGTCCTACCCTCAGCCTCACTCCTGCCTGAACAATCTTCCCCACCCACTCCTTCTCAATTACCTCCTGGCTGGAGAGGTTTCCTCCCCTCTTAAATACTTAACAGAGTCACTCCACACTTGTAGTCAAATGAGCTCGCAGACCTCAACAGTGGAATTAACACGTTGGACTGTCATCCATACTCTAGAAAGATGGTGTTTGTTGTACTGACACCTTACACTTCAGCTTCTATGAAGAAAAAGTCTGAAGCTGAAGGCCCTCCTCTGAAGACTCTGCCTGAAATTTCCACAGGCAGTCCCTCCTCTTCACCTGTCTCTCAGGGACAGGTTCCTGTCCCATCAGTATCAAAAAGTCTTTCACATTTCCAGGCCAATAAGGAAGTCCTACCCAGCCTCCCTCACTTCCTGTCAGGAGGAAAATGATGTGTGTACACAGATATAGAAACGCAAGGCTACCAAATTTCATAACCATGAAAAACTGAAGTGGCACTCATGGAGTGCAAACTGGACATCACAGCAAGGCACTCACTCTCTTTTATCTCCAACAGAAAAATTCTACATCTCACACATTTCAACTGCAGTCACAAATTAAACATGAGCTTATGAATTCACAGCAACTGACCCCTCAGATGCAAACCTTTATGATTAAAATCTCCGAATCTACAGATGCCTGCACACAGAAAGTTCTTCTTGTCTTCTGTGGCAGATACACTTCAAAAATTATTTGGGCTAGAAATAGGTTTACTGAACAAGAAGGCCAGAATTCTGCAAATAAACGCCAAACAAGTACTGATGACTTTTCTGTGTAGTTTTGGTGAATTTTATTTTCCACTGTGTGAAGCATCAATGGAGTAAGTATTGTGGTGAGAAATGGAAAATTACAAGTTGTCCAGAGAGGTTGTGGATAGGATATCTCACCTTTGAGATAGGCTCAAAAGCCTTCCTGGGCAACCTGGTCTAGGCCACTCTATCACAGCAGGGGGATTAGGGACCTCCAGAGGTTCCTTCCATCCTCAACACTTCTGTGAAAAAAACCACCATTTGTACTCAACAAAATACTACTTTCACTGTGCACATGGTATTAAATAAAGGCAGACTTCCAAACCACCATCCAAATTAACTGATTTAGACGAAAGAAACAAATGATCAAACAGTAGCCAGCCTGAGATGAATGCCTGACCATCCTTCCTTCACACTTTCCCACTGGAAATTACCATTATGGCTATAATACAAGTTTTACTAACCATCTGCTGAAAAATATAACTTCTCCAACCACAAAACAGGAAAAAATTTCCTAGCTGAAATCTCCAGATGTCAAGAGAAGCTTCTGGCTTCCTCTTCTTCAAAAAGCACATTCCAGATGACATACTTAGTTTTGTATAGTCAGGGGATTTTTTTGGCCATTATTTATTTGCTAAAAATTAAGCTCAGCCTCCACAGAAACAGTATTTTCATAGCAGGCAGTGACTACACAGGAAAACAACCATCTTGTATTAATGCATTTTCTACATAGATATCTTACATCAAGTTTTCCTCTGAATATATCCATACCTTAGCATTTAATACATCTGAATATAATGTAGTACTGAGTACTATGCTGTTTTAAAGAGGAAAAAATATAAAGACATAATTAGTCAATATTTATATAACTATTAGAATTCAAGGATTTTTGTGAGTATTATGACTCATGATGATCCGTAAGAAAAAACAAGGACGTGTTCCACTTGTGTTTCCAGTTCAGTTATAAGCTCTGCAGCCCAGACACACAAAAGGTAGAAACACATTTAGGTAGTTCCAATCTAGAGTCCAAAATAAAGCCTTAGCATGTGCAGTGTTTCCTACAGGGGTTTCCAAGCTTTAGGTCTTTGCATCATCTCAGACCACGCAACTGACAAAAAACAAGAAAACCTTCACCTATTTCTCAACTCTATGAAAGAAACAGAAACATGAATGCATACAAGAAAGGTAGGAGAAGCTAAAATAAAGAGATCTGCAGTTGGATTTCAATTAGGACCTACTAATAAAGAGATCTTACATACTGTCCCCATGACAGTTTGTATTGTATAAATATTGACAGGGAGTGGCAACCTTTCAGTTAGTGAAAGCCAATCCTTTACAAGATTTTGAGTATCAGAACAGACTTTGACCTGTGCTCCAGTCAAAAGCTGGTGCTGATCCTGTTCCGGTTCTCCCTTAGCAACACGGGCAGCCAACCCGGCCAAGCAGCTCCTGCTTGTCTAGACAGTCTCCAGACAGCTGTAACTGAAGATGCACCACACTATGTTATATCCTGCTGATACGGAGCACGCTACAGAGACATCTCTACTCTGCTGACTGGACACTTCAGTACAGGCAATCCAATCATTTCAGCACAGCAAAACACCATGGACAAACCACTTTCTTCTTCTCAAAGATCCAGTTTCAGCTCCTGTTCAATCACTGCTCACAGAATCATTCCAGCTGGAAAAGACCTCTAAGATCATTGAGTCCAATCATTGCCTCAGCACTGCCGAGGGAAATCACTAAACCGTGTGTCCCCATGTGTCACATCTACGCCTCCCTCCAGGGATGGGGACTCCATCACTGCCCTGGGCAGCCTGTTCCAATGCCAATATTCCAGCGGCACAGCTTTCCTGCTGCATGTGGCTTCCCACTTCTCCTGTTTGCTGTCCATGTTGTGTGCCTTGCTGTTAACTCCGGTGTTTATTTCAACAGATTGCTGAGGAAGCTAAAAGATGGTGTTATCTGCATTTGCTTCAACTGAGCTATAACCGGGTGTTGCCTGCATAGTGCCTGCGGTTTTACCAATATTTTCTCATCATCCTTCTGGCTTTATTGCTGCTGGAATGACTGGACAAATTAAGGCAGACAGAAAAGTTTTCAATCATTCTCCAATTTTGCTCTCAGAGAAATAAGTTCAGTTTTTCAGCATTTCCATTTGGAACTGCAATTTCTAGATGACAAAACAGTTTTAATAAATAAAATCAAGCAACATCCACCAAAAAACTACTTTAATTACATGGTTTGGAACCTCTTAAATTCAAGATAAACATCCTGTATCAAGAAAAACATCCCAGTGTTCTTTGGTAAGAGACCTAAAAAAGCTTTTTATTTTTATGTAGTACTAAAGTATGACCTAGGGAATTCTGCTAACAGCAACCGTGAGGCTACCAACATCATCTGCTCCCAGGGCTTCTCAGTATTTATTAAGTTCTCGGTGAATGACTCCTGAAGCTACCACTGTCCTCAAAGTCAAAGATTTACAGACCAACAGGTTGATTTTCAATTTGTCCAACAAACAAATTCCAGGTGTTTCCCTCTTCCTTCCCTCAAGCAATAAAAAACCCACTCCGTAGTTGCCAGGGAAAAGGACATTGTTTACAAATATTTTTACTTTGTAAGAGCATTTATAGCTTGGTTGGGTGTTTTATTCCTCTTGCTGAAACGTGTCTTAACATCAACTTTCTATCATCATTCCTCATTAAAACTTTTTATAGAAAAAAATAAATAATTACATTCCTACACAGCCTCTGGTTTTATAAGCAGAAGTATTGGCTAAGTTAACTATTAATTCCTCTGTAAAACCTAGCATACACCATGAAGCAAACACTAACATTTTGACAGTTCCACATCTCTACTGTTAACTTTCTAAAAGCAAACACAGTATTAAAAAATTCTAAAGACATGCAACCTGAAATAAAAACCCATCAAGTTACTATATTCTCAAAGCCAACTCAGGGTTGCATTTTATCTTTGATTAACATATCAAGTTATATATTTTATTATTAATCTAATTTCAACCTTTACACTTAATAATCCATGGTCATGATAATATTACAATTAATAAATTTTAATGTTAAAGAACATTGATGTTAATATTAATTAACATTAATGTTAATAATTAACATTATTAACATTAATTATTTTTGCATATAAAGTTTTTACGTGGTAACTTGAAGACATGGAATTGTATTTCTAGGTCAGCCAGAAATCTTATTTTGGATCTAGCTACTGAATCACAGAATGGTTTGGGTTGGAAGGGCCCTTTAAAGATCACCTAGTACCACCCTCCTGCCATGGGTATGGACACCTTCCACTAAATCAGGTTGCCCAAAGCCCCATCCAATCTGGCCTTGAACACTTCCAGGGATGGTGTATCCATTTCTCTGTACAGTCTGTTTCAGTGCCTCACCACCCTCACCGTGAAAAACTTCTTCCTCGTGTCCAATCTAAATCTACCCTCTTTCAATCTGAGGCCATTGCCCCTTGTCCTCACACTGCAGGCCCTACCAAAAAGGTCACTCCCTCACAGAGGAGCCAGACATTCAGATAAAATCCCCAAATCCTTCTCCACACGGCTGCTCTCATGCCATTCAACTTCCAGTCTGTAGGGATATTGGTGACTGCCCCAACACAAGTGCAGGAACTTCCTCTTGGATCTGAAGAATGGTAGAAACACATCCAAGGAGATTTCATCACAACACCTTCCCTTACTTTGACCTATCTTCAGACAAGTTACAGAATTCTGAAGGTGACAATCTGCAAATGTCCATGAAGTTCTGCTTCTTTTGTGTACAAGAAGCTTCATTAGCCATCAAGGAAGCTTCTCAGATACCAAATTTCTCTAGCAGTTAATCACTCAGACTCTAAGGGCAGAGTTAGTGTGGTTTCAGTGAAGGTGATTTCAACAGTTATTTGGATAGATATCTCTAAAGTAAAGGTATTTTCAGTTACTTACTTTCTATTTATTGCTTTTTAAAAATTTATTATCCAAATCCCTAATCACAAGGTCTTCAGAAGTGCTAACAGGTTTAACAGAAGGGAAAAATGTCTAGTAACAGATATATATATATATATAGAACTCCAAATCCCAAAGATGAGGAGATGATCTCGCCTTTTCCTATGCAAGACAGATGAACATGAATTAATCTAGCTGATGAAACAGGCCTAGGAAAAACAGGTGAATCAAGCTCTGTAGCTATGTATTTTTGGTGCAACAAAAATAGAAACCTCTTGAGATTAAATAAAATAAGTTTGTCATATGCAGTGTTTACTGCTGTCAGTTAATTTGAAGACAAACTGCTCAACTGCTCAAGTGAAACATTTGACATTTCTGAAGGCTGAGACCACCAAAAGTGTGAAGTTTTAAAAACCAACTACTGAAGTAATTGACTAAGTACCTGAATAATCATAACATTATATTGTTACACATACTAATTTTTTTAATAATAACCCAAGTGCCTACGTAAACCATGAAAACACACCTTGTGAGTTCTAACCTGGACAGAGAGAGCACCAAACTACATTCTCATTGAAATTTGATAGTTATTTTAGGATCAAACGCATAGGCACAGGTCAAAATGTGCCATATCCACTCACTTACTACATGCCTTAACTCTCCACTTTCCAAAAACTGGAAGCCCATAAATCCTAAGAATTTACTAAGACATGGTTTTACTCCAAAAATTGCTGTAGAAGTATGTTCACTGAATACTACTTTTCAGTGTTTAAGCTCACAAATGAGACACTTCACTCAAGTTAATAGTCAGTTACTTACGCTGCCTTTGGGCCTACTCAGAACCCCTATGGAATTCACCAGGATCTGACCACTGCACACCCCGGAGTGTGACCACCTCCCTAACACAGCCTTCACAGCATTATTAGATCTTTTGGGGACTGTAGGACTCCCTAGTACCCAATATTTTGAGAAAATGCACTACATAATGCTGTGACACAGCACTCAGGCTTTGGCCTCCTCATGCCTCATCAAAAAAAAAGGCAGTTTATCTATGAGTCTGCTGCCTAGTACTAAACAGACTGTATGGAAACCCCGAAGAAATAAATTTCGTTACAGACAGTTGCAACTTAAATTCATTTTCTTCCCCTGTTTTTATTACACTTGCATAAGAGAAAACAGGAGAAATAAACCTATCTCTCTCCTGCACCTCAGATTTATGAATTTCCTTCCTGCAGCATGCAAATTGAAGTTATAAGGCCCTCAGTGTGCCTTTTCCGCCTGCTCTGCTCTGTTGTCAGCACTCTTCTCCCACACCTTCCTGAAACGGTAACACATCTTCCTTTGTATCAGCCCCCACCCCCATCTTCTTCTCTTACAGTTCTCATACTACTTCACATACAAATTTAGAATCTTTCTAGCATACAGAACGTTGCTTATGACATTTACAAAGCCCAAAATGGCTACAAAGCTGATTTAAAGGTTATTCCATGTCTTGCCTGTTAGTCTACAAGGGGTACAAACTGATGGAGAAGAGACATAAGAAGAAAAAACAAGCAAAGTGAGAGGATAAAACCATTCTAAGAGAAGCCGAGAGCATTGCTGAGACTTTTCTTCCTACAGCCAAAAAAATCATTTCCTGAACCTAAATGAACCCCAGTATTTTAAACCTACACATATAGAATATCGGATGCTGAAGTGTCTGTGTACCAGCTATTCATGTATTTCCTCTCAGATACACAGTTAGCTAACACCTTTGCTTAGGAAAAGTTAAAGCAGTTATAAGGAACATCAATGCAGAGCATCAATCAAAGATTTAAAAAAACAACTTAGATTTCAAGTTTTATTAAGAAGAATTTTTGTACGTAGTCTGATCAGAAAAATACGATTTTATTTTCTTTTTAAGTGTACCACATCTGAAGTCTGTCAAATTTCCTTCTTTAACTGAGACTTGCAGGGAGGGGAATGGGGAGTTCATTTTAGAACTTATTTTAAATGCAAATCAATTACACCTACACCTAAGCATTTTTTCCTTAAAAGCATATCCACATAGATTTTAATGGATTTGATATATACGCAGTACTCTGGGCCAAGAATGATGCTTGTAGTGTGAATCATCACACTAAGAACTGGTGTAAAATATTTAAGCTGTTTAGAAAGTGTTGGGATACTTAAATTCTTCTACAGAAAAGACCCCAAGAAGAAGTGAAAAAAAGTGGTAAGTCCAGCCAGCAGGAAGACTGACATATTGGCCAAACACATACAAAGTCAGCCTACCAAGTGATGTCCTGAGAAGCAGCATTTTCTTTTTTAATTGGTAATAGTTTATGAGAAATTTCCTAAAAAATTGTCACTTTAAATGACATTAATATCTATGCTGCAAATGCATGTTCTAAAACTTTAAACAAGCATGATGGGAAGCATCCCAACAAGTTCGTTCCCAAACTGACTACAGCTTAGCTCCTAATCACAATTAAGATAACTGAAATGGGGCAAATCCTTAAACTGATTATAAGATTAAGGAATACAGTTAAAGATACTACCAACTGCATGTCTGATACCTGCCAATTCCTTCCTATCACTGTAGGAAGGTCCCCATAGAATGGCCAGCCCTGAAGCTCATATTAGCAAATTGAGTCATGGTTAATATAAACTCTAGACTCTTAGCTGACTCTGTACTCTTGGCATCTATCAATAGAACCTGGGTGTAAAAATGTCTGATTAGTCTCCAGTTACCAAAATTCACACACTATACCCTAAGAACCACAGATCTCCTCATTAGCTGTGGTTCTAAGATGACAGATATGTAAAGCAGATCAAGAGAAGCAAGTTAACTAGGAGATGCAGTGCTGTTTTCCTTTGTGGCAGCAGCATCCACAAGAGCCTGCTTTTATCTAGGGATGTAGGCTTGAGCTGCCAACATGTCAGAAGCTCACAAACCAGTAATAAGCTAAAGAGAGTAAACAATATTGTGAACTTGTACAGATTCTTGCATTATTCTCTTAATCTCTGCACTGCCTTATGCTCAAGCAAGCTTTCTGCCAAGATCCATGCAGCAGAAAATGAAGAATGACTATTAAGAGCTATTTCCACCCCCACACCTCCCTTCCCTTCCAAACCCAAATGTCAGAGTTCATACGAGGAACAAATTCAATTTATTTGTTCCTCTCTCTGACAACAGAAAGCCAGGAAAAAAAAATACACTAAAGAACTTCTATCACTTGCTCCAAAAAAAATAAGCCCTCTACTTCAGTGTGAAAGCACAAATTACACTTTGGTACTATTTAAGGACATCTCTAGGCATATCTAAGGACGCAGCTGCATCCCAAACAGATTGGTTGGATTTGGCATGCATTTTACTGAGGTACTAAGGGAACTAAATGAGAACTAAAAGATCATCCAATTCTGTCAAGCAGCTACCAAATGACGTTGGTTGGTTTTATATCAGGAAGTGTTACGGTTTGCTTTCCTATGATGCAATTATACCACTGACAGCACGGGTGAGACCCAGCGATTAGGTACAATCAAGTACGGAAACAAGAAGCGAGCAGCCCTCTACCCCCGGCCTAGCACAACCACCAGTTTAAAATGCATTTAAACCCCTGTCCACCTGTAAGAGCTTATTAATCGTGTTGTATGCGGCTGTCAGCGCTGCAGTGCTTAACCACAGAATAAGAGGACCTCGGTCTTTTAAAAAGTTGCTGGAGAGAGAACTGGTATCAAAGCTACTTGAAGTCCTGTGCTCACACAGAGGAGTGGCACTCACGAATTCCGCCTTTGTGGAAAGGCTCCACCGCCCCTGTGACAGCCGGCGAGGCACGGAGCGGTGCGCGCAGCGAGAGATGACAAGTGTGAGGCAGGGCTGGGCAGGCGCCTCCTTGGCATGAGCCGCTCTCCGGGCACACAGACACATTCACGCACCCTCAGCCCAACGCCGAGTAAACAAAACACCAGTGCGGAGCTGAGCAGGGCGGTGACTCAGCCAGGAGTGCGAGATTCGGTCCCACAGGGTAAGGAATTCGGGGAGACGTGACCGGGGGCCCATCGGCGCTACCTACTCACCAGCAAACAGTCCACGTTCACTTCGGATTTGGGGTCCTTCAAAGTCACGTCGATTTTCTCAAACCGAGACTCAAAACTTTCTCCCGTCGACATGTTTCCGGAGATAAAAAGTTTCCCTTATTCCAGAGCAAAGTAAGGTTAAAAAAAATGAAAAAGTAAAAAGGAAAAAAACCAGGAACAGGCGAGCACAAGAGAGAAACCACACAGCCTGTACCAGGCTGAGGAAGCGCCTCCTGCAAGATCCCTTCAATCACAGAAGTCTCTGGGGCAAGTCTCCGTCAAGGGGGGCACAGAATCCAAGGGGAGCCCGCGGCAGGGGGGGGACGATGCTGCTTTTCCCCCCGCTCCTCCAGGCACGCACGCAGCTTCCCGGGATGCTCACAGCTCCGCAGCAGCAGGTTTCCTCTCCCTCCCTCCTCTGCTCGGGCCCCACCGTCTCAGCATTCCCATTTTCCCAGGCAGGGAAGCCGTCCTGGGATCCAGCGTAGCGGTCCCTCCTCCTCGCCCTGCTGCTGCAGCGCCGGCGGGTCGGTGCCAGGTTCCGGAGCGCGGCTTTCTTTCCGGTGAACCAGAAGAAACAACAGAAGAGAGGGGAGGGGAGGGGAGGAAAAAAAAAAAAAAAGAAAGAAAGAAAGAGAAAAAAGACAAAAGCCTGCAGGCACAGCAACAAGGCAAAAATGGATGCAAAAATAAAACTTAGGGGAATCCTCTGGGCGGCGTGTCTCAGCGCCGTGGGGCGGTCCGTCCGTGGGCAAGGGGCGAGGGAGCGAGGAAGGCACCCGGCGAGTGCCCCCGCGAGCGGCGGACGAGTCACCTCACCGGCTGAGGGGCCGCAGCAGCATCTTTCTTCCTCTCTCCTCCTCCTCGCTGCCTCCCGCCGCTGCCAACGCCGGTTCAGCTCCCCCCTCTCCGCTCCTCCGCCTCACCGACGGGACGGCAGCCCAGACCGCCTCAGGACCGACCCGAGGTTGCGGCGTGCGAGGGGAGGAGGGAAGGAGGCGGCTTAAAGGGAGGGGAGAGCGTAAGGTCCGGCGGCTGCGAGAGAACCTGCGAGAGCCACCAACATGTCCGGCCTTCCTGTTTGAACAGTCGGGACGGGGCGCGGGGCGCATGCGCGGGGGGAACGGCTCCGGTGCGGGCGGGCACGGCACGGCACGGGACGGCGGCGGGAGGTGCGCGCGCCGAGACGGAGGTGTGCGCGTGAGGCGGGAGGAGAGGGCGCGCGCCTGGGAAGGAATCACAGAATCAGTCACGGAACGGATTAGGTTGGAAAAGACCACTAAGACCATCCAGGCCAACGTGTGACCGAACACCACCGTGTCAACCAGACCGGGGCACTAAGTGCCCCATCCAGTCCTTCCTTAAACACCTCCAGGCATAGTGACTCCACCACCTCCCTGGGCGGCCTATTTCAGTGTCTAATCACCCTTTCTGTGAAGAAACTCTTCCTAATGTCCAATCTAAGCCTTCCCTGGGGCAGCTTAAGGCTACGTCCTCTAGTCCTGCCACGAGTTGCCTGGGGGAAGAGGCCGACCCCCACCTGGCTACACCCTCCTTTAAGGGAGTTGTAGAGATCGATAAGGTCACCCCTGAGCCTCCTTTTCTCCCACGCTTAACAACCCTAGCCCCCTCAGCCGCTCCTCATGGGACATGCGCTCCACAGCCTTCACCAGCCTCGTTGTCCTGGTGAAGGAAAAAGCTGGAGAGGCGGGAGCGGGCGGCAGAGAATGCGTTCAGCCCGGCCCCGGCTCCGGCTCGGGGCGGGGGGCGGCGGTGTGACAGCGCAGCATCCCTCTTCCGGGAGCCGCTGTCTTTGTGTGCCCGCCCCCGCCCGGCGGTTCCGGCGGGAATTGCGCGCCGCGGAGGGGCAGCGTCCCGCCGGGAAAAGCGCCTCTTGCCGCCAGCTCCCCGTGCTATGAGGGGATCTTGCCGCCGTGTTTCCTCCCCGGCTCCCCAGAGGCGCCTCGGAGCTGGTGGCTCCCGCCGCCTTGGCACAGTACGGACACGGGGGGACAGGTGCCAGCGAGGGTCGCCCCGAGAGCTGCTGTAGACTCCGTCCTTGCGGATCTTCAGAAACCAGGCCCTGGGCAACCGGCTGTGAGTGGTGCTTAGGTGATCCCTCACTGGAGATATTCAAGAGCCGTATGGGCGCAATCCTGTGCCGTGTGCTCTGGGATGATCCTGCTTGACCAAGAAGATTGGACTGGATTACCCACTGTCGTACCTTTCCAACCTGACCCATTCTGCGATTCTGTGATTCTGTGCTGCCTGATCAGCGGGACTGGAGAACGTTACCTCCAGAGATCCATTCCAACCGCAGCCACTCTGCCATCCCAGAGTGTGTGCAGGGGAGGAGAGCCCATCTTCCACTGTGCCAGAAGTTCAAGGCATTCCAGTTTACGTCCAGACAAGAGGCATGTGCAAGGTAATGCACCAAACACAGAAAGAATAGGTACCAGGACTAAACATGTGACTTGTGCAGGCTGCATTAGTGTTTCCAATTCAAGCCTTACCCTTAGACCACAGCAGGGACCTTTTCTTGAACTTAGTAAACAATCACAGAATCCATTAGGCTGGAGAAGACCTCTGAGATCATCCAGGCCAACCTTTGACTGAACACCACCGTGTCAATTATACCATGCCACTCTGAGTGCTACGTCCAGTCTTTTCTTGAACACCTCCAGGAACTCCACCACCTCCCTGAGCAGTCCATTCCAATGTTTAACAACCCTTTCTGTTAAGAAATTCCTCCTAATGTCCAACTTGACCCTCCTGTGGCTCAGCTTGAGACTCCAGCAAAGTATTGATTTCAAATAATTCTGGACACCAGCTGCTGTACTGGTTCGGTTCTTTAACTTCCGTTTCAGTGCCAAAAATGGTAATGGCATTTTTACAAAGATCACTATAAATTGCATAGAGATTGTCAAGTCATTAATCTCTGGTCCCTGAACAGTTGCCAGTAGCAAACCTGAATTATTAGCACTGAGTTATTTTCAATGTCATGGTTAAGAAACAAATTCAGAGCCAAGTGTTAGAGCATTTAAGCTATTCAGTACTTGGATGTCAGTACTTGCTATCTTGCTTTATTCAGAAAAAATAAGAAATGGCATTCTACATTTTGCTTTTTCTTACCCACAGCTGCCTGCATCTTTGTTTTTGTTTTTTACTGAGAAGTATGTACAGTTAAAGCAAAAATACAGGCTACAGCAACATTTCTCTCTCTCTCGTTTTGTGCTGGCTACTACCACAGCCCTTTGATTCAGAGGGTTTGGTCGCTCTTGGAAATGCAGATGTTCCATTTCAGCAACCACAGTCCAAAGAGAACATCTCCACAAGCTGCAGGGTGTAGGCTTGGGATCATTTCATATGTGAAGCAGTAAGTAATTCCTAGAATACAGAGAAAATGCTTCTTGCAGTCTTCATCTAAAGCAAGATTAAAATCATCATTAGAGATACAGAGCCTAATTCACAGTACTCTTGGGCACCTGGTGTAGACATTAAAACACTACAAAAACTACACTGGGATGATTCCAGGCCTCAGCAGGGTGATTTGAGGCAGCTAGCTGGAAAGAATGCAAAATTCATGAGCCTGTAATAGAGTACGGAAGAGCGAGCCTGAATCTGCAGCTCAGTGGGCAGGATCACCTCTTTGGTCAGCAGGTGCCACTTACGTGTTTTATCCAATGTCTCTGGAAAACTTGTAGGTACTCTTGGAAATGCAAAACACCTTGCATCCTCTCCAGGTCTCCCTGCAAGCTACCTGGGTCTTGCTCCCACTTGCTCTTTGCTTCTTCATGGGGTTTTTTTTTTACAGTGGCCCAGATTCAACATAGTAAGTGGAGAGAAGCACCATCCCATTTTTTGGCAACTTGGAGTATTCACAGGGAGACAGGAGCTGGGCATCGGACAGGCCCAGCCTCACGTTTATTTGCTAGTGAAGGATCTTGCCTCTGGACCAGTACACCTGAGAATCTCTACCAGTGTTTGTGGTGAGCAGAGCTGCTGTGTTTGTGTTCAGCTGGTTGCAAACTCTGTGTGTTTCAAATGTGTCTGTCAGACTGGGCTGTTCTCATGACTGTGGTGGACTAAAAGTCTGGCTGTCTCAAATAGAATAGAATTTGTGTGGGAGGTACTCATGCAGCTGTCTAGGAAACTGAGCATTGCTTCAAAACTGTAAAACAGAGGCTTTGGCTACCAGCATCAAAAAGGATAATAGATTCTAAGTTTTACAAGCAGGTATGGGTTAAGTGTCTGGTGTGATAAAATACTCATTTTGCCGCTTGAGAGTGTAACATAATAGTTTTTAAACCAGAGAACACTCATTCACATGCTGGGATCTCGAAGCCCATTTTCACAAACTTCAGTCAGATTATTTGTGTCTGCATGATACAATGTGATTAGGAATTTGCATATTTCTAGCATTGGCCACTTAGAAAGCATATGAATCCCCATCCTACATAACCAACCAACCAACCAGTGTATTGAACTTTTGAACACTGAATTGTTTTGTTTTATCTTCCTGATAAATAAGAATTTCTTGTTGCATTTGTTGTGTCACATATTTTTGGAATCAAACTAGATTTTGTTGAGTGAAATAGGAATTACTCAACGTATGCATGATATTATAACACTGATCTGATAAAGCATGCAAGCCTGAAAGATCATTTTTTCTCTCTTCAAAAGCATGTAGTCTCCAATTCTTGAAAGTGTCTCCATGTAAGTTGATGTCCATACCTAGCAAACGAACAAACTGATAATCTTAATAAAACCAAAACCATATCCATATTGTCTTGCTGGTTTCAAAAGATATTTAAATGTTCCTGCTTTTTGTGTGATACAAATTGACACTGACTTAAGAGCTGACTGTTTGGCAGAGATAGAAATTTCTTATTAAGTACAGAATATCAGTAAACTGTAGAATGACTACATTGGCTTCCTCTAAACCATAATAAAATGCTTATTAAAAGTACAAATAATACTGTTTATTGTGCAAATAACATTACATGAGAATAATAAAACTGTGCATGAAGAGGTTTCAGTAGTGCCCATTTCAGGAAAATTCAGCAAACAGCAAGAACACAAGAGCAGTGTAATACTCAAAGTATTGGCTCAGCCTTCTCTGAGGAGGTACTATAATTCCCATCCTCTTGTGAAAAAGCTAAGAAAAATTAAGAAAAGAGCTTGTAATAAAGTCAAAGGCCATCTACATTTTTCAGGTCCCCGAGTGTGCATCTTTAAAAGGCATATACTCTCAGAAATGAGAGAAAAGACTGGGAGACCTGTGTTCCTGAAGTAGCTACTGACTTAAGAGTTGCACAAGACATGAAATGAGATTATATCCTGTTCACCATATTAGGCCAAGTTAGTAATGTGTGAAGTCCCCTCACAATCAGCTTCCGATTTAGTCAGCATGAAACCTTCAGCAGTTAAATCACATTATGCCAAGCCTGCCTTTGGTCCACCTCCTCCTTTTCCCTGCAAAACTGGCTCAGTTTAGCTTCTGCTCTAGTCCTAGGGACAGTTAATAGCACAGGCCAGTGTGGCTCGAAGCTCTGGGATGAAAACTGGTCAACAAATCCAGTCATTGGGCAAAATATTTTACCATTGCTAAAGCCCCTCTGTGCAACAGGCCATTTGCAGGAGCTTCCTGCTTCAAGCAAGGTGTGATGGATGCTCAAGCAGGCACATCTGAACTGACTTTGGGTAATGATAAAGTCACACTAGCATCGATCTCAGTGTGCTTGCAAAACCTGAAAAATAAAGGCTGTGTCAGGTAATGAATGCTGGTGGCTGTAAATAGCTGATTTAAAGCTGTAGTCATGGTGGTGACTACACTGCAGCCCCCTCACCTCCCTTGGGGGCTCACCTATGCACTGAAAAGACTCCTCAAGGAATTACAGAATGTAAGCTTGAGGTGCAAAGTGCTCTGAGTAGTGAACACATTAAAATGTTCTACCAATAGGAGAGAGAAAGCAAAGAAATGAGAGAGATACTAGTCATAATTTAGTATGCTCAGAAAAGTTGTCTTGGCTCTTGATGAGACAAAACATAAGACCTATAACAGAAATAGAATAGAATAGAATAGAATAGAATAGGAATAGGAATAGGAATAGAATAGAATAGAATAGAATAGAATAGAGTAGAATAGAATAGAAGTGACCTAGGCAATAAGAACTGCTAGCATGAGAAGGCACTTTTGCATATAATAGATCAAAAGAGAATTTCCTATGGATAGACTCAACAAAAGTAGTATCTTTCAAACATCTGTTCTGCAAACAGATGTTTGATGTTGAAACAACGCAACATATACCTATACACATATAAATGTGTTTTTCCTGCATGTCACCAGATTTATTAAAAAGGTGAGACTCCAGGAATATGGCCTTACCTGTTCCAATGTATCCCAGCTTCCCAAGAGAAGGCAATTGCTGCTGTTCCCTATTACAATGCATTTTCAAGCACCGTAGTACTTCCTTTTGCATCTAGTGCTGGAACCCTCAGGAGAACCTGCTCCAGCTGCCTGCGAGTGGTGAGTGATGAGTAAGAAATGGGGCACCTGAATCTGTATCTTTCTTGCATGTTCTTGAACAAGCTAGAAATGGCAGGGGGTGGGGAAGGAATCACCTTTTGGAACTTCCACAGTGGCTCAGTTTGATGGAGAGGATCTGGTCTGAAAACAAACTGCTGCAAGGGAAGAAGCAAACTGGATGGCATTGTCTGTTCCAGCGCAAACACGGATGCATTTGCTGCCAGCAGACAAGGGCATCATTGTATAAACAGCATAGACACTCCCAAAGTAACTTCTGCTGTATCTGGAAAGGAGGGGAGCTGTGACCCCAGACATAGATAGCACCTCCCGTATCTGGTCACCATATGGCTCAGGCCAACATCAGCCACAAGTGCATGTACAGCACAGGCTCTCTGTGCTTTTATGCTTTAAAAGTGCAGGAAAAAGCCTGTAACCAATGTATGGCAAAAGCTCACAAACTGATTTGAAATCAAAATTCCACTGGAATGCTGAAAGCTTCATTCCTCAGTAAGGACCATTTCCGTGGCAAATACCATTTTCCCATTAAAGCCACTTGGTGGGTACAGAAAATGTCAAGATGCCAGAAATTCTTCTTTTACCCTGGGAAAAAGCATTTTTATATTCACTATCCCAGAGCTTAAAAATGGCCCAAGTACTTCTTGTTGGAAATCTTTGAAAAGCCAAACAAATTCAACTCTAAATCAAAGAAAAACTGTGGAAAAAAATTGCCTGAAAAAATGAAGCTTTCAGAAAGGCAGGAGGATATTAAAGCAGGAGCTGAAAAGTAATCTCCTGATCGTCTCGTCCATCAGGATATAAACATGAATAACGTGTCTTTTGTGTCTATATATTTCCATTGTATAAATGGAAATATAAATAAATATGTATTTCCATTAAAAGTAGAGTGATTATCATCATTTTAGACCTCTTAAAAGCTATCATGAATCCGATTTTCTACACTGCTATTATCTTGTTAACTGTGAATCACCTATGAGATTAAGAAGTTTTCTTCTTATTTCGCCAGTTCATAACCCTAAGTGCTCTCTCCTAGAACAAATTTATCCCACCCCACCTTACTCCTACTTCCCTGACATACACATATCAGATTTCCTGTGGCTGGATTAGTTTTACAGTCCTTGCTCAAATAGTTCTTCTGAACACAAAAGTTAAAAGTAAACTGGGCTGAGTTTAAAAGTAAACTAGCTTTGATTGCTCTGGCTTTGTTTTTATGTGTGCTCTCCTAAATATCTACACTCCCTGTAAATGCTTTGCTCTGATGAAGACTATGACAAATCCATAAAAAGCCATGTTTTTTATTTTGGGCATGAAAAATATTTAACAGCTTCAGGCCTTAACAGATAATTAACTTCTAAATGACACATCTCATAACTTTGCTGGTATAAACAGAGAGGGATCCATATGATCCTTTTCTGGACAGAACTGCAGAAGTTGCCATTCCTGACACTCACAGTGTGAAGATTCACAAGTTATAGACAATTGTTTTTATACCATGAAGCTTCATGAGATTCTACATGTCTTGTCTTAGATTAAATGCACTCAAATGCCATTAAATATGCAGTTTTTAAAAATGCATATGTTTCATATGACTGTCTTCCAGATATTGAAAAAAACAACTTAAAAGTTTAGTCACCAAAAAAGAATTCAAATTCATTGCACTGCAAGAATTATAGATGAGTCAGCTTAGTAATTTTTGGTGAATTTTCATAACTAAATCCCAGAAGCTGATTTTGTTCACATTCGGGATATTTTAAAATTCTTCTATTAATCTCATGCCACTAGGCAATTGGTTAACTATTATTTTATACCAATGCTACCACTGTTGTTTTATTTGTAGAGCTCTGCTACCCTTAGAACACATCAATAAGGTTTGAGAGGATCTAGTGTTAGACAACAGAGATGATTTATATATTGACTTTTGTTATAATTCTGTTTTCATTTGGCCTTAACAACCCAAACCCCAGAAATGAAGATTTTATAGGTGTGATCATGGACAGAAAACTATGTGTATGTAAGTGTGAGCAAGCTCATTCTCTTCAAAGAGTTAGTATTTTTCTTCTCATTCTTCTCTCCCTCCCCTCTTGAAGATAAAAGACACCAAACTTCCTACTTCCTGTGGTAAAATGCTGTGCAAGTCTGTTGGCTAATTCAACTCTTGCTACTCAGAAGGTGACAGTTTTATATCAGTTTTACCTCATTATTTTGCTTCTTTATTATTATAACTATTATTTATTATAATTATTGTTACTTCAGATCCCCGGAACTTTCTTGTTTGAAATGGAGAAGGGAGATGGGACAAGAACAAATAGCCCCAAGTTGCATAAGAGAAGGGTTAGATTGGATATTAGGAAAAAGTTCTTCCTGACAAACCAAAAGGATTGTCAAGCATTGGACCAGGCTGCCCAGGGAAGTGGTTGAGTCACCAGCCTTGGAGGTATTTAAAAATGTGGAGATGTGGCACTTGGGGACATGGTTTAGTGGTGGACTTGGCATTGCTGGGTTAATGGTTGGACTTAATGATCTTAAAGGTCTTCTCCAACTGAAACCATTCTATGGTTCTATAGACTCCTAACTTGATGATAGTAAAAATTATCTGGTGAAGGAATAAACTAAAGGCCAAGAACAGACCATTTCAAAAGTGTAGTAGATGCAAAGTAATACCTTTTTGATGGAAAGTTTTTAGGCAGAAGGGAAAAAAGCCCCAACTCAATTTGCTTTTTCCAGAGTCAAATAAAGCTCATCCACCAGGACTGGAGAATGTCAGCATTGTTCTAAGCTGCCTCTGAACCATAAGAATAGATGAGGCTGCTCTATAAAGCACTGGATTAAAAAAAGTACAAGGTGATTGACTCATTCATGGCCCATGGCCATATGAATACTTGCAAAAATTGCCTCTGGCTGATGTTCTAGAACCTTTACCATAGAAACAAAAGGTACTGTGGCAAACAAAGCTGTCCATCAGGAGTCTCATACAATGAAAACAAAGCTGGGAACATGCATATGCAAAGCAGTATTTGTAAAGAGTTACATCATTACACCTTTGCAATCACTCATTTTTTTGTGCCAAACTTTGGTGAAACTATGGAATAAGAAAAACTCAGAACTAGAGTAAGTTCTTTTAAACAGATTATTGAAACTGTGAGTACCAGGTCCAAATTATTATGGAGTTTGAGTTTGTTTAAATGAAAATATCTTTTGTTTACCTGATTTTATGTAGTTCCCAGCACTCCTTGGTGGTGGCCATACTGTCATTTTATATTCCTATGAAGGTAGCAATGTTATACTGCCTGCACTTTAAAATATCCACAGCAACTTAGACCACATCCACACCGTGCTGACAGATGTGATGGTATAATCCAGCTGGCTGAAGTCAGAGCAGGTAACATGAGTTACCTGCTAGCCCCAGCTTGTAAGACCAGAAATTTATCCCTTTGCCTGTCAATGTGCATGCAGAAAAGGGGCGTATAACTCCATACCTCCAGACTTACCTGAGCTAGTTTCTAGCCAGCTAGCTGAGGCACATACACACAATCAGCCTCCACAGACCATTATGTTACTTGCCCAGGCCCCAAACCCTGTGTTCCTACAACTTCATGCAGCTGTTCTTCAGTCAGCTGCATTACACCATCACATCTGCTGAGCACGGTGTGGACATGGTCTGAATTCCTGTGGACATTTCACAGTGCTGGGAGCAAAATACTGCTACCTTCACATGTATAGAAAATCATGGCATCATCGCTAGAGGGGCCTGCTGGGAACTACTTCAAGTTGGATAAACACAAGACCTTTTCACAGAAACAAACCTAAACTCTGTTATAGTTTGGATATGGTACTTGTAGTTTCAGTAATTTGAATATAGGAATCCATCCAATTATAAAAAATCATGCAGTTTTAACAGCCAGTGATCAGTGATGTTACCTGCGCTGTGGGCAACTATGGCAAGAAATTCTTGTGGCTGGTATTTCTACTATTTGATGACTACATGATTGTTTTTGGTTAGTTGTTTCTATTTCCTTCTTGACTCACTCCTAAAAGGCACTGAAACATCACAGAGTTATCACTCACACAGCAATAACTGCAACTGTCCTTAAATCAGTTTTGCAAACCTGCATCCAGAGCGTCCCCTACCAGAAGGGTGTGTGCTCTGCCTTTTGTTAAGTTGAAGTCCCCCCCTTTCATTTGATGTGAGCAATGAGATCCAGTCTTTCATTTGGGCTTCTTGAGAGTGGATTGAGTCTGAGGGGAAGTGCCTGCAAAGCACTGGAGGTAATGCCACACCATGGGAAAATGAGGAAAGAAATGTGTGTCTCGTGCAGTGCGGGAGACAATCAGCTATTAACCACTATTCTTCTCAGCTGAGTGGAGGTTTTAATCCCCCCACCTCACCCTAGGCAGCCAACAGATCATTTCACAGCAGTCATCTTTATAACATCTATGTGAGGTGCCTTGTGGGGTGGGGTGCCTTGTACTTCTGAACATGCATTTCGTTAGTGTCTTTTTTCATGTCCTGATCAGACTATTGCAAAACCCCACACGCAGACTCCCCAAAATGAGTCATGTCTGCCAGCAGGGATGTCTGCAAGATGTCTCTGCACAAAGGTGCAGGGCCATGCAGGAAGCGTGGGAGAAGACCACCCTGGCACAGAACAAAAGCTTATTTATTAGAGAGAATGCCTTAGTGGCATTTATTAGAGAGGGCCTAGCAGGTCTGCCCCAGGGGGCAATCCATTCCAGGTAGTGTAGTGGGTTCATTGTGACCTCCAAAGTCCAGCTGCCATGGGGGCTGCCCTGCTATGAAATACATCATCTCTTGCATCTGCAGAGAGCTGATGGAAGCGTAATCCCACAGTGGGACTTGGGACACCGGAACATGATCTGCTCTGCACCTCCGGGTCCCCAACTTTTTCTTCCTTGTGACACGTTTTGATTTGTCTGGTTTTAGACCCACTATATGAGATTTTTCCTGTACATCGAATCTGACACTGGGAGAAGGAGCTGCATTACTCATACATAGTTTCAAAATTGTGGGTAAACTGGATGGTTTCTTGCTCCCATAGACATATGACTTCATCGTCTCTATCTTCCCAACTTCATGCACTAGTGTGGCAAGATTTATAAGGTGATCATCTTTGCTTCAGAGGCCTTATCACCAGCTGAAAAAGAATTCCTTCCTTATCACCTCTTAAGTTGAAGGATCAGTTGGGGCAGCCAACTCTTGTGGCATCTCTTGGTTTCTGTCTGCCAGTAAATTAGCTGCATTCAGTTTCAATAGCTTGGCTTTTCTTAATGTGTTCGTTCATGTTTTGTTATTTAAATGAGAAAAAAATAGGTTAACATGGCAAAATTCAGACCCTCTAAAGCATAGTAGACTAATACAATAATGACTTGATATTGAACAAGTGAAAAATATTTTCCCCTCTGGCTCCAAGGCCTTCCACAGCACAGTTACCTGAGCAATTTACTCAGGTTATTCAAGAGTAAGTTGTGATTAGCAATATGCTATGAATTGCTGAAACCCTCTGGTTTGCTGCTTTTGTCCATAAAGGATAAAAAACCACTTAAGCAGCCCAGTCCATTTCCAGCCCTACAATTTAAACTCACTAAATTACTAGGCCAAATCTATATTGAGAAATTGTTCCATCCTACTCTATGTGCTTCGTCATTCTATATCCTCACATCTTTTTCCAAGCATGTATTGGACAACCTACATGCAGAAAATAACATCTGTAAGACTTAACTTGATTTTTAAAATATTTATTCTCCTGTCAATTAAAAAAAAAACCCAAAAAACTAATTACAAAGGTATTTGCAAACTGATATGGAGAAATGGTAATGCAAATTTACCCATCTTTCACACTGAATAGCTGTTTCTAGTACTCTGCCTTTGTCCTTAGGATTTAATTAAATCTCTCACAGAAAACAGAATTTGCTAGTACTTGACCTTTGTTTTCAGAGCCCCAAAACACAAAAGGCATTTAGAATCAATGACAAGGCACAAAACACAACGCACTCCATTTAGTGTTCAGGGCAACACAATGCTCATCCTTTATATGGAGAGACTCTGGATTAAAAAAAGATTAAAATTAAGCCACAGTATTCTTTTCTAGGTTGTCTCCTGAAGAATCACGACCACTGCTTCAAGCTGATTATATGTTATGCAGTCCACCAACACATGATGCCCAATGCTACCCCTAAAGTAATCTTTTTCTCACTACATAAACTATATATCCACTCTTTATTTGCCTGACTGGCTTCCTTCCTGTCTTTTAATTCCTCACTTTAAGCTCCTCAGCCTCTGCTTGAAGACCAAACACAAACTCCCTGCTCCCATTTCTGCTCCCACTTCCCCTTCCTCCCATCCGGGCCGCCTACAGCCAACTTTGCTTCAGCAGCCTTTCTGCTTTTGTTTCCCAGCTGCTCTCTCCTGCATCTCTTCAGCTGCTCTTTACACCACTTACATCCCTTTCCTACGTGGCTTTTTGTGGAGACTCTTCACACTTTTTCTTCTTTTTCTCTCACCAACTTCTTGCTGGATTTTTTTTCTTCACTTTGGTGTTAATGGCAGAGAAATGGTGAATTTATGATAAATAGTGAGTAAAATTTTAATTCTTGCAGAACTCATTGAAACAAATCTAAAAATTAACACTCAGCTAAAACAAAAACTGATAGAAAGCTAATTAAGGGAAAGCATGATGTTCAATGTCCTTGAACTATGTAGAAAAAGGTCACTGAATGAGAAGCTACAGAGAATAATTTTTCCTCTGGTCATGTTAACAAGGGACAGTAAGCCACACATTAATTATATTCCTTGAATTAAAAGGCGCTTCAGGGGTGAATCTCAGCCCTTGCAGGGTGACTCACAGTAGGAGAAAGGTGTGCTCTGCCTGTCACACCAGCCAGCCAGGCCTGTAACATTTTGAGCCGTTGCTCTCATGTACCATCCCACAAGCTGCAAGGAAGCCCATTCACAGCTGCTTTCCCACTCAGTGGCAGGCTACACCTCTGCCTACTATTCATGCAGCTGGGAAAGGTTTGTCTGCTTCCCTGCACTAAAAAGTGTCTTTCTTGTGTCTGTTAAAACATTGTTGCTCAGCACAGCTTACATTCCAGGATTCAAAGCCTGACTTTAGCTTAACTAGAACCTGGGCATGGTTTGGTTTGGTTTTTTGAGGTTTTTTAATGTGGGAGTAAAAGAAGCAACAAATACAAACTAATATATTTGAGGGAAATAATTGAAATAATTTAATAATAACAATAATTAAAATGATATTGTAACTCAAGTTTTTGCCACCAGTATCCTGCAGAAGGATCACGAGGTTTGCTTTGGCATTTTCAATCCCCCCATAATATTGGTCAGAATTTACACTGCTGAGGGGCTTCCTGCCTCCTGGTATGCCTTCTCGAATACCTGGTTCTGGCCCATATGGTACAAATAATATATTTTAAGCCTTCTGTAGGAAAAGCAAAGGGTGTCCAAAACTTACAAAAATGAAGAAGACTGGGGGAGATGCATTGGCACTGGTCCCATTTCCATCTTCCCTGCTAATTAAACTAGTAAAGACTATTTTTTTTAAAGAACAAATTATTCTGTAGGTCATTTAAATGAATTCCCACAATCTACACTAAATCTGAGGACTCTTAAAGGAGGACTCTGAGGACCCTTTCAACCCAAACTATTCTATGTTTCTATGATTAGCTGTGGTCTTAAACACACACACACATATATAAATATAGATAGATAGGTATATAGAGAGGTATATAGATATAGATAGGTATATAGATATAGATACAGATATAGATATATAGATGTAGATGTAGATACAGATGTAGATATAGATATAGATATAGATATAAACAGATATAGATGTAGATGTAGATATAGATATAGAGATGTAGATATAGATATAGATATAGATATAGATATAGATATAGATATAGATATAGATATAGATATATATGGAGGAATCCACCTCTGCCTCTGCTGGGCCTCTCCAGCTGCTCTGTTGGCTGGAGCTGCTTCAAGGATGTGTGAATCACTAAGGTGTTCCCCATTTCTGCAGGCTGTTTTACCAGGTGCCAGGCAAGTTGCAAGGCTACAACCCCCAACCGGAGGGACTCTCTCTTGCTCATGGCCCTCTGCCGGGCTCTGCACAAGTAGGGGCCTGATTCCACAGACAGATAAAGGAGGGAAAGGCAGATGTTCTCCCGAAGGAAAAAAAAGAAGCATGAACTGAAGACACATCCTGTACCACGACTGCACATGCCTATGGAAAATGCTCCACATTATTCTGCTTCGAAGCTTCCTCTCCAGGACTTGCATTTCCTTTGATTTTCCTATGACTAGAAATAGCAAATAACAAATTGGGTATCAAAACCAATACCCAGCCCTGAAACCCGCTGCATTTAAGAGAAACCAGTTGTTTTTCTGCAGCATTTTTACAGAAATCTATTAAGCTATTTTCAGACTGCTTGAACCAAGAATAGCAGTGAATGTCAAGTCCTTCTGTGTAGGGCTGTACCCTTCATTTCTCTGTGAGATACATTTCCAGGCAAGTATCAGGCCTCGATGACTATATCAAACATTCGGATCAGGAAATGTTATGTCCAAGAGGTAGATAATTTCCCCCCCTGCTGTGTCCAGAAACACACAATATTCTACAACCCAGCTCCTCTGCTTCTTCCCATCACATATGCCAGTCACTGCTGTTTTCCTTATTCTGTCTTTGTCCAGAGTTTTGACCTCTGATTGACTTTGAAGTTTACATATGAGGAAAAACAGTCAGGCAGCTGCTAAAACAAGCGCGGAGAGATCAAACGGTTCTGAAAGAATTAAAAACAAACAACTTTTATCTTTTCCTTTTGTGTTTACCAATACATTAACATATCCAGATAGATGGAGAGATACACAAATGCGCATACATATATATTTAAATGGTAACATTAAAAAAATTACATTAAAAGAGTATTGTTTAGATTAGTGCAACCAAACATTGAAGGACAAGGAAATTAGGAAAATTAGGAAATACCAGATTAAGATTGCTATGCTAATTTCTTTCTGCCACTGGGTGTGATTATCCTGTGTTGTACAGAATGAGGCATGCATCCTGTGGGAAAGTCTAAAATATGACTGTGTCATGGAAGGGTTTGTAAGAAAACATATGCACATGGGGAGGGACAAAAAAAGATTGCCTAGAGAGTCTTAAATCTGCCATTTTCTAATGTATCAGGAACTGACACTGTAGCTTAAGTGGCAGTATTTAACAACTGGAGCATAGGGAATTGGATGTTCTAGTTTGCTTGCAAGGGAGAAAAAAAGCTAGAGGAGGGAAGTCCCCTCCGACATGTACAGAGAAACACAGACTCTTGCCATTTACTGAGTCATTGCAGACGTTTAATTAATCAGGATTGGAGTGTCAGGCACAAGTAGGAGTTATTTGGACCCTGGAGCTGGAAGACCACTTAGTAGAAACCAAGTTTTGTTTCCTCTACTGTATTAAGCCTTCTTAAGCTTCATCTCTATTGAGTCCAGAAATTTCATTCTGCTTTTGCTGTACAATTTCTCCTAATGCTTCATCTCCTATTTCTGTTTCAGTGTCAGCAAGAACTCGGGTCTTTAAAACAGTGATATTGCCCAATTACTATATTGGCAGACTGCCTTGACCTTTCCTGGAGAAACCAACAAGAGAAAAGCAGTGGTAGTTCCCAACAGTTTCCATCTCAATGACTCTCACACAGAAATTCACAGAACACAGGAAAAATGTTGCCTCTGTGATTAATGACTTTGAATTTCAAAGGTCTGCCGAAGATAATAAAGTTGTTAAACTTTCCAAAATACGTCAAATTTCACAAATACCTAAAAAATATTTCTACAGATAGCGTACAAGTATGAATAATAATCTAAACCAGAATGTTTTAATTGACAATAAAGTTCTATTTGCTTTGTAAGACGTTTCCTTTTTTTTTTTTAAATTAAATAAGCTTACTCTGGCCTGTATAATAGGAACTCTGAAGTGTTCTGTAACTGTGGAAGAGGCAAACCAGTCAGTGCATTCTCCTGCCTCTTGATATTGTACATTTCCAAGATAATTTCCATAGTCAGTTAATTCAGATCTGCTTTCTTCAATGCTTAAAAAGCATTAAGTTATAGGATGAAAATTCTAATCACAACTCTTTGTGTGTCAGTTTGCCTTTCTGCCATAGATAAGCCATTGTCTCTTACATAGGATACAATAGACTACAAAAGGGCCAGTTTGGATAAATGGAAATACATTCTCCTGTGGGTTATTTTTTTTTTTTTTAATGCTGAATTTCCCAGATCGTTAAGATAATTTTTGTAGAACAAAGTAACAGTATAAACAGAAGTAAAATTATCTTTTCAGTATTAGCTTCAGAGCTGAAGCAGTTTGTGTACAGTTATCTTTTCCATCTATCCCTTGGGCATAAAGGCAGTGAAAGAATTCCTAAAGAGGGGAAGGAAATTGCGTTGGTCAAGATCAAATTGCAAGCATGCATAATTTGATGTACTGATGACTGTCCACCAGATATCACAGCAGGAGACTTGCCAAGATGTTAATTGTCCCAAGGACTGGAGTCTGATGCTTAACAAACATCTCAGTTTCGTTGTGGAATAAAAGTTTTGACAGCTGCAAAGACTGCTAGTCTTAGTTGCATGTGCAATAGTTAGTAGCATTGAGAGAGCTCCTGATTTTAAATAAAAATGTCTTCTGCTTGCAAATAGTAGTTATTGGTAGGGTTACTGGAGAGAGAGCAAGTGTAACTTCATAGCTTCAGTGTGTGGAGTCAGTACAAAACTCCAGGGTTGGCTTTGTGTCTTCAAATCAACTCAGACTCCAGAGGAGCACATAATTTTGTGGATTTCTTTCCGCTTTTGAAAATGTCTGGTTGTATTTTAGAGACAGCCCCACCATAAAGTCCTTGTGTAAAGCAACTCAAAGCTGTGTTTCACAGTCTTTGCATGGAAGCCTGCAGGTTGCAAACCTGGCATGTTGCAAGTTGCAAGATTTGTCACCTCTCATATCTAGACATATGAGCCAACAAACAGGCTATTTTGTTTACTATGTTTTGAAGCAAAGAGGTCAGTCAACAGCCCATTAAAAAGACTTATGATGAATAAAATATTCCTAAATACAGAAGACTCTCCTAATCTGACTTCTGTTAAGCAATCCTGCTATTCATCACCCCAGTGCTGAGCAGTGTACATAATGAGAATAAATACTTCTCTAAATAGGACAGAAAATTTTCTCACTTTGATAGCTAGGATTTCATCCCAAATATGAAGAAAACTCTGACTGCACTAATTGTGGATCTGCTGCTCATGCAGGGAGCATTACCCTCATACCAGCCAAGTAATTGTTGTCCAGTTGGTGAATGATATGGCCTTTCTGTCTGATATTTCTCCTTACCACCAGATGGAGAAGAATCCTTCGAAACAAATCTTACACTGTCTGATTTGTTGTAGCTGTTACTGTGGAAATTGTACACATGGTCTTGGATTCTGTTTTTGGCTGAAGAAGAATAAACTGAAGAGGGAATAATGAATTAACAAAGAGCTATCACACATATGCTGGATTACTGAAGCATGTGGGTTATCAGCATTTACCATGGGCACCAGTAAAAACATGTAATAATCCTAATTTACTCTCAGTATTCTGAAATAAAATTTGGTAGTTAATGTTTATCCACAGCATATATCCACGATTGTTTCAGTTTCCTCTCTGTGTAAAACTTCACAGAAAAATGATCCAGGGTGGAAAACATTAATTACTTTATTTGCTGATGAAACTGGTATCTGTGTTATAATATTCCTAAGCAGTTCTTGTAAACAAATGCAAGGGCAAACAACAATAAATAACGTTGAGAAAAAAAAAAGATATCAAACCAGAAGATTTACTGGACTGTAGTGGCCGAAAGCTGAATCTTCATCAGGAATACATCCAGGTATCTAAAAATAGTGTGCACTTCAAAGCTCTGTACATCCATATTGATGATGAGAAATAACAGCCATATTGTGGCCATTCCATCATTGCTACTGGTTCCTGAAATGCTTGTGTATCTGCAAGAGATGCTGTCCAGCAATCTCAGTTGATCAAACTGTTAAGCATTTTCTTCCAAAGCAAGAGAACTTGGCATCAGTCTGAAGCTCAAGCTGGAGTAGGCAGGATGAGCTGTGAGGTGGGTAGAGCAGCTGTTGATCCTGTTTTCATTTCAACTGCTGCTTGCAAGGAATTATTTATCCTGCTACACTTCACAGGCTGCTCCAACTTGCCATGAGGGTTTTCTTTCTTTCTGCAGCATTCAAAAGAGGTAGGTCTGTAAACTGTCTTCTCTGACTACTCTGAATCACATTTGCCTGCTCTTTTTTGTAAGCGTACCCCATAGTGATAACCAAGTTCAGGGTGGCTTTATCAGGCAGGCAGTGATGCTGTGCCTGCTTTTGCCCATATGCACATACATTCCTGTGTTCAGCACCTCTTGAAGAGCTCATACCAGAGAGCAGCTTTAACCCCAGCACCAGGGCAGCTCTTGGGGCTCCCCTCCTGCAAATGCAGAGAGGAAAACCCCACTCACCTGCCCTCTGGGGTATGCATAGCCTGTAGAGAAACCTACACAGCAGGGAGGCCATCCTCTATGACAAAAATCTTCTTGGACAGTTTTGTTTCTGTCTGCCAGGGAAAATACTGACATTTATCTGTGGCACTGGTGCCAAATTACATTTAGGCTTACTCATGCTCAGGAACTTTTTGGCTTGGAGAGAGAAGAAAAAGAAAGCAGGTAGGCTACAAGGCTCTTCACTGCTTTTCATTTGTCCCTCTGGGCTGCTGCCTTTTTTCTTACTTCACAGCAATTCATGTGGGAGGGGAAAGAAGCGACTGTGGCAGAAAAGCACAACAGAAACTGGAAGCAGGAACCTGCATATTGGGGCATGGTGACCAGCAAATCTGCCAGGAGCTGGCAATAATACACAGGGCACAGTAACCTACACTAACAGCTAGGAAAATTATGTGTTTCCAGGTTTGCTGGCCTGTCTGTGCTCTTACACCATCCTGGGGAAAGTATGGAGACGCTGCTTGGTGTCGGCACTGCTGGGCACCTCAAAAGAGTTTCTCCATGCGCTGAATACTTGCCTCCGGGAGGTTAAGAATTTTGGTTTGCATAAATAGTTCATATTTTATTACTATAACTTACCCAATCATAAATGTAATTTCCATTATTTATTTTATTACTATAATGTGTTATGTATTTTATGTAAATATATTTGATTCTCTAACTCCAGTTTGGACTGCTGTCTTTACTTTCCCAGGAAGGAAGAACCCATGTTTGGGGAGAGTGTGTATCCACCCTCTGAGGTATTGCCAAAGGCTTGAAACCCAGGTCCTCCTGGGTTACAAAGTGAGGAAAAACCCATTGGTGATTATTATCTGGGGCTGAACTGAGGATGAACAACAAAATCTGAGGAACGCAGCCTGAAAAGGCGTGAATGTGTTTGCTCTCCCATCGTGGTCTTCTCTTTGCTCTCTCTTACGGAAGATGTTGGCCTGGATCAGTTTCTGTTTTGCTGAAGGGAGCTTGCCCTGGGACACTGGGGTAGCTGAGAACAACTGCTGAGCAAGGACATTCCCCACTTCAGTTTGAGCAAAATACTGTTTACTCCATTCTCACTCATTTGCCTCTCCCATTTCCCTGTTTCTCACTGGAGGCGATGGCTGCCTGAGGCATGGGAGTAACAGCAGATCCCTCAGCTGCAACGGCTGTCAGACCAGGAAGGGCACACTGAGCCCCACAGAATGTACCCAGCATCCTTGGAAATTTGCTCTTTGCTACATGATCCTGTTACCCTGCCCAAAGCCCCTTACACCCAGGGAGATGCCACTGCATGGTCTGACATTCTTCATACACATACCCCACACACTCTGGCATTTACTTCCAGGTGCCACTGCACAGCATGCTTATGCACAGCATGCTTATGCACAGCCAGAGATGATCCTCTTCTTGCCACCACCCTGTCACTGCTTTGAGATACAAACAGAGGATCCCTATGGATATCTGAAGAGGGAGGTCTCTAATTATGGTTTCTGGTCCCAGATGTGCTGGTGCCAGCACAAGTGCCCCTCATTCGTGGGAAAGCACAGAAGAAAGAGGCTCAGCAAATAGACCTGTAGCTGCCTGAGCTCAGAAAGTCTCAGGGACTCAAGTGCTGGCACTCAGACTTGGCTTTCTCTGGGTGTCTGTCCCCCTCCCACTTGCCCACAGTTCTTTTCAGTCTTGCCTGTCTTCTTTGCAGAAGAGACCCGGAGGCTTGGGCCAACAAGTTCTGATTACATGGTGACATGGATTGCGTGCTGGTTCCTCAGGACTGGTTTCTGCATATCTGTAAGGTTACTTACTCATCACAGACACCACCACCCATGGTGAAAGCCCAGGTTCTCACAGTGGACCATGAGGGAAACTGCAGCTTGCCACTGCCCAGGCCAGATTTGTCAGTGGGACACTTGATGGCAACAAGAGCAGGAAAGCTCAAGAGGGGGAACACAGCTAAGCAGCCCTGGGCATGGCACATGTGTGAAGGTAACTCTGACCTGCATGCACAAACCATCCTGGATTCTCGTACTTGTGTTTTTTGAGTCGTCCGACTTTTAAATCTAACGTGTAAGATTTGCTACACCCATCTATGCCAGCTACATAGTGTTCACACAGCGGATCCAACCCACATATCAGCAAATGGGCAGCTGCTGTTGGGGCCCGACTTTCCAACTGGGAGCCAGATGCTTTCACCTGTGCACTTGTGCCTTAACATGGCATTGGAGCAAATGTGCTGACGGTTGTTTCTACTGCGTGAAGAAATTTGCGGTGGAGCCACTTTCCCCTTGAGTTGGTTACGAGACTGTTTCCCCAGATGGAGCAGAAGCCAAACATCAGAAGGCAGTTCCTTTGTTCGTCCTTACCAGCTCCTACCACACAGGGCTCAGCTAAAGAGGCTCTTAATTTCAATTTAGAAATGTCTCCTCAGAGACACACTCCCTGATTTCCTCCCAGACCACAGGATCAAATAATCTTTTGTTTCTTTGTTTCACAGATTCTCCCATCTTTTCTGCTTTTCTTTCACATATTTCCAACATGCACTGAATGTTGGCCATAGTCAGTTATTCTCTCACACGTGTCTTGTATGTCTGCTCTGCTACAGGCATTGACTTGCTCTCATGTTTGGGATGGAGATTGCCATTGTTTGTGTGGTGTAGCCACATGGAGATCCCCTATGGAACTATCTTAAATAAGGGATGACAGTCAAATACAAAGCCATTTGAAGAAAAAAAGGCAAGTTATTTGAAAACTGGGGGAATGAGAAGATGGAAAGCAGTGCTGTGGAAAGGGACCTGGGGATCCTGGTCAATGGCAAGCTGAATCTGAGTCAGCAGTGCCCTGGCAGCCAGGAGGGCCAACTGTGTCCTGGGGGGCATCAGGCACAGCATCACCAGCCAGGCAAGGGAGGGCGTTGTCCCGCTCTGCTTTGCACTGGGGCAGCCTCACCTCAAGTCCTGTGTGCAGTTTTGGGTGCCATGTGAGGAGTGGCTGAGGTCACTTGGTTTGTACAGCCTAGAGAAGACTGAGGGGAGACCTCACTGCAGTCTTCAACATCCTCATGAGGGGAAGTGGAGGGGCAAGTACTGATCTCCTCTCTGGTGGCCAGTGACAGAACCCAAAGGAATGGCATGAAGCTGTGTGAAGGGAGTTTTAGGTTGGATATTGGGAAAAGATTCTACACCCAGTGGGTGGTTGGGCACTGGAACAGGCTCCTCAGGGAAGTGGTCACAGCACCAAGACTGCCAGAATTTAAGGAGTGTTTGGACAACACTCTAAGGCACATGGTGTGATTCTTGGGCTTGCCCTGTGTAGAACTAGGAATTGGACTCGATGACCCTCGTGGGTCCCTTCCAACACAGCATATTCTATGATTCTAAATGTTCACTCACAACTGTCCCAGACTGCTCACCCAAAGCTAAAATAAACTTTTTGCTTTGATCCCCATGTTCTGTTTCACATATAGGGATGACAATCCTTCACTTCACTTGAATAGAAAGATGAAGAAATATATGTGAATCTCCCAGATATTATAATAATGAGAAGCATAGAAAAGCCTAGGAAGAAGCTCATGGCTTTTCCTCTGATAATGGGACTTGGGTTGATGCAGAAAAACTCAGTTCTGCCATGATTTTTTTTTTTCTTTTCCTGCCAAACATTTAGCCCATGTCCTGATACTGTGAGACATGGGGGAATGGTTATGGTAGAAGGAATCATGCCACCTCCACCACATTACAGCAGAAGAGATCCCTTATTCGCCAGAGACAATCTACTGTGGGAATCTCCAGTCACTTTAAGTTCATGCTCTGCATACATAAGCAGAGCAAACTTGGCAGACTGAACAGTGTGTCCCTTAGGAATATTGACAAATGAATATAAACTCAATTACCTTGCTTTTTCATTCCAGTTGGGTTACTTGTGCTGTGTAACTAAATACATCAGCATCTGGAGTCACTCTGAACAACAGGAGAAAACATTTTCCGGTGTTGAAACTGGAATTTTGTACAGCATTTATAACTTGCAAAAAGTCGGGAGGTTGGTTGTGCTTTGTTTCTCACCATCCTGAAAAAAAACAAACAAACCAAAACCCAGGTAGAAGGATCACCATTGCCAAGAGCTGGGGTTTCTTCTTTTGGTATATCTAAAAGGCTGATAGCCATTTTGCCTATGAGCCTGCACAACAAAAAGATGTGAAACCTGCTCCTGAATTTCCCTTACCCTCTGCCCATCACCAACATCTTCCTCAACCTGCCTCATTGCTGAAAGCTGAAAACACAAAAATAAACATTAGTTAAAGAGGTTTGCACCCAGGGGTGGTAAACAAAACTGCTCTCTCCATGCCTGTGAGCTCTCAAAGGGAAACTCTGCTGTTGGAAAACAAATCTTGGCGCAGTAAGAGCAGGTCTGCCTGGGGTAGGGTGTGTGTGCAGAGAATGGGAAGAATATTTTCATTTTTCTGATTTCATAATTAGGGAATGATGAGGTACAAAATCTTTCCTAAATGTGTCCCTCCAGTTAGAAAATATGTATTTGCCTTATCTTTGTTTTCATGGTAGCTAGAAGCAGAAGTTGATGCTAATCTAATTCCATACTCCTCTGTAGTTCGGGACATTACAAGTTCATATTTTTTGTCCCGAGATTTTGTCTCAAATGGAGACAATTGAGACTTTGTCTTGGATTAAGAGAATCAAGACTTTGTCTAAAATGCAATAATATGGCGCATGCTGAACAAAACAAGTCTTTGTGTACCATTGTTATCAAAACATTGTAGCAGCAGGAAATAGCTATGCATGGACTTTCCTTTGCTAGTTAACTGCTACTATAGATCTGTTAAAGTTCAACTCATTCTACATTTAAATTCTATTACAGTAGCTGAATGCTTTGACAAAGAAAGAAACAGCCTGTACGACAGTTCTTTGTAAAATAGTAATGCATATATTAATCAGTATGTTCTCACCTTACCGTGTCCTTCATTCAGCCCACACTTCTCTGAACGTGACTTTCACTCCTGCACCCAGGCATGACCTCCTCCTGCCTGCCCAGCGGAGCATCAGCAGGAGCAGGCAGGAACCCTCCCGGCAGTCTGGCCCCCTCGGGAGCTGCACGTCAGGGTCAGGTCCACCCCTTCGGCATCGGTCACCAGAGCCGGGCTCAGTCCCAGTCTTTCAGGAGCTGCTGTGAGTCCTTGGTCAGAAGAAACCCTGCACAGTTTAATGCCCGTGGCAGAGTCTGCTCTCTCTTTCGGTGCTCTCCCCTCCACAGGGCTATGGTCTGAAACAAAAGCAAGCTCTGTAAAAGCAGATCTCCCTAGACCATTCAGGATGGATTTTCTTCTCTTCTTCTGGTGCTCAAGTCAGGGAGAGGACTAACTCCTCTGAAGATAGTGGAGCCAATCCATCACAAGAGGAGAATCAGACTGTAGCTCTAGTAAGAAACACCTATTCCTATTACTTCCTAGATTTTTTTTTTTTCTGCTAATATATAAATCTTTGTATTTGCTGACTTCAAAGATCATAAAGCCCTACTTGTATGTGCAGACTACTAATGCAGTGTGCTGATGATGCATAAAACACGCATAGATAGTACACAAATACACTCAGGCTGGGCTTAAATTTAGCTTCAACCACACAAAAGATATCTTTATAACTAAGAATGATGGGAAGAAAGACCTCATTCCAGACCACATGAACAACTCATTTTTTCACTGATCCTGGATTTGGCTGACCTGACTTAAATGTGACCTAAGACATTTCTTAGTGCTTTGGAAATTGCATCAACATACTTGGGTTGGAGATGTCACAGTTAGAAAAAAAAAATGGGGATTCTATTTTTAAAATTCTGCCGTTCCTTTTTAAAATAGATCAGTGAAGCATAACTTTTCCTATAGCTGTAACTTTTCAGGCTAAGCAAACTCCAGTAATTTCAGAAGCAGTGGGAACAAGGGGTCACTTGGGGCCAGCCAGAAAAAAAAATTAACTCTTCGCTCTTTCCCAGAACAAGTTATTGCCATGTAATTACTGTTGAAAAGAGTCAGCTTATAAATGAAAAGGTAAGCTTTTCCTTGCAAGAAAACACAAACTGAAAAAAAATGTAGCTATAGTGATTTCAAAACTGTACAAGAACATTAATGAGGGAAGAGAAACAGTAAGGGGAGATCAGCTGTGCATTTTCTCAGTACTTATCACTAGAGCAGGACTAGATTTTGCTAAATGACATCTGTCACTAGACAGCTGCTGTCATCAGCAGACTGTCAGGAGCTACAAACACCTTTCAGCAACAAGAGGCTATCACCCATGGCAGTGTAGAAGCTTTTCATGATATTGCCTTCAGTGGTGAGAGCTCCAAAGCCTTTCCCTACTAATATTGGTGAAAGCCTTCAGTTTAAAGGGGAAAAAAGCCATGTTACAGTAACATGACCTGACTCTCTTGAAAACTTAACATGAATAGTATAGGTTCTTGTTTTGTGATTGTTTTGTATTGGACACCTGGACTTTCATGAACTAGTGTGTTAGGTGATTTTTAGATGTTGCATTTTATACAAATATACAAAAAACTGCAAAACACTGAAAAACCCAAGCACAGGTAGATAGGCTGTCCTTGTCACTAAGGTGTGTTTAGCAAAAGGATGGATTCCCCTGGCCCAAATTCACACCTTTGAGCACTGGCCATCTCACAGATAAAATCCCTTTGAGTAAAACTCCATCCTTACCTAACCTGTCTATTCTAGCTCAAGTTTGCTGATTTGAATTGGGGCTACACTCACATTTATATAAAAGTGGTTTGCCATCCTCCTGGCAAGTCATCGGGTAGATGATTCTTTTCCCCCACTACTTTTCAACTATGGGAATGGGGTTAAAAAAACCTGTTGGTTTCCCAAGTGGCTTCCAACAGGGTAATGATAGTTTGGCACTAGAAAGGCTTTGTCTGCGTAGTTTGAGAACCAAACTGGGAAAGCTAGAATAGATGTTCAGGCTTTGAAAACACCAGCTATCTTCTGTTTGTTTGTATCTACATTTACATTGGGGTAAACAGCTCTCAGCAGAAGAAAATGCAATTTGTTTAAGTATTTCAGCCAAAGGACAGCAATTATAACAATAAGGCACTCCTTTCCCTACCTTCAAAGTATTTACTAGTGTCAACAACTAGTACCTGAGACCAAGTCCCGAGGCTTAAATGTCTTCTAACTGAGCCAGCTTGACACTTAAGAGATCTACTATTGTGCATTATACATTATGAAATGTTACAAACATTTTCGAGTTAGAGCTTTTTTTGTCCCATTGACTATGGAATAGTCACACTGCAATGATGTTGTAGACTCCTCCTTGAGAAATGAGCAGCTTCATGCTGTTACTGCAGGGTGTGATCGGTGGATAGACAGGGCTCCAATGAATCTTTAGTCACAAGCTATTCATGCAGTTCAGTAGCACCCTCTGAAACATCCACAGCTCCTTACTTGTCAGGAATTGTGTTGCCTTAATAAATCACATTAAAAGCGTTTAATGGTATTTTAATTTACACAGCACTGAGCATGCATTGTTTCTGGGACAAAAGACACAAAAACCCAAAACCAGATGTAAGGATTTGAAGTAAAAAAACTTGGTGGTCTGAATGTGTATAGCAGGAATGAACACCCTGTAGCTACAACTTACAGGAGCTTCTGATGTTGGCATTGACAAAACCAAAGGGGGCCTTCTTCAATGTAACAAAGATTTCCATGAGTTGATCAGAACATGCAGAACTCTTTGACCAAAAGTCTCTTTTATATTAAAAAAATGTCTGCCATATATTAGCTGTTACGAAGAATAAATTTTAAGGGCTCAGTCAAATATAAATTTCTTTCATGAAAAATAAATTTCAGCTTATAAAGAAATTTCATAGAATTTCCTTATAAGCAGAGATTGAAAATTGTAATATAAAGGTTATTTGTTCATTTTGTGTCTGTTATTGAAAAATATCTGCTAAAAGAGAAGAGAAAAAAAATGCCTTCATCCTTTTTTCTTCCTTTTACTTTTCAAGTTTTCTATATTTTCATTTTTGCATTTTGTTTCTAAAAAAGCAGCTTAAATATTGTGCCATAATTACACTTGTGAATGGCCCAAATTGCTGTGATCAAGTGGCTCAATGCAGACTGTTGTTTTCAAAGACAGCAGATGCATCCTACAAGAAACACTTCCCTGAAAATCTAGTCACCTCAAGCAATGGCTATTTTGAATTTTATAACCTAAATAGTGCCAGACCACCAGTCAGATGAGAAATATGCAAAGAAAAAAAAATTAAGATATTTTAAGGAGCAGTAGTGTGGGGACACAGTAAATTTGGCTTTAGGACTTCCAGTATCAGATCAGAAATTGGCAGTCGCATACTGTAAAACATTTTGGAAAAAAAAAATCATGCTTTTAGCTGAATTCTGTTTGAAACAATCTTAACTCTGTGCAGGTGGCACTTGGGCTTATACTGATACTGTCAGAACAAATGTCATCAGCCAGTCCTCAGCTTCTTGTCATTTGTTCATCTCCAGGTTGCTGTTGCGAGTCATGTTGTCCTTTAATTTGAGATTCAAGTCAGAATCTAATAATCTCTAATCTCCGTATTGCAGCCATTGCCATAATTAGCCTCAGATATCCTGCACATTCTTTTGACCTCTTCTTTTGCATCCACCCTTTGCCTCTATCCTCATGTGCTGAAGAAGGTGAAGAAACTCAAGATGATCACAGGGAGAGATAGGGGTTTCTATCTGTAAAGAGGCACACTATAAGTCACATGCACCATTTGTACTTCCCTAGCCTTGCCTGCCAAAATCCAGCCTGGTCCCATTTTGTCAGCACACATCATGATAAAGTTTACAATGCCATTTCTATGTTGGTATCACAGGGTAAACACCAGAGAGAACTGGAGCAGTGCAGGGACAGAGCTTTGAAGTGTGACTACAAGAAGTCTAGTGACAGGAACAGATGACTTGATGCAATAGGGTGCTGCTGCTTCGTGAAGTAACCAGTTTATCCAAAGAAAGTGGATGGGAGCTTGTGGACAGATTTCAAGTTGAAACTTTCAGCCTAAATGCTCTCTTATCAGAAAAATAAAAGAAAAATAAAAGAAAAAAAGGGGAAAAAAAGATTCAAGAGTTATGAGTGGACTATCCTAGGGGATGCAGCCAAAGGGTAGATGGGCAGTGCCTTGCCTGTCCTTAGGTGTTGTTTACAGGAGAATGTAAAAAAAAAAAAAAAAAAAAAAAAGCCAAAAACAACCCCCCCCCCAAAAAACCCAAACCAAACCAAACAAAAAAAAAAAAAGCCAAAAACCCCCCCCAAAAAAACAAAAAAACAAAAAAAAACCCAAAAAAAAACCCCCAAAACCAAAAAAACCCCTGCCTCTGGCCCGAGTAAGGAAGCCAATTTGAGAGCTCTCTTCGGCTTGCATTTTTTAATTTGTTTGTTTGCTTAATTTCTTTTGTGGGGTGCTCTGGTTTTCTGGGCATGTGTCCAGGGGTTGTGTGCTTTGCCAAGTGGCAGCTTCACATTCTCAGGCAGGCAACATCCTGGTTCCACCCTATCCTGAATGGGGTGTACTCACACACCCTCATCTACCGTCAAGAACACTTTATTTCAGACAGATGTTTGGTGAAGAGAAGTTAGACTAAATCTGCATTTCTCCCATGAACTGGCCCTCTTTAGTGTACCAGCACCTATAAATATGAGCTGTAGGTTGACATAGCAGTGGTGTATCCTTTAGAGAGTTTCCAGAAGAGATACTCCCTCAGACGTGCACAGGCTCTTTCCACGGTCCGGCTCACAATGCCTCCTCAGGCATCATGTGCTGTTGGTGCATTTTGGCGTAGTTTGACTTGAGTGACAAGGGACTTCAACTGATTAGAAATTACATGGATCACTGTCACATTCTCCAGCAAGGCAGAGATTTCACCTACGGACCATCACCCACACACATTTACTGTCTCCAGGGCTGGCCCAGAGAGGGAAGGACAAAAACAGAGATGCAAGGTCTAAAGAGAAAGGAAAATGGTTACTTGTATGTGTAGTAGAGGAGAAAATAAGAGTTGCTTGAATTTTACAATAATGCCTCGGAACAGGGATGTATCATTCAAGGGAAAGATGATAAATTTACAGGTGTAAAAGCTACGGAGCAGGACAAGGCAGCTGGGGAGACAATGGGAGGGCTCAGCCTAGCAAACACGCACCCCGTCCCCATTGTAGAGCTCTGTTCCCGGGCAGCCATGGGCAGCGGCCGGCTCGCTCCTGCAGCCCGCCGCTCCCCAGCAGGGCAGAGAGCAACCAGCATGTTCAGGGAACGAGACTGAGTCCGGCGAGTGCCGCGGCCCCGCGGCAGCCCGGCCCGGGCCCTCAGCGCCAGGCAGCCGCGGGCCGCGCCCGCCTCCCCGCGCTCTCTGCGCCGCTGGGCGGCGCTGCGGCAGCGCGGGCCCGGCCCCGCGGCCTAAGGGACTCCTTTGCTTGCGAGGCACTGATGCTTGTGGGAAGCTGTGAAAATTATATATATAAACCTGGGGGGGGGGGGGGGAGTGCTAAAAAAAATTGGTTTAGGCGCAGAGGGAAGGTTCCGTGGGAGGATGACGTCCGTGGCGCTATGTGCGTACGGCAGCGAACCCCAGTGGCCCCGTCCCTCTTTCCCCCGGGAGCCCCGGGCACCGCCGATGGATCCCCCGGCTCCCGAGGGTCCCCCCTCGCGGCGCGTTCTGATGTGGCTTCCGCACGGAGGCGGTGCCGATACTGGAGGGTATGTGGGGATTTCCACGGGAAGGACGGAGTGACAGGCGGCACGCAGCCAGGAGCGGCGGCTGCCATGGACCACCACAGAAGGGCAAGGACGCCGCAGAGATGAAGAGCAGCGTAGATACAGATAACAAACATTTCAGAAGAAGGCTTCTCTGAAATGATAGTAACAAAAGGATTTTAATAATGTATTCATTGCTATATGGGAACGGTATAAGTGGCGCCAGTGACATAGGAAGGGGTGAAGCTTCAACCAACACAACTGTGCTTTAGTAGGAAACACTTCGAGGGGATTTGTTAAGACTCTGACTCAGTTTTGACTCAAGTTTGTCCGGGATTTTTGCCTATGCATAACATAAACCGAACAAAGATTTGCAATTGACCACTTTTGGGAATTTCAATGAATACCTCAGTTCTGTGTCTGGGAGAAAAAGAAAGTGGAGCCATTGCTGTGGAGGAAAGAGTAGGTATGTCAAAAGGCTCTAAACAGCAGCCACTGATACCAAACATCCTAACATCAGAAAATGTGTCAGCACCCCAGAACTTCCTGAGACCTGGCAGAAGCTTGTCATTAAAACTCACTTTCAGAAGAGCTGGAAGTCCAGGGTATCTCCAAGGGATGGAAAAAAGTTCATGCTGAAACAGTATTTTGAAAGATACGCGGAACAACCCAGGCAACTCAGGCAGTGAACTTCTGTCCAGCCCTGACATTGCCTGGATTCTTCTGGCTGTGGGCCTGATGGAAGTTCATGGCCTGAAATGTGTGCTGCCCAAAATTACTGTGTTAATAGATAGCAAGATAAAAGGAAGTATGTTATTTATGCCAAGTGACATGGATTTACAGAAAGCAGATTTTGCTGAGGTAATCTGGTACCTTTCTCAGAAGAGTAAGACTTATTTTCATATAAAACTGCTAGATGCATGAGTCTTTAGTTTAGTGCAGCTCTTTCACGGAGAGGTTATAACATATCAGTAAATCAGTTCACAAACCAGTGGTTAACTCTATCAGTAGTCTAAATGCTAAACAATCATTGTTCAGTATCATTCATTGTTCAGGGGTGTTAACTACTGAAGCTCCACCTGGATTGTCTCCTGGCTATTTTTGTGGCATTTTGATCTGTGGTACAGAAAAAAAACCCATAAACTCATCATATGGCAACAGACCAGAGGAACAGAAATGAAAATAGGCCACTGATGTAATCAGATGGTAAACAAAAAGCAAGCATATATGCTACCTTATTACAGGTAAACATGAATCTATATGTCTAAGAACAGAGAATGAAGGCCACAAAATTAAGATGGGAAACTCTACTTTGAAGTAGTGGCTCTGGAAATGACTCACAAAAGAGTGACACAGAAATTGAAGAGAAACTCCCACTGAAAGAGGACCTAGAGGGGTAAGGAAACTTTTAGATGTACAGGCAAGGGAGTTCTTGAGTTTGGCTAAGGAAGATTTTTAGATTTGGCACTAATCTTACCATTATGCTGAGATTTTGGGTCTAGTTCTCCTATGCTTGGGTCTGGGAGGATGTTTTCACATTATTGGGGGGAGAGGTCAGTGTCATTTTACTGTGTTAGACCCAAAGCACATGTGATGGAGTTCCTAATGGTCCAGGGACTTCCTTTATATACAAGAAAATGGTGTTGTGCAGCAAACAGAATGCTGAAATTTGTGAAAGCAAAGCTTTTTCTGTCTGAAAGATTGATGTCTGATTGTTATCAAGTATAGCTTTCCTGGAATTGAAACCATTCAATACAACTGAATTTTTCTCCTAGATGGAAGCAAATATCTTTGAGGTCAAGGTTTCCAGCTTCTACCTGTGACTGGGATCAAAATTATGTCCCATAGGATACTTATCTGAACCATATATAAGTGTATAAGGAAGACCTTATACACTTCTGAGGATAAATGTTAGACTATTTCTTTTACTGGACTTCTGAAAATAGCAAATTAAATCATAGAATCATTAAGGTTGGAAAAGACCACTAGATCATTTAGTAAAACCATCAACCCAGCACTTTAAAGTCTGCCATCATTCATTTTTGCAAGGGTTTCCTCAACCTCAAGGACCCTTTCTTTTGCCCTCATATTTTGCTGTTGGACTGCTTTTGCGCAGAGCAGCCAGTGTCAATGCTTGCCTGTGTCCCTGTGTGAGGATTTATGTATATGCAAGTTGCCTACATCTTAATACCTCACCACTGTGTTATTTCTTTTCATTTTAGTTACAGCAGCACAGTGTATGCAACTGGGAAGTTAAAAGTACCTAAAAGCATCCATTCTTTTTTACTGAGTCACTATGCAGTTGCTTACTGGTGATCGAAAAAAGGGACAACTGGAGAGCACCTGCTCCAACCCCCTGCTCAGGACAGGCCAATTTAACACATGCTACTCTCTGTCTTTTCCAGTCATATTTCAGTTGTAAATATGCCAAGGTAGGAGATTCCTCAGTCCCTCTGAGCAACCAATGCTTGGAAGGGTTTTTTTTCCCCTAATGTTGTGGTGGAATTTCCATTCTTGTTCCCTGATAGGCAAGTGTCAACTGGTGTTTACAGGGGAAGGCAGTATGCTTGATGGTGATGCGATGAAGGACAAACATAGGCATTTACATTCTTCAGCTTGCTCTTGGTCTTACTGGTTGCTCAGCAACTCGTCTCCAGTGAAACCAGATAAGATTTGAGTAGCAACATTGTTCTCCCAGTCAGTGGGCAGTTAAACCACCAGGTAGTTGACCAAAGTATTTGATGAAGTCAAAACAGATTCTGTTTCGACCAGTACTTTAATGATCATTGTGTTTACCTGCCTCTATTTAATGTCCATCTTCTCATGCCAGTTTTAGTGATTTCTGATTCCCTCTCTAGTTGCATCTCTTGAAGGATTTTAAAAATTTTTCCCAATATTGTTTTTCAGCTCTGACTTGCTGACAGCACTGGACTCCTTCCTCATGTCTTCATCTCACAAGTGATACACTTTTTCTCCTACCCTCCACTTAATTTGGAATTGTAAAGTTCAAAGTCTTGTGATTTTCAAGTTTACTTTTGCATAACATTCATGTTTCTGGTGCTGATGGTTACAGCAGATGTAGACAACACCCAAGCACCAAGAGTGTAGTGTCTGGCAGCGCTAAAAGTTCCCACCACAGCTGGAGCCACCATCTGTAAGACATCACACAGCTCATTTGGTACTTTAGGAAAAGTGTTACTTTCAGGCAGTCTCTTGAGGAGGTTCCTGCTGAGCCAGACAACACTATGCCTCATTTTAGTTTGGGGGTGTCAAAAACCAAGAGGAATCTTTGGACTTTCAACTACAAAACATTACATAAAACTGAACTTACTCATAAGGAAAAACCTTCCTCACAGACTAGGGAAAAGAAAACAAACAAACAAAACCAAAAACCCTATCAACCAACCAACCAACCAAAAAGCAAAGGAAGGCGGGAATACCATGCATATTCATAGTTTGCTAAAGTCATGAGTGAACATACTAAGAAACTTAAATGGCTTTTTGTTAATTCAGATGAACAAAAACTCTTTTAAACAAACTGGAAAACCCAGAGGAATTTGTTTTGCATAACCTGGATCTGCCCTTTCTCTGGAGCTGCTGGAACATGGGCCAATCTATACAATAAACACATAATAAGGGAAATGACTAGAGATTAACCCACAGCATTAATAAGTTCATGTTTTGAGCCCTCAGGATTTTCTGCTCGTTTTGGCTGACTGGACAGCAGCTGTTCTTGGAACTGTTTCTAACCAGCAAAGCAAGCAGGCAGGTTTCCTTCCCTGCAGATAGCAATCACAATCCTGTCTGTTTCACTGTCAGGAGGTACCAAGAAACCAGTACAAAAAAGCAATATGTAAATAAAACATGACCTGAAACTTCACATTGCAGTCATAAGGATCCAAACATGTCTGAGCTGGGACTGAGGGCCGTAGATTGTCTGTCGTGGACTCCAGGGCAAAGTGATGCAGGGAGTTAATGCGGCAGCCTTGCCTGCTGGCAGACCCACATACAAATTGCATCCCAGATTGCTTTCAAAATGCTCGTAGGGACTCTCCACCAATTCTCTCTCAGTGATGCCACGAGAAGACACATAGAAATCCAAAAGCTGTACAGCAAGTTGTTAGAAAAGGTAACTAACTCACTGTGCATTTTGTAGTACCATGTACTTGAGAGATGGTAATATAGTAAGACAGAAAATAACACTAATTTGATGAAACAGCTGGTTTCCCTGAGACACAGATTAATCTAACTCAGTATTATAACCAGTAGCTTTGTGAGACATTAACCTAAATTAATCTCCCATGAAAGTTACACACAGAGAAAGAAAAAGAAGGTGGGTAGTTGGACAAAAGTATTTGCAATTAATACATTATACCTCACATATGCAATGAGGTTTGTAGGCATGTAGATACTGCAGCATTTAACTTGGCTTGTTTTCTCTTTTGTTTGAGAAACAGGAGAAACAGCTGGGAGATGAGTAACTAAAGTATTCTGTGTCTGCACACCTGCAGAGCGCAGGTTAAAACACCTCAATGTCAAGACCCTGGAAGCTGCCCAAGAGAGGCATGGCGGGTACCAGACATGTTTCTGAAGCTCTATGGGAAACTTTCCCTGTGGAAAACCTAGCTGCTGGCAGGTCACACCCCATAGCACACACCCATTTTTCTTTCTGTGCTTCAAGAGAATTGAGGCAAGCTGTCTCCACATTCACATATCTCTGTAAATTCTTCTGGAGAAGATGGAGATTTTATAAATAAAGGAGTAGATACCTGTGTAGGCTTAGATGTTTGCCTCCACAAGACTAAGCATTTGAGCCTGTTAAGATACAGTGAATGCTTGACTAAGTTCCCTTACCATCTAAGCTTTTCATTAGGATAAAGTCTAGTCTACCATGATGTGTGTGGATCTGGTAGGACAACAGGAGAGGAGTAAGTTACTGTTACTTCTGGCAGTTACACAAGGCCAGGGAATTTACCATTGGCTGCTTTTAGTAGGAATTTTTTCTGTGTAAAGGGAACAGTGACAAACCCAAGAATGGTTATGACTTGTGCAGTCTTATCCGCCTCACCTTAAAAGTATTTTCCATTTTTAAGAACCCCAAAAGCTCAAACACATCTGTGACTTTTTGGCAAAAACAAAACAAAGTAACAGGCCAAGATGAAAATTTGATACCCCAGATAGATAAACTTTCATAAATTATAGATAGTGGAAAATACTAAAAATTCCTTCCACTACAAATACTTCACTTAGGCCATGGGTGCTATTCCACTAAAGACATGGGTGCTGTAATTGTGAGATGACTGTTTTTAACCTCTAAAATTACCAATTTCCATGTCTTGATGCCAGTATGGATTCAGGGCCATTTGCTCTGCTATTGTTAACGTACTTGTAGCTCATAAGCAGCACCTCTTATGCAGTGCAAATATCTGTTTAAGAAAAGGGCAACAAAAAATAAAGTAGCAAAGGAACTAATTGCCATTTCCCACCTGGATTCAGAATAAGTATCCCAACAAACATCAACCGACACTAAGCAAGCCAGGTTGGATGGAGCTCTGAGCAACCTCATCTAGTGGAAGGTGTCCCTGCCCATGGTGGAAGGTTAGAACTAGATGATCTTTAATGTCCCTTCCAGCCAAAACTATTCTGTGATTCTGTACCAGCTCTGATGAGAGTCACTGCTCTTGCTGATAACAACTACAGGAAACCTTGCAAATTTGGAATTTAAAAAACTAACCATTGAGCTTCACTCTTCAAATCATGTCAGTGCCATGAAGAAAAGCCCACCTCTGTAAGCTCTAAATGTAAATGCTTATAAGAAACTGCAACTTATCTTTTTGCTGTATGACTAACTAGCCAGGGGACTTAAAATGCCTATGAGTGGTTCTGTTGTGCAAGTCAAAAGGCAAACAACAGCTGTAAATGATCAGCTGACCACAAGGAGATGGTCTGCATTCACGCAGTATTGGTGGTGTATAGGTGTGTAGTCTAACCTAGGTCTTTAAACTCCCTCAAAAATCAATGAGAATGAGAGAAAAGGGATTACCATTTGAAGGTGTTAATTTAAGAATGGGATGAAACTGCCAAGTCATTTTCACTGTCTATAAATAAAGATAGATTAGATCTCAAGTTTTATACCTCTAAAAGTTAGGCAAGACTGCCTCCTCTGTACATAAGCCCTATTTAAAAGGATTATTTCACTCTAGGCTATAAAATAATTTGATTAGATTATGTGTTTGGCAATGGAGATGTGTCAATTAGGGGTAATGGATCTAAGTTTCAGTAGTGTCTCTGAATGGGCAACCCAGGATGAAAAATCCAGAGTAGGCCTGAGTATTTTATAAATAGTCAGTATTATGCATACATTTGCCATTTTGTTGAGATTGCTTTCCATATGGTCTTGCACTTTGAAAACATTTAAACAACAGGTAGTATTCCTTTTTGTTACATGCAATTAGCTAAGTAGCCTTGGCGATTTTTAAAAAAAAATAATATTTCCTGATGAAGAAAAGACTAATCTAGATATAGATATCCCTGGGGGGTAAAAAAGAGCTCTTGATCTATGGGCCTCATGAGTATACTAACCATGCATTCAAAGATACATGGAAATTCTTTATAATGTAGTTTAAGTGAACAAATCCAACTACAATCAGTAAACACTTCTTGAATAATTTCAACCAGTCACCATGCTTTTAATTTCCCTCTTAAAAACAATGGCAGTATTCATAACATTTTGTTGTATAGTGTAAAATCTGTCTGTATCTTCTCACTGAAAGGTCAAAATGGACTGTGCTAATCCCATGGTGTATAAAAACCAGGCTCAATCCTAAAACCTGAATTCACACTGTATGATTCATTTTACTCAACTGCATTCTAAAGTAATGCACAGATTAGCTAATAAAAATGATTCCCTGAAATATCAGTGAATTCTGAAAGTGAAATATGAAATCAAAATTTGTACAAGAAAAAAGAAAACATAAAAACTATGTAAATGGTCAGCTTTGACAAGTGCTCACGTAGAGAGTTTTCCTTAACAGAGAACATACTTTTTTGCAATACCTGTCGTAGTACCAAAAAGGGCTAGTCCTTTTGCACTGTCTTTTCTGCAACAGAATTATTTGGTGAATTATGAAGAGAAACACAGTTATAGCCTCTCTCATGTAGTGCATTTTCCCTTTAGGTGGCATCCAGGCTGCTGTTAAGGACAGGCTTCTGAGCAAAGGAAATGGCATCCCGCTGTATTTTGCATGATGGATGGTGTACCGTTACCAATCTGTAAACAAGAGCTGACATTGCACTACCAAGTATTTTATAGAAGCTCCTAAAAAATGGAGACTCTGTTACAGTTTTACAGTCAGGGTGACTGAGATTCAAATAATTAACTCCAGGACTCTTCTACAACCATCCTTTTCTTTTTGTGAAATGATTATCTCATTAACTGTGGTCATTCTGCAAAATCCTATCAAAATCAAAGAGGAATAGAAAGTATATGCCTGTCACTGACTATGTACTACTGCTGAATTTCCAGAAAAGCCTGCTGATGAGTTGCTCGATTTCTACAGTGTGAGTAATGGAAAGATAAAGCAAGGATGTCCTTACTAGTTGTAAGAAACTCTCCTGTCTCTTTCATCCTACTGTGCACTATCAATTTATTTTTTTTGGTAGGAGGTGTGCTAAATATTCCTTCTAAAAACACTGATGCAATAAGGAAGTCTAGATATGATGACTAGAATTGGAATTGCAGCAATGTCTGGGCATGAGATCTGAATTCAGTTTAGCTCTGCCCTCAGACTGTCTGCATTAAAAACATTTAATTTTATGTACTTTGAATCCCCATATCCATCTCATGCTTTCTGTTTCATCCTATTCACCTGTTTCACCCATTTAGAATGATGTTTTTAAGGGAATAGGTAATTTCGTAGATGCCTCAATGTTAAACAGACCAAATAGAATTTTACAGTATTACTAGGGAAAGGGAAATTCACATCACAATAATAAAGGGGTAAAGTATAATGAATCTTAAGAGATCATTGGTGATTCATACAGAAGGATGTAAGTTATTTAGAAGGTTCAAACCAGAATTACCCATCAGGATGGTGGAATTCACTTTAGCCCCAAAAAAGAAATCAAAGCAAAGTCTGCAATGAGATTTTAACAACGACATCACCAGGTCTGTGGAATTCAGACACTTCATTCAGGAAAAATTTAATACCAAAGGTTTGGTAGACTGGATCAAATAAAATATTAATACTAATGTTTTTAAGACACAAATTACTGAGTTTAGTATGTATGAAATCAATAGTTCACAAGAAATATTCACAAGAATAACAAGAAATCAAAGCAGAGTGTTCTCATGTGAGTATTTATTTATTTCTTTATGTTTTTTGAAAGCTAATTTCTGAGGTTGGATACATCAGATTATCGGTGAATATTTAAATGTAACAGGCATGACAGCTATAAACACAAGCTGCAGTTCAGAGAATTATCTAAAAGGAACTTAAAACCTTTGCTTGCAGGATTGAAAAAGAAGGTTGAAATCTGTTGGAAGTTTGCCCTTATGACTTGGAAGAGGGGAATGGGCTTTCAGAGCACTGCATCATAAAGGACCTTATCCCTATTGCTCTCAAACCCAGCAAATATGGAGAAAGTGAAGACACTTTCACTTGAAGGCAGAGTGAAACGCAATACACAATGAAGGCTCAGATCTGAATGATACCTGTCAACTTCTGTAGTTCCACTGGTCGGAACTATTATCTTTGCCCATCAATCTTTGAACAAAGTGTAGTGTCATATAATGTTCTTATACAGTAGTCGTTTACAACAGAACAAAGGTGATGGTATCTTCCCTTTGGAGTATGAAAATGGCCAAAACCCAACCCACGACTGGCAATTTTCTTCTATGTTGCCTAGTCAGCAATCAGAAAATGCTGTTTGCTAAACAAGGCACTTTTTTTTTATTCTGCCTCTTTACCTCAGTATTAATTGACCTTGATTCCCAAAGTGAATCTCTGATTACTGTGAGACTGCATGTCTCCTGTCAATAATTCCTAATGATTGACTCCAATTTCTCACTGCTTGAAGTTGCGCTTTCTTGTTCCCTCAAATGTCCTTTTGTTCTTGATGCCGTCATGTCCCCCAAACTGTGTGGTCTCTCCTTTATTTCACTCCAGCAGCTGCTTTGGCATTCTGTGTCTTCTGTTTCAGATATGTGAGTGGCTCTGCACATTTGTGTTGTGAATATCATGACTTCAAACCCTGAAAGACTTTTATGCACCAAAGTGTTCTTGTTACACATTTTATCCTGCCATCTGATGTGCAATATGGCCCACAGATGGTACAAATGAAACCACCCTACAAGCTGTAAATGTTGATAGTCAAAATAAAAAGTTAGAAGAAAACATATAATTAATGTCTCTTCCTTTTCAAAAAAGCAAAACAAAAATAAGTCCAAATAGGAAAAGAGTTACTGCATTAAAGCTACCAGAATAATTCTCTCTCATTCAGTACATATCTCTAATAAAAATCAAACAGTTAGAAATTTTGAGGGAAATCTAGACTGCAATTACTGGGATCAATTTAGATATAATTAAGTTATCTGAGTTAGAGTTATCATATGCTATTGCATAGTATTATACACACACCTTGATATGCTTTCAAATCTCTCACAAACCTGTAATAGCAGTAATAGTTAGTATCTAAATCTGTCCAGAGTCACAGGGCAACATTATCTCAAGAGGACTGACACTGACACATTACTTAATTCCATTATATTTGTGTGGAGTATCAATAACAGAGTTGACATACACAGCGTAAAAATGTACCACTTAGAACTGGCAAAGTGACAAAGTTTGATCCTAAAGCCTGACCTGATCTGGTAAATTCTTTTAAACTCTGATTCAACTAAATTTTTAGCTACCTTTTGTTAAGGGTTGTATTATTAGCAACTTCATAAATACATAGATACCAAGATGTTTAGGCTAACGGAGGTAGCGTGTCTTCAGGTAATCCATGGCTGAAGCCCAGCTCTAAGCAATTCAAGCATGTGAATAGCTCTCTCAAAGCCAACTGATGTAGCTATTCTCATAAAATTTGCATGAAATCAGAATCAAAGTAGCCAGTGAACAACCCAGTTGAAAAGCTTTATTTGGAAGGTGCCTTGATTTTGAACATTCAGTGAACCTAATGCTTTTTCTGTATTAATCACACTGTTGGCTATAGCCATGAGCTCCAGAACTTATCTTTATTCTTCTGTCACGGTTGTTCTCTTTTCTGTACCAAGCAGCATTATTGCAGTGCCACACTGTTGCTATGCCATCTCTACTTTCTCCAAGAAGTATAGACAGTTTTTTCCCTCCACTTTTTGATGGGAAGGGTGCTGGAACTTAGTGTTTCAACCAGCAAGCACAAAAGAAAAGGATGTGAGAGAAGTACTGGACTTCTTTTCCTCAATGTCACACTGCAGCGGGTTCCTGTCAAAAAAAGTGAGCAACACTACAACTTTTTTTGTCTCTGTGCCTTTTTTTTTCCTCGGGTGTTGAGGCAGAAAGATAAAACACTGCATAGGATTGAGCTCTATAGTCCCAAGAGATGAAAAAGGCTTTTTGAAAAGCTCTCAAGAAATATGTCCTGTGAAAAGTGAGAAAGGAGATGGTTTGTATGGTCACTTAATCAATCCAAGGCAAAAGGAAGAAAATGCAAAATAATTTTTTCCCCAGTTCAATGGTATTTACCCTCAGAGCATCTGGCTGTATTTCTAGTCTCCTTCCCATGCTCCTGCTGTGTCTGACCTTCATCTTTGCGCACACTAGGAATCCAAACCCGCTGCTTCCCCACACACTTGGACCTCATTTACAGCTCTAAAGGTTCCAGATCCTTCTGTTTCCAATCTCTCCAACACAATCAGATCCCCTCATCTTTACCCACCTGTTCAATTTAATATGAGACACAAGTATACTCAGAGTGCCCTTCTGCTGTTCGTCTCCAGCACCTTCCTAGCATTCTAAAGCCCTTCAGCTTCCACTTCGCCACTCCTGGACCAGCTTTATTGCTAACTAAACCCAAACACAACGTGAGGGGATCCTCCCGTCCAAATTTCAGCTCTGCCCACAGCCCTGACCAGCGTGCACTGCAGGGCCGTCTCTCACAGGGCAGATGGCACTCCCAGGGCCATCTTCTGCCCCACCAGCCACCGAGCCACACTGGGTACCCGACAGGGTTTTGACTCTTCCTAGCTAGGCTCCTCTCAGTGCAGGGCTTCTCCCCTTCCCTGACAGACTGGAAGCACCCCAGTTAGCTCCATCCTCACCGAGTCCCGGCCGCTACGTCAGAGCCTCACCGCTCTCCACCTGCCTCCTCCCCTAACTCATGTCCACACCAGCGCCCGTTCCATCACCTCAGTCCCTGTCACAACGCTGGCACCCCCTTCCCAGCCCCGCCGCGCTGCGGCACGGCCGGGGCCGCCGCCGCACACCCCCGCACCTGAGCGCAGCACTCCCGCGGCCACCGCCCGCTCCCCGCGTCCGCTGGCCCCCGACCCCTCTCCTCCCGCTGACAGAGCAGGAGGGGCGGCACCTGCGGGTCCGCCCCATTCTCCTCCCCTCGCCTCCCCTCCCCTCCTCCCGCCGAGAGAGAGAGCGAGAGAGCGAGACCCGGAGCGGAGGAGACGGTGGCACCGGGAGCGCCGGGCGGTACTGCCTGAGCGCAGCGCTCGGCGTGAGGGGAGGGAGGGGGAAATTAGAAAAAAAACCAAACCAAAACCCCAAAATTTCCAATATTTAAATTTAAAAAAAAGTGAGGGAGGGGTAGAAGGAGAGCGCTTCAACTTTTTCTCTCTCTGCCCAGCAAGGTAAGGGAGCGGCGCGGGGCTTTGCTTCGCCTTCTTGCCGGTTTCTGGGAGGGCACAAAGGTAGCGGCTCGGGCGGCGGCGGCGTCTCCGCTCGCTGAGTCGCGCTCGGTGTTGTCACCCCGCAGCCCGCAGCCCCGGGGGCGGCGGCGGGGGGCTGCGGGCTGCCAGCGGCGCGGCGAGCAGCGCCCGTGTCACCCGCGGGCTGCGAGCGCTCGCCCCCGGGTGGGCTCCTGCCCTTTGTTACCGGCGTTTTGGACCGGGGTCGGAGGAATAGCCCGAGCCGATGGGGCAAGGCGGGGGTGGGAGAGCCTTGGGCCGGGGGGCTGCGCCAGCAAAGCAGCCGCTGTGGCCGGGCGGGGGGCGGGCAGCCGAGCCCCGGGACGAGGCGGGGACGGGCGCGGGGGGTGCAGGTGGCTCTGCCGGGGAGCGCGGCGAGTGCGCGCCCCCGCCCCGCGCTGCCACGCGGGCGCCCGCCGGCAGAGGGGGCTCGGCCGCCTCGCCCTCCGCGCCCGCGGGAGGCTTCGCCCGGGGCGGGAGCGCTGGCCGTGGGTGGCCCGCGGGATGGGGGTGTTCGGGGGCACTTCTGGACATGTGCAGGCCGGGCTTGAGGAGGGAGGGGAGGACAGGGCGCCGGGCCCCCTTCGCGGGGATGAGGGGCTGTCGCTGTGGCGGAGGGGCGGCTGTGTCCCCGGGAGACAGTGGGTGGCGGCCGCGCGGGCCGGGTCAGCAGCGGCCCGTCCGTGATGCTTCTACCGCGGGGGCGGCTGATCGACACGGCTCCTTTGCTGTTGGGAAGGAAAGGTAGAACGGGGAAAAAGCGGCTGGGATGAAGCCGGCGGCGCTCCCCGCGGCAGCTGACAGATATACACAGGAGTTTTTGGGTACCGCCGGCGTCCGGCCCTTCCCTCCCAGCGCTCCCCGAAACCTCCGAAAGATGAAAACTTTGTGTACACCATAGGATTTCGGCCAACTCAGCGGGTGGGCCAAGCGTTGCTGTTTGTTTAGGCCCCAAGCCTGCAAATATTTATCCATATTCTGAAATTTAGGAATTGTCAATGGTTACATGTGTTTGAAGTGCGGGAGACTCTTTCAGTTACCGCATGGAAAAATATTTCCCATGTCTGCTGCTTGTCAGCAAGTTTGCTTTGAATATCCTGAAGATAGGACTGATTTAAGGTTATTCCATTTGCCTTTCTTTGAATTGGTGCCTCTTTGGACTTTTCCGCTGAATGCTATTATAAGTATTATAATATTTCATAGTCTTCATAATTCATTGATGCGTTGTTGCAAAGAGCTTTTTAAAAGATGTTAATAAAAAGGCTGTTGAGAATAAAGTGCTGTGTTTTATTTCCTGGCTAGAAACGATGAGAGCTTTATTTTATTTAGTTTATTTTTACAATTATTGTTGTTTGAGAGGTGAAGCAAATAGGTGCATATTTCAGTTGCAGGTATAGTTACGCATGTGGCTTCTGAGGCAGCTAAAGCTTTCAGCACTTTTAAATTCTGTAATGCACACCTAAGTTTGGTTTTTATTAAGGGATTTGCCCTCTAAAGAGAAACAGGGATGGGTCTTATGTCGATTGAAAAACTCACTACATATGTGCTAGTGGATTAAAAAAACTACAAATTTTAAACATTATCCTGTAGAATTTGCTTGTGAGTATGACAAAAGCACTTACAAAGCTGGAGGATTAGCTTGTCAAATACCTCTTTGCAAAGGAATAAGGATTGTGTGAGTATTCTCAAAGCTGTTGAGAAATACTTAATTGTCATTTTTAGCATTGGTGGATTTTGAACATCTGCATATTTTTTCTCACATATTCTCAAGTATTCCCAACAAAATGCTCTAGAAAGTCAATGAATGTATGCCTACCTGTTTAAATGGTTGGATGCTGAGCCCTGAAGGTTTAAGTCAACATCTGTAAATACAGGTAACAAATAGAGTGCATGTTTTTGCATATTGTTAGTAGTGTTTGTTCAAAACAATTTTTTTTCTAAGGTGTTTAACAGGGAAAAAAAATAGCTATGGGAAACAATTTGTACATACCAGGAGTTTTTATTGGTTGGGTTTGGCTGTAGATAATGTAACAATCATAAATAGTGAGGATTTTTTGGTAAGGCTGTTTTTAAGTCCAAGATGTAATACTAAAGGAAATAAGCAGTAATAGGCAAGCTGATTACTGAGCTTTTACTGGGATAATAAAAATACATGAAGTTTCTTAAGATCTCATGAGGACATCACAGATAAAAGGAGGGATAATCTGACTGTGAAAAGTTTGTCTGGAATTCAAAAAAAGCACATTTGGTTCAAGGTCTTCTGAAGCACATAGCTACTGGCATTGATATTTGGCAGTTCAACAAGTCATGTCCAAAGTATTTTGCAGATACGAGGTAAAGAAAACTTGGAGTTTAATTTAGGAGGCTCTAATTAGTTGCTCTGGGATATAGAGAATGAAACTATTTTTTTAAGGGAAAAATGTCTGTACCTTGAAGCCTATGACACTGTGAATGCCGGGCTGTTTATTCAGTGTGAAACTATACTCAATATAATGTCAAAAATATACTCTAGGAACCCTTTTAGTGAAAGCTAAAAAAAAAAATAGATTGAATGCATTTCTCTCTAATTTTCAGTGTTTCTAGGAAATCTGTAGTGGGCATAGGACTGTAAGGATTTTGCTTTCAGTGGCATAACCGGTTTTGTAGTACCTTTTCTATTAAGCATGTGGTTTTTAAAAGTGCTTTTTTTTGCTTTGTACGGTTCTGTACCATATGTTTTGTATTTAATTCTTTGAATGACCACTGAAATGCAGCCAACTTCGGGTGAATGTGGCAACTGTTAACTAGCGCTTAGCAACAGTGCACAATAATCAAGACGGGAAGTGAGGAAGAATACCATGTCTAATTGAAACTACAGGGGGCATTTAGCTAGGTAGGACGTAATTAACAAAACATGGAGCTTGAACATGATATTAAGGCATCACATCTTGACTCTCGCCAAAAAAGAATTGTGAAATCAATACTGTAAAAAAACCCATTCCAGATATTTGGCTTTATACCTCAGATGGATAGCCTCTGAGATGTGTGTGGTTTGCCTGTTCTTGCATAGTCATTTCTTGCTCATAATGCAAAAGATGCCTTTTCTTTTGTTTCTAAAACAGAATTGTGAGGAGGAGAAAACATTTGTTGGTTGGGAGAACCAACAAATGAAGGAGTAATAAGTCTTGACATTCTGACAGTCATGTCTTTTAGCAAATTAGTCCTGTGAATTAGTCCAGTTCATTAGATATAGTAAGCAATTAAGATATCTCTAATATTCTGAAACAGATTACAGCAGCAGTCATAAAACCACACTAAATTTTTACAATTAATGTGTTGTTATTTTCTCTAAGAATTGTTGACTTTCCTCAACTCCTGTCATGTCATTACTTTCCTTAAAATGTTGAGAAAAGTATTGTTTGTAAGAATGTGTTCAAAACTCTTTTGCCTTTATGTAGTTTCAGTTTTATTTTTTAAAAATTCCAAACTTGGTCATGTTGTTTCATGCTGCATTCTGTGTGGAGATAGATTCATGGACCAGTTTTATATCTTGTATAACCAAAACACATCTTGTTTCTAAGAATTCTGAAGATATCCTGTTATAATAAGGAGAGAAGTATTAAATTAAGTTTCTGTGAGTCATTGCAAAAGCTTATCTGCTACTGAGCAAGCTAGTATTTCCCCTGTTAATGATTTTGAGCTTGCAGGTAAGTGGTGATGACCCAAAACCAAGGAGCCATTCTTTGAAAGTGCTTGTATTGGTGAACTATTCAGTAGCATTAGACTCTTAATAATTAAATAGAATCATTAATGTTTTTATAATCCAGAAGTAAAAAACACAGGATATCTGTTGGAGGAACTTGTAGGTGACAGAAATTTGGAACAGTGTTTATTCACAATGAGGACAGCCAAATTTTGTACACTGTTGTTGTTGGCTTGGAAGTATCAAACAGAGGTATGTAGTTCTTAGAGAAATGACAGGTTGGATCGATGGGCCAAGGCCAGTTCTGTGAGGTTTAATGAGGCAAAGTGCCAGGTCCTGCTCTTGGGTCACAATAACCCCATGCAACACTACAGCCTTGGGAAGAGTGGCTGGAAATCTACCCAGTGGAAAAGAACCTCGGGGTATTGGTTGACAGCCAGCTAAACCTGAGCCAGCGTGTGCCCAGGTGGCATCCTGGCTTGTATCAGAAAATAGTGCGACTGCAGGACCAGAGCAGTGATTGTCCCTCTGTATTCAGAACTGGTGAGGCTGCATCTTGAATCCTGTGTTCACTTTTGGGCCCCTCATTAGAAGAAAAACGTTGAGGTGCTGGAGCATGTCCAGAGAAGGGCAGTGGAGTTGGTGAAGGGTCGGAAACACAGGTCCTATGAGGAGCAGCTGAGGGAGGTGGGATTGCTTAGCCTGGAGAAAAGGAGGCTCAGAGGGGACCTTGCTAGACAGGGGTTGATCTCTTCTGCCAGGTAGCAAGTGATAGGACAAGAAGAAATGGCCTCAACTTCCACCAGGGTAGGTTTAGACTGGATATTGGGAAAAATTTCTCCGTGAAAAGGTTTGTCAAGGATTGGAACAGGCTGCCCAGGGAAGCTGTTGAGTCACCAACCTTGGAGGCATTTAAAAGAAGTGTAGACGTGGCACTTACAGACATAGTTCAGTGGTGAACTTGGCAGTGCTGGGTTAATGGTTGGACTCAGTGGTCTTTCAGGTCTTTTTTTGACCTAAATCATTCTGTGATGCTAAAATGTAACTAGTTGTGGTTTGGATGACTCCTGAAGCCGGGTAATCTGGTTTCTGTCATCTTATTCTGTCGCACAGTTATGTCACATCTACTGTGAAATTATTTTGGTACATGAGAGGCCATAGAGAATTGTGTAAATTACTACTTTGATTTTCATCTGAGTCTCATTGAGTTAGTACTTCAAGTTCCATGGCACCTCAGATGTTTAATAAAAAACTTCCATATACTTAACCTGAAAATCTTGCATCATATACTGTCAAAAGCTTTAGTTAATTTGCATTTAATTTTTTTAGCAGTTATACTACACTAACTAATAAAATGTTCATAAAATATTCAATAGGAAGAACTGTATGTTGTGACATATAATCACCAGAAGAGTAAGAAGGTAGGGAGCAGCCTGAGTCAGTATGACAGGAGCTGATAGAAACTTTCAATTAATATTTCTCATGTAAGGTTTTGGAGAGGTTATTTTGAGGTAGTTTTTCAAACTGCTGGATCTGTGAACAGAAAACAGTGTGGGCAGACCTAAGATACTGTTACTTAAGAGATTACCAGACATCTGTTGTACTGGTTCCATGAACAAGCCTGGACTGACTAGTTTTATGAAATGCTGTGCAGAGATCATCTTGTTCTCTGTCTCCTCTCTCCGTCATTGTCTGTAATTAGCTCTTTTCAATGACCCTTGGTGTGATCTGATCAGAGCGCTTTGAGGCAAGTGAAGAAGGTAGTCACTGAATGTAACTGTCATCTGAAATATACTCTATTAATAGTCTTCCTTTGTAAAATGAAGATTCATCTGTGTGTCTCACCAAAAGTGATAATATTTCCCTAGAACCTACGGTGTGAAGTTGTTACTGAGGTGGCTGACTATTTTAAGCTGCTGAACATTTTCCTGGTACTCCTGTCCTATTGCACCAAATTCTGCTGCACCTCCCTCTGCAGCACCAGTTTCTCTGTTGAATGGAGTGTACAGCACCAAAATTTCACAGAAATCAGTATCCTCTTTTGAAAGGCCATTCACGCTGCTGTTTTTCTCTAGAGCCATATTAAATTTAAATTTGGCTTCATAAAGAAGTATTAATGTGCCTATGAAACATTTTACCTCTAGCATTCTGCATATTTGAGAGATATCGGGATTTGTCCCTCCCCACCCCCTTTCTTTTATAATGTTACCTCCAGCTTCAAAACTTGCTTTCTTACAGACTCTCAGATATGTAGGCATAATGAAACCTCAGGATGATTTTTCTGGGAGTTTGATAGTTAAATTATGCATTTAATTTGGTAGAATTCCCTTAATCCATCCCCTCCTGTTTTATTTCTATCCGTCTTTTAAAAGATAGAGGTGGTTCATACGCAATTGTAATGCCAGTGCTCAGAGAGACTGTATACTCTGAGTTGTATGGTCCCTTGTTGTGTTATCACTCAGGAGTAATTGAGTAATTAGTAGAGTGCTTGGAAATTGCTGGGTGCCTGATCCTTCCCAGTCTTCCTAGTAAAGAGGAAATGATCACTTATTAAAAAAGTGAAGTGTGGCACAGCATTCCGGGCTTAGTGAGATCCAAGCTCTTTCTCCATCACACCCACTTCAAAGAGATGGTGTAGTGGTAAGGAACAGCAGATGCAAATAGCCAAGCTCAGCTGCTTCTGATGCTGTAAGGAATCTGGGCGACTACCCCTTTACACTGGAATGGCTGGGGAAATAAGGATGCTCACAGCAAAGTTTTGTAAACGTTACTCTTACAGCCTACCCACACTACTGATGTTTCAGAATGAGGAGCGTATGTGACAAAACTTTGTCTTGGTGGCTTGGTTTGGGATTTGCAGAGAGCCCAGTGCTCTGCTCCCTGTCCTGAGCCCTGTGTCCTTTTGCTGCTGGTACAGTACTTCACTGCTATTAGTTCTCATAAAGGAAGCTTAGTCTTGTAATTTCTTTAAACCACTTATACGGAATCAAATTCTTAGTGCAATTAGGTGATTCCTTTGGGAAGACTGGGGAATAGGTCTTGATTTTTACAACTACAGTGCACTAAATCAAGAAGAGGGAAACAGCTTCCTTCCAGTCATGTTGTATGTGACATTTAAGAACATGGTGGTTTCCTATTCTGGTAAAAAATGCTTTCAAAAATTAATTTGTATAGATGAGATGTTAAGATACTGTTGTTACTCTTTTGAATCTGAAAAGGAAATTTCCCATTGTGAGAACAGTAAGAAATTAGGTGGATTAGCCAAGTGATCAGTACCACCCAACAGAGGAGGAGTTTTAAAGAAAACCTAGAAGAGAAGGGTGGGAAAGGTAAAGCCATCCAGGAACACTTTAATGCCTCCAACAGAGGCACACAGAGCTACTGATGGGGTATTTAAAGCAGAACTTCAGAGTGAAAAATATGCATATCTTCACAGTCCCTTTTGCGGCAGTTTCAGCAAATTTTGACAGTTAGTTCCTGCCTTTTTTTTTTTTTTCCAGTAGGAGAGTCAGCACTCAATTTCCAAGCATTTTGAGTAGGATGAAGACAACTTACCTGCCAGACTGTGGGCTTGGAGAAAGAAGGTGAAGTAACAATCATGATTGTAGCAGATGTGGAAGGTGAGCTGGATTTCAGGGCGTGAAGATTAAAACATTATCTGTTACAAACTTTTGTGTCAAAAGCTATGAAATGACAGGGCATCTAAACATACAGGGGTTTTTTGTTTGTTTTCCTGCATTAACTTAGTAATACTCTCTTACTTTCAGACTTACATGTCTGAAAGTGTTTTGGGTGCTGCATGGAAAATACATACGCAGTTGTACTCCTCCAAAGTACTCAAAGCTAGAGAGGATAGTGTGTGTGTTTGTGCATGTGCATATATATACATGTATGAAAGAGGACATGAAATGCTGAGGTCTAATATCACATTGGTGCAATACCTTAGTGGGTCTTTAAAGGATTCTTTTTCTTTAATGATTGATTGGCTGAGATGGCTTCTCTTGGTTTTTTGTGTTCAGTTTGCCTTTATAGACCAGAAGTTCTTAGTGGGTAGTAGATGTAACTAGTAATGTTACTCAGAAGAGTATGTCTTGGAAGCTTTTAAACAAAGGCCACAACCACAAGAAAAACCCCAAAAACCCTACTTTAATTTTAGACAACAGATGTGACCTTGTGGCAGAAATGTCTGCAAAGGAAGGGGGAAAAAAAAGATTCTTCTGGCTCCTGTCAGCTATCATAATGAACAGTGCTTCTTGTTGACTGTCCAGCTTGGCTGTTCTATTGAGACATGCCTTGTATCTGGTGTCTGTGCAGATAGAAGCTCAATTTTCATCTGCAGCACAGCTGACTGGCTTTCTGTCAAGCTTGGCTTTGGGGTCATTCCAGTTGTCATGTGGATTTGGTGTAGAGAGAGGAGGGAGGCTGTGCTTGTCCTGGGAGTAAAGCACTCCCCTACACAGTGCAGTGTAGGTTTTCAGCTCCATTTGCTGTCACTGTAGTAAATCCATTTCTGATTATGTGCTAAAGCCAGACAGATTAACTGCCAGGTTGAACTTGTGAAGTTGCGTGTGTGTGTTGACAAAGTCCCTCCTGCTGGAAACGGCAGATCTATAGAACCTGTAGATTCAGAACAGTTGAAAATTCACCCTAACATTGTTGCTTTGATGTCTGTTTAAAAGCAAAAAAAACATGTTTGCTTTTGATTACTGTGTTTAAAGGATGCTGTCCCAGCAGTGTAATAAATGAGAGTTGGATTTGGGACTTAGTTTCAGTAAAAGACAGTGTTCTTCCAGATGCTTTTTAATTGAATCTTCCTGTGAAATGGGTTCAACTTTGAATTCAATAACATATAGTTCAGGAGTTTAGGGCTAAAAAAGAGAGAGGAATGCAACAGATGCTGCATGATTTTGATACTTCTTATGTTGGATGATATTGATATTTTAAGCTTGTGTTCTCTATTCTGATTCACTATATAAACAAGTACATTATGAACCTCAGTGTATAACCTTGACACGACTGGATCTTTGCTTTGTAGGTCACTAGCAGTTTGTCCAAATTGCAAAAACTGCATGCCAGGAAACAGACGAAGTATTTGCATCAATAAAATGTTACATTTCCTTTGAGGAAAGCTGTTTTGTGCCTTGGGCTTTTTAAGAAATGGACTTCAGTTCTTGATTCATTGTACTCTAGCTGAGAATCACTGAGAACCTCAGATATAGATTTGACAGGATAATAAGTCAAAATCATCAATGCAGATCAGCCACGAACCAAAACACATTATAATACGTGTTGTTTTAATGGGATTTCTGACATGGTCCTGCCAAGTGTGGGCCAAGTGTGGGCCTCTCTCTCTTCAGAGATCCCTTCCAACCTGAACGCTTCTGTTGTTGGTTGTAAAGTGGGGTAGTATAAAACCCATAAAACTTGGCAGTATTACCTACTGCCAAGATACAGCTTCCTGAAACAATTCATTTGGCCCAAGGGCTTTGCAAAGATACTCAAGGGACAGGCTGCTTGGCAGTCTGAAGTGTTTTGGTAACCTGCTTTCCACTGTCTTCTTTCTGGCCATATTTCTGCTATGTGCTAGGTGTGCTTTCTGTATATCATCAGAAATGTGTGTCGGTTGCACGTCCAGTCACACAGATCGACAGAGAGACTCCGTGAGTTGTGCTACTGACAGCTCTCTGCTGCTCTTGTCACGTTGGTGGATGGCAACACAAATGGTCTGGTGATTGAGGCATCGCTGGGCATGTGTTAATAGGAACGCTGCAAAGCTTGAGTGACTCCGTAAGAGGTTGTTTGGCCTGTCTGGGATGGAAGATTGAGCATCAAAGGGTAATAATGATCCCTGATGGATTGACATTGCTGCACTGTGTAAAATCAGTCTGTCTAGATTCGTATTTGTAATTGAACCTTTTACTCTAAGGAAACTCGAAATAAGCCCAGCACTATTAATTTTAAACCTTTCTCAGAACTAAAATAAAGCATGCATAAAAAGGAGATATTTGTTATTTCAGTCAATCACTTCTACTTCTTATTTTTTAATTGGTGAGGTTTGGGAACTGCAGTTTTCAACGACATGCCCTCCAGCATCTTTCTGCTGAGTTGTATGTGTGTACATATGTTTTATTTTTCTGGACATATTGATTCTTATGTGATGATTCAGTATGTGGGTTGCAGTTTCTCCCTAGTTGCCATATTCTAGCTGAACATGCTCCATATGTAGAGGAAAACCAGCCAAGTGTGGAAAGAAGGGGGTTGTGCTTTTTTGTTGCAATTATGGAAAGAGGAATGGAGGCTGGATGATAAGACACCTCTTCCTGCTCCAAATGATTATCTGAATAAACTGTGGGAGATTGAGGTTTTGTAAAAAAACATAGCAAGGGGGGAAAGAACTACAAATTTGCAACTGCAGATTGAATTTCCTCTGAGAAATTCCATCTCAGATAGAAGTTGACTGGCAAGTTAACAAGAGCCAGAAAGCAGAACTGTTTTATGATTCATAACTGTGAATGCCCCGAAGACAGAAGCAAGTGTATTTGAGGCCATATGCCTGGAAGGAGGCTGGCCTCAGGACAAATTCATTGAAACAATTCTGTCTTCCCTGTTCAGTTCATGCTGAGAGAGACTGATAAATTTCTCATTAAGAAATGCTTGTTGAAAATGGGGTCTATTCTCTGTGTTCTCACAATGCCTTTCTGAACTAGAATAAATTACATAAACTATGTTCCTTTCAGCCAGCGTGCAGAGATAAGAGAATGCACTGGTGAATCTTGTGTTCATTCTGTCATTATGTGTGCCAGGAAAAATAGCTCCAAACTATAAATCTATAAGCAGAATATTGTTTTAAGAGAAATGGCCCCTTTTAACATGGGTTGATGTCAAACTGGAGAGTAAGCAGTTAAATGCAGTGCCACCATATAGCCACACTAAGGATAATATTCAGGTTCTGATTTTCTTATTTTGGAAATGAGGCTTGCAATTATCTACTTGCAGTATTTACTGGCTTACCTATCTCTGTAGGTTATCCCTTTTGTAATTGTTTCTCTGTTTCTATGGATAAACTTATTTTCACTTAACAGAGCTTTTAGCTGATGATCACTGTTCTTTACCATTCTATTCCTCTGTCCATCCTTTAATGAAGAGAAGTGCTGTTATGATTTTAATAAGACTGGGGAATGTTCTTATGTTTTGAACACTGCCAATTGCTATTATGTTTTATGGCAAAAAAGATGGGGACCTGTTTGGATCATTCACAGATAGAAGCTTCATTTTGCTGTTGAATAGCTTAGTTCAAGGTAAAGAGTCAAGTTAAACTAATTATTATAATGGACTGTGTTAGAAGACCTAGAGTTCTCAACTAGCAGTTTGAGAGCTGGAGAATCTAATGAAAATCTGTTGTGATTTTTCTGAAAAAACATACTGGAATGCAGACACTTCAGACCTCATTTCATAGAATCATAGAATTATTGACAGAGGTTTGAGGTAACTTTGTGTCCTTTTGCATTTCAACCAAAAACATGCAGTTTGACTGGAGATACCACCTTGGCCAAAGAATATGGAGATTTCATTCACTGAAGAAAAGCATGATGATTTACTTAAGAGGGGAAAAGGAAGCAACCTTTCTTTCTCTCTATCTTACCATGGCAGAGCAGTGTAAAGGACAAATGTTTGCATGTAAGAGAAAGTGCCTCTTCTAAAACTATGATAAATGCTTATGCAAAGTTACAGTGTAGGTTCTTCTCCCACATGATGGTCTGTGTATTGGCAGGTAAAGAGTATGTGGCTTTTGCTGCAGTGGTATATTTTACACCATTTACTGATGTACAAAAGAAACAAAACCCTTGCAGTCCATAATTGATTTATTATTTATAGAGAAATTGCTAATGTGCATTAGAGAAGAGTTGTAGTTTCATGTCTTGTTTAGCCAAATTCTGAATGTGTTAGAAAAATAAGTATATCCATTCCTGAATAACTCTGGGATGAGTATCACTGCCTGCCTGATCAGAGAGACTCATTTCGGTAAAAAATTGGATTTAATTGACAGGTCTCTTGCTAAGCTGTGAAGAGGCCAGGAAAAGCAGCTGTAAAAATGTTGATGTTGGCCATGAATTTACATACATAAATAACATCCTGCTTTCATATGCGTGCTTAGGGTGATACTACAATGTGGACTTGGGTCTGCAGAAGATCTGCTTTTATTTCCAAATTCTGCCACTGAGAGATGGCACATGGCTTCTACGTGCCTCAGTTTCCCTCTCTCTAAACCAAGGGCGGTTGTTGGCCTGGGAGTTTTTAAAACACTGCATGACAGTAATGGTTTGCTATTAAGGTTTTCCATGGCTGACCTTAGAGGGCCCTTAGTTCAAGTCTCCTGCTCAGGTCCTTGGGCTGTTAAGCTTCAAGCTTTGTCAGAAAGCTTTAGACCTCGAAGAACAAATGGTGTTCTTGGCATACATACAAGCAGCTATTTGGCTTTTGTGTTCAAACCTTCTGTTTAATTTCAATTAACTTAATTTTAATCAGTTGAATTTAGACATCGCAGTCTCTGGTTTCCCTGTGAAAACTATTTGCCATGTGCAGAGAACCAGGGCAGCATCTCCACCAAGATGACTTTGTGGTGAAATGGATCCGAAAGTCCAAGGCCCTTAGTCAGTGAAGCCCCCCATGGCCAGGGCTCCATTTACCCACCATAGGATCTGTACTGGTGTTAAAGGCGTACATGAAATACCCAGTGAAAATAGGCTGTGTCTCGCAGAAGGTCTTCAGCTGGCTAAAGCAAGCAAGCAGTAGTTGAGGGAGTAAATAGAGCTCTTGCAGACCACATGCTGTCACAACCTTTCCCCTCCCCCCATACACCTCTTTTTTTTCTTTTTTTTTTATTGGCCATATGTTTTAGTAGTCTAGGTATGTGTCAGCAGTAATCCAGGCTCTGTGCTTTTAAAGGATGATTACCCAGTTTGTTGCCGAAGTGAGACTTCCCCATTTAATTAATTTCTGTGAGGACTGTAATTGTAAACATTTTTTAAAAATTATTTTAAATTTATTGCTGATTACTCTTTGTGTGGCTAAATTTAACTCCCATCTCTTTTTGCTGGCCGCCGGTCTGTTCCCAGTCTGTATGATACGGGGGTCAAACAAACCGGTTTGCTCCCTGGATGCTAATCTGAATTTCAGAGGCGCTGTCCTTCACCCCGGGGCTCTGCTCCCCTCCCCCTCCTCCCTGATCTCTGCAAACAGCCTCTTCGGGTCTCTTTCTCCCCTCCATTCCACCCCCCTCTCCAGCCCTTCTTTCCTCCCCTGGCTCACCAGAATAGTAAATGTTGATTATCCTTTCCTACTCATCCCATTCCCCAATTCTCACTTAGGGTGTTTGATGTATTAGAGAATTAATGCTCTTAAAATTCGAATGATTTAAAAGTCTGCTTGTCTGTGTGTTATATTAAAGGTATCATGGTGCTTTCTTGGGAAATTACATTTAATGGACTTTTATGGGTTAAAGCAGGTACAGGATTTTATGATGAGTTTCTAAAAAACGGGGGTGACCTTTTGTCAGGGTGTGATGAAGGTCATGTTGGTTTTACATAAAATAGTCATCAGGAACTTCCCTCTTTAGGGAGTAATTTCTCAGGTCACCTTGGCTGAATGCGGAGGGGTTACTAACTAACATTGGATGCCTGTTTGTAACCCATCTTCATGGTAGTTCTCATAGCGTGGATACAGTTAACCTCCTTCTTGCCTAAAAGAAAAGGAAGCATGGCTAGTGGGCATGCAGAAGGGCATTGTCACTGCACGGAATAAACCCTCCTACCTGTTATGTGGAAAATAAACAAACCCACAAACATACCGCCCTAGTAGATTGAAATGTATGTGTGTCGGGGAGGAGGGGAATAACACGTAGGAAAAGATTTATGCCTTCCTTTGGGCTGTTGCTTGGTAACAGAAAATGCCTCTTAAGCCTATTTTTGGAGAGGGGAGGGGTGAAACTTGATTCAGTGACCATCTGTCCCAAGCTGGTTGATTTCCTGTTGAGCTCTCCTTTGTTTCTGTCAAACAATTGATTCTTACCCTTTACAGATAAGAATACTGTTGGTGACTTTGCCCTGAATCAGCAGGTTGGCTTGTGGCAACCACAAAACAGACCTATTAATTTTAATAACTTTTTTAATGTTTAAGGGATTTTGGTTTTTCGGAGGCTACTGACTGTGGTTTTACTGGGATTTATTTATCTGTGTTGTGGTTTTGTTTTTTGGTTTTTAGCTCTTTGGGAATGCTTACTGTACAGTGGGAAAGTATAATAAATGCAATTGAAACATTTTTAGAGAAGGTGTAATAAGCTGTTTTTTCAGTCTGAAACTGTTGGGGAAAAGCAGCCATGGTTTTGGGCCCATTAAACCTTTTTGTCAGTGGGGGGGGGGGAGCAGAAGTTAATTGAAGTCACTATTGAAGAAAACCCTACTGTTTCTGTGAAAACAAAACCTAGATTCTTAATTGCAAATGGAATATTTGCTATTGTTCTTGCTTAATTGTCAGAAAATCATCCTCTGAGTACCTCCTGATGTTTGCTTAGTAGTAGCGTGCTGAATAGATTTGAACTCAGGTTATTTTTAAGTCATCTGTTTTATTTATACTGCAGAAGCCTGTATTTTTCCTTTAGTTTTATGCATGTAAGGTACAAGGCCCATGCATATGCCAATATGTGTGTGTCCTCTGTAGCTGTGATTATTTAAAAGCATTCCAATACCGTTTTCTTCCCTTCCCTGAATTTCAGCATTCAGAGAAGCATTTCGTAGTTCCAGGTATCTGCTGAAGGGGAGCTAAGGTATGTGTGACACAAAGAGACAGTAATATCTGTAAATACGGTAATATCTGCAAAAAAAGTAGTGAAGTCCCCCGATGCAGTAAGAAAATGATAGTCACTGTCATTTCCTTCAGTCATTGAAACTCCTTCCTGGAGTATTTCCATGATGTTGTGTTACAGAGAAGGGTGAGAAGGAAAGACTTTCAATACAAATGTCTTGGCATCTTACAGGTCTTTGCTTATTTAAGTTTAGCCTACTTGTCACTCAGTAGATGAAATTTGGAGGTAATTCCCAAAGGTCACTTCACAGACCTGAAGGTGTTAGAAAAGTTAATTTCCCTTTCTCTTCTGTTTTTCCCACATGCTTTCCAGATTGCTTTCCACAGGTAGGAGATCTGTTGCCTGCAGCTTTCAGCATGGTCCTGGATGCATGTGGATTCAGCTCTTTTTGAAGCCGATGGCAAGATGCCTACTGAACATTGATTTAGTGTTGGATCAGGGATACTTGTGAGATTTCCTTACTTTTAAAAGAAAGTTGCATCTGTGATTTGGCTTAATAAGGGAGGTTCATATCAAACCAGTGAGCGAGCCTGTGTGACAGTGCTGTGACTTGTGATCAATCAGCCCTTCCTCCTTGTTGGTTACCCATTTCCTCACCCCATTCTCAGCCTTTCCCCCTGTTTTGCTGCTGTTTGTTTGAGTATGCTGGGATCAGGCAGAGGAACTGATCCACTTGAAAAGCAACATAGTTTTCCCGGTCACTTTTCAGATGGATGAATTCCTTGACCCAGGTTACCGCTGAGTGACATGCTGAGCTTGACCGGTGTACTTCCACACAATGGGGTGGAAGTGGTCAGTACTGAGTAGATTTATTTTTTTCCCAAGCTATTAATGCCAAGTGAACTGTTTTTAAACATGCATTCTCTTTTAGGCAGAGAAATCGTACTTTTGGATTTTACACTGGAGAGGTGTAAAATTAATTTAACATGTGTACGTGCTGCTTTTTGCCCTTTTATTGGTAGAAAAATAGGTACCACCAACATGCCTTTTGGGTATTTTCAGTCTGTCTTGAAATTACACAGATCAAAAAATCATTTGTAGGGCTTGTGCCACCTAGGTTGATGTTGACCTGGGAGTTTAAACTTGGCAGTGAAGGAACTGTTCTGAATTGTTCTAAGAATGGATTAAATTTTGTTTCTTCCTGCAGAATGAGTTTTGTGAGGGGGAGAAAAAAACAACTTGGAAATTTTATTTCAGGCTTGAAAGCCCTGTTTTAGATATTTGGAACACATTTTTTGTGTCTGACATAGAAAAGATGATGAGTGGTTGTTCTGATCCAGGTTTTCTTGGAAACCTTAAAACAGCATTACTAAGCTGTACAACTCAAATTGTAGGGAACTGACAAAAAGTCCAGTCCTTCCAGCATCTGGGGCAAGCAGCTGAGTCCGTGGCTGTGCAGATGACAGAGCAGTTAGAATACAGGCCTGCACTTATCCTTGTGCTTTCTCTGCCTCGGTTGTACTGCGCTTCTCCCGTTAGAATAGATCTGATGTGTCCTTTGTTCCCTGATAAAAGCATCTCCAGATTTGCCAGTCAGAAGGCACAGCACCTGTGGCTTACCTTACAGCCAGGAGGCGAGTAATTCTAGAAAGGGAGGTCGGTAGAGGACTGGCATCTGCTTTCATTCACCTTCTCGTGTTGCTTTCACAAGGATGGAATTGTTTGTGTACATTTTTTTCCCATCTGAATGCAGTCAACCAGAGTCTGAAAAACTGCTATTCAAAGTCAGGGTGTTTGGGAGGGGTTTTCTTTTGGGAGGGGGAGCACGGAGGTAGGGTCGTGATGAGCTGCTTTTCCATGCTGGGTGAGCTCATGTATGCACCTCATGTATGTCATTGTTACAGTGTTCTTATTGCAGTTCTGACTCAGCCTCCATTAACAGAACTGACAGCAGTGCCATCCTTAATAGGAGTTTGAGAAATCTTCCTCTCTTGTCATAAAAAAGCCTATTTGTGGTTTGCAGGAAAGAGTTTGGGCACTGAGGCAACGACTTCATGCTGTAAGGATGAGAATGCTGCTACCCTTTCCTCCCCAGCCAAAATCCCTACCTCCAAAACCCTGTGCACCAAAGATACAGTGCCAAGCTCCCCTTCTAGGAAGATATGGCTGTCAGCACCACTGACAGGCTTTCCAGGGAGGAAGAAACAAAGCAAAGATTTTTAGAGAGCCTTTTGTTTCCAGCAAATAGCTTTCTTAAACTACAGAATTGAAACATAACACTGGAAAGAAAAAAAAACGTGTCCTCCGTGGAGTTACATGGCCAATTACTTCCTAGTCAACCACAGCCCTCTTCTGTGTTGGAAGTTATTGCTCAGGTGAGCATTCACCTTTAAAAGAGCTCCAGGCCTTGGGCATACTGGGCTGTGCTCTTCCTCTAATCTTTGCTTAATGTTCTGAGACCTAAGCTAGTTTCTCAAAACCTACCTTTGCATATTTCTGAATACAAAGGGCTCTTTTGTAATCTGCTGGCTCAATGTTGTTATGACTGTGCTTACCATCATAGAGAGGAGCCTGTTTCCCATCAGGAGTGGGGAATAGCCACTGCAATCTCTATCTACAAAACATGTGAGTGGATCTTGCAGAAAGTATTCTTCCATACATATTAACTTATTTGGTTTAATCTAGATATTCTTTTTTATTTAGCTTGTAAGCTGCAGGTGCCTGGAGATACACTTCTGTTCTGCTCTATGAGCAATGCTTTGAAAGTGTTAACTACTAACAATGTTTAACATGATTTTGTACAATGTAGTGTAAAAACAGAGAATCTGGACTTATATTGCATATAAAACAAGTGTTGCCTCTGTCTGGTACTGCTTTATATATGTGTGTAAAGGACTACAGAAGACTGCAAATAAGTGGAGGATGTAGCTCTTACATTTATCAACGCTGTCCTGGAATGGCAGTTTCTGTGAATGGAAAAGAAATACCTTACCAGTTGAAAGAGAAGTGAACCAATGTAAGGCAAGGCAAGGCCAGTGTCTCTGAACTACTGTTACTTTCCAGGCTTTTTGATGCAGAGATTTTTGTCGTTGCATGATGCATGACCTGGTAGACCAATATTTCTACTTTTTTTCCCCCCCCTCACTGAGCAAAGCGATGTTCCTTTCCTTTCCCACCCTTGTTCTCACGACGTTGAATTTCTTTTTCATTTTTCCAGTGGTTTTGCCTGGAGCATTTTTCAGATTGTTTTCCTAAGTGACTAGATAGCAGCAAAGAGTAAGGGGACGGACCTAAAATTAAGCCAGCTAAAGCCAGCAGTTAGGAGATCTTTGTTCTGTTCAGTCTTGACCACAAGCTTCCCAACAGACAGTGGTGGGGGTGGGGTCATGGCTCTCAATTCTTTATGTTCTTAATTTTCTTTTCCCCCTTCATAAGTAAAATGGAAATATAGTGTTACTTAAATGAGTAGCTTAATTCTTCTTAGTGGTGGTGTTGAATTAACATACTCTGTAAAGCCTGTAATAAACTGTGGGTTACAGAAATATCCTGGGAGGATGTGCTTTTTATTTTTCTTGCACTACATTGTTTAAAGTGAATTATCTAAGTACCATGAAAGTGGGTATTCGTTTTACTCTTCTTTTTGGAATGCAGTTTGTTAGTGATATCCAGAGGGGTCAGCAGCATAAATAATGTTTGTTTCGAGGCTTGTTGGGTGCAGAGGAGGGGGGTTCGCAGTGAAGAGCTGTTGTTTGGTGTGGCTGATGAGGAGTGAGGCTGGAATTGCTCATAGCTGTCATTCAGGTTTTGTTTCAAAGTCCAAGGACCTACTGGGAAAAACAAAAAGCTAATGAAAGCTGACTGTATTTCAGCCCAAACCCTGTGGAATCCAAAATGATGTCCTGACACTGCGTGTATTCTTATTCTCCTGCATTCCCATGGTTACTAAGGTAACAGGTTTTTAGAGGCTTTACATCTTCATTGTCAAGTATTTGCTACACTTATTGTTGCTGTTTGCAGATTAGGGCAATTTAAACAATGCCTTTTGAAATGGCAACCAAAAAAATACAAAAAGAAATATAGTAGAAATAGATGTAATGAATCAATTACCTTTCCTTGTTTAAATTTTCAGTGCTACATCTCAGGAGTTAGGTACAAATGTGACACTAGTTTAGTGTAGGGATTTTAGGCACAGGAAAATGCTTTTTTTTTTTTTTTTAAGGCATGTTAATTACAGAGTTCTGAATACAGATGTGAGGAGTACCACATATGATTTAGTGCCTTTTTTGACAACAGAATTGTGAAGAAACTGAAGTTTGTGTTTGCATCAGATTATTGCCTCTCTGCTTATAGTACATCTGAGACAGTGGCCTAAATCTTGTAGGCTGTGTTACCTATTGTATCTGTGAAATCATACTTCAAAAAATAAAGCAGCTGGGAAAAAAATAGTGAATTACTCTTTTTCTAGCAAAGTTTAACTATATGCAGATCGCTTGTACTTGAACACACTTTATTGATGCTCCTCTGTGTCCATTTAGATCAAGCAGAAATATGCTCATTCACATCTTCACTGGAAAACTGGATTATAGATGAGATGGTCAGGTGTATCTCCAAGAATATGACATTTAAATTGATTTAGTACCTGCTGGCTTCTTGAAAGCTAGTGCATTGCTGCAGCAAAAATCTTTAGTATCTGTGCTAGGAGAACTATTTAAAAAAAAATTGGTATAAATGTTAACTTTTGAAAGTAATGAGGTCTTTACATCTTGATAATTTGTGCTATGCAGCTGAGGTATGGTATATAATGATTCCATTTTGCCTGACTAAAATAAAATGTTTCTCATTGAGAAGAGTCCTGCCAGACTGGGAAAATACAGGTATTGTTCTCCCAGTGTGTCCTTGAAATGATTCTTTTGCCATATGCTCCAGGGCCCTTTACTGGACAAACCCATGCAGTGGGTGAGATCCCCATGCTGCTGAGGTGAAATCACCACTAGTGTCTGTGCTATCTTCATCTAGGCAAGACTGAGAGTGTGCCCTTAGACCACTTTTTTATAAAGGTAGGCTATATGAAACTATTTTATTGCTGCTTATTTGCAGATAAAAACAGTTCCTTTGGAAGCATAAGGGGGGGGGGTGGGACTGTTGAGCACCATTTTATTGCAGTTTTGCAGATGCTGCTGATGGTGGTTTGTGCTCAGCCAGGCACATGTTTGGTCTCGACTCTCAACCCCCAATATCAGCAAGGGGTAACTTTCTTGAGGAAGCCAAGACTAAGGAGTCTAGTGTTCAGATAAGTACAGAGCAGATTACCCCAGAAAAAGGGAGGTGACAGATGGGTGGCTGACGCCAGAGGGGTGAAGCCGAATGCAGACTGAATTAGTCCCTGCAACCAAGGACAGAAGGTGCTTGGCACGCAGCTCTCACAAGTTATCATTTTAAAGTGTTTGTAGGGAAGCTTTTAATTTGATTAGGTCATTTCCTTAATAGTTTTGTGCTTGTGGTTACATTGCCCTGGACAAAGGTGCGATTTGGCATCAAAATGTCTGGCAATGTTTAGCTTTATAACGAGCTATTTATGTATAACAAGATTCAAATTTTTCTCCAAAAAGCTGAATGAATGAGTGTATACGTATGAATGAAAATCAGTATACTGTGAGATTACTGAAGGAAAGGTCATCTTCCTCCCATCTCACTTAAAAATATGTATAATGCATAAGAGAAATAAGGTATGCAACTCAAAAAAATACGCTGTGCACCACAGAATTACAGTTGTTTATTAAATTTTTTGTTTTGTTTTTATAGGGTTGTTTAAACTTGTTCAAACCTGTTGTCATGCTTACAGCACTTCTTTAAGTTTTCTGAAAGTTGTAGAACAAGAGGGGAAACAAATTTATTTTTAATGCTTTGTGAAGCTTTTGAGATCCAAAGCTACTAGTATTCAACATGTGTCAGTTGTAAGCTTACTAGGAGGGCTTGTAAATTCCTTAGTTGAAAAAAAAAAACTCTCCAAAGTGTAAGGTTTTTAAGGACAGACTTGAATGTAGAAATGTCCACAAGAAATTGTTTCTTAAAAATAGGTAAAATAGAGAAGTCATACTGCTGTTTCACAAACTTGGGATAATCATTGAAAGCTAATGTGGCAGGAAGCTGTAGCACCCCGCTGGCAGAATTTTTCCATTCCGTAATAAGTATCTTCCTTCCCTGCTGCAGCAGGGATGAAGGTGCATCCATCTCTGATGTACTGAGCCTTTCAGAGGAGTCCAGAGGGGGCCTCCACTTTAGGGAGCAGGGAGGATATTAGAGTGCCTTGTGTATGCATTAACATTCCAAGTATAACCAAATATCATTTAAAAACATTTGTATGGACCTCAAGGCATCCTTTCACTTTGCTAATGAAAACCAACCTTGCTCCTTCCTTCTTTTGGTCCCCCATCCAAAAGCCAGGAGCGGGTCTTGCACAAAGTCATGTTTTTCAACCCTTTTTTTTTTCATCAGTGAAAATCATCATTACCTCTTTTGTTTTTTTTTAAGCACGATTTTTATCCCTTTTAGTCAGCTTTTTGGATTCCATTTTTAATTCCTGTTGATAACTTCTTTTTCATGATAATCTTAACAAGGGAGTCTATCCAACAGAAACGTTTCTCTTCAAAATAATTGTTTCGGATAAACTGAAAGATGTTAATAAAATTATATGAAACTTAAACTGTCATGAGTCATTTGGTATGTGTTCTTCCCTTCAACGTGTTGGTCACTGATTAGATTCTAGGAGATTCTTCTGGGTGCTTTGTAAGTAAGAGTGCCAGCCTTGACAGTGAATTTGAGATCAGAATTTTGCAACCTTGATTTAATTTTTTTTTTAAAAAGTATTGCATTTGCTGTTGTTTGGGTTTTTTTTTTTTTTTGTTTTGTTTGTTTTTTTAATGGAAGATGTTTGAATGCCCTTATTTTTAAATAGTATTAGCAGCCAGAAGGATTTACTTCTTATTTTCCTCTGGATCTTTTAACTGTAAGTTGTTACCTTTCAGTGAGGTAGAGTGTATTAACCTCAGTAAGATCCAAGTGTGGTTGGACACCAGAGAAAACAGGTGGGTTTCTTCTTCTGTATGGTTTGGCTGCTAAAAGCAAATTGAAGGTAAACTTGGAGTTGACTAAGCTGTTTGCATTCTTACATATTGCATGTGTTTCTACAGTTGTCTTAAAAGATTTTGAAGACTGAAAGTGTGGTTAAAACCAGCAAGATGAATTAGTTGCTGGAATGTTTTTTGTGCTCCTGGCTCCAACAAGGGAATAACTTTTATTCTTTGTGGATAAAAACAGCTTAATGCTTTAGTAGACATATATTTTCTAGACTAATAGTATAGTATGAAGCATAAATGAATTATAAATTTTCATAATCTGCAGAAGATGAAAATTTTGTTCTGAGCCATTAGGCAGCCTACCAGTGTATTCCCTTTGACAAAGATGGCTGATGAATAGGCACAGACATTGCAGATCAAGCTATAAATTTCATTTCTGGCACACTGGCAGCTCTTCAAAGTGTCTTTTGTTGGCAAACAAGGAAGTTCTTGCAATGTAAATAAGTGTTGTATCTTGCAGCCCTCATTGAACAGAGATGGAATGAAATGTAAGAATATTCTTTGGTTTTTGATGAAGTGGTTTTCTCTGGGAGAGCAGAACACAGAAATAGTTCAAGACCCTTTTTAAGGCTGCAAGGTTTTAATTACTTTATATCTTCGTAAAGCAGCCTGTGCTGAACACTATTTGCTATAAAAAACAGTGACTGAATAAGTTGGGGGGGTTCTCCTCAATAGCTGCACAAAAGAGAGATTGATAAAAAACAGTACAAACCTTTTCTTATCCTCTTTCTTTCCTATAAACTGACTTTGTGTAGTTTCCACCCAATATTCTTAAAGAATGCCCTGTTTTTGACATGGCAGCTCTCAAATCTGGGTGGAAAAATTGTAGGCCATGCACTAGAGCTACAGTAAATTATTCATTGAGTAACCTCTTCATCTGACACTTAGTGTTATAATAGAAAAATTGTAATAACATCTCATTTATTCAGACTATCTAAACGGAATTTATCTAGTGATAATTAAATAGACAATTTTGGTAATATTTGCATTAGCCTATTAATCTTTTTCTTCATTGAGTGTATGGAGTGCTATAGCCTCTGGTTAGATAGATAATGATTTAATAACCTTACGGGAGGAAATTTGCTGGTTTTCAGTTCTGTTTCACAAAACTGAAGTACTCCTAAGGCCAAAAAAGTACAGAAGGTTGGTTGCAACTAACTTTGGTTTGTAGCAAGGAAACCAGTGGAAACCAGAAGGCCAAGGGGGTTGTTTTCCATCTGTGCTGAAGATGCAAAGTCATGCTATCCATAGGAAAAGAAAGATGACATTGCCCTTTAGCCTGGGCTTAATGTAGGTCAGTTGGGTCACCAGATGACATGACTTTAATGGCCAAACTGCTTTTAACAATTGCCTTGGGCAGTGTTTAATTTCACTGATCTTTGCCAGCCTTCAGGAGAAGAGAGAGGAGAAATCCACCTTATCTTCTGATTTTCACACTGGGATGATTTAATCCTCTTCTGTACTGAAATTTTTCTAATGAAACCTATGACCTAGTACACACTTTCTTGTTCTAGTTTAACACAACACAGGTTTGTATGAAATTTCAGTATGAGTTGACAAAGTGGTTTGTTAGTGTTCTTGTGCTCTTCAGCTGTCGTGCAGAATTCCTTGTCTGCTTAAGGTGACCTATGGTTTATTATCTCTCTTTCACATGCAATATCTTGTCACTGCAAACCACTGTAACAGAATCAATCACATAGCATAAAAACAGGAGAGGAAAGATAGACCTGAATTCCAGTTGTTCTACTATTTTTCCATCCTGGTGTTGGGCTGGGATAGTAGAACAGGGAATATACCATGTTCTCTTTTAGAAATGCCTCAGTATATATCTTAGAAAGTGCATGAATGTGTGTCAGTTTTGTATAGATGCTCTGAATGGGCTATTGCTTAGAAACAATGTCTTGAGGTTGTAATGGAGGGTGCTATTAACGTGCTAGCTTAATGGTCTGTAATGATGGGGGGGAAGACAAAGAAAAGCAAATGTTGAGGCATTAGTGGGAAAAAAAAGGAAACCAAAGAAAAAAAATGTGTTGTGCCATGCACATGCATCTTTAGTACACCAACATCTTGAAGGTTGTGTGCAATTTGTCTCCTTCCTCTTTCTTCTGTGATAACAGATACTAAGATTGGAAAAAATACAGAGAAAGAAATAAGGTTGATCCAAGTGTAGAACAACTACTATTATGTAAGGAACAACTACATTGACTAGACTCCAGCCTTGCAAGTCAGACAGCTAAGGTCCATAAAATACTGTGGGGCAGAAGGTGGGAGCTGTTCTTGTCTTCTGGAGAAAAAGAACTGAGGAGCATCAAATGGAATTAGCAGGGGCTGTGCTGAATGCAAACAAAAAGTGCTAAGTACCAGTGTGAGGTGGGTTATGTTCTCAGGATGCAGGCGTGGTGCTTTCTAAAGCAGCTGGATGCATTTATGGTTCCTGTCAAATGAGCCTTGAGCTGCAAATCAGTGGAGGTTGGGAGAATATTTCAGATACTTACGATTCCAGGAACATCACAGAGTTTGTGTTCTTCTCTGAGTATCTGCTGTTGGCCACTGTGTGACTTAGGGAAGGCACCTTGGGGTCTGATATTCTGTGTCTGCTTTTAGGTTGGTCTTGCCACTCCGTTGTTCCTCTTTGATTAGAGTGGGTCACTGGGTTGGGCGAGGTGGGCTGTGGAAACTGTTCCAGGTCTGATCTTTGCTCACAGTGCATTTTCTGCAGGCAGTGAGCCAGATGAAAGCAGTGTACAGGTGTCTTGTCTGCACCATGTTGGTTTTATAGGTAACCAAACTAGTATTAGCAAGCAATTCCAGGAGTGCCAGAACTGAAGAAGCTAGTTTCCTAAAGATTTGGCTTTTTCTTTGTTAATAAACTCTGATTTAAAATGTTTTCTTTATTTAGGATGTGGTTAGGACCAGCCCTTCCAATGGCTTCCTTTTGTACTACCATTACACAGTAAAATGGCCTGCCTAACTGGCTAAGTTTCCTCATAAATATTGAGAAGCTGAAATATTTTTCAAAGCTCTGTTCCTCTGTTTCATTTGCATAGAACTGTGGGTTTAAGAGGTGCTTGACAGAAAATACGTTATATGTTTCTCTTGGAAGCCAGGCAAAATGAAATAGTATAAAATAAATAGAAATAATACAAATAAGCCAAATAATCGTTCATCTTGCTGCATAGTACTAATAATATAGTCAATAACGTCACATGAATGTCAAAAATAGATTAATTTTTCTAAAGTTTTGAGTGTAATATAGGTTAGTTCAATTCTCTTGGCTGTGCACAGGAACAGTGGGGTGTGTGTGTGACATCCAATTTTTCTTACATTATTTAGTAACTGACACACGCTGGGTTCTTGCAGGTTGTTAACAGCATGTGAATTATGAGGCCAAAGAGGTCTTCCTCATGACAGTGGCTAATGTTTGCAGAAATGCAAAGGTCATGATCATGACTACTTTTTTTTTAATGCCAACTGGATACTGATGACAATTACTGAACTAGACAGAACTTTAAAGGGTCAGTTTATTGACTTACCTTCCCTGCTTTGTGAGAGGTGATGGAGTCAGAGCAACTGCCTTGCTTCTGGGCTGTTCCAGCTTATGTGAGTTTGGCCTTGGATAATTTTCCTTCATGCTCCCATGAGAAACAGGAGCAACTGATTCACTAGGCTGATTTTTCTGTGAGGTGCAACTTGATTAGCAATATTATTATCATCTTTAAAAAGAGAAAAGAAAATCAACTTCTTAAAACACATTTTGTGCTTTTAAGATAACTTTCTTTTCCTTCTCACCCACAGTTTAAACATTGATGGAGAAAAAAAAAATGGTGGTTTTGTACTTCCAGATTATAAGTGCTAATGGTGACTGTCGTGTACTTTTGAAAGATAAATTTTTAAACAAATTTGAATATTGACATCTTTGAGGTAAACTCAGGATGTTCACATGAACCTCTTTAGTTACCTTTGGCTGAAAATATGTGAACGTGTATTTCGGGTTTTTTTAACAGACATGATGTGTTTGGAGGGAATTCTAGCTGTAGGACAAGTGGCCATGGGTTGTATCTTTCCCAGCTCAAATGTTCAAAACTGAGTGTCCATGAGCTTAAAAATTTGGAACAAATTCCTTGGTAATACAGTGACCTTACATCTGTGGGATGCTGGAAATCTGCACTGCAGTGTGTTTAGTCACCCCTTACGATTACAAATTTGAAGTGGAGATGTGAAAGCCATTATTTGTTTCTTTGGAAACCATACTTTCCTGTTACTGTACTGGGTGATTTCTGGAGTAGTAGAGTATTAGACTAGTGTTTTGAGAGAGGGCAGGTCACACATCAGGAGGTTGAGTCACAGTTGGAATGGATACAGCACTAGGAAGTATCCTTCTTAACAGCCTGAGAAGATGAGGTTTTAGATGACCTAATCATTTTCCTGTTAAATTTTTGCTCTTGTGACTTTATTTTCCTGGTTGCCAAGACCAAATGTGGAGGTCATCTTTTTTCTTTTTTTTCTTTTTTTTTTCCCTGTACACAGGAAAGTTTCATCAATACACAGCTGATTAGTCTGAACCTTGCCTGAATTTGTGGCCTTCTGATGCAGGTACGGTGGGTATATGGTAGATGTGATACTAGAACTTAATTTTCTCAGTTTACAAAACTGTTGATTTATTACTAAAAAGAGGAGCTTTGCTTTATGGTGAGAATCTTTGTCCCAGAGGCTGGAAATTATGCAATCAATGACTTTGTGTTTAGTAATAGCAAACCCATATGAATTTTGTCTGAAGTTAAAGGAGTTGGTCTAAAGCCAGATGTATCAATAATTGAGTGTTAGCTTAAAAGTTTTTGTTTGCATCCTCTTGGGAGCTGGGGGGTAGTGGTGGCAAAATGAAGGTTAAAAATCTTGCGAAGGTTAAAACTGGCAGTTGAAGGAAGACTCACTTTTAGAAACAAAAGAGAGGAAACAGCAAATACTTTTAGGCAAATTATTTTATTTTATTATTTCAAGTAACTATAGGTGAAACTTGTAATCTGCTGAGATTTGCAAATGGTTTCTGTTGCACAATTCAGTGTTCCAGTGCTTTACCAGATTTCAGTCATTTGTGGGAAACTTGGGCTTGTTGAACAGCTGTTGCAGACTACTCTGTCCCCTTATTTCAGTTGCTGGCAGTTTTTGGCATCAGGCACACAGCTGGAGAAACTGCTTTGTTTGCGGAAGGGAAAATACTGTGAAAACATTGTTCTTGCTTCTTTTTTTTAAAAAATCCTTGCTGTCTTAATTGCTTTGTACTTGGCAGGAGTAGATTTAATCTTGAGTTTACATCTTTGCTGTCCCTTCAGAAATTAGCCAAAGCTATTCAAGTTAAGAGCCAAAACTTCTAGTTTATTCATGCTCAGAAACTTGCTGGGGCTGCACTGCTAAAATTCCTCCTCCCCTATGGTTCTGTTGCAGCCTGCAGCTGTACAAGCTTTAGTTGTACCCCCCAGTCCTTACATCCCCCCTAAAGGTCAGGCACTGAAACTGAGGAGGTTTTCAAGGGTGGATGTTGTGCGTGTGACTGTATAACTTTACTGGTTGGATTTAGGCAATGTGCAGGTGGAAGATGGTGAGGAAATGGAAATAATCATGCGGGGAGGAGTAAAACAAGGAAGCTGAGAAAGACAGGGGAGCTTGGACTGAAGGATGTAGAACAAATCGAGAAGGAGATTGGGCTGGCCATAATAGAACCTGAGGGCTTGGAAACTAAAGGGAAAGCATATGTTAAAAGAAATCAGGATTGGCTTGATGAGGAGGGGAAGTGTCTGAGAATCAGAAATGGACGTGAAGGGGCATTGAAAGCAAAGCTGGGCAATGGCACTGAGCGTATGGATGAGGAACCTGAGAACTGCTGAGATGAGGGGAAAAAAGTGTGCTAAAACCAAGTGTTTCTGACAAGTTCATATACAATCAGGCCATCTTTGTAATGAGTCTTTGGATGATGGGAGAGAGTTGCTGTACTGGGATAAAACTCCAGGAGTGGGATAAAAACCCTATGGAATGATGAGAACTGTCCCAGTGTGGCCTAGTAAACATGACTCAGATTAGGGAAAGGGACTGATCTGGAGTTTGGTAAACCAGCTGGGAGAGGAAGCAGTCGGGCTATATCGGAATAACATGTTGCCACAGAAATTTATCCATTGTAATGCCTAAAAAAGAGTCAAAGTTTTTTTGTCACTTTTCTGCTGTGTGTTGGGCTGACCCTGGTTGGACATCCGATGCCCACCAAAATCACTCCATCACTCCCTTCTTGAGCTGGACAGGGGAGAGAAAATACAGCAAAAGACTTGTGGGTGGAGATAAGGACAAGGAGAGATCACTCACCCATTCCCATCAAGGGCAAAATAGACTCAGCTTGGGGAAATTAGTTTTAATGTATCAAATCAGGGTAAGGTAACAAGAAATAAACTCAACTCTTCAAACACCTTTCCCCCACCCCTCTGTACTTCCTTGGCTTAACCTTGTGCGTCCATTCCAACCCAGAATATTCTGTGAAATTTCTCTCCCTCCTCCCCCTTAGGAGCACTATCAGTTCATCACATGTTGTCTCTGCCATTCCTTCCTCCTCAGGGGGAGGACTTCCCATACTCTTCCCCATCTTTACCACTGCATCCCTTTTCCCAGGATGCATTCCTTCAGGAGCAGACTCCTCCAGCGTGTGTCCCCTATGGGGTCACAAGTCCTGCCAGAAAACCTGCTCCAGCCTGGGCTTCTCTCCATGGGCCCACAGGCAGCCCATGAGCCTGCTCCAGTGTGGGTTTCCCAAGGGATCACAGCCTCCTTTGAGCAGGGTTTTGGGTCCTCCATGGGCTGCAGGTGGATCTCTGCTCCACCATGGACCTCCATGGGCTGCAGGGGCACGTCCTGCCTCACCACGGTCTGCACCACGTGCTGCAGGGGAATATCGGTTCCTAAGCCTGCAGCACCTCCTCTCTATCCTTCTTCATCAGCCTTGGTGTCTGCAGAGGTTTTTCACATACTCTCTTTCCAACTGAAGCTGCTGCTACATGACATTGTTTTCCCCTTATTAGCTCTGTTATTCTGGAGGCATTACCGTGGTTGCTGATGGGCTCAGCCTTTGTCAGCATCATATCCGTCTTGGAGTCCACTGGCACTGACTCTGTTGGACACAGGAACCTTCTAGCAGCTTCTCACAGAAGTCACCCTTGTACACTTCCACCACCATAACCTTTCCACACAAACCAAATACATACTGTCAGTAATTTATAAATTTTTTTAAATTATAAATCTTTTGGCTGACAGGGTCTTGCCTTATTACTGGTGTTCCCTATGAAGCACCTGACTCAAGGAGAGGAACTCCAAAGACCTTTGCTGCTCCCATTTGCCAAGCAGGCATGGGAGAAGTGAGCACCAGCGTTCTCACTGATCTGTAGGAACACTGGAAGTGCCGCTTGACTTCTGCTTGTCTTCATGAAAACAGACCATCAGCTAATGGTTGCCCACCTCCTCCCCTGTCTGGGGCTTAATTAACCCCACAGATGGTCACAGCAGTGTGATCACGTTGCTGTAGCCATGACATTTGGCTTAGTGCTGCTGGGATAGAAAGAAGCACGGTCAGAGTCAGGAAATTCCAAGGTCAGAGACCAAAGAAGTACAAACACATTAATTTTGAGGGCAAGGCAGGGGTGGGGATGCCAGGCTGTGATGTGGAACGTGGGAAGTGCCAGTGTGCCAGAGTAAGCATCAAAGCCCAGAGTCTGGGCTGAGGCAGAGGCTGGACTCAAGCTCCGCACCAGAACACAGGAATGCTGGAAAAGGAGGCTGGTGGAGCAGGAGAGCTGGGAATGAATCCTGGAGTATCAGAAAATAGGATCAGAAATTAAATGCAGAAATTGCAGCATGATAGATAGTTTTAGGAATATTGGCAAGCTCACAGAAAACCTTCTGTAAAGAGGTACTGAACACTTTCTGGTGGTGTGGCTGAATTTGGGCCAGCACAATGGGGGACTCCTTTCAGCTGTGTAAGAAAGGTTGAATCAGCATTGCTGTATAAGCAGAGACAACTGATAGTGTTTTTTTCCTGACTTACTGCAGATGCCTAGGCTTCATTCTTGTAAGGAGACTGTGCCACAAATGTGTTTGTAGTGTGTGGTGGTTTCTTTGTTTTGTCCTGGGCATGGCAGGTACCGTGGCACAGAGGGAAGAAAAATACTGTTGTGGTGAAATCACATTCTAAGCTCTGATTTTACAAAGGTTAATGAAGAAGGTCCTGGGAGCACTGTTAGGAGAGTAAAATCAGTTCTCTGGGAAACAGCTAAAACCATAAATTATTGCAATTATACACTTGACTGTTTCAGAAAATTAGAATTATTAACTTTTCATTGAAGAAAAGAAGGAGTTGTGTGTGAAAGCTGGTCTGAAATGTTAAAAGAAGAAAAAGTAATTAGTGAGGTTTCATGTAGGTGAAACCAATCTCACTTACAAAGGCTAACTAGCCCCTCATTTTCATGACTGTAATAACATTCATTTATTCCTGGCTGCTGGCAACATAAAGAAGCTTAACAATTACTGTGGGATGGGCTTATCTGTGGGTGGCATGTGAGGTAATACCAGTTATTCCTGAGGAGAAAACTCATACCTAGCTACCTAGCCTGTCATATTTTTACCACCACGAGCACACTCAGTGGACTGGAGTCCTGCTCCCGTGGCTCCAGTTTGCCGTGATGGAGTGAGAGTGGGATATTGAATCTGGATTTCCATGGCTCAAAGAAATCAGGTGGCTTGCACTGTCTTCTGTAAGGTGGAAACTGAGGTAGAACTAAGCTCAAAAACTTGTATAAATAAATACTGATTTACAGTTTTTGAGATGTGAGGAATCCTATTTTGGGAGGTCAATCATATTGTTAATTGTAAAGGGACACATCAAAACCTACAATTTTTTATTTCTTTTTTCTATCTAGTGTGTTCATCCTGCTTGGTTTTGGTACAGAGAACATTGAGTGTTTCACAGGATGGGATGGGGAAGGGAAACAGGGACAGAGAAAAATACAGTGCTTAATTTAATAAAATTTGTTTTTCTGTTTAAAAGCCTGAATTGTTATTTCATACTTTTTGTAACACTGGATTTTGAGAAACATTCAAAATACTGAATCCATTTTCTAGGTTGTAGAGAAATTCCGTTTATTAGGCAGCAGTCACAGGCAATGATAGCAAATTTTTTTGAGCCTACACGCAGTATAATAAGGTTCTAATGACAGGGAATTTTACTAAAACATTTAGTATTACTTAGGAGAACTGCCAATCCACAAATCTCCTAAGTACGAAGATGCGCCGTTGGTGGGGCCATTATTTGTTGTATCTCCCCCTGCCCCCCTCCCCTTTGATTTACTAATAACTCTGATTCTCTTGAAAATTTTCTTCCTTCCCCACCCAACAACTGCTTTATAGCTGACAAAAATAAGCCATTTCCTAGCCTTATCCTCTATCTACAGAGGTCATAAAAATTGCTAATGGAAATGCTGTTGCCTTCTGTTGTGTGATTCTAATAGGAAACGGATCACTGCAATTTATGGGGTACTTACCCTTTTCGGTACATGATGAATGGCTCACTTCAAATGATGTTTCCTCATTGATTTCCTTGTATTTATCACCAGAAAAGACAGAGCAGGAAGAACAGCATTTAAACATGAAGTTGATTTTGAAAATGTTGTCTTTTCACTATGGTGTGAATTCATGGCAATATAGCATTTGCTGTAGTAGAGGAGCAAAAAGATATGAAGTCAGATCTTTACATTTCTCTTAAGATTAGGTCTCTAAACCCACTTTTTGTTATGCTATATTAGCTTTCTTGCCTGTTCTTTGGTAGACAGAGTGAGAGGCTTACTCCATGCAGAGGTTTTGCTCACACTCTGCCTATTTGTTGCCATGTTCTTGAAACAAGCACATGATATTTATATGTTGGTAGCCTCTTTGTTGTCAAGGTCTTTGGGATATTTTAACTTAATTCACAGAAAAATCTATATGCAAATAATTTCTATGTAACATTTAGCAGGTGACTGAAATATTAGTATTAGTGTGATGTTTTATTTTGCTATATGAAGTATCAGAAGAGACCATCTGAACCTGTCAGTTTCTCTCTAGCTGTGCTGGATTGAATCAAAATAAAAACTGTACCTTTAGTTTCTGCAGTGCTCATACAGCCTTTTTCTGTGTGTTCTGCATGAATCACTGGGCAAAACCACATGTAAGCAAGGTGGGCAGATACAATCTTGTAAAATATGTTTCTTTTTAAATTGCCAAGGGTAGAAAACTGATAGATGCCTGTGCCAAATAGGATAACTTGCTTCAATTTAGAAGCACATTGCAGTTTTGCTGTTCAAAAGACTGGCTTAAATGTCATTGACATGACAGTCTTAGAATACTGCAAATGGTTATAGCTCTGCAGTAACTAAAATTTTCATCTTTTGAAATGGAAGCGTTAAAACTTGTTTGCATTCTTCCTTTTCAGAGTCCAATATTAGCTAATTTGCTAGCAAAAATGAAGCTGTGTTGGTTAGAAAAGAGTGTCATCATTAGTAAGAGCTATCAAAGTCACTTTGATAGCTATTACTGCAATTAGCTTTATTATTAAATGGATATAAACTAATTTTTGATTAAAGTGCTATGTGAAGCCATTGATGTTAAATGCACCTATACCAGAAAACTTGTAATTATTTTAACTTTTGCTATGTAACAGCACATCTGTTGATCATTCTCTTACATTATTTATCTACTTCTTGAGATGTGTGATTATAGCTTTACTCTTTTCTTTCTTATTGTAATGTGTTTTACAGATTTTTTAGTTTCAAACCATGATGCAAACAATGGAAGTAAAGAATAAAATCTGCAGATTTTGAAGTCTGTGCAGTTTCCATTTCTTTCTCTTTTTCTGGGAACTGTGTTGAATGAATGTCTAAACAAGCTACCAGGCTGCACACAGATGACTGACAAAAAATATTTTGTACTGTCTACTTCCATTGCTAAGCATTGTAGAATTGGTCTTCAGATGTCTCTAGTGTAAACACATTGGATGTCAAAAAAAACAAGTGAAGACTGTCATACCTCTCTGATCACTCCAAAGTGGTTTGGATTTGCTTCAAAATGGGCTTCATATAAAGCACAAATTCTTTCTAAATGAAAAAGCACTTTTCTATAAAACCATCACTTTCAGCTCTCCCAAATCAGTGTTATGAAGTGTTCTGTACTTTACCTGCTTTCTCATGTCACACTGCAGTTACTTTCAAAAGAAGAACTCTGATATTTGTGAGAGATGTCTTACATAAAATAACAACAAAAAATAGTTACAAGCCTTGCAGAACACTAGATGATATGTTAATTCATGTTCTGGGCTAAAAGTTGTCCTATAAAGAGTTGCCTCGATTCCCACAGTGTTCGAGTGGAGGCATTGCTGTCAGTGATTAATCTGTGCTCCCTTTGGAAGGGGATGTTAATTGGTTGGACACGGAGTAATGGGTGATGGCATGAAGAATAAGTGCAGATTTAGATCTGTGTAATGTTGGAACTTGAAAGATAATTGAAACAGTATCTTTGAAGGAGAAACTATATTCTTTGCTTTGGATATGTGTAAGGATATGGGTGGAGAAAGGGAAGGGAAAAATACAGTTGGTTTTCTCCACTGTACTTTATCTCAATGAAAAACAAGCATAATTCATTTCAACATACCTGTGTTTCTTTGTGGCTTAGGGTTTGGTGTACATGCTTGAGTGGCAGAGAACAAAATGTACTTTTTGAAGATAAGAAATGTTCGAAATGGTGAGAACAACATGCACTGAACAAGCACAAATCATTTGGACACCTCTCTAAATTGCACATGTTGAATTTAAGTGACTTAAAATTAGGTTGAAGTAATAATCTAAAAATACATAGAACCTTTTTTTCCTAAATCCTGCTTTTAGAATTTATGTTCTTATTGTACATCCAACAGCTGTTGATGGCAAGTCTCTAAGTGACTGGCTCAAACCTGAGCTGAATCGTATTTTGGAATGAACTGTTCCCAGTCTTTGCTCTTCCAAACCAGCCTTGTCTCTGAAAACGATAAACATCTATATTTGCAGTCTTGTCTTTTGCTCTTGCTGGTGGCATGGCCTGCGTGGAAAATCTCAGGTCTAGACATTTTGGTGCAGCTAAATAAACATCTGAATCCTGATAGTACAGAGCTGCAATGGGCAAGTTTGTAAGGCTGGAGCAATACTGGTGTGGAATAGTGCTGGTGCACGTTGCTGGAAGATCTGACAGTCAGGGGATTTCAAAACAAGTGCACTTGCAATAAAACGTTGACAGAATTTTAATAAGGTTAAAGTTGCTTAAAGAGTGTTCAAGCTTATTTTACTTGTATTTTTGTCTTCTATTATCTGCCTCTCACTGTTAATATGTAAATGTAAATGATGTAGGTTCATGAAGTATTTTAGCAATGCTACCCAATTCTTTCATTGGCTTTGCAGTAACCTTTGGCAGAGCTTCATGGAAATGCAGACCTCACTGAAAAATATTTACCTGAATTATTAAAACCATGTATGACTAAGGGTAGTCTTATGAAAACTTTGGATATGATTCGGATTTTCTTTATTCAAAGTTTATACTAATCATCTTAAATTATAAATCAGTTCATAGAGAACTTTGAAATTCTTACATTTGCTGTTTGTCTTAGAGCATAGATGAGAGAGACTTGTAATTGAGACGAATCATGTTTTCATTGGTAATTCTAGTGGGGGTTCGTTTTTTGAGGTTTTTTTGTGGGGAAGGAAATTAAATGGGTGACTTAACAGCTTTGCGTCATCTCTACAAACAGGTATACTTTACTACTGGTCATGGTTGAAAGTCTTATTTTACTGTAGTCTAAAAAGCATTGGGTTTTTTTCATTGAAGCTGAATGTTTGAACGGAGGATTCTGTTGTAAATGAGAATTGCTTATTGCTTTGAGTTCCAAAAGGGCAGATTTCATTTAATTTTTGCTAGCTGTGTATCAGAGAAGAGCACTCCACTGCACTTCCTTCTGCAGGTGCCAAGTTCTGCATTTCCAGAAGGTGCAGCTGTGGCTATAAGCAAAATGTCAGAGGAACTGTGTTAGACAGTACTACCTTCCAGTTTGTTCCTCACTACTTAGTGCTGTTAAATAAGTATCAGCTAAGCCTGTTATATGTACTGGGCTTTCATCTGTTTTATTTTGTACCTTGTGTTTTCTTTCTGTGTTGTTTCCTCCTCTGTCTGAAGCAAGTGTTAGCTGTTTGTTGTTTAGTAACTTGTAGTTTCCCAATTTTGTTTTTCTTTTTGTGGAAAGTCAAAACTCCTGGCATACAAATGAGTTGGCAAAGAAAACAGTTGTACAACCTGTCATGAAACTTCATCACCATCACTCACTTCTAACACAGAAATACATTCTGTTTCTGAAAATGCAAACTAACAAGTATTTACATGTTTAGTGCTCATGGAAATGGCTTTTATTTTTATGCATCAGAATTTAACCATAAGTGCAATAAAATTCTCTGCTTTGATAAAGCTGATAGCATCTTCTTGTCCATGAGTATAGAGATGGGAAGTCATGTCCTTTGCTCTATGAAGGGAAATCATAGTATCCTACAAATAGCTGATTGGTGAAACCCCCCCTCAGAGGGTCAGCATGGACAAGATGTCAGTCAAAATATTCTTTTTCAGTACTCTGAGAAGTCATAGAGCTTCAGGATGGAGCTTTGCTGCTGGAGTCAGCTTTCCCTTTAATGCTTCTCCAGAGACTGACATACCACTCCTGGTGTTAATAGGACTGCACCTCCCTCTATCTGCAATTCAGTCATGAGGATGGGAAGAACCATTTGATCTGGTTAAAATTTGTCATGGTGCTGTAAATTATGGCTTAGAACCTTAAGCAAGCCAGAATGTACTAGTGGAGGTTGTTAGTAAAGAAGCAAGCAAAGTCTCTATCCACAGCTTTTTCTTCACTGGAATGAATTCATTGCCCAAGTGCCTCATCTTTCCAAAGAAATTCTGTATTTCTAGTGAAGAGAACCTCACATTCAAACTCTGCTAGCTGATACCTAAGTGCCCAGGAGGTATTTAGCATGGGGAGGAAAATGTTTTGTCCTCACTGTTGTGACTATTACTTCCAACACAAAAGCATTCACAAGTCTGCTCCATGAATTTGTTTTAAATGAATGTCTATATACTAACAATCTTCTACTTAATATATACAGGAGGAAAGCACCAGTAACAAAGGCACTGCCTTCTTTTAAAGTAGCAATTTACTGGGAGGACTTTACAGTATGTAAATGTCCTGATCCATTCTACCATCAAACAGAATACCCATGAACATGATATTTCTTCATATGTTTTTTCTCTGCAGTGCAGTGCAAAGGTACCCAAGCCTGACTGTTTAGAGAAAGGTTGGACTTCAATAGACACTGACCCCAGGATAGCGAGGAGCTCCGTGTGAGCTATCCAGTCCACTGCTCAGAACATGCTGCCCACAGAGCTCCCTGCAGCTGTGGGTGGGCTCCTTGTGTTCCTTGAGCTGTCTCCTCCCTCCAGATAGCTTTACTCTGCATGTGCTGGGAAGATACAGCCTGGTCAGGGCTGTGTGTCAGCTCCATGCTTTGTTAACAAGAGAAGCAGACTCAAATGCCTTATCTTTGCAGGAGCTACTGCAGGTCCACTGCTCTCCCGTTCCACCACTGGGGGGGACCTACTCCTTTTCTTTCAGGCATTTTTTATGTAAAATTTATTAGATGGTGAAATTGTTATATTTTTTATTAAACTTCACCTCTGACTGACAGACCTTCATATTGCTTTTGCCTTTTGCAAATAGGGGAAAGAATACAGACCTGTTAGATGAACAGTGCTAGTGATTCTTGCATAGTTGGAGTCTCATTGAAAATAATCCTTTGCTTTTCTCTGGTGATCTTTAATGCCCTTGTCCAGTTCCTGTGATCCAGTAATACTCTATACTGTGGCAGTAAACACTTGATAAATTTTTGCCACTGACTTGACAACAGAGAGAGGAAGTGTTCAGCTGAGGAAGTAGAGAGCTTTTATGGACAGAAAGCTCTGTGATCTCCTCTACTCTGGGGAATTCACCTTTGCCTGGCCCTGGGCATTTGTAAAGCTGCAACTTACCATTTATTGATCTACTTTTTCTCCCCCTGTAGTCTGACTCAGCATTCCCAGTTTTAAGAAAATATGTGGGACTGCAATCCAGAAAAAAGCATTATTATTTCTGAGGCAAGCAAGATGGTATCTTTTTTTGTACCTCATACTGGACGAGTGGGGAAGAAAGGAGACAGTCTTGTATTTTCACATCCCTTATATGAAGATCTGCTTTAATAGTGTTTGGTATTTGGATTAGAGCATAACCTCAGATTTTGCACCCTGAAGCTCCAATATTCCTTTTGTTTTCCATAGTCTTGTGTTCCAGAGCCCTTTGTTCATATTTACCTTTCGTCTGGACTCAGGTTGCCTAGTCTCGCTGCTCTGTGTCATCAGTTCCAATCTAGTCCCTTCCAATGTCGAAAGTCCCCTTTGTTCGTTAGCCTCATGCAGCAGAGACCACCTCACTTCTTCCACCCATGTCCCTTTTGCCTCCCAGCCAGCATCCTCCCTGCTTCAGCCACAGGTCTTTGGATTTGGATGGTCTGTTCACCCATGCCGGCGTTCCCCATCTCTGCTTAATCTGTCATGTTGGCACGAGGACCTAGAGCTCTGTTGATTCCTGAACCCAGATGGGGAAACTACGTAAGGAAAAGTAGGAGCCTGTGGCTGGCTGTTCGTATTGTTGCCTCTACATATGCAGGCATAAAATGCCAGTGAAGAGACAGGGAGATCTTCCTCTGGGTTGTGGCCTACAGTACTCTTCAGAGAAAGAACATGTAATTTTTTACACTTTCTCTAACGGCATCTAATAAGCAGTATTTAACTGCTCCAGCCTGGTTGGTACCCCTTGAAATTTCAGCAAGTTTGTGGAAAGAACACCATGTTCACTTTTTGAATGGCTAATTTTACTCACAGAGATAATAAATAGTGGTAGTTGTTCTGGTGTAAATGAATGGAGACTGCTGGGAGAACTGGTCTGGGCTGGATAGCACAGGGCGTTATTTTTATGGAAGGGTAAATCCTGAATGAAGCAGTCAAGGTCAGAGTGGCGTAGCTAAACCCAGGAGTTCCCAAGTGAAGGTCTTTTTCTTGGCAACTTCAGTAAGAAAACACTGGCTCTTGTACACCTCTGCCTTGGTTGTTGCATTGGTGAGGCAGAGGCCTGTAGAGATTGTGGTCTGCTTGGTGTTTGAAATAGGTCACTAAGAACTGATGGACTTGCCCTGGCTAGCAGCAGTTCACAGAGTGCCATGCCCTGGTCCTCTCTGACCTGGGCTGGTTTCCTCTGTGACCAGCAATTATCAAATATTTAGAGTTTTTAAAAGGCATATTTAAGACAATGTCCATCCTCTATGTAAGTATAGGAAATAATTAAATTAACATATAATTATGCTCAAATATTTTGTTTATCTCTTTTTGGGAAGGTGAGCAATATTAGTGGAGAGGAACTACAAAACAGATATATATATATAGTGTATATAAGAAAAATATGTATTTCTATATGCAAAACCAGTGATTTGCATAATAAGTATCTGTTTGTGAGAAGCATGCAGAATCTTCTTTATTTCAGGACACCTGTACTTTGGTTACACGAAATCAGTATCCTCGAAGATACGTTACTAGTGTGGGGTTTGGTATATTTTGTAGTAAATAGTATCCTCCTTTTGAAAGCCATTTTATAATGCTTTCCCCTCAAAAACTGGAATTCCTCACAATCTTCACAGTGAGATATATGTTAGAACTTGAGGTAGGTAAGGGAAGAGGAGGAAATTTCAACAGCATTATAAGAAAAATTATTTTGATTACTTAGGAATACCTAGCAGGCCCAGGGAGAGAAGGAAAGTGTGTATGATCCTGCTCACAGGGGAGAGTGAGAAGCAACCATAATTCAATTCAGAAAGCATAATCTGTGCAAAATTTTTTTTCTTTACAGCTGCTACTCTTTTGGTGCACAGTGATGCTGACTGTCTCTACAATTTGTCTGGATTTTAAATCAGATCAGTGTAATTAGCTAACTTTACTTATTAGTTTGAGCTGACTCTAGTGGCACAATGGTTGAATTGGTTGCCATTATATTTGTTTAACTGCTGTAAAGTAAGATTCTAACAATAGGTTCCTACACTTAAATAGCACTGAGGAGCACTGGTGCCCTATCAATCAGTCAGACCCTTCCCTCCTGCTGTCTGCTCTGATCGACAGTTCTGCTGATGCGGGGACTCTGGAAGAAGAGATCAGGAAGAAGGGATGATGGATAAAGACCATCTCCTGTCTTGGGAGGAAATCAGAGAAATCCTTTCTTTGACTATCAACAAGCTGCTTTGTCAAGGTGTCAGAAGATTAATTATGCTCATGCAAGAGGCAAGAGCGGCTGTTTTCCGTGCTGGTTTTGGTGTAATGGGGTGGCATTCTTCTGAACTGTGGCAGAGAATTGCAAAGAAAGAGGCTTAAGAGATTTCAGCCCCCTAACATCACTGTCCCATAAGCGTTTGTAAAGCTCTTAGGCACACATCCACAGTGCTGTGAAGTTCTGCCAGTAATTGATTAATCAAAGTGTTTGTTTCAAGTGCAGTATGGACTTGATCTCGTGAAACATTTGGTGCCAGCCGCTGTTAAAGTCTGTCTTCATTGTGGGTAGTTAAGGTTCTTTATATAGAACAACCTCTCAATGAAAAGATGCAGAAAACCTTTCCACAGCACAACCATGAATGTGAAAACATGCATTAGTGTTTGGAGTTTATAAATCAATAAAAGGGAAAATCTCCAGTAAGTGTTCAGAGCATTTTATATTGGAGCTGAGCAAATCTGCTTCGTGTTTTCTTTTATCCACCATCCTTTTGTATGTTTTTGAATAAATTAAGTGCAAAGTATAATATAAAATGAACGATTTTACATTTTGAATTAATCTTTAAAAATGTGCTAACTTTAATTCTGAGCAGAATAGGTTTAGGTAAAAAAGAAAAAGTGGGTTTTTTTCTTAGAATAAATCTAAATCTTAGGCTTGAAGAAATTCACTACTTGAAATATGAGGCCATTTTTACTAAGTCACTCGATATGTTTAATGAGTATCTTCAAAAGCTCTTTAAATTTTGAACAAACTATGTCAGTAAGAAGACTCCTTCCGTCTGGCCTAATCTATCTCACTTAATCCCGTGCTCAGATGAAGAACAGCATTTTTTTTGTAATCTGCTAATTTGATATAATTTTGGGTTTTTTTCTTGAAGGGGGTCAAGTCTTGAGTTAATAAAAGGGCGAGTTAAAGAGCCACATCACTTTATTCGTTTTGGTTTAAGATGTTTTGAACTCTAGTATGCTGTAGTTGAAACTGTAGCAAAACCAAACATTTGAAACATGGCTGTGCCTGACCTTGAAATGCTGCTTATAAAAGCTAATGCTGTTAAATTGCATGCCAAATTAACCCTCATTTCCAAATGCTTTGTGTGTGTGTTTCCTGTAGGATAGGCTTTGATCCTGCCAAGCAACACTTCTTTTACAATCAGTTATTTTTTAATGAAGGAAAATCAATGAACAAGTTTCAGTAGCTGATTTCAGCGGTAGTGAAATGAAATGTTTTGTTTTACATCCTTCTGCCTCTATGCTTTGTCTACTGTATCAGATGCCTGGCATGATACAGTATTTTTGTGTAGAGGTAACGGTGATTTTCATCTTAAAACATTATTTTCTCATGTGTAAACCTTATCAAGGATTACAAGTTCATGTGAGAAAGGCACAGAAAACTGGCTAATAGACTGGGTGAGGAATACTTTCTGAAAAAGTTGTTTTTGGGGGGTTTTTTAAAAGTCTTACTGAGGCTTAACATCAGTAAAGAGGGAGTTTGATCTAAATCAAGAGAAAAAATGTTAATTGCCTCACAAATGCTTTTTATTGAAGCATCTAGGTTCACATTATTTTAGCAGTTGTCAATTTTGGAGTGTTTGTTTTTAATTCAGAAGTTATGTTGCAGGAACATCTGCCTGCACAATCTGTGGGTTTTTCATTTGCATTTTTGAGAAGTATGGACTTGGTATGAGATTTAATGGGATATAATCATGTGCTGTTTTGGACCAGCAGGCCTGTGTAGCTCTGGTAGTATAATCTCCCACTAAAATCAGACAACAGGCATGAGCAGAAACTGCTCACGTATGGGTACTGGCTTTCTGCTTGTTCTTGTCTGCTGAGGACCTTGAGTCTTCCCATTTTAAAATGAAAGTGGATCTTTTTATCCTCTGACAAATGAACTGCCGTCTGCATAAATTCATTTGAAGGGAGCATTATCTTCCTGTGTGAATTTTGGCTGGGAAGTGCTTTCAGGCCATAAAGTGAATCATTGGTCTCCTTGGGTTGGAGCTGATATCTTGGCCTCTCTCCCTGGCATCTCCTCCAGGATGTTTAGCTCCTGGTCCTCTGTCTTGTGTCCTTTCTCTGCCACTGTGCCTGGGCCACCCATCACCTAGACCCCCATCACCTAGACCCATTCCTGTGCCCATTCACCCACTCAGACCATGGCTGTGTCCTGTGTGAGGTCTCTGACCTAGCAGTATTATCCTTTCATTTGGAGAGGGAAATACCACTGTCCAAGCTTTCACCTTCCATCTTTACCACATGAGGACCATGTTCATCGCACTGGGCAAATGTCTCCTTGTGCCTGGTCTGTGTGCCAGTTGTTTTTTGAGTCTGTCACCTTGGTTCTGTTACCTTTCTTTTTGCACTTCTCTACCAGAGAGTGGCATTTTGTCTCTATAATGTTAGACCTAAGCTCTGTATCTTTTCTTTCAAGGCCCTCATAAAAACCCCCAAACCCTGAGGGTTTTTTCTCTCCATTATCTGCCACTTGTACCCCCTTGTTATTGAGATGCCCACCCCAGGATCCGTTCAGCCCTCAGTGCCTAATGGGGCAAATGACCTTGATCTAGGACCAGCCCAGCACTGGTGAGCCTTGCTGGGTCCCTGCTCCCTGGCACTGTCTCACTTGCATGGTGTTTTGGCATATGCTGGGGTGTTTTGTCTGCAGGAATGGAAGGGTGGCAGCTTGGAGCCAGCCCGGCCAGCTCCTGACCAGGGTGGATGAGCCTTCTCCAAGCCAGAGGCAGCCAGCTGCTGCACTAGCACCAGCTCTGCTTGGGAGGGGGCTTTTCTATCACCCTGGTTCTGACCTAACCTTGCTGCTGTCAGGAGAGCTGCTTAAACATCTCTGCTCTGTGGTCCCACTCTCTGGATCTGGATTTTCCTGTTACCCAGTGTGTCCCAGCATTCACTTCTCTGTGGGCTGGGGGTAGCTGTTTTCCTTTGTGTGGCCTGTTGTCTCATGTGGATGCTTGGCAAAGCAGCCAATCAGTAGCTCAGGGTAGCATCTTTCCCGGTATATATATACTGCCGGCTCCCAGGTAACACAAACTATTGGAAAAGTACATTGTGCTTTACATTCATACTTTGGTGCAGGCCATTTTAGAGACTCATGGGGTGGGGAGGTGTGCAGTGTTGGGAGGGAGTGAGTTCAGAGAGCAAGGCAGCTCTGGATTTTCCGAAGGCTCTGTTTTGTTTGTGAGCTTTTAAAGCAGCAGCAGCATCCTCTTTCCACTCAAAACGCAAGAATTAACATTCGTTCAGCACAGTAAACCTTCATGCTCAGCTCTTTCTTTATGTAAGCCCACATTGCTTTCTGCCTGCTTTGAAGGTCCCTGGCTTTGCCTCCAGGAGAATCCAGGTGGTGCCTAAAGGTGGGGATTTGCAGTGGTGTGAATGGAAGCAAGGGGAGGCCTTCCCTCCGGAGCAGCAGCAGCTGCAGCTCGTGGGCGAGCGGATTGCTCGTGGCAGTGCTGCTGGAGGGCGTCTGGAGGTCTAGTCCACCTCCTGCTCTTTACAGGTCTGTTGTCAGCATTTGTGTTAAAACTCCTGTTAGGGGAGGATGTAAAGATATAACCAAAGATATATTCTGTATTATAGCTGAGAGAACCATAGGAAATGCTAATAGCGAGAGGAAGAGGTGATGGATTTGTGCTGACCACTTTTTAGCAGCATTTGTCTGAGAATTTAAGAGAGAATGAATTCTGCCGAAGTGACCTTTTTTTCACCTCTTACTGGCTCTTGAAAAGCCTGTGCTCCCTGAGCTGTCCACACAAACACACAAATAATGAAAAATCCAAGTGCACATGCTCCAAGGGATAGTTAAGCATGTCTAAAAAAAATCCTCATCACTGCTATTATGTTAGAAGGCAGTAGTTTCTGAGGAAAACTGATTTTTTTTCCCATTTTAATACCTTAAAAATGCTTCTAATCTATCCATAAGAACGTGGTAAGTTCTAAATAACTAACTAGAAGCTTTTTGAAGCCAGGAATATCTTTGTTTTTCTCCTTTGCATGTGTTTTCCCAAGACTAAGGGCTTTGTTAGAACATAGAAATAATATTTAGAAAGAGATAAGGTATCTGATCTTGCTAAGTCCTGTACTTTCCTGTAGAAATTCAGTGTAATTGAAGATGCTGGTTTTTCATTTTAAAATTGGGTGTACAGCAGATAAAAAGTGAGCTTCAAAAGAGGCTGTTCTGGAAAGGAAGTAACTTGAGAAAAATGGGCAATTGAACAGGAATTGGCTTTTTAGCTTTCCTTTGAGCACAAAGTGTTCCTCTTACACTTGGTGACCTAGTTGTCTTACCATTATTTCAGAGCGTACTTATTTTCTCTTCAGTATTTTTTTCCTTTCTATATTCTTGGAGGAGTAATGTGCAACATTTGCCTGGTACCTGACAGGTATCTCTGCCTTCCTAAGTGAGACTATTTCTGTCCAATACTATTTTGGTTTTTTGAAAGAGGAGAACCTGTATTTTTCTGTCTTGACAGATGAATGGCCATGAATGACACCTTGCAATAAAATCAGTGTTCTGGCACAGTCCCTGTTGGGCCTTTTGTATTTATAGGGTAGGAATCCCTGATCGCTGGGTTGTTTTCTGTGCAAACACTGGGAGAATGCTGGGACCAACAAGGTTGAGCTGACCTTACATGCTGGCCTGCTCACTGCCACTGACTGTCATGTTTCAAAGGTTAAACTAACTGTGGATGAAATGTAATCAGTAGTGCACTGGATCCTTTCCAGAGCTCACTGGAGGGGTGCAATAACCAGCATTGTTAGCTTTGGGAGCAAGAGACAGAGGTCATTACCTGTGTGCGTCTGAGCATGAGGAACCAACTGCCTTTCCTGCTACCTCCCACGTATGTTTATTTAAATCTTATCTGGAATTGTTATCCAGCTGGCCCCTGCTTTTCTAAAAAATATGTCTGTTTATTCTTCATACACTGTAATTTTCATCTTTCTGTTGCTTTCTCAGAGTTTCCGTGAGAAAAATGTGCTTCTCTCAAACCCTGTCATTAGATGGGATGAGAATCGATACATGGGGAAGCAAAAAAGGCTGAAAGAAAGAATTGCTGTGTTTTTAGATGACAGCCAAACCTAAGCCAGGGTAAACCAGACAGTACTCTTAAGACAGACACATAATGCACCAGCTGAGGAAAGATGATCTTGGTAAATTTTCTTTCCTTCACTAGTAGGTAGTTAGGAAACAAGCTGGTAAAATAGGAAGCTGGCAAGGGACAGAGAGCAAGTGTGGGAGGAGGAGGCCAAAGAGAAGCACTGAAGCAAAGATAGCATTTCTGAGAATTGATTTCCTGTTTCTTTCTATACTTAACTACTCATTTTCCCCAACTCTCTGTCATTTGTGCAGTACTTTCAGTGCTCGGCATTCAGATCTGCAGCAGGAGTCTGTTCTCAGCATCAGATGAAAGAGCTTTCTGGAAGGCACCAGAAGCATGTAGGATATGGTGGGGAAGTACTGCTTGTTGTCACATTAGGAATTTCAAGGGTGACAGGCATTGAAGCCAGGGGGTTTTTTTGGTTTTTTTTTTCCTGTATAGCTTTTACGCTACCTGCCCTCTGAAAATGCCTGTACAATAACAGTGCATTTAAGTGAGGAGCAAAAAATTCTCTTCCTTTTGATCTCTGTGGAAAGATTATTTTTTCACTTCATCAAAGCATTTTATTTTCTTTATGGATCAGTGTATGGGTATGGCCTTGAAAACCAATGCATTTAGCAGAAATTGAGACTTTTCCCTTGAAAAAAGAGGGAGACAGATGGGGGACTTCCATTTCAGAGCCAATCAAAGCTGTAGAGAGGATTAGATTATTTTAATATATGTTTTGGTATACACTTGCAATTATTGTGTTGTAGTCAACTGGTGCGAACATGAATGCCTTTTTCAGGATCTTTCAGTATGGGCTTTTCAGTTCGAGGTAGTTTCTAAAGAAGCTCTGACAAAAATAGAGCCCTGTATCAGTTTATAGGAAAGTCATCTCCATTCAGAAAAGCTCAGTGTAAGTTGGTTATGATGTTGTGAGAAGAAAACGCCATTATCCTCTTTAGCCCAGCTTTATCAGACTCTCAGGTTTGTAATCACAAGCAAAGAGAGTTCCTTATCACTGTTTTTAGCTGTTGCTCCCCCCTGTACTTCAGAAGTAGGGTGATCTTTATTCCTGAGTCTTCATGAGATCTCTCTACTTCAGTGTGTGTGAGAGAGGACAGGATATTCTCTTGCTATTTACTTTTCTTATGAAATTCTTTTTCTTACCCTTGGCCATTTTTTTCCTTTCTCTTCATGCCAGAGGACTGGAGATGTGGAAGAACTGAGTAAAAGCACACGCAACTGTCTTATCCATGTAAATGCGGAGCAATATTCTTTCCCAGTCCTGTGTCTTCCATGTGTCTCTCTATGCTAGATTTCTTTTTTAATCATTCAAAGAGCATCTTGGTTTCTTTTCCTGCCTTTAGGTAGAATGATTCAATAGTACCTTTCATAAGTATTCCTGGACTTCTAGCATGGTATCTTGATTAGGTATAATTTCTCTATGCATGGTTTCTACTCTACTGGGATAACTATTCTAATAGTCTGATATTTGTGGTCCAAAATTTTGCTCAAGAAAACTCTCTGGGCATTGTGCAAGTCTTCATAGAGAGAGCTTCTCAACAAAAGCAGTTTTGATGTGAGAGAAGATGTAGACTCAAACTGCAGTCATAGAGGATGTAGATCAGCATCGGTAGTGAAGATGCCCTGATCTGTTCGTGGTTTTCCTATCAGGTCTACAAGGAGTCCGTCTGTTTTTCTTTCTATGTGGGGGTCTTTATAGAGACCTTGTGCCAGCTCTGCTGAATTGCCTTCGAAACAAGAAACCAGTTTCCTCTACCTCCCAGGTCTCCAGTCAACTGCCCAGAACGGGGTTCATGACATTCCCAGCTAAGGGAATACTTGTGAGTCAGGTGCTTGCCCCTATGTAGAAATAACTAGAATTCCTCAGAGGAAGGCTTTAAACATTAGCAATTTTAGGAAGGTCTGGCCATACTGTGTCTTTCTGCACAAGAAACAGCAGTTAAGCAGCAAGCCCTGACAGAATTTCTGTTTTTCTGGAATATAGTGATGAGGGAACTTGGGAAACACAACTTGAAATAAAAGCCTTTCTTGGAAAAGCTATTTTTAGCTTTAGTCTGCTCATATTAAATATTTAAAGTTTTTTAAATATTCTGAACTGTTCAGCTTCTTTGTTTACAGTGCTCTGACTTTTTTACTAGAAAGATACTGTGGAAATCACTAATCGCAATCTGACTGTTCATGGCTACCAAGCATGTTGTTTTCTCTTTGCAGTATAAAGGCCACCTGTATTGAAGTGGATGATTTTATGTGATTACTAGCTGCATCCCTCTTTATATTCAGACTGGCTGATTGCTATAAATACAAACACAAGTTTCTTTGAATGATGATAGGCTGAATCTCCTCAGTGTAAGGGTACAAGATGAGCCTGATGTATCTTGTGTTTCAACTGTTTTTCAACAGTATCTTGTGTTTCCCATCCATGTAGGTTTACACAGCACATATGCATGCACATTTTGGCCACAGGTCATATTTCTTTTTGAAATCTCCTTCTTTCCTGACTCTGTTCTCCACACCTTTCACATATTCCTTCTGTGAATTTATAAAGGCATGTTTTTTATGCCTGAGTGCTGTTTCGGATGAGAAGATATCTTTAAAAGAACAGTAAGAGAAGAGGGGCTTCCACTCTGTCTATCTTCTGCCCATCCACGTTTTTCTCTTTTTCTTTTCTCATGTTTGTGGCAAAAATAGTAGAAGCAGTGTGGATACCATTGCAGTACTCCAGAGCAGAATGGTTTGGAACCAGGGGAAAACCACATGCACACAGTATCTACTCCATATCTTTTGGGCTGTGATATATGTTAGTACAGATGTCCTCAGGGATTGCCATATTCTATAAATAGAGGCCTGCATTATGTCTTTCCCCTTTCAGATGTGTTTAATGGCTTTGTATTTTGAGAAAGTCACCAAGCAGCAGCAGGTGTTTGTAAAACTTTTTCTGACAAGCCTTTCACTGAGCCTCGATAGCAGGATTTCCAGATCTGTGCATGCCATATATTTGTATCTGGACACAGCTGCAGGTTGTCCTTTTGTGCTGTCCCCACCAGACTCTGCTGAGATGTTTTTCTGGGTCTATTTTCTCTGCACTTGTCACTGAGAGGAATCAGTTAGCTGATTAGTTAGGAAGCATAGGATGCATATGCTTCCTGTGTGAGATCCCGTCCTTACTGATGCTAGCAGGTTTAGTTGCTGCATGTGTGCAAAAACCAGGGATGAAATGTGCTGTTCCAAGGATTGTTCCCTCACCATGTGGCAAGGTTTCTGTGTCGTGTGCTAGCAACAGGACATGCAGAGAGCAAAGCTGAAATATTCTCTGTGTAGCACAGTGTTCCTCAGAAATTTCTTCTAGCTCATGAATATTTCATGGCAGGACAATTTGCTGTCTTGTGAAGAAAGAAAAAGACTTGGTTTGGCTTTGAGTATATAGAATTCTTAATTGTAGAAGACAAAACTGGCAAATTATCCGATTTTAGCCTGGAAAGTTTTGACTTCTCTCTCTCTGGTATCTACATATCCTTACAGACTTTCATGTTTTGCAGTTTGGTCCTTGTGATTATAGTGTGCCTAGGCTTGTTTCAGGATAAAAATCCTGTTTTAAGCTTCTGATAAGGAATATAATATGATTTTTTCCTTTCCTGTATTGACACTAAGTCAGACACGCATGTGAGGAGATGGGGACTGGGGAGAGAAGGCAACCTTTTTGTGTAATTACATGAGAATATTGTGGCATGTGCATTGTCTGCAGGAGACTTTTAAATACAGATGAAACTAATGAATCTTCTTTTCATCAAGCCTAGCCATACGTGTTAAGTCTTCTGACTGAAATCTGTACAACAGATTTAAAAATCATTATTAGACCTTTAAAATGCCATAAAGATTCAAAGACAAAGAGGCCAGTTTGCCTCTTTAAATTATATGGTGTTCAGGGATGTGTTATTTCAGGAGCTTTTCCAAGACACTGCACTGTCACAGCTTCATTGCTTCAAATGTCACTTCAAGTAGGAGCAGTTTTTATAACTGCACAGTAAACTCAAGATGGTTTGATGGAAATGATTTCTTCATGTGTCAAAATGACCCCTTTGTTTCTCATTTTACTCTTTTGTTGCCTGCAGCTAATCTGGTTTTTGGGTTATCAGATCCAAGCATCTTACAATGCTGACTCTAGCAGCGGCATTCAGCTGGAATGCTGCCTTTTGTTTACTGGTTTCACCAGGCCTCCAGTGCTTTCTTTGGTCATCTGGTGGCTCCACTAATGTGATTTGCACTCCCAGGCTCTGCAGGTAGTCATGGGCTTTTAAAGGGAATTAGAGGAAAGCCTGCCACCCTGGTTGCTAATGAATCCACAGGGTATTTCTTGTTTGTGTTTTGTTTTCCCAGATTTTTTTTTTTTTTTTTTTTTTTTTTTTTTTTTTTTTTTTTTTTTTTTTTTTTTCTGTTCGCGGAATTTTTCTTCTGTCTGCTTGGACTTCAGTTTCTGAAGTTGGTTTATGTGGCTGTGGCGTGGTGACATTCACTTTGCTTTAAATAGAAGTACCAAATCCTATTGAGCAGTGTGTCCATTTGGGGTTTTCTCAGGAACTGTAAGTAAGTATAGAAAAAATAGGTGGCTACGCAAATACTCAAAACTTCTTTATTGTAATAAATAATATACAGATCTTGTTCTTGGTAAAAGGGATGTGATAAAAAGACAAACTTCCACCTTCATGAAAATTCTAACTATTGAAATAGCAAATGTTGGCTCAAGTAGGGAAATGAAGTGTTTTGCTAATGAGGCTGCAGCTGGAATCGTAAATTTTTGCAGGCACACCAGGAGAAGATGCAAGTTTATAAACACCCTCAGCTCAGTCTTACAAATTTGAGCCAGTGAAGGACATAGACAAATAAATATTCTATTACAGTTTTTGCAAAAATGTCAGTTATACTGGAGAGGGTTTTTTAATATGAAAAGTGTATACTCAAAAGAGGATCTATACTTAAAACATCTTCTGCTCTTTTTCTGGAGCAAAGGAGAGTTTCAGACTCTGAGGAGTTAAGTTGTAGCATGTCAGATGCTGAGTAAGATGCCATTCCTTCTTATATCCACAACCTCTTACTTAAGTATCCTTGTGGATTTGAGTGGGGATTAATAGAGTGATTAGGGTTGGTTGGTTTTTTTTTTTTCCAGATTAGTCCTGCAGTTTTGTTAGGGCCAGTATTTGGCTTGCACAAAAACAAGCAATGTCAATGTTTTTAAAGCTTCACTCTAGTCTAATTAACACTCAACCTACAGTGGCAGGATGGACATATTTTTGTATTTTCATAAAATGTTTTTCAGCCATTTCTATTATTTTAGAATGGAAGATACATAATCAGTGATAAAAGTAAAATCTGAATAGGACTTTGGAAATAAATAGGCCCTTTCCCTGCAAAAATAGATAATATTGAATCTATTCTTATTGTTGTTTACCTTGAGAGCAAGTCTATCTATTTACCCAAGTCTGAAGAATTTAGACTGATAAGAGTTGTGCCACTGATATGTGACTTACAGGGTTGGCTCTTAAGAGTAGAAGAAAGCTGTAGAAAAGTTGAAGTACACAGACATGTTTCAGTGCCCTTTCTTTGTGCTCTTCCCTGGTGTTGATGCTATAGGATTTATGTTTAAATTATATATGTGTGTTCGTGTTCTTAACATACTAACTGAATATCAGAGCATTAAACTCCGTTCAAAGAATGTCAGTAAAGTTGTTGAATTGGTATTTTTGCATCAGGAAAAAACATGCAGAAATTCAGGTTTTAATCGTGGGCATATAAAGCAAGAGTGTATCGATTGAGTTTTACTAGGCTGACAGCAGCACTGAAGGTCCTTGTGACCCAGAAGTTTGTGACCCATGAAATCTCCATTTTCCTTCTATTGGTAATGTATCTTGAAGTACAGAGGACTGGAAAATGCATCCGTGGTGACCTAACACATTGGTTATCTACAAACAGAAAATTATTTGAACTTATTGCTAAAAGTGGGTTTGATACTAGTAAATATAAGGCATAGGCTTAAATTGGATTGTTAAACAAGTGTTCCCTGAGGACAAATTCACTAAGGCAACAGCCAATCCTTACAGGTATGAATAAGATCTACTATATTTTCCTTTAAAATGCTAATTTCGGATGCTTCACCATTTTGCTGATTCAGCTTCATCAGCTTGCATGCAAGTGCCCAAAAATCAAAATTTTGCTTTATAAATGGTACTTGTATGTGATTGAAGGAGATAAAGGGCAGTAAGGAATTGGGCAGAGTTATTTCTAAAACCAGCAAATATCCAAGGTTCATGAAAAGAAGCCTGTAGCACACAGGCACACCAGCAGGCAGATTTTACAGCTCTGTCCAGAGCACAGAAGGAAGATAAATCATGGCCATCCCCCTCTCATTTTTGAAATGGTTCAACCCTGGGGTTTAGCTGAAGGACTTAAGGAGTTTTTGAAGTGCAAATAGACTGGTGAAGGGTAAACCTTTTCAGAGTTTCATTTAGAAGGATTTTTTTTTTTTTTTAATGTGGATTTCTGGCACCAGCTGAGATCTGGAAAGCCACAGGATTTTTTTGTTTTTGATCAATCAAGCAAGCAGGACTTGCCATGGGGGTGTACATTCTCTGCATACATATTGATCCTATTGTGTTTAAAAGTAGTTAATTTAATCAGGGCTTTTTGAAACCTTCCCTGGTAAAACTTGCATTAATGAAGCTGTCATTTCAAGGTCATGTTTCAGTGTCAATAACTTAATGGTAATGACAGAAGTTACCTGTAAGTTTAATATCAATATTTCAATCATTCCATGTTAAAATTGCATTGAATGAGAACTGATTTTACATACATGCATGTAAAAATGTTCAGCTTCAACTGGAAAGTGACTCTCATTAAATGAGAGATTTTCAAAGCAGTCTGGAGTTAGCAAGCACGTTAATACTGACAGTTCTGATACCATTCGTTGCTGTTTGGATCAGTGGCTCGTCCTGCCCTATTCCATAGGGAATTTGACTCCAGTATTCTATTTTACACCTTGTCTCTTCCAGCAAAATGGTTGCAATATCAGAGTTTTTATTCAAGGCTCTTTCTAGTAGTTTTGACCTTTTACCTCCCATTTTGTCTTGTTTAAAAGCAGCAGCATGCAGAAGATGGATTGCATATTAACTATAAACACTTCTCTCTACTGTGATAAATATTTGGAGATAAAATGTGTAAGGGCTGGCTGTTTGATAAGATGCTCATTTGGGTGCAGAGTACAGATTTTATAAGACAGGATACAGTTAACTGCTTTATCATCTGTATCGGATGCCAAGATCCTCAAGTATTTTGTGTGAAAGCATTGTATATTTTAAAGGCTTTTCCCTGTGATGATGTTAAGTGCTTCTTTGATTTATTTGGGTTGGAAGGAACTTCAGAAAGTTGTTCTGGACATGGTGATGCTCAAGGTACAGTAGAGTTAGTGGGTTCAGATACCATGGCAGAATGTGCCTGTACATCTCTCAGACCCAGTCTTCTCATTGTTTTTCTTCTTGGTTGTTACAGAATGCCTTGAACCCTGCCATTTGCTGAGATATGAGGTGGAAAGCAGAGTCTTGCATAAAACTTTTTCAATCATGTACCAGTAGTGGTCTTCTGTAGAGTTTCCTGTTTGTGCTTTTTCCAGTTGAATGGGATTTTATCAAAGATTTCGGTGTCAGATCATTCTGTGGCTCAGAATGGGAGAGGAACCCAAAGATGGTCTGTGGTCCAAAGTGGGGATTGTCTTTAGGAAGGACCAGACTGGTTGTTAGTTTAATTTCTTTGTATTGAATCTCAAAAATGATACTGCAAAATGGCATGCTATGGGAAAATGGCCTATATTAAAAAATGTGTGTTTATACATTACTTTTGTATTTACAGTCTTGTGGTTTCATGTGGTCTGCTATGAGACCACAGTAGAAACATTCTACATCAGAATTTGGACCTAAAATCGTAACTCATCACGAATTAATAAATGTGGCTAAATACAATCAATAAATAAGTCTTCAGAAGTCTGTGTTGTGATTTTTCCCTGACTTTACACTGGACAGGAGATGTTTGGTTATCAGGCCCCCTGTCCTGGTCTTTTATTTTACAACTCTAACTTTACATCCATAAAGCTCACATGTTCTCAGTCTCATGTACTGTAATGATGGTTATTTCATGTACTGTTTGAAAGCTGAACATGAGGTGCTGTTTAAAGCTTTACTGAGAGACAGGGAATTCTTTGCATCTCACTGCAGAGAAGGGATTCTCAGCATTTGTGGTGTCACTTTTGCAAATATGTCATCAGGAGAAGCTAATGTGACCTTTCCTTAGCTCCTCCCAGGACTCTTCAACAAGTCCTGTTCCACAGACCGAATGTAGAATTTTGGGTGTATTTCAAATCAGCAGTTTTTAGTTCTGTCATACTGGCATAAAGTGCGGATTTTTGTTTGGGAACAGGCATCATTCTGTAGCTGGACATGTACCTAGAAAATCTATCATTCTAATTTAATTTTTTTTTTTGAGTGGTGCGTGCTCAAATGTCAAAACACTGAGGGGCTGTTACTTGCAGATTACAGATTTATCAAGCAGCTGTGACATTAAAGGAATCTTACTCTGGTTACAGTATGCATTTGTCAAGGGCACAGGCTTGCACAATGATTCTGAATTCCTGTGGAATTTAACTGAGCAACAGCTGGTCTGTAGAATGTGTAGATTTTAACAAGGTAATGTCTGTGTTTTGGCAAAGGACTTGTGTGACCTTCTGCTGAAGCTGTTCCAAAGTGCCTTCTTCCTCCATTGAAGTCTGTAGGGGTCCTGAAACAGTTTTTGTGTGAAATTTCTCCATCCTCTCTTCTCCTCTTGACTTTATCACAGGTAAATTCTACAAAATTCTTCAATGGGGTATTAGGGGAAAAAAAAAAGAAAAGAAAAAGGCTGTCACTAACTACGACTTATGATAGAATGAGAACTCTTTTTCCCTTGTAATTGTATTAGATTCCTTTTCTCCACAGTTGTTGGTTGGGGTTTTTTTCACTTGAGGGAGGTTTATGGTGCTGTGTCTGCCAGCATAATCGTGTCTTAGGGTTGAAGTTGTATTTCTCCCCGAGTTCCTAGAGGTGATGTTATCTTTTGTTCACTCAAACAGTATGGTCATTCCTGAGAGCATCTGTCACTTTAGGCTTTGTAAGATGGATGAGTCTTAAGTGAACTGCTAGTTGAAGCAAATGGTAAAAATAAGAAAAGACATGGGGGTTGGGGGTCTTCAGAGGGGACTGACAACAAGGAAGCACTGTTAGAAATCAAAAGTAAGCCAGACCATAGTGGAAGAAAGAGCCAAGATGTGGATCACGTTAGCAGATCTCACAGGTCTTGGAAATGAAGACTGGTGTCTGATGAATTCTGAAGAGATCTTCTGCGTTGTGACATTGTTGTTGATTTGTTTCCTACTTCATTTGCAAATAAGGGAGGATCAGAAGGAGATGACCTGAACATAAGATGAAAAAAAAATTTTTGTCACATTGTGTAACAGGGTAAGGACAAATTAATGCTGCCAGTAATGAGGAAAAGACTTAATGGTATTATCTGTATGTTAAATATTGTGTGATAGTCTGTCAGTACTGATTGGGCCTGTAACAGTATAAAAACCAAAGCAGCATATCAGCAGTTTAGCTTTTGGAAGAAAATGTAAACTTAAAACTCATGGTTGGTGGTATTTCAGAAGGTCCTTCTTTTTTTAAAAGAGGTAAGGTACCCTACAGCATCTCTGATTTAGCTGGACTAATTGAGTTAGACTTTTTAACAGAGAGAAAGTGGTGCAAAAACACATAAACCCCAAGAAAACTCCCTGGACTGCACTGACAAGCAGATCCATACCCCCCACCCCCAAGCCGAGCAAAGGTCTGTGTTTGCAAAAGCAGCCAGCAAAGGACAAAAGGCACTTACAGCCCAGTGTGTGTCAAGGTTTGGGAAGGGTCCAGGAGGATCTTGGCTTGAAAAATTATTTTGTCACACTGTTGGCATTGGTCCATAAGGGGAAGCACTGGTTGAAAGGCGAAGAAATTAAGATGATTAGAAGCTTTAAAGCTTCACAAATGGTGGAGTATCTCTCTTCTCAATGGATGTAAATAATAGATGAAAGACCGAGAGTGACAACAAAGGCTCAGGGCCTTTAAGAGAATGTGTGCAGCCTGAATAGAGGTCTGTGGCCTAGGGCCAAAGGTCTTAGCTTTGAGTGTAATTAGAAGAAAATACAAAAATGTCATTACTAGCAGGTGAAATGTTCAGCACGTGTCTGAAAAATAGCAATTTCAGAGCCAGGAGCTGTTGGAATTGGATTACTGACATTCTGCAATCACTGGAGTCCGTGCAGAGCCCTACAGTTTGGTCGGGAGTTGTCCCTGGTGTCCCTGGTGTCCCCGTTGTCCCCGTTGTCCCTGTGCCAGGGACCCGCTGCCGGCGTGGTGGGGATGCGCCGTGGGGGCAGCAGCGGTGGTCCCTGCAATAGAGTTGTTCAGTGCCTCTCTTCAGATCACAACCCTGCCCAAAACCTTTCCTGGGCGAGAGGTGAGGCTCACAGCTGCTCTCTAAAACAGGATGACTTTTAAAATTGAGAAGAGGGGGAGGAAGCTTTAAGGCCTGTAAGTTTAAAACGTGGAGCTTGAATTCTAGGTGTGCGTCTGCATTGTGGGTTTGACAGCAGCACTGTGCCTGTAGTCCCAGCTTTAAATTTCTTAAAATCCCATTTGTGAGCGACAGGGAAAATTCCTTTAAATCTTTTGGCAAAATATGGTCTGTTTCTATTTAGAAACCAAACCAGTTTGTTGGCCTAAGAAAGTCTTGTCAAAGTCCACTCAATGATAACTTAATTTAAAGCTTTTCCTGATGTTAATTACTGTTGTGTACAGCCCTAGGTATTTTAGGAGTTCTTTTGCTTGCTGCTTGCTACACCATTTTTGCTATTCCTTGGAGTATTTCAGGTGTATTTTCTTTTGTAAACCGCAATTTCTGTTAGAAATGTTTTCACTTCAATACTTGTATGGAAAGCCAGATAGGAGAGCAGCCAGCTAATTCTGATTTCATTTTGAGCATGGATCTCCAGGGTAGATAACTGCTCACCCATTTAGTTTGTTTCTTTTTAAACTAATAGTAAAATAAGTCCTTCTGCATTTTTTTTGTTTTGTTTTGTTTTCTTTTGTTTTGTTTTCTATTGTTTTTTTTTGTTTGTTTCTGCAACAGTTAATTTTATCATAGTACTGTGCTAAATTCCTAATCTTTTGTGTAGTGACTTCAGCACCAAAAATGTGCAAATTCTAAATTTGTACTTCTGGTAGAATATAGAGAAGCAACCAAGCACTTTCAACCAAGTATCCCTATAAAGAAAAATATGCTTTTTAAAGTCATTGGCCCTCCTTTTTTCACCCCAGTTCAGTTTTCACCCTAGAGCAGCTTTCCAGAGGAAGGGTTTTGTGTCTTGTTATAAACTATATGCTGGCATGAGTCATTCTGATTTTTTTCTCCCTTTTTATTTTTCAGGTATTCAGGAGTTTTAAACAACTTTGCAGAAAGGCTTCACAAACTCTTAGCTGCATCCTTTAATCATGACTGCATTTCAAATAGGTTAAAAGGAATCTGAGGAGGTACCGTACTTACCTTTACTAATAGACAATACATTGTATGTTTGTGATCAGCATCTCTGCTTTCATTTCCATTGCCTGCATTTTAGGAGCAGTGTGGACCGTAAATAACGATTTTAGTTTTGCTTCAAGCATGTAAAATGTCTAGGTTCTTAAAAAAACCTCGAAATCCAGTTCATATAATCAAAAAGCCTTCAATAGAGGGCTGATTTGTGCTTCCATTTTTTCTTTATGCCCACAATGAGGTTAACTTCATTATTTAATGACAGTTCTTTTGAAGCCGTAACAATTTTCTTCTGCTGTTTTTCTTAGAAGCTCTGCAAATACTTAGGTATATGTTTTATGCACTTGGAGGCTGAATGTTTGTTTGTTTATTTGTCCTCTCAAAGGGTTTAAAACAAATGGGAAGAAGAATGCAGATCTTTGTAATGATTGGGATAGATTTGTTCTTCCAACTGAGATTCTCACACGTCTTCTTTTTCCTGACTTGTGAGAGGGGGGAGGCTTGTCTCCGTACACAATATTGGGCTCACATAGTTTCTTTCTGCATTTAAATAGGCAGCGTACCCAGAAGGCTGAAGATCTATTCCTGCTTTATGACCTGTTGTATCCCTGGGGCAAGGGCAGCCCTGAGCAGAGCAAGGGGGTCATGGCCACAGCCCAGGTTCTGAGTGGCCCTTGTTGGGCTCCCAAAACCTGCCTGCAGGAACATTTTGCTTGGCAACATCTGGAACATGGTATACATCTGGAAGAGGGGGGAGCCTCTAAGATTTTGCTTTGCCAGGTGCTAGGAGGAAGCAACATTAGCCTTTTTCATGGGGGGGAGGCAGATTCTGTGGCCCTGAAGTTAGGCTAAACAATTGCAGAGGTCAAAGGACAGCTGAGTGCGGTCAATGAGACACCCTGGGGTGTATTTTGTTACTTAGTAAAAGGAGCAGCATCCTAAAACCCTAAAGGATTCTCTTGAAAATCTGTGTTGTGAAAAGGTTTTATGAGTCTGATGGCAAAAAGTGCTGATTTAGCTAAGGAATGCTTGCTTTTGTCTAAATGAAAGGCTAATCCTTACCAAATGTTGGCAGCTATTATAGTGCAGTCAATGCAGGTCTGAAAGGACAGTTAGAGTAGAAGTGTATTTTGGGATCCCAAATGTTTATCATTTTAATGGTTCTGTAACTGAAAAGATTTCTGAAACTTTCACCTTTTATCCTAAAATTTAAACCATGAAAAAAATACCCAAAAAAGTAGAAAGTAAATCTTCATTTATGATTTAAAAAAGACTGTTCCTAAGGGAGCTGTGCCTGCCTGGTTATTCTATATTCCTTGATAAATTTGCTTTAGATTTTCAGGGTCCTGCCTGGCTCAAAGTGTAACTTCCTTTAATCTAACACTTAATAATTGGCTGAAAAAAAAAGTGTGGGTTTTTTTCCTGGTCTTGAGTAATTTTGACTGTTCTTGTTTCAATGCTCACGAGAAAAAAGAATAGGTTTGGGGTAATTAATTCCTATAATTTGTTTAGCATTATCTTTCTTTAAAAGGGCAGCTTATTAACACTTAACATTTGTCATAGAAACAGATAAGAAATCAATGTCAGAGCCAAGACCTTGTAAATAACCCGAAAGGAAATGTAATAATGGTTGTCTTCACCACAGAGGTGGTGGGGGAAGGACTGGGCATGTGGCAGAAAAGGTTCAGTGCTTTTTGTTTTCCTTTGGAAGGGGGGGGTTGCTGCAAGGCACGACCCGGGGCCTCTGCCTCGTTGGCCCTACTGTCTTACGCAAACACTCGTGGTTGAATTAGGAAGAAAAAGTTACTTGGGAGCCAGTGGTGGTGGCGTTTTTATAGTGACCAGCCTGGTGTTTCATTGTGATCTTTAAAAGAACTCTGTAAGAAGAGTGGAAAAGAATAAACTGCATAATTTTCAAGGGGGGAAAAGTGAGCGAAGAAGTTGACAAGTTGGTTTGGTTGATTTTTGAAGGAAACCTGCTTGCAAAATATAGCTCTTTGTAGAGCTTAATTTTTAAACTCTTTAGAAGTGCTCTGTACAGATGCTTAGCATTGATTTATGTCAAGGTTAAGGCACCTTTAAACAAATAAAGTTGGGAATGGATAAACCTACTAAAATACAAATCGCCTATTAAACACAGAAGATGTTTGTATAGCGTTCAGGTTGCCACAAAACTGACACATGTCCTGAAATTCTCCTGATAACCCCTTCTAAACTCATCAGGAAATGATGGCATGTGTTTGAGGGGTACACAAGGGAGCAGCCAGATAGGATAGAGATGGAAGGTCAGGCCTTAGCTTTGACTTTCTAGGCTTCAGCTTCATGCTTTTGCAATAGGGTAATGGCAGATGAAGAAAGGATTAAGGTGATTTATTTATCAATGAGATTGGTCTGGCTTTTGCTGTAGGAATTCGTTGAGATGTCTGAGTCTACTTTCAGCTTTATCCCTATAGACAATGACTATCCCTATAGACTAATGACTATATCTATGTGGAATTAAGTGCTGTATCTGTATAGATAAACTGCTTAGAGGAGTACATATCTGAGCTGTAGTTGTTAATTTTGTTTGTAACTTCAGTATTTAACTACTCAGAGTATGTAAAATAGGTTTAGATGTGTAACTTCATTTTTTTTATCATCTACTGGAGAAAGTTGTTCTGTATCTATAAACTGTTTATTTATCAGATATTTGGTTTTTTTGGGTTTTTGTTTTTTTTGAAGCAGATTTTAGTCCACAGTGAGAATTTTATACATAGTATTAATATTCTACTGTGGCAACAGTCATGGAAAAATATTTTGAGCAAAAGTTTCTTGAGTGTCAGGATTTACTGGAAATTTTATCTGCATGCCATCAAGAATGCATAGACCCTGTGAATTTTCTGTGTTGCTGAATTGTTAAACCATAATAGCAACTTTGTGAATCAAGATTGCCTGTGCTAGGATATTTATGTTGCGGGCAAATTAAGTCCAGCCTGCAAGTACCATTAAGACTTTTGGGAGAAAAGCAGAGAAGCACACTAATGCCTCCAACAAGTCAAAAATTTTATTATAATTTTTTCTTTGTGCAAGACATAGGCTCCCCCCCCCCAGTTTATCATAGTGGCTGATGAGTTTCATCACAGAACACTATAAGCATTAGAAATTGAAAATTATTTCCTTCTCTTATTAAGTGTTAATAGTATGTAATTTGAATTTTTGCATTTCTGTTTTGAGTAAAGATAAAGGTAGGAGGTTTTCCTAGACCTAAATGGCATTATAAAAATGTCATTTTTGGACATTTATCCCACAAATAACTTTTGAGATTACTAAGTATCTGGAAAAGGTAGCTTGAATGTCAAAACTCTTCTTTTTTAGCTATATTCCTGGATATGGTGTTCAAGTTTTGTTCTGTTGATTGCCCGTTTCTTGCAAATTTTATCCTAACTAAAATCTGGGATATTGCAGGAGGCCCAACAGTGATGTGCATTTTTGATCTCAAACAGGGTTGCCTCTGGTAATTTCGGAGATTCTGGACAGAACTTTGTTTATTTTACAGAAGAATTTGTGGTATTCTGTGGAGGGTAGAAAGTGGAGTCAGCTTTGACACATGACAAACATATGTTGCAGAAAAGGAAAAAGAAGAACTCTACAAAGCACTCTGCACTTGGAACTTGATTTCCACTAAAATTATCTATGAGAAATTTGGACATAGTTTCCCAGCAGCAGGGAAGTTGCAAAAAGTGTCTGAATGATATTAAATTGACATTACCTGTGGATTTAATCTGATTCTTGTGGTTTTGACCTATAGAGGGTTTTCTTGTCTGTTCAGTGCATTGTTTTTTGCATAGAAATGGCCATGAAAGCAGCTGGCTTTGCTGTGTTGGTTTTTCCTTGTCTCTGCATCATGGACTAAAAATGACTCCAGAAGAACAGTATTAGAGATGCCTCTCTTTCTAGTGACTACACGGGAGCTTCAGATACGAAAAATCTTGTTTCTTCCTTTCTAAAACACATTTTGAGTTCAGAAGAGCAGAAACACGATCATTTTGACTTATTTGAAAGTGGTACTTTTGGAAGAGCCGTGCCGGTATGTGCTGTGAGTGGACTTGACAAACATTTTGACACAACACTCTGTGAAAGAAGAGGAGCTCATTTCCACCTTTGCTGGTTCCTTTTTAGGGATGAGTAAGCCTTGTAAACCCAAGGCGAAGTGTTGTTCAGGCTTGCCTGTTTTCAGACTGGGCTCTAGAGAGAAAAACAGTCCTTTTTCAGAGGCTGTGAGGAGCCAACAACTTACCTAACCTTCTATCCAAATGCATTAGTGAAGGCTAGTTTAATTACTTGAGGCTGACTTTATTTCTTCTTGGTTTAATTTTATTTTTTACTCTAGAAATCTGTGTTAGGGATTCATTTAATAATCTTTCTGTAGAGGCAGAAGAACAAAACTTGATGGTGGTTTTGGCAGAATTACGCAGTTTATGGGTGAAGAAGAAAGGGGAAATACCACGTGTGAGTCACTTGGATGCAGGGTGTTATCCTTTGTACAGAGTCAAAGACATCTTTGGCTGCAGAGACTTTTTTTTTTTTTTTTTTATTTAATTGGTAACCCTGAAATGACTTTCAAGATGCATATTTGAAGAAGTGCCAAGTGCCATGGTACATCTCCAACTCTGCCAGCTTCAGAGGGAAAAAAGTTTGCTTGCAGCAAAGGAAAGGTTGGAGTCAACAAAGTTTTACTCCAGTGCTTTATTTTTAGCCTGTTGCAGCTGTCAGAAACTAGAACATGTATCAGATAAGATGAATATTGTGGAAAAATAAAGTATTAAGTGGGTATTTGTGAAGAATTGGGTCATCTTTGTTTGGAAAGTTTTAAGAGCCGATGTGATCTGTATTTCCATTATGCCTATTATTCAGAAAGTTTTATTAGTGTCAGTTAGTATGTGTTTTGAGAGCTGAGAACTTTCAGAACCACTAATGTCTCTGCAAAATGAATAGCAATTAATTTATACCGCTTGGCAATAGAAATATCTTTGCCTCCCTTATTTAGTAGCACTTTCACATGATAAAACTTTAAAAAAGAAAAAAGAAAGAAAAAGACATGGGGAAAAACATGTTTATTGTAGATACACGTACCAAAATGATCTTTATTAAGGATTTTCTTTGTAATGTACAATCTGATGTTGAGATGTGTCAGAATGGATTACATTTTAGCTCCTGTTTTCTGTATCTTAATAGTGAATTTTTTTTCTGTTTTCCTATCAAGTAGTGTCATCTTGGTGAGCAGTCTTTAAAAATGTCAAGCATAAGTTTCTATACCAATGGTACCTTGTGCCTACAATAAATAAATAGCATAAGCTGTGATGTTTAAAACTTAATATTTTGCAGCCTAGTGGCCTAAGGATTTGCAGTATTTTACATACAGGGGTTGCTAAGCCATAATGCACAGTCCTACTCCATAGTCCTGTTGAAGACAGCAGCAGGCAGGTGAATATGTACTTACAGTACTGAGTTTTGAAAGCAGAACAGGAGAACTGGTGTAGCAAGAGCTTGCAGGAAAAAATACAACACAAACAAGTTGAGCAAACTCAGTGGTTGGAAATTATGTCAACATCATTAGTTTCATATGGTGGTCTATATTAGGGCAGTTGTGTTGAAGAGTTGGTCACAAACTTAGTTGATAAGACATTCAAAGTATGCCTGGGATTGTAGGTGAAGTGCTCAGCTTCCAAGTGCCCAGTCCTAAAATGCTTAATGGATCATCATCCCTTTCATTTTCACGAGCAATGCCAGCTGAGATGCCATTTGTGGTTGCTTCTTTTTATGGCATTATACAGCTCTTTTGAAACATGGGTGACTTTCCCTTTCAATTTCTCAGGATAGAAGCAACTGGAAAAAAAACCCAAACAAAATCATAATTCATAAAAGTCAGCAATTAGTGATAATTCCCAGTATTAAAATTGCTGACAAAAACAGGCTTGTGTTTATTTAGAAAGACCATTCACTGAGCTTCCCAGTTATGGAAATTATTTTTTTTAATGGTGGAATATTAGACAGTGTTCTATTGAAATAAATATCAAATCTTCATTAGAAACAAAGCGTTAAATTCACTGGTGCATCTGAGAAGATAATTTACTTCACAGATTATCGTAAACTACATAAATAGATTTTATGTCTCTAATTCTTCTGAATAGTTTGTTTTAATTGGTAATTACTAAATATAGTTGTTACCTAATAACTTACAATAAGATCTGTGTATTAACAGAATACATGTTGTCAGTGAATGACTGAACACTAATGTATATGAAAGGTGCATAAAAATAACAACGTTTCAATTAAAATACATTGCCTTTGGGAACAGTTACTGATTTTGAATACATTATTTGGGGAACAAATTTGTTCTTATTTTAATATGTTAATTGCTTAGCTACTACATTAATTTTATCTGCTGTGTTATTAAGAGTGGTAGCTAAATAAGTTCATAGAATCGTCGAATGGGTGGAGCTGGAAGGCACCTTCAAGACCACCTTAGTTCCAACCCCCCTGCCATGGACAGGGACATCCTCCACTAGACCTGATTGCTCAGAGCTCCATCCATCCTGGCCTTGAACGCTTCCAGGGATGAGGCATCCACAACTTCTCTGGGCAACCTGTTCCAGTGCCTTACCACCCTCTCAGTGAAGAATTTCTTCCTAATACCTAATGAAAATCTGTCTTCTTTCAGTTTAAGGCCATTTCCCCTTGTTGTATCATTCCATGCCCTCTTCAAAAGTCCCTCTCCAGCTTTCTTCTAGGCACTGGAGGTCAGCCTGGAGCCTTCTCTTCTCCAGGCTGAACAGCCTCAACTCTCACAGCCTTTTCGCACAGAAGAGGTGCTCCAGCCTTCTAATCGTATTCACGGCCCTTCTCTGGACCTCCGTCAGCTTGTTTACATCATTCTTGGTATGCTGGGGACCCCAGAGCTGGATGCAGCACTCCAGGTGGGGTCTCACCAGGGCAGAGTAGAGGGCAGAATACCTCCCTCAGCCTGCTGCCCACGCTGCTTTTGATGGAGCTCTGGATGCAGTTGGCCTGCCGGGCTGCAAGTGTGCATTGCAGGGTCATGTTGATCTTCCTGTCAACCAGCACTCCCAGGTCCTTCTCCTCAGGGCTGCTCTCAATCCATTCCTCATCCAGCCTGTATTTATGCCTGGGATTCTCCCAAGCCAGGTGCAGGACCTTCATGAAATTTTCATGGGATCACCTCTCAAGCTTGTTAGGTCCCTCCGCATGGGATCCCTTCCCACCCCCTTAAACCCCATCATGGAAGGTCACCAAATTTTCAGGCACAGTTTGTCCTTAGTGAAGCCGTGTTGGCTGTCACCAGTCACCTCCTTATTTCCCATGTGCCTTAGCACAGTTTCCAGCAGGATGTGGTCTCTTGCTGGGCACAGAGGTGATTCAAACACATCACTCTCTCACTGTGTGAGCACACCAGGTTGTTAGAAGAACAAATCGTAATTCATGTCTGCAACTAATGGCAAAATCAAAGCTACACAGCAAAAATATGCCTTGATCCTACAGCTAGGGTTAGGCATCATTACTGATTTGGTTGCATTGCACTGGATTAATAATGTGGTTAATAGTCTTATTGATTTAGGACAGAGAACATAAGTGTGGAGAGCTATGTATGAGCATGCATGTTTTAAGGAAGGAGGCTGAGGTTTTCAAATGTGCTCCTTAGTGATTTATTTGTGCCATCCCTGCCATGACCGTGTGAGCATATGCTCCTTTTAAAATAATGAAGTCTTTTAACAATACCAAAGCTTCAAAATCAAAAGCAATGTTTGTAGGTTGATAACCTTTCTTTTTCCCACCTGAAGATTTTCTGTTGAAAGAGAAGTATATCCCTTCTGTTGAGGGTGCATAGTAATGTTCCATTTCCTTTGTATATTGTGAAAGAACCCTGCAGCAGCATAAAAGGATTTTCTCCATCTTCTACAAATTTATTTAGAAAACCCTACAAAACATTCACAGTAACCTAGCTGCTCATTTCATAAAGTCATCTGAAAGAACTCCAAAAGCTTTGCAGTCAGAGTAGGCTAAATCAACATAGTTAACTCCCGAAAGCTTTTATGTGTTTTCCTTCATCTGCTTATTGCATCTGTTTTCTGAGGAAATGGCATAAAATGAAGCTTGGAACATGCTTAATCTTAAATCACCTCAGTCCTCATTAGAGGAATGTGTTGAGCATCCCCAGTGCACTGACTGCACCAGTTTTCCTCTCACTCTGTTGTAAGAGTTTAACCTATCTAGAATGCAGCATTTTTTTTCCTGAGTGGGAACCAAAACCTGGAGAAAAGTAAAGTCGGTGCAAGGTCTGTACAGTTCTCGTCTCAAAGATTCATATGCAGAAATCTTGCAAAATTACTTCTTTACTTCCACTACAGCTGGGGTATAAGAAGAACTGATTGTTGTTGGGTTTACGTAGCTTGAATCCAACTACACAGACTTAACTCTAAAGTAGTGTTTTAGAGCTTCAGGATTAGTGAAAGACTGCAGCTAAAGATTTTGGGAGAGTATTGTCAGAACATTTGAAAGATGAAGGCAAATGCATGGTGTTAGGCAATAAACACAAGTTCTGAACTTGTAACTTAAAACTGCAGAGCTGCTGTTTTGTAAAACATGACTGGAGCTCAGCTTGCAGTGACTTCTGTAGCATTGTGCCTCTCAGTGTATTCTGTGTTTGATTGTGGTTGTAAACTGCCCTTTGTGTGTATAGCTCAGTGGGTAACACTGTTAAAAAGAACTAAAGAAACATTTCAAACTTTAGGTAAAAGGGATGAGATGGTGTTTCAGTTGCTATTGGTGGTTTTCCTTTGGCAGCCTCAGTGTTACATCACTGCTGGTTTATTCTGTGAAGCTGAAAACTCCCAGGTCACTGAATTTCTAAAAGTGTAATTCAGACTTAATTTTTGCAGCATTTGGGAGTGATTTGAAGTTGATAGATTTGTGTATGTAGGTTTGACTAAGTAACACCATCCTGCATCCAGGTGTTAATTTTACCTTTGGTATGTTTATTGTTTTGTGAGCTGTTCCTGAGGACTGTAGGAATACTCTTGGGGTGGAAGGGATGGAGCAGAAAGGGCATAGCAGCCTCCATATTAAGACCAGTTGTGATTTGCTTTCTGTTTGATGTTGTGGGGAAACAGCTGCCCTGTTCCACCATCCTGCACATGGCTCTGTAGTGTATGCATATTTCTGTCTCTGTCCAAGGAATTGTCCAAATTGCAGATAATCTGATGCAATATTCCAAGTATATAGGAATGGAGAAATAAGAGGAAAATCTTTGTCAGGAAAAAAATACGTGTTCTTGATCTTTCCCATCACTCTTACACAGCAGTGGCAACATTAGATTGAAAGGTGAGACTCTAAATGGTATTGGATGCAAACAATATTTTCTTCAAAATAAAATGAAAACTAAAGATCAGAGGAAACTGCACTGTAAATAGGGTAAATCCAAACTATTTATTAATTTTTCTTGAATGACATTGTGAATGAGTTATTTATCTGTCACTTTCTACATAAGATTGTAAACTCTTTTACAGCTGAGTTTAAATATCCTTAATGAAGACAAATCAGTGAGAATCTCAAGATCCTGAAAAGACTGTGAGGGGAAAAAAGGGATCTTACAGTTGTTATGAAGTAAGACATCTACTCCACCTTACAGTCTTGTTTTGAGTCCCACATAAGTCTTCCCCACTGAATGCTACAGCTGATGCTGTACATAGACCTTTGATTTGAAGTCTGCACTTTTAATTAGTGTATATATTTGTTATTGTCATTATAAACTGACATCCTTTCTGCTGTATGCATGTTCATGGTACATCCTAGTGATGCTCTAATGGGAAAAACAGTACTCCCAGAACATGACTGAGAATTATGTAAATAACCAAAAACTGTACCTGAAACAACCAGTTCAGTTATTCTGCAGCATAAAGAGATGCCTGGTCTCTCTTTGCCTGAGATAACCCTTTGAGATACAGAAGCTGTGCTGGGCCTGGCAATGCCTTTGTGGAGGGATTTGCTTTCTTTTCCTTTGAAGAGAAACTTTTCTGTGGGGTTAGGCCAGATCAGAAGCCAGATTATGTGTTTTGGAGAACACAATTACATTATTAGGTTAAACACAAAGTAAGGACTTGATAGAGCTGACTTAATGGAGGGTGTTTGCATCAGATTCATCATTCGCTATCAGGTAATTGTGAAATTGCTTTAAGCCATAACAACAACACTCACCCCCTCCCTCATCCTCCAGTTCGGTTCCTCTCCTTTAAAGTCTCTGGGGTCATGACCCACCTGGAGGCCAAATATGTGGTATCTGGTGTACTGAATGATCTGATTATATTTTTACTAGCAGAGCCTTCAACTCAATGTGCTGTTCCGGCTCCCAAGAGTTATTGAGTAATGATCCACTTTTCAGAGGTGACTTTTTTTTTTTTTTTTTTTTTTTAATGTAAAGGAGCATAGTCACCTATTTTTCTAAATAAAAGTGGGTAGTGTTTACTGTACTTACACACTGCTGGACCCGGGCTCTGGTTCTTCGCAAACATCCTGTGTCATGTTTCTGCGCAGACCTTTGAAACCTGGGTGACCAGATAGAACAAGATTATTTGCTTGAATTGACAAGGTTTTCTTGTAAGTTCAGCTTCTGGGTTTGAAAGAATAATTGGAATTTCCCTGAGTCCTTCAGCACACAGTTAAGTGATGCAGTGTTAAAATCAATCCTCTTTGAAATTTTGCTTTTGTTATTTCCATTTCTGTCTGCTTTGATTGACAGAAGCTCATGGTAATTGTAGTTTTGCTTTTCATAGTGAATGCCCATATTAATTGTTTTATTAAAAGCTGTAGCAATAATCTTCCTTTTACCTGTGGTCAGGTTAGAGGAATTTCACAATTGCCTTGTTCATGTGTCTTTGTAAGGAGACAGATTGAAATGTGAGGGCTGCCTTCATGCTCTGATGTAAGGCAGTTCTCACTCCAACAAATCTCATGGTTAATCCTCTAGTTCAGTGATCGGCCACTGCAAAGAAGACTTGAAGCGGGTTTAGGAAATTTGCTTTGAAGAACCACAGCAGCGATGGAGATGTGTTGGGTGGTGCCTTAGTACCTGAATCTTCTCAGAGAAGTACACTGAGAGTGATAGAGCCTGGAGGTGCAGGTGATATAAATGTTAGGAAATTCCTCTTTTATTTCACATTTTCTTTCCGATTTAATTTTGAAATTATTCAATTCTGATAATGTCTTCTAATAGTAAGTTTTATGGAAATTAAATAAAATTTGTCTGTCTACAGTGGGAAAGTTGTTGAGATAGAGGGGACTGTTGCCAAATTGAACCTCCTTCTGTGGCAAGGTGGTAGGGAAGAAAAAGGTAGAGCAGCTAAATACATCTACATTTTGCGCATACTGACATTCTGTGGAGTTCAATCCAAAACAGACCTCAAAAGGTTGCCAAGAGAAAGTAGGCAACTTAAGAGTTACACTGGTATCCATCTGGTGGTGCAGGTGAGGGCTGGAATACTGAATTAGGGATGTGCACATTGTTCATTGCCAGGAATCTAAGCAGTTCTGTGCTGAGCTAGCTGCAATTAGTGTGCATGGGGATATGGAAATAATTAATGACCCTCACATCAAACCTCCTGCCTGTTAGAAACCTCTCGGGGCATGCAGGTGGGCTCCAGCAGAGTTCTGTGCAATGTTTTGGGGAATGGGACAAGGGACACGAGGGTGAGCCCCGATGTGTCAGTGTTGGCAGCATAAAAACATGTTTGTGAGATCAGGGAGGAGCTGCTGAGTCAAGTCCAGCTCTGTTTTCTCTCCGTCACTGTGTCAGATCAGCTCAAATGAACTCAACAACGGAATGTCTTTCCCACATCCTCCTGAGCTCACTGATGCATCAGATGGGCAGAATTTTAAGAAAACGTTGTCTTAATTTCACTGTAGAAAGTAAGATGAGTTGATTTGTTTGTTTTATTTTTACCAAATAACCTCATTTGGCAATGTTGGATAGACATATTATTTGGGTAACTTTTTTTTACAATGAACATTAATTTAGTTATGTTAAATCATTGGGTTTGGTCCCATTTAAATGCAGATATGGCAAATACGTCTTAATAAGAGAAATGGGGTTTTCCTCTTTTTTTTTTTTTTTCCCCTGCCTTTAAATTCCATCAGTTTATTTTTCCTTCAGGCTCTGCTGCCACCTCAAGCCCCCTCAGCACACTTGAGCCCCTTTAAAGCACATTCTGCTGTCTCCTCTGCTGCTGCTGGGGTGTCCTCACTGGGGGCTGCCTCCCATTTACACTGGAAGGAGGAAAATTAACCACTTCCTAATTGCACTGGGCATGTAGGGGGAGAATCAAACGCAGGAACACTAAGGAGTTACTGCCTTGGATTGGTGCTTTCGGGGAGGCGCAGCCTGGCCCCGGCAGTGGCACAGCCTGATGGCACAAGGTGGCACAGCCCGGGCCAGGCAGCAGCTCACTGCTGGCACTGCTTGCCCCCTCCTCTCCCCCGCAGAAGGAAAGGCCCTGCTCTCCCCTCCCCAGCTCTGCTGAGCTCCAAACGAGGCCCAGCTGCCCTAATGGCCTCGGGCAGTGTTAGGAAATCAGCTGCCCCATGCTGTTCTCCAGGGCTCCCAGCTCGCTCTGCCGCAGCCCAGCCGGACCCGCTGTGCCCTCTGATGCCTCTGCCTGCCCATCCTGCACCAGCACATCCCTGACAAGCCTTCCTCCCGCTCTGCTCCCCTGCTGCAGGGACCAGAGCTCACACCAGCTGTGCTTCCCGGGCTTTGCTTTACTTGGCATTTCCACCAACAATCTTGTTTTCTCTTGGCAAGCTAGAAACATCCTCTGGTAACATTAAACAGCTTTCTCAGGTAAATCTGTGAATCTCCATCCGCAAGTCTCCTTGTATAGATGCCAGGGAAGCAAATCAAATAGCCTTGGCTTGCCAGCATTTTTACTATGTGCACGCTATGTTTTATTAATAGCTTCCCATCAAAATGAAAATAGTTGTCGTGGATTATATACAACGTGTAGGTTGTAGAAAACATGGAGAATGAACAGACTTCAGGGAGATGTTGTGCTGTGGGAATTGCAAATTTTCTGATTCATGAAGATTGATTATTTTCATTATGATATTTTAACTAAAGTCTTTTCATTTGAATACGTTCCTGAAATCTTACCTTAAGCACATCATAACTGACATGAATAGCAGAGAAATGAAATTTTATTGTATGAAATTTAATGATTATAATAGTTTGTCATGATTTCACTTATATTTATGGAAGTATCATCACTGATTTCAGTAAAATCAGTATTTCAGTCACTTAGCTGATTTTCATCAATTCTTTTTTTCAAAGGCATCTGATAGGCTTTAGTGTACAGCTGCCTTAATACTGCTTCAGTGTAACTTTTTACCTGACACACTTTGTAGTTATGTGTTTGTACACACTCCCTACCATTTCCAAATTTAATGAAAACTTAGAGAAGGTAAAAGAGCATCTACTTATCTTAAGTATTTTACTGCTGAAATAGCAGAATGTGTCATGTTAAGTAATGTTCTTTAATCTGGTATTGTCTGTGGTTGGGGTAGGGTGTAGTTGCCACAAAATTTATGAAAAGCCAGTTTAAGTCAGACATGGGGAATTATTTTCCCAAAGCTGCATAAAGTCTCTGAACAGGGAACTGACCCTCTCTTCCAGGTTAGAGGTGAATAATTTGATTTGTTTCATGCCTATGTATCCAGTAGAGTTGTAATAATTAGCTCTTAGGTATTTGTTTATACCAGCAGACCTCAAATGCTGCTGGAGGTGGCAGTCATAATTATTGCCCTCTTGCTGGTGGCCCTGAGGACCTTGAGCAACCTGGTGATAAAGCAGGAGTGGAACTGTAGGTTTTCAAAATGCCAATTTACCTTCTTGGCCAAGGTCTCTTCCTGGTTGAAGGGCTAGGTGACATCTAGTGAAGTACAAAGATAGTGTTACAAGGTTTTATACGTTTCTGTCTATTGATTTAACTGGTGAAAACTTTTCTCTGTTGAAATAAATTTCTCCGCAAGTGCAGTCTTGTGTTCTAAATATTGGAAAATGTTAGATTGCTGTTTCTTTGGAACAAATATCATTTGGTATAATGCTCTAGCGAAGTGGAAAATACCATATTTCAGTGAGTCTCCCTTAGCTCATTTAAAAACCTTCCAAGGCCACCCTGTTACTACATGTTTACATTTGAGAGTGCATATCCTAGTGCTGGGTGCACAAATATAACAGTCTATGGGCTGTGTAATGCCATCCAAGGAGAAGAAATTATTTACATGTCCGTTTGTTCTTGGATATTTAAGTTACTAAATTCATCATCTATATAAACAGAGATATTAATTGTTAAAGCAGATACTTAAATGATTATCACTATACTAAAGTGCAATTTCAAATAAAGACATTTCATAGCGTTTGCTGCATATGGTTTAGAAGTTATTTATTTCTCTTTTATTGCTTGTGTGTTTTATTGTAAGAGTATGATTCGATCTTTTGACGGATCAAACTACATGTAAATTATAGTGTTATACTGAAAACAAGAAGTGAAGACTCTGAAGACACAGAAACAGACCTTCCATCTAATTTCAGTTAATATGAGCAAGAGCAAAAATTCATTATTGGATGTCTTTCTGTAGTTTCTCTCCAAATAATGGCATACTGACAAATAAAAAATCATGTAAACACACTCTTTGACAAAAGTGATGAAACCCAACTTGATTTTAATTTTTTTTTATTATGTATCCTTCTGTATTCTACTCTGAATATTCTAAAAAAAAACCCAAAATAATTATGATTTTATCGACCCTTCATTAATTTCTTATACCAGGCGGGTTCTTGAGGCTGTTGAGAGGCCATGTATGCAGAAGACACAGAGCAGTGTGTTGCAAATGTGCTAAGAGCTTAGTGGAACAGAAGGATACAGTCTGCCATACTGAGAGAAACGTGAACAGGTAGTGCTAGTTAGAGGTGTGGTTTCCACAGCATATTTTCTTGCTAGCTTTATATCACTGTCATGGGCAATAGTAAGACCTCTCTCTCCATCTGTAAATTCTCTGTGGATGCACTTTCCCATCCCCTTATCGGCTGTTTCCTTTGTGTTTTCAGATCATGGGGAATTCATATGCAGGGCAACTAAAATCTGCCCGTTTCGAAGAAGCTCTTCATAACTCCATAGAAGCTTCTCTGAGATGCAGCAGCGTTGTCCCACGGCCAATCTTCTCACAGCTGTACCTGGATCCTGACCAGCCTCCTTTCTTGCCGGAAGGTAACCATGAAAGTATGGCACATTTCAGTTGTTTTTCTGTGTGTGAAAAGGGTGGGGTGTGTTTCATTTTAAATAAAAAGCAAAAACTGCACAGCAGTTCTTTGGGTGACATGAAATCTCAATGTTGGGCATCATTAAGGGGAGAGAATGGCATGCTGGTTCTTTTAAAAGGAGCTAGAAACAAGTACTGCTGAAAAGTTTAATTTTCTAAGTTATTTTTATTTTTGCTATATTTTTTTTCCTATTTTTATTCTTCAGATGTGAAGCCAAAGGTAGAAGAGTTGGATAAAGAGTTAGTACATCGCTATTCACAAAATGGAAACCTGGACTTTTCTACCAATCAAACTGTTAATGAAATGGAAGATGAAGAAGAGGATGAAGACATGTCAGATTCAAGTAGTCCACCAATTCCATACTCGCAAAAACCTGCCCCAGAAGGCTCTTGCACTACTGATGGTTGGTATCCGTTTTTTAACTTTTCGGTCTTCACAACTAATTCTAATGATTATGTGCACTCTCTACAGTTAGAAATTCCTGAGCTAGAAAGTCTGAAAATACAGTTTATAGTCAAAGCCTTAAATCTGATAAAATATGGGTTAGAGGGATTTTTCTGAGGACATAAAATTTAATGTATCATTTGAAAGCAGTGTCTAGGACTGGCTGTGGCACTTCATTAATTTCTGAGGGTCCCTTTTTGTCTGTGGTTATCATTGATTTACAGTCCTCAAAGAGGTTACCTGAGCTGGCATCAGTATGGCTGGTTCTCATTCTATCCCTAAATTATTCTCGGAAACAGTGGCAAAGCTGGATTTAGTTGCTTCCGTGGGCAGAAGGAAGCGTTTGGAGAAAGGAAACGGAGAAGACATGTAGTGTACATTCTGCTGCTGAGGTGATAAGAGCGTTGGTAGTGGGAGCTTGTCTGTTTTGTCTTCCCCATGTGCCTGCTGGCCTTTGCTTCCTTACCCTGAGCTGTCGTGATTTGTTGTTGCTCAAGATGAGCAAAATTGTTGACAGTGCTATATTTTCTTGGGTTTAAATGTGTTAAGGGAAGGGTCAGGCCGTTATGCATGTACCCACTTGGCCAAAGAAAAATTGATGTGATTGGTTCATCTTACCCCAAAATTGTTCTATTCTGAAGGTTTAACTTCCTCATAAAAGGAAGATTTACTTATATTTCTTAGATGTGATAAAAACATCTCCCTGCCAACTTCAGACACCTGAAAACAAGAAACTGTTCTCACCAGGTCCAAACACCCTTCTTGACATTTTATTCAATATCCCTCCGAATCATGGAATTCCTTGTGCACAGCTCATCAAAAGCTGTACTTCGTAAAATGGTTTTGTACCTTACTGGTACAAGTGTCTGGGTATATGAAATGATAGAAGTAAGTGCCAGTTGTTGGTAATTCTTTGACATTTTCAGGGGGCGTTAGTGGCATGTGTTGTCATCTTTGCCTTTTCCACTTCTAAATGCAGCTTACGTGAGCATATTTGCCCTCTGTAACAGTGTTCTGCCCGTTCCCCGTAGCACAAAGAACAGGAGGACTGGCTGGCTGCTGTGAGAAGCTGGAGAATATTGTTGGGAGAATTTGTTATTCACACAGAAGTGTGTTTTCTATCCTTTGAGGGCTTGTAAATTTGAAGGAGGAGAGAAGGAGAAAGTGTAAAATGATGTATTCCTAGGAAAGGGTTCTCAGTTGAGGACAAGTATCAATAAAGTCTGCAAAATCATCTCCTGTGGAGAGCAGGAGCAGTACCTTTTTTACTTCACGTATTACATGGATGTGTGTAATATTAAACTTTTTAGTATGTCCTGGAAAAATTTGACCTTCCAGGGGCAATTTTGTGTTTTGATTTTTATCTATAAGTCTTCTATGATCAAAGCACTCTAGAAGAAAGTTTTGTGTGTTACATCTGCAGAATTTTAGGGTTGTTCATTACTCATTTTTAAGTTTACCCTTCTGAGTTGACAGAATCTGCCTTGCTCTTCAGTTTTCTCAAGGAACTGATTTAAGATAGCAGTGTTTTTGTATCTGGAAAAGGAAAACAGATTTTTTTTTCCAAATACTTCTGGTGATCTGTTAGGACAGTTTTACATAATTGTTTAAAATGCCCTGGTTCCCAAACATTCACACTGCAGACCGTATCTCAGCAAGATATTAATCTGATAGCTCATCTTTCATCTCATGAATATGCTTTCCAGAGCTGTAAGACAGGATCACTGCCATTGTTTACATCCCTTATCTTAGTTATTTAATTGCAAAGGTAAATAACATTATGAAGATGTTAAAGAATACTGATAGTCTATTTGAACTCACTGTGTTTGGATACTTTAAATTAAGCTCGTATTCAATTGCTTATCCAAGAGCAAAATATTGGTACTAGAACCTGCAGTTCATAGCTCTGCCTGCTGTGAAACCTGTTTCCCACCTTTTGGATCAGGTGGAACAAAATCTTTTCCCTTTAAAGTATTTGTGGTGTTTGCTTTTCCTGAACTCAGGATGTGTGCCATAACCATCGTATTATTTTCTGTAGTGACTTGTTCTTTTATTCAGATGTCTTTGTCAGTCACATGCATGCAGAAAGTGGATCTTAATGCCTTTAGTTATCAGCTAAAAAAATAAATGCCTCACAAGTGACAGTTTGTTGGAGATTCTTTCTCAGCTGGTAGTAGTATTAGATCCCTTACTAACTTACATCTTCCATGAAAATAGTGTTTCAAGAAAAAGAATTCTTTTTTTTTATACAGGTCTCTCAAATATGCAACAAAATTCTTGCATTAACAAGACGCTGTTCTGAGCTGCTTGCTTGCTTGCTGCAGCTTTAAAAAGAGGCTGTTTCTAATTTGTGGAATAACATTTTATGCAAGCTGTGGGAAACACAATAGTATCACCTTTCTTTTGTTAGCAAATCCTCAATTTACCTGGTGCTTAAAGAAAGGCTAAGGTAGTTTCAGAAGCAATTAGGTAAGCAGGTACTTAACACCTGATCAGTTACTGTGAGGTTACAATAGCGAGTGACAGTGACCCCTAATTCATATGTAATTCTTGGAAGCTAATTCCTTATGCAAATACCCCATTTATTACAGTGCAACAAGGGGCTGCTACCCCACATGGAAACCACTTCTTGTTACGGTGGGGAAAGGGAAGATACATACAAATTCCATTTTTAAGAAGATTCCAGCACTTCTAGTTGTTGACAGATGTAGGGATACATTTTCAGGAAGATGGGACTGGATTGCTTTACTAATGAGGTGATGTTGGAGAATGCAAACGTGCTTCTCAGAAGCAAAAACTACTGAATTTTCTTCCAAAGAAATGCAGATAATGTCTGTAAAAGCTGTTCATATTTTAATTTTTTTGTGACTGCTCCTGGTATTTGCAAATCTTTAATCGAAATATTAAGTTCCCGTTCCCTATTTGAAACAAAGCTCAGATCCTGTGACATGGTGTTGGTTTTTTTTAAGTAGTTCAGCTTTGGGGTTTTGCTTTTTAAAATTACATGTTGATAAAAGATTTCACAAAGAGAAATTGGTTTGGTTTACTGACTCATGTGTTTTCTCCTCTTTGTACTCAGATTTTCTTAAAAAGTACACAAGTAAATTAAAGTGCCATTCTTTCTTCTTTAGAAGAAATGTGTTACTGCTGTTTGACATAGAAATGTAGGTGCCAGCACAATTATAAATTAATAGCTATGAAATGTACATGGATTTTAAATGTTCCAAGTCTTAGACACTGACAGCACAGCTTCTGCTAGTACTGAGACATTATGTCTTGTCTTTTCTAGTGTGGAAATTATTATTTCTAACAGATAACCAACTACCAATGCAAAATCATGCAAAATGAAAAAGGAAATAAGGTTGGGGTCTCTGTGGTGCTTGCTAGTTAGGAAAAGGCAATGTAACAGAGAGAGGGGTTAATTCCCCCTTCATCTCCCCACAGTCAGTTACTTGCTTCCAAATCAATGTGTTTTGGGTGGACTTTCCTCATTCAGTTTCAAAAAAGCAGCAGAAACTTAAAAGAGTGCTTTTCAGCCCTAAAAATCAAGGGAAAGAATGAAGGGCTCTTGAAGTATAGCATCTGCATGTCTTTGAAGGAAAATTCAAACCTTTCCCTGCGCAGAAGCAGATTTGCATCCTCTCCATATCTCCTGATGGAAGTAAGTCCCGGCTGTACCTGGCCAAGCTCTGCAGCCCTCCCTGCTTCTCCTCTGGCAGCTGTTGAGTAAGCAAGAGGAAAGCTTGTGGAGGCTCTGAGGGTCTGTCTGTGCAGCCTCTCTCGCTGCCCACCCATCGGGATCCCTCTCCCTCTGCAGAAGGGGAGCCAGAGGAAACCGTTTGGTGTCAGCTCTGTTTCTTATCTCGCCACCTCAGAAAACAAGGTTTTGGCAGCTGCCTGTGAGCTCTGAGCTGGTAGCTGCTTTCTGCCACTGCTGGCACAGGGGTAGAGATTATAAAGGCAGTGAATTTCAGCAAGATTCGTGAAGTACAGGAGCTGGTTGGATGACATGGGTGTCCCCAAACTTAAGTCCCCTGGGGCAGCAAAGTAATTATAGCTCTCTCCCAGGCTGAACATCACAGAGGCATGTGCTGGTGAGCCAGTCCACACATGCATACCTCTCTGATGCAGAGATGTCGCCAGCCAAAGCAGAGGAGGATGCCAAAGGAGATTGTGCAAGGAGGAAGGGGGAGCGTGCAAGGGGTCTGAGAGCACTGGATAAGTATGAGACAATACCGGGAGTAAATCTTTAGGTACTGTTTGCAGATCAGGGAGGATGCAGCATTTCTGCAGTCCAGTCCTACTATCCTAAATGGCAGGAAATATTAAATATATTCAGATCTGCAGCCTCTCAGGTAAGAGGCTGCTGTTCCCATGATAGCAGACTGTTAGTGAGTTACGTTTGTAAACTTGTTAAGATGTTGTTTCTTAGGGTTCTCCTGTAGCTTCTCCCTTGGGGACTGATGCAGAATGGTGACACACAGCTGCTCCAAGTGTAGCTGAAGTTGTTTTGCTCCTAGCCTGGATAAAGCTGAGTCTTTGCTTTTGTCTTGGATGTTGAGGAGCACTGCTTCACTTCACTGGGACACCAAAACCCTCAAGTGCTCCAAGGGGCTCTAAGCTTCTTGTGTGATATTCACCCTCCTGAATGTTGTGTGCTCCTTCGGAAAGCAAGTCTGTACTGACACACAGCAACATCGACAACCTTGCTTGTCCTAGCTTTGCTATTGCTAAAAATCCCTTCAAAAACCTCCTGTTGTCACCATTTGTGCTTCTGGGTATGTATATTTCCTGAACACTTTTAGGTAGAGACTGGGCTACCAGCTAATTGTGTAAAAACACAATTAGCTTGTGTTTAAATCCTTGTTGAAATCTTATTTTAGTTGCTGTTTCATAACTCTTACCTACAGATTTCCTGTTTGCCCACATTGTCAGCAGTGGGCAATTTTTCTATTTTAAATCTAGATGTAAAGTGGTATTTTCTAAGCATGTCAACTACTCTGATTTCACTGAATGCCTAAATATTTAAGGTCAGTTTTGAAAATTCTGGACATAATACCCAAATGAATAAGAATTTGATTTTGAATGTAAGGGACTTTTCCCCTGGGTTTATCTGCAACTGTTTCTTTCTAAATGACATCAAAAAGTCTAGATAATACATAGCCTGGTACCTAGCTTTCTATTTGACTAGGATCAATTTGTTTTTAAGGAACATACCTTAAGAAGAATTTAACGTATTAAGATCACATGGCACCTAATCAGAAGATAACTAATTGTGCTTTAAATATGCAGGTTTAATACTTTTCCCCTTAAACATATGTTTTTATTGGTAAGTTATTGATATAATCCACTGGTTCATACATGAAAACTTTAGGTGCTTCATTTCAATTCATTGCCTGGAAAAAGGTGTGTGTGAGGGGCAAATCCAAGCTAGCTTTCCATGAGCTGCTGCTGGAACTGAGCTGATTGAAGAACTGAAGAAACCATTCAGACAAGAACTGGTTCAGCAGATTGTGGGTGTAGGCACAAGCCTGAACCTGTATCGGACCCTGTTTTCGGCAAGCTGCTGCTTGCCAGGAAATCTGTGCAAGCTGAGTCTGTGCATTCCACTGTGCACATGCTCTGTGCCTGGTACGGTTCTGAGATGAAACCAAAACCCAATCACTTTCATAAGTTTTGCTGAAGTTTTAAACTATAGGTTTTGGCACAGGAGCCTGGAGTACAGACATACATATCCGAAATAGCTGAGGTGACTTTTGGTTAAGGTGTGATCACTCACATTGTGTTACCAGATGCTTACAGAGTGTCGTTATCCAGTATTTTTTTTTTTCCTTAAAATTTCTGTGACAATTGAGGACTACATGAATAATATTTAAATTAAGTGTAAGTAATAGGTATTGATAGCTGAAGCCTTATTAGCTATTGCAGTAATTTCAAATGTAGTTTGTCATGCTTGTGTGTAACAGTAGTCTTGATTCTTGTGATTATGATTTTCTTTATTGTTTATTTAGCCTGGACACTGCTCTTGGCTGCCTCGCTGTGCTTTTTTTGTGTTACCCAGCCTGCTACCTGATCATTGCAGGGCACAGAACAGCAGAAACTCTCTCACATCCTTATTTTTGACTGCTGCTGCTACTTTAGCCCTACATTGATTAGAAGCACAAGAACCAATGTTATGTTCTTATTTTGTGTGCACATGTGTATTTGAGTGGGGAAAAATTTAATTGGGGATTTGAAAGTCATGCAGTCCACTGAAACTTCAAGATATTCAGTTGGAGACTTAGAAAAAACATGATTTACATCTCTAAAACCAGTGAATTATTTATTTGCTGGGAATTCTAGAATGTGTAGAGAATTTAAAAAATAGATATTTAATTATCTTCATGCAATAAAATAATTTTTAGTAGTCAGTACTAAACTTCAGTCATCAATTTTTATCATTCCTTTGTATTACTTAATGGTGATTATCTATCAACGCTAGCCTGTTACAAGCAACAAAGACAAAATTGCATCTCTTGAAAAACTGTAAACTAAAGTTTGGCAAAGGATAAATATTCTTTGTCATGTTTTAAGAGCTGTTTTCTGTTATTAAATCACAGACTTACCTTCTTATTTTGATTATTTTTGAAAAATTGATTTTCAGAGCCATTTGATGTCTCCTGTTTGGACACTTAAAGTTCTTCTGTGTCTGTATATGTTCAGCATATTTAAAATAATGTTATCTGTTTTTCCTGAAACCCTCAGCTAATGCATCTGATGAGATGCTATCTCAATTTCCTCTTTTTCCCTTAAAAAGAAAAACTCCAGCTACAGCATCAAGTTGTGAAGCACCATTTGCTTTTGTAACCGATAAAACAAAGAAAATTAAATTAATTCTTTTGAAGAGTTGTCATTTGTTTTGCTCTGTTTTGTAGGTTTTTGTCAAGCAGGCAAAGATTTACGGTTAGTATCTCTGTGCATGGAGCAAATTGATATCCCAGCAGGCTTCCTGTTAGTAGGAGCCAAATCTCCCAACCTTCCTGAGCACATTCTAGTCTGCGCTGTTGACAAGCGGTTTTTGCCGGATGATCATGGAAAAAATGCACTTTTAGGTAAGAGATTTTTTTTTTCCTTTGTGCCATAATAATTCAGAAAAAAAAAAAAAAAGCCAGTTGAAAATTATCTGATGTCATTTCAGCTAATAACCTTCTGTTAGTAATATGTTGAGGAGAGGACTGATTTAATTAAATCAAATCTGTAGATGAACCTGCCTTAAAAGCCCATTTTAAAACAAGTCCCTGATCCCACAATTAACCACGATTGCATCTTGTGGATTTCTGTGTGGGCAGAAGTCAGTTGCAGCCCTGGCATTTTAAATGTGAGCTATCTATATACTCTTTGTCTCTACTGAAGCTTACTGCATTTTCATTTAAGAAGAAATATGCTTATACAAGTATTGAAGACGAAATACCTGTTTTTCTGTGGATTAAGGGAGGAATTCTTCCTTTGGCTTCATCAGGAACATTGTTCTCAGTAGAAGCTCTGGGAGCAATTTGCTTCCCAAAATCTAATACACAGGGGCACCCCCTGCCCCAACTATGTCATAATCTGTTATGTTTATGAGCTTTAAAATTTTAATACAAGAATGCCTCTTGGTAATTGAAGACAGGCCTATGTGCACCTAGATTTCCTGCCTGGGTCACAACTGGTACACATTCTAACAGGCTAGTAAAAGTGATTTAATGTATTTTGGCTCCTTTAGCCTGTTTCGAATTTACTCTCTTATTTCTCCCTCTAGTCATTGTTCTGCCTAGGATATATTCAGAAAGATCTTTCAACAGGAAAGAAATTACATCAAAGGATAAATACCCTGATTAAACCACACTGCTCAAATTCTGGTCCAGACCAGCAATATTTTGTGTAACTATTGAAAACAGCTTTGTTTTGTGCTTTAATGTTATCTTCCCATTAAACCCATTTGATATGCTCCCACACACTGTAAACCTTTGGGCCTGAGGCAGAAATCCCACCAGCCTGAGTTAGATCGGGGCTGTGGTGTGATGTGCCCTCACTGGGTATGGCTGGGGATGTGGGATAATGGGTACTTCAGGATTCAGAGGAGCTTCTCCCCTGCTAAGCAGGGGCAGTGTCAGGAGCTGATCAATAAGAACTCTCTGGTAGACAGGCAGATGGTGTTTCAACCTGATCAAATGTGGTACTGCTTGTCTTTGTTGGTAAGCCTCCCCCCATCCCAGCTTTGTATCCATCCATCATCTCTGGTCTCAGGTGATGATGAGCCCAGTGACTCACATCTCGGGCACTGCTGATGAGCTGAAGTGCCTCCAAGCTTCTGTGACTGCACCTGTGAGCAAAGAACTGACTCAGTGCCTCCGTGAGACCCTGGTGACTGTGTCTGAAAAAGGTGCAGATGCACCAGTGGCTCCTGTGGGTTGCAAAGGAGAAAGGAAAGAATGATTCAGTCCCAGGAAAAACAGGATGAAGAAATTTGCATTTTGTCATCCTCGTCCAGGCTGATAATGAGGCACAGTAAGGCTAAAGACAATGGCCTAATTAGTAAGAGTTTTATGGATGAAGCATTTTGGCAAAAACACTGAATATCTTTGTCATAAAACTATTACTTTGGTGGACAGGTGAGTGTAGGAACCAGCATTCTCCAAGGTACTTGGCATTGTGAAACATAATGATAATAGCAAGAATTAAAAAATCAATTTTCTTGCAGATCTTGTACTGATTAGTAAAGGGAAAAAACCCTAAACAAAAACCAAAAACAACAAAAGCAAACAAAGAAAAGAAAAAACATCAAAAACAAAACAAAACCACAAAACAAACAAACAAAAAAACCCCATTTCCACTAGGTATTAATCTACTAGAACTTTTAAAAGTCATTATTGATGTTCCAGAGAGAATATTTTTTCATTAAGGGTTGAAAGCAATTCAGAGATGAGTGGACTGGCAAGTAAGCCAGGGCAGCTTAATTGTTCAGCATTAGATAACAGAGGGCTGATTCAAACAACGAAGATTTTAAGGCAGAACCATTTCAGAACATGCCATGCTTTTTCCCATGAAATGTTTGACTAGTGCCATCTATGTGCTAGACTCCCATTAACATAGATGTGAGTGGCACTGGAAATCAAGGGTGCTTTTAATTCTTAGTCTGGAATTAAGGTCCTAGACCTCAACTCAAAATTTCACCCCTTTCTGTGAATCTTGTTGGAAACGTTGCAAAAAAGCAGTTTTCTGCCTTTGTTCCTAAATGTGTTACTTTCATGAGAGGCCACAGGTTTTTTTAACTATTCTGAAGCACTACTAACTTTTGCCATGCAAATCTTGACATCAAGTGATTGTTTTCAAGACTTTAATAAAATGTAAGGTTCAGTTTACTTGGAAAGTGTTTTGTATAAGAAGCCTCAGGGAAAATTTATTTGATGTTAATTGCAGTCATATGAAGTTGCTCCTATGGATTAGCCACTGCTTTGAGAGAGATGCCTGCAGTTTGGAACCCATGTTTTTCTAGTGTAGAAAAAATGGCTATTTTTTTTTTTCCTCATGGAAATTTCCTAGTGTGGCAACATAGTTCTCCCCCTGCCAAGTAGTTATTCTTCTTTGCACTGTGTAGAGTGGAAAATTGGTGGTAGGATTTTGGTATAAGTGAGAGACGCCCCAGAGAGATGGAGGAGTTTCAGAAGAGCTGAGACCAGCACACATGTGCTGTGCAGGGTGTCTGCAGAAACTGGCTGGCTGGAGGCCTCCAGTCACTTGGAACTGGATGTGCAGGTGGGTTTAGATGGCCTTATTCCTAGCAGATAGTATGAGACATTTAATCTGTTTGTGTATCTTCTGCTTCACTCTTCCAGGATTTTCTGGGAATTGTATAGGCTGTGGAGAAAGAGGATTTCGGTACTTCACGGAGTTTTCCAATCATATCAACCTGAAATTAACCACTCAGCCAAAGAAGCAGAAGCACTTAAAGTACTACCTAGTAAGAAGCTCCCAAGGTGTACTGTCAAAGGGACCCCTTATTTGCTGGAAAGGTAATAAAGGTGCCCATTCAATTAGGGGTGTTTTATGCTATTAGGTGTGATGTTGAACGAAAAATTGAAAGTTGCTGTTGAAAATGTATGCATTCAAAAGCAACTGCTTAAAGGAAAAATTCTCACTGGTTTCACTGAAATCTGGATTTTGCCAACGAAGTTTAAGTCTTAATAGTTACCATGTGATTGTAAACACTCCTCTTCCATCTCCCCATACTTTTGGTGGGAGCCCTAAATCTGCCCATCTTAGAGTGTGCAGTGATCTTGGTGGAAGAAAGGAGGTTACTCAGTCTGATAATTCTTTTATGTGCCTGAAGCAAAGTGACTCACAGCCAGGCCTGCAACATTGGTTTTCCACTGATATTCATCTTAGCAGGTGCAATTCAATCTGTCTAATGCCTGAGGATAGCTAGCATGCCATAAGATTAAGAAAGCTCAGGTCACTGATGTCAGGGGAAAAAAAAGACTTGGATGCTCCTGCCATTTGCTGTGTTTTACTCTTGGTCTTGCCCTCTACCAGAGCAGCCTGTGTGCTATTATGTGCTACAAGAGGGTACGTTTGTGACCCCAAGGCAAGGTAGCCATGGGGTCTGTTATTTGGAGGATGCAGATTTTTGGAGATAGAGCCATGCAAAGACTCAAGGAAAGAAAGAGTCTTCATACTCACTGTGTCTACCAAGCTGGTAAGCTGGTTTATGTGCAGACTGCCTGACTTTTTCATCTGCGGTCTCACTTGGTGAAGACAGTTCGATCTGGTCCCTGTTGTTCCAAAAAGGTTGATGTGAGGAGAGGGGAAGCTCTGCAGGAGGACTGACAGATACCTGAAGAGTCACATCCTCATGTGAATAGCAGCATGACACCAGAAAGAGATGGTTATCACCGAGCTGTATGAGTGATTATAGTTTGCATCAGTTAGGGGTTCAAAGGGATCCTGGCTTCAGCTGCTTTTCTCCGTTACAAGGATAATTAGCTACTGCTTTAGAGTGGATGTGGCTTTTCAACAGCATTTTTCACAAAAATGACACAAATATTTAATCTGGTAGTGAAATTCCAAATACAGACAAAGCAAACCTTATTTTACTTTTGGAATCTTTTTTTCTGAAACCCCTCCCTGATGCTCCTGCAGTTGGGGTTGGTGTGTGTCCTGGTAAATGCAGTCAGGAGTGATGCACATGTGGAGGAAGCAGATACTGGTTTCCCTTTTGGTTATATGCTAATTGCAAGTGTTCTGAGCACCCATGAAGGTTTAGAAAACCAGCCAAGAGTCAACCTCATGGGCATTACTTTGATAGGTTCTATCCCTATATTGCTACCACCCATCTGGTAACCTTTCACCCTTCACTTACATTATAGATCTAATTAGAAGAAGAGAAATACTTTTAAACACCCCCTTCTCTTAAATCCTGATTAGATCTCCGTTTTAAAAATGGATTAATGTGTGATTTTTTAAGGTGACTTTCTCCTCCCTCAACTCAGTTTTCATCCAGACAGACACTCACAGCGCTGAGATGTCCCTGAAGGTTTGTGGAGGCATATTAAGAATCTGGGTTTCAGCACAATTTCTCCTTTTAAAGGGCAACATCTGACGGTTTGTATACGGGTTGTGCCACAGAAGTCGCTGAGTGTTTTCTGGGACATGTCCAATACCTTCAAATCTCTTGGAAGCTGTGATCTGAGGCTCTTGCCATTTTGCAGCATCTGGTCTATATTTGCCTGGCCCCCCGAGTGGCCCCCAGGGAGATTTTCTTAATTAGAAGACAAAGTTGACTAAACTGTGAATTTATTTTTGTTGAATGCTGCCATTTGCCGCTGTTTGTTGTACGTGCTCCATGTATGCTCCTAACATTTTGTCACATTCTGCCACCGTGTTGCTGAACTTTGCTGCTGGAAGGCAGGCCCTGTTAATCTGTACTGTAGCTGCTTCGTTTGCAGAATGTAGAAGCAGGCAATCATCTGCTGCTAGCCTCCCCGCTAAGCCAAATCCTTCGGTGTCACCGTCCACGACCCCAGAGGGTGGATCAGCTAATGGATACAAATCAGGGTTCACTCAGACAGGTAGGAGCTGAAAGTGCTGTAAAGATAACCATTGGGGGTGGTAAGTTCCCTCAGACACTGGTGTGTCAGGGATGCTGTAAACAACTTGGTATTTACCTTGAGCTATCTATAGATTGCAGTGGAGAGGATGCCTTTCAAAATTTGCTTTGGCAAAGATGAAGACCTAGGTGAGGCTGAAGGTTAGATTAGTCCCCAAAACAGCAGTTGATTTAAAAGTATTAAATGACCTTTTGGTTAATTTATTTGGTTCCCTGTCGTTGTTTCATTAATTTTTGTGTGGATCTCATAAAACTTCAGTTACACACTTATAGGGAAGTGTTTACTTAGTATATAAACTAGGCTATTTGTCTTGAAAAGGAAAATAATCTCCTTTTAGGGAGAGGGGCCAGATTTTATTTTACTTACTTGCTTGTTTCCTTAATATTTAAATTTTATTGCATATAGAGGTGTACTTAGCAAAGCAATTTCCCCATATGCATACAGTGGGTTTGTGTTATGTGAGCTAACAGGTGTCTCACAACTATTCTAGAAAGCTATTAATTATACACTTAAATAAGGAGAAAGTATAAAAATCAAATAGATATTGACTGATAAAGAAGCAGCATCTTAATTTCATGTATCTGTTTATTTGAGTAGACAAAGTGTTTTTGTTTGAGCTTTTTCTCCTCATTGCTTTATTGCAACTTCATCTATGCTGTTTGTGTTTCTGTGTCTGTTCGTACTATTTCTTGAAAAATTAAAAACAGGAGAAAACGGCCTGTTAATTGTTGTTATTAATTGATGTGAATGTCCAAAACCATGTATTTCTTTAGAGGAGTATGAAATGCAGATATAAAGCAAGATGGTTAAAATACTTTTTCAACCTAGAAAGTTTGTTAAAAGGAGTAACAAACAAAAGCTGAACAGAGGCATTCATACGAAATTGTAATCACTGATTAGTATGTTCAAAGGTACTTCCTTCAGGTGGTCCCCTGTCTCTGCTGAGGAAGCTATATGCTTTAGGCTTTGGGTAAAATTAAATGACGGTGTGGTTTAAACACATCTGCATTTCACTGCATGATCCCTTGGCTGCCAGATCCTGGCATGAGAACTGTGCAGATGCATGAGAACCAATTTATTTGGAACAACAAGAACTCTAATATTTACACAGCTTTGTCTTCTATTGTACCTGCCAAGTTAATAGATACACCTTTTATATATGGCTTTCTCCTTATCACTCCCTGCCATTTTCAGTCTGCTTGGTGTTTCTGTGTGTCACTGTTTGTACTCCTAGGTCAGGCTTGTCAAAACCTTTTCATCTCCTTCTGCTGTTATCTTCTAGTGAAGATAATGCCACATGCATACACATGAATCCCCTGTGACTGGGAGAAGGGGGGAGAGCACCTTTTATTCAGTGGCATGAATTCTGACATGTGTCACCTATGATGGAGGGCTTTTCTGGCTTTTTCTCTTCTAGGCTATGCATAGCTCTTTGTACTGGAGTTTGCTTCTCGGTTGTTTTAGAACAGGACTGCTTATTAGCTGGCTGTTTTTGGAAATTGTTTTCAGTTCATCATCAACTCATACTCCTTTTTTCCTCTAAAAGTTGTGTAAATATTTCTGGTGAGCAGTTCAGTCTCTCAGTTCTATAAGATACCTGCAGGTAGTTAAGGGCACAGAGTATCAAAAATTTGGTTTTAGGAAGACACTTGAGAGAGGAAAACTTCAATTCAGGTGTTAAGCAACTAGAAACAAGGCTTTACAAAGGAAAGATGAAGAATTTTAATAACTGGTAGTACTGCAAGTTCTGCTTAGGTAACAGTGTGGTGTTTAAACATATACCAGCCACGTCTGCATTCATAGATAAAAGTTCAAGAAAATGTACTAGAACTAGAGATTGGGGTGGGGGGAAAGATCCCCAAAGCTTCTGGACAGTTTATTTTGAGGAAACTTTTGACAATACATGTTTGCTACATCGTATTTAATGGCAGATCAGTATTTCCCTTCAAAGGCCCTGACCTGGTGGTCTGTTTTGTTAGCCATTCAGCATATTTCCTGTGAATATGAGTAAGATTTTCTGGTGGGGCAGCAGCAGCAGAGTCTCCTGTGTTTGTTCCTCACGTCAGCTGCTCTGTCTGGCAAACCAGACCTTCCTCCCCACCCTCCTTCACCAAATGGTGTGTGGCCTGAGGGTGAATGTGTTTGGCAGATCAAGTTGGTCTTTGTCTTCTGTTTTCTTTAGCTGGCTGTTTTACTAGGACATCTGTAGGTGAACTTAGCCTACTCTGCCTGCTTGTACTTTCTGGACAGATGCTGAGTTAATATTCTTTCACTTTGGTTATAAGAATTTGGATTTGCCAATGTAGCAGCATCCAAATGCCAATTTTTTCTTGAAGTAAATTGCAGGTGTGAAATGCCTGATGTTAAAGGTGCTTACATGCTGAGAGGTTTGGAATCAGTTCTATACTGGGCAAGTAATTAAAATTTGTTTGGTTTTCAGTTTATCCTTCTATAAAATAAGATTTATAATTTTTAGCCCTGGTAAAGTGCACTAAGAAGTTTGTTAATTCATACAAAGAGTTTGGGCCCAAATCTCCTTAATTTTTTACCCAGATTTATAAATGAGCATATGCTTTTCATAGTTTTATAGACAGTAGTACTGTAAGGAAGCTGTGGTTTTGGATTTGGTTTTTTTGTTTCTGCCCTAAGTCAAGCTCAGCTGCGTCTGACAGAGATTCAGTAGCTTGTTCTTTAAAATCTCCGGTGATGGAGATTCCACAACCTCTTTAGGCAACTTATTCTAGTGCTTATTCCCTTCGCTTGCTGGCTGCAAGTTACATAAGCTCTTTGTCTTAGCTTTCTCGTGTGAAACGTGGGATAACCGTGCTTACTTGCCTATCCCCTGAGGCTATCTTGAGGAGCAATGAGATAGCCCTTTCTGCAGTTAAAATATTTTTTGAGTGTATGTGAATGCAAAATATTGTGGAAGAGATCAATCATGGGTTCAGTAGATTAGAAGATTCTATACTAACGCTCAGTTAAATGTTTGTTACACCTCTTGAAAGATACATGGTCATTTCTTAGGAGTGTAAAAAAATTGCAATTTATACAGAGATGAGTTTAGATAAATGCGTATATAATAAAAGTTATATATATAGATAAAATTTTTAAACCATTAATTAAACAACTTCTATTCTCAGATTCTTCAGTATTCAGTCCAGGAAAATCATCTTCTGCTGCTGTTAACTTAAGTGGAGCACAAGACCCACCCCGGAACAAGAATGTTGTGAAACCTCTGGCTCTGTCAGTACAGCTTGTAGGAAAGGCATTTGCTGCAGGTATGGCTTTGCTTTCCAAAACAGCTGAGAGCCAAGGGAATTATCAGCTTAACAGCCAAGAAAGGAGACTGTCATTTTTTTGGTGGAAAAGGGAAACATTCACCAGCATTCTCCAGAGCTCTCATATTGCAGTCTTTGGCACAGAAATTTTTGCAGTTATTACTGTCCCCAGGCTTGAGCCACACCTTGGCCTTCAGATTTAACATCCTGGTGGGAGTGCATGTGATCTCTCTCTCTAAGATATGTAAGAGAGCATAAATGTCACCTCTTTATATCACACTGATTCCTGCCTCAGTAATTGAGAGCTGTTTGCAGAAACTGCGTTTCTAGCAGTTATAAGCATAAATTTAGTGGAATTTAGTCTCATTTAAAGGAGTTTAATATCTCTGCTGTTTTAATTGCTTATTTCTGTATTGCATGTTTAATAAATTAGAGCCCTCAACTGTGACATCTAAGTCCCCCACTGACTCTCTGTTGTGATCATCTCATTGTTTTGTACTTTAGCTCGTTAGTCTTCAAGCAATTTTAAAACATCACACTTATTGCAGGACAGTATGCTTGAATAAGAAAATACATCCATTTGTTTGGTTTATGTTTGCAGATCAGCATTACACTTTATACATGATGTATTACATCTGCTATTTAATACCATATATACTGTTGTAGTACATAATATTATGTTGTATCTAATAAATCATTAACAGTTCTTTGTGTAAAACACCCTTTTCCCCTCCATACTTGCGTGATTTTATTTTGCACTGAAATTTCTTCCCACCTTTTCAACCACTTCGGTAACTGATCCATGTCCACCATATCTGTCCATACAAAATTGTTGACTCAGAGTACAAAGGGGGAGCTTACCATGGGCAAGTGAGGTTATTCATGTTTTGTAATTGGCAACCAGAGAGTCTTGTGCCAGAATTTATTTGGATGTCAGCAGCTGGAGAGTTGCATTGTTTTAAGCCAAGTACCCACACTTCTTAACACTTCCTGCTGCAGCTGCCATCCGCAAGCTGCTGCACCATCTCTTGGTGTTGCTCCTGGAATATGTTCCTGGGAGCTAAAGTCTTGTGGAGCTGGCTGATATCAGCATGGAACTGTAGTTTCTGCTGGCCTCCATGTTGGCTCTATGCATTTTATACCATTTTTTTCCTTCTGCAAAAACTGGGTTCTGAAAAAGAATGAGAATGAGCTCAGATGAGTGATGGTAACTTCTTGTGGTCATCTGTTGTTGTAGTTTAATTTTGTGGCCTGGATATAGCGAGTCCTGCCAGAGTGTCAGGCTTTTTGGGACTGGGGGATCACCTTAGGCAGAGGTAGCAAAATTAAGAGTGGTTTTCCTCAATAATGCTCAGACCACGTACACTCTGCAGCAAACTGCACTGTCTTCCCCTGCCCAGTCTCCTTTGCTAGGGCTTTAGATGAGAGCCCTGTAGTGAATTATTGTACATGGCATAGGATGACTGGGGGATAATTATGTAGATTCACACAAGTGGCACAGAAATCTTTACAAACTGAATTCATGATGTATATTTTAAAAAGAATTTTCACTGTGTAAAAAAGTGTGTCACAAACTTCCCACTAATTTTGTGTGTGTATAATTATCTGTTGTATTTTGGTGGGGCTTTTTTTGGATTTTTTGTCTTCCACCTATCCCTCCCCACCTTGAAATCTGGACACCCCTTTTCAAGGCTCAGATTTTTCAATCTGTGCCCAAATGCTTCTCTGCCGAGTACATTTCATGCTTTCCCTGGAGTATGTTTTTTTTTTCAGTCGTGCATCTTGCCCAGCTCCTTTGTGTCTGTGTGTGGCTGTATTATTTTGTTTGTTTGTTTTCAAGATTGTCTCAAGCCACACACTCTGTATTTTATTATACTCAGCTCCTCTTTCACTGCGTGCCACGGATGTTGCTAATGGAAACGCTAATGGAGGAAGAAATAACGCACTGAGTTCTACGGTCTCTCGGCCAATGCCTCACTCGACATCTCCAAGTCCTGGCTGTGCAGCTGGAGACCAAGGTAAAGAAAACCTCTCTGCTCTTTTATTCTAAGTTGCATTGGATGTTGAGCTTGAAATTTGTGATTTTGTTCTTCTTCCGATTGTAGCTGTTCCTACCATTCAGTCTTTACAGATTCATTTGCTTTTTGGCGTGACCATTAATGATAATGCTGGACTTTTTAACATTGGTGACAATATTTTTCACATCATAGTCTGGTTTAATGCAAATATAGGTAGGAGCCTCTGGAGCTCTGCAATGTGGTACCTGCTCAACACCCATGTGAAATGGAGTGTGGGCTGGAATTTGGTCATTTGGGAGGACGGGGTTTAGAATTAGCTTTTTCCTTTCCTTCCAGCATCTATGTCCAGTTCTGGACCGCCAAAGAAACGTCACCGGGGATGGTCTCCTGGGTCCCCAGTCCCACCTCCTGGTTTAGCAGTACCTGTTCCTACAATCCGGCCTTTGACAAGAACAGGTAAAACTTGAATTTTTTTTGAGATGTCATTTGTTAAAACACTAACTCAGCCAGCCCAGCAGTCCTGTGCTGCATCTCTTACGTGTTGCACAGCAAACATAACTGATCTTGTCAAAGTATATAAGGACACCGTGCAGTGTTTTTCAGAGAAGCACACGATTGCTTGGTCCTTGTTGTTGTAATCTAAGATGCAGCACAGGGAAAGCAAAACTACTGGGAGAGAGAGGAAAGGAAGATGCAAATAGTATTATTAAAAATATAAAGCTTAAAGAAATCCATAGTTCCCCAACTGTAACTCAGTTGTTCTAAAACTGTGCAGGTGTATGGATATATGAATATATTAGAAGGATTTGCACTAGCCTTCACCTTGAATGTTGTGTCTCAGTCTGGTGTGGCATGCTACAGAAACTGTACACTCTGTTTCTGCATGGGAAAAACAGCTTTATGTAATTTTGGCCGAACAAAGGATGCTGATATCCACTGATATCCATGGATATCACCTTCAATTAGTGGCAGGAAGTGAGACCAAATTTTAGTTGTATGTGGAAAAGCTGTCCAAAGTTATTATCATGATGTGAAATAGAATTAATTACAAATACCAGTATCCATGTAGGTACCTTTGTATTCATAATTGTCGTAAAACTGTTCAGTGGTTGAGTACTTTTCAGTTGTGAGATTGAGAATATTTTGTAAAGGGGAATAAACAGTTACCTATTCTTCACTCTATGGAGTGAGAGAATAAGCATCCAAGGAATGAAAAAAACCATTTGTCAACATGCACAATATATTTTTAATCTGCTTTTGAGGGCTTGGTTTGGAGATATTTTTAAATCATTTTCAGAGATATTCATCATAGGAAGAAGGGTTACATGGTAGTGCAGGCCTGCCTACCTGAACACCTCAAATTGCAGCTTTTGTCAGTTTCTCTCTTCAGAAACCTGCTGAAGATACACGATAGAAGGCAATCTCCCCTTTTTGTTGAGTTTGTCCCTACTAATCTGCTACCTCTGCTGTGTACTCCATTTTCTGTGAGTCTTCGGTAGTATTTTTTCCTGTTGGATAAACAGTTTCCCCTGGTAAAACATATGCATTCATTCCTCCTGCCTTTGATGTTTTTCTCTTGATGGCATGGTTTGAAAAAGTGGTTGCAAACCACCAACTGTAGCCTGAGAAACTTGTGAAGCAAGCCTTACTCTGAAACCTGATTGCAGATTGCAAAATACTTGCGCTTGGTTTCTTTTTACTTATGGAAGATGCTCTTGCTCTTTCATGAGTAAAGCCTGATTTTTATCCTTGTAGCAGCTATCTAAGGGCAGCTTTGAGATTTTGGCCTGCTTTTACCTTTCTTATCTACATATATTCTAGGTCAGAAGTTGAAGCAGTTTCTTCCCTTGTGTTGAGAGGCAGTATTGAGGGATGGCCTTTTGGCTTAGTACTTGGCTTTGTTTAAAGATGCATATTCAAACCTGTGTTTTGCTCTCTCATTCTCACCAACAATACAGTGGTCAGAAAAAGTTTTATTTTAGGGGTGGGGCTACAGGAGGATATAGGCTCTTCATTTAAATTACTTAAAACTATAGCAGGAAATGCAGAGACCTTTTGAATTTTATTACAGTTAGTGATTTGCAGTAATTTTTTTCTTACTTGTTCATAAGGCCAAATCACAGTATGAGACTTTTGGTAATGGAAGTTTCTCCTTTCTTTATTTTATAGAGCCCCTTTTGTCAGTCCCAGTTCCTCAATCCATGTTAACTGGAATTTTACAGCCTCAACCCATCCCAGCAGGGGAGACTGTAATAGTTCCCGAAAACCTGCTGAATAACTCGGGAGTCAGACCAGTGATTCTGATAGGTAAGTCTTACACTGGGGAATCAAATGCTGCATTTTGTACTAACACATGCTCCCCAAGAGAAAGGGGGTTTTATTTCTTTTTGTTGGTTCTGGCTTTCAGTACAATACAAAGTTGGTTTGTCACAGATAGTTTCCCTTAGTTGCTCAATATTTAAAACCAAGAGTCAGGCAATTTCTGGAGAGCCTGATTTGCAAATAGGTCACAACTAGGTCAAATTTATGCAGAACCACTGGCCAAATCTGAGTTTTATACAAATGAGATTTTTGTAAAACCCAAGAAGAGAAATATTTACAAGTAATGAAAATAGGTTTCCAGTATAAACAGCTGATGAACCAAGCACATATTTCCTGCACCGTTTATAGTTCAGATCTTGAAGCCCCAGAATTCTACATGAGAACCAGAAAAATGATTTGCACTGACTAAACAGAAGTAAATCATGCTAACTTTTTGTCATTTATAGTCTGTAGTTCTCATAAGCAATTGAGATAACAGATCAGGCTTCAGGCTTTTAAAGTCCTTTAGCTGTATAAAGTGCATTGTTAACCCTTAGAAAGACATTGCTTTTACTTTAAGAGTGTTACTTTTAATGTGAATATGCCTTTAATCTGAGCTATTTGGGCATACTGTATAAAAAAAAGATGGGTGAGCTAGTGCTGCCAAAATTTTGATGAGTGATTTTTTTTTTTCTAATAGTCTGAATTTCTTTTAGATCCAGTATAATACAGATGGTCGTATAAAGTAGCTTTAGTGTCAAAAGAACATGCCAATTAATACAGTCCATGGAGTAATTTACCATTCCTGAAGAAATGGAGCCGTTCTCCAAGTCCTCACTTGCACAGATAATTTTAATACCCACAATTCCTGGAGAATTAACAGGGCCATCTACACTAGTAAATCTGTCAAGGGTAGGGTTACACTTCTGGTTTGTTTTGCTTAGTATTGTGTTCTGGAAGGCGATTATAAAGCTCCAGCATGGTCCTCTAATGGTTTTCAGAGAAACAGTTCCTTATTAAAGATGAGGGTGCCTACAGCCATCAGCTTAAGTGCAAATTGAATGCAGCCCTTAGGCTCTTGGAGAGCTGCCATTAAGTCCTCAGTTAGGCTAAATGTTAGTGGCCCTGAGAAACAGCTTCCTATTAATAGTACAGAACCAGATGTACCCAAACGGATGGATTTGGCAAAATCTCTGTGGAAATGGTTTCTTTGAAACAAAAAACATTCTGAAGGAAAAGAGGAGTTAGCCTGTGCTCATGTGCTTTACCTTACCGAATAGCATGTTTAGTAGTCAGCGTTTATTTTACCTGTTTATGAAAACAGAATGGAAAGGCGGTAAAAAAGTGAAATCAATCGCTACAATACCACCGTGGCTGAATCAATGCTAATGTGACTTATGCTGCTTTTATAGTGTTAAGATCAATGTACTTTTGCTTTCATTGATTTTTCTTCTTTGTACACTCTATTATGGAGAATCTGTATTTAAAGGTGGGGATAAGACCCAAACAGATTATATTCTCATCTATATTTAAATAACGATAATTATTATCCTGCTGGCATCAGTTAGTGTTAGTTCTTGCAAATGTAGGTGATCACTTGTAAAACACAGCAGAGGATCCCTGACCTATCCGTTATTTTTGAAGCAATTATAATGTCAAGAGCAGTCATTGATGCAATGTATTTTACCAGACAGCATGAAGAAGAAATGTATAATTGTGCAGAAGTTCATGTAGTGGCAAATTTTGTGAACTTCTGGTTTGGTTTTTTTGTTGTTTCTTTTATCACAGGCTATGGCACTTTACCTTATTTCTATGGAAATGTTGGTGATATTGTTGTAAGTCCCTTGCTGGTGAACTGCTACAAGATTCCGCAGCTGGAAAACAAGGATCTGGATCTCTTGGGTTTGTCCAGCAGTCAGCTGCTAAGTGTGGAGAATATGATACTTTTAACTATTCAATATCTTGTCCAACTAGGTAAGCAATTAGCCATGAGCACTTGGTTTTATTTGTGACTGTCTTTTTTTCTCCATGCCTTCTTTATGTCCCTTTTAAGGCCAGTTTTCTGGCTACTTTTGTGGCTGGAAGAGGCAAGTGGCTCCATCTAGTGTGTGTGACTGCCACTTTGCTCCTGAAACGGAAGAAGTGAAGTGAATTTAAAGGCTGATACTGCTTCTGCTCTCCATATGGGGATTGACCAGGTCACCTTTGTGAAACGGATTTGCAATGCAGATAACTCATTTGCTTAGGGTATCAAACCATCAGTTATCACAACCCTTTCTAAGGACTCTGGGTCTGTTTTATTCAGTTTTGTGACAAATGCTGGCAGATGTGTGATGGTTGTCATTGTTTTGGTGACAGCACTGTTTACATGAAAAACACATTTGTTATTCAGACTAAGGCAAGTGATTCAGTGAATATCTCATTCTTGTAAATGTTTTTGAAATGGACTCTTTGCAAATTTGAGAGCAAACCACATTTTCTTTCTCTTATTGCAGGTCCGCTCATTTTCCCTACCTTAGAGTAAAAAGAGTAGTGGTAACAGCAAGGTTTTAGAAGTTAATAATGCAGGATAGTGTTGGGAAACTTCCATGGCTGTCTTACCCTAGCTTTTCTATTTGAAAAGATGCTACTTGTCATAGAGGAATATGAAGTTACTCCTGTGAAGAGCACAGTATTACAGCATCTGTAATACATAATGGTATGAAATATGCAGGTGTTCTAAAAGCAGCACGACTGGTGATAACCTTACAATTTGAGGAGAAGATGTGCTCCCTGCAGGTTTCACCCATGAGTGCTTACACTTTGCTGCAGTTCTGTAAGAGACAGGAAGGGAAACCATTTTCTCTGTTGTGATACTCTCTAAGTGACCTATTAGCTTTATTTATCATTCTCTGCCTCAACAGTCCATTAGATGCCATGTTAGAACTGTCAGAGGATTTCTTAATTTTTTACAGGATGAATGTTTTTCTGTTACCTTCTTTCAGTGGGCTTAAACTTATTTGAGATTTTCATCTTTATTGCAAAGTATGTAGAGTCTGCATGTTAAAACCAGCTGCTTCACACAAAATTCGTAGCCAGCTGATAACAGCATTTCCAATTAAAAATAAACTATTTATTGAAACTTGTGAGTCAGTGAATCACATGCCATAAGCAAGTCTGACCTTAGATGGATGCAGTGAGTCTATACTTGCTGCAAACTGGAGGGGGTTTCATGCAAAGCTTCTGGAGCTGAACTGTGTCTGTTGAGCACCGTGCCTTCAGCATAAAGCAGTTCCCTTATTAGCAGGTGTTTAGTTTGGCTTTTGTTCTTAGCTGTGCAAAGCTGAATAGTTTCCTATTTGACCTTATGTGGAGACGGGTGCCAGCACTGTAAGATGAAAGAGCCTAATGAGGAGAAAAGTAAAAACATTCTGCAGGGGAGGGGATGAAAACATGTTGCAGGTTTGAATATTGCTGTAAACTTTAAACTGTTGGAATTGTGACAGCGGCACTGAACTGTAGCCTTTGTCCCGTTTTGTTAAATCAAAGTAGATTCAAGATGATTAGAAGGTAGCCAGCTTCAAAAGTTTTTCACAAGGAGAAGAGACAAATGTACATATAAATTAACAATTTATTAATGTAAGCCTCTTCTTTTTCCTTGAGAAAGTAGGACTAAAATGTTTTTCTTTTTTCTGGAGTGTATTGCGAAAGAGTAAGATAAAGGCAAAGATAAAAAAGCAGGCAAAAGCCTGAAAGAGTCTTGCCTAATTTTTTTCAGATCTCACTACTTGTACAAAATATATTTGCAGATGACTGTGATCACAGATGATAAGATTATTATCTATGAAAGTGCTCCTTTTTTGAAAAAAAAAAAGGATATAGCTGGGAATTCCTTTCAGTTTTCTTGTAAAATTTTGACAACATGATGACGCTTTTGTGTTTTCAGAAATCAGCTGAGCATCTCATGATGATATTACAAACCAAAGCAAACAAAAATGCATTTCTGATTCTTTAAACCTTCTTTGAAGACTATACATAGTTAAAGCTGTGATTGCAAGACATAGCATTGCTCTAAATAAACTCCACTGACTGTGATAAAGGAATAAGTAAAAGAAGATAAAGAATTCTGTTTGATTTTAGTGGTTGTTTTTCAGTCTGCCTCATGGACTTAATCGGATTTCACATTTGTTATCTTTGGCAGCATTCATGATGAAGTATTCCCAAGCTTTGTTTTTATACATCAAAATGCCCATATTTGCAGTGTGGGTTACATTCCATCATTTGTAATTGTCAGCTTTTTACTATTGCACTGCCATTTCTACAAACACAGTCTCAGCCTACGCAGTGCTAAGGTCTGTGTTCTGGTTGAAGAAGACTCCTGGACCGTTTGTTATATCTATCACCTGTTTAGAATTCTGAAATCATTCTCCCTTCTCTCTTGTTGTGGTACATTTGAATCACTTTGACTATATATGCTGTAAGCTGTGACACCCAGAGGTGTTTTGTAGTTTTAATACCCAAATGCACATCCAGGCTCAAGGCAAGAGCAAGGCTGTGTCTGGAGTGGAAGGGATAGTCAGACACTCAAAGCAAGAGCTTATTTCAGCAATTCTTCTGTCTTAGATGGTTGGAGAAGTAGTCTCTGGGGGGATGCACTTTGAAGATTGTCTACCCAGAAATGAGTGTCATCCAGAAATGGATGACATTCGAATATGTTGACTTAAATTGTATAGAATAATAGAACAGAATCATAGGAGCATTGAATCATTTAGGTTGGAAAAACCTTTAAAATCACGGAGTCCGATCATTAACCCAGCACTGCCAGGCTCACCACTAAACCCTGTCCCCAGCTGCCACATCCACGTCTTTTGAATGCCTGCAGGGATGCTGAATCCACCACTTCCCAGGGCAGCCTATTCCAATGACTGACCACCCTTTCAGTGGAGAAATTTATCCTAATATTCAATAGGATAAGTATTACTAGTTATAGATAACTATAACTAGTTACTATAGTAACTCTGCTAGTACAACTGGAGGCCATTTCCATCTGTTCTGTCACTTGTTACCCAAGAGAAGACACCAATCCCCACCTGGCTACAGCCTCCTTTCAGGTAATTGTAGAGAGTGGTGAGGTCCTCCTCAGCCTCTTTTTCTCCAGGCTAAACAACCCCAGCTTCCATTTCCCATAAGACTTGTGCTCCAGACCCTTCACCAGCTCTGTTGCCCTTCTCTGGACACACTCCAGCACCTCAATGTCCTTCTCATAGTGAGGGGCCTGGAACTGAGCACAAGACTCAAAACGTGACCTCACCAGTGCTGAGTTCAGGGGGATGATCCTGCCCTGGTCCTACTGGCCACACTATTTCTGGCACAAGCCAGGCATTGGCCTTCTTGGCCACCTGGGCACTGCTGGCTCCTGTTCAGCCAGCCGTCAAACAACATCCCCAGGTCCTTTTCCCCCAGGCAGCTTTCCAACCACTCTGCCCCAGCCTGTAGCACTGCCAGGGGTTGTTGTGACCCAAGTGCAGGACATGGCCCTTGGTTTTGTTGAACCTCATACAATTGTCCTCAGCCCACTAATCCAGCCTGTCCAGATCTCTCTGCAGAGCATTCCTGCCCTCTGTCACCTGCAAACTGCCTGCCAAACACACAGAATCACAGAATATTCTGAGTTGGAAGGGACCCATAAGGAGTCCAGCTCTTCAGGGAGTGGCCCATATGGAGTTTGAACCTACTACCCTGGCATTATTAGCACTGTGCTCTAACCAAATGAGCTAATCTCACTCAATCCCCTTGTCCATATCATCAAGATAGATATTAAACAGCTTGGCCCAAACACTGAACCCTGGGGAGCACCACTTTAGACCAGACACCAACTGAATGTAACTCAGATATTAATATTATTATTTTGCAGTTTTGTTTTTGAAGTCAAGATGATCATTTGCATACTCATTTCTGTAGAGAGCTTCCATATATTCCCTTTTAACATTGACTTTTTTATTAGGAAACTGTTCACAATCAAAATCAATATTTATCATTTTGTCTTACATCTCATCTGATATTAGTTCCATTATTTTTCTGGGTAGTTGTGAAGAAAGACTGCCATACTTTCTTATAAGTAATCTGAGTGAAATTCTGTGTATTCTCATACTGAGAATCTGTCTTTCCATTTGTACAATTATTTTAATCTTCTTGGATGACCCTTGTGTTTAGAGCCAGTCTCTTAAGTAGCCTCCCTCAAGCAGCAAGAGTTTGCTTTTATTTCTCTTAGTGGGTAAGGTAATTTTCAGGGGTTGATATGTTGTAGTTAAACTTTATTTCTGCAGAGGGTCATTCTTCTCTACTGATAAATGTCTAATTTTTTTTTAAAAAGTTTGAGATCTTCAAAGACTTAGAATGTATGATGCTTTCTTAGAAAAGAGAATACATTTCTAAAAGAGAACTCTAAAAGAGAGAATTATGTCCGTGCTGTGTTAAATTGGACTCATCAGAATTTTTCAGTTTGCATCAAAAATGAAAACATCCTTGCACTTACAAGTCTATAGTTGTGTTACCATCCTGTGGTAATTGGAAGGTGGCATTTTCCATATGTTACTTCTCAAAAAGGCAAAATGGCAACAGGTGGCAGTTTTTACAGATTCTGTGCTGTGGGTTATTTACCCACGCCCTGTTTCTCACACAACCTTTCTGTTTCCTGGCCTGAAAGAAAACATAAAACCAAACCGAGCATTTCACATATCTCTGATATTTAAGCCCCCCCCCCCATTTTGTCATAGAAAAGCAAGCTGCTGAAGTGTGAAGCTGCCTCCTTTGGCACTGATTTGAGATATCGGCAATATAAGTTATGGTTACTTTTTACTCTGTGTTCATGAATGTTTTTAACTGTTCCTGAATATCTTTGACAATGAGACAAAGCTAACTGAACAGAATGTGAATTGAAGTTAGTCGGAGGACTGATGCTAAGATAGGAGGGCTTGTATTTCTGGTTTCTCATTCAAGTTGACAGTACAGTTTACAGAGTCTGCGGAATGTAGATCTAAAGTTGCATATTCTTCTTTACATAGGTTTGCAGATTTGCTAAATTAATTTAGGTAAGGAAGAGGTTAAACATGTTTATTTGCATCCATGTGTAGTTGATTAGTAATCATGATGAGAAAATGCAAAAGCAAAGAGCACTTGACAGGCTTTGTCAAGCTGCATGACTGTGATTAGGCTACAAGGACAAGCATTTTGGTTTTCTGCTGCGAAAACATATGGCTGCATGCTTAATCCTTCTCTTCCAGGCAAAAGGCACATATTTTCCCACTCCTCTGTTTGTCCCACCAGTTGCGGAAGGTAGGAAAGCTAGGAGTGAGATGGAATACCTCATTGTTTAGAGGGGGGGAAAAAAAGGCAGTGGTGGAAGAGAAAGGCTTCTAAAATGAAAAACCAAGAATGGGGGTAGATATCCACTGAGTAGCAGGTGTTTTTTTTAAATATTAAAAAATGTGGTGAAGGAGCTTGTCAGATCAAGACAGACGTGATTATTCATGGTTCAATAACATTTTAATATGAGACACTGTTCTTCTGTTTGTTTGTTTTCGTTGTAGGTCCTGACCAGATACCCCTGAGGGAAGAATTTGAGCAGATCATGTTGAAAGCCATGCAGGAGTTCACTCTGAGAGAGAGATCTTTGCAAATGAGTGCACAGTGTATCTCTGTGTCACCAGGTCAACTCCCTTGGCTTGCCAGGTTAATTGCTAGTGTGTCCCGGGACCTCGTGCACGTGGTTGTCACCCAGAATTCCCTGGCAGAGGGCATCTCGGAGACCTTGAGGTCTCTCAATGAAATGAAGCATCAGCAAAAGCTACCAGATTATGTTGTTGCTATTTGTGCATCAAAGATTAGAGGAAATGAATTCTGTGTAGTGGTTCTAGGTGGGTATATTTGCAGATTGCTTCAAATGGCAATGCCAAATTAACTTTCTTGAGTTATTGATCCAATTTTAAAATCCCTTTTGTTCTTTTTATTCCCCTTTGTATTGTTGCACTGCAATGGCACAGTTTACTGATTCTGCAGCAAGACTTGGAGTACTGAGGTCCATGAGGATCTAGAAGAACATCTTTATGCTAGTCATTACTACTTCTTGAGCGGCCTGAGACTTTATTATTGTGTGATTACCTTAGAATGTATCTTGAAGTGATCCAGTAGCAAAATAGTTGGTTTGTCTTTCTTTCATGTAACAACTGTGATATTTACATGGCATAGTCTTCCGCAGACTGCTTAAAACAGAATATGCTTTTCATCCTTTTTATCCTAATTTTTATCCTTTCTAGTCCTCATTGGTGGCTGGCCATGATATTTGTGTATGAATGAGTGTGTCTGGATGGAAGTGAGCTTTGAGTAGTCATCTTTCCTTTGCAGGCAGATAAATCAATAATGCCAATTTTTTACCTTTTTTAACTTTCCCCCCACACTAGAGATAATTACTTTTTCATATTTACCCAGAATCCTCCATTTAATCTAAGGTACAAATATTTATTTTGAATATAATTTGTCATGCAAGTATGCAAAACGATGTGCAATAGCAAAGAACCTGCTAAAATTAGTTATAGCAACTAATTCTCCAGTCAATAGTGGAGTAGACTTGAGACTGCTCTGCCACTCTACTGGGTAGAGGCAGTGGAGATCCATGAATGACAATCAGAGTGCCCCACACTTCCAGGATGAAAAGGTTGTGTTGACATTAAAATGTATTAAGGTTTGCTCTCACTTTTTCCCCCTCTCTTCTCCAGGTCAGTATCAATCTCGGGCACTTGCAGAGAGCATGCTTACCACCAGTGAATTTTTAAAAGAGATCAGTTATGAGCTCATCACAGGGAAAGTTAGTTTCCTGGCATCGCATTTCAAAAATACATCTTTAGGTGAGTGATTCTAAGAAATGGAAGTTCTAGCCAAGGCAGTCATGTGTTTAGGGGTGGTGTGTCTCCTGTTCAGCAGTTAAAATGCACATGGATCCAGCTCTGCCCTCTCCGTTGAGAGGCATTCTTTCCTTCTCTCTATTCCCTGTGTGTAAAGGGGTACTTGTCTCCTTCACCTGTGTGGCAGCAGTTCATAACCCTCTGGAAAATTATTTTAACACTGTCTCTGCTGTTGAATGTAATGGCAGGGCACCCATAAGTACATGAGTGTTTTCTAGTTTGTGCTTCTAGCAAGGTTTTAGAGGGCATTTTATAGTGTGTGTTCCTTTGTAATCATCAGATGTCACCAGTAGCCGTAAGGCCACAGAGCTGAAATTATACAACTGTGATTCCTTTTTTTCTCTTCAAAAATTAATCTAACTGGCAAATCAGTAGATAAAAAAGTATTCTTCCTCCCTCTCCTCCCTGTATCTCCAGTCCCTTGCCCCAGTGCAGATTTGACATCAGCTATGTGAGAACACGTGTGTATGTAATGTTCCATGTCGTTTGTCTGAAATTGTTTCCAGATAATTTGGTGTTGCTAATTCTGATCTAGGTGATGATTTGGACAAGCTGCTGGAGAAAATGCTGCAGCAGCGAGGGGAAAGTGTCATTATTCCTTTTAATGGAGACGTTAGCGAGTGTGTGTCATCTCAGGAGGCAATTGCCATGGTTTCTACACAAGAACCAGGTAATTTTTTTTACGTGCAAGATACGAAATTAGTGAGTAGCTTGTTAAATGTCAAAATGCATACAACTTCAGAAGAATCTGAGGGCACATTTGCAGTCACTGTGCCAACCTTAAAATACTAATACTGCCAGCTAAATGTAGCAATACAGCAGTTTCTCAGACAGAATACCTCTGTAATAACCTTCAGCAACTTCTTTTCCCTGATGTTTTTATATTTTCTAAGCTAAAATGAGGATGATCATAATCTTCTGTTAGGCAACAGGCAGAGTAGAGAAGATGTTTCTTTCTAACATTGGCTGTGTGGACTCATCTCACCCTTTTGCACCTAGAAAAGGAATGTAACCTTGAGTTTAAGGCAGAGGGGAATTATATTCTCCTTCTGATCTTCTGAGATGTCCTTCTGCTTCTTAACTTTTGATACTCCTCACTGGTAAATATGCATTAGAGACTTGTGCTCTGAGGCTTATACTTTTAGGGAATGCATCTTAAGATCTTGGACTGAAAGTGCTAGGCAAGTGTTTGTTAATTTGTTGATCTGCAATGTGTCTTATTCAGCATAATGTGATGAGATGCTTAGGTGCAAAAGATAAGCTAGGATTTTCTGTCTAAAATTGCTAATTTTCAGAATTATTTAGCTATTCAGGGTTCTAAACATACTTTCCTTTTCATATCACAGTAATGGCAAAAGATACACTGAGCTGTCGTGAACACTGAGATTCTTTTAGGTCTAATGTCAAAGCAAATTCAACCTCCAGTAAAGCTTTTTTTCTGTGAAAGAAAGGTATACTCCTGCTTCATATGAATTAACTTAAATTCATCAGTTTGGTATTAAATCTGAATGAAAGCAAAATAGTTTATTGTCTCCACATGGATCAGGAGATCCAACTAGAAGGGCTGCCAGGCACTTTGTTCTGGCACCCTCGGAAGTACAAGCCCTGAGCTTCCTCACATGATTAATCTGAAGGGAGAATGATCTTTAGATTCTGGTGGGTTTTTTCTTCTTACTTTGTACTTCTTAAAAAAACCTTCGTATTTTCTCAAACAACTATTCTGAGTTAGTTTTGTCTTTAAAATATGGCGGTACAGGGTTGAAGCTATTGAGAAACAGCCTGAATAAAAAAAATAAAGGTTCTCCTTTATTGGGTAAGTCTCCAAGGCAGTGAGAGGGACCTTTCTTCCATAGTAGATCTACTGAAATGAACACTGAGGCAGATTTGAGGAGGAGATAAGTACACGTGTGCACACGCACAAACACATGTCCCTGTGTAAAACTAACACAGTGGAAAAGATGACATAAACAAAACTGTAATACCATTATAGGATTTAATTTGGTAATCTGCAAATTGAAAATACTCAGTGGTTAATGAGACATGGATTGTTGGACATGGAATTTACCTAATGGAAATAGTCAAATGGAACATGCTTTTTATTTTGAGGAAACGTGAGTGATCTGGTCAGTCCCTCAGTTCTCTGCATTTAGTGTTATATTGACATTTATGAAGTCCAAAGAAATCTGAGTTTCAGGAGAATATTAGAGCTCTGTACCCCCCTCTCTCTCTCTCTCTCTCTGCTTTTTACATATGTACATGTTCACATCTTTTTTTATATATATATATGTGTGTGTGTGTGTATGTATGTATGTATGTGCATGCATATTATGTATGTGTTGGTTCATGCATGCATATTATGTATATGTTGGTTCATTTAACAGAATGTATTTCACTGTGTTGGCATTGAGGTTTCCTTGGGTTGCACTGTTAAAAATCCTTAGAACACTTAGGGCATTTTAAAATATGAGCAGTGCTGTACTTGAGATCATCTGTTACCACATACACATGATCATCATATGTTACCACATTTTGATCAAAGAAAGAAAGTTGGCATTTGTGATCTGGACCCAACTCTCCAGAGTGTTGAGATTTATTCTGGTGAGTGATTTTTTGTTTTCCTTATAATAGAGGGCAGGCTGTTTGGAGGGTCATGTTCTGCTGGGGGGGTGGGAAAGTAAACATGTTTCTTGTTGTGTTTTGTTTTCTTTTTCAAACAAACACGCTCTAGATTTGGATGTTGATACCTTCCAAATTTACCAGCCACAGCTCACAGTTGCCAGAAAGCTCTTGTCCCAGGTTTGTGCTATAGCGGACAGTGGCAATCAGAGCCTGGATCTGGGCCACTTCAGCAAGGTGGACTTCATCGTTATAGTGCCCCGTTCGGAAGTCCTGGTGCAGCAGACCCTTCAACGGATCCGACAATCAGGTAAAAGGCAGGGGAGGGGAAAGAGACTGATAAACCAGAGTACTTGATGTGATTATATCAGTACTGGTACAAGGGGAAAAAGTAAGTTGCTCCAACATATCTTTTGCCCTCGTTGTTTGCGTTTTATTTTACGTTTTTTAAAAATAATTGTACAAAGTTATTAAGACCCTGGAAAATAACATAGTTGACCCACATTTCAGAGTAGTTTATTTCTACTTCTTTAATTCAAATGGTGTTCAAAGTAATTGGAGTTAAACACTGCACCATGCCTACTTTATGAATATGACAGCAATATATCTTTACAAAGTCTAGTTGTATTGACACTAACATTGAAGCAGAGCATGAAAAATATGATACTAGTGAGAATCAATTTTATATAAATTAATGATTTTTGCAAAGGAAAGGTCAGGATAACTTTTTCTGACTCAATATATTAGTTTAATGTGGGCAAGTTTGGCCTAGGATCATGGAGCATAGCCAGTTTGTGGAGTGCTGTTTTGGAAACCTTTGTGGAGGAAAAAAACCTGTTTTTTCCCCCCCCATTTTTTGATAATGTGAGAAGTTTTTGAAAGGTCTTCAGGTGCTTTTTGGAGAAAATCCAGAAGCCAAGGGGCAACATTTTGGCTTCCATTGTGAGAGAAATTGCATTTGGATAACCATCTTCTTACTGGGGCTTATTATTTGTTTGGCAGACATTGGCGGACAGGTGTCAGCTTCCCACTGACCCTTCATTTTTGGATGCACTCAAAGGAAAAGATTTCGGTTGTATTCTTCTTTTTAACAGGTGTGCTTGTGGACCTGGGCCTAGAAGACAATGGAACGGCGTATCAGAGGGCTGAGAAATACGTGGTTCGGCTGGACAATGAGCTTCAGACTAAATTTGAAGTTTTCATGAGGCGAGTGAAGCAGAATCCCTACACGCTCTTTGTGCTGGTTCATGACAATGCCCACGTGGATTTAACAAGGTAGCTGCTTCAATCTGCTGAAGGAAAACCATCCTCTCCCAGCATCTCTTTCCATTAGGTTTTTCAAAAGGCTTACCATCTTAGACACCTATTGCTTTCTCAAGGCATTTTTATGGCATTTTGTGCCTTATAATCAGAAATTATCTCTTTTGGTTGCCCATGATATTTGTTAACTGATTCTGATTCAGCTGAAGGTAGGTGAGACTAGTTTCAGGTTATTGGATGCCTAACAGAACTGTTTTTAGGGTTATATGCTATGGTGCTGAAATTGAGGGGAAAATGCTGAATTTTGCAACTAACTTTGTTCTTCTTGTCTTTCTTTCCTATTCTGCTCCTTTTTCTGTACTCGACCCCAAATGTCTCCAGTGTTCTCAAGCTGATCATGCTTTAATTCATGTTTTTATCCTTGATGATAGTGGTTTTTGTGATAGGAGAAAGCTTACAGACATTTAAATATGCGTCATATACAAGATGGCATGGCTTCTTTAAGAAAAGTATTTTAAAAAACAGCTGTATTTGGACAGCTTTAGGTCTAAACACAACATGTACACACGTGCAAAAATGTTTCTTCACACACCGAATCACAACTTCACCTTCAAAGAAGAAAGAAGTCAGTAAAGCTGATTATTCTACTCTTTTTCCATGAGTAAAGTAAGAGGAATAATCTTGATGAGGTTTAAACATGGTGTGTAATGTAAGGTTGTGGGACTCATTTCAATATCAGAGATAGTGAAAGGTGTCCACACCCACGGCAGAGTGGTTGGAACTAGATGGTCTTTAAGGTCCCTTCCAACCCAAACCATTCTATGGTTCTATAATAAAGGAAATACTTTCCTTGAAGGACGGCTGAAAATAGACAAAAGTAACATTATTTATTTCTACCTGGTCTTCCGCAACACATCTTTGCTATACTTTGAATTTGGAATTCCTGAATATACCATGGAAGTAAAGGCAAATCCAGGAGTCACAACATCAGTAGACTTCCAGGCTCCCCAGCCTTTTAGAAATTTATCATTTCAGACTGGAAAAGCCACTCGTAAAATTGCTACTGTATCCTATCCCCATAGCTCATGGAGCAGTGTTTCTTAATGAGAGGGATTTAATCAGCTTTGGCTTATTTTTGCTTTCCTCTTGTGATGCTTTTTTAAATTGTCACACTAATCCACCGTCTCACTGTCAACAGATTTTGATCCTTTATTTAGGTGTTTGTTGTTTTTCCTTGTTTTCCGGAGTGTACCCACAGGAACAAATGTAGCAGTCAAATGTTTTTTGAAGTCTTTTACCTTTTCAAAGAGATTTTTTTTGAGCCATGATTCTCTGTGTCATGGTCATTTAGAGATTTTCCTGCAGGAAGAGAGTAATCCATTGAATTTCAGGATGTCAGTAAGGCAATTCTTTGCATTCTTATTTCTGCAGTGCCATTTCGAGTTCCCTGTCACATGGTGAACCTAATCATGGTCTGGCTGATAGAGTTATTAATTGCAGGGAGGTGCTTGAAGCATTCAACCTCCTTGTTCTTCAGGTCAGCTCTTTTCCTTATGCCTTGCAAACGCAGCAGTCCAGGATCAGCTCTTGCAATGAGGTACATTGGATACAATCTGACACTGTGGTAAGTGTTTAACTCTTAATTTTAACTGAATTTTAATGTGGAATTCGCACCTCACCGAATCTAGAAAATGTGTGTGTTAAGAGGGACCTCTTTCTCTGCTGGAGTTTAATCTCTCAGATTCCAGATGGACAGCCCTGGGATACTGATGGTAGAGGTAGCATTGATATTTAGGACCAGGAATTACACATTTTCCTTTGCCCAGTCATGCAAGATGAGAAACTACTGTCTGTGCTCTGGTCAGACAAAGCTATGTAGACATGCCATAAAGCTCCAGAGCAGGCTTTCACTTTTCAAGCAGTCTGACTTTTGACTGTAAGTTGTGTCACATAGCCTGTCACGACTGTTCATTACTTTCCTGGTCCTAATAAAAGTTGTGTGCTAGGTTAACAAATTTCAGTGTAGTAGGTACAGTCATTGTGCAGAGGAAAATTCCTGTTGGTGATTCTGCACTATTAAGTTTTTTCATTGTTTCAGCCAGCTGATTCTGAGGATGTTTTGGCTAAACCTGCTTAAAAATAGCATTTTCTCATATTAGTTGTTTGGTATATTTATATCAGATTTGACTTTACTGTGTTGTGTGGACCGTTAGTTTCTGCAAAGGGTCTTAAAGTGGGAGCTGTAAAAAACAGTTAATATAAAATGAGGGAGTGAACAAATATTCTAAGTTTGTTTTTTGGTTGATTGTTAATATAAACCATGTGGTGACCTTCTGTAAAATGGTCTAGACAATTTTTTGTTTCCCAAAAGTAAAAAAATTAACAAGTTCCAGTCTTCTGATTAAATAAAAAAGGGGAGACTGTAGGTGATTAATTACATTCCTAGAGATTACTGCTGATGTAAATGCACTGGAGAACATGCTGTGCTTCCAGGAAAAGCTCATGAAATTTGAAACGCAAATATTCTGCCTTTTGGATAGCTGTCTGCAGATTTACATTCCAACAAAAAAATTATTAATTTCTGGTTTCCATTAGAGGTGTGTATACTCTGACAATCAAGAATAGCTTTGTAAATTACTAATCCTTCTCTTTTCAGGTTCTACTCTAAATAGAAATGAGATGACAGTTGTCACCCCTTGCTATAAAGCCAGAGATAGGGAGTCAGAAAATAATTAAGAGGATTCTAGAAACCCCCTGCAGTCACAAGTAGGAGATATACTGAAAAACTTGCAAGGAGCTACGACTGTCTTTCCTAGTTTTAGGCAAATAAAAAGTTAAGTAAAAAACAATTTGCATTTTATTGTATTTGTTGAAACAAATAAATAGCATTGCATAGGGAGAACAGATAAAAAGAAAGGATTCTTTGATTTGGAAAAAGCTTTGCACTTATTTTTAAAATGACACAAGAAATAAAAATTTGTTCCAGTTTTCCTTATATTTGTGCTGTTTGTGTATGAAACAGGATGAAGCAGCAAGTGAAGACAAGCTATACTTTGGTTTGAATGAATACAGCAAATCCCTACAATGGGGAGTCACAAGTCCTCTTTTGAGATGTGATGAAACCTTTGAAAAAATGGTCAACACACTTTTAGAAAGGTAAATAATAACATGGAAGCTTGGGATGCTGCCCAGTTGGGATATTAATGATATGTCTTCATGAGCCCCATTACGGGGGATGAAGACATGCTGACCTTTGATATTGTTCTTGAAATACATGAGGTCTGTGCAATTTTTATTTTTGTAACAAATTTAGTGCAGTTGAAGAAGGGAGTGGATGTCCTTCATTTTTTTTTTTAGAAAATGATCAGGCCCATTCAGCAGCAATCTGGGCTCAGCTGTGCTGCTCTCTTCTTTTGGCTCAGCCCTCACTAAGCTCAGAAGGTACCAGAGGTTTCATACCTCACCATGTCTGGTGTCTCTCTTGTTGATGGTGAGGGACATTGTTTCAAAAATGTTATTTCTGTTATTTCATTAGTTGGCCGTGGTTTTGGTTCCTGCAGCTCAGAGCCTGTTAGTACCCTGCAGCTGCCTGAACGAGCTACTTTCATGGCAAGTATCCAAGATACAATTATATGTGCCCATTACAGGAACGAAGGGAATACTGTCATTTCCAGCAATGTGGAATATAATCTGCTCTGCATACCAGCAGGACAGATCCCTTACAGTACTTCAAATAATAGTTCTCATGTTTTCATATTTACTAGAACAGGATTGTTCTGTCTTCAGTACTGTGTTTTCAATTTTAATTAGGCCAATATAACAGTTGTAAATGTAGCTGTATTAAGCAAAATTCAATATCAAATGTGTTAATTTAGCAACATAGTAATTAAGTGCATTATTAAAACTTAATATTTGTTATTATCTACAAACACGCAGTAATAATTAAGTCCATTCCTTAGGCTTCTTCTACTCTTTCTGGTCAAATCCAGTGGAAGAGATAGGGGTCACTATCATTTTCTTTCTGTTTAAATGCGGGTGGTAAAAAGGGTGAAGGAGGATTTATGTATGTGCAAATAATCATATGAGATTTGGATAAGACTAGAAATTGATGGCAGGTGAATCTCTGCCTTGGAGCCAGGATATGTTTTTGTGGCACAGTTTATCAATTAAGCCTCTGCTATTCAGGAAACTGGGCTATTCTGGGTGGGTGGGTGAGCCATTCAATGAGCTTACAAGATGAAAACATTGCAGACATTTTTGTATTATAAGAAAAGGTCCGTTTGTTTGAGTAGCAGAAGTGCAGCGGGTACTTTTATGGCAGGAAGAGTAAAAAGTGTTTTAAAAACTCACTGATTTAATGACTGGCGTATGGTATCCAGAACAAACTACTGTATCTACTGGTTAAACACAGATCCAAAACTTTCTTTAAATGGATACCATATTGTCTGTTAGATTACTCAAGAAAGAGACTAGAGAAATTTAGAACTTTTAGTTATTTTAGTTATTTGGACTTACGTGGCGCAAGAAGAGCACTGAAGGCATAATAGTGTAGTGTTTTTCTGTATTATGGCGGTGAGTTAACTCGTGGGAAATGTCTAGAAACTGAGTGGTGGTTTTTGCTTGTTTTTTTGGTTTTAATTCTTTTCTCTTCATATTTTACTTGATATCTGTTGTCACTGCGTATAGCTGTAATGAAAGAAAATATGTTGGCTATGTAAGTTAAAAGGCAAGATAGAAGTTCAGACTTGGCTCAGAGCCAGCAATTCCTATTGGTAAGTCCAGCTTTCTGGTGAGAGAGATGTGAAATTATGAAGTACTTCTCCCACAAACTCCTTGAAACCACAGTAGTCCTCCAAACTGGTACAAGAAAAAGCTTGTGGAAAACAAAGCAATTACTAGCCTGTGCTCTTGAAGTAAATCGGATCTGAGGTGCTCCTTATCTTCATCAAGTCATAGATCTTTAGTTGAAATTTTGGACCAGATGAGGGTAACAGAAGTTTACAATTCCTGTTACTTGAGCACAGAACTTGGGCCAAATGCAAAAGTTAGAGGGTCATGTTGTGTTCATGTACTTAAACAAGAGATTTTTTTTTTTTTTCAAAATTTTTGTCTACGAGAATTGAAGGCTTCACTCTTTGAGCACTACTGGAAAAAAATGGGCACTTCTTTATTATTGCAGTCCTGTGTTTTGGCTAATTTTCGGACATCACTGTGATTTTGCATGTGCTAATGCAGAACTATGTCTCCCCCAAGGTACCCCCGGCTGCACAGCATGGTGATCCGCTGCTACCTTCTCATTCAGCAGTATTCCCAAGCTCTGATGGCCCTCACCACCATGGCCTCTCTGAGGGATCACAGCACCCCTGAAACGCTCAGCATAATGGATGACCTTATCACTTCTCCGGGAAAGGACAAGAATGGCTGTGGCCACATGCTCGTCATTCGGGTGCCGTCGGTGCAGCTGGCCATGCTGGCCAAGGAGAGGCTGCAGGAAGTGAGGGACAAGTTGGGGCTGCAGTATCGTTTTGAGATCCTCCTTGGGAATCCTGCCTCGGAGCTCAGTGTTGCGAAACACTTTGTGACACGGCTGAAGGTTAGCAGAAACTCAGTGTTTGTTGGTGTGCTCACCGTAGTCATCTGAGTGTTGTAGCTGTTTTGTGTTTGTACTCATGTGTTTATAAGTTAATTATTCTATAGGGAAGGGGCATGTGTTTGTATTTGTCTCGGTGAATGCATTTCTGCACCTTGAGCATAAATGATAGAGAGACTTGGAACAAACCTCAATTGTTATTGGTCCATGAAGTCAAACACCAGCTGTTATCTCACTGAAAGTTGAATGACAGCATGCATCAGATAGGGTTCATCTCTAAAAGCAGAGCCCAGATCTCTGTAGGCAAACTAATTATTTCCACCACCTTATCTGTCTGTCTAGTGTATCTGTTGTCTGCTCTGTCCATCCATCTTCTGCCCTTCTGGTAACTGGTAAAGTATGCTGTTTGTCATGGATTTCTTTCCTCAAATCCCTGCATGTTTAAAGCCTGAAGAGGCTATATGCATATATGCTTATGCATAGGCATATATGCACCAGCCTACACTTTTGCATGGATTTACAAGAGCATGGTTCAGGTAGCCAAACCCATTTCCTGAATTAACCTCACTACAGTAAACAAAGGAGCAATGGGTTGCCTGCCTTAGGTATCAGCCTGAAAGTAATACTGGTCGTCTGTCTTGATCCTTGCTCTAAGTCTTACAGAGAGATTATTTTTTTTGCTTCTACTCTGAGTTAGACAGTGTATTCAAAACCACAGAGAAGAGGAATGAATGTTGTGAGCCTTCCTGAAAGAGCTTGCCTACAGCCAAAAGCAGATAAAATGTCCTTTAAAGAAGCTATGACTCTTGCTTCTCAAACTTTATCTGCAGCAGGAGAGGGAAGAGAGGAAAGTAGTCATAAATGAGAAAATTACATGTGAGATTGCAGTGCTGTGCTGATGGGTTTTTTTTGGATAGGCATTAATTCCACCCTTAAATCATTCTGGATTGAGTCCTGGGAGGGCTTCTTAATAGTGCTGTACCATAATGGGTTGCAGCCCTTACACAGTGCTGCTGAAGCAGCCTGTGATGCCTTAGAGCAGATCAGGATTGACTGTGGAGTTATTGCAGGTGGATATCCATGTAAACATTGGTCTGGAATAGAGGAATTTTATCAGGCAGAGAGTGAAAAAACTTCTAAATAATTTTTATTCCTCCCTCCAAAGCATGAGATGTGTTTTTGAACTAAACAAAGCTGTAGGATTCTGGATTTGGTTTTTTTGCAGGTTACTAGAATAAAAGCCCTCAAATCTGAACCATGCATATGGAGGGAGTGAGGAGAGGAATTCAGTTGCCCAGATATAAGCGTCTAGGGTCTTTTTAGGTGTGGTGTCCCAGGAGTAGTTCAGAATAATAAAGGTCACCTGTGAGGCTTGTGTTGTGCTCTGTTGCCTGGGATAACACAAGATTTCTGCCATGGTCGTGAGCATATGTTTGGGGAACTGATTCCCATTATAAAATTTATCAGCCATGCTACCATTGAGTCTAGTTTATTGCAGGCAATTTTGGTTTCGTCTCCATGCTGCTTGGCATGTGTTCAGACGTTAGGTGGAATGCTGAAGCTGAAGGACTAGAGCAGTGGAGAGCTGACTGATGGCTGCTTTCACTATGAGCACCCCAGCCCTTTTTTTGATGAGTGTGTCGGGAGAGAACAATATGAGGCTACTGAGTGCTTTCTGGTGCGGCTGAGGCTCAAAATGTGGTCCCGTCAAGAAATGCTCTTGGTTGCAGGAAGGATGAAACCTCATCATGACTGTTTCCAGAGGCAGGGCAGGAAACTTATAACTGTTAGTGAACCCAGCTGAAAAGTGTGACTTAGCCTCTGTCTCAGGGGGCATTAGCAGGGTGTGTGGTGCCACAGCAGGGCAGGGAGGGTGGGCAGCTGTCTCTGCAGTGCTGGTGGCTGGACTGCTCCCCTCTCTGTCAGACAAGCCTGCTGGTCAGTCAGACCAGCCAGGCAGGTCATTCCTCTCCATCAGGGAGCCAGAGGTACAGAATGAAACAAGAGATGGAAGACAATTTAAATAACTATGGCACTGACCAGAGGTGCTGTCACGGCATATCCTTCAAGTGTAACAAGAATCAAATTGTTTGGGAGGCACTGAGAAGTGAGGAGCCCTGAGTGCTGCACCTCTTTGTCCTTTCTGAGTAAGATGGTCAAGAAATACATCTTCTGGATGATCTCTTGACTGCTCAAAGCCGCAGGCACTCAGTGGTTTTGGGTCCTTACACTAGCAAATAGAAAATCAAGGAAAATCAAAACAAAAGAAAAATTGTCTTCCCCTATTTCATCTTCTAGTCATGCACTTTCAGAAACTTCCATCATTGGAGACGGAGGGGAGCACACAGCTGGACTAACATTGTTGACCCAGAAATTCTCTCTCTGCTGCCAAGGCTGCGTTACCAAGCCATTAGATACTGCTAGGTGATTGGAGAAATAACTTTTTCAGTAAGCTCTGCTGAACCAGGGAAACTGAAGGATATAAGGACATGGGACTGATGCTACCAACCTTTCCAATGCTAAGGGAAAAAGGTGTAGTTTTGTGGTCTTGGGCCTTGATAGACTGTAGGTAAAGAGTTCTTTCGGGTAGGATTACCTCCAGTGAAAGGTAAAATGTGTTCCTTTCATATAATCTTTCATTATATAAAATAGTTAAACAAGGTTCATTGACCCATTTTCATACTCCACTTGAAAGTCTTACTTTAGCTTTACATTAATATCTTTTCTCTGTGCCAAATTGAACACATTGACTGCTTTTTTCTCTAACAGACCACACTAATACCGCAGCAGGTGTATGTTTCCAGCACTGAGTAACATATGCTATACATCCTTTTTCTTTGCATTTAATGCTTGGCTAACAGTGGGCTACCAGAAAACAAATGCATGCCTGTACCCAAGGTCTCCTTCCTGTTGGCCGTTGAGTAAGCAAACCCTATACAGAAAGCAAAAGCAGGAACTGATGAGAAAAGGAAACAGGTGAAGATTTAGAAGATGTCATTTAGATGTGACTGGAATATTGTCTGTTCACAGGCTTGGAGGGGCAATGAGCAGGATGATTGGATTCCTCGCACCTATCAGGATCTGGAAGGTCTACCGTGCATTGTTATTCTAACAGGCAAAGACCCTCTGGGAGAAACTTTCCCCAGGTGCTGTTACTACTCTTTTAATGTGATGGCTCTCTAACGTGTAGATAAGTGGAGTTTTATACCGTCTGGCTATCTTTTCACAAAAGGAGTGTATTTTTGAAGACTTTAGTTAGGAAGTGTTAGAAGTTTTGGGAAGTGCAGTTTGTGAAAAGTTATGCACACTATACTGTGTGGGTCAGTAAGTGTCTGTGCAAAGTACCAAGGAGCATAGCTTATGTGCTGAATATTTTAAAATAATGTTACGTTTATGGGCTAACAAAATCATTTATGAATATTTAGTAAGCAGTTAAAGATAGGTAATATTCTTCAAAGTCAGAGAAATCAAGACTTCATTTTTTTTGTGTGTTGGATTTTCTAGGTCGTTGAAATACTGTGACCTTCGACTAATTGACTCCAGCTACTTAACTCGTACTGCATTAGAGCAAGAAGTAGGCCTGGCATGCTGCTACGTCTCCAAGGAGGCAATTCGAGGGCCTATTGTAGCTGTTGATCTCAGTGAGAAGGAGCAGGAGAAGGCAAATGGTAGCGAGAATGACTCTGATGAGCTGCTGATAGACTTGGACAGGCCCCAGAGCAACAGCAGTGCTGTCACTGGAACCTCAGGTCAGTTATTCTGCTGCTGGTGTGAAAAACAAGTCTTTATTCCTGCGTCATGGGAATTTGGATGCAAACAGTGAGATGTTTTCTCAGATGTGGGTTGCTTAGCTGTATCCAGCTGCAGGCTAGACAATGAAATGTTAGTTGCTGATTCTTCACACAGTGAGCAATTTTCCTGTCTACTGCTAAAAGGAGATGGTGTTTCTGTGGGAGGGATGGTATGCCATAGCTAAGGGTTCCTTGTGATTTTTATTTTTAAATTCACATTTCCCATTGGTTGCTAGCTTTGCTCAGTGGATCCTGAGAAGATCTTAAAGATGAGAGCAAAAAGGGCTAGTATAAAATTGTACAAGTAGAAAAATGCTGTTACTCCAGGAATACCTGTGGGTGAGGATAGATATTTACCTCATTGACAAGACCAGCAGAATGGTTGGGTCTTGCCCTACCTCTTCAGGCATCAGTGAAGACTCACCTTGCCCCAAACCTTCCCTTCTTTGCATTCTGCAGACACTTCTGGGTCCTTCTCTTTGTTTCCCTATGAGTTTGAGGTATTAAGACAGCTGAACTGGGTCTTTGCTATGCACCAGATCTTCCCATACACTAACTAAACCTGTCTGGTATGGAGGAGGGGGCATAGCCCAATTCATGTCCAAGTTGCAGTGAAATAAATGCTCTGTTGTTCATAGAAGGGAAGGTGCATTTGATCTGTGTATACAGTGGCTTGTTAAACTTGCCTTTCAGGAAGTTGTACTATCAAATTCCAAATCCTAGATGGGAAATGATTAGGCTTGAACACTTGGAGTCTGAACCCTGCATTTGCCTCTGCAGCCAAACAGACAGATTTAAATGATTTCTTTTTACATGATGAAACACTGACCTAAGCCACAGCAGCACTCATTGAACAGAAGTATTTTTATGTTAGGATGTCACAATAGATCAATGAATTCATGGTTTTCTTATGTCAGTCAGTAACTTTTCATTGCCTGCTTTTTGTTTTCCCAGGTTCCCTGGCTGACAATGGTGTGAGCTCCTCGAGTGCCGCAGACAAGTCTCAGAAGCAGGCACCGTCCCTTAACTTCCAGGCTGTGGCACACAGCTCAGTAGATGAGGGAACTTACTCCAGTTTTACAGCCAGAGAGAGCCTGAAACAAGAGTGTGACTCGCTGGGTAACCAGATGGCGAGCAGCACCACTCCCAAGCTCTCCTCACTGTCGTCAGTCTCGCAGACCTTTCAGTGGCCTGCCCAGTCAGCCAAGGACAGCAAAGCCCTCCGTGTGGCACTGCCACGCATCGTCGTCCTGTCCAAAGCTGCGTACTGCCTCCTGAGCTCGCAGAAGAATGGCAGTTTGCCTTCCTCCTCTTCCCTCCTGCCTCATGCTGATGTGTCTTGGCTGAGCTCTCTGAGGCCTCTGCTTCACAAGGACATGAGCAGTGAAGAGCAGTCTCTGTACTACAGGCAGTGGACAGCAGCGCGACAGCACCACGCAGACTTCAGCAATCAGGCTGAGGCGTCTGGCACCAGGACTTTCCACCCCAGGAGGCTGCTTCTGACAGGACCACCGCAAGTAAGAGCCTTTCTAGCAGTCTGAGAGGACCAAGTTTGCAGTGATGTGTTTTGAGGTCAAAAATCTAAGGTCACATTTTAAGGCAAAGTCCATGCTGAAAGTGATAAGGAGAGGAAGGGTGGTGCTTTATGTCATGTTTTAGCCTAAATGAAATACTTGGGGATGGCATGGGGCATAACATTGCCATGAACATGTTTGGGGAGAAGCAGTTACCACTGCTGATCTCCCTGCATACAAAAGTGACACAGGCTGTGGCCAGGTTGTGCTCAGAGACCAATTTAGTAAAAATGTCTTCAACATAGTGAGCAATATTACATCTTGCAGTGTTTTCAAGCAGAGCTGAACACCGAGCTTTGCGCTAAGCCCAAAGGCATTTATCTGAAATTTACCCTTCCACTGTAGTAGTCTGGGTTGGCATTTAGACCTTTTTCCATCTCTGGCTCAGGTTGGAAAGACTGGTTCGTACTTGCAGTTCCTGAGGATTCTCTTCCGCATGCTGATCCGGTTGCTGGAAGTAGATGTGTATGATGAGGAAGAGATTAATGCCAGTAAGTATTTTGTAGGCATTCTTCAGATGTATCTTAAAGAACCTACGTTATGTATTACTCATCAGGAAAGTTTTTAGGCCCACTGAAAGACTATGAATTACACCTACTACAGGCCCTGTCTATTGGTGGGTAGCTAGACTTACTCTAGGTGTCTGCATATATTTCAGTATAGAAAGATTAGCAAAAAGATTATTGAGAAAGATTATTGTTAATTATAGATTAACAAAAAAGTAAACTTTATAATGGGCTCATCTGAGAACTATTAAATGTATTTTGGATTGATGCATTTGTATAGCACTCAAATGAAAGCTAGCACAAAGCTGTAGAAGGGCCACATCTGCCCATGTTATCTCTCCTTGCAGGTTTGTAAGTGCTGGCTGCTTTTAAGCAGACAGGACATTTAAGAACATTTTGTTCCTGGCTGAAATGTAACCATTATTTATGTTTATTTACAAATTATATACCCATTTTCAGTTCGGCTTCAGTTTGCAGGTTTTATGCTGAGGATAAAGGGGAGTGGGATCCTCTTTGGATTTGTCTCATTTGTCAGATTGCACAGATCCATTAACTGCCATGACAGGAATTTGCCTTGAGAAGAGCAAAACCTTTTTAAAATTAATCCTCTTCATGGTGTTCTTTGCATAACTCTGTGGTTTTGTAGGGAAATTTCTGTGGTGCATAAGTCTCATGGCCATTAGACTGGCATCCTGAAAATGTAGTTGTCAAACCTTTGAAAAGATTAATTTGTATTTCTCTTCATACAGTGCTATTACATTAAAAAAAAAAAAGAAAAAAAAGAAACATTTTCCTTTGATTTGGAGCCTTGGGGCAGTTATTCCATCATTATTTGAACTCAAGTACCTCAGAAACTTAGGATGAAATATCAAAATGTAAGAGCTGTTCTGCATTATGCCAACTAGCCTGTTGTGATCACAGCAATGTGTCACACCCCTGCCAGGAATGCATGGAACTCCAGCACAAGAGCAGTTTGGGTTTGGTTGGGGTTTTGGTTGTGGCTTTTTTGCTCCCACTACTTCTGTCAAAAGGCTTCACCAGAGCACTAGTGTTCTCATTATTTAATACATTATACTCCAACCCAAAAATGTTTTTGTCTCATTATACACATTCTATTTGGGACCAAAAAGGATACTGATTTAAATTAAAATACTTTTTGTCTTCTTTGAGGTTTGCTTCTTTGGAGTGGTCAGGCAGCTGTCTTACCTCCTTTTCAGCATTCATCTAGGTAGCCTGGATCTTTTTACAGGATCCTCACAAATGACAGGCTCTTTATTCTCCTTATCAGTTTGGTACTCTGGTCTGCATATCTAATTTCAATTTATCCTTCTGGTGCATGGGTGAGCAGAACTGAGTGTTTAACCAACCCAGCCTGCAACAGCTCATGTATTCCCCTGCCCCCACTGAAAGCCCCAGGATTGATTGCACTCGTCTTTTCCATTCTCCCTTTTCGCTGGCGTTGATGCTTAGCTTGTACTCCAAGGTTCCTCAGCAACTCGGTCATTTCCAGCCAAGGTGCTCCCAACCTGCTGCAGAAATGCTTGTTATTAGTCCTTGATTGTGCAGATGACTCACTTTTTTTTTCTGTTAAATGTCACCAAGTTTTTGTTGTTACAGTTTTTGAAGGCATTGAATTCTTTCCGGCTGATCTTTGATTCCTTCTCCATATTGACAATAACTCTTAGGAGTGTGCCACCAGCAAACTTAGGCCAATTTTTTGTTTAAGCTGGTGACATTAGTGGAATATTAAATGGTGTGCCCCTTTACTGACCTTTTAACTTCATTGGTTAAACTTCACCTGCCTTAATGCTTACAATATTACATGCTGCCATCTTCTGTTTAATCAACTCTTTCAATTCACAGACCATTCCCTGTTTCCATGTTCTTCAGATGTATCAATAATTTGTCCTATCGTATCATACCAAGTACTTAAGTTCAGAAGGATAAGATTCATTGCATTTCCTTTGTTCAGAGAAATAGGTATTTCATAGCCTTATAATGAAAGTAACACAGGATTTCTTTAGTTAACCTATGTTACATTTTCTCAGACTTTTCATTTAATTCAACATCTTTAATTGTTTCCTTCACCCTCTCCAAATTTTAAATATTACTAAGGTCAAACTAATGGACTCAGAGCTCTGTAGATTACTGTCTCTCCTCTTGCATCAGGGTAGGGTGAGCAGGTGCTCATCCATAGACCCAACCTTCATTTCACCTGAATTCACTTTCCTAAGATCAGTAACCTCAGTTACACACCTACTTTCTTGTGTTTTTCCATCTCATTTTGATCTGAATTGACTCATGTTCAAGCTGCATTCCAAAGGTGTTTTCTTTGGCCAGTGTTTTCTACCATTCCCATTGCTTAAACTTGATTTTCTACTTTAGACTTATCTCTGTTGGATCAAAGCAGAAAAGATTCATTTGATCCTTCCTGGCCCCATCCCATTCTGTAATAGGAGTGTGTCTTTTACTGCCTTTATCATCTACCACCAGCTACACAGCTGATAAATATACACAGATGATAAATACACACAGCCTTTGTTTCCTTGCTTTCATCCTTCTGTCTTTGGATACTTTTGCTTCTCATTTACCCAATTCTCTTCATTCCATCACAGAGAGGCTCAAAACTACACCTGTGCCTTCTGCACAAACGGGACCATTCATCTGAGCATTCTGTGCCTAAACCAGAGTGAATTATACCTCAACAGCATGATGAGGAACAGAGCAGAAAGATACCTAGGAGGGTCCTTTACCCGCACGCAGTTTCTAAGGAATTGCCTTTTCTTTGAAAGGGCTCTGTGTGGATTGTAATTTCACAACTGTAATTGGTAACATCTATGATGTTCAGAGATGTTGTTCTGTGTGTGTGTGCCTGTTTGAGTTCCAGTGCAACTGGAAAGCAGCAACCATCACATAAACATCATTTGGTGGGTATCTGATTCTGCTTACCTGAAGTGTGTTCTTGCAGATCATACAGAAAACAGCGAAATTACTCAGTCTAGCAATGACCACTGGCCAGACATTGAGATCTTCAGCAAAATATCTTTTGACCTGAGTGTACATGACCCTAAGTACAGAAATATAAGTCCTGTATACACAGAACAACTCTCAAGAGTGAAACAAGGTAAGTAAAATACAGACTTTTTTAGGAATACTTTCCTACAAAGAGTCAGTATTTATTGGTTCATTTGAACACAAGTTCACGAGAACCTTTAATCTTCAAAATTATATGGAACAAAACAATTTCTGTATTCTTTACAGTTTTTGCCAGGATCACAATCTCTGTTTTTTTAACACTCCTGAAATTTCTGCTCCTTCTTTCCTTTGTGCACAGAAACAAGCAAAGAAACAAAATCAGAAGAACCTAAGAAAAGGGAGACTGTGTCCATGATGCTGACTAAATATGCAGCTTACAATACCTTCCATCACTGTGAGCAGTGCCATCAGTACATGGACATTAATCCTGCTGCACAGGTTGGTGTCAAGATCTAATGTAAATTGCATCCCTGTTTTTTTTCTGTGGTCTCTCCAGGCATACTGCTCTCATCTCAGGTTTCACGCTTTCACCTTCTCTGAGATGGAATTGTTTAATTCTTCCATTCTCAGGGGAGATGTTGAGCTACAGACCCTGGAGCATCAGCTGTGTCTGCTGTGTTCTGAATGAGCAGTTTTCCTCTGCAGCTGCCTCTGGCAAAGGGTGAATATTGTGACTAGTTGTCTCAAGCCAAAGCATTATTCAGCCTGCCCAGAGGGTTTGCAGTATCTCATGGGAAAAGATTGTAAAATTATGAGAGATGCTTTTTTTACCTTAATGCCAGCAGTCCACACCTGTGATGGGAGATGGCAAGGCTTACCTCTTCCTCCCTTTGTATGTAACTGTGCATTCTTCTCAGCAGTAGCTTACGAGTCACTGGACAGAAATAAACATTTTAATCTGTTTAGTCAAAAAACTTTTAGTTTCTAAAGCAAGCAGTTATGCTCACAGGAGATTGGCAAGTAAGATTATTCCTGGTTAACAGCTCACACTTTATTTCTTCACCACCAGCAGCAGTTTACCTGGAAGTTTCTTATCTCAGATCATTCCTTCCTTGCTTGCTAATGTTTCCAACAGCTTGCTATTAAGATATGGCAGAGTAGACACCCTGACCTGGCAGCGCACAATGTCAGTTCCCTCGGAGCAGCACCAGCAGGTCTGATCTAAACCTCATGCTTCATTAAGTCCGTTGACAGAAGCAAATCCTCCCCAAGGACATCTGTTGTTCCTTCCACTCATCTTTGTGCATGTGGTCAAACATAACTAGGAGCAATGAATATAAACATCTACTTGTATGTGCCAGTGTGAGCTGTGTAATATAGAATTAAGGTAATTCAGCTCAGGGAAATTGCATGTCCACAGGGGAGTCATTGGATAGCAAACATTATGAAGGGAAAGAGATTCTTAAATGCTTTAACAAAACCTAAATAAAATCCCTTGCATTTTCCATTTTAGGCTGATTATTTCAATTTTTAGCAAAGATTATAAAAGCTCATTGGTAAGAGTAAGCGATTTGACTTTGTAGTAAGACAGATGCTTTTGTAGGATGAAATCTATCAGATATTTGTATACACCTACACAGTTCAGTGAAGTGCTGTGCAAACTTAAGCTCACCCAAATTCTTCACAGCCTTGTTAATGGCGTGGTCTGCTTTGGACCTGCTTAGGAGAGTATTGCCACAGTAAAAATACCGTACTAATGCAGCCCTGCTGCTGCTGAGGTGTCTGGATGGCAGTGCGTGCTTCTGTGGAGGCACACCCACATGCTGCACTGCTCTTTGAATCTTCTGGGGAAATTTATTTGGGACAGTTTTTTTCCTAGTATGTATGCGTGTATATATTTTTTTTCCATTCTTATTTTTACTTCTCTTTGTAAATATTGATTAATAATTCTTAGCTGAAATGGACTTCAGAAGAGTCCAGTTTGGCCAAAGACCATTACTGGTACAGAAAGCTGATGCTTTTAATAGCAAGGCCTAAATAATGTACCTTATTGTGAGGAAAATGAGAATATAATAGAGTTAACTTTGGTTACTGAAAGAGAATGTTTTGGATGTTCTTCTCTGATGGCTTCCAGTACTGTGGCTGTAAGAACTCCTCCTTACATACTCCTTATGTATTACCTACTTGGAAATCTCCTTTTGTGTGTTTATTCAGGTATCTGACTCCACTCTGCATGCATTCACGTTTTCATCCTCGATGCTGGGAGAAGAGGTTCAGCTGCATTTTATAATCCCCAAGTCCAAAGAGAACCATTTTGTCTTCAGCAAGCAGGGAAAACATCTCGAAAGCATGCGACTCCCACTTGTTTCTGACAAGGTGTGTGTGCTCTTTTACCCATCTGCTGAATGCAGTCAGCTTGACATACATTTCCAAATTAATGGAGGGGTTGTTTTTTCTGTTTTCTTTTTGTTTTAAAGTCCTTTGTGTAATTCTTGCCTGACTGTCCTTAGAATGGGGTTTTTTGAGAGCAGTCATTCTTTTTTCCATTCCTAGATTCCAGTTCGTGTGTGTTGCAATAATCAGTGATATTAAAATCTGGTATAAAAAATAAACAAATAAAAGTTCCTATGAGGAATAACCTGCTTTTTACCTAACATTGCCAAAATATCTCATGTTCCAGCAGAATCTGAATGCAGTCAAGAGTCCTATCTTCACCCCATCGAGTGGGCGTCATGAGCATGGGCTCTTGAACCTCTACCATGCCATGGAAGGCATCAGCCACCTGCATCTCCTGGTGGTCAAGGAGTATGAAATGCCACTTTACCGAAAATACTGGCCCAACCACATCATGCTTGTCCTGCCAGGCATGTTCAACAACGCTGGAGTTGGTAAGAGACACCATCAACACATTGCTGTGAAGGTATCAAAATCCACGTTGGACAATGTGGATTGTGCTGTTGCATGAAACATTGCAGCAGCTCCTCGCATTCCTGCTGTGGTAATACACAGAGCAAAATACACAGTGGTGTGACAGAACTGCTGTCAGGGGCATGGAATATATGTTTGTATTGATCACTGCCTTCTTAGTTTAAAATCTGATGTTTTATGGGCCATATTCACTCATTTTACTCAGCTCTGCAGTGTGAATGTTCATTCTAGATGTTATACACATATTCAAATCGCAATGTTTTAGTTAGCAGAAGGTAAATATTAACTGCAGCTGAACACTGGGGGCTTGAACTTTGGGATTTGTTTTCATGGATGCTGAGTTTTTTCTGCAAGAAGTTTTAAGTAGCTTCAGTTTTAGAATCTTAGCCCCTTCTTGGTTTAAGTTACTTCATTAGTGCCCACAAAATTGTGATCTGCAGAGTGTCTTAAAGCATCCAGTCTTTTAGATTTAATCTGCCTTTTAGATTTGATCACACCAAAAAGGGTCAGACAGATTTCTTTTTAAACTAAGATGTTAGGGGCACTAAGTTCATAAAGGGTAATGACTGCAGAGGTTCGTATAACCTTTTGCTGGGAAGAGTGATAAAGTCTAATGAAGATGTCTGTACATCTTCTTTATGGTATCTCCTCAGGTGCTGCCAGGTTTCTTATTAAGGAGCTTTCCTACCACAACCTAGAACTGGAACGAAACCGCTTGGAGGAGCTGGGAGTCAAGCGCCAGTGCGTGTGGCCCTTCATCGTGGTCATGGACGACTCCTGCGTCCTGTGGAACATGCACAGCCTCCACGAGCAGTCCAGGTTGGTGCCCACCCATGTTGGATCCTTGCTCTGATCCAGCACTCACAGCAGCAGGAGGGCGGAATGTTTGTCTTGTTGACCACCAAAACGCGACCACTGCTGTTTAACACTTCCACCTGACTGTGCCCTTACACCTGCGTCAGTACTGTCAACAGACCTCTGCTTGTGTTTGCTCTTTGCCTAAAGCCACTCTTGCTTTTAGTGACTGTTTGAGGGATTTTTCAATATGCTACTTCCCTGATTTGCTTTGATTCAATTTATGTTTCTCAGTGAAAACTTACTTGGGGAACTTAGAAGGCATCAAGCCCTTGACCTTCTTACTGCTTACACTCCAGTACAGAGAAAATAGCATTCCAAAAATGATGTGTGACTCCTTTTCCCTTCCTGAATCACTGTGCAAGAACTTACTCTGCTGAAAAGCTCCTTTTCTTAATGGTGGGATAAGATTAGTTGGCTGTTGCTTAGAGAAGTCTGCATTTATATATATATTTTTACAGCATCTGGAGTAAACATTCTCAGTTGTTAATGGAATTTCTTGGTCCTTTTTATACACACATGTGTGTATGTCATACATACGCAGCATATGTAATATAAAAATAATAGAGCATGTTTGTGTGTTGTGTATGATCATGCTTTGCAGCCAGTCCCTGGAGCCTGGGGGTTTCAGCAAGAATGTGTCTCTGAAAAGTGTCCTCCAACACATTGAAGCCACCCCCAAAATTGTTCATTATGCAATACTGGGTGTTCAGAAATGGAACAGCAAGCTGAATACCAGGAAAGCAAAGGCTCCGTTCTCAAGGTGCCACGTGCGTGATTTTATACTGCTCAACATAGACCTGACCCAGAATGTGCAATATGATCTAAACAGGTAAGCAATACATATATATCTGTGGAAAAATAGCATGTTGACTTGATAAGAACCTTGTCACAGTGTTTCTGAATGCTGTTGAGGTAAACAGAAAGATCCTGCCTGAGATAATGAGTGCAAAATCACAGAAATGAAACATGGTGTGATACACATGCCTGAATGAGTAAGGCATCAAAATAAAACTGCCATAAGCCAGTAAGACTTGGGAGAGACAGACCAAGGGCAAGGGAGGGTTTCAGAGGACTGAAAAAATGATGAAATAAACTTAAGGAGAAAAAAATAACTGGAAGACCAAAAGTAGAAGAAAGGAGCCAAAATGGCCTCAGTCACAGGAAGAGTTGGAGCTTCCAGAGTGCCTAGGAGGAGGGATTCCTTGTATTTCCTTCAGAGACAGTTATCTTCGCTGTTGCCACTGGGGTTTGCAAGAAAAACAGATGAAAAAATTACTTTCCACTATTTTCTTCCTTTTTTTCTCCCCTTCCTCACCTAACTTCATCCTAAAGATTTACAATAAAGCACCCATATCATAGGCCTTTAGAGCTAGTTCTCATCACAAACTGAAAAAATACACAATTCCTCCACTTCCCAGACAAGAGAGTTCCAAATAAACCCTATCTCTGCTGACCACAGATGGCCCTGCGGCTTCTCGCCTTGGGCTCCTGCTGCTGTTTTCGGGGATCCTATGTGTTGAATGAGGAGTTGCAGCCTGTCAGTGCAAGATGGTGTGACTTTCGTAGCTCTTGATCTCACATTCTTCGTCAGGTTGGATCATGAGATGGGAGTCAGCCCACAGAAGTCATCAACTACACCATGAATAGTGCAGGACAAATGTTACTTCCCAGCAGCTTCTCCTCCCATAGCCAAATACTTGTTAAAGCCACATTTTTCCCCTGATTTCAGTTTATCGAGAAATATGTCAGATGGAACTGGCTTGTTCAGAAGTGGACGTTGGTTATTGCAGAGCTTCTGTCAGGTCCAAAATACATATTAAAAAAAACCCAAACATTAAAAGAATTGAAAAAACAGAAAGGGTGGGGAGGAAATGATTGGTGCCTGTATGTGAGCGGATGAGAGGGCAAGCCAGATTTGGTGTGGGGAAGAAGCATACAAGCACGCTGAAAAGTGAAGACTAGTTTGGTTTTAGGATGACCAGCAGTTGCTTTCCTCGACCAGGAGCACATTGAAAGGGAATGAATCTTCAGATCTCTACAGAGAATTTGTATTGGCACCATATCAGATGATCTCCAAAAATCTCTGCTGAGCCCATATTGGTGCGTTTCAGCTGTGGGTGTGTGAATGCTTGTGCACAGCAGCCACACAGCTGGTTTAGTGACCTTGTGTTTAATGTGCAGGTATTTCTGTGAAGATGTGGATTTTAATCTGCGCACCAACAGCAGCGGCCTCCTCATCTGCCGCTTCAACAACTTCAGTGTCATGAAGAAACATATTCAGGTTGGCGGACAAAAGGACTTCGTTGTTAAGCCAAAAATCATGGTAGGTCTGGAAGTATACTCTGTTGTACTTAAGGGGTAAAATCAGGACCTCTTTTCCCTAGAAATAATGAATTCTCCAGTCTTTTAGAATTGTTTTGTGTTTATTTGACATCTTACATTTATGCCTTAATCCATATATAGGATGGTAGGGCTGCCATCTCAAAAACAGATAAACATTTTGCTATTTATAAATTGCTAAAAAAAATCTTCCTAATCTATTAGAAGATGGACTGGGATTGGGAAGAGTTTGGTCTAGTTTTTCAGTGGTATCTCTGATGGAGGAAGAATTTGCGGAGTCTGATCAAAAGCAGGCAGGTTGTACCAGATTCAGCTTTAAAAATGTTAGCACAGCAACTAGTTTCTGATGTTTGCTGGTTTGTGATGACTTTCAGTCCTTGCACTTCCTGCCAAGAAGAGGCCTGAGGAAAGGCTCTGAAAACTGCAGCCTTCTGAAATCCACTCAGGAAATCCAAGTATTAATAAAAATATACCAAATGTTTTATAACAGAGTATGTTACACCTATGCCAGCTTTAAATGGAGGTATATTTCAAAGGATTTACTTTAATCTAGGAATCTTACAGTTTGTGTTCCTGGTGGTTTTGAACACATCCCACACCATCCCTCTATTAAAAAAACACCTCCATATTTCAGGATTTAGCTGACTAAACCCTGGGTTTGAGTAATTTTGAAGATGATTTTCTGATTTTCCTTTTCGTGCGGTTGCAGTGGAATCTGTAGTGATGGACTTGCCTAGGAGAAAACTCCATAAAAAACACTTCTTATGGATGACTCCACACAAGGAGTATGTAATTTCCTGTTAAGCCCAGGAGTAAGGCAGGATGAAGGCTGCTGTGACAGTTCGAACTCCCTATTTTATGTCCCTTCTTTAGGCAAGCAGATATCCACAGAGGTACTTAGTAAGCACAGAACAAGCAATTCATTTATTTCTGTGCTGCGGTGCTAGGTCAAAATTGAATGGGGAGTTCTGATCCTTTTGATCCTCTTCTCTCTCTTCCTGCTCTGTCAGAGCAATCCCTTCCCCTGTTAGAGGAACTCCTGCAGAGCAAATACGCAGAGTAGGTGGGTTAAAAGGGGTTCCCCTTGGTTTCACTGCAGGTTTCAGACAGTGTGGCACCAATAATGCCTCTTCAGTACGTCTGTGCCCCTGACAGCGAGCACACATTGCTGGCAGCCCCGTCTCAGTTCCTCCTGGAGAAATTCCTTCAACACGCGACGTACAAACTCTTCCCCAAGGCCATTCATAACTTCAAGAACCCGGTATTGGCCATCGACTGCTACCTGAACATCGGGCTCGAGGTACAAAAGATTTGCGGGAATGATGGGGACAAGGAAATGCAAACCTTTACTTTAGTGTTTTTGTTGTGTTGAAAACCCCTTCTTCTGCATCAAGGGTAACGTTTGAATGCTTTGGTCACAAACAGATTCTGCTGTCGGAAGTGAAGGACCAGTCCACTGGAGGAGCTGGTGGTGAAGCCTCCAGCTGGCTGGTGTGTGTAGACCACAGTCTGTGATGGATTAATGTGACTGCTGGACTGTGCCAGGTCCTGCACTTGGATCACAACCCCCAGCAGTGCTACAGATTGGGGATAGAGTGGCTGGGAAGCTGCACAAAGGAAAAGGGCCTGGGGGTGCTGGTGACAGCAGCTGACCATGATCCAGGGTGTGCCCAGGTGGCCAAGAAGGCCAATGGCATCCTGGCCTGGATCAGGAATAGTGAGGCCAGCAGGACTAGGGAGGGGATCATTCCCTTGTACTCAGCACTGGTGAGGCCACACCTCAAATCCTGTATTCAGGTTTGGGCCCCTTAGTTCAGGAGGGACATTGAGGTGCTGGAGCACGTCCAGACAAGGGTAATGGAGCTGGTGAAGCGTCTGGAGCACAAGGCTTATGAGAAACAGCTGAGGGAGCTGGGGCTGTTTAGCCTGCAGAAAAGGAGGCTCAGGGGAGACCTTATCACTCTCTACAACTCTACACTGAGAGTGTAGGCAGGTGGGGATTAGCCTCTTCTCCCAGGTCACAAATGATGGGACAAGGGGAAACAACCTCAAGTTGTGCCAGAGGAGGTTTAGATTGCATATTGGGAAATATTTCTCCATGGAAAGGTTTGTCAAGCACTGGAACAGGCTGCCCAGGGAAGTGGTGGATTCACTGTTCCTGGAGGTATTTAAAAGATGTGTAGATGTGACACTGGGCAACGTGGTTTAGTGGTGAACTTGGCAGTGCTGGGTTAACAGCTGGACTCGATCTTGGATCTCATGGATCCATGATAACAGTGGGATCTCAATGAGTCTAACCTCAACAGTTCTCTTAGTTTGCAAAGGAATTGAGTGTGTCTGTCTGAAACAATATTTCATACAATGAGAAAACCCAAAAGCAATGCCATTCTTGACAGAACTTGGTGTTAATCCTTTGATGCTTCTCTTTTTATGAACCCAGGTTTCAGAGAAATTAGGTTTCTGCTAATATGTTTTACATGTCTGTAAGTGGAGAGATTAGAATTTTTGAACCCAATGGTCAGTTTGAACTGGGTTTGGAGCAGGGAGAATGTCTAACAAGGGTGTTGTTCTGACAAATTTTATGGAGATCAGTGGTAAGATAGAGAAGACACCCTTTGATACATAACAGCCATCACAGCGCTGAGACACAGGAGAGCCCCAGTGTTTGGAAACCGCAAGCATCAGCAGTTCCAGTACTCATGAAATCACTTAACTTTGTTTGACAAATGTCTCCTTACCACAATAACCTATATAATTTATACATTCACTATAAGCAGTTAATTCATAGAGAAACAGAAAATCAAGCTGAATTACAGAGAGCCCTGAAATAACATGTTGCAGACTTGGTGACCAAATCTGGATCTGGAGGTTTGTTCCATGTCTTACTTCCTTGGGGAGGTTTGCTCAGTACTGCAGTCTTGTTGGATCAGATTTTTACAAGCACCAGCTGACTCACCTGTTCTCCCTAAGTTATATTCCATTCCACATAAGCCATCCTTAGACGTTTCTAAGACAGAAGTGCCTCCCTTCTTTCCCCCTTGTGTTTCAGGTGGCTATATGCTACATTAGCTCTCGTCCACACTCAGTCAATGTCAACTGTGAAGGAGTGTTCTTCAGTGGACTTCTGCTCTATCTCTGTGACTCCTTCGTCGGTGCAGACCTCCTCAAGCGGTTCAGGTTTCTCAAAGGTAATCTCACTGTTCTGCTGGGCATCCTGGGTGCTTCCTGCCAAGTAATAATAGCAGGGAGGAAAAGGGAAAGGCAGAGGAATAACCAACTTCATTGAACAGCTCCATTATTTTCACAGTTTGTTTTGGCACTGTTTTCAAAAGAAATAGATGGAGTGGTTTTTGAGAGGTCTATCAAACTTCTGTTCCTGTGGGCAGGTAATTGAACCTTAGGGGTAAGCGTTGATAAATTACATTCATTAAGTTATTTTAAAGTGACATCAACAAGAGTCGTGGAAATCAAGCAGTGAATTGTGCAATCAGCAACCTGAGTGTTTTGAACATAGGTGTTACTGATGAGGACAGGAAATTCTGCTCTGGCAATCAGTCTGTAAAGGCAATAAATCTTCAGTTCTGTAAATAAGGACAGCCCTTAGCTGGAGGATGATTGGGTCATCAAAATCTTTCTTTTTGTCTTAATGCTGACAATTAGCAAATTGCCAGAGGCATTCAGTAATGCTGAAGTGTGTTGCAGAGCTCCAGTGCAGTTGTGGTGGCACAGCTGAGCCATTTCCCTCTCGTGCTGACTGAGGATGGTGCATGTGCAGGGGTGCCATGGGGATGACCCTGAGCCAGTCCCAAGAACCACATTTTGAACTTTGCTCTTGTGCCCTCTTGGGCCCCGCAGGGCAGGGGCAGAGGAGGAAGGCACAAAAACACGCTGGGGATGGTGCTGCCCAGCACCAGGTCCCCAGAGATGAGGGCACTTGGTTGTTTCTTGGCAAGGCGTGGTTTCTTCCCAAAAACGAGCAGTGGCTGCCTGGTAGAAAGGGCCTTCCCTTGTTTCAGCCAAGCAGAGGAGGGATCTGAACCAAAACTTTCCGTGTGTCACGTGCATGAGCCGGAGGACAGAACAGAGAAGCCTGAAGGTGTCCAGTTCTCCTGCTCATTAAATGACCACGTGTAACACCAGCTGGAATGAATTTTGTTAAGCCACAGAAGAAATTAGGGATTCTGAGAGTGCTTTAGCAAGGGCAGCTCTCATACTTAAGGAAGTCATAGCTGATTTTATGAAGTCAGTTGTGGAACTGGTTTGGCTTAGTAGAATTTCATCATTGACCTTCTACAAACCCAAATGCTCCATGAAACAAACAAACAAAAAAGTAGGCTTTATTTGGGAATAATTATCAGTAGTAATTTAAAGACCACATTGCAGTTAATGTTCTCTCTGCTGCAGTTGATATTAACACTGCCTGTCAGGCAGTGACATCCTGCAATCCAGAGCAGACCCCACACCACACTTGCTTTTCCCTGTCTTGTGCCTTCCTGCAAATAGACACATTTGCTTCTGTCCTGGGGCTCACAGGACTGACCTGAGCCTGGACTGGACTGTTGGTGATAGGCCCTTCTAATAAAACTTTTTCCTACCTAGCAGCAGAAATTTCTTTAAAATAACTTAGGAAAATCAGTGAAGGAAATGAGTTGTTTTTGTAGCCCGAGAATCTAATGTGCTTTTCAATTGAAGGTGCCACCCTGTGTGTCATATGTCAAGACAGAAGCTCACTGCGGCAGACAATAGTCCGGTTGGAGTTGGAGGATGAGTGGCAGTTCCGACTTCGGGATGAGTTTCAAACTGCAAACAGTAGTGATGATGAACCACTCTATTTCCTTACGGGACGCCACATATAAGCTTCGCTGAGGCACTGCTAACGAAGAAAAAAAAAAGGAACTTTTTTTAAAAAAAAAGTACAATCACTGTGGAGCAAAGTGCAACCAATATTTATCTAGACTGCTCTAAAGGATTCCCCGCAATTCTGAAGTAGCTTTATTCCTTGGAATAAAATTACCACACCAGTTATGATTTAAAGGATCCTGGATTCCAGTTATTTTCACATCAGTCACGACCACCGACACTAATCACACAGCCAACCAAGCTGTAGGATCTGGGAAGAGGATGTTGTTTGCTCAAAGAAGAATCCTTTTTATATTCAGCTGAGTTAGGGGAAGAAGCTGCTCTCCTCTTGCAGCTGCAAGCTTGAATGTGTTACATGAAACGCACCCCAGCATGTGGAATTTATTGAAGATAGGTGGAGGAGAGCCCACCACATCTCTTCAGCTCTGTGCTGTGGTACAGGAATACTCAGGGGTTTGAAACTACAATATAAAGTAGGTATTTGTATTACAAGGAATAGTCTTGTTCTCCGTGCAGTGTTAGTTTAAAATTTGTAATTGTGTACGTATTGAAACTGTCTTTGGCAAAATTTCCACAGGTGTTCAAAGTTTACTACTTAAACCTGAACAAATGGGCAAACGCATGGCAGGCACTGTGCACCCTTGGCAATGGTATTTTGCCCCAGTAGGCACCCCCTCCTTAACTCCAGGGGCCAAAGCAAAAGGCTTCATGGAGCTGCTCTCTCTTCAAGTAGGGGCCAGAGTAACTTCCCAGCAAATCGCCTTCAGTTTCTCGCTCTCCTCAGAGCTTTGGAAACTTGTGGTCTGTCCTCCTTTGTGTATGGAAATGTATCCTCCTGTCCATCCAGTGCCTTTGTGGTGGACTGTCTGCAACTCACTCTCCATTTCCTTCCCACTCGACTCCAGTTGGCTGCAGAGCTGAGATCAGGTCTGAGTGGTACCCATATATGAAGCAACACACCAAGAAATGTGCAGGAGAGTAACTGTGCCTGAGCTGGATCCAAGAGAAATAGAAAGTATTCTACAGTAGTTCCACAGAGGAGCAGGAGAAAAATTCCAGGGAGCTGGGACTGCTCAGGAGAGACTCTCCAGAAGCAAAGATCTGTGAACATATCACCTAACACCGCCATCTGTGTAACTCTATAAACCCTGGCTCTGCAGCAGTTGCACATTGTTCTATTTACAGCCGCAATACTGATTGGGAAGGTGTTCCGGAATTAACTTGGTTCAGTGGCATTTGGCTGTCAGGGTTAAATGTAGCAGTGCTCTGTCCCCCTCACACTTAGCAGGTGTTACCTCGCTGAGGTTTCCAAACACACCCCCGAACAATCATCTTTCTGCACATCATGACCCCCTTTATCAGTAAGAAAAATGCAGAGTGTTCTTAAATGCTGTTCAGGAATATGAATTTACTCCCCAAAAAGCAATGAAATTAATGCATCTTTATACCTGACCTACAACTCATTGCAGAAGCACCTGCCAAAGCTGCATTTTTTTTAACGCATAGTGTTAATTGAGCAACTTTTTTTATCTTGTGAAGAGATGTTTACAGATGAATAAACATAATATATTTGACAGAGGCCAAAGGAAAATGGTTTGCATATTTCTGTGTTGATGTAGCATTATTTCTTATGCTGTAAATTTAGCAAATTTCACATGAACAACCCATTTCTGTAAATTTTCCTTCAGATCCAACCTGCCTTACCTATTTTAACACTGGGAAGAAGTAGGGATATAGAAGATGACTCTTGAAGCGTTTGCTACACGCCTGAATGTATTCCAGTAGCTCTGGTTTTGCCAGAGGGCTTAAGGCCAGCCCCGAGTCTTAGTGTGGTGTAGAGAAGTGTCAGGTACTACATGTTCAAAAATGGTTTCCTTTTTGTTTGTGTATTTGATGTTTGCACTAAGTTCTTAAAATTCCAGGTGCTGAGACTACTAGGAGTTAGCCTGCTGGTGGAGCAGAGCGAAATTGTCCTGAAGGCTGAGATTGCATTTAGAGAATCAGTGTATTTGCCTGCCTTTACCAGCTAATAGTAAACCCATGTCCTTAGTGCTCTCCCCTATGGAAGCGAGGAGTTTTGGTAACGCTCTGGCCAGAGTGCACTACACCAGCCCCAACAGTGCAGGCCTGTCCCATGGAACACTTTAACCAGCTGCCTGTGAATTCCTGGGAAGGAGACCCTTGTTTGACAGCTACATGATTGCTATTCCATTATGGTTTTAAGCCTCGCCATTAAGGCCATTCTTATGAATGTATGAAAATTGGCCAGCGTTATATTTTACCTGTAGATGTTCTTGTCTATTCACAGGTTAAAACTGAATGTAAACTAAGATTTAAAGAATCATATGCAGATGCTTTTTGCTTAACTTATGTAATTGCTTTTTGTGACTTTTGGAAGAGGGTTAAAAACGTTGCTTTCCTAGTGTAAAGTTTTCTTAACCAAAAACTTGGTGAATTTAGCTTCACTAGTCAGTCTACCTCATGTTACTGTTTATGAACTGAAACTGTCTGAAGTTGTGGCTATGGTATGTTTATAATGTGCTTTCATTAAATTTGAATTTATTAAGTTACCTGTCTTCTGAGTCCTGCTCTTGCTTTCTGAGCCCGCCACAGAGGATCACTTCTAGATTTCCTGTGAACCTGCACCACTTTTCTGACAAAGCCCTTTACAGTCTGCTCACAATCCTCTGGAAAATTACAAGTGGCAGCTTGGAAACAAACAGCCTCTACAGCCCAGAATTCACCACTGTTTTGCTGCTCCAGCTTTCAGTACTCTCTAATATTGTTTGGGAGGTTGTGTAAGTTCTTCATTTCAGCTCTAGACCAAGACTAGAGCAAAACACCATACACAAGTGCATCCTGACTGCACACAGGTTCCAAAATTGAAAAAACTCTAAATTTAACCTTAACTAAATCTTTCCCATCTTCCATTAGGGCTTTAAGCTATGCCTCAAGGCTGAAGGCATCCCCTCTCACCTTACTGTAAACCTTGTATGAGGATGGTCTTCATCTAGAGCTCCTGGGGCACTGATCCTCAGGGTGTTACATTTTTCCCACGAAGGACAGTATGAAATACACCAAAGATTCATTCACACTTAGTATCATACAGAGTAACTTTAAAAAAGCTATCAAGTATTTTATTTTTAATCTATCTACATTATGTACAGATCAAGAAAGGCCACAGCAGTTTTTCAACATACAAACCCTTTAAAAGAGGAGAGATTTATGAAGGAGTAACAAGTACCAAAGTGAAGTCCACTAACAAAGGTATATACTCAGTACAATACTTGAAGAATGACGAGTACACCAGTCCTTGGGCTTTTCATTCCACCTTTTACTCCACAATTAATAATGGGGGAGAAGGGGACAGGGCACACAACAAAATTCCGGTGCTGCTGCCAGGGAGCAGGTGCCCTGAAATGGAGCAGGGTACAGGGGCACCCCAGAAAGCACCGTACAGCCTGTGAGGGTTGTTGCTCACAGGGACTGCACTGTGACACTTCCTGCCTCGATGCCACTGGGCACAGCCTGGAACTCTGTCAGACAAGTGCTGGCAGCAGGAGCTGGGGCAGGAGCCCAGCATTCCAGTACCGGGAAGCACTGGTATATCACCTCAGTAAGAACTTCAGCATGTACTCGTCAGCCAGACTAGAGTCTTTGCATTAGTTTACAGTCCACTATGAACAATTTGCTGCTGCATGTAAACATGACTAACTAGATAAAATACAATCAAACTTTTGTAAAAGTTAATAAAATATCTTTCTTTTAAAAAAACAAAGTTAGCCTATTACTGCATTGTTTACAATTTTAATAAAATAGTACAACCGTTTGGTTGTTACCAGTCCTGAGTTCACTGTAATAAAAATGGCCCTGGCTTCTGCTGAAGGTCTGCACCCACTCAATGCAGTTTGGCAGAAGTCTCCAATAAAAATGGAATTCCTTCAGAGCAGTCAAGTCTGGTGCTGTCCATTGAGGAAGTTGTATACCAGGAACTGGCCGGTGCCACAGTACTGTGTTGCAAAGAGTTTTCCATCAGGAGTGGGGTCAGAGAAAGCAATTTCTTCCTTACTCAAGTATGAGCCATAGATGAAGTTGCTCCTGTTTAAAAGAGGGGAAAAAGGAAAAAAAGATAATTACCCTTAGGGAATAATGAAAAGTATTTATGCTATTACACCACAAACCATTAATTAAGTGGGACAGACATTCAAAAGGAAGAAGTTCTGCTAGGAGGAGATGGCTCTATTCATAGGATTTATCTCCTCCTTCCCTAACAGCAAGGAGGATCACTTGCTCTGGGAGGGGTTTTATAAGGGTCTGGTGTTTTAGAAGGAATGTTTATACAGAACAATTGCATTGAGTTAAAATTCACAGTTTAATAGAAAAGAGATTGCTAGGGCTGTGACTACAGTCACTAGGAATGAAAACAAGCTACAAAACAAGTCAAGAGTGCTCATGGAGGGGCCTCAAAGGATCAACCTCAAGGCATAATTCCTAAATACACATTCAGTAATAAACTATACAAAAAGAAGGAATCAATTTGCTTAACTTGTTTATGAAGAGTATTTTGATGTATGTTTTATTCTTATTTGAAGGAAGACTGGGAATCAAGGGATACCATTCTACTTCTCTGGCTGGCTATGTGAGCAATTTTAGAAAACTAAGTTCAGGCTTTAAGATCTCATATGGGGAAAGGGGAAGTAACATTTATCCTTAGAAAAAGAAGAAAATCCCTTTAGACTTAAGTTTATTAGTTTCTAGAAAATAAACATAAATGTACTTGAAGAGTAAGTATGAGCTCCAGTCATATGGACATCTCCATTAAATACTGAGGAAAAGATAATAGGAACAAAATCTTTTTTAATTACTACCAGCTTTAATCTCTTCTCTTTCATGTGTTTAGGAAATGATTTTGCAAGGTTCTTAAGACTGTGTGATTCGGTTTCTGTGACTCCAAGGTGTACTGTGAAAGCCTGACTGAAATGGGGCAGACCTTCTCAACATGGACCCCAAAGTCTGTTATGATGCCTTCAACACTCAGAAGTCATGATTTAGCTGGTTAACAAAATCATCCCATTCCAAGTGGCTTTTGCTATGGAAGACATTTAGGTTGAAGTTTCACTGGCAGCTGAGCAGATCTACCTGCTTATTGGCATCCCAGAACAAGTCTCACTCCTTTCCTTTGCCTTCTGCAAATTCCTGGGCTCTCTCATCTACAGCAGAGCTCTAGAGCTCATCAGACCTTCCTACAAACCAAAAGAGCACCAGAAAAACACAAAACTTTTTGGTGAACATAGCAATGAGCTACTGGAAGGCCAAACAGGCACCAGAGCACAGCAAAAGGGGAGGTGTGGTGCACAGTTAAGAGGAAAACTGAGGCCTCACTAGCTGCAACAAACCATCAAAATTGATTCTAAAGATCCTTTAGGGCTGTAGCTGAGGAAGCAACTCCAGCATTGTTTTGGGAGAGAATCCTTGAGAAATAGTTTATAGGAAGCTACAGAACACACTATTAAAAATCTGTCAAAAATGTAAGCTAGTTAGTATGTTCGTATGTTTAGTTAGTATGTATGTTTATCTGAACACAGCTTTACTGTCAATAATTCAGCCAAAACATCATCTGCTAAGAACTTTCTACGTGCTCCACCAGCCAGGCAAGATGCATTGTGCAGGGCAGAATAGCTTTGCAAAACTCTCCAAATACCCAGGAGGGTGAGGACTGGCAGAGGCAGCAGTACCTGTGCTACAGACTCCAACAAGACGGAGTGAGCACAAACCTGACACCAGCACTTGGAAGGTTTGAGCAGTTCTTGCCATTACTCAGAACTGATATTTAAACTTCTTGGAAAGAAACCTAAGGTTTGGAGATCCAACATTTTTAACATTTATCTAGACAATAGCACAGATGTTTGTGTCTTTTTATGGATCTAGCACTTAGTGTTTAGCTGGAATACACTCACCCCTAGCTATTAAGGCTCCATGGAAATTGAAAATATCTGTAAGGCTCAGTGAACCTGCATATGTATTAAAAAACCAAAAGGGAACAACAGCTGACAGCCACCTGACTATACCCAGCAGTCTGGTGCACTGGGTCTTGTTCTTTCCCTCTTTCTTCCTCTAAGGAATGGTCAATCAGCCAGTGGTTCAGTCCCCACCCATGGGTAATCTCACACTTTGACCAAAGACAGTCCTATGTCCTTTACTCGTAATTACTGCAGAGGAATTTCATCCTGGCACCCTCCAGGGTGACTCATTACAACTGCACTTAAAGATTTCTGTGAAAGACTACTGCAGAGTACTGACATTAGTTACTGAACTCCATCTAACACTGGAGCTGTCAACCGTGCTCAAATCCATATGCCCACTATCACCAGCAGCTTGGAAATACAAGATTGAGACACACAAAGCAATCAATGTGTTGGACTGAGTTCTGTCTAAACCACGTGTAGCTGAGGAACGTTTCTGTCTTACCTAAGACACTCAATCATCCGAGAAGCGATCTTCTTCCTGCGCATCATGCTGAACACCCAGATCCGACTGATCCCACAGATAGCGGGTTCTGGAGAAGTTGAACAGCACCATGCTTTCTGCCTCTCAAATATGACTTTCTCATTTTCTGAACTGACTTCTGGGACCTTCTCTTCTATAACTCTGTAGCCCTGCAGATGATGTAAAAAACATTTGTCACTTTATAAAAGCATCACTAATGACTGAAGAAAATAATTAATGTTTAATTTATTTCAGTTAAACATACTTGGCTGCTAAAATGACTGACCAGAAAGACTGTACATTTGTATCTCATTTAATTTCTCATAACAGTTTCAAAAATGAAGATGATAAAAGATTAAACAAACAAAAAACCCTCTAAAGTTTATCTCACTCAAAAACAACAGCAACAAATAATCCAATTCTTATTACCATCTGTATTAAAGTGTTTGCACCGATTTCTTTGACTTTGGCTAGGATTGTTTTGCTTGTTGTCAGATACTCCCAAGGGGCAGTAGACAACACTACAGTTTACAGGGGAGCAGACAGATTATGTGACATCAGTGATTAGGACTGCAATGGGCAGCACAACTTCTTGTCCTGCCCTCCAGTGCACTTGTCCTCTGCTTCTATTTCCTGTGGAGCTGTTTGACCCTGTGGTGATTCAGCTCAATCATCCAGAGCATCCTGATGCTCTTTCATCCCTGTTGGATTTGTGCTGGGTAGGGAGTTGAACGTGCTTGTTGACAAGCAAGAGGAGAGCCAGAGCTGCATAACAGCAGAGGGAGAAAAATTCCACCCCTCAACTGTAGCAAGTTCTTAGACGATCAGGTCTGTCTGAGCCAAGTATGACACCATCCATGTGTCTCAGCTCAGTGTCAACTACACAGAAGTGAGTGTGTGCACATTTCAGAATGGTCCACCACCCAAAGTCTCTTTCTCTGTGGAAAAGGCATACATAGAATACTAATTTGCTGTGAAGAACAGTCACTAAGCACTGACACAGATTATCTTTCTCCAGTTCAATCACTTACCCACTGGATATGTTCTGCAATTAAGCAGCCAATAACTTTTTTGTCATTAGAAATAAAAAGAAGAGTTTTAGTTCTAGAGTAGCACATGAGAGGAGCTTGCTGAAATCCCAAGTCATTGTCTACCATTTCTCTGATTTCTTCAACCTGTCAAAATAAGTTTAAATGCTGTATAAGAAACACGTGTAAACATACATTTTTATAAATTCACATTAAAATAATAGATTTTCAAAAATGTATTAGGGTATCTAGAACACTGAAAGCTAATCCAGAAGTTAAGGATTAACCTAAGTAACCGGCAACACATCATCCACATAAATGTTCCTTAAATAATACTCGTCTGGAAATAGGAAGAGTAGAGACCTCTCAGTCAGCTTCCACTAAGTCCAAATAGTCAAAGGCTAATAGAGAGAATGCAGATAATCAAGTGTGAGCTCTGATATTTTAGAAATAAATTAGACCGACAAGATAAGTTAAAATAGTTTAAGATTTTTTACTATTTTTAAAGCCTTGAAAGGACTAATCCGTTAAGGATTTTAAGCAAATGACAGCAGGCACAGAGACCAGGCAGGTAGAGAATGTATGCATTTGTTTTAAAGGAGTAACTGTTGCCCCTTCAGCTTTTTACTCTTCCACTGGGTTTGCAAAGAGTAACTGAAACTAAAAAAAAAAAAATAAAATAAAAAATTGTTTAATATTAGCAAGTTTAGAAGAAACAGATAAATTCCAGCATGAATGTAAACTAAAGTTTATGCATGAGCTGGTCTTTTACTGACAGATTCCTGAACCTACAACTGGACACTGGAAGAGCCTCTATCATCCCTCATCTCCTGTAAGACTAATAAGGTGCTCTCATGTATGTGGTACATTAAATGGCATAAGTTTCTTGAATGTATGTTGTAGTTACAGTAGTAGTGCAAAAGTAGAATTACTGATGCATGAATATCACAGAACAGGTCAGGTTGGAAAGAACCACAGAGGGTTCTCTGGTCCCACTCCCTGCTCAAGCAGGGCCATCCCAGAGCACATGGCACAGAATTGTATCCAGACAGTTCTTGAATATCTCCAGCCAGGGAGAATCCACAAGCTCTCTGAGTGATCTGTTCCAATGTGCAGGCACCCGCACAGTCAACTGTGTTAAAAAGTGCTTTAAAAATAACTTTTTTAAGGTATGAGTTACTGTCTATGTTCTCACCTAACCTTCATGTACCAATCATTTAATGACAAATCCAAGTACCTGATTTGAAACATTAAGTAGAACCATTCTTGAAATTAGGCATCCATGGTTATGACAGCTGTAGATTGTCTCAACTGCAGTTACACAGAACTATGGAGAACTCCATCCTAAATGACTCAATTTGCTACAGTCTTCCTTCTTTTTCTTCAGCCATTATATTAAAAAATGAATGTGCAACAAATGCACTAAAATTAAGATAATTCCATGAGAAAAATAAAACTAAACAAACTTATCTGTATTAAATGTGAAAAGAAAATTTGTAGTTTCTTTTCAATTCAGTAACAGACTAAAGAAACCTGCTACAGCCACACCAGCAGCAATTGGGCATCAATTCAGCCTCCAGAGATCCCTTTCAACCTCAACCATTCTGTGACCCTGTGAGAGTGGTACTGCAAAATTCAAGTCCCTATTAGTCACAGCAAATACCTAGCTAAACAGAGTCAGTGCCAGGCCACAACGAAATGACACATTAAGATGCTAACACAGGTTAGCCAGCAGGACACTGAAGTTCCCTACTGCTCTACATCTCCACTGGTGTGCTGGGCCCACTTTTAGAGCTTCAAGAAAGCAAATGAAGATAATCTAGAAGAGAGCATGAACAGAGCTCTGAAAAACATTACTTAGGAGTGTAAACTAAGAAACCAGCACATCCAGTCAATCTCCTTAGAGTAAAAAGAATCAGTCTGTTCAAGCACAAAAAAGCTGCTGCAAGGAGGAAAAGAAGGATGTTTTCTATAGCTTTGGCAGAATGCTTACTACTAATGAGCTTAAATTACAGTATGGAGATTCTGTTAGACATTTAGGGAAAATTTCCTAATGTTATGGATAGCGAAGCACTGTAATATCAGTCTGAAGAGGTCAGATAGTGGTAGAATTTTTAGAAAGTTGTCAGATGCATTATAGCCAGAGCAAATCCTGCTTTGGACACGGGAATGGACTAGATGACTTTGAGTCCACTTTCCACCTAATTCTATTTCTATCAGAAAGTCACCTAGAGAATGGTGCCATATTTGTGCTGTGTAATAAAGTGAATAAATCTCAGTTTGTTTAAAAGAGTTTATATTACATAAAGTACCTGTCAAACATTCTGCATATTTAAAAAAACACCAAACTTTAAAAAGTCAGTTGGCTGATGCTCTTCCCACCCCTGCCCAGGCGCAGCCTCTCTGTGAAAAGATCAGCAGTGTTAAGAGTGAGGTATCTGTCGTGTTTGTGGAAAAGTGAACAGAACCACTGCAGTTTTGAGTCCAACTTCAACTGTTCAAGTGTAAATTATACAAACTTTACTATGAACATTCTCATAATTTATATGAAAACATCAAACAATGCAAGACATACAAGTCCAGTCCTTCTCACCATACCTTTTTAAGTGCATACTTTGGGTCATCAGGAAGAACCATTATTATCTTTCCATCAGGATATTCAGCCAAGATTCTCTCCTTTTTCCAACCCTAAATAAAACAAACACTTATCTAAACCATATACAAGATGTACTTTTACAAACAGAAATGGTAAAATATTTTTCTAGACACTGAATTTATGCAGAGATTTCACACAATTTAGCAGCTGCTTTGCTAGAGAAGGAAACTTCAGCTAGCTCTTTTAAATGAGCACAACAGATAAGGTGTTATTTACACAGTAATTTATACAATAACCTAACTATATCTAAAACCAATGTGAAAGTGTCTTAAAATTTCCCAACTAGATTTTTTCCCCCAGAACTGCAGTGCAAACTCAATTTTAAAACAGAAGTAGCAAATTCAGCTCACATAACTGATTTCCAAACCTATGTAAATACTTCTTTTTCAAAATCCAGTGAATGGGAGAACCCTAAGTTTTATTTTAAGATTTCTTTTTAACATAGTTACCTCCACAAATAAACACTCAGTTTTAAAGTTTGGCATGCGAAAGACCTCCAGGAGGTTCTAAGTGAACTGATTGGCATGCAGTTGCCCAAAATGTAAGGAATAGTTTATTCCGTTACTGATCATAACTGTTAAAGCCACAAGAAGGATACTAGAAAAAAATTTATAACTACCTTCTAAGAATCTAATAGGGAAGGAGACTACGTTGTGTGTATCTGAAGTATAAACATACTCAAAAAAATAGAGGTAATTAACTCTTCTTCAGATCCACACTCGTGGTGAATAATGAGCAGTACCTGCATGGAAAAAAACAAAACAAAAAAAGCCACTTAAATCTAGCAAGATGGGACTGGTAGATATTAGAACTCAAGTTGCTTTGATGGGACCTAAAAATACTGAATGCAGAAGTAACTTCAGCTGCTAAAAAGGCTGATCTACAACTCTTATTTCAAAGCAACTTTAAATAAAAAAGTCTTTGAAGAAACAGTATTGATGGAGTGATTCTCATTGAAATCTGTACCTTCCCATAAAATAACGTTTGACTGAAGACCAAACAATGGAATTTGGCACTGGATGAATGCCATATATACTACCACAAAAAATGTTAAAACTTCAGTGCTATAATACTTGATCTGTTCCTCATTTTATTCACACTGATTTCACTCCCTTACCCCAAGGAGGACATAAAAAGAGTAATTTTAGAAATTTATCTACTTGCTGCTAGCCCTGAAACTGTGTAAGTATTAGTTTAGCACCCAGCATGGCAATAGCTGCAACACAGACAATCCTGTCTGCTTTTCTTCTCAGTAGTAATTCAACAAATTAAGGTCCTGCTTGAATTTATATACATTATGGTCTGAACACAAAGGGCAGTACACAGCAGTGTCATAGTATTTAGGGGAGCAGTAAAGTGCAATTTGTGGGATTGTGGCATGCTTTTTGGGACTGTCAGGAAAGACATCAAAAACTCAGGCAAGGATTACTACTCTCCAACCTCTAACCTTATCTCTCTCAAATTTTTGTCTTTTTCTGCCTTTTGGCTACCTGTTTGCCCTGCAAGAGCTTTTTACAGCCTATTTTAAACCATCACACAGGAGATAAATGCAATATCTGTGACAATCATGCCATTACAGCATCCTGTCTGTAGCAAGCCTAATGCAGAAAATTCAACACTAATTTTTAGGTTAAGATATCCTGTTAATGTTATAGCCAGGTATTTCCACAAAATGAAATCCAATAAAAAACAGAACACTTCTCAACATCACATTATCTATGCTTTTAAGCCACAGTGTATTAGCACATGTCTAAAAATAATTCTGTAAAAATGCAGTAGTTGACTCTCAAATATGTAGGACTCATTATTTTCATTACTGTCCACCTTTTCATCTTCTTAAGTGATCTGTATAATATGGAGACTGATAATATTCACAGGAGGGATAGTTTCTAAACTGGAGTATTTTGGATTTTTTTCAGAAATGCATGTTTTAGATGCAGCTTTCCAAAAGGCTTCTGCAAACCCTAAGGTCATCCAGATTTTTAGTGAAGCCATTTTAAAGCCACATTGAGCCTTTAAAGTTATATGCAGGCCTAATTATTTTTAAAAAGAAAAATTGTGATTTCATGCATTTATCTGCACCTTTAAGTATCCTTATTGCTGAGTTTTGCTTCGTTTAAATCAGACTGGAAGCAATGCACAAGACTGGTCACAGCTCTGTCATATTCTAGCATTAGAGGGAAAGTGCTGCAGCTAGGACTGACCCTATTAGGTATTTACAGCAGACAAAATATGCTTTAGTACCAGCATTTTACATGTGGTCTGAAAATTATTTCCTGAACACACCTGTTAACTTTTTAAACAACCCCCACTATTTAAAAACTATTAAAATAAAATACTACAGTCTGCAAGGTATTTCAATCACTGAGAACTAAAGTGGGACTCTCAGCAGGCAGATGGCAACATCACCTCACTACTGGTAAGAAACAAGACTTATGACTGCAATATATAGTATTCTACTGCAATGTCAGAAAAACTGCTTTTCCTTTCCTTTTTATTGACATTATTTTAGGACGTTAAGACTTATTTACTGTTAAATCAGATGCTCAAACATTGATATACGCCATTTGTGATGACCAAAGAAGCTATAAGGAAAGCTGCTCTTCCCACAGGGATACATGTTCTGGAAGGCCTGGAGTGAAAGAACATGATGACAGCACTCCTCCCTGATACTGGATGTCTGTGCCCAACAACAGATTACCTCCAGCCAGCAGCAGTAAGGCAGGCACAGACCCATCACCACAGCTGGGCAGGCTGGTGCTGTAAGGGTGTGTGTAAGAGCTGTTGCAACACCCTCCTCCCTTCCATATTGGAATTATTTATCCTACAAGTATTGTAAATTGCTTGAGAAAATAAGGCAACTCTGCAATGCACAGTTAGCTCCTTTTTAATCCATCTCTAACCTCCTCCCAATTCCAACAAGATTAAAGGCTGCTTCTGCTTGTGTTTATTAATGTGCAATGGCAATAGGATTACAAAAGAAAGACACCATTACAGAAAGGGCAACGCAGACAAGCAGTTGCCACATCACGAAATAGTAGGGACAGTAGCTACCACTAGAGTGTAGTGCATTGCTTTCACTGGATATGATGTATGTATATAATGAATGACATAGAAGGGAGTTGTGAAGATGGCTCCAACATTAACAGCACAGTAACTAAGCGTTTAGTGCTCTGTTTTTCATTAATTAAGTTCTGCTTATAGTTCAAAATAATCTCGGATGTAGATTTGTCTTTAAAAGCATAAATTAGCAGATGTGATAGCCTGCTTCCCATGAATTTCCTTGTTTTTCAGAAATTGTCATGTATGAGTAGGAAACGGGACAGAAATGCTGGTGCCTGTTTATGTCAGTTCTGGCTTTTCTGTACTCACTATCTCTCAACTGAATACATGAAAAAAATCGGTGGTGTTTTTTTCTTATAAAGTTTTTTTCCTCAAAAATACTGAGGTATTGAGGAAAACATGGTTAACCCTGGGCAATTCTTGGTCTCCATTAAGAAAAGCATCTATGAATTTTTTCCCTAGTAATGAAGTCCAGTGTGGAATTTTGTAAACTATTGTCCTTGATAATTTGCAGCAGAGAAATGGGTCTACAGTACTCTTCTTCCTGACACCTTCATCAAAGTATTCTGCCTCTCTTTCCTATGAATGGAATATAGAGAATGAGTTTTTGACTGAAGAACACATTAAGATCCTTGGATGTAACTATGAATTACTACTCTCTATTAAACCTTCTTGCAGAAGATAGCTAATGGCGAGAACTTTATTTGTAATATTATTTTTATGTCATACAGATGCATTACTTTTGGAATTAATGAAAATCAAGACAAGCATGACAGCTTTCTAAGATGACATGAAGCTCAGCATCACCTTCAATCCCAATATACTATTAAATTTAGATGCCAAAAAGTCAAATATTGCCCTTTTTTAAAAAATGTGAAAATCTTAAGAAGCTCAAAAATTAACTTAGGCACAGTTACAGCAGAACAGCTGTAAATTTAACAGACTACACAGCCCAAATAACAGTCTCCTCCATTTTCTTAAGTTCAAGATACTCTTAACCAAGAAGATGAGCTTGAAATACAAACACATTAACAGCAATCACATAGACACCTGAATCCACAGGCTTTTACTAACTTAAGTTTTTGGCTTTGAAACTTCAAAACACCATTAAAAATGCCTCGCACTTACAAAAAAGATTTGCAGAAATACTAAGCTGATCCTACATGGTATCATAAAGAGGATACAGAACTGATACTGTGTGGTATCACAGCTAGAGGATTTCATAAAACTGAGTCACGTATCCGTCCCACAGAGTTGCCCATCCTGCTGGAGCTAACACCTGATGTGAACATCGCCACTCAGTGCACACATACACTAGAATGGCATCATTTGTCTGGAGACTTTTAGATGTCTGAAACCAAAAGAACAGTCAGACAGATTGCTACATTTGTCTGCAGTTGGGGACGGCTCTCATTTCTGCTCCAGTGCTATCCTTGGCCATCTTACCTTCTTGCTAATTTAATTTGCACACTTCTATTAATAGCAAATGTCACCCTTAGAAAAACCTGTATCAGTCCTTGCCAATCTTTTGTTCCCAAATCTAGAAAATGTCATTACACTTGCCAAACTTCCTCTCTGTACACAAGGCTTACAATTTCCTTATCTCTACGAGACACCCATAACAAAGCAAGTGCCCCAATACCATCTCCTTGTTAGCCTGTCCTTCTGGGGGCATCATGATATTTCTACAGACCTAAACAGCATTTTTTACTAGAAGAAGTAAGACAACCCTTTTAAAAAACCCACCAAACAAAATTTTATTTTGTTGAGGATAATAAATAATTTATTTTTTACATTCAAACTACCTTCTGCCACCTCAAAACATTTTCAAAAGCTCACAGAGCAGTTGCATGCAGGTGGGCAAGACACTAACAATAATGTCCATTTTCACAGTTCACAGCAACAAGCTCTAGCGTGAGAATATATACAGACCTACTTTTTGTGAGTCTGTGAAATGAATCATTCATAGAACTACTAAGCCCATAACAAGAGATGCTTTAAAGGTAGAAAAAACTGAGAAAAGTTTTCTCAAGTCAGACTGGGACCTCGTCATATGGCATGGAGAATGTGAATGACAAGAGAATGACAAATGCTTGTAAGGTAACTTTGAATGGCCTCTAAATCACAAGTAATACAACACATATTAACTACACACAAAAGAGCATCTGGAGAGCTAGTAAAGTAACATGTCGAGGTCACCAAGACCACACGTTCCTGGACCAGGAAGTCTAACCAAGGAGTTACCAGGACTTTCCCCAGTACACTTTTTTTAATCCCCTGATGCTACTGTCCATTTAACACTCTGTCAGGGAAAGAAAGGCAGTTACAATTTCAATACAGTAAGTACATACAAATATCCAGAAACCTATGAGCCAACCTCCCAACAATCCCCACTAAAAACCTCTGAGCAAAACCAGGATAATTAGCAATCATTCTGGTATTTCTGCATGACTAAGAATTAACAAGTAGTCACTTGGTGTACTAATTCACTGACGAGAAGGCTTATCTTAAAGTGAAATTATTTTCTAAGAGGAGGTGAGAATGTTTCTGTCATAATACTATCAACCAAGAACCACTGACTCCCGATCAAATGATTAGTGGTAAAGACTCATCTATTTAGCATGGCAAAAGTTACTCATCCATAGTGGAAACAGTGTTAAGATTGTTATGAAGGAAAACAAAAATATCAGAGGGGAATCTGAAGACTCATAAGAGTCCTTCTTTCGTCTCTTAACTCTCCAGTTTCCATTCCAGAATAACCATCTAAATCATGGTTCTATGACTCTACAGCTGTCTACAGTGTCACAAAACTAGAGCCTCAAAAGATTACAGAGAGAAAACTGTTTACTCACTGAACTGACAATACAAATAATTTGCTTGATTACACACTGTTGAAGTTTTAAGAAGACGGCTAGCAACTGAGAAAACAATAGGGAAAGTTTTTCTTAAATTAGAAACATATCTAACACTGTATGAAGTTATTTACAATTGGTTTAAGGCAGTCTGCTCATTCACTTTTATGTTCATTATGTTGTTACCCTAGACATACACGCAAGTGTAAAATTTCAACTTTCAAAACACGCGAAACTTCAGTACAGCTTCTTACCTACATGAACATAACAGCTTTAAGTAGCTACTGAACTCATATGCCAGCTTCTGTCCTAAAGAACTAAACACCATCTTCTGTAAATTATGTTTACATCTTTGGTAATATTCAAGATCTGAAAGCACTTGGGTGGGGAGGAGGACGACAAACAGTATTTTATGCTGCCATTATAATGTACTGAGTTCCATCACACTTTCTGCCCAGTCCCACCCTACGATGTAGCTTATGTTTATCAGAAGACACCTTTCATGATGTCCAGGTTATTTGTCAAAAACTAACCATGGACAGAATATATACCAGAACTGTTCACCAAAGAGTTTCAAGCGCTTTAGTTATGAAGTTATACCTTTATATTTGCAAATAGTGGGATAAAATAGTGCTTGAGATTTAAGAGTAGCCCAAGACCTACTTGGTACCTACATGGAATGAATTGGTGGCCTCAGTTCAGTTATCCTGGAGGTCTTATCTACTCGAGTGTAAAGTACTGAAGGTAACATGTATGATAAAGAAAATAGACTTTGTGGATTCTTTTCTGGATTTTAGGTATGTGAACAGGCATTTCCTATGTCTTGTAATATCAGCTAGTGTGAAGTAGCTGATTTTACAATATACATGAAATTATATAGAATTTTTCAAATCTGAGATTTAATGAGAGATATACTCAGATACTGCATATATAATGAAGTTTTGAAATAATACTTTGTATTTTAGAGATTACAATCTTATTATAAATTCAGTATAGCTTCAATATGCTATGAAGTTGTCAGTTGGATTCCTAGGCAGTCTCTCCCCAAATTACACATAATTAATGGAAAATTAATTTATAAATCATCTAAGATCACACAGGTACAAAAACAGTACAATCAGCCCTTCATCTGACTATTAAGTCAACTGCTACAAACACCATTTGTACAGAAACCTGTATTTAGTACTTTCAGAACAGTGACATTCCTTTGTTTTTCTATCACTACCCGCACACCTCCCCAAGATCAGGCAATTGTAGCAGAAATAATATGGCAATGAAACACCATTATCGTGTTAGTATAAAACTAACTACTTTTATACATAACAAATAATCTGTCTACCATCGGTTCTTAAAAACATTTATTTCCCAAAGTGGATGATTTATGGCCTACTGTGATAATAATTAAAACACAACTTAATGTAGTATGAATTGTAACTAGTACACAGCAAACAAAAGATATTATTTATGTCTTTAAAAACAGAAGGTTTTCTTACCACATATTTAACAGCACTTATGAACTGGTTGTGGAATAACAGATGTTGGGTTTCATCATCTGGATTTGACACAGTGTAAAGCATTCCACAAATATTACAGGAAATAGCACCAAATCTCTTCTGTCCTCCATCCTATTAAAAAAATAACAAAACCAACAAATAACCCACAAACCAGGTATTTATCAATTCCTTGCACAGTAAATACAGTTAGACAGAACTCTCATTGAATCAGATACCCTTTCTAATAGCATATCTTCTGGAAATTCAATACAAATGCTAAAATGGGGTGAAAACAGGAGAAACAACAAGCACAAAATTTAGGATTTCCTCTTTTAAAAAACCATATACCCTTAAAATGTACAGGCATCAATCACAAGGCAAACTCAATCTAAAAAAACTAGCTGTACCTCCCATTACTTTTTAACTAATTACTTTTATTTTATGACATAGAAAGAACTGAGATTTCTTCTTTCATTTCCCCATCTGCAGCAACGTAAACACCTTCCACAAAGAAAATTCCCATATCCAGCCCCACTACTTGGTTTTCCCTATACTTCTGCTGCTGCCTGTTTTTCAGTTGTGAGCTGCTTTGAGGTAGGCCACAGGTGAGCCATTTTCCTGAAGGTTGTGAAGGATATAATAAAAATCCGAAAGTTATGGAGATAACCATTAAGATCAACAAAATGTCTGCATAGCTGATCATTACCCTTTTTGGTTTTTTTACAAAAAAACCCAATTTTTCCAAGGCAATTTTTGAGACACTGTATAGCAGCTACACTGTAAACAGAAAATCATACCACTCATGACCTTCTAGGTTATCCTCTTACTCTATATGCAACCATTACCAAACTCAGGGCACTACTCAGTACCTACTGCTTTATGTTTATTCATTAAAAGTGTTACTAATTTGGAAACACACACAGATTTTGGAGTCAGTGCCTAATAAAGAGTGAAGTATCAGGTGCTGGGGCTGCCTTTTGCAAAGTAATATCCGTTAGAATGAAATCTCTAGCCAAAAAGGCATGTTAAAGTTACAGCTTCATGGTCAACTACTTTTTTTGCTCTTTAACTACATTTGGAAATTGAGCTGATGTAAGCAGCAATAAATGTTACTTTTAATTTATTTTAACATACATCACAAGCAACAGAGAAACAAGAAGTTATTCTATACTCTAAACCAGTATACTACTTCAGAAAAAAAAAAAAAAAAAAAAAAAAAAAAAAAAAAAAAAGATTTGAGGGTGTTTTTAACATTAAATGGACCTGTGTGCGCAATTTGCAAGGAAACAGATCACATGAACTTAATTTTGTTTTCTAAGTGCTGAAAATATTCATCATAAAAAGCCTATTTTACAAAAGAAAGCATTTTGCAACACAGAAAAAATATTTACAAAACATTTCCTATTCCTTCCATCTTCAAAGACATGTAAAAGAGCTAAACAACAGTTCAATTCTCCACACAATAGCAACTAATGTCATCTAAAGAGTAGGTATCAGTTACTTTCCAAGCAGAGACTAAAGGCACAACAGGCCAGACAAACTCAGTTAAACATCTCATTAGGAGCACACCTATGGAACTCAGCCAAAAGAAAGAAGCAGAATCTGGGAAGCCATTGCTTTAACCATACATCAATGTACAGATTCCTACTGTATACAGAAGGAGAAATGGGAGTACACTATGTTCCTGAAGAAAAAGGGTAAGATGAACCCTGAGGTTAGATTTGCAAGGTCAGAATAAGATGAGCTTTCATAAAGTGCAAAAATCAAACCTAACACATTTTATTTCACCTACATATTTCATTTAAAGCATCAAAACAAAGTACCCATTCTAGCCATCAAAAGATACTGCATTTCAAGGGTTAATACCTGGAAGATAAAAAAGGCAGTTCACCTGACTATCTAAAGATGAACCAACTGAACCAAACTTAAAAATACTATCTTGAAGATGGAGAACATATCCCCTACATCTAGAGTAGGACAAGTGAAAAGGAAACGTACTTTGATGCTTGGAATATATGCCAAAAAACCCCACCATGTAAATTAGAAAATCAGCTACATAAAGCAAGTCTTAAGTATTTGTACTGCAGTAAGTCTCATAAAATGATTTCTGCTCAAATCATCAAAAAGTTCAAGGTATTAAACTAACCTGTAAGTTTACTATCAAAAATCTCAAGCCAAAAAACCCCTCAGTTATGTAGGAATTCATCAGAAAACTCAAAGTTGTCCAGCTCCTTAGCTCACCCCATTCTGCCTTGTAAATACAAATGCTGCTCTGCAAGTTTCCAGGAACAGATTAATTCCCTGGAATAGTAGTGACATACTGTATTTTACAGACTTTCTCAGATTTTGCTGATATCAGTGGTTTTGAGTTTTGGGAGGAGATTTTTCATTTGGATTTTGTTTTTTAAGGATTTCACTGATATTACTATTTTACGCACATTCAGATGTATTAATGGGTTACCCACAGAGGTTAATATGAAAATCCTGTTTCATGAATTATCAAAAAAAGCACACTGTAGTACCTAAAGCAATCTTTTGAACTCTGTAGCCCAGATATATGTGGACTATAGCCTTTAGGAAATCTTTCACAGTCTCCTGAAGACAAGAAGATTTTTGTATAACCAAAACACTATTTCAAAGCCACACCAAAGGACATAATGCTTCAGGCAAAAATTAAAAGCAGGACCTTTAAAATCCAACGCAGATCACAACAACAGAAAAGGATAGGCAAAATAAAGTCAGGAATTATGAAGAATGCGTTTTTGTATTTCATCAAAACATCTACAGGATCTGACTATATCTAAACTGATGTCACTGCATAAACGAAAGTGTAAAGGGCATGCATCCAGAGGAAAAAAGTGCTCCCAAACCATAATACTGCATTAAAGCTTGTCAGACCTTCCTAATGGGGAGAGATCAACAACAACCAAATATACAACAAAACACAACAACAACAAAGAACAAAAAAAAACCTAAACCCAAACAACCTAGGAGCAACTTTTGCACTATGTATGAGAGTAAATATAACTGGGATTTGAAAGTAGAGGTGTGGAATCTTCTCAGCAAACATCAGATAATGGCTACTGAAAAATACAGTGCTGACTTGCCACAACTAAAAAAAGATGCAAGAGGTTTGACTCTCAGAACTTGGAGAAATGTTTTTCAAAGCAATATTCAAGAAAATGCGGGGTTTCAGGCAGAAAAGATGTGTTACTCCGTTTACAAGTCAGTTTTCTAAACAATAACAATAAAGAGAAAAGATATTTTTATTTCCTAAGCAAATTCTGCACATTTAGATGGCAATCATGCATTCCCAGCATCTCAACGAATCCTCAAGTACAGGATATCCACTGTTTCAAGGCTAACTGTAATTGACCATTGAGACAATATTGCCTTAACATTCAGAAGGGTTTCTTAATTCTGTGTTAGGCAGAAAGAAAACTCTTACTAATATCTTCTTTGAGAAGGTGCATGTCTGCTGATCCTCCATATGTGCAATAAGGGGCCCTGCAAGCAAAAAAGGCATTTGGTGCCTCTGCAGGAGATGAAAAATGGCCTTCTTTTTTCCTTTCTTTTCTCTTTCTTCAGGCACAGATTAGGTCACCTCCTTCTTGATTACCTAGTATTAGTTAGAGGAAGATTGTTTTTTCCTCTTTTTCTCTAGTCTTTTCACAGAACAAAGAATAAAGCCCAGCCAGAGAAACAGGCAGGCTGGAAAGGAAATACAAGAAGTGCAGGAAGAAATGACACCAAGATTTTGGGGCTCTCCCCAGGAAATTAAAAGGTAAAAGAATGCTATTTCAGTGAAAGATGCATTCAAGACTGCAGCTGATGGGTAGACCCCATTGCTGACCAGGAGGATCAGAAGACATGTGTCAACTGAGACTAAAATTCAGTCTTTATTTTGAACAAAAAACCCCCAACCAACCAAGAAAAAACAAAAAACCCCAACCCAACACCAGTGCCCATCTTCCTGAAAAGCTATTTTAGCAGAAGGATATAAATCAACTAGAAACTTTCAAAGCTGTGATGTACCTAATTTTACTTAATATATTTGAAAAATGAAAATGGAGGGTCATTATCCATCACGAAATTATAACTTCACTGGTCACTGGCTAAAGCAATATGAAGAACAATACAAAGTAAGAAAATAAATCTGTACAATATTTACGATGGACAGGTAATCCATTCTTAACCCATATAAAAATATTAATCGGGAATATTATAGAGAGTGCTCTGATGAGCACAGGTTTTGGCTCAGATAAGGTTAATTTCCTTCACAGCAGCTGCTATAGGGCTGCATATTACATCTGTGACCAGAACAGGCTGATAACACAGGGATGTTTTAGCTATTGCTGCACAGTGCTTACACAGCATTCAAGGCCTTTTCTGTTTCTCACGCTGCTATGCCAGCAAGGAGGATGGGGGTGCCAAGAAGCTGGGAGGGGACAGAGCCAGGACCAGCTGATCCCAACTGACCAGAGGGGTATCCTGTGCCATAAGCAGTAAGAGCTGGGGGAAAGAGGAAGGAAGGGAAGGATGTTCGGAGTTAATAGCATTTGTCTTCCTAACTGTTACACATGATGAAGTCCTGTTTTCCCAGAGATGTCTGAACACCTGCAAGCTGATGAACAGTAGTGAATTAATTCCTTATTTTGCTTTGCTTGCACGCACAGCTCTTGCTTTACCTGTGAAACTGCCCTCTCCCATCCTATGTGGGGGCAATGATGGAGCAGCTGTGTGGTGCGCAGCCACCTGCCAGGGTTAAGCCACAATACAGTATTAGTATGGTGCCTAGTACAGCCTTGGTGCCCGAATTCCTGTAGCAACTCCCAGCTCATGTTACAAAACATTCTCACCTCCCTTTGGGACAAAAGACACCACCCAGTACCCACCTGAATTTGCAACACAAAGCTAGGCTGCTGCAGCAAAGAAGAAATAGGAAGGAGTGATAATAAGAAAGGATACCACCCCTGTAGGAACAGAGCTATCACAAAGGGCACCATTTGTGTAGGAAGAAAAGTATCTGCTCTCAACTACCGAACTCCCTTCCCTTATGCTTAGGCAGTAGTGACTATCTTGTTTTCACTGGGATTACAGGACAGGAGAGAGGCAGCACTTAGCTAATGTGAACAATGAAAGATTGCCCAAAAGCCATTCTCCAAATCTTCAGAGAAATGGCATAACCAGACTATACCAGTTTAAGGAAGAAAATAGCAACTTTAAATGATTGCTATGCAAATTTCCTCAGGCTCATAAGAAAACACTCTTACACTTATTATTCCTACTAAGGACTGTGTTTTCACCTTAAATAAAAATATTTATTTCAAATATAGCCCATTGCAGTCAAGCAGGAAACTATGAACAATTTTAATTTAAAATATACGTAAGGAAAATTGAAGTATAATATCCAAATGTGTAAATTGGATCAGCATACACATCACATCCACATGTAGCACCCAGTCAAACCCCAGAATCAAAAGCACCTTCCATCAAGCAATCCTGATCAATGCACTTGCTGATACTTACAAAGATCAACTACCTTTAATCACATTTGCTGGTATCCAGGCATTAACTCAGGGCTCTAGAAAGGCAGAAAAGTTTCCATAACCCAGACTATCATTTTATCACTTCAGTGATTTGTTTTCACTGTCCATTCATTTCACATGTTCTTTCCTAAAATTGACAACTTATTTTCAAAATACTAGCCAAATTCAAAGGAACAAATCTCCTCAAAATGGAGTAAGTACCCCTGTGCTTCACAGATAATTATTTAGAACATTCCTTGGTAGCATTAATCCTTTCATCTATTCTTAAATTTATGGTCAAAACTTTGTCCTGGGTCTGACAGGCAAGGAGGATTTTTACAAGATGAAAACAACTGACTTTCCTTGTCTTGGTTATACAGCATCTCTCATTTGATGAAAACTGAAAACATATGCTTTGCACATTTGTATTTCTTTCCATTTCAGAAGTTAAAGGAACAGATGATTTCCTATTCAAGTTCTCATATTTGCAAATCACATTCAAGTAATTGCGAAGTAAAGAACTATTTTAGTGCATTCCTCTATAAAGTTTCCTATGGAGCTTCATGCAACCTGACAACCTACCAACTGAACATTTAAATGAAGTGTAAGAATATTCACAAATATTCAGAACAGACTATTCTACCAAACACCAAGTCATTGATTTGGAATGTAATGAATTTTTAGCCTCGACCGTAATTTCTTGCCCCTAGAAAAGGAGATCATGCTCTCCTCAGTCTTTGCATACCACTTCAAACACCACTGTCTTCTGGCACTGTTTGCTTTATGAAGTTTGTTGGAGCATTAGATGCTTTGCTATTCTCAGCTGAAATTCTATGCTATGAAGAGACGTGCTTTTTAAGATGTGTGACAGCAACCAAATCTGAACAGAAACAACTCATCATTTGACTTAGATGTACTTCTACAAATGAAGATGATATTACTTTTGAAAGCTGCCCAGATAACTAGATGATGTGTAGCAAGAGAATGGTGCAAGTGCAACTACTAAGTATTTCTTCTGCAAACAGAATTTGTGTTAAGTCTACCTCTGTTAAAGTCAAATAGCCTTAAAGCTTGTTAAAGTTTATATCACTTAAGAAAAAAAGGAAATTAATCTATTCATTATAGCAATTATACGGGAGAAGAAGGAAGCTAAGATACATCTTTAAGGATGAACTATAAGAAAACCAAAGCATATGGTAAAAAGCAAAGCCCAGTAAAAAGCAAAGCCCAGTTTTACCATAACACCTCTCTAAATATAGCTCAGGGACCAAAAAAAAGATTAGAATACACAGACAATACTGTAACATTCCAGACTCTGAGCCTCAGATACTGCAAAGAAAATTGTAAGGACGGGCATCATACTTACATAAAAAAGACTAGGAAAATTCAGTAACAAAAAAGCAGCAAAATAAAGATATCACATCATGTGACTAGTCAAAAAAATAATTAGCTTTTCAGCTTTGGTTACAAAAAGGAAAGAGGATTCTCTGCATACATTAAGATGGACTGGTTTGACAAATTTCCAAAAGAGTCAGATCTCACAGTACAGAGCCCAAAATTGCATCTTTCAGGCATTTAATTTTTTTTTGAAGTGTAACAAAGTGCTAATTAAATGTCCCTTCCTAAGAATAAAAGCATGACTTCCCAACTTTGCTTAAGGTACAGAATAATGAAACTGCTTCTCTTAATACAATATGCCAGAAAGTTGAAATAAAAATGATTTCTACCTATTAACTGTAATTTCTTAGACACTATAAATGCTAATTTAAGTGATTTGACTTTGTGTAGTGAGACTGCTCTCCACATAGGAGAAATTTCAACCTCAACAGTTTTTAAACCAAATTAATAATTTCTCTGTTCTCACAGAATTGCTATGGAACTACATAAACACCTTTGAAAATAATTACTAATAATAGAAAAAAAACAAAACCCAGGCATTCAGAATCCACATTTTAAAAACTCAGCATAGTTTTGCAAGCAAAACTATTAATTATGAAATGAACTTTATTTTATTACATGCATTTAATCCCAAATCTTTTGAGTATCTGTAGGAGGAAAGCTTTTAGAAGTTAATTTAGACACTTTTCACCTCCAGAAGCTAGAACAGACATAACTGTGTCTCATCTCCAATGTAACCAAGGTCACGGACAGTATTTTACAGAGTGGCTTAACTAATATTTGGGTACCTCTATATGTTTTGACAAAAGAGCAGTCTTCCCCAAGGTAAAAGAATAACAGACCAATACCTTACCTAACGTTTTCTTGGTAAACTGAAACACAGGCATTATTAAAATGCCATTCCCACACAATAAAAAGCCTACTCAGAACTCAATGAAATCAAAGTGAATTAGATTTGTAGGAAGTGTTGAAATATATATGATATTGTGAAGCTGTCACCTTCACATTCAGAAATTAAATACAATGCTCACTTCCATTTTTCAGAAATACACATAGAAAACCACAAACTTAGTCTCTCCCATTTTTCCTTCATTCTCCCCATTGCTCATCATTGATGAACCTTTCTTTAAAATTCTGCTTGGTAAATAACTTCTATTGTTGTATACCTAAATAAAAAATTACTCTCCTGATTCTAACTGAATACAAGGATACTACCAGCGTAGTCAATAACTCGCAAAAAATATCTTTGTATAATAAACACTGCTGAGAGCTACACAAGCCCTCTTCAGCAGCTGAGCAGGAAGTTCTGCATTTCTTCGTGTTTAAGATCCTAGCAACTTTTCAGCCAAGCTCTATTACTGTATGAGTAAAAATTAAGTTAGTTTTACAGAAATGAAAAGGGTCTTCTTACAGTCCTTTTAATGTAAAGATATTTAATTATTCATTTTAATTCTGTTGGTAAAATGAATTTCAAAGAGGCAATAATTGAAATACTTCTTAAATGTTAGATACAGTTCAATTATCCTGTGGCTGGGCATTCACATGCCTATATTTATGTAACTTCAGGCAACTGGGGGATGTATTTATCAATTTAGCTCTTGGAAGCTCTGATTTTAAAATATTTCATTATGGATGTAACAGAGTGTTCAGAATTCACTTGATTCTCTTTTAGTTAATATTTTCATGTGTATAATCCACGTATTACATGAAAAAAATAACAATTTAGTAACACCTCCAATTATATATGTGAGAGGTATAATTTCACAAGAAACTCCCTTCCTTCCTAATGGCCTGGATTCCTTTCCCCCTCTAGCCTTTCATTACTCACGGATTATCTGACGTGCGGCTTATTAAAAATACTTATTAAAAATACAAATCAAAACACAATCAAAAACTCCAACTATCTCACTATCAGGTTGTGTGATTCTACAAGACAGAAGAACAACTGTGTCACTCCCTTCTTGTTTTGCATTTTCTCGTTATCTGTATTTTGTAGCTAACAGCCAAAAGGGTAAGAATAAATAACCAAACGGGTACTGCTGCTAAAATGTTATGGTAAAAACAGGTGCATGCACTGGAAAATTTTTAAGTTGGTCTCAGAACAATGGACACTTGAATGACACAGAAACAAATCTGTTGATACTAATTTGGCACACAATCTGACAGATGCACCTTCCCCTATAATTCTGCAATTTTAAGAAACTGAGAACTTACACATAAGTAAAGGCATATTCACTCTCCCTATTTTCAATGAATAGCCTTTCTATTTAAAAATTGCACAAATTTATTTTAACAAGAAACATTAAACATTAAGCCTTGCTGCCACCATTTTCCCATCAACACTGAGTGACAATCTAGCACAGGTTCTACTTTTACAAGTCATTTACAGTGGTGATAAGCAGTATGTATAAGTAATGATTTTTAGACAAGTTCATTAAAATACAGCACTGCAAATTCCGAAGTAATTTATTTGAGAAGCTATAAGCCTTACTAAAAGGGTATTACTTACTGTGATCATCTGCTTATCACCATCTTTTCCTGCTTCTTTTAGCTTCTGAGTATGCTCCTCAGATGATGGCAAGTTACTGCATTTTGATGCTAATGAAGGATTTGACAATGGAACCCTTGAAATACAAATATATTTCATGTTAGAAATGGAACTGCTTATACATACAATGCTAGATACTCAAAACCATTGCGATTAGTGCAAACAAACTTTCCCAAGATTCAAATACAAATTAATTACACAAAGCACGGTCCTGCATATTTTAATCTGCAATTCAAATGGAAAAATAAGGAAATAACCAGATTAACCAAAAAGTACAGTTTGTTACTAGCCTAACTACAAGATTTTCTTGGTTTATGAAAAAACAAATTATTATGAAGTGGGTAAGTGAGTCACAACCACTAACAGCAGTATTTAAATGAGGCACTTTCAGAGCACGACCAATGGTGCCTAACGCTATGTACTTCCAATGTAAGATTTAGGTATCATACATCAGAGGCTGCTAAAGCAGACCATGTAAATATATTCTCACAAATACAAGTCAGACATCAAATCTCTACAATTAAAACTTAATCTCTTCTAACAGCTGGCAGTGAAGGAAGGAAGAAGACCCAAGGAATAAATCCATGAGTATCACCAGCATCTCACTCAGTTTAAACTTCCACTTGTCACAGCTGAAAGAAACACTAGAAAGTACTACATCACCAACAGACTCATTCTATGAACTTGATACTATATTCAGGGAAAAAACAAAAAAAACCATTCATTCCTGGTTTGGATAAAACTCGTGGAGACTGCCAAAGCAAAACATACACAAAAATACATATACTTCAACTAGGTATTTACACATTTTCTGTTCCTGAGCAAAGTAAGGATATAGGACTAAACACTAATACAGAAACACTTAATTGTGGCACCTGCTGTAGCACAGGTAGCAGGTTAATCCAGTGAGTGTTTTAAAAAACTTAACGCTCTTGCCAGACATTTTTAAAACAGCATTTTTTGAGCTAAATCAGGGCTAATTTTTTTATTCCTGTCATGTACCCTAAAAGTTGCATTAAGTACCTATTTTGCCTTTTCCTGCTGCAACCCTTTCCTACAAAGCCCTAAAGAGAGCTACACTGTAGATACGCACAGGGATAACAGATTACTCTGTGTTATGGCAGGAGTACCACAGAAAGAAAGCTGGCTTAAATCTTGGATATCATATAGGAAGCAGGGTAAGAAAGGTCCCAGAATTAAAATATATATCCAGATAATAGTAGAGCAATTTGAGCTTGTTCATGTAATAAAGGTAATAAATTTAAGTAGATACCATAAAGCTGTTTGGCAGTTGAGAATAAAAATATGAAAAATCGAAGTTACTGTAATGCTTATCAATAATTTTAAACCACTCAGTTAACTAGTTTTGCATCTACCTTACCATCCACCTTCTGTAAAGTTTCATAGTAGTAGAGTTTTTCAACATGGATAAAAGGGTTGGTTAGTCAGAACTGTTAATCTGGCCTCAGACAGATGTACTGAAAATTAACTGAACCATTTCTTCTTGTCCCCATTATAAATACAGAAAACAGTAACAACACACTGACCACTGCTGCTGTTGAAAGTATAAGGTACAAAGAAATTTTTGTCTTTAGCTTCTAATTGGCCAAAACCAGAGCCTATGTCAGAACTGCTCAAAAACTACAACAGCCAACGTGACCAAGGCTGAAATAAATATCTGAACTGTGAAGACAAACTTACTTAGTACCGAGAGCTTTTTCTATTCAATATGGCTGCTGACACCTTCATTTCACAGCAATCACCAAAATTCCAAATTAAATCCCCTCTTCCCCTCCTAAAAAACTTCACATGTACAAGACTCCCACAGTTCAAGGAGTAAAATACTCCTCCAGATATAAGTGAAATAATTCAGTAAGTGAAAATCATGTGGCAAACCCTTCCCCTACTCTCTGGTTCTCATCTGATTTGAGCAAGAGACCACTATAAATGTTTTTCCAACTCTGCTAAATAATACTTTTCAAAATAAATGTGGAGCTAAAAACATCTTAATGATTTTCTTACCAAAGCAAAAACATCCCTTAATGGGGTAAAATGAAAAGTCTCTTTTTACAAAGGACAAGTCACTTATTTGAAACTAAAAATTGAGGCTAGGAGACAACAGTTTTATAATAAATTCTCTCATGATTCTATGCAAGGTTACTGTAATTTCATAATGTATGAAATACTATACCTGTTCTCAGATTCAGAAGTTTGACTTGTAAGTGAAGTTTGCATCAACTGCGTGGGAGCCAAATCTACAATTAATCAAAGATTATAACTTCATTATAAAGTTTATAGTTGCAAAAGAAATTAGAGTTACACAAACAATGATTTTCAAGAAACACGCTCAAGACAATTTTGCAATCTGCTCATTGCCAATAAAATATTCAAGTTTTGAGGCAGTATTCACATGTTTCTCCATGTATACTTAAAAAAAAAAAATTCTCCAACATTTCCAGAGCAATTCTGCAGAACAGTTTACTAGCAGCTAAAAAAGACCAGCAGTAAACTACATAGGAGTTTAAATTATACTAACACACAAATAGCTCTCGACATAGTATTAGAATTGTAAATGTATAGTATGCCCCCATCTGAGCTATGTTTCACAACACTTAAGGAAAAGAAACAATCAAGAACAACAAAGAAAGAAACACCATTTTTAAAATTCTCTAACAGAAATTCAGAGTATTTACTCAACAACAGCAGGAAAAAAATCCCCCAACTCTTTAATAAAGCTAAATAGCAAACCAGTGAACTCAAACAAAGGTTCAGACTAAAAAACACATGAAAACTGCAAAACAACCCCCCCACCAGCAAGAACAGAAAAAAAAAAATAATGAAGAGACAAGTTAGTGATCCATTTATTATATTTCTTAATCAAATGTACTTCAGTCAAAATATTCACATCACACTCATTATAAGCTTTGACAAACTGCATTTACATGCTGGTAAACGAAAACTATGTAATAAAAACAGGAGAGTGATTACTCAATTAATAATTTGTTTAAGATCAAGTAGAAGGATTTAGAAGAAAGAAATGTAGATACTTATTCAAAGGAACCAGAACAGAGAATTAAGGAAAACCAAGCCAAGAGAAGAAGCCAACTGAAATATGGAAGTTTTACTGCTTTATTACATGGAAAAGGAAAGAATTTGGTTGGGTTTCCTCTTTTTCCCACAAGACAGACCAGAGGAAAAAGCATATTTTGGTGCGACTGAAGTGGCCAAGTGTGCCACAAAGCAACACAAAACCCCTGGTTAACAATTCCACCCCCAGAAGTTTAGTTCTGTGCCAGCTATACCTTACTCTGTGAAACACTCCTCCTAAAGGGAGATTTATGCTTCCCACAGAACCAATCAAACAAAGTGGAGAAATTAGTAGTAAACAGTTACCTTGAGGTTCACTTTCCCTGGGTTCTTTTTTTAATTGTTTTGGTGGTCTAGGAGCTGTAACACACTTTACTGGAGAATTTTCTGGACTTGATTCCAAATGTAATCTAAAGTTCTAAGCAAAACAGAAAACATTAAATAAAGAAAGTCCAAACTATTCAATGCCTTTAACCTATTAACAAAACTACTAATCTAGCTAAGTATTAACATTTTGGATACAGCCCCAGTTTTCTGATTCCCAACTTACCTTAAGCAGATAACATGCAATTGATTAGCTAGTCCATATTGAAATTTGTGGTATTAATTTTGAAAAAAATATTTTTCAGTTTATATATAAGCTTGTAAAATACTTCCTATAGAACACAGTTGTCCTTAAAATCCTAAATTTTAATAGAAACTCATTCAGGTAAGGAAATGAGAGGGAAACAAGTGTTCTCCTAATACACCTTTGCAGAACAAAACAGTTTCAGAAGCTGAAGTCACAAAAAAGTGTCTGTGTGAATCCGTACAACCTTTGGCTCCAGCACAAAATTTTATTGATCAACATTTAGTCAACAACAGAATCTAGGAGGGTGGAATCTATTAATTTTCCAGCTTACTATCACCCATCTACGGCAACACAGCAGTAAATCTTAAATACACTTCAAAAGTTTAAGCTACCATAAAAGAAAGTCATTGTTAAAACAATTCTGAGCATGGGATTCTCAGAAAACAGAATAGATTTAGAACACCCTCCCACTATTCACCATAATTAAAATAACTTACCTCATCTGGTCTTGGCTCACATAAATGTTTTGTCAAGTTAGGCAACAAACCATTTTCTGCACCTTTCCTTGCAGGCTGTTTTGTTTCTAATGTCAATTCTTTAGCTTCAGCTCTTTCAGATGAAGGATCTGATTTCTCCTGCACACAAGCTGTACTTTCATTCTCAGGGAGTCTTGCTGACAGCTTGCCTTGTGTCTTTGAAAGCTCTGATTCTGCAGCCATTTGACTTGCCTCTGAAACTTCAGGGAAATCTTTTAAAAACGGAAGCTTGGGGGCATTTGGAGAATTTGAGTTACTTTGCTTCACATTACTAGCTTTCAGCAATTTAATTTTGGTCCATTTAGAGTTTTTGTTTGAGGAGTTATTTCTACCATTCAGAGTGCATTTGACAGGCATTGCTTTTTTGCTAGGGAAAAACCGTTTGCACTGAGTACTTTGACTGGGTTCTTTCTGAGTAAGCATTTCACTTTGCTGTAACTGTGTGTCATCATGCTTTTCTTCTGTTTTTATATCCTCAGCACTAGGGGAATCTTTTTTCACTTCTACTGTATCTGACTCAATCTCACCTGCAATTTCTTCACAAAGTTCAAGGATGCTCACCCTTTTGGATTTTGCATCATTCTCTGGCTGATCAGCCACATTCGTTTCACTTACAGATGGCTGTGAAGTATTTTTTGGTTTTGTACTGGGTTTTATGTTCTGATGTGTTTGCTGCTTTTCCTTAGATGCTGTAGAATTTGGCTTAAGAGAATCAGTTTCCACTTTCTTTGTGTTGCTAGAATTAAGAGATACAGGGCCCGTTTGGTCTTTCTTGGCTTCCTCAAGACTCTCATTAGGACATGATGAGGACCCTCGAAGACTGTGTTGAAAGCTACTGGAATTATCCTTTTTATTGTCTGCTTTACTTTTTTTCTCTTTCAGAGGGCTGGTCACTTCCACACGTATTTCTTTATCCTCGTTTGTATTGTTTGGCTTTATCTTTGTGTTTTTCTGTTCTGTTTTCCCTCCAGCAGATTTCAGTGGTTTTGCTGCCCCACTGGGAGTGTGCCTTTTTGCCTGGCTACTGTGCTTAACTTCGGAAGCTTTTTCTTCAACTTCTCTGTTGCGCAGGGATCTTGCTGGAACATGTACATGTGTTAACTGCTGCAGTCTCTGGGATCTCCTCATTACTGGCTCATTTGGTGCAATTATGCATTTTGACTTAGGAATTGCTTGCACAGATTTTTTCTGGCATACCTCATTTTTTGCAGATTTAGGCTGCTGCTGCTGGACTGTTTTGCCAGGTATTGTTTTATTATTTGAGTTGAATGCTGATGATCTTGTAGTCATGCGTGTTCCTACTTCAGGTTCATTGGTGTTATCACTGAAAAATTGAAATTATTGTTTTCTCAGCATCCAGAAAGTAGAATTTGACATAAGATTATTTTTATTCCACCTCTGCCTCTTTTTTTTTTTTTTAAATTTTTTAAAACACTCTATCTTATACTTCCAATACTTTTAGAAGAATTTTCTGTAGAATTATTCCAAAAAGGTATTCACTTCCACCTGGTTACTCTTAAGCATTGTATTAAATACTTTTAATGCATGGCAAGACTGAATGAGGAACCCCAGATGAATGCTTTTAACATCTCTAGCAGTTTTTAATCAGTGACACTTGTGGCTTTCAAATGAAGTATCAGCTTAGATAATATTAGATTCATTTTTGCTTCGGAAACCTTTTTAAAGGAGGTCTTTCTGGATTAAAAGACACTTACATGGTTCCAGGGAAAGATCATGTAGCAGACAGCATACATAATGATTTAGATCTGATCTCCCTTCTAGCACTATTTAACTATTTAGCTGTACCTCTAACTCAGATTCCCTCTGTTTAGATTGCTTCTGCACTAATGTAGTCTTACCAAGATAATGTAGAATTACGTATTTTTTTGTTACTGACCTGTTTGATTTGACAGAGGTTTTGAGTACAGGTTTTTCCTGCACTGCACACTGATTGGGCTTTGATTTATTTGAGCCATGTTTTGTATCCGACACCTCTTTTTCCTTCTTTGATGAAGATGGTTTGCTGTTCTTGTCCAGCTTTGGACGTTTAGCAGAAGGCTCTACTAACGTAGACTTCCTTTTCTGAGCTGCCATTTCTGTAAAAAACCAATCGATTCAGCTTTTAAGACTCTCTGTCAAATGTAATAACTTTTCATTTTATATATTCATTTTCCTTTTCTAGCCAGATCATGCTGCAATTAGAAAGCAAATCATCAAAGAAGTCTCAAATGAAATTACACTTATTTTACTTACAGGTTTTTACAAGAGGCAATCGATGTTTAGGCCAAAGTAACTTATCAAGGTGTGCCAAGAGCATTCCTTATGCATATGCTTACAAACACGATGTTTCATGCCACCTATGAAGAATAGGAAATGTTCATGCAGTAAACACTTCATAACTTCCTCCTCAAACTGAACTCCCACCCTCTGCCATCCCCTCAAACAATGCTTAGCTTTAAAATTTCATTGATAAGAAACTAAAAAAAACCCAAACAAACAACAACCAACCAAAAAACAACCTGCAAATTTTATTTTTTATTTCCAACAATTTTTGGCACTTTGTTGTCCTAAGCATTACCCTTTTGAAAGGTGGCAGATAACAGTACAACTCAAAAGGATGTTTCTCAGACTTTTACCTTTCTCCAGAAAATAGCGTGCTGCTCTCTTTCAGAGCCAACAAAGTCAATCCTGTGCCTCAGAGCAACAGTGAACAAACCCATTAGACTCAGTCACCAAGTTTTGTGGCTGCTACCACAGAACTTCACAGACATCAGCAACCACCTATAACTGCTCCTTCTAATATGACTTAAGCTACAAATCAGAGGTGGAAAGCCTAGACAGAAGCATTATTAGAGATGTTTTGCCTTGGGCAGTTAAAGACAATGTCTTCATGAGAACTGAAATGATGTTAATTATGCAGAAGTTACTCTGCACAAGAGTCTAAAAACTAACAGAGACTCTTAATAAAAAAATCTTCACAGATTTGGTTGATCATCCCTTTCATATGAATTTCTGACTTTTCAGTTCCCTTATTCAAAGACACAGTTATTCACCAATAACTCTATAAAATTAAGTTTACTGGAAGACTCAGTGGTCAGAACTTCCACATTTTTCAATAAAGAATTACCTAATAATGTTTGTCACTGACAGACTGACAGAGATTTCTATAAAACTATATTGCTTTTAAAACCTTAACTTATCTGATGTTAAATCTGATTTTTAAGGTCAAACAGGAACAAGTCACCAGTTGTGTAACACAGAGCAGACACTTTCAGTTCATTATAACTACAGAATGACTTCCAGCACTGACAAATGAATGCTTTTCTCTAACAGTTTGAAAGATACTTACGTTAAGTTCCTTTCAGCAATTAATCATTATATAAAAGGAAAAAGTAAACAACTGTACTTTCTTTTCTTTAGACTTTAAATTGTCCTTAACCTCATTTTCATTTATCCACTTATGAAAGCATTTCTAACCATGCAAAATGGGTAATTTTGTTTAAAAGCTGATAAAAACTCAGATTCCAGACACCAGTGCTGTCTTCTGACCTTCTCTTTTAAAAAAGGTGCATGACAAACAACTCTTATTTGAGATACATTTTTTTAAATTCTACCCAGGGATGAAATCTCTAACAGCACTTTTCGTAGTGCTATTTACACATCTTTCCCTAAGGAGCAGGAAACAGAATTTGTGTGTCTACATTCTAAGTGCTCATGAGCTCCATGACACCTCACAAACCTATGGTTTTCCACCAAAGAAAATCTGTCAGAGCTGCAGTATATGACCACTCAACCTAAAAATAACAGCTCTAGTTGCTGAATAAGTCTTTGGTCTCTTAGAGCACAACACGCACCCTCAGAATTTGAGAACACCATGACACACACCGTATACACCTGGACCTTCTTCAGTTTTTTCCAGACATGACATGGCACACTCAGGGAAGACTTTCAAGTACAAAACAGAAAGTACAAAACTTCCCTCACTGGCACTGCTTCTCAGGAAACTAAAAAATACGCTCTCCTCCCACAAAGCTCTTGAACAGTAATTTCTTTCCTACTAATACTTTGCACAACAGAGCAAAGTCTTTTCCAGACGTTCCAGAACTGGCAGTCTCTGCCCTGAAGAAATCATCCTCTAGTAAAAAGCCAGATGATAGAGAAGTGCAAGAACAGACTAGAACACGAGCAAAGGTTTGGTGCAAGAAGTACAGGGGGGAAAAAACCCGAACAACAAAACAAAGCAAACAAAAACATCAAACCCAAAAAACTCCCAAGCCAACAAACGAACAAAACGGAGAAACCCGAGCCCCACGCCCTCCGATCCTTACAGCAGGGGCTGAAGCTGGCTGCCCACCTGCTGGACAGGGTGCGGGGGTCTCGCACCTGAGCCGTCCCGGCTGAGGGCCACGGCAGCGCCTGGCAGCCCCTACGGCACAACTCGGGACGAAGGGAAGGGAAGGGAAGGGAAGGGAAGGGAAGGGAAGGGAAGGGAAGGGAAGGGAAGGGAAGGGAAGGCCTCCAAGCGTGGCCCGGTGTCAGCCGCCCCAGCGCCCCGCGGTGACAGCCCTCCTGGGGCAGGGCCTGGCGGGGAGCCCCCACTCCCGGCCGGGAGCTCCCGCGGCCAGGGCCGCCGGGGGCAGGGTGGGGGTGCCGGGGTGAGGCCGGACACCGCCGGGCGCCCGCCCCAGCTCCCGCTCCCGACAGGGCACGGCCAGCCCGCTCCCCCCGCGACAGCGCCGGGCAGGCCCGGGGAGGAGCCGCCGCCGGGCTCTCGGCCCCGGGCGGGGGCGCGGGGGGCAGCGGGCACGGGGGGCTGGGGATGACGGGACCCGCCGGGACACGAGTGCGGTGGGGGGAGTGTGGGGGAGTGCAACTTCCTCAGTCCCCCCACCCCCGGGCTGCCGGCGGCCGCTTACCTCGCGAGGGTGTCAGCGACGTGCCGGCGCTGGCGGAGGCGGCGAGACCGAGCCCCGAACCCGCCCACAGCCGGGCACCGCCGCGGCACCGCCCCGTCCCGCCCGCCCCGCCCCGCCCCGCCCCGCCGCGCCCCGCCCGCCGCCGGCCCAGCCTCCCCCGGCGGGGTTGGGGCACCTTCCGGCGGGAGTCGGAACGGGCAGGGCGGGAAGCCGCGTGGCTCGCGCGTGCGCAGCCGCCTGGGTGAGGGCGTCTCTGCCATATGGGAATGTTAAGTAAGGAATCCGGAGACAGTAGTAATTAAAACGCGCCTCTAAGGACTGGAGGATGTTTACAAGAGCATGTGGTGACAGGACAAGGAGGAATGGCTTCAAAACTCAGAGAGGGTAGGTTTAGGTTAGGTATTAGGAAGAAATTCTTTACTGTGAGGGGGATGAGGCACTGGTTGCCCAGAGAAGTTGTGGATGCCCCATCCCTGGAAGCGTTCAAGGCCAGGTTGGATGGGGCTCTGAACAGCTTGGTCTAGTGGAAGGCTCCATGGCAGGAGGCTGGAACCAGATGATATTTAAGCTCCCTCTGGCTGCGATGTCCCGGTGGCTCAGCCCGCTCGCACCGCCGGGTGCCCGGGTGGGTTGTCCAAGCCTCGTCCTTTGCCAAAAACAAGGGGGGAAAGCGGCACCACGTGTCATGGGGACAGTGGGGATGAAGTGACTGCAGTGGCGGCCCGCGCTATGTCAGTAGCTGACACCTCATGCCTGGCAGCCATAGTGAAGTGCAAAGTGGAAGGCTCGACTGAGAGGGGATCTCATTAATGTGTATAAATATCTAAAGGGTGTCCAGAGGATGGGGCCAGGCTCCTCGCAGCGGTGCTAAGCAGTAAGACAAGAGGTAATGGGCAGAAACCCATGCACAGGAACGTGAGGAAGAACTTCTTTACTGTGCGGGTGACCCTGCATGGGAGCAGATTGCTCAGAGAGCTTGTGGAGTCTCCCTCACTGGAGATATTGAAGAGCGGTCTGGGGACAATCCTGTGCCATGTGCTCTGGGATGACCCTGCTTGGGCAGGAAGATGACCCTCTGTGGTTCTTTCCAACCTGACTGATTCTGTGTATCTATGATTTTGCGATTCTGTGTTTCCCACCAAGTTCCTGGTGGTGTCACACCAGATGTGCTTGCAGCAGCGTTTCCTCACTGTTTGTGGGCCCCTTCTCACAAGGATGTTTGCAATTGCCTCTGAAGAAGGCTACTCAGCTGCTGCTCAGCTGTGCAGGTGCGCAGACAGCTGCCAGCCCCTTTGGCACAGGTGTGTCACTTAGGTGTAAAGCAGGACAGATGCTTGTCTGTGTCTGGGAGATTAAAGAGGGCTTTTGGGTGTGTCTTGGTCCAGCACTGTGTCCACTCCTCTCTCCAGAGCACTGAGTTCACTCAGTGAGCTGCCTTTTTGAGTCCACCTGTCCAATTTGTTTTGTTTTCCTAAGTTCAGCAGTAACCCTGAAGGTACCAGCTAGCTCTTTTGTTCTGTGTATTCTGCACAGTGTTTCACAAATCATTCTATAGCATAACCGCCTATTTGTGATTTTTGACAAGGTCTAGGATATTTCAATCCTTGCTACACTTGTGAACTGTTTGTACCTCACCTAACCTTACATCATCTCTTCTTTGCCTCAGGATGTTTCTGTCTGAGCCTATTGTCTACACTGGCAAGTTAGAGAAGTTTTGAACAAAAAGGTGAGGATCTGACATCCACACCACTCTTGTGGCTGTCTAGACCAGCTTTTGTCACTGTGGATGCCGTGACAGCTGGAGTTTGAATACATTGGGTATGTTCTGGAGATGTAACTGTGGATTTGGTTTCCTTCAAAAGGAATCCATTTTGCACACTCTATGACCCTGCATGGTAAGTGGGAGTGATCAGAGGATTCCCTTCAAAAGTGAGCTGCTGATGCCAACTGAAATACTAATGCAGAGGTGCCTCATGCATACCTAGTGTGCTCCATCCATATTACTTTCCTAAGGTTAATCTGAAGTGGGTCCTACCTTAAATGCATGTAAGCGTCTGTGTTAAAATCTTGACATTCGGTAGCTTTACTGTGCTTATCTACTTCTATCAGTATGTTCTACTTGCCAGTATAGACACAGTCTCAGTTTATTTGACCGTGAATTCACCTAGTGATGTGTATACACCACTGGAGATCACTGTGATAAACCTTGGCCAAGAGGCATGGAAGGTGTTAGAAGAAAAGGTTTTTAATGGTAGTATGTGAAAGGGTTTCTCCCAGCAATTTCTGATTTCCTTTACAGATTTCTGGTTACAGTTCACTGATCTAAAAGAGAACACAGAAGTATTTTAGTATTTGGTTCTATAAATATTAATTTGTTAATGCTTGAAGTATTTACAAAGGGGTTATTTTTGTTTTTATAATAAACTTTTTAGGTCTGTTTTATAATCTTCAAAACATTTTAGTGATTTCTATTGTAATCACATTTATGGGATTAATTGTTGGAAATTGCTGTCAAGTTTCTGAATAGCACAAATTTGTTCATATAAACATCACATTTACCTGGATATATTCTGTTTTGCCTGTAAAATTGTTTGTCTCTTTGTTAACTGAAAGAAGGAACTGCCTTGCTTGGTAAGTCCTCTTTCTGGACCTACTTCATTGAAGCACAGTTTGTACTGGACAAATGGGAATTTTCAGCAGCTGTAGTTTTGTTTTTTTCTAAAGCTGATATGAGGAGATGTTATTTATAACTCCCTGTAGCAGCTCCTCTGTAATGCATGATAATCTGCTGTGACTTTACAATGAACGCAGCAACATGGATTCTCCTGTTCTCCTTCAGTAACCAACAGAATATTTTCCAGATGAAGGATATTTTAATCACTGGACTGCATGTAAATTTCCTGGAGGATGATAAAAGCATTTCTTTATGTTAAAACTATTTTTATAAATTCAAAATTGTGTGTTCCCCTGTCTCTTAGGAACATGAAGCAAGTAAACCTAGATTTCATCACATCCTTCCATGAAACAGTAATTTGGTGTACAGCAGGGAAATAATAAAGTAACAGGCATTCCTTTAAGGCATTCAATTCCAAAATTTGGAAAACTTAGTTCATGGGATAGAAGAATACCAGTAATTTTCCAGTTTTCCACAGAAGGTGGCAGCATTTTGAAGCACTGATGTCAGTTGAACTTGCTAGCAAATGTCACTGTTGAAAGAACACAAACTTTACAGAAATTTACTCTCCTTGGAAGTTGTTGTGAATATAAACAGGAGCGCTTGTGCATGAATTGCTGCAGAACTGGGGAACGTGGGGAAGGAGGAGAAACTGCATTCACATATGTGGAGTATGTTGGTAGGGCAGATTTAACCCCAAAGGATTCTTTGTTAATTTAGCCATGTTTACCTCTGCAGTAATACTGCTGGAGTGCCTGTCTGCAGCTAAATGAAAAATTACTTGCTTCTAGGTTATGCCTTTTTTTTTTCCCAGAGTAACTCAGCTTATAATGGATCATGTCACTAATTGCAGAGAGTGCCCTGTTGGACTACAGCTTTGGGAGATGACTGTCATCAAAGAGGGGAAGCTTCTCCTATTATTTTCTCCATTTCCTTTCCCCACTCCCAGCAGTGTTCTCCAGCTCCTTACCTCATGCCAGCCTCCATCTAGCACCTGAGGGACCCCCATAGGCAAGCAAATTTAACTTCCTGAGCTAGCAAAAAAAATAACCCAGTGGAAAAACTGAATCATATTCTACCAGAGTAAGAAAGGCTGAGGACCGTATGACTGGAATCAGGAGGATAAGAAAAGACAGGGGAGGAGGAAGCGCAGGCCTTCCCCTTTTGGCATGAGGGAGCTGTTAACATTGACAGCTGCTTGTGAAACTGCAGCCTTAGGGTGGGCTACATAGCTGCAGGATTGAGCTCTTGATCCCAAACTCAGTCCCAGTGGTCCTGCCAAGCACGCAGATCTTACAGCCCCCTTTGACATGCAAACACACTCCCAGCCTGCCCTGCTGCTTATCAGACATCTCATCTGAGCAAGAAAGTGGTGACAGACAACCAAGAAGCAGGAGCTGCTTAACCTTTCACCGGTAATTAACCTTGCAAGCACTGCTCGCGCCTCAGAATGCCTCAGACAGGTGAGGTAAGGCCACATGGGAAACTCATTTAAACCCGTGGCTTTCTAATCACTGCATATACAGAACCTTTAAAGAGCCGGAGGAGCAGCACAGGGCCCTCATTCCCCTCCCTTCAGCAGATTCAAAGTCCCCTCTAACCTAGGAAGGAGATGCTGATTTTTGCATCTCCAGTAGAAGGAATGAGACAGGAAAATTGGATCCTTCAGAGGAAGAGATGCCTGCCAATGAAGAACCACTGTCTGTCTGGCAGATTTTTCCTTTTCTTCTGCTGGATTGAAAATTAAAGAACAACAACAACAATAAAAACCCAAAATGGGACTGAGATATTCCACAGCAGATTGGCTGCAGCAGGAGTTACTTGGGTGGACCCAGTATGTATGCTGGAGGTCAGTGGCACATCCCCAAGGAGAGTCTCTTGGGCTTTTTTTTACCTTCCTCTTTCATATTCATTGCCTTGAGCATTCCAAGGCTCTTCTGGACCAGCTGGGATGCTGGGATGAGAACCCCAGCAAGTGGCACAGGTTGAAGGGTGCCCCTGTGTTACAGCAACTCGATGACCCAGGGAGCAAATGTTTCCTTATTTTTCCTCAAGGTGATGATGCATTGAGCTGAAGCGACCCAGGCAGAAGCAGAGTGCAGGGCTAAAAGTCTTCTTCCAGACAGGTGTGAGTCACTGGCATGAGCCAGGTAGGTATAGGAGTTGTAGGTGAAAGAGGCAGTTCCCCTCTGAAATTCCTGTGTAGACAGCACATGGGGCAACAGGGATTGGATGGTGCCCTGACTGCCTGGAATTAAAGAGCTGAATTAAGCTGAAAAAAGCAGGGGGAGCATGCCCAAAATGGGAGGAAATAGAATTTGAATAGTTGGTTTTGGTTTTTTTCTTTTGGCAGGGAGGCAGGGGAAAAAAAACTGGGCTGGGACTAGTCCACTTTGCTCACATGCTGTATGTTTGGGGGTTTTTTCCCCAGGCATAGAGGGAAACAGGGATAAAAAGCACTGCAGATAGCTACATCTGGAGGGAAGGCTGGCAGTCAGCTTACAGAGATTTGGGTCCAGGCCAGACAGTAGATACACATGTGAGTGGTACACAGGGGTCCAGACCATTACAACAAAAGGGGAGGAGGCTGTTGTCTGAAACATTTGGGAACTGCTGAGATAAAGTAAGTTGCTCCATTCTGTTGACTTGAAGGGCTCTATCAATTGACTATCAGATTTCAGCTGGAACTGCAAATTGCAGCACGGAGAAGGTAAGGAGTAGCTTCCTGAATAACATGGGGAGTAATTCTTGAATGTGGAGCCCTTTTCCAATCTTTGTAATGGTGAGTCTACGCTTTGGAGTGACTGCACTCTGCAACTGTCAGCGTGTTGGCATCTGATGTGTGACACTCAGTGCCACACTGACAGGACCATGTTGATGTGCTTGGAGTCACCACTGCTTTATTGGCATTTTCTTGATACCAGCTCCTGAGGAGTCACAGACTGTCATCCACAGCCCTTTCTGCTAAGTGTTTTAAATGGTGCTGTTCCATGTCTTGGTTTCTAAAAAGAGCATTAATTCAGCTGTGCAGTGTTAAATGTAAGGGTTAGTTTCTCTGTATTCAAAGAACCATATTGTATATTGGAGAGTTTCAGTTTTTCTAACTGTTTTGTTTGTTTGTTTTGTTTTTGTTTTTGTTTTTTGCCAGGAGTGGACATAAAAAATTACACCTTAAAATCTTGGTCTTTTTGATCTGGTGCTAAGACAGCTGAGATCACAAATGGCTCTTGGGTGACTGAAGGCCTCACAGATAAAAAGAACTGTTGATAAAAAGAACATTGATGCCAAGGGCAAAGTGAAAAGAGGTGGATGTTTTGGAGCATGTATGTGATATCTCATTTTGGGCAGGAGGGTTGAACTAGACAATCTCTAGAGGACCCCACTGACTTCAGCTACTATGGGATTCTGAACTGGGAATAAAGTTTTTTCAAGAGGTAGGTGTCTGTAGCCTTTGTGGCTTGGAATTTCATTCTCATTCTACTCCATCTTTCCAGAAATGAGTACATTGTTAACTAACAACTTTCTCCCACCTTCAGCATTGCATATCCCCGTTGATGCCTGGTTACTCAGATCACGTGAAAAGCCAAATAAAGACCCTGTGAATTCACACAGTTTTGAATAGAGGGCACATTGTGGACTTTGGCTTTCTTGTGAAACTCTGTGTGAGGTACAAAGTTAATACACAGCAAAAATGTTTATGGCAGTTGTTTTTAGCTTGTGTGTACCCTGTAAGATCTGAGGTGAGTGTGTGCATTTTTTGTTTCAGAAAATCTGACCGGGAAAGCATGAAGATACCCGTATTAAAATTTGATTGTTACCACCTTGCACACTGTGTTTTGAACAATGCATTTTCCCTGATGGGGTATGAGGAAAAACACTGTACATCTGGAGGGGAAAACCCCAACTTTACAGATTTTTGCTTGATGTAGCTTTAAAGATAAATGTCTCATGGAGATTTGTATATGGGATTGGACCTAAATTAAGTAAGACAGTGTAGAGAGACAGAAATTCTGCCATTAATCATAATTCTTTTATTTGAACGGTAAGGTGTGATTTAATGTAAGTGATTTTATCTTTATTAATACTTGATGCTGAGTTTTGAACAGTACTGTATCTAAACAATTTACAAATATAACACTAAATACACTGTTTATTGCTCATTGTTTCTGCATGAACATAAAATCCGGAAATGAATACAACAATAAATAAGGCACCCTACTAATATGCTGATTTCCTTTATTCTAGTAGCATGCACAAAATGTCATTCTTCTTTTGCAAGTCACTTCTCTTATTTTTCTTATTAGAGAAAAGTAAGTTAGAGTTCAGTATTTGGGCAAGTGCCTGTTTTAGAAGTCAAAACTTGAAAGCACTTTTTAATTTCCTTAATTCAACCATCCACCTTACAAAACAGCTTTCGTATAGCATGTCCCAATTTCTCTTCCTAAAGACAAAAAGTATTTTTGTTCTTCCTTTGCTGTTACTAGGAAACATGCCTTGCAAGAGGAGTGTTCACGTACTGCTTGAGACAAAAGACCTGACTTGCTTTTTTTAGCTGCATTTTCTTCTTGTACTGACCCCGCTCAAAGATAAAAATAAAAATGCAGAGGCATCTTTCCTGACTTCTCTTATGTGGCTGGGCCCAAATCAGTGATCAGCAAAAGGTAGGAGCTGCACAGATGCTGCTTAAGGGCCTGTTTTAAATTTCAGAATGCCCTAAATTAGGACTTCCCAACAGTTTCAAAATATGTTTCAAAATACCCAACTGTCCTTTCTCCTCCAAGGCCCACGCTGGCTGTCACTCTGTGTCAGGGCTCAGGAGAACGGCGATGCCTCAGCCACCCTCACAACTCGTAAGCTGCTAGGGCAGAAGTCGGTTTGCAGTGGCTTCAGTGATTTGACAACCTACTGCCAAAATGCTGACAAATTATCAAATAAACCAGAGGCAGGGCTCTGACCTCCATCCCAACTCTCTTAAACAGTTTGTTGCATTCCTTTCAGAAATTATATGAAACAATAGCAGAGACAAAAGGTTTGAATTTGGGGTTTTGTTTAATTTAAAGCAGATTATATAATAATTTCCTGATGCTCTAATATTTATTCTTTAATCTTGCAGGGTAATATAAACATAGCAATCACCGAGTTTACCAGTTATATGAAGTGTTACTTACTTATGTGACAACACCCAGCTTTACATAAACTCTGAAATGCAAAAGGTCTTGTAATTACATAAGTTATTACAGTACTGTTTTAAAGGAATCTTCTGGTTATATGTAAACACTATAAATTAACTCTTTAAAAAATAACCATGTAAGACAAATATGGCATTGACATAGTTTAAAAAACAATAACCAGCCCTAAATTTGAATACTCTCAGGGCAGAACAGCAAAAGCAGGTATCAATCTAATGCTATGGAATAACATGCTGAAATGTTGACTTATTTGAAGAATCAATACTTTTTTTGGATCACTCCTTTTGTCCTCGTATTTTGTGATTTTCACCATCAGTGCCCTAGGGAATGGGCCAACTGGTACGATATGTGATAGGATAATATAAGCTATTTTGAGTGTCGCCATTCTAATAGTAAAAGCCATCTAAATAAAGTCTCCTAAATACATACTCGTTTAAATTAAAATCCTGAGGAATTATAATTTCTCTACTTGATAGTTTTGGTTAAGTGCAATTTGATGTATGCAGAACACTGTTTCATTTAAGGTCATTCTTAGTAAGGCATATTAAAAATAAATATAAAAGTGACAACATAATATTTAGTTTCTTGCTACAAAATCTTAGGCAAAAATATTTTTGCATGTAGTAATGGACTTTCTCCATTTGCTGGCTTACAGGAATTAAAATTTGTGCACTAAGCTTAACTGCCCTTGTCAGAATGTGCCACTGTGCTATAATAGTGGTCCAAAGCTACATGCTGAAGATTTTATTTCCATGCTCAAACACAGCTTGCACAAACTGCTTGAAGACTCTGTCCATGTAAGTGCACTTCCTTGGCCATATTCCTTCCAGAAAACCGATATGGCCTCCGCACGAAGTCAGAACCAAAGCAACGTTTGCATTTTGTTTGGCAGTTTCTACTGGTATAGCTAAAAAGGGGGAAAAAGGTTTTAAGTCCTTATCCTTCTATGAAATGTCAGCCATTGAATAATTTCTCTTAAACATTACTCATATTATGTAAGAATAAATAGGCACACCATTAATATAGGCTTAAATGTCTCACAGGATTTGGAACCACAGCTGTATTAAAAGCTACTTCTGTTTTCATCATTAACTCACCTTACCTGTGTGATTTTTTTTTTCCTGGCTGCTGTAAAAATTTCAGCTTCATCTGTCTTTCAGTCACACGGATGGAACAGCACCCATGTTAATGCATACTTAGGATTTGCTATAAATAGTGTAAGTAAAAGGACAGTCAAGCCTGTAGTTTTTAGCTGTTACTGCAATATTCAACTTCAGAAAAGCTGAGGAACTGGGACCTCAATTCCAATTGTTTTGAGACTCTGAGCACAGAACCTTTAATGTCATGGTAAGATTTTGTCTGTAAGATATCCTATCAGCTAATACAAAAGATTATCCTGGGTTATAATCATTATATCTCATTTCCCATACATTTACACCTGCATGTTTAGATCATACCATGCAAGCACACTGGGAGATGGTTCTTGCCCTGAGGAGCCCAAAATCTAAGACACAAGGTAAACAGAAGAGGAAGGGCAAACAACTGTACAAGGGCACAGAGAGCTGCTTCATGTCACCCAGGAGATTAGTGGTTCTCTACTGAATAGTGACTACTAGAAATTATTTTAGAATGTAGATTATTAGACTGGATAGTACAGGGATTTTTCTTTTGCTGGGTTAGTTTTCCTGATCTGATTAGTGCCCTAATCCAGTTTCCCATGTTAATGCCAACATCTGAAAAGTGGCAGCCACAGTCAGATGGAGCCTTCAGCAGGGTGGCCATTTCAGCAATGGCCTACAATTAGCTTAAGGGCATCAGTGAGCAACACCTGAGATATGCACTGATCTGGAAATGTGTAGGAAGGGAGGCTTCAGTGCCTCCTATTTTGATTCTGCATAGATATGTGGCTTAATCAATTCCACCACTTGGGCAGTTCCCTTTATGAAGGAAAAGAGACATCAGTTAGCATAGACCGACACCAGAGAAAGCATATGCCTTTACAAAGGGTACTTGGTGCGATGGGATGACCCTATTATCATTTGAACTGGTTGACACGGCAGTGGAGCTTTATATCAAGAGTGCAAACAGCACAGATCCATAAAAATTAAGTTATTTAAGAAAATTCCTCTGGAGTTTTAGGTATGCTAAATATACTCCTGAATGAGCAGAAATCTCAATACATTTCAGTAAAGAATGCCTTTCAAAGTTACAGATTTCAAGTAAACTTTATGAAAGGGAAAAATATACAGACTTTTTGATTATTCAGGATTGACAGAAAAAGCAACAGCAAAAGAAAAACTATTTGTCCACAAAGAAAGGAGTAGCAGAAGTTTCACTGTGTTGTCTAAAAAAGGTTATGACCACAAGAAAATAAAGCTGATTTTAAGTCATACAGTGCTCGACTAAAAATGCCTTGTTACTACAACACAAAGCAGCAAGTTGTTCACAAGATTTCTATTACTTCCTCATTTACTTTAAAGTATTTTTGAATCAGGTTCAATTTCAGGGGAGTTCAGTTGTTCACATCCCTTTCTGACTGCACTTCCTTCAGAGACACCTTCCACTCATTCCTATTTCTAGGAGTCTGCTCCTTTACCCCTTTACACATTTGCTATCTCAAAGGTCATTATCCTTGAATAGTCCCTATCTCTGCATCTTACTACCTTCTTCATAGATGTGCTTCTTTCTTTCATTTGGATGCTGGCAGACTCATAGCTGTGTGCTTGAGATGCCAATTTGCCTTCACTTTCAGCAACTAGAGTAAGAGCACAGAGTAGCACTTTGCTTAGCCGAAAAAGGACCCCCAGCCAGAGTAAGTCACAGGAGAACTGGAGTGCAATGACTGTGGCCAACAGCTGTGCAACTTAAAATAGATCAGGGCAGAAGCCCTGGACCTGTAGAGCCAGGGGAGCCTCAGAGGTCCCTACCAACAGAACGACACAGTCAGTTCCACTCCAGGGCCTCAGCATGGATGCAAAACCAACTGCCTGCATAGCTGGGTTAGCATAGTTTTTATGAATGTGTGTTACAAGCTCCCTGCCCATGACATGAGGTACCTGACCATGCCCTGGGGGATCCCAGACTGAGCTCCAGAGAGTAATGGGGGTGTTCTCTTGCTGAATATGTGAGGTTCTCTGCCTCTCAATGCTATCCATTTCTTCCACTCTTTCTAGTCTTTCAAAATTGCATACCTCTAAGTAGTTTATAGATTCCAGCATTTACTAAGTGATTTTGATTCTTTACTAGGTGGAAAAAACTGTGCTTCTTACTGTCTCTACAAGAAGTCTTTGGCTTTTCATTTGTTCAGTTGGAAAATTGAAAATACTGTATGCGGGATCTGGGCCTTTTAAAACAGTACTGAGGCCAGACTAAAAAGTCAATGATGTAAAAGCCTAGACTGGGGAATAGCACAGGCTGAGAACATGAGATGCTGAAAACAATGTGTTATTTCTTGCACTCCAACCCATGCATCATTTTCAAACTCAGCAAGCACTCATCTGGAGTTTTGCCTGAGTTAATCTGCTCAGCAATCTCTGATCTGCCTCTCTCGGATTCTATGGATGAACACATTGCCACGTACAAAGAGAGTGGCTGCGATTCATTTCAGCTTCTGCCGACTGCAAAGGAATTTGCCCACTTATCTGTACCAAGCCATCTGCTCCTGTTCCCTCCAGTAGCGTGTGGTCCATGTTAAACAGAATCCCAAGAGAGATGCATGGATCAGACACAAACCCCATTCCTGCTTCAGGCAATGAATCACACTTTCCACGCCCGTTCGGCAGCTGTCTGCCTGGTCACTGAGGGTACTAATAACAGGCTTCTGTGCAAGGGTATGGGGAGGAATATGTGAGGAGAGACAGATTTGACCTCCAAGAATCAGAGATAGGCATGAGAACTCCATCAATCCTAAGGGATTCAGGAGGAGCTGCTAACTGGCCTGAACATACCTCTTCACCAGCTAAAACTGTGCAAAAACATGACAGTCATTCACTTTGGCAGACTAGTGTCAATGTGTAGGGAGAATGTCCTTTCCTGATAAGAAACTGCTTTGCAGGGGGATTAAAAGGGATATCATAATAAACGTCTCATCTGCTGTGCAAACCCAGCTGGGGAAGCCCTTACAGGCAAATCTCACTGTGACCTCTGCATACCTGTCATTCAGAGGTTGCCAGTGTAGTCATAGCTCCCAAATCAGTTTGCGGGTGGTCACTCATTCCCAAATTGGTTGGCAATACTGTAGTGGGTGCCACATGCTGCCTGCCTCTGAACAGCTACAGCAGCTCTTTCCTAGAAGCCTACCAGTCCTGCACTAGGATCCTAGTTATTTTCCGTGCCTGGTAAGGTGCAAGCCAGATACAGGCCTTCACAACTGTCATCTTCCCCACCCTGAAATTCCCCCATTCGTCCGTGTAACTCCTACCCAGCAGAGTTTCTTGCTTTGCAGGTTCTCAGAAGAGAATTGAATATGCTGTGTTGCTCCTCAGTGCCAAAATGCAAATTATGCTTGGCAGTGGGGTGATAGTTTTCTCAAGGCTGTTTCTAGGGACTATTAGCCATCCAATAAATAAAACCACAATGCAACAGAGCAAATTCTGCAATGCAAAGGGCAGACAAATGGAGCACTGGATGTGATGCATTCTAGGAGATAGGATGCCATGCCAAAAGATACTAATGTGCATTTTTGTCCGCATGTAACCTTGAACTTAAGTTTCTATTGACCAAAATCTGTACTGCTGTTTGATCCTGCGAGCACAGACCTGTTATTTGTTATCACAGAACCGCAATGTAAATACTTATATGTAGAATTACTTAATTCAAAACCAATTTGTTGTACATTCTTTGCCAAAAAGAAGTTATTCTTTTTTTAAAGAACAAAGAAAAAGCATACGTGAGTCACTGCTGTCAGACATTCCATTGTTTGGTTGATTTCTCTCTGTTCCTTAAACTGTTAACCTACTTGTTATCTGTCTGGCCATTCCTTGGCCATTTGGTCTCTCCTAACAACTTCATTCAACTGTGCTGTTTACATAACAGGATGCAAAGTAACACCTAAGAGCAATTACTCCAAGTTTGGATTCAGGGGGACAGAAAAGGTTCACAGAGTTCAATAAAATATATATGACTGAGCTTCAGACATGCACTTATTTGTCACAGTGGATCAGGAGGGAGCTGGCATGGTACCTAGCTCCACAGGCAGGCTTCCAGCTTGGGCACAATGCTCACCAGCAGCAATTAGCTACGCATTAGTATAGTGAAATTCAAGTCAGATGCCTAATACACTGCTTAAAGTCTCTTCAGAGAAAAATTCCGCTTCAGATGAGAAGTTAAATTGTGACAGTGATAACAAATGCTATCACTCCATCTTCCTGATTTATTTTTCACATTTACAAAATACAAGGGCTTGAATTGGTTTTATTACATGTTTCCTGCAGCAGTGGCTTGTTTAAATTAGTTATGGTGAGAGAAGTGTCATGCAATGAAGAAAGCATTTGTTTTCATTAGTCAATATTACGCAATATGAGAATTGCATTCCAGAATTAAACTATAGATACATCAGCTGCCAAGCTGTGTGAACTTTAAACAGCAACATTAAGGAAGGACTGCAAATTGATTGCTTCTTCCTAATACTGGACTGAGATCAAATGGCACATTTTCACAATATACTTAAAAATAACTACTGGGAAGTACAAAGCGTACTAAAAAGTACATAAGACTAAATGATCAGGTAGTAACAAGCAACTGAGGCAGCATCTGCACTTTTTAAGGGAAGTGTCTCTTTTGGTCCACATTGTGTAGTGACAAAGCACACTTGCTCTTGCATCCCTCAAGCCCTGTTACAGGAAGATAGATATGCCTGGCTTTGTGGAGACTATTTAAACACAAAGGAATTCTGGCACGGCTCTCTCCCTGATGAGTTTTCTAGGCCTGTTTCCCAGCTCTTGGAAACTACAGCAATCTACAACAGAATTGAAAGGTAGCTTAAAAGCTGGTAGGTATTACTGGGAGAGATGAGGCATGAAATAACCAGTCCCCAAAGTCAATAAAAGGCTGGGGTTTGGATGAGTATGAATTTTGTGGCTTTGAATCCATTATACAGTTGTGAGTGGAAACTGCCTTTGGTTGCCACTGACTTCCATGTGTCCACACATTTTTAAGTCAGAAAAAACAAGCCAGTTGCCAGAATAAAGTCACCTCCAAGAGTAACACCAGCCCTTTATGTTTGCTAACGTAAAACAGCTCACAGAAGTGTCAAGATGAATGAACTCCAGGAACTAATGGCAGCAGAAATAAATCCCAGGCTGCTAATCGGAGTGCTCTGTGTCTCCTGCCAGCACTACAATTCCCACTGAGGGTGGACAGCACAAATGAAAAAGGAGCCAAGGATATACACACATAACAAAGTCATGCTATTAGCTGTAAATCAACATTGTCCTGGTGGCCTTTTCGAAGGTAAACTTGTCTCCACAAGGACAAGGGTTTGCAGCTAACAGCATTAACTCTGTGAACAAGGAATAAATGAATGCCTAACCACCCAAACATCTTCATCGGGAAAGGCTAGTTAGGGTCAGAGTTTTAAGAGAAGACAGACAGTCATTACAACAGACTCTTAGCACTTCTTGTTTCAGAAGTACTGGTGCTCTACCTTGCCCCCCTCTACACCTCAGAACTTCTAAGGCATCCTCACTGTGAATACACTGTTCTAAGGTTTTTCCCTTCTTTCTCATGGGGAATAAAGATAAGCTAAATTCTTCTTGCTCTTACTAATCTATGTTTTGGTACTGGGTGCTGTAAAGATTCAGCCAATCCCCTTAGAGGGTGGATGGCTGAAAACCAATCACTGCTAAACCCTTAATGCCTATATAAGAAAAGAAAAAATAATAAAATCTCTCTTGCCATTTCCATCAACTCCCATCTGCCTCAATTACCTATGAGTACCTCTGCAACATCCTCACAATAGTTTCGATACTTAATTTTACACAACCAACCAACCCACTATTCACCAAGAGTTGTGTTACTTTTAAAAAACAGCTTCAAGGATGGAGTGATCTGCTACAGCTATACTCTAGGGGACTCAATCTTTTGACTAGTCAAACTACACATCACAGAACTGCTGAGGCTCTAAGAGACCTCTTGAGATCATCTAATCCAATCCCCTGCTCAAGCAGGGTTACCAACAGCAGGTTTTCCAGGGCTGTGTCCAATAAGGTTGTGAGTATCTCAATAGATGGAGACCCCACAAACTCTCTTTGCCAGCATTTGACCACTCTCACAGTAAAAAAACCAAGTGTTTTCTTGCGTTCAGACAGGATTTTATGGGGTCAGATCAATCTTTGGCTCTTGAGAGCTCTAGGTAAAAAGAGGATGGAGTATCTGCACTAGCTTTCATCTAGCTAACAAATGTCCTGGTCCTAGTCATTATAGGCTGGAAAAGGTTAACTAATTTTTCAGGGACAGAGGCACACTGACTGGTTTACTGCTGTTGTCTTTATGCTAACTAGGTAGACCCTGCCACAGTTATTACTTCACTTTAGAACAGAAACCACAACCTAAGCTAGTGCTAAACAAAGAGGTAAAGCTGTTGCTCCCTCTCTCAAATACTTTGTGAAAGAAACATGGCACAGCAGGTGACTTCCCTACAGTACAATGGGGAAAGTCATCTCCAGGGTCATAAGACCCATAAAAAATTATCTTTAGAATCACTAGCCAGATTTTATACTTGGATAAAGATTTTAGGGTCACAGCCCATCCATTCTCATTTTCAGGCCATGATAAGCCTATAAAAGAACAAGCCACTGTCCAATTTCAAGAAAAAACAGAAATCCCACAGAGGCTAATAAATACAAAGGGACTAACTGTGTTTCAGAAAGTCCTGGAACCGCAAATTTTGAAAGGTGCATACAATATTCTAAAAAAATATTGCTATGTTTACTCAGATCTTAATTTTTTAAGCGTCTCTTTTAGCCAATGTAAGGGATAGGTCGTTTGGCTAACCCAGAGCCACCATTTCTTCCCCTCATATTACATGTCTGTCAACTCTTTATATTGTTCATACAAAACACAGATGCTTTTTGTTCAAGAGAAGAAGAAATCAGACTGTCTTTTTCTAGAGCACTTTACTGGGGTGGCCCTTTTCATACCACATTTGTCTCTAACTGGTCTTTGAACTATAAACAGTAATGTGTGTACATGTTTCCGTGTCGTACATCTGCACACAGATAAATAGTACACACAAAGTCTCTTCCAATTCCTTCATTTCTGCTTGTTGTTCTAATCTGTTTGCCTGCTCACTTTGGTTTCATGACTCATTCTGCAAGAATCTCACTTCACTTGTGGTGGCAGAAGAAAACTTCCCTGAAATAAATCAGTTGTATAAACTTCATTTTTATAGGTGTCAGGTGCTCACTGCTGAAGACTGTTGCCTCAACCAGCTGTTCATTTTAGCGGTTTTCCTCTACATCAGTTTTTGTTCTTCTCTTCTCAGAAACTATAACCAATACACAGACCACAGGAACAAGCATACATTTTCAGGATAGCTAGCAACAGGGTTTTGATCCTCAGAGGAAAAGCAAAATGTTCATAATGATCACATGTTTGGCATGAAATAGAAAGAAAATGGAAAACAGAGTTTTCAGCCTGTTACTTAGCTAATATTACTGCTTCTTATTAATTTCAGTGTGCCTCCTTCTAGGAGCTCACCTTGTGTGTATCTCTTCCTTTACCCTAGACTTTGGCCTACATGATTAGATGTAACTAATCTTAGATTTTTTTATTACTTTTAATTTACAGGCACTGGAGGTGGCACTGAGATCAACAGCTGAGCATTTCATGTCATCTCAAAGATAAGGAACTCCCAGACATTCTTTGCAGGGACAAAAAATCCCCCACTTGTTTATAGTTTGAATTCTGAATGTCTGCATCCAGACATCTAAATCCAAGTTCCGTTTTTACAGGTTCTCTTCATACTTGGCGAGCAGAAATAGGTGCTTCTGAGAGGGCACTACATCTGGTATCTTCCTTACAGTGACATAACTCATACCCTAAATGTGCATATTTCTTTCTTTTGACTGTAAAGACTCCACTAATGCCTAATGACGCCACCCCATATGCTTCTGCATTCTGCATTAATTGTCATTTGTTTTATATGTGTCTTATACTTAACTGCAAGACTGATCCATCCATGGAAATTTTGATCCTACATGCAAGTAACATTTAAATACACTTCTACACACAGGTCTGAGTTTATTCCCAAACCTACGTAGTTTGTCTTAATGACTGTATATACAGATAAATATATTTTAAAAAGCCTAAACTTACCATGAGCTGGTGAGAAAACATCATCCACAGAGTTTAGACATAACACTGGAATTCCTACTGACTTCAGCTTGCGACATGGGCTAGCATCTTCATAGTAATCATCAATTGAACGGTAGCCAAACATGACTGAAGTGAACTGCTTATCAAATTCTCTAACAGTTCTAGCCTGAAGTACAGAATTCAAATAGGGAACTATGTCAGCATTTGGAAAACAGCATCCAGCTCAAGCAGAAGTAACATTTTCACATACCTTCATCACAAGATCCATATCAAATAATTTCTCCAACATTTGTCGATGCCTAAAAAGAAGGATAGAAAAATCGGAGGGCTTGTTTTTTGTAATGTAAACAAATGTAGAAGTCCTCTGCTTTACAGATACATTTACAGAAATAACTGTCTCACATGCTTGTTTTTAATTTTCTGTCATATTAAAAATCTGTCTGGAATCCAAAAGCAGAAGAATTGTTCATCCATATGTAGGCACATCCAGCAACATACTAAAAATCTTCATAATCCATGAGAAAGATGCCAAAGATAAGAAAACCTAGTATTTGGGAATACAAAATACACCCTGGTTTTATAAAGCTAAGGATGAACTAGGCCTTTCTGTGCTTTTGCAGTCAACACCGACTTAAAACAATTGTTATATATATATAAATCTGCTCAAAGACAATATATGCAAGTCTAAAAATTTTTAAAACCCATTCACTTCATCCATAAATACAGAAGTACATTGGGCTTGTTGCAAGTCCCTTGAGCAGCAGATAAATTCAGTCACATTGACGACAAATTTTCTTGCAAAGATCCTTTTGATTTCAAATTTACCAAATAATGCACACAGAACAACTAGAGTTGTTATAACATTAATTTTGCCAGTATTTTTATACCTGCTGTAGATCTCATGTTAACATCCTTCCACCTTGCTAAATAGTTCAGAAGGCAACTCACCTGCTGATAGAGGATTGTAGACAAGTGGTCAAGTAATAGTTGAAAAGAAGCCAGTTTAGTGGCTTCTCCAGAGATTCTACAGATTCAAAAACATTCCAACCCGCAGAGAAAATTGCAGCTGCCATTAAAGGAGTGTCTCTGCCGGTTTTGCCCAGGTAATTTAAAAGAAGCATGCTATAAATGAAAAACAAAAACATATATACTATCAAATTGTTTGCTTCAATTTAGAGTAAATATAACAGTCAGACATGGTTTTGTCTGTTTTTCAATAGTTTCTCATATCAGTCCTAGAGTTGTGCCTAGTACACCTAGAAGGTAGTCACATAATCAACATGTGACTCATGAAGTTTACTTTCCCTCTCTACTATCAGAGAGGAACAGGGTGCACTGCGTAGGGCGTGAGTAGGTGTACATTTAGAAATAGATGTACTAGTCTTACTTAGATCACTAAAGGGAGGAAAAAGTCAAATGATTCTTACTCATGGAACAGGTATTCAAGTAACTTTTACCATGACAAGCTCTTGGTCTTCCTGATGTGATAAAACTGATCAGCATGCCTGACAAATGCAAGCTGCCCCTGGCACACCTGCCTCACTATGAAGAAGTCTTTTGACTTTAAGGTAGTGCCATTACCTCACCTCACACATATGAGAGAACACAGCTGTTCTTTAACACAAAGTATGTGAAGAATGAAGTCTTGGATAATGAATAAAACTAGAGAAACAAAATTATGTCCCAAATAAATGGCTCAGGTCTTGTCTTTCTGACCAATTGCAACTTATAGTCCCTTCTTCTAATGTATACTTCAGTTGAAACAGAGTTCACAAATATCTGTCCTTCAAATGTAGAAAAAATAGTAGAAAGAGAGTAAAATAAAAATACCAACAGGAAAGTTTTAAATCTTACTTTACTGCCTGAGACCCCAAAGTTTACAACAAGCATTTTAATACTAAGTCTTTAACACAAAACACTACAATTAATTAGTAACATTAATAGAGTTCCCTAGACCACCACACTCTGTACCTTTGCTCCATCTACTTCAGGAGACAGCAACCTTTAGCAAAGACATTATGAATCAGCCTGGTATCACAGAGACTTTATCCCTCTGCACTACCAACCAGATCACAGGACAGCCGTCCAACAAACCAACCAAAGGAGGAGCAGTAGTAGAAGCAGCACTTCTCTAACAGAATTCAGAGTATATGCGGTAGAGAGAAGGCTTAGGAATCTTTATGTTACAAAATAAAGTCCCTTTCCACAATAATACCTACTGAAGATAGTAGAGCAGGTGGTCTTTCATTTACATGTCTGTGAAGTGAGTATCTAATTTAATTCTTAACTGGGGCAAATCTGTTCTATATAGATTATCTGGCTATTCAGAAAATTCTGAAAAGCAATAGATAATAAAAACTACTGTAAGATTAAGACACGTGGATGATTTTTGCAGTATGTCCCTGGTGAGATCTTTGCTCCTGCTTAATTTCAAACACGCAGTGCTCCAATTAATTTTGAAGCATGGAAACAGTTCTCATGTAGACGATTAGGGACAATTCCAGTTTTCTGTACAGTTAGGAATATGCTTTCTGGTTTTGGTTCAGGTGAGATATAAGCCAGGAACAGAACAGAGATTCCCTGTGCCATACTAACAGACTTCGCCAGTGTTCCAGGTACCATAACTAAGGTTAAGTCAAGGACAGAAATGACACTAAGGTTGTGACATCTGGCCTTTTGTACCAGTCACAGAACTGCCAGATTTTACCGTACCTTCAGCCCTTAATAATTGCCAGGCACATGGAATTCTAGCCATCCCAGCACCAACTGCCACAGCAAGGCACAGGCAGAGCAGATTTCTAGACAGTATTGAGGGCAGTATTTTGATATACAATCAAGGACCCAAATAAGAAAAATGTTCTGTGGATATTCATATGTAAGGAAGAACTCAACAGGTACGAGAAGATGCAGAACAGTCTTGGTCATTGAAATTATTCAATAGTGGGTTTTTAAGATCCAAAGTAAGTGGGCAAGGTAAGCAGCAGAATTACAAAACCAGAGAGTTGGCTTCCATTTGCTCAGGGATCTGGTTTGCAAGATCCCACATGAGATGGCCTTGATGAGCAAAGGGGTCTGGGAGACCTGTTTGACTTTAAGGATAACTGAACATAAAGCACAAATGTGATACACCCTGATGTGTAGGAAGCTGAGTAAGAAGGGCAGAAGATCACATGGAAGAAAAAAACCCTTCTGACTTTCAAGAAGGAAGTATCCTTAAGGTAGAAGAGGAGTACTCTGCCTGGGAGAAACAATGATTGCCCAAGCATGCAGGGATGCAGTTAAGAAAACGGAAGTTTAGCTGGAGCTGGAACAAGCAAAGGATGTGCAGAACAACAAGAGAAAGGTTTCTGCAGCAAGGAAGGCTTCTGTAAGTCTTTTGGTACAAAAAAAGACTCAGAACAAACAACATTCTCTTTCTCCACATCAGTGAAGCCAGTCATCTCATCAGAGAAGGCAATCAGATCACCTGGGCATGTTTTGTTCTTGATGAAAACAGTCACCTTCTTATTCTCCATATGCTTGGAAATGGCTCTGAGAAGATCTTCCCAAAGATCTTCTGAGTTAGACTGAATAGCCTTTTTATCCTCCTGGGACCACTGCTCAGAACTGGGAACCTAGAGACTAAAGATTTGCAAAAAAACAGAGGCTACCAGTCTTCCCTGTCTTTACTGCTGAGGTCTGTTCTCAGGCCTACTCAGTCCCTTTGGCTAGTGGCAAAATATGGGACAATGGCAGCAGAAGATCAAGTTAGGGCCCAAATTAGGGCACAGTTATACAAACAAGTCGATGTTATTGAACAAGTTATTAAACAAGTCAATGGGACCAGGTGCGGTACACCAAAGCTCCAGAAGGAGGCAGCCAATGTCATTATAGGACTACTGTCTATCACTCTTGAAAGGCTGCAGCCACGTGAATGGAAAAGGATTGGCCTGATTTGAAAAGCTTCAGAGTTAATTATTTCTTTTGTTATCAACAACTCTATTGCTTGAACAAATATGTATTTATCTCAAAGCTCCTCTTAGTCATTGATAGATTAATATCAATCTATACCAATATATATTAATATCAATATATGGGCACCCCCCATAAAATTTATCAGAGTAAAGGGAAGTTTCAGGAAGTTACCACTGTGTCTGCAGAGTTTCTAAGGAAAATTCTCCTCAGCTACATTTTTTGTTAAAGAGGCTGCTGGAACATTTCTGCTAGCTTCTAGCAGTGATTTTTTTTTCCTAAGAAACTGTGCTATCATTGTCTGTTCTAGCTGTGCTTTCTGGAGAAAAGCCAGGACACAGCAAGTCTTAATACCACATGCTCTACCAAGCCATACCGGTCTGAACAACAATACCACTTCTTGCTTCTGAGCCAGGCAGAGCAGATATCCACACCTCTTCCAGCCTAATCTACCCACACACTGCAGAACCCAAACAGAGTGAAGACAGATCTTGTTGTTGCCAGAGGTTGCTATGAAACATGATGTATTAGCTCAAGATCCTATTTTATATCTCTCTGTTCCAAAGACAGCCTCCATAGTTTCCAAAGACTGTATTACCTGCCTGTTTTGCTGTCAATCTGTCTGTCACTGTTTCCTGTCTTTCTCCAGCCCCCTCCCCCAATTTTTAAATGTTTGCCAATTTTGACCTTCCCTGACACAGAGGTAAAAGCCTCAAAGATACGAAGTTTCTAAAAGTCTTCTGCATATTAACAGTTGGAGAGAAACCCGACTTGCTTGCGGGTCAGAAAGTAATGCAGGTGTTCCAGAGTAATAATTTACAACCAGGCCACATCAGTCTTATTTTACAACCACAGTTAAGCTGAGACTTGTGTTACACAACCTTACCCTCCCATAGAAACACCTGCAGCCATGAATGGAGCTGAGGGGTGCAAGCTGTGCACATGATGAATAACAGTCTCTAAATCCTCGGTGTTAGCAGCACAGTAAGTCCTTGGTGTCTGTAAGGAGTCAAGAGGGAAAAAATGCCATCATAAGCTTTTGTATTATCCTTTAAGGACAAAGCAAACTGATTATTATGTAAGAAGATAAATTTAGCATTTATTGTGAACGTTCACTAAATGGCAAATATAAATCCAGAGTGTTTCATGAGGAGGTGAGGGAAGGAGTTATACTTGTTATCATTACAAAGCAAAAGAGGTGACAGATTATCTTCAGGATCTCCAGGTCATTAGACAAAATCTGAACAGAGAACAATGTGCTAAACTAGAAAGAACTAGATCAGAACTAGTAGGCACTGATATTTTTAAAATACCCCAAGGAAATGGAAACATATTATAAAGGCCGTGATTTACAGAAAATGAAATTATAATGACAATTTTACTATATTCACCCACATTCAAATGCAAAAGAAAGCATTAGATTTCAAGTTGGCCAGCATTTGAAAACTACCCCATATTTAGATTCTACATACAACACAACCAAAAAAACAGATAAATAAATTCCCCAGTGCCGTTCACCTAATTTAGTAGAGCATTCTATTAACTAAAGCAATGAAACAGATATTATCCCTTCTTTATCCATCATTAGTGTCTCTTTAAATCCTAAACTGAGACTTGGAATGACTTTCCCTGGCATCAGCGTGGGTAACCCCTTGGGTAAGATTTGGTTAACCACTTCCCTCCCATTGAAGGATAAGCACAACTTTTGAGCCTTGCCTGCACAGACACCTGGAATAGGCCACAACCTGAGGGACTATTTGGATAAGTAAAAGGGAGACAAGTCCATTTAAGCACAATAAGAATCACAGTAAGGTAAGTTTTTTTTCTAATGGTGTTGTCCAGATCTCATCTACAGCAAGAGAAAGTTTTTAACTTTAGAGTTAAAACTTTAGAGCACTAGTAGTATGTTAGTGACCTGGACTTAACTACAGGTACTGACTGAACTGCCAAAATTCAGTAAAATATTAAAACTAAATATAAGAATATATAACTTTGAGTTAATGGAACTTTTCTGTTGCCTGAAGCAACAATGGATTTCAAGGATGGTTTTTTTAATTGCTTTCAGTTAAATGGCCTGGCTGTTTGTGGGTGATTTTAACAAGTTTAATTACATGAAGCTAATTACTTAAAATACATTGAACAAGAATATTGAAATGTTGATGTCAAAGATTAAAAAATGGAAAGAAGAGCTAAGTCTAGATAATTAAAACTGAAGACATTTTCAATTTCCATTTATATTGCATTTCTAGTTCTCATCTGCTTGAATCACTCTTCACTGTTTTACATCCTATTAATTATAAACAGTGTGAATGTGTTTTATTTAAATTAAATTGTCAATTTTACAAGAAAAAATAAAATATTTTTGGTAACTAGGATATAATGCATTCTAAATGAAAATATATTTGATTAAAGTTTATAAAACTAGAGATATACCTTGCATTTTAACTTCAGTTAATTCTGGACAGTTTAACGTGTATCTGTCCATGCTTTGTACGAAGATATTTTGAAACACCCTCTTAGCTTACATTAGCTGTAGTCAGTCTAATATTTGGTTATTCCATACCAATTATTCACAATAACTTTCAATAATCAATGAGAACAACACTCTTTAAATAACTATTATTTGTTGTGAAGTTGAATATCTCTTTAAAGAGACCAGAAAAAGAACTGCTTACATAACTAATTTCTACTGTGGTGCTTTATGCTTCAAACTCATTAACTAAGGATTTTATACTAAAATGTTGAAACTTCTTTGCAGAAAACGTGATAATTTCAGCTGGTTTGCTGCACCACAAGAACTTATAAAGCTTAAAGATGTAAATCCGATTACAGTAAAATACACACAATGTATCCAGACAAGGGATCTTTTCTCTTAATGATTCAGAAATTCATCAATAAGGACTTTGTGTGTCACAAAACTGCTTTGTTGATCCATCTCCAAAAGTATGCAGAAAACTACTCTTAACATGGCAATATTTGCATTGAAATGCTTTATCTGATTATGGGAAAACATTCTGAGCTTTTTAAAGTTTGAAACCAGGGGTTTAAAAAAATACAAAACAATACTGAGTATTATGCACATTCGTTCCAGCTGCAGAACTGTCAACAAAACGCATATGAAAAAACAAAGCTTATTCAGCAATATTTCATCATGCCTTGTCCTTAGCTGCAGAAAACGTTTATCTTAAAGATTTTTTTCATGTGAGGAATGGCCAGTGATTTCTAAGGAAACATGATATGTCAGTCCTAAAGACAAAAAAAAAATCTTCTGTAGCTGATTTTGTGTCAGAATTGCTAAGAAAAAAACAAGAACGCATATAACTTTTAGGATAGAGCTATCCATACAAATCTAGTTCATTAATTCACTAACATGTAGTATGGATCAATTTTATTGGCATATCTTTTAACCCATATCAAAAATATACTTTAAACTGGAAAGAAATTACAATGGATTATATTTGGATATGTATGTTAAATCAATGGGAGAAAATTGCATTGATTGAACAGAGATGTGCACATTTTAGATACTGCAGTGTTTTTGGAAATAGAGTGTAAGGATTGTTCATTTTAATGTTACAGATAGTAGCAATTGAATCATTTCCTAAAATGAAATGTTCAGAAAAAATAATTTGTTACCAGTAAACCCTCTAGGGTTTCATAATAAAAAACTAATATTGGCACGTGATTGATCTACCAGATGGCTGGATTCTCTTCTCTGCATTTTCAACACATGCTCTGAGTTTCTCTCATTTAAATCCAAACCTACAAATAGGTACAAATGATTTCATAATTACCACTCATAAGTGAGAGACATTTATCTTAGAAGTCATCCTTACCAAAAGCTCCTCACCAGCAATTCCCCGATTGTTAAAAACCACGCATCTAAAAATTGAGACAGTAAATTCAATTGTACACATTGTTAATTTCACCAAAAGAGATAACTTAAACACATAAGAAAATGAAAATGCATAAAGAAAAATGAGCCACTTCCATGAATAAGTTCAGCACATAAATATTTACAGCCCTACAGATCCTAGAGGCTGACCTATGGGGAACAAGCTTTATACCAAAATGGAGCTCACTGAGGTCAGTGGGACTACCTGAGCTCCATGATTTTTCGAGGTCAGATTGCAGGGTAGGAACCCCAGGGTTTACCTGAAAATTGTATAGACATGTCCTACCTGCACTCTGCCGTGAGCTCTGCCAGTGCATGGCCGAGCCTAAAGCTGTGCTCTGAACAAAGAATGTCAGAGATCTGTGTGTAGACATCCCCCCAAAGCAACATAATTCTATTAAATTGGAAGAAATGAGCAAAATCAAAATTATTATGACAGCTGGATCTAAGGTGCAGGTTCTTGGGAACGTTTTCTTTTCGTCTGGTACAGCAGAAGTTTCTGGTCTCTCTCTGTTGGTGGGAGTCTCTGAATCTTTTAGCAATATTACCATGATTTAAGAATCTATAATTTTCTTAATAAATATTACTTTTCTAATACTCTTTTACCATCTCACTGAAATAATTTTATTAAATAATGCGTACATAGTTAGATGGGTTAAAGGCACGAAAGAATACATATTTTGGTATTTTTCTCAAATGTTGCTATTTAAAAACAAAATTATAGCATTCTCTTGAAATCTGACCTAAAGCTCCCCTTTTTAATGTTCTACCTTCTTCTCTTAGGTGATCAAATGCAGACATTACTTTCAGGAATACTTTAAAAATTAATAGTAACAAGTTGTTGATTTCAGGGCTTTCCTCTGATGTTTTTTGCTGGTAAGTTTTAAGGTGATCATAAAAGTACTTTGAACAGTTAAAGTGCTACTTCACTTTCATAATTTAGTGAAGTAGTTACTCAAACAGAGAAGAGAAAGCCAAACATGTAGATAAAAGCTAATATACACATATTTGAAGAACTGTTAGAGTCAGTACCAGAAGCCAATCTGCAGAGACAAAATGTAATATTCCAAATACAGATCCTGGAATAATGACAACTTATTTTAATGCGCAGCAGCAGCAATATGGTTACATAAAGAAGTCTACTCATCGACTAATCCACTTATGTTACCCAACTCTGACCAGAAGCCATAAGAACAAAACTAAATTACACAGTGACAATAAAGAGGTGACAGACTTAAACACCACCCTTAAACACCACCAGTAAGTGTAGGCTAGCTCTCCTTTCTGCACCCAGGAATTTGAGGCTGCTGAATCAAGCAATTTTGGCATTCAGAAGCTGACCTCCTCCAAGGCCTACTGCCAGCAACCCATCCACACGAGTCTTCTGGAGCTGAATACAAACCCTTTCTCTAGAAAGTGTAAAGGTTAACACAAATACCGATACAATAATTTAAGAAGCAGCAGGGACTTTCTGCTGGATTTCACTGCAATCTCTGGGGCACATCTGCAGATATTAAATCAGCCCTTTCGAAAGTATTGCCTGTTACATAATTCCACTATGATTATCATTACTAGTAACACTTTCTTACATAAAATACTGTATTCAGATCTCATTTGCCTTAGGAAAGCATCTGATACACATATATACTTATATTGGATCCGACTAGAAGCAACAAAATTAATAGCAATGAAATACAACAGTACCTATATCCCAGTGTTTCGCTCTGATGGATCATATGAAGAATGTAGGATTCCTTGCTTGTTCCTGTCAGGCCAGGCAATAACAGGACGGTGGGCCTTGTGCTGGCATCCGGATAATATGAGCTGTCATTATTATCAAACCAATCCAACGAAATCTGTCCTCCATCTGCTGTTTTAATGAGCTCACTGAAAGGTACATTTTAAGACAACACTGATTAGATTGAAAAATACATACACGCCATTAAGAGTGCTTGCAGTTTACAAATTACCAGGTATGAATTCTGCATTTTTCGTTATGTTTTAATACTCAAAGTGCCACTGACTAGGCAGATCCGCATTTAGAAAGAGTCACACCTACAGCTGACAAGAATTAGAAGAGTCAATTTGCAGAGTAATTCCCGTTCACAGTAAATGAAGACATGGCCTTTCATAAATTGCTGCTGATGTACTGGAAGCTTGTAACTAATGTGATTTTTGGCACTGCCTTGTGTTTTATACAGGCATTTTTGTACTGCACATTTCCTTTGGATCATCTGAGAATCTTTCGATAGCACACTGGGTAATATGATAAACATGTATCACATTTCTTTTCCCTCTTCATCCAAAGAAGCAGAGTGTATAATGGATTGTTATGTTTTAAACATGCAAAACACAGGAACACAGTACTTCACCTTTCACCTTCTATCTCTACAGACTTTGCTAGAATGCAGTTAAAGCATTTATCTTAACAATGCAACAAATATTATAATATCTCAAGAAGCTATGCATGCATTAAACAATGAGAAAAAAATTTCATTCTTTATTTTAGAAACATACAGCATCCTCCCACTTCCTGGAAATGATGACATGGTTTGAGGGAGTTGATGTAGAAACTATCGAAATATAAACCTACCTTGCATTTGGGTTTTCTTTTGAAATTCTTGATAATGGCTACTCCAGATTTTAAAGGTGACCAGCCTTGTTGGACTCATTAGCTCAGCTTTGCCCTTTTTCAGTAATGGGAAGTAGATGCAATGCTAGTGAGTACTGCCAACACAATCTCAAATGGTGCAAAATAAGCACTGCCCCATGGAACTATGTTTCTTCTCTCAAAACCCTTGAAATAGAAGTGTACAAGAAGGACTAGAAAAAGTGGACATGGCCATACCACTGAAATGTTTCCTAGTTACTAAGACTAAGGGAAGTTGCTAAATGCTAAATCTATTCTACCAGGCAAGCAGAGCTGAAACAACTTGTGTTGCATCCAGGTTCCGGCGCATAAAAGTCCTTCTCCTTAGGTCTTGTGCCAAATGCCTCATTTGCCAGACTAAGTCTCATTTCTGTGTGAAAGAGATCAGCTGAGGACAAACCATAAATATAAGGGGTTTTTTCCCCCTCCTAGAATTTAGGCATCAAAGAACATAATGCAAACTCCACAGGTAAAAGTTGCTCTGAAAATTGCAGAAGGTCTGTATATTCAAAACAAGTCTGAATGTGGCCATGCTATTGTTAAGGTAGAACACATTGGTTTAATGGACAGATACAGTGACTGCATGACCTTTGCAAAATTATGGCATTTGAACACCAGAATATTTGATACACCAAGTAATTGTGCTGCCATCCAGAGGGGCCTCAACAGGCTGCAGAAAGGGGTTGACAGGAACTTCATGAAGTTCAATGAAGGGAAGTGCAAAGTCCTGTGCCTGGGAAGGAACAACCCCATGTACCAGCAGAGGCTGACCATCAGGAAAACAGCTTGACAGAAAAGGACCTGAGGGTCCTGGTGGACACCATGTTGAACATGAGCCAGTAATGCGCCCTTGCAGGAAAGAAGGCAAAAAGTCTGGAGGCTGTGGAGGCTTAGGAGGACTATAGCCAGCAGATCAAGGGAGATGATCCTGCCCCTCTATGGAGCGCTGGTGAGGACACACCTTGGAGTACTGAGTTCCGCTCTGGGCTCCCCAGTGCAAGGAAGACATGGACATACTGGAGAGAATCCAGCAAGGGGCCACAAAGATGATGAACAAACTGGAGCCTATCTCCTATGAAGAAAGGCTGGGACAGCTGGGACTGCTCAGCCTGAAGAAGAAAAGGCTCAGGGGAACTTAGCAATGTGTTTACATACCTGAAGGGAGGGTGCAAAGAGGGTGGAGCCAGGCTCCTTTCAGTGGTGCCCACAGACAGAACAAGAGGCAATGGGCCCAACCTGAAACATAGGAGGTTCCCTCCGAGATTCAGGAAACACATTTTCAATGTGAGAGTGTCTGAGCACTGGCACAGTTTGTTCAGGGATATCGTGCAGTCACCATCCTTATGGAAACCATATAACCACATCAGTTCCTATATTGTCACCCATATTTCAGTGCTACAAAACTCTGTGAGTTAAAATAGGGCCATTTGGGAACACTGACCTTTCAAACCTACTTCATATTGAATCCATGATGAAGATGGTTCCAAGTCTATGAGGGTGTTGTAAAGGTAGGCATAAAGCAAAAACAACAGGCACAAACTTGAGCAATGACAGTGGCTGTGACACAGTCAGAGTAAGGGTACAGCTGGATACCAAATCAACCACTTTTCAGAATAAAGGCACTTACTTCCTGTACTCTACTTGGGGTCTAGATGTGATAAAGGGGCGCAGGAGTGTCTGTACTCGACCTTCCCAGCACCAAATCGTAGGATAGTAAGTTTCTGTCACAACAGGGCAATATTCCTCGAGAAAGCGGCAGAAGCGGTCATTGCTTGCCACCAGCTGGGGTTTCTAGGAAAAGAGACTACAGTCAGACATGGGCATTCTTATAAAACAAACTAAAAACAAATAACGAAAGAAATTAAAGCTTATTTAAATCCTCTTTCGGTCAACTGATTTATTTCATATAATCATTTGCAATGGTTTTGCTTTTCATGACACAGAGATAAGTAAACGAAAACCAAAATAAATGCCAGAATGCCCAAGTGAAAAGTGAAGCCCATTAATGGATTCCTTACCTATTTCTAATAACATGTTGATCTAGCTCTACTTTTACCAGCATTGTATCTTCTCTAAAAAATCAAAATCACACTGTCTCTCAGTAGGCAAGACAGATTTTACCAAGTCCGTTTTCTAGGACCACACAGAAATGACACTTAATCCATGCCTGCATTTTGACCGTGCACCTGCAGTACCTTTTTTGACCTGGTAGGACACTTCTCCCATCTCATTCTACAGTGCACAAGTGCATTGGTTCCTCATCTCTAATAATGCTCTGCATGCAGACTTACAGACTTACATGCATTTCCTTACAGTTTTCATTTGTATACCAATTAACATGGAAAAGTCCCTGTATACCAAACATCTCATGTTTTAGCAACCATACTTCTTATACCTCTCTTTCACAGTGACTCCCCAACATGAAAGCATTAATAGGACAGTAACAGATGCTTTGAGGAAAATCATTCCACACAAACAGCTGTAATGGCACATCCTCCCTTCGTTTTTCTCCTCTGACCAAAATCAAGCACCCTCTTCTCCATGAAGAGGAAGGCTATGTTCCCAGCGGTTCTTTGAAGGACTGTGGCAACACTCAGGTCCTCAGCAGTCAAAAACCTTTTGATATGCGTATTTTCAGCTGATTACGCATTCAACGAGGCGCTCTCACCACGGGGCCACTTCAGATCTCATCAGGCGCACCGTATCCAAGTAATTTGCGACTGCCTAATTTATCTGTGAAACCACTGCTGATGAGGAGATGCCCAAGAGTGCTCTAGCCCCCAAAACGCTGCCATTGTGCCTCCAGAGGTACTTAGGATAGTACCGACGGGGACACAAGGACAGCAAAACTACTTTATCACTTGCCCTGCTACTAAACCAAGTAGGTCGGGTTTGTGTTGTGGAGGGCGGTCTCCTAACCTCCCCTTTCAAGCCATGGCACCCAGCCAAGCTCTCCGATTGGTACAACTGCATTTTGGAGACTGCCGAGGCCGGAGCCCCTTCCCCTTCCAGACAGGGCACGAGCAGGGGAGCCCTCCCTCACCGCAGGCCGGCGGCCTCCGGGGGTCACCGGCAGCCCCCGCGGAAGACGCAGCCCCGGCGGGCGGGGGAGGCTGCGCTGCCCGGGCCCGTGAGCGGTTCGAGCCTAGTTTCGGCCGGCCGGGACCCCGGGGCGGCACCTCCAGGGGTCGGACGAGGGATGTGAGCACAAGGCGGCCGCAGAGCCCTGCCCCCCCCCCCCACCCCAGCCATTCCAGGTGCGATCCCCTCGCCTAAAGGGCGCCGGCACCTCCCCTACGGACGGTGGGTCGCGGTGACCTTTGGGACGGTCCCCATCGGCGGGACACCTGCGGAGACCGCCCGCCCCGCCGCCCTCCCGCTCACCTTGGCGATGCTGTTGAGGTAGTAGCAGGCGTAGGCGACGCCGAAACCCAGCACCAGGGACAAGCCCACGCCGGAGCCGAAGAACCCCACGCGAACCTGGTTCTCCAGGTAGAGGGAGAGCTCCCTGGTCAGCACCTGCCAGTCCATCGCACACGGGGGACGGCACGGCACCGCACCACACCCCGCCGGCCGCGGGCGAGCCCACCCCGGCGCTGAGGGAGGCGGAGGAAGAAGAGAAGGAGAAGGAGGAGCTGGCGCCCGCCTCCCGCTGCCGCTGCCCGCGGCCCGCTCCGCGCTACAGCGCCGCCCCGGGACCGCCCCCGCCGCGGCCGCCGGGGCCTGGGGCCGGTTTGGAGGGGCCGGGGCCGGGGCTGGGACCGGGATCGGGACCGGGACCGGGCTGGCTTGCAGCCCGGCCCGCAAGGGACGCAGTCCTGGGCGGCCCGGGGTGCCTCAGCCGCCGCCGTCAGCGCCGGCTCCTCCGCGGCAGTGCCGCCGTTATCGGCCGCCCCACGGCAGGTGACATCCCGGGGCTCCTTCGGTGTCACCTTGCTACGGCGCTTTGCCAAAGAGGGCGTGTGGGATCGGATAGGAAAGGGACCCGTCCAAAACCGTAAGGGGCAGCTGATGCAGGCGTGTGGGAACTCAGTCAGTGCCGCGCACGGAAGAGGGAAACATGAGGGCTTCCAAATGCAGCAGTGGTTAATGAGCAATCTCTAAATATTTTACGTGAGACAGAAGCGTGCTACTGCTCTTCCACTTATCACTGCTGTTACATGACATTAGTGAAGACCAGAGAGGAGTAGAGGTATCTCTAATTCCCAAGAGGATTTCAGCCAGCCCCCTTTTCAGCTGTGTCGATTGTTGCTTGGAGGCCCTCGTGTTTGCTAACTCACATGGTCCCCCCTTCAGCTTCATAAAAAGACGCACAGTATCTGCATCTTTTCCTTGGCAAAATCCTAGGAGCACAGCTGATAACACGGAGATCCTGGAGCTGAGCATCTGCTATCTAAGATGCATGCATGCACCACGGTACACTGAAGTATTTTCCCTCTCCTTATTTTATGGCTCAGCTCCATGAACTGCTGAGAGAAGACAGACTTTGCTCAGTGTGACTCCTCACTTCTTACCTTATCTGTGTTTTCTTGCTATATCCAAATTTCAAAATCTAGAAAACAAAAGAAAAAATGTAACAGCAGAAAAGGAGATGTGGCCTTTTTCAATTGCTCCTCCTAACTAGGACAGAGCTTACCAGAGAGATTCTTCTCTCACATAAAGCATCTCGGTCCAAAATTTTCTTGTTAACCATGGAAAGGCTAATAAGTATTGCAGAGATCTGAAGAAATTTTAAAATACCTATTCTTCCTATATAGTCAGATGTCCAAAGTTGAAAAGAGTATGGGAATTGGTAAGCGGAGGCAGGGATGGTCTGGGGTTTGTTTGTTTTCCCCAGAGCTGTTACAGAACCAGGAAACTGAATGGGTAGAAACCTACAGTCATCAATACTGTATTTCTTCTGGTGATGGAGAACAACCATACCCAGGTTTTGGTCCTGACTTGCTGGGAATGTACAGCATACTGTACACTCCAGATAAATGAATTTATCATGAAGGGAAACTCCAGTGTGAGCAGCTGGAGTAGATAGCTTAGTTTGAGAACATGTAGGCTTCATCTACAATGTGAACTTGGAAATCTTCAGAGACAATAATTTGACTGAACTGACAACTAGATTTTAGGATGCAGAGGAACCTGCTACATCTGAAGGAGGAACTGTTTGTTGCTTGCACCAGACTGTTCTGTATCTGAGTCCTATCCCCGTTAAGCTGAAGAATCCTTGAGTAACCCAAAATGCAGAGAAAAGAAAAATCCCAAATGTTTGAGAAAGAAGAGGACACGGCCTGTGCCCTTGAGTCTAGAAGGCTTCTAAATGCAAACGCATTTGACTGAAAAGTAGAAGGCGCGGCTTGATGGTTAGAGAAAGCCTTTGAGTCATACAAAACAGTAGTTTAATGACTTGATCAACAATCAAGAGAGATTGAATGCTTGAAAAAAGATGCAGACTCAAAGGTTGATGAGGTTTATCTGGTCTTGGACTTCTACCTACCCTGCTTAGTTACTCATGGGAACATTAATAAGGTCAGGCATATGTGACTTGCTGCAGGCACTGAAACAAGTGACATGTACTGAGAAGGGCTGAGGGGTCTGGGTTTTTTACTGTGTAAACATGTTGCTACACTGACAATAGCAATAATGCTAATAACTTCCTTCTGCTTCAAGCAATCCCCATCAGATCCTCAGGTTCCTGTGTCGAGTTTTTCTAAGACCTTTTTTTTAAAAGGTTGTCCTTTGGCCTACAATGCATTTTGCAGAACTGATAAAGAAAAGGCTGTATTCTGCTTATATTACAACCACTTCCAAGTGATCGAGTCATTGCAAATTGTGCATGTGTGAAAAAACAAGGTGGTCACTATGGTGTTTTGAACTCCTACTGCATTTTTTTCAGAGAAAGGGAGTCCTGCATTCCCAGAGAGACTTGCTATTTGCACTATGCTCTCATCTCTCTAAGTGCTTCATAAAATGATTGCCTCAACCCACCACTAATGGATTATAGATTAAGCAGAAACGAAAGGGCACAGGATTGTTCTTTCATATTGTCTCCCAATTTATTTTGCTTAAGCAATAGATAATAATTGACAGAAGCAATTGAAGACTCACCATTTGATTTGCTTTTATCTCTAGGCAGCTGCACCATGTTTATATTATCTTTTGTAAGGAGAGGTGGTTCTGTGATCATTTGGTGTTTGGGGCGGAGTCATTATGTTCTTACTGACATTCCAGTGCACAGTTGCAAGCTGGTCCCACCGCAGTTCTCTGTAGCTCCACTCTTGGAATAGATTTCAATGGGCAGCACCTCTGAGGAGAGACAAAGTGACTTTTAACCTCAGAGTTTTAAATCTGAGGTTCTGATTGATTATATTATTTTAATTTTTGTTTAACTTTAGTATTCATGTAACAAAATGGGAAAAATATCTTAGTGCCAGCGTGAATTATCTTGGAATACTTAAAAAGCTCCAAGTCCATGCATAAAACATCTGAAAAGTTTTCCATTAACACAGGGGAAAAGACATCCTATGTTGCTGATATTTATTATCAGCAAGGGAATGGGAGAAAAAAAGTGCATTTGAAAAATTCAGTTCAGCATTTCTTAAGCCTTCCTCATCCATATTATATATTTGTCTTTCCTTAAAGTATGAATGAAGTCAATGAAAATGCCTTATGTTGGAGGCTCTTCAAATTTCAAATGGAAAAAGCCAGGCTGTGTTTACATTTGTAGTCTTGGTGCTCATGAAAAATCAATAATTGGGCAATTAGAAATAGCTGCTTCTATTGTTCCTTTCTTGAGCTTTGCTACTCTTACTATTATCTCCGTATTCCTGTGCATCCATATCTTTTTCTTCCATGTTTCTTCTCTTTGCTCCCTCAAGAAGTATTTCTCAGCCCTTTATGGTGGTAAAATTGGAAGGAACATGGGATTCAAAAGGAATTATTTTGGTCATGTGTTGGTGGATGAGAAACTCAACATGACCTGGCAGTTGCTTGCAGCCTAGAAGGCCAACAGCATCCTGGATAGCATCAAAAGGAGTGTGGCCAGCAGGGAGGTGATTCTTCCCCTCTACTTTGTCCTTGTGAGAACCTCCTGGAGTGCTGCATGCAGCTCTGGAGTCCTTAGCACAGGAAGGATGTGGACCTGTTGGAGCAAGTCCAGAGGAGGGCCACAAAAGTGATCACAGGGCTGGAGCACCTCTCCTTTGAAGACAGACAGAGAGAGCAGGAATTGTTCATCTTGGAGAAGAGAAGGTTTTGGGGACACTTTAAAGCAGCATTTCAGTACTTAAAGGAGGGCTACAAGAGAGCTGGAGAGGGACTTTTTACAAGGACTTACAGTGGTCGGACAAGGGGCAATGGCTTTATACTGGATGGGGGTTGATTCAGAGATTTCAAAGAAGTTGGGCATGTCCCAACTCTGGAGGCGTTCAAGGCCAGGTTGGGTGAGGCTTTGAGCAACCTGGTTTAGTGGTGGGTGTCCCTGCCCATGGCAGGTGGGTTGGAACTAGATGATATTTAAGGTCCATTCCAACCCAGGCCATTCTATGACTTTATGGTAATTTAGCTTCTTCCCTTAAGTACTTTTCCTTCAATTAAAATGTGAGTATTTCAATTCAGCAGGTGTAGCAGGTACTGTTTCACTCTCTGTTTAGGTACCTTCAACAGTTGCTGCAACAGGATGACTGTTCAATATTTGTCTCCCTTGGGATGACTCTTGCAGGAACAAATCTGCATGAAATCAGTTCCCTGCCTTTGAATACAGCTGGAAAACTGCTAAATACAAAATCACAGTTAATAGAGGATCAGACCAATCTGACTCATCATTGTAAAAATAATACAATTTAATATTTAAATAATAGTGATGAAACTTTGTGTCATCTAAAATATTCACAGAAGAGATAAAATGAAGGGTAAAATTCTGTGATACATAGCTGACTGAAATTCTCAGATATGTGAATTCATTTAAATTTGTTTTGTTCAGAAATCAGAGATCCATGGCATGCTGGAAACTGAATATGAGACAGTACAGTATAAAATAATTTGAAAGTGACAAAATTTATTGAGGACATTTGTCTTTTTTTTTTTTTTTTCATTAAAAATATTACCAGAAGCTGCTACAGAACTTAGAAAATTTTTATAAGAATACAGTAGAGCTGGATGTTGAATCTATGTTAAATTTCCTCCTGTCTCCAAGGAATATTTCTTGTATCTTAAAGTAAAGCAGTCTCAATTTTATTTACCAGTTTTCATTCCTTCATAATCACTTCAAAGAGGATACAAGTATAAATAGTTGTATTTCACACAAAAGACCAAAGCATTCTAAGATGTAACACCTCCCTCCCCCATGAAATAACTTCCATATACATTTGGTAAACTCTTTTTCTGTCTACATCAGCAGTATGGATCCAGCTGAATTCAGTGGAGTCCGAAATATGCCCAATGAATCTTCTTCAGTGAAAATTATTTATAAGAATTATATACAAATTTAAATGAAATGTATTTTTAAAATGCTTATTTTATGCAAAGCATTTTTTCTTGTTTAGCAGCAGATTTTTTTAATTTAAAAAATTTTTTAGCCATGTTTTTGATAAATACAGATTTTGACAAGTTTATCAGAGTGTTCTGCAAATACTACTTCTTAGAATTTAGGATTACATAATGCTGTGACTGTAACTATTTTCTTATGACAAAACAGAATACTTAGATTCTGCTTGAGTTGCTCAATGTTTGTTACTATGTTGGAGGATTGTTAAAATTAAACAAAGGTATTTTTTGGTACTGAAGTCATCTTTCAGGCATCATTTAGTGCATATTGAGTGCCTTTGTAATAGAAGACAAACCTATACTCGACACAGGACACTGTAAGCACATGATTAGCCCCATTGATTGCAACAAAAATTATCATGCACATAAAGTAGGAACATTCTTAAAATATCTTGATGACTCATGGAGACAGTTTATTTTCCTATCAGTCTAAAAATATGACCTAGCTGGTTCTGATTACATCTTAGAATTTCAAGTAACTACTTTCTTTACAATCTTTGCAATCAGGAAATTTAATACCAGGAAGAAATTAATCCCTCCTTGCAATGCATCAACTAATTTAAAAATCATCTATGAATTAAACAACAATATGTGGATAAACCTTTGGAAATGTCAGGTAAGTATACATTTTTGAATCCTCTAAGGTGTGCTAAAGTAGAAGAATTTGTAGAGATGTGCAAACAGGAGTACGTGATATTGTAGTGTGCATGCCCTAGATTACATAATTTTTAGTTATTTTATCTTGAATATTTAAAACTTCAAGATTAATTTCACAGATATCCTGTTTTCTCTCCACTCAAAAGAGTTCAGCACAGTAAAACTTAAAACCTTAAACAAGAAAGAAGATTCCAGGATGCTTGTTATGGAAGGGTACCCTTCTTTATCCTAAAACACTTTTTTCAACATGTTGAAGGTTTTAGCCACATACAGAAAAAAAAAATTCTTTTTTAGCAGATCTCAATAGAATTGCTTTTGTTTCACAGCAGGAAAATGAAATTACATATTTATATTCTCTGCTCAGCTTTTTATTTTCTAGAAAAGAAGCAGAAGATAAAACTCCTCAGGAAAAAAAAAAACTAGTGTCGTGGACACTGTGGGTTAATATATCTGTTCTAATTAAGAGTTTCATAAAGGGTGCCACTGGCATAGTGAAAACCAAGCCCACCCAAGCAATTTGCTCTGTTCCATGACAACTTGCGCACCATCTGGCATTAAAAATATTTCAATCTGCAGAAACTAGGAAAAAAATCAATGCCAATTATTCATGGCATTTCTGAATATTGAAGAAGAAAATTAGATTGTGCTGTGGTAATGAATCTGGTAAATAAAGCAGAGGAAATATAGTGCAGCAAGTTAAGAAGGCCGGTGAGTTTTAGCATTAATGAGAGATGGTTCATGGCCACGTGATGGCAGCAGAGGCTGTGGAATTAGGGTTGTTTTTAACGTTAAACTACAGTTAAAAAGGCTATGCCCTCAAGTTCCTAACTGGTACTTCAGGTTCCAGAAAATATACATTATGTACGTTTTCACTTAAAGAAGTGGCAAGTTCATCAGACCAGAAGTTTCTGTGAAGAGGGATTACATACCTTTCATTAAAAAAAAAACAAAACAAAAAACATTTGGGGCATTTTAATTTTTTTTTTTTTGTAAGACAGTATTTTTCGTCTCATTTGCCAGTATTTCCATCTTTCTTCCTCAGTTACTTGACTTAGTTACAGCCAGAAGAATAGGCCTATTTCAATAAAAGCAAGTCAGTTTCTTCCTTTTTCCTAATTTCTTTTCCTATACTTTTGTCCACAGGAAAGAACTATGGTATAAAACCCCTTTTGGGAAAAACTAAAAAATTAAAATCTAGAATGCCTTAAGTTTTCAAAAGGAGGACTAAAAGAACTTGCTTGTTCTAATACACAGTCTTGAACTAAGGAGGCAGAATTTTTGGACTTGGATCAGTATAAATCCATAAGCTCTACTCTGTAATTTAAAAAGAAAATTACAATATGCTCATTATATCCAAACTAGATGTCCTTTCTCAACTCCTAGGACGCTATTTATATATATATCTTTCATATGACAAATTCTAAGAACTTGGGATTTTTGCAAGATAGTAAACAAAACCTCATAACTCCACAAGTTAAAAATTATCTGTCCAAGAATTGAGATTTTTCTTCTGCAACATATCAAAGCAAGCCTTTCATATGGAATTCTTTCCTGCAAAATGCACAGTTCCCTTTCTGCATTATGTGTTCCAATCCTACACTGCAAATACAGCTTTAATGAAACAAGATAGTCCAGAAAAATTTCTATCAAAGCCTCTCTTCAATTCCTGCAAATATTTATATTACAATTTCCTGCTGAAGCATGGCATTTTGCAGATCTGAAAGGCAACCAGGCCGAGTTTAAGCAAGAAGCTTTCTGGATGGCTTAGACGGACAGGGGCATGGGCTCCTATTTCCCATGACTCTATGAAAGTTGTCTTGAGGGTTGGCCTACTCTCCAGAAGGGTGGCAGCCGCTCTCACAAAAAGTCAATATGCTTTCCAACAAAACCAAGGAGTTTACAGAGTATGCACAGCACTGAATTCTGCATAAACCATAGGTGGTCTCTCTTGGCACCTCACTGGATTGCTCCAATATGGCAGGAAGTGGTGAGGAACACCACAATCAGCAGCTGGAGGATTGACTCAGCAATATATGTAATTTTGGGTATCCAGAAAGGAACTTGTTCAGTAATTAATTTTGTGCATCGAGACTCCTGCTCTGGATGCATATGAATGAGTCTTTGCAATTGCAGGCAAGTATGCCCAAAGCACTGTGGATTCCCTTCCTCCAGCCTGTGATTCAACTGCTCTGTCATGACTGCCTGAAGTGTTCAAAGCAAGCACTGCCTCACAGGGCTGGCAACACCATTCAGGTAAATATGGCAGATGAGCTTTGGTTAGTTCTGATGCAGCAGTTTAAGGCATTACTGCTCTGCCAGTCTGAGCAGTGGAAAAAATTCCACAGTCCCATTGCTCCACTGGTCCTACGTTTGAGGGGGATTACAAGTATGGTTTTTAGCTTGTAGGTCTGAAAAGCAAAGAAATAAATCGCTAACTTTAATAATGAGGTTTTAGATAGCATTTTCCCCCACAATCTGAGGACTGATAGATTAAATTACCTGGAGTGTGAGCACATGAATTCACAAGGGACAGTCCTGTTTAACCAATCTGGTATCTTGTTATGATATGGTCACACGTCTAGTGGCTGAAGGGAAGACAGTGGATGCAGTTTTCCTGGATTTTAGTAAGGCTTTTGATATTGTCCCTCACAGCACCACTCTGGACAAGTTGTCCAAACATGGGGTGAGCAGATTCACAATGCACTGGATGAAGAACTGGCTGAAGGGCCGGACTCACTGTGGTGAATGGGGCCACATCTAGCTGGTTACTGGTCACCAGCAGTGCTCCTCAGACCTTGAGTCCTCTTCTCTTCTCTTCTCTTCTCTTCTCTTCTCTTCTCTTCTCTTCTCTTCTCTTCTCTTCTCTTCTCTTCTCTTCTCTTCTCTTCTCTTCTCTTCTCTTCTCTTCTCTTCTCTTCTCTTCTCTTCTCTCCTCTCCTCTCCTCTCCTCTCCTCTCCTCTCCTCTCCTCTCCTCTCTTCTCCTGCAAAATGGCCATTCTGTGCAGTTAGTGGCAAATGCAAGTTTAGGAGATAGGAGAATCTCAGAATACATCAAGAGAAGAGAACAGTCCTGTTAAAGGACCAGAGACGTGTTAGAGACAGCTGAAAATCCGCAAGCATTTATTGTGTATATGGCCAGCCAGCCAAGGAGCCCTGCCTCACAAAAGGCCTTAAGCCAACAACAGGGTTTTTTTCAGCTGAAAAATGAATATGAGTTCTTTCCTTAAGGCTAGTTTCCCAGTCTAAATAAAATGCTGATATATATCTGAAAATGCTGTATCTGTGACTTTTCTTGTCACAACACGTTAATTGGATCCAACTTACTATGGAATCTCTATCTTGTTTATACCTTTGCTTGTTTTATTTTTCTCTAATTTTACTTCAGCTTCTTTTCAAAACTCAAAGCTCTCTCTTTTCTTTTGCTCTCACATTCTGATTCTTCTATCTACATCCTTCTGTGAGTCTCCAATAGTCTTCAGGTGCTTACTTAGATTCTCTTGCTTATTATTCTAGCACTAATGCTATTCTTGTGGCTGATACCAGAAAAATATCAGATCGGACCACTAACTGTCCAACATAACCTGACAAATGTTTCCCCAAAGCTATATCCTTTTCAATGCCCTGTTGTCACTTTTAAAATCTCCATCTGAAAATGGTGTTTACTGCTGATTTTGAAGGCTAATTCAAATAAAATATTCAAGAGCTAAATGCCTTTTTTCCTTACTTATTGGTTAAACAGAATATGGAATATAGGATATAATGTATGATTCAAAGAGATAATACAATAAAATATTTGGGGTTCTGGAAAACCTAATCATGTAGCCAATGACAATTTTGAACCTTCCACAACTTCGTGGCCATATAGAAGTAGAAATGACGGGAGATTAGAGAGCAGAAATCAGTCATGTAATCATTGGCAAGTGAATGTATCAAACCAGTCTATCCAGCTTTTATTTTCCACCACACAAATAAAATGGTACAAGTCAAAATGGTATTTTGAGATAGCAAGAACTCCCTGTCAGCTATTAGGGGAGCATTCACATTCAGTGCAATAGGTGCTGTGTTCCAGTTATTACCTATGTTCTTCTGTGTCTAAGAGACCTCTGAAATAATCCAGACATCTTTAGAGATTCTGGTTTTTGCAAGTAAATCATCTGATGGAAAAGGCAGGTGAGTAGGAGGAGAGGCAGGGGTTATTGTAATAGAGCACGAGTCGTCAGGAGAAAGATTTTTGGGAGAGAAGAAGGCTCCAGGATAATATCTACCCACATGCATTGCTGCTGAACTGCAGCACCAGCAGACTCTCTTAAGGTGTGTAATTTAGGGTGGATCCTTCTAGGGAAAGCTAATGTAAGGGAACTTTTCAGATTCTCTCCAGGAGAACTAATTCTGGTCTCAGACTTTATTGGTTATTTCTGGCATACATTTCCTGATTACAAAAAGCCTTTTTTATCTAACTGTACCAGAGAATAGTAGAAAAACATGCTCTGTGTTATCCTTATGCATGCGTGAACCTTATACTTGCCCACAACTATCAAAGTACAAAAAAGTAGAATGAGGCAGATGGGAAAATTATGCCCATAAGAGCCCAGATAAATCCCTTTATATACCAAGAAACCTCCAGAATTTCTGGGAAATTCTGCCATGTACCAATGTAATAAGCTAGTACAAGCTGTGGGTAGCTTTTGTATAAGGAGAAGCATCTGCCATAAAACCCCCACTGCCTGGCAATTGTGTGATACCTGTTAGCGTTTCGAGGTTTCCATTGCAGGAGCAGAAATCGGACACTGCTTGCGATTACCTGTCGTCAGGACACATTTTCATGTTTGAGGCAACATTCTTTAGCCTTAGCATGGGTTGGGAAGGAATAAATTATGTAAGGAATGTGGTGGCCTGGTCATTGCAGGTTCATATTATTCTGCTGTGTTAAACATTTTGTAAAAAACTACACAAAAGAAGTCAGGAGATGACCTCATAGCCTCTTCCAGCTGTATTAATAACCACAAAGGTGGAAGAAAGCACAGAAACAGTAAAAATACCCAGGGACACAAGGGTAGCTGGGCTGTCTTTTATCAACCATATCCCTGTTGACTAAGAAATAGTTTTCTTTTGTCTGGTTCAGACTTGTCTGTCCTTTAAGATGGATGCTTTTAAAAAGGTGACACAAAAAAAAGGAGAGACAAAACCAATGGATGACCGTTTTTGAAATAAAGAATCATATTCTGTAAAAGGTTAGTAAGGATGTGTGGAGTTAAAGGAAATCCTTGAGTGTTATGAGAGTGCTAATGAAGAGGGTAGTTTATGAAGAATTGCATTGCAGGTATTGGCTCGAAGTTTGAGCAGGTACATCCCATGTGAGGGATGCACTGAGGTGGGAAGGGCAGAGGGAGGTACTGATTCCTCCCTTTGGCAGACTGCAGCACCTGAACACCAGCTTAAAATGCTCCTGGGCTACAAAAGTATGGCCCCACCAGACTCACCTCAGCAGCATGCAAGACTCAAGTCCACAGTTTGAAACGAAAATGGGAATTAAGGACACAATGGTAACTCAAAAATGAGGCAACCACTACACAGATTTAGAATCATAGAATTGTAGAATTATAAAATGTCCCATCCCTGGAAGCGTTCAAGGCCAGGCTGGATGGAGATTTAAGCAACCTGGTCTATTGGAAGGTGTCCCTGCCCATAGCAGGGGGTTGGAACAAGATGATCTTCAAGGTCCCTTCCAACTCAAACCATTCAATGATTCTATGGTTTACTTAAGGTAAAGCGCTCATGACTTAGTTGATACAATGTAATTGATAATCCCTCTGCCACCGAAGCAGAGGCGATAGAAGCAACTAGTGGATGGAGAAGGAGGAGGGTGGTTCGGGAAGCCCCTCCGCAGGAGCGGCTCCCGCCGCTGCCACCACATCCTCACCTCAGGGCCGGGCGGGGCGGCGCCGCAACTCTCGGCGGCAGGACTCGGCGATTCCAGAAGGAACGGCCAGGCTGGCGACCCGGAGAAGCCGCAAGCAGCTCTGCCGGCAGGATAAACCCCCCCGCTCGCTGCGCGGCTTCCTGCCTTTCCCTCGGGCACAGCCCCGGGGCCGGTCCGGGGCAGGGCGAGCGCAGCAGGGCCCGCAGCGGCTCCGCAGGGGGCGCTCGAGCGCCGCGCCCGCCGGGGGGTCGCGCATGCGCAGCGCGGCGGGGCGGGGGCGGCTCCGCCGGTCTCCCTGGAGCCGCCGCCGTCGCGGCCGCAGGTCCCGGATGTAGCGGCGGGAGCGAGGCCGGCGGTGGGAGCGGGTGGGGGGTGCCGCTGGGGCCGGGGAATGGGCGCGTAGGGAGCGAGGGAGAAAGGAAGGAAAAGAGCGAGCAAACAAGCAAACGAGGAGAAGTGCCGGACGGAGACTCCCGCCCGGCGCCCGAGGCAGCCGCCCCCATCGGGGTCCCCCTCCGCCGCCTGCGGGCTGCGCGCCCCCTCCATCCGCCCCGAGGCGCCGCCGCCGGGATGAGCAGCTCGCGGAACAACCGGGTGATGGTGGAAGGAGTCGGGGCCCGGGTGGTCCGCGGCCCGGACTGGAAGTGGGGAAAGCAGGATGGCGGCGAGGGCCATGTGGGCACCGTGCGCAGCTTCGAGAGCCCCGAGGAGGTGGTCGTGGTGTGGGACAACGGCACCGCCGCCAACTACCGCTGCTCCGGGGCCTACGACCTCCGCATCCTCGACAGCGCGCCCACCGGTGAGTAGGGGGGAATAGAGGGACCTCCACCCCCACGGCGGCGGGGCCGGGGGGCAGCACCCCGGGAGCTGGGGGTCCCGTCCTGGGGAGCGGATTGTACTCTTCCTTCCCTTTTTATAGGTGTGCCTTTCCCTGGGATTTGGCCGGGGGGGGGTCAGGTATCCTCGCCCCTCCCCGCGCGTGGGTGTCTGTCTGTGCGCGTCCGTGTGTGTGTGTGTACACGCGAACTTGGGACAAAAATCTACAGCGCGGGGCCGCGGGGACAGCAGAAGTTGTCCCGGGACTGCTAAATTGTGGTAGACAAAGCAAAAGTCATCTGCCACAGACAGCAGGCTCCCGTTGTGCTGGGGAGGAGGTGGGGAGAGGGTGCCGAGAGGGTGATACATCAAGGTTTGGGTTTGTTTTCACACCCCAACCCCTCTTCTTGAATCTGTATTTCAGAGCAGTTTTGTGAAATAGTGACAGTTATCCTTGAATCAAGTATAGGGAGGATTGCAGAAGAGATGGGTAGTACCTTTTTTCTAAAGATTGCATTAGGTGGTTGAAATACTGTGGTTTTGTGCCTGTAATCGGCACGTTGCCTTTCATCTATATTGCCAGAGCCGATATAAAATAGTAAAGGTTTTGGAGGGAAAAAAGTGCATTCGTTCATTCTTTTAACTACTTGGCTGCTTGGTATTTATGCTTTAAATCCAGTCATTTTGGACAATGGAATTTGATCTGCACTGACATTATGCGGCAGTGTTAGTGTTGCAAACACTGCAGGGAAATGTTCATTTTAGCACCTGTTTTTACAGTGAAAACTCACACAGAAGAATATAGATATTGTTAAGTTTCATCAGAAATATTGTGAGGTGACTTTTGGGCCCGTCAGGATTGCCTTAGTAATGAAGTGTTTGGACTGATTTGTTGAGATACTTGGGCTGTACTGTTTTTGAAATGTGTCTTTCATTTAGAACATGATGGAGAGACCATCTTTGTGCCAGCTATGTGTAGTGTTACAGCAAGGAAAATTAGAACAGTAAGTTGAAGCTAAAAGACTTTTGAGGAGACAGAATCATGGAATTCATTCTAATTAATTACAAAAAACGTTGTTAAGAAAAGACCCCCAAATATTGCATGGTTAGCCTTTGAGAGGGTTTTAATTTTTCGGTGACTAATTTTTCTGCTGGCATGATGATGATGGTTTTTTTGAAAATCCTTTTGAAATGGACTTTAAAACAAGAAAGAGGAGTCTTTCAAGTTGTCAGTCCTTGTCTTGCAGATGTTTATGCTTTGAAACTTTACCTGTGTTTGATGTCCTGTAGAAACCAGTGGGACTGCTTCTGCTTCGAGCTGAAGTGTATGCATAAATGTTGCATATGAGCCTTGAATGCTCATTGTTCTAGCCCTGCCTGACGTATTTGCAAGCAGATGGTGTCCTCAACTGTATCTGGAAGCCTAGACTTAATACTCAGTTTTAAAACTGTCAATGTTTTTGTTTGTTTTTTTTTATTTATTCCTTCTGATTTTAATTTCTGTTTATATATTCGTATTAGTATTAGAACTTCTGTTTCAGATAGGACTGTGTATATTGTGTCACAGACATTGCTGTTGTCAGGCTTAGCAAAATGTTATTTCTCTTCCTGAGGTTTCTGGTGAACACGAGCATCGTCCTCATGGAACTGTTGCATGGAACTACTCAGGGTTGCTTTTTGCTAGAGGGAGTTAGTTTTGAGGTCTTGATTCCCTAGAGAGGGGAAGAGTAAAAATCTGTAAAGTAGTAGTAACAAAAGGGCAAAGTTAATGGAATTAGGCTGCTGTCAGTTTGGACTGAAATCCTGGGTTTACTACTGATTCATTTTGTAGTCTTGTCTAAATCACTTCCCTTCACCTTTTTGTAATGACTTATTTTTTCTCCATGGTAGTGACTGTCCATTGTTTAGAGTAAGGGACTCTGACTTTGGATGATAGTTTGATACTTTCTCTAGGGACATTTATGTAGGTGGGATTAGGTGACAGGAATTTCTTGTGGTAGTATTAATAATGATGATGTTGAGCAAAAGAAGTTATAAAATATGGGGTGGCTTTTAGTTTGATGATAGTGGAGTGTGTGTCATGGTTCTTTTAGTTTAAAATGAAAAAAATTCTCTGGTTCATAAATTTACAGTCACAATGAGATTGTAAGTTTATAGTGAAAATAAATATAAAAAAGCACAATAGTAAAATGAAAAATTGGTTATTGCTGGGAATTCTTTCTAGTAGGTATTCAAAACCAGTCTTGATTATAAGTTCTTAAAAGTGGTGCTTGCAGCCAGAGTTGCTGCTTTGATTTTGAGGCCTGTGCAGCCAGGAACAGTAGTGATGCGTCAGAAACTTACTGTGTTATCAAAGTAATGTTTGAAGGTAATTTTATTAAAAAAAAGAAAAGCAAGTTGAGTTTGACAGATGTATGTACATGTATATGTGTATGCCAGAACTATGCTGCATAGATTTTTAAAATAGACTGGTTTTGTCTCTTAATGGTTGTAGTCTGTTACCAGCATTGTGACACTATGTTAACATTTTTAAAAATTAAATAGCCTTAGATATTAGGATGGTCTTCTTAAAATAAAAATTAATTTACATGAAGAATGTCTTGGAAGCTCTTTGCTCCAGATGTACTCAACTAGGTCATGAGGGGCTTGTGATACGAAGTTTGGGGTTGTTTTGGTTATATCTACCGAGCTAGCTGTATTAGCTGCCCCTTGGTCTGGTCATATTTACATTGGCCAGCATTGCTTTAAGTGAGACAGAGCAATTGAGAGGGATTGGTAGACGAAGGATTTTAAAAGAATTGAAATTTCTCATAGAAGGAAAATTTCAGGTAGGTCCTGCATAGCGGGCTTCTCAGTGGAGAAAGTGGTGGGATGTGGTTCATCAACAGTGCAGTGCGGTTGTTCGATTACGTGAAATAAGTCCTATTTCTCTGTGAAATAGAGATCCTTTTGCCAGGATCTGTGAGTCTGGAGTGTGCCCTTTTTTTTTTGGTAGTGTTGTGAAAAAGAAATAGATAGGAGTAGTTTTCCGAGTTGCTGAAGAGAAGCAAGAAGGATATAAATCCAAGCTTTATATTTAGAAAGGAAGGCAGCCTTTTGCCTGAGTTAAAGGCCAGACAAGTAGCATGTTTGTAGAAAGCACATCTGGCTGTATTCACATAATCCTCATGAGCATTATAGAAACTTTTTCTGTTCATTCTCTTTCTGAAGATTTGCTTTCTGTAGAGCTTAGACCAGAATTCATTTGTCGTTCATTTCCTCTTTCAAAGTAACAATATTATTTTCCTGCTGAAAATATTTACTCAATTGTGTTTGAATAAGGGGAGGTGGCAGAGGGGCTGGGGTCAGGAAATAGAATCTTGATATAGAATTATCCCCCAGCTGGAGAGTGCATCAGTGCAGCGTGGAAAGCCTTATGTGCTGTATTCTGGTAATATTGAAAATTTACGTGTTACCTGTGGAAGATGAGTTGTTTTCTGCACTTGTATTAATAATTTTTGGTACCTGAAAAACTGTATAACTGATCATGAAGTCAAACATGATAAACCTATGATTTATCCTGATTTTTTAAAATTTGTTCTTTCTTTTAGCACATTGAGTGTAATTTATGGCAAATCGTCTTAGTCAAGATTTTGTTAGTGGCTATTTGTAAATGCTTAAAGGAGCTCTCACAGGTTAAAAAATTTAATAGTTTTCTGAGTAGTGTTACTTGGGAGGCCAGTTTTTTTTTAATAAACGTGTTCTTTGTTCTTCCTGCCCTTCCCCCATGTCTCCTACACAATAATCCTCTCCCTTCCTGTGTATCTTGTGATACCCTTACCAGATAGGACACATGCTTTAGCAAGTCTGGCATTTTGTATCTATAATAATAATTGGTCAGCTGGCTGGCTGCTTCCAAACAGTTTATTTAATACATGAGTTATGTTTGTGGGAACACTGATGGGAGTTTTCGTGCAATTTGTCAGAATCTAACTGATTATCTCTAAGAATTCTTTGTTTTCAATTTGCCTGGAGTCTGGCTGTAGTGTAAAAATTGTCTGGGGTGAAAGAATAACAAAACATTGTTATTGCTTTTTAAATTGGGGTTGTAAACAATTAATTTTTTTAAATAGTTTATGGTATCTTTTACCTGATGGTAGTATTGTCATTAATGGTATAAAGGGATTTTGGTTTATTACAGTTCTGTAGAGAGTAATGACTCAATTGGAAACCAGATTTTGTTTGTTCTGAGAAGTGGGTGAAATCACTCTTGGTGTCTTCTGTGTTTAACAGTGAGTGATGTGGCTGCCCCTTGTACATCTGATTTTACTGTTAAAATCCTTTTATTGGACAGCTGTATATTGCAATCTAATTATCTTCAGTACAAAAGAACTATTTGTAACAAATTCAAATAGCAATTTGAGTAACCTTGCTTTTATTCCCTTTCACAGCTGTAAGAGTGAGCACAGGTTTTAAAATCCTGAGGAAGGCTGTAAAATTGATGTATAAGTGAGCGGTGACAGAGGAATGGTGGGTAATCCAGGGAGGATTTGGGAAGAGATGACATAAGTGAAGATACCCATGGCATTAAGGTAGAAAACTAATAAGAAATTCAGATAGTAAAAAAGATTAATAACAAGTGGACATCAGGAATATTGGATTTTATGGTGTATTAAGGGTGAAGGGACATAAGGGAATGGCAGCTATTTAAAAGTAATTAGACATGGTGAAAGTACACTTCTCATTACCTGTTTTGTTTGGTTTTTTTAAGCCTATATGACACAAAACCTGTTTAATTTTTAAATAGCCTGGTTCTAGGAAATTTTAAGAATATTTAGAGGTTTGATTAGTTTCATTATTTCAGTTTAGAGAGCTAAAGTGCTCTTTTGATGCACAACCGGTCAGCTACAGGGCTGCTGTTTGAATTTTGAAGTTTCTATGGCAGTTTTAATTTATTCCAGTAGATTAATGAAAGTATTCTTTATTAATATAAACTTTGTAAAGTTTGTGTTTCTCAACCTTTCTTAAACAGCTTTCTTTTTGAAGAGAGGAAGAGTTCATGTGACAGATTTCGCTTTTGGGTCAGGATTTTAGTTTGGCTCCAGAGCCTAAGCATGATCCAATCTCCTGGTTGTTCTTCTGTGCTGTGCTTTGATTTACATCATGGATGATTTTGGAGCATATAAACTGCTTTGCTTTTTGGTGAAAGTAAATTGAAATGTATGATCTCAGTGTTGATGAGCATTCAGGCCACTGAGGTAGAGCCAAGCTCATCTGAAACACTGGAAGTAATGTCTCCTTCCCTTCCCTTGGGTGTGTGAAATGCTGCCATCAGGTCCTCAGTGCTGAGTTTTGGTGTGTAGATGGTTAACTAGCAGGTGGAGACCACAGTGATGAAGGTTGTCCCCTTGCAACTCATCCTGAGAGGATCCTCACTGCAGCCCATGGGCAGCCCATGCTTGAGCAGTGTTTTCCTGAAGGAATAAAGCTTGTGGAGAGGACCCATGGTGGGGCAGGGGAAAAGTGTGAGGAGCTGTTATGGATTGACCCTCTATTGCCCATCTGCACCGAAAGAGTTGTCAAGCACTGGAGCAGGCTGCACAGAGAAGTGGTTGAATAAGCATCCCTGCAAGTATTTAAATGACATGTAGGCATGGTTCTTAGGGATGTGGTTTAGTTTTCTTGGTGGTTTTAGATTAATGGTTGGACTTGAAGTTCTTAAGGGCCTTTTCCAACCAAAATGATTATGTGATTTTAATCTGCCCTGGGAAGAAGCAGGGAGATAGAGGAGTTCGGAATGAAGGAGTGCAGTTGTCTCTGGGAAGAAAGTGAAGTATAGGGAGAAGGTGTTTTTGTTTTCTTCACCATCCTCTTTTTTATTTTTTTAATTAGCTATAAATTTAATTTTCCCCAAATCAAATCTTTTATCCCTGTGATGGTGATTGGTAAATAATCTCATTTTTAGCTTGACCTAAGATGTTTCATTTTGGTTTCACTCTTTGTCCTGTTGAGGAGGGAGAGTGGGAGACTGGTTGGGTAGACATCTGACAGCCAGCCGAGGTCAACCTACCACACTTGAGTAACTATAATATCTAATTGAACTTAAAAATAAATAAATTTTTTTGATCTTCTTTGACACATACTACTGATTTAAGTAATTTTGTTTCTATTATAACCATGAATAAGAGTTTAGTATCACGTTATGTGATCAGCAGTAGCACCTTGTTTTACCCTTTTTTTTTTTTTAGTAGATGAAGTTTGATGTCTCTTAGTCCACTGTCACCAGAAGCATACAAATCTACTTCTTCCTCCAGATCTTTAGTGCAGCGGTTAGACAATCTGTAACAGGATTAACTTTGCCTGCTTCTGCCCTGCAATTCTTTGTTTCTCATGCTGGTAGTATTGTGCAGCACCTCAAAGAATGGGATTGGGAAACCAGTTCAGCTGAGTATTTTTCCTCCTGACTGTTTTCCAGCCTGGTATGTTTCTTGATGCGGTTTGCATCTTGGCTCTGCAAAAAGCTTTTCCTCGCATAATGGAAAGAATGGAGCAGCATGGTCAGGTGAGGCATGCATTGAAGTGGGTGTTGCTGCTGGAATCATGTGTCAGGAATGGATGAAGAAAGGCCATATCTATCAGAATGGTGTTTAGGGATCTGGGAGATACAGATATGTCCCTTTAGATCAGACACTTCAAATACAGACATACACTTCTTTTTTTAAGTCCCAGACACTATGGTCAGTAAAATGACTTGAGTCAAATATCTTTCTATATTTTTTTCTTGATCTTTCCTAAAGAAATTTTGCTGAGTGTTTGCATAATAGCTTTTGCCTCACTGGCGAGAAATGTTTAGTTTTTAAGTTTACTGTGAGATGACCTATTCTGTAACACATGATTCCTGATTATACCTCTCTTTTGCCCTTTTTCTTGCCATTTGATCAAGTGGAAGAATCCTACAACACCTGATTCCTTGGTCCTTTTGCATCCAGAATAAATGTATTCTTTGGCCAAATGTCTTCCCTGAAGTTCAGCAGGCATTAAAAAACAAAGTAAAATCCAAAGATGAGTAACTTCTGTTTCTGTGTGAAATACCAATTTAGCAATCTGTTAGAAATAAAACCAAAACAAATACCACCTCTCAACCCTAAGCACAATAACTAGTTAGACTTTTAAAAGAGGGTAGCAAGATATTTCAGTGCTTTTAATGCACCTGCTCTTGAAGACTTAGGCTTTGAAGCAAAAAACTAAAATGCTTCAATACAATCCCCAGTGTGAGAGAGATGTGGTTGTACTGAGAGTCAAGTGAAGTGCTGGAAATGTGTTGTAAAGAATCTTAAGGGCATGTGGTACAGGAAGAGACTGAGGGGTCTGGTCGTGCTTAGCCTGGAGAGGAGAAGGCTCAGGGAGATCTTAAAGAGTGTATATAAATACCTGATGAATGTTGTAAAAGAGGATAGAGCCAGCCTCTTTTCAGTGGTGTCAAGTGGCAGGGCAAGAGGCAATGGGCACAAACTGAATACAGGAATTTCCACTGAAACATAAGAAGAAACATTCTTTTCTAGGGATGATTGATCACTTGAATATGCAGCGTTGTGGAGTCTGTTCTTGGTGGTGCTCAACACTTTGACTGGATATGGTCCTGGGCAGCCAGCTCTAGCTTTTCCTGCTTTGAGCAGTGGTGGTTGGAAGAGACAATTTCCAAAGGTTACTTCCAACCTCGGCTATTATGTGTTTCTGTGAAATGATCAAACAAGAAGGCATTTCCTTCAGTTTTGCCTTTCCAACTGTTGATTTTTCTTTGCTACAGATGGCTCAGCTGTGGGATGCAAGTGACTAATAGCTTTATAGTGAATTTGGCAGTCATTTCTGAAATCATCCCTTCTGGAGGGGACAAAATCCATTATTTTTCTCACTAATTTCAAATTGATCTGGGTTTTGTTTTTTTTTTTAAGGGGGAGTGACTGGGAAAATTCTGTGTTACTCTGTCTTCTTAGTGCTCATTTCTGTCTAGAGCTACAGACTGAATGCTAGCGCTTCTCTCTTCTATTGCTCTGTTTTTTTCAAACAGCAGCAGAATTATTTTTTTTTAAACAAACCTGTGGCTGTTCACTGTATTCAGAATGGGTGGATGAAAACTCTGTGACTGATCATTTTCAGTCTTCTGTATCTTGGCAAAGCTGTAAGACTAAAGTAGTCTTGGGATCAATTTTTGGGGAAGGCTTGGCAGAACTCATGCTGGTGGGTTACATCTGGTCTGTCTCTGGCACATTCTTTTTAAAAACAAAACCAGAATAGCAGTAAAATGCTTCAAAAATGGTAACAGATTTTCATGAAGCTAATGGCATCTATCCAAGAGAGCTTAATTTTCTTTCCCATATGAAAAAGAATAGAGACAAGCACTTGCCTTTTCCAATGTACGGAATGTGTAAGTCAAACCAGTAATTTTCAGGCTGCCACATACAGTTGAGCACCATAGCCTTTGTGATATGATGTGTATTGATAGCTGTGCTCCAGAGATAAAATTCTAGATTGCCCTGTGTGTTTTGATAAGTACATTTCTGACCCTTTAACTTGTAGTTATAAGATTTCTCATTTTCTTTCTCTCCTTTGTATAGATGGAAGGAAACAGACTTAGCTTTCTCAGCTTTTTAAGCTAAGAGAAGGTAGAATATTTCAGGAACAGACTGACAACTGGAGATATGAGGCAAAGTCTGCTATCTTTTTCCCTCAGTCATATAGGCTGATAGGGTATAATCAGCATCCTTTCTTTACTGTTAACTTTCTAGTGTATGGTTTGAAATGACAATGGTGTGCAACTGAAGTCTGTGTCGTGATGCAGCAAAGTCTTTAGGTTTTCTTTTTCTTTTCTTTTTTTCCTTCTACAGGTATCAAGCATGATGGAACTATGTGTGATACTTGTCGACAGCAGCCCATCATTGGCATCCGATGGAAATGTGCTGAATGCACGAATTATGACTTGTGCACAGTTTGTTATCACGGGGACAAGCATCACTTGAGGCATCGTTTTTACAGAATTACCACACCGGGAAGTGAAAGGTAAAACCTAACTTTTTACCATGAAATCAAGTAGAAACTGGTATTTGTGGTTAAATTCTAAGCTGCGCATTTGGTTACTGAAACTTGTATTAGGTAAGAGAATGGCTTGAGGTTAGACTCTGATTCTGGATCTACCAGTTTGTGAGGGAGGATAGCTAGGATAAATCTTTAGATCTTGGAAAACATGGAAATTTTAAAAAGAATGGAGTACAGAAAAAAGTTAGAAAACTGAAGAAAAAATTGATTATTCAGTTTTTCTTAACCTCCTTGAAGTCTTCCCAGTTCTTGTGTTATTGTATATCAGCTTTAAAACAAAGGCAATTACCTTTGCACTATGTGTAATCACAAAAAGTTTTGTCAGTGAATTTTGGGATGTGAAAGTTTAATCAGGCTCAGTAATGGGGTGGACAGACTGAGGGAAAATACCCTCCTTGAAGGCTATGGAAAACAGAATGATCTGTGAATAAAAACTTGAACTGCTTAAACTGCTCACTATAGGAAGCAGAGAAAAGATGCTATGAAGGGTTGTTCTACACTTGCCTTGGTTTTCATGTTCTTAAGCATCTATTATCATCTCTTAGTGGAGAACTCTGAACAAAATTACATTTAGTGTGTTCTTGCATAGCTGTTCTTGATTTTATATACTTGTCTCAATCCAAAGCCCCTCTCTGTCATGATTTATCTACCAGTTAAGTGAGAACAGCAGTATTTGCCTGCTACTAAATAGTTGGAGAACTATGGAAAAACACTGGGTAAAGGCTACGTGCTGTAGTGTCACCTCTGTGATACATTTCCTGAGTGTTCTTTCATTAAATCATCAAAATCTCTTCTTTTTAGAAATGGTACTGGTTTGAATGTGACACATGTAAGACAACATTTATTTCTTCTGGGAGAAGTTAGGTTTACAAGTATGCTGTAGCTTAGTGATATCCTTTAATCAGTTCTTATACACACAAGGGAAGGGTTTGGAGCATACAACCTGAGTTCTCACATTGTGTCTTGTAGGGTCTGTGTTTATATTCTCAAGTGTTTGCTTAAAAGTTTTAACTGTGGCTCAGATGCCCAGGTCAGTGCCTTAATCAGGAAAAAAAGAAAGTAAAAACTCCTGTCTCCCTGTCTCCCTGTCTCCCTGTCTCCCTGTCTCCCTGTCTCCCTGTCTCCCTGTCTCCCTGTCTCCCTGTCTCCCTGTCTCCCTGTCTCCCTGTCTCCCTGTCTCCCTGTCTCCCTGTCTCCCTGTCTCCCTGTCTCCCTTCCCCCCCCTTAGTTAGTTAGTTAGTTATTTTTGAGGTTCACATCAGTAGATGTAGGTACCAAATGGGTAAGCTTATTCTCAATTGGAATGTTTTCGGTAACTCTCTTATTTTTCTCAGAAAAAAAAAGGCCAATATTTTCATGTGTTCTTTGCATTGATTGTAACAGTTGAACTTTTTCCTTGTGTGCCATCTGCTGGATGTTAAAAGTTAGCAGGAGGCTGAGAAATTCCCTGAAGTGGTCAGGAAACATTCCGCATGTCAGCTGAAAAATACTTTGTCTGGCAACATTTTCTTGGCATGAAGTAGGAAGCCTTGTTGCATGAAAATTGGTGGCTTTTGAGATGACTGAAAAGGCACGAAAATGTTTTTCTCTTAGTTTCTATTATTTCTAGTTAAATACTTGTGAACTGTTCTGTTTAGGCTTATCTATTTCAGTCCTGTTGAAGTCAGAGGGAAAAGAAGTGGCTTGCTTTAAAAAAACCACATAGTATGACTGAGAAAATGGATGCTAATATATTGACTTAAATTTGCCAAGAGATGCTATATAAAGCATGTAGAGAATAAACTGAGAGAGGAGGGAAAATAGATGCTCTTAATAGCATAATTCTGAATAAAAGTGACAGGGCAGTTGTGGGACAGAAGTATTGGCTTAGAGTGCCATCTAAGAGAAAAAGAAATGTGTTTACATGACTCTGCATGTACTTTAATGATTTTAATAATATGAATACAGATCTATATGCAAGCATTTGCAAGATGAATGCTGGAGAAAAGTGTTAGAATTAAAATACTAATTATACAATGAATCAGATTTTGGAAGATCATTGCTTTTTGTTTTGTGTACTGCTTGCGTGGTTCGTGCAATGAGTTCTGCGGTTGTGGGTTATTTTTGTTTCAAGATGCTCTCCTTCCCATCCCCAAAGATTCATTTTGGACTTCCTTTATTATCTTGACATTTGTGGGTTCTTCTTTTAATAACTTCAGGGTATTGTTGGAGTCTCGACGTAAATCAAAGAAAATTACAGCAAGAGGAATCTTTGCAGGTGCCAGGGTGGTGCGAGGAGTTGACTGGCAATGGGAAGATCAAGATGGTGGCAATGGGCGTAGAGGAAAGGTAAAAATAAAACTGGTTTAAATAAGAAGATGTACCTTTATGTGCTCATGTATTGGCTTCAGTGGCTTTTTTAATTGTAGAGTAAAAATACAGTCATAAAAATAACTAATTAGCGAGACATTTTTTAATATTATCCTGTAATGCTTAAACATTTAGAAAGAGGAGGGTGTGTATACCATAACCAATTCTTTTACGTTTTAATTTTCTTTTTTTACAATATCAGCACAGAATTTTTTTATTTATTAAATTTTTGTCATGGTTGTCTGTTTAGGACTGACTTCTAACAATATTAAGATCTTGAGCGTATTTCAGCATTACTAGAGAGCTGGTATAAAAACAGAGCTATCAAGAGTAGTCCTTTCTAGTCATCACTGCATTCTGTAGTCTTACTTCTTGTGGGCCAGCACATTTTTTCTTGGTTTTCAGTGCTGGCACCCTGGGTTTTTTGTTTTTTACCTCATGATTACAGGGACTTTTCCAGTTTAAAATTAAGAGCTTTGCAAGTTTTGGGTGTGGATGTTGCTGGCTTACAACAATATATGAGTGCTTTTGATGTAATGCTATAGTAAAAATATTTGGATTTATTGAAAATTGTATGGAATGCTAAGTTACTAATCATAACCCTTGTATATTTTCATTTTACAACTTCTGTTTACCTTGAGAAGTAATGAAAGTTTGTTATAAGTATGAACTTAACAACAGGCAGTGTAAAATATACTATGACTTTTATCACCAAATTTGAGAATTGGATACCCTCGTATCTTGGTGAGCTGGTGCTTTTTGTTGAATTTATTTTTAATACACGTACACAGCATTTTAAAGAGAGTGAAAAGTTATATGATATTTAGCCTATTTTATATTCTTGTTTAGCTTACATTATATCTTAGACATTTATGGAAGCCTTAGGACTTTTGGGGATTTCATTTTGAATTTTACGGAAAGGAAATAGTAAGTTTAAATCTCTTAAAGCAAGGGGTATCCAAATGTAGCTTTTTTCATCTAGTTTATTTATCCCTTCCCATATCAAGATACACTAAAATCTCTGAAACTTTGCAAAATAAGAGTCTTATCCTGCACGGTCTGCTTTGTGTACTAAACTTGTATTAGAGGGATTGTTTGCACATACATCTGAAAATATATATAAATGCATATAAATGTTTTTAAACAAGGAAAGGTACATCATAGATAGCAAAAACACTGTTTAAATAAATATAAAAAAGAGTGAAAGCAAATTCTGGAAATGGATTTTTTTTTAAATAACGGAGGTGTTTTCAGAATTTGGTGCATGGCCTCCTGGTTTCAGAAATGTCAGGAAAAGACATTTTCACTCTCCTTTTGTACTGTTGTTAATCATACTGGCTCTGGAAGTAAAACTTTGTCTCTTAACATAGTGCACAGCCACCAGGCTAATGCAGGTTAAACCAGACCTATTGAAGCAATTAGAATAGGTTTCATCCTGTTTTTCTTAGTTAAATGCTGCTTCTGGTAAGAACATATCAAAGCAGTTCAGATTTTGTTCTCTGCTTGTGTAGTCAGATAACCTACCAAATACACAAAAGAAAAATAGACCTACAAAGCATATATTCAGGCTACTGTCTTAACACACCCAGGGAACACTTGTATCCAAAAGAAAACAGCTTTAGAACGAATTTTATCAGGTTTAGTAAAACTGCTATATGATTAATTATTTTGAAGAGATGAGAAAATTTTTAAGTTCAAATTGTGCTTCTAAGTCTTTGCTCTAGGAACAATTTTCTTATTTTTACAACTGAATAGGTAACTGAAATCCAAGATTGGAGTGCTTCGAGTCCGCATAGCGCAGCATATGTTCTTTGGGACAATGGTGCTAAAAACCTTTACAGAGTTGGCTTTGAGGGCATGGTAAGTATAAAAGATTACAAAGGGTAAAATGCATGATGGGGGAAGGGCAGTAAGAATAACTCGTGCTTTATGGTTCTGCTTTTGTAATATGTTTTGTCAGTTTGCATGCTGGTAGTCAGGTCATTGTGAATCCAGCTGTAAGGGTCATGCATATGTATTAGTAAGAAAGTCTGATCTGGGAATTTATTAAATGTGAATAACTACAAGTTAAGAGCTGCTTTCTGCCATAGTAAATATTTGCATCACACATGTTTATCTTTCTGTGCTCCTGTTGTATTTAAATTAAAATTCAGGAAAGAAGGGGAAGCGTAGTTACAAACTTTAACAAAAAAGCTTCAACTCCTGAACTCTTCAGTTGACTTCAAATTTTAGTGTGATTACTGCAAGATTTGCAGTTTTTAAATTACTGTCAACACCCGGAATCCTATTGAGAGCAATTTTCTTTTTTGCAAATGGAAAGGTGTTGAATTAAATTATGACCTTAATTTGCTTTAGCACTAAATTTTTCTGTTTCCTTTTGAAGCTCCAGCAACTTCTCCAGCTTTAGAGAGAAAATGGGTCAGACTCTAGCCTAAGTGCCTTCTGTTGCTGGGTTTTCTTATCCTAATGTGGGTCAAGGAAAGGTTACTTTGATTATCAACTGCTTAAAACATCTTAATTAGCATTTTCTCTGCATGATTTTTGTTTGATTGTGCAGAGGAAAATAATGTTAACATTGAAGTGTCATCTTGTCAGATGTGTAACAGTAATAAAATGTTAAACAATGACTAGTTACTTTTTTGAATATAAAGTATTTGGACTTACAGTCTCACTTAAAGTTTATTTTTATACTTAAAATGAAAATAAATACCACTTTTGTGGTAAATATATATTTTAGTGTTAAATTTAGAAAGAGTAAACGTATTTAGTGCAGGTCAGCTTTTCTGATGCATGAAGAGATACTAGGGTAGAATATGAGTCAGTGTTAAATTATTGTATCCCCCAGTTCTAAAGAAAATTCCTTATATACTGCCAAAAAAATGAATGTGTGTTGTGCATTTTGTAGTTTAACATTAAGTCAGTGTTTTGTATCTTCCCTCTTGTGATACATGGAAAAATAACACAGTTAAAAAATCTAGACAGAATGAGATACAGATCAACTGATTTTTTTGTTGTGGTGGTTGTTATGACTTCAGTTGCTATGTTATAATTTTTGGACTACATAGTAAGAGTGCTGTGGAATCACTGAAGATTCCTTCTGGCCTCAGGAAAAAATATATTTGAGATAAGTTATATTCTGTTTTGAAATAGTTATTCCCTTAATAAAAAAAAAATTATTATTTTAAAATCAACTATATTCTGTTTCCAAACTTTTGCTACCTCTGGAAGTGTTTTATGAAAACTTAATTAAGTACTACAGCTGTAGATTTGCAGGAGGAGGGTGACCCTTCACACAAGTTTTGTAGAAATAGAAATATTTGGTCAATCAATTAAAAAAAAAAAGCCTGTTAAACTGTGTGTGAGACTACATATATAGATGTTATATTTAGGATAATAGAGAAAAGGTGGATGTACAGAAAGGATAATTTGAGGCTGTGCAAATAGTGCTTACCTGATTGTAATCCATTGCTACACTAATTTTATCTTTGATGTTTTCATCAAATGCAGTTTTTATTTCAGACAGAATGGATTCTTGGATGTCTGTGACAGTCATTTGAACGTAATGCTAGTTTTATAACTGATTAATAACTTGCTAAGTGTACAATTTATTATTATTATTTACTACTATTGATGTGCTGTTATGTAAAGCTGAGACAGTCAGAAAGTTCACATGAAGTTGGGGTAAACTTGTTTTGGTACTTGGAAATTGGTTTGAAAGGTCCAGAGAATGTGGAATCAACAATACTCAAGAGTGTGTGCCCATGTAAATACAGCTGGGAAGAGACCCTGACTTGCAAATGGATAACACTTGACTCATGCTAATGGAGCTGATTAAAGAAACACAGCTCATTATTGTAAGTCAGGGTTCTTGTTTGATAGCTGATAGGCTGCATCTGGTCCTCAAAATTAATCTATCTGGCCTGCCAGCTTTGGGAGTCATGAGGATTGGCTGGTAGGGCAGCAGGTGCTGGCTGAAAACTTACATTGATTTCTGGTTAGATATTTGGAGGTTTTATTTGTGTTTTCTGTGTGCTGTGTTTACATATGAAGTGGCTGAGAGGTGCCTCTTGCCTTTTTTTTTTTCCTGGTGAAGTCTGACATTTAAATCTGGGAGATTCTGCTGCCACAAGCCACAAATTCCCAAATTGAAATCTGTGTTTATGATGCTGTTAGGTCAAGTAACATGTTTGCTACATCCATAGTATGAATAAACTACTTTTAGCTAATATGGTTGGTGATGCTGCTCACATTTCTTATCTATGTGTATTTAGAGTCTAGAGCCAAACGGAGCTGTTAAATGCACAACCTGCTTTAGAAATGTGTGAACATAACCCATCCAATAAAGAGATGTCATATGGAATCAAAGAGTCAGTGGGAAGGTTGTAATTTTGCTTGTGTCTAGATTTTATTTCTTAGTATCACATGAGCTGAGGATGTAAAGCTGGTAACTTCCATTGATTTTCGGTGGAAAATAATAGTTCCATCTGCAGGAGTGTCCTAAATCAATTTCATTATTTAGGAATCAGTTTCTTTCAGAATTTCTTTGCTGTGTACCACTTGCCTTTTTTCACTGTGATTAACCTCTCCTTGTTTCTCATGGAGGATTGTGCATTCATCTGCATAGCCTCTGAAAGCAGTATCTGTAGTTATCATCCATCATTGTCACAGTAATCTGTAAGCCATCTGTGTTGGTGTACTTTTTTCCACAAATTCCAAATAGTGAGTGCGTAAGGGAAGTTGAGATTGCCTGTCTCTGGGTGATTGATAACTAAAGTCTGTTCATCAGCTTTTATTTGGATTATCCGTTAAGTTATTCTTTGAAATTACTCTAGAGAATTTTAAGACTTACTTGTTACTGCTAGCTTTTTTAAGTAAAAATGAGGTAAATGTTTGGGTATGCTAGGCGTTGTAGGTGAGCGTTATAAAATATACAGAAATATGCTTTCCACTGCAGTTAAAACTGTCAGATCTATAATGTCAGTCAAATCTTCAGTTCTCTGGTCATTTATCTTGTCACCACAGCAATGAAAAGAAGGTATTTAGGAAGAAACAACAAGAATTTTCATTATTTTGTTAGTTTAGTGTCCTTCTGTTGCTTCTAGGTGCCGACCATAATTGTTTTAAAAGACAAAATCACGATTTTTTGGCCACCTTTATGTAAGCAGCAGGTGTTTTTTAATACATTACCTGTGGTATAAGTTAGATGTCAGTAAGAAAATTAAGTAGTCAGTTGTTTTAGAATCCAGAGAGGAAGGAGATATTTATGTTTACCTTGTGCATTTATTTGCATTTGTCAGCAGATTTGGTTTTGCTTCCTTTTGATGTAGTTGCATTTCTCCTGTAGTCTCAACCAAGTCAAGTTTTTCATCTTTGAGTTGCAAAGAAAAACATTTCTGTTAAGCAGAAATGTATCTACTGATCATTTTTCAATTTTATTTATAGTATTTACTGACAAGGAAGACTGTATCTTCCTTTAAAAAAAAAGTTACACAGGCAAAGCTTTTATAAGTGCCTATAATAAATGGACAGAAAGGTTATAAACCATTCTCTCAGGATTTGCCTGAAGTCTGGTTTCCTCTTTAAGGAACTTGTTATTGTTTCTGTACCTCACACCTCTTTGTCATTTCAGTCACCTTCTCTACCATCTTCTACTTTCTCTTTTTATTGCTTTACTTTTCCCAGCTTCTCGAAACTGAGAATGATCTGAGTTCATGAAATTTAAAATACGGCGTTATAAACCTTTCACTAAAACTTGTGGATTTATCCAGTCCCTTAGTTGCCTTAATCTGGTGACAAAGCAGCATGCCCTGGGCTTTCTCCACTTGCCTTCTGAGGGCTGATTTCCTTGTCAAAAGCTGTTTTGAGTTTAAAGACTTAAAGTGACCTTAACTGTGTGTATTCATTGCTACCTTGCACAACTGCAGCTGTGGCATCATTCCTGCTCGTGTATCTGTAAGATCAGTATTAATTTCTTCCCTGATATTTGCTGCTGGTGTTAGATGCTGTATCAAACATTCCTCTTTTTCTCAGCAGCACACCTAGTTTTCTTATCAAGTCTGTAGACAGCCCACTCCCTGGTTTTGATGGATGGCATTCCATATTGATTAGAATAACTTAATAGTTATTCCTGTAGTCAGCTGTTCCTTCAGCTTTGTTCTCTTCTTCAAGGTCAGGGATAATGGTGCTTTTACACCATCTGCCAGCACTGCTGGCCTTGCTCTGCATTTGTTCATTCTCTGAAGTTTTATGAAGATGAAATCGCTGCTGTTCATTTTCATTGGTATAATTGGATGGTATCTCAAAGTGGTGTTACATCTACTGTATTTCTCATTTGACTGAGCAAGTCATGATCTCTATGTAATACAGTCACATACTGCTGGAATGCAGATTTTTAGGAAGTCAAAGCGTGGATACTAGGAGACCAAAGTTCTCCACTGTAGGCAAAAACCATTCCTACCCATTGCTCATGTGCATCAGCTGTTATTACTGACCTGCAGGTTGTGCTGTGCAATGTGTCGTTCCCATGCTGTTCCTTGAGTTCTCATTGATTAGCTGCCTAGCTGGGGTTTTAATCTCTAATTGTACACAAATTCTGCAAAATCTATGGCTTATTTTTCTGTTTCCTGAAAGAATCCTACTTGAGGTTTATCAAAGGATTTCTCCATCAAGTCATTGTAGAAAAGCTGATTTGTTCACCCCCACCAAGTATTTACATTACACCCAGCCTCGCAGTTGATACTTCTTTTCCTGGTGCTGTCACTGTGAGTTTAAAACTTGTGTTTTAACGTCCCTTGTTTTGGTACTTTCCCTTTTGCACTTGTACATCTTGTCTCCAAACAATCTGCTATTTTGATTCATTTAGAAGTCTCAGGGTGACTCATATAACTTATAGAAATCCCAGTGGGGTTCTCTAAAGTGCAAACCCTGATGCATCCAGGCTTCATGTGTGTTTTTTGCTCCATGTGCACTAGGGGGGCCTCTTGCCATGCAGTCCTCAGAGTAGGGTGACCAAGAGCTTACCAACATCCCTGATTTTTTACTTAAACTACTTGAGTAGGAGAAAGCTTATTTTCCTTTTCTGATAAGTATAGTGCTAGAAGGAAAGTTGTGGTTGCTTACCCAGCTTTTGTGGCACTGAAATATAACTAGGTACAGTTTTCTGTCTTAAAACTCCAGAATCTTGTTTGGGTTTGGTTCTATTTCAAGGCATTTGCAGGCCTTTATCATGTTGATAGTACTTTCCTTAGTAGTGCTGTTTGCCAAGTTGCTGAAGGAACTCTGCTTATATATAGTATATAAGTTGGTTTTGTGCTGCCTTAATGTTTGTCAGTGTCTTATCTTTCTGTGTGTTTTGGGTTCTCCACTTTTTTGTTGAAGGTTTCTGGGAAAAAAAGAAGTAAAAAGGCATGTACCCTTGCTTTTCTGCAACAGTTAGATCAGACTCTTGTTTTATTCTTTAGCAATATAACATTGACTACATCATGTCAGTGAAAGGAAGACAAATGTGAAGCTGAGGTTGGACACCAAGCTACCACTTAGTTTTTCATCCAAGCATATCATTATACTCCAGAAATAAACTGTGTGCAGGGCACAGTACAGGCGGGGTAAAATACAAGTGCAGGTTTGTAGGTTTGTTTTTTTTTCTAAAAAATCTAAGATACCATAATGGGCTTCCTAGTAATGTCAGCTGCAAAATAGTAGTTAGACTTTTAATAAACATTTTGTTTCTTCTGCTAGATTTTAGCCATCCATCTGCTCAGTGCATTAACACTTGCTATAACACAAGCAATCTTTCACCCTGATTTTGCCTGGCAGGGAGAACTTTTTGAGCCCTCCCATGCTTTATTCTTAGTGTTTTGCAGGATGTGACAGCAGCTCTTGCATGTGCAGCCCTCCTTGTCTCCTGCACAGACAGCTGGTTGTTGCCTGACATGGAGGGCTTGTATTCAGTGGGTGAGACCCAGTGCTCCCGGGCACATTCAGTCCCCGTCGTTGCCAGCAATGAATGAGTTTGCCATCTGGGATGCTCTGTGCAGTGCCTTTGTCTGCGGCCGAGCTAAACCCAGCACCTGCCCACCGGGTGGCAGCATCCTGTCACAGGCCTTCTGCTGCTGCGCCGAGCAAGCTCTTTCTCTGCTTTCTCAGGGGATTTGAAGAGCAGCTAAAGCTCATTATTTTCTTTTGGCTGTCTTCATCATTTTTACGAAGTGGTGGTACATTCTTCGTAGATCAGGACATACACTGAACTTTGCATTGTTTCTGGCTGCTTAACAGTTGCCAAGGGTAGTATTGTGCTCATCAGAGCCTTCATGGTGTGGAATACTTCAGAGTCTTCATTTTAATCCTTTTGCAGGAGGACAATTGTCAATAAATCTTGGGCATGGGTAGAAGAATTGTTCAAGTATTTGTTTAGTTGTGGTTAATTATATCATTACCGCCACCTGTCCCCTAGTTCCTCCCCCTTGCCATAGAATATTCTGACACATCTTGCAAACAGTTTCCTATCTCCTTCCCAACTTACCATGCATGCAAAAATGCCCTTTGTTTAGTAAGAATTGTTTCATAAGGAACAATGGCAGATGGTAGCCATTTGGGTTTAAGTATTACACAGGGGAAAAAAACCTAAAGGAAAGGCGAATTATAGAAATTCCTCTGGCTTTATGAATAGGAGCTGGTTTCCACACTTGAAATTTCTCTTCCTCATAATATGAAACAGTTTTATGGAGGATGAACTTTAGAACTTCTCGTTTTAAAAAGAACATATTTAGCTCAGTGTGGTGTTTTGTTATTTGTTTTTGTGTTTTTTTAAAGTAATAGCCTTCTGCGTATTCTTAATTGAAAAGTTTTTTTTTTATAGAATTTGAGTGACAAGAATTCTTCAAGTTAAACATGGATCAAAAAGTGTTAGGAAGAGTGGGCAACACTGGCAGGCACTAAATGATGTTTTGTTGCTTGTGTTCACAGAATTCTTTGTTAAAAGGAAGAATAACTTAGTAGAATAATGCAAAGGTGCTTTGTGTTATTTTAATTCCTGTCTTTAAACTAAAAATATCTCATCGTTTATACCTCTTATATTTGTGAAGGTTGTCAAAGTCTTGAGAATGCCAAGGCTGATAGATTGGAAAGTATTTGAAATTGTGTGCATCATGGGACATGTTTTTTGTACACATAATTTTCAGCCTTTCTTAATTAAATATTTCAGTTCTAGTTTCACTGACCTGGAGACTCGGTCACTGAGGACTAAAGTTGTCTCAATCTCTCTCCGTAGTCTGACCTGAAATGCGTTCAAGATGCTAAGGGAGGCTCTTTCTACAGAGACCATTGTCCTGTGTTAGGTAAGTTGAAGGTGAAGTAAATTCATGTTGATTGGTATTAATTATACTCACTCTGTATTTCTTTTTCCTTTTTAAATGTCATCTAGAAGGACTGTCCTTACTAGTGAAATGCAAATAGTAGCATTTCTATGCACTAATGATAAATTGTCATGCTTTTCTAAATATCATTTTGTATCAGTGTGTCAAGGGGATGGCCAGGGAACTTTTAAGAGTTCATTAAGTTATAAATTGTGTTGTGTGTCCTGTGCACTGTTTCTAAAAAGCCAAACATAGCTGTGCATTCTTACAAAACTGACTTAAATATTCGGAGATGTTCAGTGAAGCAGCATGTACATAGCCATAAACAAGAGTCACTTGAACATACACTGTAACTTGTTATTTTGTAGTAACACTGGTGTATGTTGTGACATCCTGTTTCAGATTTTCTGTGTCAGCTGTTGCACTGACTCATTCCTATTAGTCTCTTAGTTGTGCTGTAGAAATCTACAGAGTGTAAAAAACTATTGCCAGATGTTTTGGTTTTTTGAAATATGGGCAAGTTGGGATAAAGGTTGTAGATCATTGGGCACAAATGTACTAATTATTAATGTGTATTTCATTGGCAAAACACTTGGTTGTGAAACTGTATTCTACAGTAAATTTTGCTTTTCTTCTTGAGTATCTTACTGTATTTCAATGCTTAAAAAACCTTAGCTGATAATACTGGTTTTTCTAAAGTGATGATAATTTTCTGTTTATGAGTCTTAATCTTGTACAAATCTTAATTCCTTGCACAAATGCTTAAAGTATGTTTTATTGACTTTTGTTTTATTGACACCAGAGCTTTTATGTATCCAGATGTCTAACACCATATGATTGCTTTTAAGATCCCTGTTAGAGCCCATAGTAGAGCTTGTCACAAGTATTTAGTATTTGCCAGTGTCATTGCTATTTGCCCTGAAAACTCAATGAGAAACACACAATTCCATTGCTAGAGGTTCAGAAGGTTTTTTTAACCTGTTGGCGACTACAGTTGCAGAGACATTGGTGTGGAGTCACCATCCCTGGAAGTGTTCAAAAAATATGTGGGTGTAGGGTACTTGGAACATGGTTCAAGTTCATGGTGAACATGATGGTGGTGCTAGGTTGGTGGTTGGAATTGAAAATATTACAGGTCTTTTCCAGCCTTGACTGCTTTATGAGTCTCAGAAATTAACTTGTGTACTTTAAATTGCCTGGAAAGTTAGTGTGGTAATGTAAACTTTTTTTTTTTTACTCCATTTCAGGTGAGCAAAATGGTAACAGAAACCCTGGTGGGCTGCAAATAGGTGACCTTGTAAATATTGACCTCGACTTGGAAATTGTGCAGTCTTTGCAGCACGGTCATGGAGGATGGACTGATGGCATGTTTGAAACTTTAACAACAACTGGAACAGTTTGTGGCATTGATGAGGACCATGACATTGTAGTACAATATCCAAGTGGCAACAGGTTTGTTACATAACCTTCATCATTGCTTCTCACAAGCTTCCTTTGCCTTCAGTGCTTGTGATTACTTGGTGCCAGAAGCTTTCTTTTCTCCTTTTGTGTCTGTTAAGCTTTCCTTCTATACGTGTAATGAGGACTTATCTTTGAGGATGCCTTGGTGGGAAAAGGAAGATTGCTGCCTCTCTCACTTGGTGAAAATTTGAGACCAAAATACTGTGTTTTGGACTATCTTATTTGCAAAATGTAGTGTTTTAAGCAGTAACTTATTTTTTAATTACGAATTTTCTATCCCATGGTTTCAAGGGGAAAGGTAGTAGCAGTTAATTGTGGGTTTTCAGGAAAACAGATTAAGAGGAAAGGTGACAAACTTCTGGGGGATCTTTTCTAAACTAGAGTCACCTTGGCATGATCCATATATAGCCTTTTATTATTCAAAGGAATGTTAGCTTATGTAAATACAGACCAAGAATAGGAGGTATTGGGGAAGCCAAAACCACTCCCTGCAAGCAGATTAGGTCTGAATTTTCTTAGCTGCATCCACACTAACAATGATATGGCCACATGGTTTTCTGTTCTCTTGCTCTCAAGTGTTGGGCTTATCTTTAAAAAGCAGCTGGTGAGTGGTGTATCATTTCAGTTGTGTATGAAGATCTACCTGTTCAGTTTGTCCAGAAAGAATTAACAGTAGATTGTTCATTCAGGATTTCCCTCAAGATATTGTTTGTTAATATTGCCAAGTAATGTAGAACAAAGCTGTTTTCCCAGCTAAAGGGATGCAAGTGGCTTTTCTTCTGGCAGTCATGTCAGCAGAATCAGTGACAGGAGCTGCTTGTGGTCACCTCCCTGACTGAACAGCTAAATACCTCTAAATCAGCAAAATTTATAGTACCAATAGGATAGTTTGATTGAAAATTGAGGTGTATCTAGGACATCCATTTAGTTGAAGAGTATTTTTATAACTAAATGTTGCATCTTTTGACCTGGGGGAGGGGCCAAAATTCTGTGTTCTTCCCATGTTATTTCCTGATGGTTCAGTCCTTTGTGAGACAGCTTGGATCTGCCACTTTTCAACGATTTATTTCCTATCCCTGGAAAAATAAATCAACTGTATAGCTACTTTCAAGACTTCTACATTGCCATCAGCTTGCTTCCCCTTAGGCAGGATATTTCTTAATTGTCTTTACAAATGTATATCTCTGAAGATTATCCATGAAATTAATTAATGAGCCACAATTAATGAATTAATGAGCCACAGGCAAGTTTATGGACAAAAAGGGAATAACAACAAATACAGTATCCATAGTATCCAATCGCAGAAAGTTCATAGGCATACAAGCAGAAACTTACCTGGCAGATAATTTTTAAACATATATTTCACTTTGTGTGTTTAAAATTTACTTTAAATGATTCATTGTTTAGGTGGACATTTAATCCAGCTGTTCTCACCAAGGCCAACGTTGTCCGAAGTGGAGATGCTGCTCAAGGGGCAGAAGGAGGTACCTCTCAATTCCAAGTGGGTGACCTTGTTCAAGTATGTTATGACCTGGAGCGAATTAAGCTTCTCCAGAGAGGTCACGGAGAGTGGGCTGAGGCAATGCTTCCGGTGAGTAGCTGTGTATTTGCATTCATAGAATGGTAAAGCTTGTACAGTATTTCCAGTTGTGGTTGGTAATATACCTGGAGGCTATGGGAGTCTAAAAGGGATTTTCTTCTGAGTTAGAGAAAGCGTGTATTTCATCAAACTCAGTGTAGTAGCTCAGGTGTAGCCATCTGGTTAGCCTAATGAAACCTATCTAGAGGTAGTAGTGACTGTACTGTTAAACAATGGACTTCATAAAATTTATATAAAACATTCCTTTTTCTAAATATTTTATTTTTAGCATTATTTGCATTTGATGTTTTCTTTAATTCAGACTTTAGGCAAAGTTGGTCGGGTTCAGCAGATCTATTCGGACAGTGACTTAAAGGTGGAGGTTTGTGGGACATCTTGGACCTATAATCCAGCAGCTGTCTCGAAGGTGGCATCAGCAGGATCTGCTATAAGTAATGCATCTGGTGGTAAGTTTGAATAATAACCAGTAATATATGTATGGCAAGTAATTGTGTTAGTTAAAAAATTGTTATTTAGGTACTAATACATTGTTTGTATGCAAGGTTAACAATAGACTTGGAGTTTAGGTAATTGAAGTTGTACTTGAGAAAGACATATAGGAAGACAAAAACCTTTCAGTCAATATGGAGATGTTATTATATTGATCAGGTGTTTCTGTTTGGTCACAGTGCAAGTGTGTCTTTGGAGGTCCACTCTAAGGACTTCAAAATTTAAATGGTTGGAAGAGACATTAGATTGAAATAGGAACTGAGGCATGAAGAGAGTGTCACTGGCAGTAACAAGCAGCCTTCTTGTTTAATAGGTGGTTTAAGATAACAAGCATAGATGAAGGATCTGTTGATGGTGGTTACTCAGGATATTTATTTCTTTAAAATTTCTGCCTTAAAATTTAGTCAGATATCCTCTGACTAATTGCAGTGGGATTTTTTGGTTGGTCTATGTAATCATACTTCAGTTTTGTTGAACATGCTGTCATTCATATAATAACAAGGCAGAGAGACTGTCCAATGTGTTTTATGTTCTGTTGGCAGTTCCACAGATCAATTGAAACTAGAATTTTTCCTTTTTTTAGTCACAGCTAGTTGTTTTTTCCTTTTCACATATTTGCTTTAATGCCAAGAAACCTTTCTACATACTTTTCTAGACTTTTTCCTAAGGAGGCATAGATGCAGTGACTTTTCTCAGTAAAGAACCAAGTCACAGTGGCCATAAAGCTGTCTAGAATAGTACAACTCAGTGTTTCAAATCACAGAGGACAGACTATACCTGATGTTAGAAAGTCTGTTATAGCAATACATAAATTCATGTTTTTACCTTGTCCCCACCCTTTAGTATTTTGTGGGAGAAAAGATGTTTGTAGTTCAATTATTTTTGTTCTGAAGTGTCTGATGTGGCAGTCTCCACTGTCTAAAGGATATTGGGGTGCAGCTCTTATTTCAAACTATAGTAATATTTTACAGCTGCCATTTTAGGGTGGTTTGTGTATTACTATGTACATGGCCATAGAAACCTGACAAATGTAGCTGAGTTTTTTTCTCTTCTTGTGTAATTAGAATTGTAATCTTAGTTGTCCTTTGTTTAACAATTACAGAGAGATTGTCCCAGCTATTGAAAAAATTATTTGAAACCCAAGAATCCGGAGATCTCAATGAAGAATTGGTTAAAGCTGCTGCCAATGGAGACGTTGCTAAAGTGGAAGACTTGCTAAAGAGGCCAGATGTAGATGTGAGTGTTCTGTTTTGGGAGTATCTCTTTTGGGGATCTGTAGTACTAAAGGAAGTGCAGCTGTCCTGAATACTTCTTGCCAGTCAGTAGTGTGCCTTCCTAGAAGTAGTACAGCTAGTTCCAGTGTCTCTTCCCCCATTTGTTGTCCCATGAAATGTGTGTGGGCTGTGTGAACATAGAGCTGTACATACTTTGTAGCTGGACAGATTTTGTATTCTTCTGTCTGCCATGAATTAAAATACTTTTCAACCTTTGACTGCCAGAGTCGGTGCAGAGAACCAAACGTTCACAATTATTGAAGGATCTTCAAATTCTTGCGTTTCAAGAGGGATAGAAGGAAGGAGGGTACATTTTTCAGAACATTTTTGTTGTTGAGAATTTTTGTTTTGTTTTATTAACTCGTGGTAGAACATCTAATCTGTTCTCTGTCAGATTCCTTTACCAACTTGTCTAATCATCTAATATTGAAAAGTCTAAAAGAAAATGAATAATAATAGTAAGATTTTGTTTGGGGAACATATTTTAAAATCACAGTTTTTCTCACTACAGCAGTAGTAATGCTCTCAGTTAAGAGTCTGAATTTCTTCAATTCTGAGCACTGATCTGTAGTTTAAGATTTTACAAAACATGGGTTTTTGTTCAGACTATATCTTGTTGTTGCCATAAATTAGGCAAGGAAGTTACATTTACTGTAGAGCAGAGGACAGGTATAAATCTGAAACTTGTTCTCAAAAATTTTGCCTTTACAGGAGTTACCCAGAGATGGATGTTTTTAATCCAAGTATCATTAATATCTTAATGTTTGTTATAAATGCATTTCTTCCTCTCTCCTTCCATCTAGCTAATACTATAGAAATGAAATAGAGAAGACCTAGGTCATCTGTATGTGCTGGGAAGGCAGCTTAGAATTGTTTGTTTGACTCTACGATATGTGTGCTGTTGCTTTAAGTTTTCTACTGCTAAGCAGTCTCACAGGTACGTGTGTGTGTCTTGCAACTCACCTCCAAGTGTTGGCATTCCAGGTGAATGGGCAATGTGCTGGACACACAGCTATGCAAGCTGCAAGCCAGAACGGCCATGTCGACATTTTGAAGTTGCTTCTGAAACAGAACGTGGATGTAGAAGCAGAGGTAACCTAAAAATTTCAAAATATGCTTCACGTGTCCTTAAACTTTGTTACATGCATGACAATTCTACTAGACTTGCCTTTTTTTAAATGTCAGAGAGAGTGAAAAACTGCTTTTTTTACTGTGATTGTGTACCCAAATGAGACTCCCACTCATTATTATTATTATAAAGGGTCAATATCTAATTCTTTAACACTTCCTGTTAAATTAAATGTAATACTAACAGAATAGAGCTATGTAAGCCTGTATGTGATGAAGCCCCTTCTTTCTTTCCCTTGTTTCATTTTAACAGTAGAATGCAATGGGAACTCTACCTGTGGCATTGGGGGAAAAAGATGTTGTCAGATGCTGCATCTCCAACTTCAGATGCTTGCTGTGTTACTTATACAGTGTCCAGTTATGAGAAATCTTTAAATTTTTAACTAAAGAAAGTTTAAACAGGAGGTAATAGCAGTATGTTTGGGTGCAAACTGCCAGCTCTGCTTACAGTTTTTCAGTGCCTTTTTTTTAAACTTCACTGAAAATGGAAGGGTTTCTCTTTTCAAGTTTTTTAGAATAACTGTGAGAATTTTCTATCAGTATACTGTGGTATTTGCATTTTGAATTGACTTTTACTCAATTATTTACACAGAATGCACTGATATTGCAACCATTTGTTATTTTGTGAGGCACAAGAAGAATCTGTCAAATTTGGTTGATTAAGAATAAAAATTGAAGCCTGTCGGAATGCTGAGAATTTAATTGTGCAAGCAGTTGTTGTTTGCATAACAGAAAAATAACTTCATATGCTTGGGCATCTAGCATTATATTGTATTTGATATACAGAAGTTATAGAATGTTACAATGTTAATGAAGCAATGTAATTCTTGGAACTAAAATCACTTTTATATTTACAGATACACAATCATTTATAAATATTTCCTGCTAAATTCTAAAGATGGGTTAGATTGATGCAATGCATACTTGCTGTGGTCTGATTTCTGTGAAGTAACTTCACTTTAGAGGTAGTGCTTTCACTGCAGTGTGGAGGATATACTGTTAAAATTAGACTAAACTGCTTTTCATCTATACTATGGTGTTCAGAGCTGCCATGTTAATAAGGTGGTAGACTGAAGGAAGAGTTAGAAGCATTAAAGAGGTAGGTAGAAGCATTACTTAAACAGTTGCAAGACGATACATCTGGTGAGCTGCTAGCACTAGAATTGTGAAGAGTTTCATGGTTACTCAGGCTTCAGAAACACCATCACACTAGCATACAAAAATAGTCAGGGATTTTGACTTTTAAAGCCTTTTCACATAACTGTGTTGCTTAAGTGAAGATTGTTTTCCCACTGAATTATATAATTGCCTTGGTTATTATAATATTAATAATTTTCATAATATTATTAGGTTAGTTATTTTTCAGGCTTTCAAAAATGTAAGCTGTTTATAAATATATATAAAAATACAAATGTATATAAATATATATATATAAAAATATATAAATAAATATATATATAATGTTCATAAACATAATTGTTTATAAAATGCAAAGATCCAGCAGAGCCATCCCATTAAGCAGAGAGAAAAAATTTAGTCCATTTACTTCACTGTTGTGGTGTGTGGCATGGAAACAATGGATAAAATCCTTATTTTCCTTGCTTTATAGCTAAGCTAGGTATTTTTACACTTACAGTAATTACTGCAGAGTATACACATTCCTGATGACATTTTCTGGGGATACTCTCGTCTCCTGTGTCTTTCTCTAATGTCTTAATGTAGAGTACAAGTAGCCTCTGTTTAATCAGAAAACAGTTTTTTATTGACATAGCTCAAAAAGCCTCATGTAGATACTGCATAGTAAAAATATGTAACCTTCTAGGCTGCAGAAGTTAATGGTTGTCAGTTATATTAATAGTACTGACTATATGATACTGTTGGCATGTATAGAAATGTAGTGCTTTTAATATTTAGATTTATATCTAAATATAAGTCTTAGGACAGATGATTTACTAGTTGCTAGCTTTTTCTACATGTATTAGTACTATTGGGTAGTATTTAGCTCCTGAGATTGTTTGTTTTGATGCTGAGCTAAAAAAACGGCATGCACGATCTTGGACCTCTGCTCATTAAAGTAGGAATTCTGTACATTAAGACTTAATAAAATCAGGGGGTTGTGTCTCAAAATTGAAATATGTTAAAACTAAAACATTTATTAATTATGTGGGGTTTCATCCATAAATATCTTGGTGTACTTTGCAGACTGCAAATATGGAAAGACAAATTACCATGCATCTGTGAAACCAAGTGCTCTGTAAATACAAGTCTAGTAGCAGTTTAGGACTACTGTCACACTCTTGATAAGGTTTGCCTCATAATGATCCTTATAACCAGATGAAAAATACAGAGATGTTCCCCTTTCTGATCCTTTCTCCTTCCGAATGGGCAAGCTTTGGCTTATTTTGACTGTTTGCTTGTGTTAGATGAGCCTGAAAAGGAATCCTGTGATCTGAGAAGACAATTTGGTAGCATGAGTTGATTTGGAAGGAGTAAAAGTATCTGTTAAAAAGCTGTTGAAACTGCTGTTTAGTGTGCTGACCATCTTGAAAACCATACCCATATTTTCAAAAAGATACATTTGATAATTAGGGGATGAGTCTTCTTCCACCATTTTAAATGTTGTAACTAGTCTCATTGTGCAAATACAGTTTATGCTAAGAGCTTGCAATTTTTGCATTGATGTAAAATATATTAGAAATGTGTTATATATAGTAAAGATACTTTTGAGAGATGTTGCTGAAGAATCAAATTGATGAGAAACTAAGCTTACTCGTGAGAGCCAGTGAGCCCTTGATCAGTCATGATTTTACCTTACTGTTTTCAAAATAGAATTCTACAAATGCATGGTTATATAAAACTATGCACAAATATTCAGTTAGAAACTAGCTTATGGAAGTTATTTCATCATCTATAACTTCCATTTTGCTTTTATCTTTTGTATACTGTCATTAATGCTGAAAACACTTGATTGATATTTTAAAATGTTTCATGTTGTACAGTCAACTTTTATGAATGTAAAAATAGCCCAAACTGACAAATTTTACTTTCATACTTTTAATTCTCAATTTGGGTGAAACTGCGACAAACTGAATCAGAGTTCTAATGCTGTGAATCATCATCACAAAATCAGAAGTTCTAGTTAATGTCAGCATCAATCACAAATTTCCTTTGGAAAAGGTTTATTAAGTGAAAACTAAGACACATAGTAAACCCTAAAAAATATTAACCTAATTGTATTAACAAGGCAATACTCATGTCTTGCAAAATGATTTGGAGTCTGTAACACTTCCCAGGCTACAGGAAGAACTATGCTGGGTTATTAAGTGTAATACTGTTTGGGCATTGGATTTCATTTGTGGGTTTTTTGGTTGTTTTGTTTTGGGTTTTTTCTTGACAGTGGTTGTTTTCTAGTAGAAAGCCAAATGAATCCATTTGAGTTTGATGAACACATCACACAAAGATTCAGGGCAATAGTTGTAGAAGATGTAGAATATCATATGTTGTAGAATATGTGTGTGAGCTGAATCTTCATCCTCTATTGCTGCAGTTTGAGCAGTTATTTAATTAGGTATTTTAATGGTATCATGGTTGTATAATTTTTCTTATTACATCAAATATAGTCAGCTGTTAGTTTAAATTAATCTCCTTGTTTAAATGCAAAGGAAATGTGAAATATACTGGGTCAAAATGAATGTTTCTTCATTAGGACAAGGATGGGGACAGGGCTGTCCATCATGCAGCCTTCGGTGATGAGGGTGCTGTGATTGAGGTTTTGCACCGAGGCAGCGCAGATTTGAATGCTCGCAACAAGCGCAGGCAGACTCCGCTCCATATTGCTGTCAATAAAGGTCATCTGCAAGTTGTCAAGACTTTACTGGACTTTGGCTGCCATCCTAGTCTCCAGGTAAAGTAAATTTTAATGTAGGTTCACTTTTCAGCTACTGAATTATATGATTTACTGCATGTAGGTGACAGAAAAATTACGGGAAATGGGATTGAAAGGAACAGACATTTGTAAAGTTGTCTGTCTCAACCTTTACCCAACGTGATCAGCTGTAATAAAAATACTATGAGGTCTGTTTGTTTTCTTGACAGCTAGATTGACAACTGGTTTATTTTAGACAGTTGATATTAATTGGTATTTTCACAGCCTGTAGTTATTTCTAATTGTTAACTTTCCTTCCAGGTTAATTACTCTTATATCAAACCCACAACTGTTTGCTCCTTCTGCAAGCTGCAGTTTAGCAGGCTGATGATACTGTGGAGTGTTTTGTTAAAAGAAATGGTTTTTTTTCTAAGATTGAGCTATCATTGGTAGAATTATTTTGTCGGATTCACTTTCAAATGTTCAGCTTTTTGTCCAGAAAGCCCTCATGCATAGGATCTCAAGTACTGTAATTTCACAGGGAATTTCATCTATAATGAAGGTGGTGGAAGCAGTAACATAAGTGCACTGTCCTGTTTAGAAGGTAGAGTGGAAATGCGCTATCCGATAAGCAAGTGTCCACACTGCTGAGTGCAGCTGCATGCACTGCATTAGTGAAACAAGTGAGAATGGGTAAGTTTGAAGAGATTTGCATCAGAAAGAAAAAGCTGTAGTGGCCTGGGCAAATCAAGATATGAAGTAATAACACATTGCCTCCTTGTTTTGCCATGTCAGTAATGAGATTTTTTTGAAGCTGTAGATCCGCATAAAAGATGAGCAAAAACTTTCTTGAAATTGGTGAGCATAGTGATTATTTATCTCCTGCCTGACTCTTTAGGTACTGTCTTACTGAGGTTGAGCTGTTAGGTCCATCCAGATCCTGTTTAGTATTCGTTGAACAGTAGATCTAATAAGGAATCTGATCTGCTGAGACCAGTAAAGGGTGACTGTAAATCACATAATGACGTATGGGTAGCCAAAGTGGATTTGCCTGACTTTAAATTACAGAATTTTGTTTCAGTTGAAAAAGTCAGTAGAATGGTGCTATGATGCTCTGTCTGGAAAATATAATTGCTATTGAAAAGAATGAACTTTCACATTCAGCATGTGTGCTGAGGAACTGTGATGTGCAAATGTGAGTAGGTGATTGATTTGGTCATTGAGAGCACTGGGGAGTAAGACTGAGGCATGACTGGAATTTAACTGACCAGCACTCTACTACTGCAGCCACTTCACTGTATAAACAGAAACATATGTTAGTTTGTAAGCAGGAAATTCAGGAAATATGATCAATTAAACCAATTAAAACTACATGATTTAGTTTTGGCAAACTGGTTCACACTGGTTCAAGTGTTTCCATATTCTGACACTTTTTGTTTGGCAGGTTTTGATTCTCACTGAAGAGATCTGTTTTTGTACTAGTGATTGCTAAAATGTTCAGTTTCTGTGTTAGTCAGTTCGCAGTTGAGTCAGTGTTGGTGACAGAAGACTTCCTGACTTATATGGTGCAAGAATTTTACTGGAAGCATAAATCTAGAGATTTTGCCTATGTAGCTGCAAATAAGCTTAAATGGATGTGTTTTCTTGCTGTTAGTCTAGGGCATTCCTCTTCAGTCCAGCCGTTTGAGTCCTTGAATAAGTAATGTACAAAATGCTTCTAGGAGTAAAAAGTATTTTTTCCTTATTTGGGATATTTGAAAGTAAAACATCAAGCTAAAAATATAAATTCTTTGCCTGTTCAATTGTGCAGTCAAGTATTATCGTGTACCTTGTGTAATATAATCTTGTATTAGCCATAACAAGTTAAAAGCTTAATATTACTTTATGACATTGGCTTTTGCTTCATGGAAAATTATCTGCTTCAGTTAAAACAACAGATATACCTACGTTTAGTTCTTGGATTGCATTTTATTTTGATTTGCTTAGTCTTTTATTTTACACTGTCATTTTGGTATTGTCTTTTACATGGTTAATTGCTGGCTCAAACGTAGCATTTATTACTCAAAATTCCATGCCTCCTCCTGCCTGACTAGTCTTGTCACTGTCAGGTTAGTTTTTGTTGCTGTCCTGGTACTCATAAGAAATAAATTGTAATTTGGGTGTCAACTCCATCTGGATAAGAAGCATAGAAAAGTCATTATCTATCCCAGTGTCTTCAATACTATGGGATGCAAAGCATAGTTCTGGCAGTAGTGTAACTGTGCAATTGTGGAGCCCAAGGTAGGGTTTCCCACTGAAGCATTTGCAAAACTGGAGCAAGATGAGAAGCAGCTTGCTCTGAACTCTGCAGTATAGCAACACTCTCAGGTCAGGAAGAGCTGTTTTTTGTTTGTGTAGTCAGTTTTCCTAGTGATATTTTAGCATCTTTTTAATGTGGATGCATGCAAAAATTGATGTAAACTATTTCTGGTTTTAGGATTCTGAAGGAGACACTCCACTTCATGATGCAATAAGTAAAAAGCGTGATGATATCCTTGCTGTACTGTTAGAAGCTGGAGCAGATGTTACTATCACCAACAACAATGGCTTTAATGCTCTTCACCATGCTGCACTAAGAGGAAACCCTAGGTACAGATTTCTTTTTAAAGATTATGTTTTACCATGTACAAAAGGAAAACAAGTGCATGTGAGGGTAGAACTATGGTATTCTTTCAGAAGATCCTTATATCTGCATGTAGTTGTATTTCTTAAATGCTGATGTTGCTTAGCTATGCATCTTTCTAATACTTGGAAGCCCTTATTAGATTGACGCTAGGAGTCTACTCAGTTTAATGCTGTATTCAGGTAACTCCAAATTTCTGAGAAATTTGCTGTCATGGCTGTAAAATGTTGCCAATTAAAGTTTTGATAAATTAGTTAATAAGTAAAATCATGAAGATGGAATCTTGAAATAGGATAAAAAATAGTAAATACTGCTATATTTCTTTTCTTGACTATTAGAATTGGCAAAGGGATTTGAGTTTTTTAGAAAAACTTATTTGTGGATAATTATTAAGTAAACCATACAGTTTTAAAGTGATCTTAGGATTGTTGCATTAGATTATATTTGTCAGTATGTGTAACAGTTAATTATATTTTCATAAATGTATATCTAGAAGGAATTTTGTATTTCAGCTTTCATATAGCAGCCCAACTGAAAAAGTTCATTTTAAGGCATAGTTTGTTTTATACTAGTTGCATTCTATATGTTTACATTCAATTTTCAGTTAAGATAGCTTTTGAAAACTATTGCATAGATAGAATTTTTCTTTAAAGTTGTGTTGCTGATTCCTTATTACATTGTGGATAAACAGTGTTTTTCAAAGCTGTCATGCTAACAAGACTTCAATAATATTTTATCCTGGGGTGGAGTATTCAATATGGTTTACACAAAAGAAGAAATGTGTGTGTTTGGCTTGTTTACTACTAAATTCGGCTTTTCAGTTGAGAGAAGTTGGACAAATAAGGCTGTACATTTGTATAGATGCCACACATATTCGTATATGGGATTAAAATCTAGGTTACTCTTGTAGAACATAGCTATCAAGACTGATAGTTAAAAAGTAAACATGATTATTTATCTATGTCTGTGGAATGGAATCCTTTCACAAGGTAAAATTAGTGGTTGGAAGTGTTGATAGGAGGAATAAATGTGTTTACCATTTTCTACAGTAGTCATAAAAGGTCTTTAAGAGAACATGTCAAGGACCAAGTGAAGGGAGCTTATTTTTGGCATTCAGGAGACATTTCTTTCAAGTCTGACTTGGTAACTTCTTCCTGTAATGTGAATTCTTCATACTTATGTAACAGCATTAGCCAGGAGCACTGTTTCCTGTCTCAGTTCCCTAGGTGGGGTATTTTTTGTTAGTTTTTTTACTGCAATACTTTTCCTCAGCTCTCGTGATAGTTGGTTTGTGTGACCATGATCTCAATATGAGATGCGGGGAAAGTGTATGGGGAAAAAATGTTCTTCATAGACATATGCTGGATATTTTTCTGTGGGTGAATGTTTTAGGAGTGACAGACCATTCCTTCAGTGGAGGGATACAAACTGTAGTTCAGACTGGGTCAGTTTGATGGTTGGTAGAATGGGAGCTACAGTGCAGTTTTAATCTGAATCCTTTCTTCTTTACAAAAGTTTTTATTGGAAGTATAGGAAAATATTTCCAGTATTAGTGATTTGAATGCTGTGTGGGTTCCTCCCTTACATGGGGTTTCATTTGAATCTAAAGCAGATATTTAATGTTCTTTTTTGGTTGCAGTTCCATCTGAGCACTGCTCAAACATGCAGAAAGAGAATTTTGTCACCGTCACCAAAGTAGTAGTTTCATCTAAAATATCTAATGCTCACAGCATTAGATATTTTACCCAGTAGTCTGGGAAGAAATGAGTGAAAATGAAACCAGAATATATCTATTTTGATTTCTCCCCTCTGGCCAAGAATCATCGTAATAGTTTGATTCACTTAGGAGTTGAGTTTTATATTCCTCAAGACGTCCATGATACTTGTTTATTTCATTGCTGATTTTGTAGTTCTGCCACTTGCCTGTTTCTGAATGAAAACAAAGTTTTTATATTTGCCACTTTATTTTTCTAATCTAATATCGAGCAATGGCTATTACTGATCTGTTAAAAGCACTAAGCACAAGCTATTTAAAACACTGTTAAAAATAGCCCCCTGAACTTCAGCATGTTACTGCTGTGGGTCACAAACAGTACATAATAGATTCCGCTTGAAACCTTATTTAAGGACCTATCTTTCTTCATTTAAGCTTCCCTGCTCCACCTAAACTGGAGTTTTTGTGGCTTCAGGTTGTGGTACCTTATATTAATACAGTGTGCTGAATTCTCCTTATATTCAAATATATAGATATATTATGTAATTTCAATATTATTTTATAAAAATTAAATACATATTCTTATGTGTATATAAATGTGTATGCATTTGTGTGTATCTATAATTCTAAAAATTAAATACTTACTATGCAAGTATTGATAAAATCCACATCCATCTTCCTTGTTGAGGATAATAAAACAAATGCATGTGTTAAGTGCATGGGCACCACAATAAAATGAAATGGATTTCTATAGAATTTTTTACAGTTGATGTCAAATAGGTGTTTGGAACTAATTTCATTTTTAGAGCAAAACCTCTTGTTGCTTGAGTTCTGACCTTTATAAATAATAGGGAGATAAATGTCCAAAAAAAACCCCCACAAATTGTGCTGAGAAGAATATTCTAAAATTTTTAATTTTTTGTATGAAAGCAAATACGTTCTATTTTAACTGTTTAAATATTGGATAAGTATTATAAAAAAGATAGCCATTTATGTCAAATAGCTTTGGTTTTATTCAGCACTGCATCTTCCAAGGTAGTTTGGCTGTGTTTCCCACAAGTCAAGGTACAGCGTGTTTTGGAGAGCATCCTATTCTTAGTAGAATATTTCTCCTTTTCATGTTTTGCTTCTCTTTGTACCTTCTGAATTGGTACAGAAAAAGAACTTTCAGTCTTTGTGCTAATGTATAATGTTGAAATGTAGAATGGGTATTAGTTTATGCTGTAGGTAGCTTTAAACTTGTGCATGGGAGATAGAGCTAAAAAAATTTTTGAATTGTGGGGAAGTTAAACTTTTATTTAATGCATGATTTCTTGTTCGTGATTTTTAACTGAGTCAGTCATATTAGAAGTGCATTTATTTTGGACTTCTTTCAAAGTACTGTGAACCTCAAAGCTTGGCAGACTTTGCCTCTTCAGTGTTAATGAGATTTTTTTTTTCAGACAGAAAAAAGGAGAGTAAAATTTGAAAATACTGTACAGATTGGTTATTTTTGCCATGTTATCATCTCTTGCTTATGTTTGATCTATTCGCATACCTGTGACTTCAGATTTTTGAGCTGAAGACATGACTGTGAAGTGTAGGCGTATTTTATATCCGTTGCCCCAGTTAGTTTTAGATTTGCATTGTATCTTGTGAAGAGAGCTTTGTTCACTCTGCAGCTAGCATCTTAAATAGAGGCTGCTCTTGAAGCTGACCTGACTTCACACACGTGTAGGATTAGTTCTTCAGAGCAATAAATTCTGCTGGACTTTAAATTGAAAAATTAAAGTCCTGGAGTAAGATGTAGATTTTATATATTTATCTCCTGTAGCAAGGAGTATGTCATCTTTATGTTCACAAACTGGCAAGTAGGAAATTGTGGTTCAAAATAGAATTGTAATTTTTCCCTATGGTTTTCTTATTATTTGGGAGATCTCCATTTGTTTTTGGATTTGCAGATGGTTTGAATGGATTGGCAGTGAAATTTCTAAGGGTAGCGATTTAATTGAGAGGTGGGGTTTCTCACTTCTACTGAGTGTTAATGAGTGTCTTCAGGAAGTGTCTGCAGGACTCATGAGCTGTGTGTCATGGAGGTCCTCAAAGAGACAACTTCTGAAGTAATGAGAGTGGTACAATTATTTTCGAAACGAGTCAAAATGGTTTTTTGCTTTTGTATTTGCAGTTCTGACAGTAAGTGTAGGTTAAGCTTAGTTGAAGCTGAGTGCAAAGAGAGTGTGTTTTTAAAACCTCTTATTAAAGTATTATGTCGGAAAATGCTTTGGTAGAATACTTTTGTTCAAGTTGGTTTGGAGAAAGAATATAATCTCCATGAGCAGACCTATAATTAGATGGCAGATTAGCCTGTAGCTGTTGAGGTCAGTGACAAATTTATTATCTTTAAATAGTAAATAATGTGCCTGACAGATACAAGATGGCAAATACAGTTCCTGCCCTGTGGAGTTTTCTCCCTTGTGCAATTAAAAAAAGGGGAAAGTAAACCTGCCCTAGCAATACTGGTCATGATCATTTCCTTTTGTTTTTTGGGGGTTTTTTTGGTCAGTTCTGTTAGAAAGGGCACCAGACTTGAGGAAAGATACAAGAGACAATAAATCCTTGGGAAATGTTTATTTCATTGCTTACCTGTCTTTATAAATGTTGTAAGAGTTGAATTTTCACTGAATTTAGACAAAATATTAAACACCAGTTGCTATTTATTTACAAATACAGACTTGAAATTTCGGAATATAGAATTTGCTATGCTTCTTGTTACCGTCCATTTTCAGGCTACTTAGAACAGTTGAAGTGGACTGCAGAGAGGACTACATAATTGCTTTGAGCAGGTTTCGTGTTAGTTTTAAAAATATGAGAAATCCTGTAGTGATCAATGCATAGCTACAGCTGGTTGAAGGGGACCAAATCCATTGAAGAGGTGATTTGGTTCCATTTTACCAGCTTTAGCAAAGCATTGGAGTGCAGAAAGCTTATAATTCAGTAACACATTTTTAAGCACATGAACAGTGCACAAAGAACACGTGGCTTTCTTCTGTGTTACACAATTTGTTTCTTGTCAATGCAAATTTTTAACTCTTTCACTAATACGGAGATGGCAAAATGAAAAGCCGTATACCGAAAAGGCCTGTACACGTTTGTTCTGTCCTTGAGTATTTCCTTGAGGATCTTTGGATGAGTCTCAAATCAAATCATACAGTTTTAACTTTTTCCTGCCTAATGTAATCAAATTTCAAAATAGATTAGAAACTGTAGTCTTAAAATTTCTAGACATGTAGAGCTCCCTCACTTTATGTTAAATTTTACTGGGGAAGAACATTTCAGTTTCCTCGTCACCCTCCTCCTCCCCCTCTTCCCCCATTCATTTTCTGGCAAGTTCCCTTTTGCAGCTGCTTTTATGCTGTAGTTGGTTAGCACAAATATAAATGTCAAGTGCTTTCAATTCCATTGCTATATCTCTGGTTAGTATTAACTTTTTAGGAATTATTATATAATATAGCCAGATTTTTTTTTTTTACCCTGATAGTCTGTTTAAAAACATTTAATGCCAGAAATATACAGCTTTTAAAGATTTATCTGGGGTTGAATCTGATTTCTTCCAAACTAAGGTCTGTAATACAATTGTGTGAGCTCACATAGCTTTTTTTATGTCATACTGAATTCTTTCTGAGCTTTAACTGCAGTGGAAAGTAGGGGACAACCTTAGTTCAAACCATTCACTAGTAACGAGTATGTCAAGGATAGTCTGCATCTGTTTGTTACATAGTCTGATGATGGTGAGAAGATTTATGTAAATATATTCCCAACGCTATGTATCCTAATAGAAACGTAGCAGGTGTGTCACTTGGACTTAAGCATCAAGATGGCTATAAAATGAGTTTCTATTTTTACCAGTTATAGAGGAACTGTTTTACAGATACAGCTGCTCAAGTGCGCTTTTGGATGGCAATACAGTTTCATGTACTGGCCATATCGGGACAAAAAACGTCTGTGGAAAAAAAGCCGTGTAGCATTTGATAATGTCAGCATCTGTTATCCCTGTCAGTCACACAGTTGAAATGTTTGAGTTACAACTGTGTCAGCAGATGCCCAAAGTTCAACGTGTGCTAGGTTAAAATTGAACAGCTGATCTAAGTGATGGATGTGACATTTTAGAGTGACTGGATATGTATTCTTAGAGATATGCTAACATGAACTAGCAGGAAGCAATGTCAACATATAATTTTAACTTTTGTATCACTCTGAACTGTCATTTTGTGTCAGAATAGCATTGCAATGTTATACAAGGGAGAACACAGTATGATAAATTGTTACCAAAAACCATTCAGATAAATTAAAGCTGTTAAAAATCAGTCTCATAATGTAGGGGAAGTTAAATCAATTGGTGCTGAGCATAGGAGCTCTTCAGGAAAAGAAGAAAATGCCTAGCAATTAACCCCCAATGAAACTGTTAGTAATATCAAATTGCTTCTGTGAGCATGATCAAGTTTTGTAGTGTTGCTCTATTCAGAAAAGCTACTGCAATTTGATTTGTTTCCCACTATAAACTGGGTTTTAATTTAGATGTTAAGATTCTGTAGCCTTCATGTCAAAATATCTGCTCGTAAGAGAAATAGCTTTAAAACAAATACTGAAACTTTGCTTTCTTAAGCAGATAATATTTCTTCTTGTATATATATTAATATGTAGTCTCAAGTCTTAAAAATCTTATCAGGCTACATATATTATTAGCTGTTTTGAGAATTAGGTGAGTATTTAAAAATAAGTTCTCCATCTAAAAATCATGCATTGCCTTTGTTTCTTTTTCTTGTTTGTTTTGGTTGGGTTTGTTTTTTCCTCCCAGACATTTTAGTAAGCAAAGGGCTACAGTTAGTATCTTTAATCTGGGCCAAATGTGCCTACTTATCGTGGACATATCCTATTTAATAACTGCTTTTAGAACACTGCTGTCATGAATAGAAATGGCTGGATTGATGAGTGGGGAGTTCTTTCCTCATGTTTTTCCCTTTTTCCTGAATTTGATGTTGAGGATATTTACTTAGGGATGATATGCACCAGTATATTTTAATTAATACAGCTTTTAGAACTTGATGCTGTTGCAGAACTATTTCTCATGTAGTTCTTAAAATTTTCTGGATGCTACAAAGTCTTTTTTTTCATGGCCAGTTTTCTGAAATTTGGATTTAAAATAAATACAGCTTATTTGAAAATAGTATTTAAGATAACTTACCTTTTAGGCTGTAATTGTCATTTGTGTTTTCATTTAGGAATCTGTCAATAGCTTTAATCCGCTGACTAGCAACTCTGGCCTAGAAATCTCTGTATTGTCACTTTCTGTGCATAAACCTGACACTGCACTTTGTATCGAAGAGCTCAGTGAGCATAATAAGTGCTGATTTGGAGAAAACTCTAACTTAAGTCTTAGCAAATTGCGGAAGTTATACTTAATTATTTTGCCTATCATTTTCTCTACATCAAACCTATAATTCTTTAGCTGTTAACACTTGTCTCAGTTGCAACCTGTGGATTAAATATTCTATGGTAGATGCAAATTTAAGTACTGCCATTTGAACTACACAGAAAGAGCTGTGATTACTAAAACAATGGCTTGATTTTATGAGATGCATTTTGATAACCAGGCTTTTAAGTTTAGTTTAAGATCTATTAAGTGAGGAGTACTGATAATGATGAATTTTGCAGCTATGCTGCAGTCTTAATTGGTGCATTTCAAGGTTTCATTTCCAGCCTTGCTTTGAATTCTGTTTGCAGCTAATATTCTGCTTATCAGCTGTTAACAATTCTTCCTACCCACATTTATAGTCACTTAATTTAATGTTTTGTGATTTGTTACTAGCAAGTATGAGTTATTTTGGCAATACCAGCTGACCCTTAGCAAGCCAATTTGTCACATGAATGTCATTCAAACAAGAGGGAAACCTGTTTCTTCCAGCAGCTGTTTAGTTTCCTCTTACTGGTTGTTCCTTGCCTGCCAAAAATACATACTTCTTTACATTCCATAGCATTGTATGTTCATATGGGTACATAAAGAAGTATGTGCTCTGAGCAGGTACACACAGAGTTGCTTGACTGCCTGTCAGATGAACCTGAAAAGTATTTTGCTGCTTTTTCTTGCTGTCATTAGGTAAAACTGAAGCTGACAATTCTTTGGAAGGACAACAGTTCTGATTAACTGATGGTAGAAAATAAACTTACTGTGCTAACTGAACTTTGCAATGCAGTTTACCTGTGCAGTGTCTTAATGCCGGGCACAGCTCATTGTTTTGGGATGGCATTGATGTTAGAAGTGCTTTTCCGTATTTTTGCAGCCTCTTGCTGATTGTTCTACGTGACCATGTTTAAGTAGAGAGTTGAATCGCTGGTAGGTTTGCAATGTCTTTTCTTAGAATTCGTAGTTGTAGTCCACTGTAAAAACTTCAGCTTCCTTCCATGTCTTCTAGCAGATTTTCATGCTGGGGTACAGTTTGCATCTAGTGTCCTGAAGGGAAGCATAGACTCGTCTAAAATAGCAGTTATAAACTTATTTTCTTACCCCAAATCCCACTTCTATGCTCTTTGTATCCCATCCTGCAAACTCTGCAGGTTTATGCTTATTTACACTCTATTTCAGAGTGGTTTAAAAAACAAAACAAACAAAAAAACAACCAAAAAGAAAGGAAAAAAAAAAAGAGAACCAAACCAAAACCACAGAAAATCCAACCCAAACACAAAAGCACATGTCATCAGTGATCCTGCTTATCATAAAGATGATGGCATTGAATTAAGAAAACAAACTCTAACTGCTGTGACAGGATTTGGATTGTTAGGCCAAAGGTCACATGTGAAAGCTAATACCTATTCAACACTTTTGCAAGCAGCTTTTCTCGTTTTTTTTTTTAAACTGGCACTCACCTGCATCAGTCAAAGTCTTGTCCGCTGTTGAAATATTTAAGACAACTAAAATAATTAACTAAAAAAAATTAACCCAAACCAAACAGAAACGTCATAGAAACAATGCCCAAGTTTAACCCTGTTTCGTAAGATTTTGTGCGACTTGGTTTGGAACAGTGGTTGAATATTTGATGTGCAGTACAGCTTTGACTTCTGAGGGACTGTCGGATATAGCTTATGGTTGCTTAATATGTATTTGCAGGAGTTGATTTGGGTTGCAGTAAAGAGCAAGCTTTGTCTCCACTGCTTTAGAAGGTAGATTTGAAATAAGCTTAACAATTAGTAACTGTAATAGTCGTAAGGAAAGCTGAGAGCAGAGGAAGTAAGAATTTCTGCAGCTCATGACAAAAACCTAGTGCAGCTGATAGAGAGCAAATCAGAGTGTAGCAGTAGCTAGCACAGTAGTACAAGGAGAATCAGCAATGCAGCATTAGAATCACAGCAGTCACATTCTAGTTTTTAAGTAGGCTGTTTTCATGTACCTCTGATATAAAGCACCTTGAAAATTTTACCTAGACCTATTTGAGAACTCAGCATTGCACTAGCACACTGTTTATTAGGTTTTCTTTTCCAAGTTTGTGCATTTTTAGTTGTGCATAGGAAGACAAGAATATATTTCACTGAAATGAACTACCAGTTAATGGCATTGCAATTTATTAGTTTATCTTCTTTAAAAAGAATTCTGCCTACTAAGCAAGTTGGGATTTGGTTTTTTCTTTGTTTGTTTGTTGTTTTGTTTTGTTTTGGTTTTTTTGTTGGTTTTTTCCTTTCTTTTTTTTTCCCTTTTTTTTTGCTACAAAATTTTGACTAACGGTTGTTTTCTTTCAGCCTGCTCTTTACACTACAAATGCTTGGTACTTTAACACACTCAAAATTAAGCTGTTCCCAGAGTAGAGGGATTAATATAACAATTAAAAAAACAGTCTAGTAAATAAAATATACATGCAGAAAGTCATAGGCATCCTTTAAACGTGCAGAATAATGCAGGTCTCCTGATGTTCTGTTACCTGTAAGCTTAGTATCATGCAGCATTTGCAGTTGGAAGAGAGGTAATGACCTAGAGACACATCAGCAGCAGCCATCTCATCCTGAGTGCTCTCTCACTCTATTCGCTGAATCAGCTCTTCGTTACATGGGAGGGGGAGGCAAGGGGGGGCGAATGTCGGTGCATACAGTACCTCACCACCTTAAATAGATAAAACTTAAAAGAAAAAAAAAGGCATGAAGATGGGTGCCTAATTGGCACCTTCTTCCTTTCTTTTGAATGCTAAAATATGGATGATGTTGTATAGAAATTATACCTTATGTCTGCTGGACTGAGAGTTAAGACTCCAAGGATAGATGCTAGGAAGCCAAGGGAAGGTGAATTTAGCCCACTGTCAGATGAAGATAATCACAGGCAAAAAGAAAAATAAAAGCCCAACAAAAGACCAAAACCAAGCCCCCAAAAGTTGGAGTTGCTTCCAAAAAAAAAATTAGAAAAAGGCACCAAAAAAACAGCGATCGTCTCCCCCCTCCCCCGGCACATATTGGTTTCTTCTAGTTCCTTAGATATTGCACTGCATCTTTTCTTGCTTGAGGTTATGTTTCCAGGCTTAACTGTAGGCAGGTCTGTGTTGAAGCTACTTTCCATCTTCAGAGGTCAAGTCTGCTCGCGAGGTCAGGGCTCCCGCACACACACTACAGAAGTCACCAACCGTATTTCCCACTTAGAGGGCACGAGCAAAACTGTTACGGCTTTATAGGCAGCTAAGCATTTGAAACATGCACTCCCAGGCAAACAGGCTCTCTTGTGCCTCTCTCTTCCCTGACCATATTTAGTCAACCATTGCAAAAAATAGTCTCTCAGCTGTCGATTGTCGATCCAGCAGCGAAGGGAGCCTCTATCCAGCTCTCTGCCTATTGATTGTGCAGCCTGCACTTCCACCGCCGCTTAGCCATTTGTCCCCAGGTTTTTTTAGCACTGCCAAATAAAGCTCTCTCTCGTGTTTCCAGTTAGATTTCCCAGGTTTTCACTGAGCTTGCGCTGCTACTAGTAAACCCTGATGAGGTTGTCACTATACTTAGAAACGTTTGGGGTGGGGGGGGAGGAGTGGGAGAGGGAAAAAAAAAAGGCAGCCCTGCTAGTAACAAGGCAGGGACTTCATGCAGATATAGAACAATAAATATCCTGCGCTGCCACGGCAGGTTGTGTAACCTGGTTTCTTGATCAGTGAAAAATGCCGTGACTAACATGTCGATTAACCCAAGGTCTGAGCGGCCTCAATCTAAGTTTTCAACTGCAAATCATACAGTTATTTTATAAATAAGAAGTCAGTGCCCATTTGTAGCCCTGCATTTCCATATTGAAATAAGTTAGAAATTATTTGAAAAAACTTTAATTAGTAAATTCATATCATTCTATACCATTATGTTTAATAATGTCATATTATTTTGTTTGTAATGCTTATCCATGGAATTATTTCAAAAGAAAATAAGTGCACGTGTAAATTAAGTGCTACTGTTCTTTAAAAAACTGGAATTGTATTAGAAGAAAAGAATAAAAAAGAAATCAAGGGAACAGCTCATTGCATTAATCTTTAATGTTTACAGAATTGGCTTGTGGCAAGCCTAGTAACTGCGCATTCAAAATATGAAGGGGGATTTCCATATTCATGGGGAGTATATGCAATTTTTTCTTTAAAAAAGAATATCTAAAATTTAACCATTTAAATACAACAGTCAGGAACCCAAATTCTTCAAGACTTCCTCTGTATTTTGCAGAAAAAATCTTTGCTTTGGAGCAAGAAAAATGAAAAAGGTGAAAACATCTCAATCTAAAATTAAACAGACTTATTAAATCAAAATACCATCTCAATTGATGTTGATGTAATTAGTAGTTACAGAGTTCAGTGTTGTAGGGTAGAGAATGCATTGCAAAGTCCTGAGCAGACCAGTATTTTGGATTTATACTTCCCTTGCTGCTTCTTTAGTGTTGATTTTATCCTGTGCTTGGTAACTGTTTACTCTGTAACTTCTGTTGCAGTGTAGCTTTCTGGTAAAAGTCATATTTTTTCTTTTCTCTTTGATTTCATAATTATACACTGAAGACAAAACTGTTGTGCAATACATTTTTGTGAATTCCCTGTAAATGTATATACCTCATTGTTTCTTTGGTTACATGTATATTGAAATTGATTTTTCAAAACCAAGAGATGCTTGAAAACTGAGAAGCAAAAAGAAGGAAACTGCCTGCCTATGTAAACTTTTATTAACTAGGCCACTGGCCAGATATGAAATATTAAACTCAAATTTCAAGGTACAGTGTGCTTAGTAATACCAGTCTAAGGTATTAATCTCTTCCTGTTGCTTGTTCCTGAGAGATAGATACTTCCTTCTTCATTCTTCCAGTGGTTCTCTCTGTACTGCACAGCGAGTATGGTGTGAATCAGATCAGGGAGCTGACTTGGCTTGAAGTTGTGTGCTGACGTGCACTTACGATCCTATGGTTGCCAAAAATAGTGCTGTCCTGCTCCTGTGTTACTTCTTGCACTGTGTTGGTACAAATGTTTCTTTGGTTTCACAGTGAGCAGGCTTGGAGTACTATTCCATATGAGAAATAATCCAACAGAAAGGGATGACCTTTTGGATGCTGTGTTGGGACAATTTTTTTGGGGGAGATTTTTTTTTGCGCAGCGGTGGTAGTCAAGAGGACAAAAAAGGGATTTAGTAAAAAGTAGTTTTGCTTCTGTTGTGTTGTAAAGTACATGTCAGACTACACGGCCTTAAAAGAAAACTTTGCTACGGAAGCGGTCTTTGAATCTGAACTGTTCCTTCTACTGTTTGAGGCTCTAACAGGAGGCAGGTGAATGGGTTTAGCTGAGCCAGGTTTGGGAGTCTGGAGAGGAGTATGTGGGGGTGGGAGGTGGTGTGTGTGTGTGGGGAATATTCAAGCCAGGATTACTGTAAAAGACATTATGAAACCATGTCACACTAAGACAGTGGAAACCTGAGTTGAGGGAGGAGAATGGCAGGAAAGTAGAAAAATCTGTAATAGAAAGTGCAGTGAATCATTACTACCTCTGGTGATAAGATTGCTGATAAGTTTATGCTGATCTCAGACTTTGCTTCTGGAAAGGGCGGTCTGCCCTCCCTGCGACTCTGGCTTTGTCATTTCCTTACTCCTATTGCTTCCAGTGATCGTGAAGTTGCGGGGTAGGTTGGATTATCTCATTGATCTGTCTGAAAGCAAACTTGCCAAATCAGGAGTCTGGCAGGTTGTTTCACTTGCTAGAAAATTATGTGTCTGTAGAGCCAACATAAATGCATGAATTGAAGTTCAGGAAAAAAAAGTGGGATTGTGTCTTTCACTAGCAATTTAACTTATATGTGCTCATGCAGATTGTGAAGTAGCCTTTCTAATTTTGCTGCCTAAGTATCTGCTTTTAAAAAGCCTTAACAAACAAACCCTGAAAGGCCAAACAAAGAAACCCACCCCACTGCTATCCCACAAACCCTCAGCCTTCCTCATTTACCTCATTCTACAGTCAAATTGCAGTTGGTGGCAGAGAATCTTCTCTAGTTTTTGTTCATGTATTTTTTTAAACAGGGTGTAAGGATGCCTTTGCAATTAAGACTGCTAAATCTGGAATTGTTTTTATACAATGAGGTCCTACCTTAATCTTTTTTACAAGTACTTATACCTTGTATATTTTCCAAATAAATCTGTTATTGTATGTTGCATTCTCAGCGCTGATGAGCATCTGTAAAAATTCTGTGAACAAAGTACTGCATAAAATCCAGCATTTTATATGTAGATTGGTAATTAATAACATACTGTATGCTAACTTTTCATCATAAGAATGATTTTGGGGGGGGGGTATGTCTGATGTTGGTAATGGGTATTGATATAAGTGCTCTATTGCGACTAAAAGTGAATTAGTGTTTTGTTCAGATCTGTGATGCATCTTATGTTGCAAATACACAATTCATGCTACTGAATTTCCATGGCAAGGGGGTTGGAATGAGATGATCTGTAAGGTCTCTTCCAACCCAAACAATTCTATGATCCTATATATGTTAAGCTGTGGTTCCAGACTCTCTAAAAACCTGAATTTAAAAAGAAAAAAAAAGTATTACTCTTGTAACAAGGTCAAATAAAGATGCATGCAACAGCAATGTTTGCTCTTACTCTTCTACATCTCAAATTAAATGTATGTACATCTCAAATTAATGGATGTTCCTTCAACCAAATTGCTTGTAACTATTAGAGTCTGGACTGTCATTTTATGGGGATGAATTATGTTGGGCAGTATAAGTCACTGTACCCCCAACAGCTGCTCCTGGGAAAGCAACAGATACCTCTGTCTCAGCCCCCTATACACATGATTCCTTTCTGACTGAGCAGGTGTTTAGCTCCTATAAAACAAGCAATAGTTTACTCATCCCTATTAAAGGTTTACAGGTAGCTCCCTCAAAAAATCTCACTGAAGTTTTTCTTTTGTTGTTCCATTAGAAATTTTCAGAAGTTGCAAATAGTCATCCAGCTAAAAAAGCCCCAAGATCTTTATGAGCTTCCTGCTATGCTGAAAATACTGCAGACCAACAAATACCAAAGCCTACCTGTTACAAAATTTTTTATTGGTGATTCTTAAGTAATAATGTACAAATGGCATAGTGATGGCATAAGTTTAGTGTTTCAATAAAGAGTTTTAAGCATTTCATCAATAATCTTTGCAGCTCCTCAGTCAGCCATGTAATCTGTTACAGTTGAATACACTTAAGATGATAGTTTGGAAAGTTCTCTTTAGCTGCTTTCATGATCAGGGTTACTAATAGATCTGCTGATTTCTTGATCTTTTCAATAAAACTATAGTAAAAGCAGTCTGTGGTCTGTTTAACGTACACAAGATAAAAGCAAGTTTTCACATCTGTATTGTGGTCTTAAAAACAGAGCAATACCACCCAGCTTCTTCTATAATACATCATGGGGAAGAGTGAATCAAGAATTACTGTGTAACTGGCAACATTAATTCACTAATATGACTTTTTATGATACAATGTATGCCTGTTCCAGTGAGTGCTGCTCTGAATGGTAGCCACTTAGCTGTCAAAATTTTGGCAGCAGCTCTAGAAAATCCTGCAGAAATTGAAAGAAACTACCTCTCATCTAATGAGGAGGAGGATGCAGTCACTAAGCTGAATTTACCATTGTAGCATATTAATATCTTGCAGAATTTTAAGGTGTCATTCCATGAAACAATCCTTTTATCCTGCTGTCCAGTAATACAGCATGGCCTGGAAGAGAGAAGTTTTTTTTTTTTTTTCCTAAGAAACAACGGAGTAGTGGTTTCTGGCCCTTTGATGCTTCGCAGTGAACAGCAGGATAAAAATCTATTCCACACAGAAGCCATTTATTTGTTTTGGTGGTCCTTCTGTTTTCCCAGTAAGTCCAGTGCATCTTAAAAGCATCTGAAAATGTAGCAGGCATCTGGTTTCTCACAAGGTACCCTCAAATATTTTTCAGTCTAACTTCAGATAAAAGTTTCCCTGGTATGAGACAGCAAACTAAATAGGAAAAGATTTGAAAGGGGATCTGATAAGGCTAACACTCACACAGATATTAGGATGAGTGATTTTTGTTCATAGCATGCAAAATACTGAGCCAATTGGTTTCTTACTTCTCTTTCAAAGGTGAGATGTGTTAAAGTAGTGTCAGTAGTATTTCTGAAATATATTCTCTTTTCTAGGCACCTGTTAAAGTGTGTCAATGTACTTTAAATTTTATTTATCTGTGGAGCTGGCAATTTTCTTATTTCCGTACTGAAGAAAAGCGTATAAAATATCGTTGAGTTGGCTAGGACAGTTTCTTGTTTAGTGACTAGAGCTAATTTGGAGACAAGCTGGCTGTAATTAGAGTTAAGTGTTGATGCCCTCACATAGTGTTCTTCAAGTTGTAATTGCAGTTTTAAGAAAAATTTAATGGCTTTTTAATTAGGTTATTGTTGCCCCCTCTTTTCCTGGTCATTCACAATAGTCATATTGCTTCTGTCAGTCATAGGGAATTTTCAGGAATTTTTTATTGTATTTTGTAGATGATCTACAGTAGATACGCAAGAGCTTTATGGGGTCTTTAGAAGCACTGGGCCTTGACAGGTGAAGATAAAGAGCTTACATGACATGATGCCCTGGGGGAAGCCACTGATGAAGGCTTGTGTTGTTGGTACCATGTGCTCTGTGTCAGCCCAGCATTCTGAAGAGCTGGTGTGGTGGTGTGCTGTGATACAGTCCAGATACCAAGCAAACCACAGTGCTCCAGACTTGCTCCCTGCCTACAGCAGCTAAACACAGTTCTGATGGTGCCAGCATTTGAAAATACGGCATCATTTCATTACGAAATAGACTGTATTTCTCAGTGCACCTAATACGGGTTTATTTTGCCACACTTTGTAAGGCTTTGGTAACTTGAGTTTTACTAAATGATATCCTTGATTTTGAAAAATCCTGCATAAGAGAATCTTTCAAAAAATTAATGTTACCATTGTTTGATTTTTTTCTGAAATATTCTAGTCTTTTCTTCCTAGCACATGAGAGAGCTGTAGAAGGCGTTATGAATAGAAGCTGAGCAATGGCTCACAGTGAGCAATGTACAATCTGTTAAGTATTGTTGTCTTATATTGCTGTGTTATAAGTGATTTGGACTGTTGAGGAAGTGAGAAGCTTTCTGCCAGGAAAACAAAAAATCCTAAGGCTGGGAATGGCTTTTGTCCACTCTGAGGAGGACAAACATCCAGAACAGCCTGGCTATGGATGCTCCACATAGCAGTTGTTTTCCTGTGGGCTTGTATGATCCTGTGGCCTGAAAATGCAGTTGGTTAGTTGTGGATCCTTTAGACACTCTAATTCTGGGTGGGAAAAGTTGTCACTTAATACACCATTCTGGCAGCTGTAGTACAAGCGTGAAACCAAGGGTTTATGTTCCATACTCAGTAGCAGGTGACTGTGGAGATTCTTAGTAAGCAGGGTCTGTTAATGGGAGCATCTGAGCAGTGTGTAGGAAGGAGTGTACTTCTATGCTGGTTCAGTAGTCTACCTCAAGGGCTCTTCTGCTTTCCAGGAGGGCTTATTAGGGTGAGCTGTGCCCAGGCACAGCTTTTAGTTTTTTTTATGCCAAACTCATTGGCTTGCTCTAAAAGAGAGCTTAGGAGTGAATAGCACTTCATCTCAGTGTGGATGTTCAAGGTGACAGATGATTGGAATGAGCTGGGAGCTCAGTTATTACTTGACAGGGCAGTCATTCATACCTGTTGAGAGTATTTTTAAGTAAAAGCTGAGAGGCTCAGTTTATGAGGCTATTTCTGAGGATTATTGAGATCTCATGGTTTTGGTATCAGAACTCTAATGAAGAACTGTTTAATTTAGATCCATTATCTGCCTTGCAAGGCATTGTGTGACTGAGTGGTTCCACTTGTGTTAGCAAGTATTACTTGGATTTTAAAAGTTTGAATTTTGTGCAGAAGCTGTTTTTCCTGTAGATAGCATATTCCTTCAACAGTAGGGAAACATCAGATGACAGAAGAGGTTTCTTGGCACACGATTGTAGTGGTTTCTGGTGTTCTGTTTGTCTTTAAGGAACTGTCATAAGGGAGCTGCATATGCTGTTTATAAAGATAAGACAATAAGGGATTTAAGTTTGGTAACTTATATATTCCAAAAGCTAAGTGAAGGCATGTAAGCTTAAGAAAACTGCATTTCTCAGAGAATACGTGATTGAGAATTTATCTAGTGTTGTATTGTTTAATACCCTTCCCACTTCAGTCTTTGGACTTCATGGATTTTAGTTTGCTTTAATACTTGTAGTAATCAAATTGCTTTTCCCCACTGTACCCTGACTACCAGACACGGCCATGGTATGTTATATTCAGCCATTATATGCTAGAGAAAATACCCCAGTACTACGTACTTGACACTTTCAGCATTTATTTTGTCTGTTAAGAGATCTTGCTCCATTTTTTTTTCTCAGAAAATAAGTTTTAACTGTTACGGCCCATGGCATCAGTTTATAAAGTGATGATTTTAAAGAAATCTAGTGAAATGGAGCTTGGTCATTAAATACTTAAGTAAAGGATGCTATAAAGATTTTGAGGGAGAAAATTATTTTCTCTATGTTTCAGAATTTGTTTGAATACCTTTTAAAGGCAATTTTTGCCAGTAGGTAGTAAAAAACAAACCTGATCCACACACTGTTCCAGGCATTGTATGGTTTGTTTGTGTGCTTTAACTAAAAGGAAGTGAACATGAAATTATTGTGCTTTGGACCTGTTGGTATAGCTTTTCACCCACTTTCTCTGTTTTGAAAAATATTAAAGTTATTTTAGCTACTGCTGCATAATTCTGAGAATTAATACTGTTCTGCTGTTGTCATTCAGCATACATTGTAAGGGTGTTTGTTTATGCCATGTCTGCATGCTTTTTTCAGTGCAATGCGTGTGTTGTTGTCTAAGTTACCACGACCGTGGATTGTTGACGAGAAAAAAGATGATGGTTACACTGCCTTGCATCTGGCAGCTCTCAATAATCATGTGGAAGTGGCTGAACTTTTGGTGCATCAGGTAGGACTCTTTTCTCAGGGGGATTTAAATGTCACGCTTTGGTTAACCATCTGATGTGAAAATAGTTGGCTGCTTTACGCCTGCAGTCGCAATGCAGAAGCAGTGGAGCAGGGAAGGACATGTTGAGCTCTAAAGGTCAAACTTGCCTTTGAGATTGTCACAATGGCCTAATGGTGCAGAGGGACTGAAAAATTTGATACCTAGTTCCATTCAACAGATTAACATCTGTACAGTGAATAATTAAAGTATTTAATCACTTCTGTTCTCAAGTCCCCTAACTAGAAATTATATTCAGGGTCATAGTCAGTGTCCTAATGGATTGCCTTGCCTGTAGATGAATTGCTGAGATGATAATGCTCTAATGCTTTGAATATCTTGCAGGGCAATGCTAATTTGGATATCCAGAATGTTAACCAGCAAACTGCTCTGCATCTTGCTGTTGAACGACAGCATACACAAATTGTTAGGGTAAGTATTTTATTTGCAGTAAGCCATATGGTTAATGGCATTTGACTAAAGCTGATGGCAGCTGTTAAAATATGGATACTTCATGAACATTTAAAAATTATTTGACAGCATGTAGTCACTGCATATTTGTTTGATACATTTTGTTTAATTCATAAGCCTGCCAGTTTGCACAGAAGGTCAGTCAGCAATATGAATGACACTTAAAGAATGCTAAATTTTTGTACATGTGCATTATGGTTTCCTCTATGTGGTTGCCAATTCCAGCATCCTTTCTTGTTTAGTAAGGAATAATGTGTTCTGCTTTTACTTGTCTGAGTCTTGTGGTGCTGTAAGGGAGCCTTCAAATAGCATTTCTGGTGCCTCTTGCTGTATGAGTAATTATTCTTGCTCATAGCTTCTGAAATTGTAACACGAAACATCTTTTTATGACCTTAACTACTTTTCAATCTCTGAGTGTTTAAAATTCCCTGCTCTTAGCTTGAGAGAGCTATAAGCAGTAACAGTAGTACCTTACTGGTGAAAGGAATGTTACCCTGTTTTTTTGCTTGCACGGTTGAAAAAGTTAATACTTCAAATTAACCAAGCTTTGTTAGCACAGGAAATGAGAGTCTGGCATAGGTTGCCATTTCTGGCCTGTGTGCATTGTCATACAGGACCTATGTGACTGCTGTGCTAGTGTGGGCTTTCAAGGCTCAGAGAGAGCACTCACTGCTCTCAGAGTGGATGCATCAACCTGGCCTTGGCCTTTGGCGTAATTTTTTTCGCTTTGTAGAGTCATCTTGTATAAAAAACTGTCTCTTATTCAGGCCTACAGAGAATTGCCCCCCCTATGCAGGCCTGTATTCTGTTAAGTGTTATTTTGCCATAAGGTTTCTCCCTGTCTGAGGGCTGATGGGTGTGATCCCATTACAGTGAAACATGTGATATGGCCCTATATCTGGAACTGCTTGCTACCAGAAGAATGGTTTCCTAGAGTCAGTGTCACTTGCATCCTGCAAGCTATTTGGCAGCTGTGTTTGGTGAACTCTTGTGCCCTTCTGGAACAGACAAAGTACCTGGGAATACAATATTAATGGAGCAAATGAGCAGGAAGGTGGGGATGTAGAAGAACTAGCGTGTGTATTGGGCTGACATGCCTATATCTGAGAATGTTTAAATGAATGACCCTGTGGAGTATCCGTTTTTCAGAGCTGGATTAACTTTAAGAAGTCCTAAAATAGCTCATGCAGCCATGCAAAGAACATGTTGGCTCCATATTTCAAAATTAATTCCTACTGGATACCTTCCAGGGCTGGGTTTGTACCCTCAGGCATTTGTGGAATAGTGGTCAAAGGTAGTAGGGTTCTTCTAAAAGCCCTGTTTGCAATTGCAAAGGGTAGTGGTTTGCCTTTTTAAATTTTTTTTTTTTAAATTAAAAAAAAAAAAAAAAATTTAAAACTTCTGCAAAGGCTCTGAAGTTCTATGGTAGTCAAGGATTCCAGGAGAAACTATAAGCAGTAAAGAGCTAGTGGCAGACACAAGATATGAATATGAGAAAAGAAACTGGGCCAGAGTAAATCCATTTAGAGAGTGTAAAAAGTTGAGACTGGACTGTCTCAACTATTAGCTGGTTTTCTTGATTTCACTTGTGGAAGAAAAAGTTGAGGAAAATGGTGAGCCGCAAATAATTGCAGAGAGATACTTCCTTGAAAATTAGGCTTTAAATCCCTTTAAAGCTATTTTCCTTTTAGCCTGTTCTAAAGTCTGAGATTCTTTGGTTCTGAGAAACTAATCTCCTTGCAAGCATGTGGGTTCCAAAGAGGGAGATCCCTCTTTGTGTATTCCTGGTTTTGTATTATGCCTTTTGTCTCTACTGCTAATCCCAATTTTGCAGAGTAGCAAAAGTTCAAAACTAAAGTTAAAACCTCAGTTGCTGCCAACAGGTTTCTGAATGGCAGCAGAGACAGGGTTTAATTTTTAGGGGCAGTTGGTGTTTGTTTGTCAGCATGTGTTGACTGTTTTGTTTAACAGTATATTTAAGAAAGTTCTGGTGGATTAAATTGTGGAAGGGCTGTATGCAAAGGCCATAGGAATAGGAGGGCCTGTGCAGCCTTGTGCTTGTTTTGTGTCATGTGACCAGGAATAGGTGTCTAAAATTAGCCTTGGAGACGAGTCTTACAGTTCATTACTTTCTGAAGTGTTCTGAGAGAGTTTTTAATAGTGTCATTGGTTTTTATGTCTTCTGCTGAATTGGGGTAAACCTAAGTACGTGCTTAACTACTTTGCTGATGGGAGGACACTGTAAATTAAGTTGTAAAGTTTAGCATGGTGTGAAAGCAGTGATTTTTGAGGTCATTGAAACCTAATAGTAAAGAATATATACACATCTAAAGTATTGCACGTGTTACTGTAATACATTACATTGTTTGTAGGCTGTTTAAGTCTTAAAGTCTTACAAAGTAGAAAGAATCCTCTAAAATTATGTCTTTTGTAGCACTTAGAGCACAGACAAGCAATAGGCTTCTGCTGAAATAAGCTTGATATGTGAGACAGATAAATGCCTGAGTTGAGGGCTGAGCTCCAGGTATGGAAAATAAATTTAAATAAACTCAACTGTGAATTGTAGCAAGATAAAAGAATAGCCGTTTTGAACCTCCTAGAGAATCATAAACCATAATTTTTTGAAATTAGTAAATAGGGGTTTTCTTGTTTGTTTTAATTTCGGGTCTTTCTTTTCAGCTCTTAGTCCGTGCAGGTGCTAAGTTGGATATTCAGGATAAAGATGGGGATACTCCCCTGCATGAAGCCCTGAGACACCACACCCTGTCACAGCTCCGCCAGCTCCAAGACATGCAAGATGTGGGCAAGGTAGATACTGCTTGGGAGCCATCAAAGAACACAGTAAATAAAACACATTTATTTATTCCTTTTTTTTCCTTTATGTTTGTCTCTTTGTCTAGTTTGTCTAATTCTGTACTGTTGAACTGGTTTTTGGGAGAATAAGTTTAAGTAGACGTTCTGTATTAAATTGCAGTGTAGGCAGAAATAATTTTAATGTTTGTGGATTTTCACATGAAGTCATTACCTTTGTTAAAGAAAAATACAGTTATTTAGTTCAAAAATATTTCTGCAAATCTCTCTTTCATAGTGAACATGTATGGCTGCCAAAAATCAAAGTAGATTTTTTGGAAAGAGAACTAAATGGTATTACAGTACAGAATAAGACCGAAATAGTTTTCTGTGTTTTTACTTGCATGTCTTTGTAGCTTTAATTGTTTAGTTGCTTCTATAACTTTCTGAAAGTGTATTATGTTAGAACAGGGCATTCTTAATTTTGTATGTTTATTGATATGTATCTTTTTGACAGAGTTCATTTCAGAAATTGTGCTGTAGTAAGGAAATAGTCAAAAAACCTCCAGGTAAAAAAGGTCAGAATGTTTTACTGAAAAAAAATAACTCTCACACCCAAAAAGCTGTGTGAACCCCATATGCAAAGGTGAAGTTTGTGGTTTAACTGAGAGACAAAGGAGAAATAAAATCCTGGAGCAATTTGGATTGAAAAAAACAAACAAGTTTTTCTTTATGTATTAAAGAAGCACAACATAATGGTGGATCAGATCTGCGGAACCATTACTTACCAGTGTAATACTTTTTTCTGATTTTAACTGATGGTGGTGTTTTTGCATTTCATGAAGAAAAAACAAACATACCAACTTCATTAAAAGCCCTTGTACAAAAGAATAATTCCACTGTACAGAAGATTTTTTTCAAACTGTTTACTTAATCTCACTGAAATACACTGGAATAAGCTTTTTCAAAGCTCTTTTTCAAAGAGATTCAAAATATGACTGGCATATAAAAAAATGCTTGTGTCCTTTTAAATGAGACAAGAAGAGCAGTTACAGCTCAGTCATTTCCGTGATCTGAAATGGACTCTGAGAGGTGGCCAGAATACTTTGTGTTCATATATTTAACTGTGAAATGAATGAAAAGGAGATGAATTTCTTTTTCTTCAGATTCAGCATTTCATAAATTGGTTTCTCTGCCCAATCTTATTAATGGCATGTGAAATGAAGTTAGAGTTGTGTGCTGAGTTTTGACGATTTTAACACAAGAAACAGGGTTTTTTTCCATCGCCTTTTTAAACTTCTCTTTGGGGGATTTTATGTTTTAGAAAATTAAGTTTTATTTCTAGTTTCATTTGATGAGTATCCTTGGTTTAAAACAAAAGTGTAATTTTCTTTTTTTAGTTCTATTGAAGTAATAAGAGAAAGGGCAGGCAAAAGATATCATGAAAAACAAAAAAAATTCCCTCATCATTGTATCTCTGATGACCTAAAAATGTTGTAAAGTTTTTAAAAATCATGATCAGCCATACCTCCTCTCCTTTATTAGCATGATCAGACTACTGGTCATTTCTTTGCACTTTGTTAAGTTGCAGAGAAAATTTTCCTAACAAATTTGGGAGATGTGAGTGGTGTGGAGAAGACAAGTTTCCTCAGAGAAGAGGTGAAGACTTGCTTGTTTTTATTTTATGTGTAATGTGAAAGACGGAGTAGATGAGAACTCTTTAAGATGATCAGCAAATCAAACTATCTTGAAAATGTTTTGTGAAAAACAGTAAATGACAACAATACCTGTACGTATCTACCTTTATTTAAATAAAATTCAGGTAAAAATTTTATAAACTACATTTTACCAATAAACAGTTTTAAATATTAAGCTGCATTTGGCCCAAAATTGAGTATGAAGTAAAGACAGAATCGAAACTTTGAAAATATGTGCAGGCATCTGGACCTTTAAAGCTATCCAAGGACACACTGATAATTTGTCTCCTGTGGAATTGCAAGTACAGGTGATAGATAATAGAGGATAAGTAGGATTAATAATTTAGCCTGGGGATCAGTAAGGCTTTCTTTTTGCAAATGTGATGGCTTAAATTGAGGGTTTGTTTTTGGAGGTTTTTTATTATTCTTCATTAATTCCTTTAAAGGTTGGGAAACGTGGCAGATTTCATTAGGCTATGTGATAGCAAAGCACCTCTGTAAATATTTAGTATTTTTGAGCTCATTTTTGCTTGGCTAAACTTTAATTAACTTTGGATTGCTGTCTTGGAGATTCCAACCTACTGAGACCTGTAGGGTGCCTCCTTGTAGTACTTCAACAAATAATTATTTCTATTTGTGTTTCAGTTTAATAAACTGAAAAAGAAAAATTTCACTTGCAGGATTTTAGGTTTTTTTCATGTTTGATCAAGTTGATTGGACAGCAACTCATTGAAATTCTACCATTTGTTACTTTTTACTTTGGCCACTGTTTAAAATATGAAACAATACTTTTTACTGATAATCATGAACTTACGTCATAAGTGGAACTATATGGAATGGATTTTTTAGCATTGATTTTTTTAGTAGATCCTTCTGAATGCCGACATTAAGCCTGCTGGAACAGGCTCCCCAGGGAAATGTCACAGCACCAAGCCTACCAGAGTGCAAGAAGCTTTTGGACAATGCTCTCAGGCACCTGGTGCAATACTTGGGCTTGTCCTGTGCAGGGGCAGGATTTGAACTTGATGATCCTTGTGAATTCCTTCTAACTCACGGTATTTGATGTTATACCTAAAACAATTTTTGTCAGGTTTCTTCAGCTGATTTTTTGATAGACTATTTAAAATACATACAGTGAATAATCTTGATAGTACACAAAACCCTTCTCCTTTTAGGTGCCATTCTGAAAAAAAATTCTGAGCTCAAGTGCTGTGAGCAGTGAACCCCATTTCTTTAAATGATGAAGTTTTCCATCCAGCATATTGAGGTGATTGTAGGAGGAAGGAGGAGGAGATATTTTCTGAAGTATAGTCTCCACAACCACAAAAAAGTCATTTGAATTGCCTTATTATAGATGCAATGTTCTGGCTTAGAGTACTTTTTATCCTAAATAAATGTATTATTCCCAGGGTCATTTAGTATAATGCATTTTAATATAGGCGTCTTTCTGACCCTTAAAATGCCTTCAAGTGATGCCACTGCCTAAATCCTAACTTGAAAGAAACTAATGGAAGGTATTCACAGCTTCAAAGGTAGCTCACTAGTTACAATTACTTAGATGATATTTATATTATTTTTGTGGATTACACTGAGACTTCTCCCTCACTGGTGAATTGGCTGGAACTGGCCTGTGTTGATGCATTTCGGGACTAGCCCCCTCCAGGGGTAGTTTGCTGCAGCCATACTGGACACTAAGACATACTGGGGAATATTTTGTGCATGGGTTGTTTTTGTGTTCTCATTCTTTGTGCCTGGAAAGTTACAGGCTTCCTGAGAAGTGTCATAGGATGCCAACATTGTCCTGGTGTTTTCAAATTGTACAGCATGCAGAGGCATTTTAGGACCTAAGGTTTTTGTGACTCATGTAGGTGACTGTTCAGTGATTACTCTGCCAACCTTGGAGTAAATCAGTTTTCACTGGGTGTTGTGCTGCCTTGGGTGGATTAACATGGTCCAAAGTACCAGGACTGAAGCTGGATAAAATCTCTGCTTCACCTCAGCCAGTGCTGTAATTGAAGTGCAGGAAAATGGTCTCAATTGATAAATGAAAATTTTCTGTTCTCTGAATGCCACAAAATAATTGATTTCTGTAACTTACTGATTTTCCTAGTATGAAGCCTTTGGAGCTGTACTGTTCTTACCTAATCATAAGGAAGAATGCAGGATGAGTATCTGAATTCATAAAGTGACCTTCAAGAGTCTTGTAGCTTCAGTGATACATATTGATACAAAAACACCTAATTAAAAAAAAAAAATGTATAGACTGAGGTTTAAAAAAAATGCTTTCTTAGGCAACTGGGTTTTCTTGAGTTGGAGCTACCCTAGCTGTGCAAAAGCTCTGCCTTTGAATACTGTGTAGTGTAGTTTGCTGAGGGATTCTTAGTGATGCCAGCAGTTCTGTGTTATGTGTAATCTGTGTTGTACTTAATGCATTTTATCTGATCAAGCTTTAATACAAAAAGATGTTGGGAGAAGGCCCAGAATGCTCTGGAGTGGGAGAATCCTCTCCTTGCTGGGCCATGGTAGTGAGCCTTCTCAGTGTTTCTAGCTGACCCTGTGAAGCAGTAACACAAGGATACAGTAACAGCTGTAAAAGTGCAAAGTAGCATTACAGGAGGGCCAGTGTGTGAGTTTTAGTCCGTCCAGGCTGAGAAAGACTGAAATTCAGTTATTTTCTTGGGCAGGTCCTTTACTTGCTAGACTAAAAAGTAGGTGTGCATTCACTTCTCTGCTCAACTGTGTTTTCAGTCCAAGTGCAGTGGTAGTATTTTGTCTGAACTCAGCAATTTGAGTATTCTGAAGTGCGTTCTGAATATGCCCACTGGAACTTTGCCCTTTACAGTGCTTACATAGAAGGACAGCCACTTCACACGTGAGTATAGGTGTGCAGGACATTGAATGCTTCAATAGCTGAAATATTCCTTGCTGAATTTTAGTTCCTTAAAGGAAAGCTGAGTATAGCTGACCCTAAACAAGGCAATTGTTTTGATTTTAGTTCTAGAGACGCTTCCTTGGGCTTACAGATTTCTGCATATATGTGCATGTGTGTGCGTCAAGTAGTTTTCCTTTAGCCAGATGATTCTTAACTGTTTAGAGAGTCTTTCCTGCTTACGTATTTGTTTTCTTTCAGTTAATAATGGGACTTGGCACTCAAGGAGCGGAGAAGAAGAGTGCTGCATCTATTGCTTGCTTCCTGGCAGCCAACGGAGCTGACCTCGGCATTCGTAACAAGAAGGGTCAGTCCCCTCTTGATCTCTGCCCTGATCCAAGTCTCTGCAAAGCATTGGCTAAATGTCACAAAGAAAAAGTCAGGTTTGTATATTCATAAAATACACAGTTTCCAAATCTTTGCTTTCCACAAATTAACTGATTTATTTAAAATATTGTCCCTTTAATTAGCAATGACATTAAACAAGTTTGGAGGTTTGGGGTTTTCTTACTTTCAGTTAATTCTTTAGGTTTTTATGGTACAGTGAATGCTATTCACAAATTAATTAGTTGAAACTTACCCAAGTCTTACAAAGCTTTCATGTGTGTTAATAATGAGAAGGGGGAGAATTGAAAGGTGATGATCTTTAGGTGGAGGTTGGTAGAACTTCACAAGGGGGTCAGAGGAAAATCACTGAACGTATAACTAAGCATTGCGAACAGGTTGGTCTGGGAAGTTGTGAAATCTTTGTTCACACAAGTTTTAATGCCTGAAATGGGCAAAGCCCAATATAACCTGGTATGAATTCAGTGTTGATGCTGCTTTGAGAAGGTACCTACTGAGTGCCTGTTAGCCTGAATGCCTGTATGATTCTGTAGAAAGAGAATCAGCGAGTAGGTCTGATGTCTTTACGATTTCAGTGAAATACCACGTTATCAGGTCCATGCAGTATGAGATGGTTCACCTTGTCCTAGTTGTGTTCCACCCCTGTTGCCGTAAATGATTCTCAACCTCAATTCCTGCATGGAAATCAAAACCGTACATTCAAAATGTGACAGAGAGAGGCTGTTTTTATTGACGTTGCCCTGGTAAGGAGTAAGGTGCTTATTTCCTCTCCGAGCCTGTGTGTGTGTCCGTCTGTCCCGGCCTCGTCCCGTGGCTGTTCCCCCGGGCGGGAGCGCGGCAGGTTGGGCACGCGCGCCCTCTGCGGGCGAGCGCGGCGCAGCGCAGGGCTGCGGCCCCGGGGCTCGGGCGCTGCCGGGCATTGGGGCGGGGCAGGCCCGGGGGCCGTGTGCCATCGCCATCACAGGGCATCATTCTGTTAGGAAAGCAGGCTTCTAGGACGAGAGGGAGGGGCTTTTTGCGTTCACAACATGCTATCCTGACTTGTGTGTCCTGGTTCTGTACAGTGTTTTATATCTGAGTGTGTGACCTTGCACTCCAATGTCAGCTGTACATCTTGGAAAAGGCAGTTCACATTGCTTTATGATCATACATTGATGCCCGAGTGCATAGGAGTATATGAACAACCATTTGATGTGCATTTTAAATTAAGATTATTTTTTCCTAATTCTTAAAAGTTTGACTTCAAGGTTTCTTTGTAGTGGCCAGGTTGGTTCCCGAAGTCCATCTATGATCAACAATGATTCTGAAACCTTAGAAGAATGTATGGTGTGTTCAGACATGAAGAGAGATACTCTGTTTGGCCCATGTGGCCACATTGCCACATGTTCTCTGTGCTCACCACGGGTGAAAAAATGCCTCATCTGTAAAGAACAAGTTCAGTCTAGGACAAAGGTAAAAACTTCTGAAGCTTATTGGTTCTTTTTCTTTTTTAGTGGAAAAGTTAAAAAAAAAAAAAAGGAAAAAAGACATCAAGGAAATATATAGCATATTTTATGTGGTATTATGCCTTACACATGTCTCACTGGATGGAATTAATTTTGCATCATAATGATATCTTGCTCTTTTCTGTTTGCCTGTCATACCTACCTCTCCCTACCTTGTGATATCTTTATTGTTCAGGTCCTCAGAGTTCCTTATACCGTCACCTGAGGATGCTTTATTGAAATAGACTATTTCCCTCCTACCTTGGTATTCTTTTCTTCATGTTAAGAAAAATTACTGCTTTTTCTGAAGTATTATTTTCCTCCGTAATATTTAGTTCTTCTGAGTTCTTTTATTCCTTAGGGCTGCTTGAAAGATGATTTGTCTGTAAACTGAGTTAATGTGCTTGTTTTTGAAGTTAATAATTACTTTCAGCTTTCACCTCTTTCTTTGGAAGCATGAGTTTCATTATGCTTTTTTCTTCACAGTATCAACCAGTCAAGCCCTGTTTTGGAGACCAAGATTTCTCAAATGGTTATTCCCAAGTAGTTTTTATATATGGGTCCATCCCTCTTACTTTTCTGTTTGCATTTTATTTTATTCTCTGTAATCACCAAGTCTTGTCCTGGTTCTTTTTTTGGCTGTTAAAAAAAAAAAGTTCTGCACTTGGGTTTATGTTTGGTTTGATTTAGGGTTTGGTTTTTTTAATTTGGTTGGGGCTTTTTGGGGGGTGTTTTTGTTGTTTTTCTTAGGAAACGCAACTGTTTGGGTTTTTTTCCAAACGTATTTGATTAGTCTGCTTCTGTGGTATGTTGTTTTTTTTCCTCCACCTCAGAGTAAATATAAGAATTGTAAATATAAATGTGTACTGTTTTTACTACTCACTTTTTGCTTCTTACACCATTCACTATTCTGCACTGCGTATTTTCAATATTCAACTGTTAACATAGTGGGAGCTCCTTTTCTCTAGGCTTTCACTATAGTCAGTGAAAGGATTCTGCCACTGGGTGATTTGGAGCAGCAAAGTGAGGCTTCTGCCCTTACTCATCCATCTAAAGAAGCTAATCTATAGAAATCAGCTTTCCAGGTGGAAGCTAAGCTTTGTGGATAACCTTCCTTTGATTTATTTTGCTGAATTAGTTTGAGAGATTGGAATATCTGGTCAATACTTCTCTCACACTTTTCTGTTTGAAAAAAAAAAGTTTACAGTAATATTTGCAAGGCTAAGAAACGAATGAATCAAGACAATGGTTCTATGAACTGGAAGGGGTGGTTGAGGCCAGTATAAATGGAATTGTATGTGACGTTTGTGATCATACTATATGTGCCCCATCTCTGGAGATATTCAAGGCCAGGTTGGGTGGGGCCCTGAGTATCCTGGTCTAGTGGAAGGTGTCCCTGCCTGTGGCAAGGGGTGGAACTTTAAGGTCCTTTCCAACCCAAACCATTCTATGATTGTATTATATATACAGCTCTCACATTAAAGAACTTGAGAAGCCCTAACTCAGAATATTAAAACATATCTGTAAAAGTACCTTTTAAGTGAATTTCGTAAGATCATAGAAGGTTGGAAGGAGCCTTTAAAATTATTCATGTAACTGACATCTAATACCCTGCAATGAGCAGGGTCATCTTCAACAAGATCGGGTTGCTCAGAGCCCTGTCTAGCCTGACCTTGAATGTTTCTGGGGATGGGTCATCTACCACCTCTCTGGGTAACCTGTTCCAGTATTTCACTACTCTCATCATAAAAAAATTATTTCTTATATCTAGTCCAAATCGGCCTTCTTTTAGTCTAAAACTGTTACCCCTTGTACTATTGCAACAGGCCCAGCTAAAAAGTTTGTTCCAATCTTTCTTATAAGTCACCTTCAGGTACAGAAAGGCTGTAATAACATCTCTCCAGAGACCTCTCTTCTTCAGGCGGAACAACCCTGATTTAAGTATATGTGGTGGAATAAAGAAGGAGAAAAGAATAAAGAAAAAGAAATGTATACTGTCCTACCTGCTTCTCTCTGCCTGTCATTGTACTGAATGTATAAAAATTGCCGGTAAATATCTGTCCTTAGAAGTTAGTCTGTTAACTCGAATGAGTTGCATTTTGAGGTGGTGAATTAGTTTAAAAAACCTCACTAGATGGAGATTTTTTAAGTCCATGTGCCTTGCAAATTAACGTAGAGAGCAGGAGATAAGCTTTACTCACATGTGTGTGTTTTTCTTTACAGATTGAAGAATGTGTGGTATGTTCAGACAAAAAGGCAGCAGTGCTCTTCCAGCCTTGTGGTCATATGTGTGCCTGTGAGAGTAAGTAACTTGACAAAAGCTCTTTTTGAAGTAATCGTGAAACAGAACATTTTTAATCAGATTGCTAAAAGGTCATTAGTAATCTGATTACAGGTTCAATGGTAGTCTGGTGTGATTGTCAGAATTTTGGTGTTATTTGTCATGCTGGTAATAATTGGAGGACAAAGTGGAGATTTTCAAAAATTTAGAAAGTGTGTGCTCTTGCATCTGTATTATTTGACTGTGAGTAGGCTCGCTCGGATTATAAAAGCCTACTGTATATCGTTAACACTTTGCAAGTAATTAGAATTAATTTTGTTGTTTTGTTGCAGCCTTTTCAGGGCATTCAGATATGCAAATGGTGTTCTAAAATAATATTGTAAATAAATAGTTAGTATGCTTCATTACTAATCTACAGATTAGCACAAGGGCTGTATTTTTCCCTAGAAGTCACATTCTGTATCTTTGCAAAGAGCACCAGTTATGTTTCACTTTGGTTTATCCTGTGTAGTGAAAAAATATATAAGAGATCTCCAGAAATATTTGCTTTTGAGTATATGTGGATGAGTATGCAGCTACCACTTTGTCTCCAGACATTTCAGGGCTTTGTTGAAGGGTCATTTCCCTAAAGAAGAGCAGTCCTTATTGATGAGGCTCTACATAAGAGAAAAGGTAATCGTTCCCATGAGTGACTGCTTACTTGGTCTTGCTAAAGAAGTCTGGTTTCTTCCTTTGGTCTGGCTGAGGCAGCTGACATCTAATCACTGACTACAGTTATCGTGATCTGGCCTCTTTCACTGCAGTTGAAAGATGATGAGAGAATTTTTGAATTGTTTCCCAGAAGGAAGACAATAAAAAGAGTGATTACTGTGGTGAAGGATTTCAGCAGTGCAATATACGTTACCAAGTCTAAGCTGTAACAAGGACAGCAAATGGTTTAACAGTTGTAGATGATTTCTTTCCAGATTTTTTTCTGGACATCTTGTTCAAGAAGGATGAGAGAGAGTGTCATCAAGTTTGTATATTTTATAGGGCCCACTCTCCTGAGTCACAGTAACCTTTCAGTATTTATGAGACAATAAGTTGCCTTTTGCAGAAAAATTACAGCCCCCTTTATAGGATTGTATCAAAAGATGTAGATTTACTCTTAAGGGTAAAAAGCTGCACCTCTTTGGCCCTGGAACATTAGGACAGTTAGTGAGATCCTTTGTTCTAAAGAAAAAATCATATAGCCAGGACACTCTTGGAAGTTCTGGTCTCAAATGTGTGTGATTACCTTTTAACTTCTGTAATTCTTGTGGACTAGACATCCATTTGGAGAAAGAGGAACCTGTTCACTTGAAATATCTTAAAAGGAGATAGAGAATAGATTTACTTTGAATCCCAAATAGGACATTGTTTAGGTGTGATTTGTAGAAAACTGTGTGAAGATGAACTCAAGTTGTTCTTTGTATTAGAAACGTCTGTTAAGTCATTGCTGTGTAGTTACTGTGTATAAACCAACTCATGGATAGAAAAGAAGAAAAATGAAATAGCAGGAGTCAGAGTTGATATATTTCTCTGTCCCCTCAGATTGTGCAAGCTTGATGAAGAAATGTGTACAGTGTCGGGCAGTGGTTGAGCGAAGAGTGCCTTTCATAATGTGCTGCGGAGGGAAAGGTACAGAAGATACCAGTGATGATATTTGTGAGTGACTCCAGAGCCCATACTCTTTCACGTTCCTCCACCAACTTATTCTAATTCTCTAAAATGATCTAAATATTTCTCTCCTTTCTGAAGAAAAGTTTAATGAAAACAGTGTTAACTCAGGTATTCGTTTACTGTTTGCACTACTTTCTGCATTGGTAGCAGCAAATATGGTAGCACCCCCGGTCCTTACACCGGGGAATTGCTTCCAGCATTCAGAGTAGAATCCAAAATGTGTGATGACTTGGCCACTTACTAATGCCCTAAGAAGTAAAAACTGAAGATTGTCTGTAATTGTGCGAATGAGCAAACAAATGAGGTTTTTTTTAAACTCTGGAACTCTGAAGGAATGGTAAGTCTTTTGCATCTAGGTACAAGCAACTTTCCTGTCAGAACGTCCAGTTTTATGTCTCCTGCTTTGACTAGTTTTTAAACTCCTTGTCATTTTTTTTGAGTAATTTCTATGAATTATTTATATTTGCCCTGTGTGTGTATGTGTGGTACGCAGTATTTCAGATGAGTTCATGGGAATTGGAATATTAGTTCATTCTTGTTATAATGTTCTGAAATAAATAAATATAAGAATAATCATTAAAAACACGTTTTCAGTACTCACACTGGAAATTTAAGATTTGACAATTTTTCTGTTTCATATAGTAAAATTTCTTCCCACATCAGTCAAATATAGCAAAATTAATCTGAGCTTGTTCAAATTTTGAATAAACTACTTCCAAGACACTTGGCAATTTTGAACACCAAATAGAATCATCTCTATGGATAAAATGTCATTTCAATGTGAAAGGATTTGGCTTTTTTTTTTCTTTAAGCATATGCAAAAAATATTTACGTCAGGAGCTTCACTGACAAGTAAGAATTCTGAGAACATTAAGGATCTACAAACATCATTATTATGGAAATACTTGTCAAAGAAATGTTGCCACTAAACTCAAACCCTTTGTTGAGCTGCAGTGATGGTGTAGTGAATTTAATTAGGTTATCAAAGATGTTTGACTAACATTTTTTCAGATAATTGAAAAATTGTAGCTGTGACGCTGGAATAATTCATTAGATTGCTGCATAATCACATATCTTTATTTTCTTCACATTACAGCAAGTGGGAACATTCCAGTTTTGCAGAAGGACAAAGACAACACTAATGTCAATGCAGATGTACAGAAGCTGCAGCAACAGTTGCAAGACATCAAGGAACAGGTAAAAGTGCTGGATAAAAATTGTAAGGACCACTAAGCTAATTGAAAAAGCCAGTGCATCCTCTGTTATTTAAAGCAAAATGGCATGTTGAAGTGCATCAGCTCTTAAACTTTAGACAAAAGACCAATATTTTTTGTGTGATGTGGCTTGTATGTCCTTTATGTACAGGGTTAAAAGAAAAAACAGGTGGCCATGTTTGATAATGTATCTATTAGAATGTGTGTTGATGTGACTAAAAAGGATCCTCTGCCCAGGCAGTACATTCTGTTGATGGTTTAGCTGCTTTGTGTGTGGATGTACAGCGGAAGCTGTTTTCACAGAACAGGGGCAAAAACAGATCATCTTCGCTGTTCTGTATCTGTCTTAATCTTGACTTGTCTTTTCATTAACTGCCTTGGAACAATGGCTGACAGTGATCTGTAATATGGAGGGTGTAGTGAACACACTCCTAAAAAAACTGTGTGACTGCAAAGTTAAAACTTTGAACGTACTATACATGTAATTTGAATATTTGGAATTCAGATGATAAGGTTTATCTTCTCTAATTATGTGTAGTGTTTGCAGATCTTTCAGCAGTAAGGGATCTGGAGTATCTGACTATTGCATGTGTTTACTCTCTTAGAACCCTGATAATGTGATTTCTTTGCTTCCCTGTGTATAACACAATTGGAAGAAACTTTTCGTGGATACAGGAAACTGAGGTGTTCTAGCTTGTCTTTTCCTCTAGTAGGCTTACAGCAGTCTGTAATACTTCAGTGATGGCAGCATCACATCTAGCCCTGGTAGTTACTGATTTCAGCTGTTTGTGTGTATGAAAGCTAGTACTGAAGTGTTTAGATGGCCAGTTTTAGGGCCCATATCTAAATGCCTTGAATTTGGAAGCTGATATGCTCAGTTGAATGTCTGTGAAGAGCTGTTCCTGTCATATGGTGTCTGGGCCAGCACCCTACTAATAGAAATTCAAGCCAGTTTCCTATGTGGTTTTTATTTGTAAAAGATAGTGCAGATTGAAAATTGTCATTTGAAAATGCACGTCTGTCTTACATAGAAGCTCCAGGTGTTACTGTCATCTCTGACATCTTGCATCTACTGTTCAGCTTCTGCTTTATTTTTTAGCATTGAATGGAAAGAATAAGGTTACTCTTTTGGCATTTGAAATGATCCATGCAAAAGATGCAGATGAATGCTTAAATGCAAGTAATCTATTTTCTTCAGATACATTTTTTCAGGGTACTTCAGGAATTACAGAAGATTAGAGTCCTGTTTGGGTGTGCTGATGTTCTTATGTATAGGCACACGAAAAGAAAATTACTTTATATTACAGTTTCTTCTTGATTAGATATGACCTCAGGGATTGGGTTTTTTCCCAGTTTTCCTTAGGTGCTGTTTTAGTCCATATGATTTTGTCTAACCTTTTGGATTTGCTAGCCAGCTGCCAGAATTGTTCAGTGCCTCTGACTAGAAAGAGGTGGTTCTGGTCATTCCTTATGTGCCTCTTTGCTTGAGACTCTCTTGTGTTTTCTTTAGTGTCTTTTGTGCTTAGTCTTGTGACAGGGCAAGTTGTATATCATCCTTTTGACTAGCAACTCGATTTGATTGAAGTTGATCATCTCATCCTTTAAATTTGTGATTGAAGTTATGCATAACATTCCACTATAATTGTGTACTCTTTTGATTTGTGCTGTAACAGTTCAGTCTTCTTGTTAAATTGATACTTTCCTACTTAAAATTAATTTGTTCTCTTTCAGCAGGTATAAGCCTTTGTTTCAACTCATACCTTCAATGATAATCTAATATGTTAGTGCAGCAAGCTTTTAAAACCTTTTCTGGTGCCAAGCAGAAGTGATGCTGATGTCAACAGAATCTCCCACATCTGATGACCACACCATTCTTCAGGGACTCCCTGAATGTGAACCCTTATGACTGTAATTGCAATACCTTCACTCCATTTTATACATAATCACCGTCATCTGTCTAATGTATGTTCCTTCACCATACTTACATCACTTCCTTCCTCCTTAAAAATAAATTTATTTTGTCACTGTGCACCTGTATATTGTTGCAAAAACTGTTTTTAACAGTGAGGAATTGATACTTCAAGCAGTTTAAAACACCTTGTTAGTTACAAAAAAATTATTTGAATTGCAAACCTAATTATGCTTAAGGTGCAATGAGCATTTTTCCAGAGTTCTTACCTGAAGAAGCAATTCTCATATAGAACAGGCATAGTGCCTTTTTATGCTATTTGTTTTCCTTCAAAAGATAGGAGTCAAATATTTCAGGCAGATAAAAAATGGGATTTCATGCAGACATTGTTCTAACAAACTAATAGTACAATATTTACAGGTACTGCTTATTTCTCACTCCATATTTTCTACTGTCCAATTGGGGCATATGGCTTGCAGTGAACTTCTTTCACTGTAAAAGTGCATGTAAGATGGTGGTTAAATAAGGAATTCTCCCTCTGAGTTGGATAAAACTCAGTTATCTGGGCATGTATCCAACTGGGAAAAACTGCTGAACTAATTGAAAAAAGCCTGTCAGAATAGAATTGTGTGTAAAACAGGAAGCTTGATATTCCTGCCAGCTGAGTTCTACTGTGTGAAGTAACTGAAGTGTTAAGTTACTTAAGTGTTATCATATTAAGAAATTAAGCAGCTAATGTATTTTATATACTCTGCTTTTGAACTAAGCAGGAGAAATTGGGCAATTTTCTTATACTGCGTATCTATAAAATGAAAATGTTGGGATTTCTGTGCTTTACTGAGTGAAACAGTTTGAAGTAACGGTGTTCCATCAGATTTTATTTTTGTATTATTTCTGAGGCCCTTATGGATGTTTTCATTTTTAAATGATGGTATGGCATTTGGAGAGAAACAGACCCTTGTAACTTCAGTAATTCTGACGTTATATTTAGAACAAAAGCAAATAATTAGCTAAAACATAGAATAAAGGCTACACATTGGGGATTTTCCCAAAGGTAAGATTAGTGTTTGCTTTGTTAGTCCTTTGTGAAAAGTCATCATGCCAATGCTGTCAAGTTATAGATACTTGTCACACAGCTGTATATTTGTTGCATTGGAAATAGATGTTTCACTGATATCTGCAGTTTCTGAGTTACTGAAGGAAGAACACTCTAAAGGTCCCATTGATGTGTGGGATGTGAAGGTGGTGACTTAGTGGGAATGAGGAAATGAACAGGACTGACAGACAGTCTTCTGCAAATTTTTAGTTTGAGAATGTTTTGTTACAGTACTGTGGAAATTCTGGCAAAGCCGGAGCACACCCCCCCTCAGGGTTTTTTTTAAACATAAATTGACTTAAGATTTTACCTGGAAGATTTATGTTCCTGCTAGCCCATTTTACTAGTATCCTGGAGATTAAAATAATAATTTGGCCAGATCCACGCCAGTTTAAACTCTTAAGCAGAATTACGGCGAATTATTTTGGACTTCAGTTAAGCGATCTACCCTAGGAATTAATACCTATTGATTTCATAGAAAATGTGCTTTAGGGTTTTTCTCAGTAGGGTACCTTGGTATGGATTTTCTCTCATGCAATGAACAAATTGAAGTAAAGCCCCAATGATGAATACAAAAACAAGTCGCAAGTGCAAGATGGTGACAAAATGAATTTGTATTTGAAATATGAGCCTTCTTAGTATTTCATATTATGTATGAGATCAACATTTATAATTGTTAGAGATAAGTAGTATGTCTCATCTAAGGATATCTTAGATTTGATTTGATCTACTACAAAATGTTCTTAACAATTTTCATCTGTTGTAACATCTATTCATTTACTAACATTTGATAAACTGTTATAAATGAAATCCTAATATGGCTGCAATATATTTATGGTGAAGGAACATGCCTTACGAAAACTTCAGTTTCTGCATATGACAAAAGGTGAAGGACATTGTTCCTTAGTGGCTTGGTACAAAATTACTTTTGCTGTTGAAGAACTTTAGAAGATCCTTTTTGGGCATTGGCTATCACTTTACATTCAGCAATTAAAACTGATTTTAAAAGTTTGCTGTGCTACTGTTATGAGTGAAGGTTACAGATTTAATAAGCGGTTCTTCATTTGGAACTTCAGGTGTTCTTTTGGTTGAAAATCTAGATAACTTCCGCAAACAAAGTACAAAATTTTTACATATAATTTTGATTACGAAACATTTTTATTCCTTCTGCATGTGTTGAGTGCTTGGTGTTTAGAGGTAAGTATATGAATGGCTAGACAGCCTGAGAAGAAATTTGTAAATCATGACCCAGGCATTGCATACATCAAGCTGTTTGTGTTTTGTTCCCTGGGAGATTGCATGACATGAAGGAGAATGTTTCTGAAGAATGTTTTAATATTGCAAACTTGGGCAATGATATTGAAAATATGATGTCAACCTACTACTGGATTGCCTTAATTAAAGGAATCATTTAGAAAAAATCTACATAGTTGTTTGTGCCATGATGGAGGGGGAAAAGCCCATATATTGTAAGTCAATGTGGAATAAAAATGAAATTAAAAAAACAGCCCAGTTTAGCTTAGTGGCTGGGTTATGCTATGGCAATTATCAGCTGTGCTTAGGATGAAATATTTGTTGTTAAATCTCAGCAATTTCTATGTTGCGTATTCAATACTGTATAACTTCCACCACTGACTGTGTAATGTGTCAACATCTTTTCCAGACTATGTGTCCTGTCTGTCTGGACCGCCTGAAGAACATGATCTTTCTGTGTGGCCATGGAACGTGTCAGCTCTGTGGAGACAGAATGAGCGAGTGCCCCATATGCCGCAAGGCAATTGAACGGAGGATCCTTCTGTATTAAGCAGGGGCCAGCGTCTTTTACTAGGTTGTGAAAGAATAAGGACATCTTGATGGTTTAAATCTCTGTAAATCTGAAAGGCAGTAAAGGGTTCTAATGAAAACATTTCTAATACTGTAGCACAGGTTCATTGCATAGTAATTGTTTAAAGACTGTGAACACACGAAATAAAAGAAACAGTATTTGAACAGTCAGCTTGTAGCATTACTCTTAAGTAACATCTAAGCCTAATGCTAATTTAAAGCAGTCTTTTTTTTTTCATTTCCTTTCTGTCTTCTTCTTCCCCTTAAAGTTTAAAGGGACAATCTTATTTTGGTTTTGTTCATATGTTTCGTGTATGTATCAGATGTCAAGTGATGTAAGGGAATTTTTTTTTTATATTGTCAGTTACCAGCAAACATAAATATTTAGGATTTTTTTTGCTTTATGCTTTTCTGGAGAATGTCAGTGTTTCCTGTGACAGTTCTGATTCACAGTGGTTTCTATCTTGAAATACACAGTCATGAAAAATCAATACAAAATATATATGCAGTCGTAATAAATACACTATTCGCATAAGGTCAGGCCTCAGAATACAATATTAAGGTAATTCTGACTTTATCATGCCCTTTGTTCCTGAGGATGGGTTGTGTAGGAAACAGTAAAAAGAAAAATCTGTTTCAGAAACATTCTGTTTCGAAAACTGCACTTTAGTCTAACAGGTTCAGGCTAAGTAACTTAAATAGGAGCTTCATAATTCTGCTAGTTACTTGATGTTGCATGGAATTGCTTTTAACTTGACTGGAAAGGAAAACATTTGAACAGTGGGTCAGTTATCCCATTCAGATGAGTGAATTTGATCAGTTATGGAGAAACTTATACATGCAGAGCCATTTAAAAATTGTGGGTCTGTGAATTCAGGAAAAAACAGAGATTTTGCAAGATTTCCTTTCTTTTTAAGTGAGTTTTATTGTCTCCAGGCAAACAGTGTCAACAGCAAAAGAGAATATTTAATATTGATTATTCATCTAAGTGAGGTGTTAACACCAGAACTTACCTGTATTACTGGGTAATACTGCTAATGAAGATTCTGCTGACAGAGCAGTGAATTTTGTGAGCTGTACTTAGTTAAGCTGAATTTGGCTGATGGGAGTTTGCTGTCACTGATGTGATAAAGAGCTGTTCCTAACCCCCAAAATCCTACTGTCAGGGACTGCAAACTATTAACATTTTGAAAACAAAGGCATCCTTTCATCCTTTTTGGTGGTAGAAAACATGCTGATTTAAGGATGTCTTGTAGCTAAATTTTTGAATTTTTTTAATTTCTAAAAAGAATCTGTGCTTACTCCTAAGTGATTCAACAGTTTTCTGAGTGCATAGTTCATGTAGCCCTTTGCCATTGTGCAGACTTCATTTGGACATGCTCTTGCAGAACAATAAAGAAATCCATGCTGGAGTCACTTAGGTGCCTTACTTGCAGCTAAGATGAATTTATCTTTGAATTCTCATTGCATATGTCAAAAATGTGGACAAAGGAATAGTTCAGGGAAAGATCCAAGTAAGGATAAAGGCATAAAATTGTGGTCTTTTCAGATAAATCAATCTGTCTTCTGAAGCTTATGTTGATGTTCCTGAATTGTGCAAACATTGGCAAACATCTCAGAAGACTGTTACTAATAAACTGTAAAGATAGACAAACCTTTAAGCAATAAGATTTAAACACTGAATCAAGTTTTCCAGGAAACAAGTAGAGTGATATATTGGAAAAGTGTGTGTAGAGTGGCTTTTAACATCATGAAGTGATGTAATACACAGCCTTAAAATAGCCATCTTTAATCCTCATCCAGCATTCCAAATGTTCCTCATTATTTTCAATGTTTTTTCATTGGACACAATCACAATCTGGAGTGATTGTAGTAGTCTGTTTTATTTTGTATTCTGGTGGTCATCTGTTCTCAGATAATCTGCATCTGTATTCTTGGCCAAATGAAGTAGCCTTCCCTTTTTTTTCTTCTTGGTTCCTATTCTAAAATACCAAAATTTCAAGGCGTTTTGGAAAGTTTGTGATATAAGGCCTTTCTTCAGTTCAGCATTTTGCTATCTCCACTTGATCTCTGTGTGCATCTAAGTGTTGATTGCAATTTTCATTTGGCCAATATGCACATCACTAAGGTTTTTGGTTTGGTTTTTGGGAGCTGTTTTTTGGTAGCATGTTTTACAGCAGAACTTTCTATAGTAGGCTTCTGTTTCTTGTCAGGCATCCCTTGGAAATACTTCTGTAATAGTTTGTGCCATTTGATGATCCATTCTGAGTTTTAGCCTGTCATGGATCAGATTTGTACCTTGGTTTCCTCAGTCTCCAGCAGACATATTTTGTCCTCTTAATTCTTCAAGGGGACTTCTGCAAACTTGTCAGCACATATGCAGGGTGGACCTCTTCTTGATAATGCAGCTCAGAACTGAAACCTCAATATAGCAGTTTGCATTTTCCTAATTCTTTTTTGCTGAAACAAGCCAGAATTACTTGAAAGTATTCCAGCTTAGCATCAGTTGAATAATTCAGCTGAGTTAGAGCAGATCTGAAGCATCCTGGGTAGGAAACTGGAGTTGAATGTTAAGTATTCCTAGTCTGCAGGAGGCACGTACTTGTTGCATAGATAGGTAAGTGCTCTGTTAGGCTTTTCCTTTTAAACAGAGAAGATGTAAGTTACTGTTTAACACTCTTGGTACTTGCATGCCATTACAGTCCTATGGAAACTGAGATAATGACTGAAGATATTGCTATAGGAGCAGCTTTAGTCTCCTATACTGTAATCACAGCAGATGTATGCGACTTCATAGCAGTTTGTGATTGGACTCATTCAGCAATGTTGTGTGCCAGTTGAAATTGAAGTATATCAGCTTGATACTATTTTGGTGCCAAGAGAAACAACTGAATTAGAAAAACTAGGAAAGCTGAACAAGATGCTTAAAATGTTTTTATAGGTCTCTTATTGACATGTAGAAGAGCTGTATCTTGTCTGGAGATGGCTATACAGTTTGCCTTTCAAAAAATTTAATGAGGAGAAATGTTTGCAAATCCAGTATCATTTATGGAAATAGATATTTATATTCAGACTCTCTCTTTGCATTGAGATGTAGAAGGTGAACTAGTGTTGTTGAGGAACTCAGTAAGCTCATTCACTGTATTCTGTTGTTATCTGTGCAATTGTGCACAGAGTGCAAATGTTTAATTGGATAGCACATATTTGAAGGATGAAAAACAGAAGCTCACTTGAAAGCCAAAGGGGATCATAACAAGTAGGAGAGTTGAGGAAATACCACTGTGCCTCTGTCTGCAGCAAAAGTCTAAATTCACCTGAGCAAAGTGAAAATTAGAAAAATCATTAAGGCATTTATCTCTGATTTACTGTAAAATCATAAAATGTTAAGGGTTGTAAGGTTTGTTACATGTACCCCCCAGCATTTAATAGCAATTTTGAAATTAAATGGAATGAAATATCTCCATTTGTTTCTTGAAGCAAATAACAAGACATCTAAAATATGTATTGTTCAGTGTGAGGTACGTTCAGATGTTTAAGTAAAATATTTTCCATTCATTAAGAGACATAAACAGATCACTACAGAGTGATTTAAAGTATAAAAACAACCTAAGAGGTTAACAAACTATGCTTAATAGTTGTGAATTGTTAACTTTTGTAAAACTGTATTTAACTCCCCCCCCCCCCCCCAAAAAAAAAAAAAACAAACAACCTTGTATCATCACTTACTGTGGCCCAAGCTCATATGGCACTTCTCACAATCTGGGCTGTTATTACCTACTTTCCATTTGTTGGATTCCTGTGTATTTGTATGTTGGGGTTTGGAGAAATCCCTTTTTTCTGAAGTGGATACTGAAAACTACACTGGTGAGATACTAAACAAGTTACTTAGTAAATGTGAAAGCTTGGTTAGAAGGTGGTGTTCTTAACTTGGAATGGGTGAGGATATAGCAGATTTGCACAAGTACTTGTGCCTTGTTAGCATAGTCTTACAATTGGTATTTTAGCTTCTTTTAAAGACGTGAAATGGTCTTTTAAAACTAATTAAGTACTTATTGTGTAGATATTTTCTAGAGATGAAGGTTTATGTATGTCTAATTATCTTCAGCAGTATTAATTGCAGTTAGTGTGAACATTGTTTGAAGAAGCTGCTTTCAGTTAGTGATTTGAGCTTCCTCTGCGAAAATAATTGTCAGAAATATAATTTTACTCTTCCAGTAGCAGCTGGTGAACCGAAGACCCTGTCCTGTTCTTTGTGCTGCATGGGTCAAGTTTTCACTTAAAAAAACCAAACCCCAACAACACTACAGTCTAACCTTTAGCAGTGCTACCTCCTTTCTGTCAAAGTGCTGAATTCTTCTCTAGCTGTTCTTTGTCTTTGGGAAGGGATAGGGAACACATCAGTTTTCTTTTGCTTCATCAGTTTTGATGTCTGAATACATTGCGAAGGTTTTTTACTTCATAAAATTACTGTGTAAGTTGCGTACAATAGCAGTGTGTGATTTGCCACAAAGTACATTGTATACCTGTCTTGCATAAGTTGCTGGAATTTATACTGTTGTCTTTTTGTGCATTTCATAACTCATTTGTGTTGACAAAGCTAAACTGTTGTCTGCAGAAGCTTTAATACGTGCCATTTTTATAGCTAAGCCTGTGGTAAATACGCAAGTTCTGACTCAGGGCTTTTTAACAACTTAAACACATTCACAATATTCTTCAGCACATCTTGGAGAATACTAGAGATTTAATGACTGTACAGTGCCTTGATAGAACTATTGAATGGGCAGCAGCCATAGAGTCTTCACAGAATGCAAGTATCTTTTGAATCCAGTTAATGAGCTGATGTTAATATAATTGTAATGCCCCTGCCATGGATTTATAAACTTGTATATACTTTCTGTAAAGGAAAATTGGCAAATTTAGGTATTGTTTAGCTTTCTGAAAGCTGTTTAATTGTTGCACTGGTCATGAGGGTCTGAAGGGCATAATATTCAAATTTACAGAAGCAGCTTTTGTGTCAAAGACAGCTGAGAAAATTTTCTGTATGTGACATTTTTAGTGTGAGGGAAAGGTTGTTGTATAAACATGTAAAAGTACCTGCTTTACTCTGATCTAGTAAATCTTTTGTAAGTGAGAGAAATAACCAACAACAAATCAGTGTGTTTGCATGCCATTTCATAGTTAGAAAACGTTGTCTCATTTTGAGCTTCTAGGAAATACTTAATTTGTCCCAACCTTAGTGTCTTTGCGAATGCAAACTATTCATGTTAGAAAACAGGTTTTACTGAATCACATGAACATTTTTACTTTTGTTAAAACCAACTTTGTATTTTCAGTAAACTGTAGACTTTAACATGACTGTTTGTTTATTGGAGAAATTTAAGGTTGCCTGTGTGAATGTAGTGTATTTCTGTATGCAGATAGCATTATATAATTGCTTACTTTAAAACTCCTTAGCAAGGTCTAAGCTTTTCAAAGGAAATGCTGATGTACTGTATGGTTAGTTAAACTTGTCATATAAGCTCAAAAGACTTTTTCAAGAGCTTTGATTTAAAAGTATAATTGGACTGAATTAATACTGTTTTTTTGCACACAACATTGGAAAAGGGGTGGTGGCTCATTTGTCTTCCTCCTTAGTTGTAATGATGTTAGATGTCACCATGGAATTAGAAAATTGTATACCTGAAAAAATATTTGCAAACTTGGTTACTTGTTGGCATACAGTGTTTTAAAGTGCTCAAGACTTTATTGAGAAAGTTCAAAGTTCTTAAAAAACGTGGTTCTTTTATAATATGTTCCTGATGAATGAGTTTATGGAAGCATCAGAAGTGCTACGTGCCTTTGAATCTCCGAGGTACTTAAACATTGCTAAAGCAGCACAGTAGAAGTTCGAAGGGTGGATTATGTTGTAACAACAAAAAGGTTGATTTAAAATCTTTATCTCTGGCATATGTGCAAATTTTTCTGTAAATATGCAGTTCATAGTACTGTTCTACTGACCAGAGTTGCTGTTAAGTGTATGTTAGACTCTGTGTTTACTTGTAATTGAATGGCCTTTACAGATCTGGCTATGTGAATGTGATCATTTAAACATCTCCTGCCAGATACAGTAACTTCCATATTCTGAGACAACAGATGCTGCATCATAGTTTGTACTTTTAGGATTCAATTTAATGGATGCATTTGTAAAAAAAAAAAAGTCTATGTAATCAAAGGCAACAAAACCAACCAGACTTATATGGCTTAGTGTTTTTATTTGTCCTAGTGTACAGGTGAAAAAAGGAACTGACAGAATAAAAAGTTTGTTGCTCTCTTTCTCAGTTTCTTTTCATTTTTCAAGTTTCTTTAGCTGTATATGACAGGTCTGTATGAAAACATAGTGTTTTCAGATACTTTGGAGAAAACTTTTTACTTTAATTGATGCAAATTGTTGAAATACATTTGAAATAGCCTCTTGTTCTTTGCTTTGGGATTTACAAGCTGTTCACATATTTCTCCTTATGTGTTCACTGAACATGATGGGAGCAGTGTTGGTATTGGTTCAAGACTTGATCTCTGTGGTCTCAAGGGTTTCAGCCCCTGCTATTCCATTGCAGTGGAAGCTGTGGGCTTTGCTGTTGTTTGGTATTGATGGGTTTAAATTTTGAGAAGGCTATTTCATACAGTACCATGTAAGTAATTATAACTTTATAAATACTATGTAGTACAATTAGTTTCTGTATGATGCACTTTGCTGTTCAAATTCATTCCAGCTATGTCCCACTTACAGTCGTCTGTTTTTGATAGGAATGGTGAAAGAGCATGTAGATTTCCTTTGGATTTGACATGAATTAAATGCAGAGGGTGGTTCTTCATGGGTGTACTTTCATTTAGGGAGGAAAGGTTAGCAGTAGTATTTGAATAAAAAGTATTAGCCTTCCTTTTCAGATTTGGTTTTCCAGCATAAGGAAAAGAAATACAAGTTGTCAGAAACAAAATAGTTGAAGTTCTTGTCGTGGTTTTTGCAGCCCTGCTCATGACAGTGACATGCGTTGGAAAACTTTTACTTTCAAGAATGAATTATATCAACATTTCTTGATACTTATGAGAAGGTTTTGGCTGAAAAATACTTTAGGGTTTTAAATAGTTCATTCCCTTTTCAGCAGAGTAGTGTGTCCTTACTTTCCAGGAGATAGTAAGGTGGAGTTTTTTGCAGTCTTTAGGGAGTGATGCTCTGATGGGTTAAGATAGTTCAAATTACATTAAAAATTGAGAATTGTGTCAACTGGCAATGTATAAATTTTAGTCTTTAACAATGCAAGACTTTAGATTATGGGAAAGTCAGTGCGCCATCTATTATGGTTAGGATTTCTTGATGCTTACTTGACTGCCCTAGAGAATCTAGCTTCATTTCTGTACAATTGCCTAGAATCATGAAAATTGGGAGACTATAGTGACCTCTTGCAACACTAAAACACTGTTTCACTGAATTTTCCTTAAAAGTAAATGTGTGGGAGGTAAGGAGACAAACTTAATTCTGAGCCGATTTCTCCGCTGATGCTTGTGTATTCTTAAATATGTTTTTCCCCCACAAGGGGTCAGTAGCACCCTCCATTTAGCGCAAGTTTTTATTACAATATAAGCACAAAGCAAACAAGGGATAAGGATAATGATGATTGCATTAATATGTGGGTGAACCAGACCTCACTTGTCTCCTTCTTCAAGCAGGCTAAGTATAATTAGCTTATTTGCTGACTTCAGTAAGCACCATATTCTATCCTCTGACTCTCATGTGACATGAACATTGCTACTATTGATTAGGGCAAAGTTCCAGTGGAGTGTTTGCCTTTAGCTCTAGTTGAAAGTATTCATTTAGTCAAGTTTTTTTTCAAAAGCATGCAGTTGGAGCAGATAAACTTCATGAGAGAGCTTGTCCCACAGGCAGGGGAAAAGAATTCATGTATGAGTGTCCCACATATTCTTAATGATAACCACAGTCTCCCTAGATGGCTAGAGCTGATTAATATTTTCCACCCTGTAGTAACACAGCTTATAGTTAAATATGCTTTGAAGCCTATCAGGCTGCTCAGTGGAAGGAATGTCCAGCTTCTCAAGGCTTCCCTGAGTATGCAAGTTACTTGAAGGCCAGAAGTTTGAAGTAACTCATAATCTTTCTGCCAAGAGGCTGAACAGACCAGAGAGCTATTCCTTCAACAAAAATTCCCAACCCTTGTAGCAAAGTCATGTTTCACAAATAGGAATCTTGAGATGATCAGTGTCATTTAGGCATAGGTTCCGACGTGGGGTGAATTAACAAGGGGCCTTCCTTACCTTTGTGTTTGCAGCTCTTGCTATTCTGTGGCATCTGTTGTGGGTTTTGTGTTCCATGTCCTCAGTGCTTCTGTCCCCACTACTCAAATCCTTCATTTCAATTCTTTGTCTGTATTTTTGATAGCAGAACTGTGTCCCTTTCTTTTTGGTACGTCCCTTGTGAATGTACTCCTGTTTTCCTTTGCACTTGAGGTTGGCGTAAGCATAGCGAGGCCCTGTCCTTGTGTCCTTAATGCCACTCTTAATTTCATGTACTGTCAGGAGGAATTCCTGAATTTGGTCTTGGCATAATTTCACATTAATATATTGACATCCCTTATTTCTCTCCATTGGTGATATGAGAAAGAGGTTTTGGCTACCACCTGAGAAGAGGATAGGGGCACTTCTTTTGGTCTAGTTACCTCTGATCTCAACCATATGAGGAAATTCAGTACAAGTACATGTTTCAAGGTTGTTGTTTTTGGCGGTGTCTTTTTGTCTTATAGTTCTTACTGTGTCTTACCTTCAGTTTTTGGTGACAACTGAAGGGTACTTTCCGGAGAAACTTGCACACAACTGAAGACAGTAACTTCCATTTAGAGTCTTGCACACTTACATTGCCTGGAGGAAGTTCAGTAGGATTGCTTGCAAAGAGAAGGGGTCTGGATTTGGACTTCTTGCTACCTCCATGAAGAATTAGGAAAAAAAAAATATACTTCTTTGAATAAAGTAAATCTGAAACTACATTCCACGTAATAGTTCACTGCTAAGATTTCATAAACCCTACTGTGTATATACCTTACAGTTGTAAGGTATCATTATATTCTTTATGAAAGCTATATAAAATAAATAGCAATTATACAGCATTTATTTTCCAATGGCCATAGATTGTCTTTGAAATACAATACTATTATTCTTCCTCTCTTCTTCTTTTGTGATGAGACTTGTAAAATAAAGATTACTTCAGGTTTATCTAGACAAGGCTGCTTTTCCTAACACAGAGGCCCTAGTTAAGCTGTTTGTGCTACAACCATACAATTCAAAGCATCACGCTCAAGTTTTTGGACTACTTTCTCATCCATAGCACATGGCACTTAAAACACCTAATTTACATTGATCTTGGGTTTTGGTCAGGTGATTCTGATTCTATGTAAGGCTGAGGAAGTCTTCCTGTTGTTGTCCTCTGAAACTGCATGCTCCCACCACTAAATGTGGGGGATGTGGAGTCTGGAAGCACCACACCTTTTTGTTGAGATAGAAAAGTATGTTAGAGTAAGGGAATGGGGACACCTAAGGCTAAAATACAGTCATAGACCTAGTTCTTCTGGAGCTTGTGAGATGAGAAACTCAGATGGCAAATTTGACTGAGAGAAGAGTGATCTACTGAAGTTGAGTTTGAAATTCAGTAACTTCTTTGGAGAGTTTGTAGCATTGAGTCCTGCTGTAACCCTGCCATCTCCTGCATCTGCATGTCCCACCACCCTGGATAGGTCCCTTCACACCAAATATCCCTGGAATATGTCTTACAGTTACACTAATATGTCTTACAGTTACACTGAATTTATTCCACACATGGGGAAGTAAGGCATGGGAGTTACAAGCCAGTCCCTGGTGCAAAAGCTGTGCATTTGTTGTTCTATTTAACACAGCTCTTTTCCTATGGCACGCACAGAGGATGTAAAGGAGTAAGTGATCTTGACTTGGATTTACTGTGACCTGTAGCTGTCTGCACCTAGGCAGCAGCATAAAGGAGCTGCTGCAAATCAACTGCTCGGTAATGAGCTGTGTGAGGTGCTTGCCCTGCAGCAAGCAGAAGTTGGGAGCCACTTACACTTTTAAAGTGTTGCAGCCAAGTAGGGTTGAGTGGGCCAAGCCCTCTGGGCATCTACTTGTCCTGAGCTGACATTGCTGTATTGGTAAGTGGCATGGAAATTAGACTTGAAAAGCATATCTTCATTAACAAGATTGGGATACCAGACATTTAATTTTAGGCTTTATCTGCTGTGCTGAATCAAATGGTGACACCAAGATTTGGCAGGCACTTGTTGCGCACTCCAGGAAAGGTTAGTCATTGGCTTTTGTAGGAGTTTCTGAACTTTGAGAACATAGTCAAATAGTCCTCAGGAAAGAAAAAAATTGTCTAGCAAGAGTATTTCAGAAGAGAGTATCCTTTTTTAGGTTGATTGGCTGGTTTTTGGTTTTTTTGGTTCCTTTTTTTTTTTTTTTTAAATTGATCTCACCCTCTACTGGATGGGAACTGTGCCTGGTTTTTCATTTCTCTTGCCAATTTTCATTTAGCCAAAAAAGTTGCCATAATTGCTACTTGCCATCTGGATTCACCAAAATCAAACATATATCCCATGCATCTATTCCAGCTGTTCCTAACCATCCTAACCACCTAAACCTACCTTTCCCCAGAACATCCTTCCATGGGGAGTGAGTCTGCACTTGTGGGGTTATAGGAGAGCTAGTGTTATCGTCTGTAACTTTACAGGACAAGGAAAGGAATTTAATTTTGATTTGGTCTGATCTTTTTCTTTCTGGCCATCTTCTATTATCAAATGTTGGGATGCCTTTTTTTCATGTGACATTTAATTTTGAGGGGAAGTCAGTGCATCATTGCTGTGCCTGGAATTCTTGGATTTGGCACATCCTTCCCTACAAAATTAGGCCTGTTGACCTAAAATTGGTTGTTTTATGAGGTACAGGTATTGAAACATTAAGGTAGCCAGCTGTGCTCATAGGAATATTAATAGAGATGGCCTGGAGCTGGCAGGATTTTTAAGGAAAGATAAGGAATGGCTTAGCACATCCTGGGTTAGGCTCTTCCCTGTCACAGCTAAATGTTAAATGCTGTGTGACCTGCAGTGTGTGAAGGGTTAAGTATAGCTTAAGGTATCTTCATGGCACAGTCCTGTATCTGTAGGAGCTGACAGTGAGAGCAGAAGTGCACTGCATCCATAATAACATCATATTTTTCATGAGTTGATGCATCTGGCTCTTTTGGAAGGGTAGGTAGCCTGAGATGAGGTCAGTAGGTACCACAGGGAACCTGGAAATAGAGCATTGGGTGGTGCTTGTTACTCTGAGCCCAAAACTCTAGACCAAGTTTGCTTAGCAGCAATGTATATCCTCGGATTGGCTGTCAGTGAGTTAGAAACAAGAATCTATATGGCACCATCTTTCCATGTTTGAGTGAAAAGTGTCCTTCCCTGTGCTTTACTAATTTGCTTCATTCAGATATGGAAAGAATGAAGGGAAGCTAACAAGCCTTGCTGTGAGCTGTGTATATGGCAGCATTGAAGATCTCCTTAGATAGCTTTGAATCTGGACAGGCAAAAAAAAAAAACAACCCAAAAAAACCCCCAAAAAACAGGAGGGAGGACAGAGAGGTCTTTAATGATGTGTTACGTTATTGATGGAATTTCTAACCCAGAGGAGAACTGCCTGCCTCTGAGCTGTGGGCAGTGTTACCCACAGTAACTGCTTGCCTGTGCATAGCTCATTTTTGTTTTATTGTTCAGGAAAGATAAAGTGGTGGCTCTGTTAAGTGTGGTGGCTGGCTGGGAAGAGCAGCCGGGTTCTGCTGAGCACAGCTGCCAAAACTGGAGCAAGCCAAGGGAGAGCGGTTCTTTTGTCAGGGACAGAAATGTGGTCTGACACAGCTTTCTTATCAAAGGGAAGGATTTTTCACTTCAGAAGGAAGTTTGGCTGGGAAGCCATTGGATAACTTTTTTTTCCCAGCTCTGCGGGAAGTCCTGTATAAATGTGTTTTCCATGAATGTAATAGTTCTGCTTGTGACTCTGGAGAGAACGTTAGTGGCCATATATGCGGGAAATAACACAAGGATGACTAAAATATTTTTAATCTGAGTAAGTCAGCAAACACACCTTGTGTGCTCAGAGCCAGGAGCCATTTGCTCTTGGCTCATGCCATGGAGCAGGCAAAAAGTAGTTACCTTTTTTTTTCTAATTTTTTATTCAAAGTATTTCTGAAATTTCCCTTGATCCATTCCAAGCCATCATGTTGTAGTTTAATTAAAGCTTAGCCTTTTCTTCTGGTAAATACCTTGTGTAACAGGAGTGATTTGTTTGTGTTTCAGCTTAAAGTTGGATAATTTTGTTTAAACATTAAGAACCTATGTGTATTATAAAGAAGTTTCTCTAATACAGTTGAAGAAACAAGTTGTTCTCTGACTGAGGCCATTAGATTGTGATTTGTTAGATTTGGTTTCCTTGGTTTTCCTGTGAGTTTTACGCAAGTCACTTAGTTTTGTGTTTCCTCTCTTTCTTAAGTGTGAAATGAGAAATTACTGCTTGGGGGTACGGAAAGAAATCTGCTGGTGTATGCAGGGAATCCTACAACAGCCTTAATGAGTTCCCGAGTAGATAAGATCCCTGCCCTGCCAGTCAGTCACACAGTGGTGTACCAACTCAGTTCAGTGTTTTCCTGATGAAGAACTGAAACCTGACACTAGTGCTGCTTCAGTCTTGCCACAGAGCAAATAGGCAAAAAATGAACTAATATCTTCCACCACCCAAGCAATGGGAGTTATTAATTAACTAGTAATTATATACAAATATGTATTTTATTATACTTAACAAGTAACTGTTGATCATTATTTCCTTATTAAAGCTATTAATGAGAAAGAGCTCTATTCAATATGGGTACTGAGTTATAACTTCAAGTGAGCTGACAAAATGCCATCTTTTGGGTGGCAACATTTCTCTGAGGTTCTCTCTTCATGATCTTGTCAATGCACTGAAGCATTTTAGTCAGTGCTTTCTGAAACTCCACCTCCCACAGCCTGTGGGTGTCACTGCAAGCATTGCAGTGAGGGAAGAATGATTTTGGGGAGAAAGAATGAAAGTTCAAGTGTATGTTGTATTTTTTTTACATTAGAAATAATTGCAGAAGAGCAGTTAAATCCTAACTTACTAACTTTGCAATTTGCATACATGTTTCTTGGGGATGCTTAAAAAGGGTTTGAAATACTTATTTTAAAAAAAAATTTAAGTATCCTAGATGGTCAAGGCCAATCTTCTGATAGAAAGTGTGTCACTGCCAACTTCCATAGCCATGCTGGCCCCAAATGCCAACTTGCTTCTTAGTGCTGAATGTTATGTACGTCATAGGTGATGGTGGGTTAAAAAAACCCCAACAACAAAACAACCAAACCAAACACCAAATAACTCCGAAAAGCCTTTCCTTGGATGCTTTAAAACCACTTATATGGAATTCTTGATGTTTGCAGATCTAAGTGCTAAAGGTCACTCTGACTACAAGCACCCATCTTCCCCAGAGAGCTGCCCATCCCCAAAGCCAGCCTAGTTCTGAAGCAAACGCTTTTCCAGGCTGGTGCTGGGAGCAGATGTGGTTCTACCCTCCTGCCCAGCCCTGAGCCCTGTGCCTCGCAGCGTGGCACAGCCCAGGGAGGCTCTGACTGTTTCCAGGACAGACACTGCCCGGCGGTGCCTGCCCTTTGGGAAGGGCCTCCCTGGCGCAGGTCGCTGCTGAGTCCCGCGTTGTCTGTGCCTGTGTTATCGTGAGGATGACAGTTTAAACAGGCCTTATCACTGTGTATTCAATCAAGGTTTATGAGGGCTGATAAAGATGTCACCTAGTTGCTTTGTGTGTTCATTAAAACCCTATTCCCCAGTAGGATTTTGCTGTATTACGTTTTTCTTTTTTTTTTCTTCACTGATTTTTAGGTATCTTCTGAAGTGTCAGAAGGAGAGGCATAATGCTTACTTGAATACCCCTAATATTTCTGCAGGAAAGAATTGAAAGAGCCCAAAGACCAAAATTAGTAGCTTGGTTGACACAACCCTATCTGTATTTAGTATCTTACATTGTCATAATTGCTTATTTAATAGTTCAGTAAAGTTTCCTAAATGTAGCCAATGCAGGGCAGTAAAATGACTTGTGTGCACTTCCCTGCTGTGTTGTGTTGCTGCTGAAGGTGGCTCGGGAGGGGCTTGGTGCTACTTAGTTATGATACAGGGTGTTGTAGTTTCAGCTCCCATAACAACTTTTCCTGATGGATGGAGACTGTGTATTTCCAGCGCAGGAATGTAAGCCTTGCTGATTTATTGTTCTGGTTGTATGTCCAAGCTGAAGAAATGGTTGCAATAAGTCGGTAGTCGTATAAAATGCATCCATAATTTTCAGGTTATCTGTCTGTGAGCAGTAATAGAAAGTAGGCAAAGATTAAGTCTGTATTGTCCTGTAAACGTCTTCATTTCAAGGTGGGGTTTTTTTCCCCTCAACCCATGTCCTTTTCCTAGCTAAAATTTAAAATAAAAACATTGTTTTAATTGTATCTGATGTCATATCCAATTCTGCCAGTCCTCAGAAAAATCTTATTTCTACAGTGAGCAGAAGTTGCTCAGTTGCATTTTTGTTGGTTAAGTAAAATTTGTTTTAAAACAAAACAGATATACAAAACCATAATGAAATATGATTAGTTGCAGCTGCTTGCTGGGTTATAAAAGAGAAAAATGTTAGGGGACTCTATTGGCTAAAAAGATTTGAAAATATGTAACAGACTCAAGACCCTAGTTCAGGCACAAATCATTTGAGATTAAGCATGTATGTTTAGGCTCTTTTGAAAAATGGGAAGAAATTGAATATTCAATTGATTCCGTAGATCCCCAGGTCATAGTAAATTCCTGTTATTTACACTTTAACATACTAGCTCTCTGCATCCTCTAAACTTTGTGAATACTAATGGCTGTTGGCATTTCAGAAATGATTCTTTCACTTTGTTTACAATTTTGCTGCCGCTGGCAAGCATTGGACTATCAAAGGTTTTAATGCTGTGCATGTGCATTTCATAATAGAGTGTTATTCTATGAGGATAATAACACTTACTAGAGATCAGTAATAAAATGAAAAACAGAGCCTCTCCACCATCACTTGTTAACACTTCTAATGATTGTTTGCCTATTAACACTAATTTGTTATATGCTTCCATTTTAGCCCTGTGCAGGCTGGCATAAGCACGAGGCACTTGTGTATGTACAGTACTTATGAATAGCTATGCTGGCCTACTGATCTCTGCAATAAAAGTTACTGTACCATGATCTGGGTCTGCTTTGTTTAAAAATGTTTTATATCAGAACCACTTGTTGACCTCTACCTTATCAATTCACTCTATCTGTTTGCCTTTAAACAGTAGTCACGGTGCTCTCTAGAATAATTGCCTGGTGCAGTGGTGTCCATTTATCCTTGACCATGGAATACTGCGTGGTCATCCAGTAGCACAGTATTTTTTGAAGCTTGCCTTAAAACTAGAATTTGTTGTCAAACCTTCATTTGACTTAAAACAGTTGACTGTGGGCACTCTAAAATCATAATTGATTTGCCTTTTGGTGTTCCTGGAGCTAAGATAGAAAGTGTCATGTTTGCAGCCAGTTGCTGGGTTCAGGAAACCACCTTCACTCAGTGAGCACTTTTGGCAGGGTGAGGAAAGGGAATCTGAAGCATGGCAATGAAAGGTACCTTTGGAAGGGTTTGCAGTTTCTGTGCTGAAGTCCCACCCCAGACTCATGTGCTTACATGCTAAATTGCCAGAACATGGTTGCCATCCAAAAGCTTGTCTGGCTTCAAATCTATATTGATTTCTGTTTCCTCATTTAAATCCAGAAAGCTTGTGACAACAGAATATTAGGCTGAAAATCTGGGGATAATCCAGTATAGAAAAACAAAGTGGTTCAAGTACTCAAAATACCAAGAGATCCTTGGTCTGTTTCTAGCCAGCTGAACAGGAAAGCATTCTCAGTGCAGAGTAATTGACTTTTCCCTTCTACTCTTGTTTGGATCAGGCAATATATTCAGTTGTATCCACACAGAGCTCATTTCATCTATGCCTGGTTGTAGTTCACCTGTACTATCCAACCTTAAACATTGGGCTGAACAAAAAACTTCAGTACAGTTCTTGGCATCAGCAGTTGTCTTCACAGATCTTAGGCTGCTCTCACCAACTTTTGGAACAGTGTCAAGAAGTATCAGAGAGCCACAGTCACGTCTCCTGTTCCATATTGAGAGGGGAAGCTTGGTAAATCAGGGGCAGGAGAGGGCCCTGTTATGGGAAGAGCCCACAAATAATCATGTTTGCCAACAGCACCGCCTTCCCAGAGCGCGCTGCTGCCTCGTGAAGGGAGGCGGTGTGCGCAGCGCCGATAAAGGACGGTGACGGTGCCAGGGGTGCCATGGCTTTGCTGCGGTGTGTTGTGCTGTAGCCATGGCACCTGGTGATTGATGGGCTGGTGATCTGTGGGCTGGTGCTGTGCTGAGGTGTGATTAGATATTTATTGATAACAGCCACGCTAGTCCAGTCTAAAAGATGCCTGAGGCCTCTGCAGAGCGATTGAGAAGACTTGCTCTCAAGTTGAGACATTGGTATGTAGGTTGGTGTTTACAGACACCCCAATGCTCACCAGTGGTCCGCCTGGTTAATCCAGCTCCTATGGAGAGGTCAGTAGCTCCACACACTGGGAGGTTGCCAGCCCCTGTCCATGAGGATGTGGTAATTGATTTTCTTAGTCGAGTAAAATGAGCAAGGAATCTTCTCTCCATCTGTCGTTCTAGAGCAATTGCTTACAATATCATGTGATTTGTTCTATCGTGCCCACCAGAATTACTCAGGGACACACAGTGAATGTAAGTTTAGGAATCAGGCTTGTTTCTTCTTTCTTGTTTCTTGAGGTATCTTTCATAGATCTTAAAAGCAGACCTCAAAGATTGATGATTTAAAACCATTACTCTAGAGAGTAGAATGGCTAAATCCAATCAAAGAGTTTATCCCACAGGTATTTGTGTACCTCCCTCAATTTCATGGAAGTGTCAATAGCACTGATTTATTAACCAGAAAGTTCATTTTTTCTAATTAGTGACATTACAATGCGGGCCAGGCACAAAGTTTTGTTGTTGTAACCCTTACCCACCTTCCCTGCAATGTTGCTTCTACTTGTGCTAATCTAAATGTAAATTGTATGCCCTGTGGGACAGGGTCTGTCCCTTGCATTCTCTCCCTTCCTTTTGTGTGTATTTAATTTAATTTAATTTTATGTTTGCACATGATCCTCAGGGCAGAGTGCCTGTTGCTTGCCTTATGTGCTCCTTGATGATTCCTAAATTCATGTCCTTAATCGAGTCCGCTTGTGGCCTCTCTTTTCAACCATGAATCAGAGTATCTGCAATAAGCCAACAGCACAGAGCGTATTTTAAGGTCTTAACAGCTCCCACTGGAGCCTCCTCATTTTCTCCATGACTAGGAAAAATGAATTGCCTGTGTGAGATGCTTGACCAGCAAACTAGAATTGTTTGGGAAAAGAAAAAGAAATGGATGTGTGGAAGGAGTTACAAAAAGCCAGAGAACACCCTGCCATTTCTTAGCCTTCTCTCACAAATGGAGATCCTGCTCCTGCACAGCTGTGGTGGTGGAGCCTGGATTGGGAGAAGGCTTTGGGATGTGTAGGCTCCCAGCCACAGAGGAGGTTTACGGGTCAAAATCAATACCTCTATGTTAGTTCATATAAATAAATCATATGCCTGTAAAATACACGCTGTAGTTTGCTGCTGGGTCCTGGGAGAGCAGAGAAATAATTTAGCACAGCTGGATACTTGTTCGTCTTCCAAACTGTTTTTATGGTCTAAAAGAATAGCTTCCTACATCGCCGTCTTATGGAAAAGCAGGGTGCGGGGCTGCACCAGAGCGCAAATGCATCACTTTAATTAAAAAATCTGCTCTCTCACTTAGCTCCCCAAACATCCCTGTTCCCTCTAATGAAGGAATTTTTACCTACTCCGGGTGAGCAGCTGCTGGCTGCCAATAGCCAGCCTGTGCTCCTGGCGGAGCTGGCTGGGCGAGCAGCGCTCCCCCTCTGCCGTGCTGCGGACGGCTCTGTGTGAAACCTCTTCCCTCAACTTGAACTCCAGCGAGGAGTCCCTGCGGCACGTGGAGACCGAACCAGTCCTTGCAGCAATAAAGGCTCAATTACAAGGCTCCCAAAGACTCTATAAGCGCCCAACGCAACTGAAGTCGAGACAGAGGGAACATTGGAAATGTTGGGATGCCAGGAACTGATGTTTGATGTCAACCTCTGTGCTTAATGGACTGAGTAATTTCTTCACTATCCTTGGCAGTGAAAAAACAGGCTTTTGCGAGCCCAGGGGAAGCTATAGAAATTATTTGAGGGGCTTTGAAGACTGCAAGTGTGGAATACTGATATTAGAGTATTACATTGCAGAGGTGCTTCATTGCTTTGGTGCTTGCAATCCATGTGAGGGCAGAGCATGGCACAGGTTTCCATGTCCTTAGAAACTGCGGTGAATGGGCTGTAAATATCTTTGCATTCAGCTCAGATCTCTGAGGAGAAGTGGGAAGCCAATCCTGGTGTTTGATCTGCATGGCTGGCAGCACCCAGCAGTTGCTCTCAGCTGAAAGATGGAGGAATGCCGGCTGGCCCAACAAAATGCTCTCTGAGCAGCAGCGGTGCCAAAGTTTTGACTTCTCCTCGATTTCTGGTCTATAAAATGTTCTGGTTGGTTCTGTCAGGGGGGATTTGGAAGGAAACGGTGTGGCTTGGGGTACATGGAGAACGTGGGCCCTTGTCAGATATATACCCCCTTTTAAAAATGCAAATTGATAAATAAACACTGAAACAATAGGGCTGTGCTAATCCTTTTACAAAGGGTAAACTGCTAATCTAACTCCCCAGCCAGGATGGCTGCTTCAGCTTAACAATAGCTGCATTTATACCTTATGTTTTACTTGTAAACTGACATGTAGCGAATTGGAAAGGGTTTCAGCTCACCTGCTTGCTGGGGGAGGGCGGCTAATCCTTTCATGCCCTTCACACTCGGTGAGCAATGCTGCCATTTGATCACACTGAAGCAAAAAGGCCAGCCAAATTTTCAGCCAGTTTAGACTCGGTTGTGCTTGTTCTTTAACAAAGCTGCCAGTGTCTCCAGTGAGGGCAGAGAGAAAGGTCTATTCATGTCCTCACCTAGCGAGTACCCGAGGGCCTGATCTTCAAAGGCACTGGACACCCCCAAGAAAGGATGCTGAGCTCACTGACGTTCAGTGACCCCGGTTCTCCTCGCTTTGCAAGCCTGTTGAGTCCTTGGTAATGGATACTGGCAGCAGAGAGTGCGTGTTCCCATCTTCAGTGGCCTGCTCCTGGCTGATGAGGCCATCGTGGAAAGGCAGCAGGAAGGGAGAAGGGTCTGAGCACCCTGGTCCCCCACTTTGCTGTGACAGGGGACTGGGAGCTTGGAACACGGGCGGTGTGGTGGGTTACCAGGGAGGTGAAGTGGTGCCAATGGCTTGATTGAAAGGTTCTGTGTGTCTTTGCCTTGCTTGGCCTTCATGCAGATTTTATTAGTTTAACAGAATTGCTTGTGATGTTGGGTAAGTCCTGTCTTGGAGTTTTGTCCTCAGCCTGGTGCAGCTTCTTGTTCTTTCCCACCTGCTTTTTTCCCCCTTTTCTTCTATATTGATCTCTGGCATTAGATCTGATCCAAAGAGATGGAAATAAGATTTTTCTTGCTGTATTTGGTCAGTAAGGTGTCTACAAATCCTTGAGCCTGTTTGGGAATTATGGAAACATGAACAATTTATAGCTATAGAGTCACAAATATAGGGCAATTTGATTCAGAATGAGCATTGAATGAAATATTTTGGTAGACAAGAGACCTATGGGGTGCTTTCTTCCACATAACCAGCTTCATATGAGGAAAGAAGGGGAAAATCAGGATGATTTCTATTTTTTAATCCCTGGAGGAAATATATTTGTAATCTCTTAATGTCATGTGACATTGACATCAACTTGCATTTTTCCCAAGAGAAATTGTATCAGGCATCTGGCAAAACAATTCATGTCACTTGTATTTAAGGGATTCCTTAGAGAGGGAGGCAGAAGCAGTTGTGGACCAAATGTGCTGTGTGAAAGACTTGGAGAATCTTGGTTTGACATTGCTGGTCTGAGGACTTCTCCTCACTGCCAGGAGAGCAATGTTAATGCAGCATCAACTCCAACGAGAGTCTAGCCGAGTAAGGGATGCTGCAGCAGATTAAATTAAAGACTGTGGGAAATGGGTTATTTGAATTTAAAACCTACTAGCTCATAAAGACCTACAAGTTTCATAATTTTTTTTACACTAATTTTTACCACAGCTAGCTCAAATTAAGAGTGCCCATTCCTTTTGCTTTGGTTAATGAAGGCAGAGCTAGCACATGTAACACCAATGGAAGACTTACAGGAAAAAGCTTTTTTATCTCCATTTCTGTCTCACAAAGCTAAGAAAAGCTCACATGTTGAATTACTGGTCATGATTTTTATTTGATTCAAACTATTGAAATTGGAAATTCAATGTGTGGTTAACAGACAACAAATTTAAGTGATTTACCTGGGAAAAAGAAATAATAGATTTGAGGGAGTTTTCTTGGCAGAGTTTCATAAAATTAAATTTAACAACTAAGTTGCATTAATGTTTTCACCAAGTGTCAGTGTAGGAGTATGCTGATGACCTGGAGTTGGGAAGCATTTTACATAAAGAGTGGAATTTGGATCTCCACAAAGAGAATGAAGTAATCACAGTAACAGAAGAGGTGTGAAATGTAATGCCACAGAAGATACGATCTCATAGTATTTAGGGGGAAATAATAAACATTTTGGCAATGAACTGGAGCCGGAGGGTTCAGAGAAGGTGAAAACCAGGGTGCTGTAGTGAGTCACAGGAAGTGTAAGTTGGATGCAGTCAGTGCAACCCTTTCCAGGGAAGAGGGGAGCGTTGTACCCATCCTGCTGAGCTGGGTGCTGAGGAGAGACCTCGTGTGAAATGCTGCCTATGGCTCTGGGCAGCTGCCTTTGTAGGAAGGACTGGAAAACAGAAACAGTCCATGGTGAAAGTAAGTGCAGCACAGGGCTAGCAGAACAACAAGGAGGCTGGAAACCCTGTCTTGTGGGAGAGGGCAAGCCAGCTTCACCCATAAGCTACAGAATGGGAAAGGTGTGAAGAAGAATTGCAACTGAAGGACAGTGACTGTAAGGAGTATACATGAGTATAAAATAGTAGGGAGCACCATTAGCTGTAGATTTAAAAATATAGGCTGCAGGTTTAAGAGGAAATTCTCACCATTTGAGCTCTGACATTCTGGATGAGCCTTCCAAGATGAGCAGCTTAGAAAACCCGATGAGTGTTTAAGTGTTTAGTATGTGCTTTATTAGACTGGCAAAGACGGATGATCAAGCCAACAGCAGGGAGGGCAATATTCTAATACTGGCCTAGTTTGACGGATCCTTAGGAAAGAAGGGCAGGACCAGTCCTCAGCCAAACACACTGTACTAGAAAGACAGAAAATATTCAGAGGCTTAAGATCAGATTACCCTGTCCTAGGTCTTATCTTCTCTGCCAATAGAGTGGTATTAGGCAGCTCAGAATAAATAATGTATTCAATTTTGTTAGATAGTAAATGCTTAACCTGTTGGTAAAGAAGAGACTTATATGGGAAGTGATGAAGGAAGACAATGGATTTTGCTTCTATATTCTTTCTATATTATTTTACACACACACACACACACACATATATATATATATATATATGTAGTTTTCATGAAAAGCCTTGAAGGAAGGTATTCCTGCTTCAGTATGCTGCCTTAAATTTCTTGTAGCCATCCTTATTTGTGGTAGTCAGGGGCAGCAATGAGCTCTTTGAGTTAAAGAGAGCAGCAGCCCCTGTCCAATCTGTTGGGAGGTGTAAATCTCTGTGAGGAGTAAGGTGACCAAGCAGTGTTTGAGCCCATGCTTCCAGCTCTGAGACTTGCAATCTGCCCAGCTAAGTCCCCTTTCAGACTGGAAGCACAACTGTGTTGAAACCTGCTGTGAGACCCTCAAGACTCTTGTTAAAAAAGCAACTGGACAAAGGTCAAACCCAGAAAGGGAGAAAAAAAATCCCAACAACAAGAAACTAAAACCTGTGGGAACAATCATGGAAGGAGAGGAAGGAAGAATGTTTCCTGGAAAATAAAGAACCTCATTGAACTTTAAATCTAGCCCAGACACCCAGAGTCAGCCCTGTAATGTTGAAAAAGCTTAATCCAGCAAAAACAGGGACGGAAAAGAAAAGAAGTTAAAATGCTGGAGGAGTGAATGATAACAAGTTGCCCTTGTGTCATGGTCCTTCATATCCTGACTGTACTGCACTCCACAGAGGGATTTTTGTGCATCCCTGTGCTCAGGCTGCTTTGTGTCTAGACAGAAGAGAGATGGGGAAGGGGTGCAGGGAGATGAAGTGTCATGTTCTGGATCACCCAGAAGAGGAGGAATGTCTCTCCAGACACACAGCTCAAACCAGCCTACAAAATGCTGCACAGGAGAACCCCCACTCTGTGACCCTAAGCACACACCGCGCAAAAGTTAAAAGCAATCACAAGAGAATTTTAATGCCATATTAAATGTTGATTCATGTGTGGCTGGAGCCACAGTGACCTGGAGGGCTGGTGCTTGATCCAGCTCCGAAGTGATAAATTGATCGGTAACTTACGCCAGTTTCTGTGCGTGGCAAAAGTCATCTGATAGGAGCCAGTGGTGAAGGGTGTGACTTGGAGCTGGAGCCAGGAGCCGTGTCCTCCTGGAGTGGGTGTGCACCTGCCATGGCTGAGTCACTAATTGCCTTTGGGAATAGCCCTCTGCACAGCAATGTTATCATCACCTCCCTGCGAAGCAGACCCCAGTAGCATTGCAGGTCACTCACTGCCCACAGTCAGGTGCATCGTGTTCAGTTTCTTCTGCTTGAGAAAGGAGCAGCTGAATTAGCAAAGAATTGCTCCCAATCTGGTCCACACCAATGGTAAACAGCTTTTTCCCCTGATCACAAATGGCATAAAAAAAGACTATCTTATTGCCTTTTTTTACTGTTATCGTTTGGTTTTGATCACTCAAAAAATAAGGACTATTTTGTAGGAAATAGATGGAATTTTAAATATATATCAGATGTTTAGGCCAGATGCTTATTAAGTCAATGAATCATTCGCAGTTGGGAAATATTTGCTCTCTCCACATGTTACTGACATAAGGAGTGCTTTTTTTACAGAGCATATGGAGGAACAAGACACTCTCTGAGTAACAGAGTGAATTGAATCAGATTTTCATCAGCTTTCACTGGAGCGGATTCTCTGAGCTCTGGCTGTTCCATGAGTGAGCCATGCTGGTTTCTCTGGGTCTCCCTCTCTCTCCCCTTCCCTCCCACTTGTTCTTCCCTTTTATTCAGCTTATGTATATTTTTCTCAAGCTTTGTTGAAGTTCAGTTTGTCAGATTTGGTTTGCCCAAGGTTTGGTTCCAGAGGATGCTGAGCAAAGCACAAAGTGGTTTAAATCTTGCAGCCAATTTGTGATCACTTACGTAAATAAAGGGGATTGTCTTGAAGTGTGTGAACATTGATGAAAATCAGGACATCTGTGTCATCTCACCAGTTCTTGTGAGTACCCAATAATAATTTTCTGCCTTGTTTTCCTCTAACTCTGAATCAAGGACAGCACCTACAGAAACTGTGAGCTGTATTATAAAATATAAAGTTGTACTTAATGAGTGTGTTATTATTGTCCTAGCCAGGGCTGCAGAGTAAAAGAACAGTTTTGGAAAGATTTAGATAGCGGTCTTTGCCACAAATTAATGTTGGATATTGAGAAGGTAAAAAGACTTAAAATAAACCACATGTGGATTTTAATGGGTTATCCACATAGGTTTGAAATGCCATTATTCCCGTGGGAAGCAAATAGACTTATGTTCTGCATCCTGGATGAAATATCATTATGCTTTTCTATTTCTAATGTAACTGTTGAATGGTATTGTGTGTGTGTGTATATATATGGTGTATACATGTGTATTGTATATATATATGGTTGTATATTGATGGGATTTGGGAGTCATAAGGCCCACCACTCTGTTGTGTCACTGACTTACTTGAAATGAGCTGTAAAGTTTTGGCCAAAGTATGTGTTTGGATTATCAAGAATCCAACACCCTTTAGGACTGGCAAGGAAGAGAGGAACAAGTGTCACATTTATCTAGCTTGCCTATTTAGTTCTGTGCATAGTTCCTTAATGATATTTGGACAGTAGGTCATGGAAGTGTTTCCCCAGAGCTATCTGCTGAACAGGAAATCATGAAAGCATTAGACATGTGCCAGCTGAAAATCCCCTTGTTGAAATGCTGTAGATTTTGCTGCATTTCTGCAGTAGGTGCTTTTCTCTGAGCTCATGCATGAAGAAACCTCCCAGACTGGAGCTGAACCAGAAAGGAGAAGCTAGACAATGTGGCAAAGTTGACGTTTTGAAACTATTTCCCCTTATTTAAACAAATCTATTACCTGTTTGAATACCTGGAAGTACTCCAGGACTTCAACAGTTTATAATTTTCTCTTGTCTAGTTCCCCTGGTTTATTTTCCCAGGCCTAGTAGCTGCTGTCTTGAAATGTTCTCACTAGGAAGGCAGAGAGGTCCCTGTTTTCAAACTGTCTTCGTTCCTGCAATTGCAGCACTTGGTATTACAGTGCTGCTGCATTAAGCCTCCATCCTAAAAGCCTAATAATGTTCAGATTCAGATCTGCAGGACAGTAACAAAGGCTCTGGGCTGGTGGGGCCAGTGGTAAGGTCCCTTGCCTTGAGGAAGGGCTTTAAAATCTGAGTACGGTGGGTGGCTATCAGCACAAGGGTCTGCAGGAGCTGGGTTGTCGTCCTGGGACATTGGAATAAGGAGCTGTTCCAGGGGTCTCAGTCCGGGCTTTTAGAATGGATAAAACCCAAGGCTTTTCTTAATCAGTGGCTGGGCACACAATGGCTTTGGTCACAGGGGGATATTGCCGAGGCCTGTGATGCTTAGAAGGATTTAAAAGCAGCTTGATATATATACACAAGTGGTCTGTGGCATATGCAGCAATATTCATCTAACGTGTTAAAAAAAAATAACCAACCACTGTGAGGGTCGACAGTTCCCCTTCCTTCAGGCTATAAACCAATTTCTTATTGTACTTTTAATCCCTCTCCTCTCTCAATAAAAAGTGATCCTGTTGGCCAGGTGCAGTGTCAGAAAATAGTCCCCATCAAGCAAAGGCATTGGCCAGTTTCCATGGGACTTTATTAAATAATGGAGTACCACGGCAAAATATGACAGAAGTCCAGCATTACTGACCACATATAAATAAAACACCAGTCTTTGACCACGGGGACAAACTCAAGTTATTTTGCACACAAATCTCTGCCCCTTGAAGAGGCTGGAGGAAGGGAAATTTGGTTCCTTTCATAATGTTAACCAGACCTGCTTCCTAGCCAGCGCTGAGCTTGCCATTTTCTCTGTTTGAAGTGCTTTTCCTGAAAGTGGGAAGTGGGAATCCAGCTGCATAGGTCTCATTTGCAATAGAGTGCATCAGGACACACTTTCCTTCCAGTCTTCAGTATATAGGGTTTCTTCTGTTTTCCCCTTTGCTCATTTGCTGCCTATTCTTCTCATGCCTTTAGAGCAAAGCTTAGCATCAGAATCCTGCGTCCTGTCTTTTCCAATCTGTCTAGATTAATAAAATTACTTTTGACATCCTCTCTTGCTCAAGTCGCTTTATTTGTGATGTCTCTCATATCTTCTACCAGGTGGGAATGACTCTGTCACTTACAGTTTTCGTGTCTTTTTAGGATTTTTTTATTTGCAAAGAAGGAATCAAGTGTATGTGGGCAGACATTTCCAAAGAAGCCAGTGGTTTGGAGCAGCTCTTTGCTAAGAGACCAGGGCAGGCATTTTGCAACAGATTATTCAGCCACATACATGGTGGGGGCAGAGGTGCTTCAATGGAATCTGGTGAAATTAAGAACCTGAATCACCACCTCCTTTTAAATGAAGACTGTAGGACAAAGGCTCAATTATACTGTTGGAAGTCCTAATTCCCACTCCACCTTTGCCTCCATTTCAGACTGATTTCCACTGGTTTTTGCACCTACGTATATTCTATAATTTATGTTTGTGATTTTGCACATTGTGATGATAAAAGAAGATTCATATGTGCCTCGGGGACACTTTCTCATTGTGTCTTAGCTTGCCATTCCTCATCTCAGCATGTTCCTTCATCTAGTTTCTGTGTACGAGGAGACCCTTTCCTGCAGAGGAGTGTCTTCCTCTGCAGCTTGAGCCATGACTGAGATGGAGACCCATCATTCATCACTCAATCGGAGCACAGCTCCATTCAGCTGATATCGACAGACCAATACAGATACTTCCTTTCCACTGATCATAGCTGGATCCCACAATATGATGCTATAATCCCAATCTCATTCATGCTTCTGATGTGCTTGCCTGCCCCACTTTGCTAGTCTCTGCTTTCACAGTCCTTGAAGAACGGCAGTCACCATTTGTCACTGTAAATGTAGCCCCCGTGGATCTGCGTTCCGTGATGTTCATCCGTGTTCTTCCTCTTTATTTAGGATAAAGTGTCCACAACACACAGAAAACTTGAGCATTTGTGGCAAATACAGTCTTTATCACATGTCCTTACCCACATCAGAGGCTGAGGGAAGTTGCTTGATGCATGAGAGGTGTGAAAGGAATTAACTGCTTGCAAAATAGTTCTTGGCAATCAGAGTTTGAATTTCCTGCTTAAAAGTCCATTCCCTTTCCTTTCTAAGCCACTTGGCTATGGCTTTTGATCTTCTCTTCCCAACCAGTCACAGTAGAACTCCTAAAGGTTTGTAGAGGCCGCACTGGAGACGAACTCCTGCTCTGTTTGAAACCCACTTCTATTTGCATTTTCTTTTGAATGGTATGTAGAAAATTAGTCAGTCATGTGTGAGGAGAAAAGCTAACATCCCTTGTAACCAAGCAATTGAATGCTCTATATACCTGGGCAAGCAGGCTGTAGAAGCTGCAATTAACCACCTTTGACTGTATAGTGACTTCAAATTTTCAGCTTTGATGGCCTCTCGTTGGTGTTTGCAGAGCATTCCTATGACACATAGTAACCTTTAGCCCTGCACACACCTTCAGGAGTAAGTGCAAAACCTCTGTCATTCCTGTATGGGGCATATGGTTAATATTACAGAATGGCTTAGTTCTTATTTGTTTGTTTGCTTGCTTGTTTGTTTGTTTGTTTGTTTTGCTTGGAGTACCTCTGAGTCCATCAGCTCCCATTCAGTCTCACCTTTAGGGCTGATCGAAAGACTATGTCCATGCTAAAATACAAAGCATCTCATTTGCAAGACAGTCAGTCATAGAGAGGCACGAAGTAATGCTGAGGTGACTCGGGTGACATGACACTCCTGACAACAGATGAGGCCAGGAACAGGACCCAGAAGTCCTCGGCTGTGTTGCCTCTCGCACCCACTATGTTCCCAGGGTGGATTGTTATTTTACAGATGTTTGTGAAACATCTGCATGTATAAAAGAACAAATCATAAACCAGTTGTAGTTTTCTGCTTTTCTTTTCTGTCAGAAACATTGTTTTAGGACCAATGAAGAGAGACAGAAAGATTTGTTAAGCAACATCCCACAAGAAATATAAATCTCCTGAGAAAATAATGCAGCTTCTTCGTTCTATCAGATTTCTGAAAGGCTTTCTTCCCTCATAGGGCACTATACGCTTGGTGTCCCAACATATTCCCGAGGAGAAATGCTGTGCTGGGCAGGCGGCGGAGCCCAGCTGGGATCCTGGCAGAGCATGAGAGTGGGGGTGAAAGACAGTGGGTGTCCTAGCTGCCTTGCTAGTGTTTGGACACTTCTTTTCCTGCATCTTAAATGAGAAAAGAGTAGCTGTAGGGGAAGTTAAGGTTCGCACTCATGTCCTTAGCCTTCAAGGGATGTGTTGCCATACCTGTGCCTCCATATTTACATTGTTGGCAGGCAACACATATGGCAGTCGATGGTGTCTGCTCCAGCCATCTCACGCAGGGGCAGAGACAGAGTTGTGTCTCAGTCAAAGCAGTGCACAGCTTGCTGTATCTGAGCAGCCTCCTTTTGTGGGCAGCTGGAGCCAACAGGGATGTTCTGAGTTGGGAGAGCTCATGTTCTGCTGCTGCTGTCCTGCTGCAAGAACCCAGCAACCTCTGGGGCAGGGAAGGTGGCAGCGACAGAAGATTGTGCTCTGAAATGCAGCCTGTCTGCTCAAATGCTTGGACAGCACCTTCTGTCTGCAGGGCTCTGATCCTTGGGAGCACTAGTGACTGAATCTCCATGGAGTTCCCACAGACCTGACACAAGTGGGAGCTCTGGGCATCTCAGACCGTCAAGCCACATGCTTTCAAAACCATGCACCCAAATGGCGAATGACCCAAATTTAAAAACCTCTTTTGAAAATCTTAATTCTAGCAACATTCCCTATAGTTACAGCAAAACGGTGGGAAGGTCACTCTGCTCAGTGGTGTCTGAAAACAGGCAGTTGCATGAACAGAGAAACAGTCAATTTAGATTTGAAAAATGGTCTGCTTTTGAAAATACACATCCAAAAATGTTTCCTGCTTGTTTCAGGGGTGTCAGCTCTTCAAGTACAGATTGAAGAACTTGTGGGAGAGGAACTGTAAAAATCAGTCCGTCTTTCCTCTCGTCCCCCCAGCATCTGTTTAGGTTAGGATAAAAGCTGAGTCCGGATTACCTTTTCTGGGACATTTTTCTGTGAAATTTTTCTGTGAAGACATAGATATGAGAGAGGGGCAAATAATGGGAAAGTACATAATCTGAGAGATTGCTGAAGGGACTGAGGTGTGGGGAAGTGAAGGAAGACAATGTCACTGACTGACAAATTTATTTGTAATTTCTAAGTCATGGGGAACACAAAGGTCAGACTGACTATGACCGTGCACTAATTTAAAACTTTAAGATGAAGAGTCAAAAAATGGATGCCAAAAACTAAACCCCTTCATATCCATAGTTAAGCATTTAAGTAAGGAGGCTTCTGGAGCCTGTGGCAAGAGACCACTTTGCTGCAGTGCATTTACTGGAATTTTGCTGGACTTTTGCAAAAGCCCTGAGCATCCGGCAGCTCCCGCTGAAGTCCCAGTTAAAATATATTTCCATTTCCTTAAAGTGCTGAATTATGGACTTAAGAACCTGACTCTAGGCACCATTTTTCTCTGTGTGAATGATCTGGTTACAAGTATAATATAATAAATTGTAATAAAATAGATTTATGGCTTTTTTGCCTTTTTTTGCTAGTGAATAGATGGAAAAAACCAGATTTTTAAAAAAAAAGTTTTTCAGTCAGTAGGGATTGTACTGGGAATTGTGCTAGGAGCTCTTGCCTCCCAAGCTATTCTCTGAACAAGGCTGTTTTCCCTCAACTGGCTGAGCTGGTGGGCCCAGTCAAGCATGGGCACTTCTGGCTCTGAGCACGCACCAGGGCTGCACAGGAGCCTAATGCTCTGTGCCAGTAGGAAGTGGTAACGAGCCATCCCAGCCCTCTGAGATGAAGGAGAAGTTTGAAATCTCCCTCCTCACATCCTCTTCAGTTTTCAATTTTTCCCATCTGAACTCTGCCTGGAGCGACTCAGCTTTGCCCGCAATGAATACCATTTGAGAAAAAAAAAAAGAAAATGCAGAAAAATCCCATGGCCATGGCAGATCTGTGAAATCTTAAGGCAAGTTTTCTGTCAGTAAAACTTCTGCAACTTCAGCAAGCGGCTCTGGTCCCTCTGGCTGGAGAGCCATATTTTGCTATTTCTAATTAATAGCGAGTAGAGGGGCGAGTCACCCAATAGGTACCAAAGTGCTTCTCCCGGTGCATCCCCCCACTCCCCCTTACTCCTGCCTGCCACTTTGTCCCACCTTTTGTCACCATCTGTACATGGTTAGCTGGAGAATGTTTATTATATAATTTAGTTAACTTTCGAGCTTCGAGCCTGCCCGTTTGATGTGCCCTCCTGTTAATGCAAAGCACACCATTACTAGTTAATGATCATGAACTGTCATCACAGTCACTTTGAAAAGGTGACAGTGATGAATGGAGCCGGTGGCTCCCAGGGAGGTTGATCACTGAATGGACAGTAAAGTTTATTTAAGCCCTGGCCTGATAATGGCTCTGCATATTTCAGATGGGTTGTTTCCACTCAGTTCTGGGATGGCAGACATTCCCGAAATGATGCGTCCTGCTGCCGCCCCCTGCCCCCTGCATCCTGCTATCTTATGGTAAGAAAAATTCTCCCCCTGCTTTTGCATCTGCTGCCCTAACTGCTTCCTGGTCCACACTACAGTTCTCTAGCCAAAAGAGAGGGAACCTCTGGGCAAAATTACCTCCAAATTTCGCCGAAAGGAAAAGCCCCTCCTGGAGCTGTTTCCTGAGTGAATGCCCACAGCTGCTCCACAGGTTGGGGAAGGGGCTCACACTCCAGTTTTACTTGTCAGGGCTTCTCTAGCACGATCGTGGCCACTTGCCTGAGGTTGTGGGGATGGGACTAAAAGAAAAATCTGCATTTCACTGGGCATTCCTAATGGAGGCTGGCAGCCAGCACTGGCAGGCCTCGGAGCTGGGAGTCAGCCCGGTGCTTTCAGGTTGGGAGGTTCGAGGTCCCAAGATAAACAAATCTTCTGGTGAGAGTGACCAGCGTTAGGTCAGGCTAAGGGTCGCCCGAAGGTCACGCCGCCCTGCAGCTTGGATATTTTGGTTGTGTATTTACCTTCCCAAAATGCATGGTGCGCTGAAGGCTCGCAGCTCCAGCTCGTGGAGCTGGGATCAATCTGCCAGTGGGTCCTGGGAGGGGACATCCCTGGGATATCCCTAGGGAAAGACCCCCCGGAGAGCAGGGTCTTGCTGGTGTGACTGGAGAGAGCCTCCGAAGGGCCACAGGGCTCGGGGTAGGCAAGGTCTGTGTGAGCACGCAGAAGGTGCTGGGGTAATTTATGTCAGCATAGCCTCTTGGCTTTCATTTTAATACATGCTGTGTGGGAACCACTGGTGGTAAAAAACAGACACTGTTTTCTCAAACTGTGTAAAACCTGGATCTTCAACACCTGACAGGAGCCCAGGCTGGCAGATTGCACTGCCAGAGGCTCACATGTGCAGCAAGCACATGTGGTCTGGCTTAAGGAGCTGGAGAGTCTTGTAAACCTGAAGGAACAGAGAAAAATCCACTCTTCATTTTTCTCTTTCTGGCTTTTGAATCTTTGGAAGACCTGTCTATGGAGGTTTACTGTGCAGCCAGGAATACTAGAAATGCCTTTTTTCTTTTTCCTAGGGCATGAAAGTAGAGATATTTAAAAGACTCTTATAAGAGTTTCAGGGAAGTTCACAATTCAATATCCTCATTAGAAGGATGAGAAGGAGACTGCCTTCTATCAGTACCTTCTGGATGACCTGCTGGTATACAGGACTTCCATGGCATGATCAAAACCAGGAGATGTCTCAGCTGCACGAGAAAATCATATCAATTTACATAAGTAATGGTTTGTCTGCAGTTTAAACAGTATCAAGCTTTACTGTCAAAGCAAAATAAGGACACTGCCCCAAGGGAGCCACATTAGTCAGCCTGTTTATAAACTGACATGGCTTTTCCTAGTAGACAAGCCTATAAACCACTTGCTGGTATCTCAAATGGCAAGTTATCATGCACATTTAGGGGGTAACAATGGGCTTTTAGGAAAAATAAATCAATGGGTGGAATTAATAATCGCTTTCATTGTCAAAATAAATGTTTTAAGTGAGCCGCAGAAAGGGCGGCAAATTATTCTCACGAAGCTCTGAGGTTTGGGGGCGATGCCAGGGAGCTGCTGGTGGCGGGGGGCTGTCAAGCCCAGGCAGCACGGATGTGTAGAGCAGCGTTTCAGAGCGGTCATGTCCTTGGGGGCAGAGCTCCTGGCGCGGCAGGGCGCGGGGGAGGCCGAGCATCAGCAGGATGCACCGCCCGGAGACACCTTCCCCGGCCCTGCCAGCGCACGGGCAGGGATGGAGGGCAGCCTCTCCCATCTCCCGCGCTGCCTCTCCCGCCCCACGCACCGCGGGGAGGTGGCTGTCCTTATAAATTTGGGTTGAGACATTTTACCCGAGCGTCTGCAAACATTTAGACACAGAAGTGCTGCTGTTTACTGCCAGCCCATTGTCTGCCGGTGACACTTTTCTCTGAAAGTCACTTACCAGGGGGCGAATGTTGATTGAGCAAATGAACACAAAGCGCCGAGGCCGCTGGCTGCGAATTGTGCTGCTGTTAGTTTAAACAACTGGAACAGAAATGCCATTATCCGGGTGAGTTGAGGGAGCCGGGTGGAATAGTCACAGAGAGAAAAATTTGCCGGCAGTGACTAGCACAGCGAGATGGATGGAGTGTTTGGCCTTGATTGAGATGTCACCCTGGGTCTAGCTTATTGTACCCACACTCCACTTCTTCCAGAGGGATTGAATCTGAGGCTTCTCCCTCCCTCCCTCCCTCCCTCCCTCCAGCAGAATTGAACCTGTGCTCCCCCTTAGTGGCACAGCCCAGCCAAACCACGCATGCAGTGGATCTGCTCCGGTCCCAGCCTGTACAATCCCAGCCCTCCATGTTCCGCCTGTTTGTTCCCCTCTCTGTTCTATGGGTTGGCTCATACCTTCTGTGGTTGGAGTGCAGGCCAGCACAGCTGGCTGGTCAGAGGAGCTTCCTGGGCTCCAGCTCAAGTGTGGCTGGGGGGAGGGCATTCCCTTACTGGTGTGGTAACACCAAAAAAATTGCCTTCAAGCTGGGGATCAAAGGGTCTCTCCTCCAAGCAGAGCACTCACTGAATCCCTCTGGCTGATGGAAGTGCTTTAGGAATGCCACAGCTTGGCCTCTGACATGGCACAGGGAACAGGTAAGAGAAGTCTCCAAGGTCTGACTCACTATGCCATTAGTGTTACAGACGTCATGGAAGAGAGCTCCACCTTTGCTCTGTTTGCCACATCCTTTTCCCAAGGCCTTTTCCAGCCTCTGCCACCACACTCACTGTCATGTGTGAAGCCTCATCCTTGGGCATAGAAATCTGTCCCCACAAGAGTTATAGACACGACTCAGAGAGAATGACAGTGCCTGGATTGGGTGAACTCTTTCACTGAAAAAGTGAACGAGAGGAATGAAAGCCCTGAGCATTCCAAGGGGTGGGGAAACACTGAACCAAATGAAAGATGTGGATGTTGTCTGGTCCAACAGCAGTGAAGTGAACATTTAAGAGAGATCAAACACCTGATAAATTAAGATCTGTGTTAAATGGGATCTGGTCTGATTCCCAAGGCTGGGTAATTTGTGAGTGTGAGGCATCACAGCTGTAGACACAGGTGAGCAGGACACATAGTTCAGATTATTTTCTCACTTGAATTTGCTCAGGAGATGGGGGATCTTCCTGCTTTTCAGCCTCATGGGAGTAGCAATGTTGGGTGCCTGGTGTCTGAGTTTCACAGGGAGCAGGATATTTGATTACTGGAGTCAGACATTGGTAGCTGATGGTATTAGGGCTCTTTCCCCAAGCTGGTGTGAATGCAGTAAAGCAAATACTGTGTAAAAGTGAAAGTCTTCAGTGCTTCCCAGCTGGTGGACACATCAGTTTGGCTTGCTGTGGGAGGAATGTACCATCCCACAGTTTGTAGCTCTGTACCAGCAGTAACAGGAGCTGCTGAGCTCCTTGTGAAGGCAAGAAGTGAATTGTGCCTCATACAAAGTAAGGTCTAGCCCCCAAGACCCTCAAGCCCTGGTTTTAATTAATTGCTCCCACCACATTCTTTGCTCTTCCATCCACAGACCCACACCAAAGGCAGATTTTCAGTGAGCAGAGTACTGGGGTAAGGGCGCCAGCAATATCTTTGTCTCCCTCTCCATGGATGCTGTAGTGCAGTCTCATCCTCCATGCAGAGCAGGTCTGCTCACCAGGTGGGCAGGGGAGGAGAAATTCTCTATTCTGGGACAACAGATGTCACCAGGGACACCTCGTAAGCCCCCTGTGGTGCCCGGGGAGACTGCCATTTGGTCCAGCAGCACAGCTTAGCCGCAGGACACAGCCTGCTGAGGCTTCATGTGAGTGCAGGTAAAATACTGCTGCTTGTTAACACCTCCCTGCCAAGTGTCAGCACCAATCTGAAACCAGGGTGTTGCCATTCTTCAAGGGTGTGTACTGCCCCTCTGCTTGCTCTGAGCCCAGTTCCCCCCACAGCATGATTCCAATGCCCAGCGGATGGGAGGGACTTTGACCCTCTGCCTTGCACCAAAGCAGCTCACCAGACCATGCAGATCTTTGCAGCACCAGCCTCATCTCTTGTGGCTGGTACAGGGAGGGGTCAGGGCAGCAGAGCCTGCGTGAGTGGGAGTGATGGTCTGTGTGCTTTGGCTGGTGGGCCTGGACATGGGAAGCACCAGCACAGGGCAGCTCAGGGAGCATCCAGTCTGGACTGTCCCCCACACACAAAGGGTCAAAAAAGAGAAGAAGATTTCATATCATCAGCAATATCCATGTCAATAAATTAGATTAGGCCAGGGTGTAGCTGTTCTCTATCCCTGAATTGTTAGCACAGTACCTGCATGGGTTTGGCCCATGCCAGTTACCACCCCCCTTAGGTTTTGTTGCTAAGCCACTCTCCATCATCCTTGAAAAATCGTGGGAGGTGCCCAATGTTACTCCCATCTTCAGAAAGGGCAAGAAGGAGGATCCATGAGGCTGGTCAGCCTCATGTCCATCCCTGGAAAGGTGATGGAAAAGATCATTCTGGGGGTCATCACCAAGCATGTAGAAGAAAAGAAGTTAATCACGTGTAGTCAGCATGCAATGGCGAAGGGGAAATCATGCTTGATCAATCTGAGGATTGGTCATGCCATCTAACATGGTGTGGCAGGGTGGGACAATGAGGAAGAGAGGTAGATGTTGTCTACCCCAAATTCAGGAAGGCTTTTGACCCTGTCTCCCATAACATCCTTGAAGGTAAGCTCAGGAAATGTGGGTTAGATGAATGGACAGTGAGGTGGATAAAGAACTGGCTGAATGACAGAGCTCAGAGGGCTGTGATAAGTGGAGCAGAATCCAGTTGGAAGTCTGTAGTCAGTACATTCCCCACGGATCAATACCTGATCCAGACTTGCTCAACTTGTTTATTACTTGTTATTTACCTGGGTGAAGGGATAGACTCTACCCTCAGCAAGTTTGCTGATGATACAAAACTGGGGGAGTGGCTGATACACCTGAAGGCTCTGCTGCCATTCACTGGGACCTTGATAGGCTGGAGAGTTGGGCAGAGAGAAACCTAATGAGGTTCTACAAAGGCAAGTGCAGGGTCCTGCACCTGGGGAGGAATAACCCCAAGTACCAGCACAGGTGGGGGCTGATCTACTGGGGAGCAGATCTGTAGAGAAGGACGTGGGAGCCTTGGTGGATGACAAGCTGACCATGAGCTGGCAGTGTCTCGTGGCCAGGAGGGCCAATGGTATCCTAAGGTGCATTGGGAAAAGTGTGGCCCATCCTAACAATTATGTAATTCCATGATTAGACTGTTTCTGCTGTTTGCAGAAGCTGTGACTACTGAGCACATTAGTTGTGACAAGTCTGTTTTTAGAGGTACGAGAACTGGCCACATGTCTGTGAACTGCACATGGCTAGCAGGCTTTGGGACCAGGGGACAGCCCTGGAGGATTTTATTTTCTTAGAGACATGTAACTATTCTTCCCTGATGCAATGTGCATTTGGCACTAGGCACAGCTTGGTCCCTGGGGTGATTCTGCAGCAGACAGGCTGGAAGAGAGCCCTGGGTTCAGGAAAACTCTTCTGGGGCTCCACACCCTTTGGTTTTGCACTGTGTTGGGCATTACCCCTTTGCTGCTCCATCATTTTCCCTGAGCGGTCCCTCCCTCTGCACGGCCTGCTGCAGCGTCTCTGTGCTGGCCACGTCCTGGTGCTCAACCCTTCCAGCGCCTGTGCTCCCCTCTCCTGCATCCCACACTTCATCCTTCTCCTCACTGACTGTCCACACCTACTCTTGTCTCACCTCTTTATGAAAACACATCCCCTGCACCTCTTTTCTGCTCACGAGAGCCACACACAGAGTCACATCTTCACAAGCATTGGCTGGCATGACCACACTGACTGCTGGGGCAGGGGACTCACGCTGATACGGAGCTGTCACCCTTCACTGTCCACACTGGCACCGAGATGGACGTCACAAAGTGAGCTTAATGCTGTTTTCATGGCAAGGTCTTCATTTACACCTCAGCTGGTATAAATTACGCCAGGTTTTAGCAGGCAATTTAATCCTTTTACTTCTGGTGTGAAAGAATGTGTGCTCGATGGCTGGGACTGCCCCACACAGTCCCATCCTCAGCCTCCTCCTTTTCTCCTGGAGGTAAAAAGTTCAGCTGGACTCGGTGCTTGGAAAGGTTTTCAGCATCCCCAGCTTGTCGGTGAAGCAGTAAGTGTGCGGCAAAGCATCCTTGGGCACAGGGATGCGAGCGCGTCTGCCCCCGGGCACGGGCTATACATAGCTCAGGTCCTGGGCCGGCAGACAAAGGGAGCCTGTGAGGCTGCTGGGATTTGCGGTTATCAGCGGCCAGGGCAGGAAACGTCCCACACCACAATAACCTCAACTCCACCTTATGTCAGCAAGCCCTACAAACAGAAGGACCCAGCCGCGGGCTTTTGCTCAGGCTGGTACTGTACACCGGAGCTGGCTTCCATGGAGAACGGACGGAAAAACAACACGACTGGCCTGTTCTGATGGCAGGCAGATAAACCCTCTCTCCACTCAGACGGGTATTGTTTCCTTCCCACAGGCCTCCTTGCTGCCACCACCAAGCGCACGATAAAGCCTGGGCTTTTTATAGGGCTTCTGTTTGAGTTTGTGCCGATTTCAATGCAGTCATTCAAAGTGAACATGCTTGGTGAATTGTTAATTCAAGTGTCCTGGAACACAGCAGTTAGGAAAAATGGAAGGATTATTATTAACCAGTTAATTCTGGACAAAAATTTCCTACCTCTGCTTGCACTAGAGTTAAAGATTCTTCAGCTTTCCACAGTTGTTGACTTTGGAGCCAGGGCTGGCAAGGAGAGGAGGGAATATGAGCAGATGTCAAGAGCTGTGCCATGATTTTGGTCAAACTCTGCCAATATTGCTGTTTCCCTGTCTGCCACCTGAGGTGGCTGGAGTCGCTGCTCCAGCCTGGATTCCAGTGGAAATAAAACCAGACATTCATATAGGCTCTGTCAGGTACTACATCCCAGCACATCCACACATGGCTAGAGACAGGAAAGACCTATGGGGCCTTTTAGACCTGAATCCTCATGTTTCTTATTCCTGAAAGTACTGACAATGAATTCAGATATTTTGCCAGATACTTGATTCATTACAACAGCACCCTGGGATTGCCATTCTGGGCCACCTGCTGATACTTTCTCCCCAGGCTGGAAGCCACACACCCGGGCACACTCAGGCAGGAATGGAAGATGGGAAAATGCCTGGTGCACTTGGGTAGAAGTTAGGGTTTTTAGACGGATGGTTTAACACAACAACATTTGGGAGAAAACCTAGTGCAGGTACACTAACTGCTGACAGCCCATTTCCTTGCACTGCAGAGTGTGGGCGTTTGCCTTAATCGGTGCTTCCTACACTATTTTAAGGCTGAATGCTCTTTCAGGAAAAATAAATGGATAACAGGCCCTTTGCAACACAAGTGTTATTAAATGCTCCTCTACCATATGCAGCTCATCCACAGCCATTTCCCTTGGTATGTCCTCCGTGCCCTTGTCCCTCACACACTAGAAAACATTGTCTTCATTTATATATTTCCTGAGAAGATGAAGTGACTTCTGTCTCTACCATGGTAAGTGGTACTTACCAGCCACTACCATCTGGCTGTATGCACCCAGAAGGATGTGACTCTCTAATCCTTCAAACTGGTTTGGGTTTTCTTCTTTCGTGTACTGCACAGGTTTGTCTATTTTTCCAGCACAGATAGCTCTCTACAGCTGGCCTTTTTTTTTTTTTTTTTTTTTTTTGACTGGATTATCTGCAGCAGTTTTTTATGTTTCCTCAGTTTGTGACTTGATTTGTTCCTGCTCTATTCCTCCTTGCCATGTCCACCACACTCCCTGGAATTCTACCCTGAACTAAACCTTCATCTCCCATGAAGAGGTTAATTTTGCTTGACTGAAATACGTCATGGGAACACGGGAGAATCTCCCATGCCCTTATAAGTCGTGTATTTCTCCTCTTTTCCAAAACCAAACAATACAATGCAATTGGAAAAGGCTCTGATGCGGTACAAAGTCTTTGGGTGCTGCTGCTGCTGCTGCAGCCCCTGCCTGGAGTGGGGAAACAACCAGACAGCTTCACCGTCCTGGGAAAATGCAAAACCCAAGTGATAAACCATCCCTGGCCTGAGAAACTTGCAGTCCTGTTAGACAAGACAGATAGTGACAGGGAAAGAAGGCACAGGGAGATGGGTGCCAGAGCAAGGAATAATTAAATCCAGGTTCCTGCTCATGAAGGGCTGTCCAGGGCTCTAAGTCACCCACTGAATTTTATAGACCCTTTTACTTGATCAGTGAATATTCTGGTCTTTTTGGCTTATCTATCATTCTGTGTGTTTCTGCTAAGCTGGGGGGGTTTGTTTGGGTTTAATGTTTGTTTCTTTTTTCTTTTTCTTGTTGCTTTTTTTTCCCTGCAGTACTAACTCAATAAGCAGGTAGTTTCAAGCTGATCTGATGCTTCCTGTTGTAAAGCTGTTCTTTGGACACATTGTGATCCTCCTGAGGGATGGCTTTTGCCCAGTGTTATCTGAAATTCTCAGGCTGGCATATGCAGCTTGTGAAAGATGCCTAAAGTCTTTTTCTTAAGAGACTAATAAAATTAAACACTGTGGCAATTTCTGTGGTCAGGGCAACATGTACTTCATCTGACACACCACAAGTGTCGAACATACCAGGCCAGAAGGGACAGAACTGGGAGAGAAAAACATCTTTAAAAATCAAAAAACAAATACCCTTCAGCAGCCACAGTGCGTCAGTGCTTTGTCCTGGCACCGAGGCTGGCCTGGTGTGGGCATGTGCCTGTGCTCCAGAAATGCCACCCTGGCTGGCACTGAGCTGCCCAGGAGCCACACGTGATCCCTGGGGACACAGTTGCTGCCTTGAGTCCTTGTCCCTGTACAGGGTCTCCCCAGGCTGGTGGGGTAGGAGGAACCCCGGCCAAGGAGAGGATCCTTGTGCCTCGAGTCCTTCACTGTCCCACGAACCTCATGGGTGAGTGTGGCAGGACCTGAAGCACAGGGACTGTGACCAGCAACACAGAAACCTGGGATTATGTTTGCTAAGGCCATGTGGGCAAATAAATACCAATGTAAGTGCATGCAGGCTCCAATCTCTGGTTGGATTAACTCCATAGAGTAGAGTTGGGTCCTCTGGATAATTCTATGTCTCTTGCATTTTTGTTCCCTGCCACAGGAGGCACACAGTGATTCCAATCCTCCTGCATCTCCAATCCTTCCCTATGCCACAGGAAAGAAACATTTGGAAAAGTTTTCAGTTGGATCCTCCTCCTTGTTAAATTTAGCACAAGCCTGTAAAGCGCCACCAGGAACAGCAATTAGGGAGCTGCACGTTTTGCTTCATGGTTATCTGCAAGGTCAGAGAGAAGTACAGGCTGCGTAAGCGAAGGTTCGTCAGTTCTCATACAGTTTAAACACAGCGGCAAATGTTAAAAATAAGAAAAAAAGCAAAACATATTAGTCAGTCCTGACTCTCTAAAAAATAAGCCCCTTCCTAACTGCTCCCCCTCTCATGAATTGCTCCTTCCATTTGCAATATGGAATAAACTACAGTCAGCTATATTTAATGGAAGTTAGTTTTGTTGAAGGCCAGCAAAGTCAATGAACAACTTGTCACTGTGCAGGGCTCCCAAAATAGGGGTCTGCCCAAGGATCTTCAAGATAATGGCATCCTGCTTGGTAGAGAATGAGGCCAGAGGATCTTCATGCTAAGTGTTTTACCATCCTTTGTTCTTTTTTAGCTCTTCTTCTTTTTTATCTTTTCCTTTCCCTTTCTCCTGCCACCCACCCAGCATCACTCTCTGTTTGCTTTTAGTCCTTTCCCAAGCTTCGTACCCACGGGTCTCCCGGCTTTTTTCTTCCTGTTCCCTCCTTTTCCACACCAGACTGCCCTCATTCTGACTGTCTAGGCTCCCTTTGGTCCCTTGGGCTCCCTCCTGCCCTCACACTGGTCCCCTCTCCCTTATGCCAGGTCCCTGCCTGTCTGCAGCACTGCTGGGGTGCCTCAGTGGGTGCTCCCTCGTTTACTGCCATGCTGGTGGCATCACATGTAGGAAGCACGACAAGAACAAATATTTTCTACAGCAGAATGGAACACCAGTGACATCATTCAGCACCCCCAGGGACAGACACTACCTCCCTCAGGCTCAGCCTGGCTTTAACTTGCTGCGGCCAGCGCTCCAGCCTTCGTGCCACCTCATTCTCCCTGTCTCCCTTTTCCTTTCTCTCTTCCCCTGCCTCATTCCACGTCATTTCCATCGCAACCAGAATACGATCACTCTTTCTTCTCTGTAATGAGCCCAGCCTGAAATGTGTCTGGGTGGTATTTTTAGCGGAAAGCTTGGCAGCCTGGCAGTCCTGGGCGTTTTGCCACCTTGAGCGAAACATGTGCATCAGCCCGATAAGGATTACAATGGGGTGCTCGGGGCCGCGAGTGGGGAGTGTCCTGGGGGCTGAGTACCTGCTCTGTGGGGTGAGGCACAGTGGCCGTGGGGCTGCCCCCAGCCCATCCTGCACCCTGCCATGCATCTCTCACTGGCCTCTAAAATAAGTTTAAAGGTATAAAAGGAGGGGTTCCTGGGAAAACCATGGGAGTTAAGTATGTGTGGCTGGAACAGGGGTGTTTTCTGTAGGTGACGTGAACACAGCACCTTATCCCAAAAAATTGTCTTGATGAATGTAGCAGCCAAGTAATGATGGGCACAGGCACAGCTCCCAATATCATACCCTTAGGGTTGCTCCTTTTCTTCTGCTTTGTCCTTTTGGCAGTGCCATGGCTCAGGGCGAGGTGTTGGCCCCCTCACAGGCACAGGGTGAGCTCTGGGAGCAGGCACTGTTTGTCCCAGTGCTGTGGCTGGCACAGCTTGCTTGGAGCTGTTGTCCCCTGACGTGTCAGGCAAAGTATTTGCAAGTGGGAATGGCCTGCCGTGGTGACTTCCAGCTGTAATCAATAAAGGGGTGTGCTGTGGATTTTTAATTTGAAAAATAAATATCACGTCCAGCTAATATTTTTTAATATGTAGTTTCCCCCTTGCAGTTCAAGGGTCTAGATCTTACTTAGAGAAATGGCGACAATGTAATTAAATGTCCTGTGAAATGTATGCAAAAGTGCCACTTTTTACAAGCAGGGCATCTTGGGGAAGAGGGAGGTCATACAAGCCAGTGCACTAAGTTTGCTTATCTAGCCTCCTGATCATCCTAGCTACCTCTCTAGTCGAGGAAGGAAGAGAAATTCCCTCAGGAAGTATTTTCAGGGGTAACACAGATGCTCTAAATACTCTTCAAATAGGCCTATCTTTCCTATCGACGCCCCAGGGAAGAGCTGGCTGGTCAGTCAGGGACCTCAGCTGTGACAACCTCTTCCAATCCACACCACTCGGACCACACCTGCACGGACTGGTCCAGGCAAGCGCCATCTCCGACTCCAGACAAATGGCTCCGTCATCCTTCTGCGCAAAGTGGAATAATTTCAAAGGGAACCGTGCCTCAAGGCTGGTGGGGAGGATGTTTATTTGGTGCTGGGTGTGTATGGGTGACTGCCTGCCTGCAGTGGGGGATCCTACAGCTGGAGCACAGAAATGGATGGAAGGATTGGAAGGGGTCTCCAAAAGCATCTCTCTGCCCAAAAAGTGACCAACTATACACATACCATGTTGTGAAGGGTGTTCTTACATTATTCTTAAGGGTCTCCCTGACCATTAGAAAGGTTTTTCTCCCTGTTAACTAAGAACAAGGCACAGACTTTTTCCCTCTTCATCTATGAGCTGTTTTATGTGGCTGAGGATTGTTACTGCATCCCTCTCAGCTGTTTATTTTTGACCTAAGACATCCAGTCCTTTCAGCTCTCCCCTGCAGGTCACATTTCCCAGACCTCTACCATTCCTGCATTCTCTCCAAAAGGCTGACATCTTTCCTGAAATGCATTACCCAAAACTGGCCACCCTATGACAGCAGTAGCATACCACAGCTGCAGTGAACAAAAGGGCCATTTCTTTGTATGGGCAATGCTGCTTGTTATTCCTTCCAACATGATGTTTGCTTTGTTGGTTTTGGTTTCTAGTTTTGGTAACTGTGTGACTTACAGTATTTTCTACAGAATTGCTTCTTTACCAGCCATTTCCGCTTGGTTATTTCTGCCTGATTGTAGTTCTTGCACTCTGCTCAGCTGAGTTTTGTCACTCACTTTCTTTAAATTGTCAAAATGATGTCTCTTTTGCCCCTTTTTTCCTCTTTTTAAAAATTTTAAATTCTGATCCCCTCTGCCAGGTTTGTCATCACAGTCTGTGTTCCCTTGTGCTCTGACACATGATGCCAGGCAGAGCTGGGTACAAGCCTCCTGTACTCACCCTTCTGTGTCTCTCCCCTTTTTGAGAATGGTCCACCAATAGCTGCTCCTTGGACTGCATTATCCAACCAGTTTTGCATCAAAGCTGTGTTTTCTCAGTTTACTTGAAGGCACAGCACCAACCCCACCCCCAGACTGTGCTCAGAAGAGAAGATGCTGCTGGCAAGGCAGCTGGGAGGACACTCTGGCACAGACACCTGTAGGGTTTAGGTGTTTTGCCACTCATCTTGACCATGTTTAAAGAAGCTGGGTGCATCCCAGATGTCTGAAGGCACCTGGGCAGAGAAGTTTAGCACCCAACCTTTGTACTCAGGTGCCTGGGACCGTTGAGGTTTGGTTTAGGCACCCCTGCCTGTTTGCTGGCTCCAGCTCCTGCAGTGCAGCTCCCTGCTGGGCCAAAGGGCACAAACGCACGTCAAACTGAAATGTTTCGCTCAGCCCTGGTCACGTGTTTGGAGACGGTGATCTGTATGAAAAAGACTCCCAGTGTCCATTAACTGGTATATTTCTTTTGGAAAAAATCTCTGTCCAGGAAAATAGGGGATAGTGAGGACTTCTATCCCAAATTACCAAGGAGAATAAATATCCAGTTGCTGGAGAGGGCTGCAGCCTACAAGAACCCTGCTCTCAAGCAGCTGCTGGGTTTTGGTTACCACTAGTGCCTTGTATTAAAAGCCAGGAGGTTGTTCCATGAACCAGGAGTCTAAGTTACTGTGAAACCTGCATCTCGCCTTCCCCTCACCCCTTCCTGGTATCAAAACCTTGAAGAGCTGCAGCACACACAACAAAGGAGAAAGCAATAAGAGAGAGGCAAGGTCACACATCTGCTGCTTTCCACACTTTCTTATCTCTGACATCACAGGCCTCAAGGTCTTTCTTCTCATTAAAACAGCTGAATAATTGCAAATTGTACACAAACGGACTAAACCTGTGGCCTTCTGCCTTAGTCATAATATGGGACGTCTGGCTAGGGAGGATGTTTCTTGGCGAGGGGAGGGTGAAGGGGCTGAAGAAATAAGCAGCTCTGTGCTAACGCAGCAGGAAGCTGCTGCCACTGCCCCTTGGGCTGAGCAGCTGCAGGACATCCAGTCAGAGAGTGTGGTGTCATCCATGGGGCTACTGAAAGCACCGGGATGTGACCACACCCCACCCTCAGGAAATGCAGGGCCAGCACCGAAATGACTTTGTGGAGGGCTGATTTGCAATGATCCCACCCGTGCTGCCTCTGCTTTACTTTGTTAGCAGTGGAGACAGAAATAATAGGCCAGGGGTGGGGAGCTATGGACTAGAGAACTGTGAAAAATCAAAGGATAAGGCATTTTTTGAGTACAGAGGCATTAAAAAATGACAGCAAAAAAGGAGGGGAAACTACCCTAGATCAACAAGTCTTTTGTACAGCCTGGGTTTGTTCAGCAATGCCAGCCCAAGCTGACCTCAGGCTCCTCTGTCTCTTGCATCTCTTCACATCTCCATGTTTTGGACAGTCACTTCTCAGGTCTGACCATTGCACACACTCTGCTGATGTCTCTGCGGCTGCTGCACCTCCAACAGCTGCCACTGGGATTTCTGAAAACCACACCTGCATCCCCACCCTGCTAGTCCCGAGGAAATTCATTAGTGGCAAGTCATCTGTCATGACATAACGTGGGATGTAAAAGATCTGTTTCTGGTGGTCGCGCACGCCTCCCTGCTTGGTGATTAGTGTCTAGCATCTGGGAATGCAACAATCTGGGAAAGCTAAGGCATTAGCAAGTGGATGGGGGTGGTCTGCACAGTGAAAAATTATATGTGTACTGAAGTAAGTGGATAAAGATGCTTTTGAGGTTCCAAACATTTTCCTACAGGAATAGAAATGATTGTGAAAGATGAAAATCAAGAAAAATTGTGTAACAGGTGGCTACTGACATCAGCAGCTAAACACAAGTGTTAGTGATTTTAGTCCATCCTATGTTATTTGTAAAAGCTGGAAGGTGCCAGAGCACAGTTCTGTGGGTCTCCCACATAACACTGGTCACAGGGTTCCTCCCTGCGTTTTTTCCCTGTTGGTGAGCCCAACAGCTTGTTGGTATTCTGCTCATGCTTCCCTGGGAAGAATGTAGTTGTAAGTTCTCATGTAAGTTTTAGGGTTTTTGTTTATTTTTTTGTTTTGTTTTGTTTTCTTGGTTTTTTTTTGTTTTTTTTAATCTGGCTTTAACTTCCACTTCTTTATATTGTGTCTTTCCCTACCAAAAATACGTGGGTTTGCTGCACGTGTTTGCTACGTGACACTGTTTCCTTTTGAATGAATTTTTACGACCAGCAAGCCAACTCAGCCTTCTTTTTTAAAAAGATGAATACTGACTCAGAGGTGCTGGCTCTGATCTGTGTTTTCCCATACATTCTCCAATTTTTTTTGGTAGTTTTGGAAATGTGGACATCAGACCAAGAGCCATAGTCCACTAGTGCTGTCTCCACTTCCCTGCTATTTGGTGAGACCCCATTACACCCTTCTCATCCTACAAAAGCAGTAGGCGCAGAGGCAGAGATTTTTCCTGTAATATGAATACACAATTCTCCAGGTGCATTATGGGATTATTTTTACATTTTTTTTTAAACTCTGGGTCTTGACTACTGCTGGAAGGAGATTGCCAAAGTTTCAAGCTCATTGAGTTTTCCTTGGAAATCAGCTATCTAGCAAATTTTCTCTTCATGATAGGTTCTTAGATAAACATGCTGCTTATCTGATAAAATCCTTATCAGAGATAATTTGTGGCACATTGCCCCAGTACCCTGGTGCAGTCCTTTTAGCTTTACTCAACTGAGTGAAGACAATAGAAGATGACACTGCCAATAGTAAAGAGCAAATGCTGCCTGTGTTCAGGTATCTTCAAAGTACCATTCCATACTTTGAACCAACAGTCAAATATGTACTGATAAACAAGCAAAAGTTGGCAGGAATTAATGGTCCTATGGAATAACAATGTACTGTGGAAGTACTGTGAAGCATCCTGAGCTAGACAACTGTGACAAAATTTATGGTTTCTCCTAGACAGAGATAGTTTATTCATGAATTACTGCGTCTTTTAAATGATCTTCCTCTGGGCCCTGCCACTTGACTAATGCCCACAGGCAAAGCACAAAGAGAATAAAAAATATGCAAACTAGCAGCAGTGATGCTGTTATAACTGCAGGATATATGAAAGCCTGAGTGGAACAGTTATTCCTTTTGAAATTTCTAAACATTTCATACAAAAAGAATTCCAATTCTGATGGGACCAAACATATTCTGCATTTCACATAGAGGATGAAATTAAAATCTCTTATTTCATCATTTTGCTCTAAGTAGCTGATCCAACTAATGAATCATCATCTTTGGCAAAGTGAAGTTTCCTGAAATTATCCTAACAAGGCTCTCCTGAATATCCAGTTTGTAATTTAAAATAAGGTAGCAATTCAGGTTAATACTTTGGTGTCAAAAAGGCACAAAATTTTGTAATGATAAAATAATCTGCAGAATAGAAATGATCATTCCTAACCACTGCTAATGAGAAAGAACAATAATTCAAGTCTATGAGCTGTTACACATAGAATATCCCTTGGATGGCCCTATGGCTAATGTGTATCTACTGATATGGGTAAAGACATCTCTCTTACACATGTATAGCTTCAAACCTGTGGAGGAGAAGCCACTGTGATGTGACACCTCTTTTCTTTCCTCATGTTCCTTCAAACTCAAAAGCTGGGTAATGTCAGGGATAAACAACATCAGGAAGTACAGACTCACTGGCAGGTCTTCCCTAATGATCAGGGTGGGACTCCCACAGAGTTTCGAAAGGTGTCCCCCATGTTCAGACCATCCATGTTTGACAGCATTTCCTCACTGACTAGCCTGAAACACTCAGCCTGAATTCGCTGCCCTCGCAACCCCAAACACTTGGCCCCCACTAACAAAAAATGATCGGCATTTATTGCAATGTTGTCCATACTGGATTTAAGCTGCCTGTGTCATGGGGAAGCAGAGCTCCACAGTCTCTTGCTCCTCCCCATGTCAGGATCATTCAGGTTGCTGAGTACCTTGGGATCTGGGGATCTGTTGGTCTTGCAGTCACACACGCACACAAGAAGGCAGCACCGTGACCTCCAGGGTGCTTGTTATCTATGTAGATACCATAGCGTAGAGGCAAGTGAGCTCATGTGAAGTCTGCACAGCAAGTTGGACATAGAGGTGAGCAATGGGACCAGAGTTTCCACTATCCCAGGCCAGTGTTTTGAGTAACTGGGCCCAGCATTCCCATCCTTAGTGCCTTCCTAACGCCCTTCTTCCGTAGCCTCCCAATGTAGTCTGGAACAGCAGGCACCACTCCTGGAAGACCTTATCTCTTGGTTGCTTCCTGCTCTGGCATTCAGTTCTTCCCCTCTTAGCATCACCTGAGATATTTGTAACTGCAGTCACCTCTCAGGTGGCATCAAACACTGCTGTGCCTGCAAATATCATGCTCAGCTTCTGCCCCAGCAGCAGTCCCTTCTCCTCTCTCCCTCAGCAGTGGGCGCAACTTTCCAACAACAGTGGCTGGAAAGTGGCCCAGTGGAAAAGGACCTGGGGGTGCTGGTCAGCATGGGCTCAGGTGACCAAGAAGGCTGGTGACATCCTGGCCTGGATCAGCGATAGTGTGGCCAGCAGCACCAGGGCAGTGATTGTCCCCTTGTGCTTGGCCCTGGTGAGGCTGCAACTCGAGTGCTGTGTCCAGTTCTGGGCCCCTCAGTTCAGGAAGGACACTGAGGTGCTGGATCATGTCCAGGGAAGGGCAACAGAGCCCTGAAGTGAAGGGTCTAGAGGGTAAGTCCCATGAGGAGCACCTGAGGAAGCTGGGGTTGTTTAGCATTGAGAAAAGGAGGCTCAGGCCTGACTCTCTGCAACTCCCTGAAAGGAGGCTGTAGCCATCTGGGAATTGATCTCTTCTCCCAGGAGACAAGTGACAGGACAAGAGGACATGGCTCCAAGCAGCACCAGGGGAGGTTCAAGATGAACATGAGGAGGAATTTCTTAACAGAAAGGGTTGTTAAGCGTTGAAACGGGTTGCCCAGGGAGGTGGTGGAGTCACTATCCCTAGAGATGTTAAAGAAATGGCTGAATGTGGCACTTCGTGCCATGGTCTAGTTGACAAGACGGTGCTTAGTCCAAGGTTAGATTCAATGATCTCAGAGGTCTTTTGCAAACGGATTGGATCTGCAATTCTGTGATATGTTCCTGATTCCAGAGTTCGTCTGTGGGCTCTATGGGCATCAACTGGTGCAATATTTCCATTCTTCCAAAGAGAACTGGACCCTTAACCAGAACTATAAATAGCTGTGATTTGGTTCTAATTTAACTGGTGCTATTTCTACTAACCTCATGCTGTGTTTTATACTGATTTAAACTGAGAAAGTAACTCTGACTTTGGACCATGCTACTAACCCAGTCCAGGGCTAGGCATCTTTAGCAGGAGTTGTCAGCTTGGACCCTCCTGGAGTCAAGTGATTTGGGTCAGTCAGCTGTGGGATCTCTGCTCTGCAGTCTCCTGTGCTTTGGGGTCTAAGTTTGGAAGTCACTACACCTAGGATGTAAAATCACCCGTGTCTAAGAAGTTTAAATGCAGGCTATGTGGACGCTTTTCAATGCAGAAGAGTTTTCTCAGAGCAAAATATTCCTGACGAACTCATCAGCTTCCAGAACAGCAGATCCTGTGATAAATTCATGTAATCTGCTTTAGAGCTGACCCAGAGGTTTTCTGCTTACAGTGCCTCATCTGCAAGAAGAATGGCCACAGAGGAGCCTTAATTAGGTGTGTCTTTAATTATTTATTTATTCAGAGCACACATTCATTCACATTGTATTCACCAGCTTTGGTCAAATCCCAAGTCATTGTCTGCCTGCACACAAGTATTTACCCAAAGGTATGGGTTTAAACTGATTAACTCACACTGGAGCAAACGCCTGTGTAGGCACTGATATTGGCTTAATACCTCACTCAGAAGTACTCTGAAGTTGGCTAAGGTCTTGTACGGATCCTCTTCTTTGAGAGTAAAGTGTTTGCACAGGGGCAGGACTCGGCTTTGCTGGGCTGAGCTGATACCAGGCTGACTGAGGTGCACGGGAGCAGCGTGTCTGGAAGCAGGCTGCTGGAGATCTGGAGATGGAGGACCTCAACTGCATTCCTGGTAGTGGTGACTGACTTTGTTCTTTCAAAGCTTCCAGCAAGATAATGGTGTTTTAGATCAAGGTGAGCAAAGGCTGCCTGTACGTTCCCGTGGTGGGATGTGTTCTTGCCCCGTCCCAGAGCAAACTCATTTGCTTTGCAAAGCACCCACAGATGCCTGGAAGTGGAAAGGGGCACCAACCCACCCCTTCTGACCCAACTCCATTGCTGATGAGCCACGCACACATTTTCTGCCACTGGGGTTGCCTTCTGACTTAGGTGCTGCCTCCTGACTAGTTTAATGCTCCTCATGCAGGAGAGAGACCAGAGCAGCAGAAGAAGTGCCTGGCTTTATCAGACCCATTTCTTCCTTCAGCTTATCAACAAACGAACTCCCAGTTGGCTTTGTTTGACTTCCAGGGTTTATTGGATTTGTTGCTTTCCTTCTTCATTTTCATATTAAAGGCTAGGTTGGGCTGTGATCCTACTACTGTAGCCTCCAGCTCCTGAGCTGATACTACCAGCTCTAATTGCTCAGCTGCCTGATGTAATCATCAGGAGGTATATTGTGTGTGTGGCTACAGGCACTTCATATTTTCTCCCCAGCCAGATGAAAAAAAATAGAAAAGACGAAGAAGAAAAAAAGAGTCAATTGGCTCTAGGTCTGTCAATAGTGACTAATCAGGTGCTGTACAATTAATTATGAAGGGGTGTCATTTTAAAACAATTCTGAGGTGGGAAAGAACAGGCCTGGGCCCTTTACCTGCTGGCACTGTTTGTGTTGCTAAGCCAATCCAGGCTGCGTCCTCTATTTCATTTACCTTTTAAACTATTGCCCCCGCATAAGTAAACACTTTCTATAAAGTGTGTGTGTGTGCATGCATGTGTGTAAGTGGGTGGAGGGTGATCTGGGAAGCTCTCCACCCTAGAAAAGAAATTAATGATGGGGAGGAAAAAAAGAGAGCAGCATAATTTGGCAGTAATTTCTCAAGAACGGCAGGAGATAATAGCAGGTGGATGAAACAGGAATAGGATGAAACAGTCTGGGGCTGAATCCTAGTAATCAAAATACAGAGATGGAGGTGAAAGATGTCCCTGTTGTGCAAATTCTCTGCACAAGGAGCCTGGGCTTCTCAGCAGCAAGCACGTGTCAAGGGGGAAAATCCCTGTCCCACCTAAACTGGCTTGCCCAGGCTCTGCTCCCAGCAGTGGCCAACATTTCCCACCCACTCCCCTGGGGATGTGGCTGCAGGGAGCAGGATGGCATTCCTCCTCTTCAGCCTGCTGGCAAAATGGAATTGTCCCTGGCAAAGCAAAACTCATTTTTCAAGGAGGATGGCAAGGGAACTGCAACTGTCCAGTGCCAGGCCTAGGGCACCAAGTTGTGAAATTATGTGTGTGTGGAGGGGAAAGAAAGGCAGTCATGGAAATGACAAAGCAGCATAGTAGAAACAAGGTGACAGTGCTAAACGACTAATGTTCATTTCGAGAGCTGTCAGTCACTGAGACTGTGATGACACTGTGTCTGTTGCCTGGGGTGGTAGAAGAGATGAGCTGGAGATGCCAAATGGAGGATGTTGGGGGAAAGCCTCTGCTGGGACCACCTCCTTGAAGATGCTGACTGCAAGAGATCTTCTGGAATGTGGCAAGGGGCAAGTGTCATGCTGTCTAGTAGGAAAAATTAGAAATACCCTGTGAAACTGTTTACCTTCCTAATACAAAAGCTCAAAAAAGCCCTTTGGTCAAAAATTCTGCCTGCAGCACTTGCAATTCTCTTCCATGGGCAAGAAAACATTGTAAATTCCTGTGCATGTGAAGGTGTATAGTTAATAACATTGCTTTTTACTATAATGATTATAGAATTAGATGGGTTATTCTGGACAACAATTTATTAGCAAATGTATTTTAGGAGCAAAATGCCAAGGCACAACAAGTCCTTTTCTGAACTTTTTGAAATCAATTGACTTTGTTCCCCAAAATTAATTTTCTTCATTTTACTGATTAATATTTTTAATGAAAACAATCATTGAAGATAGAGCAAAAACATTTGATCAAAATGTACATTTATTTCATCTAGCTAAAAGACTTCCAAAACCTTATTCGAGGTTATTTTCACAGCTTTGTGTGTACTTCAGGATCATTGCTGGCAGAGTCCCCCTCTCCCCAATCTTCGAAAAAACACATTACATTGACTCTGTTAACAGTGAAATATTTAGTATCCTTAACCTCTGCTTCTGTCAGCATTTTGGTGACAGCAGCTACTGGATCCCAGCCACTGCATTTCCTTGCCCTGTGTCAGAGGACTTTGAAATATGACATGAGGAGGTTCAGTTTGTTGGGGCTATACAAGGTAGGAGTTGCCATCCTGATTTAGGTCAGGAGTCTGTTCAGTCCTATATACTGGTCTTGAAGCCTCAGCAAGTCTTGCACCGAGAGCATGGAAAAGCATTGGCCAGAGAAAGAGCTTTACCCTGAACCATCCCAGACCTAATTCAGTCGCTGTAGAAGGGCACTGATACACTCTGCAATGGCTAACCCAGGGTTACACAGCAAAGCAAAATTAACAGATGTAAAAGTGGAGGTTACAACATAAACATGCACTCAGATACTGGTGTAATGAACATAGTATAAATATTTAGATGTATTCCTACATCTAATTCTTAGACTCATCATTCTTATGTCAAATGGTTTACAAAAGGCAAAACTATATTTCAGTTACAGGCACGGCTTCATAATTCTTCGAGTTAATTAAGGCATCTAAATGTGCTTCATGTCTCTCGCCTCCACTTTGTAAATGGCACCAACCTGTAGGTAATGAAAAGCTTTCCATATCAGTGACAGTAATGGCAGTTTAGGTGTCCAGCCTCAGGGAAAAGCAGCAGCTAGACTACAGGAGTGTCATTCACACAAGTCCTATAAACAGATTGTTGTTTGTGTTGTGTGTGCAGACATCACCTAGAGAAAGAATTAATTGCGGTTTGGGATCTCTTTCCAGAGAGTGTGGGGTCCCAGTGCTGAGTTGGTGTAGTGCTGATGGGTGCCCAGGGGCACAGGGGTGTCCCTGCCAGTCGCGGTGTCAGAGCAAGGGGCCTGAGGGTCCCACCTTTCCAATACAGCTCCGGTACTGTGCAGCTTGCTTTGGCCCAGAGCACCTTTTATTGCCCTGTTTCTCTGTCTGATGCCTTTATGCACAAGCTGTGTGACAGGCTGCACGGGCAAGGGAGGACAGGGGCGGCCTGTCCTCAGCTGGGGTGTCCCCTTGCAACGGGGACACGGTGAGCACATGACTGGGTGCCACCCACAGCACAGATCTCCCCAGGGGTCTGAGGGGGGGCTGCCTGTGGTGGTCCCAGAGCCTCACCAGCAACTAAGATCTGCTTGGTGCCAGGTGGGGAATCTCCCTTTGCCAGGGGAATCCCTACCCGGCCACTTCATAGTGTTTTTAAGGACAGCAAGGATCCTTATCACGCTTCCACATCTGCTCCAGATGCTTTGCATTCCAGCAATGCTCCACAAAGGTGCTGAACCCCAGAGCATCTCTCCAAAGAGGGCTCACTTCTTGCCACCTCGGCAGCTGTCAGCTTCCTGCATGTGCACAAGCCAAGGGGAAGGGAACGGCCCTGCTCTCAAGGATGTCCCTGCAGAGATGACAGCAGGTGACACAGCCCTGCCCCTCGCCCGTGTCAGCAGGACCGTGTGTGGCAGCAGGAAGGCCGGGCTGCACGCAGCCAAAGTTCAGGCAAACAGTGGAGAGCAGCAATGGTTTCCGACCCAGTGGCACCAAGGCCGCTTTGGCCACTTTTTGGGTTTCACCTTGAAGCGCAGCCAGAGCGCGAGGCGCTGCTGGCGCTGGTGTCTGTGCAGCGGGGTACGGCTCTCGGGGACCACTCTGCTCCCACAAGAGGAAATAATTAATAAACGCCTCTCACAGCATTTTCCAAAGTGTTAATAACTATCAGTCCCTAGCCAAACCCCGGTCCTGTGCCATATTGGTGGCTGTGGAGCACCAGCATGCCTCGTGCTCCATCTCTCTCCCTCTATCTCCCACGTCTGTGCTGTTTCGGGGCTTCTTTCTCTTTAAGAGGAAACTCGGCGGAAGCCTGGCTATTCAATATTGTTTCATATTATTTGGTTGTGAAACAATTTAATTTGTTTATGGCTCTAAAGGTCAGATTTGACTGTTGCCCAAATTTCTAAAGAATAAAGAATGCACCAGGCTGAATGGGACTTCATGGCATGACCAACTGGAGAAAGAGAAGGGGCCTAGTGAGAATATTTAACTGGAACAGCAAGGCAAACTTACCTTCAGCTCAGGTTTAAAAGCCTAGTCAATCATTACACGTTTTTTATTATTTACCTGGTACAAAATCCCCCTGGGTGAAGAAGTAGAAAAACTCACAGGCCACACTCTTTCAAATTTTTAGTAGCTTGCTCAACATTGTTTTTTCCTCTGTATCAGGACAGTTGGAGTGATATGGGTTGTGACGGTGCCTGTGGGTAGATGAGAAATAAAGTGGAAGCACATTGTGGTTGTAGCTCCAAGCAGGAGTGTTTGTAACAGTGAAGAGAGCAGGGCCAGCCAGGGACTTTGAGAAGGAAGGTAATTCTCACACAGTCATCAGAAGACAAAGGTTGCATTTACACCTGGCCAGAAGGTTTAATCATCTACTATTTCCAAACATTGCAGGCTCACAATCTGTTGTGTCTGAGATCATAAAACATAATCACAAACGGGAGACAAGAGACCTGGGGCTTGATTGACCAGACCTTATCTTTTCTTTTGCTTCCTTCTTATTTTTCACTCAATTTTCTGCCTTTTTGGGGGAGGAAAACAAAAAAAAAGGTGCTTTGGAAAGAACTTGCTTTGAGCAGAAAATTCTTGACGCAAAAAAATTCTGAAAACCAAGGATTAATGGGCAATATTCATTCTTCTTTGTCTCTCTTGTGTCAAGAGCACTCGGGAAACACCACCTGCTTGCTAAGATCTCCCTCCTGGGCTTTCAGGGAACAGAAATTGTGGAAAAGGGACCAAAAAGAGAGAAATATTCAAAGAGAACCAGGAACAAACCTCTCATAGCTTAGTTTTCCAGGTCCTACAACAAAAACAGCTGACATTCACCCCCCTGAAACACTGGGTGTAGGTGGCTTTCATCTGTCTTTGGGGGAAGGGTAAAATTACGGTAACATTGAAAGATAATCTGGCAGTGATGGGAGGGTTTCTGGGTAATGTTAGCCACTTTTTTGCAGTTTGAGACTGTAATTGGTTTCCTTTGTACCTGTGAGGTTGGTGAGGAGGCTTATCCAGCATGATTAGGGACTCCTATGGCAAAGAAAGTTTGGGGCAACATCACTTCAGCTTCCTTCACCCCATTGCCTCCGCGGGGTCATCGCTCTTCACTGTCTGCCCATGGCCAGGCTTGCAGAGAGGAGCCAGGTGTTTCTCACCTGATATTCCTGAATGGTTTATAGGGGAAAGGGTGGGAGGGCCGTGCCCCAGCCCCGGCTCCAGCCTGGCTCCAAAGGGTTGTGTCGGCATCAGGGAGGGACCCTGGAAGCGATGATGCGGCTTTGCACCTCGTTTGGTGTTGCAGTGTGGATTCATCAAAGCACTGGGTGCTGGGAGGAGGAACTGGCCCTGTTGAGTGAAGGGTTGCCCTTGCTGACTTCAAAGGGGGCTGAATTTAACCCTTTGACTTCAGTGGGGTTTGAACTCCTGGCTGGAATTAAGCACGTGCTGCTTCTGGGTTGGGACCTTTGTCTGTTTGAAAGGGGAAATAAATAATCCAGTTGATTTGCAGTATATCATCACCTACCTGATGATGCCTCTGTGTTTTGTGATTGCCAGCTCTGTAACTTCCCCCCTTCAAAGAAATAGAGTGGGAGCAATAAGAGCTTCCCCAGGAGAAGTTCATGGAACAAGGCAGGCTGGAGAGCCATCTGCCCCTGTCACCACCAGGTGCCTTGGCGGTGTCCCTTACCTGGCTAGGGCTGCCTGCCACCTGATGAGAGTGGCATCTTTGATGTCACCTAGGGCAGCAGCCATACCCAATTGCATAATCAAGGTCACTGGAAAATTACACAAAACTTTGCCCAGGTCTATTGGAAAAAAAAAAGTGAAGCACTTGCAAAAAAAACCCAAAAACCCAAGCACCCAAACTCCTGCTCATGCCACTAACTTGCTGTTCTGTGTGAATGTCACATACAGTGCCAAGTTGCCCCTTACACTGCCCTGCAAGCATTGACAAAAAAATATTATCCACATAAAGGCAATTGCAAATTTTCTCTGGTAGCCACATGAAATCCTCCCTGTGGTTTTCCCTGTCTTTCCTTCAGCTACAGTTTCAAGCAGATAACAATGATGTGCAAATACAAGAAGCAATAGTCTCATGCTTTGCATTGCTGAATGCTGTCCTTCTGAGGATTTTAAGACTCGGGGTGGTGAGTTTGGTTTCACATGCCCTTAGGAGCTATCAAGTCTTTCCAAGGCAACTTTACAGATATAGAAAAGAGTCTGCTTGGAAATCTGTAAATGAAAATAAAAGAAGAAAAAACTTCAGAACTTGTCTTCAGAAATAGAGAATTCTTGGAGAATTTTCTGTTATTTTCCCAACTTCTGTTTGTGAGAAAAGGAAAGTCATGGACATGGCATAAAGAGGAAGAACTTGCAGCATGAAAGAAGCCAGGTCTAAAAAATGGATCAAGAAAAATGTCCTGAAAAATTGAAACTTTTTTTTTTCTGCCAAAAAACCTGAAAAAAATAGCCTCTGTATGCCTTGCTGGGCAGGTCTGTGTGTCGGGGAGGTGCAGGTCCAGCCCTGACTGCTCAGCTGGACTAGCAAGGGCTGTACTTCCCAGTTACTGCTCCCTGTTCATTCAGTGGGGACATCCTGCTGGGCTTACACCACCAAAATCTTTGTGTCACAAAGGTCCGGGTGGTGCTGGGCAACACATCGTGATGTCCCTTTGAAAATCTTGTGCTATTAACTCTGATTTTATATTTCTGACTAGTCCCTCTTGCAGCCAAGTCGTTTCTCAGTAATTTGAGTGCACCTCCCTCCAATTTCTGTCTTATAAAAGCTCATCTTCTTCAAGCCTTTCCCAGCTTCCTGAGGATGGATAACTGTCAGTACTTCTGGTCATAAGAATATTGTGGCAGAATTTTTCAGCTTGTCTTTTTTATAGCCACAGGTAAATTAATAGTTTGAAATATCTGTCGCTTCATAACTTCTAGAGTTCAGGTGTGCTAGAAACAAAGCCATCTTTCCCCCCCACAGCAGAAGGACTCTGCCTTTCCATTCTTCATTTCATACAAGGAACAATGGTTCGAGTCTGTCATCTTAACTTCAAAAGTTTGAAAGTTTAATGAACCCTTTATCCCATTTTTATTTGCGAGGAAGCTGTTAGTAAACATCCCCATGGCTTACCTAGCCAATATCAAATCCTCTAAAAGACAAATCAACCTCCTTAATCACATCTTTAAGCCAGAGGGCTTAATTGCAGTATAGGAGCTGAAGGGAGGGCACAGTCCACCCTGTTGAGTTTCCCTTGTGCTCTTGTTTTGCTTTTTAAATTGACACGGTGGGTAAAGACCCTTATACTCAGAACACTGACATTTATAGGGTTGTACTGCTTATATTATCTCTGATGGACATTTTGTTATGTCTTAAGTAGCTTAAATTTCCATAATCTAATTGCATGCTGCAGAAAGAAGAAAAGAAGATATCCATCCTGGAGAGCTCCTAAATGCCTGTGGGCACCTTCTCACAGCTGGCAAGTGTGCAGCCAGGCATTCCACTTGATGCCAGCTACCAGTTCCTCTGTCATCAAAACAGAGCCACTTTCCAGTTTATTAAGGAATAAGACATCCATTACAACTGAAAAAGCATGTAGTAGGTCAGTCTCTTCAAGAACTTTTGAGTCCTTGCTCAAGAATTTGATGGAAGTTAAATGTTGGGGGTGGAAAGCAGATAGGAGCTAGCACGTGGAGATCTTGTTCTCCCTTTATTAAGAGAAATGGCAGCGGGCCCAAGAAAGTGTCTTGTTTAGCATTTGTTTCCTCCAAGGGCTGTTACTCGTGGTTTAGCTTTTGAAGGCTTTCCTCTGCCCTCCCAGGAATCATCTTGCCCCCACGGAAAGGGGTGGATTCAGGGCTGGGTAGCTGGGAGCTACACAGAGCCAGCGATGTCTCCGTGTGCCCGTTCCACTCACAGGGTGGAATTTCGGTGAGAATTTGCAGGAATCTGGCTAAACCCACCCCTGGCCCATTGGGGTAGCAGGGTGGCTCTGGGGCCATGGGCAGGGCAGAGGCCTGGAAAGCAAATAAATTCAGGAACTCTGCTTTCTTGACTGCTTTGTGTAGAGATGTAACAGTACCAGCTGGGATATACCCCTCTCGCACATACCTCGAGAGTTTACTGTCACCCTCACAACATTTCCTGGATTAGCAGAAAGGCTCCTCAGCTATAATTTTTGTTGAAATATCTTGCTTTAAACCTAGAGAGCACCAACGAAGGCCTCAAATCTGTAAATCAGCTGCACTTTGGAAAACAAATCATTGTGGTGGAGTTTTGCCAAGCCAATTTTCTGTGCTCATTCATTATGTAGTTTTCACTTTATGAGCTGATTTAAACCGACCACGCTCCAACTGTACCAGTTGCATCCAAGATAGGAGTCTGATTTACATTTTGAAGATGTGAACTGCTCCATGGTTGCATTTCCAGGTGGAAGAATTGCTACAAAGAGAGGTCATTTGGCAGCACCCACAGACCTTATAGACAAGAGCTTGCAGGTTGCCTCTGCTTGCTTGCTCGAGCTGGTGAGGTGTTATTACTGAAGGGAAAGCTGTGATGTTCCTATGTGCTGCAGAAAAAGTGGTGTCTTCCAGGGAGAAAATGACAAGACAGCTCCAGCTGTGATTGTCCCAGTGGGAAATTAGAAGGTTAGAAGGTAGAGTAGAATGAGCATCTATGAAAGTAAAGGGGCACCTGGAAAAAGGGGTAGCAGAGGAGAGGCAATGGACACAGGGCATTAAGATCTGCAGGCTGTGAAATGGCAGCAGTGGACAGGCAGCATCTGCGGCCTGTGAGAAGAATGGGAAGAAAACAATGGAAAATTTTATACTTATTTAAATGTCCACATAAAACTCAGCTCAACAAAACTGTCCCTTCACCCAGGATGTCTGCAGGGGCAGAGATTGTGAGATTGTGTCTTCATCAGCACTGAAACAACCATTAGGGAGGACAGCAATGGTTTTTAGTTTTTGTTTTTGGCTTTGGGGATTTCTGTGGTTTTGAGGTTTCCCATGGTAAAGTGAGACAGATTTGGTAAAAAAATTGCTTGATTCAAACACTTAACCAGCATTGCTAATAAATGCTACTAACCTTAGCTATTTATTTTTTGGATGTTAACCTGTTAGAAAAACTTTCTTTCCCCTTTTCAGGCTTCCCAACAATTTTTTCTCCCAGTGTCCCTGTGAGATCAGAATTTTTTTTATTGTGGTAATGGGCTTCACCTAAAGTATCTTTGATTCCAGTTACAAGCAAGGCAAATATGAGAGTGGAATTGCTGTAATGAAGTGCAGTTTCCACACTATTTTTGCAGTTCCTGTGAGTCTGTGTAATTACACAGACTTTGAGATGAGCTCCACATATTCCTCCCTTGCTCATGTGAAAGCCTTTCAGGCTTGTTGAAGGTTATTACAATAATGCCATATTTGCATGTTAAGAAATACTCATAATTTCTAAGAACACACAATTATTTATTCTGTCACAAAGCTTAGTTCTAAAGAAGACCTTTTCTTCAAAGGGAAAATGGGCTCCCTTGTTGTAAACACGGCAGCATCCTTGTTTTCCCACCTTGGTAAGCAAAAAATATCACCATACAGGTAATAGTCTCATGTACAGAAATATGAAATCCAGGACTGATATATGTGCATGACTGAAGAAAAGGAAGCTGGTTTGTAAAACTCTCTGATTTCACACTTGTCCACTCATAGGATTAAGGAGATTCAAAATAGATTAGCTGATTCACATAAGAACAATTCTTATAGCTTCTATCAGAACAGTATCATTGATACCCTCTTTAAAATGCTTAAGCTGCCAGAAGCAGAAGCCTTTGTGTAAAATCACACTGAGTCACCTGTACTAAGACTGTGTAAAGTGCTTGGAAGGGCAGCTGCTGGAGATGATGGAACCCTGTGTATTCCAGCTTCTGTGAAATTCCAGGTACATTTCTCCAGTGGTGAATAACAAGAATAGATCCCCTTGACAAGCTCTTTTATGTGGATAGCAATTAGGAATGGCAATTACTGTATTTGTTAATCTGAGTCACAGTTTCAGTGGCCCACGTCTGGTGTTCCTCTTGGTATAGCAATTCCCTTTCATGTAGTCAGAAGTAGGTATCCCATCACCATCTTTCTAGGGATCACAATCCTTCTGTTTGGGTAGGTTCTTCCTCCAGGTGCATCCTTTGAGAGACTGTTATCTACATTTCCATGCCTCCTTCCCCCCTGCAACTGTAAGCATCTTGAGCTACATCATCCTAGCATCTTCCTTGCTTTCAGTATTTCCAAGAAGTCATCCTGGTGAGATATCCAGGAACTGAACGTGGTGCCAGGGGTGTTGCGAGTTCCCCAATAAGAAGACCGACTGCATTTTACAAGAGAACGGTTGTGCAAGGACAGGCAGGACAGATGGCTGAACCTGCAGAACGAGTTTCAGCCATAAATGCTCTGAACACTGTAAACGTTCGGTCGCTTTTCTTTTTTTCTTTTTGAAAGCTGAAATATATTTGGGAAGTACTTGTTCAAACTACAGACTCAGTCAAATATTAACAAGTGGAAACTGAGCGGGGGAAAAAAAGATACTTTGAAGGGCTCAAGCATGTGTGGGTTCTTGCTGTATTTGCCTAACTATAATCACCGGGGCCACACTTGCGACAGGCTGAAATGTTGCTGTGAATAGAAAGTATACCATAAGGGTTCTCAAATATGAAAGTGGGGCTGGAACAAAGAGCAGGCACCAGACAGACTTCCCCTGTTAGCGATTGCTGGCCTGTCACCCTGGTGCCAGCAGTCTCAGAAATCCCGTCAGGAGCAGGCGGCACTACCTCGCCCAACGTGACGGGGCTGCTTTGAAACCCTGCCCACAGCCTCGCCGTGTTCCTCGCTACCGCCTCGTCCCGGGGGAATGAACTTTATCTCTCCGCTTCTAAGAGTGTTTGCTTTAAAGATGATTTACCACACTTGACAATTACCGAATTTCCTAACTTCAGCCCGAGGTATTGTTGTTGTTATGTATCCTGCGCCGCGCAGAGCAGGGCCTCGGCCGCAGCGCGCACGAGGTCACTATCTCTCACTGAGCTGCAGGTTGCTCTCGGTACATGCTGAAGGTCCTCCAAGGCTCTTTGTCCCTGAAGTCCCGTGGCTTGGGATGTCAGTGGAGATACTAAAACCTTCTGACTGAAGGGCAGAAGAAAACAAAGCTGTAACCCACACTTTCAGGAGCATCAGCACACCAGTGACTCTTCTTGCTGCTGTAGCAGGAACATACACACAGCTGAAAACGCTCCAGAAATAGTTTTCAGCCTTTTTTCTTTTTTTCTTCTTTAAAAAAAACAAAAAAACCCAAAAAACCAAACAAACAGACAAAAAACCAAAAAAACCCCTCATATTTTGATCCTGGTAATCAATGGGGTAGTCTTTCCAAAACAATACATATGGATCAGTAATTAATGTGATCCATTTGGTGCTAATATGATTTTCTTTCATTATGTTGTTGCAGACTCATGTGTTACAGGAATGCTCTTCCTCCACTCAAATGTAAGGCAATACAAGGAGTTATTGTTTCATTTATATTTTGTTGGGAAAACTACCAAAACCTTTCTATTAGAATATTTGACTACAGTGTTAACAACATTTCCCTGGACTGCTGCTTAATATATTTTTATTATTTGCTTTCCATATGTTGGTTCTTTTAATCTGTTCTTATTAAAGTCTTCCATGTTTCAGTAATATTGTCATTGTGTTTCTTTTGAAGAAGGCAAGTGTGTGCACTGAGAGATTAGATTATCCTGTTTAAAAAAAAAAGAGAGAGAAAAGGGAGAAATGTCTTCAAAATGAAGTACATCAAAAGTAAAAGTAGGTGACAAATGTTAATATTTGCGAAGTGCTTCTGCTTTGATCCTGCATTTCTATTTTTTTAAGAGCTTGACAAATGTGTCCTGTGGTTTGGCTCAAATCTCTTTGCCTAGTGCTTTACTTGACCCACAATCCATTTGATCTTCCACTTGTTTTTCCTTCTGTCCAGGAGGCCTCTGGACTTGATAAAGGCTAGTTCTTATCTTCCACTTGCTGCTGTTCAGAAAAATAATTTTAAATTCGTGGTTGGATTAGGTTATTGTATCTGTTTGCTTAGGCAGTTTCTAAAGAGATATTCACTTTGCTGTTTTTTGGGATGGTTCCCTTCCCATTTCCACGCCAGTGACAGCTATATCAGATCAGAATCTGGTTGGGCTGATTGACTCTGGCACCAGATGTGAGGAAGACATAGATGCTGGGGTGCCTGACTTGGACGGCAAGCTGCCACTTCATTTCTACAGTACAATTTCCAGGCGTGCTGCATCCAGCACCTTAGCTTAGAAGTATTTAATATACCAGACACTTTCAGGGGCTCTGGACTGGCCACAGCTGAGTAAAGCGCCCATGATTCTACAGCCCCCAAACACTCATCTCAGTCTACCTGCTGTGATCCCAACCCCAGTATTGTCTGCAGCATGTCTGATCTTCTGCTTCCACAACGCTGCTTGCACGATCCCAGTATTGTCCAGCTCAGTAAGAGCCATCCTATCGCTCAAACAGCCTGAGAAATCTGGAAGATGTGTCTCCAAATACGAATGTTGGCCATAAAAGTTGACATGTGATTTACGGCCTGTTTTATAGCATCAGCTCCCTTATTCCCCCTCGAGAGCCCCTCCTCCCAAGAAACCGTAAGCCACAAACCACAACTGAGGGAAGCATGGAGTTTTGAGCTGCCATGTCAGCCAAATAGGCCAGGAGGTGCAGCATCTTCCAGCCATCCTCCCTGCAGACCTCCCCACCAGCTCCAGGCGCAGGGGCACCACTTCTCATTTCTTCCTCAGGAGCTTTCTCCTGTCTTTAAAGCAATGGAGAATAAACCATAAATTGGAGTGGACAATGCCTGCTTATGTGTCATTTTGGGAAGCACACCCCTACAATCGAGTGTGCCCCCACAGTAGCACCACCCCAGGGCCTTGGGTGCTGACAGGGAGGTTGGTGTTATAAACACTGCTTCCAGGTTTCCAGAAGGAGTGCATCTCTCAGGGTTCTCATGTGCTGTGCATTTGTTTTTTGGGGACACGTTTAGGACATCATTTGCATTGCAGATGTGTGGCTCCTCTGCACTGCACTCAGCTTCTGTACCTAAAAAATGGTATCGACACAGTGAGATCAATTCTGCTGTCATTGCAAGAGACATGTATGTTTTGAATAAGTGTGAATGTGAGGAAAGAAGGGAAGCTCACTTTTGGGAACAACAATTACAGTGCCTTGCTTAGCTGGAGTGGCTAGGCAGGATGTTATAATAGTTACAAGACCTTTGGAGATACATTTCTTGTCTTTAATGGGAGGATGACACCTACAAGCTCTCCATCTGTTTCCCTCTCCTGCAGAATGCATGCCATCAAGTGAATGAAGAAGAGAAGGAATGCAGCAGAGCAGATCAAGGTTCAGATTTTCACAGGTACAATTGCCTGTCAATTTTAAAAAAAAAAACCAAACAAAGCACATAAAAAATTCTGAGAATGAGGAAAACTGCAATGATGGCACTCAGAGATTCAGAAAGAGCCTCGCTAAGTAAACACTTCAACATCATAGTGGCCTCCTTTGTGTTTGTCTATCCCTTTCCATTCACTCATTTTTCATGCAGAGTTATTTCCTTTTGCTCTTACAATTACGTGACTCCTTCGCCTGTCAACTTTGTATCTTCTAATACTTTACCCATAAAAAGGCACTCTGCCTTTCTTGGGGTAACAGAATATTTTCTTCTGGTAAAAATTATTTTGTTTTCTTAAAAGAAGAAAAACAACAACAACAAAAATCCACCCAAAAAACAGCACCAGGATTTTGCACCTTTCTTATTTCAGGGAATATCTGCAGCCAGATCAGCTATTACTTTCCAAAACTGTTTTCACAGGCATTTCCTGAAGACAGACTATCAGATAAAATGCTGACTTTAGCCTTTTCTTTATCCTCTGCCTGGGGTATTACTTTATTGCTCTTGTTTTTGCAGTTTCTCTCTCTGGGTTTTACTGAAAGCACTTTTACCGGTGCATGAGGACTTTTGGTGCCACTTTCAAAGAAACTGTGCATGTCTCTGCTGGATAGAAGTCCGAGATTGCTTTATGAATTATAGCCAAACAAGTTATACAACTAATCACAATTAAGGGATTAATTTTTGGGGGTTTTTGATTTTGAGTGGGGTTTTTTTTTAAAGGCAATCTTCGCAAGGATTCCTCTGCTTGGAGGATGTCTCTGATGGACGAAGTCTGCTGTAATGTCTCTTATTCTAACTTTCCGTCTGCAGGAATCCAAGTGGAGAGTAGAAATAAATAATTCTTGGTGCTGTGGTCCTCTCCACTGGCTTGCCAGCCTCAGAATGTCAGAAATACTGTCAATCTACCACTGAGCAGGTCCAGTCAATCTTTAACTATTCGGTTGCTTCTGAGGCTAGAAGTCTGCAGCTTTTCCATGATAGTTATCAGCAACTGAATGCAAGGAGATGTACGAAGTTACTCCTTAAACACAGTGCTGCTTTGTGGGGAGTAAAACACCTGACAAAATGACCCAAACCATTCAAAGTGGGGGATGAGGAATAATGTAATATTAAATATTTTAGTAAAAATGCAGTTTCTCACTTCCCCCGTAACCTTCTCTTATGCTTTCTCCACACACTGTTATGTTGATATGCAAATTTCCTTGCATTTCCTGAGAAGAAGACCAGGCATAATCCTTGTGCTGGGACATTGGTGCAGTCAGCAATAATTGCTTGATTTGCATGAGGATAGAATACATCATTGCTAAAGGGAATGGCGAACAAGAGGTTGGGAGTTCCAAAAGGCAGCCTCTCCAAGGAGATCCTCTCCTTCTTGGACAAATGACCTGCTGCATTGTGTCTCTGAACTACAAGCTAATGGAAAATGCGTCATGTAGAAAATGAGACATTTTGAATAACATCCGAACATCTGGATCCCAGGGGAGGTAATTCATCCCACTTGCTTGAAAGTTAGATGTTTCATTTCAGCTAATTGTCCTGATTAGATGATGGCTGTAGAGGTTAAATAGCAAAGAATGCTAGTTCTAAACCTAGTTTAGTCTGGACACTTATGTGAGGCAGAAAAGTACAGTGAGGAATGCAGTGAGAAGGCGAGAATCAGGCATCTTTCTGAAGATCACCCTCTGAAGTGCTCGTGCTGTCGTGCCTGCACTACTGCTTCTACTTAGCACTGGCATTTTGTTGCCTCCTCCACAACTAACTGGCATCCCAATGCTTCAAATTTCATTGCAGCCCTGGTTTTCCTAGTTCTGGCTATGGTGTTGCTTGTGTATTTCTGTAAGTGCATGAACGGATTGACTCGCTCCATGGGGAAGGACTAACTGGTTGGCATGTGAGAAGTATTCCTGTGCTTCTGTGTGGTTATTTTTCTCCTCTGGGTCTCTTATTTCAGCCCAAGCATGGCCCTGCTTGGTGAGGAGGTTGCCAGTACCATGCCTTAGGCAGAGCCTAACGCAGAGGGACAATGCCAGCTGTGGCCATCACAAAGGACCCATGAGTCTGCTTACATTCACTGCCTCTTCTAGACACTGTACAAGGTGGGGAAAGTCTGTCTTTTGCTTTTGTACATGCAGAAGTGTGAGTGGCTTTTTGCCTTGGCATGGGCAGAGCCAGGAAGCCTCCAGGGAGGATGGAACAGCAAGAGGAGAAGTCTGCGCAGCAGCGTGGAGAATGGAAACTTTTCTAAGTTCAGGTGGTTCAGCGTTGTTATAACACCTGTCAAGGGTAGGAAGCAATACCTTGACCCTTCCCTAGCACTGCTCAGCCAGGTGCTGATACAGTGATGGATGTTACTTACACAGGGATAAGGGGGAGGCAGGAGGAGGGGCTTATTCTTTCCATAGAAATAAGTGAGGAAAAAGGTGCAGATTTAGCAGGTCTGGAAATGCTGGGCAAGAGTGGGAAAGGATAAACATGTCAGAAATCATATTAAGAGGAGGCAAATGAGTACATTGTAAAAATAGGCAAGAAGCAGAGTTAATCTAATAGCCCAGACTTGAACCAAGCTTTCATTTTTTCTTGGAACTTGAAGTTTGCATGTGCTTAGATATCTTACATGAACAATTTTCCATTTTAAGGAAGGGGGCCATTGCTGGATCTGACCAGAATTGGCTTGCCAAGGTGTGGCACCATGAAATGTTCAGGCAAGATTTGTAGCCTGCCTCAAGATGGGAAATACTGGAAATTGCATGAGAACTTGTTATTTTTAGTTCCATTTAGTTCCATTTTGGAGACACAAGAGATTTTATCTTGATCCAGCAAGACAAGTAGCTGTGTCTGACTTTTACATGTGTGAGTAGCTGCTTTATTTTTCTACAGCTAATGCAGAGACTCAGCGTTACAGCAAGCGTTACACAGGTAGATACCTCAAAAAATCCTTCATTTTTGAGATCCTATTAGGAATCTAGGAGTTTGTGAAACATCCTGAGTGAGGTGAATGCCACCATCTTGTGAAGTTTGCTCCTACCTCAAGCTGCCTGGGTTCACCCTTTTGCCCAATAAGATGTCACTAATGAAAGTTATGCAAGTAAAACTAATAATTTTAGTTTAATACCAGCCTCTCATGTATAGCTTGTTATTGCCTTCAAACAATTCATTGATAACAAGCAGGGCTATTTGAACCTTGTGCATTATTTGAGGTACTCGCATATTAGCATTAATCATAGATTGATCAAGGCAAATCTTAAAAGGGATGGGGAAAGACATAATGTTCTGCCTGTCCCTTCTGATATTAGAGTTTATCTTTCTGCTTGATATCAAAGACAGCAGGTTTGTTTTTCATTGTACGTGACAGTGCCCATCACCAGCATGCTTTTATGCTCTTGCTCTTCCCAATTTGCCAAAGTGGTGGCATGCCAGGAAGGAAGTCTGCTCTTGTTCTCTCAAAGTGGAGCCATGGGATGCTGGAGTCCTCCGTGCTCTGACATTCCTCTTTGCTCCCTCATCTTCCACTTGCTGCCTCCTGGTGCATTTGGTGCCAAGCAGCTCAAATCACCTTCATTTCCCCCATCTGAATTATAAAACTCTCCTCTTCCAGTTGACTGTCTGCTCAGAAATGGGCAAACCAGTTCTGCTGAAGAGCAAGTGGTGGAGGCTGTACGTGAAGGTCCCAGGCAATCTGTGGCTGTTATTGAAGGCTCCTGTAACCCCCTCAGGAAAATGGTCATCATTGCCTTTATTTTGGTCATTAGAGTGGCCACAGACAAAACCCAATTTGCCACAGATCTTTCTGCCTTGTGCATGTGGGCTCTGGGACTCTGGTATTCTGCCTTGCTTGGCTCTCCCATGCTCTTAAACAGCAATATACTATTTCAAGAAGAAAAGGAGGGCTTTTTTTTTCCCCCAGAAATATGTCTAAAAATTTCCAGGAGGCCCGTCTGAATTTAACCCATCACTCCCTGTAGAGCCAGAGCTTTTCTACTGAGAGAAACTAAGGAGATTTTCTCTCTGCTTTGTTTCTCTCTTGCCTTCTCCCACATCCTCCATTTTCTCTCTTGTATTACTACCTTAAACAACACCTTTTTGGAAAGCATACTCTTTTGAGAGGTGCTTTGTTAAAAAGCAAAACAAAAACACAAACCCAACAGCAAATAACAAACTTCCCCGAAATTCCCACAGAAACAAATAAGACAGCTTTGAAATTGCAAAGCGCTGCCACACAATGGGTGCCACTGAGCCCAGATGTTACAGCCCTGGGAAACCACAGGTGCCCTCCAGTTGCCCTGTTGACTTTATTTTCAACTTCCATTTGATGCTCTTCCATTCAGCCCCAAGGTTTCCAGGCTCAGGTACCAGCATCCACAGTGATCCACAAACTGGCAGTGAAAGACCCGAGTGTGTACAGAAATAATGTTCCCTCTGCTTCCCTCCTCCATGTCTTGGCATCTAAAAGGGCTCCCAAGGGACGTGGCTGCAATGGGAAAGGTGCATTAGACACTGTGTTCTCATAAGTGTGTAGACAATGGAAAGCTCAGAAAGGCCCTGCTGAGCTGGAGCCTGGATGTACGAGGATGATGGATTTTTTCAAAAACCAGGAGCTGCAGTTCCTCCTCCCTCAACCCTCATGACCTTTCTGGGAAGAAAAAAAAGTAGGTGCCCCACCTGCATAGTGCCACATACCCTTGGCTAACCCTCAAACCTTTTTGCAGGCAGAGGACAGCTGAGCTCTCTCATTCCAGGCAGGACCCTGGAACTCCCTCTCTCCCTGCATCTTGACTACCAGATAATTATCTTATGGTGGGTGCCATCAAAATAACTGTGCCATGAAAAAGTGTCCTTTTTGTACTGCTTGGTGCTCATGAAGGACAGACAGGTGAGGGGCAAGGGAAAAAAAAACCATGTAGTACTTTCTCATTTCCTTTTAAAATTGTTCCTTAATGTTACAGCCTCACCAAGTATTTGGAGACTGTGTTTATAATTTAATCATTGGAAGGACCTTAGGGCTACTGGATTTATTATATCATTGCTTCTAAAGGAATTTCTGTATTTTAAGCTATCCTCTGGGTCCAGGGCTGTATAAAATATTCACACACTTTCATTGTGCTCTGGTTAGTATGAATATGTATTAATTTTTTTTTAATGTCCTGTCACATCTGTGGTGCTGATATCACAGGACCAATTTCTCCTGCCAGATACTCCTGAGTAGAGCAACTTGTGTGAGTATCTTGCAGCACACGCAATTTGTGTGGAGGGAATCGTATATGACCTCCTTTGCATTGTCCTACCAATGACCCCTTCTGTAATCAGGCAGAAATCATGCTCCTGAAGAGTGGGAGGTATTACTGCTTCCATGCTGGTCTGTTCCTGGGCCCCTGCTGCACAGACATTGCCAACAGTAACAAATTGCTCTGAGTTATGTGCAGCGGTTTAGTGATGCGGACTCGTTATTTATTAGAGAGGGAGCTGAGGCATCAGCAAAGGGCAAAAGAGTGAATAAAAGAAAAATCCCCAATCAAATGAAATGAAGCTGCCTCATCATGCTGGCTTCTTGCAAAGCTGCTCTCTCTCCTGGATCACACCTTGTTTATCTAATGGGGGGATCACGTGCAGAGTTTTGAAAATAAACCCCTTAAAATAAAGGAATGTTCCCAAAGGCTGTGGATAAAGGTGACAGAGTTGGACTAAACTCCATTTCCAGAGGTGGCAAATCAGTGACTTATAGTTTCATTAGTCACAGTTTCCCAAGCACAAACCTGGCTGTGATACTGATTGCCTTGCTCAGAGGCACCTTTTGAAGATATATGATAAAGATAAGGGACCTCCTTCCATGCACATAGAAAGAGAAAGCAGCTCCAGAAGAGTAAGGGTCCTGTGTGGTAAAAGCCAGATCAATGGAGGTCACTGAGGCAGCATTCATTGCCAAGAAAGCCCTGTATTTGTTTTGAGTTGCAAAAGAAACTTCTAAGTTTAACACCATGGGTCTATAATGTGGACATTCCAAAAACAGGAGAAGAGCTCTTTATGGTGATTCTTTAATGGTGATATTGATGTGCAAAAGTGATACCATCAGACTATTAGTATGCAAACATAATTAAGTTTCACCCTCATTGATTGAATTCAGTTTGCCCAGAATGAGTTTCTCGTTCTTTTTCTACCCTTCAGGTGCTTAAGGGTCACCCCTACTAATACTCAGTACATTTGCCTGATGCAAGGTCCTGAAGGGCTGGAGGTGCTCTGGAGAGGACACTCTCAGCTCCTGGGATGCAAAGGACTTCACAGTCAGAGTGAGATGTGACAGCAACGTGACCCAGACCTGGAAAGATCTGGAACAGAGGAATGGGTGGGAAGAGGGGTTGATGCAAACTCTGGGACAAAAAGCAGGCTATGATGAATAAGCTCCTCTCACTTCCTGGGCCCCTGACTTGTCACCAGAGAGATTTGTGCTTGTCTGATGCACCAGGGAGGTTAAATGTGCTTTTCGGCAACAGCGGCACATGTCCCTGGGAACAGAAACCCAAGGAACTGGTGCTATTTGCAAAAGTTATCCCTCCAAAATCGTGTAGCACATTGGAGGAGTGACTTCCCTCAGGCCTTTTCCATGAAGAGAAAGAACTAAAGTGGACAGTCACATTTATAATTAGATGTTGATCTGTGAATTCTGCTGTGAAAAAAATAAATCTGACCTTAATGGTAGCTACAAGCTGCATTTGGGTCTACCTAACCACTGTGGGAATTTTATCTTCAGGATATGGGTTTGAAATAAAAAGGGGATTGACTTGGTTCAGGTTGAATCAGCTCCTTCTCAACAAAAACACTGTACCAAGACCCTGGGAATCAATGAGCTTTGTAGTGGCTGAGGGCTGTACCTGCAAGGATTTGCCTCTGAGATTACAAATCCATACATTACTTACCTGTTGGCCACCTGTATGCAAGGCAGGGGCTGTGTGTGCCTTCCATGGGGACAGCAGACCTCTTGCTTGTGAAACTGTTCATTCTGTAAAAATAGATATTTTTTTTTAGTTTGCTTTTTAAATTATGGAATTCTTAAATACTGGATTATGTTTCTTTTTCTCTTTCCTTTTTATTCTTTCCCCATTGTATTTTTTTGCTGAGTAGTGTAATAAGTGGACCCTTTTGATTTCCCTCCTTTTGCCTCTCCCTGATGTTTCAACATTTCTTCGGCTTTGGAGGTTTACTGACCAGTTAAAGCAAAAACAGGTGGATCCTGGATCTGTTTCACTCACCAGAAAAGAAATGTCTGGGGAGGATGGCAGAAAACTTTTCCAAGTGATTTACAACGACAGCTCCCAAAATCAGACGAATATAAAATCTGGTGAGACCTGACAACTAAAAATAACATTGAAAGTCCAGCTCACCCCTGAAATAGTACTTCTGTGATTTGGCCATGTAGAGCAGCAATGCTTAAGATGTTTCTCACCACCTTGTGAGCATGTAGTGAAAATTTATGGCAAGCTGTAGCATTTCCAGTCCAACATAATGAACTTTAATGCTTTTTTTATAGACATCACTAACAATGTGTCTAGATCCACCCAAAACCCTAAAGCCAAATCAGCTTTGAGATGGAAAAGAGGAATTTCATTTTTCCTCACTTTCACTGCTGGGACAGACAGCCTTCCTCCCTTATGAGGTAATTTAATTTTCACATTATGCTTTATGGGATATCCTTTATTTACCTAATGTTTTCCTGTCAAGTCTTTTCAGACTATGAATCTTGTATATTTTATATACACAAAGGTGACTTTTCCTTCCTTTAATGACCGTGGCTTATCAGTGCAGGCAACCGATACTGGACTCATAAATATGTCACTCTTGGGTTTGCGGCAGCCCCTTCTCCTCCGTGAGACCGCTCCTTGCTGCTCGCTCCTCCCTTCAGATCGCTGCACATCCATGCTCTGCTCGTCCCCTCGGTGCTGCTGGACTCACCATTGGCTGGTATAAATAAATCACTGATTCAAGCTATAGGTGAAAATCATTGTGAAAGGAGCACACAGAGGAATGCAATACAAGGTCAGTGGAGCCAGCGCCTTCCGACTCCAATTAAATATTTCCTGTAAGTCGGTGCCAATTGTGCATCTTGTAAGAACATTTGAAAGCAGGAGCTTGAACTCTACGGGACCCTCTCGCCTCAAAACCTGTTTCCTGTTTAACAAGATTTAACAAGTACAACCAAACATGCGCCATCAGCAACAAAAGTCATTGTAAATGGCTCCAATGTGCAAAGGTGCTGGGTTTCCTCTCGGCCCCGAACGCCGACCGACCCTGTCAGGCACTCACAGGGCAGCTGCAGCGCCATGGAGCAGTGCTCTGGTGCCACAGGACTTAGCCCTTTTTGCTGGGAGAGGTGGAAGGAAAGAGGGAAAAGGCATCCTTTTCAAAAGGGGTCAAATCTTGTTGGGAGAAAACTTCAAGACTTGGTGTTACTGTCCCAGGAGTTTTCTACAGAGGATGGAATAACCTCTACTCTGTGCTGCCTGCCTCTTTAGCTGGAAACACAGCCTTGCTGCTGCACGATGCCTCGAAGACACCACTGTAGTCAAAGACATCACCGTAGTCAAAGACATCTCTGTGGTTCCTGGAATAGGCTGTAGCCCAGGCTGAGCTTCCTCTCCAGGCAAAAAAAGATGCCCAAAGCAGAGATCAACCAAAGATAGCTTTTGATTTTGCAATCAAATATGGAGAAAGAGGTCATGAGAGCCCCAAAATTTAGGGAGTCCTTTTGCTTGTAAATGCAAGGGGGAGACTGAAAAACACATTCACTGTGGTCAGGCACCGAGAGCACAGGCCTGCTTCCCAGAGGGCTGTACAGTGGTAGGAGACATCTACAGATGTGTGTGTATATATACGTAAATATGTATATATATGCCACTCTTATATGTAAGATACATATGAATGCAAAAAAATGTGTGTGCTTATATATCTACATTTATGTGTTATAAATTTCTGTGCACAATGCATATAACTGATACTGAAAACTCTTGTAGCACACTCTCTGTATCTCTCCTCCTGGTTCAAAAAGCCTGGGACTTGGGATGAATCCTCTGGTGCTCCTGAGATAACAACAATAGCAATAACAGGAGAAACAATCCCATCAATTTACTGAAAACCAGTGTGTCATCCTACACCAAAAAATACAGGTTTGACAAAAGTTTCCAAGTGCATAGCCCATGAATTGGCTCTCATCTGCAATCAGCTACTCTTTCCACCCGTGCCATCCCTACAGTAGCCAACAACCAGGGCAAGGTCTGCGAATAAAAGGAGGACATGGGTGGAAAAGAGCAAAAGAAATGAAGTGGAGCCTAATGTGATGGAGAGAGCTCTGTCCTCAACATTGCTTACACACTGATAATGACATTTCAGCCATGGATGTTAAAATTATAATAATTTTCTTTAAGGAGGCAATGAACTTGATATATGAGATAAATTAGAAACAATTTTCTCATTGTTTAGGAGAAGGAAAAGCTTGGGAATTTGATATGGGCTCCTCGGCTATGTGCTAAGTGGGCTATCCTTTATTTGAAATCCATCATTATGGGATATAATTCAAGTTCAGGGAGGACAGCACTTTACTGAAGTCTTCTAGGTCTTTTCCTAGACTCCCTGGGCCCTGTTTAGGCAGGAGCCAGATCTGCCCTGTCTGCCTGCTGGAACACATAGCATCAAAACAGTGAGCCCATGGTTCAAAGGAAGATCTCCACAAGGTCCTCACCACCCAAAGCAGAGTTGTGCTGGTGTCCCTGCCTTGTGGCTGAGGAGTGGACAACCCATCAGGTCCTCTGGGCTGGTCTTCTTGCCTCTGGAGGTGCCTGTGACTCTTCACCACCATGGCTTGAGGCAGTTCCACCATGTCCTAGGATCAGCCTCTGTGGTGCCTGCGTGATGAGGCATCCAGATAGCTTCATCATCCTAAAGGGACTCCAATTCATTCTCTGTGTGAAAGCAAGACATTGTACGATGCTCTGCTGACTTCAGCAAGGCCATTCATTCCCGCTGTCTTATCATGGCACAGGGGCAGAAGTGCAATGTTCTGGGATCTTGGGATCTGGCACAGCAAGCAAGAGTTTTGGGCACTCCTCCAGGGGAGGAGGATGCAGGAGGAAGGCGAGACTCCTGCTTGTGAAGTCTAGGGTTTAGCCAGGCAGCTTGGAGGAGACCTCACAAAGTAGCCATGTGCAAAGCCGTGGCACAGGGGAAGACTGCACATCATCCTCAGAAGGACTCTGATTCACAGTGTAATAGACAAGCTTTGGGCACCAGTAAATCAGGACAGCTCCTGTAAACTGAAGCTGAGGTGGCTCACTTGGTGTCGGATGCTGGAGACAGCCTCTGAAGGAAGGAGCTCCCAGCCTGAGGAGCCTGATGGTTCCCTAGGTAATGTACAGACAAGATAAAGAAGGAAAGAAAGCTGTAATGTGTTTCCCTCTACGGATGGGAAACTGAGGCATGCTGCCATCCTGTTCTCCAAGAGTGTGACTTGGATTTATACGAGGTCTCTGGAGCACAGCTGGGCATTAAAATCAGAAACTGTGTCTTACGTCTGTGTTCAGGAGGAGGGGGGTGGGATGAGTTGACTGGCAAACATTTCCAGACAGACGGTGGAGTGGATTAGTACAAAAGAGGATGCAGATCTCTGCCGTTCAGCTGCCAGCAGAAAGGAGGGGGAGTACAGTTCTGCAGCTGGTGGAGAAACAGGTGCAGAGAAGGTTTCCTGATAGCCGTGCTGTCATCCTGCTTTGAACCCTCAGCTCCTCAGTAAATCTTCCCTCTTGGAACTCTCTCATCAAAGTTTCATTTCCTCACGTTCCTAAAATAGTTCTTGATAAGCAACTTGTCATGCTGGTAAAGCCCTTTTGGTTGCTTTCCTAGAAATCTATTTTCATGTTTTCTCACTGGGCTTCAGCTGCTTGCATTCCCATTCGGAAAAAAAAATATTGGTGAAAAAAAAGTACAGCCAAGGCTTAACACAACAAGAAGGTGAAATGTTTATGTTTAGTACCACAGCAGGACCTTGTCTGTCAACTGAATTTCCAAGCAGTGACGTAAAATTATAGTGGTAGACTTGCACCTAACCAGAAGGGGAAGAAAATAGGAAAATATATATTTTTTTGCATGTAAAATGTCTGCAGGAAATACATACTTTTCACTTTCAGTGGCTTCTTGTAAGGGCATTTTGTCTTCACACTAAAGTCAAAGACAGAATAAAGCAGAGATGGTCAAGCTGTGGTTTCAAGGCCCAAGGGGAGCCCTTGTGCAAGGCAAATGCTCTTTCCATGCTCAGCTCAGAGACACTCTGAGAGCTGCACTGGCACAGGGCTCCTGGGCAATCCCAGGTGCTGGGGAAGCAAAAGCTGGCAGAGCAGATTGAGTCTAACATGGCTAAATGACATTGTAACCCAGTCCACACCCAAATCACCCCCATCTCACAGGAAAGTAGTGGGGAATACCTGTTAACCCCAAACAGGGAACTTCTGCCAGAACTCCTCCCTCAGCATTCTGATGCCCACAGAGTTGTGTTGTCCCAGGGCTCTCATCTGGAAAAGTTTTTGACACGTATGAAAGCTTGCCTGGGGGAAAGTTGGCCATCCTGCTTTGTAGGGCAGGAGTATTCAGAAACCCATAACAACGTGGGAACCCAGGACTATTACAGGAATGGGGGAGCTGGAGGGATTAAAAAGACTCTGGGTGGGGAAGCTTGGTTGTATGTGGTCTTTTCAGGTCAGCTAGCTACTATTCCTTAGGGCAAGTGTAGAAGTCTCTGTATAAAAGACTACAGTAAGGGAATGAGAGGTGATTTTATTGGCATGACACCAAAAAAAGGATAAAGAGTTTGATCTGAAATGATTGGGATGCACCATGGTAGAAGAGTGGATTGTCTGATGAGAACATCCAGGAAAAGAGTCAGTTCTCTTCATTTGAGCTCAGACAGAAGTTTTACAACTTCTGAGGACCAGGAAAACAGTTATCAAAACTGTTGGTTTTTCTTCTAGATGACTTTTAGCTTTTTTTTTGTGTCTAACAACAAACGAAGTATCTAGTGCCAAATCCACCTCTGTCATTAGAGAATTTGGATGTGCCAGAGCTGTTTCATTGGGTGAGAAAGGGAGAAAGGAAATTGTGTTTTAAGTGTTCTGCTCACAACAGCCCTGCTTTTAATTCCTTAGAAGTGTGGAGAAAAACCTGAACACCAGATGCAGGTAAGGGCAGTCTGGAGCCCTCAGAACGATATATCCAGCCTGTCCCCTGGTCCTGGCCGCTTTTATTTTTCCTGGGAACCTTTTGGCACCCCAGATGTGCTATTCTGGTTTTGCAACCTGCCCTCATTTGCCATTTTTTTCAGGGCCCCTTTTTCTTGGACACAGAGTTCCTAGGAAGAAGTTTCCACTTCCCCAAAGGATCAACCTTTCCAGTGCTGACTCCCTAACCACCCCAGAGGCCTACACCTTTTTTCACAGGTGACAGGGAAGGGACATGTTTGTGCGCACGTTCAGCAGGTCTGGAGCAACCCAGTGTCTCCAGGAAGCACAGGAGGGACTGTGCCTGTCTGCGTGGATCTTACAGCTCCCTGAGGAAGGAGAGGCAGTGCCCAGACCTCTGCTCCTACTTCAGGAAGATACAGGACTTTTCTGAATGGAGATGTGGGAAGAAGTTCACAAGTTTTAACAATATTCCTAAATAAATAGGTCATCACAGTGTATCTACCCCACTAGCAAACAGCATATTTCTGTTTGATTTTCGTGTATTTCTTCCCACTCAAGTCTGACACAAACAAAAAACACTGCCCCCAGCTTTGCCCAGAGGAGACCTCTGGGCAATACAGACTCAGAAGTACCCAAACTGCACACGCCCTAAACACAGACACACATTTTTCTGGAGTCGACAAGTCTTTTGTGTGGGTTTGCAGCAACTTACAGGCATTTGGGGGGGATTCAAGCAGGAACCAAGACAGTAATTCCTCTCCTGTACATCAGATGTTAACAAAACAGCCCAGTACCCTGCTTCACACCCTGTGCTCAACTGCCCTGTGAGCAAAAGCCTTGTTTCCCTGGGATCCAAGAGATCCACCATCCCATAGATTGTACTAGAAAATCAAATTCATTTGGCCTGGCTATAAATTCTGGATCAAAACACTGTCTCGTGTGGGTTAATGGTAGCTTCTCATTGTTTCTGAGTTTCTTACTGAGTCTCATAGCAGCCCAAGAAGGCTGCACCCCAAAATGCATGTAGGAGTGATATTTATATTATCTTAGAATTTAAACATTTCAATATGGAATATTTTAGCATCAGTCCTGTATAGTTTTCCAATTTACTGAAGATGGGTCCCCTAGTGATGTGAGGGGCTCCTCTCTGGTGCCTGAAGGCTATTAAGAATATTTGTTCCCCCTTCCCTTAACCTTAATAATTACAGCAAATTGATTTTAAATAGTGAATCAGGAAGGCCTGCAGAAAAGAATTACTTTTTTGTCTATATCCCACACATTAAACATGCAGAATGAAGAAAATTGAGAGTCATCAAAGCACAATTTCCAAACAGACTTGCATCATTAAAAAGACATTTGGCTTCGTAGTTCAAGGTTAAGTTTGTTCCCAGAAGATGAGGTAATTTAGTAAAATAATAAAGCTCCCATTAAACAAACCCTGTAATAGGACTGAGCCTTAGCGGCTGCAAAGGAAGGAAACTGCAACTTCTGTCAAAGCACAGGGATGAGATTAGCGTTAATAAAGCATTCCTCACAAAGCAGAGTGATAGTAGATGGGGGAAGGCACATCCAAATAGCTCTCATTTCCACAGCATTTCCTCTCAGATATGGGCTTTTTAATTAGCCATTGGAAAGAAAACTGAAAGTGTACTTTCTCCTTCTCGTTTTCTCCCTGGCTATTAATCTCTGTGCTGAAAACAGTGCCACCAGTCCATCTTATTGTTATTAGCTAGTGGAGACGTAAAAGAGCTACATTCATAGTCCTTATCGCAGTCCAGAGGTATTTCCTTTGTGTTATGAGGAGTATTTTGATTAGTTTTGACTGTGTCTGCAGGGAAGACACAGTTTATATTTTCCACAGCTAGAATCATTTTTAGAAATATAAAGACTCGTTCCAGCACTCGCCAGTATTTATTGGTGGGGTTTAATAATTGAAAGAGTTTCATTGTTGTGTCACAGTCGTTCCTTTTTTAACTCCTCTTGGTTTCATGACTAGGTTTGAGGCAAAACATTAATAGTGAATTGTTCCTGGAGTAGGTTGCTGATTTTTAATTAATCATTTGTTTAAGAAATGCAACTTTTCTCCCCTATGAGCACACTGTCCACTGGCAGATGTAGAAAATCCCATATCTGCAGAGCCACTGAGGTATTCTGTTGGGAAGGATCTCAGAGGGACACCAAATCCTTGTTTACCTATGTCTTGCCTCCTCTTAAGGTGTTCAGCCTCCTTTCAAGAGCACAGGTGATGGCAGTTCTCCAGTTTTCTCCGGTTGATATTTAGTGTTGCCTGTACCTTCCATCTGCCAATGGAGACCAACTATTCCTTTTCTCTTTGCAGCAGCCTGGTTTGTGTATTTGAAGTCCATTAGCTGAAGAGTCGCTTACATTTCCCTTCATTTAATGAAATTCTCAATCTCATTGCAGACAAGGCAGCAGGTGGGACCTGGGGCCGGTTTGAGGAGGTTGCCACTGGCAGATGCTCTCAGTCCTGCTTGTGCTCCATGCTCCCCCAGTCAGGGTGGTATGGGGGCACCACGCAGAGCATTGTGCTGGGCTGGGGCTGCTCTGCGCACCCCATTTCCCACACTCAGCCCAGGGTACAAGCACAGGCAGATGAGTGGCCACAGCACTTTTGCTTTCCAGTAGGAAAAACTCCCTGGTAAACCTGGTCATGGCAGTTCAGGATGATGCAGCTCTGTGGTTCCCTGTGGCTTCTTACCACGTGGAGGGGAAAGGAAAGAGTAATGTTCTCCTTCCCTTCTGCAGAAAGATGTGGTGGCTGGGCTGACAGCCCCCAGGTAAGAGCCACGACAGCACTCAAAAGAAGACTGAGCTCTCGAAACAAACATTGCTGCTCACTTGCTCCTAAGGTCTCATCAAAGAGACAAAAAGAAAGATTACAGTGCTTCCCAGGTGAACCGGTTTTGCTTGAGGGAACTGATGGGAAATGTAATGCACTTTGGGGTATAACAGGAGTAACACACACTTACACTTTCCTTATTGAGGTTGCTAATATTGCAGGACTAAATCAGCTGAGAAAACCAGATTTTAAAAAATCAAGTGCTGGCAAAGATCCTGCTGACTCAAGGAAACTCAGGATTGCATTCTACTTTAGTTTATCTTTTGTTTCACTCACAAACCTGAAGTGAACAGAAAGTTTAGTAGTGCTAATTGGGGATCATTAAAAGTCCCCAAATAATTTAATGATGACTTCTATTGTTTTGTATGTGGGAAATATAAAAAAAAACCCAAAAGATCCACCCCAGGGTAACAATGGCAAATGGCCCCCTGATTCATAGATTCCTGTCACTTCAGACATTTCCTACTCTGGCAGACTAGGAATATGGCTCTAGATGAAGGATCAGGGTACACTTCACTATGAATTTGTTTTCTGGCACTGTTGTTACACCGTCCAAGTGCCTTTGCTCTCCGCAGTTGCTGCTACCACAAACCAGGCAGGTCAGGGTTTTGCCTACTGAAGTGACACGGGCTCATGCACTGCAGACCCAGCTCTGCTCTCCCAGCTGAGCCTTTTAACATCTCCCAAGTGGTAGCAGCTACACAGGAGCATCAGAGAGGAAACATTCTGCACCCTGGCTCTGTGGAGGCAGCTGTCAGCACCCAGGGCTGACATTGGCACCCAGGTGCCTGAGCCACTCTGCTTCTCTTTGCCTCCCTATATCTCCAGTCTCAATAGGGCATGCAAGAACAATGCTCCTGATGTACGGGCACTTAGATATGGAGAGCTAACTCTGTATTTCTGGAAGGAATGGAGCAGATTCCTTCCACTGTTGTAGCATGTGCCTTGGATGAGTCTTTGTCTACTGCAGAAATCTCCCTGCGCCCTGCTATCAAGGGAGCAATAAAAGAGGTATCTAAAAAATGTGGCAACAGTGCACAGTGCAGTGCTTGAAATCAGAACAAAGTCTTCAGGGAGCAAAACAAGTTTCCCACTCTGGAAAAATTCCTGATCCCCAGTTTCCCAAAATGCCGTGGCAAAACATAATTATCATGGCTCTTCCTATCTCTAGCATGTGTCATTGAAATGGTCTGAATGAAGCTGTTATTTGTAGAGCGCAGCTCATCCAAAGCCTCTATCAATGAAACCACTTAATTGCTTTCTTTGGGATATTCTGCAATTGGCTCTTCTCTGGTAGTTTTCCTTGTCAAGGCGATGATCTTGTGACTCACTGTCATGAGGGAGGCTTCTCCTTCCTGCCAGCCCTGATTGTAATCCACTCACTCCTGAGTCTCCGCTTGCTCCTGCAGATAGGAGGAGACCTCCTGACTTCATTGCTGCCTTCAGGAACGCATCAGAAATGATTGTATTCAAATGAGGGTAGTGAGGTAAGGCTCCTAAGAGAAGCTGCAGGATGGAGGTAATGATAGATAAACTTTCTTACGCAGTTCATTAATATTGAATCATTTATTGGATAACTATTTTGGAAGTATTGCTACGGCTTGATTTCAAGCAGAGAGTTGCTTGTTGCATCATTTATAAATTCAACCCTTTCCAGAGGCTACCCCAGACTTGAACAGTTCTGCCAGGAGACCTAATTTAGGAGCCCTGTTCACAAGTGTGGGGTTCCATCCATTCCTCTAATTTAGTGTAAAGCAGGTGCTTTAAGCTCTGTGAATGAAAAAAGTGTGTTCCTGAATGAGGGCTGGCATGAGCAAAGTCCCATAAAATCCTGAAAATTAGTTGTTCAACTGATACCATTATTAGATTCTCTGTCCAAAAAAGCACTGCTAAAATTCAGGAGCTCGCTTCAATTCATGCTGGAGACATTCAGATTCCAAGGCATTTAAAATGCCAGGGATAATACCCCCCCAGCATTTTGGGGGGGTTTCTGTAAGTGCCTGCTGCTGGCAGCTCTCAGGGATGGGATGTGAGGTGAGGGAGGTCTTCAAGGGTGCAGTGCGGCATTTCTCTTCTTCCTGCAGATTTTTCAGGTCTCCCTTTCTCCATGCTCTACTCTGTCTTTTTACCTTCTTTCCTTTTGGGTCGCCTCCTCCTCACCAGGCGCTGAGGCTGTGTAGCACCTCCCAGACTCCATAAGAAGCACAGAATATTGGGTTATAAAATGCTGATGCTAACTTCAGGTGGGCAGTCAAGCTGAAACGCAACTTCTGGAGGACGTGTGCTGCTTTGGTTTACAATGAATTTTATGACAGCTCATGAAGTCTGCTCCATTGCGGCTGCTTCCCCACGGCCAGGCAGCTCCAGCAAGCCAAAGGGAGTGGTAGTTTGTCTTGTGAAGCTACCAAAACAGCCTTCATCTCTTGCTGTCAAAGTTTGCTGCCTTTGCCAGCTACCAGAGCTCATTCTGCTGCATACCTATTAGAAAAAAAAGTCCAGGATTTTTTTTTATGGGGCTGACACAATCTGTCGGTCCAAGAACCAACTTTACAAGAGGTGCGTGATGCACACCCACCTCAGGGGTGGTGGAACAGAGCCCAGCAAAGCTCTGCAGGGTGCAGATGAAACATTCCCTGGCTCAGGGTGAGACAAAAAGGTGATAAACAGCAGCACCTGGGGAATATTCCCCTTCCCACCTACCGCCACCACCTTCTCTCTTTCTCGAAAACACAAACAAGCCAACCCAATTTGCATTTTCATGGCTGGGAGTGATTGCTAAATTAATGAGCACTGCTATTTATATCTAAATAATCACAGTCCTAAACAACTGCTTGGAGGCATCAGTATGGAAGGTAAGATTATGGGCTATGATTTGATGGGAATCAGACAGCACTTGTCATCAGAAGGAGGAAAATACATCTCAAGTACAGAAAAAAATTTAAAAAAAAAATTCAGACAATCTGAGGGAAACTGGAAGAAGAAGGTTATGTGAGCAGTGTATACAGACTTGGCTTGCTTACCAGACTATGCTGGCCTTAACATTATTCAGAGGAAATACTTCTGCTAAGCAGCTTCCTTTAACCATCTTAGTTGCCACAGCCCTGCTTGGGACTTCAGCATTAAGCTGTTCTGCCCAGATGCACAGGGTAGCCAGCATTGTTCCCAGACTGTGAAGAGCCCTTGCAAGCCAGCTCTGTCCTTGCTGCCTTTGGCTGAGTTTCTGCAAAGTGAATCTCTTGGCTTAGTGTAGAGCTTGTGAGGCCACTTAAATCTCCCTGACCCCTTAATGAAGTTTTTAAAAGGGCTTCATAAATCTTCATCACTAGGAATTGCTTAAAGCCCTGCAGGGTTTCTCCGGTGGCATTAACCACTAAAACAAGTAGACAGGCTCAGGTCTATTTATTGCATTCATCTTCATTATTCCATGGGTTTTCCTTCTTTATAGGCTTTTGCATAAGCTGCAGCTAGGAAAGGAAGCTCAGGAGTGGGAGCTCTGAGTCAACCCTGCCTGTCTGGCAGTTTGTAGCCATCCGCTGTCACTGTGTCTGATCAGCCCTTTCCTTGGGAATGCTTTCTGTGCAGGCAGCAGCGGTATGTTTGTCATTTACCCTTCCTTATTTAAATCACTGTGTTGTTCCTTGTTAGGGAAAGAACCTCACTTTTGCCTTTCCTGTGAAAACATACCTCAGGTCACAACCTGACAACTATGAAATGGATTAGTTACCTGCCTGCCCCTCTATTTTCTTTTTTTTCTCTTAGAATTTTGGCTGACTTTGGTATTGGCTTTTTATGAGCAGCATGAGTATTGTCTGAAATAACTTCCAGCTTGATAGATATAAAAAGATTGCTAGAAAAATACGATGGCTTTTTAAAAACCTTTTGCATACCATGTACTGTGCTCTCCAGAGTGGATGTATAGATTCTGTATACTCTGTAAAGGTAGTTTGATACTTCACCTCTGTGAAATGAGGATAGAAAAGGCACAAATGAGGTTCACAAACAAACAGAAAAAAAATCCAATGCAAGAAAAGTCATTGAAACCAGTGAGAGCCTTTGAAGAAATTGTTTCAAAGCTAATTCTGCAGACAATGAAGGACTAAGGCTCCACTGAGCACTTGAAGGGTTGGAGATCCTTGTGGTCCAACATGGTCCAGCCAAGCTTGGGCTGCCCCATTCCATCACAAAATCATACTTTTCTGAGCTAGATGATTTTCAAGGTTGCCTTTTCAGTTGGCATTTTATTTATACCATCAAGATACAGTAGAGTGCCATGGAAGTGCTACTTTAGAGCCATTGTGATGTTATTTTTTTATATTTTATCTTTTAAAAAATTTATTTGCATTACAAAAAGGTCTCAGGGACTCCACCTCGGGGATGAGGGAAACAGTTAGCATGGAGAAGAAGAGAAGCAATATGCTTGTGCAGGCCAACAAGAACTTCTTATCGAAGAGTTTGACACTGAAGTATTAAATCTGCCAGAAGAGCCAGTTATGATTTAGAAAATAATCTAAGTTCCTAGTCTAGGTGAAGACTGGAAGAAAAAATAAAGTCTGATGAACATGGTGGAGGCTCAAAACACAGACTGTGATGTGTGAAGTGAGTTACTTGAAGCATTGAAGGAGAGCTCCAGACTGAGTAGAAATGGTGCTTCTTCCGTTGAGGTCAGTGGGTTCTAGATGATGTCATGCTTTGGTGCTTCCACACATGAGCCAGTCAGATAATAGTTTTTAATACAGGGAGTTGTAGGATAAGTTGTATGATGCAGTGTTGGCTGCTCCAGAACACATTGGTTAATAGTGTGCTAGGGACACTCTTTTACCCTGACAGGGATAAGATTAGATATCATCTGACTTCCTGGCTGCTAAAAGGCTATGCAAGTTCACCCAAATGCTTACTTACATAGCTGTTATCAAAAATTCAAATTAGGTTGTAGCTTTCAAGTCCTCAAAAGACCAAAATCACAGGCAGGGGACAGAAGAAGTCAAACGGCCACTATAGCCTGAGGTCCATAAAATGTCAGGAAGTTGGAGAGATAAGAAAGGTTTCAGCAAGTGACTCACTGCCTGTGCTTTAAGAAAAGATGGAAGAGTCCTAAACCATGGCCAAAATGACCTGGCAGAAGTTCTTAGTCCTGAGTCACATACACAGCTTCATCCTTTGCATGTAAGCCAGACATGTAAGGCTGTGAGCAGAGAGCTGTGAGGATGGCTGGGTAGGTGGCAGCTGTCCTATGGCCAAGGCATTGTCACTGACCTGCTCCTAACCCTGTTCATTTAAGCCTTCCACTGACTGAAAGTTAGCCATCTAAATGTCCTCAAGGATACCAGCCTCAGGATTCAGCTGAAGCTTCACTTACCCTGTATTTCTCGGCGATAGAGCTCACGGGACTGTAAATCTCTAATGTAAATGAGCCAGGCTGGGGTAGCAAAGCGACACTGAGCCAGCCCTCCTGTACAAGGAATTTGGAGCAGAGATGCTTCGTGGCTATGAAAACACTGAGGAAAGGCAAAGTTTAAGTTCATACAGTGAACTATCACACCATAGTCCCATGATACACTGCCTTTGCCAGCCAAGCTGCTGCAGCCAGCTCCTGCCCCAGATGCTTGTTCCCACCTCTGGCCTGCAGTTTGTCGCCTCCTCAGTTGTGCCAAAACAACTGCGTGTAGAGCAGTGCTTAAATCAGCGTGCTGAAGTGATGGAAGTTAAAAATAAACTCCTTGTGGGAGGAGCAGAGGAAGAGCTATTTTTAATTGTAATCACTTCAATAGTCTTTCTTCCAGTGTGGTCCCACAAGGAATTTTATTAATACAACTGGGAGAAGGCAGCGGATTGCTGTGTTGGCACTGGAGTGACTCCTCCAGGCAGCAGAGTCCCTCCCGGCAGAGGGACTGGATTTCTGAAGCAAGGATTGCACCAATGCCAATGTGCTGTAGAATTGTACCTTCCAATATGCAGAATTATGACTTCCCTACCTGGGTCAAAACTAGACTCAAGTGTCCCAGGCTCTCCATTAGCTATTCTGTCTCCTAGATCTTCATAGCATTCGTGAAAAAAACCAAAAAATTGTATGCAAGCCAGCATTACCATTAATAAAAACAAATAGACACTGAGGTTTTTTCCTGTTTTATAAACAAATACTTCTTATAATCATTCTGAATACTAGCCTCCTCCACAATTTGCTATGGTATGGTTAGATGTCACCCATTAAAATCTATTCAAATACAAAATGCACAGTAAATTGAGAATGCAAAAACATCAGAAGAGATTTTTTAAAAGGTTTATTTAATAAAGTTTCTTACATGATCAAGAAAGGAAATATTTATATGTTCTTTAAAAAGCATTAAAAGTTTAAGGAAAAACATCTGAAAAGAATTCAAACAGTTGCCGTGCAGCTATGACTTGAAAATTCACAGAATAATCCAGCAGCTTACTTTTGTTTTGGCTTTGGTCATTTCTGTGCTTAGGTGAGCTTTTCCATGAGTGAGTGACGTGCAAAGTCTTGGTTATGTCTTGTGTAATTTGCTTCTGTTTGAACATGAAACGCATCCACTTGCATTCAAATGTTCCTACTGCATTTCTCCAGAGGCTTTGTACCAGTGAAGCATGTGAAACACAGATTTCAAACTGTTGTCACCTTTTTAAATAAGTAATTAATTACACTCCTTTTTGTGTGTTATTAGCGTTATTAAAAGTTTTTCTGTGATATTGACGGAGTTTCAAAGCACTTCTCAGGAAAATGGGGCAGTAGTTCAATTTCCATCACACACGAACATGAAGTAGGATCCTGAGTCCTGCATCAAGGCATCTTCCTTTTGGGACTCATGGTCTATGTGTTGGATGACACCAATTCCTGGATGCTTGGGTGTATGGGCAGGATTTAAATTTAAATTCCTAGACTCTGAGTATGTTTAGTATGTCCTTCAATTCTCTTCTAATAAATAGAACCAAGGGCATAGTGAGTCAGTTTTGTAATTAGATTGTATAATTGTCTCATGAACTCTGTACAAATTACCTCTTCTCTGTATTGTTTTTGCAGTGTATTGTTTTTCTTGAATAATATGGCACATATCCAGTATATGTTGCAGTCAATAAAGTACAGTTTATAGTCTGATGGCCCACAAATGAATAACTGACATCAACAAAAGTAATCAAGTCATTGCCCTTTTTCGTACCATCAGTACTCTTCATTTAGACCACCAAATTTATTTTTAATTATTAACATGTTTCCTTAAAAGCATCTTTTTACATTTTTGTATTACCAAGAGGTAACCACAGATCAACCATTTTGCTCAGGTTTCAACAAATTTGTAATTCTAAGGTCGACATTAGAGTGTAATGATGTAAAGGAAATTGCATTTTATTGCATTTTAATTAAACAGGTCAACTTGAGCAGGCCTTTCTCCAGCAAAATTCCCATCAGAATTTAATCCTTCACCACCAGTTTTTTTTTACTTCTTGAGCTTTGAAAGCAGGTTTCTGCCTTCCAAAGAGAGGACTGATAAATTAATTTAATCCATTAAACAGTGTTTTTTTGACATTCAGACTGATAGATATGGGGTAGTATCATAATGCTGAATACCATAAAGGATATGCATTGTTATTCCTCTTAGCAAAGTGTAATTCCAGGTGTACTGGATTCTGCTTCTGTGCAAAGGATTGGGTTCATTCAAGACAGCCCATGAGCCATCCAGAGCCCCTGGAACCCCATGGGGTTGGTGGCAACAGCTCTGTGCCTGCTTTGGGGGTATGGACCCCAAACAGCACCGTCTTCCCTGTGCTGGGAAAGGGTGCATTTGGGAAGCCTGTTTCCTCCTGGGCCCTGCTGCCATGCTGGAATTTGGGGACTGAGGTGTACACCCCATCTTCCAGGCAGCAAGGAGATGGGTGGGTCTTTCCTTGCATTGCGCCTGGGCATTGGCACTGCCTCTTGCTACCACAGCTCTGTCCTGCTGCACTGACCTGCTGAACCCAAACTTACCTTTTTTCTTTTCTCTTAAAAACAGTCACAGAGCTCTGAATGGGTTTGCCTCCTCCCTTCCCATCCACTTAGTATTTCTCCCCAATTCTACCCTCAATCTCAACAAAATATCCAACATATTCGACTTTTGCTGTAAGAATGCTGTCTGCATCCAAAAGACCCACACAACGTGAAGAATTCAGCTTAAATACTCACATTTAACATTCAGCCTAGCTCTTCTAGGGTTGGTCCTGCTCATTTGGTCCAACCCTATTAAATTCAGGTCTCCTTTTCCACCTGAAAAGTTGTTTGCTTTCTACTTCTCTCCACACGCTCAAGCTAGTCAGCTCTATGCTCCACAAGTCCAAATGCTGAGCAACAGTTAACTTATTTCAGTACAGAATATTTTTAATCTTCTGGTAGCTAGAGCTCGCAACCATTAGTTTCTCCTCTCTACGCTTATTAGAGGAAACACTTGTGAAAGACATGTCACCTTCTGGACCTCGGAGGTACATGTAGTTCCAAGCAAGCACAAGGAAAATACATTTTTTTCCACTTCTTGCAAGCAGAAATGAAGTTAATTTGTTTGGAAAACTGCTGCTAGAGGAAATGTCATTCAACAATTCTGTTGAAGCTATCAAAAACAAAACCAAATGGATTTGAAAACTTAGCACAGGTCACAGACACAGTTTGTGATATGAGTAGTAACTATTCTCCTAGGTACTAGGAACCAAAAGAAGAGTATAGCATAAATTCTTGTTTTAGGCTGAATTACACCCCCCTCCAGTTCCATGGGTGAAATATCTTGGAGCATATTCACAATAGCCCCCACCTTTAAAAAAAAGTTTAAAACCTTCAACCCAGAGCACAGACAGCAGTTTCAGCCAATTCAGATGTTGTTGCTTTCTCTCTACGCTGCTGACCAAGGAGAAAACAAGAGGTTTTCTGTAGCTTCTGGTGTCTGAGAAAGGATGAGGTGCTGAGGTTTTGTGACCACGTGTGACAGGCCTTTCCTACCACTGCAAATGTGAGTATGCTACCAAACTGAAAGAGAGAAAAAATACAAAACACTTTTTCTGCCCTCTTGAGATGAACCTTATTGCATATTTGATTCCAAGTTGATTTTCTTTAAAAGACTAAATATTTCAAAAACAGCACAAAAATCTAAATTTTGGATGAAATTTAATGTTTTGATTGATATGAGATTTTTTGGAGGGAAAGAGTTTGGCTTAGTGTAGAAACTGGCACACTTTGATTTAAATAAGAGGTACATAAAGCTGTGTCCCTACAGCCCAGCTGGTGGTCCGTGCGGAGGGGCACTGACTAGGGTCTCACATATGGGGCATTTGGGGGAAAGCTGAAAATAACCAGGGAAAAACCCTCAGTCAGCGAAGCACTGCCGAGTTTTCATCTCCCAACACTCCCAGGCTCTGACAGTCCTACCTCTGTTGGATTTATCTGTGACGCCATGAGATGCCAGTGATGTCAGTGCTCGTGGTTGTCCTTCCTGCTGGGGTCACTGGCCCCCAGAACTAAGGGCAATGTAAGTTTATGGGGGTGTGCTGGCCATGGAGTTGGATCTGCCATCTTTAGTGTCCAACGACATGGCATCTGCATCATAAAGAGGTGCTGTTAAACCTGACAGAGCCTGACTTAAATCACAGAGAGCACCTACATTACTGTTAAGTTCATTACAGGAGCTATGGTAGCTGCTGAGTTAGTCTGATTGGGTTTGTTTGGGACCAACAGCTTCCGAGCTGTGACAGCAGAAATCTCTGCATTAGCTGACCAAATATTCATCTGGAGTTTGTGTAAGAATCTGCTTAAAGACAATTTAGTTAAGTTGAAATAATGACTTGAAGGGCCGAGTAGCAATTGTTGTTGGTAACCTCAAAAGTGATCCATTAGCAAGGTTTATTTCTTCAAGAGGTATTTCCATGGAATCTGTGGCACTGGCTCTTCATGCTTACGTCATCGTGAACGAGGACAAATTTCAGCTGAATGAGTAGTCTTTGACCTTTTTAGGATCTGGATAAATGAGTAGAGACACAGGAGCAGGGTTTCTTTGTAAGCCTCGTTTCACACACCCTATCAGAAAAAACAACCTAGGGTAACTTCACGATGAAAATGCACTGCTGCAAAGCAAATAACCTACCTAAATTTATACCAAAACTCTGTTGTTGGGGTTTTTTTATTATTATTTCAGAGGTGAATATTAAAGTTGTGTGCTGCCAAACTTCTGTTTGATTGTCACTAAAAAATGCTAAATGCATCATGCAGATACTATCCTGGTTGCTGATGGATGTTAGCAGCAACTCTCTGAAGTTATCCTGTAACACTGTTGCATGGTATATTCTTCAGAGTTTATTGAAAGTTCATAGGTCTTTTTATGTTTTTTTATCATTGGAAATAGAAAACACTCTACAGCCTGCCATCACATTGATTCACTCTGGGTATTGGTTCAGAAAAAGGCTGATAACTCTATTTATATTAAGAATACAAAAATAAAAATCTTGAACCTCAGTAACATTAAGATTACTCCTACCTCCTTCGTTATTGTGTTCCATCGTTAATACTAAAACTATTATGTCCATCAAGAAAGATAAATCAAGATATTAATACAGTGTATGTATGTAAAAATGTAAGAAATTACAGCATGAAGAAACCTTATGTATACTGGACTTCGCTACTTCTTGCTCATCTAATTGGAATTAAAAGAAAGTCGTTTGACTCCTTAAAATTCAGACATCTGTGACCTCTTAAAATCAATCAATAACAGCAGGGAAACAATATATTATACACCTAGTTTTGGGACGATCAGCTTTTTAATTGTTCTTTTTATTGTTTGCAAATACTGCTGTCCTTTACTATTGAATTATGAATTCAATGTGAGCAGCAATAACGGCTGCATAAACCCAACCTTTTCCTAAAGTAATCGAAAAGTGTGGATTATTTGCACACCCTCTTTGGTCATGGAGGCTTAAGCGAAATGGATAAACACTGGCAGTGATTACATGAACGAAATGGAAATCGCGGTATCTTCACGGCGAAGGTATATATTTATATTTTAGCTGCAAATAGAGGGCTGTGTCCGCGAAGCCATTAACACCGAGGGTAAGAAAAGAAAAAGGGAAGGAAGGCGTCGCCTCCCCGGAGGTGAATTAACAGCATCGCTTATCTTCGGACCGATGGGGATGGGACCCGCCCGGCCGGGACCTGCCTCCGCGGCTCTCTCAGACACCTCCATCTATCAAAAGAAGGGAAAAGCCGGCGTCTGCGGGGATGGCTGGCAAAGCCAAGGGGGTACACGCATTTTGTCTGTCCATGGGGCCCCACACGTCTCGTTGGAAACCTCTCCCCATCTCATCGGTCTCCATCCTACCTCCCGTGGCATGCTTGCTCATACCTTCCAGAGGCAGGAGCCATCCACTTACTTTTGATAACAGCAAGGAGTAAGGCTATTAATAGGCTATCTAATTACCCCGAGCTGCTAACTCTGAAATCTCTGATTCTGTGATGTGGTTGTTTTGATTTGATTTTCCAATCCGGTAGGGCTTGCATTTACAGAACTGGTCAGACTCGCTCTGGAAGATATTATTTTAACGTTTTAAAATCTACTTTCATTCCAAGCAGGAACAAAGTCCTCAAATTTTGACATATCACACGAAAGAAGCAAGTGAAATAATTATTAGTTCGGATGGAGGGAAGCGATTTGCTTAGCTTAGATTGCGAATGTCGTTGTTTGGGGGTTTATTATTATTATTATTATTAGTAGTAGTAGTAGTAGACACATGTTCTCAGACATTTCGGTCAGGCAGGTAAATGGCGAGGAAAGCGGTTTCAAAAGGGAAGGGGAGAGGTTGCCACGATGCCAAAAGAAACGGAGCGGCCCCGCCGGAGCTCAGCGTGGACACGCATGAAACGGAGCTACTCCCGAAAAATGCTTCCAATAGAACGTATTCATTTTGACCTGTGGAAAACATTTCACTAGAAGTCTGTGACCTATTCTGATGGTTTATTTTAGTTCCTGGGCAGAGAAGTAAGAAGACAGCTATGTGGGGGTTTTCCCGGCAGGTTTCAAAGCATAAACCGGTATTTCCTTCACAGTGTGCGGCAGTGGTGACAACAGTTCCAGGGAAGAGTCGGTGGTGTTTTTTGTTTGGTTGTTCTTTTGCTGGTGTATTGTTTAGTTTAGGTTTTGTTGGGGTTCTTTCGGGAGGAGTGGGTTTAAGTGAGAAAGAATTAACTCTCGGCAACCTGTGCTGTGGGCATGGGGGCGGAGGCAGGATAGCTAATTGCAGATCGGATTTGATATTGTCTAACATCCGTGATCGGGGCCGGGGGGAGGACGAGGAGAAGCCCGGCTCTGAAGCGCTGGGGAGAAGTGCGGCTCCGCCGTGCCTCGCGTCCCGCCGTTCCCAGCTCTCTCCCACAACGACCTCTCGCAGCAAGAAACTTTCCCCCGGCTTTTCCTGCCAGATCCAGCAGAAGAAAGCCCTGAAAGCCTTCCCCAGCACCCAGACAGGAACGAACAGTGATCCCCACGGCTCCAGCCGGGAGACGCGGCGGCGGGAAGGGCGCTGTGCTCCCACCGCGGCCCCGGGCGGCGGCTCCCACCCCCGGCCTCCCCATTCCCCTCGACGGGGCGGCGGGAACCTGGGTGGGGGCCTTTCCTTCTGGCCTTGTTGTCTCGAAACGAGTTCTTTCACTAGGTGTGAAAGCCGATGCGCACAGAGTGTAGGTACTTGATTTATCTACAGCTGTGCGCGGAAAGGAGTACTGCAATTAAATATAATAGGTAATATTCGTCACCGCAAGCAGTAAGAGGAGCACAGCCTCACCGCTTTGTAGCAAAGGCATTGAGGTGCCCGTTGATAAAAGGGTCAAAATTAGGCCATTTTAGTCATCGATTCTCAAAACCTTTAAAACTGCCGAGGAACAATAAAAGTAATCCTTAACTCATTTTCAAAGTCCCTGCGTATGTGTTGGAAAGAGACAAAACGAGTATGCCCCTGTTGGACAGAAGTAGCTAAATCGTGTATTTTAGGGTGCTGCGTGGGTCCCGGCTGCCTCCCGGTCACTCCGAGACCCGGGAACTGGAGGGCATAGCCTTCGTCCTGCGCGCCCCACCGGGGCTCAGCGTGCGGGTACCGCGGAGCGCCGGCTCTGGGAGTCAGGTTACGCGGCAACAGGAGCCTCCTCCGCGCGTTTTGTTGATTTTAATTTTTTTTCCCTAAAGGCTGAAATCATTAACCAGCCGGACCTCAGAGACTGGAGGGAGGGCAAATAAAAAGAATCTGCAGATCATTATAAAAAAAAAAAAAAAAAAAAAAAAAAAAAAAAAAAAAAAAAAGAAAAAAGCCCACAACAAAAAACCCCCACCACACAGAAACCACACACTTGGGCACTTATTGCATAAAAGTTCGTGCGGGCTCTCTGCTGCCTGATGCTTATTTGAGCGTCAAGGGTTTAAAGTCACTGTGGAAATCACCCAGAAGCACGCGTCAGCAGGTCACCAGCGACGGAGAGGCCGCTTACTGCAGTGGGGAATATTCTTCTGCCCCGCTCCCCGGCGCGGGAGCGGGCAAGGTTCTCCGAGCAGGGTCAGGGTGTCCTGCTCCGCCGGGCCTGCAGCCTGCTGTCTGCGACCAGCAAGGACGGCTGGAGCTGGGGCCGGGCCTCTGAGCACCCCGCAGCCCTTCGTCAGGAGTTTGGGGGAAAGAAAAAATAATCCCTCCTCACCCTTGAGAAATTGGGGTCCCTCCTCACCATGGGGCAGATCTAATCTATCGCAAAGGGCACATTCACCGTGCCCGCCCCTGCCCTTGCTGTGGTGTGTACAGGACCTGCTGCTTTGGGGGTCAGTTTGGCTAACCACTACACTTAGCTCCCCGGGCTGACCGGCCCGAGAGAGAGGTGAATGGGTGATGTCAAAGGCTCCAATCCCCCAGAAATCCATCCCTACCCCGGCGGATGCGGATTGCTGCGCCGGCTTCGGCCGCCGTTCCTGCGGCGGGGGCTTGAACCCTGCGCGGCCGGCAGCGGGAAGCGCGGTGCCGGCCGGCCGGCAGCTCCCCGCCGGGCTGGGAGCTCCCGAGAGCTGCCGGAGCCCCGATCGATATGTCCGCTCCAATGTCACAGCCGCTGGGGAATGGAAACAGTCCGTATCGTGGGGTGGCCTTGATAAAAGTATATTTTAAGTAGCGCGGATAAGCGAAGGGGAGAAGAGAGGGGGAGAGGTGCCGGCACGTCGCCCGTAATAACCGCTGCGCTTATCAGCCCGGCCTAAACTCCCTAGCAGTTTCTAAAGTACATTAAGTTACATAAACACGTCTCGGAAAAGAATACACTCCAGCCTGCGATAGTCACCAAAGTGACCCCTCGTACCGCCTCGCACCCGAACCCGCCCGGCCCCCACGGCCGCGGCGCCCCGGGAGCTTGGGGCCCGAGCCGACGGGCGATGCCCGCAGCTCCCGGGGCCGTCCGGGCACAGGGGCGGTGAGGATGCGGCCGGACCGAGACTTCTCCTCCTGCCTGGTGCCCCCCCGGCAAGGGATCACGTTTGCAGAGACCCGACAGTGGGGGAAGGAGCAACAGCTCTGCGCTTGCACACAGCCTCCCCCCAACCCTTTTTTGGGAGATTGAAGTGCCCGCGAGGGAATTTGCCTTAATTGGATACGAAACTTTTTTCTCCCCAATCTGCGTGCTTCCCTCTTTGGCCGCAAAGACCAGGAGCGATGGTCACCTCACTGGCACCTCCTTGCCGGCGGTGTCTTCCCGCAACGGAGTACCCCGCTCCCCTCAAAAATGTCCCCGCACAGGCACCCCCGGGTACCTAACCCAGGCATGGTGCAGGAGATACCCGAGTGCCTCCCGGAGCCCCCGGGTGAAAGTTACGCCGGCAGAGCGGGATTTGGGAAAGGAGTGACGTAATGAAGAGTTAGGAGTCAATGGTTTGAGCGGCTCGAGAGCAACTCCGAAACGAAAAGGAGTGGAGAGGAAAGGGGTGACTGGGGATGATTTCCCACGCTGGTCCCAGCTTAAGCAGGGTTTCCTTATCGTGTTTATCGGAGGAAATAAAATGAAACTTGTAGCCCGGCTATAACGTAAACAGGCTTAATCGGCAGTGAAAAAAACTAAGGCGCCTGAAGTGTAAAACACGGGTCACTTTGGAGCCAGGGAAAGAGGCGCCTGCCAGGCCAACGCGTCTGCTCTTCCCAGCCATCCAAACCTTTCGGGCAGGCACCCTCCGGGCTCGAGCAGATCCCCACCACCCACCCTGGGCTTACATGAGCCTCGGCAAACCTCTCCCAGCGACCAAGGTCTGTCGCTTAAAAAAACCCTCACTGTATTTCTCGCTTTATATCCGCCTTTACACGTGTTTGAAATACCCTCGTGTTTAACTGGAGAAGGGGCATCCAAAAGACTGAAAGGAAACGCGGGGTTTAAAGCTCGGCACTGTTCAGCACAGAAATTTGGAGTGGCAACACCCAAGCTGGGCAGAAGCGGCATGGGCATCGACTCCCACAGCTTCCACTGCTGTTGTCTCATATTTGCAGGTAAAAACCACAGGAAAAATAGTTTACGTTTCAAGCTGGGATCGGAAGACAAGCAGGGCAGAAAACGAACCACTACCCTCGCTTGCAACAGCTTATTTTCTATTTAATATTTCACCCTCTAAAATAGACCTAAAAGCAAAAAGGAAGAAAAATCACTTCAGCCTGGCAGGATGACCGATATTATTTAACGATATTATTTAGGGACAACTGACAAGAAAGAAGTATCACCTTTAATCATACAATTTAATAAAGAAACGGTTTCTCGGGAAAGTGATTGTTTTCTGACCAAGCCCCTGCCGCGCTGTACCACAAAAATTAACGCGCACAATAAATTTCCAAGTCACAATCGGCTCACCCACGCCGGCAGAGCGGATCGCTACAGCCAGGTAGTACCCCGAATACTGCAAATTCTTCACCTCCCGTTCACCTTGCCTGGAAAGACCGAAAGAAAAGCCGTGCCTACCCCAGGAGCGACAGCACGGCGCATCAGCAGGTTTGGGCTCGGTTTCTGTCGGGAGGGCTCATGCCTGTCGGCTGCCGAGAGCCCGGCTCTGCTCTAGTCCAGCCCTTTGCCGCAGATGACTCTTTCTGTACAAACTGATGATGACAGATATCCAGCTGATAACCTCTGGTGAACGAAGTTATTTTAATTTCCAGTCACTTTCCTGCTAAGTACCATATCAGTTTGTACACAGCTGAGATAAGAGGGTTGGGGGGTGGTTAATAAGAAAGAAACGGAGGAAAAATGCCTGCCGCCAGCTGTTGGGATGGACACATCCCACATCACACAGCTTTCTTTGGCTTTCACCTGACGGTTGGGGCAGCCCAAGGAGGAGCCACATTTTTTCCTCTCGGATAGCTCTGATTTTGACGAGCAAAAATTAAGGAGATTTGGGGGAGGGATACGTTCACCTGGTTGCTTAGGGCGAGAGCCAGGCACACATCCTTCCGGGCCCCTGCCAGGGGACGCTCTCTGACATGCCCAGAGGCGAGGAAAAAAATCTTAACAGAAGTTGAATATTCACCATAAAAAAGGTATTATACGGAAAGGAGAGAAGAGTGTGTATTATTTCTGGGTTAAAATAAAAATTTTTAAAAAGAAGATAAAAGACTGGGGTATCTGGTAGAGGGCGAGCCCTCTCTGCTCTTCTCCCCTAGCAGGGGTCCGTCGCCCCCTCTCTGCGGGCGCCCCGAGGTGCCCCCCTGCCCCTGCCCCCGCCCCCGGGGCTGCGGCGGCCCGGCTGGCCCCGGGACTGGCACCCCTGCGGAGCCCCGTGTTTATTTAGGGCTGGCCGAGCCCAATCAGGGCCGGCTGCCTGCAGTTTTCCGGCAGGGCTGCGAGAGGCGCCTCCTCTCTCCTTTTTATACATGAGCCGCCGGCCGCCGCTGCCGGACTCGCCGCCGCCACTCGCCCCCGCCGCACTGGATTTACCGCCCGCCCCGGCCCCGCGCCCCGGCCCCATGCCGGGCACCGGCACCAGGTTTGGCCCCTCTCTTTTCCTTGCCTCGTCGCGGTTTCGCTTGTTCTTCCTCGGTCTTCCACTGCTGCCTCTCTGCCCTCGGCCGCTCCGAGGGGAGCGCGGCGCGGCGGCGGCTGCGCCTGGCTGGGGGAGCCCGAGGGAGACTGTGTGGGCAAACATCCGATGCCGGTGCCTGGAGCCCTTATCTGTCGGAGCCTTATCTCCCAGTTATCTCGCAGGAGGGAGAGACGTATTTGGTGCCTATCTGCGAGGGGGCTCTGTGTGTGTGTGTGTGTGTGTGTGTGTGTGTGTGTGTGTGTGTGTGTGCGTCCTGTATTTTTGTGCCTGGGGTTATTTGGAGAGCCCCGAGGTGGGCTGAGAGCGGAGAACCTCGCCACACTCTTGCTGTCACTTCTCTGCGTCCCCTTTCGCTTTCTGCCCCTTCTCCCAGAGGCTGGGTACCGGGCTCCATGTGTCTGTCTGTCCGTCCGGCCTTTTTCATGCTGGCAGCTCCGAAATGATACCGCTCGGCTCGGGATGGGTGTCACCCCCGCAAGGTGTGCTGGGGCTCGGGGCAGGCCCCCAGCCGGGGCAGTCCGCTGGATCTGGCCCCTGCGGCAGGCACATCCCGCGCGGCCTCGGCCCGGGTCCCGCCGCCGCCGCGCACACTTCGGGCCCGGCCCGTGCGCATCTCCGTCTCCTGGGTGCTTTCCCTCCTCCTCCTTTCCGTGACCTTGGGCTGGAAATAGGCAAACAAGCGAGGCGATGCGCGGAAGAGCTAACATCGCTCTCCGGAGAAGCAACCTTAAAGGGATCGCCTTACTAATTGTTTTCTCTATGGAACCGAGTCAAATGACTCATTCATTGAAATAATCATAACAACAGCGACAGCAGCCAAGGAAGGGGCTTTGGCAGAGACAGGGAAAAATGCCCCCTCGCCCCCCTCTCTCCCCACGCCCTTCCACCCACGTTTGCCCCGGCGTGCTTCATGTTCAAATCCGCAGCCCGGGATGCGAAGGGACAGGGGAGCAGCCCTTCCGCGGTGCGGGAAGCGGGGCCGGAGCCACAGCCCTGGCCCCGCGGGACTGGCGTCTCCCGGCCCGTCTTGATCTAGGCTGCCTGATCCCATTCCGCCGGGGCGAGGGACAACAGCGCCGAGGCGACATGACTGATTAAGCGCTCAGAGGGGCCAGATAAGCCCTGATGAATCTCATTACGGGAGGGAGACGGGCCGTCCTGTTTGCAAACTTTGTTATTATTATTTCTCTCTCCCCCACTTCCCTGCTCTTTTGTGTCCTCCTTCCCCGCCCTGCCCTGCCGATCCCCCCCCTCCACTCCTCCTCCTCCTCCTCCTCCCCTCCTCGCCCTTCCCCATCCACACCCAGCGGCTAGAAGGGGACCTGGATGGCCGTGGCTGAAGGCGGCTGGTGCGCGGTGAAGCGGTGCGCTGCGGACGCCGGCGGTTCCTACTGCCCCTTCACGACCAGGGAGTCGCGCCCGTCTCCTCCTTCGCCCTCCTCCTCCTCCGGCTCCCAGGGTGAACGCGGCACCTCCAAGACTCCTCGGCCGGAGACCGACGACAGCCATCGCCCGGCCCCGCCGCCGCCCCCCGCCGCCGAGGGCAGGTCGCTGCTCGCCCCCTACGTGCACTTCGGGACCCCCCACCCCTCCGGCCGTCCCAGCTGGGAGGACATCCTGCTCTTCGCGGACTTAGACCAAACCAACAAGCTGATCTGGTCCAGCCGCGGCCCCAAGCTGAGCGCCCTCGGCGCCGAGCAGCCCGAGGAGATGTACCAGACCCTCGCCATCTCGGCCGCCCAGGGCCCCACGCCGTACGACGGATCTCCGGGCGGCTTCATGCACTCCACGCCCAGCTCGCCCGTCTACGTGCCCACGACCCGCGTGGGCTCCATGCTGCCCACGCTGCCGTACCTGCAGGGCAGCGGGGCGGCCCAGCCCAGCCACCCGGGCGGCGGCCACGCCGTCTGGTCCCAGCCGGCCGCGGAAAGCCCCTCGTACAGCACCGGCGGCGGCTCCCACCCCTCGGGCCGCTTTCCCTATTCCCCAAGCCCGCCGGTGGCCAACGGGGCCTCCCGGGAGCCCGGCGCCTACAGCAACAGCCTGGGCGCCAGGGACCAGTACAGCCCCCTGGCCCGGCCGCTCAATGGCTCCTACCCGGGGCCCTACACGTCCTACGTGGGGCCGCAGCTCGCCCCTGCCTGGCCCACGGCGCCCTTCGAGAACTCCATGCTGCACTGCCTCCAGGGCCGGGCCGCCCCCATCCCCGTCCGGGCACCCAGCGCAGGTAGGACCCGCGGGCAGGGCAGGGCAGGGCGGGCAGGGCAGGGCAGGGGGGTCGCGGCACGCCGGGGCTGCCCGCTGGAGGGGCAGCAGGGGTGCCGGGGGGCGCGGGGGGGCCGCTGACGTGGGGCGGCCCCGGTGTCGGTGGCAGAACGGCGGTCCAGGGACCGTGGCTGTTCCTCAGTGGAGGTAACTCCCGTCGTTTGTGTTGAACTAGGGGGGAAACACACCCCCAAAAAGCGGCGTTGTTTGGAGTATGGCAATCGGTGTTACAAACCCAAAGAACCCAAAACGAATTGTCCGGTGTAAACTTAATTTTTGATTTTTCCAAATCAGTACATTCCTGCTTTGCCTAAATGCGGTCATCTGGACGTGAAACGGTGACAAATTCACTGCAAATTAATCTTTCTTGTATCGTAGAAGAAAATTGCAGGGGCTCGCTTAACCCATTTTGGATTATTTCAACTACAAAACCCTTCCCTGTTTCATTAAAAAAAAAAAAAAAAAAGCAGAAAAAAAGGAAAGTAAAACCTCGAATATGAACGAGGAAACCTAATTTGTAAACTGCTGTTAAAATACAGCACGTCCTGATGGGATTATGCTTTCATTTCCCAGGTGTCCCGTCCTTACTTTTTGTTTTAGTTTAGGAAATTCTCAGTGTCATTAAATTAATTGTAGAAGTGGAGTTTGAGCTGTGATGATTTAGTCAAAGGCAGAAAGATTAACGATTATTGCAATCACTTAAGCTTTAGAATAAATATATGTATATATAAATAGAGGTGTATAGAGAGGTGTGTGTGGCTATGTATATATAAATTTATATATGTTATGCATATGTATATATAATGTATATATACATATTTATGTATATTTGTGTATGCATACACACACATTTGATCAACATTCACTTTAATCATAAACTACCCACCAGATGCAGGTATTTTATAGACACCGTGATTTTCTCTTTCAGTGCATTGTTGCAGAAAATTACCCCATGGATTTTCATCTTTCTGTAGGGCTATACACTCAGTGCTCCTCCCGGCTCTCGATGATACCCGGTAGATTTAAGCATTTTAAGCCTCCCTCTTAGTGTTTGATAGCATGACGAAGAGAAGAAAATCAATTGTAGCGGTGATAGGAGAAGCCGCATCTCAGGATGACATGAAAGTTGACTTTTTAACTCAACTTCCAAAAGTTATAGTGTGAAAATAGGTGACGGAGAAAAAAAAATCTGTCGGGTTTTTTTGTTTGCTGCTTTTTTTTTTTTTGGTTTTTTGGTCGGGAGAGACGTGGGGTTGGAGAATCTCAAGGAAGGGAGAGGAGAACAGTGAGCAAGAAGGAGCAGAGAAGTGGAGGAGCAGGGTGCTGGAGGAGTTTGGGGCAGGAGTGTCAGGGCAGCCGAGGAGGAGCACGGCAGCTTCCCCTGCTCCCGCGGGTCTCTCCCGCCCTTGTGTCTCCGTCCCACCAGAGCTGGGACCCGAGGGGCAGGGATTTTCCCTTTCAATGAGGGAAAGGACGGGTGCCAGGGCAGCCGCATCGCGGGGTGAAGCAGCCCGGAGCTCCTGGGCCAGGAGAGTTTTCTGCCCCTGCGAGGCAAAATGCGGCAGCAAAGCCGAAGCTACGCATTGTCCCGTTTCAAAATTGCAAGAAAATTGTAACCGAAATATATTTTTTACGGCTAAATATTAGACAGTTTGATAAGGCATTCTTGACGTTACTCGTAGAGATATTAAAAAGATATCTAACATTAAAACTTATTTTGTTTTCTTTGGAGATAAACGTATTACTCACCCTCTAAGGGGAAAAAATATTTTTAAATGCCCGAGAAATATTGTCACGGCAGAATTTCTTTCTGCGGGCACAAAGGCAGTGTTATAAAATAAATAGCTGAGATAATTTACTGTTTAATTTCCAGCGTCCTTGACTCCTTAAGCATTTTCCTGAGGGTTACAGTCCTCAATGGCGCTTTTAGTGCACAGATTAATAAATCTTAGCGATGTGCTAAGGGCTAAGAGCTGACAACGTAAGTTGAACTGTGCTCTCTGGACTCTGCCGTGTGCCCGTTCCTCTTTAGCTCCTAATAATTCGCCAACGATGGGAGGAGAGAAATATATTTGGGTGGGTGCGGGCCAAAAGGCCATTTCTTTCTCACCTCAATGCCCGCCGTGTCACCGCAGCCCTGTCTCCAAAGCTGCTCGACGTTTATGAGCTCTCTTTCACTGTACAACGAAACGTGAAAGAATAACCCAATGATGAATTTAGGCAGGTAGTGGAGGCAGGAAAAAAAACCCAATGACCAAGCTCTGAGTCTGAAAGATACAATCCCAGACTCGACTCGAAAGCTGCTGTAGAAATCCAAACATCTCCTTTTATTATTTCTGCACAACGTCTCACAGTCTATGTAAAATAAGTATTTATTCCCCCCTTCCCGAAATACGGAGAGATGAATCAGAACAAGAATTCACAGGGGTGAAAAAATTAGCTTTTATAGGTGGGTTCTCTTTTCCTTTTTTTCCCCTTTTTTTTTCCTTTGCATTTAGTTCTTTTTTCCCCCCTCAGCGCTCAGTAACTATGAAAGCAGGAGGCACAATACCGCATATTTTCCAATTTCCTCCGTTTCCTACGAACCAGCTCGAATTTGACCAAATAGCAGAGGCGAAGTGGTCTCTGCCCGTCGCTGCCTTGGCACACCAGAGCCGCGATCACTGCCTCTAAACTTGAAGCTTCACTAGTTACGAGGCATTGATAATAAGAGTTAGGGTAAAAAAATTCTTGCCAAGCTTCGACCCTTGGGAATATTGGGCAAAACGACAGCTCTTTATATCCAGCTCCCAGGGTGCCTCTGGAAGTGGCTATTCTGGCAGGCACCTAACTCCCCCCTCTGCTCCCCTCCGAAGGCAAGTGCACCTTCCCTTCTGCCCTGTGGGCACCCCGGCGGGGGTTTTGCCCCTCGAGCGGACCCCAGCCGGATTTCCCAAGGGTCAGACCCCGACGGGAGTGCCCGGCGGGCCGGGGGTGAGCGCTCCGGACGGGCCGGGGTCCGGGGCGCCCCGGCTCTGCTCCGGCTCGGAGAGTAACCACCGCGCCGGGGCCGGCAGCGGGGCTGGGACATTTAAATAAATAGGGGGCAAAAAAGAAAAGAAAAATAAAAAAGCCGCGGATTTTGTAAAAAATCACCGCATGGCCGCCGCCACTGCCGGGGAATTGCTTTTCCGAGGGCCGCTCGCTCGCTCGCCCGGGGCCCGGGTTTCGGCGCGGCGGGGCCGGGGCCGCGCTGCGCGGGGCTCCGCGCCCGACTGCGGCCGTGCCCCACAGCCTCTCCCCTCTGCTCCTGCCCCCAGAGCTGCTGGAGGACCTGTCCGAGAGCCGGGAGTGCGTCAACTGCGGCTCCATCCAGACCCCACTGTGGAGGAGGGACGGCACCGGCAACTACCTGTGCAACGCCTGCGGGCTCTACACCAAAATGAACGGCCTGAGCCGGCCCCTCATCAAGCCCCAAAAGAGAGTGGTGAGTCGGGAGGGAGGGGAGGAGGCGGGCGAGGCGAGCTGCTCCCCGAGGAATCCCAGTCAGCGCCAGCCAGGGAGAAATTGGGGGCAGGGATGGGGGAGAACAATCACTGTATTAGCCTGGTGGTCCTCTTGGCTGAAAAACCAAAGTGGGGCTCCTGACCAGGTTTGCAGGCCCAACTGGTCACAATGAGGGGTGACAGGGCTGTCAGCCCTCTGGGAACCACTTTGGACCCTTCTCCAGGCTCTGAGCAGGCAAAAATCTCCCTCTGCCCTCCTCATGATCTGCACACCAGGCAGGAGCCAGCCTGGCTTCTTGAGCTATGAACCCCATCAGTGAGGCGGATTGGGTTGCTTGGAAGAAATTTCTGCTGGTGATGTCGGACATTTTCAACAGGAAAAAAAAAAAAAAGAGAAATCAAGGTTGGAAAATGTTTGTTGAGAGGGCTAGGAATTTCTCCAGACCTGCTTTGTTTGCTGAGAGCTCGATCCTTGGGAATGTAAGCAAGTTTTGTATATAATTCAAAGAAAACCAATTGTTTAAACAATGATAATAGCCTTTGTTTTGTTTTACTCCTAAGAAATGAGCGGCAATTTTTCTAAAAATATACTCCTAAAACTAGGGGGGGAAATAAATAGTACAAACCAGAACCCCTGTTTATAACTCAGGCTGGCACGGAATAGGCAAGGAGAAAATTTAACAAGCGGGAACTGCACATTCTGTTTAGCAAATCTGGGTGGAGGTCAGCAGACAGAAAGAATATGCTCTTCAGTAATGGCTGTTACCGAGCGAGCCACAATAAATCACGCCAGTATAATCCAAGCTGATGTTTGGACCCTTGTGTATGGAGACAGCGTATCAAACCCATCAGCCTTTCAAGCCCCTTTCAATCATGGCAGCTGCTTTGCTCCATGCCTGTTTTCCTTGGGTTAAAACACCTACTGTTCTTTATTTCACAACCGTTTGAATTTAGTGCCCTTACGGGAGCAAGGGGAAACAAGAGCCAAACGCGCAATAATCGGAGCAGACAGTAAGCACTTGGGAACCAATCCACCTCTGCTTAAAGACCTTTCTTTAAGCCAAAGAGTTAATTTAACTCTAACCCAGAGGTTTATTACTGCTAGGTGCCTGTTTTTTTCTAGCTGGTCATCCAGTAAATTTCATGACACAAGGTGTTATCTCATTAGCGGGGACAGACGCAACAGAGGGGCCAGATCTGCCGATTGTCTCAAGCGTCAGAGCCCGACTGGCTGTGGCACCCTGGCCCAAGGCAGATTTCAAATAACTGACACCCAGTTCTAGCATTTCTGTGCTCCTTTTTTTTTTTTTTTTTTTTTTTTTGAGGGAGGGGTGGGGGCGAGAAGACTAAAGCAGAGTCAAACTACAGCCCAATTTCAGCCTGACACCTCAGTGAAATAACTCTGAAATAGTTCTGTGTAACAATCCCTACTGAGTACCCTGGCCATAACTATAAATCAACTGTGACTGTGTGTTCATACAGTTGGAAATATGTAGGTGAGAAGGGAAAATGTTTTGAAAATGCTAAACATGTTTAGATTGCCCCAAAGTTTCTGATAAAATTCCTGCAACAGAAAAGTCATTTTAGCTCCAAAACATGCCAAAACTCCATGTCTGTTTAGATACGGGAAGGAGCAAAAGCTATTGAAATAAAATGTATGAAGGTTTAGATCAGGCTGCGTAGGAAAGAGAAAGATATAATGGAGTGAAACAGCTGACAGCATTTCACTTGCAGAGAAAAAAAATGAAGCATGTGTTACGACCAGCTTTTTTTTACTCGACGTGATCACGTAAAACACGCAGTGAGTTGAGGGCGCAATTTGAATGCTTGTGCGTAGATATTTAATAATTGGGTCAAAAATCCTGTTTTCATGAGACTTGGATTTTGAAGATTAAAAACTGTATGTGTGTATTTCAGCCTGTGTTGCACTTGGCTGTGTGGTTTGGTTTTTTTTTCCCATGCAGTTAATAATGGATTACTGATTCAAGATTACAAAATTTGTATTTAATCTGGAGCTCTTTCTGACACTCAAACAGACAACATTCAGGAAATTCAGTTTTTACTCTGGAATATTCTTCATTCTCAAAACATTTTTATTGGTTTCCCCAGTGGCAGGCAGCCCTGTGGTATCAAAGGTGACCCAGTTATGTCTAACAACCCAGCAGTAAATGATTCAAGAGGAAGGGCATTGTACCCTTAAGTTAGTAATTTCAGTTATGGGCACTTTATAGTCAGAATAAGATTAATGCAATCCTCTAAAACTGACTTCTCCATGTAAACTTGTTCAGCTGCCAGACAGAACTAGGCACAGATTTTTTTATATTTTTTTGACAATGCGATACTTTGAAAAAGACTAGATTTATGATGTAGCTGGAATTCTTTGCTTGTGATGAACGTAAAAGAGATCACTTGTTACAGGGACTTTTATAACCCATTCACCTTCATTTCACATGTTTATGAGAAGTGCCTTCACTTATGATATACAGCCTGTGGCCATAAAGCTCCAGGTTATACGGTTATTTTTGATACAGGGTTGCTTCATCTTGGCTCCAAACTCCACGGAAGAGTGTCATAAATGGCTTGTTTGCAGTGGGAACCTTGTTGTCACCCACCAGCTTTTCTGCTGGCCAAGGGGAGGCTCTGCTCTGTAAAACATTCTCCCAAGGTGTGTTGTTTTTTGTAGGAGGATAAATGGGTGATGATAAAAAGATCTTTTTCATGAAAATAATGTTGTTGTATATGTAGCCCCTGGGATGCCCAGGAAAGTTTTCTCCAGATGTGGTGCCACAGAGGGCAGATAATTAAAGTGGCTGATTTTTCTGATGAGTCAGGAGTATCAGTGGCAGGATCAGAGTTGCCTCTTCACCCACCATACAGGGGAGACAGCACTGAACTGTCTGGAGAGGCAGCACAGGAGTGATGTGCCTTCTCCTCAGCTCGATGGACATGTAGTGGAGGTATTTCCTAGCTGTCCTGCTGGAAAAAAACGAGTGCCTGGTGGTCTGAACAGAGTTTTCTGGGTTGGCACTTCCCAAATGTGAATTTTGCCTCTGCTCTGACTGCTCAGGGTTGCAATACTTTCAGTGCCTCTTCACACCATCCTTCCACTCTCTGATATGACTTTAATTCTGTTATAATTCTGCGGTGTTGCTGTCAGATACAACAAAAAAACCCCAAAAAACAAAACCTCCTACCATCCCCACCGTGTGTTAAAGGACTCTTTACAAACCATAAAGACATAAATAATTTGCTTCTGCCCGCCTGTTTATGCCCGTGTTTGCCTGTGCTTGCCTCCAGCCTTCGTCACGGCGGATGGGCTTGTCCTGTGCCAACTGCCACACCACGACCACCACCCTGTGGCGCAGGAACGCCGAGGGGGAGCCTGTCTGCAACGCCTGTGGCCTCTACATGAAGCTCCATGGGGTAAGGGAGATCCCCTGCCAGCTCTGATGCTGCTTTGGGGAAGGGGTGGGCCTCAAAAAAACAACGGATGAAATGCATGAAACAACTGAAAAATGGGTAACGTTAGAAAATGGTTGTACCATTTCAACATGTTATGCTTTTGACAAGCTATGTGTTTGCCGCTGTAGCTCTCTCAACAGATTTGTCTAAAGAAACCACCTCTGGATGAGCCGCAGAAGTGTTTTTGCCACTGGGATTTAAACCAGCTTCAGTGGGGAAAAAATCCCAAGACCTTTAATGAGACATTTTTCATGGACAAACATAGCTATGCCAGCAAAACTGCAAGTGTAATTCAAGCCATAGCTATGCCAGCAAAACTTAAAATGCAATTTCAGCCTTTCTTAGGCAATAATAGAGTAAGAAAAAAGCTCAGTCCTGAATGTGATGGAGCATGTTTTAGGTGAGACCCCTGTGGATTGTGTTACAGTCAGGCATAAGTGTTTGAAGAGTGAGGGCATTAGGAATGATTGAGATGTGATCTAGGCTTCAAGAAAAAAGTAAATTATGTCACAGGTTTAAACATTACAATGAAAGAATGCATATGAATTCCCTTTCCCCAAACTGGTGCTATCATGAAGTTAAAATATATTTTAAGCCAATGTTTTCTGTGTAGTGATTATCACTGTGATAAACACATAGATGATTTTTGAGCACATTTAAATATAAATTTAACCCTGTAAATATAAACTTAGAGACCATAAACTGTATTATGGGCAGAAATGCTTATAAGAAGAAATGCTAAGTCAGTTCGTCTATTTTAAAGCTTCTGTCCTAAGACATTTACTCATGATGATAGATTTGCATAGCTGGTCCACAGGATGAGGAGGATTTTTTTTTCCTCATATGCATGCTTTCATTCCAGAATCAGGCACTGCAAATAATTCCTAATTGACTGGAATAAGGAATTGAAGATCAAGTATACCCCATGCAATTTAATTTCTTACGACTTATTGCCAGATTATGCTGGTTTTCCCTAATTCTATGCTGTTTTTCTACGGATTGACTGAGGGGTTGCAAAAACTGTGAAGTTTGCATCAAGAAAAAAAAGTTTGCCAACTTTATTCAGCTAAAACTCTTCTTGAATCAAACTATTGTTTTGGCCAAATAAAATGTGAACATTTTTAGAATTAATACTGTGACACAGGAAAAATTGAGTTGCTATACAGACATTTTCAATGTCACATATGATCTTGTAGTGTATTTTGATTTTTGATATTAGAGTACATATGCAACTCTGTGATTGGTGTGGAAATTTAATTTTTCAGGTTCCTCGGCCTCTTGCTATGAAAAAAGAAGGAATTCAGACAAGGAAGCGAAAACCTAAGAACATAAATAAATCAAAGGCATGCTCTGGTAAATATAAAATATAAGAAAGTGTAGCTGCAATAGTCTGTAGTTGTTTGAGTTTTTTGTGGGTTTTTTGTTTTTCTTCTCTGTCTGGAAAATATTTCTCTTTCATACCAATTCCCAATTTTTCAGGTAACAGTACTACTGCAGTTCCTATGACTCCGACATCCACATCTTCTACTAACTCAGATGACTGTAGCAAAACTGCTTCTCCCAGCGCACAGACTGCAGCCTCCGGGGTAAGTGTCCGTATCTGCAAGCAGGCTGATCACTGGGAAGTGTTATCACAGCTTTTATCTTATCTAGCAGAACAATAATCTAAACAAACTTTCCAGTTTTGTTAGCTGATACTAGAACAAGATCTTCGGAGGATATTACATATAGCTGTAAAAAGAACGGCAAGCTGAAGTAGTTTTGCAAAGCTTCTTAATTAAGATCTATATAATTTTTATGATTGTTAGCCACAGCTTAACCCCAGACACTTTATTTTAAAATATTCAGGTTCTTTCAAAAGTTTTCTTTTTGGACAGAAGACAATAAATTATGCCCAACTGATTATTTCAAGAAACAATTTTGCATGTACCACTTTTTTTTTTTTTAATGATCTGATAAGAATTTGTAATTTAAGGCACTGCAGCTGGTCTCTTTTCCAAAAGCTGCTATATGTATATGCATATGTATATGTATATGTATATGTGTACATATATGTATATATATGTATATGTATACATATTTTTGCACATTGTCCCAAATGACCAGTAAAACCCAGCAATACATTATCCTGCTGTATGAAGTAAATCATAAAGGCTTTTGTTTTAAACTAAAATGCGCAATTAAACCCCAATCCAAGTGCAACCCTGCTGATTGCAGTGCAGAGGGGTTCAGCCCCCCGCCTGCAGAGGGTTCTTCAGGGGCCAGATGCTCAGCATCTGGCAGCACCGAGCTCCAGAGGAGCACCTGAGGCGTGCTGATCAACCCCTGCTTCAGTTTTGATCCTTATTTTACATCATGTACTCCAACCATCTCAAACGTCTTTTCTTCACTCAGCATGTGTGATAAATACTGCTGCTAAAGTTACGAAGCTTAATGTAGATTAATTTCTAACCCCTTGGCTGCACCTATCCATAGCCACTCACTTCTCAGCCTTCTGTATCCCTTTATCTGCCACATCATTTCTTTGAAAAGTTTTCCTAATGTGGCTTTCTTTAGTCCTTTATTAATAAAAAGAAGACATTGTTTATAATAGTTATTTTTCAGTATGTCTTGGTGTTCCCAACATCCAAATCCCTTTCAATAGTTTAAATTCTGATGTACAAAGTTTCATTGTACAAGGGGAGGAAAAATCCATTTTTTAGCAAATGTGATTGTTCGTGGACTGACAGGGCCACCCAATTTCAGAGGCACTGGGTTTTGGGTTTGGATCCTGTGAGACTACGATATTACTAAAAGGGCTTGTCTTTGACATGAGAAAATCCTGTCAATCCAGGAAAATAAACAGATCACATTAAAGAAAGAGAAACACTAACTGAAAAGTGAACCATTGCAGTTTTGGAATTGGGTTTCAGACTCTCCCAGTGAAATACTATGCACTGTTTTACGCTCTCCTTTTATATTTGCAAAGGAAAAAACATAGCTAATATTTCCTTTAAATTTTCCTTGCATAACCTTAAGCAGTACTAGTGATCCTGAGCAATGTGGTGAGATTTATATGATGGATAGAAAAGGAAGCACAATCCCAGCTGAGACTGAGGCAGCACAGCCGTGTGCTGCTCGGGGAAGGAGACGCCATATAGACAAGATTTCATTTCCACTATGCTGTTGCCTTCTTGGCTGGCCAAAACCTGACTTCCTTTCTGTAGTACTTCTCCCTAGAAGGGCATACCAACATGTTATTAATAATCTTTATGTTATAATTTTAGTAGTACCATTTTTAATATGATTCTACCAGATGGAGTGTGGGTGCCAGAGGAGGGTGGTGTAGGGGCATGGATTGTGGGCTAAAAGGCTCCTTGGGAGATATTAGCAACTAAGAGCAACTCCCAGGAGGGACCCTGAGGCTGCTCTTAGTTACATGAGGGCATCCCCAGTGCCAGGATTTCAGTTGTCCCTGATTTTTCCAAAGTAGATGAGACTGGGAGAGGACACCTGCACAACAGCTGGGAAAATCTGTCCCCTTATATCCAGCAGGCAGCATGGTAACATCTGCACAGCCTGTTCCCCACCATGATTTGATCAGATGTGCCTTGCATATGTAAAGCACTTGCAAATACCCCCCTGTGAAAAATTTCAATGAAAGGAAGTGATGGAGAGAGGCTGTGACATGCACTGAAGAGAGGAAGTTGCAGCAGCAACCAAACGTATGGGCATCCCTCTGACTCCATCCCAAATTATATGAAGGGCTATGGATTTCCCACCCCTGTGCCCCAGTCCCAGACGTATGTAAATGAAAAGAGGATTTGCAGGGGAGCAGTTGTCAGGACACGTGGGCATGGTCACATCCTTCACTTGGCCTCCTGGCTTTGCCCAAGCATCTGTAATTCAAAGGGATGAGGACTCGGGAGACTGGAGGTTTAAGGTAGAAAGTGGTTGCTGTTAAGATTGGTTCCCATTGTCCCAGACATCATTTGGGAACATGATCACTAGCTGCAAAGGATGCAAAATAATTTCTAACTGGTCTAAATCCCATGGAAGGGACTGAGCACTTGGAAAGCCCGTTGAAGTTATGAGTGAGTGAGTGGATAGTGAACATCGCGAGTGGAGGGATGTCAGCATTTTAGAGTGAGGCAGCCAGTAACCTGATAACAGGCTGAAGTAAAGATACTCTACTAGACTTCTGTTTTCTGTGATTATTTTTTCTTTTTCCTTTGGAGTTGATCCATTGACAGATCAAAGATTTGTAATTATTCCTAGAATAGGCAATGGCTTTGCACAAGGAAAATAAACTTCTCCAGCTCATGTCAGGAGGGAAAAACCTGCTCAGATGGATGAATCTAGGCTCTGTAATTTTTGGTCCCTTTAAGAAGACCAGTGTTGATTCCTGACCTGGTGGTGTTGCTGAAACACAGGCACCTGCTTGAAGAGCGAACCTGGCTCAATCCCTGTGCATTATACAATGGGCATGGCAACTTGTTTTTGTTTTGCTCAGTTTTTGTTTCTCTAGCCTTTATTCTGTGAAGAGGGGGAAAATGCCAAATTGACATTAGGCAGAGATATCTGATGACATTTTAGAAACTGTTGTGTGAAATTCACAGCAATGTTGTTGCTAAATGAAACAGAGGAAACGAATTCCTCTACTGGTACAAAAGCAATTTATTATGCCTTTTGTGGGAGGCTGCCAAAAAAGTTTCCAGTTATGTAGAAACCTAATGGAAATGAAATTCAGCAGAATTCATTTGTGTCAGTAACATTCACTTTTTGCCCTACCTTTCTTTATCTCTTTTAAAGTAAAATAAAAAAGGGAGGGCAGAGAAAGAGGAGGGCAACAATTAGTCTTGGCAGTGTCTTTGAGACTATCCATTTCATGAAGGGAATCTTATATGATGCCAATTCTGAGACAAATTAGCAAGAAACTTAAATGTTGATTTTACGTTCTAGCTGAAGTTTAAACATTTAAGAGATACAATTAATGAATTGCTGTGGGGGCAAAGTTGATTTCAAACATCCCAAAATGTAGAAGTGTTTGGATCGGAGATATTTCGTTGTCCCATTGTAAAGGGGCTATTTGCCAAATTCACATCTGGATCTAGGATTTAGGCCTATTTCTGTTTTCCTAAGCAGTATAAGTACTGGGTGTCCTGTGTTACTAATATGGAAAAGGTCCAGCTGCATGATATATAAAGTTTCCTTACATGCCCATAAAAACAATATTTGAAGGTTTCAGACAGCCTGCATCTGCATCTATACCTGCCCTCCCTTTGATGCTGCTGAAACTGCACAGGGAAAAGCTCCGCCAAATAAAATGCTAAATGAAGGGCATGGTGTGTAGTGCAAACCCACCCATTTCCATGCAGGGGCTCCAACAAGTGTGATAACTAGAAGGACTTTATTCCCTTATTAGGACAAAAGGCAGTATGAAACCTGCCGTAAAATCTGCTTTTTATGGCAGGACATGGAAGCTCCTTTCTGACTGATGTCAGAAAAGGCTCAGCAGCACCAGGAGAAGTCTTCTTTCAGAAGACTCTGCTGTGTCCTTTGCTTCCAGTTTGGAGTTTTCTCAGAACGACCATAATCACACACCACAGAAAAACTTAGGAGGTAAAAGTAGTGCTTACTTCCCAGGGAGGTTTACCTTGAGGAGTGGTTCAGTACTGGCTCTTCAATTTTGTAGGGTGGGAAATGAGAGAGCTGACTGAGATTGCCTTGGCATGTGGTGAGCTCACAGGAAAATGCAGTTTTAACTGCCTCCAAAATGCTGGACAGATGGGGCTGGATTAGCTGAATGGCTTCTTCTGCATTTGCTTTCTGTTTTTTACTGTCAGAAGAAGATTCGTGAGCTCGTTAGAGGTGGTGTTGTTTGCTCCTGCTTGGGCAGTAAATTGGTAGGACATTCATGCTGGCTACTGGGAAATCAGTCTCCATAGAATGTGTCCCAGAGTCTGGATGAACCAGAGATTTGACCTCTTAAAACAATATGTTGACTACCTGGATATTGGGAAGTTGAATGTCCAGGGCTCCTTCAGACTCTCTGTTGATAAGATTCTAGTTGGTATGGAATAATTCTGTAGGCATGGGGACAGAGTTTCCATGAGAAAGGCTCACCAGCACAGTTGGTAGGACTTTCACCTGGAAAATTGGAACAACGTGCCTTAGTCCTGGTATGAGTAAATATTTATCTAAACCAGGTGGAATAAGATCAACAGGAGACATGAGGAACGTGGCAACCTAAAATACCAAATAGCATGGCAGACAGGGCAGTGTGCTGGGAGATTTGATACTCGAGACTGGTTTAAATCTTCCTTTGTCTCCTACCTCTTCTGCATCAGTCCTCACTCCTGGACAAAATGGGATGCTACTTTCTTCTCCCCACTCAGTTTCATACACTGAGTCTTTTTCTTTGACATTGAGCAATTTTCTTTGCTTTGTGTACATGTATCCAAAAGAGAGCATTTAGTTTTTACATCAAACAGAAGGAAGCAATCCAACTTTTTTGTTTCAGTGGGGAAAAGCAAGAAAAGAGTATTTTTGCTTCTATCCCAAAATTCTATATGCATAGGGATGCATACCTTTTGCTTGGTTTTGTTTTATTGCCAAAGCAATAAAGCCAGTTATTCATACAGCCCTTGACAGCAGTGGGTCATCAGTTTTCCAAGCCATGCTGGAAGTTGCCTCCCTTAGGAAATTAATGAAGTATTAACCACAGATTTATGTTGCTATAATACAAAGGAGAGATTAGAAGATATGTAAACTTACACGTCTGCAGTATAAACAAAAGGATCAATTGGACTAGCAAGAAATGACAGCTTTGTGTACTAAGAGGGTCGTTACATCAGTAAAAAAAGCCCTCATTTTGCGGTGCCAAGACTTGCTCTTCAGATTCCAGGGAGTGACAGCATGGGGAAAACCTGCTCTTTGTGGGGATGGAAGTTATTGCAGGGAGTCTGAGGCTGGAAAATTAAGAACTCCACAAGTTTGCCACAACATGCTATAGGTGAAAGCAGTCTTTGCAAGTGTATTTTAGCTGACTGTGGTTATGATTTAAGTGTTGCGAAAGTAAACTAGGCTAACTGGGGAGGAAGAGAGCCTCAGCTGAGACTCAGCTTATTGCAGACCAAGTGTAATGTCCAAAATTCATGGAGCATTTTGAACCTATTAAGTGGATAGAGCAAAGGTCTATCTGATAGACCAAAGGTCTAGATCAAGGCCCTTTTCTACCCCATCCAGCTGTGCTTGCCCAGAGCATTTCCCTCTTGGCTGCGGAGGTGTGGGGAAAGGCCAGAGGGGAAAGTGTCCATCCCCTCTCCCTGCACTCTGTGGGGGGCAGATGGTGCAGGAAGGAGTGGGCTGAAGAAAGCAGGAGTTTTTCAGTCTGAGCTGCTATTGCTGTTCCCCGAGTGCTGGCCAGCACAGCCTGAGCAGCCTGGGTTTGTTCTGGAGCCGCTTTAGTGGGGGTAAATTCACCTCTAAGGTGCTGACAGCAGGTTTGGAAATAATCTGGTTGTCTCTGTGGCTCTGGCGGACATCTTCCTGTGTATGTGGTGGGCAGGTCCTCTACAGAAAGGCCACCTCTGATCCAGACAACCTTGCCTGGGGTCTGATTCATGACAAGCTCCTGCTGGTTTGGGTAAAAAGAACCTTCATAGATACAGACACAACCTCCCTGTTTGTTTGGGAGGCAGGCTATTCCCTATGGGCTTCATTCATTTTTTCCTCAGGAAGCTGACCTTCAGTTGATTATCTATCCTATTACCAGATTTCACCAACAGAAATAAAGGCATTACCTTTTTATTGACGGAGCCAGGAGCTGTGAATTAGAAGATCTCATTGACTTCATCAGTGTTGTTCAGCTTATTCATTCCAGCTGAAAAAAGTCCTCTAATATAAGTGAAACTTCTGTGATCTTTCATCCCTTAAAGTTGGAAAAGTAAGAGCAAAGGTAGGGAGGCTCAGGAACAGAGCTGTGATTCAGCCACGTCCTTTTCATGAGCTAAAGTTTGTTTTCCGTGTCTCACTTTGGGAGCTGCCCAAGCTGCCTGGATTTGTCATGACATTACCGGGGTGGGGTTTCCAGGCCCGGCAGTCCTGCCCAGGTCCTGCCCGTGCTGGCTCACAGAGCCAGAATCCGGCCTTGGACAGGCAGGGATGGGCAGTCTTCAAACAGGACATGCCTCCATGTCCTCCCTTCTGGGGTGCCCAAGGGAGGTGCCTGGTAACCCCATATGGAAACCGTGGGTCCCTGCACCCCACCTTTGTAGGGCTGAATGAGGAAAAGGGTGAATTACACTTTCCAAGCCTGGAAAAAACAGGTAGTGATAAGGTATTTGCCTACCGGAACAGCAGTGGCAAATATGGGCAAACGGGAACCTTTCAAAGCAGCTCCTAGTATTTTTAGCTCAGATTGAGCAAACACTGCTCAACACTAATTTAAACCCTTCTTCCACTGTGGGGAGATTGAAGCGGTTAAAAATAATGTCTTTTGTGCTAGCAGAAATCTGTTTGAGGTATTAGAAGTAAAAAGAAGGCTTTGAAAAGCTAGGCTGATGCAAGACCAAAACTGTACAAAAAGGTTAGCATGGAAGCTGCCTCACTGAATTCTCCATGCACAGGCACAGGGAAAAAGGATACAGACATTCATTGTCACTGATTGGCAGTTGAGTATTTGAGGGAGTGATAAAACTTATTTCTTATGGTTAGACCTGTTTCAACTGTTTTGGGGGGACAGATTTCTTTTTCCCTTACTTCTCTGCATTTCAGGGTAGTGACTAACAGAGAGGGGTCAGGGCTGATGGCTGGGTGGAAGAATAGCGACGGTCAATCATTTTAAAAAAAGGTTAAGAAAATATTGGAGCCCAGATTATTTCAGACAAAAATGACTACTAGCAGTGAGTATCTCTTTCAGAAGGTGAGGTTTTCTGTGGGTTAATCATGGCAACAAGAGCCCTGCACCGCACCATTTGGAAATTACCTTTGAATAAATGAAGCCTTGCTTTTCCTATGTCAGGACTGCTAGCTTGGCACAACTCCAGGAGAGCCAAGAGTTCTACTCTTGTAAAATGATTAAATATGTATACTTTGTACTTAAACAGCAGGCAGGAAGCTTCTGAAGTCACAGTTTAGGATAGCTTTTTTCTTTTTTTTTTTTTTTTTTAAGGAATTTCATCCGAAGACTATCCATTAACAAGTAAATTAAGGTTTTAAAGTTGACATATCCAAGAGTTAATTTTGGATGAGGTCAGCTCTTAAACATTTCCTTTATCAGGTGAAAATGTTGCCCCTTCTCTGTCTGGCACTGTGAATTTTTCCTCTTTAGTGGATCTGCTCAGGCTCATGGAAAAAATGATTGTTCCTTTGTCTTTGTTACTCTTCATTTCTCCATTAAAATAAATGGACTGGTTCCAGTGCAGTTCACAGGTTCATCTTCGTGCCTACCAGAGTTCCCCTGCATGTTGTCTTGTGCAGGCGGTGGAACAAAAATGCTCCTGCTTCAAAGGCATAGTGTTTCTCCACCAGAGATTAAAAGGGCATCTCCTTTAGTGGCCAGTCCTACAGGGTTAAAGTGGTTGTTACTGGCGTTTTGAAGGGTCAGGAATGATTTTAAGCATTTCAAGGTCTGAAGTGCCCAAAGAAAGCTGCTTTCCAGGAGGTGCTCTGTATCTGCTCCTGGAGAAATGGGATGTACCGAGTTTCTCCCATGGGGAAGATAAACTATGGCTGCCACCACTCCCAGATCACATTTTTGGTGTTGGCACCTGTGTCCCTGCAGCAGGGGGCAGTGGGACGCATGCACATTTCCTTCTTCATCATGAGCTGATTTCCAAGTTTTTCTGCACATCACAGGGCTTCTTTTCCACCCCTCCAAACTCAGATATCACTCCCGTCAGCAGGGCTGGGCAACCGGGCTGACGCTGAGACCTTTTTTGTTTCAGGATTTTGAGGCACAGAGGCAAGCAGAGGGCAAGCCCTGGCTTTGAACAGAAATCCTGGGATGATGGCTGTGCCCTGGGCCTGCTGTGCTCTCACTCACACCCCAGTGTGTGCAAAGCTCACCTGCTCAATGAATCTCTCTTTGCTCTCCCCCTCCCTCCAGGCGAGCTCATCGGTGATGTCTGGCCCAGGAGAGAGCACCAGTCCCGAAAGCAGCAACCTTAAGTATTCAGGTCAAGACGGGCTGTACACAGGAGTCAGCCTGACCTCCACAGCCGAAGTGACAGCATCTGTGAGACAGGACCCCTGGTGTGCCCTGGCTCTGGCGTGACCTGGCATGAGGGAAGGTGGATCCTGGCAGCCCCCAGATGTCCGCGCACAGTTTCCTCTGTGGAGTGGTCACAGCGGCAGCGAGAGTGCTGGCAAAGACTATTCCTCTGAAATAGTTTCTGAGCCTTGGTGGCAAAGGTGTTTTTCTGCCTCCGAAAGAGGCTTTGCTGAAGCATCCAGTTCCTCATCTATGCAAGAAAAATGTAGGGAATGCAAATGACCACCGGGGATAGCTAATGCAGCCTTACACTCTCAAAAAACCCTTCAAAAATCCACCCCCCCCCAAAAAAAAAGAAAAAAGAAAAAAAAAAGAAGAGGTAAACCCACACCTATTGATAGATTCCAGAAATACATCCTCGACTTACCCAGCAGTGCTGCCTTTCTGATTGTATAGTTGTTTTCATTCTCTCATCGCCTTTTCTCCTAAGAATTTGGTGGAAGCTCTCATTGTCGGGGAGGGAGTAGCAAAGACTTTAATTACCAGAGATAGTGAGATACTTTTTAATGAGTGTCAGAAGTGCCTACAGCTTAAGTTGACACAGACTTCTCGCACCAAACATTTGATGCCTTCACCCCATCAGACTTCTTCTGTATCCTCCATCTTCAGCGTGCCTTGCTCTGCTTTTCAGAGCTCAGCTATGTCCCTGGAAGAAATCACAACGTTTGGTACAAGTCCCACAAGGTCCAGCTGGTTAAGGAGATTTTGGGATTGGTTTTTTAGGTTTAAAATATTTACTCACTTTTCAAGACTGCGATATAACTTTTAAAGTACACTGTGACTGAGATTTATGAAAGTCCATATTTCCTGGCTGAACTGTATGGAGTCAGTCAAAATTTGTAAACAGGGTAGCAATCAGATATTTTTCTTCCATATATACAATAATTTTTTTAAAGAAGTGCAATTTGCGTTGCAGCAATCAGTGTTAAATCATTTGCATAAGATTTAACAACGGTTTTTATACGAATGAATGAATGTAAACATTTTAACTTAATGGTACGTAAATAATTTAAAAGAAAAACTTAACTAGGCATCCTTAGGCTTTTTAGCGCAACAAAAATGCATCCACTTTCTGTATTTCCAGTTGTTAAAGCAAGAGTTTCAAAGAACAAGCCTTCTCTCAGGAAAATTGCCCTAGCCATTTGCTTGGAAGTGTTGTGCAAAAATGCAAATGCATCCCCAAGGGGTTTTTTTGCCATTGAATAAGTGTGTGGTGGAAAGAAACAAATTGCAATGAAACTTTACTACCTAACTGACACATATGTAAATACTACAGAAAAAATCTAGGCATCTTGAAAACACAGGATGCAATCTGTATAGTGTGACTGATGCATAGTTAGGTTGGTTTCCATTGGTTTTTAAGCGGGATGTCATTTGGAAAGTTGTTTCATCAGAGCTTTACAAATAAAAGGGTATCATTTTGGGATTTTTTTCCTGTACAGTGTGCCTTTTCCTTTGTCTCCAATGCAGTTGTTAAGCTACATTAAAAGCTATGGAAATGTACCTGGTACAGGTGGCATGTCTGACGGCTGCAAGGAAGGTCTCCAGCTGAAGATCCTGCTCTGCCTGCCTTAGACTGCACTGTGTGTGGCTTTTCTGCAGCTCCCTTCACTACACCTTCTGACGATGTGTAAAACTAGGGCTTCCACCTACCAACACAGGGCTCCTCATGGGCACATGTGAGATTTTTGTGATGAAAATCTGGGGAACTGTGCCCGTGACCTGTGAGGACTCTCATCATTTTGCTTGCCCTTCATACCATAGCTGAAAGGTATCACCCAGGTTCCCTGAGTGGGCAAATATCAGAATGTCACCCACTGCAGACATAACTGCTGGGTGGCAGAGCCTTTGGGTGTCTGCTGGCATCCTCCTGTGGCCAAAGGTGAAGGGCAGCAAAAACTGAAGCTACTGCTGCTGAAAAGAGAAGATGGTAAATTTTAGCTACTATGGAAAGTGAAAAACCTTTCTGTGGCTCTGAGGACTGGTTGTCTTCATTGCTCAGCTGATTGGAGCAAGACTCATTGCTGGGTGTGATTTCCAGCTGAATCAGCAGTGCTGCTGGGTTGGGAAGCCAGGATGTCCACAGTGGAGCGGCCGCAGTACATCTCTTCACCTCTCTGCGCCAGACCTTCTTTTGGGGTGAATTGGGGTAGCTCCTTGGCCTCCAGTGAAGCTATGCTGACTTGCACCAGCCAAGAATCTGCCCCTTGATTTTCCAAACCTGACAATTGAGGCCACCTCCTTACTCCGGAGGTGTAGTGAGTTCTGTGGGATGAACGCTGCAGCACAGCCCCAGGAGGAAAACAGATCCTAGCAAAAAGGGGTCAGGCCAAGCCTTGCCTGGGGTTTGGGTTGCTGTGGCCAGCCAGGAGTGGGGATCACTCACCCTTCTGGGAAGGGTTGTCATGCCATGCTCGGTACTGGGCCACCTCATGTCCTTGCTGCCTGTGGGTTAATGTGGCCAGGTACCCCAGCCCGGCTAGCCCTGGGGCCATGTGGGCTTGAATCTTGTGATGTACAAAAATAAATAACTATCTAAGAGCAAACTGAGCCATGCAGAGAAACTGGGCTTAAAAAACAAAAGGCATGGATGAGAGGGTGAGTATCTTTCCTCTTGAAACACCTAGTGGCTAAAATGTCCTTATTTATGATTTTACAAGTGTTGGCACTTAAATGGATAAAAAAGCTCTTGCTAACTGGTGTTGCAGAGTGTTCAGCCTCAGCTAGGGTCAGCATCCTTCCTTGTTTACCTTTTTCTTTTCCCTTTTTCTTGCCAGGGGTGAAGTTTGGTGTGCCACTTCTGGAAAGCTTAGAACATAACTCTTAGCTGCTGGGTGTGTTAGAGCTGCATTGCTCAGTTACCATAAAACAGGAGGTTCAGACCAGCGTGTTCCAGTTTCGGGCTGCTGATGCAGCAGAAAAACTCAGCTGGTTGCTGATGCTCTTGCTGGCAGCCCGTGGAAGGCCACGATGCTTTGAAATCCTCTGGCACAGTTTAAGAGGGCCCCTAGGAGGCCCTGCTTCCTTCTCAGCACCACCTTAACCCACGATCTGTCTTAATTTTGTTCTGCACATAAAAAGTCTTGCAGGGGGCATATAAAGATGCCCTGTGTGAAAACCTTCCTCTTGCATCTGAGGATGAAAATGCTCTTTTAGTTGATATCAGGAAAAAGCACACCAAACTAAAAACTCCCCAATATTTCATAGGGAAGGTGTTTCCAATTATTTCCTGTCAGCAAAAATGTCAAGAATGGAATACTTTGCCTCCTTGGACCAGAGGCAGGGATGTCAGGTTTTTAACCCTCTGTGAGAGTCGGGTGGGGTGCAGCACCACCCCACATATGTGTGGTGCCTTACTGAAAAGGTTCTGAGGACCTCAAAGCCAGGTTCCGTGTAATGACTTCACACAGAAAATGACTGTACAAACAGGACGTCCTTACTTACCAAAACTGCTCTCCAAGTGTACTGATTGCTGGAGCTGCTACTCGTAGACGAAATAAAGGTTTCCTTTTTTAAAATTATTTTGCCTTTTAGTCCTGCTGAGCCAGCACAGCTCTGAGTGTGTGTGCTGGACTTTGCTCTGGCTCTTACATTGTCAATATCACTGCTACTGATGGATGGTCTGGCCAGACGCTTTCCTCACCTATCCCTGTTTCTCTGCAGTGACAGCCCTGGGCTGGGCTGCAAAAGAGCAAAGAAAGCGTTTGACCATGAGTTTTGGTTACTAGTGAGGCTGAACAAGCCAGACTGACCCCAGAGCATCTTTCAAGTACCAGAATGAAGCTTCAGAGCTGACATTTGAAGGGCGGGGGGGAAACGCATATGGCCACTTGTCATGTTAGCACCTTTTCTCTGGAAAGAGTAAAAATTAAATACCAAATGTCCCAAGACATCTGCTTCAGGATCCCCCACCAAGCAGTAATAGAAGGCTCAGATTTGATTGGGAGGCCCTCCAGATCAGACTGCTCCCGTCCATGTGTGTTACCCTACCCTGTGATCTTCCCTAAGCCCTAAATTCTGTTTTAGTGGTCTTCCCAACACCCTCACCCATAATAATATTTTCCTCTGTTCAAAGCACTTGAAAGAAGTTGAGATCCTTTCTGTGGCTCAGAGTGGTATTTTTCAGCGTGGCTGAAAGTGAGGGTGATTTCAGTGAAGCTGTGTGCTGGTGTGGTACAAGTGGGTGCAGCATCTGCCGGGCTTGGGTTGGTGACCGAGAGAACCAACGCAGGCAAAGAGAAGCAGCCTCGGACAGGTTGCCCAAAGGGAGGAAGAGCTGCCAGGCTTTGTTTTGTGTGAATGATCAGAGGGCAAAGACCTGGGTGTGAAGTGAGAAGCCAAAGTAGCTGATTTTGGTTTTCTTGATGCATAGCTAGACAAAGCCGTATGTCAGCTCTGTAATATTTGCCATATAGAACGTGGGTAATTTAGTGTCTGTTATGGCACAAAAATAATGTAGCTTGTGCTCCTTTCCGAGAGAAGAAGGGATTTAGGAGTGACATCCTGTCCCTGCTATTGTGAGCCTTAGTTGATCACAAGCTGCAGAAACCCAAAATGGACTTCAAGCCTTCCTGTGTGCTCACAGCTCCAGATCTTCCTTTATCCAGCTGTCATGAACTTCATTCCTCACAGATCCTCCAGTTCCTAAATCTGTATACACTGGACATTCCAGGGTTTTGTCAAACACACTAAATTCATTATTAAAATATAGGGCAAGGGTTGTTGTAGCGGGCCAGCAAGAAGGAAACTGAAGGCTTGAGGAGCAGTTTCATGTGCCTTCTGCTCCATATGTTGCAAAAGGCTTGAGGCCTTCACTACATATTTGTAATGTGTTTTGGAAACACTTCTTAATATTTCCTCAAAGCTATCTGAGGTAAGTTGGTATCATTATCTAAGAGAGGGGAATACAATTTCACAGAATCATAGAATGATTTAGGTTGGAAAGGACCTTCAGGATCATCAAGTCGAACCTTCAATCTATAAATTTAGGTTCCTGGGTGGACAAGCAGTCAAACAAGAGTTGCCAACGTTGTAACCAAAAGTGCTAATGTACTCTTTGAAGAAATAATCAGGAAAATAGTGAGTAGAGGTAAGGAGGCAATTTGACTTTGGAATGCTGCATCCAGACCTGGCATGCACATTTGAAAATGGTGTTTAAAAACTGGCGAAGGTAGAGAAAAGAATCATTGAAATGATTTATGAACTGAGGAAAATGTCGGGTCTAGATAAATTTAAAGACAACAGTATGCTTAGAGTATCTAAAGGAAGAGTAAAATGTGACTGGTGTAGTAAGTCTGTCATAGAGAGAAAATGATAAATGCTAAGAGGCCTTTGACCTTGCAGAGGAAGACATAACAAGATATAGGGGCTAGAAGGTGAAACTGGATTAATTAAAAAGATAATTTATCTTCAGCTGAAACAATGAACATAATTAGTGATGGGAGCAATAGCAAGGGAAAAAGACGAGTGCACAATCTCTTGTTGCCTTTGCAGCCAAGCAGCCTGGAAGATCAGCTTTAGCTGATCAAAAGTGACTGGGTTCAGGACTGAGCATGTTGCATCTGCTGCATCATGATTTATAGGCTGGATTAGTTTCCATTTTGTCTGAAACCATATTACTTTTTGGGATGAGACCCAATGCTGAGATCTTGAATTTTTGTTGTTATTAAAAAACCCATGGCACTCTTCCTGAGAGCCGTGGTAAACACTGTGGTGTTTTGACCCACTTTCAGGACAAGTAATTAATTTTTTGCATACCTAAAACGTCCTACTTCCTCTCGAAAACTGTCCTGCATCTTTATTGTTTCCTGCTAAATACATCCTGAGTTCCACAGAAGAAAAAGCTGCATTTCAAAGTTGAGCAAACAAGACTTGAAAATCTGTCCCCTCTTACGGCACAGTACACAGAGAGGGGCTGCTGAGCAGCCCCTGCTCTTGGAGAAGCAGGAAGGAAACCTTCTCTGAAAACTGCAGTCTGCAGGTCTTTAGTCTGTGACCTCTTGATGCGGTGAAGACCACAGCCTGAAGAAGGAAAAGAGGTGTGTGGGTCATCTTACAAATGTGGCAATTAAAAAAAAAAAAAAAAGAGTGCAATGGGAGTTTTAGTTAGTGCACTTAACCCCAACTGGAACCCAAACTCTAGTTGTTCTTCTCATGGGAATAAATAACACTTAAAAGAGGGTTGCTTCTTGTGCCTTATAGAGGACCCAGTCTTGTGGCAGGAGAGGGAGGGGACGAGCTTTGTCTGATGTGCTGGTCATTTATCTGATCCCTTTGCGGTAGAGAGGAGCCCAAACCATCCAGGCAGATCCTGGTGAGCGCTCCCACTCAAAAGGGGTTTCGCACAAGCTTGGCAGACATTCCTCCCAGGAGTGTCCTTGCTGACAGGAGAGGATGTGTGTGCTTGGCCAGGGCTCTGGGGAGGGGAGAGGGAGGGAGGCCTGGTGGAGGGGAGATCTGCCTTGTCTCAGCTGCAGCATCATGAGGAGCTGCGGTGGGCAGCCTCTGCTCACAGTGACTCAAAGTGCATGAGGACCAAGAACCTGAAACTGGCCTTCTCTCTCTGAGACTCCAGCAAGCTGAGGATCCCCATCTTCTACGTGTTTGTTTGTGCAGTGTCTTCATTTTCTTAAAATTAGATCTTTTACTCTCCGTCTTTTTTTCTGCCATAATCCACACTTGCCTGTAATTGTTCCATTTTACCTGAATGTGTTGGTTTTGCTTGGCCCAGTTTTTGCCAGTGAGTAGGGTAGGGTACAAAGATGGCTCCTGTGTGTCCTGTGTGAAGGTTCTGGAAGTTTTTCACCGTGTCCAGCAGAGCCAATCTCTGATGGCTCTGAAGAGAGCCAGTCGTAGGTGCCTGGCATTTGGCCAGGGTCAAACCTCGACACTGAATCAACGTTTATTAAAAATGGAACAGTGGTGATGATGGACACCCTCTAGATCAGTGACAGAGGTGAAAAGTAGTGCCTGCGAGTTCTGGGGAGACCCACCTGTCCCAACACTGTGCACATTAGGGCTGGGGCACCTCTTGGGCTTTCCATGACTTGGACAAGATACAAGGCATAGCCTCTGTTCTTCACGGAGTTAATGAGCTATGTCACAAGGTTCATTTAATTAAATTTTATTTTAAAATATTAGAAACCTTTCAGCCTGAAACAGGCTCCTAAAGAAGCAATACTCCCTTCCTTGTAATAAGGTGATGTTTTGCAGTTTCCAGTAACTTTGATATTGCCTTTTTTTTTCTTTCCAGATCAAGGCAAGACACTGGAGTCTGAAAAACAACATTACTATTTTAACCAAAGGAAAAAAAGTTGCTCAAAAATTTGACTAACAAAATGTTTATTCTTATTGCAACCACCAAGTTGCAATACCTTCAAGGTTTTTCAAAAACATTCAGAATACACATGGAGCAATTTTAATCTGTACACTTCAGGGACTCTCAGAAAATTAAAAGACAGTTTCTCAAAACAGAATTGATAAGACTAAATGTGCTTTAGGCAAAAGGAGGCCAGGGATGTCTTTAAAGTTGGAGCTCTCACTTTATTACCCAGTCTTATGCTTTGCTCTGAGTAGTGATAAAATTTCTGTGACTAAATGAAAGCTTTGTATAAGCAGGAAACTCTGGGAAAACAGCTTGTCTTTCTAAGTCTTCATGATCAATTTTCAGCAAAAGTGAGAAATACCAAGCACAGATTACAGCAGACATGGGCTTTGTAAACAAGATGCCAATGTCTCACCATTTCTCTGTGTCCGAGTTCATCAGGGAAGACATGGATAGGCATCGATAGCCTAGGGATACAAGCTGGAGCCCTCGCTTCAGCATCGGGAAACATGGTCAGGTCTGTCACACTGCAAAACAGTTTCTTATCAAAAGCAAAGGATTAGCACTTCTGAAATGAGCCACATATAAAAAACTCATGGAAAAACTGAAACTCATATTTCACACCTGTTATGTACTGAGGTGCTATGATATGGGTGTACACTCTACTTTTCATATTCCAGGCAACCTAAAATGTGATCAGGATGCTTCACTTGTGTTTCAGTGTACTCCACTGATGGGGAAACCTATGGGAGTGGCATGTTAACTCTGATATTTCAGCCATATGCCATTCTGAACAATCTTTCCCTTTCCTCTCTATTCTCATAGATTTACACTGAGATCTTCCAAGTCCCTCCCAGCCCTAGGTCTGCTCTTGCTCTTCTTGCAGTCAGGAGCGGAACTCCTCAAAGACCAGTGGCAGAGGACTGATTTATAAGGAACCTTTAAAAGACATGAGCCCAGCCTGGAATCATGGCCAGCTAAAGCAGGCAAGCACAGGGGAAGCAGCAAATTGCCTGGTTCCATGTGGAAGCTACGCTAGCTATAAAGGCATGGAGCATGTGTTTGACACCTTCGTAATTAATAAGGCAGACACCTAGACCAAGTCCCAACCATTGGGAGGAGAACTGTAAAAGGCAGAGGAATTCAAGACAGGCTTCAGCCAACTTGCCCAGGCAGTTTGGGCTGGGCAGTCTGTAGTTCGGGGTCTTGACACGTGCCAGAGCTGTCAGCAACTCTTGGCCATCGAAAATCCTGGCTACCAGCTGTACCTGAGGGAGACAAGTCAATTCCTTGCTGTTGGGGCATCAGGTGTCGTGGTCCCACTGCCAACACCCAAGTGGTGGTGCAGGACAGCAGTGTCCATCTGGGATGCTTCTGAGGGAGCTTGCCCTTTGGGCACAGAAATTCAATTTTCAGCAAAAATGGTCTGTTGAAAGGAGAACTTTAACTCCCTGTGGTTAAAGAAAATGTGTGTGCTACCTAATCAGCATGGGTGGGAGGGAAGCGAGGTAGTAAGGGTCAGATGGAGATCTCCTAATAGGAGGCAGTGCAACAGAAGGCAGTGGGAATATACCTTTTCGGAGAGAAAGCTTAATCTTAAGGACAGCTGCAGCACAAGAGAAGAGTAAGATGAACCAGAAGCTGTAGTGTGATCAGAAGATCAAGTCTTTTCAGCACAAGCTTTGGAAGATATTTAAATTGCTGTTCTAAATTAATGAGTGGAAAGCCTCTGGTTTAAAAAAAAATTCATTACAGCCAGGCTTCGTTGACAGGAATACGAATGTTTTGCAGAATCTCTTCGGTTGAGAAAATGAATTTTTGGTTATATCTTCTATTGTCCATTTTCCGAGAGCAAACTTCTTATTGGAGCTAATGGAAATTTATAATTTACCAAACTTCTTGTTGCTGTAATTTTACAGTAATTTTGGCATGATCTGCCTTTGCCCTGCTTGCATCAGAGAGTACTTTTAGACACCCACAGGCACTGTGGCTACCTTCTGTCCTGAAGACAACTGCCCCCAGAAGAGTCCTCCAGAAGGGCTAACCTGGCCCATAACGTCTATATGAATTTAGGGGTGTGTAGAGGAAATGTAGCCCAGATTAAATGGATCTTTTAGGTAAAATCCCTCTAAGCAGAGAGGGGCCTTTAGGTCTGTAAGGAGACAAGGTAGAAGCACTGGTGAGAGACAGCAGTGACTATCTGAGCTCTCTTAATCACCTAAGCTCGTTAGCCTCACTCTCTTCAGCCTCATCAGCAGGTGAATGGGGGAAAGGGGAAGTCCCCAACACTGTGTTTCTGGGGTGTCACCCTCAGCTGCAGGATGGATCCTGACACGTGAGCAGCACGGCTGTGTCTCTGCCAGCAGGCTTGGACTGTGTGCATCCGGAGAGGGCTTCCCCGGCCCGAGGGAGAAGGGAGGTTCATTTTCCAGTCACAGATAAGATTAGATTCACTCCTCTGTTCTGTGTGTACTATTGTGCTTCTATGAATTAAACATGTAGCCAGGGAACAGGACAGCATCCTTCTATTAATAGATACAGAGTAGATAATTGAAAGAATGAATGTGAGAATTTCTTTGTTTGAAAAGTTAAGTAGTGGACTTGGGGCATTCAGTGTGTTTTTAATTAACATTATTATTTAAAGTGAGCAATACTGAAAAAGCTCCTTGAGTTCTCAGATAGCATATTCATTAGCTAATCAACAGAGCTATTATTTTCTTTGCAGTATGCCCTACTTTGCAGTACTAAAGTGCACACACTGATTTACTGGTAAGGGTAATTAAAGGGCATGTCATAAACACCACTGACGTCATGGAATACTGTTCTTGTAACCGTCTTTCCAGCTAACCCTTCTACGTGGAAAAACAGATATTTTGCAGCTGACCCTCACCTGATATCAAGCATTCATTCTCCCTCTACAAGCATCTCTGCAGTTCCGCAAACCCATGGCAGCAGAGGATGTAGTTTTGCATTTAGGGTTTCCCACACACATGAAACATATGCACTTGAAAGTCCGTCATACACCAGCCTTTGCAAAAGTCTCAATGCTGCTCAGAAGCTTTGTCACAAAACAGTCTTGTGCATGAGCTTCAAAGGAGAGCCTACACATACCTAATCTATTTTACCCAGAGATAAAGCCCTGATGGGGCTGGTGAACTCAGAAAATAAGAGCTTTCCACCACACTTCCCTTGCAGTTAGATCTTCCCTGAAGCTGGAAACACAGCCTCTGGTGGTATATTCCTTTCAGGCTGTAAATGAAAATAAAAGGGAAAGGGCGTGTAGGTTGGAAGAACTGTAGCTAAAGTATGCATTCCAAACATATATCTCTATGTAGCTTTACATATTGGCTACAAAATTTGGAGGATCTTCAGTACTGAAGTTTGAAAATCGGAGGTGCTTTGCATCCAGCTGAACTGCTGGCTTGTAAATGCCGTAGTGGAATGTGGGTGCATGAGTGAGCAAGAGAATGTCAGCCTAGGTGGTTCCTTCTTCTTGCCTGCTTTCCCTCCTTCCTTCTTCCTCTCCTTCCCTCTTTTTCTCCTCCTCTGCCTCTGCTTCATCCTGTGCCTTTTGTTTCTTTCCAGCTACAGGTGTGTCTCCCATATATTTCTGTACAATTGAGAGACTGGAAGAATCTTTAAATACACTGCACTGAATAAAACCACTTCCTGAATTTTTCCCCACTCATTTATTAGATTCTTCAAAATAAGAAAGTGTCTGTCTTTACTGAAGTTCATTTAGTGATATCATTCCAGATAGCAGAAATAAGTAGGTCATAAAAATAGAATGGATAAACATCTTTCACTCTTGCAAGTGGAAGAAGCAAAAAAGATATGTATCAATAAGAAATAAAATGCGAAACACTTTATTTCAGAATATAGCAAGTAATTTTTAACCATATGTTTCAGAGGTATATATTCGCGTTTATCTCAGAGATGCCTGTTTCCAGTGTAGATGACTGGCTTCATTTGTAATTTAAAGCAATGGCCAAAGTTCCATTCTGATTATGAATTACTCACTTTAAATGAGTGTTTGCTCTCTGTTCAAATGAAAATTACCAAACACAGTGGGATAAGCCCACTTGTGCTGCCAGGGTGGTGTCATGTATGTATTCCTATTACTTTTAAGCTGGAAAATGCTCTGTCCTCCCTCCACTGCTGAGATGTACAGTGGGGTTTATTATCCCCATTTTATGGATCAACAGGGATTAGAAAGCCTCTGCAGTTTTCCTAAAAAATCTCACAGGAGTCATTCACAGACAAGACATTTACTGAGTATCTTCCTGGTGCCAGGCAATGTCCCAGCTGGGCACTCACAGTGTCTCACCAGTGCCAGGACACAGGCAATGGTGTGTGACAGCTCATATTAGTGACTACAGGGCATGGTGTTGGTTGGGATCCCCTAGCACTTTCCCAGCTGCTGCCCATGCTTAGGGAAAAGCAGCTGGGCCAGGGGCTGCTCCTGGTTTGGATTGCTGCCCCCCTGCTTTGGAGAGTGAGAGCTCAGCCAGAGGGATATAGGATGTGTTTTGCAGTACTCCTCCTTTAATTTTTCCGTGGCCCATTTTAATTCCCAGCATAGGTACGGTCACTTGGCATGTATTTGTGGTTTGTGTTTGTCTGCTGGCACGGAAGTGACATATTTCAAGACTGGTTGGTGAAGAAAGAAGAGGAAACACGATATGAAATGTGGATGAGTCTTATGTGACCCTGAGCCAAGCCCTGCCTCAAGACTGGGGATATGTTTTCATGAAGGAACGTGATTCTCTGCCCATGCAATGTCAGCACAAAGCAGAGATAGGCCCCAACACGTGACTCTTTAGTGACTAGTTTGAATGGAAATGTGTGATTTCTGAACAGATTTATTGTGCAAGCAAAAATGTATTTGCTAAAGATTACAGCGGTGTGTTTGCTCTGAATGCTGAGCCTAGGAAAAAAAAGTCACCTGCCCTGTGTGACTTTTCATAACACAGCGAAATAAGGTCTGCGGTGTCAAATACCTGTTTTAACTTTGTTAGCCCTGTCCCATGGTCTGCAGCACAGGCATTAGGCAATGGAAGCAGAGCAGAGCCAGGGATGCAGAGATCTCACTGTGGCTCAGGCTCCAGCTCCTGCCTCTCCTGTGGATGTGGATGATAGACCTACTTACCACTGACACAGCTGCAAGGTCTGTGCCAGGAGTGGAACCCGCATGCCCATTGTTCCCTGACCTTGCCAAAACTCTTCTCTGCACCATGTGTGGGGGAACATCAAAGAGCTCTCTGGCCAACTGGAGTCCCTGAAGTCCTACCCTAACCTTCCTCAAGCTTCTTTCTGCCACCTCCCTCTCAGGGTATCAGGGACCCAGGAGCCTCCCCTGTTAAGAACCAGGACTCAGCCTTGGACCTCTAATTAGTCATTATTGCTTCAGATAGCCAGTATTATCACCTTTATGTGAGTAGTATCGTGTTGTATAATCGTGTAGCTGGATGGTTTGTGGAGAAGCTAGAACTATGGTTCTGCTCCTGTGACCATTGCTGCTGAAATGCAGCAGTGAGGAGCTGGGTCCCTTCCCCTTCAGAGCTGTTTTACAGGGTGGGTTCATGAGCATTTCCACTGAGGAAAACTCATGGGTCACATAGTCTAGTGGGCAACCAACCCTCCCGATCTGAGACCTATATGTTCTGGGATGGGTGGGGGGACAGAGGTGTCTCAGGCTTTTTGATGAAGGAAAGTGGATGCAGAGTGTCATCAGGGGAATTCCACAAGTTCAGATCCACCCTTTTCCTTTTGTCTTTTTTTTTTTTATTTTATTTTTAAAGCACTCAAGTGACTGATCTGCAACATGTAGACCTCAGTTTGGTTTGGAACTGAGATTCAGATGCACTTGTAGAAAAAATTTAAAAACGTGATCTTATAGGCGTACTCAGGGTCAGCTGATAAAAATAATTCTTCTGCCAGTGTGTTGAATCCAGTTACCAGTTCCATCACTCAATTTCCCTGGCAGAAACATTCCTGAGACTTTCTTTTTGCTGATACTCTGCTGCACTGTTTGGAAAGAGAAATGCAGCCAACTGGCAAGTTATCTCGAAGTTGTCCTTGTACAAGGGAAAATGGGGCTTGATTTGGTCTGGAAGTCTGCTAGCATTTGCTGCCATGGCATTTTTGCCAGTCTTCATGACGCCAGCATATGGAGGAATGCCTCAGCACATGAATTTGAGGGGGTTTGTTTAGTGCAAGGGTGTCTGTAGGAGGAGTAGTTTCCTGAAAGGAACAAGTGGAGCGGCTGACCTTGCACTGATTCTGCTGACAGTTCCTGCTTGAAATAAGGTTGCCCTGGTCTAGTGCAACATCACTCACCTCCAGTCAGGGAGTTTCAAGCTGTTAGGAGACACAAAAGAGCTATATAAGGAGTAACATGTCCATAGGCATCCCTCTGTACCAAACATGGGATCTGAGTGCATGCAGAAGAAGCTCAGCTACAGACTGAAGATTACAATCGGTTTATAAAAGAAGCCCCTCAGCTCTGCATGTCTTCAGCCATCAGAATTCAAATCTAGTTCTGGATCCCAAATCGTGTTAAAGGCAAGAAAATGGAAAATATCCTGAAATAGGAATCAAAATGATCTCCAAACTATTTGTTTTGCAAGGCCAGCAGGAACAGCATCTGCATAGCTGTTATTTAAAAACATGAAAATAAAAAAGCATTGTTGAAAACTGATTTAAAGGGCTGGGCAGATTCAGGTCCAAGGCAGGAGACTTAATGTTTTGCCTCTTTGCCCTCCTCATGCTTTATGCCTTGGAAACCTACCTATGTCCTGCCTGTTAATGAACATCTGCTTTTGATTGTCACAAACCCATATATTTCAGTAGAATAAACATACCTGATTTCCACTTGGGAAAGAGCCTATTGTTTCTGCTGTGCCAGGTTCAAATATTGCTTTTAAATCAGAGATGGACTTTTTTTTTCTCACTTGCCTAATAGTTACCTTTAAGTGCTAAATGACTCCATCAGGAATTATGCTTCTGTGTTTGGACTAGCTGCAGGACGTGGACTGAAATGTTGCCTTTTCTTTGGTGTCTGATGGGTCCTGTGTTGAAGGACTATCTCCTGGCTATACCGGCTGTTGGTGTTAAAACATAAATATACCTTTCCTAAGCTAATTCTCTGTTAGTCCAGCTGGACACTGGACTAAATGCAAGTGACAACAATAAAACACAGCCTTACCAAGTCTATTCATCTTACCTGGTAACTCTGAGCTACTGTCTTTACTGAAGCCATGAAAGCTGTTACCATTGTGGCTGTCTATCTGTGCATGTGACTTCATGCCTGACAAGGGTTCCAGAAACCTGCATGATAAACAAATAGGGTAAAAAAAAATGATGCACAGCCACCATGAAAGCTGTACAGGGCAGGAGATCCTGGTTTCCCAGAACAAATAGACCTTTACATGATGTTTGCTGCTTGGTGACCTATTGATCTTATCCTAAAGTATGAAAATCACTGTTTCTACACATGGGAGAAATCAACATCTATTAGTTTCATGTTGACCATTTTTATCATGATTTTGGTCATGCCTTACAACAGTGCTGTGAGCAGCTGAGATTCCTCACCTTAATCTTTACAGTCTTGGTTTCAACTAGACTCTGCAATTAGTTGTGAAGTAATGGGGGTAGGAGTAATTTTCTACTTGAGTGAGTAAAAGGCTCAAGATTTAATTCAGCTTATTTGTATTTTTATGATGTCTTACCTAGACGGCAAAAAAAAAGCATTTAGCAGTTTAATTGTAGGGAAAACATCCACTCAAATGTACTGTTTGAGACCAAAAATCCTTCTAGTCCAATATTCTGTTTATAAAACTGTTTACAAAAAACTGGCTGCATGCTTGGGAAGCGTGAGAACAGGACACAGGTATATTTTCCTTAAAGTCCCTTGCACACTGACCATTTTCAGCTCAGAATGTTTTGGACTTTCCTAGACACCACAGTTTGTTTATCTAGTAGCTTGCAGCAGATCTCTTGCCCAGAGCTTGTCCTGTTCCTTCCTGCTGCACAGGTCGCGGCACCTGCTGCAGGAACGAAAATCCCCTTTGGCTTGCCATGAGCCCGGATTCCACTTGCTTTGTTTGATGGTTCCTACGCCATCTTTTGAAGATACTCTGGACAGCTGATCCCTGTCAAGTCACTTCTGACAGATGACTGTCTTTAATATCTCAAACTCCGGATCCTCCATGAGTACGTGGACCACATCACATTGACACTGCTTATTGTTATTTGAGAGGGGTGTGGTTGCCCATATTCAGTGTTTTGCCATCCTCCTGAGGGTTACACACAAAGGCTGTGTTTGTCTTGGGAGAGTTAGTCGAGACAAAATGGACAGACGCGGTTTTGTCCGTAAGGAAGCCTGTGTTGCAGAACTGACCTGTTTGTGCACGGAAAGTGCAGACCCAAAGTGACATCCAACAGCATCAAGCCAAGAGCACAGGCACAGTGAGACTGTTCTACACCCTGAACCTGCCCAAAGGCACAGGACTCGCTGTTGAGGAGAGCAGTTGGCCAAGGGCATGGCACAGCTCATAAGGGACACGTTCCACCTCAGCCTGGACAAAGGACCGGCTGAAAAAAGAGGACCTCTCCAGGATTCCAATGTATCTCCTGATAGTTCTGGTTAGGAAGAAGTATGTTTTGGGAGATGCATTCAACTCTCTCTGTTGTATATTTCCTTCTTGGCTTGCTGCTCACTGGTCTGTCCTCACAGGAAATTTCTGCTTTGCTGAAATTAATGCATGGTTGTCTCCAGACAAACGTCTCAAATTTCCCAGGTATTGGAGAGTTCTTCACTCACATCTCAAACCTAGGCCAAATTAAGGCCAAATCTGTGCTCAGATGGGTGTTCTTCCATCTCTTTGAGTTTCCACTCAAAGACAGTCCATTGTGCATACTTTCTTTTTTCCTTTACTTTTTTCCCTTCTCAAGCATCCACCATTTTGCATCATGATTCATGCAGCTGCAAGAATACAGGGACTGTGGAGTGGGCAGTGAGGGAATACTCTGCCATCACTTATTACTTATTCTCAGCAGCTGGGAACACTTCACAGAATGTCTCAGTGAACTATTACCTCACCGTTCTCATTTGAGCAGCATCGGGGAAAGGCTAGAACAGCAGCAGCCCTTACCTTCCCCTGCCCCCAAAGGCAAACGAACCATTGATGGTGCAGTAAAGCAGCAGAGCAAAGGTGTGTTTGCTGCACAAGGCTGGTCTCATAAAACTGAACTTTGCCCAAGACTGATCAAAATCGTAAGAAAGACACGGTCAACAATTAAAGACATGCTTTTTATAAGGAAAAGTTATTTATGATCGTCATTTGACATTTTATAAAGTTTTAATTTTGTTACACAACATCCATTCCTTTCATGCTTTGGCAGGAGAGATGTCAGGGCATTAGGATAGATGCAATAACCACATTTTTTTATGCTTACTTGTTATTGAACTACCTTCTCCTCTTTAAAGTGTTTTATGGTTGAGTTACTCTATTTGCATAATTACTGCCACATCACCAGTCAATCAATTTTATGTGCTTTTCTCCCAAACCAATCTAAAATATGATACGTATATAAAAACATCACCCATGATTATACAGACTTCACATTTATTATTGCTTCAGGTCAAAGATATATGATAAAATTACCCTCTGTTATTTCCCCCTCCCTTCCAGCTTCTTTAATTCACAACTCTGAACACTTCCTTTAGTATTGTTTATCAGCAATTTTATTTTTCTCTGAATGGGAGACAAAAGAAAATAAGTAATGGAGCTAGTCAAAACAAAGCAAGTAACTACCACAGGCAGCTATGAGGATTGCTCCTTTTACAAGCATGTGGAATCACAAGCAACTGTACACATTGATAGGCTTGTCGCACAGATATCTGCAGGGAAGACAAAAGTATTCCTGCTTTCTGGGTAAATTCCAGACTTGAAAATAAGTGGTTTCAGTGGAACCTGGGCTCCTGTGACAGCTGAAACTTGATGGTTCTATTTCACATCTTGGTGAAATATAAAAAACAAAATAACCCAACCACAAGTTAGATGACATGACTGACATAAGTGTCATCAGGAAGCAAGATGAACAAATTCCTTTCTGCACTTTACAGCCATGTTACAATTCATGGCTGTTACGAGTTACATGGGCTGGATCTTGCCACCAGTCCATGTACAGGAAGAAAATTCAGAGATACTAGAAATCATTTATAATTATAAGAAGTACTTCTTGATTTCTTCATGGCAGGATTTAGCTTCCAGTTATGAATTATCATAGAATAAACAATCTGATATGTTCTTCAAAATTTTTTTGCTGATCCTTGCTAATCTTCCATCCAAGGTACACCACAACAGACTTGACTTTTCATCCTTCTTATTACAGACTTACTGAGTGTAAAAATCACTTCTGAAGATCTGAAAGAAAAATGAAAAACTACCTTGTTCCCTGCAAAAAGTAAAATATAACAGCAAGCATACTTATCAAGGTTCTCGGCTCCAGAAGATCCCAAATAGGGCCAAAAAATATGTAATATCTCACTTCTGCTGACAACTAATTTATCTTGTTCTCCTCAGTGTCCAAAGTATCAGTGCTGTGTTTTTGTGTTTAGACTCAAATTCTAATGGATCAGAGCGTAGTGGTTTGAAGCAAATGGCAAAATTCCCACTTATTTTCATGAAACAAGAATTTACATCTGCTTCAATAAAAGGTTTTTTGGTTCTCACTGCCCTGGTCTGGGTGGTGTAATTCTGTTTCTTTGTGCTCTCCTTCAGCTTGTTGTTGATTCAAACTCTGCTATTTGCATGCTGCTAGGAAATAATCCATTGTGCTTTAAACTGGAAAACTCTAGAAGAAACTGGAAGGTGAGCTGATTGTGATTGTGGTTTTAAAGTAGGTTCTTCATTGCCGATGAAATTTTTATAGGCAAATAGCGGCTTCTTTCAAGCAGATTTCATGGCAGCTGTTGACAGCTTCCTTCAGAAAAGCCAAGCCTCACCATTGTACAAATAATGTGCTCAGTCTTATCCTGACAAGGACAACATTATCAACAAGCTCCCGTCTTCTGCTTGATAAAAAGACTTAATAAAGCAGTCTTTGTAGAAAATGTACTGTGACGAATGCAGCATGCAAGCAAAGACAAGGTAGATCATTTGAGCAAATCATATTTGGGCTGAAATTCGGGGTAGAACCTGTGGCTGCACTTGTAGATGTGCTCTCGTTTTCCTTCCACAAGAGATGAAGCTCTGGTGGGAATGCTGATTCTTAAACATCTACCAGGAGATGATGCTCTGAGTCCCAAGCCAACAGGTCCATGTCTATTAATTAAAGTCAGAAAACTCTGTTGCTCTGTTTCTTTGCACATGGAGAAAGTCTAAACCATTAATTTTTGAATTTTCTAGTTTGTGCAGTGTTCTGGGTATTTATAACCTGCAGAACCATGGGAATACACAACTCAAAAGGGAAACAATGGGACAATGTACCCTGTGGTGGCATCGGCACGTGACTGACCCGTTAGGTGACCCACCTGCTATCCCACACAGGCAAGGTACCAGCTCAGTTCCCTTGCTAGGCTGAGACTGGGCTGAAATGGCAGTTCTGTGACTGAAAGATGGAGAGATGCTGGGCTGGGAGGTTCTACCAGGGCAGCATTAACCAAGCATTGGCACAGATCCCTTGTGGAGAGAGGTTGTGGAGTCTCTTGGAGATATCAAAAGCTGTCTGGGCATGGTCCTGGACAGACTGGTCTAGGGATGGCCCTGCTTGAGCTGACAGGTTGGACAAGGTGACCTCCAGAGGTACTGTTGTGGTTTAGCCCCAACCAGCAACTAAGCACCACACCGGTGCTCACTGACTTTCCACCCATCAGGACAAGCGGGAGGAGAATAGGAAGGGTAAAAGTGAAAAAACTTGTGGGTTTAGATAAAAGCAACTTAACAATAATAAAATTATTATTCATAATATAACAACAACAATAACAACAATGATGTAATGAAAAGGAATATAAATGAGAAAGAAAAAAAAAAAGAGACAGCAAAACAAGCCACAAAAAAGACAAGTGATGCAAATTAAAAACAACTGCTCACCACCAATCAATTGATGACCAGCTAGCCTCCAAGCAGCTGCCCCTGGTCAACTTTCCCCCCAAATCTGTAAGTTAAGCATGACACCATACGGTCTGTGATAGCCCTCTGGTCAGCTGGGGTCAGCTGTCCGGGCTGTGTCCCCTCCCAACTTCTTGCACACCCCCTGTCTCCTCACTGGTGAGGTGGGGTGAGGAGGGGAAAAAGCCCACTCAGCAGTAACACAGCCACCCCTGAATTATCAATGCTGCCTCCAGCACAAACCCAAACTACAGTCCCCTATTAGCTGCCATGAAGAAAATGAACCCCACCCCAAACCCTTGGTTGCTTCCAACCTCAGCCGTTCTGTGATTCTGCAAGTACTTAATCCAAGAGAAACCACTACCTTCCCAATTGAGCCATTTGTTTTTTCCTCTTCTCCAAGCACTGTTTCCTACCACCTACCAAATCTGCAAGTGTTTCCAGGGGTTTCACAGCCCTTCCTGGATCCTGCCGATGTGCTCCCTTGGTTGTCCCTGAAAAGCTGGGCTATCGTACACCTCTCTGTGCACATATAGCAATGTTCAAACATAACAAACATGCAATGCAAAGACTAATCTGTCCTGCCAGTCATTTCCAAGCATAACACAAGTTCCTTTGCTCTGCTGAGCCAGATTCTCTTAGGCTCCAGGGTGCTTTTTTGGAGCACTCTTTCTGGAGGGCTAAGCAAGAAACTGCATTAACAGGCTGTAACTCTGTACTTCTCAGAGCTGTGGGCTTGGTCTCCTCAGGAGAGAATCCTTGATTCAGGAATTCACTTCCCCCTTCCTGTGAGAAACCCTGGGTTTGTTGACTTTCCCAACACATTGCACAGGCTATCTATTTACTCAGGCTTCTTCTGAACGGGTGGGTTTCGTGTGGAGGATCTTTGACATTTCCTTGTGCTTGCATTTCTTTGAAAGACATCCCTTTAAATGCTTACAAGTTTCCAGGGTTAACTACTTGTCCCTTATGAGTCCTAAAAATCGTAGATGTACTAAGTTTAAAAAAAAAAAAAATTACTTTCCTCCCCACACAAGCCTCTGTACCAGTTCTTTAGTAATCAAGGGAGGAAACCAGACTTCCTCCTTCTCAGTGATGCCAGACATTGCTGTCCCAGTCCTTGGCAGTGCCGGTGCAGGAAGCGTCCCTCATCCTCAGGCACTCACATCCTTACAGTCTGAGGAGAAGCTGGCAGATGAGTGCAGCAGCACCAGCCTCCCCAACAGGAACAATCTCCTGTGGAGCACTTTGGAGATCAAAAAGGATGTGCTGTTATTAGCTGTGCTCCCCACTGGCTGCAGCAGGACAATGTGGGCCAAGGCAGGATCGATCCTCCTGCCCAGAGAGAGGAGGGAGGAAGGATGAAGGGAGCAGGGAAAGGGAGAGTTTTGGACTGAGTTGAGAGCAGAATAAAATATTTTTCGAGTTGTAAATCTATTAGATAAGCTAACCTCAGGCTTTATGAGATTCCAGATGAAATGCAGGAATATGCCAAGCTTCTCGTTTTCATTTCCAAATGTTGAGTTAATTTGGATCCAAACAGAGCCAAATTTTGCCTTAGTGTAAGCAGGTGCAACTACACTGGATTGAACGGAGTTACACCCACTTACAACAGGGATGGATTTGTCCTGAAGTGATTTAAATAGGGCAGAAGAGAGCACAGCTGTTTCCAGTGTTTCATCTTTAAACCATGAGACACATGAATTGAAAAAAAAGTATTCTCAATATCTCTCACAGAAGTCTGTGGCCTAGTGGAAGGCTCTATTTAAGCACAAGAGCTTATTATCTTTCCTTCTTTTGTTCATTTGCTGCCACTTGCACCCACTTGCTTTTCTTCTTTATGCTTGCTTTTAATCCTTTAATTAATCTGGTATGTGTTTTTGGAAAAGACGTACTACAAAGTGAATGAGGGTTTTATTTTTGAATTCACCTTACCTAGATGTTATCTCATTTCCTTCAGATTTCCTTCAGATTTCAGTCTAATTAGATACTGGAATAATACTTCATTTGTAATTTTCACTGCATTTTTTGTGGGCACAGTGGTTTTCCTACTCTCTGTATTATTTAAAATAGAAAACAAACCAAGTGGTCAGTGAGGCTGAATGTAGAAGCAAGGCTTTGTACAGAAGATAATAAATGATACATTTACTTGACACCACTACTTCTTTTTAAGACAGATTATAGGTGTATAGCCACAGATAAAGCGCAAAGCAGTGTAGATATAACTGTCTCCTTGAAGGTTTTTGGGAGGGAGGAGAGTAGCTGCTGACTAATTAGCTGCATTTTTAAGTTTTTCTGCCTGACTCCTGCTTGGGATTTTCTCATCCACAACACACTGGCCACTCCCTGAACAATCTGGCCCTTTGGCCTGGGTGAGAAGAAGGATGGCAGGATAGCAGGATGGCTGCATAGCAGGATGGCAGAATGGCTGCATGGCTGCATGGCTGCATGGTAGAATGGCAGGATGGCTGCATGGCTGCATGACTGCATGGCAGGATGGCTGCATGACTGCATGGCAGGATGGCAGGTGCTGCCCAAGGGGTGCAGGAGGGTCTTAGCTCCTGCGTGGTTCTCACAGATCCAGCAGCAGCTCTTGGGGGCAGCTCTGGTCACTTGTGGAGATCGCTATCACCTGGCTTTCCTTCTCCAACCCAGATTTTCACAGCTCACAGCCTCTGACTCTTGCTCCGTGCCCCTTGGGTGCATGCAGGATGGCTGTGCGCTATCCGCTTCCTTCCTCCATTGCCCCCTGCCACAACACAGCCCAGGGAGCCCCACAGTCCCATTAAGGAAGGAAGCCACTAACCCACTGCCCTCTGCCTTTGTGGGAAACACTGTCTGAGCCTTAAATGGCTTCTTTCATGCAAGGGAGGTGGTGAAAACAAAAGTCCATGCGTTAGGTTGCCTATTTGTGCCTGGTTGCATGTTCTTCTGGCCAGAGGGCCAGCTATTATTTGCATTAGTAACATTTTTCCCATTTCAGCATGTTTGAGCAGCCCCAGAAGTGCTCAGCATCACAGTCAGAGTCCCAGCAGGTCTCTCCCTGCCAGCCATGGGTGCACCCAGGGACAAGCACCCATGTGCTCCAACACCAGGGCAGTTACACAGGGCAGGTCTTTGGCCAGACCTTGGCTCAATACTTCACCAACACTGATGAAATAAAGCTGGGCTTGAGCAAAGGCTCTGAGTTTGCCCAGAGCTAATAGAAAGATGCACTGTCCTGTGGGAATGGAGGCTGTGCAAGCCGAGACACTTTCTCTGCTCTGAGGCCTCCTGAGGCTCAGCTGACCCAGGCACTGACACCAAGGCTGGCCACTCCACTCCTCCTCACTCCTCCCGGCAGCACAGCTGTCCAGTGACCTGCCTGGGTGAGATTCAAACATTTTCAGGGCTTTCAAAGGACACTCACTGTTAAGGAGTGAATCCTTAACAACTAGGAAAAAATATGGACCTTCATAAAGGTGTGTATGAGAACATCTTCTGGGTGTTCCCATATGACAAGATACTCTTTTCACACTGTAACTCCAGTAATTTATTCTCCTTGAATTTCGGGGAATAGAGAGAAAGCAATATAGATAAAGGTTCCAGTGTCCCTGAACTCGCAGCAGCCTTTTTAGCAACAATAGCAGCTTCGGCTGCAGAAAGTACTTTAGGTTCAGTTCTGGAGGATGTTAAGCCTCATCTTGCACTTCCCCTTCAGCCATCCCTTTTGTTACTCAGGTTAATATTCTTGGCTAGAGCAGCTTGTGCTGAAGGAAGAGGAACAAACATCTAGTCTTTTAAATGATCAGCCCTATAGCTGCTTTTTCTCTCATGCTGCTTTTTCTCTCAGTCTGCATTCAGCATAGGACCTTAAAGGATTCATATCTCAGGCACAAATGGATCAATGTGCTCTTGGACTTCAGTAGTACCAATCTGTGCATATGCCATATCAAAACAGTGGTTAAAATGAAGAAAGATAGAAAAAACTCCAAACATTTACACAATTTCTAGCTTTTATTGCTGTGAGTTTATTATATTTGAAATAATAAAAATTTGCAAGGGGCTGGGAATATAATATACATCTGATATATAATATATATCAGAATATTATATTTATCAGCTACCAAACTCCCTCAGGATAAGTACTTTTTAGAGGATTGGTTCTTGGTTTTTGGTTTTGTTTTTTTTCCTGCTGAGTTGTATATAGAGTCCTCAGCCACGCCATTGTTCGAAGGATAAGAGACAGTAATTCCTTCCCACTTCGAATGCTAAAATAGGTTTGACAGACGATGGTCCAGGCTCACTTTTTTCTGTGACACTCTTTCAAATGATTCATTATCTTGAATATGGAAGCAACTTGATCATGTTATGACTTACCCTTAAATAAGACAGCCAGTTCATCTGAAAGAAATTGCTCCAACTGACTGTCACGTCGGTGCCTCAGCAGTGACAGTGGGCATTTGTTTATGCATTTTAGTATTTAATGTGGTTTTTTCTTCAGGCAGTGGAGTCTCAGACCAGGGCAGGATGCTGGTGTGAAGGAGCACAGAGTGTCTCCAACACTGCCACACAGCATCCTTGGCGAAGTAACTAGCCTTACTGCTCCATTGATTTCTCAGACTAATAAAGCTCAGTAATTCCCGACTTTTATTGACTTTAGATAAGTTAAATAATATAATTTCTTACTGTGCTGTAGTTTCCATTTCTATTAATTCTTCTAGGATCGTCAGTAGAATAAGGTAATAGTCTGACAAACCTTGATTCCTACCTACAACTCAATACTTCAGCCACCTTGCTTTGGCCAAGCAGTGTCCAGAGCTCCCTTCCAGCTGGTATGATTCTGTGAGTCTAAAATGTGACTCTCTTAAAATATGCATGTGCTTTTGTATGTAGGTCTTTTCTCACACCTGTGTGGGACTAGCTTTGCAAAGCTATCCATAATTTTGTAAGTCAATCACATTAGCTCTCCCCTTCAAAATTGAATCCTGTCACCCAACTTGGCTCTTGCAAAAAAATACTTCCATTAACATCTTCTAAGTGGTTCATGCTTTTACTTCAGTCACTACTACCTCTGCAACTTTGAGGTAAAAGCCTGTCAGCCCTGAAGTTAATATACATTTGTTCTTGTTTCTATATTTCATGTCAATAAAGCTTTATTCTCTCAGGGACATGAAGGTTTTGGGGTCTCAGTGGTTCTTATTTGGTATCTATTTAGCACCTAGTCACTGGGAAGAGACTCATGGCTTAGGCAGGCAGGGGGCACAGAGTGTCTCCAGAATACCCAAAAGCCAATTTTAATACCCACCACAATACACCCATGCTGCCTTCTCCTTCGTTCAGACCATGCCGTGTAGGCATTACAATGCTGTCCATTTCCTGTGCAAAGCCTGTGGTTGGATTTTCTTCCCTTTTGCCTCAGCCAGAAAGGGCAGGTTTCACTTTACAAGTATTGTCCAGCTGATGGGCACAGGCAGAACAAGGAATGCCTCCCAAAACAAAGTGCTTGCCACAGCCTTTGGGGCACATGCTAAGAGTGATGAATTCCCATTTCCTTTGAGAGGGAACAAGGCAAGCTCTGCTTTAAAAAGTACTCAGGTCTATTAAATATGTGCGCAGATATTCAATTTCCTCATAAATAGATACTGATGAATGAGTAGTATACAGGCACCAATTCTGATATTCAAATAGAGCTGCCACAAGTGAAAGAGGAATTTAATCTCATATTTTCATAGATCTAATCTATCCCATTCCTCTTGTTGCTTTGAAATATCCAATTACATCTGACTTAATAAAATTGGAAGACATTTATTACCATCATTAGTGGCTTAGGTTGAAATCAGCTGTGAAATTGTGTGCACATTAACTTGCAGAGAACTGAGCAAGCGAGAAACCCTGGGAATTGATTTTCTAACTGGCTGCAGAGCTCTCTTACTGGATATGGAACTACCAGCACATATGGCTGACCTGAGCTGTGGGGCAAGGAAAGACACAAAACAAATGCTCAGCCCTCTTTCCCATGCCCTTGCTTGTGCCTCTGCCCTGAGCTGAGCCGTCTCCCATCTTCCATCGGACACAGGGAGACTGAGGCTGTCAGGGTGGGATCAATCTTTACTTAAGAATGGATTATTAATTCTGCTAGTAAGAAGGTAAATATAAAAGATGGACTAAATTGCTATTATAAGTACAAGTTTGTAAAGAAAAACTCTGAAAAGATCTCATATTCTCTTGCATTTCAAGACAGCCCATGAGACCAAACCATGTTTAAAAGAGTATTATTCCACAGCATCACTCAGCTCTCAGGTATCATATTTATTCTTTATCAAGTGCTAAAATTCCAGAACATAGTCTTATTGCTGACTGTGCTTCCATGCTGTATAATTTATTCATTAAGCTCTAGTGTTTGGTTCTTCTCTGTCAAGTGTTTACGACAAGGAATTTTCACATTGTGGTGCCACAGACAGCATCATGTGAAAGGACTAAAAGTGTGCCCAGGCACCCCCACTTATAGACAGCTGCAGGGGTAGCCAGGTGAATTTTTAGTTTGTAATAACTGCTGCAACAGGAAAAGCAAGACACTTAGCAACAAGTAATTATCAGGAGTTGCTTTGAGTATTGCCTGTGGGGTGAAAAACAAGTTACATACCTGGAGTTTTGCTGCAAGAAATGTTTTCCAGAATGTTTTCCTGCTAATCTATACCAATGCCTGCAGCATTTCACAATTCAGTCCATGCCCACGCCATGTCCGCTCCTATTTATTACATGTCTCAGATATCCATTTGTTGAAAGAAAAAAAAGTCCTTTTGCTCTCTCACAAAGGTGTTGGGAGGACAAATATATTAAAGATTAGGAGACAGTGTGAATATTTTAGTTACTGGCCCATACAAATCCCTCAGGAATAGAATTAGGACATTTTCATACATTCATAGATTTTTTGTATTTAAAGAAGCTTTTCTTTTAGAAAAACCAGGCTCAATGAGCTGGAGGTAGAGTTTTCTGAGGTCTCACATTTCTGTTTCACCTTGCTGTTGGTAGTTTGGCAGTGTCATTAAACAATGTAGATAGTTAATTATTTTTAGTCAAGCAATGTAACACGGCAATAAAATTTTCAAAAAGAGACCTGTTTTAAAGGTCGGTGACCTCATATAAATTGCTAAGTGTCAATAAATATCTTTCAACACAGGTGGAACAATATTTGTATGCTTATGGACAGAGTGATAGAGTTTAGCTTGCTCAAGACCATTAAAGATCTCATGCTTATAGCTGCACAATAAATGTCACCAATGCAGCCCATAAAACTATGCCCATTCAGACTTGGTTTTATCCGAAAAAGCATTGCTAGTTTTGAAAACTGAAAGTCACTGTGAAAACAGACAAGTTTTCATGTAAGGGAACAAACTGGCAATTGTCTCAGTAAAAGTTTGATTTTCTTTTGATTTCCCTGAAACATAATTCTTGAATCACTGAGCTTTACACATTCCCAAATAGAAAAAACACTGTAATAAACATTTGTTTTTGATTTTGAACTCCTGGAAGTAAGTTATTATGTAACTGCTTACTAAACCAGGAGCACGGAGGAAATTTCTAATTTCAGTTTTCTCACGTACTAATACAATCCCTTGGACAGGAACTACTTTTCTGTAAGATTACTCTACAGCTGCTACTTGTTGTGCCACCAACAGAAAAGTGAGGGGAAAGACATCAAATGCTCTTTCACAAGGACTTTCCAGCTTCATCCTCTGTTTGGATGCACACCTGCTATGTGATCAACCTGCCAGGTCCTCATGAATGGAGGAGAACATATTCTCATTATTCTCATTATTCTCAATTATCTCATTGGTATTCCACAAGCAATTTCAAAGCTAAACAATGTGTGTCTTTTCTATATGATTCATCTCCTAGGAATTTATGCCTTCATAGCACCTTTTCTAAAACAGGAAATAAATATGTGTTGCTAAGTTACTTTCATGCTTTGAAAAATCCCACTGCCATTTCTATTGTCCAGTTTGTGTTCTGAAGGCTGTGCTCCATCACAGGCTTTTTTTTTTCTTCCATAATGAATACCTACTCTTTTTACCTTTGTCTTACTTTCTGGTGAAGGTAAAGTCACACAGATTCCCTGCATGTTTTGCCTCTCACACCTGTCTCAAATGTGCCTCACACTGTGCTGCTTTGCTGGGAAGTGCGTAGAAGACGCAGACAAAAATTCTCCAGGCACAAACAAAAATCGTCTGGGCAGTGAGGCACCAAGCCAGTGCTGGTGACCTTATACTCCTTGCTGGAGCACTCTCTCAAGAACATGTCGATGTCTAGGCTGGGACACTTGATGCTCTAGCCAAGGCCAGTGCTTTTGCCTAGCAGCTGAAGTAATCTGCATCTCAAGGATCCACTCCCCCATCTTTCCATCTTCAACTTGACTGCACATAAACTTTATACAGTATGCAGTTAACACAGAGTTACTTCCTATCTGTATCTCTTAAGAGCAGCTGTATTAAGGTTAACTGGTTTAGGAGTCATAAATAGGAATGGGTAATGTGATTGTACAAGCTTCCCCCCAGATCCTGGTCAATATTGTAACTCCGACCTGTAACGCACTCTCCCTGCAATTCCAGTACTGGGCGTCTCTTAAGCAAATACGGCTAATCACTTCAACAGGTTGCTGACTTTTATGAATTGAATTGCACAGCAAATAGCTGTGACAGTGTGTACAACATTGCCAGACAAGAAAACAACATCATTATGTAGGGAAGAATGTGCCCCAACTCAAGAGAAGAGAGAAAAAATGTTTTACGCTACTTCTTATAAAAGAAGGGTGTTACATGGGGTTGCTGCCCAGAGGGGAGGGTGTGGGGGTGTGGGAGGGAGGTTTATTTTGAAATTTTTTTTCCATGTATCTGGGAAGCTGGTAGTGAAATGGTGGGTCAGATTCACAGAGCATACAGATACACAGATTCTGCCTTTCCATTTTCCAAGACAGGGACTTGATGCTCAACAATGTGTGACAGTGCAATTATGCAAAGGCAGATAAGAAGGAAATCATATAAGATACTCAGCCACCTCTGCAGGGACCGAGATGAAACCCTACTCTGAACAAACCGAATGCATGCTGAGGTGGTGGCTTTCTCCCAGGGCTTGAATGGGTTTCAGCTGCCTCCCCCTCATGTCACCTTCCTCCAATGCTGCTCGAGCCTTGCAGGCTCAGGGTGCCTCCGGCCCCAGTGCCCCAGACAGCCTTTAACGGCCAGGCTAACTACCCCAGTAAATGAGACATCTTATTTCATCATTTCTGCCTTCGGTGATCTTCTCCTATTTCCATTTTCCACCTCTTACCCCAATTAATTTCAATTACTTCAATTTTGTCACACCTGAAACATATTTGGCTGCATCTTTCTTGCAAGATGCAGACTGAATTTACATTAGAGTAATGTAATTTTCTGAAGGCTTTGACATAATCAGCCAGCCAAGCCAACTAAGCTGTAGATTGCTTTCTGCTGTACATTCAAAGAGCATTCAGAGCAGTTGGAATACTCTGGAAATCATTTCCCTGCAATTTTCAGCAATCTAATACAAATTCTTGGTAAGATGGTACATTAGTCACATATTACACAACATGTCTCTCTCTAATAACTTATAGCTCGTTTTAGCTGTACTAAAAATAGTGGTTATAGCCCTCATTAATTATAAGGATGTTGGATAGTAAATTGCTACAAAAAGCTTTCATGCCGGGAACTGCAGCTCCCATGTTTGTATTTGATGTCTGTATTATGAGACAAATAATGTTTCCTCTTCCAAAACCACAAGCCCTGGCCAGAAGATCTGGCAAAACTCTCCTGAAAAAAATAGGAGACAGACCTTGGGGACACACAAGTTCCAGGGCTTGCCCCTGGTTTTTTGTCACTGGCTTTAGTGAACTCACATAGCTGGATGTGTGGGGTGTCTGGTGGGGTTTGCAACCATAGTCCTGATAACGCTGTAGGGAGCATGACTCTGCAGGGAATCCATTGCATTCAGAAGGTTCCTTTCAGCATGTGGGACCAAAGGTCATAATAATTGGCAGCACTGCAGCGAGGTTGAACCAGCAATCTTCAGGAGAATTGTGTTTGGAAGTCTATTTGCATCCAGTGGGAACACAGACAAGTGTAGGGAGAGATGATACTAGTTTACAGAAAAATGACTGGTATGAAACCACTGAAATGGGAATGACTACCACATTCCAAGAATTAAAGTTACACATCCAGAGCAGCCTAAGCTGACCTAAGACAGGCCTTGGCCGTCCTATCTTGTCACAGGTTGGAAATCGGATCAAATGAATAGCATCAGGCTGGTCTAGCTCCATGAAGCAACTTGGCAGAGAGCTGGATGGGCATCTCCTGAGCCTGTGTGAGAGCAAGGCTGGGGCCAGGCAGGAGGGCAGCATATCACAGTCCTGGTGCCCCCCCTGACGCTGGTGAGACCTGCCCATCCTTCCCCAGCAGTGAAACCTCCTAGGCAGATGCAAACCACCCATCAAATACAGCCAGGGTAAAGTCCAGCAGCAGACAAGCAAAAGGGGATCCTTTCCTCCTGTAGAAACTCAGAATGAAACGGTGGCACTTGTTTCCCCCAGGATGTAATGAAGCAATGAATTCTACAGGTCTCAGGAGGAGATAGAGAAATTCAGGGAGGACATGTCCAGCAGCCAGCTTCTGAAAGCTGAGAAGTTGTGCTGGAAAAGGACGGTTTCATAAGAGAACTGCTGTTCCCTGTGTGCCAGCCCCTTTGGTGACATGCCAGGGTATTTCTGGTGAGGCAGCTCAGACATTGCCCTGCTCATTGACACCTTCTCCTTATTCATTCTGATGGCTCAGTCAAGTAAAGTGCACACAAAAATTCTGTGGCTCCTCTCTGAAGGATTTTTTTCTCCTTAATTCAGATTCTTCCTACGTCTCAGACATAGGGGTCTTTGGGTACGAGTAGGGTTCTGTTGCAGTAGTAATATACCGAAAAAACCAAACCTTGACCTAATATCATTACACAAAATTTCCTTGCTAAAATAGAATAGTATAAGCTGGTATAATAAGGCACTCCAAGCTTTATTGTGGCTGAGGACCAGATCCCAAAAACTCTCTCACTGTATTCTTCTTTGTCTCAGGTTTGATGGATTTTTCTCAGTATTTTGGGGGTTTTGTTTTTGTTTGGTTTTGTCACATAAGTATAGTGGTTACAAAGTGAAGAATTTATTTCCTTTATTTCCTTTCCTTTCCTTTTTTATTTCCTTTGAGAATGGCAGTAAAATCCAACTCTTCCCAGGAAACCTATCTTTTTCCTTCAAAACTCAGAGGTCTCCTATATCAAAACAAGCTAAGCATTTACAAAACAAGACCTCAGATATTTTCTTCATTAGAAGTAGTCAGGAGGCACAGCTCTGTCTCAACATGAGGTGCAGAAAAGACTGTAACACTCCACAGCCCACATCACATAAACCTCTCAGCTAATTGCCAGTATCTGCTGGGGCATTAGAGTAAGAGGGCACACTCATGGGACATTCAAAGTTGCCTCATTAGCTTTGAACTGTCCCATCCCTCAACTCTTTTAAATGTCAGGAGCCAGCTGAAAGTTGGGCACGGTGAAGTTTTCCAGCAGTAAGTGCAAAGCTGAGCTCCTCCTGCTCCTTGCCTGGGCACAGGGAACATTCCCAGACTCACTCCAGCGGCGGCAACGGTGAGTAGAGTAGCTTTGAGGAGAATTCCTCAAAAACACTCACTCAAGGACCACTTTGGCTTCTCGGCCTCCTGCTGCTCTCCTGCTGCATCAGTGCCTGCAGAGCATTGCAAAAGCACTGCTGCATGTAGGCAAAGGATCTGCTGAAATCTGTCAGACCCTTTCCCTTGCAAACAGGCAGGGAACAGTTGCCAGCAGGAGGGCTAGGTCCTGTCCTCCTGCAGCATCACGCTTTGTTAGGTGGATGCTACCAGCATTAAAAGCAGGGAGTATATGATGAAGGAGCTTTCAGGCTTCTGGAAAAACACTTCCCAGAGAAAACTGAATGCTCCTGAGGGCCGGCAAACAGGTATTTGCTATCTCTTTTCTGCAGCCTGGTACCAGGGAACATGGGAAGCTACTTCCCTTATTTGTTCTTCCAAGATTGACCAGATTAGTCTCCTCATCCAACATGCTGGAAGAAAGTAATCTGTGTAGCAGTTCTTGGGGCCAGCATTTTACTCATCCCTAAACTGTTAATCCACACCTTACTGGATCTGTATCCTGACCTGTCTGAGAGCCCTGCTCATGCTGGTAAAAATTGCAAATGATGTTGCCATCAAGTTGCCTCAAATTTTTAAACACAGGAATCAAATAATCTGTAATCTGAAAAAGGAACATAAGGGTTCACCCTTTCACCAAAGGAAGAAATCTTAGCAATCCTTGGTGAAAATGCCCCTTCTGATGCAGCCCTACCCACATTTTTGTGCAGTATGAGCCCTTTTTCCCCCTAGATGAGCAGAGCAGGGAGGGTACTAAAGAGGCAAGCCACCAGAAGAATGCAGAGAAGTCCCCAAAGAGCTGTGGCCTGGAAATTAGGCAGAAGATCTCTTGTAGCATTGTTTGCATGGCTGCTGGATTTCCCTTTGCTGCAGGGCTCGTGGAGGCTTTTCATTTAGCAAAACCAGCATGGAACATCTGGAGTAATGGCCATACCATTTAGCAGTCCCTGAAATAAAAAGCTCCATACAACCTATTTATGATGACTCTTTAAGCTAACAGAAATCACTAATTACGATTTATTTATACCCTTGTCATAAGATGATGACTGCCTCTTCCTAGGCAGCAAGTTATAAAAGAGTCATTCAGCAATTCGTTGGCATTTAGCACAGCAAAGTAAGTTAGTTCCAAGTTGAAGATATTAAACTATCACTGAAATGAGATCAAACTCACTGTAGGCCAAACACTGCCAAGTCACGTTATTAAGATGAAGTATCATCTCCAAAACGAAAAAGAGATCTCAAGCTTTTAAGGCCGAAATTGTGAGATGGAAAACGTACTCAGCTGCTAGAGACCCATAACTAAAGATCTGCAGGCACCCAGCTTCAACAGGTCCCTGTGGGGGTAGCAGCACCTTATCACTGACCCTAAGTCAGATATCTACACTCCCTGGGTGGCAGGGAGGTGGTGGATTACAGTTTGGATCCACCTTGTGGAAGTGCTTTCTGCCCACAGGCATCTAACTTCCAGCTCAGCATGGAGGGATTTCTGGACTGCACTTTGGGAGTACATCCTTCATGATATGTTCAGTTTTAACTCCTAATTCTGCATTCTGGGTTCTGTCTCTACTGCCCCTTACCTGTACTTGTGGGCACCCAGGCCTGGGTGCTTGCCAAGGTTTCCTAATTGCATTGATTGAACACTATTCCACGAATGCATGTTTTTAAAAAGCTTCAGTTGGTGAGTTTTGCATCTCTCCTTTATTGACGCTTTGTAAATGATCTCCTGGCAGGCAAAACAACACTTTGGAGGCCCATATTGCAGTTCATTCACGCCACAGTTCACAAGCCATCCGAATGAGCCTTTGGGAGGGGGTGGAAATCCACCGGGGTAGGATGCTGGGGAACTGTCCTTTATTCACTATTAACTTCAGCCAGGGCGAGGCAGCCGGAGAGGCTAGAGACAGTCTTGTGACATGTGCAGAACATTCCCGGCTGCTTGCTGGAAGAAATCTGCACTTACTAGAAGGAGTAAGGGATTCCTGACTGATGGAAGAACATGACTCTGCTCTCTGCTGAACTCTGAGAATGGCAACTGGCCTGCTTTAGAGTAAAAAATAACTGTTTCAGAAGTGCTCTGAGACACAGATTTCTTTTTACCACCTTATGCTACATCAGGAACTGTGGATTGACTTTCTCTCTCACTTTGTCCTCTCCAATCCTGATTACCCTGAGAAACTAAAGGATTTATGATGCCTATTTCCATTTGCCCCATCTATCAGACTATTATCAGTCAAAATCATTTAAAGCTATTAATGTTTCTGCTTTTACCATAACAAGCAGCTTACTTTATGAGCTCATTCATGAAAATGATATTAATTTTAGAGGCCAATAATGACAGATAGAGTGTGTGTTATTTTTACTGAAGGAAAGACATCAAATTCTAGGCTTACTGGTGGTGCTTACATCTGAGCTGAGCCCGGGGCCACAGCCACTGTATACTGGTGAGGTTCCTCTGATGCCATGCCAGTTTTTCCCCAAGGGAAATTTGTTCCTCTTTTTAGGTAGGAGCATCTGCCTAATGTGCTATTTATAACATATTTCTTTCACAGACTCTCATTTCAAGCTACAATTGCATTCAAAAGTGCAATGAATGAAATTAACATATTTCTGAAAATACTTTAAATGCTTTGGAAATGACAAAAATATGAATAAAAGGATCCTTGAACACATTAATGAAATTAAGTCAGCAAAAATAACACCTCATACAAATTCATTGGTTTCACTGGCATTCTGGTTTCTGTGACATTTTGGCTTTTGTATTGATACTGATACAAGCATGAATAGAAAGAGGTCCTTGATGTTTCCAAAGTTTGTAAGGACATCATGCATAAAACTTAATGCTTTTCAGACGTTGTAGTTATGTACACTCTCCTGAATTCTTCTTTCATAATGGCCAAGCCATTAAAAGGAGACCTTTCCTACCCCTCTAGTATGTAGCAGCATTAATAAATCAAGTGATTTCTTGCTGGCCAAAGTAAGTTGGCCTGAAAAAAATGTGTATAATATGCAGGTTATATAGCTGTGATCTTATTTACCCTAATAATATGCTTCTTTATACTGCATATGTATTCGTTGTTTAAAGACAACATAAAATTAATATTCTTTTAGAAGACAACTTATGGTTGAAAAAATGTAGCAATAGCCATGCATGTAATATGGTTAACAATCTTAAATATTCCAGACAGGAAAAGTTTTTTGTCAAAGTCTCTGACAGTTTAAACTTTAAAGCTTTAGCAAAACTTTTAAACTTTTAAACTTTGAACCTGTTTGAACTTAATTTGATTTATGAATTATTAAATGTACCACTGAAATTCACCGTCTTTATTTTCATCTAGTAAAGATTTTTTGTTTAAAAGCTACAGATGAAGAGTGGGAACTAAGGAAATGCAGCCTGAGGAGATTATAGCCCTGTTTTATCAGAACAGCATTCCTCTCAGCTGTATAAAACAAAACCCCAGTAAAATATTTAGAAGTGGGAGAGATAAAGGGCTGAAACTGGTATATACAAAAGGGTGGGGAAAATGAATGCTAAATTGGAAAGCTAGAATAGGCAAGATTTGGAAAACGAGATACCTCTAAATTAATTATTGAACTCTTCCTTCATGTCCTGATCCATTTTCCTATGTCAGGATTAAGAGAAGGGCAGCACCAGGTTAACAGTGTCTTTAACACAAAGTCGAGGGCAGTGGGAAGGAGGAAGGCATTACTTTAGCGAGTTGCTCTGGAGGAAACAAATCTCTGGAAAGGGAAATGCCCTGAATGGCTCCCAGAGTCCTGTGCCAGAGTGTTGGCTGTAATTTATGTCCCAGCTGACAGGGAACCTTCTTAAATCACGGCACTGACACCATATAGGTATAAATGGAGAAGGTAAGCGGTCGGTGCCTCTGCCGTAGCAGCATTCACAGGCTGCGAATCACAGCCCTCAGGTCTCATCCCAGCCTGCTCCGGGCACTGCACGAGGACCTTTCCAAAAACCTTTTGGAAAGGCTGCCCTGGAAGAGGCACCCAGGGAGCGTGGCGGCAGTCTGTGCACAGGCGGCAAGTATTTATAGCCTGTGTCTGAATGAGGCTGTACAGATGCAGTTTATCCGGGAGTGTTAGATACTGTCTGCATGCTGATGATCCCTCGCTAGCAGGATAAAAGCAGAAATAAATGGAAGGCAAACCTGCCCATTTGCAGAAGTCTGTTTTGTTGGGCTGTTTTGGGATATCCTAAACAGGGCCGGCTGATTTCCCCAAGGAAGACACACATCTCCCTGCCAGGAGCAGAGCTGAGCTGCATGACTGCATGGGAAGGGGACAGGAGAGCAGCACAGGCTCTCTGCTCTCTCCTGCTGGGGTACAGCACCGGTACTGCTGCGAAGGCCACCGGGAAACACGGGTTGCTCCAGCCCTCCTGCATGCCTTCCAGCAAGTGTTGCCACAGGGCAATCACATTAATAGCGCCAAAGATAAAAGGGATAAAGCACATAGGCAAAACTGAATGAAACTGTAGCTGCATGAGTGCTGTAATAACCAAACTTGGCAAACATGTAATGTCAACAACGTAAGTTACAACTGAGGTTCTGAACCTGCAGTGAAAGAAATAAAAGACAAAGGTGAAAATGGGGAAGAACTGGGGAAGAGGGAGGGCAGAAACAAGGTATTCCTCAGGTATTCCTTGCATGCAGCCATTACAATAATCCATGCAGCATCCAGCATCAGGTTACGCACTGAAAACAAGGTCTTGAATGGGAGAGAAACTTGATATGTATTTTTCTCTAATAAGGAGCTTTTTGTCTGCTTGTTTCCTTATACCTCGTTCAGGATTATGTCTTTTTACATGAGAAAAAGTGATTTTACCTGCTTTCAAGTGGAGCACAAAATCAAGGCTATTCACCAGTGAGGTGAACAACACTGGGACACTGCACATGGACAGATGTCCTATGATGTGTCTAAGGAAGGGAGAATCAGGAATCTTGGGATCTGATTTAAATCAGAGCACTTCAATTTATCTCACTTTGAGTGGGTTTTACTGAGGGGCTGCCTTTAAAATAGGACTACTTGACATTTTTTTTTTACTCTGGAGTGTATTTGCTTAGAAATCTGAAAAACTGGAAGGCTTACGGATAAGGAGAACTGTAGAGAAGTGCAAAGCCTAGCTATGGAGCACTAAATCACAGACAGAGGTCTGGACCAGTAACCACATTATTTCTGTAAGGGCATTCATGAGTATAATGGTTACAATCACAGAACTGGGTATTTGGCACACATTTGCTGACATTTCCTAAGGAGAGAAATAATAGTGCCATTCTTTTGCAGTGCCAGATGAGTTTGCTCTTTTGTCCCAAGCCAGAGTCTAGAGGCTTTTTCTCAGCAAATATGTGCAGAGGCACCGGCTCAGGTAAATCAGAGAAAGTGCTGGACAGCCTACTAAAGGTGCCGTGGTTGCATCCCCTGCACAGTCAAAGCTCAGCACTCCCACCTGTGACTCTGTGGTGTTTCAGAACTGAGCCACCCTGTGCGGTTATCATCCTTCAGCAATGCTGTTTTAAAAATATAATGCAGGCTTGAATGCTGAGGACAGTTTATTGATTTCAGAGAAAATAAAAGCGTTCAGCCCTGTCCTGAGACCTAGGTGAATTGGGCAATACCTGTTTCCCTCAATAGCTATTTTCACAGCCGCTTGCACCCGGCCATGTGAGGGGACTGACTGGGTACGGTATGGCAAGATTCTCTGTAGCCAATTGCTCCACCACATTTCTCTTGTCCTATCTTAACAGGATGCACCAAGACAATAGTCACTCAAGACAGAGACTGGGTTTAAAATCTGTGTTTTCTATAGAAACTGAGGAAGAGAAAAAAAATAAAATAAAAATGCCTGGCTCCAAAGCACAGGAGATTGGCAACCTTCTCAGCTTACGCTATGGAAAAGCAGCTATCTCACATGCACACTACAATGTATTCTGTGAGCAGGCTCAGATAAGCCTTGGGTATAAACACATCCCCTCCCATCCCTGACTGCTCTGGGATCAACTTCTCTACCAGCAGCATCATTCCAAAGGTGGGCCTGTGAACCAGCATCAGAGGCTTACAGACTGATCAATGCTACCTTAGTTGTGTAAGGGTTCGGCAGTTCCATTGCTGAGGAGCTATTCCACACAGTTTTACCCATAGTGCCATTTAAAAAATAAATTAATTGTCACTTTGACTTCCCTGCAGCCTCTCTCTGTTTTGTGCACAGTCTGAAATTTCCATCGGTGCCCTGACCCACCCAGCTCTGAGGGAAATAGTTCAGTCCAGAGCAACCTGGTCTGTTGCTAAAAGCAAGCCTGTACTTCAGGAAACAACCGGACTGGAAAATCTGAAAAAAAAAAAAAAAGTTTTTCTCTGAGGATTTTCTGTGAAATCTGTGGCAAACACCAAGGAACCTGTGTGCATCGCAGGCATTTTAAAAGAAATATTTAACAGTGGAATTTATGACTCACAGAAATGCATTTTAATAGTTCTTTTCCAGCACAAAGACAGGGGGAAACACACAGCTGGGGCAGGTAGAGAATGGCTGCTGCTGGACTCGGCCACTCTGGCTTCACCCTTGAGCTGCTGCTGCAGAAACATGAATAGCACGGATTAGACAACACTGCAATAACTTGGAACTAGCAAGGCTGAAAGACTCTGACAGTGTGAAATTTTGACTCATAAAGTCCATTCTTTTTAACTCTGAGACCTTTCACCTTCTGTTTCCTTTGTCTTTTACGACCATGCAAGGTCTTCTAGGGATCTCCTCCGTGTTTCTTGCTCAGGGAAGCTGGCACCCAGTGGGACGTGTCCCCAGCAAAGGCGACCTAATGCACCCATGGGTGCACGGAGGGATGAAAGGATGGGATAGGAAAGCAAAGGACCAGTGGCACCCAGGGCTCCCCGTTCCCAGGGTGCTCCGGGCACCCCACCCAAATACGCGTGAATTTGGACTTCAAAAGGGTGCGGATGGACAGGCTGGGAGGGGCTGAGAGAGCCGGGCGGGGGCAGGCGCTCTCTCCTCCCGCAAATTTTGGCCGGGAGGCCTCTCCCCCATCTCTATCCCAGGAAGCATTTGAAATATTTCCACCCTTTAGCGGACCCAGCTCCCCCGCCACTTGTAGTGCTTGGCAAACAGCGGCGGCGGCCCGGCACATCCCGGCCCGGCCCGGAGGGAGGGAGGAAGGTGGGTGCCGGCCCCCCGCGTCCCCCCGCGGCCCCGGAGCCCCCCCGAGCCCGGCGTGGGCGTGCGCCTCCCCCAAGTGTGTGTTTTGGATGAGGCGGCGCATCAGCTGCCTGGTATCAGCGCTGCGGCTCCGGCGGGGCGGGATGGAGGCTGAGCAGAGCCAGGCTCGGGAGGGTCAAGTACAGGTTGCTGCGCAGGAAAGAGCCGGGGGAGGGGAGCCTGGGTCACTCCTCTCGCCGCTGTCTCTCCCTTTCTCTTTTTCCCTTTTTTTTCCCCTTCTTCCACCCCCCCCTCCTTTTTTTTTTCCTAACCCCCCCCCCCCCCCCCCCCCCCACTCCCACAGAAGGGGATGTTGGGACTATTCCATCAGTGTGGTATGTCTGTGTAAACATCATTAGCTCCTATGAGCTGACACGCTGGAGATTTTCATTTCTTCTTACAAATCGCTCCCTTCCACAATAAAAATACCACGCATATTAGGCTGGATATGTTCGGAGGGAAGATGGAGATGTTTGTTCTCCTTTGATCTCTCCCAAAGCAGAAAACAGTCTCGGCAGAAGAACAGCACTGGAGACAGGAGAGGGTGCGGGTCTCCCGCAGGGCGCTGGGCAGCCTTGGGGCTGCGGAGTGAGGGCAGGTCCGATGGCCTCGCCACGGGCACAGAGGGATGAGCCAGAGGTCTGAGGCTCAGCACTGCCGGGCGGCACCATCCCAAACTCCTGCCAGGCCCTGGCCTTCAGATGGTCTTAGTGAGGCAAGGTTGTTTGTGAAAAAACTCATCTCCAGAGCGTATCTGGGAAGAATCGCATTTTTTTTCCTTAAATTCCCTGGGGTGTCCAGCTGCCAGTGGGGCTGCTCCACGCAGGGAGCTGTGCACGCGCCTGGCTTGGCCAGGCTCCGCACAGCAGAGCAGAGCCCCGCAGAGCCCAGCAGAGCCGAGCCAAGTGTGCTATCTCCCCTGATCCACTCCTTATCTCTGGGAGCAGTTGGAGCAAGCAGGGAGCTCCAGCAGAGAAACTTCCCTCATCCACTTCCCCCTTCTGTCTGTTTGCCCTGGCAAAAAAGCAGCGCTTTAGTAACCAACAGATGTCCACACCCTTCTTCTTCCAAAGTTCTCTTCATTTCCCTTGCCTTGATGCCTCGGTAGGTATTGCTTCCCTCTCAGTCACTTTGGGGTGGGGAGGAGCAATCTTGGTGGGACATTCTCTGTGTAGAAACAGTAGAATCCACGATGTCCTTGCAACTGATTTTAATATTACAGGTTTGTAGGTAGTTGTTTTTTTACACAAAAGATGAAAATGGACAATGTTAAGGGCATGGAAGTCTGAGAGAGTCAGGCCTTTCAAAACAAGACTCTGAGACGTGCTGGGCTCGTTTCTCCAGCTGTGCTTTGCCCGGTTCACCAGGAGAAGGCAGCAATCTCTGCACAGCATGTGTGAGTCCTCGCAGGCCTTTGTGGTGAGCCTTCAGCCAGTTTTGCTAAGTCCTGCGTCCCAAAGGCAGTTTTGGTTCAGAGATCCACCCAGATCCCAGACTTCCCAGGCTTCCTCTTTTTGCTTTTGGTAACATTTGCTTTTGTCTCTTTCTAGCGGTGTGTGTGTGTGTACCGAGCCATATGAACAGCCATAGCCTGTGTAGTTTAGGCCATTCACAGAGGCCAAGAGCACGGATGCTGCTCCAAATTCTACTGTTCCCACCTGACCGCCTGTGGGAACAGGCAGCCCTGCCACAGCGCCGCTGTGCTGAGTGGTGCCATCCCAGCTGCTAACACAAAGCTGGCAACACCAAATGTCAGCCTCTTCACCTCCACAAGGCTGATCCCCTCCCAGGAGCACGGATCGCGAGTGCTACGGCGCAAACCCATTAGTCAGACCGCATTGGGTAATCTTTCCTGTCTGTCCTCCGGCATTTTCTTTTCGTACCTCAAACCTCCTCTTCGTAAATTTCTGGGATGAGGGTGTGGGCAGAAAGCCCCTTGTTCCCTTGTTCGCTGTCCAGTCCCCCCAGTTCATCGGCTCAGTAGCTGGGTAGGGTTGTGTCAGAGCATTCGGCTCCTTCCTCCCACACACTTACGGTGATTAATCACTGAGGGCTCAGTCAGGGAGCTTTGTTCAGATGCTGTCTTTTCCCAGACAAGCAAGTAATTTGTATCAAGAGCAACTCCTGAGAGGTTTTCCACAAGTCCCCACACACATATGGTTGTGTGAAGTGGAAAATCCATGCCTGCAGGATGGCAGGCTGCTACTGCAAAGGAGCTCTGCTTTCAACTCTGCCTGTGTATCTGGAGTTAGTTCATGGCCTGCAAGACCTCCATTTTAGAGAGTCAGCTGGCTAACTAAGGACAGAATTTTGCTTAATAGGTGTCAAAAGTCATAGGTCAAATGGACTTATCATTTTTCCAGTGTCTGAGAATCTAGCCCTCATTCTTTGAATACATTTATATGCCATGTGATTGCAGTTGCAGGACCGATAGGCCTGGAGCCCAAATAATGACCAAATAGTGAAGGAGTTAGGAATCCACATTTCTCAGCTAGACATGAAAAGCCAGAGCCTTTCAATCCACATAGAAAAATAAATGATGAAAAAAATTCATCAGTTAGGCAGAACAAAGTAATGAATTCAAAAGCCTTGTTGAATTCATGCTATTCCTTTTATCCAAATAAGTACAAATGGAGATCTCAAAATGTAGTTCTCTAACCACCCAGGAGGAAGTGCCCATTTCCAAGTTTGGAAGATCTGTTCTCATGTGGCCAAACTTGTGATTCCTTTGGTGTAAGATTTTCCTAAACGATAAGTGTAGTCATTCCAGCATCCTTAATATATTAATTGTGTAGATAATGCTGAAATTTCTAGGCTGTATGATTTTAAGACATCTGTTTTATAAGACCAGATGGTTTCCTTCCACAGTAGGGCATGGGGTGTGACTTTACTAACCTGGCTCTTGCACATCCCACTGCTGGTGTCAGACTGTTCAGCCCACTGAGTGATGATCCCAAGGGCTAAATGCCTTTACAGCAGTGATAAGATGTCAGTTTTTCAGTGCTGGGCATCCATGAATGACATCGTGCAGAAACAATGTACCCTCATTTTTATCACCAGAGATGCCTGAATATCTAAAAATTATCTTGAGTAAATAATAAGCATTCACCTTTTTTTTGTGGCTTCTGCATTTATTCAATGTTAATAGCTTAACAAATTGTTAACTAATAGAAGACTAAAACAATAAATTTTTTGATGGAAAGGCAATTTTAAAATCACTTAAGCTGGCAATCACAGGAAAATAAGACAATATTTAGCTTTTCCTAACTTGGGCTCAGTGAAATGAGAATCTGCAAATCTTTAGGCAGATTTAATGGGATCAAAACTTGGATCTGCAGTAGAATCACATTTGTTAATATCTGTATGGGCCAAAGTCTCTTAAAAGCATACAGAAAATGGTTTTGAATAAAGGCTCTTACCAATCTCATAACTCACAAACAGAATCAGCGAGGCCCTCTAGGAAAATTATTTGCGATGAATTCTTTGCCTGGACATAATCCTCCTCCTCCTCCTCCTCCTCCAAGCAGAATTTTTAAAGTGAACAACCACAGATTTCTTGGGTTTTCATCTCCAGAGGTTTGAAAAAAAAGAGTTCACAGAAATAAGTGCTTTTTTCTCCTCTTAATTTTGTACATTATTGTGAATTCCAATATAATACATTGTGATTAAAGTGGGCTCATCAGGCAGAGCATCTGTCACTTCTGCTCCCTAGATTGAGAACCACTGGCTGTTTGTCCTGAAAGGGTCACTAGTGTGAACTTTTCAAGCAGTGGAAAGCCTTGTGGGCAGACTTATTGTGCTGGCCACAAAGCAAATTGTAAAGGACTAAAAAGGCTTTTCCCAAGGCTAGCTATCAGCACATAGCTTATGGAACACAAAAATTATGGGACAACCAAAAACTAAAATGCAACATTTTAAAGATTTTTTTTTTCAAAATTACAAGAACATATGTCAAATATGAAATATGATAAACTTTTCAATGCATATGTGAAAAGCTACAAACTCTCATTTGGAGAGCTGCCTTCCAGTGACACATTTCTTCACATCAATGTCAGATGCAGAGGGGCTGTCATATCATTTCCCCTTTATATTTTTTGAAAACCTTTGCTTTGGATAAACTATGTGTAGAATTTCAGAAATCACGTAGCAAGACAATGATAGGCTATGCAATATATCACATCATCATCTGCGATCAGCACTGTGATAACAGCCTTTTATATTGCTGAAATAACATCATTGCTTTGTGTTTACTGAGCAGGTATCAAAAGCAAACCTTAGAAATACAGTGCAGCACATCCCATTTGTAAGGTAAATCACAGAGGATAGGGAGAGAAAAACTGCGCTTTTCCACATCTGCCTACCAACATCTCAGAGCAGCAGCTGAGACAAAGCAAGCAGGAGAAAACTGCATCCACAATACCAGTGTGTGCTCTGCAGATCTGGGAGAGAGACTTTCTCTGTGTTTCATCCTGCAGATGCACAGCCAGTCCGAGTGCTCAGCTGGAAGTGGGAAAGCTCTCTGTTGCAAGCGGATCCCTTGGGATGACCCCCACATTGTCCATGATTGGGAGCTCTCGGCAAAGATCATATCCCACAAATGGGGGTATTTTCCCCCAAAATAAACCTGCTTACTTCCTCCTACTTTCAAAACAGTCCAAGAAGCATGCTCAGGCATGAATGTCAGTTTGACTTTTCAGGGAATTGATGAATTCACTGCATTGGTGCAATTGCTAAATACAACTTTCTTCATACCATTTACACTTTGTCCTGCCCCTACCTGACTCTGGTCTGGTGTCAGACTCATCGGGCTCAGAACAGAAATACAAGGCGATGGTACCATTGTTGTTGATAACAAAACTCCTGTGCATTCTGAAGCTGGCAAACAGGTTACTTTTATTTTTATTAGCAATATTTGCCAGGGCAATCATTATTTGGGATTGCTGACAACATTGTCTGAAGTCAGTCCTTTGGGCCCCAGTCTGGGTCTTCTACTTTGCAATGCCTGGCAGGACCTAATCACTGGTGCAACATTTTTTAGACAACCCAGATTTCCCCATTAAATGGTGACAATTGTTATTTTTCAGGGCAGGCAGCGCTCAAGCACCTAGAAAACAGTTGCTGGCTGATATCCTCTTGTGTGCAGTGATTTGCATGCCCACAACAGCCCCGGGCAGCACTGCACATGATGCTGCTCCAATCTGAGGGACAGCCCTGCTTGAAGAGCTGTGAGTTTTGATTTAGCTGCCCAGACAGAAATGGTAAATTACTCACTGAAACTGCTGCTACAGAGATTCCTCTCTGAGTTGTTATCTGGGCTGCTGGCTGCAAACACCAGTGCATGGAGCATGGCTTGGTGGTCATCCTTCTTCTCCCATGCTCATCAATTTTTTCCCTGTAAAATTTTGCTCACATCTAAGGCTGTCTTAACAATTTAACTCTTATAATATTTTTCACTCTTTCATGGAAACCAGGCAAATTTCAAATGCCAGCTGTACTCAGAGGCAGCATCTCTTCCTATGGAACTTCCCTGACATGGCAAGGTCTGGGCAGCAGAACAAACCCACAGTCAAAGGAGGCAGCAAAATAGCCCAAAACTGGCTCTGGGGCCATTTCCTACTAAACTGAAAGCTCCTCCTGCTGCTTCACAGCGTGGATCTCCAGGTGGAAACATGGCAGGTTAAGGCAGGCTGGCAAAAAGTGAGGTCTGATGCAAGCATGACACACCACTGTTTGCTTCTCTGTGTGGTGTGCCAGAACAGTCAGCAGGAATTTAGACTTAAACTCATCTTTCACTAGTTTTCATTGACTTACGGTGATTTTAATGACTGTTTGTTTGATTTGAACTCATCTTTCCCTTGGTTTTCATTTCAAGAGGCACAAGAATTAGTCTTTCAAGGAGGACAGAATTAATGATGTTGTAAACGGCACGCAAGGATGGCACATGGCAGCCCCTTTTTCTCCCTCCTGCATCAGCTTCCCTCTGTGGTCTCAATGATGGCAACTTAATGCTTGTTAAAATATTATTTCCTGGGTTGTTCCAAATGTTGCTTCCCAGGGGAAGAAACACTAAAATAAATAGAAGATGCTTCTTTAAAAAACAAACAACATTTTCAAGCAAACAAACACTAAAATCTGCCACATTCGATTACGCAGACAATGGAAAAGGAAAATGATACAAAAGTTTAAACTTAATTTTAAGCAAAATAGTGGTCCTGTAGAAGAGCTGTAAGCTGTAAAACAACAGGGTATTTCATATTGTAACAAGTCCAGGTCCAAGCATAATTATTTGAAAAGGGTATGAAATGCTGCTGCAGTTAGAATGAGGGTTTTTTTCACAGCAGAGTCCAGGCAATAGTCCTCCATCACTACGTTTTTCTAAATTCTCCCAAACAATTTCACTGTGAGTACAACACAACCTTGAGAGCAGTCCTGGAAGAAATCCGAATGTCCAGTTCTCAAAACAAGATTTCAACATGCGTCACTTCCCTCCTTGGATTATTTTGGCCGAGGGTGACAGGATCAACCAGAATTCCAGGTTACAGTTCATTAGTCCATGACAGCTAGATTATCACTGTCTGAAAGTGGGGCAGTGCTGGCCATACACGTTAGGGTCTTTTAAACATATCCAAGGGTACTTATCTTGATGCAATTTTTTGTGCCTCTGAACAGGAATAGAAGCAATTAGACCTGAACTGTAGGTGTAATCAACTAGTTAAGAAGCGGACAATTTATAAATGATAAATTCTGCCTCCAACGTGAAATTTCAGATGTGCAAAAGAAGAATCTTTCAAGTCAGGCCTCAGACTTTCAGATAGAGCTGGGTTATTTCATACAATCTGGTTTGGTTTTGTGCTAGGCTGGGAAATCAGAAAAAAAATGCTTTAAAATCATCCTGAATTAGTGAAACAAATTATCAAGAGCATGGGTGACTAGTCACAGGGAATGTTTTACTCTGAGAAATACTGAGTACTCCAAAGCTTGATGTCATCAAATCAAGGCTGGACATCTTTCAGGAAGGTTTTGTGTCAGATGAGAAGTTATTGAGCTCAGCTTGTGATTATTTCTGCATCTGAATTTGGAATGGTTGACAAGGAACCTGAAAACGTGATGACGATATGTGAAAGCAGGTTAGTGTAGTTCCTTTTTTCATCTCTCAGTGTAATAGAAGGGTTCTGGGCCCAAGAATGAATTGAGTGTTGCCTGAAGTGTGGCTGAGTCAGTACAGCTCTCAACGCTCCCCTTACTCAGTAGTGCTGACAGCAGTAAAAAACTCATTTATTGATTGTCAATGAACTATCATTTGAAGATGCAGTCTTCAAACAGGGAGTAAAAAATGATTTTACATCATCATCTGTCTGGCTATCACCATGTGTAGCTGCACTGAGCTGATCCAATTGTGTCTTCTGTTGTTAAAGAAGTTTTGTTTCTAAGGAAAACTATTCCCATCTTAATAGCATTCCCATTAAATAGCATCCTGGAAAAGAGCATGTTGACTCAGATAAGGAAAAGGACGGCTGGAAGCATCACAGAAAGTAAATTCTGCCTTTAATTTAACTCTTGCATCCATATTGCCATGGGAAATATTTAAGATGAGAAGCAAAAATATGAAAAATATACAGAATATGACAAAAAAGTGAAAAAAGAAACAGAAGTGATTTGTGCAATTGAAAAATACCTCGAAATGTTGGAAGAAACAAATCTTTTACCCCCCATTATTCCCAGGCATTATTCTGAAAAAAACAGTACAAAAACATTTCAGCCTGTTCTAGCAGTGACTTTGTAGGACTGACCCCCACACTGAAAGCCAAAGCAATGTCTGGGGCTCACATAAGACACAACAAATCCTATTTTGAAGGCAGCCTTTTGCAAAACATGGATTGTACTGTTAAAATAGATTCAGGTGTCCCTATCTAAGAGGAGACAGACTCTGTAGTGTCATCTTCACAGCAGTGTTATGTCTGAAGATGCTCTTTCGTAGTTTCGGATGTGTATCACCCTGATTCATGTCACCAGGTTTGTTGTGGGGCCCACTGGGCTGGGTACAGTGCCAACTGTACCACAAAGGCAGAGCTTTGCTTGCAGATTTTTAATGGCCTTTACATTTACACAGTATTAAATATGCAGACAGCATGGAAAAACGCCATTTGCTCTTAGTGTCATTTTCTGTAACAGCAGGGCAAAGTCAGTATTCAATGACAGAATAAAAAGCTGCAGAGTTAGACAATGGGTGACACATGCACTTTGTTTTAGTTGGTGTAACTCCAAAACTGTATTCCAGAAATTTCTGAATTCTTCCAGTCTTGGTGGTTCATGATGACAAATGTGCTTGGCACACAGTTAAGAGATGTGGTTTAGAGTCACACCTCTGTTCCCAGGTCTCCAAGCACATCAGCTCTCAAAGGTGGACTCATTTCTTCATATCTCTGATGCAGACAGGCTGTAAGAGCAAGATAGAGCCCTGGGTTTAGCTCCAGTGAGCTAAAGAAGTGGCCCAGACTTTTGTGGCCAAAGAAGCAGCATGGGCCATCTGACTGCAGGCAGAGGAACTCACCACATGCACCAGGAGCATTCTGAGCAATACACAACTATCACAGTAGGCCAGGTTTCCAGGGGGATGTGAAACATATGCCCACTCCAGGGGAGATTTATGTATCTATTGATTGTAAGGAGGTCTCAGCCTAGTGCTTCACAGCTTTGTAGCAGACTGTGAAAGCCCACAGGACTACCCATGCTTCTTAAATTGTGTGTTTTATCCATGGTCTTTGCAAATTCTGCAATCACCCCTGCCCAGAAGAGCATGACCAGTTAGGTGATTGCCTAGAGACATCATCAAGGTTTGCCTTGTCTTCCAGGTATTGCCACAGATGATACTACACACTCAAAGGGGCATTTGTGGATGGATTGGACTTGCAGAAACCATGCTAATTCATGGGGATTTGTGGAGTTTGTATGTCTGAATGGAGTCAGAAAACTCAAAATCTGGGGTCCAGTCATCATTTAAAGGATGGAAAATATATTTTAGAGTTCAAGTGGAATCTAATACTCTAATGTATCTTTCAGAACCACGTTAACATAAAGCCCCTACGTATGTGCTGCTAGGGTAACATTCTTTACACAGCCTTTATGGCTGCAACTATGTTTTAAAGCATGATGGGAAATTAATGACTACCTCTGGTTCTCATTCCCATCATTGGAAATGTGTGTGGGCATCCCAGTGCATTCAAAGGAAGTTGCATGAGATCCCAAAACACTCAATAGACGTTACGTGAGAGCTATACAACGGAGCCACCTCACAGAGGGTTGCACAAAACAAGGCCAGGGTGCTGCTTGCTCTTAGCCCTCTCCTAAATCAACTTTTCTCTTTTGTTTAGTGTTTTTCCTCCCACAGCTTGGCCCTCTTTTCTTTCTGAGCTCTCACAAATACTTTAACATTGACTTTGGTATTGAAACTGGACCCTGATCTTGTGTGAAAAAGAAGGGAAACCTTCTGAAGGAATAACTTAAGTGTAGCACCAGATAAATTAGAAGTGGTCTCTGCTGTCATTCAGCAAAACCATGTGCAGACAGCGAATTTTCACAGCTATTAAAAAAAATGTGCTATTCAGTGCAATCTTGCCATCTGGCTCCTAGTGCTGGATTCCACTACAGTGTGCTTCTTGAGATTACACTCATCTGCCAACCTCCCCCTCACCTCCCAAAGCACTTAGGAAAACTCTTCTGGGAATAGAAAGTGAATTATTTTATTCCAATCACCATGCAGCTAACTATACATGGTAATTAAGCAAGGAGACATTCTCCTTCTGCCATTGGAGGCAAAGGTTTTCTTGCTAGTCATAAATAATGAGTGCTTGTTGGGAAAATGAAAATATATTAATGAATAAACTGGTATATGTTATCATGCTGATGGCCAGGCAAAGATAATCAGGTATTAAAACAGAACACAAGGGTAAAATATTCAAAGCTGAGGCTTCTTATGCCATCACTATTGGATGCAGTTTTTCCAGATGATCACAAGCATCTTTAAGCCCAGGAGAGAGAAGGAACATTTACCTCTGATTTAAACAGCCATGAAGCCAGCACAGTGCACTGGGAGTGATTGTAGCTGGCTGGGAGACCTCACCTCCTATGGACAAGGGAGTAGTTTAATAATCCCAGTGGCCTCAATAAACAGTGACTTCAGTATAAAAGTTTGCAGGATGAAGCCCTAAGAACTGGCAAGGTGGGGAGCTTTCCTTTTGTGCCTTTCCCATTGCGTGTCTGGGAAACACCACCATTCAGGCAGAGGAAAGAGCTCTGGCTTGTACCAAGCAGCGCTGCCTTCAGCTGTGGGAGACCTGCAGAACGCAGAGCTCCCCAGGGGCACCCACTCACTTGGCCGCTGCCCTCTCCCGTCTGCAGTCCCACATGACTCACGCTCTCCGCACGCCCTCTCCGCTGCCTCCTCGGTACTCCCTCCAGGCTCCAGACAGTTTGCTGAGCTAGAAATTCCCAACAACACGCCACAGTTCATGCAGTTCTGACCCCGAATCTGAAATTCCCAGATGGCTCAAGCTCTTCTTTTTTTCTGACCTGAGGGTTTAGCTGCCTGATGATTCAAATGCACACACTCTTTTTTAGTATGCATTTGAAAAGCTTTGATTATTTTCATTCACCTGCAGCTCCTGTCTCAATGTCAGGACTGCCAGCTGTAAATGACAAAAAATATCATAAGGCACATGATCCTAGCTCTGTTCCACTCTGTAGTCATGATTGTTACTTGAAGGATATAATAAACTTTTAATTTTGTGTTTTGGAACCTTAGAATAAACCAAAGCTATGCTTCCAGGACCTTAAAAACCCAAACAAACCCCAAACCAAAGAAACCAAAGATTCTGAAAAATTCTCAGGACTCCAGGAACTTAGCATTTGGTTAGCCATGCAGTTAACAGGAAATTGGAAATTTCTCCTTAGTTCAGCTGCTTCCCATTCAAGCTTAAAAGTACATCATAATTTGGATCCCAACTTGAATCTAAAATTTGATGGCTCCCCCCCTGCTTTCTTGGTGGCCTTCCAAAATTTTCTGGACCTAAAATTTCGTATGTATATCTCCTAATGGAGGAATTCCTCACTGAGTCCTAAACTCTTTCTTGGATCCTCAGTTGCCTGCAGTTCTTGCTCCTGAGACTGAATTTATCTTATTTCACAAATGGAGGTCTCTACAGGCTCCTGCTCATTGGTTGATTTTCCTCAATAGCTGACACTCCCCCATGGTTTCATACTCTACTTCCCAATCTGCCAAGCAATATACAGCATGTTATTCATAACTCCGTAGATGTGTTTTGATAGACCATTTCATTGAATATCTTTGGTCCTGCTGATGTCACAGATCTGGTAGTTTTTCAGGCAAAGAGTCTTCACTTGCCAAGGCTTCGACGTTTAATGATTAAAAATGCATTAGGAGAACTCTATATCCTTGAATTATTTTGAAACACCTCCCTATCTGGATGATACAAAGTTTTATGAATTTACACCACTTGTAATTTTGGTCTCTGGCAAAATGAATTGCCAGAATGTGTCCGTTTTGTTAGCTTGGTGTTTTTCTAAGCTCATTTTCAACATCAGATTCAACCATCCTTAGCACTCTGAGTCTTCAAGGTTATGCTAAGAAACCACCAACTTTTAAAGTCTATAGAAGAGAAAGCCCAGGTCTGCTGGGTGTATTAGGGCTGGAATTACCCCTTTTTCAAGCAGCTTAGCTCCACCAGGCTTTACAGCCTGATCTCAGCTGCTGCCAAGCCCAGCCGAATGCTGTGACATGGAGTGGACCCAGGCTACAGGCAGCAAAAAGAGCAAAAAGCAAGGGATATGACAAGCTCTGGCTCCTGCTGAAGTCTACCGTCACCACTTGTACAGCTGACACTTTTCATTGTCCCTCAGCTAGCTGTCAGCATTGTTATTTCCCTGATACCCCTACCTACTTGGCTATGTTGGGGTAGAGCAGGAACTCAGAGCAGAGACAAGACTGCTGATAGTCCAAACTTGGCCCTCGCCTGGTGCCCTATGATTCACTCCCACACTATTGTTGCCTATTAATAATATGCTTTTTCCAAGACACAGAAAATGAGTTACTCATAGATAAGACACTGAAAATAAAATCTTGTCAGCACTGTGTATTTAGAAAGTGACTGTGGGACAAATCCAGGTCAGTCCTCCGTTCAATGTAGAGTTAACACCTGAAAGGATTTGCTTGCTGTAGGGGACAGTACCCAGGAGTACTCACCACCTTTCCCTCTTGCCATACATTAGCTGTCTGGACCCATGGCTACAACTTCATCTGATATTCCTCAACGTGGAGAGTAAAGCAGACAGGTGAGATACCAACACTTCCTGATGTTCTCATTCTGACCATGGACAGTGAGTTTCCTGCAGTAAGCCAGGAGTTTCAGAAGTTTACTGGAGCTTTCCTGGATTTCTGCTCACCTCTCTTCCTTCCTCCATTGCTCTCAAGTTTCTTCTCTCCTCCTCCAGGAGGACAGAGAGGGAAACAGGACTTCTGCATCTTCAGCACCAGACATCTACTGAACTGATGATTTTCCCCAAAGCTTATGTATGGATTGACTTTCAAAAGCAGCATCTGAGAGATTGTTTTGTCTTTTCAGAGGACTCTAGATTTTCTACCAGAGCCCATGTCAGGGATCACAGCTCTATTTTCATCTCAAGGTAGAGAATTATCCAAATTTACCTCTTCTCTACTAACTTTTGAATCATGCCAAGCTGCATCCAGGATTAAACTGAATTTCTGAAGAGTCTCAGATCTGCACAAATTCTGTGCATCAAGACAAAGGGTATATGAGCAAATGCAGTGCCCATACTGGTAGATCTTCTGGGCTGATTGTGCATTGAGATTGTGGTGGAGACATGAAAATATCAACTGCCCCTCTAGATTGCAACTGGGGGCAAATTTCAAGTCAAGATAGTAAAGTGTAAATGTAGTTGAACAACGTATTTGAAGGACTTCAATGAAATGTCCTTTTTAAGTTTTGCCTCTCCTGGGCCAGAAAGATGAACTCAAAATAAGGAAGGTAAGGAGGGCAATCAGGGAATAAAGGGCACTTCTTCTGAGGGAAGACTTAAAGACCCTACTTAGATGAGCAGGATAACTCTGAGAAGGGGAACATTTATATATAAATGCAGAAGGTAAGTACCGTGAAAGGGGAACATCTATTTAGAGTAAGTGGTAATTCTACTCCCTATGGCTTTCCCTGCAGTTGGACCAGATCCTGAGTATCTCAGAGCAGGCCAACATGATAGGGCCAACTTCAGAATCATTGTTAAGTCCAGATGTGCTTGAGTCTCAGCTGAACCTCCAGGTATGAAGTGTGTCCTGCTTCTCCTCACTTCCCAGCCTGCCTACCCATCTCTGTGTATGGTAGACTACGCCCACAGAAAGCCCATCAGCAGCAACCAGCAGCTCTCTGCTCCTGACTTCTGGCCCTTCAGCATCCCTTTTCTTTCCTTTGGCATGAGTGATGCTGACTGATCGTGATCTCACTAAGTCTTTATATTCTGAATAAATATATGGCTTCCAGACTAGCCATTGCAGCCTGCTCCCTTGTGGCACTGGGGACAACTATCACTCTGCTGCTTCAGCCCCAAATGTAAAACCCCCTGACACATCCCAAGTTGCAAAAACTAATGTTAATAGGCTTTTTTTCAAGCATCCCTTCATGAACAGTCAAGGTAGATGGTGTTCTGCTCAGCAAACAGCATTACATCCCTCCCATTCCATAGTTTCCCTTTGTACAGGATGAGAGATTGACAGTGTTTTGACATTATGATTACTATTGTGATAACACCTAAAAATGACAGCTTGGTTTGTATCTCAAACAATTTACAAACATTAATTGCAGGATCATACAAGAATCATGTGCTGTGTTTACCAGAAAATGTGAAGAATCCTTCTAAGATCAACATGCTATGAGTAACAGATTCCTTCAGAAACAACCACAGAGTGCAATAAGAGGAGTGTTTCTGACAGAAATGCAATCCCTGGCAATTGTGTCCATAGAGAGTAATGGAACAAGGCTGGGAAACTGTCTATTTATGAGTGAAGTGTCTTTCCAGTGACAGTGGGAACACTACAACTTAAAAATAAAAACTACATATAGAAACACCTTACTGGAATGTATTTTAATTTAACTTGAAATAAACTGGGAATTCATTCCTGCTGCTTCTTTGATGTGGCAATAAGCAAGGGAAAGAATGTTCACAGTTTATGCATTTATCTCTGGGAGAGGCAACCCTGAGTTCCTTGTGAAAATAGTCTATTTTTGCAGCGGGAAATCCTTTTTCTCCAAGCAACTATTAAATTTTCTTTGCCTGGATTTTCTGTCCATCTTATGCACACAAAGATGAAACATTCATGTAGAATAGAGGGACTTTCACCTACCCACGGGCAGTTATATGTGTGCATGTATAATCTCAGCTCTAGATGATGAGTCTGAGTGCTTTGGAAAGAAAGGAGATGCAAACCAAGTGCTTGTGAGCTGACAGGGAGTGGACAGTCAGGGCAATCCGAAGAATTAAGCCATACTAGGCACACAGACTGGTCCTAAGTGGATATGAGCTGCTTCCGTGACAGAATTATTATTGGAGTCCTTACTTGAGAAGTTAGGACCTTGAGCTGCAAAAGTCTTGAGACACTCACTTGCCTCTTCAGTACCGTCTTGGCACCTCAAGAGTCTCTGTTGCATCCGAGCTGCTGTTTCTGCATCCTTCAGATGCCTTGATGACACTTATGTCCCTTGTCTTCCTCCATTTCAGGTGACACAAGAGCACCTTCATGTAAAACCCATCCTACAAAAAACTTTAAGAAATTGGTGGTGATTTCTGTATCCTCAGCCAGTGCATTCAGTCACACTAGCCACCCTCGCCCTTTCATTTCTGCTTCAGTCAGGGTGGAAAAGAGGGATGTCCTATGCAAGCAGCTGACCTGGTTTAGAATACAGAGGATTTCTGCCTTGGGAATTCAAGATGGGGGAGATACCATCTCTGACTTGCTCTCAACTTTCAGTGCTACTTCAGATTACCTGGATTATCCAGATTACTTTGGATTCTGATTTAGGCAGGGCTTGGACTTCTGTTCTGGGGCAGAAAGTAAGATCATTTCAGATCTTACAACACAGAATTAATTTTAACCCATATTCTTGAAAGAGGCAAGGAGACCATTCAATGTCTTCCTTTTCCATGTAACCTCCTCCCTCCATCCCAGGCTGCTCCAATATTTTTTTATCTGAAAAAGCTCATACAGAGCGAGGGAATTTCAGGTTTCTGCTCAGTGGATTTTCAATGACCTCCAGCTGCTCCCTGGTGTTTTGGTGAGAGGTCGGTGGCTTTAGAGTACTAATTGCTCCTCCTGAACTGAAGCCCAGGGCCGTGGTGTGATACAGCCCAGGGGACAGAGTGACAGGGGATGGCAGTTACAAACCTGTAGTTTCAAAGGCAGAAAAGAAAAACACCCCAAACCCAAACAACAAGATAAAAAATTCTAGCGTTCCCTCTTCAAGTCCTCGCTGCTACCAATAAACTATTAACCTCGGTGATTAAATAAAGATTTTAAAGAGTGCACTAAAGCAGGAAAGACGGGCAAGTCGCTGACGTACAGTTTCCTCATCGCGTATCCCCTCCTTTCGCCGGGTTTCCTCATTGCACATCCCCTCCTTCCCGCGGCGCCAGCCCCGAGCGGAGCTCCCGGCGCAGCCGTCGGGCGGGGGAGCCGTGCCGGGGCTGAGCCTGCTCCGAGCGCCCTCGTGTGCCCGCCGAGCCCCGCACCTCCGCACCTCCGCACCTCCGCACCTCATCACCCCCGCACTTCCTCACCCCCGCACCTCCGCACCCCCGCACCTCCGCACCCCTGCACTCCCTGACCCCCGCACGTCCGCACTCCCGCACCTCCGCACCCCGCACCCCTCACCTCCGCACCCCCGCACCTCCGCACCCCGCACCTCCGCACCCCCGCACCCCCGCACTCCCTGACCCCCGCACCCCCGCACCTCCGCACCTCCGCCCCTCCTCACCCCCGCACCTCCGCACCTCCGCACCCCGCACCCCGCACCCCCGCACCTCCTCACCCCCGCATCCCGCACCCCCACACTCCCTGACCTCCGCACCCCAGCACCCCCACACTTCCGCCCCCCCGCACCCCGCACCCCCACGCTCCCTGACCTCCGCACCCCTGCACCCCCACACTCCCTGATCCCCGCACCCCGGCACCCCCTAACCCCCTAACCCCCGCACCCCCTCACCTCCTCACTCCGCACCCCCGCACCCCTCACCCCCGCACCCCCGCACCCCGGCCCGTTCGGGTGCCCGACCGAGAGCCGAGTCCCAGTCAGGTCTCCCTCTAGGCGGGATTGGCATCCAAGTCCTTTTCCCTGCGGGAAGGGGCATTAGCAGCTCGCCCGCCGCATCTCGGCTGATTTGCGCCTGGGAAAGGAAAACAGAATTAATAAAGGATAAAGGCAAAATAAAGCAGTAATAAAGCCAGCCCTCTCTTCAGGGTGAGGGAAGAAACCAAACAGCATCTCTCTCTGCTTGCAAACACCTCTCCTGGAGCTTAAAAGATTCATTTAGTTAGAGCAAAATTCAGTTTCATTCACACCTCTACCCCAGTCTTCTCAGTGCCAGTGGCTTTGTTTGCAGAATAAGAATACAGGCTGTGATTATTTTTCTTAGGTTTTTTGAATTTTTTCACCTTGAACAAGGTTTCTTCCACTGAGCGTAGACTTGCCAACACACCCGTCCAGCAGAAAAAGGTATGAGTTTTTGTTCTTATTAGCAGATTTCATATTAAAATCACAGCAAGGCACATACAAACCCCAGATATGAAATATAAATAACAAACAATGCCCAGATTGGAAACTTTCTGGAGATTACATTAGACCCTGGCAGGGCCCCTGACTCTGTCAAAGAAGTGTTATCTTGAGATTGTCAATGCATGCTTCAGGGTAAGAGTGACTTTGTCCCCAGAGACCCAAGGGAACATAACAAGTGACATCAGTCATATTTTGGAGACTGGAGAGCCTAGTGTCACTAAATGTCAACTAAATCTCCGTACATGGCTCTCTTCAAAGAGTCATTCCTGAAGTGCTGAAAGGTGAGAGGGGCTAACTAAGCCAATTAAAGAAACATTAACTTAGTACGGGAAGGACACGATGATGTACAGACCAGGTATATACCTATTTTGTTTTCCTTCAGTTTCCATCAAGACCAAAGTGGGTGGGAAAAAATGCCCCATTACCAGAGGCAGGACATTAGCTGACGAAAGGCAGGAGGCTTATGCCAAAGCAATGGCCATTTCTTTTTCCCCTAGAGCTGATGTTCTGTCTGTTCCACCTCAGCATTCCTCATGAGCCAGAGACAACACACCAGTCTGCCCGAACACAAAAATAAAACACCAGACAGGCTTCTTTGGGAAAAGTAGTGTTACGTATGAAAGAGGAATGGCAACTGGAATTTACAGGAATGCTAGCAGTCATGCCATCAGGTCACATCCTGGTCCTACTCGCTAATTGCAAATAAAGAGCAGTCCTGGGAACACACAAGCTATGGCAGCTCCTTATTAGGCCCTTTGTTCATAAGTCTGATCTCTTTAGAAATAATTAAGTGTAAAGACATTTTATGGTATTGAAAACAAACTTTTGTATTTTCTTGGTGAAACCAGTGTTTTTCCTTTTGCAGAAACTGACTCATGTAAAAAGTATCCACAAAGGAACCATGCAAATATACTCAGGGATACAAATAGACTGAACTTTGTCAATGTGACCCCTGCTAGCCACAGATGGGACAAAATTCTGCTTTGGAGCAAGTCAATGGTTTTTAGCACCATGGAGGGATGGAGGCAGAGGTGTTCTTGCAGGTCTAGCTGAAGATGTTAACAAAACAAGCTCTTATCCTCTGCCCCTGCACTGGGGGTTGCCATTTCCACATCAGGGTTTGGTTGGGCAAAGGGACAGCACATCCAGAAAAACCACCAGCTCCTCTCAATTAACCTGAACTAACTTTGCTGGCTTTGCACTGGAGCTGATTAGCACCAAGTCTGTTCACTTGGCTCAGCTGAGGTCATGGCAACCTCCCACCCAAAGGCACTGGCAAAAAGGAGATAGGCAGTAATATCTAAATTTAGGAAAGCCCCTGTTTGAAAAAAAACAGTGAATCTGAGCTTGAAAGGAAGAATTTGCACACGCATCCTTATCTAGGATCTGAGTTCAAGGCTGTCTTATCTCGAGTGTTGGTTCAGTTTGGTGTGATGATAAGTCCAAGTTATGAAGTTTGAATCTGGACCAAACTTCTCCATGATTTGAAAGTGTTTGGTTCCATCATTTTGGAAAGGGCCTGTCACTAGGTCTTTTAACCTTTGCAGAAGATACAGACATGCTAAAAAGAGAAATAAACATTAGGAAGTCACTGTAACAGCATCCGGCTGAACCCCCAACACTTTACAGAGTCACTTATTTATAAAGAAAGAAGAAATAGTAAAGCATAAACAATAACTGAAAGACATCCAACATTTCAACCAGCATGGTGCACTTATTATGTAGCTGCTATAAATACATTCTGCTAACACAGGAAATTTGGGGCAAGAACAAAAGCAAAGGCAATTAGCTATACTTGTAGCAATTACAAGACATTCAACAAAATATTGCTTGATATTTGGAAGTGTATAACTAAAAAAGATCTCTATCAAAACTGGTTTTTAGTATAATGAATGCAACATTCTACCTATCTATCTATCTATCTATCTATCTATCTATCTATCTATCTATCTATCTATCCCTGTGGCAACCGCACTCCACATCATTGAGGTATAAACTGTAGAAAACAGGCAACTTCAGGCAATCCAAGAGACAGCAGAACTGAGATGGAAAGCAGAAAATATGGAGAGAGATGGAAGCCAGAGGCAGCTGTTTAGTCAGTACACACTGTGAAAATAAAAGTTGGGTCTGACACTTGGAGTCATAATTTCAAAGGGCCCTTCCTACTTGGGCCTATGTGGTGGGAATCCTTTGGGTCAGCAACATGGATATGCTTTGGGGACATCCATAGAAAATTTGGCTTCTTGTGATGAACACCTGAGAAATTTGGCCTCAAGCCTACAAATGTTAAGCAAGGGCAAAAAAAAATTTAAATCTAGAGTTTGTTCCTGAGCCTGCTGAATTCCATGAAAGACTTTATCAACATTGTCTGGCTTTTGTTCAGGCTTAGAGTCATTATTACAATTACTGACAAGAATGTAATACCACAAAGTAAAGTTTTGCAGGCGAACAAGTGCAGCTAATCTTCTTGCTGCATCTCAGTCTTGATTCTTCTAGGGATAACTTTGCTATGCAGTCATCTTGTTTCTCTTGGTTGATAAAAAATCAACTATTGGATGTACTTCACATTACACTCTTTATTATGTTCATTTTACACATTATTGGCATCATTTAAACTCAGTAGGCAAGCGTTTGGCTTCATTTTAAGAAATGATAAAGTGTAAAAATGCAGCTGAAACTGAAAGTATCCAGACTGGTTATTTTTTTGACACTTCAACAGTGGGTAAAAACGTGAATGTGAAGTGTAACAAAATAGCAAAATGGAAATCTTAGGAGAGGAATACAGTAGCAAACCCAGCTGATCTCCAGTACTATAAGCTTCCCAGGACCATAATATTTCAGCATCTCATGAGCTTTAAACTATTTATCCTCTCAACATGCCTAGGAGGTAGGTGAATAAAAGATGTGTAGGTGTCAGGCTTTGCCCAGGATATTTGTGATTGAACCCTGGTCTCCAAAGCCCTCAGGGAAGGCTCTCATTCTAGACTGTGTGGTGAGGATCCTGGAAGAAATGAAGGCTGCATCTCACTGCTAATTTTTACTTTAGGTTGAAGCCAGGGGAGAGGGAGCTTGCAAGGCAGGACGTGACCAAGGCCAGGAGGGCAGGAATTATGGAAAAAGAACTATTGGAAAGCTTAGAGAAAACCTAGCACAACTATGCAATATTTTTCCTTCTGTTTTCCTTGCCTGCATTTGAAGCAGGGTTGAATGCTTCATTCCTCTATGTGTGGAGCTCTCCCCATGCTGTACTTTGCTCTACAGTGATTTACAAACTGCTCTCCTCTACTTTATTCTCCTTCTCGGGGAGATTGCCAGTCCTGTCAGCATTATCCTCTGACACTTTGGTCCAGAAATATTTCAGGATCAGACATGCTTCCCTTGCTTTTGCTGCCTATATTTCTGGAAGGTCCATCAACCAGACAATGCTTTGCACTTGATGGTCTGATGCCAGTGCTGGGACAGGGATGAGTTAGCAGCCACTTAGTCTGCAGACTATAGTACCAACCTCACTCTACAAACAGTAGCAAACCTGAAAATCCAGGGAAACAGGAAGCCTCTTAAAGTGCAAACTATTCCCTTATTCAGACCTTCTGGCTGTAGCTGCTGATGGAAAGGAATTTGCAGCGGGAATTGCAGATCAACCTAAATCTCCAACTAAATATAGCCTTAGGCTGGTGAGGGGGAAGGAGGGGAAATATGACGGGAAGGAGGAGAGCCAGAAGTGCTTTTAATACACAAAATCTATGTTGAGAGTAGCTGGGCATAATTAATTAATGATGAGCTTTAATAGTAGGGTTTATGTGTTTAGATTCTCTCTAAGTAAAGCTGAAACATGAGAGATTCTGTACCCAAAAGATGTGTTACATAGCTGTGCATGTTACAAAAAGAAAACACGTGTAAGTACCAAATATTACTCATTGAACGAAAATAAAGCGAATGAGTCATATAAAACAACTCTATAAACAAAAGTTGCAAAATGCCTGGGAAGACTTAACTAATTCAATTGCTGGGTATTATGTTCCACTCATGTGGGATTCCTCTAGCAGGCCTGAAAAACTAATGGGATGCCAAAGGGCCCTTGGTGTGAACTGCAGAAGAAGAGCATGCAATGTAAGGGCTAAGTGTGCATGAAAATGTCATCTTTTCCCCGCAGAACATGAAACATCTGAACAATGTGGTTTCAGCTCTCTCATCTCTTAGACAAACTTGCTTTGCAAGGAGATGCAGCCAAAATTATGGATTTCCTGCAGATCTTGGGCAGGAACAGGCTCTCTGGAAGACTGGAGAACATTGGATTTTCATTTCCAAGAATCAGGAACATAAAAAATCTATTTCATTTCAGTAGAATGACAGAGTACCACCTGAAATATTTTTGCAAAGATGTGATTTATGACTGATTTTCATCTTGACAGGACTCAGCTCTGTCTAATCCTATGCATCATTTGAAGCTACTTCCAGTGTCAGTGCAGGGTTTGGAGAGTGCTCAGGGGCCAGTGAAGGTCTCAATCAAACCTGAACCTGGGATGGCACTGTTTCAGGGCTGGAAGGCCTCCAGACTCTCAAGGTTTTCCGCTGTCTCTCTTAGGGCAACATCATGTATCTTCTTCCCTCTGGTGTGACCTCACCAACCCTCTAAAACTACCATGTCCTCCTGGACTGTGGCAGACTCATTCTGTGAGAGGTTTTGCCAGAGCTGCTAGGAAGAGCTCTAAAGTCCAAAGAATTTCTGAAGTGCAAATCTTGTCTTGACGTGTACATGAGTACTAAAAGCTACTTTCACCTCTACCATTTCCATGTCCATTTACAAGAAAGAAAGCTCCTCCAGAACACTCATGAAGTTTAGGGGACTTGAAAGGTGAATTTTGAAGGTTTGAGCTAGTAGGGGTGGGTTGAACTTAGAACTAGTCTAACTTGTGCATCGCTTCAGTGTTTCGGATTGTCTTCTGCACCTCACACAAACATAAACCCTCACAGCGAGATAATGTGGTGGGAATTACACTGGAATTGAGAATGTCTAAATTTGAAGTGTCAGAAACTGCAAGTCTGAAGTTCTACCTTACACAAGTAATCTTGCTGGCAATGTGATGCTCAGTATCTGCTACTGCAGACTGCTTAATGCAAGGCTCAACTTGATGCAGTGGTATGAAAAATAGTAAAGGTGACAAAGTTATCTCTGCCCTTGTTTATTGCCTGAATTCAGTTCCAGTGTTTATAAGACAAAGAACAGTATTCCAAAAGCAGGAAAAAAAGAAGTGATTTAATTCAGTAGTGCATATGAATAATACTTGAAAAGACAAATAGTGTTTGGTTTAGTTAATATATTGCTCATTAGTGAACCACAATACAGACATTTTTTAAAAGACTGCAATCACCATGACAACCTGATAACATTTAGTCACATCATTTCCGAATATGATTATCCTCCTTAAAAACCTTTCTTTTTTTATGAAAACAGAGGGTGGATTTCAAGTCTGTGGTCTGTTCCTAAGATAACCTGTAAGTTCTCTCTTTAAAAAGCACTGCAATTCAGTGGGAAAATGCAAGGAGAAGTGAAGGAAAGATATAACTGGAAGACAGGGAAAACTTATTAAAATCGTAATCCCAAATTCAAAGAAAATTATGCCGGTCCTACATGGTAAAATCCATATAGAGGGGGTGATTTGCATATATAATTTAGACTTTATGTGTTAATTTTAATAGGGTCTTCATCATGGTGTTGTGATCGCATGATGGAGATGGGGGATCAGTACTAACCAGGTGTTTGTCACTGCAGGACAAAAGGAGATGGAGACCAAGACCTTTGGGGACACTCATCCTTAAAATCGTGCAGGAGCACAACATGGAAACCAGTTGTTAGTTCAAACCTGCAGGGTCTTCTGGGCAGGACTGTCTGGTCTTCAGACTGATTCATCTCTGAAACTCTGAAACACTTGAAATGCCTCAGGGTGCTGGGCAACAGATCATGCTGTGGGGGTGCAAATGTGTTGTTACACTGGAAAGAGTGGGGAGGATGTCTCACTCCTTCTGCTGAGAGCTGTGCTGGTGCTGGTCCCACTGGTACACAGGGCAGGGGAGCTGTGGCTCAATGTGTGCAGTGCTAACACCAGAGAGGCAGGTCAGCCCCCTGTAATTCCCTCCCGGGATGCAGGGACCTCACTCTTCCCTGTTTTTCTGAGAACATTACCTACTTCATTTTCTGAAGCAAACTGCTTTAAGAGCACAGTAGCCCACGTCCGCTTGCAGCTAACATAGCAAAATGACGTGGCTTGATAAATAGGTTGAATTTTATCGGTAACCTCTGCTGTCTTACACTGATTTACTATCATCATCTCAGGCACTGCCAAATTATTATTTTATTGGGAAGGAAAATAGAGGTACCACAAAGTGACACTTATTCCTAAGAAGAATTTGGCAGGCAGCCGTGATAAGAAGGACTCAGTGGCCTGAGTGTGATCCTCCCAGTGGGACTGCTGCAGTGTGAGGATTCCCTTACTAGGATACAGCGGGAGCGGAGCCTGAAGCCCCCTTTGGCAGGCATCCATGGCATCTCATTAGGTTAACACTTTTTGGATAAAATGTTTGCAAACTTCAAATGTGTGCAAACTTGCAATCACACGCAAAATTAATTGCAATTTCCTGACAGAAATTGTTACAATTAGTTGGTTAAGTACTTGTGCTTCTGGTCCAGGCAAGATGACTGCCGGTAAAGTCACTTTTTTGCAGAAAGCCAAGTAGAAAGCGTGCAAAGGCTGGAAAAATAAATTTGGTCTAAGAGTCTGAATTAATTGAATTATATTCAAGGGGGAAATAATGTGTTTTTATTGTCTAGATGAATATAGATAAAGGACCCATACCCATGAGTTGAATTCAGAAAGCTTTGGATTTAGGGATTTGGCTTGATTCATGAAGACATTGGGCCAGTAGTCTCGAATATATTTGACACTGAAATTTTGTACCATTATTTCTAACTTCTCCTATGCCTCACTGAGCAAAAAATACCCCCAGACCTCGTTTTCATGGGAACCCAGGATGTGATTCCCCCTTGAAGTTGGTCAACTTTGGTGCAGGGCTGAGCAGCCGCTCCAAACTGCGACCCTGCTTCATGCCTTCCCTGGTTCCTGGCTTTACGCAAGAATGTGTGGGATGGGGAGACTTCATAAGGACTATTAATAATGGAGGTGATAAATAAGGCCTTCACCGTTATTATCCTGACTGCAAAACCGCCCAGGCAAGAGCCTGAGTGGGGAAAGGAAAGCAGGTAAATGGTCTTGAGCAAGACAGCCTTGCCAGGGCTCAGGCTGAGAAGGGTCTTTGGGGACCCCTGTCGGAAAAGCACAGAGCTCCAACAGGTTTGGTGGGTGTTCTGCAGCACTGCAGATGACGTCTGTGCTGGCCATTGCCCCCAGACTGATCACTGCTGGCATAGCCAAGCATCCCACATCTCAAAGCCATTTAGCAGATGGTCAGCACACCAACTCCCTGTGACAGGAAGAAAACACCTGCAAATAATCCTCTTACTGCTGTGTATGCTTTGTGGAGAAAGCATGGCTCTGCTGGGATGGCTATTGTTCAAACACAGGAGCACTTGTGGCACAGGCAGCATTTGCAGAGCCTTCAGGTTAGGTGGGGAGACACCACGAAAGGCTACAGACATCCAGGCCTGTGGGGCTGTGCCCACAGGGGCTCTCAGCAGGATCACGCTGCCATATGAGCACAATTAAACCATAACACGTAGGGTGCTCATCAGAGAGGGTGGCAGAAGGCAAGCAGCAAACACGGCAGTGTTTCCACACCAGCCTTCCTCACAGGCTCTGGCAGGCTGCTGAAATGTATTTCCTGCCCGGCAGCGCTGGCGCTGGGATGGTATTTGGGAGTGTGTGATCCAAGGCGATGCAGCTCCGCACCAGGCACCAACCTCCTACCTTTCAAAGAGATGCTGAGCTCCTCTTGGCCCTCTGCACTGTGGGAGTGGGAAAAAGGGCCGAGCCTTCTTATCTCTTATTTCATAATTTTATTGAAATATTGTGGCTGATTAAGTATTTGAGAATGACTCTTCATGCAATTTTGGTTTTGCAAGCTCCTTAGGGGCAGGTCCTTGTAGCCTGTGTTCTCCATTTCAGTACGAAAAAGGAGGCTATTTTAAACCATTCTTCAGGAATTACAGTTATGAAAACCCTGTAAAATTATTCAAAATTCTCCTCCATATACTCTTAATGCCGTCATACTAACCTTCTTCTGTTTTTAAATGATAAAAGTCTTTGTTCCTTAGCTAAGTACAAGGATCCAGCCCAGAACTACACGTTTCATAGGAGTTATAAACTCCTCAAGACAAGTGGCTCTAATGGAAACAAAAACAGCTCTGTAATAGTAGCAGGTGCAAAATGAAACAGTACATTAAAAATAGCCTGGCTGCATTCTCCAGTGGCATGAGTTCTACATGCATATCACTCCAAAATAATCCATTTATCCTTTCTCCCCATGGCTGCAAGAAGCTAGTCCATGCTGTGTATCCCGAGGCTCTGCAGGCACGGCTGTGAGAACTGAAGGAAAACCGCAGCCCGCCAGCCAGGCGCTCCCCTCTGCCTTCATTTGAGCATCAGAACGTTTTCCCTGGCTTCTCCCTGCTGCAGGTGGGGAAAAGACTTTGACAAACCAATGTGCCTCTTCAGCCTCTGATTAAGTGCTGACTGTATTCCTAGGAGTATGAGGTTAAGTTAATTTGCATTTTGCTAAGCATGAATTTGGCTCTGGAACTGATTCCCTTGCAGTGTTTAGTGATCACTAGCCACCCTGGAGTTTTGAGAGCTGAGCAGTTTTCTGTGGCAAAAGAAGCATATTTCTCCTTAAATTGCCAGAACTTCAGGAGCAGAACTCAGCTTTCACAGACTCCACCCAGCCTTTCTGCAACTTCTGTCTGCCATTTCTTCTCCAGACCCAAACCTTCACTCCATCCTAGGCTTTCTTTCTTTTCATTAGGACTGATTTTTGGTGTCATATGGTGACCTCACAGGATATATTTTAAGAATTCCTCTCCGTGTTTACATTTGCCAGTCAGATATTTGAGCCAGCTGACTCACAAGCAGCAATGGATGTAAATGCTGCCATGGTGCTAAAATCATGGAGAACAGTCTTGGAACCTATGGATACATTTTGTGGGCAGTCACTCAGCTTCATCCAAGTGAAGCTTTTTCTTGCCTTCTTTGCTGAGGGCTTCTCTGGGTCTTGCTTGACTGCAAGAGTATTCATTTTGCTAATGAGTGGAACGATCTGAATCAAAAATTTCCAGGCAAAATTGAAACTTCCAAATAGTTCATCCTCATGCTAGTTGTTCGGCAATGGGAAGAGCTGAAAGATACCATTTTAATACTGTTGATAAAAGCAGCCTTTGGAAGTTGAGTTGTTGATCATTCATATTCATGCTTTTTCCCCTGGGTTGGTTCTCATGCCAGATTTGTTGATCTCAACAAATGATGTTGTTATAGCAGAGAAGACCCAGAGTAGATAAACTGAACCACAGCCCCAGTAATTTTAGTGGGGGCAGGGTTTGTCTGTAGACTTCCTCCTACAATCCAACTCGTGCCTCTGCTGCTCAGTACAAGGTCTGTCAGGCCGTGCATTCAGAGGATGTCAATGAAGTTCATCTGCTGACGGCCAAACATTATTTTATCTAGATAAATGTTTCACAGGGCACTTTCCAGCAGCTTCTGAGCTGCACTCAGTGAGCCCGGAGATATGAGGCCCTTATTGCAGTTGGTTTATATCACCCATTATAAATCAGCTCTTGTAGCGTAAATCAGTTTGTCACAGCTTGGTGCAGTCATGTTCTGCAGGCCTGAGGGCCTTTCTGTCACAGGGACTCACCCATGACAATGCAGATGTCCTGGGTGCTTGGGGACCTGCTCCTGCCCCTGTCCCAGGGGTGTATACAGCAGAGATCATGTCCTGGCCAGGTGAGCAGGTCACTTCTGGAGCTGCATGCGGGGGCACTTCCACCTGCTGAGGTTTACCCATAAGCAGCAAAAAGAGCTAATTTGCCTAAAAAAGTCTACCTTTCAAGGCAAACATGCCAAGACCCATGGGAAGGCCTGTTGACTCTCCAGTTTGACTTTCTCCTTTGTGGGGCTGCTCTCCTTTGACGGCTGGACTTTGCCTGGTGAATTCAACGTTTATGATACCCTACAGCAGAGAGGAGAAAAGGCTTTGCCTGCCCACCTGCTGTGGTCAGCCCACCTCACCTGCAGTGCATGTTTTTCAAATCCTCAGAGATTCCACAGAGTCTGAATCAGGAATTACATTGGTAGAGCCAGTCTTGTCCATCAGCATTTTCAGCCTTCTGGAGGCACCAGCACTTGGTTAGCCAGGCTTTACTGGCAGATGGTTAACATAGCATAACCCTTCCCCATGGCTGAAGAGTTCTGCAAGCTTGGAGGCCTTGCTCATATTCCACATTCATGCTCTGTTTATATTTTCTTTGTCCTGAACAAAAATTGGCCCCATTGTGTGGGAGCAACACTGGAAAAGAAAAACAAGAAACATCCACTGAGGGAAAATGGATATTGTGGGAGCTGAGGAAATGCACATACTTTGCTGATTCCATTTTCTGATGATGTCAGAGTCAAAGAATATCTCTTAAAAAAAAAAACCCTCGGCAACTTGGAATCAAAAGCTCTGTTCATCACAGTCTCTTGTTAAAAGAAGAAATGTAAACACTCTCCCTTGCCACCCCCCTCTTCCCCCCAACCTCCAAGAAATTAAATCTGGCTCCATTTGGATGGGCTCTCAGATGGAATCAAGAGTATGTCTCCAGGGAGGGAGGCGTTAATGTACCGGGGGAGGGATGGAGCAGGGGGGACAGGAAAATTTGATTGTGCTATGTGAAATGCAGGGATTCAAGCTGCTGCTTTTCATGGAGGCTGAAGAAGGGCAGCCTGACACTTTACAGATTGGGTGTAATACACAGGAAATTTGTCCTTTCTGCCAGAGCAGTCTAGGGATAGGGCTACCCACACCCCTCCCCAGCCACTTTGCTTGGCTGGTAAAAGCTCAGGAGAAAAGGGTTAAATAAATGTTTGTGATATGATAAGGTGCTTGTTTATTCAAGGGATGACAGATTATTGGCTCCCAAGGCAGGGTTGAAAAATAGTACAAAGGAGCTGGCGTTCCCCTCACTGATGTGATTTCCTCCTAAGGTTTTGCTCTTTGGTAGGAACAATATGCGCTGGGAATTAAGAGGGATGACTTTATTTCAGACTGGAACAGACAGACTAAGAGCTGTTTTCTGGAGTCACTGACTCTGTTTTTGTTTTTATGGGTTGCTTTTTTTTTTCAGTTTTTTCCTTTCAGCTGAATTACTTCTCCCAAACTCTTTGGAAATGGGGTTATCTCTGATCCGGGAGGAACACCCAGCATGGCAAGCTGACTAGAACACTTCAGATTAGGGGTTTGACCCTTTTACTTTGTACGTAATTTTCTATTTTATCACCACGTCTCTAAAGCTAGCTTCTGCTTCACTGCCCTTGGATAAGAGCTCAGGTCCCTGCCGAGGGCTGCACATAAGTCAATAAAAGCCGGGCATTACAGCAGAGCTGATGGCTGCCAGAGGAGTACATGCACATCTTGCAGACCAAATTCTCCTTTCACAAAAATGCTGGCGAAATCCAGAGCAGCCTTTTTTATTCAAGTGCACTGGACAGACACTGAGCCGCAGGGTGCACCTGGCCAGGTGCCTCTGGGACTGTACCGCTGGGAGCGATGCTGCATTGGGAATGTTGGCCCCTGCAGTTAACCCTGAGGGTCAGAGCTCTGAGCTGATCCTGGTCACATTTTATAGATAAAGATAGAAAAGGTGCCCCAGGCACCTTTGTGCCCCAGTTTCAGGTGCCCTAAAATTGTCTTGTATTGTCCCTCAGGTATGGGCTGGGGTGAGCTCCTCCCTCCCCCACAAAATGGCTGGGGAGGGTGTCAGGGAGAGGGCACCACAGAGGGCTGGAATCTTCCTTTCTGACCATGGAATTGCCTGGGGCCAGCGGTGACAGCAGCAAAGCCCTGACCCACTGTGAGAGCTTCTGCGCACCAGGGGGAGGTGGGGATTTGGGTAACATCAAGTGTTTCCCATCACTTATGTCACCCTGAAAGCGATTCACCAGCCAAATGCCTGCAGCACCAGGATGACACTCCATCAGTGCCATCGGCCAGGAGAGCTCTTCACATTGAAACTTCACATTATTAGGACAAATACACATGGTCTGGTCACAACACATCAAAAGGCGAGGGGAGGGTTTCTCAGCAGCACAAGACGTGTGTGACAGCTCGTCGGCAGGGACGGCAGCAGCAGAGATGTGGCTCTGCTGACATCAGCGCCTGGGCTGTCACCCGGAGGCGCAGCAGTGATGTTCAAGCTGCACCAAGCCGGAGGAGTCAGCGTGCCTCGTGTACTGCGGGAGAGCACACAAGCGGCTGCTTGTCTGGAAAACCAGGCAGCAGTTCCCATGATCCTGGAGTAAATGACAGTTAAGCCACACATTTGTTTTCAATGCTTGGATCTGGCACTGGATTCCTTTTTGAATGAAAACTATGCCAAACATCTTTTATAATTTTTTTCCTCAAGCAAATATGTGAGCAATCCAGCAGCGGAGTGCCAGAAACATTTGCTTTCCTTCCTAAGAAGTGGGGTAAAGGAAAAAAAGCACCAACCGCACACGCACACAACAGATTTTATTTAAAGGTTTAAAAGAGGCCAAGTCACTTTAAACACTGGCAGGACTGGGCTATTGAACTCTGCTCCTGTGTGTATGTGTGCATGTGCATGGGGAGAGTAAAAATGCATGTGTTGGGGGCATGCATGGAAAGACTTTAATGCTGCCTAGTTATTTCAGGTACTGCACTGCCTTGTAAGTAACTATACATGCATAAAATTAAAAAAAAAAAATTAAAAAGGGTTTGAATCAAAATTTGAGACCAGAATTTGGCTCTTGGAAGGAAAACTCTGACTCATTCCGTGGGTAAGCCCAGGAGTAAGCTATGGAGCTAGCAGATCCACATGTGTCTTCAGTGCTGCAGCAGCGTGGGCCCAAGCAGCAAAGACACCGCTCCTAAAATCCTTGGAGCCATACACAATCACAGCAAACAAAGATCAAGCGGGGCTGCAGGCTGCACTAGAAGGTGGATTAATGTTCAAAGGCCGAGTCAAAGGAGAAAGGAGATAAGGTGAACGGCGTCATACCAAAGACAGCTATTAAATGTAGTGGTAATCTGCTGAGCCACAGCCAAACAGAGCCTTTTCACCTTATTGGACGTGAATAAGTCAGGGACAGATGGGAGCTGGTGGGGGAGGGCGTGGTTAGGGTATGGAGGGGTGAAGGTCTGTCTGAAGGCTTGTTCCTTAGCATTTCTAGGCACACAAAGTCATCTTCTCCTCTACCCTGATTGGTCCTGCTGGAGCTGCTGTGGTACCTAAGTCCTCCACCTTGCAGGGGACTACGCTGAGCATTTAATTTCAAAATCACTTACCATTCCCTAGTCACTCGTGTATGCCATGTGGGCACCTTCCCAGCCCAAAACCCCAAGGAAAAGGGATCTGTAAGTCTTATTTCCCTGACAGCTCCTTACTGTACCTATGCAAACTTAACTTTTCTGTTCCTAACAGCATTTCATCATGAACGCTTAAATAATTTGTACTGGCTTAAATTTCCTTTGACCATCCTAATAAGATATTTCTTCTTAATTAGTATTCAGTTGTTAATATCTTAAGAGAAACTCTTAAGGTTTCTGCTACAATAATTCATTAGGCTCTATTTGGATCTTGTTTCTTTGTGCAACCTTAATAGCTCTTATGATCCTGTTACATGTCTGAGTGGTATTTTAATATACTTCCAGCCTCTCAGTGTCTCTACACTTTCTCCTATGCTGCTACAACATTTACTAGGACCAGGAGGCCAGATCATCCTAAACCCAAATGCCGTGCTTATTCCCATTTCAATAAAAAGGCATCAGTATTATTTTATCTGTACCAGAGCATCACATAGCCTTTGAAATGCCCCTTGCCCCCCTGTACCCCAAGACCATGATGTTTCCGTGGGCAGTTTACTCTCTGGTGTGCCGTGGATCAAGCGCTTAGGGAGGAACATTGCCTATGTATCCCAGAGGATTTTGTTTGGCAGTTTAGAGCAGATATTTCTAAGGTCCTTTTGAGACTTATCCCTAGCACTCTAAAACTGAGTGGTGGTAATGTTTCCAGAGTTGTAGTGCAGTCCTGTCTCTGTCTATGGAGCAGAGTCAGCTCACACCAGGGTCTGAACTGGTTTGAACAAACATTGTAAAATATCCAGCTCTGCAATGTGTCAGTAATCTCTGCCAATAGAAATATCCTTACATACGTCCTTCAGTCCTTCATCTGCCATTTATGTTTATCTACCAAAAAAAAAAAAAAAAAGGGAGGGAAGAATATTTTCTACATGCACATGCTCCTTCCCCAACCTATATGAACAAATTATCCCAACCCAAAAAGCAACAGTTCAGGATGCAAACAGTATCTCCTGTTCATGGAGAAAAACAGCGTATCAATGGGATTGCATATTTTTAGTTCCAGCTTTTGTTTTCAAGATGCTCTTTCAATTTGTGGGTCAGGTTAAGTCAAATATTTCCATTCAGTGTTTCACAGAGAACAGACACCCCTCCGGCTGCTGAGCCATTTCTCTTTTTGGACATGAAGTTGGTCTTCAACCAAGCCTGGGTAACAGGTTAACAGAAAGTCAGGGGAAGGTCTTGTAGAATGCAATAATTCTTCCCTAAGAGACTATGTGGAACCAGAGGAGAAGGAGGTTATGTCCTGAGGCTGTGTCTTTGCACTGGCCTCCCTCCCTGCTGGGGGGACCATTGGCCAAGGCTGAGCATTACACCCCTCCCCAAGGCTGCTGCCATTCAGCACTGGCTGGATCCTGAACCCAAAACCTTGCTTGCCAGGTTTGCACAGGTCGAAGAACATGCTGGACTATAAAACCCAACACCTCGAAACATCCAGGGCTATTTCATTACATGGGGGCAGGAATTAAGGGAGCTCTTGGCCCAGTCAGTCACCATGTCTCCAGCTCTCATCCCCACAGGCTAATTTTTGCAGCCCCAAGCCAGTTTCACCACCATCCCTCACCAAAACAGTGCCACTGATTGTTGCATGTGCCCTGTTTGCCTATGCCCAGCCTGGCACACAGCCAGCACATTCTTTCTCTGCTTGGATCACTGTCATGGCTGATAGACCCTCATACTCCCCACCCAAGGGATCACATGGTGAAAGCAATGATAATTTGGTTGCTGATGCAGTTCTGTGATGATAGAGATCACAGCCAGTGAGACTTTGATTACAGGCTTTTGAAGATGAGGCAAAGGCTGCTGTTTACCTCATTCCTCGGTTGCCGACAGCCACACAGCTTCCTGGCACTGCCTCTGGGGTGATGCACAGCCTCCGCTTTCCCAGCACGGTTTCATCCCTGAGAGGTGTCATTTTGCCCAGCACAGGGGTAATTCCTTCAGTTACAGGAAAGCAATCAATCACGTAGTCACGCTGTCTCTAGCTTGGTGGCACTAGCATGGCTGGGAGCGCCTCCAGTTCCTCCTCCCTTCTCCCTGCCGGATACAGACAGAGCTGCGGGAGAACTAATGATGCCGCAGCAGCCCCAACTTCTGGAATTTCCTGGCTTTTCATAATCTTAACATCTCATTAGCGTTTATTTGCAGATGCATATCCTTGTTCTCTTCTCACACAGGCTGCTGTAAATCACCGCTGCCTCTGCTGCAATCACTGTGGTCACCTCAGAAAGGAAAGGCCAGTTCCCAGAGGCAGAGGGACTGCTGCGGAAGCGGTGTCTCCACCACCACGGCCTAAGCCTCCAAGCTAATTGTGCCATCTCCAGAGGCCAAAGTCAGAGCCAACTCCTCATTTGAACTTTCCTTTCATCACCTTGTCAAGCACTGGAACAGGCTGCGCTGGGAGGTGGTTGAGTCACCATTCCTGGAGGCATTTAAAAGATGTGTAGATGGGACACCTGGGGACATAATTAGTGAACTTGGCAATGCTGGGTTAACAACTGGACTTGATGACCTTATAGGTCTTTTCCAACCTAGAGGATTCTATGATTCTATGGTCTCACCAAGGCAAACTCACAGAACTTCATGGACTTGCCATTTGCTAGCTTCTACTCGAAAGTAGGGCCACCACATCACCTTTTATTGGAGCAATGGATTCAGACAGCCTTTTGACAAATGCAAGAGGTTTTGGCAAACATGCTTTGAGCAAGCAAATGCTTTATCTGAATGCAGAAAGCGATCATTAATATTATATGCACTAGAAAGGCATGTAGCTTTATTTTTAGCTGAGTAGGAAATACTGAGGTTAGCATGGTTATTCCAAGGTTGAAGATCAAGTGGCAAAATGGTTAAAGTGTAAACAGGACTGGAGAGAGATGAAACAGGGAGCATTTGTCTTCTTATTTGTTCATGGTGATCACTTATAGTCAATATTCTTACTATGATGATAAAGCTGCATTTTATATAGAGATTTGTGTTTGATAAATTTGTCTCCAGCTATTGTTCAGAGTACAATGTTATTCACTCATAGCACACAGTGTCAATAATTGCATCAAAAGCAGATTACCAAAATGACAGGAAAATCTCTTCTGTTGGAAAAAACCCTAACCAGACACTTTTATAGGATTTCATCTCCTCTTCAGTGGGAGGCCCAAATACCCAACAGTGAAGGAGAGAGGCAGAGGCAGAAGAGATCTCGTTGATCACTGCCTTGAACCACAGGTGGTCATCACTGTCCAGCTCCACATTCAAATTTCCTAAGGATCAAACTTTCCAAAAGATCCAAAAGACTAAAGCACAATCTTGTTGGCCAAGCTGCATCCTCTTCACCATGCTGCTGCTGAAGCCTCCCAAGATTTTGCCAACTTGTCCCCCTCAAGTTCCTCTTGGAGGGTGGCCCAGGTACCTGCTGAGGGCTTGCCACTATCCCACCGTCCATCCCCACAGTGTGGCCAAAGCCGTCCCCCAAAGAAGCACGGGCACAGAGAGATGCATCAGCCATCCCCACCTCCAGCATTTGCTCAGGGATGCAGACCCTCACATTACAGCCAAGGCCTTGCTGCTGAAAACTGAAGCTCCAGAGGAGCCTTTTCTCCTCCACAGAATGGCTGCCTGGTGCGGTGTCCCAGCTGCTGTACCCAGCCTGTCCGGGCAGAGAAGGATATTTGCTTCTTGTGCTCCTTGGAAAACATTCCTCAGATAAAACTGGGTTCATAACTCATCAAAATATACTAAATTACAGGAAAGCTGTAAAAAAAGAAACCTATAAACTGTATGCAGATACAAGATACACTGAAAGACGCAACCATAAATCAATATACACCTCATAAGAAATCTTCCTATACTTAGTGTATACAAAATATGAAGCAAACAAATGTATATCATTGTCTATTCCTACAGGCTGTTTTGATTTGGTTTTTTTTTTTCTCTCAGCCTGAGATTAAAGCTAGCATTACAGATTTATTCTAGTGGAAATGCTGATGTTTGTGTGAAGTGAACTCTTTCTTTGTTTATGTAACCCCAGGTTTTCAGCTACTTTATCAAGTAACTACCTCTTCCTATTTGCTGGCTGACAGAAAACCTTAGCTTTGTTCTGCAGCTCTAGTTACAGTCAGGATGACACAACAAGCATGTGGTTAAGGGGATATTAAAGCAGCAAAAATGCCCTGTGAGGGTTCCTGTCTCTAAAGGTGGCAAACTGTGTTGTTGATCTGTGCGATAGATCTCCCACAAAGGAGGGAGAGGGAAAGTGGGAGATAAAGACTCTCATTTGTGCAATGCTTTCTGTCTGAAAAGAAAATTCCTTTACTAATATGCTTTAATTTTTGGTTGGCCATGAAGTGGTCAGGCACTTGGAGTAGATAAAGGCTGATCCCTTCTAGCTGAGCTATTCAACTCTCTTCACCTTCTCTCCACCTTGTGTTGTAGCACACCACAACCTCCTGAAGCAGGGGTAGAGTTTTTACTTTCATCCCTTTGCAGTGGCTGAGGTGGAGACGTTGCTTTTCTTTGCCACTAAGGTGCTGAGGCACTGGAAAAGAGGACCTGTGAGTGCAAGTAGAACACCTGCATTGCTGAAGGTGACTCAAAACTCTGTCTATCTTCCCACGTGCATCCTGCCATGCTCTGTTCACAACCCTACAGGATTCAGCCCAAGGTGGACCTGTAATTAAGGATGGGGTCAGTGCCGTGGGCCAAACCAACAGCAGAGATGTTCAGAGTGCAGTGAGCATTTCTGGTTCACACTGCCCACCTAGCTAACACACATTCAGGTTACAAGGGAAAGTATTATTAGAATTCAAGCCTAATTTTTCTGTGCAACAAGTACAATTCCTGCAGAACTCTGCAGCCTATTTTAAACAAGGGATTAGCAAGCACTATCAGGGCAATCTGACACCATTTTTATCAACATTTATGTAAAATCACCTTTCATGTGTATATTCATCTAATCACCACTTACTGCCCCACTTATTCAAAAGTGCTTCTTTCTGGCTTTGATTTTAACATAATTTTCTCATTTTCTTTTTCCCCCTCTAAAACAAGAGGTTACTTTTTTAGCGGGTTGCCTACTAAAAAAAATACGAAATGTTTTTTCCAAACCTTGGCAAAAGTCATCCAAAATGAAACAGTGACAGGGTCATGTAAATCCAGATATGTCATGGCTGTAAGGGTAGTGGGGAGAGAAGCCTGTCTGCAAGTGGGGGGTATGATTCATTTGGATAACAATAGAGTCCACTGCCCTTTTCTACCAAATGTTTTTAGTTTGCCTCAAATAAGTAATTGTCTAACTTGTATAAATCTTTCCATCGTTTCTTGAATTATTGTTGGATATTTGGGAAAAATATTTTTGGGCTTTTATAATGCAAAAAAAAAAAAAAAAGAAAAAAAAGCTGATTGCAATCACTTCCAAATAACACTTAACTTCTTGACACGAGGTCAGCAAGAGGGTTTGGAGTGTTCGTGCATGTGTGTGTGTGTGTGTGTGTGTGTGTGTTTTCTTTCTAATCTTCAAGCTGTTCCCTGAGAGACACATTGAGAACTGGGGCTTGTCTGCTGACATGTTTTACACAGCTGATCCATTAGGATCCTGCTCTTCCTAGCCTCCCTGGCACCGCTTTGATCAGCGACATGTTTAAAAAAAAAAAAGGAAAAAAAAAAAAAGAGTAAAAGGCACTTCTCTGATCAGGAATCCCTCCCCTCCACTAAATCATCCCGGGCACTTTAAAGCCATAGGAACCACTGAGGGACCTTTCAGCTCTGTGAGGCTTCACGACAGCTCTATGCTAAAACATCCAGACATGAGCCAGCAACCAATGGCCTCTTCTGCCCGGCTCTGTGATTAACCTCTTCCCAGCCCACTGGGAAGCCTTCTTCCACGTCTGTCTTCCCAACAGGATGCATCCAGAGGGGCTTGGAGCCCATCACGCACACCGGGCACGAAGAACAAATGCCAGCACAGCTTCACTTCCCTGCCTGCTTGCAGAAACTTGCCTTACCTGGAAAGTTGGCTGCTGCAGGATGCTGATTCTGCCTTTCCATTGAGCAGGGGGGGAGGTTCATTTAATTTTGCTGAGCACGTTTACAAAAGTTGGTCAGAAAAGCATATGGCTTAGGGAGTTCATGGTGGGAGAAAAAGAAGAGAGAGGACTGTGAACAGGGATGGGTTCAGATGCGAGTGCTTAGCCTGCCACGCTTGTCCAGGCCAGATATGTATGAAAATGCAACTGTAGAGGCAACCTCATAATATATGTCAGCCAGACTAACAGCTGACAGGAGGCACCAGGGGCACAGGGATCATGGATAGGCTGTGGATGGTACAAAGAGGGCGAGCGGTGCTCTGCCCATGTGGAAGCACCCTCTGACAGCACACAGGGCACACACAGCCAGGCTGTGGCGTGTCTGCACTGTAACCCCTTACAGCACACGCACACAGTGCCAGGCCAGACCTCACCAAGGCGTGAGTGAGCCCCTGTGGGTTAATCCCACTAGCCAATGCTAGGACTTTCCTTGTCATGGTGACTTGCCCCGGGACAGCTGCTCTGATTGCACTGGGAGGTACCAGATGCAGCAGTGGTCAGAGATTGCTGGCAGATGTCACCACTTTGCTTTGTGGCAAGCCCTGTATGATGGACACCATTTCTTTAGCTGTTAGGCACCACTTTGGAGTGTTAAAATCCCAATATCTTCTTTGGAAAGGGGAAAGGGGGGACTGTTGAAGAGAGGGCCAAGTGTCCCCAGCAGTGAGTGGGGAGGTGAGGGTTGTTGAGTGTACTGCCACTGCTGTGACCATCCAGATCAGATTCCTCTTCATCCCTCCTTTTTAATATCAATGAGCCTGGTGGGGTCCTCACTTTGGTCACTTGCTGGGCAACTAGTAATAAATATCTCTTGGCTGGGAGGGAGGAGACTAACTTACAAAATATTCTTTGCTGCTTTCCCAAGACAAAAGGAAAAGTCTTCATTGTGCTTGTTCTTTGCCACATTGACACCTCAGTGGGATGGAGAGCAAATGAACCTAGGGTAACGTGGCGATTTGAACCCCAGATAAGTATTCTGTGGTGTTCGGCAGCAGCAGGTAGAGTGTCATGGTGGTACTAGCACACAGTGGTCCTGATTGTTCCCCCTTGTTCAGGTCTTCAAAGTCACTGCAGTTCGCAGGAGATGGAGCACATACCAGACATTGCAGAGATCCAGATGAGTTGTCCACTGCTCAAGGAAATCCCCTAAACCACATTTCTTGCAGCTTCCCTTCTCCTCACCCATCTCACCCCCCACACATTAATTCCTTGCCTTTTTTGAGCATTTTTGACTGACTTGAGTGATGAGAGGAACTTTTTGCTCTGAATGTCCAGTGTGCCCTCTTTATTTGGTTTACAGAACAAATAGGGATAGTGTGATGGAAGATCTGCTCTTGACAGCCTTCTTGAGACTGATATTTTGGCAGCACAGAAGTTGAGGAATCACTGAAATGTACTTTCTTTTTTTCCATACTCCTGCTGCTGGCTCATACATAGCTCTGTGATTCCCACATTCAACTCTGCAAAACATCCAGCTACAGCAGCTCGTCTTTAAGGCAGACTTGAGAGCGCACACAAATTTACCTTTGGCATGAGGTATTCGTGAGAGTTTGAAGGTGCTCTTATTTGCCTTGTTTCGGGGAGGCTTTACTATGTCAAATAGTGGTAGTGAGATTCCCCCTGTTGTTCACATCTCACCTTGAAGTCCCTGCAGCCTGGTGGGCACCCCTAATCTGGGTCCCCACCACCCCATTTTTATCCGACAGGTCCTCTCTGGCATGGCACTTGTGTGCTTTGTTAAGCAGGCCAGGCTTAACAGTGAATTTTTAAAAAAGCACAAATCGAGTCTCAGTTCACTTGCACTTCAGTTCAGACAGCGGCTGGAGGAGGATCTCTTCAGTTCTAGGTTTTCCTCACAGTATAAATCCCTGTGACTGGATCCCATAAAACAGTCTCATAAGCTCCCTAAGAATTTGTCGGGATGCCAGGTCTGGCGTGCCTAGCCCTCACAAAATGGGGTAGCTGAAAGCAGCAGAGTGAAAAGAACCCGAACACCTTAGTAAAAGCAAGGATTAAGGGGGGAAAAAAAGCCACATTAAAACAACATCCATTTTTTTCAGGCCATTTGCAGATAAATGACTCCCGTTCTTCTAATTAAAGAAAATGTGCAATTAGCTTAATCAGATCTGTGGGAAGAAAAGCAGTCACTGAGTCTCAAAAGGCAGGTTCTGAGAAACTGCAGCCAACTTTTCCTGGGGCCGACTGGAGACACTGCATCAGAAACAGCATGAGCCCTGCCAAAGACTTCTTCCTGTGAAAAATGATGTTTCAATTTAGGCTCCTGTATATTGTTTTCCTTAATCTCCCTCTCACTTGCTTACTCACTTGATGTCTCTTGCTCTTTGACACTCTAAATAGAGGCATGAAGAGGTATTGCCTTGGATTGATAGGGGCATTGCATCCTAATTTCCCAATGAAACAAGGTTGAGTTTATCATCCCATTTCCCCATCAGCCTTCTTGTTCTTTGTACTTTGTGATCCTCAAATGGCTCACAAGATCCAAAAGCATTCAGGGGCTAGAAATTAGGACTTACCTTCAGGAAAGGAAAATAGGGCTTGCACAGTGGGGAAAGGTCTTGAAACCCGTCGTGCTTGTGGGGGTGAAGGTCCTGAGAGGCAATTGAAAATCCTGGTGAGGAAGCTGGGCTCAGAGATCAGTCCCTCCTCTCTAAAGACAAAGTGGGAAATTGTGCAAACTGCAGGGCCAGTGCCCTTAACCCTTTGCCAGTAACCTCCTCTGGCTTATTCCAGAGGCATTCAAAGAATAGAAAGCAGGAAAGGAAGAAGCACACACCACATTAGGAAAAAAAAGAAAAGCAGTGGTTTTAAAGCATTATCTGTTCAAATAATTTTAAAGTCCGGTCTTCTTCCTTAGAGCAGGGAAAATCCCTTTTAGTAGGGCAGAGCAAAGAGCCAGCCCTACAACAATCTTGCCAAACCCACAAACTGGGCTGCAGCTGGGCAAATGGGGACACAACTAATTATCAGAACAAATAGCCCTTATTCTGTCCATTCCTTTCCATGCATTTCCTAAGGGTGTTTTCAAGCTTGTTGTTAGCCATCTCTGCAGTCACACAGGCGTTTTATATTTCTCTGAATGTTGCTCCTAAGAAGTGAGAGAGGGATACAAAGTCCATCCATGCTTCCCCCTCAACCCCTCTCACCCCTATTTACCTGCAGAGGTTAGTGTTTGGGTCAGGGTTTGCTGGCTCTGCCCCACTCCCAGTGCAAGAGATGAAGACCACATCAGTGACTATGGCTCCTGTTTCATTCTCTTCTTCTTCCAGGACAGCTCCTCAGTGTCTGGCCAGTAACCACCACTTACTCACAAGTGCTTGCTCCTCTTCATGCCCACCTGCAGTTCAGCTTGTTGTTAACATTTCTCGCAAGACTTGGGCTGATATTTCATATGGGAGCTTTCCCTGTCACAGCAGTTGATAATGTCCTGGCTTGACCGGTTCAGACATCCCTCTTCTGTCCTGTGGGAATGACCTAAGGCTCTTCAGAGAGTGATGGGCTTTGTGGGGAGCACAATTCCATCTTTACACCTGCACCTGAAAGCTCAGGTATGAACTGAAGATGATGTGCCTGATGAAGTGTCTCCATGACATCCCTGTGCTGGCCAAATGCTGATTGCTCATATGAAGGCAGTAAACACCCCCAAACCCAGACTATTCTTTCTAATTCTTGGCGCATTTTTTTCCTAACCCTTCTGTCCCACAGGTTTTCAGTCTTTCTTATAGACATTTTATAGAAAACACACTTTGATTTTGAAATATTCATGTGATCTTTTTTGTTTGCTTTTTGAGATTTTTTTTTCTGTAAGAAGTAAATGTTAGGTCTTTCAGCTATGGCTTGGCTTTTGTTTTGGTTTATTTACAATTTTCCACCTAAAAAAAAGTTATATATGCAGTTAAAAAAAGCAGAGGTTTCCTTGCTTTTGCCTCTGATTTCTTGTTGACTCCTAGTTTTTTCCATTGCTGGATAAGGGGAAAAAAGTCAGGGTTAAAAATAAAGATGGGGCCCTAAAATATCTCCAAACCAACAATAGGAAACGGATGTGTTTAGCTTTTGGTTGGTTTCCAAAAATCCGAAAGAGGTAATACTTTATGTTAAAAATATTTATTAGCTCTGGTAATGAACACATTTAGATAAAGAGCCCGTTGCCTGAAGTGTGAGGCAACAAATAAGCTAAACCTTGACTATTTTACATCATGTAATTAATGTTTTGGTGCAAAACCAGAACCTCTTGACCAGTCAGGAGGGAATAATGTGCAAGTCTGTGTCACACAGCTCCACATGCTGAGGATGGGATGCAAAAAACATTACCATCCGACAGGATGGATTCAGCTTTGCTTTCAGCCCCAGGTTCATTTCAGGGAATTTTGGGGTACATTGCAGGGGCTGCAGCCAATGCTGGCCACTGATTTCTAGCAGCCACCAGCCTGTGAGGTGGCTTGAGAGAGCAAGGTTTTCGCCTGCATCCACAGGTCCCAGAGGACCCCCGGGTATTTGCCTGGTGCAGCAAGGCCAGCGGGCTCCCTGCCAGCAGCTCCAAAATGTTGAGAGCTGGAGGCTGGCCCGAGTCTCTGAAAAACCCCATCACTAACATTTCTGACAAGATAAATTGCATTTTGAATGTGGAGATGACCTTGGTAATCAGCAATAAATCAGCAGGATAATCAAAATTGATGGGTAAGTCAAATCTAGAAAATTTATATACTGGAGCCCTATAGAATAGCTTGGAAATCCCCATAAGTAGGGTCCTGGCTGAAATTTTGGTCCCTTTGCTGCAGTAATTTAAACTTTTCTATTTACTTTGGCACTCCTCAGTTCAGTGACTTGGCCTGATCAAAATGCTTTGATATGTCCAGCAAGAATAAAAAATATAAAAGTCCAAGGGTAGTATCTTGGTTTAGGACAACTGTGAACATGAAATTTAATCCCGGGCTTTGCAAGAGGGACTCTCTATAACATACTGGAGGGGAGAGCAATTAATACTGCATTAAAAAAAAAAGAACGGTCCTTCCTTTCCACTTTGCTTTTAAATGTCCTGTAATTTGGGCCAAAGCAAACAGTGCTTACGCCACTACTGATGTTAGAAGTTCATGTACTGCTGCTGATGTTGCGTACATTAACACAGCAGTCACTGGAAAGGAAAAGCAAGTGTAATTTGTCCAGAGCGTGGACAAAAAGGGAGTACAGAATGAAGCCGATCCTCCCATTGCTTTATTTTATTCCCTGCTGTTAATTGTTTTCTCAGTACACCATTGCTTTTGTGCTTTTGACATGCAGGCTGCCATCACACTGCACAGCTACCAGAGCCAGAACTGCTCCAAGACTCATTAGCCCTTAACAATCTCAAATCTGGAGGCGCTGCCCTGACACTCTTCTCCAACCTATTTACTGGCTACAGGGCAGTTAGTCCTGCTTCGTATCAGCGCAGGGAAAGTAGAGTCAGGCCAACTCTCTGATCCACTCGAGCCTGACTTGTGGCTTACACTGCTTTTATATCAATCAAGAATTTGGCCTTGAGATCTCCACACTCTTGGTTTGACCCAGAGTTAAAAAAAAACACCCGACTTCCAAATCTGTACCTCCCTTCTCTGCCTTTCCTTCATCCTATCCAGACCCTATTGCATACACTTCATGTCTGCAAAATTAACCGAAAGTCCTGGACCACTTACAGGCCATTTGTTGCTTTCTATTATACTTGGTACTTGAGTTTACACGTATCTGTCTTCTTAAAAGCATTTTGGAGAGAAGCATCACTTTTTTGTAGCACTGGTAAATATTTTTCCACTGAAATTGCTCTGAAGTAAAGTTTATTTTAGCTAACAAGAAAAGATGTTCTTCATAAAGCCTGCCAGGGATTAGTTTCTGTTTTTCTTTGGCAAAACAGGCCTGAGAACTGTGTATTGAGATTTCAGTGTCTGCAGTTGTCATTTTGGTGACCGATATTTCTGTTTTCTTCTAAGGGTCTGTTCAATGCTTGAGTCATATCTTCAATGCTATAACCCCGCAATCTTCTTTGAAAAGCGCTTTCTGCCAATTTACTTCTGAGCAAGGAATTTGTCATGGCACAACATGACAACTCCTTCAGAAGTTCTGTGATGGAGTTTCCATCTCAGACATCCTTGCTTGGGATGATATACTTGAACATAATAATCAACACAGGACAGGGTTGTTATTTTCTGACCAGTCTAGTTGCAACTCTTCAAGCCCTTAGAGAGAGATATAAAGGTAACAGTGCTTAACTTGTGCAGCTAACTAACAAACAATACCGCTGGTACTAGCAAGCCAGTAGAGGAGATAAACAGATATCAAAAGAATTACGAACTGTGTTTTTAGAATGTGTATTGAAGATTGAACATTATTGAAGATCAATTCCAAGGAGTCACTTAGGGGCCATGCATGAAGTATCAAAGGAAAGTAACCCAGTTCATTGACAAGTGTTGAAGATGGAAATTGAATGGTTAATGAAGCTGGAAAACAGCTCAGGAAGAGGTTGAAAGAGGTATGGGGGCACATCAGAGAAAAAAGTCTTTGCTTCCACACCATGAATTGCCTCTATTCCCTGGTTTCCTGACCAGAAAAGACCCTGTGCAACAGGTTGTGCTAGTGGGGAATGACACAGCTAGGCCATATGAGCTTGCTGCATCTCTGTCTGAGCCAACTTACCATCCTTCTCTGAGCAGGGGGAAAGACTTTTTGGGTGGCACTTTGGGGAGAGGACAACCTCAGCAAGAAGTCTAGCATAGAGGTCATGGATAAGGCAATGCTGCATCTGCTTATGCTGAAGGAGATACAGGCTTTTGGGAAGTGTGCTGGGAGAGTCAGAAGTACAAGACTTCAGCTGCCCAGTGTGGAGGATCTGACGATGATGATGATTAGTCCTATAATTATTATTCCTATGATAATTACTGCAGGAGGACCCCTGCAAAGGCGTCTTCTTGCACGGAGACCAGATATGGGTTAAGTTACTGGACATGCATAGATTTGGAATAATCTCCATCTGCTGTCTCCAGAAACAACTGTTGCCTTCAAGCAACCAATTAAAGGACTCTCTGCTTAGAATTTACCCATTTGTACTCTAACCATTTAAAATAATTGATTAAGTGTGACATTTAACCAATCTTCTTATTGGTTTCCTTCTTTTATTACCCTTCACCATGTGGACTACATTCTGATGCCATATAATATTTTTCTGCACTGAAAAAATATCAAGGCGTTTTTAGGTGGCTTTTTTATCTTCCAGATACTTATCATTGGTTTAGGAAAAAAAAAAAAAGTAATTTGATGGCTCAGGACTTCAAGCAAACCCATTCCTCACAGCAGTACCCACAACTATAAATGCAGCTTATTTGGAAATGGAGTGTACAGCAATGCACACATATTAAGCAGTTCAAGTTCTGGTCATGCTCAGACAGCAGTTACTGCCATAATTTTCTGGCTTTGCATTAATTCATTGAGCAGGAGCCTTGGCTTAGTCAGAGCATTTTTTCTTGTCTGAAAGATGATCTGGTTAATAGAGGACAAACACTGGAGCTCCTCTGTTCTTTCCTCTTCCCTCTTGCACATACATATACACATATGCATATCTGTTATATATAGGTGCCAAACACACATATTTAGAACACTCACATATATAAACATATGTATACACACACACACACACACACACACACATATATATGATACATGTCTGTAGGCACACAAATGAATCCTCCAACTCCTTTCTAGAGCCGATGTGTGGGAAGACTTGAAGGGGCAATTTGCTTCTCTGCTGTAGTCTTTTGTGTTTTCATTTCCAATAATCCAGAAGATACCCCTAGATCATGTGGAGGGGAAATAGCTGCATCAGCTGCTTCTGGGCAAACAAAATAGGCTTTTGTGGTTATAATGTAATGTTTTCCTTGGAATACGTGGTATTCCAGGCTCTCAAAGGAACATACTCTTTCTTGGAGTTCAGGTAAAGTATTATCTATCAAAAAACTAAAATTATCATCAGCAACAGCAAGGAAATTAGGCACACGCAAATAAAAAGTCAGAAACCTGGCTCTTACCCAGAAGACAACTGATTTCTGTTTTTTTAGGAGTTATGTACACTGACAGTGCCACTGTCAGTTCACATATGATAACACAGCTCCAGCCCAAAGTGGCTTTCCAAACTACAGTAGGTCTTGAGGGTTTGGCTGCGGGTATGTCGGGCTGGAAGGGTATGGGGCCAGCCCTGGTGCAAGAGGCTGCATTCATAACAGACCTCCTGTCCCCATGTGGGAAACACCAGGGGACCCGGAGAGCAGGGTGGGGTGACGGCCACATCTGTCCCCATGGCACAACAGAGTCAACCAGGCTGTTGGAGCAGCCCACGACAGCAGCACCGTGTGTGTAATAGCTGGTGCTTCCCTGAGACTCTCTGGCAGCCTCTTTCCTGCCACGTTACACCAGCTAGATGAAAAAGGCAAACTTTTTGAATATTGTTCCAAGTGTGCCATGCAGGAGTGCCTTATAACCCAAATTTGGGCTGAAAATAAATGAACCTGGGGGACATGATTTTCCAAGACTCAGGCTCTAAAGTCCAGGAATAGTCTAAAGCTATTCATGCCACCACTGGAAATCACAGAAATCAGAGTTTTCTCATCACCTCATATAGAAGTTTATATTGCTGCAAACAGGTGGAAACAGATGTAAAACACCTGACAGAATTGTTAAATGACTACACCAGCTGTGAGGAGACTGAGGGGTAGTGCCTGGTGGTGCTGACCACTGTGGAGCTGGTCACACATCTGTATGAGCAGCTGGAGAATGCAGAGAGCTGATTTCAAAGACAGAAAATCACAGGGACTCTCACTGCTCCAGTTTTCTAGGGGAGGCAAGAAGGCTTCATAATTCTTGCACACTGCTGCTCTGGGAGTCTATCTTTGGTACAATACAGAAATTATCCTGAAGGAAGAAAGAAAATCTGTCCAGAAAACTGCAGCGTCCCTGCATGAGAAGGCAAGGAAAGCTTGGAACAGTGAAATCTTTTTTGCTAATGACAGTTCTGAGAATTAAAAAAAAAAAAATGAGTGGAAAAACCCCAAACCCCTCCATGAAACACTGATTAGATGCCAATTCACATAGCTCTTCTTGGCTACTATGTATTATTATTATTTCTTTAAAAGACTAATAGATCCTATTCTTGACAGGCGCAAAGCCAGGAGGTGGGATCTTACCCAGTATTTTCATTTTTTAGGCCACAAGAGGCCTAAATGTATCAGAATATTATTTGTCTGCCCAAATCGCATTCACTGTGTGAACCTCTGCAGAGGACTTCCATTCTCAGGAAAAACTGTTCTGTCAGACAAGAGTGCAGAAGGAACACTCCTCATTCTGGCCAAGCCAGCTCAGTTAGAACAGAATCTCTTTTCCTGGGCTAAATCTCCAGAGCTAACCTTCAAACTTTCACGTGCAGTTTTTGACCTGAAAACCCCTACCCACAGAGCATATAAAACCTAGGATACATGAAATATCTGAGTGCTGGAACAGCTGAGTTATGTATGAAGTGGTTGACATGGTGAAGTGAGAAGCAAGAGAAGGCTGATGGAACAGAAATGTGGTTGAGTACATCTGACTTTCCCTCACCACGTGGGAAACAGGGCTTTCACTGAATGGGCTTTTGAGCAACCAAAAGTCAATCTGTATGTAAAGAAGATTTGACACTTAATACGGTGGTGTTTAAAGAAATATGGTGAAGATCTGCTGGGCAGATTGGGTTCAAAGCTTCCATCCCTGTCATCCTATAAAGCCTTAGGGACTTTCAGACCAGCAATAGGAGCCTACGGAGATCTTCATGTTCTCAACTTTGTCTTCTGGATAACATTAAAGCAGAGGCAGTCCCAGAAGGCAGGCACTATCCTTAGCCTTGCGCTTATCTCTTTGTGCACATTTTCTCCAGCACTTAGTGTTACCAGATCCTGACTCATAAGACTGGCTTTGCTTTTTATGAAGCTACCAAAGGGTCCTGGCACTAGCATGTGTGTGAGTGTCCTGATAAGGGTATGACAGCATATGGGAGGCCAGAGGAGGGTAATGCCACTGGTATGTTGAGTGGGGAATTAGGTTGTGTGTGTGGAATGACATCTTCTTACAAAACCTCTCCAAGACGGAGGCCGAGGAGAAAAAGCAGCAGTGACAGGTCAGGATTCAGTCCACCCTACCAAACTTTCCATCGTCATGAATGGAGCCATTCACTGGATTCTGCTTCTCGTTTTGCTTCTGTATCTTCTTCATCTTAAAATAGAGAACTTCCTCTCAGAGGAATAACTTCTGCCGTAGCACAGTGCCGGTGATGTCAGTGGAGTTACACCAAGGCTGATGTTGATCCTCGTGTCTCATTGCCAGAAGGTTTTCTGGAGTTAGACTCTGGGTAGTACAACTCTGAGAAGCATTTGCACTGTTTTTGTCTCAGTCTGTTTCCTCTGAGAGCACAGAAAAGGATTGAAACATAAGGAGAAGAACCCATGAAAATGTTGCAGTTGTTTTTGCACAGAAGACTTTGAAATGAAAACACATTTTATGGAATTTTTCACACACATCCTCCCTCTCCCTCAAATTTCAATGTTCCCTTTTCTTCTCTTCTCCCTGATTTTGACATATTTCCACTGAGCAAAATTAAATGAGAAATAGCCAGGGGCTTGCTCTGACATTTTCTTCCCCACCCCATCCTTCTGTCCACCCAGCCTCTTCTTGGTTTTTTTAAAAATTTTTTTAATAGTATAGAATGGGAACTGTAGGCTGTGTGTACTCATTTGCTATAATCCACCCATTCTGCTGTTCTGCTGTTCCTTGCCACCTTTCTTATCATTCCTTCAGCATTTTTTTGGACCATCTGAAGCTGAAAAGAAATAAATCCCTTGCCTGCAGATTCACTCTAAATTGACAGGGAGGGGAAAATCTGGCCCCAACATCTGAGATCAAGAGCTTTATGGCCTAGTCCTGCCTAATTTTAAGGGATTTTATATAGCAGAATTGGAAAGAACCAAGAGACACTTAGAGCAAATGTTCTGAAATACCAAGAATAACAAAGCACAGGCTTAATGAGTTCCAATGTGTATGTCTGCTGTGAGTAATGATGCTTAATCCTGCTGCAAAATAATTCCTTTATATGTTCTTCTGTTTTTTAAAAAATGCATCACTGCTGCACTGGGGTCATAAAAATTACGAATATGTTTTCCCATGGCATGAAGCCATAGCATACTGTAAGGCATTGTGCTGGGCCATTATACACAGCCTGTAATCAGAAACAAATGTATTAAGTGAGATGATGTGATGTTACATGAGAAAAGTGAAAATAGAGCAGGGAAGTGTGATAGACAGTGACTTGGACCACATCAGCTCTAAACGGCCCCTTTCTCTTCAGAAATCAGGGGCTATGCCAAAAGAAGTTGTGTTTCTAGATACTGGTCTAGAAAACAGAGACATACTTCTCGCAAGGGGTGGGGGGGAAATAAAACTTGTCTGAGAGATGGGGTAGGCAAAAAAAAAAACCAACCTGAATTTCCTGTTCAGAAAGAGAGATACTGCTATGCTGGTTTTCTGTGGTGTGCATTAGCACAGGCTTGGTAGTGGTCTCAGAAATGCAAAGAAGCCACTCTCTCCAATCCTCCTAATTACGAGTTTCTTGCAGGGGTCCAAGTGTTGGCTGTGACATGGCGAGATCTATCACTGAAAAAAGTGTTCTCATTTCTTTGGAGTTTATGTTTCTGAGACTTTGCACCAGTACTACTATTATCAGCTTAAAAATTAAACTTGACTCAAATTAGGTGAAATAGAGCAACTAATTTGTCTCTTTGCCAATGTTTATTTCCTAAAAAAAAAAAAGTTCTGTTTGTGACAGCTGCTTTCCTTTTCAGGAGTATACCACAACTCTTCAACATCAAAGCTGGATTTCAATTTATTGACTTAACTTTGCAGAGCACAGAGCAAAAGGTCAAGTAAAATGAGACTCCTTTAGAAAAATGATAATTGCTATTAAGAAGCCCATGGGTCATTTGAATGCTCTGACACTCCACTTCCAAGACCCTTAGAAAGGGCCTTTCAGAACTCCTAAGGCTTGGCCAATCCTACCCCTTGGGAGAAGTGAAGACCTGTCCATAACTGCAATGTACCAGTGGGAGCAGCCTTCACCTCAGCAGCAAAGCAAGTTATGCTCTTATTTCCCAGGTGTGGGAAAAACAGTGGTCCCTAAAATGAGAGGTGGGCCCAGATGTCTCTTCTTTCCACTGACTTTTCACTCTGCTGGCTCTCCGTGAGCCGGGATCCCCAACACACAACACAAAACGTTTTTCGTCAGATTCAGACAAATGCTTTGTCAGCCATAGATCCCCTGCCAGGCAAACTAAGAGAGAGTGAGACCATCAAAACTTAGCATTGGAACAGGTTGTGCAGAGAAGTGGTGGAGTCACCCTCCCTAGAGCTATTTAAAGGTCATGTGGAAGTGGTGCTTGGGGCATGGTTTGATGGTGGGCTTGGGAATGCTGGGCTAACAAATGAACTTGACGATTTTAGAGGTGTTTTCCAACTTAAACAATTCCATGATTCCATTGTACCATGAGGACAGTAGTTCATAAATTACCTATAATTTATGCTTGATAATACTGCTTTCTGCATTCTCTTTTTCCTTAAATCTGACTGGTTTTATCAATAGAGTAGAGCACAATAAAGAGTACCAAAGGAACTGGATAAATAAATCCTGTCTAACTATTTACAACCATGTCAGGAAATTGTCTCAACAGTAATCTTAGAAAAAGTTTGGATGCACTGAAATCTACGAGACAAGTGGTTGCTGCTTCTATGCCTTCTACAGGAATCAACTGCTCAGCAACAGAAGACTTGCCCCATTTTTAACTCTGGAAAGTAAAAATAATTGATAAAATCAGGACAATTACCCCCTAGGCATTATAAAAGAGGGCTTTTCCTTCCTAATTTCTGGATCTTGGATGAGAAATTAATATCTTCGCAATGAAAAAAGAGTTTCTAAATATTTGATGCTTCTGAACTGTGCAATGCAAACATGCATTTATGAACCACATCAGGGAGCCAGGTGACTGTGTTGTGAATCCTTATGTAGCAGCATTTGCTTCTTTTCTATCCCTGTTACTCCCTTATGAAACAGAAGGGCTACTTTAATCCATAAATAGACACTGCTAAGGATTTACCATAAAGGAAATCTGAAGGACACTCTTTGCTATTTCCATTTAACTTCCCCTTTGCATGAACAAATCCCCTCAGAGGACTGCCCCCCGTGCACTTAAAGCTCTTGAGGCTCCCAAACACAGGAGACGAACCCTCTACACTGTGTTTGTTTGCTTTAATGAAATGATTGATTTATTTGCCACGAATTCCTCAAAAACATTTGTTTTCATCCCCTGGATTCCTATCAGAGAGCTCCCCACATCAGTCAAAATCACAGCTGTCATTCGCTACAGCGAAGCGCAATTCAAAGTGCTCCCTGTTAGTGGGGAGCCTTCCCCTGCCCCCCAAGCATGTCCCCTGCCAGGGCACTGATATCCCCTTCGTCCTACAGTTGTTTGCTTCCCAGAATAGCTAGATTTGAGGACAAGAGCCTTCCTAATGGAGCTCGAGTGCATTTGTGGCACAATAGGTCATTTCTGGCTCACTTGCTTTCTTTTCAGCTCGTGGGACAAAAAGGGACATGCTTACACCATTTGCTTACATTGGTAGGTAAAGAAAACCTTAAATGTTGCATGAGTCACTAGCACTCAATTAATTTCTGCTTGTGTTATTTATTCACGTTCAAGATATGACTTTTATTCTATATGTGACCTTCAGCAATGGAACTGATAACAAGAACATTACTTTGGAAAAGTGAAAGGTTAAACATTAACCAGAAAAAATAGTTCTAAGACAAACATTTTGAATGTTTTTTCCTTCATATTTGGAAGTAACTTGTCACTTCCCCTCTTAGCACCCTCCCTCCCCTCATATTACTGTTGTGCTGCTGCTCCTGATACTTGGTAGATGCAGCAAGCACTGTACCACCACGTGATAGCCTCCTCTTTGCTTAAAACAAATCACATGGGTCTTTGAGCTGGCTCCAAGCTCTTGCCTGACTAGCTTTTCATTTGCAATTTCTAGGCTTTCTCATCTCCCAAGAAGTGAACTGCGGAGAAGCCTATCTGTGCTCCCTCTTCTTCTCCTTGTTGCACACAGGATGTGCAGAAAGAGAAAAAAATAATAGATGAACAAGGGAGCAGGGAGAGGCATTGCCCAACTCTCAAAAACACCGTAGGAATTTGAAAATTTGATTTTAGCAGATGTCTTTTTCGTCCATGACCCAAAAACTTCACTCAGGAACAACCAACAATTTAAAATTTGTTCACCACTGTGAGTCAGCTGGGATGGGGGAGGGTGTTACGCAGCTTTGGTAGTTGAAAAGTCTTCATATCAGTTAAGAAACGAGTGAAAAATGAAAAATAATCTCTGCTTTCAAAGCTGAGTGCCTATTTTACCTATGTATCAATTTATCTTTCTTATGTGGAGACACACTTGTGAGCTGCAACTCTGCTCTGAAATTACTGCAGCTTTTCTGCTTTGAGGCATTTGCCAGCCTCAGTCACAACAACATCAATTGTTACAAAGAATCTGTAAATCAATAAAATTACTTCTGCTCCCACCCATTTTTGGAAGCCCAGGACATGGGCCATGCATATATTTTACTCAGTAAAATAGCCTAATTGCCTGTTGTTTGGTTAATTTGGGTAGCAAAAATAAACCACCAAAAGTAAAGATGAATGAAACAGCGAAGATAAAACCAAGGCCAAACAAACATTGACAACAACAAACTAAGTGTCTGGAAAAGGGTAACTTCTGCTCTGGGAGTCATTCTGGGTGGTCGAGGATCTGTGTCAGCCCACAGCAGGACATGGGTCCCAGGGCATGGGGCTGCTGGACTGCAGGACAGCAGAGCTGACCACCAGCCCCCTTTTCTGCTGCCTCCCCTCTGCCCTTCTGGCTCAACTTACGCCCCCTACCACGTCTTGGGATTGTTCAATCTGCCTTTCTCAGCGCAAACATTGGTCTACTGACAATATTTTGATCTAACCAGAAAAAAAAAGGCAGCAAAACTAATAACAAACTGTCGGGCAGTCCCACCCCCTTTATTGACCTTTATACAGAGGATTGGTAAAACCCTGCTACTTGTCCATACATCTCACTCTCTCTTCAGTCCCTCAAGACTTGTAGACAAAGTGGTGTCTTGTACCCAAGAATGACACCAGGTTAGGCTATGCAGTGCATGTAAGGATTTCTTTTCATCAGCTCTTATTTTGCCATATATCAGTATTTTATTAAATGTCCTCTTATCCTTTGCCACGGAACAAGGTGAATACAAACCTCCTGGTCTTCTTCTTTGGGACCATTTATTATTTCACAAGGCTTTGTCATGTGTCCCCTTATCTATGTCTCCCACAAGGTGACCTTTCCTGGGATAACAGGAGGCTCCACCAGCGTTGCTGATGCAGCCACTGCCAGAGAGCACCAGAAGCCTCCCATCATAATTCCTTTGTGCAAGATTTGCAGCCAGGGTCACAGACCCATAAGGCAGGCTTGGCTTAAGGCAACTGGGGCCTGAACCTACCACAGTGTGCCTTCTCCCAGCCCTCCCAGTCTGACTCACGCCCTTCCCCCTCTCTCATCCCCCTCTCTCAGATCCCCATGGAGCCCTTCTTCCCCGGACAGATGATCCCTTCCTGTCGCCTCCCTGGGATGGGCTTCTTCATTTTTCCTTAGCCAGCTCCCCTGGACAGACTCTTGGTTTCTCACTGACTTGTGCTGTTGAGGTTTCTTGGCCTGTGTCCCAGGATTCCTGCCTTAATCCATCGCTTCAAAGAGATTTGGATAAGTCTGGATAAGCTTCCAAACCTCTGGATGCTTATTCAAAGTGCAAGGATGGGGGAAAGGGGGAGCATCTCTGAAGGAAGCCAGAGACCATCTATGTACAGTCAAACAACTTCTTTTTTTCTGAATCAGAGATACCTCCCCAAATCCCTCAGCACCTGTGTGTCAAAATATGCATTTACATTAGTGAAGAAACAAACCCTGGCCTCTGCATCCTGAAGCAAAATGCCTGGGCCTTTAGACATACAGATGGGCCAGCATCTCATCAGGGTGTCTGTTGCAGCATTAAAAGCTGGGATTCCTTCTTTCAGGAGAGCTTGGGCATGTTTACACACCACTGGGTATTTTAGGGGTGACTCACTACAGAAGTCCCATTTGAAAACAGAAAAGAACAGAGTTTTGAAATAAAGTGCACTGAAAAGGTATGAACACAGCAACAGATCACCAAAAAATGTGAGGCTGGATTCTCCAGTGTGCGGGAGTCCTGCTGGGCTGCAGTATGGGGGGGATGGTCCTGACTGAGCACAGAAGAAAGGGTGAAGCAGTTATAGGAGCTGAGCCCAAAAGGAAACCTCTTCCATCCATCCTCTTGCTTGCTTCTGATGTTATGGGTGGACTGAGAAAGTGCCATTTGGAGCTATTTCTGCATGTGTTTTGCATGGCTGTGGTCCTGGTTTGAAGTTGCTGGCACCTGTCATGAAGCTAGGCATGTTCACCCAAATTAGAATCAGATTTTAGCTCCTCTGGAATCAAAACCAGCACTCATTCAAACCACAATTGAGCCAGTCCTTCCCATTTGCCCCTCAGCATTCAAGATACATTCATTCATAGTTTAGTTTCCTGCTCCAAACATGCTCACTTTGGGAAAACCGATCTTTATTTTCCATCTAAATGAAGCCCAGTTGTGTCATGTCCACCAAAAGAACAATCTGGCTTAAAGCAGCTTTAAGAAAACCACTATCTGATGTCAGTAAATCTCTGTCTATGCTACAACTGCTTTAAGTCAGGAAGCAGTGGGTGTGCTCAAAACAACACATAAAGATAAAAGATTTCCAGTGCCAGGAACGTGGATGTATTTTGGAAGAAAACACGGGGGGCATTCTGTGCAGGAAGAGATGAAAATATGCATCAGCCTGCGGAGCCCGCCAGTGCCGCAGCTCACACATGCCGGCTCTCTGAGGAAGCCACATCTTCAGATGGAAAGAAGGAGGTATTGGAGGGTCCTGTCCTTGGCACACACAGAGGGAATGGCTGCTGCTTCATTCATTTCTTTGTCTTGCAGCAGAGCAGTACATGCTCCTCTGTCCTCTAGCAGTTTAAAGAAAGCATCAGAAGACAGACCCCAGCCCCTTCTCTTGCAGGGATGGATGCTGAGCAGCTCCTGGAGGTGGGAGAGGACGTGGCCATCTGGCCATGCTGCACTCCTGGACTCCCATGGTGATGTACCCTCATCCTCTCCTGAGCGGAAAAGGTGTTGCCACAACCAAACCCTTACACGCTGGTCACACTTTGACCCTGTAACAACCCTCGAAAAGCCATTACAACAGTGATGCTGGAATAATTCCATCAAGGCCAAGGATATTTCTATGCCTTGCCCAGCATGTGTAAGTTGGAAGGGAAGAGAGGTCATTGCTCTCTGTTAAATGTATACCTGGTTATCAACCTACTTCTACATCTTATTGCTAGTTTTCCATTTATTTACAATCCAGAAAAATAATTAAAACACACACCAAAAAAAAAAAAAAAGATAGCCAAACAAGACCAAAATAATAATAATAATAATAATAATAATAATAATAAGAAGAAGAAGAAGAAGAAGAAGAAGAAGAAGAAGAATAAAAACCCAACCAAACCTAAACAAAAAAGAAGTACAGATCCACTGGAGCAGTCTTCTTTTCCAGGAGGTATCACAGGCTACTTCACTAACAGGAAAAAGACTCAGTCCTCTGACTGGTTCCTTGATTAAAAGCCATAACTTTTTTCAAGCCACAGTGATATGCAGGGCAGTAAGTAGCCAGTTTAGAGAGTATTTTAGAGGGTACTTTGACTCAGGTAGGCACATCACCTGTATCTGTCCATGCTACTTACTCAGCTTCTTTCATCCCAGAGTACCCCGAAGTTAGTCATATAGTAAAGTGCTAGCAACCTGAGCTCTACAGTCCATGTATTTTGTCTGCCATTAACCTTCCTCAGACAACAGTTGTTGTTCTTCATAGTTTTTTGGGAGGGAAGCAGAAGGCACATGGAGGGCTGCAGGTCACCTGTCACCCCTTGCCAGGAGGGAAAAGGCATTGGCAGAGTGCCACAACAAAGGGCATTGCTTTAGCTTGGAGAGTCTGTGTCCCACACTTTGTCACCGAAAAGTTGTGTGGTGTTAGCAGAGCTCTGGTGGCAGAGTGGGGGACATTGCCCTTTCTCTGGCTCTGGGGAAATGGATGTCCCAGCAACGTTCCCAGGTTACCCTTTAGGACACAACCATGATTATGCACAGACTCTGCCTTTCAAAAAGTGGATGGAGTTGGTGGTGCGTATGAGAAACCACTGGAAATCCTGTCCACAGTAAACATACATTTTTAAAAATTAATTATCAGAATAACAGTGTTTTTGTGCGGTCTTTGTCCATACTTCTACCTAACACAGGTTATAAAGGTGTTGGGCAAGAGCCCTCTGTGCTTGCTCTCTCCTACTCCATGTCCAGATATGCCTGCGAAACCAACAGCATAAAACCAGAATGGATTCAGATAGTCAGGTCCCAGAGCATCACTCTGTACCCAGCACCTCTGGAGGAAAACTGAAAAGCAAAAGGGTCTTTCTGGGCACAGCACCTGCTTTCTGGCCTCCCTAAAGTTACCCATTCCTTGCTGCTCCTCAATTGCCTTTCCAAAGCTAGAGAAAATAAGCTATGCATTTAGGGACACTTATGCAACCTAAAAAATCCAGCATAATTCTAGTGAGCACAGCCATGGTAGTGACTGCTGCCAGGTGTCCAGACAGAGTAATTACCAAGCACAAGAGAGCAGACCCCATGGAAGCAAGGGTGAGCAGTGTGTTAAGACACAAAACTTAGCCTGACTAAGCCTGGCTCTTCCCTAAGAGGGAGAGCAAAGCGCTGTCCCCCGGAGCCTTCTAATGCTGAAGCTTACAATAATAACAAAATCTCCATGGGCCCAAATGAGCCTCCCACACACATCTTGGGTAGGAGCTTACCACACAAGGAGTCCTGCTGAAATTGATGGGCTGTGTGTGGATTACAAGACGCTATTTGGAATAACTGAGGGTGACCTCGCAGACATTTTCCCATTGTTGTTCCTATTGTCCATTCAGTGTACCTGGCTTTTAGTTTAACTGTGTCTTGTCATGAAGGAAATGAAATACAGCAAGGGAGAGAGAGGGAAATATATTTATATGGAGAAGCATAGTGTAATGGCTGAAGAAGAAGATTTGGTGTCCAGCCTTGGCCCTCCCATTGACTCCTTCTGTTATCTGGATGCAGTTAGCCCATCTCAGCTCTGCCACCCATCTGCCAAGCAGAGCCTGTCACTCGGGTATCTTGTGCGATTTCATGTCACAATGGTGACACGGGGCTGGAGAGGATCTCCCAGGATGCCTCAGCCCATACATCGCTCCGTGCGGGCACAGTCCCTGAGAGGGGTGATGTGGCTGTAGCTGCGAAGGAGGCAACAGCAGTGGCCTTTTCCTGTTTGCTTTATTCCCAGGGGTTATTTCTGGGCTGGAGGGAGGCTGCACCGTGATGTCAGTGTGTAAACAGGGAGGTGAGTGTCGTCAGGGCCCGGGGGGTGGAGATGAAGGCACGTCTGGCTCCCCGGAGGGGGGAGCAGGAAAAAAAATCAGCTCAGATAAAGAAACATAAGGGAAATGGCAGTGGAGCCACAGAGGAGGCGACGGAGGGGGGGAAAGGCTGCCGTCCCCATGCAAATCGTTTGGGAAAACAGTGCACCGCCCTCCGTTAATTCCCCTGATTAAAACCGCATTAGTTTGTAGGTGTCAGGGACAGGCAGCTGTTTTCAAGGAAGCCCTGGCTCCAGCAGGTCCTTCCTCGCCGGGCAGCGGCGGCTCTATCTGGAGGTAAATGTCAGCGAGGCGCGGAGCTCGCCGGCGCTTGTCCTCCTCCTGACAGGCCCTGGCCAATGTCCTGCTGCTGAGGGTCGTGGTAATTTACGTCCCTTCTGTGTACATTAACTTATCTGCAGCAGAGCTGGCGGGGCTCTTTCAGCCAGGCTGTCTCCTCCGCAGGCTGGGAGACTTTTCCTGCCTGTGGGACCCGAAGCGGGGACCTGCCAAGTTCCTGCAGCGGACCAACAACAACAAAAGCGCCCTGGAGCCGGCGGCGCTGCCCGGGCCCCCCGGCATCGCCCCTCGGACCGCGGGGACACTCGTGTCCTGCGGCCCCTGCGCCGTGGGGACAGGGTGGCCGCCGAAAAGCAGGCACTCGGTTGTCAGCCCCCCCGCCCCGACTGTCCTCCCCGGCTCTATTCTGCTGTTGCTGCAACAGCTGAAATGGTTATTTATTATTTGCAGCTCCCGCGGGGCTCCTTTCCCACCCCTCCTCCCCTGCCCCCGTGGAAGTAAGCAAACAGCCTTCTCATGCAGGAGGCAGATGCTTCCCACTGGGCTGCAGATTTTGGTGGCCTGGCTGGGGTGACTATGTCCTTATGCTTTACCCGGGAGGGATGTTAACACACAGGTACACTTTATCAGTGGCAAGCTCACTCTGCCTCAGGAGACAGGCCAGGCATGGAGACACCATCTCAGTTTTCCTCTGGGCATCACTTTTTCCCATGCAGCAGGGTCTTCCCTCACATCCGTGTAATCAGTTTCTCTGTCACCCCAATGTGCACAACTGAACACATTTTATCGTCCAGCAACTCTAAGGAGGTGTCCCTAATCTGGAATTTTTGGGGGCCATTGCATTTGAACTGACTTTTTGTTTGATTATTCCCTTGTGAATCACTGAGGCCTTATAGGAAACCAGAAAGGATGAAGTAAACCCTGTTTGCCTGTGACTAGGTTAGGCAAGGTTGTCCATTATTACTACAGAACTCACAAAAATATCGAGAGCAGAAGGCAGCAGCGGCAAAGACCACATTGTCCAGTAGCTGGAACCCATCAGTTCACCCAGAAAGAATTGATCTTCCAACCTAATTGCTAGTAGAAAAGAAGGGGGGGGAAAGGTTGACATTTGGAACAAAATCAGAAAATGTGCACAGTCTTTCAAGATCTCCTGAATGACCCCCATCAGATGCATTGCTTTACTAGATGCAATGGGCCATTGCTGTACCAGGTTGTATCAGAAAGTCACCTACAAACTTTCAAACTACCACAGTAATGTGAACAACCACAAATTACCTTTCTTCTTCACAAGTACTGAAAATTGTTCTAATTAGGAGCTATTGGCTTGATCCTCCTAAAATGTGCTTTATATATACATTTCAGCCTAGTGATGCCTGGGTGTAGCTGGTAGGTACAATGAGTGTGAGGATGATGGTAATTGTGTTATGTTCCCAAAGCTCTTGGTGAGGATTAAGCTACTCAAAATAATAGAATAATTTTTAAAAAAAAACCAACAAACCAAAACAGGATTATGATTACAGGCCTGTTCTAGCTCTCCTCAGAAGCTGCAGGGCACCCTTTACCAAGGGTGAGGTTGTGATGAGATGAAAAACCTCGAATCAAGGACAGGACCTAGAGCAGTAACCGTGAAATACAAGACCTGTATTTACTGCTGAATAGTCAAATATCATGGATCTAAGACCCTTGTTGGCAGACATTGAAAAGATGGTTTGTGGCTTAGCTGATGGCTAAGAATCCACTGAGTTTTTAGGTGTATCTATGGCCCAAAGTTAAGCACCTACAACATCTGTATGAGGCATGTAGAGCATTAAGCATTTCAGTTCTGGAGGTACTTCATCTAGTTAGAAAAAATACCTAGGAGATGACTTTGATTTAAGCTCTGCATATTTAGAGCTTAAGCCATGTTTTGAAAGGGAAGATCCCAAGTTCATCTAAAAGATGAGGGCCATTTTCTGAAGACAGTCCTTTTTTTAGAAAGCCTTAGGGCAGTGGCAACAGCAGTAGAACCATGTTTGGAGTCATCATTTGGGATATTTAGGAATTTTATGTTGGATATTTCTTGCATCAAGCACTGGACCCTGGTTCTGCTTCCTTAGGCCAGCTGCATAACCGTTGGGCAGGTACCCATTTTTTTCTCCTCACCTCTATACTGTGAAAATAGCTAAATTTTCCTTCTAATTTAGGTCCCTCACTGGTTATAAAAAATAAAAATTATCAAAATATTCACTAACAGATGTTTTATTACTCATCAAATGGAAGTTTCTCATGTTTCCATTCCTCCAGATACATGTTCTCAGGACAATATTTTTTTCCCACCTCCCATCAAGATTTTGTCTCAGTCTTGCTGGAATGAACAAGTAACTCAGTCATTTGCATAGACAGTGAAGAATTCCTTTGGATATTACCAGAAAAGATGCATTACCCTTCAGATTTCAGATTGGTGATAAATACTGTAAGTATAGATGAATAAATTAGGATGGAATCCATTCGTCTCTGTCTTGTCATTTGCAAAGTATGGTAGCACCTGTCCTGGGCACTCAGCTTTCAGATAGGAACGTGCACACAAGAACAAGCACTCACCAAAGATATCCTTCCTGACATTTTTCTGTACCTTCATGGCATTCTCATGTGGGGAAAGAAAAAAAAAAAAAAAAAAGAGGACTGGATTATAGCAGGAAGAATTCTATTCATGAGAACTGCTGTGTGTTTAGTGAAGATCCTAAGGTTTGATGTGATATTTGTGAAGTTCGCTGTGATAAAGACTGTGCTGTTTGCCCCATTTTGACTGAAAGCTCACTAATCTCTTAAAAATTCAGGCTTTGCTTATAGACTTTTATTTTAAAATATGGCTCAGTCAACATACTGAGGTGAAACCTCCACAGAATTTTCTACGTTTTATTTAAGGTGACAACACAAGAGATTAGGTTTTTCTATGGAAAAGTTGACAGCTTTTTTCCATATGTAGGACTCTCATTGTCAGAGTTTTCTGCTGAGACAACACAAACACTTGAATCATGAAGCACATCCCTTCCTTCAAGCACTTCCAAGTCATCGTTTGCCTGTGTACATTACTGTGTTTAAATCTGGCTTTATGAGTTTTACAGATGGACAGGAACAAGGGGTGGAGGATGATGGAGACCCAGAGCCAGAACAGAAATAGAAGGAAATGATCAGTTTGGAGTCCAAGCTGACATGGATATGTGTTTCTCTCTGGGAACCATGAGAACGCATCAAAGAACAGATTTAATCACATACAATGGAGTGTGAACAAGTGTATCTTGAGTGTTCCTCTCCTGAAACTCCAGGAAAGATGTCAAAATATCTCTTTTTCTTTTCTCACTGAGCATCACAGAGTCCTTCTGCCAGTCTTTCTTAAGACAAAAATCACTGCCAGGCCATAGGCACAATGTTATGCATGGGTCATAACTTTACAGCCACTTGATGCAAATAATTTTTCTGAAGAAAGGGCAACAGAAAAGAGCTAACAAACTTGTCTGTTTGACATAGATGTTTCCATGTATTTAGATGTCTCAATGAGCTTTAGAAGAAGAGCAACTAGGGTAAGTTAGAAACATATAGAAATGTATAGATCTAGACATCTTCAAGATAGAGTGAGTATTAACATTACTGCAAATATGCAGTGCCAACGTTGTCTATTCTTCCCGTTAAATCAAAACTCCTATTAGATTCTGTTTTTAGAGCTGTGCCTCCCAGAACCATGTGATTTTATGGCAATCTCAATTTTTCCATCTTCATGTTTGCAATGGAAATCTTGAAAATATGTTCCTGTGGGCTGCTGCATCAGGATGCAGGGGAACAGTCCCATTCTAACAATACTTAAAAATATCCTGATGCTTAAGAGAATGTCACAATTTGAGGTTAGAAATATCACGATGCTCAGCACCATTTGCTGTTAAATCGTGAGTGTCCATGAAAGTTCATCTCCTGCTTATAGGCAGCAGCAAGGGAATAAATTGAGCAACCCACACTTCTCATTCTGTCTGTGATGCTGGAAATCATGAATATCCCTTGATCAAGTCACACACAGGATGAGATACTAGAGGACTGATTCTTACCCTTTGATTCCTTATTTTCATTTTACTACAAAAGACCCTTATCTTCGTGGAGCAAGAGTGGGAGTTCTTCCACTGGCACACACACAGCAGAGATCTCTTTGGCTCCGACAGAGTCCTGTAAGCTTTTCCCACCCGCCAATCTTGACCCAGATGTATTTGCAAAGACCTGTTGATTTTGCACACAGTATCAGTTGAAATTTGAAACTTTCCAAAAATCATACAAAGTAAAGAACATTTCTGTCTGTAGTACTTTTATGGCAAGTTTCACAAACCCTTCCAATAGTGTTTGTAGTTGAAACACTGGCAGCTGTTTTTTCGTCGTTTTCTTTTCTCTCTCTCTTTCTTCTAGTGACATTCCCAAGCTGTGTTCTAATCTGGTGGGCACTGGGAAAATGAAACAAAAAATAGTTGAAGGGCTTCTGGTAAACTTGAATCTTTCAGAGTCAAGGATGTGTGCTGTGAAGCAGTCAGAAATCCAAGAGCTCTCTCCCAGTGCATGCACTTTGCCATCGAGGGGGCTATGTCATTTCTTTGAAGCAGGCTCTATTTTGATGGGCAAGACACCAGAGGATGACGTAAACCTCTAAGGATGATTACTTGGGTCCTGTGTCCGGCTTAGTCTCAAAAAAACCGCCTTGAAAAAACCTTTGGAGCTGCAGCTCTTTTGTCTGTCAGCAATGAAAACAAGGGAGATGTTAGTGGTCACAGAGTAAGTGAATCAAATGACAGGCACTGTGCTAGGAAAAAGTTCCCTGTGATGTTTGCTTGTCCTCAGTACAGTTAGTCCTCCAATTTTTCCGTGGAGGTCTTCAGATAGAGATGCCAGCTTGGGGGTCACTATGCCAGATCTCGACCATATCGTGTGCCGTTTGTGTTGACCTGACACTGTGAGCTCAGTGCACGCCCCAGGGTGCTGGTGGTCCTCAGGGCTGTCACCCACATGGGGCTGGCTGGCCAGGCCTCTGGCTGGGCTTTGTAGCTGCTAAGGCACATTTGGGAATGACAGTGATGCCGTGTGCTTTCCCTCAGCATCTCGGGCGGCTGGATCCGTGCAGGCACAGAAGCCAGTGAGGGTCTGAAGTAACCCTCTGCACAAGCCCTGTTGCAATGGTCTGAAGATTTTGACAGTCACTTAGCGAACCTCTTAGTGCTCTTGTCCTTTTGATAATGACAACAAGAAAAACAGAGAAATTGAAATGTTTCTGAGATCCGTCATGTGTCATAAACCTCTAATCTTTATCTGTCTTTTCAACCAATAAGCCTTGATTCCTCATATTATCCTCCTACGCCTGCCCACCATTCCTGTTCCCAGAACAAAGCCCCCAAATTCCCATCAGTCTAGTGGCAGAGTACCAAGATCAAACTAATAATCTGAGAATTTTTCCACTTTCCCAAAATTTTTCACAGTGCAACAATGACTGTACATAACAAAACAAGGTCATACTCATGCTAAAATGTTGGCATTATGGTTTATTTATCCTATTTTATTCTGCACACACTCCAATATTACATTTGTCATGGGAGTATCTGAGGCTCTTGCAGTGATGCATTAAGAAATGTTTCCCTCTTCCAACAGAAGGAGGTGTGCAGGGGAAGGTAATAAACAGACACAAAGATGCAATACAGAAAGTGTCACTGGTACCAGCAGCCTAGAGCAGTAAGATCAGCTTTCGGAGAGGTCATTTAATTCCCTGCCACTGGTCAAGATCTGCAAGGTCCCTGATTTCTGTACAGTTTTCCCTTTCTTATCAAGAGTCCTTCTAAAGGACCTTTGACCACAACTTTGGTCCCAGAGCTTAAATGCAAGGCATTTTAGGTTCCCTGCACAGGCCAAGAGGATATAGAGACAGTTAATAAAACCATAAACTTGATTAAAATCTTGATGGGGCATCATTCAAAGGAGTAGAGGACAAATATGACAAATCTGGAATCTCAGCTGTTGAGAAAACACAGGACCATTTTCTGCCCACGTTGATTCAGTGAAGGCTTTCTGCAATGCTGTAGCCTGTCCAGGAAGTGGCACAGGCATGAATTACTGGAGCCAGACCAAGGGCTATCAGAGTGGGAGAAAATATCTTGACCAGCTCCAGCCAGAACAGATCGTTACTCTTGCTAAACCTCTTCAGTAACCCTCTATATAAGAATAAAAAAGCAAGTAAAATACACTGCACATCACTGAGGACAGCTGTAAGGAGCATCACCTGCCATAGAGAGAAAATCAGAAATGTTGATGCAAAACAGAACTTCCAAGGGGTATAAAGTAAAAATGAGGCATTATTCTGCAAGTGGGTTGATCCAAGTTGGCTCTTTTTTATTTTGGTCTTCACTAAATAAAATCAACTGTGAACAAATGCTGAATGAAGTCAACACCACTGGCATAAAACTCATTGGTCAAAAGTTTTAGTATACCATTAGTCAGGGATAAAATAGAAAATGTCAGATTACTACCTGTTATGGCGTTAGGTATTGTCAAATGTGTTTCACTCGAAATCCACTATAACAAGTTTGGACTGAATATCAGTGATCCGAAAAATCCAGATAGATGGAAGAAGATGTAGAATACCAGAAGAGAGCAAATATAGTACTTTTTTCTTTTCTAATAAGGAGAAGTCCATGAACCATGTCCTGTCTTCTTTATTTTTATTTCCAGAAAAATAATAGAGTGTAATACCATACATACATAGTATAGTATAGCCACATGTATAGCCAGAAGATCAGATGACAATCAAAGTACTTGGGAGATAATAGCTGCACAGGAACATGGTTTTGTCAAACAAACACTAGCTCTCTTAAGCCTAACTCAATTTTCCCCTCTAGCAGGATATGGCTCATTGTGAGCTGATGTCACATATCTGGATGCTAGGAAGGCTTTTGACGCTGTCTCATGTGACAGTTTCCTAAGGAAATTATAAGAAAACATGAGCTCAAAACTATTGTAAGGCAGGTGCTCAGCCACTTGGAAAACTTTACTTATCTAGTAGCTGGAAACAGGTCATTGCCAGACTGCAAAGTTTCTTTGTATTTCCATGGGGGTTCCATCTTGGGTCAACATTTTTATTAAAAGCTTAGAAAATATCAGAAAGGATTTCTCACTTCTTGGAAGAAGCCGGAAATATTTGGGAGGTTAGATTAGAACTCAAAAGATCTTTACACATTGAAGAAACAGTGTTTAAAATAAAATTATCAGTAAAGAGTAAAGTACTGCAGCTAGAAAGAAATTTTCAGCCAAAATGCAAATTCAGGGAAGAACCGAATAGGCAACAGCTCTTCCAAAAATGAACTAGAGAATGTGGAGGACCACACATAAAGGGTGAGTCAGTTTTGTGACATTAATGTAAAAAACTCATCTAAATTATGGGGATTTTTAGAAGGGAATATTTTATTTAAGACTTAAAGAAATCCCTCCACTCTGCTCAGCATCTAGAAGGCATCTGTAAAGAACTGTGCCCATATTGAGCAGACATTTCATAAAATATTTGGACAAACTGGGAAAAGTCATGAATAATCAGAGGTTTAGACAGCATGACTTATAGAGAAAGAATGACAAAAAGATGGGCTTGTTTAGTCCAGAGGGAAGATGTGATAATACATTTCAAACATATAAAATGCAGCTGCAAAAAAAGAATAAAAATGAAAGTCCTTTCTGTCCATTAGATAAAATGAGAAAATGTGAGCTGAAATTGCAGTGTGGGATATTTTTCAAGGATAAAATCAAAATTTTCAAATGGCAAGGTCAGCTAAACACTGGCACAGAAAGCTAAAACTATGGTGGGCTAGTGACGGTCAAGAAATTTGTGTGTTCCTCTCTTGTAGTCCAGTCATAAGGCTGATACCTTCTTTCAGTTCAGTGATGCCTAAGTTTCTGAAAACAATGAGGAACACAAGAGCACCCTTAGTCCATGGGAGTGACTAACCAACTCTGGTTCATGCCTCCCACCAAGAGAAGCATCAAAGAATTTTAAAAAACAACTTTCTGTTCAAAATAACTTTCTTCTGCCAGTACCTTCGGGATCATGAAAGGCTTTAGCTTTCAGCCAATAGCTCTAATTTATGTATTGCTCTTACCCAGATGAAGTCACCTTGGTCACATTAACCAAACAGTAGGGCTGTACAGCAAGAAGGTGGATCAGAACTGTCTGGGTGTTCCAAGAGTGCACATCATCCGACTGGCAGGAAGATACTGAATCGCAGAAGAGGAAGAATTGATCCTTGGAGGTCTTGGTAAGTGCTGCTGTCTTCCAACAGCAGAAACATAGCTTTCTACATCTAGCAGTCACTGGTATCCCTTCCTGGCCCAGAGGGACCTGGCCATTTATTACATTACTCTGTCCCCCTGTTAACACTCAGAAGGGAAACAGGAGTATCTTCAGGTCAAGAGTGTAAAATGCTGAAGAAAGATCCAGGAGGATGAAAATGGATGGCTATTTTCTATCGATTGACAAAGACAGATTTTCCATCAATGACACTGAAGTGGCTTCATTTCAGTGTCCTGGCCTCAATCCAAATTGTGCCATCTCTCATGCTTATTAGTATCCCTACTGCATATAAATACAGGCTGTATTTCATCTTCCTATCAGATAATGGCCTTAAAAAAAGGACATCTGTTCTGATATGCATATGCCTATAGTCAATATATGCTCTGTTCTTCTTTCTCCCCATTGGATGGTTAGTTTTTTATAGAGAGTAGATCTGCTAACACAGCTTATTTCAGAAGCAACATATCTCACAGTTCTAGAGTGAAATGGAATTATCCTGTTGGAAATAAAGATGAACTAAATTATCCAATAAGTGAATTCTAACACTGAAATCTTACTAAGCATTCCTAGGTAATTCCTTAAAAAAAGAGACATCCATTATGCCCTAACCTGCACTTTGTCACCAGTGTTGTTGCACTGTCAAGGTAAAGAACTGAGGAATGTCCGCAGACTTGTTATGACATTAATCACATTAAACATGTTATGTGAACAACAACTGTAATTAAACTGTAACAATCAAAGTCATAGGAAGCATTTATATTTTGGAAACCCATAAAGTGGTAAGTTTTACTTAGAAATAACAAAAGTTGTGTCATTTGTAAGACAGGAATTATATACATACCCTTCCTGAAAACTATCCCTATCTCGGGCAGAATTTATCTGCATCTCCAGTGGAGAGTCAGAGAGTTTAACAAGGAACTAAAAACTTGACCCTGGTACATAGTGGTATAACCTCTTCAGACTCTAATGAAGTATAAACAATCCAAACTTATCTCCTAGCATCCACTTCTCATATGGCTACCAGAAAAATGCCCAGAAAATATCCAAGGTAAATAAATTTTAGGCTCCTTGTACAAAACTATAATGCCACCCAAACTGCTATTTCACCACTGGGAATACTGACAGGCTGACACGAATCACTGATTTCAGACACATCTGCACTGAGGAAAAAAGGGGTTTTTTCTCCACAGGTTTTCACATTTCTACATGAGAAGTCTGAATGGTGAAGTCAAGATTCCTGTCCTAATCTGGGGTTGCTTAGGAGCTCCAGAGAGCTCAGGTTTGTACTTAGGGCAAATCAGAAAATGATACTATGCCACCCCACCCAGACCCTGGTGACTACCAAATGCTCCCAGACTTTTAAAGCATTCAGCCCTTGGGCAGAACATAAGAATATATTCAATGCAAACCTTCCATGACTATACACAGCAAAATCATTGTCAGAATACCAGACCTCTAGCTTCCAGTCATAGAAGTGATCACCAAGTATGACTGAAAAGTGCTTCACATATTCTGCTTTGCAACACACTTTTCAGGGATAACACTGTGAGAACCAACTGGTTCATGTGCTGCTTTGGGCAACAGATGAGATCCTTATAAACAGGAATGAATAATGTGCATATGGCTACACTTAGGCATGCATCTGTGCAAGGCATCTGTACAAGGAAAGAAACTTTTGAAACAGGCAGATTCATTAACTTCACTGCTGCCATCTGATTTGGGAAGATGCTTCCCAGTACTCCAGGATTTGGCAAATTCGGGAGCAGAGTGTGTTAGAATTTCATCTGCTGTGTCCTCCTGTCACAAAAGCTTAGTTCTTCTTTTTACTATGCAAAATAATTTTGAATGCACAGAGCAGCAATATTCGAAAGACGATAATAACTTCCTTGGCTCTCCAACACTCAGTAAGCACACAGTGCTGTAGGTACTGATGGGGTGATTACAGCTGCCTTTCAGCCGCAGGTCAAACAGACCTGCTCAGTGGAGTCACTGCTCTCTGGCTCCCCAGCTTCAAGGACACTACTAACAATCTTTTTCTCTGAGGTTGAGCTGGCCTACTGCCACTGTAAACACAAAATCTCACTTACATGGTTGAAAGATTAAATATCTGATTAAAATTTCTGGCTGCTAATTTGTTGAACTTGGCCATGGGGGTATATTCAAGGCTACATGCTCAGGAGTAGGGGGAGTAGAGGAAGGGAGATGTCGTATTTCACAAAACAGCAAGCAAGTCACATCTCAGCTGAAAATCAAGATGTAAGATATGATTTGGCTATGTCCAAAGCAAGAAGTGAACTGCATTCAGGCAGGTTGTCCTCCGTGGAGCATCCTCTGCAGGAGTGGGGCCCCCTGTAACCAAGGAATGGTGTAAATTCACTGCAGCCACTTTTGAGATACAGTGCCTGATTCCGGCAACATGGCTGTAAAACCTTGCCAGAGGCAGAGTTAGGGATAGTCTGTAGTCGAGGCTGAATTCAGCACAGGATGTCAAGGAGTAAATGAGGAACTTCTCAGTCCCCATGAATAACTCAAGGTACGACCTGAGCCCTGGTTCACGACACTTAGGAAATCACACAGGGGTTTCTGGGGGCAGACACATCAGTCTCCCTACCCAGTTTCTTCTTTTGTCCTTAGTAAAGAGACCTGGACAACTCATTCCCTTGGTCAGAGTCCTTGAAGGAGCTGGGGAGTGCTCAGCTGGTAGCACATGCTCAGAAATTCAGACCAGTTCTACAGGTTATGAGAAAATACGAGGAATGGGTTTGGGTTTTTTCATTTCAAGGTCCAGGCAGCTCTAAACAATTTTTATTGTTTTTTCATAGACATCAAGCAGCTCCTTCCTAATTGCAAACATGACCCTTGGCAAATCTCTGAAAAAAAATTGGAATTTTTCATTGTGGGAGAAGTCAGGCAACATTAACACAGGAACTTTTGGTGCTTCTATACCAAGTCTTTATTTTTGTGGCTTAATTTGACATGATTGTCTCAGCCTTGAGCCTCATATTATTTTCTTGGAGCTGTTCTAATAGGACAGGAGCCTCAATCAAGCATGTTTCCTTACAGATGTTGTAATTCACATAGTAATTATCAGAAAAAACCCACAATTTACTTATAGCAAGGACTGCAAAGCCCCCATCACTTCTGCAGCCAAAATTCACCCATGCGGATATGTTTAGAAAACTACAGATTTCACAGAAGCCATGGGTTTGTCTTGACAGTTCTGGTCTGTTTTGCCCATCCACCTGAGAAGACCTAGTATGGCAGATGACTCCTCAAGAAAGACTTTTCAGCATTATTTTTAGCATATTATTAGCAGTCATGTTCTTTTTGGACTCTCTTTTTACTGCAGCCTTCATAGAGACTTAACACTGCAACGATTACTCATACCAACCGCACTGCCTCTTATTCTGTACTTACGTGATAGGGCTATGTTTTTCCACATGTGTGCAAATCCCTGGCATGTGTTTTATCTCTTCAGATTCAGTACAGTGAAGATAGATCCTGAACAATATCAGCTCAGGCTGGGCAATGACCAATTTGTCTTAATTGCCGAGTGAAAGCTCATGGCATTGCTTCTGTTCCCAGCATCAGGTTTCATTCAACAAAGTCAATGTGACACATCCATGTACTTCAAGTTAGTAAGTATGTTTTTGAATTGGGGTCTGGTTGTGCTTCAGAGCAAATATTGACATTTCTCCCCGAATTGGCTTTCCTTAGCACATTTGTGCCAATAAGTGTCACTGCTCAAATGGTAAACAAATCCTCAAAGGTGCAAATACAGCCAAAGCAAATTAATTCAGGCAGACACCCCCGGGCAAGGTTTTGGTCTGCCACCAAATGGTTGCAGGCAGTGACTGGGAGGGAACACTCTGTGCAAGATAATGGCAAGAAAATTCTGAATGCGGAGGAGCCAGGAGCACTGGGGAGCTCTTCACCACCACTCCGTCACTGGCAAGACATGAGACTTGACCTCTCCAGGGTTTGAGCACATAGAAAAGTTCAAATAAAATGAAGACCATAGGGGATAGGTGTGGAAGCAATCAGCACACCCTTTACATTTACCACCCATTATTAAATCTCTCCTGCAAATGGGAGAAAACAAGGGAAAATCCCAACAGACAAGTTGGAGGGGCTGAGCTTCTATTGCTACTGCTCTACAAAATTAATTACCAAGATATGGCCCGTGAAATCCTTGTAGCTTGTAAAGGCTTTTGCAGTGGTAACCCAGCAAGTAGTTTCCATTGTGGTCATTTTACAAATCTGAAAGTCTCAATTTTGCTCTGGAGCCCCCAGCAGAGCATCCTATTGCTCAGGTGAACATTCATCAGCAAACCCTGGAGGCTCCCATTCAGAAAAGACTCTTTGTTTTGTTTTGCTTTTCGTTGGCCCACATTCCTTCATAATATTGTCATGTCCTGTTATATTTATCCCAGCAGTTGCCATATCCCAGCATGGCTGGACAAGCCTGGGCTTCCTTTTCTCCCAGAGATAACAAAGATGCTGGACTGTGCTGCTTGGAGCTCTCTGCACAAGGAGGGGGAAATCTGCAGTGCAGAGGGAAAGCAGAGCAGCAGACTCAGCATCACACTTCTGAGCAAAATATGCAACTTGATAGCCCAAAAATGTCATTGGCTGGAAGGCAGCCATTTACTTTTAAGAGTATTTAAAGTATGTTAACTACAGACCAAAAGAATACATTGTAAACACAACATAATAACTCCTCTAACAGAGGAGAGAGGTTTTTTATTTACCTACCAGAGACATTTGATTATCAAGCAAAATTGCCTTATGAAAAGAAAAGCACTCCATCACCTTGCAGCCTCAAGTGCCAGCATACCACATATAACTTTAATGTGGCCTGTACCTGTTTAGAGGTCAGTTAAAAGGTAACTGTTTCAGAAAATGCATTCACATAAATGTAAGTTTTAATGCCTTTTGTGTGAAATGCTGACGTTGAGTCCTGAATGCCTGTGCTCGCAAAAGATCATGTAGTATTTTTAGCAAGATTAAAAGGGTTAATCCTGGTCAAATTCCACTTTGAATACTTACACTTGGCCTACTTTAATTCTCCCGGAGTTTCAATTGTACATTGTGTTCTGCTTGGTTTTTTCTCTAATGTGTCAGCACTACCTAGATATGACTGCATTTCAGTAGCACGCTCGGTCGTGGGGCTCTCCACCCTGAGCAGGTCTGCACTGCTTCTTTTCTCTCTTCTGACACAATTACTGAGTCCTTGTGGGCCATTTCACAGGGATCTGGAAGGGTCCCTGAGCAAAACAGATTTAGCCAGGCTACATGTGCAACAAGAGAGGACATTTCACCTTTATTTTTATTCCAGTGTTAAGATACTCAGGAAAAAACAAAGTGCTATATAAGTAGGAAGGATCATTGCTGTTAATATCAACAGCAATAGTTATATCTCTATCTATATTCCTTTTCACTTAACATTTTTGGTGATAAAAGGGTCCTAATTAAAAATATAAACAGGTCTTTCACTTTTTGTTTTATACTTATCTTCCACATGTGCTTGTAATAATCTGCCTTCTTGCCAACACCATCTTGTAAATGAGATCCATATCTCAAGGGTTTATCCTGGTTAAATAAACTGAATTCAATAAAACCCATCTTCAGATATTCCACATGTGAGAGTTATTACTACACTAACATGCTACTGTTGCTTCTGTTACCTAGTGTTACAGATGCATTAACTTCTCCCCTTTGCTTGAGTTATGCTCCACTGTATATCTAAGATAAGAAAATGGAGTGCCTGGAGTCTGTTCAGTGTTATCGTATAACAAACAGTGACTTTTTTATTGAAGGAGCTCCACGAGCGATGCACGTTTTATTGAAACTAATTCAGAGGGAAAAAAAATATTTAAAGATAAATGTTGAACTAAAACCAAAGTAAGTAATGATGTTATTTGCCCCCTTTCTCTCCCCTTCCCTCCTCTTTGCCCTCAGCTCATAAGCTTTGTGATAGTGTCGCACAGGGCTACACAGCATTTCTTTGCCATCAAAGCTCAAAGGTTACAGAGCAGCCTTAGAGCTGCACCCAGTAAAGTTAGCATCAGTATTTCCTGTCCCCCTGAAATTCATTCATTTATCAACCTACTTTCTGCGAGCACCTCTGCAAGGCCTGCAAGCTGGATTGTGCTCAGCACAAACATCAGAGTAAAACAATCAGTTGTATTTGATCTCCACTGTGCTGCCTTTTTTTTGCCTCTTTTTCTTTTTTTTTCTTTTTCTTTTTCTTTTTCTTTTTCTTTTTCTTTTTCTTTTTCTTTTTCTTTTTCTTTTTCTTTTTCTTTTTCTTTTTCTTTTTCTTTTTCTTTTTCTTTTTCCTTTTCTTTTTCTTTTTCTTTTTCCTTTTCTTCTTTTTTTTTTCTTGATGACTTCTTGTAGCTGCCTAGCTTGAACTTCCTGCCTTGTTTCTGCAAGACAATCTGATCTGCTGTGAGACACCAAGCCCTCGATGTGTTTTCCTGACAGCATTTCTTTCTCAAAAGCACCCCAGGCCATCCACTAATCCAAGCAAAGCTATATATTAAAAAGTCACTGCATTCCCTCCAGAATACTTCTGTTATTGTTTGGAAAAGAGTGCAGTGGACACCTGGGTGTTTTTCCAAAATTAGGGTACAGACCCCTTTTCGAGCAGGATCCCAGAAGAAGAGCACAAGTAAGAGATAAGATACAGTCAGTCTTCCTGCTTTCCTATGGCAGAGCCTCCCTTCATGTCCCTTTCTATTTGTTTTTTTAATCTCTTTTTCCTGTTTCCTTCCCAGCAAGGAATCTGCTGCATTGCATCACTACCATCAGATGGAAATCTTCAGTTGAGTTTGCAGGGACATGGACAGGCTAAAGGCCCAACCCTGAGATACACAACGGTTTTGATGGGCAGAACGATGTCCAGGATGATTCCAAATTATGCGTCAGAAATACAGAACCAAGGCTCGCCCAAGATGGCCACAAGGCAATTCTTGGCCCATCAGAAAAATAATTAGAACGGCATTGCAAATAGTGAGGCTTCTTTTGCAACATTTACAGCAAGTGGAGGCCTCTCAGGAAAGATTTCCAGGAGCAGAGCCAAATTCAGAAATAAAAGCCAAAGAAAGGAAGATTTACACTTCCCTCGAGAAGATAGCCAATAAGATTTCAAGGTGGATTTTGAGACTTTGGCTGCTGAACTACATTTCTCAGATTTTTCTCTTTGATTTTAATGAGGTGAACTAATGTGTTTGTTTACTTAAAAGAATAATAATAATAACAGAAACAAATACCAAAGGAACATCTTTTCTGAGCATCAAGGCCCAATTTCAGCATTTCATCTCCAACTACACTCTCCTATTGGTTTTTATTTGCCAAAACACATCCTCGTGATGGGGTCAGGGACACTATGCTAGGAACTGTTTAAATAGCATAGAATAAAGTCTTTTTCACAGAAAATTCACAATGTCTGCTTTTGGTAGGGAGATAAAAAGGAAAAAGGGGAAAAGAAAGAAAGAAAGTAGAACTACTGCAATATTAAAGTCCAGTGTCCAGGCATAAATCATACCCGAGGCCCAGATGAACATACTGTATAGAAATAAAATCATTGCCATGCTCTCATATTCTAGTTCTGTTAGAGGGTTTTTCTTTCCTTGAGCCACTTCTTGTCTTTTTCTCCAAGAGATCTCCTCTTTGTCCTTTTTGCACCCTCAGCTACCTTTCCTTTGCTTGTTAGCTTGGGGAGCCTCAGCTACACCTTATTTCATTCACTGCTCACAAGAGGAAGTGGAAGATTCAATGAATGAGTGAATAAGTCTGTTAATCAGGTAATCACCTTTTTTCCTCGTAGGATTCCTCCTTATCTTAAGTAAATACTAAAACCTATGTCAGGAAGGAAAGGTTTCACACCTCTGAAATATATAAAAAAGGATATGACAACATCTTTTTTTCTTGAGACTTTATCTATTAAACATGAAATTATCTCAGGCCTCTGTTTTTTGCATTTCTAACCCTGGTAAATACATATGACATGATCAGAAAATGTTAACTAGTGGTTCTGTAAACAGTAAAGGCTTCCTACATACAGGCCTTAAGTGATACTGCTTTGAAGCATTGTTTCAAGCTGTATCTTTCTGGCAAAGCTCAGAAGTTTTTAAGTGGAAATATCACACTGGGAATTTTTATCCAGGCTCAACAGCCTGTTGTTAGAGGAGGAGCAGAGACCGGGGTGTCGCTCCTGCACTGTGCCACTGCTGTCCTCTGAGATGCTGTGCTGGGTTCTGGAGTAACTGTGTTTCAGGATAACAGGGTTTCACACCAAGGACTAGGACTAAGAAAGAAAACAATTGGAAGACATTGTACTAAAAAATACCCTCTTTTGTTCGAAACTGGAACTTGATAGATTGGTTGGATGTGAGATCTCAGGCTGGGAGAGGCAATAATCAGTCTGTCTGTGTTTCCCCTTGCCCTGTTGCCGGGGCCTGTTTTGACTCTGGCTCCAGGTCTCCCATGGAGGTTTCTTTTCCAAGCTGCAAAGCCTCGCTCACAGCATATAAGGAAACCCTTTCCATTCGTTCAGCCACCTTCACCACCTTTGCTGAGATCTGCTTCTCTTCTGCTGCAGAGGTGGAGGGAGGATCCAGACCTGCATGCTACTCCATGCTCAAGGAAACTGTGGATCTCTACAGGGGTGACACCATGATAGTCACTGTTTTGTTCTGTATATTTTTCCTAATACTCCCTAACATCTGATTTCCTTTTTTGAGTGCTACTGAGCACAGGGCTGACTTTTTCATGCAGCTATTATAGCCCAAAGATCTTGTTCACAGGTGATAGCAGTCTAGTCCTTGGCATTTTACATTTAATTTCCAGATAATTTTCTCCCATGTGCATCACCTAATGTTTATTTACATGGACCTTCATCTACCGTTCTACCATTTGTCCACTTGGTCTTGTAAATCCCTCTGCAATTGTTCACAGCCAGCTATCATCTTGCTATCCTGGATAATCTAAAAATGTTCCCCAGTGTTATCTCACTATTAAGCTCTTTTACAGATCCCATATAAATATCTTGATCAAGGGTTTTAGCACAGGTGTCCTGAAACTTCATTGATAACAACCTGCCATGAAAATAGACCATGTTTTCTACTCTCTCCTTCCTATCATCTAACCGATTATTTATGCACACAAAGACCTTCTATCCCATGTTTTCTCAGTTTCTCTAAGAGTGACTTCTGTGGTCTTGCAGAAGATTGTTAAGAATTCAATAGACTGAGTCAATGGAATATCCCTACATATTTGTTGAGTTTAGAGAAATAACATTTCATAAATTAGATTTTAATAGAATTTCAATGATAGACCTCCCTTTGCAAACATCATGTTGGTTTTTGTACAGTAGAGCATATTTATACATATTTATTAGTTAATGGCCCTCATTATTGCTTTTACTACCATGTCCAATCATAGACGTCAGGACTGTTGCCCTGTAGTTCCCCTGAAATTCCCTTGAACAAAGTCCTTTTATAGTTAACACAATTAAAAATTTGGTGTTAGTTTGCCAACGACCAGTCTTCAGCTACCATGCTAGCTTTCAGTGCTCCTTTAAACATTGTAGTTCAGTTATTTAATCCTTGGATTCCTCCGCAGCTGTTGGGTAAATACCATCTGGTCCTGATGACTTGGCATTGTTCGTTGTGCATATGGAGCCCATAACCTCTTCCACCGGCGCTTCACTTAGAGACAGGTCCTCTGATGAGTCCCTCGTAAATTAAGATCCCATTGTGGGAACCTCCCCAGATCTTTCCACACGCTCTTTTTCAGATGAAGTCTTGCATTCCTGATCTTAAATAATATAGTACACTTGTGCAACACTCTTAACGACAAAGGGTCTTAAATTTTGTTTTAAAGTTTGCAAAACCATAATTTCCATTGTGGCTGAAAAGCAAGAAGGGGTGTAAAAATAATTTCCAAAGTCATCTACCTACCAAAAGAGCTGCTGCTACAGTGAATCTCGATAGGAAAAATTTTTGGTATGTATAGTGATTTTATCTTGAATATATGTCATGGACCAAATACTGCCTGTACTGTATGAATCCTGTGGGGTCAGTCAGCCTAGTAACGCAATGTTTTCTTTTGGCAAAATCTGGCAAAATCATTGTGATTTAAAAGCTAGTATAAGTTTACTTACATACTTTCATTTGCTCAAATTACACCCCTCCATGGATCAGGACTGTGACAACAACTAAACTGATGGTCTACCATTAAAATGTCAAGCGAACCCCTCCCTCAAAGAAAAAAAATAATTAAAAAATAAGGTTGTCAGCTTTACCAAATAAGTGTAGAAATGATCTTGTTTGGAGCAGACAGAAGGAAAGAAGGCAATAAGTGTCAGACAACTCATGGTCACTTATGCAGAAGTTTCTGAATTGCTCATGGTAACACAGTGTGCAAAGAGTGTGAACCATACAAAAAGATCTAACATAGCTTCTAAGAACAAAACTCTTGAAATGTTTTTAATTTTTAAAACACATGAAATCACAGAAGACAAGAGGATGCCTGCTAAGGAAGCAAAAAATTTATACCAAAATGCTACCTGCACTCACTTCAGGAGGTAAATTGATTGTGAACAGTTTATTCTCTTGAGGAATATTTTATACTGAGTGGTTCATGAGCATTTATGAATATCCTGTAAGACTTGTGCACAAAGAAATGGTGAAAATGAGATGATGTGATTTCCCAAGATACACTCAGAGCTAAAATCACATAACTTTGTAGGACAAAAGCTTCTGTGTGTTGCCAACACCAAATGCTGCCAATCATATTGTTTTTTTCAAATAATATGAAAAGTACATCTCTGATAAAAAGAACACATTTTAGCTTGTGGCCAATGACTCTCTGCCACTGTAATATCAAAATGTTTCAAATAGCTGTTGCTCACTAAACAGAGAGGGGAAATTATCTGTCGTCTGCTGGACTGCTTTCAATGAGGCACTGAGACTGCATTAAAATATCCCATACAAGCAGAAAACATGCTATGATCACAAAGGTCCTTGGCTTCATATCACTGTTTTCACTGATAATGCTTACGATAACTCTGCGAGATACCTCTCTAGCTATCAAGTAATGAAAAATGAAAAGGATTATCGACTTGCAGAGAGCTGGTGAGCTTATGTGCTGCATAATACAGTAATGTATCGTTTAGATAAGTTACTATTTGGTCTGGAAAATTGTGAAACATAGTATTTCAACACTTTTCCTCTCCTGCCAAGAGGCCTTCAGAATCACAGAAGACAGTTTATTTTGAACACATGGAAAAGATGAGGAATGTTCTCCCAGAGATAACCATCTTTATAACCTGCAGTTGAGAGGATCTTCAGACCTTTTCCAGCTATTGGACACTACTTTTGTATATTAGGTGAGCACTTCCCACTTGCACTTTTGAATGTTTGGAGGGAATGGAGAGACATTTAAGTGACTGCATTCTTCTTCCATGTCTCAGGCAAAACAGTCTTAATACTTTTACGATAGGCTTAAAACTGGAACAATCTGATTTTGGACATGCTAAAGTTTATGGCACAGAACTATGGGGCAAACTGCAACAATTGATGGCAAATTACTCGTTCATAAATACAACCCTCATCTGATATCATAGCAAAGGAGCAAAAATGGAAAAAAAATTCATTCATGGTAGTACTTCAGCTTTAAAATGCTTGACTTTACTCTTCACCTCCACCAAATTGCTCTATCTTGATCTAGACTTGATTCTTTGGAAAGAGTACTTATTTTTCAGGAAACTGCAGGCATTGATAAAGGGGTAACACTTGACAAGAGGCTGGGTACCAAATATTTTTATGAGAAATACTTTGTATTGAGACATTTACAAGCGTGTGTGTACATACTCTAGAGAGTTGTGCATGAAGAAGTGCAAAATGTTCTAGTTTTACTTACTACTACTCAGTTTCTTAAAACTTACAATTTGTTGTACCATTCCCACCTCAAATTCAACAGTGACAAGAATTTTTTTTCGCTGTTAAACAGACTAGGAGAGAGCCTGTTGAATATGTGTTTTTAGCCTGAATTTAAGGTTAAAATTAATTACAGTTGTATAGATACAGATTTTTTACTAATGGGTTAGGATTTTAGCTAATAACTAAGCTATATGGAACATCTAAAAAAATATTTAACAGCATTTTAAATAATACATTGCAGCTTTATGATAATCACAATGAATCATCATGGGGTGCACTACCCCGGTGCTATTTGCCTCAGTTATAAATAAAGGTAGAACTACCTGGAGTTCCATAGAGACTGCAAAAAACATCCTGCAAGGGTGAAAAAGGCAGTTTTTCCACCTGGAGGTCAATGACACCAAAAGCTGACTGCTAGCAATACCCAATTGAGGTGTCATAAAGCTTGGCTGGCGAAATTTGTGTGACCGGGTGCCAGAAATATACCTGGCACCAGGGTGCTCTGTGAAAGTCTCCCCAGGGGCCGTGCCCACAGAGAACAATGGCTCTAATGTCTTTCCAGTGGAATGTCCTGGTTGGACACACCAGGTGTGAGGAGCAGGGCATGCATCCACAAAGCATCCAGCAATGTTATCCAAGCAAGGAATGGCTCTGTGTGCTCCATGGTGCTCAGTCTGAATGCCCGTACGGTCTGGCAGTGCATTGCCCCACGCCACGGTATTTCAGTTTCTTTTTGTTCACAAAGAGCTACAGACCCTTACAGAGCTATATAAATAATATGCATTTTAACTTGCCAAGGACAAATCAAGTGTTTTAATTTCGCACTCTAACTTAAGATAAGAAAATAAACATGAGCTGCTGGGGAGTTCAGTAAACTTACTCATGAACTGGAAGGGTGGAGTGGAGGAGGGGCAGCAGCATGTGAAAAACTTCCATTCAGTGGGAATTGGATAGAAAAGCAAATAAAAAGTTATACTGCATATGAAAAAGTCTAGGAAACAATACTGAAAATACCCAGGTATCGCTGTAAAAACCAGGAATATGTCCTGACATACAAAATTATATTTTCTGTTCTTAATCCAAAAAGCTCCAGCTATAGAACTACAATGATGCCAATTCAAACAAAAGAAGAGAACTTCTCTGCCTTTCACTCCATCTTCAGGTTCCCCGACGATTTTTTTATATTAAGCCCCATGCTGAGAAGAAATCTGGTTGACAACACTGTGGCAGTGGTAAGTTTTAGAAGGAATTGCAGATTTTTATGCTCTTACAGGGATTGTGATGCAAGAGCACGGGCTGGGTCACAGCATATTAGAAAGACATTTATTGCATTGGCAACTTTTCCCTCTTTTTTTGGCAATTCACAAGAACTATAGAATTCTTCAAGAGAAACAAGTTTTTCTTTTCAATCTTGATTCTTCTCAATATTTCAAGAACTCAGAGAATCATCTGGGGAGCTCTTCAGCAACCATATCTATGATATTCACTCCTCTGGCCCATGGGGCCATGAACAGCATTTTCAACAAGGGGCAAGCCAGATCTGTGGAAGTATTCTTCATCAGATCAGATTAAAAGATCAGATACTTTAAATCACGGAGTCACTAAACATCTTGGGTTGGGAGGGATATATCTTCAGATATTATCTAGTCCAACCCCTCTACCATGGGCCAGGATCATCTTTCACTGGATCAGGTTGCTCAAAGCCCCATTCAACCCGACTTTGAATGGTGATGGGACATCTACAGCTTCTCTGGGAGACACGTTCCAGTGTCTCACCGCCCTCATTATAAAAAAAAAATTTAAAAAAAAAATTTAAAAAAAAAGAAAAAAAAAGTATATATATCTTCCTTATATCCAATCTAAACCTACCATCTTTCAGTTTAAAACTAGTGTCCCTTATGCTGTTACTAAAGGTCCTGGTAAACAGTTTGTTCCCATCTTTCTTATAAACCCCCTTTAAGCACTGAAGGACTGCTCTATGGTCTCACCAAAGCCTTCTCCTCTTCAAGTGAGCAGCCCAGCTCTCTCGGCCTCTCTTCACAGGAGAGGTGCTCCCTCCCTCTGATCATCTTCACTGTCTTCCTCTGGACCCACTCCAAAGGTCCATGTCTTTCCTGTACCATGAACCCCAGAGCTGAATGCAGCACTCCAGGCGGGGTCTCACCAGAGCAGAGCAGAGCAGAGGGGCAGAATCACCTCCCTCAACCTGCTGCCCACACTGCTTTTGTGCAGCCCAGGACGTGGCTGCCCTTCTGGGTTCTGAGTGCATATTGCTGGCTCAATGTCCAGTGTTTCACCCACCAGTATCCCCAAGTCCTACTCCACAGGGCTGGTCTCAAATCAATTTTCTAATCAATCAAACAATATTTTAATCAATGAATACTTTCTGCTCCCTAAATCTTTGTTTCCCAGAACTAAGTTCCTGTGTAAGACACCCAGCTGTGGCACCATTGCTAGCCTAAGTGTAGTTCCAATTTTGCTTGACTAACAGCCTCTAGTCAAAGCAATGCATCCCTCATTTTTTGTCCATACTGATCACAAGTAACTCGGTGTCATTCAGGGGGCCCTGGGGACCAGGGTGTCAGTGGAATAGGAGAATCAGCTCCATTGGCTTCTGTCATAGCACTTCTGAGATAAATTGCTGGGCTCAGAGGTACACCTGGTGTTCTGATACCTGGTACAAGTAATGATTAAACAACAATCCTGTTTCACTGTGAGAAGGCCAAAAATGATGGGTGTTTTGGATTGCTTCGGGTCTGTTCTCATCAAATGGAACAGGCATGCAGAGCCTCCATTTTCTTGAGAATTTCAGGAACATGATGGCATGATCAAAAGAACAAGACTTCCAGGAATCATAGCAGTGGTGATCTGTTAACTAATAAATTCTGGGGGCAGCTAAAAGTGTGAGGAAGTAAATTCCTCTGGAAGTGCCTTTTCATGACACTGCAGTATCATCTGGTCCTGTCTGTGGGTGTCTGCAGTATGAGTGCTGCTCAGGAAGAAGGAACAATCTTTAAAAGCCTCTTCTGAACATTCCTGTTGTATAGGGTCCAGGAGAAATCTAGGGCATGAACATTAAGGTTTTGTTTTCTTGGAGCAACCGTTCTGAGAAAAGCAACAGTTTTATAAATTGTGGCTGTATTTGATCATATAGTGTGAACTTTCATTAGTTCTGATTCCAGGGGGCAATGCATAACACTGTAAATTTTTACAACTGGACCAGAGCAGTTTGCAATTTGGGAAACAGATGCTCTAAAATACTTCCTCTAACAACACAAAAAAAGGCAAAAGGAGAAAGGAGTTCATTGCCTATCTTGATTTTCAGATTTTCTATGCATTTTTTAGCAGTCACCAGATATACAAATGCATCTAAAGGTTGCAGAAGTGCATTATTATAAAGGTACAGAAGGGCATAATCACAGGGTTACCTGCCTTGGCTATTAGGCATAAATCATATCTAATAACTAGAGAAAGTATTTTCCTCCTCCTCTTTGAAGTGACAGAGCAGAACTTGCTCCTCAGTTTTTAGTAGAGCAGCACACATTCTCCCTGACACTAACCCTCGTTTTCACATTATATTCTTAGGGTATGAGTCCCCCTGCTAAGAGCCTCACAGAAGCTGACTGATTTAAGGCAGCTCGAAAACATCCATACAAGGTAGCTTTGGACTATATAGCACAGTGGCACTGACCTCCCAAATTATCTTTGTTCCTCCTGTTCAAGTGCTTGGTGACACCACAGAGCAACTGAAGGGCATGGCTGGCACAACCAGGTGAAACCATGGGAGATAAGCATGGCTGGCTGCATTTGCGGCTTGGTACATTTCTCAGCACCAGACTGGTTTTGTCTGAGAAAATGCAGGTCTGACTTAAGGGGCTTGCAAAATACAGCACCAGAGTACCACAGTCCCTCCCAGTGATGTGCCAGACCAGTTACTTGTCTAGTACTGACTCAGAAAAAAAGTAAAGGTCACCTCCTGAGTAATCAACCCCACATCCTGAGGGATGTAAGTGTATAAATCATCTTGTATCTCCCAGAAGCCTTTTTTCTCACTTTTCAGGTGTGAGATGTCCCTACATGAGGAGCAGTGGGTCTGGGCTTGGTTCAGGTGGCCTGCAGGCAAGAGGGTGAAGATTGGCAAGAGCACGAGGGTGAGACAGGTTCTGCCTTGCCCCCAGCCTGGGCAGCAAGCACCATTGCCTCAGTGGGAGCCCAGTGGCGAGTCAGGAGAGGCGGCTGGAGTGGCTGAAAGCTCCTGGCCTTCAGATTCAGATATTATGGGATGGGACTGCAGATGCTTGAAGGAGAGTGTGAAGTTTCTTTATGCTTTAGTAAGTCATGAGGTATCAGAGCTGGCATGCTCTGAAGTTGGGATATTTAGCTGTGAAAGAGGTGAGACCCAGCATGACCCTAGGGGGAAAGAGGTCTGAGAGGACACAATTTGCTACAGGGATGGTATGGCTATTGACATTTTCTTCTTAGTTGGATTGCCTCCCTTGCCCTTCCTGTTCACTTCCTGCCTCTCCGGTCATCTCATTATTATTAGGATACCTGGTGGCCACAAAACACCAAGCACCTTTCCACCCACCTTGCACACTAAAAGTTTTTTTTTGTTTGTTTGTTTTTCTTTTTTTTTTTCTTTTTTTTTCTTTTTTTTTTTTTTTTTTTTTTTGTTATGAAGGGCAGGTGTCAGGCCAAACCACTTCTACAGCTAAGGGAAGTGATAGCAAGAGGGCATTTCATGTACCAAGGGGAGACCTTATCGTGGTTTTCAACATCTTCAAGAGGGGAAGCAGAAGGGCAGGTACTGATCTCTTCACTCTCATGACCAGTGAAAGAACTCGAGGAAATGGCATGAAGCTGTGTCAGGGGAGGTTTAGGTTGGATATCAGGAAAAGGTTTTTCACCCAGAGGGTGGTTGAGCACTGAACAGGGAAGTGGTCGCAGCACCAAGCCTGACAGAGTTCAAGAAGCATTTGGACAATACTCTCAGGCACATGGTGAGATTTTTGGGGTGTCTGTGCAGGGCCAGGAATTGGACTCAATAATCCTGCTGGGTCCCTTCCAGTTCAGCTTATTCTATGATTCTAAAATTCTATGATAATAAACAGGTTCTTCATTTTTATCTTCCAGAATAGAGCAGGTTTTTATTTATTTATTTATTTATATGGAAAAACTATAATATAGTGGGAAAAAAGTTAAATCATTAAAGAAACATGTTCTAAACAGTTTATAGCCTGGTTCAGCACTATGAATTAAAGACCTTCCATAAAAGAAAACAACCTAGGTTATGCAGAAAGAATAGAAAAGTTGAAATAATCTCTCTAAAATCTTGGACTACACATTTGTTATGTGGTCTATTAATTGAGGTTTTTCAAGATTTTTTAGCTCCCAAGAGTCCCTACAGTTTGTGCAGTCAGAATCAAGTCCTATTTTAAGAAAAAAATAACTATGAGACAACTGTAAAACTGATGTATTTCCTTGTTCAGAACACAAATAGCATTTATTGAATTCTCAAAACATAAGATGAATTAATTTTGCTGTGGACATCTTAGGTAATAATGATAATTATATTTTTAAATTGTTTTTGTTTATAGAGGACAGCTTCCTAAGACTGAAACCCTCTCACACCACTACCACTGCTTTACTAATTCTCTGTGATCTTTACAGATGAGAGGATGAACTGGCTCTGGAAGAAACACTAAGGCAGCACAAAAGGATAATAAAGATACCCAGACAAAAGGAGACAGGAGGATACCCAGGCCATGTTGCAGGTTTGGTACTGTCTGTACATTTTGTCATAGTTTCTCCCACTGCAGAGCAATACCTGCCCTCACTGGCCACAACAGACATTACTCAGGAGGGTTAGAAATGATGAGTACAGGAGTAGGTCCCTCTCTCTCAGGGCGATGCTGTGACAGCTCTCCCTCCCATTTCAGCCTCACTGCCAGCAGCATTTCCATGAGAAAACTCTACTTTGGCCAACTGCAATTCCACCAGAAACACCAAGAGGAGCCACGGTGGGTGTCCAGCCCCTCCGGCACACAGCCTGCCTGCCTTCCTGCAGTCCCAGTGCCAGACCAGCTCCTTGGCCCCACAGTGCTTTTAAATTTCAGCTTCTCTGGAAATGCCAGGTTACTGAGTTAAAATACAATAAGCCTTGCATCACGTGGAAATATAAAATTTTCAGCAGGACAAAGGAATCTTGCTCCTGCATTATTATTTCTAGCTGTTGCATTTGGGGTGTTTAATTATTTAGAAGAGCTGGACAAGTATCAGTATCCACAGCCACTTGGCAAATAACAAAAATTTCAATACTGTCACAGCAGTAAGACCAGTGGTAATTCTTTAAATCACTAGCTGACTGTTATGTGAATTAGAATTCTTTAGGCTGAAAAGATCTCTAAGATCATTGAGTCCATAGGTGCACAACAAGGCGCACAAGAAGCCATGTATTCAAAGAAGACGTGCTGGTTATTCTAAGAGAAATCAATCTATTCAGGCTTGCTGTTTTGAGAATGTTTCAACCATCCTGTGATGCGTAGATGATTCGCCTGTGAATCTGCTTCCAAATTAGACTTACTAAATTTGAAAATTGAGTTCCTTCCCCACTTACACTATGGATTCTTTTGTTTTTTCTTTATTCTGTTGGCTGTTATGTTACAGTCTCAAACAGCATCTCTCAACTGCCTCACTGAGACTAACTGAATTTATTATATAATCTCATCTCCCTTTCCAAAAAATTCAAGATCAGTCTCGAAGAGCAGTCCTCTGAACTTGGCAGACACTCGTGTGGGAAAGTCTTTAAACAAAAACAAAATTGTTTATGTGCTGGGAGAAGGAGCTCCGCAAGAAGATAACATGAGCCATGAGCCAACACTGCCCTCAGCAGCAGAGCTGGGGCGGCTCCCACACTGCAGTGTCAAACTGCTGCAGCCCCTCCACCAGCTGCCCCCATCACAGCCACCCCCCAGCTCCTGCCAGGCACACAGGGACTGCTTTTGCATCAGGGGAGAGGCAAACTGAGCACAAAATGGGCAGCCGAGAATGCCTGAAGGGTGACGTGGTTTCACACAAAGTCGCTTTGAATTTGTGGACTTCAAGGACATTTATATGGGACTTTTTTTTCCTCAGAAATTATTTAAGTATGTAGAACCATTGATTTCCCATGAGGTTTAATCCCAAACCTTGGGAATTTTCTTACTTGCAATCTAATCCCAGTTCTGACAGGACACACAGTCAAATTTTCTGGATGGAAAAAAGCCTATACCTACTCAGGGTGCCGGCACAAGAAGAGTCCCCCAGTCAATTCCCACAGAGGTGGAGTTTAAGGACTTTCAAAGTGTGTCTGTATGATCTACTGTACTGGATTAGTTAGTCCTAGAGCTTCAGATTATAGGTATTTTCCCAAATACGCACATTATTATCTTTTCTGGAGAGAAAATTAAAGAAGTGTGCCCTTGTGACATGGCTGAGAAAAGATGAGCACGTCCTGCGCTAGCAGGTGAACCTTTTGTACTGAAGCCACAATCACCAGGTACCTGCTGCTGAGTTGTGGCACAGACCACCAATGCAGGAACCGTGCACACACCTGGGCAGTGAGGTAAACAGAAGGGCTGCCCCAGGGAATTTTGCTTACTTTGAACAGAGGAATAGGGTAAGCAGGCAGCAAGGGATTTGCTAGACATATGAGGGATATTTTTGCTTCTTGCATGCAGGTGTCAAAAGGCACTGCAGTTTCAGGGCTGTGCAGCTGTCTCATGCATACAGATGCCACAGCAGTCACTGCTGTGATTGCAGGGTACAGATATCCTCTGTCCCACAGGTTAGGTTTCCTGGCAGGTTAACAACAGTAGAGGCATAACTTCTGAACGATGCAATGTTAAGAGCTTTACATGAGTAAGAATTCCAAGAATCTAAACCTAAATGATCTGAGCAGTCAAAATTTTTATCTCAAAGTACAACAGCTGAACATTTTCCAAAAGAGCCATATCTTCTTCAATTAGATTTTGCTCCAGTCTTTATTGGCCTTCAGTTATGAGAGAAGCTGGTCTCCTCAAAGTGCTGTGCCACCTTGAAGCACAGGTTTGTCTGGCAAAAGACCTGCGCGTGGCCAGCCCTTTGAGGATGTGACACTCAATGAGCCCATGAACATTTTGGAGAGACAACACAGAACTTTATTGTGAGCAAAATACAGATGTCCCCCAAATCTCACTATCCATTAGCACATTTGTCATGGAGCTTTGAAAGGAATCCAATCCAACTGCAAACACAGTTCCCTAAATATTAATCGAATCTATCAGAAACAAAAGTGGAGCTGATAAGCAGTGGAAGATATGAAAAAAGAGAAAGCATTTGCCTGGAAAAAACCAGTGTCCAAGAAACTCCATTTTATCTATTGTCCAAACAACCATAACTAAGTTCAGATGCTCTGAACATGACACAGAGGAGTGACACAGCCAGGCTGCCTTGACAGAAACTCAAAATATCCAGTTTTCCAAGCCTCTCACAATCATCACTAGTCACACACAGATACTCGCCAGACTGCCCCTGCATGAGTGCTCCAGAGTCATAATCTCACAGGAAGCCAACACGTGTATGTGCTCGGATCTGTTGGACAGCATCACCTGAGCATGGTACCTCTTCAAGGAAGGAGATAGCTTAATTAATGAATGAATAAAGATGATGCATGAGACCGCCACAGAAAAAAAAGGCCCAGTGACACCTTGTGTATTCAGTTGACCAATGTAGAGAAGCTCCACTGTCACATGGAAACTAAGGGATGGGATGGAAATCACAGCACACCTTGAGGTCACTAGTTTTGTGACTGTGCCAAAGGATGTTGCATTGTGGAGCCCTTACCCCAAGATGCTGCCCACATCATGATGCGTGTTTTGTTTGTGCTCAAGGCAGAATAAAATGGTGCCTGGCTTCCCACTGGATACCAGCGCTAGCCTTCCCTTGGGTGCTGAACACCCTGACCCGGGGGTTTCCGTGCAGTCGCACTCCCAACACACTTCACAGCCATGACACCAGCATGGCTGGGACCATGTGCCGCGCCAAGCACAGAAGGGGAAAAATGTTCCTTTCCTGTGGAGTGAGGGGAAACCCAGCAGAGGGATTACAAGGGTGTGAGTCACCGTGTGCCTTCTGCATGACTCTGGGGACAAGGCAGCCTCTTGTTCCGGGGCTGGGGCAAAGTCACAGCTTCGCCTGTTATTATTGTTAGTCACAACCCCAGCTATACAAAGTCCAGCAGAAACCACACTTGCAAATGCCTCAACCTGAAATGTAAAATAAACATGGGGAAAATAGCTACTACTTGCTTTCTCTAAACATGCCCTTGAGGCCAGATCTGCTTCCACTGAAGTCTAGTTTTGCAATCAGCAGCAGGGGAAGTGAGATCCAGCCCTTTATTTGGAAAGACATTAATAACCAAATTGCAGTTTTGTCACCAAGACAGGGGTGTGATAAGACATTTTCGTTGATGCTATAAGTAGGTCTGAGAATTTTCAGGGGGTTTTGTAGGTGCTAAAGACTTTGTGACATCCTGGCATGGCGAGGAAGGGATTGTGTGACTCTGGCATATGTCCTCGCTACAGGGAGGTGAAGAAATCCCTCTGGTCACCCTCCAAACACCAAGGAGGGGCATATCTCGGTTTGTGAAGCTGCAAGAGGAGTGGGCATAGAAAAACAGGAAGGTTGAAAGCTATAGGTCAGCTTCATTCAGTGATCTTATCAATATTTTCAGTGACTCATCTGTGACTTTTTCCCCTCTGAGATTTTTATGATGCATTCATTTCCTTCATTACCATATAAAGAGGGGGAATTTAAGCAGGAAAGGTGGAAAAGTGCTAAGTTAAGGCAGTTAGAAAAACATAAATGTTTTTAGCTTTAGCACACTGCTGGGTCAAATATTCCCACACTCATGGACTTTCCCAATGTCATGGACTTCATTTAATGGTGGTATTTGTTGGATCATGTTGGCAGAATGGATGACACAGGCTCCAGATGGTCATTTTCCAGGAGCAATGTTTCTGTGACAAGCACACTTCAAATGCACCATGTCATCCACTCTGTATCCAGCATAGCTCTAATTGCTGGGGTGCAATCACAGGTGGAGCATTTTGAGTTGTTACTGGACCCCACCTGGGAAGCAGGGCCAGAGGAAGAGAAGGAGAAAGGAACTGCTACATTTCCAGGTTTCAACTCAATAGGTACTTAGGACAAACTCTGGGAGGCATCCAGAGCTGGGAAAGCAGCGTCACTCCTGAGAACAGTTCAGACACAGCCTGTATGTCTTTTAGCACATTGCACATATTGGAAGTGAAGACTGGTCAGCTTTGTGATTGACTCCAGAAAGAGTCAACATAAGTTTAGCCAGACTTATTAGCTCTAATTCAGCCCTGGCTTTGCCAGACACAACCTGCCGTTTGCACAATCCCTTAGGTATTTCTGCACTCTGCTCCAAGAGGGTGTATTAGCTAATGTGCAACCCAAAGTATGTTTGCAGCACTGCAACCACAAGGATAAATTTTGCTGGAGCCAGGGCATACTTAGGTGTTGCCACACAGAGTTCACTAAAGCTTTGGACTGGATCCTGGAACACTGTGCTTGAGCGCATGAGTACAGTTGGACCCCCTTGTACAGCGCCAGCAAAGTGTCAGGGCCTTTGCAGCACAGTTAATCCACAACATGGATAAACTGCTCGTGAATAATTGAGAATTCATTGTACACCCACCTAGCACCTCTCTTTTATGGCAGGATAAACACTTCTCCATAAAAGTACCTGTAAAAGTGAATTCTACCATTATGAACACTCACATTTATATACATTTCCTTGATGTTTGGGGTTTTTTTTAAATTGTAACATGAATCATGCTTTTTACTGCAGTTGAAGGTACAAACTCCAAACACTATAGGAGCAGAAGCATTTCACCTGAAGAGCTTAGCTTGAAGTGCAGGGCACACCCAGGCAAGTAAGCAGCAGGATGCAAATCACAACTTTTCAAAATCTAATCACAAGAAAGTAACTCAGTTAATTGAAGGCTTAATTTTCTGCCCTTGGGCACTCTTCTCCAGCTCTCATATGCCATTTAGCTGTCAGATATTCTGTTGTGACCTGGACAGTAGTATATGACGATGTACAGTTCTATGTCCACTGAGAAACAATCTACTGCGTATAAAAATGTAAAATTAACAGCCTCAGCGGTAAAGGCTTTCCTCCTTTGCCCATCCAACAGCTTTGAACTAAACTCATTGTTAGAAATGTTCCAGTGCTCTGGAAAATAAAGCTCAAAAGCAATTTGAAATCTTCAGCTGGTCTGTAGAGTCAGTGGAGCCTGACTCTGAAGCCCCTGTGTTTCTGTAGTCCAGCACTTCTGGAGTCAGTGACCTTGACTCCTTAGCTGCATCCACAGTATCTAGGATTTCTAATCACTGTCCATTCAAAGATCAAAAAGTTACCCAAGTTACTTTCCAAGTTTAGAAAAGATGAGGAAATTCAGCCCAGAATGACCAGGTGAGCAAATCTCTTGCAATGCTTGGCACCAGGCACAGCAACACTGTCACAGCTCCTCTTGCCCTCTCTCTCATAGCTGTGAAACTCCAGTAATTTCTGTAAGGACAAGAAATTTCCAGCTGCGATGATAACATTGGATGGGTGACTTTGGTGAGCATTTTATGACAGCCTTTGTAGTCAGTAACAGCCTGACTGAGAATTATTTGCTGATAGCTCAAATACACGCCCTTCAAAGATGAAAAAAGAGGCACTGTGGATCCCAGCTAATGGATTTAACTGGGAGCAAAACATCAGTTACAGGAGCATGTCATAAAAACAAAGGTAGCGCTAAAGAAAAATTTCAACAGAGCTGTGAAAATATCCATTATTGTATCCCTTGAGTTAGCTGTGAAAGGAAGCTAAGAAGGGAAAGGGGGGAGCAAGAGGTGGTCTTTGTCGGTTAACATAATTTAAGTGGTTATCCTCAGTCTCTGCAATTTTCTGCTTCATTTTTTCTCAATGTAATGATTTGCTTGCATACCCATTGTTTCTTGCAGCGAGGATGAGGTAAGGGGAGAAGATGTAAGCCAACTTCCCTTGAGTAGGAATTGTTACAAAAAGCTCTGAAACAGAGCGACAGTGGTGACAGCCGAGGGCATGCCACCACCTGTTTTCAGCAACATGGTGGTTTTAATTCCTTCTGTTTACTCTCACCGCTGTTCCCATCCCCACAGAAAAAATAAAATAAATGCCTTTGTTATTTACAGTCTGCACTGAGGGCAGGCATCAAGGTTGATTGCAGGTTTATGTTGCCAGCCAGCCTCCCTGCTCCTGCAGGTGCCAGGCACCCTGAATTACTCCCATCACGCCCTGCTCGGCGGGGCAGTGAGTAAGCTGATGAATTCTGCTTATTTCGTCTGGGAGGCAACTGCTTCCCTCCCTCCACAAGGAACATCCCACGTATAATAAAGGTTTATAGTCAACCAGAGCAAGACTTCAAACTCATTCCTTCCAGATTCATTCATGACAAGGGTGGGGATGCTAGACTGCTCAGCAATGTTTAACTCAACAAATACTAAAATCTCCAGAGCAATGGCCCTTTATCACCCCTGCTTTCTTTAGATACAGAATCAAAGACCTAGCAAGCATGTCCTGCCAGCTTATGGTTACCAGAACTAAAAGAGAAGCAAGCTCTTAGGTGGCAACCTGAGTTTTTAATAAAAATAAAATAATACACAGTAGAGCTACTGCAACATTCTGGAAATGGGCTCCTGCCTTAACATGGAAAGCAAGGCAACGTTTTCCCAGAAAGTTGATTTTTAATTAGTTACATAAAATATAGTACTTCATCCATGAAAACAGCCCCACATGTCCCACTCCACAAGGTGAGGAGACATCCAAGGTCATGTTAAGGAGTGTGTTATTAATGCATCAGACTCAAGTACCTGCAGTGTGCAGATCTGAACCATTAAACCACAGTAAGAACCATTTTTACCTATTTCTGACAATGAGTATAAAGGAATATTTTATTTCTTCAAGCAAAACAGAAAGTGAGGCTATCTTACTGCATCTGAGCAAGATCAAGGACTCTCCATTGCAGAGGACCATTCCCCATGTCCTCCAAAGAGGACTTGCATGCCTTAATGTCAGTGCAAATAGCCAAAAAAACCCTTGCCCTCTCCTGCTTCATACACCTGACACAGGTGCAACATGTATAATTTCATCAAGTATGACTTTGGAGATTGCAAGCAGCAGCAGAACAGGTAAGAGAGCAGAGAAACGGTAGTGTCAGAAGGTCTGGATGGAGGAGGACCACGCAGAACTAAAACTTTATATAAACATTTTCAGAATTTCCTATTTTTGACTACTCACAGAAACACTAGCAACAAGTGCTCTAGGGCATGGCTCCCTCTGGTATGTATTCTTCAGGATTTTGTGAGCTGGGAAGTTTCACTTGGTGAACAGGGATTTAAACAACCCACGTTAAAGGAAATTCAGGGGAGGAGGAGAGATCATCTTGTATCATTTTGTATGTTTTAACTGCAAAACTGATTCACAGCTTCTGAAAATAAATTTTCAGGGATATTGTTGACAATTTGGGGTTTTGAACTCAGAAAAAACTTGTTTCAGAGTTTTCCTGAAATTGCCCCTTCTTTTCTCCTAAAACAGTCCTGTGCATTTGATACAAAAAAATCCTGAATCATGAACAGCATCATCATTTGGGCTAGCACACTGCAAGGCCCCAGCACATTTTCCACCTCAACACTTACTAATTTTGCACATTAGACAATAACTGAAAAATACCAATTTAATTTTACGAATAATTCCAAAGTCCTGAATTTTGGTCTTCTGGCATGGAGTACAAGGAGGCCTAGAAGAAGTGTCAAGAGATAACTGCATGTCCCAAAACCACCAAGAGTTAGGGGAACTGGACTAGGATGAAGGATAAAAACATATTCCAAAAACCTTAACTGCACCAGGTTTCTTGGAGTCTTGACCCTGTTTCTTTCAACTCCTAGAGAGGGCCTTAAGGAAGATGAGAGCTGTACATACTCTACACAAAAAAAGTTACTGTAATGGACACAAGTTTGCAAAATATACCAGGCTATCTGAATCAAGACTTTATTTCAATCGGAAAGGGTAAGGAAGGGTGTCATTAGAAAATTAACTTGGTTCCAGTAGGAATCTCTTCAACACAAAAAGACAAGCAAACCAAGTTTCATGGTGACCTCATGAAATGAGAGAATATCACTCAACACCTATCGCAAAACTCCAATTACCTTTACATAAGTTGGACTTGCATCAAAATCTCCAGTGTGTTCATGAAAGGCCATATTGGAAGAAGCCAGGCAGAAACTAAGGATTTGCTAACAGATTTGGGGAACTTTGTACCAGGAGCAGTAGGATGTCGTATCCAGTCTCTTAAATGACAAAAGTGCTCCATGTGGGCTTGCAAGATTAAAGACTGTCTTAGATACCCTCTTATTTATGCGCTTTCAGTCGCTTTTAACTTTACAGTGCATTTAAAAATCACAGTTTACAGATACTGGAAAGAAAAAAAAGATTATTTCTTTCGAAATTGGAAGCTGTGCAAGTAGGAGAAAGTATTACCCACCCCACCTTGCATTGCTTCGTACCTGGCTCGGGAAAGATCCTGGCTCATTCCAAAGGAAAGAGTCAGTGAGAGTGGTATTACCCAGTGGAGCTTCCCAAGCTGAGTCTAGGAGAGCGGCACTTCCTGGCATGGAGCTCTAAAGCAAGAAACACTGCTGCATTATTTTTTCCAAGAAGCCCAGGAGTTTGTTAATTTTCATTTGCAGAGCATCAGGAAACCATTCGTGCCAAAACTAATCAGTAGCTATCACCCAATGTTGAAGGATGCCTCTAGACTCCTCTGGACTTGGCACCATCCAGACTGGTTTGTCAGATCCCATAAATTTAAAAGAAATATAAAAAAAAAAAAAAAAAAAAAAAAAAAAAAAAAAAAGAGGAAAATAAAATAATACCCTGCTGAACTTTTCTGTTTTCCTGTTCTTGTAACATATATGAAACAGATCTGACAGGAGAGTTTCCTTCAGCTCATATCTCAGCAGTAAGTGAGGGTATGAGCTTTTTTCTTTCTTTTTCTTTAACAACCTTTACTAAAAATAACTCCTTTAAGACTATGGAAGGAGATTTCCAGCAATGTAAGTTCAGATGTGCCTGCGTTCATTCAGAAGGTTGATCTGGATTTAATATGCACAGCCCTGTCAATACCGCGTTAAGCCCTCTGGCACCAGAGGGTCCAGGCATCCTCTCTGTATTGTATCCCAACCCCAGGCATCAAGAGGGATGTAATCCATCACATCAGCTCTTGAACCAAAACTGCTGCAATTATATGCTCTCAATATGGGCCCATTAACCTATCAAAAAGCATTTGAGAAGGAGTGTAATGTTGTCAGTTATTGTTCACGGGGAGGAGTGAAGATAACTCTTATCTTGCAAATAGATTCATGCAAAACCAATTGCTGTTTGTGTTGCCCTAATTGATTTAACCCATTTTCTAGTCTATGAAAATTCCAGGGTCAAGTGCTCACACGCACACACAAAGGGTAATGCCATTTCCCAAGAGTGGATTAGAGGGACAGCCTGTGCCTGGCCCACTCCAGGAGTGCAGAATCTCCAAGCATGTTCCCAAAGAAGGCAGGAAACACCAAAGCACATGGAAAAGGTGGCAAAGGCAGTGCTATTCATTACAAACAGCAGTGGATATGGTAGTGTTAATATTTACATCTCACTTAGGGGCTTCCATGCATCAACAACAGCTATAGGCGAGCTGCACCCACAGCACTTTTTGTTTCCACAAAGTAAGGCTGGAGAGTTCAATAGCCTCCAATAACCTAGTCATCCTCTTTGCAAACAGGATGACTCCCTGGCACTCAAAGCACTTCTCTATTGGGAAATAATTGTTACAAGTAAGAACAGTAGTTCACTAAGCTTCACTGAAACAAATAGAAAGGGCTCCAAATCAGGTAAGCCTGGATACAAAATGTTCAGAAAATTTCCTGTGCTGTTCATAAAGTGGGAAGTATGACCTGTAAGCCCTCACTTTGGTGGATATCTAGGAGAGGAGATAATTGTGTTGGTGACACTCCTTATGCTCATTGAGAACACAAGAGAGAAAGCATCCATATGACTTCAATCTCTGACATGATGAGATAGGGAACCTTAGAAGAAAAGCCCTCCTTAATCAGGGACAATAGTTCTCCTAAATTAGTCACCAAATAAGTGTCTTCAGTTAAGCAATGTGCATACCTGTTATCTGCACCTTCCCAGGTAATCAGGGCTCTCTGAAGTTTTGCCAATGCTGGCTCTGAGCTGATCAAAGCACTGATGGGCCTGGGTCACCCTTTCCCAAGAGACACAGGAAAAGAGCTCTCCTGCCTGAAGCCAAGGGATGGTACAGCCATTTCCACACTCCCTACATAACAGAGATACTTGGGAGAGCTCAGCTCCTCACCAACAACACCCTCAGCAGCACTCAGACAGACCCTCATCAGCTCTGTGTCCCACTGAGGAAACACAAGGTCCACTTGCTCATGTTGGACTACTCAGAGGAGCATCTTATAAATGGACATGACAAATCCAGGTCTCTCTATGTCTCTTTCCATTGACACACCATGCTGCACAACCTCTTCCCAGGTGACAACCCAGCCTCTGCCATGACTGCCAGAGGACAGTGCATGACACAGCCTACATTCTCAAAAATAAGGTCCTGTCTCTCCTTGTATCCACCCAAGCCAAATCTCCTGGCAACGTGTTTCATTGCTGAAAATAATCGTCACTGGATTAATTCTGTTCTCATGGCTTACATATGTCACAGAGGATGTTGCTCCAAAAATAATAGGACAGATTCTTCTTTGAGTATTGGCAGTCTTGCAATCAATTTCCTTGGTTTAAACAGTGGAGCAGTGAAACTGTGTTCACCTTGTGCTTTCCCCCAAAGCAGCTTATACTGACCACTGCTGGAGGCCTCCTGGGCTGCTGGATGGCAGATCAGACCTTCAAAAGCAAGCCTTATCGCCTTTCTTCTGTCACTACATCCTTCCTTGCCCATGTTGTAGCCTTGGAAGACTGTATTTTACTCTTTTCTTTTTGGATGGTTTGTTTGTTTGTTTGTTCCTTTGTTTTTCATTCTAGCAAAAGAAAAAAAATTGCCATTCCTAAGGTATTTCCATTTGCTAAGGAAAAGGACTAGAAATACACACATTTGGAAAATGAAAGCTTGGAATCTCTTTAAATTCATAGTTCTCTCAGATGAGTGGGGCCGGTGGATGCAGACTGCATGGAGCCTAAAGGCCAGCTCTGTACAAAAGGGCAGAGGCAGTTCCTGTATGTGCTCCATAACAGCATGACACATAGCAGGGCTTTTGGACGAAGGGATGTAATTTTTATGTGAAATTGTTCCTTAGCTGTATATTTCTTTGTCCTCTGCCCATGGGAATAATGCTATCAGGCCAAGAATGAAAGACTCCTTTAAATTTCTCCATGAAAATAGGTTTGCTGTTAGTATTTCTTCCCGGCTGGACAGGCTGACAGGTTGAGGCGATACTAAAAGCTTCATGGTAATGAAGAAGAAGGGTACCTGGAATCTGAACATTTTTAAACCCACACAAATACACACTCTATTGAGAGCTACCCTTTCCAAAATGGGTTGGCGTGTGGGGGGTGTTCAGGTAAAATTACTTCAGCAATTCCTCTCTGTCCTATAAACCAAATTGATAAGATTTAAGCTAATATTTCATCCTGACATTACTAATACATGTGTGTGAGCATTCAGTTTACACTTTCAATACAGCCTGTCAGATTAGATCTGTATACCTGCTACCGAATAACAAGGGTACTATTGATTTTTCATTATTTTCAAGTATTTGTTTTCTTCAGTTGAGCACATTCTATTTATTTTGGCACGGCTAACAGAGAAACCAAAGCAACTTAACCTCTTTTCAGAAAGATCTAAGACTTGACAGGCATCAGAGCTTTGACAAACTATTTGTTCCCATAGCAGTCTGTAACAGAGAATTGTCCTGCTTATTACTTTATTCACTGTTTATTCGCTTAATTTTATAACTAAATCTGCAGTACACAGTGCCTGCAGGCAGAGGTAGTCTGCAGGTTATGCAACAACACTTTTTTTCCAGAAAGACTTGAAATGTACCAGCAAAGTGGATGTTTTGGGATCTTGTGGTGCAGTTCTGACGCTTGGTCAGGTACCCACCAGGCATCCTCCATCCCGAATGTCATCCTGCTTTGTACTGCAAATGCATCTACAGCGGAGTGCAAAAGCAGTTTATAAAATTATTTATATTCAGCAAGAGTGTAGCTATGCGTGTTGCCAGGTGGATTAAAAAAAAATGGATCCCAAACCTGTTTGTTGTTTTCTGATAAAACCTATGATTTGACAGTTAAATATTCTTCCAGCAGCAAGTACCACCAGGTGATACAGTCACTTTCCAGCTGGATGGAACGGAACAGGCTCTGTCCCTGTCAACCCATTTGGGGCTTGCATTGCCCTGGGGCAGTGGGGACCGCCCAAAAGCTACAGCAGCTGGGTGCCCTCTGTCCCACTCCATCTAGCATTTTAATAGCGGCATTGCCCATGGGGATTGCTTTAGACAGCACTGGTGACCCCGAGCATATTGTGTATTCAGAATTAAGTATAAACCGAGAACACTACAAACGCATGTCTATTTGAAAACACATTTTCAAGCACATGTACATTTGAAAAGTCATAACCATGCCTTTTTCCCCCTCCTGGAAGTGTATGTGCAGTGGTGTGCTCCTATACTGGCACCTAGTGGGAGTGCTCAGGAGATGGGCGAATGGGGAAGATAGACTGTGCTGACACCACATGCTCAGCCCTCCAAATACCTGGGACACCTTTTTTTTGTCCTGGTTCTTTGAAAGCGCTTCCTGATCAGCACATTTTTAGCAGGTTTCCTTCGTGCTGCTGCTCTTGCAGCCTTCCCCTTCTGTCAGTAGTTATGCCAGACTCTCTCCTGAAAGCCTTCACCATGCCAAACCATCTGCTCCCAGCCAACCCTCTGGGACCGTACCCTCCTTCATATGAGCTGGGATCCCCACCTATGAGCCCCTCCTCCTGCGTTTTTCTGCTGGATCCCCTCATAGCAGCCAATCCACTTTCCCTCCTCCGGGTCCCCCTGCCTTGACCTGGGCCTGACAGGTCTCTCAGGAAAGCTGGAGACCACTGGTGTTGCTTCCTGCCTCGTAGCTCATGCTCCTGCTTTGGCCTCAGAGGAAAGGGCTGCCTCTTACCCAGCAAAGGACTTCCTCCACCAGTTCCCATCACTCTCAGGAATCCTGTGTCCCACAATTGTCCCATTTTAGCTGAAACAGCAAAAGGCTCAACCTACCACTTCTCCCAAGGTTCACCCTGTGTCATTAGAGCATCTGAAAGGAAGCACTGGAAAGACATGACGTTCTGCCAAAAAATATTTTTCTTCTTCTTCTTCTTACCATCTATACAAAAAGGACATCTCTCCTGCAGAGCCTCCAAAGTTGTTCTCAAATACTCCAACCCAAATTAGACGTCCTGAGCATCCCAGTGATACCAGCATAATTGCACTTACTCTATAGTCCCCCTGGTTTATATCACAGCAGTTTAGGCAAATATTTTCAAGCATTTAAGGCAGCAAGGGTATTTTCAAGTTCAGCTTCTTCCAGCAAGGAACTGGACAACAGAGGGTCGAGATGAATTGCAGTCCTACAAGAGAGCTGATCACCAGACAGATGTGCTTCCCATGTACTGCACTACTTTGCTTCTAAATTCAATGAGGAGCACCAGAAACACCTGCTGATTCCCTAGGGTTATCTCTTGTCCCACTAAGGATTTCCTAAACTTCTCTCACTTGAGCTACAAGCCCAGTCAGAGAGCGATGTCTTTCCTTTTGTCTACCCATTCATTTTCCATCTTCTACCCATGGAAGAAGTCTTTGCTTCCATCTTGAAGGAATCTTATTGTTGGTTACGTTGTTAAACAGCCCTCCACACCGCATGGCCCGGAGCCATGATTTACAACCTGTTTCTAGCTGCACCGTGATTCAGCTGAGTTTTCCGTTGAGCAGTTGATGTGAATGCTAAACCTATTCAAGGCTAGCAGCATTTCTGTGATTAATTCAACTTGAGGAAACACTGGAAATTTATTAGGATGTTTTTACAGTCCCGGAAATTGCTATGGGACTCTGTCAGTAACAAAGAAACAGAAATGGCTCACAATTTTATTGAGCTTTCTCATCTGCATTAGGTAATGCTGCCTTTGTCATTTATTTGGTTTTTAAGTCAAACTCTGTCAGGGGCTGAGACCCTGTGAGACTTCCTGATCCTTCAAGTTTATCATAAGCTTCACTATTATTTGGCGCTTTCTGTAATGCTCCAGCTCTTGGAGTCACTTGATTTTTCTACCTGAGAACCTGGGTTTCATGAAGAAACAAAAAAAAAACCTCTGTCCCTTGCAACAGTGAAGAGCAGCAACAAAACATTAACTCTAAAGCTACTCCCAAGCCAGATGGCAAAGGAAACCTAGATCTCATGTTTATGGATCTGGACATTTTACACCACTGATTGCCTAACATTTTTGAATCTCTGAGTGCTATTGGGGGTGTTATCTGGAAGAAAAGGGAGAAGGAAAAGAAGCCATTTACAGCTCTTTGTCCCTCTGTTTGCAATAGCCTCAAGCCATCTTGGCACACCAGCTGGAATCGGGCAGTGGTCAGCAAGTTGAGCCTATTTCTTTTCCCTTCAGGCTCAATCCTCCGACCTACAGAGGCAGGTGCTTGCAGAGCCAGCCACCCTGCCCTCTCTGCCATGTGTCACCCTGGACTCCCTCCCTGACGGCTGCCAGGGCAGCCATAGCCAAGTGGCAACAAGGTTTGGGATTAAGTTAGAAACTTCTTTTATAGCTTGAAAAAGAAGAGCCTGGCTTATGCAGATGGCTGCACCCAAGCCACAGAGTGCTGTGGAACTCCACGCTGTGTGCTGTCGCCCTTATCTCCCCCCGGCAGCGCTGGGCAGGGTGTCAGTCATGCCGGCGCCAAAGGCCTTCTGGCTCCTGACACCCAGGGACACATGTGGTGAGCTGAGAGCACTGGCCATGCTGCAGGAGACAAGGCACAGCAGGAGGGCTCACACTTTGCCCTTGCAGAAGCCCCAGACCCACTCCAACACATGCCCAAACTGGGAAGCTATCCTTGCACTTAGCCAGCAAAGGAGAAGGGGATCCCATCACCACCTTTCCCTTCCTCACGCTGACTAGGAACTGGTACACCCTGGGGTGTTCCTGCCATGGCCATGCTGTGGGTAGGCAGGCTGTGCTTTCCCTGCACGTGTACGGCGAGTGCAGCATCCCCCATCCCACAAATTTCATCTCCGTACAGTGGGGTTTAGTTAAGCGCTGTACACAGCAAGCAAGGAGAATGTGAAATAGCCTTAGCAGCCATGGCAGGGAACTACACCATTTACACCGAGTCAACCAAGTGCTCAGGAGAATGGTACAAACCACAGGTTAGCTCTGGGAAGGGCATCCTTTCTGGAGACTGGTCTCTTTCCAAAATACTCCTAGCAGTGATATCAGGGCCAATAGTGCTTTTGTTAAAGCAAAAAATTCTTCTAGAGCAGTGCATAGTAGCCCACAGCCTTGGCTCAAAGCACTTGCTGTAATTTAATACAAGGTGTAACAAATTGGTGTTACATACAAAGGGAGGGAGCAGCAGAGATAACAGGATCACACTTTGGATACTTATGTCTTGAGCTTCATGGCTATGAACCTTCGGGCTGGGATTTTCAAATGGCCTTAGGCAGCTGGACTTACAAAAGGATGGATTGGAAAAAAAAAAGGTATTACCCTATTTTTCCCTTAGTATTTTACAATATCCATAACCTTTTGAACCCTCTACTCACACCTACGACTGCTTATAACAACAAGTAGTCATGCTATATGCTGCAAAAAGAAGCCTGCTTGTTTTTAAGACATGTGGTTGTGTTTCAAAATAGCATAAAATTTTCTTAGTTGCTGATAGAGAGAGGCCACAGTCAAACAAAAAGACTGATGGATTGGAACTCAAAGGAAAAACCGGCCTTTAGGGATACCAAACAATGTTCACACAGCACTCAGTTATGAAGACATCATTATGTACCAATTTAAGTTTATACATACCAAATGTTCTTGAGTCAGCAAAACAAGTGGGGCTGCCTCATTCCAGTAGATCTTTTTTCCACCCTTATGATGGATTTTTTAAAATAAAGGATCATCAATAACCATGACAGGGTTCCCTCAGAGGATGGACATCCCAGCATGCCATGAAGTTGTCTCTCCCGAGAAGAATATCCACAGGCTTGAGGGAAATCATAAACTATTTAGGAGGAATGAGATTCACAAAGCTCTCCCAGCCAGCTGCATCACTGCTTGCAAGAAGGTCCTGGAGGACAGCTAAAGACATGAAGCCCATCAAGGAAAGTCAACAGCTAAGAACCTTGCCCAGTTGTGAACAGATGGGAAAGAGAGAAGAGGAATCAGAAGACAAAAGAGAAGAGTGGGGAAGTTAAAAACTCCTCATGCTCTCTAAACTTTGGCTTTGGGAATATATGCTATGCATACATTGCTAACAATATAACAATACTTGTGTCCAAAACTCACAGAGCTCACAGAAAGCTCAAATAAATTGAAGGAAATTTTTTAAAAAGGAAAAACTTGCAGCCCTGAGGAGCCTTTGCTGAGGAGCTGCACCAGTTAAGGGTGGTTGACATCTTTTACAGGTACTTCTGTGCTGCATTAGATATTGCACCACACCATCTCAGTGATACAGGCCAAAGTTTGTCCAAGGCCTTGACAAGGGGGTACAACAAAAGAACTGATCTAGGCTGGGGCAGGCACAGCTTTAAAGACTGACGAGTTTGCCTCTCTGATTCTGAATGTAGAGAGGATTCTACACTTGTGCGTGCATGTGTGTATGTGTATGCATATGCATATAAATACTCTGGAATTTTTTTGTGCCAGAACAAGAGTCTGGCAGTGACAACTCTCTCCCCACCATTCAGACACTTACCCCACCCTTCACATTGCTGTCTGTGCCCACCTCTGTCTACAGCTGATCCCTCCACTCACACAAGCAGCAAGAGCTCACTGATAAGATAATCAAACCAAATGGTTTGTGTTAGGCTGCCGCTTAGTCCGTCTTTTAAGAAAGCCACTCAGGCAAAAAAGTAGCATCCAAACAAGCAGCCAGTTCTTCAAAAACTACTAAGCACCAGGTATATGCCCTGTACAGAGCCAGAATACACATCCATACATATATATATATATTTATATATATATATATACACCCTGTCTATATGCTGATTAATTTCAGGGAAGCTATAGGTCACTCCTCACTTTTACAAAACAGGTCCTCAGGTACCTAAGAATATATTTGGGAAACTAATTTCAGGCACTTATTTTTTGCCTTTTTTTCTCTTTTTTTATTTTTTTCTTTTTTTATTAATCTTGGCCATAAATTCTATCATGAATGAGTCAAAACTCCATCTGCTCTAAATTTACACTTGATTTCATGCACAAATAGGGTTCACACATGTAAGTCCTGTCATTTGTGCACTCCCAGAGGCAGTGCATAAATTACCTATGCACAAAACAAGAGGTCGGTCAGCTTTACCTTGTGTGCTGCTGAGTAAGTGCACATCAAAGGGCATATTGTGTTCCTGGAATGAGAATGAGGAGCCCTGACATGGATCTCCAATTCCACAGAGAAATGCTGCTTTCCTAGGGCACAAAGAAACCCCCTAAAAACCTTTCTTTAAAATCTGCCAGAATTATTCAGCCAGTGGAAAATTCAGAAGGAGCCAGGGTTTGGGTTAGCACGAACAACTAAGACAGTAGATCTCAAAAAGTTGTTTGAAACCTGGTTTTGTTCTTAGTACAGCAGTAGGTCTTCATTAGAAATTATGTCCATTTTATAACAGAGCTGTGAGAAGTTTAATGTGAAGTTAAAATGCTTCTGTGTGATCAGTATGAAAGGAGGTAAGACACATTCAAAACCAGTTAGATGGAGACTATCTAACTCCGTAAAAACCACATGGTAAATGCAGATCAGCCAATGTGAAGTCAAATACAGAGTGTGCCTGCAAAAGTGCTACCTGCGAGAGGTTGTTCAGCAGCACACGGGGTGTCATGTCACTCCTTCAATCCCTCCTCTAGGTGAATTTTCATTGCAAGACAAGTGCTTCAAAAAATTAACCATCTCACTTTGACTGCTTCATGCTCCAGTCATAATCTGTACAAAAAGCAGGATCTTAGTGAGAATTGAGGGAGGAAAAGCACTGACTGCGAGTGGATCTTTCCCAGATAAATAAATTTAAAACATAGTAAAACACAATGACTACCATAGCTTGTAAATTAAGGGAGTAACTGGGGCAGAGTGAGGCACTGATGTATAGCCTGGAGGAGGAACAACTTCATCGAAACTACAAACAATTCATTTAAAAAAAAACACTTTGAAGAAAAAAAATTGTCTCCAGACCAGCTTGTGAATGAAGTATGCCAAAAGGCAATTCTGATACTCCATTACTGGCATAAAAATGGAACTGTCCCCTAAGTCTGGCATAAAAATTAATTCCTTTTTCTTAGAAATATAGTTGTTTTGACATCTCAAGCTAACTGCTCTAGTGCTGCTTGGACAAGCATGGCTTGGGACAGAACATTGCCCTGCACCAAAAAATACAGTGCCCTTCACAGGCATCTGAGATTGTTGTGGATGGAGCTCAGGTCCGGCTCAGCTCTGAACCCCATGGTGCAGGAAAAGGGCGTCAGCCCACACCACACTTCTGCTGCCCAGACTGAGCAATCCTGACCCCCAGGTAGCATCTCCAAAGTGAGACATCTCAGCTTAGTCAGAGCCACCTGGCTGCCTCCAAGTGGTGATACCCTGTGAGGTGCACATCGTGTCATCCAGCCATGTTGGCCAGGGGAAGAGGGAATGAATTTTCTTTGTCTTAATTTCATCCATCTTTTGCTCTCCAAGGCCAAAGCCACCACCTTTAAGCCAGCCTAGCATCATCCCTCTGGTGACTCGATGGAAATGTGAGTCATGACTTCAGCGAGCAGCGGCTCACATTAGAAAAGTGTGCAGGCAACAGAGCTACAGCTTCACCAGATTAAAGGGGAGGGGAAAAGAGTCCTACATCGCTTCCTCCATACTGGCCACAACCATTTGCATTAAAGGAACACTGCGATTCCCAAAGTGGCCATGGAAGACTAAGCCCTAAGGGCCTCCAAGAAGATTTCAGTTTCTGGATGTCTTTTCTGGAAGTAGTTTTTTATTTCCCTGCTTCACAGATGTTCCTTTCTTCCAAAATCCTGAGGGATTTTGTTTTCCTTTTTTCCTCCCCTTTTCCACAAGGATAAGAAACAGTCCCATTTGCAGTTTCCTGTTACATTTTATGTTTGTTACTTCTAAAAGATACAGCAAAACTGTCTTCAAGTCTTACTTAAGACCTGGACAAAGTTTCAACTGCTTAAAAAAACTAGGTTTTGGCCTAAACTTACTTCACATTAAGAGTCAGACTGGTGATTATTTAACATTAAGTGTCTTGCTCCCTTTAGGTTTTTGTGAGAGCAGCTCTAACAACCACATGGGTGCAAGCATGAAGGTCCATTGAGACAAACAGATTTTACAGAGGCAAGTGTTATGTCCAAGTAGGGTTTTTCAGATGTCCAAGAGATACATAGATGCAACATATACATGTGCAGGATGCAGGTAGGTAGTAGAGTCAAAATCTACATCTCAGTCTCACTCAGAAATAAAAATCACAGAGCAATAGGCAGAACTTGGCCAGACATCTTCTGGAGTTCAAGTAAGGAAGACTTTTGACAAAGAGTAAAAACATGTCTTAAGATTTTTTTTTTCTCTACTTCTTCAGCAAAATACCAATAGCAAATAATTTTTTAATCACTTCCCTGACTTTGTAATACACTGTTAACTTACACTGTCTGTGTGCTAGGAGCTCCATGTACAAAAATGATTGATTCCTCAATCATTAAGAAAACATGCAGTACCAGCATTAGCTTGTAACTTTTCAAATCTTGGCAGAGCTTGCATTCAGCCTCTCAGCTTCCACTCAACTTTCTTGTCTTGTTTTTAAGTTTGTTACTTTTAAGCACAACTAAAGGAATTCGCTCTCCCTCCTCCCCTCCTCAAAACCAGACTTTCGCATCAATCAGTCTCACTGGCACCTTCACCACGAGGCCTCATACATTTCTGTGCTGTGATTGCAGATAAATTCTTTAAAACAAAAACTTTTAAAAATCTAAGTTTAACAGCATCTGAAGGTTAAATACTGTGCAAAGCGAGAGAAGACAGGAGAGCACTCAATCACCGTATAGTTTTTCGTCTCAATGAAAGCATCCTTTGAGAATCTGCCTAGGTGTTGTCTAGCTTATATGATACAGTGCAGTGCCCATCAGCACTTCTGTTTGGAAGTTTGCTGCTTAGAAATCACCAGCAGGCTCATTACTCATAAATCAGGAGAAGGCTTTCAACCAGGCCTGGGAATCTGGAGCCGCTGCATGAAGAGGGAGCTCCGTCTGCTCCGCGGGTTTCAGACCGCGGTGGGGGTTGGCTTGGCTTCCTATCCTGGTGCATTCAATCAAGTGAATTGCACAATCATGCTGCTTGGCTCTATTTAATGTAACATTTCCTGAAATGTCACTTGTGAGTAGTACAAGTTATGGTTGTTGGAAGGGGCGGGGAAGGGGTCCACATTTTAATAATGTAAAACAAGGTATCTAAGGGAGAAGGGAAGACAGGAAGGCATTCTTTCCATTGGATAAATTGAAAAGTGCCTCTGTAACTACTGTGTATTTTTTGTCCCTACAATACCAGGTGGGAAGTATCTCCTTGCAGCTAGGTGGGTTCCCACTGATTTTGGGAGTCATGGGGTAGCTTGTTGGCTGCAGTCTGATTTTGCAAATCTTGACCATAGAATTTGCATCTAAGAGCTCTTCTTTGTTGATACTTAAATAAGTCTCACCTAAACAGAAATACACCCAAGGGAAGAAAACTTGGAAAATGAATTCTTGTCCGCAGAGGCTCTGGAGATGCCTCATCCCATCTCCTGTGACAGGACACAGACTGAACAAAATAGATTGCCTGCGGTCTGTCTTTCAATATGATTTCCAAAACAGGAATTTCTGCAGACGGACGAAATGTCATTAGTAATAATCCCCTCACAGGATCAGGACTTCAGACTCCAGAGCTGACTTTCCAAAGAGAAAGGTCAAGGCAAATGAGCATTGGTCCATTTTGGATATTTATGTATAGAGACCAAAGATATAGCTTCTAAGTCAATCAGTACACAAGCCAATTTAATATGTGACCTCTGTATTTCAACCACCCCAGGGGTTCCGAAAAACTGCTGAGGCCAGTGAAAGTTTTCCAGTGACATCAGTGTACTTTGCAGCAGGGCATTCACCTAAGAACCCAAAGGTAAGAAGCTTTCTTATTCTTCTCTTATCTGCTGAGACAGACAAGGTCAATTTTAGTGCTAGTGTAAACAGAGATATATGTAGTTGAGGAGCATCAGCAATTTAAAATATCAAATAACTGGCTTCCACCTGGGAGGATTATTATATGAAATACACTAGTGATGCCTCCAACCTCTCTTACCATCCAAATGCTGAATGAGCAAAAGGTAGTAAGTTGGGTAATAGCATACTCCACAGGGAGAAAAAGCACTATTATTCATTCAAACCCATCAGCTGTGTGAAGAGAGGAGAAGGTGGTTCATCCCAAATCTTCTCTACTTCAGTACAAAGCAGCTGGTTCTTTAATCATCAGTGTTTTTGTGTCACTGAAATAGAGACTGCTAGCTGGATTACCAAAAATCCTACCAATTAATTAATTGAGCTCCATGTAGCCAAAAATAATAGCACTTGAAAACCGTTTGGCCTATTTCTTTTGAGAATGGACACCTGTCTGCTGTGGTAGCTATGGAGAACTAGAACCTCAAGGAAAAAGAGTGCAATATATTGACTGATATCTATGCATTTTGTAAAGTACACTGACTGTTCTTTATATTCTTCACAGATTTCTGCCTTTCCATCTGTACTTCTATAAGAACTTCATGTAGATTTATATTCACTAAGCTGAGTTATAGGGTCACCTCCAGGTACAATTGCTGTTAGCAACCAGCAGTTGAGGCAAACACATTTCTGCTTTAGAATAGCATAAAAATACTGCAGTAAAATCATGGAAATTACTAGTAGTCAGTAAAAATGGAAAATAATTAGGTACCACAATACATTTCTATTTCCATATTTCCAGCTATATAATTTTTTAGTAGATAGTGGGAATGCGCCATCTTCTTCCTACTATTTGCCATCATCATAGCATCACCACAAAATCTGTAATCATGAACAAGACAACCTATATGTTGTATGCCCCACTGATAAGGAGAAGTGTTCTCAGAGGATGACAAAGGTGATGCTGGGTATTTGACTGCTCAGCCGCTGTACCTCTAGAGTAATTTCAAGTCTATGTGGCCAGTAATCTACCATGTTTCAAAACTGTTCTGCTAGAAAAGTGGGCGTATTAGTAAATATTTTTCTATAAATTCTACAGAGCTGGGACTGCAACTTTGTTTATTTAAAACTAAATGCCTTGAATCTGACTCAGTTTCTGAGAATCACTGGTAAAACTACAGACAAAATTCAAATGTTGTTTTAGTGAGTGTTTCTAGAAGAATAAAAAGAGCCTGTGCTGGCTTGGGCTGGGATAAAGTCAATTTTTTTCATAGTAGCTGGTGAGGGGCTATGGTTTGGATTTGTGCTGACCAGTGTTAATAACACAGACATATTTTAGTTGCTGCTGAGCAGCACTTGCACAGTATCAAGGCCTTTTTTGCTCCTTACACCATCCTGCCAGTGAGCAGTCTGGGGGTGCACAAGGAGTTGAGAGAGGACACAGCTGGGACAGCTAAGTCCAACCAACCAAAGGGACATTCCATACTATATGTCATCATGGTCAGCATATAGAGCTGGGAGAAGAGGAAGGAATGGGGACATTCTGGGCTGATAGTGTTTGTGTTCCCAAGTCACCATTAAACATGATAGAGCCAAGCTTTTCCCAAGCATAGCTGAACACCTGCCTGCTCATGAGAATTGGTGAATGAATTCCTTGTTTTTCTTCGCTTATGTATGGCTTTTGCTTCACTTATTGAAATATCTTTGTCTCAAACCACAAGATTTTTCACTTTTCCTATTGTCTTCTCCATCCCGCTGTGAGGGGAGTGAGCAAGTGGCTGCCTGGGATTTAGTTGCTGGCTGGGATTAAACCATGTCAGAGGCAAAGATTTTTTTTGCTCCTTGGGTACCTTTTCTGTGTATCACTCTCTCTCAGTAGGTTTTTATTTACTGTCTCGTGTGACTTCATTGCTACTGAAACTTCCTTTGAATCCATACGTGGGGGAGAATAAACATCACTCCCTACAGCAAATTCGTTTATATATGAGATATATTCAAACAATGAACTCTGTTTGCCTCTGTTATTATTGCTGATAGTTCTTAGAGATGTTACCCGGATCAAAAAATATGTCACCCAGATCAAAAAAATCTGCTCTGCACCGGATTTTTTAAAATTTCTCACTGGAAAAAGTGAAACAATTTGGATGCCAGATGAAGGCAATGATTGCTGTCCATGTTCACTGGTTTGTCTGAACAAGAACTGTCTTCAGTGTGCTAAAGAGAAACAATGTCAGGGTAAGATAAAGTAAATCTTGCTTAGTCAGTGCTTTGCAATATGTTTTATAGCAAAATAGAGTGTATACTGCCTTCAGCCTTCTTTAAAAGCACAGTCCTGGTGAAACTTTGGCTGGAGTTTTCTTGACTCATATTATGCTCTTTGGAGCTAAGTGATGTTTCGCTTGAATTTCATCCATCTGATTAACAGAGTGTGTTTATACCCCTTCCCTCTTGTTTGTGGATGGAAACAGATCTGCTGAACAACATGGGGAAATGGTTTCATCAGGGACTAATACTATAGAAAATAAAATGTGTGTATGAGAGAGAGCATGTGAGCAGGAAAAAACGCCTCGTTTTATTTCCTGTCAAGCTGATGGTGAGACTGGAAAAGACACAATTCCTCTGGGGAGTTTATTCAAACTGTGATACAAAAGATACTCTGAAAAGACGGAGGGACCTCTGACATCACTCAGCTGTTTTATTGACTGTGGCAACAAATTTGCTCTTGGTTTGAACCCCCAGACCAAAAGGGGGAAGAATCTGAGCTTGAGGCAATGCTAGAACTTGGGGAAGGATTTGGGATGAGGACAGCTGTAGTTGACACGAAGTTCAGTGCTGCCCAGTGGTTAAAACTGTTGTATTATGAAGCATTCTGCAGTATAGACACTGTGGAGTTGACCTTCTACGTCTGGGGAGTGTTTTGCAGGTATCACATAGGACTTTACACAGGTCTCGAGGAGGGGCAGAAATACAATTTTACCCACAGAGGTGCAAGAGAAAGGCAAAGCCAAAAGGAAGCTTATATGTGGGCTTCTGGATTGTCCTGATGTAAGTGAGGAGTGAGTTTTTTATTGAATCTCCATCATCATAAGGACTTACAGCTACATCTTTACTAGCCAGTAAAGAAGACCCACAGATCTCATCTGGCCTGGGCTTTCAGTCAGACTGTCTTTGCTCCTGACACACCGCATTTCAGGAAAACCTGGCCTTGCCCACATGTCCTCTGAAGGGGACATGTCTTGTCCCATGTCCCTAAATGAGGCCTGCATGTTGTCTATACAGACATCATGACCAAAGTCTTGCAGGGACTGCGGCACCAGCTGAACACTACAGGCAGGGATGTGCCAGAGCTGAATTCCTGCCCAGACCCTGTCCTCTTTACTAACAGAGGTGCAATGCAGGATGGCATGCAGGATGACTCTTGTACAATATGTATGAGGAAAGTGGTCCAAAATAAGTGGTTTAACCTAATTTCCAAGAGGTCTTATGCTCCATACACAGCCTATATCCCTTTCACATTCATCTTGAATATGTTGGCCAGCAGGTTAGAGATGACTAACAGAGGTTCTCAGCTCCCAGAAGCTTTGTGACAAGGAGGAGAGCAAAGAGGGGAAATGCAAACAGCTGAATCGGGATTCACACTGAGATGAGACCATGATTTCAGTCTTGTTAGGAGCCAGAGGGTCTTCCTAGCAAAAACATCTTACACTTGATTATGATACTTATGATGGCTGTGGAGTCTACTGTGTGCCTTCAGAGACTCTTGGAATACAAGTGGGCTTTGGCTTGGTGAGCCTATGGCTGTATTTCTGTTGTGTCTCAGAAGACACACAGGTGTGCTGTTCATTGTCAGTGTAGAATCACTAATCCTTCACTATTTAGGCTCAAATTCCAGCCTTCAACCGAAAAGTCCAATCATTTTGGGATGAAACTAGGAGAAACTATGCTTACTTAGTCCCAGTTCTCATACAAATATGTATCTGTCTCTGGTGTGCACATGATTGCAGGAAGGTTTTGTGCTGTCTAGCTGCAATCTGAAAGTTCTCTGTTGGGAGAGTGGAAACCCCCAAGGTGGTGACCATCTGAAGCACTGTGATACGGAAGAGCTTGAGGCAGTTTTTTCCAGCTACAAGTTTCCCAGCAAATTATCAAGGTTAAAAGGATTGCAATGCAGCCTCAAAGACTGGCAGGATTAAGTTTACAGGGAAGAGATGTGGAAAAATGACTCAAAATGTTCTTTCCAGCTGAGAATCCATTATTATTTTGAATGGATTTTTTCTGATAGCAGTCTGGAGTGAAGATGTTTTCCACAGGAAGGACTGTATAGCAGCCATTGCTTTCCTTCAGGGTTCAGAAGCTTGTGACTGCATGAAAGGCAACAACAAATTCAATATTTCTTGAATTTGGTTTTAGATGGAGGTTTATTAACTATTGCAGCTGGTTGGTAGAATTTATGATAATATTAGGTACACTACTGAACTATGACTGTCCCGAGCAAATACCATCAGCAGGTGGAAAACTGCATTAGCAAGGGCTAGCAGGAGTCCGGAAAACAGCTTGGTGTCCCCGAGATGGCACCTCAGAATGATGGAAAGTTTATTTTTTGTTCCCCAGGCCAGACTATTTTCAGGCAACAAGGTCTGTATACTCTACACATCCATTATTGGTGGGCAGGGCAGCACAACCTGCACTGCTCTTCTAGTGGGATGGACAATGAGGTGAGGAAAAAGGTGTTTAAAAGTACAGGTACCTATTAGCATATTATCAACTGTTGCACAGCATTACAGCAACCAGCAAAGTCAGCTGATGAAATGCTAATAAAATCAGAGTTGAATAATTTGAAGCTTTTTCCTGCCGTATGATGCCATGGGGTTGCAGGATATTTTGTATCACTTTTGAAAGAAAGCCACAGAAGTGATTATATAGGAGAATATCTGGCATCTACTCAGCAAGGACATGTGGGAAACTCAGTAAACTGAGGGCGGGCAACCTAGTCTCCCTGGTCCTGGCATAGTTTAATTCCCATAACTAAAGGAGACAAACTTGTATTTAGCATTACTGGAAACTGAGGTTATTCTTTGATGAGTAGTACAGTGTGAGTGTGACATTGCTGGATTCACACACAGTGAGAAAAAGAGTTTCAAACCCTTCACTTTCGTGTTCCCTCCATCCTTTCTGTGGCATTTTCTAATCTTTCAGTGACCTCTTACATACAGGTTTGTTCAGTTCATTATTTCACAAAATCTGTTTAATCAAGGAGAGAGGAGGGTAGGATAAGGGGAACTAGAAGCAAGTTGTCCTGGACATACACTGCAAAACATCAGCCTCCATTTTCACCAAGAGACAAGAGGAAATACCAGGGAAATGCAGCTAAAGGTCATGGAATGGCACATTTTTTTGTGTAGTTTACCAGAAGTATATGAAAGCAGCTGTAGAGAGAATGGATAAATTATGTTTTAACTTTGGATTGAACTCAGAATTTTGAAAAAAAAATTCTACCTACCCTATTTATAGCTAGTTCTGTCACAATATTGTATGCTATTGCAAATTTATTAGCTGGCAATGTTTTCTAATAAATCAGTGTGCAAGGCATCCTTGTAATAAAGATGCTATAATGAGAAAGATTTTTGATTGAGTCCCTTGTCCTTTTTTTTTCCTTGGGACTATTTATCTCCTGTCCTATTAGGAAATGTCTAAGTTTATGTGCCCATGTGCTGAGAGAATGGAATACCACCATGCCAATGGAAAGTTTTTGTTCATGTGGACAATATTTCAGTGCTGGTGGCCTCTGCAGTAGATACGGTCATATTTTTTGGACATACAATTGCTCAGCTACCACCAGAGCATGAAACAATAAGGAATTATTATATATTATGTATGGCAAAACAGCTTTTAGCCAGACACACACTCAGTCACATGAAAATTTAGCTTAGAAGCAGTTTTGCATTCATTTTTTTGCCAGTAATATTTGAGAGAAAATAAAATATTACTAAAAAACATTGTAATTGTAAATAAAAAGAACTTGCAAAGTTATATACAAGCAAATCTGGGTACTCCCTTTTGTCACTATGAATTTTCCTTAATCTTGAAAGACTCAATAAACATAATAACATGGAGAAAGAAATCACCTTGCCCCCCAACGCAAATATTTAAAGACTGTAAGACCATGAACAGGATCATCAGTGAGTTTAACTCTTAATTTGAGCTATTTTGTGAAGTCTTAGAAATCATATTACGAGAATGGGCTTAGGAAAATGCTCATATTTGAACCCAAAGTCAAATTTAAATTCAAGTATTTTCACAGCCACGAGTTGCTATTAATTTCTAATAATACTGTCTTCTTTTTTCTCCTTTTCTGAGTACTACAAAAAATGAGTATTGAATTTGAACATGCCACTTGGCAAACAAGGCAAACAAGAGACATGAATTATCAATTAAAATTCTTGGTTCAAAAGTCATGTTTTCTTCTTTATTTTGCATCCCTTCTACCAGCCTAACTTACATAATTTGCAGACATTGATTGCATGCAGAGTTTCACTATTGGATACGGACTATTCGTTGTTGGCAAACTACCTGTTAAGCAGGCAGATTCATGAAAATGTTCAATAAATAATTTCAAATTTCCTAGAAGAAAGATGTCAATCTTAACAAATAGATTTTCTCAAGCTGTTTGCTCAGATATACGTGGGGGATTTCAGACTATGACAACTGAGCGCTTCCCCTAACATGTTTCTTATTGCCTTTTTCTGCTTTGATTATCAAGACAACAGAGTTCTCAACTGCAAAAGGTACAGTGGCTGATGGAGCCCAGCAGGGCACAGTCTTGTTGTACAAGATGTAAAATACCCCAAGCTTCTCACAGAAGGATCTTGACTTTGGGTTCCAGTCACTTCATGGAAAAGGAACGCACTCCACATCATCACATAATCAATATGTTTATTTTGCTTCATTTCTTACAGACTGGCAATTCAATAAAATTACACAGAATTGGATCCAATTAACCAGAAATCTACTGTATACATTAAATTTCCAAGTAATGATTACAGGCACTGAACTCAGATCTTCACCAGCAGAGATTCGTTGATGACAATAATTGCTTCAGTTTTACATGAAGGTCAGAACCAGACCTGGGCTGATTTAATTCTGCACACAGTCCTAAAGTGGGTAACTGTGAGCAACAGGAGAGGTAGACAAAGGGGGCCAAGTCAGCTCCTTCTGAAGGTGGGGACAATAAACGTTTTCAACTGCAATGGTGAAAGAGCTAATGTTACCCTGCTCGTGTCCTATCAATAATTTTATTAACTTGTTTTCATTCCTTTCTAATGTTGTTGTTCGTTTTCAGATTCCATTTTTAATATTTTAAATTCAGTTTTAATATTCTCCACAGGAATTTAAAAACAATGTTCTCTTTAAAACTTAATTGTAGCATTTGCTATGCCATAAAAATACATTTTACATTTTCAGAGCCAATTTTGTGAAGTAATTGGATAATAAATGAATAATAAGAACAACGAGACCCTTATTAACTTTTTAGTCGTTAAAGTGACCTAACATTTTAGAAAGAACAATAACTTTTCCAATAATGTTCCAGAATACTGATTATAATTATAATGCACCAAAACAAATGTATAAAATGATGCTGTCTTTCTTGGAGAGTAGGATGGAAATTTGTAATTATTTACATTTTCCACAAGCACTATAAATGACCAGCATTTCTGTCCCAGAGGAACTGTGCCCCCTCCCACTGTAAGGAGCATGAGCAACCATCTAAGCACTAATAAGGCTGATCACTCACCAGCGCTGCCACTCAGTGCCCCTGCAACGAACCTCCTTCTCCTGAGCAGGTGGATGAGGCACTGCTCAGTGCTCTGGGTGCCTACCCTGGGGTAAGCCCAGGACATGTCTGGTCAATCCAAACCCCCTACCCATTTCTGCTATTGGAATAAGACCCCATAGAAGCTCAGGAGATGCCCCCAGCTCAGTTGCAGCAGTGCTTTGGCCGTATCCCTGTACTAAGCATAAAGGGCAGCCTTTCCACAGCTCCTCTGGTGCCAGACCAGAACAAGAGAAGATGCCCAAGGCGCTGTAGGGCCTCCTGTACCACGTGCCTTCTAACAAAGATCCCCCTTGGTGCCTGGCCTGAGCCAGGGTGAGAGCTGAGGCATGGCAGGGCTCTTGGTGCCCAGTGAAGCCTGGCCAGCTGATACTGCAGAACATCTGCACTCCTTCCCAAGCACAGACGTTAGCACAGTGGTCCCACACTCTTGTGACCTCCCACACCAATTAATACAGTTTATCATGATGGGTTTGGCCCTGGCTGGGGTCAGAAGAGCCTCATCTGAGAACAGAGCAGCCCCACACCACCTGGCAGTCGCTGTGCCACTTCACGTACCTGCAGAATGGCCACAGGTGACACCAGAGAACATACTGCTGTCTGAGTAAGCCCAGGCTTTAACACTGTCCAAAGCACCAATTTGGCACCTCACACCACTTTACAACTTATTCAGACCTGTCAATCCATCATCCCAATCACCTAATGTTCTCTCTCTAACTCAGAAAATCCAGGTGAAATCTGGAGAGCATGAGACTTGAGCAGCACTGTGGAGCCCCCAAATTATTTGTAGCACCTTACAACCAAACATAAGTGGGTGCTCTGACAAAGTGTTGACTGAACTTTCCCTGTCGCCTAATCAGCTGGAAATCTACCAGAACAAAATATCTTCTGTCTGAGTAAGAGCTGTTTTTCAGTCCTCTCAAGCAGTCCATGAGGACTGGGCTTCAGCTTGGTTTCCCATCCCAGTTCTCATTCCTCACACTGCCAATGTGGTTTGGAAGAAGACTTTAAATGCGTGCTAACCCTTAATCAGGCCAGCAGAGCCTTTGAAGTCAGAGAGGACTTAATTTTAAACACTTCTCTCCCACATTTCTAAAATAGCCACTGATACAATAAGCATTGAATGACCACAGCATTTCTCGCGCAGCACTGAGTACAGGGGTCATGTCTCAGTCAACACAAACTTTGGAGAAATTTGTTTTCAATGGGAGAAAGAGCACTGGCAAGATTGCTGCACAGACTGCACAGTGCAGGACTTTGTTTTTTAACATCAAGTAAATGCAATTCATCTCTTTCTTTGAAAAAGACCGAACAAAAAAAAAAGCAGCAGTTGCCCATGGGCTTTCCTATTCATGCTTAGGTATAGTAGGTCGAAAACCAAGAGACAAAAAAGGACAGGTGACAACAATCTCAGCCCAGGACTATTGTGTTCAGCCCAGCTCTGCTGCCCCAGCCACAACACTTGGAGGAAGTGCCACACAAACAGAGGAAGCAGGATTCGGGCTGAGAAGGATTTAGTAACTGCACTACTACGCTCTCAGCACTGATGCCTGTAAAAGATAAAACCTGGGAAAAGACCTCGGGTTCCTACTCCTTATTGTTGCTGCCTGGGATTTAACTTGTATGTCTGAACTATGTACATATTTCACTGATTTAGGTGGGGCGCCATGAACGTATTTGTACGAGCTGAGACAGTGACAGGACTGCTGATGTTTACAGTAACAGGTTAGAGAGACTTTGCCAAAGCATTCTTAGTTTTTAAAAGGATTGGTTCAACCCAGCCTCCTTCCCCCTCTCCATTGTTATTTTGTCTGCTGGATTTACGGAAGAAGGAAATGGTAAATTACAAGAAAAAAATAGCATTTATCTTGCCAGGACGTGTTGCTTTGAACTTGGATGATATTAACATATCAATCAGATTCAGTGACACGTTAAACAAGGTTGTCCCTGGTTTATGGTTCACCAAAGCTGGGAGTTGAACCATAGCTTTGCCTGCATGGTGGGTAGAGAGCTTAACTCCACCAGTCCGAATCCCTCACATGGACACGCAGCACTGACATGGGCACAGGGCACCATTTATTGCACCTGAGTTATGTTGACCCCTAAAAAAGTGCAGTTTGCAATTTAATTCTGACTGAAAATTTGTCCAGATGAAGCAATTACATAGTCACAAATACAGTGACTATGGCTGAATATCCTTGAAGGAGGAAAACACAGAGAACGATATAATGTTCTGGGAATAAACTGGGAATATATGACAGACTACAATCACTCTGTTTAGAGTAGTCATGTAAAAGGAAATATTTTTGGATGACATTTCCAGTTCCCAATCAGATCTTGGCCAATTAGATGGAAAATTAATTCAGAAAGGAAACATTAATTAGATCTTGATACAGACGCTGATTCCAAAATTTCATGAGTCTTCAAAGATTTGTCTTCTCCCCTCTGCCATTTCCTTATTATGGAATATCCATTATTTTGCAATAACTCTTCAGGCTGGGGACAGCTTAATTTAACTACATTGCTTCCTTTGGGGATAACTAAGAACTGTCTATAAGTGTTAAATGGCAGTACTGAACTGGATGGTGATTTGAGCTGCACTGAATTGGATTTACCATAAAAAGAAGCATGCCATATACCAACCTACTGGCTACACAGAAATCAAAACAGAGGAAAGAGTGAGTAAATTAGGTAATTGCCACAATTAATAGCTTGGAAAGAAGCCTTACCCTCTCCCTTCTTTCCTCTTTTAGGAAATAACAGAAACTGAAATGAATAAATATATATAAATAATATTTAATCTTACTTGTTACTGCTTTTCCTCCCATATGTAAGCCAAGAGTAAAAACAGATCTCACTAAACAAATACTATAAAACCAAATAATTTAATTAATAAACAATAGCAATGCCCCAAAAGTAGATTTATCTCCAGGGCTTTAAATAAATATAGACAATTTAATTAAAAAATAAATTTTTTTCCTCAAGGAATTGTAAGCTGAGAGCTATAGTGAAATCTTGATGTAATCATAACCACAGCATCTACTATAAATAAGTTTCACACACATTATTGTTTGGAAAATTAAATCAGCCCTTGGAAAAGTACTTTTACTTACTATGTTTACAAGTAGTGAAACTCTACAGTTAATCAGCAGACAGATGCCACAAATACATTTTGAATACCCAGATTTTATATCCACACTTTACACAATTAACTTTCACATTCATGAAGTATTACAAACTAATAGGAAAGGAGCTGCAGTTAAAAAATAAAAATGCTGTAAGTTCAAAGCCCAGGATCATAACACAGTAATAATTCTCTGGAAGTGAAGAGAGAGGGAAACCCCAAATATTCTGATTTAAGAAAACAAGTAGCTACAGAAAATTAAGTCAAGTTTCCTGTGGCTTCGTGTCTTGTGGTTGAATTATCTTGTGCCTAATAAGATGCAAACTCTGATTGAAACTTTTCCTGAAGTTGAGGCATCTATTGGCTCCTTTTCTCTCCCATGGAGATTTTCCCATGTCCAGTAATAATTTTTGGCTCATAATGAAGTCTTTCCCTCAGCAGAAAAATAAGTCAGACCCCTCAATTCTGCTCAGCTACTAATTTTCACTAAACACAGAAGAAATTAATGTTAACTTTCCTACCTCAAACAGAAATTAGTCAGCAAATTCAGGGACTGCACCAGGAGACGTTCAGATTAGATATTAGAAAAAATTTTCTCTGCAACAGTGGCTAGGCATTGGAATAAGCTGTCCAGGGAGGTGGTGGTGTCACCAGCTCCAGAAGTGTTCAAGAGGCACCTGGATGTAGCCCCTGGGGATATGGTTTAAGTGTGATTATAGCAATGCCACCTTAACATTCGGACTAGATGATCTTGAAGATGTCTACCAGCCTTGATGATTCTGTGATTCTGTGAAATCCAAAAGTTACAGAGGCCTAAAAGACCTAGGCAGCATTTCTTTATGAAGCAGGTTGATGGTGCAAGTATTTGGGGCACACTGGCTTTTGTTTCAGATCGAGTTTTCCCTCTCTAAATACCAAGGTTTTCCTCATATGCTAATTTTATATAGACAAGGTGTGTGTTCTTTTTGTAAGTAAAAGAAATTGTAGAAACAGTGGGAGAAAAGAATCTAGCACAGGTACTTCAAGAGAGGAGAGTAAATGATCGGTGAAACTGCTACTCAGTAAGGTAATTCTGGTAATGAGGTTAAGAAAACATTTTTACTAACATATTCTGTTGTGCTTTAATGCCGTCAAAAATCAGGGGTCAAATAAATAAACCTTAATTCCACACTTCTTAGGAGCTCTTTTGTTCTTAAAGCAAACTCTCTTAAATGAACAACAAGGTTTCTAGGGCAATGCCAAAAAGGATAAAGGAGGACATATCATCTGCTTCAGCCTTTCCTTATCTCTGTATTCAAATCATCATTTCGGCATTTTTGTCTTGGAAAAAAAAAAATATTCTTGCTCTCCTTACTCTTTTGCCTAAAATATACTTACATCCTTTATTAAGAATAGCATGCAGAAGGACAAATGGCTATATTCACTTCTAGAATTGCTTTAATAAAACATCTCTACAGCAGGGGTAAAGGCTGTACAGCCAAACCTTGCCAGCAGCTCCTCTGCTATTGCAGGGCAGCAGTGGCACTGCTCTTCCTGCTCTCCTCTATGCCAGATCACCCAGAGGGTGAATATCAATTTACTATTGAGTGTGGATGAGACCTCAAAGACCCTCCATGACAAGACAAAGCAACACCAGGGTCTCATTTGCCTACTCAAAGAATAATTTAGTGTATGCTTTTAAAACTATAGTCATCTGATGAATTTAAAGATGTATTTCATCTGGTGAGACAAATTTTTACAACAGGGAAGGATTAGCAAACTTGTAACAATATCTCTTTGTCACAAGAATTTCCACTCTTGTCAAACAGATTTTGGCTACATTCCGCCCCAAAAAAGCACTAGAGGTCATGAATATTGCAGCAATGGTTTACCTCACCCAGTAAAACCAATTATTCTTTGCATCCCTCTCTTCATTTTTTCCTAGGGAGACAATTTCTTCATGAGACTGTTCACTCACGGCATCTGGCTGGGAGCTAGGGATATATTTGAAAATCCTTAATATGAATCCTCTAGTCAGAATTAGCTTACACAGGGATGCAGAAGTAACCCACCAGATACAAAAAAGCTTTAGTCATCAGCTCAACTCTGTTGATAACACTTTTCCATCCAGTTTTCTTTGAGAAAAAAGAATCTGATTAGTTAAGGCAAGTCTGCCGCAAGTTTGAGACCCAGGGTCCCAAAGTTGGATTCTGTTCCTGAGTTTGAGAAGCATACACAGGAATATGCATTTAGGCATGCAAGTCCTCTCTCTGATGAATCTTGGATGGCACTTGGGTCTCCATTCAGGAGCCTCTAAAACACGTCTATTATGGTATTTGATCATTCCTGAGGCACCTCTATCTGGTACCTTCAATAGGGAAGACCAAATGGGACATTCAAAACCTCACCTAATTAAACCTACTTGGCCTCAGTGGCCCAGAAAGGTCATGGATAAAATTTAAAACCTACACATAATTTTGCAGAGGTTTTGAAGCCATTGTCGGAAATGAGCACCCGGAGGACTTTGCTTTTCATACACTCTCTGCAAAGAACCAGCAAGTACCAAAGACAACCTCCATAGTCTTCGATGGCTCATCTGAGGGGAAGCCATCTCTTGATCCACCTGGACTACCCAAACCATGTGAGGAATCAGCCAGCACAGATTTTCCATGTAATTTACCAAAGATTTGAATTACCAGCCAAAGCAAACAGCAGAGGGTTCAGGAAACACACAATCCACTTGGGAATTCACCACCTGCCTGGTTCAAAAAGCACACACAAACCCACATTGTTTTATAGGTTTCAAAAGAGAAGGAGGATGAAAAACAGCAAGCATTTGATTGCTTTTGCTTCCAGAAATATTAATTTCTCTTGTAGCTGGATTTTAACAGAAATACTATAGCAAACTGAAACTTTTCTGTGGTCTATACTGTAACTTTGGGTCCATCCTCTGCATTTTCCTGGAGATAAGACTGACAGGAGCTTGATTTTTTTTTCTGAGAATTTAGCTCATCCTATGCAGTTAAGGACTCAATGGAAAAAATCATCTAAGTATCATGCACATGGAAGAGACAATGTAACAGAGACAACTTATTTCTGATATTTTGTTACTTTGTAGTGTTTGACTTGCAAGCTGAATTATGTAGTTTTTACATTCAATTCCACTAAAGGAAAAAAATGAGGAAGAGAGTACTGGAAAACTTCATGAGTAGTCATCAGGTCCCCAAAACTTAGATCCACAGCACAGCCTACGATTGTCCTGATCTGTTTGAGTATTTGGTGACACAGTAGAAGACTATTGTCTATGCCCAGCCACGGGAGGGAGAGGAGACAGAACTTTAATGAGTGTATTTCAAAGCTGTTTGTTGGACAGCAAATGAAAGATGAAAGTTGGGAAAGCACAGTTCAATCACAGAAGAAAAATGTATTTTCTTTTTGGAAAACTCTGCTGTTCTTGTTCTCCCTGGCTCCTCTCTCCATCCCCACATCTGTTCCCACTTACTCTGCGCCCATTTTCTCACTGGGAAGCATCAGACAATCTTTACTGCAGGCACAAATATCTGTTCCAAGTGTCTTCGAGGGAATACATTCTTAGTCATGCTTCTACTCTACTGGGTGTCCTTACTTTACATGCAAGTCTGGGTCCACATGTGTCCCAGGCTTCGACTCAGCAAAATACTAATGTGGGGATCTCACAGTACAGAAGAGCTTAACCCCCTAAATGTCTAGCATGCATTTAATTTTGAGAACTCATTCCACTGAAGCTAGAAGAAGTGCAGTGTCTGTCACTGTCTTCTCCTAAACTGGGGCTTGAGACTTGCATATGGCCCATATTTGTGACACTGCTATTAATTATATAGCAAATACAGTATTTCTGGGTTTTTTTAAATGTAAGTTGGCAAGAAAGACTGTTATTTCCCCCACACTTTCTCTACATGAGCTAATTAATAATTTTACTATACACTCAAAACTCAGAGCAAGACTTTACTTGTCTAACTAGTGACACTGCTGTCAATTCTGTGCGTCCCTTGTGTGTCTCCCGGGGAGAACCAGCGAGCCCTTGGGGGCCTCTCTCTCACTCCTTCACTGACTTTCTGCCAGGGAAGGCTCCTTACCCTCAGCCCTCTAGGTGGCTCAGGTGTCCTTTACAGACAAAGCACACCACAAACACTTAGGTGAAGGGGGGAAAGATGCCCAAAACCACAACAACGCCCATGTTTGCCTATTGCTTGTGGGTAAACGATTGTGATCCATGGGAGGAATAGAGAACTGGCAGGGATGGGGAAACAACATCATAAGGCCAACAGGTTCCTGTGCAAAATAATGACTTAATAGGCAATGCCTGTAAGCAGTTGTTGTATTAAATAATTGCAATTAATGTGTTTCAACTACTAGGAAGATTTTCATTCAGTTAGAAATGCAAGTATTCAGTGTGTAGCGAAGTCACTAAATGTAGAAAATCATTGCTCAGAAAATTATAGATCTGCAAGAAAAGAACATTGCTGCTAGCTCTTTTTTCTTTTTTCTTTTTTCTTTTTTCTTTTTTCTTTTTTCTTTTTTCTTTTTTCTTTTTTCTTTTTTCTTTTTTCTTTTTTCTTTTTTCTTTTTTCTTTTTTCTTTTTTCCTTTCTTTCTTTCTTTTTTTTTTTTCCCAGGAGAAAAGCAGCTGATATAACAGGACAGGACATTTTCCACTCAGAAAACATGCATGCTGAGGCAGGCTGGAGGACTGTGTAAAACAGGCAGCTGTGGAGAGATGAGTAAGTCCCATCCATTCAGACATAAAACAATTTTTTTTTTTACATAGGATAGTCTAATGTGGAAACTGCCAATCCTTCTCCTCTCACTATTTCTTTGATGTTCATTTGCTTTAAAATTTTTTCCCTGTGATGAACAACAGAGATTGCCAGTAAGTATTTGCAAGCTCAGCAGCAAAGCAGAAGGAACTGAAGTCTTGTTGCTTGAAACGAATCCTTGAAAATTACTGTCTACAGTCATTCCCTTCTGTTTGCTTCACTTAGTGAGTTATGGAATAAAGAAAGTATGATGGTAATAGCTATAATAATAATAACAACAGCTCATTAATGTTTGTAAAACCTCTGTTGGATGCATGTAAGTGTGCAAAACATCACTGTGAAAGGGATTCTGAAGAAGGCATATTTATTTCCTCACAGGCTGCCTCTTCCTACTAACAAATTTTGGGTTTTGATAACATCACTGATTTTTGATAGCAAATGTCAATGTCGTAGAAAATACCACAAGAACAGTGAAAAGTGTACCTAAACCAGTACTTCGTCCATGAGGGTGGGATGCTTCGGGAGGAGTGCAAGAACAGAGTCAGAATATTGGAAGACGGTAAGATTTCCTCCAGACACACTCCCCGTCTCAAACCATCGCATATGTTGTACCTGAGAGAGCATAACCTGCTCCTTCAGAAATCAGCCGTTCTGGGGGATCTCCTTGCCTGAGATGTCACTTGCCCGAAGCCGGAGGGTGGGTGGAGGCACTAGGTGGCACTGGAAGCCCTGCGGTTAAGGCAATTTTAGTGTTATTTTGGGCTTTAGGCGCCATCTGGTGTTATTGTCGACTTTTTCTTGAAAATCTGGTTACGAGACTCTGACACTGGCAACCTCCACTTTTCATGCTTTACAATAAATATACATAACTAGATATTTAAATACAGTACCATCGAGTTTTGCTGAACTGATTACTATTTCATCTCCTTTCTTGTTATGTTTTTGGAAAGGAGTTCAATATGCAATGCACTTATCAATTCTGATTTTAAGCCAAAAACATTTAATCGGAGAAAGTCTGGCTTAAAGGCATGAATGTGCTGCCAGATGCACTCCTGCTTCTGGATGTAAGAGCATTTCGATGCCCTTTCCTTCTCAGCTCCTTGGCTTCTGCTCCTTTGGGCTTCCTCTTGAAAACTCAATCAAACAGGTAAGACAAATCAGAGAGACTGCTCTGGGAGGCAAGAGCACAAAGACCAAACAAACAAAATCACACATCCATATATTCTTCCAACTCCCCTCCACCCTGCCCCCCTCCCAAAAAGAAACAGCAAACCAAAACAATAACAAAGGACTAGTCCTTCACAATAATCCCCAAAGCCTGGAATGTATCTAATCATCAGTCAAGATGCTGCACAAGAATGCCAACCACCTAGTAAAGGTTTTCTGCCACGCAAGTTTGTTGCAAATCTGCTCATCCCTGACTCCATTCTTTACTTGTTTGCCTGGAAATGCTTTAGTAACAAACAACAACTCATTTTATATCCCTAGAATATTCCTTCTGCACATAAGAGTGTATTATTTGTGTATGTAAAACACTAGATTTCGTTTTGCCATTTCCTAGACAACATACATTGTTGTGTGGAAGGCAGTGTGCAACAGGTACACATTGAGCTTCCCAACTGCAGGCATCTGATTCACATTTTGAAAGACTTTTGCACTATTATAAAGGCTGGGAGGGCAGGGGAGGCTTCTCAGTCTTGCTCATGTTGAGGCTAACAGAGAACGTTCTTTTTCATTTCTTTGGGAGCACACAGTAGATTTTGTCTTTTTCTACTACCTTGTAAACTGATGCTGTAAAAAGAAATTGCCAACACAGTATGACAAGGAGAAACAGCTCTGGCTCTAGGAGCTGGTGGGTGAGTGATGCTGGGGTAGCCTCTGACTAAATCACTCCAGACACTGTCTACAGACAGGGCAGGGGACTCCACTGACTCCCCCTCGAAAGGCAGAAGGGCTAACTTGTTCTTCCTGGGATTACCAACACCAAAGCCAAAACTCAGGTTACCTTTGTATAACTTGCCAACAATTCATTTACCCTGTTATTATCCTACATCCCATCACCTGGAGGCAAGGATGGAGGGAGGTGGCAGGTAAACACCAGGGCATAAGGTGGGCACTTCTGCAAACTGCCAGACCAAGCAGGTTAGCCAGGGGAATTCAGAAAGGAGTGTGAAACGGTTGACCTACCTAAAAATGAATCCTCTCAGACATAATGAAGGCAGAATTTGCATTAGAAATTCATACAGCTGTTTGGAGAGGGGAATGTTGCCCTCAGGGACAAATCCACTCCCTAACACCCAGCCTTAGCGTCTCCCTCATGCCTGGCCAAGGTCCTCCCCCTCATGAGGAAGAATCCTGCCCCCGAGGCGCCTAAGCAACAGTGGAGCAATCCTGAGGAGGCTGCTTTATTAAATTAAATGTCCTCGTGGGAGGATGCAATTCAGGGTTTTTTTCCTTTTTTCTTTCTTCCCCCCCCAATGAAATTCCCTTCTCAGAGAAGAGAGTTTCATTTGGAAAAATGAATTCTGTGTGGCAAACTGAGCTTTGTCTCTTTGTTTCTTCTTTAAAGTCAAGTTGCAAAAATATTAATATATTTCCAAAATCAGATTGTCTCCTCCTTCAGATCTGATTACTTATTCCAAGTTCATCATTAGTACAGCGTAATGTGGATCCATGCTTTAAGCAGGACTCTCCAGTGAAAACAATGAGTGCTCTGCCTTCTGCCTAAATTAATAACACAACACATCCTGTAGAAAATAACTAAAAGATAAATCAATCCAAGTTAGTTTCACTTAGGCTAAATGTGGGAGTTTTGCTTTGAAGTAAGAACATAGCAATTTGGTCTTGTTCTGTTCTAAAAGAAATTAGTTCAAGAAACATATCCTAAATAATCAAGACAGGCAAGCATTTTGTATATAAGTAACCAGGACTGCATCCCTGAAATCTTTGCAGATTTAATATCAGGTTTTCCATACAAAATACTCAGCATAAACTCTCAAATCCAATATTCCTCTTTACTTTTTATCATTAACTTTTTTTAACTTTAGTCAGTGTAACTCCTTAACAACACATTCTTTTTGCCTATTTTGTACTGTTCTGCTCATGCTAGACCACAAAAATAAAACATTTTTGTGGAACCAGCTAAGAAGGTCTGTATTTTTGTTGGGTAAGTGCATGCTTTACTTGGTGTATCTGCACCACAAATTAACAGAAGCAGAAGTTCACATCATTGTGCTCCTGTAGTATGCACAGGTGTGGGCACCACTATGGTTACTTTTACACTGCATTTCAAGCTTGTGTCCTAGCACAAGTTTAAGCTCAAATTTGTTTCATGTCCAAGTAATTTCAGTATTACCATACAAAACACAGGATCTTCAGAGATTTGGAGTCATACTATTCTTTAGCCCAGATTCAAACATGTGTCCACCCTTAGGCTATGTTAATTTATATCAAATTATATGCTTTTATCACCATGCAGCAAAATTACATGGTCAATGCAATGCAGACAGGGCAGTCTAGGAGCCTTCTAAAAAGGCTGGTGTCTGCAGCAAGGCACTGTATGATATGTAGGCTGCTGAACTGTACTTCAGGGCCAGAACTGCAGACACACAGATGAGAAAGTGCATTTTGTTTTATGTAGGTTTCAGGTTTGTGCTCTGCCCACAAGGGTAAGGGAGGTGCAGCTTGTGTGGCCCAAAATTTCCTGATTCTTCTTAGAGCAGAACACAATTTGTCAAGTAAGTTCTACCTTAACCCAATGACCACCTCCATCTCTGCTAAAATTGTTCTTTTCGCAGGACAGAAAAGACAATCAGGCTGTCAGAAGGGCTTTTCAGCCTGCCTTTGTTCATATCTTTTCAGCTCTAGAAGGTACTGAGTAAAATGGCAACACCTGCTCTGAGAAGAATTCTTCAATAGCAGACAGTGGGAACTTCTCTTCCTACCAGTCTGTTCTCACTACCTGTGCTCTACCATCTTGTATTTATAATGTTCAGACATTTTACTGTTACCAGGATATTTGTGTTGTTTTCATCTGATTTTCTTCAAGACTTTCTGTATAGAGCAACTTCACGTAGAGCAACTTCACCCAGCAGGGAGAAAGAGGTGTACAAATAAAATTTTCACTGCACTGTAGACTGGAAAAATGAAGGGACGTTACAGCTCACCTGCTCATGCTGTACAAAGCTCTTATCCATGTAAGTAAGGTCACTGATGTAGACTGGGCTTTAAATTATTTGTTAAGAAGAAAATTAGTATCAGAAAAGTAAACAAAATTACAAATTTCTTGACTCTTCAGTTTTGCTGACACCCACAATCTCTTTCTCATGCCCTCCTCCAAACATAAAAGGCACCTTAACATTCTTTGTCATGCAGAAATTCTCATTTGCGTGAGACTCCAGTGACTTGTCTCGCTGGCCTTTTAGGGCATAAATACCTCTTCTAAGAAGAAGAAAAAGGTCAGATTCGTTAAAGACTTCACAACTCTCCTCATGACTACCAACCAGGCTGTTGCAATGTAATGACTCCAGGAGATAGGTCTTCAGTCCTAGTGTTAAGGAATGCAATTTGAGCCGTTGCCGGTACAGACATGTCACTGATGCTACTAAAACAAAACTTGAGCTAAAATTTGTTTCAAGTCTTTACTTGCTTGCAATGGAAAGTTTGCTGGCAGCTGTTGTCATCATTAGCCTTGTGGCGATGTTTTTTTCTGAAGTGTCTTGTGTCTTATTGAAGCTTAACGCTTGTTAAGTTGGGAGGGGACTTTGGGTGATCTGCCAACAGCAGACAATAAAGTGTTCTTCTCTCCTGTTGTAACAGAGTCGTAAGTTTTGGTTTATGGATAATGGCAGCTACACACAGTAAATTAAAACACACACAAAAAAAAGAGGAAAACATGAGGGCTTTTCTCTAAGTAGTCCATTTAGCCTATTACAGGCTCCCCTCGGGTTTTAAAGGAATCATAAAAACACTCTAATTTTTCACCATTAACTATTTTCTTTTCCTAGTAGGCTAAGAGCAGGCAATTTTATAGCAATGTCCCTCTCCAGGGACCCCAGCTTTATAAGCTTTGAGCTGAATTACTATTGCCTCCTTTTGCTGCAGGACCCCAGACCAGCAGGGAAAGCTGTGATCTGGAGAACATCCCTTTCTCCCTGCTCAACTCCCTGGGAAGGGGGTGAAATTCATCATCTGCTAGCATGCTGTCCTCTGGTTTTCCTTCTCTCTATGGATTGCTGGGATGAATGGTGGTCTAGGTTTTTAAATCTCAATCAGATACATCATCTTTATCCTGTAAACTGACACAAAGCTGTATCTCAGAGCATGGTAGGAAGCCCAGGAGAGAACCATTGAAGCAAACCAAAGCAGACTCAAGTACACGGTTCTATGCAGTGACGCCTCATAGATGGCTCAGAGAACCCTGTCAGGGGCATGGGACTCACAGCAGGGTATTTGGTAATTTGTTGGCATAAAACACCAAATGCACCAGGACCACTTAACTTCACCAGCTTCTGTACAGAGGCCCTGCAATGCACACTGCAAGCAGATTGGGAGGTACTATATCACTCTACAGAATCACACAGCAGCCTCAGACTGTTAGTTCAAGTTTGGGTTCACTATTGTAAAACAGGTCCAGTGAAGGCTAATCAGATTAAGATAATTAAAAAGCACCCAGGCACCTTCAGCAGAAAGAACAAGACTAGAAGTCCAAGCAAGGTGCAGCATGTTTTGCCCTTTGGTTGTGGTTTTCCTTGTTTGCTCAAGTTACCCCCGAACCTGAAGTTACAGGGAGCAAGCATGGCCAGGGACTGGCATTGTTGTAGCAGTATGATGAAACTAAACTGTAAAAGAAATCTCTTAGGTTTGCATGACTTAACACAGAGCTCTGTGGGGAGGTCCGGGGCTGGAGACGTAGATTATGTGGGGAATTCAGTTCCTTACAGTAACTTCAGCTCCTCAGGGCAACCTTGGACTTGTCACTTCAACCCTTTGTGTCTTTTCTCCTCCTTCACATTACAGCCACGATGATGATGATGATACACTGGTGCCTTACCCTTTCCTGCCTCACCTCCTGGAACAGGAACTCCTCGGGAAGTGATTTGCTGGCAGCTGCATGCAGGAGCACAGCCTGGCACCGCAGGGCTGCTGGCACAGCTCGTCATGGCTCCACCAGCAGCAGGAGGGTGTGTGGCACACCTGTGTCACCACAAGAACACACACAGCAAGATCTGCTGTCCCTGCCATGGTGCAGGGAAAAGACAGCAGGCAATAACCACTCTGCACGCTTAGCAATTTAGAGGAGGTAATTGCCCTACATAACTTAAACCTTATGGGTAATTCAGGAAAGTGGAATTAATTAACTGTCTTGGCTCTTGGTCTTGATTCTACTGCTAGTATGTACTATAAAACATATAAACATCATGCAAGTGTTGTTCTATTTGTCACGCTGTGTAACAAACCAGGGGAAGTACTACTAAATAGGAAGCCAAATCTTTCCTCACATATGCTCTGCCTTAAGTAATCATTTCTTCCAGCAAGGATCTAAAGCAACAGCATTCCTGCTATTAGCTGTCTTCCAGTTGCACAAGAATATCAAGTACAGAAATAAAATTCCACTTGTGTTACATCTGCCTTTCCAAAGTGGCCAGTGCATGTAACTTGCTCAGTTTAATTCTGGAACCTCAGATCCAGCCAGAAGACAGCTCAGTCTTACCAAGGTCACTCACCTGACAGTCTTTTGCCAGGTTCTCTGAACTTGCCTCTCTTCCTAATTTTCTTTCATGGTGCTTGTGTGTCTTTTGATCTTCCTGCATTATAAAGCCAGGTAATCTATTTTTTTTTTTTTTTTAAGTAAAGAAAGAAACAGAAAAGCCATTTCAGCATGTGTAACAACAATCGCATTGGATTTTCTCTGGAAAGCCTGTAGACTGATCTTGCAGAGGCAAACACCTCAGGTTGAGTCCTTCTTCTTGTTCTGACCCAAACATTTGCACAAATATGGGCAGTTTTACTTCCTTTTCTCTCATAGGATCTATCATTTTATAAAGAATATTTCACACATCAGTTTTCACCTGGGTATTGAGACAGCTGGCTGCCCTGACGGAAGCGCAGAGATCCCAGCTGAGCTGAGTGTCCCCTCAATATAGAAGTAAGGTAATGGCTGCTCAAAATTAGGCAACTGCCATGTTCTCAGTGGCAAAACTTTATAAAGAGACCAGCCTAAGCAGTTGTCCCAAGAGAGATGTTATGTCCTTTTGCTTTTGAAGTGTCCCTAAAGCTCAGGTTGCTTTCCTCTGGTGCTAGAGCTCTGTAAGCAGCAGTAGCATATATATTTCAAACTTCAGCCACTGCTGAAAGACAATGAACAAAGGGCCATGCAAAAGGGAGGAAAGAACTCAGAGCCAAATTCTCTCAGGTCACATACCAGGTGAGATGACACTAGTTCAGGCTGTTCACTTGTCCAAACGAGGCCCTGCTGCCATCTGCCCACATATTTCTATCTTTCCGGTGTTGTCACAGCAAGTCCTTCATTCTTTTGAAACAACCAAAAAAAAAAAGTCCACCTGAACTATTGTATGTGTATTGATTTGGTTGATTTGCTGCCTGTGCAGCTCAGAGCATCATTAATCTGATACAGAGAGCACCATTTGAAAGGCTTTGACTAAGTACAATATCAAGTGTCACCCTGGGCTTTAGAGTACAAAAAGTACAGATAGCACAAACAAAAGGGCCATATTCACCCTGATTTAACTCTTCCAGCCTTGCTAACAATTGCCATAAAGTGGTTATTCTGCAATTGAATCAGAGGAAAATCTGAACCAGATAGAAATGGAAGAAAGTTGCTTGGATAAAGAAGTTTTCTTGATTTCTTGAGAATGTTGTTTGATTGCTACTGCTGAAAATGCCAGATGATTGGAAACACTCATGCTACTGTTTTTCAGATGTTGGAATTGTCTGGTTTCTGGATAGCAATATGCTTAGCAAAGATGCTATTCACTTCCTCCACAAAAATAAGGTTAATTTCTCTCCAGAAAATTAATATGCAGGTAGCCTCTGACCAGTACTGGTGAACTGCTTCATAAGCAGTGGGGTAACAGCATAATCCCCGGAGAATGAGTATATTTAGAGAAAATAGCAGCAGGCATTTGCTTTCACAAGAAGAAAACTTTCAAACTCAAATCCGAATTGTGTTCTTGTCCAAGTTCCTTCCCTTCACCTGTATTCTGGTCATACTTCTATTGCTGTGTCAACTGTTGTCCTTGCTGTTCCCATGCCCTCCCTCCCTTATTCTCAGCCTTTGCTGTCAGCTGCTGCCTTCTCCAGCCCTGGTCTCAACAAGATTTGTGAACAACTACAGCACGTGGGGCTGCTGTACAGACTTCAGCTCACCAGCCAAGTGCTTTGGAGTATGCTCTGTGATCCCACATGGATTTTCAGTGCTGTGTATGTTTCCTCTGTTCCTGCAACTCACAAATATGCATCCAGAAGAAGAGGTGGACTATTTCATTATGCCGGCTGAAAAAGAAAGGACACCAAATCTCCAGTGCAATAGGGCTTCCACAAGCCTGAAGCAAAACAAAGCTCAGCACCCTGTCCAGCTTTCCTGCCCTTGATCACTCCTGATATTACTCACCCCCAGGCACTCAGTCTAACCTTTATGGCATGCCCATGGCAGACAAAAACTCCTATGGTTTTACTGAAGCTAAATATTATTTGGATTCTTAGTCATTCTGGTGTCCCTTAAAAGAAACTTTGCAAGGCAATTCAATTACTTGACTTTTGTCCTACCAATAAAATACTTTTTTATATTAAAATGGTATTTTGTTCTGAATGACAGAGGCTGGGCTGGATCCTGTCTAGTTTTTAAGCCAACAAGATGGTGGAGAGCCAGGGGCCACTTGAGCTTTCACATTTTTACACAGCCCAGAAATGGGCAAAACATGATCTAGAAACTTTAAGGTGAGAAGGGGAAACCAAAGCAACTGTTTTCAGTTTTCAAACCCATTCCACTAGCAGGTGAAATCAATCCCATGTGCCTTGAAATTCACTGAGACCAAAATGTCTTTTTTTATTGTTTCTCACTGACGTTAAGAAAACAACCTGGAGATTAGCCATTGATAAATGGTTTATATTTCCCCAAAGGTAAGTTTCCCGTTTTACGCTGCAGTGTAGACAATTGAGCCTATGTCAGATTGTCAGTAACGCGTGACAATAGTTTCCTGTAACAAACAGGCCATGTTCCAGTGTGCACATTCCACTTGCATTAATCCTTGTACTACCCTATGTTTAAAATATAAGTAGCATGATTGGAAAAACAACAAAGATATCATCTGAGAAGTAAGTATATAAGGGTGCAGAAGTCTTAGAAAACAGTATTGCTGACACTGGACTGTCCCTGGGCTTCTCAATGTGTAGGGAAGAGGAGATGTTGACACCCTAAAAACAGGTTACAGTAATTCACATGTGCTGAGAAAACTCAGGAACTGATGGTTTAACCCCTGCTGCTGCAATGAAGAAAGCAGAAGCAGCAGATTGCTCCTGCAAGGAGCAATAACCCCTCCTTCCGCTCTGCTCTCACCCCAAAATCGTCACCATTCATCCATTTTGCCAGCCTTTTACTAAGGAGCAGCTGGATAGATAACTGCACAAGGGATGCAGATGTCCCTTCCAGCACAGGCATTCAGGCAGCAGGATCCTTGCTAGCCCAGTTTATGAAACAGGGGGACCCATTTCTTTCCTTGGCTCTGTGTGCCCCTAGAGAATAGGGATAAGTCTTGAAGAGTCCTAAAACACAAAGCCTAAAGAGCAGCAAATCAGTGAAAGGAGAAAGCACAACAGGACAATTTCCTCATGCACCTACACTGAGATCATCCATTTCAAGATGAAAAATAATTTTATGCACTACCTTAATGAAATAACAATCCCTTAATTTAGAACAAGGAAGCCTACTTAAACAGTAGCAGAACCTAGATCAATACCTTAGATGTGATTTAACACATTATGCTTTTGTTTCGGTGCCTTTTAAAGCATAACTCAAATATGAGTCTCTGATATTTGTTCTTAGAATTAATTATATTCCTGTATTTGCTTGAATACAAGCCAGAAATGAACTACAGACTTGAGTGTCAGAAAAAAATATATGATCGAACATACATATACACTATTCACTATTCCATACATACTTTAAATTGCTGGGGTGGGGAAAGTTGTTCTCCCATTTAGCTCATGCATTTTCATTTACTGAATTAAAAAAGCATTTGCTGGTCAGTATTCTTTGCTTTCTTTCAGGTTCCTAGTTGCTGCCATTTTACATAGCATACTGTCTGGTCATGACTCTGTATGAGTCAGCCCAGTCACAAGAAGGGAGGTGGAGAGTCTGTGTCTGGGCCAGCTAAGGAGAGTGATGGTAGTTTCGCAGTTAGTTTTGGCTAGAAATAGTTTATTGGGGAGCATCAGATAGGTGTCCTCAGAAATGTAGTTGTTTAAATTCTGGAGGGTGATTTTTCTAGGTGTTGTGCCTCAGAAAGAATGGCTTTACCACTGTGTTCTGATTTTGCATTTCTAGATGCTTTCATAAGAAAAACACCTTGCTGATTTGCAAGTTGAAACATCCGAGGCCTCCACACTGTATGAGTAAATCCCTTTTTTAAACCCTAGATCAAATTCCAATTATTTTACTTTCAAAGGAGCATCTGCTAAAACATGATTTATTTCCTAAAGAAGACCATACTGCAGGAACCTGCACAAAGGATGTTAGGACAATCCCTTTTAGATTACTGAATTACATAGCATCCAACTAAATTACACGCTCTACCTGTACAAGCACCAATTTAGAGGACGTGCTCCAGGTCAGCCTTACCGACTTTTCTGCCCACTTTTTGCTAATCATGGAGGAATACGAATTAATCTCATGAGTGGGATGTGAGCAAGCTTCAGTGGATTAAGTCCCAGCTACACAAGGTAACCACTCCCAAGAGGACTAGGGAACACCATCTGAGTTCACTGGTTAGTCTACTTTGACAGCAGGATACATTGACACTTACTACAAGTGTTTGTTCGGAAGGGACTAGGGCAAGGAAGCCAGAGTGCTGTAAATTCACACCTTAGCTTACTTCTCTCTAATCTGCCTATGTCAGACACATAGATGAAAGACGAGATTTAAACTGATTACACTGAACAAATCCAAAAAGTTGTCTGATCACTGAAGTTCACATTCAAAACCAGACTTTCTGTCTTAGCTTAACTGATTAGGAATGGAAGTCAATGTAAGTGGCTGCAGATGAATTTGGTCTAGCTTAAGTGAATCATCAAAAAAACCCATTCTACACTACAATCCTGTAGCATCTGTTTTCTCAGACAGCATGACTCAATTCTCAGCTATCACCTGGATTCTGACCTTGCCTTGGGTGGAGGCTGGGATGACTTGAGCCATCAGTCCTGACAACCCTGCCTTCTGTCAGAAGCTTATGGAAGCACCAGAAAAAGTATGCTTTCCTTAAGGCAAATTACCACTTCCCTTGGAGTTTTCAGAAGCTCATTAGTACTTAAGGAAACAAGAACGCTTACATTGTGTCTGTATTGTACTGACTTTTTTTTTAATCTCTAGAGCATTGAAAAAGCTGTGGTGTTATGCACAGCACAGTAAACATAGTGCAAAATGAAATTTGACCGGCATCATGTAACAAAGAATCACTTCAAAGTTTATATCTTTCCTGTGCAGGTGAAAAGTTTATGTTTTAGCCATGCAGTTTTCTTGAGGGAGGAAAATCTGATACAAAAGATACTTTTAAATCACAATTACCTTTTCTGTGTTTGTTTGTGTTTTTTCAGTTGATCACATTTATTTAGTGATAAAGCAGTTGGAAATGAGGAAAATGTATAGTGTCATTTCTAGAATTAGTCCAGTGACATACTCGCATTGTAGCTGTCAGTTCATTATACACTTTCCTCATGAAATTTTAAGGACTTTAACAGCATTCATATCATATTAAATAAAGTTTTGGCTACCTGTGCATGTGCTAGTTTCCCAAAAGTTTGACCTCCTTCATATATTGAAAATGTTGGAGCATGTGTCCCCTCAGACATACTACCACTGCTTTGTTTCAAAATGAGACATGTTTTCCTTAAAAAAATAATCCTGTGGGTCCATCACTTTTTTCTGACCTTCCAAGGTTTGCCGGAACTTCAGCTATCCTGATACAGATTTTGTGGGGCTGTGGTATTACATTAATTTAATAATTGTGGTTTAATATTTCCTTTTGCCGAAATATAGAATTTTTAAACCAGACTATTTCACTGATGCCCTCCACCAAGAAAACCCACCAACACTTTCATTGGAATAGTTTGGAGACAATGGCAAAGCAGGCTTCTGGATAAATCAAGAAGGTGACAGCCTCTTTGCCATTTGTGAATGTCAGGACTTCAGATGTGTCTCTCACAGGAAGGTGGACAGAAGCTCTGCAGAGATCTGTGCTAGAAAAAGGCACTACCACACCCTCCCCTCTTCCCACTGCTCTTCCCCCTGCCAGCAGCCAGGAAGGAGAAGCTCCCAGAAGGTAGCTAGTCTATATTTGAAACAGAATAAAGAAGAAATACTGAATGAGGCATAAAACCAAGCCACTTTGTTCATCCAGTTTCAATAATGCTGCCAGACTGGTGTGAACTTTTTCCTTTTAAAGTCCTAGGAGAGCTGACAATGGGTTAAATAAGGATGGTATGACTGTTATAGCTGCTGAATATAAACAATTGATCATAGATGACAGAAGTTGAAGAAGTGAGAGAGGGAGAGAAGGTACATCACAGCCAGCTAGTGATCTGCTGGATGATGCACGGAAGTGATACAAGCATACTTATGGGTCAAGTCACAGGCTGAAGGTCAAAGGTGGAGGCTTGATGGCTCTGTCTTGATTTTCTGCTTTTATCTTGCAAGGCCAGGAGAGGAATCTTGAGTCACAATAAAGCACGGTTCTGTAAACTGTGTATGGACTAGCACCACAGAGAAATGGCTGCTTAAGTTTATCTTTCCCCCTTGCTTCAAAAAGTGAGTAACTCCCCTAACAGCTCATGCCAGAAACATACACTGGAACACTAATTTTTTCAAAATTATTTTACTATACAAGAAAGATAATGTAAGAGGATTAAAAATCTGGCTTCAGTAAAGTCATTAGCACTAATGACTTCTTACTTAGAAGCTTGGAATTTTATATGAAAAACATTAATTGCAAAAGTCAAAAGTTTTGCTTTTGAAAAGTTGGAACATACATTTACATCCATTTAATGTTTTCCCAATATCCTCCCCCTCTTCATGTTCCTAAGTACAAGAAACAGGAGAGACCAGCAAAGCTTTAGGTATTGGAAGAGAAAATTTTGCAACAGGACTAATGAATGAAGTAACAGAACATGAGGGTCTGTGTTTCTCTTGATGCTCTGAATTCTGAAGATACTTAATAACAATGTGTCATTGTAAGTTTCTAACAAAAGATACTGTCTCACTAACCTTAGATTTCAAATCAAAAATATATTTTCTCACTAATACTCAATGAACCAGAATGCAATAAATAACATATTCTTTCTTTAAAAACAGACCTATTGAAAATTATAGTGAGTCTTTTTTCAGTAGTAGCTTGATTTAAACTATTATTTAATTTTGCAATATGAGATACAAGAGAAACCTAATGTGCTAAGAATATTTCAGCAAGCCTCCTACAATAGAAAAATGTAGCTCCTTAATAAAAGTATCTGTCTGGTGTATTAGTAAAACAGAAGACAAATGAGTAGTAGACAATCTACTTGCATTTCTACTGTACCATAAGTACAGGTTAAGGTATGGGAAAATAGTTTTCATAATTAAAAATAAGTGAAGGCCTAGATGACAATACAGAAAAATATATCTAATTTCAGCATGTGAAAAGATAACTGTGAGGTCCATGATATCCCATGCTTCAATGTCTTCATATAGAAAGCATGTTGCTTAATAAAGTATCATCTGAAAAAGAAGACAAATAACAGAAAAACATTTATTATTCAGATACCCAAATAATGACAGCAATGCCTCTTCTGGTTCCTGCTTTATAACTCTCTTTATAGCAAATACTCACTCTCCTGTAATGATTAATCTCCATGAAAAAAAAAGCGAAGTGTCCTAAATGTCTGTAAAACACCAAAAAACAGCAACATTTCAAAGCTTTTTCCTCTCAGAGGAAAATAGCAAGCTTTTATATCAGGCTCATTCTTGAAGTGAGAATAGGGATAGGTCTCTTGCAATTTGTTTTTATATCCTGCCAATGTCCAGTTCTGCTGTCTCAGACAAGGTAAATGAGAAACTGTTGCCATCAACAAATTAGTTGCAACAAGTTCTAAACCTGTTCTTGCTCAGAAAAGCATCAAAAATGCTTTAGATTTCATCCCTTGGCTCACTTGAAGGCATTTTTCTCTAGTTAGCCTCTAGGTCAGAAATTAACTGCTACTACCTCTCTTCCTTATCCAAGGCAGGACTTCGCCTACTTTTCATTTTGCCCTTTATGAACCAACAGTCTCCTGCCCTTATACTGCTACACAACTAGTCAAGAGGAAAGAGAGCTCACCTAACTCTGATGGGGGTGGCGGCATTTGTGATATCAGAATTTGCTTGTGAAAGTACTGAACAGCTTTTGATAGCTATGGGGAGGTATGGTGTAAACTCTCTGTAATGAATACTTGTAGACATGAATGTTTGTGCATACCTTCACTATAAGAGCAAGTTGAAGCCTGCACCATTTATATTGTCTTACTTTTCAGAATGGCACTTCTCTCAGACTCTTCTCCTGAAGAAGATTTTATGTGATCACTGTACAAATTGGTAGAGTTTACAGATAAGCATTATGAGAATTTTCTTGATGGAAGCTGGAGAATGCAAACAACTTATACTGTATTCTCAATTGGAAAAGCATGTAACAGTAGGTTTGATTTTGAAGATAATTCATCTGTGAAATCCATTTAATGCAAATTATATTTGAAATAAGAGAGAAATCAGTCCTTCAGATAGTTATACTGCCTTCTTCAAGGCGAAAAGCAGTCTCTCCCTCAGAGAACTCTGAGCAAGCCTGATACTACAATATTTATATATACATGTCTGTGGTAAGTCTACATTTAGAACTGTCATGAGTTATGAGGCTGAGAACAAGACTCAAGAGATGTTTATCAAAGAATATATTGATACATACAATAACTTCTTTGTCTTATACCTTTGCCTTTTACTTATGAAAAACTAAATTTCTGTAACTTGTGGAAGTGAATATAAAAGCATAACTTAATGTCTCAATCCTGTCAGCAACACAGTATGAGAAGCCCTGATTAATGAAATGCCCCTGCTGAATCTTTAAGGTGTGCACATGGCGTGTTTTGTTTGGGGGTACAAGAGTCTGGAAAGAATAAACTCCTTTAAGCTCTCAAGTCAAGGGAAGATCTAGTAAACATCCCTTTTATCCCTATGCTTTTCAGAGTCCAGTAAGAGTTCAATGGCAAGTACAATGGCTTTAAAGACTCACCATCAGGTTCACTATAAGACTCCAAGTTTAATGACGAGCTCTGGATGCAGAAAGAATTTCAGACAGTATACTTTATAAGACCAGCTGACATAGTTGGAAGTAGACCAGCTTTGAAGCACACCAGCCCTCCTTAAGTCTGTTATACAAGCAGAACCTTTTCCACATTGTCTTACAGCTATTTTGGGTGGTTATTTACTTGTGTTAATCAGTTACAGAGTTTACCCAATTATGCGACACTCATAAAACCAAATTGTAGGCAGATACAGTGCATTCACGTTGGACAGGGATTTGCAGTTCAAGATGTAGTGCTTGTGGAAAGGGCTCTGGAGTCTTTAAAAACTTCCATTTAATATGGCACCAAGACTGGGGCATACCCAGAACCTAATGTCTCCATCACATTTGGCAGTGATGCCTGATTATTCAGTATAGCCTCCTGAATCACCAAAACCACTTCCTGCAGCAGAGTTTCTGTAAATCTCTTATCCAAGTACTGACCCAGCCCAGCCCTGCTTAGCTGTATGAAATCATAGCCTAAGGTGGTGTGACTGCAAGCACAAACAGCATACATCTGCCATTTCAGCTCAGTTAGTTGTCCTCTTCAGAAAAGAGCCTTCCTTTCAAGGCAGTCATAACATGCAGTCTTCTAGGAAGGGTTACTTTCCTGTAGTAAAATCATCTGACTATATTCAAATATCAACTTTCATATTCTGGTCAATGGTGAAAACAATGCCTATGCCACACAGCGCTGTCTGAATTTGGTGGTAACTTCCTGTTCTGATCACTGGTTGTCTAGTAACTATTATTAAAATGAGTAAGTAAGAAAAGACAACCTAAAAATGATAAATTATATCACTGTGGGATCATTTTATGAACAAACACAGCTTTCTACAGTTACTCAGAGCCTTTGACAACATTCAATAAAACAAATTTTTCCAAGCCTGATTGTTTAAATTTAGGTTTTAAACAAAAAAATAAGCACAGGTTTAGCAAACTGGTTGTATGTACTCATGATTACATTTCCAGAAGTGTTAAGACTTTTACAGCTCTTACTGATTTTACTCAACATCTCTGACAATCACAGCAGGAGATCTGAAAATTATGGTCTATATTTGTATCTGAAAAAAAAAAGTACTAAGTTTACACAGATGCAGGCTTCTGTCAGGGCATATCCTGATCTCTGCCTACAGCCTCAATAAATATGCAATATGCAGGACTGCTGTGCAAATATTCTTGCCCCACAGCAATGAACAAGAAGCAGCACAGCTGCTGTTGCAGCCCATGCTCTATTGTAACAGGGCAGCTGCTGTCGTTCCTCACAGTTATGGAAGCATGTCCCATACATGCCATGTTCTCTGACCTGTTTCACCTTGAAATATGCTGTGCAGTAATTCAGGGTGAGCTTGCACAGACCTAGGGCTCCACCAAAGTCACAAGGTGGATATTCCACGTGCAAGCTCCCAGCGTGCCGTCTCTCATGTGGTAACAAAGGTATGCTGAATCCTATCAGTAAATACACTTTGCACTGGAAATACATCTGAATTAGTGCATCATTTTGGTTCTTTTTAGCTCGTGACACTAAAGATTTGGTGTTATTTCATTATAATAAGTCTATCCTGCTAGTATTACTTTTAAAAAGGCATTTTCTTCCATGTTTCTCTTTGCACTTATGCTGGGCAGACCTCTAGCCCAGTTCATCTGCATATAAAATGAAACAAAATTTATAACAATAAGATCTTGCTACACTTAACAAGATGTATCACTCCCCCACCCCTCGGTAAATTATTTTGCTGGAGGCTACATCATTCTCTCTGAGTAGTATGTTGGGAGTTGACAGAGGCGTGAATAATTTGTGGCGTAGAAGCCTCCCCAGCAGAGCTGAGCTGCAGCATGTTGGGCCGGCCTTTGATGCAGACTGGTTGGGCAGGTTCCTGGGCGCCCTGGGAACCGGTCTGACGGGCCTGTTATGCCAACAAATTCTGGTATGATTCCATGCTCTCCAGAATGCAAAAACCTGCCCAGCCAGTTAAATGAAAGGCATATTAGGTTATCCATTGCACATTGTATATATCTTAGGTGCAGCAGATCTCCTCTCGGCATTCTCTAGTGTGGTCCACAGTGGCTTCCTCATCTCACTTACACTTGAGGTTTATAGCTGGAGGGGAAGTCAATAGTAAATATTTATCACCCCGACCAAGAACAGAACTTTTCACAATTCAAACAGAAGGGTGAGTTTTGAAAATCTTTCTTTAAAATTAATTTAAGATAACCTTAAGCAAAAAATTTCTCTGATGCTTGAAGTGGTATAGTGGCTATCTCCTTAATGTGTCTGAGTACTGCCAGTCTCTATGGCACTTGTTGACAGGATTTTTGTAATTGCAGCTGTTTGAGCCTTCTGTGTGTAACTCAACATCCTCTGCTCTGTCTGCAGAATATTTACTGCAGAGACAGTTCAATGAACCTAGCATGGGAGTGTGAGATAGCAACTCCACTGCCAAGGACTTAGTAATTTGGGCAGTTCACTTAAGTATTGTTTATTGATCTTCTCTTTTATACAGCTTTTTCATAATCCCTGTCACATAACAGCAGTGTTGTAATAAGGCATAGTGCCACTACAGTAAGATGTGTGGTTACTAATTCTTGCCAGATTAACTTTTTTAATTGTTCCATTTTATAGAGTGAGCTACTTAAGCCAAGATTTACATACTCATAATTAGCTTCATGGTAAGATAGAAAATTTACTTGTCATTCTTACTGCTTTCTTTCTACATACTTATTAGAAATTTACCTGTTTAGAATGAGTAACGGTGGTGGTAATGGTAATCAAAAGCAGTGCTAGTCATAAAGAGTAGGCTGACCTGAAAGTTGTACCTGTATCTGCAGCTGAATCCATTCACAGGTTCTGTGTCAAATAAGAAAAATTAAACAGTGTGAAAACAAAAGCTGTGGAACCTGGTAACTGATTAACTGCTGGAACACAGAACAACTTGCTGAGCTGAATAGAAAGGAATGAAGACAGGTTTTGTCATGCCTGTTAGGACAAAATAACTCTTTAACTTAAGTAAATGTGAATCTTCTCAATATCTGTGTAGCTACATTTTTAAAAACCCTACTACTTCCGTCTTCCAGGAATTCTTAATTTTGTCTATCTTTAAGCAAAACAATTACCATTCTCTTATGTGATGTGAAAAAACCCAAATCAGAATCAGTGGATACAAACCACTAGTTACAAACTATCTATACAGGATTATGTAAGGCTTTATGGTAGTCACACAACAGGAAGCTTCAATAATGTTTACCGCCAGCTATTTCCAGGTTGATGCTAAAATGAATATTATTCTTTTGTAGAGTGCCAAGAAAAAGGGCTCCTAAGCAGCTTAAAAAAATCAATGAATTGAAATCACCTTCTCATTAGCAGCATTGTATCTGTGTGTAAAAATTTTTATTCAAAGTGTGGTTAAACAGAAAAGAACATAGGAAAAGTTTTATAGTCTCATGGAAGCTGATAATATTCATCAGGAAAAAAGTTTAATTTTAGTATATTCTCTGTTGATTCTGCTATCAAATACAGAAGGAAAACTTGCTAAGGGATAAACCATTTTTCAAAGAAAAATTATAGCTGGCTGAACTGTATGGTTTGCACAAAAGCTCTGTGCAGAGCCTATAAAATGCTACAAGACAGCTTTGATTTCTAAAGCTATAGGATTTTAACATGTTAAACATGTTTAAAATTCAAACTAAATAAACCACTTTTTCAAAATGCTGCTTGCCATCCTCTATCTCTCCAGTTTATGTGTTCTATTTGGGTTTTCCTCAGCTACCTTTTTTTTTAGGGGGCTGGAAGAGCAGGGGCTGTTGTTTGGGGATTTCTTTTTCCCAAATGGTAAGTAAAATATTACTTCCTATATGTTGTTTCTTTTCTGTCCCTGAATTCATGTTGTTCACTACAGTAAAAGATAGGTGGCATGATTTCGTACACAGATCTGTAAACTTTTACTTCAGCCTTCCAAAGCTGAGCTAAATATGCATAACTACTCAAACTGGTCATGTTAACCTGAGAAACATCAGTAGGAGCAAAACATTTCCGCATGCAGCTAACACAAATAGGTGCTGCGGCTTAGAGCCTGAAGACCAGGAACACTGTACTGGGGTCCTCCAACAGCATCCCTCAGGTTGCCTTTCTTTTTCCTTCACCTCCATCAAGACTTCTTAAGAGACCTGAGAGTTTCAGTTGAATAAGCCCTGGCAGTTTCTGACTATAGATGAAAGCACTTCAAAGAAGAGGGTTCCTTAAAATGAACAGTGTTACTGGCATTGGGGAATTTGATCTTGGCTCAGTTTCAAAGTGGCTACGCAAGCAGCTTGAGAGGAATCAAATTCAACTAGTGGGGGTGATGGAGTGGCTCCTCCCCACTTTTTGAGAGAAAGCAACCACCTGTGCCAGACAGCAGCGGTGTTGTCTGTTGTCTGTGTGCCCTCCCAGCTGTAAGAAATCATACCATTGAGAGCACTGCCAGCTCCTACACTTCCAGTTCAAATCCCATTTGGTTAGTAGCTGAACTATGTCACATGCTCTTATTTGTTGCATCTGAAGTTGGCTTCCTTTGATGCCCTTATTGGCAATTGCAACATAAATTTCATTAAATGAACATGACTAGAGAGTTAAACAATATATTTATCCATCAGCTGCAGATCTGCAAGCTGAGGAAGTTGTGAACACACTGGCCATGCATATGTGTGTGTGATCTATTAAATCTGATGCAAATACATAAAGAACTCATTATTTTATTTTATACATACATATATGTGTATATATATATATGCAAAGAATGAAATAGCTACCTTTGTGCATAAAGCAAATAAAACATTTAAATTTGACTTCCCATTGTAATTCAAAGCTGGTTTTAACCTTTACATCTAAAGTAATAGAAACAAAAAATTGTAAGCATTCTGCTAATCTCTTTTAGCCCTGCTCTGTATGTATATGCAGTGAACTAGGTCATTTGCTGCTACCTGAGTGGTCAGAAACACTGATGCAGCCTCTGTACTACCCCTGAAAAAGGGAGGGGTGTGTGTGAATTAAAGGCTATTTTTTATTTTATCTGTGCTGCAACGTTGCAGTACTCTTGCAATAGAATTTCGGTTATTAGCTGATTTTCTGGTAAATAGTCCAGTCATCAAGAAGAAAGGCATTGCCGCTAAACTGTAACTGAAAATCAACAGCTCCACATACTATTATAGGATTAAGCATTTGAGCCCATCCAGGTCTAAAATGGGCTAGGATAAAATAAGATTCCCTTTTTGCACAATTGCTAATGGATAAGAGTTCTGTCACCTAGTTTAATGTGTCATAGCAAGGGTTATTTTGAAATGTGGACACGAGCCATGGCACCACAGGAAGTTTCATATCTTTTCAAGCGCAGCAACGGTGAAGCATTTTCCCACAGTTTTATTGTCTAGGTGTGTGTGTTTACTCTTACAAGGTGAATGAGATGCAGTTCCAGTTAGACTAGTCATCTGAAGACACCCAATGTAAGTGAATGTGGAATATCAGACTCTCCAGTAGTTTTCTAGCAAGTTCAATGAGCCAGGAATCTCTTCAGTGGCCAACTATGTGATTATGGAGTACATAAAATCAAATAAATCTGGAAGGGAGATAAAAGTAAAGTTCAACCGTTAGTGTTAATCTGTTTTCATTCACTGTAGAGTAGATAAGGATAACACTGTAGAGATCAGTGGATTTATACAGCTGTAAAGTTCAACATGAGAGAATATGAAAACAAACAGCTCTCACAGTTTGTTGGGAAATAAAAGGGAAGACATAATTATTTGCCAGAGTGCTTCCTACAAATAGTAAGAAAGGTACAGCGTATGGTAAAATATCTGATCAATCAGCAAGAGGGCTATTTTATTGCTACTTATCAGATCTGTGTGTAGATTTAAGACATCTGCTTCTCTTTACTCTGAGGAAATGATTACTTGCCTACATTACAAACTTTTAGATTACAGAAGTTTCAAAAGTAGAATGAAAAGCTGCCAACAAGCATTATTTAGAAAGACTGTAGTGTCTATCACAACCTATTATGACATATGACAGCTTCTTGCAAAATACATAGCTATTTTTAGTTCCACCATACGTCTACTGATCTGATAATGGATCAAACTTACAATGTAAGTAATCTGCTTCTGAACTCCTGAACACCACTTTTATTTAAGTTGAAAAATAAGTGGTTAAACAATAGTGAGGAACGAGCAGGAAAGTTAGTACAAGATTTTTTCAAAATACTTCAGAAGTCATGGTACACACTTGATGGGAAACCAAGAGTATTTTCAACAAAGGGGAACAACAAATTTGGAGCCTGAATCATGGGTCTTCCCCAGTCTGACAGTATTTCAAAATACCTCAAAAATGTTCAAATAGTTTTTCCGATCCAGTTTTATTTATGTTGTAACTCCTTATTCGTTATGTTTTCTTGATACCTGAGTGATCTGAGTAACGTAAAAAGAAACAGATGGAACAGCTACTAACAGTTATGAAATACCAGAACATCTAACTTCTTAAATATTGCTATTAACAATTTAGAAAGTATATGTTTGCAGCACTGGCCCCTGCAAACTGATCACTATTATATCTTCTAGTCATTCCACAAAGCTGTCTCTGCTAGACTTCCTATACATACCAAAAAGGACCAGTGGAATCATATGAAGGCAGAATAGAAATAAAGAAAATCTGTGCTTTGTTTCTATTTCATTACTAAGAACTACTTAAAATCAAGGGGTTTATCTCATTGCAGAGAGCAAGGCTGGTCCCAATGAATGAACATTGATCTGCAATTTGGGCAAAAAACCCCAAATATTGAGAAGTGATAAAATAGTTCTGTAGCCTTATGCTGTACTAATTATACGTGCCTACTGGTTTCCATACTCATGTAAAATATAAAAATATGCCTAGGCTGTTGTGCTGTACATTAAAATTACAAGCCATGGAAACTGTTAAGATCAAGAAGGCAGGGGGGGAAGCACTGCAAATACTTCTGTATGTAAACCCCAGCAACCAAATTACAAGTCCTGTGGCACAGATAGATTTAACAGCATAGCCTTAAAGGCAAGGCCACTTCTGGCACAGTTGGACTGATCCTCTTTACATCTAAACCAGCAAGAACTTCTTTCAGGAAGGCAGGGGCAGCATTTGTTTTAATGCAGGCACTCACCCAGCCCCTTGCTTTTCCACAGTGTTCTGTGCCTGCTGCCACACTAAATTGTGGCACCAGCCAGGGCCTGCCTGGTCCCATTGGCTTTACTCTGGCAATTCTCTGTGGAAAGCTCAAGTACCAGGCCAGAGGAGAAGAGGGCTGGGACAGCACCTGGTGACCTTGATGAATGAACATGAGCCAGCAGTGTTCCCAGGGGGCCAAAAAGGCCAAAGGTATCCTGACCTGTGTCAGGAAGAGTGGGGCCAGCAGGACCCTGTACTCAGGACTGGTGAAGCCGCACCTTGAGTCCTGCGTCCAGTTTTGGGCACCTCAATTCAGGAAGGACACTGAGGTGCTGGAGCATATCCAGAGAAGGGCAGCAAAGCTGAAAAAGTGTCTGGAGCACATCCCGTGAGGAGCTGCAGAGGGAACTGGGGTTTTTTAGCCTGTAGGAGGCTCAGATGAGACCTTATTGCTCTCCACAACCACCACAAAGGAGGCTGTAGCCAGGTGGGGGTCAGCCTTTTCTCCCAGGCAACAAGCAACAGGACAAAAAGAAGTGGCATCACCTTGCTCCAAAAGAAACTTAAGTTGAACATCAGGAAGAGTTTCTTCACCGAAAGGGTGATTAGACATTGGGAATGGACGCCCAAAGAGGTGGTGGAGTTACCGTCCCTGGAGGTGTTTAAGGAAAGACTAGACGTCGCACTCAGTGCCGCGGTCTAGTTAACATGGTAGTGCTCGGTCACAGGCTGGACTCGATGATCTCAGCCATCTTTCCCAACCCACCTGGTCCTGCCATTCTGTAACTGTGTCACCCCGGGCACCTGAACCGCTGGGCTGACGCCCGCCCGGAGCAACGGCGCCGACCCCCGGCCCCGCTCTCTCGCGAGAGCAGCGCGGAAGCCTCGCGAGAGCTGCCCTTCCCGCGCCCCGCCTCCCTGGCAGGCCCGGCGCTCTCTCCAGCTTTTCCTTTTTTCCCGCCGCTGGCGCGCGGAGCTGCCGGGAGCCAACCAGGTAACGGCGCGCGCTCTCCTCAGCCTCCGCCGGGGAGCGACCGCGAGCGCGCCGCTCCCGCTCCGCCCTGGGGACGGGCCCACACAGCACCCCCGGCCCCGCCGCAGCACCCCCGGCCCCGCCGCAGCACCCCCGGCCCCGGCTCCTCGCCGGGCGCTCTGCAGGCGCTGTCCCGCCCGCCCGAGGGAGCCCCGTTCTCTCCGTTTGGGAGGCTCCCGCCGCTCGGGAGAAGCGGCGTGCGGGTCATGCCATACCGCTCCTCTGCCGTCCCGGCTGCGGGGTGTGACGCAAGCCTGGCGGGAAGCTCGCTGGTGTTGGTCATGGCAGGATTTCCCAGAGCATCCCGGCGTGTCATTCGAGTGAGTTTTCTGTGCGGTGTTCGTGCAAGAGGGAAAGGAGAATAAAATTCACCGCCGGGAGGTGCAGGAGAATTGAGTTTGTAGGAGCAGCCGGTGGGTTTTGGTGGGGCCCGAGACGCCGTGTGTTCCCCAGAATCCCGGAGGGGCGGCGTGTTCCTGGCGGAAGGGTATCAACGCTGATAAGCAGCCTCGGCGCGTTATCGGTGCTGATGGATGGCCGGAACCGTGCAAAGCCTTACGGTACCGGAGGGAGCTGGTTTGTAGAAGAAGAGGGAAATGGACGTTTTCAGGTGGTTGTATGAAAGCGTCAGTCGGCAGGATAGCAGCAAAGCAGGACATCCGGGAGAGGGGCTGGCACTGTGCTTCGGTGCCCCCCTCAAGCAGCTTCCCGTTCTGTCCCTGCCTGAAAGTGTCCGTACATCCAGCTCGGGCAGTTTTTTTCCCTAAGGAAAAACTTTACCCTTTCTTAGGACTGCAGACTAAACTGTCACTTTTACACCTGTGCAGCTGCCCAGACCTGTCAAAGGTCGACTTGTGCTCTTCTTGCAGGGCCTGTATTTTAAGAGACGTTGAACGCCTGTAGGCAGCAATGTATTTTGGGATCTTGAAGCAGATGAAGCTTGGGAAAGTGCCTTGCTCCTTTTTTCCTATTTGTAGTCGGTTGATATAGGAATAACTTGCAGGAACTCTGAGCGGGTTTTGTGCATTTCTTTTCTTGCAGTCATCTTGGGGGGAAAAAAAACCAAAACAAACACTACGGAGAGCATTTACTGTCTAGATGACCTTTCCCTGCAAATGAGTCATCTGACATACTTAAATCTGAAACAGTAAGTGAAAGCAGGCTTGTGGTTTTCACTGCCCTAGTGCTCGATAGAGAAAAGCTTGATCCTGAAACATCTGTTGAAGGTGCAAAGCAAGAGTTTAAAAGCGATTCCTAATGTCACTAGGCAATTGGTTCCACAGAGAAGCACTGTGAGATGGTTTAATGTGGCTGCACACAAAGCATTTCAGCTGCAAAGATGCAAGCAAATTACTGTTCAACTTCTGTTGAATTGTAGGCATTGCTAATTTGAGAAGGTACTTTTATTTTCTATGAAGGATTTCTCTGAAGACAACATTTGCTAACTTGAAACAATATACTGAAATAGGTACTGAATTTTCTATGGACAGAGCAAGTTAAAGCAAATATGGAGCTGCTGGCTTCGTCACTGTAACATACAAGTATCTGTATACTGTAGAAAACATGCAGTTCAAGTGTTTCTATTGAGAATAATGTTTTGTTCCATTCTTTTTATTCTGTTGTAAATAGAGCCGGACTGAAAAAAAAGTGACTTACTTAAGACAGTGCACAGAGAGATGAGAAAGGAGAGCGGGACCAAAGCCTCCAGGTCCTTCTCTTGGTTACTGACCACTGGACTGAACATTTTATTGGGGTGAATTTGGGAGACCAGCTAAACCAGTAGCTGCATTTAGATACTCTTGTTTGTTTGAAGGCTCTCAAGATAGGAAGTGCAGCTTCCTGACTAATCACAGACGTTGTATCATCTGAACTATAACTTAGGCCTCAAAAATTTGAGAGCAAGTTGTTCCTTCCATTTGGCAGTACAGGCATGGTGGTTTGCTTGCTCAAGTTGCTAATTTAGGAATAATACAAACTACTTTTTTTTTTCTTATTGCATTTTATATTACAAAGTCTAGAGATAACTATGTCCACCTGGTAATGACAGTCCCTGTTCAAAAGTGTTTGTTTAAAATTGACTACATAAAAATGGGGAAAACTTAGAATGTCCAGTTTCACACAAAGTGAACTGAAGGACAGAGATTACACGAGTGTTTCAATATTGGACATCCAGTGCCAGTAGAATTGAATTTTACCTTGGCTCAGAGCCAGATCTGAGTACCATGCTTCACCTGTAGTTTGCCTGAGGGCATCATCTCTGTAAGAAACCCTTCAAAAATTATTAATGTTTTTGGGATTTATGGATTTTGAGATTACTCTTCAATATTTTTTTTTCGTCAGGGAATGGGAATAATTTCAATGTAGAATTATGAAAACTTCAAGGGGATGTGAGCTTTTATTTGCAAAAGGGTGTCATTTGAATCCAAGTTTATATAAAGGATGTATATACACAAATCCATCCCATAAAACTTTTGACAAATGCTTTTGCTGGCAGCCAGATTTTGGCACTATGGCTTACTTTTAGAAAACAGGAATTCTGTTTAACTGTATCTTTAGATAGGAAAAGAATAAAGACTCTTAAGTATTTTAATCTAATTTTAAGTTGCTAACTTTTTAAGGGGGAGAAAATTCTGTTAGTTTGTGACTACCTGCAAGAAATCACTTAGCATCATCCATGCTTTCAGGGTGACTGTCAGTATAGAAATATATAACTATATATCCTCAACAAAGATAGACAGTAAACTTCATATTTCATCCATGGCTACAAGTTATACTCTGATAAATTCAAATATAAGTGTTGCCATTCTCTTGTTACAGACATACACCTCTCTTCCGAAACAGTTTCATAACTATGTAATTTGAAATATAAAGTTTGAGAGTGAGCCAGTTCTGCAAGTAAGTCAAAGAAGTCGGGAGCAGAAAAAAGCAAGATGAATGCATCTGGAGGAAGCTGTGGAAGCCCTAGTTCTGCAGAACCTACAGGAGATTTCTTCAAGGAACTGTGGTCCAAACTGAAAGAATGTCATGATAAAGAAGTACAAGGTAAATCATTAAAGTTTGGGTTTGTCAGGTTAAAATTCGGGTTTATCAGTTACCACAAGAAAACTTTGAACCAAAATAATCTGCATGGAACTAAATAGATTTTTAATGTCTTGACTTATGCAGGAAGTTGGATTGTCTGATTACAAGTGATCCTTAGAGATTGACCACCAAAGCCTGGTTTTACAGGATTAAACTATCAACTTGTATAAATGATTTGCTAGGTCAGTGAAGAGAAAGTAACACCATGTTACATGGAATCTGTGCTTGCCTACAAAGTATTTATATGTTACTTTACCTTTAATGGATGGTGATTCAACATTTCCAAACCATGTTATTGGATTTTTTTTTCTTTTGACTTTGGCTTTAGTTGCTTCATATACATTAAAATTATTTGCATTGTTTATTTCCCCTAACTTGTGCAAAATCATACTGCAGATTAATATTACTGAAGTGAAAATTCCTTCTTCAGATTTTAGTGTTCTAAATTTTTTCAAGCAAAATATATAATGTTTTTATAATGTGATTATTCTTACATTGTGTGACCTGTGATAACAATTTTACTACAGATTGGCTCTTAGTGTCTGTTCATTCTTTGGTAATTCAGAAAAGATGAATTACTGCACTATATGTATTGTTACTGTAATATTGTTTTGCAAGGAGTATTCATAAGGTTTTTCTGCTAAAAACATTACATAAGTTAACATTCTGCTCTGCTAATGTAAAGTCACATGATCCATTCTTTTGAATGGAATTAGAACAGTATTAGACTGTATCTTCTAACAAGCATATCCTTATGCATGAAATAAAAATTGTATTAGGCTAGAATAAAAGTGTGTGAGTTTTTGTGAATTAAGAGCTTTCATCATGCAAGTGAATCTTTACTCAGATCATTTCAGTGGCCTTGGTTGTTTCTTCCAGCCTCAAAACAATTTCAGATCTGTCCATTTCAGTCCAGTTATGCCATCACTTCTTCATTTCAAAAACTCTTGGAGATTGTTTTATAATTATAGATGTTACATGCCTCCTCCTGAAAGTCTTGATTCAATAATTTGCAGTTCTGGGTCATGACATTTTGTTGTTAATTATTAAAAAATACCCCAAACAAGCAACCAAAAAGCATATATCAATATGGCAACTGAAAAGAAAAATAAAGCAGGCAGTAGCATTTCTTTAACATACGAAATACAATTTTATATTGTGTTCCAAAACACAAAAACTCCCCTTTTTTATAATTGTTTTTTTTAATTGTTGATGGTTCTTTTTGGAGTGGGTGTGATGTCAACCGCAGATAAATGCGGAAGTACTGACAGAATGGGATCTGGCAATCTATGGCATGTCTGAACAACAAAAACTTAACAAACAAAAAGCTCTGATGTAGAGACTTATATTAAGTGACCCTTTCTCTAGTTTCTCGGGGTGTGCAGCACGTGATTTCAAGTTTTGGTTTTCTTTATGCAAGCAAGATACTCTTTAGAATGCATGCAGGGTGTGGCCAGGTAATTTTGCCACCAGGCAGTCTTTTTCATGCCTAGCCCTTTGTCAGTATGTCCCACACCGTGTTAGGTAAAATTAGGTCTTCTATGATAACATCAAAGGCATGCCTGAAGGATAGTTAATTTTTTCAGAAGGTGGGGATCCTCTTATAGAAAATGGTACTGGAAGATATTTTAGAAACATCAAACACAGACTTGCCTAGACTTTGCTGGTTTCTGAAGTCTATAAATAAGAATTAAAATTGACTCATGAGTTTCCAATCTGAATGTCAGCAAAAATTATTTTAAACGTGGTGGAAGGTGGATTAAGGGAAAGTTAATAGTTGTTCAAAAAGCTTTTTGCATGTACAGTGTACTAAACACTGAAATGGTGAAATTCTTTTTATTAAAAATCCATGAAAAGTAGGATTTATGACGCATGAACTTGACATGGTCAGACATATTATACAAGCTATATCTATAGAATGTAGACTGAAGAATACTTTAAACTCATGCAGTTTGAAAAGGGTTTTATTGAATTTTGATATTATGATATTGTAAAGGGTGTGTTTTTCCACCATAATGTAAAGAAATCCATCTTCTTATTCTTTTAAACTGATCACTTGCAAAAAATACTGAATTTTGGCCTTCTTCAGACAAAATAGCTATTATTTAACATAAATTCATTAGGAGACAATGAGTAGGACACATACATCTCAGTTTCCAAAGATGTTGGGTATTGTCAGTGTCAGTTGACTTTTCATGGAATTCAGAAGCTCTCAGCAATTCAGAATAATGGTTATTAAAACTCTGTTAGCTTTTATTTCCTATCTGTAGAATGTGTGGGATACTTGCATAGTGCCCACAAAATTCAAAGGAATTTAATAATGCTTTTTATAAATTGATTCATTTCTACAGGTGTTAATTCTTACCTCTGGCTTGATATAATAATATAGATGCTTGTTTCTGAGGATTAATTCAAATCTAAAGCTCTGTACTAAAAATATGCATCAGCATAGAAATGCGAGCAGTGTTTTATGTACAAGAAATAGCCTAGTTTTTTTCAATTATTGCCTACCTCTGAAAACCAGAAGGTATCAATAAAGAAAAAAATGTAGTCATAGAAGCAGAGAAACTTATGAGGAAAGCAATCTCATTGATAGATTGCAGTAGGAAAGGAAATGTCTGGAACTTCCTCAAAAGTAAATTACAGAAAACGTGGCTGGAAGGGATTTTAGAAGGCCATCTAGTCCATCTCTGTACCCTTAAGGTAGGATTATGTCTGCGTCATTACTGACAGGAGCTTGTCCAACCTGTTTCAAGAAATCTTCAATGATAAATATTCTGCAGTCTTCCCAGGCACTGTCAGTTTTAAGGAAGTGCATTTAATGCATTTGAAAATTCATTAGAACAGAAATTATCATGGCCATTAATTGAAATATTACAGCAATGTTGTCTAATCAAGTAGTAAGTTTCATAAAAGTGTTGTGTGTTTAATTAATTTGCCTAATGATAGTTTAAAGAAGGTCTCCATTGCTTTAATGGGTGTAGAGTGTAATTTACTAATGCACTTAGGACCTTTAGGTAATGTAGATTGATAGTCTGCAGCTTGTCTATTCCATAGAAATATTGTGTGAAAGATAAAATTGAATTGGGAAGGGACATAGTGTAGTTCCACATACTTTTATATGCTCACTATGTTAAATAAGGAAATCTGAAAAAGCAAAGCTCCTTAGATGAGCACGCTTAAAAACTCTAAATGCTCTGGAAAAGCAAAAGGAAGAGACTACAGCAGATGTAGTAATTCAATGCTCTTGGATAAATGTAACAGACTGATTTCCTGCCTTCTCATTGCAGTCATTTGAACTAAGAAAAAATGCAACCTTTAAGTAACTAGTTTAGTTCCTCCTGAATTCAGGTGAGAGGGGAGATAGTGTTACCTGTAGCACAGTACTGGGCCTTTTGAGCCCTGCCTCTTCAATTGGTTGCTCAGGTTGCCAAAGTTACAATCCCAAATACTTGCTGAACAGACAACCTGTTCATACAGGAGATGCATTGTTGTGCAGCTTCATTCCTTCCGATGGGCGTGGAGCAGCTTTAAAGCAAGCTTTATAGGGATTCTAATTGCAGATGCCTAATTGACTTGATGAATAGCAACTACTTAAAAAAATAAACCCTCTTTCTGTGCTGATCTGCATGATAGAACATAACATCTCACAGGTGCTGAACACTTGGAGATAAAAGAAATCTTGCTATATTTCCTAAGAATTTTTTTAAGTAGTCTGTCTGCATTTTTATCTCATTGTCTCACTGGCATCTTGTAGCAAGCATGGGTTCACTGAGTCTGTGGCTGGCTTGACCTCTTAAGTGGCCTGAAGAGTGAACCTTCTCAAGCAAGTAATTTTCCCCTTAGAGCTGGTCCTAGTTGAGTGAGGTAGGAGAGAAAAAAAATCTGTTAGCTGCCTTAATCTACATTTTCTGTAGTAAGATGTGGTATCAGTTATGTATTTAGGCTTAAATTCAAAATAGTCTTAAGTTTTCTTACAAGTGTTCTGGTTTTATAAGTTTATCCTACTATCCTAAATGCTTAATGCTTTTGCAAGGTGTCTTGTAAGCTCTTTTGTAAGAGCTTACAAGACACCTAATGTTCAACTTGAAGTTGGCAACAACCTTTCACATTTAGAAGAAAATAATTGTGCTAGGAAAAAATTATGTTATTTTCTGATGTGAAAGGAAGATTTCTATTGGATTTTTATTTAAGAAATTGTTCTGTCATTGGGGTATGATTATTTCTAACTGTTTTCTTGGAACAGGAATGGCCAGCTTGGGTGGTAGTATCCCATAAATTTCCATAGCACGGTGTCCCACTTGTTAAGCTGTGCTGTACTTAAATATCTCCTTGCCTCTGTGCACATACAAATGTACCCAAGACCTTGCAAGCAGATTGGCTGGACAGTGTTCTGTCCCATGGGCTGACATCTGACCACTCATGCCGAGAACATCAATTGTATTTGCAAGCCTTTTTACTTCTGCACAGAATATATAGTTATGAGTGTGGAACTCTTAGTGGAAGAAAGGCCACAGATGAAATATCATTCCTCAATTCACCTTCAGATCTTCCAAGGAAGCTTTGACTGAGAGAGCCTGGTAGCACATCTCCTGTGAAGGATGTTGTCCTTCTGTGCTTTAAAGCCTTAAATCACATTTTTTTAATGTTTCCCATATGCATATACACTGTAATGCCTTTCTCAGTTGAGTGATTGGATGCTTCATTTCCAGTGTAGTATTATGGATTTATGTTAACACAGAACATATTTTATGTTACTTGCGTGGGCATAGTCAATGAAAATACATTGACAGTGCTGGCTATTCATGTGTGGTTATTTTACAGAGGTATTACTAGACCTGTTCAAGTGGAAATCTGTGTTTATTTAAGAAGTCCTTCTTTCCTGGAGATCACAATGACTATATTTATTTCCATGATCCTCTAGAACACACTCAAAAAGTCCAGATGGAACTATTTTCTCTCCAGATTAGTGATATTTTTTATCTCTCTTTGCAGATGTCAGTGGCAAAAGGAGAGTTAATTTATTGTTTCACTCATTTTTTAAAATCAGAATTCTATAATATATATTTTCTTTCTACTTTTCAGGCTTACAGCTGAAAATATCTAAGTTGAAAAAGGAAAGATGCTTGTAAGTACTCATCCTAACAATCTAATTTATTAAAGGAGAGTCAGAGTCCCATTAATGAGCTGCAATTCTTGTAAGATCAATTAAGGTTTCATGGATTCTTCCTTTAGACATGTACAAAACTCTCCTCACTTTAATAATTCAGCTGAAGTCATCTGAAGAGGTACGGAGCTCTTTACAGGGTGTATTATTTCTTAAGTATAATTTATAAATTAAGTAGTTGCTCATTTTAAATCTGAAATGATGAAATTATCTCTTGCTGTTGTTATTAGCCTGGTGTATCATAAGTTGCTTCTGTGTTCTGGAGTCTTAAATTGATCAATCAGTTTTCTAGATGAGAAATATTATCAGTGCTGTGGCTGAACAAATAACAAATAGGATAATCATTGTTTGTTGGAATCTTTCTTACCATATTGTAGATACAGTACTGTTACATAGGAGGTCTTGTTCTCCTTGCTGCATCTGAATACCTGAGGTTTAGTATTTCAGACTTGGTAATCAGCTGACAATGAGCACCTTATTTTGTATCCCACTCCAGCATTGGAGCTAATTACTTGTAAACTCCAGGTCAGAGACCGGCCATTATGCAGTGCCTTCATAGCCAAAAATGTCTGTCACATTTATCAGGTGTACTGGAATTTTAAGGAAAAAACCCCCAACCAACAGACTAGTTTCTTCTGTCATTTTACTGTCTTCATGGGACATTTTACAGGGTTTAGGTGGAAGGCATGTAGTATTAGTGTACATTAATGTCTTATTTATTTATTGCAAATAATTTAATGCCATAGAATGAATTAGAGTTATCTAGAGAAGATTTTTCAATTTGTTATTTTAGACCTCCTTTGAGTGGCATAAACAGAAAAATTGAGGGGATTTTTTGTGGTTTGTTTTTTGGCTTTTTTTCTGTTTTTTAGTGTCCTAAACATCAGGAAAATACAGCCTGCTTTTGTCAGAGTTCAAATTTTGCCATGGCCTGGCTGTACTTGGTTAGTGAACTGAGGTAACAGAACTTTAACACATTGTCATCCTCAAGTGAAAGTACAAATCTTAAGTGGTCCCTCATGCTGTTTGCATGAAAGTGTTTTACAGGTTGAATGTGCAGTTGGAATGACCTATGTTGGTCTGTGTGGTAGTACAGAAACAATAAAGCATTTACACTTACATTTCAGGATTAATAAAATATATTTGTGATTGTACACTGTAGACACTTCCAGCTGTCCCGTTCACTCTATGGCCCATGATTACTAGTTTCCTGTACTACTGTAGTGCCAGAAATAGGAAATTGTGGTTGGCTAAACATATGTTAAAGGCATAGTACCAATTTAAAAGTGTGTTTGTGTAAAAGAACTGTATCAACAAGTTAGTAAATGTTTTCATTTCCTGGTATGTGTGTGTGTGTGCTTAACAGCTTTTCATGAGCCAATTTCATGGCTTCCACAAATAATCCATCTCAGGCACACCGAAAACAAACAGTTTCTTTCATGGATATATACAAAGGATTCTGTGGTAAAAAGAAGAGCTGGGAATTTCTCTGAAGTTAATCATTGTCATGTTACACAGATTCAGTTGCTTAGATTTTACTGAAAATTGATTTCCTTGGAGAAAATAATTGTGTGCTTGTCACTCGTATCTTGTTTGCATCATGAAGAGGTGTTGTGATCTGATAATAAAAGTGAAAGGGAGTAACTGGGAAGTTAATGTTACTGCTTTTCCTTAGCTCTTTTAAGGAGGACATATTCTTTGTTAATTAATTTGTTCTGTCATTTAGAGAAAGTATTTACCCCAAGATCATCTCTTTCTGAGGGTTTTGGAAGCAGACATGTTTTCTCTTTATTCATATTATGGGAGTATATGCTCTATAGATTCTGAAAATTTCTTCTTGAGGAAGTAGACCTCTAACAGATCTAAAGACTTTCCAGAGATTTCCAAACCCAATGTGGTTTCCCACACTGCAGAATTCAGTCACTGTTATGATAAGACCAAAATGAATTGATTGTGAAAGCTTTGATTAGATTCCCAACAGTTCTGCAACACCATAAAATGTAAGAAAAGTGTTTGAGTTTATGTTCTCTGAAATTCTTGCTTGAACATTATTAGCTTTTATGTCTTGACAGTCATCAATTGTAATTTTCACCTGATCGAAAATCAGATTTATCAACAGATCACCTGTATTATGAATTAGGAACTAGCTGCATCTTTCCTAACTCAGTCATTTCTAAATTATTATTCATCAAAAACACTTGTTTAATTTATCTTCAGCTTAACATTTGTGCTAATGATAATCACATTTCCCAAGTATATGAAAGAAATATGCCAGAGAGAATTCTCCAGTGAAAAACTAATAGCTGCAATTTAAAGCTAGAACTAATTTTTTCTCTGTTTCATTTTAGGGATGCGGAGAGGCTTGAAGAGTTCTATACCAAGAACCAACAGCTCAGAGAACAGCAAAAAGCACTTCATGACACTATCAAGGTTTTAGAAGACAGGTGAAGTAGTGTCTTCTAGCTTTTGAGTTTGCTGTGTTTTGCTCTTACAGAGTAGTTCTGGATACTTTGCAAGTTGAATTTGTGTTTTGGTGTGGGATTATTTATTGGGTTTTTTTTTTTAGTAAAGCAGTCCTTTTCTAATGCAATCCAAATAGTGTGTTATAGGGAAAGGTGTAGAATTTGTATTGTTCTGACTGAAGAACAATCAGTAAGTATATAATATATTTTTATACTCATCTCATATATATAATAAAATAGAAAGTTAATAATTGATATAAATAAATAACATTTTTTGTTATATTGTTATTTTCAGAGTACTTAGTTTGTTTAGTTCACTTAAGATCAATAGAAGTTAAAATAGAGCAGCCTGGGAGGCAAACAGATATTTAAGGTGCATTCTTTTGTATCCATCTTTGTAAAGTTAAATTTTTTATTGATCAAGATGTAATACAAGTACAAAACCCAAAGGCTGTAATATATTGTGAAATTAATGAAATAACTCACTCGGAAATGTTTCAGATTTGAGGGAGTCTTTTTTACCAATTGTTTGTTTCACCTAAATTTAATCACAGGTTCCACCTTTTACCTTCTTTTGGACTTTGCCTTTTGATTGATACTGTCTTTTCCTTATTTGTTCCTGTTTAATCTGGTACAGCAAAACAAAACCAATAGACATGAAATTACAGTGCATTTTTTCATCTTTAGAAACTATACTTGTTTTAGAAAGTGTGTGTTAAATTTGCTGTTAATAGGCTCTTAGAAGCTTTCTGGGAACAGGAGATCATTACATGATTTTCCAGCATTCCATTTCAGTATTTTACTCTTTCCGTAATTCCACAATATTAAAATACCAATAAACCAGGATGGCTTTTACTTCTGATATTCAGCTGTGAAATTGGAAATTTACATTGTTTGTTTAGTTGGGTTTTTTTAACACTTGATGAAGTAGCAGCAGCAATGCAGAACTCTTGAGTAACTGGTTTCTTATTTAGCAGACAAAAGGGACTCTGGTTTTCACTTTGGTAATACTGTTAGCTTTTTACTGTGTACCAGAAATAAATACATTCCATTTATCACCTATAAAATGAACACGTATTTCATTGCTTGAATGAATGTGTCAGGTAAGATGGAGTGATTGTAACATGTCCTTTTCTGATCATGGATGTGTTTTAAACAGCTGATGGAAACCATTGGAGAAAGTGGAGTCAATGCCTCATGTGAACTTTTGGATTCACTTCTAATTATTGGTGCTTAGATAAAGGGTTTCATGTTTGCTTGGCCACAGTTACAGAGTGAACTTACTCTTTGTCCTTTTTATTTGATTATTTTGCTTAATGACAGTACATATCTTCCTTAGATGAAGTAGTAATTCTGTTTACTGAAATGATTTGCTTATTTGTATTTTCTTGAATGAACTTTACTTAAAATGAATGCTTTATATCTGACAGTATTCTTAGTAAGACACCTCACAAAGGCTTTCAGTGGCAAGGTATAGGACGCTCCACTTTATTTAATAAAGTAATGCATGTTGTTTTAGAAGTATCCAGTAGCCGTAATAATTTATGCAAATGTTAGTGCATGTTGTATTAGATCATTAAAAAATCTCTAAACATTGCTATGTGAACATATAAAACCACAATACTTTGTGGTGTTCTGCACAGCTGTCAGAAGTCTTCTGGTTTTCATTGTTCAAAAGGTCTGTTAAACATTGGTATCTGCTTTATGCATGGCAATATTTTTTTAACAGAGGGACCTTTTTCTCTTAATTTTATTGTAGATTAAGAGCGGGATTATGTGATCGTTGTGCTGTAACTGAAGAACATATGAGAAAGAAGCAGCAAGAGTTTGAAAATATCCGGCAGCAGAATCTCAAACTTATTACTGAACTTAGTGAGTTTTATCCCTGAGTCTGAAGACAAAACATGCTATTTTGTAAACTAGTTCTCCAGTTAATTCCTGTCACTTGATATAATTTATACATGGTCTGTTTAGTAAGCCCTAGAAGTTCAGTCGGGGGATACTTAACTCTGCAGCCTGAAAATATGTAACATACCAGTGACTAGTCATTTGATCCACCTTCTGAGATTGAAGTGCTGATACTGAAAGGGAACTGACGTGGAAAATCTTACACTGTAAAGTAGCTACTTTAGATAAAATGTGACTGCTTCTGTTTATTCCTACAGCTAGAATGATTGCCAGCTTTCCTAAGAAAACCCTGACTTCAATAGGAGCTGGTGATTACAAAGTATCAAGTTCAGACAGAAGTGGGTCCAGCTTGTGTCCTGTAGTTAGTTGGTCTTGGGCTTTAACTGCAGTAAACCCATAACTGTCACATAGCCAACCGAGGCCACAAAAAATGGCTTTACACCAGGCAGCTTGTAGCCAGCTCATTTTGAAATCAAGAAATAGAACACATGAGACAAATTAAACTGTTTATTCTAGGTGATATTCAAACAGGACACAAATAAGTTCATAAAGAGAGTTTGGAAAGGTTGGTTGTGTAAAGTGCAGAATAATACAGCACAGAATTTTAAAACGTTAGTGGTATCTTTACAATTAATTATTTTGAATCATTTAGTTGTCTTGCTTGAGCAAGAACAAGCAGACATTCAGTGAGATTTTAAATACGGGAAATGCCAGACAAAAAAATAGCTTTTCATTGCATAATTAAATTATGGAAATATTAGGCTCTGTGCTAATACAAAATACATTGGTGTTTCAAGGACTTCTAATATTGGGCATTTATATAAATATATTCTGAATTCTGAGTTTAATGATGAACAGCAAACAGGGTACATCCAATCTTTAAATAAAGCTCTGTACCTTAAAAATTAAGCTGACACCTATTAGGTACAAATCTTCTTGAACTGTCTGACACAACGGTAGACTCCTATGGGTTTGGGTTGAAATCTATATAGCAATGAAAAAGATCAGTTGAGGAATCTAGAGTCAAAAAAGACAGCACCAAAATAAGAACAAGAACATAAAAATTAAGGTGAAAATAAAGGTTGAGAGCTATCACTTCGTTAGTTTGAGACAGCATGGAAGAAAGGCTGAATGGTGTTGCAGTAAGTTTGTGTGAAATAAAGACAGGATGAGTTGGACATTAAGAAAAGTAAAATCAAAAAGTTCTGAGTCGGCTCTCTTGGTTTCCAAAATACTTAAGTGATTTTAAAGAAATTGCTAGTGGTGTTTTTTCCTTCTCTCTAACTAGCTGTTTGCTTTAGTGGCTAAAACCAAATCCTAGTTGCTTTATACTTTCTAGGTTATCTTTAGCCTAAGGAGGCAATTTTGTCCAATGGCAATTTTGTCCATGGAGACAAGTGAGCAATTCACTTGTCTTTACAACAGTCTCACTTGTATGTACATGGACCAAAGTAATTAATAATAGTGTAGAACTAACATTGTGATACAGTAATTGTGCCACCTCTGCCTTTTCTAACACATAATTTTACAACTTCTTTAATGACTAGCTTGGAACTTCATTTTTGTAAACCACAGAGAAGGTGTATGGTATTACATTTTACAATTAGTTCTGTTTACTTAAAGGACCTGACAAGATTATGATGTTAACATGTGTGTATTGATTTTTTTTTCTCTCTTTTTTCATTTTTTTTAAATCTCTTTTTTTTTTCTATAAATTTCAGTGAATGAAAAGAACAACTTGCAGGATGAGAATAAAAAGTTAACTGAACAGTTCCAGCAATTACAGAAGGAGCTGGAGTAAGTTTTGGGTTGTTTTTTATATTCCCTCATTCCTCAGTAGAAATGTCTGGGATTATAAATATCAGCTTTTAAGTCTTTAAAACCTTTTTCCTCTTTTCTGATAGACTCTGAAAAGATAGCCTAGTGCCACTAACAACATTAGCCCAGTTTCTTTCTATTGTGCAGATTTTTATTTTCTTTTAACTGTGTGCAGCTTTTGTTGAACTGGGAGAAATACATTTATTATACAAGTTTTGCTTGGCTTCTAATCACAGTGTATAGCAAAGCCTTATGTCTCATACTTTTATTCCTCAGTTGCCTCTTTACCAATTGTTTCCTCCTAGGTTAAGACTTAAGAAAAGTAGTTATTTAGGTAGTCAAAAAGTCCCAGGATCTTGCAATACATTTTTAAAATAAGCTTATTATAATTCTGCTATTTTTAAAGAAAAAAGCTATTGTGAATTTTGAAAACAAAGCATAAAAAGAATGAGCTACAAATTGTCAAATTTTAATCTGATGTAGTAAGAATGTGCCATTCTAATGTTGTGGTTAATATGTGAATATGGTGTACTGTGCAAGGCAGAAGTAGTGTTTCTTTCTTCTTATGGTCTGACATCATCTGAAACTTATCTCACTTTTGCCTATCTGTGACTAAGTTGTGTACATGCCTGAGAGAAATAGGACAGGATGTGTGGACTTAATATGGAAGGATTTTTTCTTGTCTCTATCAGAATTTGTTTTCAGTAGAGGAGTAAAATAAGTAGAGTTCAGTTCAGAATTACTGTGGTCCTGTTCCTTTCTATTTCTTGATTTCTCTCCCATCTTTGCATCTTAATTGTCCTTTCTTTTTCTGTGTGCATTTATTCTTCTCAGAGTAACACACTTCATGTCCCCAGCTTCCAGTAAAAATCTCTGGCCCATGTAGGAAAGCTGACAATGACCAATGTAACTCTAAGTTACTTGCTCTGCATGTTACATGATCAGTCAAATGAGTTGAGTGGATAAATAGTAGTTTACAAGGATGGTCCTGCTGTTTTTAATACAGTCACTGCATTTGGTTGTTTTGGTTGAACTATCGTCATGGTACTTTATTTAGGATTGGCGACTTAGATCAATACAATATCATCACATCATAGGTGCAAAGTAGCAGATTGTTTCTAATGCATGATATGAAATAAGATTTTTGCAGCCTTCTGTATTTTATAACCAAGTTAAAATACTAGGAATAAAAATCTGAGATTTCTCCATAAAAGTGAAATCAATGAAATTGTAGAATTGTATTGCCTGATCCTTTATCACATGAGGATTTATTCATGGATGGAAATAGCAAGGAAATTTCTGCAAAAACCTCTGCTGGGGTCTCAAGTAAATCCATGATTCAGAAATTATATATTACATAGTTATGATGTACACTATGTATGGCAGCTGCTTCAATTGATTTTTTTTTCTGTGATCGTATGTAGGAACTACCTCTTGGTTTGCACTAAGGTGCAGAAAAATACATTTTAGTAGATTAATTTGTCATAAAAGGCCACATGTGCCAGTAAATTCAAAGAGAACTCTAACAGCTGACTTAAATTTGCAATTCATAAATGTATTAATATATTGTTCTGCTGTTTATTTTGTTTATTTTGATTTGTTTCTTAAGATATTGCTAGTCGATAATATAGTTATCCGTGCTTTCTTTGTAAATGTGCTAGAAAATAGGATTTGCAAAATCACATGGTGGAATTCGTCAAGACTTGAGAACATCAGCGCATCAGTGTTTGTCATTAAGTGTTCAAAGTTAGTCATGGTAAAAAGCCTAACTGCAAAAAATGCTTTTTGCCTCAAGCCAGGCAGCTTTTTAAAGTTTTCCATTACCTTATTTTATATAAGATCTTGTGGTTCACTTCAATGCAGGCAAAAATGTATGTCTATTTCCTCTTCTTCCCTTAGATCAAAACCATATATCTTTCTCTTTATAGTTAGGAAATGATCTTTTGGCCTGTGTTTTCTCTTGAGAATCATAAAGGAAAGTGCAACCAAGCAGTCTGAGTTAGATTTCCGTGTACTTTTCTTTTACTGCCTCTTCCATTTCTCACTGCCTCCGTGATAGGGCAGACAGCCCCTTATGAAGTACTGAACAAACTATTCAAGTTCAAAGATCCAAAATCAGTGCTGTTTTGCTGTTATTCCTTCACTATGTCTAGATTGAGTTTTTGGAGGGAAAAGGCATAGTTACTTGTTATCCTAATACCTATATACTGACTGCTAGAGCTGACAGTGTGAGAGAAGGTAAACTTCATAACTCATCTTGTATTTTACATTGCTTGTTTTTCATGCTTTTTACATTATTCCCTGAAGACCTTTTTGAGGTGAATTAGAGGTAACATCCAATGCTTTGTATTGGGACTGCTTTGAATACAGTTCTGCTCATTACTATTTAAAATTGTCCAAAAGCTTTTGTTTTGTATTTAAGACAGTATTTCCAGAGTACTGTATATATTCTGAATTGGAAGGGACCCACAAGGATCACCAAGTCCAACTCCTTAGTGAATGGCCTATCTGGGATTTAGCCCACAATCTTGGTGTTATCCAGCACCATTCTCTAACCAGCTCAGCCAATCTCAGGGTCATAAATTGTCAAGATACACAGGAATTTCCATACAGGGGGAGAGGTACTAATCCACCCATTTCAGCACTCTGTTGTTGAAGAAGCATCTGCTTCAGAGGACAAGCTATAACCTCTACAGTACCTAGTTTCTTCCAGGAAAAAGGTCTTCCATAGTGCAGTATTTGTATGCTGACTTCAAATGTGAAGAGCTAGGGTTGTATGCTGTTCTGGTGCTTGATGGAGCAATGGTTATTTTTTTGTTAGATGTATCTAAAAACTGGGTTGTAGTATTACTTTTCTACACTGTGATGTTATTGAGGTGGTTGTATTTCCTAAATTGTTGCTTTCTTGACCCATGTGATTGTCCTTCTTGCTGAAATGAAAGCTCTTCATCTTGCTAATTGGGGTTTTATTTGACTACTTGATTGGGTCTCCAGAGAGCAAAAGCAGCAAGCAGTGGAGGTAGAAGAAGGAGTCATTCCAGATTCTCCAGTTCTAACTTCATTTTCTGTGGTTAATCGTATGAGAAGAAAAAAAGAGAATAGGCATGTCCGATACACAGAACATATGCCCCCAGATTTGGAGCTTAGGGAAAGCAACAGTGGTAAGAGTACTTTTAAATTTTTTTTTTTATTATCTTACAGGCTAAAGACAAAGCTGATGTATAAGCTTGATTTCAAAGGGCAAAATCTAAAAAAATCTTGTGCTTTTTTTTTAAATTTGCCTTTTCTCTTTTTGTGTGATAATGCATGAGTCATGGGAAAAATATCTTTAGTAGTAACTGTTACATTAGTGATATGCTCAGAACTTAACTGAATCTTCTACTTTTATTCATTCACATGCACATGCAAATGTAACAGTTTTTCAGCCTATATTGCTTCTGTAAGTGCAAATTGGCTGAAAAAGCATCTGCTCAGGTTTGACTTGTGCATGCAACAATGTCACCACCTAGTGGAGAGTGAAAACAAATGTTTTGCCGCATTCTGAAATTACTCTGCAACTAAAGTGATTTACTGAAACTGGTAGATATCTACATGATCTCTCTTTTTCTCTATTTTACACTGTTTGTATTTGGTTTGTGTCTTAAGTTCAGAAGTATTGTGTGCATTTAATTTCCAGACTTCGTTCTGTAATGCCATAGAAATAACTTCAATGTATTTTAACTACAAGAAGTATTTTTTGTGAAATAAGGAACTTTGTATTTTATTGATATACCAGAATTATCATAATCCAGGTTAATTTATCTTGTGGCATTTAAAAAAGGTATTTTAAATAATATATGAATACATCTAAATATTAGTCTTCACTAAAAGCCTCTTTCCAAGAATAAAAATAGAATAACTGTGGGATGAAAAGAGTGGGCTAGTTATTCAAGCCCTTTTTTTGCATTTGAAATTTTTAGCGCTGTGAATAGTTTCTTTTTTCTAAACATACCTATCTCTCTCCATTTTCTGAATAAAAAGATGGAACTACTAAACAAATTTAAAATATAATATGTTAGAAATGGTGTAAATACCTCTCATAGTTAATGGCTGTGAAAAGCTGCTGGTTGTCAAGGTAGAAAGGGCTACATGGCATATGTTGGTCATAATTCAGATCTCAGGTTTTTCACTTTTTTATTACCTTAGCTGATGGAAAACATTATTGCTTTGGATGATTTATTTACTCTTCAGTAGTGTCATTGCCCTATTAACAGGTCAAATATAGCCTGAATACGTATTTTTATGTGGTTACTATAGATGGTGCTGTAATTTTTTGTTAGTATTGTTTTAGGGCTGACTGGCTGAGATCATATTTGTGAGAGAAAGGATTAATATGAAATATTTAGGATTTTTTTTTTTATTCTGACATATCACTATGACAAATTGTCAGATGTGCTTAGATTGCTGGATCTACTGACATAGAAAAGCTCACATTCAAGTGCTTTAAGATCAGGATCATAGTCTGGATCTACATAAAATTATCACAAACGGATACCCAATTTTACCATGTGAAAATGTTTATACATCTCCTAGAATTTGGAAAAATTCCAGTCTTTTCCACACAAGTGAACACTCACCATGGAGAAGAGATACTAGTGCCAGACACCTGTGATCCACAACTGTCCCCTGTGCCAAGTAAGTATATTAATAGATTTAGTTCTAATTCCATTCAAAATAAGACAAAAATATTGTAAAACTGAGGGTTCATCTCTTTAACCTTTTGTCCTGGGGTGGCGTAATGATGTCTTGTATTCCCTATCGTTTGTATGTTTGACCAGAATATGGTCCTGTAGCTTTAACTGTGTCTCGCAGCCGAGAGAAGCTCTGCCAGCGTGGGATGTTTTGAAACTCTTTCCCCAGCTGTTCTACAGGGGAGTGAGAAGGAAGGGACACTGGTTTTTTTTCCCCAGTCGGCTGCTGCTGCTGCTGCTGGTTGCTGGTGCTACTGGTGGGGCTGCTGCTTGGGTTTTCTTTTTTTTTTTTTTTTTAAGTTGCAAAAAAAGGTGATTTATTAATCTAACAGAGTTGGAGGATAAATCAAAGGTAAAAATAATCTCTCAAGACACCGTTTCTTCACTGACCCCCCTTTCCTCTTAAGGCACCGCTTCCCAGCTCACCCCCTCCCACCTTTCCAACTAACCAACAACTCCCGGGCAGGGGCAGGGTGTGGGGTTTTTCTCTTAGTCAGTCCATCACAATTCTTCTACTACAGGCACTGTTTCTCTATTCGCCCCCTCCCTCCATTTAACCAACAGATCTGGGCTGGGGCAAGATATGTGGCTTTTCTTAGTCCAACACCACAATTCTTCTGCTACAAACACTGTTTCTCTGCTCACCCCTCTCCCTATTAAGGCCATTTCTCAGCTCACCCCCTCCCTCTTTCCTTCTAACCAACAGCTCTGGGGTGGGGGCAGGGTATGGGGGTTTCCTTTGGTCAGGGTCAGTCCATCAGGGGAAAAAGAGTCCTCTACTTAGCCATGGGGGTCCCTCCCACAGGAGACAGTCCTCTGCGAACTTCTTTGGCATGGGTCCAATCTCACGAGCAGCCCCGCCCGATTGCTGCTGTCCGAGATTCTCTCCAGGTTGCAGATTTCCAAGCTGAGGCCAGGCTGTTTCCATCCCGGGAGCAAGGCCTTTCTCTCTCCTGCAAGGCCTTTGCAACTCTCAGTCTCTGGGACTCCCACTGGATCACAGCTTCCTGCAGGCCTCCACCTGCTCCTCTGGTGTGGGCACCTCCCCACAGGCTGTGGGGGGTTCTCTGCATCCCCCTGGACCCCATGGGCTGCAGGGGGACCACCTGCTCCCCCATGGTCTTCACCACGGCTGGCAGAGGGTTTTCAGCTCCGGCGCCTGGAGCACCTCCTCCCCCACCTTCTCCACTGACCTTGGTGCCTCCATGTTGTTCTCCCTCACATATTTTTACCTCTTCCTCCTCCTTCCCTGGCTAAAAAGAAGTGCATGCTCGCATTGTTCGGATTTCTTCTTAAATATGTTTTCACAGAGGCGTAACTAACATCTCTAATTGGCCCAGGTTTGGCCAGCAGCATGTCCATCATCTACAGAGCCATCAGAGATTGGCTCTGCTGGACATGGTGGAGAAATTTCCAGAATCTTTACTCAGGACATGCAGGAGCCATCTTTGTACCCCACCCTATTCACTGGCAAAAACTGGGCCAGGCCAAACTACCACACCTTTCTTTAACAAAGAAACCTAATAAAGTGCAAACCTTTTTAAATTCTTTAATGACGGTGAGAATCAGCATGGAGTTATCCATGCAAGTCAGGGTTGTGATGGTTGCTGTTCTTGTACTTTCCAATCTTATTATCTTGCCCTAGTTTAATGAATTGAGTAATGTTAAACCCCTCAAAAAACGGAAACTCATCTATTCGTTTTCCTAATAAAAACACATGAAAAATAATGGTGACTGTCACCTAGCAAATATGCGAGAGAAGCATTTTATTATAAATATCCATTATCTCTTTTCTACGTGCTTTTATCAGACTACTCCTGCCCTGGACTGGGCATGTGAAAAGCAACTTTTACATTGACTTTTAATTTTGGGGAGCTGTATTCAAATTGAACACATATTTCTCTGTGCTGATACAGCAGTTTGGTCTCATCAGAAATTCTTCTTTTGCCCCCCTTCGCCACTTACCACTTCCAGATGTGATTTTTATTGGACACTGATCAAACTGTTTCCATAAATGCTAGTTTTAATGTGTGATCTTTTTAGTTCTGTGTTTGTATAGTCTCTGTGAGTCGAGCAAGAGACTGTAATATGTATGTAACTTACTGTGATCTTCTTTCTACTCACAAAGATAAACCAAGGGTGGGAGGATACCCTGTTCCAAAGCCATCTTTTAACTTGGCTGCAGTTGTTGCAGAAACAATTGGACTTAGTGTTGAAGAGGAATCTGTAAGTATTCCCAAATTTCTTACATAACCAGCTTTTTGGGCCAGTTGTTTTCAAAAACAGTATTTTTCTCTTTTGCATTAAAATTCTGCAAAAGTATTCTGAGTTCAGTAAGCTCACTTTGTTTTGCTTTTGCCTACTCATTAGTGAATTGCTTTAGCAAGAACAGAGGTAACTGTGCTGACTTGTCTGGGGGTTGAGGAGGAGAGTGGGAACATGGTTTCTGCTGTGTATACAACTTAAAAGTTTTATTAGGACAGTTATCTAAATCTTTGAGTCTGCCAAATTCCCTTTGAGCAGTAGTCAAGCTTAAGACACTGAAAAAGAGTTTTTGGCAATGTGACTGGTTGGTGACTCAGGTGAGATTACTTGATGGTTTTGATTGGTAACTACCATGAAAATTACATTATGCAGAATATTTTAGTGTCCATGCATTAGAATGATGAACTTTTTCCATTTCCATAAGATTTCTTTAAAGCTGCTGGTCAAAATTACATCTCTCTTAGCTTTTATTATTTTTCAGAGTTTTGAATGTTTCAATTTGAATGGATCTTTAGAGTATTTATGTGCCAACCAGGCATACTTCTATTTTTAATTCCAGTATCGTCTCACACTTCTTTTTTTTGTTTTGCTTCACCACTTGCAAGGAGTCCCAGAGTGTACTGAATCTTCCCCTCACTAATACAGTTATGAGCGAGGCCTCAGAGAGCATGCAGTCTGAAGACTCAAGAAAACAACCAGCTTCTGAATCAAGAAATGATGACAACAATTTAGGGTGTGTTTCCACTCAGTTATAATAGTATTTTTTTAATCAGGCTTATACAAGTTCTGGGTTTTGTGGAATTTCAAACCTTGCAGCATTTTGCTTTAAAGGTATAGACATGGAAATAAATACTTTTGTATCAGTGGAGTTTCTTTTAAGTAATTAATTTTATTTAAAAGCAAAAAAACTGATAGAATGCAGAACTGTAGACTTTGACTTAATTCACAAACTTCTGATTTGGGCTTCTTGTGTACACAGTCCCTCCTTTCCTAACTTCTTATTACAAGATATATTCTGAGGTCCATAACCCTGTGGATAGTGGGCCTGGAGCTGGAATGCAAAAAGGATCATATTGCTCTGATTAGGTGTCAAACGAATTGACTGTTTCTCTTCCCACTCTTCTCATGATATTGTGGTCTAAACTGAAATTCTTTTGGGCCCTATTTGTTATTTTGAATGTATGTTTTATTGATGACAGGTAAAAAACAGTACCAGACAGGAGCTTGCACTTTTTTGCTTCACTTGCAGAAGCTTTGAGAATCTGTTGTCATGGTTTTAAGATCTATACAAAAGCCTAAATAGATTCCTATTGCAACCATTCTCACTTTCTTCCTTTTCATTGCACTGAAAGGTAGGGAGTCCTTGGATAGGAAGATACTCAGGCAGTCTTAACTCTGTCCTTGGTTCTCAGTTGAATGTGGAACAGAATTTCACACCATACACCAAAATGAAGAACAAGATCTGTGTTTTGTTTGCCTTTTATAGCTCTAAGTGCAACAGTACTTATCCCGAGAATAGGTTAATCTTTTTTTCTTTATGTTTTCGGTTAATACTAGGAACTCACACAGCTTTAAAGCAGATCAGCAATAGGAAACTTGTATTTTTTTTATATTGCTTTCTCTCCTTCCATCTTTTGTACACCAGAAAACTCTCTCATGTCTCATTGTATTCAGTATTTCAGATCCATCTCGTAACACTCCAACACATGATGACTGGGATTCTCGGGTAGCTTCTCCTGTTTTTGGAGCTTCTAGCAGTATCAAGAACAGCTCAAGTACAGGTCATGCTCCTTGTATTTTAGATTCAGGACTGAGGCCTCATCTCAAAACCAACCTCTTCAACAATCCATCCAGTTCCAGATATCATAAAAGCAGATCAAAATCTGAAGATGTTGCTTTTGTTGCACCACTGAATCTTGGAACAGAAGTCAACTCAGTTATCAGCCAGGCCACTGTCCACAGGCAAATGGTTGTGAAAAAGAATACTAATGAGGCTGTAACCTGTGTTGGAAACATCTGCACAGCTAAAAATGAAGTGATCAAGAGTGATTTCTTTCTTGTATACCAGAAGCAGCTAGAAGGCAGGTGTGCTAAGAGAAAGAAAACCGAAGATGATCATGCAGTTGGCTGTGAGAAAACATCATTCAACAAAGAGAACTCTGTGCCCTTTCGATCTGATGTTCAGCAGATGAATGGGGAACATACAGTTGATAAGCCCTTGGATCTGTCTGATCGCTTCTCTGGAGTTCGCGGTCAAGAGAAAAAACAAGGAAGTGAGGAGACATGTAAAAATAGACTGAAGCAGGTGACTCTGAATGACATTTTTTCACACATAGGGAAGACCATTCCTGAAGGTTCATCATCCGTTCAAAATGCCAACGAGAGCTGTTTGTTCAGCAGAAATTTGCAAGAGGAATCCTATGTACAAGAGGCTATGCTGGGAAAAACATTTCCTGATAAGAAAAACCAGATCCAAATGAAAGAAGAAGTTCCTCCCTTCAAATTTGCACCACTGCCAAGTTCTGTAGAGACAGAGGAACTTTTTGATGATGTAAAGGTATGCTTTTATAACTTTTTCTTCTCCTTTGAATTATTATATTTAATTTTTGGGAAATAGTAAAATTGCAATATGTTGTTAGGTTGCCAGTGGCCATGTACCAAATAGAAAGAAAACAAGGACAGGACATGGAGAGTCTGAACCAGCATCTGTACTTCAGCCAAACCCTTGTAGACTATCAAAAAGTAAAGCACAGCAAAATGAGCAAGGTAACTTGATGAAAATGTTTCTTTTGCTGCTTCCCTACCCCCTTAGCCTGTTCTCTGGTTCAATGGAATTTTTCATATCTTCATTTCTTTCCTTTGTTCTGCTTCTACCCCAGTCACATTCTATTTGGGATTTCTCAAGATCACCCCAAACATTTACAGTCTGTATCTTCCTGGCATTCTTTTGCCACTGTATAATAAATATGTCATTGATATTCAGGTATACACTCAACAGGCTAGGAATTTTGTTATTTCTTGTTTGTTTAGCATTGTTATTCGTTGCAGTGTAATAATAAATAAAATCTCATTAAGTTTGAGTATAAACTATCTGTATCAAATACTTGGAAACTGTACTCAAGCGTAAGTATTTTATTAATGTTTTTCCTTATTCTCAATGACCTGGTAAAGAAATTTGTACCTTTAGTGGTAATGAACACAGGCTGCCATTTACTCTTTCTAGATCTTGTATCTCCTTTCCTCTTAAGTGCTCCCAGTTGAAAAACTAATTTTTTTAACTAGGATTGTAGAATCAAAGCTTCTGTGCTCCTTAGCCAAGCTGCTACACTGCATACTTTATTTAGAAATACTTGCATTATGAATCCAAGAGACATTTGTCAGTAGTTAGTATAGCTGCGTAGCTTGGAATCTAAATATTCCCCTCAGAGATAAATGAAGAGGCGTCTTTGAACAATGACCAGACACTTTTGTACTCTTTTCTTAGACCTGACTTTTGTATTATCATGTCAGCTAGGGAAGGCAGGCTCTGGACCTGTTGTTTGTGAGCAGAGGACTGAAAGGTGAAGTGATGGTTGGGGGCCATCTTGAGTATGACAGTCACAAAATGACAGAGTCTTCAATTCTCTGAGAAGTAAGAAGTGGGAGGTAGCAGAGCTGCTGCCTTGAAGTTTTGGAGGGCAGACTTTGGCCTATTTAGGAGACCAGTTGGCAGTCATCCCTTGGGAGGCAATCCTGAAGGGAGGAGGAGTCCAGGAACTCTGGACATTCTCCAAGAAGGAAAGCTTAAAGGTGTACGAGCGGGCTGTCCCATGTGCTGAAAGATGAGCTAGAGGGAAAGAAGGGCAGCCTGACTAACAGAGAGCATTGGCTGGAACTGAGAGATTAAAAAAAAGAGAGTTTATGACCTCTGGAAGAGGAGCAGGCAGGTCAGGAGGACTACAAGGATGTTGTGAGGTTACAGAGGAAGAAAATTAGAATGGCCAAAGCCCAATAAAAAATGTTTCTATAAATCCATCAGCAACAAAAGGAGGGCTAAGGAGAATATCCATGCTTTATCGGACGTGTGGGAAACATAGGAAGAAAGGATGAGGAAAAGGCTGAGGTACTTAGTGCATTCTTTGCCTAAATCTTTAATAGTAAGATGAGTTGTTCTCAGAGTACTGAGTCCCCTGAGCTGGAAGACTGGAACAGGGAGCAGAGTGAAGTTCCCCTAATGCAAGGGGAAATGGTCAGTGACCTGCTGCACCACTTACACACTCAAGTCTCTGGGGCCAGATGGGATTCACATGAGAGAGCTGAGGGAGCTGGCAGAAGTGCTCAGTGAACCACTTTCCATCATTTATCAGCAGTCCTGGCTAACCAGGAAGGTCCCAGTTGACTGGTGGTGAGCAAATGTGACACCCATTGACAAGAAGGGTTGGAGAGAGGATCCAGGGAGCTACAGGCCTGTCAGCCTGACCCAGGTGACCAGGAAGGTTATGGAATAGATCAGCTTGAGTGCCATCATATGGCACATACACAATGATCAGGGGATCAGATGCTTCCGGCAGGGTTTGATTATGATTATTTGTCTTTTTTTTCCTCATATTCTGTGCATACAGACCTGAAAGATAAACCCTCTTTAGAAAACTTCCAGTGGAGCATAGACCCAGGAGCTGACCTTTCACAGTACAAAATGGACATTACTGTGATTGATACAAAGGTGAACTTTTATATTAAGTCTGCATGTTCTATGATGTTGAAAAAGCCTGCAAAAGTAGTATCATGAACATTGCTCTGAGCAGATCAAATCCACTTTCTAACAAAATTTGGAATTCATCTCATTTTGATATTTGTTCACACTACAGTTATCCTAAAACATTTCCGCTGTCTAGTTGTACTTGATAAACTCAGCAGGCATATTGTCAGTATGAAAGTAATGCTTTTGGGGATGGTTTTGAGTCTCTTTTAAGATGAAAATGTTCTAAATCTCATAATTTTTTCTGTGAAAATGTTCACAGGAGTGCTATCTCTTTATGATAAGTAATAGAAAATGTACCAGTAATGACTGTTATCTTTCTTTGAGTTGAGTCCATGTTGGCTATTAGGATCTCTGAGAATTATCTTGAAGTCTATTTGTTTTGTCTCTCTCAATTAAAGACTATCTTAAAATGTATTAATTTGACCAGTCTTTAATTTCTGTATGTTTTATGGCTGCTTTTTATCTTTTCAAAATTTAACATGAATTTTCTAAAGCGTTTCTTGCTCACCAGATAAATGCTTCAGACTTGAATTTCAAGACATGTTATTCTTACCTAAATTTTACATCTTTATCATGCAGACATTACTGCAGGGAGAAAAGTTAATCAGTGTCCAAAAAGAAACCAGTAACTACTATGAAAGTGGTTCAGATACACAGCAATGACACTGACTACACCAGTTGCTTCTGGGTACAATTGTCATGTTTGCTTTTTTCATTTAGGGTGGTTCTCAGACCAGAGTTGGAGGGGAAGTTGTTGATATGGATTGTACATATGTTAGTGACAGTGTGTTATTAAAAATGAAAAATCAAGAGCAAGATCAGGAAAGCAGTCCAAGTAAGACTTTTTTTTTTCCTCCATTTTCTTCCCTTTGGTTTTCTTTTTTGTGGTGTGGTGGGGTTTTGGAGATCGGTTGGAGTTTTTTTGTTTTATTTTTTGAGAAGGAGGAAAGAGTGAAATGGCATTTTTCCCTGTATGACTAGATAGCAGAAAATGGTTTGCAATAAAAAAGTGGTGATGTATTTTTATAGGTTACACAGATCAGTCTGTTTCCTAGTAGAAATGGTGGTGGGTTTTGAGGTTTTTTTTTAATATAGATCAAAAAAATGATAGGATTTGTGCCAGTAGCTATCACTTTACAGTGCTTGAAGGGTTACTTAACCATATAAGAGTTCTGATCTCACCTGCAACAATCACTTGTGCAACGAACAGCTTTGAAAGTTTTCTATTTAATCACATCAGACTTTCTATGGGAAGACTAATTTAATTTTTAGTGACATATAAATAGAACTAGTATATTTAAAATAAATCCAAATGTGTTTGTATCACTTTTAGTGTATGGTATGTGGTGAATCATGGCTGCAGGACAGTGACTATTTCCTACCCACAGAAAATATTTCCTTCTGCTCGAATAACTCTATAATTACAACAAAAATTTCACCTATCCACTATTAAGGTTAAAGGTACCTCACAGTGACTTAGCAGTTAACCAGATTTTAGAAGTGGGATCCCAGGTATCTGAAAAATAAATGAGCACTGGCCACATTTGAAAGATTGACAGAGGAGATGCAGAAAGAATAAATGTATAGCTGTTGTTAAGTGATACTGGAGCAGGAAGTAAATGTTAATTCTTTTGATACACATTGAGTTAAAATCATTGAGACACTGATTTGGGTGTTCTTTATGCTTTTAATAACAGGAGGAGAAATAACAGATATGTTTGATCAGACAACCCATGAAGAATATGAATCCTGCCTACCAGAAGATAGTCCTTCTGTGTGTGATGAAAAAGAAACTCCTCATGGTGAAGAGCAGGATAAGGGAATAACAGCAGCAAGCAAGAAACTGAAGAGTGGGATATAATTTGGTTTTGTCTTTATTAGCCTACGTAAACTACAAGAGGTTATTTGAAATCAGACTGTTCTTTAGGAACAAATATGCCAAATTAACCACCAGTTCTTTTTTCATAAATTCGTGGTAAAGTTGTTTAATTGTAAGGACATAACATAAAGCAATATGAAAATTTTTTTGGTAGTTCATTTATCACCACTAATGTGGAATCTCTAATGGAAGTTGGCATAGCAGCGGAACACCAAAGTGACTCTTGAAAGAAACGCCAATTTTGGCTACAGTTATTTACTTCCTTTCTACAGAACTTAAAATAGTGACAAGAAGATTTTACAGTATTTAGTATTTTAAGCAACCTTTCCTTTGTTCTTCTTGCCTTTTTATTCGTCTCACTGTTGTTTTCTTTCTGCTCTGGTAATGCTTTTTGATTGATTCTATCAATTCTATATTATTTTTAGTATCTATGAGAATCTGTTGTATCAGACTGAATGTACACGGCATTTTTATATTTCTTAGCAGTTGGTTAATAATTTTACAAAAGTTTCTCCAGGAGTCTGTTAACCTCATATTTTGTGTTGCATGTATATTTACAGATTATGAGGATAAACAAGATAAAGCCAAGCAGAAGGCTTTTGTGGAGCCTTATTTCAAAAGTGATGAGAGGTAATTTAGTTCATTCTTTATGGGCATTTTAAGGCCCTTTGTATCTTTCCTATAGGGAACTTGTTATAAATAAATATGTTTGTGCGTAACAGACTAGCAGTTGAAGACACACAGGTATAAGATCTACTAAATTAAATAAAAGACTTTAGATAAAAAATGGGGTAGGGTTAAAAAATTAAAACATGTTGAGAGGCCTATCACATTTGCTGAAGAGAAGGGATTGCCTCTTCTGCTTTTTATAATTTTAGTGAATGCAGTGTTTTGTAATCCATGTGGGTTTTTACAGGCATGTGGTCATGCCTGAGTTTATGAGCCAAGAATCTATGGGCTGTTTGTACAAATAAAAGCCTTTCCTTGTCTGGTATGTTTGCCCCTTGTTCTAGGCAATAAATGAACGAGGGTCAAGAATCCTACCTCTTAGTGCCTCCTCTGTTGTCTTCCAGTATAATCATCATTGGAAATCTGAATCTTCATTTCATAATGATACCGAGCCCTTCAGTTAGTTTATATTTTACCTCAGTGCATGTTTCCTTTGTAGAGGAAAGCTTTTTTAGTGTTTTGGGAGCAGTTAAATTGAGAAGAACCTACTGATCTTCAACCCCAACATACATTCCTGTTGTGGAAATCATTGCAAGCACAACTCTGTCTTGGACAAAAATAAAAATTCTATAGAAGATCTATACTTGAATAATTTCTATATAGCAATTACTTTCACACTGTGAAAAGCCATAATAATGAGACACACATCTCTGGTTATGGAAAAGTCCATATTACATTTGAAAACTTTTATTTATAAAAATAACCCTATTCAGCTATAAAATGCCATATGATTTGGGGTTTGTAGGCATTTTCCAATTTATCCTTTTAACTTCACACTCCGTCATTGTGTTCGAAAAAATGGAAATTCCCAGTCATGTCAAATAAATAAAATTACTCTCATGTGCAAACTTTTTGTTTTTCAGAAAGAATACTGTGTTAGATTTTCCTCATATTGAGGTTATTAGAAAAAAAGAAGAAAGAAGAAAATTACTTGGCCACACTTGTAAGGAATGTGAAATAGTAAGTAGTGCTTTAAAATTTGGTGAGTCTTCCATTCTCCTAACTCGGTGTCTAAGTGCTGAAGTGTTGTTTTTAATTATTAATCTGGTTGCATCATCATCATTACCTACAGTAGCAGGGAAGTAAGTGTTTACCAAAGCTGGATAACCAAGTTTGCAGTTGGTTTGTTTGTTATTAATGTAGTAGCTGCAGCTAGCATGGAAAGTCTTGGGTTTGATTTTTTTTTCTGTGTATCCGTGTGATAGAAGCTTCTTACATCATGGTTCCAGTAAGATTACTGTTAATAAAGAGTACATTAGCTGGTGAAAGAACTATTACAGGTTTCCAAACTTTAGACCAAAAGCTCTACTGAACTTTACAGGTACTGGAATAAGTAAGTTCTATATCCTGTTCTACTTTAGATTGATGGATCTGGTTTTGGTTTGTTTGATTTTTCCCTTGTTTTCTGGGATACTTTTTTCAAACAATTGCACCAGCATAGGTGACAATGTGTATATATGTGCAAATGCATGCAAAAATGCTTAATTAGTAAGTTAGAAGGTATGAAATTTTAGGTATCACATTACACATTTTTTCCTCCCTTTCAATTTATTAAACTGCTTTCAGATACCTGGTGTAGAGATAAAATATTAAAGTAATTACATGTGTAATAAGAACATATTTTATTTAGCCATTAATAGACTTTATGATCTAATAAATGATGACTCAGTAGAAGTGTGGATTAATGACTGAACAATGATGCATTTTCTGGAATCTTTTCACTTAATTTCCACACATATATAGAACCAATATAGATTCTCCTGCTATTCACTTTATAGTCAAGTCCCATTTACTTAGCTGAAGTAATTTATTAGAATATGTTTTTAATGAAAGCATGTTCTGAAAAATAGTTTTGGTAAAACTCATTAAATACAAATATTTAATTTTTACAGTCAACTATAAATACCATTTTAAAATATGTTTGATTTTAAAGAGTTTGAAAGAAAACCAAACATCCCCCAAACCTTCAGTCTCTTTCATAGTTCCAGAACCATGTGCGAAGCATTTTAATTTCCTGTTTCTATAAGCTACAGATCTTCCCTCTGCAAATCCAGTTCTTGTTACTTTCTGTCAAGTTAGAGTGATAACTATGGTGTCTGGAAACATTCACAGCTCCAGTTTTGTAACAGTAGGTTTCTACATTAAATGTCAGGAAAGTTTGGGTTTGTTGTTGGTTTTGGCTTTTGGTTTGTTTTTTTTTTTTTTTTTAAAGTCTGCACCATTCAAGATTAATGTCTTTGAACGTGTGGAATGCTTGGCTGTGTCATTGCACAATAATAAAACTAGCTTTGAATTAAATGCCTGTGGAAGAAGGGAGTATTGGATAAAGCATAAATGGTGTTTTATAAAAGTCTTGGCTTGCTGATTAGCCATATGGGTTTGAAAAGTCTGAGGGAATATTTAGGGAGTGGGTAGAAATCAGTAAATTGTTTCTGGTCATGTGCTGCAAGTGGTGTGAGTGGGGTCAGTTGCTGTCACTTTGAGAAGACCTGAGATATTTAACTTCTGCATATGACACAGCAGGCCGGTATTAAAATCCTCTATAAGTGCTTATCTTAAAGCTTTGTGGAAGCATCTCATTCACTTTGCAGTGTAGAACTTTTGATAAGAAGACTTGTTTTGGTTTTTTATGACCTTGCGATGCTATCAAAGGAAGACTGTTGGCAGAAGTTACTGGTAGCTTGTAAAAATAACATTTGTTAGTGTGGTTATTAAGCGTAACTACACTTAGATGAGTAGGAGAATCAGTCAAATCTTTTTATGTGCATATAGATTACAGGAATTCTCCTGTAAGTAAGTTTTTGCTAAACTGATGGGAGGAACATTTTTAGGGTGTGCTCCCTTTCTGAGATTGCAAATTGTAGAGTTCTATAAACAATTATTTTACAGGGAAGACAGGATGAGACTGCAGTATCTTCATGCACGGAAAAGCCTAGCTCAAATGTTCTGTGTGGATTAAAAATGCTGTGTACAGTGAGATCAATCTAGAAAACAGCTCAGAGTTCTTTTTGCTGTTTAGCTGACATACAAAACTCGCATTCTCTGTCAACCCTAATAGGTTTCTAAACAAGACAAAGAAGAAAAGTTTCTTTCTAATTCAATTTTAAAACATACTTATCTTGATTTTTTTATCTTATTTTCTGTTCCTACTAAACTGTACCATATTTTTAATTGTTGGATCTATAATTATTCCTTACTAATCGCAATTTTTTTAATTAAAAAAAAATGCAACAGTTTACAAACTTCTAGTAGGTCGGGGTCTAAAATTCCAGGCTGTTTACAGGACAAAAATGAGGAGCACTGCTAATTATCCCCAAATAAGACTCAGTATTATTTGGCTTACAGAGAGATTGTAGAATTCTTGAAAAATGTGAAAATTCAGTGAAAATTGAGCTGTACTAGATAACAATTGCCCGTTCCTGCTCTTTAATTAGTCTCTAGGTCTTTAGCTGAGTGACAGGGACATCTTTCCAGCTGGGTCTCTGAAGTCCAGTGGCATGAGTGACCCTACTCTATCTGACTCAATCCCTGAGCTGCTGATCATAACCACTAATGATGATACCCACTAATGATGATGCCCACTAATGTTGTGGTCTTGGCATGGGCTTTTTCCAGTTTAAGGGAACATTGTATAACAAACTGAATCTTAACGTTCTTGACCAGGAGTTCCACGTTTTACTAGATTAGATTTCTGTACTAATAAGGGAGAGAATATGTTCTTTGAGAGCAGAATATGTTCTGGTGGCACACTTTGTAAAATGGCACAAAGTCTGAATTGATTTGGGGAGGGGAGATGTGTACCTGTCTCAGGCACAGCTGCAGTTCCCACAGACTACAGAATTACAAAATGAAACAAGGTTTCTTTTCCTAGTTAGTGCAGTTTTGACACTGATATTTTCAGAGCTGTGATTGCTTTTTTCTATCTGATCATCAGTATTTATAGCTCACGATTTTTTTTGAGCAGGATTTTTATGCCTTAATATTTTGTCTGTGATTTAGTAGGAAAAAAGGAATTTATTAGCATGCTTTACAATTCCAAGTAGGTTTTCTGAAATCCTGCCAGTAGCTGGGGGCATGAAATAATCTGTGTTGACAGAGGTATCCTGTTCTTTTCCTGATTTCCTCAGTCTAGGTCATTCTCCATCTGATTGAATGAGTTATAAACTTCAATTTGTATTTTTGAATTGTAATACTGTTATTTCAGTGGAATTGTTGTACCACTTTCATGAGGGTCAGGTTTCTTGTGTGGCTGTGACTGTTGGCTTGCCACTGGAATCAAACAGTGCATTCACTTTGAAAATATTTTGACCCTCTATGTGCTCTAAGGGACAGTTTTGTATTTTTAGGAGATACAACTAGAATTAAAAAATGAAACAGTAGAAAACTGAATGGAAAAAAAATATACCCTAGCTTTCTATGATGCTACTCAGGGGAACACCCAGCAAAAAGGTTTGGAGAGTGTCTATACTTTTCTCATTGCAGCCCCCAGTACAGCTGACAGGGGTGAAAGAGTAGCCAATTTACTACAGAGAATGCTCAGCTGGCTGATAGTTTCTGGAGTCCCAGTGTCAGTCAGCTGCTTAAACTAGCTCTTTATTTACTTCTAATTTGAGGTTAAGTAAGCAGGAAGCATTTTGACTTGAATTTGCTGACACTACTGTAAATTTGGATACTGGAAATAATTCTGCAGCATGGGTTTTGTAGTGTGGGTTTTCTTCATTTTTTAAATTTATTTGTAAATGCAAGCTGACACTTACTAAATTTAAAAATTCTGATCTCTTTCAACACCTGTGCTACTTAGCTTTGTAAAATCAGTCAGTAAAACTGTTGACATAAGTAATTGTACACATGCCTAAACCTTGTTTCCTATGGTATGTTAAAAGATAGAAGGTTAACAAATTTGCCACCATAAAGTTATGCTTAGTCTGTAAATCCAGTAAGCTTTTAGGATAATTGCCAGGTGTTTGTCACTTGGATAACAAATCTCTACTTCTGGCTGTCCTCACCATTGTTTTAGATAACTGTGTTAATAAACAGAGTGATTGATAATGTCAATTGTGTAAAGCAGTTGCTCTTGTATGTATGAATTTGTTAACTAGGACTCTTTTTTTCCCCTTACATTCAGTATTATGCAGACATTCCAGAAGAAGAGAGAGAGAAGAAACTAGCTTCTTGTTCAAGACACAGATTTCGCTACATTCCTCCAAATACTCCTGAAAATTTCTGGGAGGTTGGATTTCCTTCCACCCAAACCTGTGTGGAAAGAGGTTTGTGCAAAAAAAACCCCACCAAACAAACCAAAAAACCTTACAAAGCACTCTTTAAAGCTGATTTTTCCCCCCCTTGAAATTATCTTTAGTTCATATAGCAGCCTTTCTTACCCAGTCCTGTTGAGGTCTGTTTATTAGCAGCCATTATTTTTAATAAATATTGTCTGATTTTAGTAGTTCTTGTACTACTTAAGAAAGGAATATAAGGAGGCTTTCTTAGAGCCTGGATATAGACAGCAGAAATAATTGGGATTTTCATAGAACTAAATTTAAACCCTACATGTGTTTCTTTGAACCTAAGCAAGAATTGGATTTTCAGAGGCAAAGGCCAAGAGATTGTACTTACTGAGGAGAGACAGGCAGCACTATTGATGTCCTTTGTCAGTGTTTTTAGAGCTTCATAATACCAAGTGATAATGGAAATGTTGCAGGTGTAGTTGAACAGTTCTTAAAACATAGACCATGCTTGTTAGTGACAATTAAAGGATGTGGTGTTTGGTTTTGGGATTTTTTAAACTTTTCTTCACATAGAAGTTTGTTCTTTCCTAAATAATTTTTGTAAGTCCTAGAGCCTGGTATAAAAATTAATTTTTACTAATTACATTAAAACATAGTGATTTGTAGTGTATTCTATGTACATTTCTTCAGAAGTGAAATGCTGAGATGAGGAGCCCTGTATGAACTATCTGAGAAACTTATATCTTTACTTGTGCATTAGCTGTGAAACATTAATCTTTGCATTTATCTATTCTTGCAACAGTGTCAGGACAGGCATAGGAAAATGTAGCCAGAGTTATGTATATGTATTGTGTGATAGTGTTGCAATATCCTTAATCTTTCAGAATAGGGACCCTTGATTTTTATGGACTACCTAACTTGTTGCTACCCATTTGGAATCTGCTTGCAGCCTCATTAAAGATTAGTGCCTTGTCTGTCTCCTTGTTCTGCTGGAGTGAGAACTGTTCAGTTGTTAATGGTCCTCAGTAGCATATCAGAGGCAGACTTTAGATCAACCCACCCTTGGAAAAGAAAATATTTTATAGCAGTGCAGCAAGAGAACTAAAACACTAGAAAGAGTTCCCAGGATGAGCAATTGCTCATCAGGTCACTCCAAAGTAGTGGGGTACAACAATGGTATTTTCTTCTTCTTATTGGTATCTTGAACCATCTGTTTATGTTGTTTTGGGGTTTTTTTTAATAACTGAGTTATGTAGACAGTATTTTCCAACTATGAAGTAGGAATCTACTACTCTCACTTTGGTGGATGTTGTTGCTAATAAACTGTAAGGCATTGACAAAAACCAGGTGCTGAAACTGACTTGCATGTAATGTCTGTTCACTGTCAGAGCATGTTATAGAATTTTTCTATACACTTTTCTTATCAGAGAGCTTTCAAGGTGTGTTTGATCCATAGGTTCATGTTTGGCTTTTTCCAGTCTTTAATAAATCTGGGTGCTCTTAAAATAGAGGGATGTACTGTTTAAACCCACAAAGCACATATGCCTGAAGTTTCCTCTGTATGACTAGGATTTACATTTCTAAAAGTGATTTTTATTAGTCAACTGAATTAGCAATACTTGCATACTTCATTACTCTTACATAAAATCCTGAGTAGAAAGAAAATGAAAAGTGCAGTTTTGTTTTGAATAGAGGAACAATTCATAGTTTCCACTCTCTTCATTGTTAACTGTATTGCATTGCTGTGCAGTCACCTACTAGAAAGCAGCTGAGTGTTTTAATGAATAATATTGCACCCATTAATATTTTAATGAATAATATTGCACTTTATGTGAAGTCAGAACCAGTTGCCCCAAAAGGACAAAAAAAATTACAAGTTTATTTTTTGAGTGTAAACACATATAAAAGCTTAAGTTATGCCTGGTTTTGTATTGTATTTCTTACCTCAGATTTATTCTTTTAAGGCTACATTAAAGAGGATCTTGCTCCCTGTCAACGTCCAAAAAGGCGGCAGCCTTATGCTGTAATGTTTTCTCCAAAAGGAAAAGAGCAGAAGACATAAAGGATGGGGAAGTAAGGAGCGCCAGCCTGAAGTGTGTCTTTCCTGTCCGTAGATATTTATAGTTAATATAAACTTGAAATAAAGAACTGTTTTTTCCACAATGATAGATAAATCTTTTAATTGAATATGTAAATTTTATAAAATTCATTTGGAAGTCTGATGTACCAGGAAACAAAACTATTTAATGTATGTTTGTTTCATATTGTGTTAATACATTTTGTATTAATTTTTGCACCTGTTGGACAAGTCTCCTACTTTTTTTTTTCTTTAAGGCCAACAGCTGAAATTCCAGCAATTCCTGTCTAAACTTTGTGTCAGTGAGTAATTGCTTTGAAGTCACTGAAATCAGTTGTTCTTGCAAGGGTAAATGTCTGTCAATGGGAACAGAAATGGCAATTTTCTAGGGTGCTTTTATTTTGCACTGGATTTTCTTATATTTCTTTTCTCTTATGGTAATATCTACTTGGAATAAAGCTGTATTAAATATGAAATGTATCTACTGTTAATAGTTTGGAGGTGTGAAAACCAGGAAGTCTAAGCGTCTTTCTTAAATTCTGGTGTTAAATGTATTAGCACCGTGTTTTCCTCAGTGTTTAAATTAGAATATCCAATATTCCCTTTTTTTTATTTAGCTTGGAATCTGTCTGCATATATGTATCTCATTTAATGATTGAGATAAAACATTGCTATTTCTAAATTTGGGTGACAACTCTGCCAAGAGTTCTAGAGGACAGCAACAGTCATCACCTAGATTACAAAGGATTTTCCAGAGATATTTAATTTAAATCTTTTGTAGCAGGGAATATAGTTCCATACTTGCATTGGGAAAGAGGGATCATACAGTACCACAGAGGCAGGCTAATACCTACATAGGTAGGCAGGCCAAAGATCACCATAAGATCCTTAGGAATAAAGCTACAATCAGAGTTGGGGTCAACCAGTGAGAACTCTTTTTAAAAGAGGTCATAAATCAAGCAACTATTGAAATGCCTTAAGTAAAAATAAAATAATAAGAAAGTACAGACAGATACATCTAGGGGTTTATCTGTATATATTTACATATATATATATGTATCTGTAATTTCTATTCTTGTATTTTATATGTGTCTGTATCTATAGATCAGTATATATTTAAAAACTTGGTGGATAGGACCATTTAAATTCAGCTGTGTTTATATACGAATGGTGGCAGGTTCTGCTGGTGGACAGGTTGTAGCATAGGCCCAAGAAGAAACCTAAACCAAATGGGATCAATTTAACACTAAGTGACAAAAAATCCTTTTAGGTTGAAACTACAGGCCTTGCAGAAAAGTAGAAGGTACAACAGTAGGCACTGTCCCCATCCTACCTGCTTAGTTGATTTATTTACCTTAGCATTTTACAGGGATATATCCTAAGGAATGCCAGAGGCATAAAGCCCAATAACAACGAAAGTCTTTAGTCATTCCCCTATATAGTAATACTGACAATAAATGTTTTCACACTGTAAAAGATCACTTCTTGGAGCAGGCAGGCAAAGAACCCATGCCAAGGTAAGTCTGATTTCCTGCAAATTAAGAAAAAAAATTTGAAAAAAATTAACAGGTGCTGCCAAAAAGTGGAATTCTTGCAGGTATCTTGAAAATTGTTTCAAGACAACTATTACATGCTCTGAACAAATATTTATCCATTAAAAAAGACATTTTGAACAAGAGTAGTAGGGTAGGAGACTGCTTTTAATTAGGGAGGACCTTTTACACAGTAGAAGCTATGTCCACAGAAAGTAAAGTGGAAGCACATTGTTACATATCAAATGTAAATTTTGCTATGAAGTAGGCTGTTTGAGAAAGTTTCTGAAAGAAATAATTATAAATCCTATTTTAAGAACTATCAGAAAGAACAAACTTTATCAATAAAAGTGAAAGGTAAAAGATCAAATAATAATGGGAATATTTATAGATAAGATGACAAGAAAAGTTGGGATTTTACAGCAGTGTTACTTATAGAAGTGCCTGGGAATCTTTCTCTGCAGGGTGGGCAGGCAGAGCTCTTGTGAACTGAAATGGCAGAAGAGGTCAATGACAGGAGTGTCAGATTTGAGCCTGCTCCCATGGATTGGAAATTGAGAGAAGAAACTGCTAAATCCCTCACTATAGCATGGAACATGAGATAAACCAGCTTTGGTGGTCAAGGAGAACACAGTAACAATTCTGCCATCAGGCTTTAAAAACGACTCCCAGGAGATCAGTGGGGCTGCAGCCTGATGAGTTTTATGGAGTCATGGGAACTGGGAGAATTGATAGTATAACAAAGAAGATTTTCAGACCTTTGGATAAATATAATGTGAAAAGACACTTTTTAAAGACCACACTCATGGTCTAAAAGACATCAGACACTTTGAAGGTGTCAAAGTATGATTTATCGGACAGCTCACAGTAGAACCAACTTGTCATGCTGCAAAAGATGTTCTCTCCTAGAGGCTGCCTGTTTAAAGGCATATAAGAAATCACAGTGGGCTTCTACTAGATCCCATTTTATTCAGCCTATTTGCGTTCTGAGAAAAGGGGGGAGAAAAGTTGGCTAAATTATTCACTGAGCAAGTGGAACTGGGATACAGAAGGGGGGAATTTGCAGAGTAGAACCCCTTCACACACAAGAAGGGATGTGATGGATGCTGATAAAGTCATGAAGCGTGGAAGCACTAAAGAGCAAGGATTGCTCTGCAAGGGCAGCAGGTTTAGTTACAAGAAGAAAGGAGCGGATGGTGTCTGTGAGGATATTATTACTCCACTAGAGGACAGTAAGGAACTGGTTTTGAGCTTAAAACTAAGAATTATCCTTTCTTACCCTTGGATATCTGGCCAATTTTATAAGACTTCAAGTGACTTTAAAATTGTAGATCTCTTGCCTAGCTCTTCCAATGCCGGAAAGACTATTTTGCTTCATCTTGAAAAGTAAGAGATCAACTTTAAAAATTGAGAAGCAAATATAGAAACATATATATGATCTCCCCTCTAAAAATAAGAATAAAGAAATACCAGCAGTCTAAGCAACCTTTGTGTACCAAAAAGATTATTGAAATTCACAACTTTTAAAAAATTAGTTATATATTTCTATTTGCAGAAGTTTCTAATTATTACTTACCTGTAGTTTTAGCACACTCTTGGAATAATATATATCTTTTGCCCAGAAGGAATGGAAGAAAAAAGGGAGCCAATCAGACCCAGCAATGAAAATCTGCTATAAAAATAACTTTAAGTATTGTTACATTTATACATATTGGCTATCTCTATCCTCTTTATGGCATGGCAGCACACTGTAATTGCAGTCAGCTGCACTGTCAGAGGCGTGGACTGTGTTCTTTGAGAGTTGTGAGTTTTTCCACATCTGTAAGCGGCAGGGGGGAAAAAAACGGATAAAAACCATAAGATGAAGTAGGTTTCTGTCTTTAGAGGAGATTGGGGAAATTGGCTAAAACCAATGTTTATGAACCAAGTATTCAATGACTCTTGCCAGAAGACATTACTCAGAAATTGAGAGAGCAGGAGAAATTTCTTCAGGTGTATTGAGGTAAGAGCATCCAAATAGGAATCTGTGAACAGCAGTGCCTGTTGGGTCAGGCATCCACCATCTGGCAGAACAGGCAGGATAGCCACAGATGTCTTCTAGTTTCCTCTCCTTGTCTGTGACTGTGTCTTAGGATTCATGCTGCTTTTTCAAATTTTATGAGATAAAGGAAAAATTAGTGTAATTGATGCCAGGATTTGTGCATCTTGTAGTAATGTAAATAAATACTGATGTAACATTAGCCATGACTGAAAGAGCTTGAAAACTTTACATTCATGTAGTAAGAACTCCCAAAGACACAGTAGTATCTTGGAATCATCCATTCAATGTCATCAAAAACAGCCCTTACTGGAATGGTTTGAAAACTGGAATGGGCTTTTGAAAGTCAGTTTTTCTGGGCTCACATCAAGGTAAATCTCTTGGGTTCCAGCTGAGCTCCTTCTGGCCTGCTGGAGTACAGCACATTCCTAGTGCTTCTTAGCATATATTCCAGCCTATGACCTTCAGACACTCGTATGGACCCAACAACTGTACAACTTCAAGTTGGTGGCTTAGTGTCGTTCCCAAAAACATAAAGATGGCAAGGTCATGGCTTTAGCACTTCCAAAGTGTTATCTCTCCACTGTGCAAACTGTCTCAGCCTGAGAATGAAGCCTTTGATCAAAAGCCATTTTTTAGGCTGCTTGGAACCCAGAAGTCAGATTGTTGGTAAAATGTCCAGAGGCAAGCTGTGCTTTCTATGCTGCTTATGAGGTTAACTTGGCTGTTAGTTGCTTTTAATTAGTTGTGCTTCTGAACTTTGCCTTTCTCATGCAGAAAGAATTAATGCCTTGTCCCTAATGAAAAACTACGAGAAAAATTACATCTGTTTCCTGATAATTAGAAATTCCTGTCAAAAGAAAAAAAAAAAAAACAAACAATACAAGAAGATGAAATCATAGGCCAGGGAAGAACAGAGGGAGTGAGAGTCGATGAGGTGCTTGTTGGTGGTACATCATGGGGTATCAGTGGACTCTTGTTTTTAGAAATAATAAACATCAGCCCTGATCCTCAGGGGAAGGGTTTTGCTGTATTCAAATAAATCAGTTGTGGAGCATTTAGAAGAAGGAACTGATGCTTTCTTTGTCCTGTGTGTTTTAGTGTAGAAAGACTGCTCAATCTGAATGTAGTCTGTCTTTGCTGTGCTCCTGCAGAGAGTGAGCATAAAATTTCCAGGAGTGTTCTGTGTGTACAAGTATGAACACCTAACTATGAGGAAAAGGGAGCAAGACAATGCAGAAATTAGCCCAAGGTTTACCTCATTGGAAGATGGACTATACTTATTTTAGGCTTAGTTTCTTTGGATAAAAAATGAAATGTAGTGTTTTTCTGAGAATTCATCCTGCTTCTTTAGTCTGTGCTTTGCAATCGGTATTCCTGTATGTCAGCATATAAAAAAATCATGTGCTGTAGATGATATAAACAGTGTTTTCCTCTGTGAATTATTTTACAGGTTACAAAGTGATGGGTCAGCACAGGTTGGGATGTTGTGTCTTAGAGCAAGGATGTGCTATAAAAACACACAATTAATTTTGATCATCAAGTTTGAAATTATCATTCCTCTAAATACACATAAATCTCCCCTTGATGGTCATATTAATATGAGATTTATTTTTTTTTTCTGAATTACAATTTTCTCCTGTCTCCCACTCTTTTAAAAGCTACTTCTTCTCTTTAGGATATTTTTTAGGATACATGTGTGGCTAAACATTTGGCACCCTGGGCACAGTGCCTGAGGTGCAAGCATCATCACAGCAGAACCATATGGACTTCCAGGGGTCCGGGAGAAGTTTTTATATCACCTTCACTGTGGAGAGAGGCACTGGGAGCCTCCACTCAAGGGCAGCAATGTCTGTCTCCCACACTTGGCAATGGTGGGAGATAACCTTGCCCAGCAGGAACTTTGAGAAGGACATTTGCAGACCACTTGTCCTTGGGTGGCTTTTGTCTGCTTTCCAGCTGCAGCCATGAACAAGGCTTATCAGTCTCATTTATAGCTAAGGCTCCTGTTTAGCATCTTGTTAGGAAAATTAGTTGGAGCTTAAGGTCAACATGGGAAAAAGGTTTTTTCATTACAGATGGGAAAGCTGATTTAAGGTAAAAGCATATATTTATTGGGAAGGCATCCTCAAACTAGAGTATGTTACCAAATCAGGACAGTAACATTTGGTGCATACTTTCTACACTGGTAAGTGACTACACTTGGAACTAACCAGTGCACCAATGTTTTAAGTACACACTGGTGACATACATGTCATATTCAGATAAGAAAAGTGAGGAAAATATCCCCAGAAATAATTGTAGGAAGAGTTCCATGTCTACTTCTATTCCACACATTTCTTCTATGAAGATATTACACCCGTGTGGTGATGATGGACATTAATATATTTCAGTTACTGTACCAGAATAAATGTAATATTAACAACAATTTGGAAATAGAGAAGATCTCCCTTTCCCCCCCTTTCTTATTTCTGAGCAGTCTGCCTAGGACTTTAAACTTCAAAGTAGAGATCAGTTAGATTTTTGGTTTGGCTTGCTTTTTTTTTTTTTTTCATTTTTGATAGTCACTAATTTTAATAACTGTTTTGAATTAATTTCTTTTCAGTTACTTAATACCTTACTTGGCATGCTTCCTACTTAAGACAACAATTTCATGTGGAGAATGCTCAAAGAAAAAAACTGTAGTGATAGAAATCACAAAACCTTTATATGCCTGTATTCCAAAGCCAGTAGGAATAGACAGGAGACGGTGCTGTGGATCAGACACACATGAAACAAGAAGCAAAGGAGACAAAATTCAGTTCTAGTCATCAGTTCAAATCCATATGGTGATAAAAGCTGCTCAATTCCCTCACAGTCAAAATTACCAACTCTATGAGTCTTTTTAGAGCAGTTTTAAATAAAATGAGAATAAAATAGGCTAGATAAGAAAGAAATAAAAAATTAGGGGCCTTTAGGAATATATTTTGTGTGCTTTACTTGTGCCCTCGGGTAATTCAGTTGTGGGAAAAGATAAAGAGATTAAATACAGTCTTTGAAATTACATTCCTAATGACTCACCATTTCAGAAAGCTTGGGAATTTAAGCTGCAATTGAAAAGAAGCATAAAATGAAAAAAAAAGCTAACATTATCTTGGATAATGTGTATCAGATAATGAGTTGATACTCTTTTAATGTTGAACAGATGTCCTAGAAGAGACAATTATTTTAATTCAAATTTTCTTTTACTTAAGCCAGTTTGCGAGAATACAGGTACTCTCTCACACGAATGTAAGGATGAATATAATTAGAATCAAGACACTAATAGTTGCAAATCAGAAAATCTAATCTCTTATTTCTATTCCATGGAAATATCCTGCACCTCAAATTGTAGTAATCTTCCACTTTGGAACAAAATGGCAAAATTTTCCATTAAATTAAATCTAAAATAATTGGGTTTGAAATATTAGACTTCTTGAGGTACTTCACTCTCTCCTAGCAATTGAGCTTGTACCATTAATGTCAAACTAATAGAAGCAGGCAAGAAACTCTAACTTATCATGACAACCCTCTCTGAAATCCCTGTGCTCTTTATATGTGTTTCTAAAGTATTTTTCTTGCTGGATATCAAATGAATACTTTCCAGTTTGCTAGCCTGCCAAGCACACTCTATTAATTGCTAATAGGTCATTAAATGCTTGGCAAACCATTCAGAGAAATCAATGGGACTTTTGAAGTTTAATCCTAATAATTTGACACTTAAGCAAGGAAAAAAAGAAGTGTAAAAAGTTGCAAAGAATATTTTTTTAGCCATACTTCCCTTTATTTCTTTTTTGGTCAGTAATAGAGAAGAACATGAAATCATTGGTAATATGATTCTCTTCTCAAACCTGTGTTGGAAGAGTTTACTGTTTAGGGGGGATGTCAGAAAGCCTTCTTTATTCGTCAGCATCTTAGTATTGACAGAGAATATATTCTTAGCAACTCTTGAAAAGTATAATGCATTCCCGAGAAAGGAATTGCATTTATGACTCATCTGCTCGATGTTCTGCTGTGGTTAATGGAGAATCCCAGGGGTCTGGGATTCGTGGTGCTTGATGATAAGGCCTCTCCACACCTGCACTCATCAAGACCTTCTTAAAGCCCTTCTCCACCCTAAAGATAAGCAAAGGAGGCTTTTGCAAAAATTTTGTCAAGACATTAAATGACCACGTTGTTCTGATATAGTATTGTGGGAATAGGTATGGAAATTTAAAAGACAGGTATGTGCTGTGGAGCTGGTGGTCGGTCTCCAGGCTGTGCCAGCTCTTTAAAGTCACTGCATGTAGGATCTCCTTGCAGAACAGAGCTCATTTATAAAAAGGCATTTATGTTAAAGCAAATGTGAACTGGCACTGAAACAATTGCTATTATAATATATTTCCCTTTGCGATGTCAACAATTTCCAATTCAGTATATATAAAAATAGATCTCATGGGCTTTCTCAGAAGAAAACTTCTGCAGAATCTGTTTATCCCAGGACTGAACTGGGAAGGACATGAGAAAAGGAACAGTAAGATTTAAGGCATTTGTTACCCAGAGAGACTACAAATTATTATTCCAAATGGTTCTGTAGACTCGACATGACCTATTCTAGGGGCTCTCACCCATGTCCCCAAAACCCATGGCAGCTCTTTTACACCCAGCAGAGACACCCACGAGCTGTAGCACGCACTGAGTCATTCTAAAGGGAACTGCCTTCCACATGCAGTTACGAGACTCACAGGAGTCTCCCAAAACCAAACATTTCTTCTTTCTGCCACTCTAATTTGCTACCTAGAGGCAGCACTTTGCTTTAATTTGCACAACTCTTCCAAGTTCTACATCCCTTTCCAGGAACAAAACTGATGCTTTTCTGCCAAGGGCCATCACCTGCATTCCTGGTGGTAAAATATTTTCCTCAGCAATTTCCCCATCTCTCTCACAACTCTGGATTCAGGCTTTCAGTTCAGACTAACTTGAAATGTTTTGAAAAGGAGATCTTATTTCAAAGAGTAAGAGACTTGAGAAGCTCTAAAACATGATGGAGTTCAGCAATTAGAAAGCAAGGTGCCGTAATTCACATCCCATTGCAGAAAGCTGGAATATAGGTTGGGGCACTGGCAGAGGGCAACTCATGTGCAGGGAGTTTTGTGTGAAAATATTCCCTTTTCTCAAAGAAGCAGGTGAACATTAGGATGGTCCAAGCCCATTTTGTCAGATCCTGGCCAACTCTACAGCAAAAAATCACCCACATTCATTAACCTACTCTGGTGGCTTTTCTTGTGCCATCGTGCTATTGGTGGCTGTTAAATCAAATACTTCAAATTGGTTTAATGTATTTTAAATCCTATCGGCTCTTTTTATGTGGGTTTTTTTACCACTCAGACAAAGGGAACCGCATCTTTTTTATAGATTTATGCTATGTACTAGCCAAGAATAAATCATGCAAGTGGAAAAATATCAAGGACAGAGTGTAGAAAAATAAAATAATGTGATTATGTGTGTGGCTGCTGTCTCTGCAGTTCTCGAGCAGAATATCTGCTGCTCTGCACATCTCTCATTTTTTTGAAAGGTTAAAAAAATCTACAACATGAAAGACCTGCTATTCCTTGGCTGTGGCTGAAGCCGAAGGGAAGAATTTTTCAGAGAGGATTTCCAAGCTCCCACTCACTAGCCTACTCAATATTTTAAGGCTTTGGGATAATACCGACTCATTTATTTCTCAGAAGTGGTCTGTATGTAACTTTATATCAAGGAGGTTTGATGAATTTTCAACATGTGAAATTCCAGGATTTTCCTGGCCTACTGACAACACTTCTGAGATCTTGCTCTTTCACTACTTATGTGTGTGCAATTAGGTATTTTGGTTGTGTTTTCAGAGCGTTCCCCTTTCCCATTTTCATTGCTGCACTGCTTTTGAGGGTTTTGGTCTCACCACTAAGCCCACAGTTGTTGTATCAACAAAGCTGCAGCCCCTAAAATCCCAAGACTGTATAAATCTGTGCTTTTACTTAAGCAAAGCATTCAAAGTAACCTGAGAGGGCAAAAAGGTTTTTGTATGTCAGGCCTAGTGTTGTTATGTGACAAAAGGTAGGGAGACCCTAATAACCTCCCTGGGGACATGACCTCAGAACCCCATGGGCCAAGGGTGACATTCATCAGGGAAAGACAACAGCAGAGGCTCCCCTGAGGGGCTTGGCACATTATGGGGTGCAGGGAAACATTGTCTTGGGATGGAACAAACTTAGAGGGTGTTATTGGGAGGAATCAAAAGTGACAAAAGGGAGGGAGAATAATGAGTAGGGGAGAGTTAAAAGGTGTAAGAGGCCAGTGCACACCAGCAGTGCTGGTCAGTACCTTTGTCTGGCCATCCCTCATCTCATTGCTGCCATGTGTCACATCGGCTCAATAACCTGTGTCCATTTATATCCCTGGCTAGAGGGTCCCTGCTGTTGCTGGCAGGCAAATGGAATAGGTGGCTTGGGAGCCAGATATCGAAGCAGAAACACTCTGAGCCAGATGTTTCTCCATCCCTACCTGTGAGACAGCTGCAGGAGTTGGCTACTGGTCCATGCCAGGCACAGGGGAGAGAGTGGGGTGTGGGGCTCACCATGAGACTGTCTGCATGTGTGTGTGGGGACAGGGTGGATGTATGGGGACAGGTGCCACCCCCATGATGCGTGTGTATGCACTGCCGAAACATAGGCCTTCATGTTGATTAGATGCAGAGGGGGGTGGGACTCAAACTGTTTGTGCTGTTTGTGACAGTGCTGTGTTTTCTGGGTGTGCTGGTTTTGACTGGGACAGAGTTGGTTTTTTCACTGTAGCTGGCGCAAGGCTGTGTTTTGGATTTGTGTTGAGAGCAGTGTTGAAAACACAGGGATGTTTTTGTTATTGCTGAGCAGAGCTTGCACAGAGTCAAGGCTTTCTGTGCTCCTCGTTGCATCCTGCCAGGGGAGGCTGGGAATGCACAAGGAGCTGAACTGACCAAGGGTATTCCATTCCATATGGCATCCTGCTCAGCATATAGAGCTGGGCGAAGAAGGAGGAAGGGGGGCATGTTCAGAGTGACGGTGTTTGTCTCCCCAAACCATCATCAGGCATGATAGAGTCTGGCTTTCCTGGAGGTGAATGAACACCTGCCTGCCAGTGGGAAGAGATGAATGAATTCCTTGTGGTGCTTTGGTCATGGGAGTGGCTTTTGCTTTCCCTATAAAATTGTTTTTACCTCAACACATGAGTTTTCTGCTTTTAGCCTTCTGGTTCTCTCCCCCATCCCACTGGGTAGGAGTGAGTGAGCAGCTGAGCTGCCAGCTGGGCTTAAAACCACAACATTGAGTTGTGATGTTTGTCCACGTGTATACAGGGTTTGTGTGTGTGCCCATACGGAATTCATGCCCAACCTGGCTACAGACTATTTTTACCTGCTGGGCTGCTGAATGCAGTGGCCTCCAATCCCACATGTCCAGGACTCTGCTCTGCTGAATGCAGTGGGGATGAATAAGTGACCTAAGTCTGATATTTACTGAGTTTTAGACTACTGGGGTGTCTAAATGAAGGATTTTTCCTTATACAGGGAAGGCTTGCAGACACATGGGGTCCACTCAGTCTCTGCTGGTGGCCACTCGAGGATCTGTACAGGGGAAGTTATTTCTGACTGCTGCACAGCTACTATGCAAAAAATAAGAGAAACAAACTATGAAGGGAGAAACTTTTAGCTGTCACTAGTGCAGAGGTTGCAGCTTCTCCCATCAAATTTAACTAGTGCAAGGCCATGCCTCCAGGATGGCCGTGCCTGTGGGTTTCATTCTCTCATGCTGCGAGGGATTGCACAGCTTCCAGCACAAGATCATAAGCTGCATGACCTGGGGCTGCAGGTCCCTCCCACTATCCAGTTACTAGGAATTTTCCAGTAAGTGAGACCCCATAAGGAGGTGTCAGTGATAAAAGCCAACCTGAGAAGAACCCTCTCAGCGTCAGCGCTGAGCACACTAATAAATCATTTAGCCCAGCACCTTCTGAATACCAGCCCCAAAGCAGCAATATTTACATAAGTTTCTCCAGCCCCTGCACAGATGGTCTCTGACTGCTTACGCTCCAAGAGAGCTCTCAGCATGAGCAAGAAGTGCCCTGGGTGGGGGAACAGCTCAGGCTTTTCACAGGGACGGTTTGCATGGCTAGCTTTGGGTATTAAACAGTGCAAAATAAAGCAGAGTATTTCCTGCGAGTCTGGGGATTCTGACCTAATTCTAAACAAGCATCTGTCTGCTCCAAGCATCAAAACCATGAATAAGCACAGTAAAACCCTTCTTCTGAAAGCAGAGTGACGGAAAGCTTTCAAACCCTTTAAAATCCCTGAGATCCTTTAAAATTCCCCTTCAGATTCCTGAGTCGTGGTATCCAGCAGAAATGACACCTCAGCACTTGCTAGGATGGCTGGCTGGGTTGGCTGTGATGCTCCTTGGAACACCTGAGCCACTGCCCAAGTGAGCGGAGACAGGAAATTGTACAGGTGATGCCTCATGTCCTCCCACCAGGACAACAAATGACACAGTGGAAGCAGGTCAGCCTTATTTCCTTGCCTGCCTTTTGGTCCCAAGTGAGACAGTTTCTCTCTGCAAGCATTGCTAAATACACTCTCACTTTCCCATACAAAGCAGATCTTTTAAAGTAACCTTTTTTAAGCCATGCATTGATACGGGGCAGTCCTATCACAGGAGATGCACACGCAGCTGGGGCTGTGACATGGTCCTGTGCTGAAGGCTTCAGTTGCAGCCCTAGGTTGAAAAAAAGGGTAAGAAAAGAAGAATTTATTCCTGATTTCTAATGCTTTCCATGAAAGAGGCAATAGCAAACAAAAAAACCCAAACTAACCACCAAACCAAACCAACAAACAAAAAACCACACACACACACAAAACCCACACTAAAAAAACCCCGAAAAACCAGCAACAAAAAAAAAATAGGCAGCAATAAACATGTTAGTTCCATAGGGCTGTTTTGGAGGTGCCCTGGGGGCAAGCTTGGGTTTACCTGATGATGTTTGCAAGTTGGGCATAAAACATCACTTGGCCTCCTCTTTTTCTCTGTCTTGTCACCTCCTGTTTGCTTCTGTTGGAGCTGTGTTTCTGCAGGTGCTTTGATGGGCAGAAAGCTTACCCAGAGTCCTGCCTGCATGGGGAACAGGCATCTGTCCCCATCTGCATCACACTGTTCTGGCATCCACCACCCACATGCAGGTATGACATGACAAAACAGAGCAGGAACATCCTCTGCCACCACCAGCTGCACCGGCAGGACTGTGGAGTACATCTCAACATGAGGGTGCCTCAGCAGACACCACTTTTCAGCCCCCACTGACATTTTCAGCTCCCAGATGGGTGTGAGTTAGGATTTAATTCCACCCAACAGCCTCATGCTAAGAAAAAGATTAAAACTTGGAGGAGCACAGTAATTTAAAAGTCGTAACACAGAAACTGTGGATAATGCCACAGCTGCATGGAGCCCAGAACAATACTGCCAGGGCCCAATACCAGAGTGTGATTCTCCTTGCAAGTCTTTAGTCCCATTCTGCAGCACTTTGCACACTTCGGACTGGTCCCCCTTTCTTACAAGACACCCATCTCCCTGGCTTGTGCCTCTATCCCCAACGTCCTCTCTAAAGCCAGAGCATTTCTACCTTGCCTGAACTCTCTTCCCTGAGACTGGGGAAGGAGAAAGACCTATGGTCCCTCATCTCTCCCCATGCTTAGATAAGCAGTTCCCTCTTCTTAGTTTATTTTTTTGAGACAGCAGAGCAACCATGAACATGGGGTCAGTGAGTCACAAGAGGCAGGGGAGGGAGGGGAGGAAAATGCTGGGCAGCGTAGGATGGGCACTTGTAGCTCCCAAGGAGACCAACATAGGAGGAAGAAGAAGCACAATGTGTGATGAACTAACCAGAGACCCCCTTCTCCATCCTCCTGTGCCACTTGGGGAAGGAGGGAAATAAATTCGGAGTGAAGTTAAGCCCAGGAAGAAGGGAGCAATGGGAGGAAGGTGTTCTAAGACTAGGATTTTATTTCTCATTACCTTACTGTGATTTGATTTGTAATAAATTAATTTCCTGGAGTCAAGTCTATTTTGTCTGTGATAGTAGCTGGTGTGTGATCTGTCCCATTTTGACTCATGAACTTTTCCATGTATTTTGTTATGTTTTGTCCCCCCTGTCCAGCTGAGGAGGAAGGTGATAGACCATCTTTACTGAGCACTTGGCATCCAGCCAGGGTTAACACACCACAGCCTCTGACCCTGGACGCCTTAAGAAAAGGAACAAGGATCTCTCTAGCCTCCACCTCATATTCAGTCTGCTTCCTCAGCAGGTAAATATTTCTGGAGCAGGGATTTCTAAAACATGTGCCAGGGAGATGGACAGTGAATCATACAGGTCAAAGTGAGCAGTCAATACGGTGACCCAAATGCATGATCTGTTCCATGTCAGCGCACTGAGCATCCATGCATGCTGCAGGGACAGTCCTCCTCATCCAGAGACAAACTCTGACAAACCTCCCTTTCACCTGGGCTGAAATTTTAAGAACGGAAGGCAGCTTCAAGGTTTGGTCCATATGTTTAAAGATAGCAGTAGCAAGAGCAGCTCCACTAAACCACTGCTGTGACTTAAAGAAAGAGTCTAGAAAAAGACACAGGTAAAGTATAGCAAGCTGTTCTTCCTGCAGCACAGCATTCCAGCTTCCTGAAGTTCATAGATTTCCTGAACCAGAGGTTATTTATTGGACCATCATCTGAATATACAGCTTGCTGTCATCCTCCATGGAGAAAGGAGGCTTGTTCCCATGTGAAATAAGAAGATATCCCAGTGGAAGTGAACAAAAGGACTGCATGGGACTGCGCCACCTCATATGCCCCAACACCAAAGTTCAGGAGCATTCTGCCATCCTGACAAATGGTCCAGCTTGGAGTGAACTAAAACTTCAAGCCAATAGTGGGATCCCTGTGCTGTGTATTAAAGGAAATATTTCCATATTTTCCTCTAAGATTGTGTTGAGATTGCCTCTGTGCTGTGGGTCTGACTGAGCTTTGCTCACAGCAGGAAAAGTCTATATCTCAGGTGATGTGAAGTCCCTCCTGGGTCTTGCTTCAGGTCCCTCAAGTAGAGGGGACGAGCTGTAGCCCAGCAGCAACTTGAAGCCAAGGAGAGGGAGCAGGCCAGCCAGCAGAAGTTGACAGTGTCACAATGACTTGTGACCCACTTGGAGGTCCCAGGAGGATCTCAGGAGGCACAATATTCAGTCATAGAGAGGTACTTTTCTCCCTGCCAATCACAGCACCATCTTGGGGCACTGCTGCTTTCCACCAGCTGAGCTAATGTTAAAAGTATAGACTGGTACCTCGAAAAAACCCCAGGGAAAAATCCTCCTGCCATTATGCTGAAGAGGAGGAGGAGGATGCAATCCCCAGAGAAGCCCTGCTGGCAGCTGAAATCTGTCCACCAGACTTTACCAGCTGGATTAGGACAGGCAGGGGAGGAAGAGTGTTTCCTACAGCCCCTTTCAGCATGTGTGTGGCTCCAGACACAAGCTTGGATCTGTGAAGGCTAAGATTTGGTTTTAATCACGTCTCTAAGAGAATGTAACAAAAAGCTGTGACCGTATTTGTTTGAGGTATGAATAACTAATGGTGCAAACACCAACCAAATCTGAAATTGTTTTAATTAACCACTGTGTAACAGAGATTTTGGTTCATCATCACAATACTTTTAAACTAGGCAGTTATGTGCACGTAAATTGTAAGTATTTTTTAGAAAGGGAGGAATGCTAGAACAACTTGATTTGCTCTAGGAACACATTCTGGAAGTCAAATTTCTATTTATTTACAGACAACCAAAATGAAAATATTATGTCTATTTTCATGTGGCAGGCTTAGAAAACAAAAACAGTCACAGGAAAAGCATTTGTGATGGAAAGTTACTGTCCTCTCACTGGGACTGCTCAGACTGTGAGAAGAGAAGGAAAGGGGAGGGAAGGAATATACGTGTGTGTCTATATATATAATGTATATATTTATTGATATATATTTAGTGCATGTTTATTTATATATATTTATATAGGGAAGTAAGAATCATAATCTCAGGAGAAACCAATATGAGTATTTTTAGTTAACATGAGAATATAGAATACTGTTTCTTAGGCTGGAAGGGAGCAATGTGTGCACCAGAAATGCAGGCATCCCTGGTGGGAACTGGAGGCCTGAACTATAGTAATTTTGAAATGAAAGACAACTAAACCCAGGCTACAGTTGCCACCACCACAGCTCATGTGGCTGAAGACATGGAGAAGTGTGAGTGGGGGCCCCAATTCTTCCTCAAGTTTCCTATGAGAAGCTCTCAGGGGAGTTCTGTGTTCTATAAAGACCTTACACACTGCACTCTGTGCATGTGAAAAGTGATTATAAGGACACTTATCATATTTTTCTCCTTTCCCTGTAATAAGGAGCATCTCTAAGAGAGAGAGAGAGAAAGAGAGAGAGGGAGAGCGAGCAAGCAGGTATCTCATTCGACCCCCTTTGTTCTGCTGCACTCTGTGTTTCCCCAGTTTTGGCTGAGCTGGTTCCAACAAACACCAGCCCTGATGTCGCCTCTCGGGGGTTCAGCCCCTCTGTAAGAAAAGACGCTGTGGCCCAAAAAATCAGTGTGCCAAGCCATCAGCTGGTGCTTTCATAAACAAAAAGGAAGGGCTATTGGATAACCCCCGAGAGGCCAGGCCAATGCTCAGAGCCCACGCGTGGGCACGGACAGGGACACCTGCCCGGGTGGGTGTGCAGCGAGACAAACCTCACGTGCGGCGATGCTGCCTGACTTGTGGAGAACAAAACCCTCCACCAACTCTTCCAGAAAAGAAAACAAAAGCCTTGAACAAACCATCCCCGGGCCATTTCAGCCAGCAACAAAGCTAACAAGCAAATCAAACAGAGAAATATCCCAGCAGACCTCAACTGGCTGAACAAACAAACGGAGAAACTCAGGTTCCAAAGAGCAGGGGAGCTGGGTTATGAAACAAGATTTTTGATACAAAAGGAAGCTTACAGCTATCGCTGGTGATTAGACACGGAAGAGAAAGGTCGCTCTGGGTGTTAGACCACACTTCACACACACACAGAGGTTATTCAATCAATATTTGTCCTGGAATCACATGCAGTGGAAAAAATTTCAAGTGAATGGTCAGCAGAATTTAATGCTCGCATTCATTCATGTTGTGCTCTTGGATGAACATGTGTTTTTATATCTAGTGCAACCTAAGCTTTAGAATCCAGGAGGTTTTTAATCAAAATACAGGAAAATCTTGGAATTAAACACTACATTTGTATATGCCTTCAACTACATTTTCAGCAGGACAGGAACCCCTCACTTACAACTTTAGAAAGGGATCTGTGGTAGGAGGGAGATTATTTGAATCTCCAAGTTCTGGAAAAAAACAGGAAAAATAATTCCTTTAAGGCTCCAGAAAGACAACACTGTCCCCAGAAACCTCCCCGAAGCAGAAGGGAGGGACTTATTCCTGCCATCACCGTGCTCTCTGGCCATGCTGCTGCGCTGGCATTAGAGGTTTTATTTAGGGTCACAGCAGTAACAGCGGGAAGATATAATCCTCTGATGAATAGGCAGCTGTTACCCCCTGCCTTTGTGAAAATGATGATCTCAGGTTGAGGATATTGTTGCCTTGAATCATCATATTTTTTTATCCCCCTGCAAGTTTGTCACAACAGATTGTTTGCTTATATTCAGATCATAAGGCCATGACTCAATTTTCTCCCCTCAGCAAGAGTTAAAGGAAATTTGACCATAGGTGCCCTAACCATGGACTTTAGAATTTGGGTGCAAATAATGATGACTAAAACACAAACGAAGAAAAACAAAAACAGACAAAACCCAACCCTCTTGCCTAGTGACTTAATGACAAAATATGTGTGAGGCACAGCACAACATCCGTTCACTTCAGGCTGTGATATACCTGATGGGTGGCATTCAGATGACAATCACAGAGGCAGGATGCCTCTAAGTCCTTAAAACAGTGGCTTCGTGTGACTAAAGTGAGATATTAGTGCTCTCCAAGATTGCGCAGGGGTTAATTTCAGCTGCCCAGGGAATAGCCTTGGAGAGGAGAGCCTCAGTGAACAGCACAGAGTTATGGAACAAAGGCAAATACAGGGTGGCTGCTTCAAGGCAGAAGCTTTAGGGAGAAGTTTCTTTTAATATCCTAGCTGGAAATTCACTGGAAAAACAGCTGTATCGGCCCTGGCTGGGAAGAGTGAGCGGGCAGAGATTATGTTCCTCTGGCAGTCCATCCTGATGAAGCTGCCATGCTCCAGCACGGGACAAAGCATCGCCACGTCCTGCATCCGATGGCTGTGCTCTCTTCCTCATGCAGCTAACGCAAAAGAAAAAATGCCTAAATTGGTCACACTGTGCTAAGGATCGCTTTGATGGGCTTCAAAGAGCCTGCTGGAATCATCTGCCGTGCAGGCAGTGCCACTCTGCTGCCAGAGGAGATCCTGCAGGAGAACAGGGGCCTGAGCGGGGAGCGATGCTCAGGTCAGGAACCACATCCTGTTCCTCTTGCAAACCATTTTTCTTCACCTGCACATCTTCTCCCCTCTACAAACACCCTCAGGGCAATGCTGGTGACCCATGTTGGTGCTGTCTGCAGAGAGGAAACTCCCTATTCAGAGCAGGGCACCCTGGCACAAAACAGGGTTTATCCTGCAAATGGGCTGGCAGGTTTCACACGGGGATTTGCTCTTTCTAGGTTTCACCCACACGAGGCTATTGAATTTGTATTTTGTAACACTTGTAAGGGAATATTCAAAGTGGAGCGGGAAAAGAAAGAGTGTCCGTGAATGTGATTTGTTACTCTCAGAGCCTTGGCTCTCACTCTGTTTGGCAATGAGCACTGCAGTGTCCTGTCTCACTGGCTCTCTGGCTCTGAACTGGGGCAAAACTGCACAGATTCAGGTACAATTAAAATGATGTTTCATCGGAGTCACTCAATGCTCTGTATTTCCTTAAATAGCCATACATTTGGCCTAAAAGTACTTGGCTCGATGCCCTTTAGAAATGTCCACTTCAGAAACAATTGCAAGCTGAATTTGAGCGTTTGAAGCTCTGGGACGAATTACCCTACATACATTTGTCTTCCTCCTACCTTCATGGGCCATCATCCTCCCGCTTCTCTCTGCAGTCCAGGTAGGCTTTGTACAGGGCAACAAAAACAACATATCCCTCACCTATCTTGTTCTGGTTGGCAAGCAAATACTAAAGGCTCAAGACCAGCAGATGGCTGTTCAAACAAATTCAGTTCTTATCGAGCCTAAAAAAGATTGACACACCCATGTTTTCACTGTGTGGCTCTCCCGTGAGCTGTAAGGGTTGTTCTGAAGACAGAAACTGCAAATTGTTTTCTCCAAGGACAGAGTATGTTTCATGATATAGTATCAGATATTATATTTGGTCCACTGAAGTGCTGAGTAGGAGTCAGACAGTTTAAAATTTCTATCCATTCTTAAGAACAAAAATAGGGAGAGGTGACAACATGTCATTACTGCTTAGAGCAGCATGAAATTTAAACCAGGAAATTTCTTGATATTAGAAAGAGGAATTTCAACACTAATTGAAAGTTCTGCCATTTTTAAACATTTCTCTATTGCCTGTTCCTCTTTGTTTTTTTTCTCATAAACATGCTTATACCCCCCAAAATAAAAAATCACTCAGATGAAACTGCACTGGGAGGTGGCACTCCATGGCCCCTCGTGAGCTGCTGAGGTGGTCCAAAACACCAGTACCACACAAATCAGTGACGATAGCTCCTGAAATGTGCTTCAAGTTTCTCAACACCACGTGTCAATCCTACCACATCATAACCAAAACCTTTCCTTGGAGATTTTTCCTGGTGCCTTAAACATAAAGGTTTCTTAGGCACCTTTAGGATTTTCTCCTTAGGGCCTCCTCACCACCCTCTTCCCTAAGGGTGAGAGTGGAAATGGCACTCAAAAAAGGTCCCCACAGCTATAGCACGTTGATGTCTCACCCTGGCCCTTCAGATCTCTAGTGAGGTGCAAGAGAAGTTGTATTGATATAAGAACAGCAGTGAGGGAAACCAGAAGTATGTCAGCAGAGACAAGATATAGATAAACCAGGACCAAGAACAGAGATAGAGAAGACACTTAAGAATAGTTACAGGAGGGATAAGACCATGAAAACACAACTCTGACATCCTTGCTTCATTTTTTTCCATTGGAAAATTGGTATTCCTGCACTCATAGTACCAGATGGCAAATAATGAGACCACACTTGGGGTTTCATTTACAGCTCTGCTCTTGATGTACAGCACTTCTGACTCCATTTCACTGTGTATTTCCCCCAACCTAAAATCTCGCCCTGAAATCTGAGTTCCAGCCTCCCTCTAACTTCCAGTCCATTCATTCATTACCTGCTGGCAAAGAACTGCAGGTGAAATTCTATCTCCTTCATATCACTTACAGATATAATGACTACTTTTCTGGCAATTTCAGTGGCTTGGAGTTAAAAGTAAAGCACAAATACATTTGATCAGCTTCAGATCAGTGAATGAACACTCAGAATACAGATTCAAGTAAGTATTCAGCTAACTCTCTGACCAACTGTTCAGATGAACGCTTTTCTTCCCCAGAATCCCTTCTTTTCAAGGCATATCATAGAATAATAGAATTATATAACATCCTAAGTTGGATATTCCACAATTCAATGATCCACAAGGATCATTGAAGTACAAGTCCTGGCCCTGCACAGGACACCCCAAGAGTCACACCATGTGCCTGAGATATTGACCAAATGCTTCCTGAACTCTGTCAGGCTGGGTGCTGTGACCACTGCCCTGGGAAGCCTGTCCCAACCTCTGGGAAGAACCTTTTCCTAACATCTAACATAAACCTCCCCTGACACAACTTTATGCCATTCCCTTGGATCCTGGTCGCCAGAGAGAAAAGATCAGCACCTGCCCCTCCATTTTCCCTCGTGAGGAAGCTGTAGGCTGCAATGAGGTCTCCCCTCACTCTCCTCTTCTCCAGGCTGAACAAGCCAAATTACCTCCGCCACTCCTCGTACAGCTTCTCCTCTAGTTCCTTCCCCGTGGAGCCTCCTTTGGATGCTCTGATGGCTTCTTACCTTTCATATGTTGTGGTGCCCACACAGGGCTTGAGGTGAGGCCATCCCACTGCAGAGCAGAGCAGGACAATCCCCTCCTTCACCTGGCTAGTGATGCTGTGCCTGATGCACCCCAGGACACAGCTGGCCCTCCTGGCTGCCTCATATTCAGTTTGCCATCAACCAGGACCTTCATGTCCCTTTCTGTACTGCCAATCTGCAGAGTTTCATTCCTGCCGGCACACACACCCAGGGTTGCCCTGTCCCAGGTGCCAAATCCAGCACTCGCCCTGGTTAAAGTCCACAGAGTTGGTGGCTGCCCAGTCTGATGTCACCCCCACTCACTGTACCCCTTTGCACCTGACCCGTGAGCCAGTTGCTCACCCAACACACAAAGTGTTTATCATATTCAAGAGAGCTTTGAAGTTCCAGGGTTTTCTCCTATAAGCATTGCTCCTGCTGCAAGTCAACATTAAGACAACATAGAACACTTGCAATATACAACACAAGACCTTGTTTTTCACAGGAAATGTGCATTTAAGGGAAACATTAACATAAAACCAGACTCCAGTGTGCTCCCTCACAGAGAATAGTACTTTAATCAAGCAGTAGTTCCATTAAAGCCCATGGGATTACTCCTGCAGCATGGTGCTTTCCAAAAGGGATAGCATCACTAGGATGCAGCTCTGAGAAGTAACACTGTGGTTGCACGGGGGGTTCAAATAAGCTTTTACTACCTAGGATCGCCTAATTATTCCTAATAATGGTTTGAATGTGACTGATTGCATCTCTTCTCATTGGCAGAGTAGAAAAGAACTATTTCAATTAGTCTTGAAAATAAGTGAATTTAATTATAATATTGCAGAACACTTGATATTTACGGAATGTTTAATTTTGTGCTGAACACCAAGTTTTCAGCCAGGATTCATGTGCTCTTGCTATAGAACCCTCTTGCTTTGAGGGAGCTTGTTCCCATAGGAACACAGTCACACTGGCCACATGGAGACAGCTGAAACAATTCCAAAATCAGCCAGCAGAATAATTCTGCTATGTACTCCTTCTACTGCTCTACTTTGACTGTATATATTATGTCCTATTATATCCTGTTGGATTTACATGCCCACAGGGCAAAGTGAAATATATATATATACATATATATTTTTACATATGCACAAACACACACACAGAACTAAAATATTGTTAATTCTCTTTGGTGTGTATCTGAACTATTGCCTTTTTATTTTCTTTTTCCTGAGGGACTGGCCAAAAAAACCAGACATCTCCAAAGACATTGTGGCAAATTAGAACTAAATCACTCATTTTTATTTTGGAAGGAGGAATTACCAGTGTGTCAGAGCCACCTGCAGATGCACCAAGTATGTACCAAATGCCATGCTAGGAGAGCTGTACCCTCCTGCTACATTGCCATTTCTTTCTGCTTTCTTTCTGGCCCCTAAGTAAGTTTTATTTTGTCGTAAGTTTTAAGATGGATCTGACAGACTCTTTCCAGCTCTTTTCTCTTCACAACTTAATGGATTTGTCCTTTCCTGGGGGCTTGAGGAAGCTTGAATTTTAGTTTTCCAAGTTAAATGCCATCTCTCTCTTCCTTAATTTCTTCACTTGAATGTCTTCTACACTTGAATGCTTCATTTATTTAACAGCCTCATTGATCTCAACATGAAAATTATTACACCGAGGTGCTATTCAATTTGAGCAGAGAAAGCAGAAGACTTTGGATCTGTCTTGCCAGGGGATTGCCTTTCCATTTACATAATTTCCATTTGTTGATTACAAAACTTTCCTGCCAAAACATTCAGAGTACAAATGTATCCTGTTTAGATCAATTTTTAGCAGCTTTAATTGCTATCAGACTATGTAAAACATGTATGTGGCAAGCTGTGGTTATTTGGGTTAGGATGGAGCTGCTGTTTTCCGTGCAATGGCAGCAAGACATCCCCACCCCACAGGCAGCCCCCCTGCCCTGCCCTGGCAGACCCCACCGTGGGGCTGGGGCACTCATGGCCATTCCTCTGGAGACAAATTTGCTGTTCCTCCAGCGGGTGGCTGGACTCCCTCCCCTCGCAAGGAAGGCAAGTGGGAATATTTGGGAAGTGGAGGCAGCAGCCCCACATGAGCACCACAGCCATGGCCCAGGGCTGCAGGGAGCAGTGAAAGACCTCTGGAGGGCTGAGATGGGAAGCCTGTGACTTGACCTAGCTGTGATGAGAACAGCATCCGGGCACATGCCAGAGCAGAGGGGCACAGCCCCTCAGCAGCTCAGAGCTCTGGGGAGAGAGAAGCTGCCCATCATCCTCCTCCCACCCAGCCTGCAGCTGAGGCTGCACCCATACTCCCCTGCCCCCAAAGTCACTGCCATTTCACCTTCCTTCTCAGGAGCCCAGTCACTTGTGCCAGCTTCACTGACCACCGTGGAACAGAGACAGAGCTGACCTGGCTGGGTTTTATCATGCTGGAAATTTGCCAATGGCAAATATTTAGCTGGGATATTGCTCAGGGGATCAAGGCAGGATCTGTGCCCTGTCCTGGGGGAACAGGACAGTGGCTGCAGACTCTTTGGACTCCCATCCAGGTGGCCCAAGGTGACAGACCACAAAGATGCAGGCACAGGTTTTATTTCTCCCCTCTGGTTGCAAGCTTTCCATACCAGTCTGCAATGAGCACTACCCACAGAGGATCCTCCAAAGTTAAAATGGCTCTGAAACCTTCCCAGAAATTTTGGAATGAACCAAGTGTGGTGCTCATGGGATATCACGTTGCCTGCAGACCTGAAAATGCCACGAAGCTGGACACAAAACCCCAGCCTCTGCCACCAGAAGTTTTCCATTTGCTTCCTTCACTCCCCTTGGAGTCACACTCCTTGAGTATTTTCAAGAGGAGAAAAAAAAATCCTTTGAACATTTTTTTTTCTTTTTCTTGGATATTAAACATTTCCAGTCAAGCTGAACTTGTAAGAGAGTCTCTGAAACACTCCACCAGCATGTCCCTCTGGGAACCTTAGATTCTATTTATTTAGTGTTTTTACTCACTGAAGACCGTGTCTGAGAAGGTGTCAACAGTGTTTTCCTTCTCATCCAGCTCCTTGGTCTGACTGTCCTGTGAACTGGAGGGTTTTCTTACCCTCAGCAGCCAGCAAAGGGAAGGACTTGCCGACATGAATGTTTCAGAAACCTGCAGCCTGTTTTAAAATTATCCCGAGGTGATTAAAAATTAACAGACACTGTGACAAAGACGGATGTTCTTCCAGGCTTCCCTCTGAAATCTTAATGTCCAGTGGTCCTGTACTTGATTCCAAATTGCCTCAGAATGGTAAAGAACAAGATAAATCATAGCTGTCACTTAATGGAAACCTTAAAACAGCCCTTCTCAGCAACCAGTCATTCTGTTCTACTGCAGTTACAAGTTGATTTTTATTTATACCACTGCTTAAGGTGAGTTCCAAGCAGACAGGACATTTGCCCATTCCTCGTTTCCATAAAGATTACTCCATTTTGAACCTCACGCTTATGTTAACTTGTTATGACACTGAAAAAAACCCCCAAAAACCAAACTCTGATTTCAAAGAAGGAAACTGAAGCAAGACAAGGACAAACAGAAACAGGGGCTGTTTTCTGTACAAGTGCCCACAGTTTTTGTTTTTCAAGAGAGGGAGGAGCCATGTGGCCCTGTTCCCATTTAATCACTCCAGTAGGCGCCAGTAGGAGCCAACAACAGCCACATTCCAGTTGCAGTTCCGACATGGCCACCTTCCTTGTTTTGTCTAGTTATCCTGCAAGCTCACTGAGGCATGGGAGAGCCTTTTAGCAGCACCCAGTAAAACGGAGCTCCCGACTTAGTGTGGGTCTTTAAGGGATTCACTAGTATTTAGAGTGAAAAAACAACAGCAGCAACAATGGAAAAAGAACAAAGCCAGCTTAAGTTGAATGAGGAACTTAAAAAATTCAAGGATGCAAGAAAAAAGTGAAGAGGAATTCATGCTGGATGTGCAAGCCCTCAGCCCCAGATGTATCCTCACAGGCACTGGGAGTCTTAGCTGCCAGGCAGAAACAAGTCCCTAGCTAGCAAATGCGAGCTGTGATTCAAAAGGCTTAAAATTGGACAAAGCTGGGAAGATTTTGACAGGAAGAGCACCCCCTCCTCATTACCCAGCTCCACCTCAAAGACAGAAGCCCACCTCCTGAATTCTTCTCTCGCTGCGGGGATGCTCAGGTATTTCAAAGGAAAGGTCACACAAATTTCTAATGTGGGCGAAGAGATGTGTTTTTCTTGGTCCTGCCCTTGGAGCTCACATAACCATTTTGACCAGTTTTCTAAGAAATGCTTGGCCTGAATTTGATCTAGCATGGATCTAGCAATGGAAAATATTAAGTGTTCTTTAAGGAAGGTGCAATAAGTTGGAGTAATGATACAGAGGCCAGCTTTGTCTTAACTAGACTGCCCTAAATTCTTCAAGAGACAAACAACTATCAAATTGGCTCTACCACCTGTGTGTGCACTAGCAGCTTACTGATGATCTCAGGAACTCTTCAACACAAACACCACACATGCCGCACCCCTGACATCCAAAATAATTGGCAGGTTGGGTGCCCTGACCATCCACACCTCAGGTGATCTGTAGACACTGTTTCATCTTTGCTGAGGGCGCCTGCTTCTGCATGTCCTGCCCTGCAGTCACACGCACCACTCCAACCATGATGTTCAGTGATTTCTCCCACTTTCCCACTGCTGTATATGAATTTTTTCATTAACTTGGCAATGTTGGCACCTGCCCTGGAGCGATGCAAGCAAAAATAAGTTCTTCACAGAGAGGCAAGAGTGGACCAATCCTAACCAAGGAACGCTGCTTTTCCAAGAAGGCGACACTCTTTAGTGTCAGACTTCAACGTTTCAATTAGCAAAGGTGATCCTTAACAAGCAAAACACTCAGGCTCCTGAAAAATCACCAGTGAGAAGCACAAGCACTTAGCATTTCTGAGAATCAGGCTAAATTTACAACAGACTGAAGGTTTGGGCCTGGCACTAAAACAGGTCTTGCTATCCAGAAGCAGTATTAGTCTTTTGTAAAGAATTTGTACTGTCTTTATCCAATTTCCATTCTTAACTATGGCTCTCAGTGAAATTTGTTCAAACTCCCCCAAATTTTTTTCTGCCAGACACTCCTTCTAAACAGAAGGATTACTAAATTCACATTCCAAATCTTTCTCCAATGTTACAACTGCTTTCCCCTTTTGAAGTGCAATTCTCTTCTGCAAAGTAAAGGAAAAAAGTGTTTATAAAGATTGGATTTGGACTGTTTCTCCCAAGTCTTGCACAGCAAGATTAGAGTACTCACAGACCACTGGAAGGCTGCCTGGCTGTGGGGATCTGATAGTGATATCCAAGACCATTGGTAATAATGATCTCTGTTCTCACCCACAGGAACAGAGAAGCATTATCTCCAGATATCTTTGCTGAGCTTTGCATAACAGCATTACTTGACTGAGCCTGACAGTCAGAAAACAAGACTGTCAAAATTACATTAAACAATTGCATTTACTTTTTCTTCCCCTAGCTGCCTCAGCCCAGCAGCTCTAACAAGTACCAGTGACAATAAGAAACTTGTTTTTGTCACCAAAGCAGGCAAGCACTGTGCTGAGGCCACTCAAGAGCTAGCCTGGTGACTCATGCTGGTGACTCAAGACCAGTTATTCCCACAGAGTTGACTCTCAGTAGAACACAAATCTCGCCTCTAACTCAAATTCTGGGTGAAGTTTTCAATTCACCTGCAAAGATATTTTTAAGCTTGGCTTGACAAACCACTCAGGATCCCAACTTTAGTTCAAGGTCGGTGGCCTTTCGGGCTGGCTCTTCACATCCTGCTGGCCCCCCACTTTCCTTGCAGCAGGACTGCACTCACACCAGTTACACTAAAGACAGCATGAGGATTCTACACTTGTGTTGACGTTCCTCTGAGGGCAGGTATGTAGAGGCACTGTTTCTCCAATCCCTTTTCTCAGACTGGTAAACTGCTGAGCTTTTGTTTTTGTCCAAACTCCCCCCACCCTCCTCAATCTCTATAAAGAAAGTCTCTCCATCACCTGTATTAACAGGCCCCCCAAATTCCATGCTGCCTCTGAATACCCAGTGAGTCTCTCTTGCAGGTGTTTGTGCACTGGGTGAAAAACTCATCATGCTCCATCACTCCCATTACCACTTGTCATCCAACCGCTTACATAAGCCTGTGACCTCTGAAATAAAAACATTTACTTGCACTTGGGTAGAGCTGGTTGGTTGGAAGAGAACTTGGAGAAGGAAATGATTGAAAAAACAGTCACAGAAGCAAGCTTCCAGAATGTGCCTTTTTTGGTTTTCCTTTCAACTTGCTATTTCCTCTAGTCAACCACTGCTTCCCCATCAAACAAAAAAGTTTCAAGCAGCAAAATCAATTTGTTTAACATTTTCACATATCCTCCAGCATACAGGACTTCTATTGCATATGCGATCACCTAAAACTTTGCTAAGCACAGATCAAGAGGACATAAGTAACTGGGAAAAAACCTCACATTATGTTGCGCACATTAATTTAAATTTGCAACTAAATGTAAAAATAGGTCTAGAGAACCTGGTATTTCTAATGTGCCAATTATCTTTGTAGTGCGGTACCCCACTCATTATCAAAAATAGCTTCGCTTCAGACTGAACAAATAATTTTGTTCTTGTATGTGGCTTTCTCAAATGGGTTTATTTTCACTTGCAGTAGAAGGGATGTTTTAACCAACCTTCAGTGTGTTTTTTGGAAAAGGCAGTCTGTACACAGGCAGTATCCCCAGAGGCAGCTTGTGCATATTAGACCATGAGCATCTCTCTTGGTCCAAGGGAGTGTTTAGGCTGGTGAGCACAGACAAGCAATTTATAAAGTGACAAAGTGAGCTCAGCTGGATGAGCCAGGCCAGGAGAGACCTACAATCTATCCTGACCACTCTAATTTTGATGTAAGGAGGTTGATAGGCTCAACCATTCACATAAGCGTTCTGGATTGCAGAGACTGTAAAAAATTGTTTTGTAGAATTCAGGTGCCAAAATCACTGTGATGCATATGCAGACAAGGGAAGGGGCAACATTTCCCTCTGGGTCAGTTATAGAGGAGCTCTAGAACAGAGGTTGTAACTCCATTTAAAGTAATGCTTCCAACAGATAGAGATTTATCCCATCACAAGAGTAATTTTGTGAAAGGAGTGCACACTTCCACACTCACAAAAATTGTCCCAAGTTAAACCAACCTCTGGACCCCCATCTGGCATTTTGGTGGTGGTTCTCCTTCCCAGACCTGTGTATTGTGAGAAGCTGAATTTGGAAAACACACACCAGCACTCAGTTACCATATAGTTTTTGAACTCCAGAGGAGCTCACACATTGTTGCTGCTGCCCCTCAGAAATGCAAGAGGAAGACAATATCCCAGTGTATATCTAACTTGGTTCTAACATGGGAGGCCTGACTTTCATGACCTATTTACCACTTGGTAGTAGTCCTTGCACCAGAAGTCAGCATTCAGTAACGAACCAACTATCAGGCTACAGAGCTGTAACATTTTTTCTATGACCCAGGAGTCCTCCTCCAAAAGTCCCAAATCCTTTTAAAAGCAGTAGTCTCAAAAGAAACCTGGAACTCTTCCACAGGAGCCGAGTGCATCAGTGCCCCGACATCTCACTGGCTGGCACTGCAGAGACAAACCCTTCAGTCAGAAAACAGGTATTGCCATCAAAGGAAGGAGGCAGGCCTGAAATTCCTCAGCCTTCCTCTCCAAAACAGAAGTTTGAAGGAACCACTGTGCAACCACAGGGGTACAGAGCATCCTTCCACAGACGGGACACGTCATTTAGGCTTTTCTTTGGGGAGAAGAGTTTAACACTCTGGCCTACCCACTCTCCATCCAAATGATCCATCCCTGACATGCCAGAGACAGGCACAGAAGCACCCTCCGATAAGAAAGACAAAATCAGTGTAAACCTCAAGAGAGCAGACTGAAATGAGAATGTCCATCTCAAAACAGCACTCCCTACCTCTCTAAGGTGTGACATGGAAAACATCTCTTTCCTCCATCATTTCCCCTTCCTCACTGCTTCCTGCTTAGGATGCTGCCCATGCAGTGTTCTTACCACAAAAGTAGCACACTCCAGAGACTTGGCACCTAAATTTGGGTGTTGTGATACTCAGTGTTAGTAGAGGCCGAAGGTTCAGAAATAAATCCAAGTCACAGAGCTAAATTCTAAAATCTTTGAATGCTCAAAATATCATTTTTGAGAGGAACACATACCTGGGTCCATGGCTTCCTCCAACAATAGGATTAGGTTCTCCTTTCTGATCAATCATTTTTTTAAATCATCAAATTAACAAGATTTGATAAAATTGTGGGGGACATTACAGTATTTTGTGACAGTTTGGGATGGCTTGTGAATCATCCACCAGCTATAACTGGAATGCAATACAAGCCATTGTAATGCTTTATGAAGAAAGCGCATGTTGCTATCTTGCGACAACCATATGTTCTGCTGTTTGTATGTATCTTTTATCCAAGCCTTACATAAGCCGTTGATTAAATTATCATCACAGGACAAGCACACTTGTAGCACTTTTGAGTTGATCACAATAAAGTAATGAAGGAGCTGAGGCAGGACTGGCTGCCCACCTTCCCAAGCCACAGCTGCAGAAGGAGGCAGAGTGCAGACCTGCAGTCAGCTGCTTAACAGCCATCCCTTTGGGGACAACACGAATACAGATATTTGGGGCTTGGGCTATATGGGAAAGGGCAAAATAAATGTGCTTTCTCTGGTGCAGGGGAGAGGGAAGGGTTGTGGAGGTAGTTGAGGGAAAGGCTGGGGAGGGTGTTGCTTTAACGGTTTGGGGAACCTGGGAGATGTTACTTGCACACACAGAGGCACTCGCACGCCTCAGATTGCAGCAGGGGCAGCAAGGGTCGGGACAGCCCAGGCTTGCCCACCGCGGAGCGCACCGTCGGCATCCAAGCGCATCCCCGGGGGCTGCCCTCCGTCCCCCCCGACTCTCCTCCTTGCCCGTCGGGCACCGCCAGCGCCTGTCCCGTGCACCAGCCCCCACCGGGGAACACCAGCGGGCAGCGCCAGGGCTGCTTGGCACAGTACGGCACGGCACAGCACCATCCCGGTGCCGCTCCCAGGGCTGCTCCCGGTGCCGCAGGCGGGCCGGGCCGAGCCGCAGCCCCGGGTCCGGTGCGGCCGGTGCCGGGCTGCGAGGGCCATGTGCCGCGTACTACGGGCACAGACTCCACCTTCCCCGGCTCCCGCCCGCCCCCACGCATCCAGGAAGGGAAATAGAGGAGGAGGAGGAGGAGGGAAGGGGGTGAAAGGGAAAAAAAAAAAGAGAGGTTGAAAGGAGGGAGCTCGCCGAGACCCACCCTTCTCCCTCCTCCTCCTCCGGGCTGCTGGCCGGGCTTTTGTTTTCCTCCAGCGCCCCGTTTCCCACACGTGATTGCCGTGTTATTGCACAGGGCGCTCGGCGGCGCGGCTGCTGCACCTATAAATACGGAGCGGGCGGGCGGCGGGGGCCCGGGGCAGCGCGGCGCGGCCGGGCGGAGCGCACCCCCCGCCACCCCCATGCACCCCGGAGGGACCGCGGCGCCCATGCCCCGCCGCCCGCCCGCCTGACGGGCCGGCAGCGAGAGGCAGCGCCCGGCCAGCGGCGAGGGGAGGGGGAGCCGGCCGACAATGGCGGCGGCCGCCACCGCCGCCAGCCCCGGCAGTCCCGCCGCCGGGCCCCTGCCGCCGCCGGCGGAGCCCTGCCCCAGGAAAGCACCGCAGCCGCCGCCGGGGCCGCCGCAGCCGCCGCCGCCGGCGCGCAGCGACCCCCGCCGCAGGCAGGCCGCGCTCTCCTTCCTCACCAGCATCTCCCTCGACGGGCGGCCCCCGCCGCCGGGCAACGACGGCCCCGCCGCCCGGCCCCGCCAGGCGCAGCCGCCGCCGCCGCGGCTGGGCAGTCCCCCGGCGGCGCCCGCCGAGCCTCCGGAGGAGGAGGAAGACGAGGAGGAGGAGGAGGACGCCTTCGCCGCGGTGCAGGTGCCGCCCGCCGCCTTCCTGGGCGCCGCGGCGGCGGGCAGCCGCGGCCGCCTCAACTCCTTCACGGCGGGGGTGCTGCCGGCGCCCTTCGGCCGCACCAGCCCCCAGGGCAGCGCCGGCGGCAGCGGAGAGCTGGGGCAGCCCGGCTCCGCCGCCGCCTTCGAGCTGCAGCGGTCCCGGTAAGCCGCGCCGCGGGGATGAGGGATGCGCGGGATGCGGGGATGACGGATGCGCAGGATGGCGATGGGCTCGAGAAGGGCGGGCACGGCCCCCGGGTGGCCGGGGGAAGCCGTGGGCCCGATAGCCGCGGGGCTGGAGCCTCCCTCCGCGGGGCTGGCTGGGCGCTCCGCTGCCGCCCGGCCGGGGGAGCAGCGGCGGCGGCGGGGATGTGCGAGCGGGCAGGGGGAGGTCAGCGGAGGTGCCCGAGCTCCTCGGCGGCACCAGGCGATCTGTCGGTCGTTCCCGCCTGGGCGCGAGTGGCTGAAAGTTTCTCTCCCGCTCAGCAGTGCGGGCGTGCGGCTGCACAGCCGCCGTGCCCCGCCGCAGCCCAGCCCAGCCGCGGAGCGCTTGTCACCGCTCTCCCGAGCGCTGGGGGATTCGGCCCGCCGTGCTGCCTGTCCTGTAGACTTAGGGCTGGGAACCAGCCCTGAGTCAAGTGCGCTGTAACCAGCTCTGTAACCCACAAGGGGGAAGGAAATCTTTGCATCGAAATCCACGGATTACGGTGCGAGCGCATGGTTTAAGCAACGTTTCGCTACCACCCTAAATAAGCTCTTTATCAACAAGCACTTTGCTTTTCTCTGGGTCGTTTCTTGCCGCCGGCTACTCTCTTGCCTTTTAATTCCCAAAGGAACAGCCTCACCTGCTTCAGCTCTCAAGCTGAGACTTCTGGCTAAGAAGGTGCAATCATGTAAAAATGTGTGAATGCCTGTGGATACGAAATCACCTTCCTTCACTTCCTCAACAACATACTCAGATATCAAAGACGGAGGGGGGCAAGAAGCAGGGAAGAAGCTGGAAGAAATGACTGTGCTCCCCAAGCCCACATCGGCAGCCACTCCCACATTCCCCATTTGCCACACTCCCTCCTTGTTTCTCCCTTGAACAAATAGGTAGACTTTGAGTCACATGTTATTGCAAGGGTTTATAAGGGTAATTGAGCATAGATCGCTGTAGAAAAGTCCCTTTCAAAACCAACCAGCTTGGAGAAATTGGAGGTATTCCAGGAGAAAGTTATCTTAGCTGCGTGCCCCACTGTTGCTTGTTTTTTCCCCACTTCCATCTGGGTTGTATTGGTGGCTTTTTTGAGCCCCTTTTCAGGTGCTGTGCTAGGGAGCCCCACCTCTCCAAGTAAAATACCTGCTGGTGAGTTATCAGCCTTCTTCTCCCAGTCATGTATCTCTCAAAACATTTTCTGCAGTGACAGTCCTCTAATTGCTCTGTGGATCAACTGCTCAGCAATGTCACACACACACACACTCTTGCGTTTTAGTCTGTGATGTGATTCTGCCCCTGCAGCCTTGTGGGTGAGAAGTGACCCACAGAACATGATTTGGGAATTGCTTTTCTGCTCCTGAACCTCTTACTTAGCGTTTAAGAGACTGTATGCTCCTTGACCTTCTACTTAGTGAGTTTATTATTGATGCAGGATCCCAGTGTTACTTTTCTGGATTCCCAAGGATCATCCTTGGTTTTCCTTTCTTGCATGCTTTGATCCTGTGCTCAGTTCTGGGAAGGATGCTTAGATCTCATCGGTATCACTTCAGTGAGCTCTTCTTCTTCCAGCCATTTTTTTCCCTTGCCCCTGTTCGCCACTTTCTGAATGTTTCCTTCCACAACCCATGCTGTTTTTTTTTTTTTTGTTTTGTTGGTTTTTTTTTAATTACATGAGAGCAGAGTGGAGTTTAAGAGGGAAAAATAATTACTGTTCTTGTTTACAGCCTAGACATCCAGTCTTGCAAGTTCAGCTGTGCTGCTAGCACGCAAACAAACTGAATGGATAGCCCAAGTCCATGGCAAGGGAAATCACCTAAGGAAATCTTGCCAGTGTGCTCCTCCAGTCCTATAGCGGCCCTCATTTGTGCTGTTTATTTTCTTGTGATGCAGGCTGCGGGGAAAATGCTGGTTTTCTCATGCTGTTTTGTTTTCTTGAGAGCTAGTTTCAGCTGTGGTGGAGTCCGTGCATTATTCCGCTGACAAGTATGAGGATCTCCATTGTAGCATTTGCTTAAGGCTGACACTGGTGTGGGAGAGCTCTGGCTAATGTCCCTGCCTTTGCAGGCTGTCCTGATGCTGCACGTGTGCAGTCTGGGCAGACTTTGGTCTGCCTTCAATAGATCTGTTTCTGTTCTGGAAAAGGTATATATTTGTAATCATCAGGAAGGGGCAGCTGCGGACCAGGGAGGTTGCACAGAACATTAGCACCTCATCTTAATGAAAAGGTGTGGTAGGGGCTCAGATTGCTGGGTTCACTCCTGGCTGCACAGAAGATAAATCACAGGCGTGCTCCGGGCTGGCACAAGCCCAAGAACAGAGGGTTCAAACAGACCTTCTGCTGCTCTCTTAGTGGAGAGGAAGGAGCCAAACCCCCAGCACAAAGCCAGCCCTTCTCAGGGTGACAGGGTGAAAGTCACAGCAACTGCCCAGAGACAGGCATTAACTCACCTGAAGGATGATGCAGAGAGGCAAACAAGATTTTTTTGGTAGTTCACGTGTGCACCTGCTGCCTTTCCTCCCACCCTTCTGCTCTCCTTGCAGTGAGCTTGAAATTGAGTTTGATGAGTTGTTTGATGGACTAGTCCTGTGTGCTGAGACATGTAAGTTACAATGTGAAACCTTTTTCTGTTACAGTGTCAGGCAAGACAGGTTGCCTTATGTTGTTATTTTTATTTAGTTTTCAGAAACCATTGTGAACATATAATCAGAGTTCCCTGGCTTTTTTGTTTGTGTTAGCAGTTTGTATAATTGCATACTAGTTTATATTTAACAAGGTTATCATTAATGTGGTTTGGGTTTGTGCTCTATGGTACTCACAAGAAACAAACGACACAAAAAAAAAAAGAACATGGAGCTTCTAGCTGCTTGGAGGCTAGTATGTAATTATATGTAAATGGCAAAAAATAGGCTTGTTCAGAAGTTGGCTGGTTGGTGCCAAAGGCTCCTTTTTAGTGCAGAAGGAGTTTGTTCCAATTTGTGGTGAATAGGTGGATGAGGACATGAGTTTACTAGAAACTAGGGCCAGGGTTTCTTTCATGTTAAATTATAATTTATTTTAATAGCATAATCTTAAACTAGCGAGGAGCTCTGTGAAACAAGGTTCAGCAACACTGGTTTAAAATAATTTCATATCCTGTAGATTAGGTGATGGTCCCAGGTACCTGTTTTTGCGTATGCCTAGAATTCTTGTTACCATAGTTTTCTTTGGGAAAAGTATTGCTGTTTCCATATATGAAATTTCCTTTTCCAGTGGGCTGGGTGGTTAGAAACAAGCACATGCTTTTTTTTTTGGTGTTGTTTGGTTTGGTTTTGGGTTTTTTTCTGTTTTGCTAAGGACGCAAATTGGTGATTGGATTTGGAGTTTAAACATTGCTTCCATTTGCATTTGTCCATGTTGCTGTGTCAGGTTTGAAGGCAGATGGGCAGGAGAACCTTCTGGGAGCAGCAGGTGCTGGGAAGCAAGGAGAGAATATCTGCTGAGTAATCACAGGGGAGAGGTCTATGCAGAAGGACACTGAGGTTATCATAGTCCAAACAGATTTTTCTTCAGAATTTGCTGACCTACAATAAAATTCATTTCCTGAGTAATTCTATAATTAATTTACAGTTAGTAAAACTCGTGAAAATTCAATTTATTTCTACCTATTAGAAAAGACAGAGCTGCATTTGGCCTCAGTATTTACTTTCTGGAGAGATGCAATGAAGGGAGATGCTGGGATGGTTGACTTGCCTGACTTTCGTAGGACTTGAAAAGTTCCACGGGTTGTTAGTGCTGGAAGAAGCCTCCAGGATGTTGTTGAATCCTGCCATTTAGTATTTGTGGTGGAGGGCTGAGAGGTCAGAATCCAGTTCTCCCTGGCCTCGGGAGGGCAGGCAGTGCGGTTTCAGCCCACAACAGAAGATGCCTCCAGACTGAACACGCGAGAGACAAAAGAAGAGTCTCTCAGAAACACGTGTCTTACAGGCAGAGTCCTGAAAGGGGAGCAGAACAAAGAGCTGGGGGCACCCTCCACCCTGTGGGGTCATCCCAGCATCAGGAGTTGGCTTGTGAGCCGCTGGAAGCACATCAGACCTTTTGTGTGTGATGGACACTCTGCTATTCACTGAGCCTAAAGCCCTTCGGGCAGCCTGAATTTCAGAATGATGTGTACAAGCATAGCATGAAAACAGCGATTTAATGGTCTGAGAAGTCAATGGGAAGTGCACATGCTAAACTAAGTCTTTTCTTAGGTGTGTGACCTTGTACACCATTGATAGCTGCTGCCTCTAAAGGAGGGGATGCTTATTGACTTCAGCTGTCACTTCGGGAGGCTAAATGACCATCCTGTGCCACCCTGAAGGGGGCATGTTCAACAACAGGGTTAAGACTTCAGGTAACAAGGGCTGTTTCAGTAGTAGCACACGGTGTACAAGCTCCTCCATGAGTCCTGTAAGGGGCACTGAGGGCACCCATGTCCTTTGTCACGAGCACACTGAGAGGCTGAGTCCTCACACTCACGTAGAGCCGTGCAGGGGCAGTCACTGATGCTGGTAGGTTTTCTGAGCTGTGCATGTGCTGAGCATGGCCAGCCCCACATCACATGAGCTGACATTCACCACCATTGGTCTCTGCCAGCCTTTTCCCTTGTTCAGGGCACAGAGGTTTGTGCCTCCCTCTGTTGCTTCCTTTGAAACTGGTGGAAATGGAGTCATCTTCCAGGTGTTAGTTGAAGCTGACCAGTGGTTGAGAAGTCATTTTAGTACGATGATGCACAGATGGATGAGCACCATAGATGCAGCAGCCTTGTTCCCTTACTACACAAGCTTTTAGAAACAAATCCCACAGAAATTTGCTCTGGCATGTTTTAGGCTCTTATACTATTTAACAAGCATCTCTGTCAGATAAAAAAAGGTTAATATTCATCAGACAAGGAAAAAACCCTTTGCTGTCAGTTCTGAAGAGTGGAACAGTGGGACAGAACATAGTGTTCATGAGTACTGGGGAATTAATTAGAATTTCACAGAGGGCCAGATGCTGAGAGGCAGCTGTGCCTGCCAGAGCCTCAGGACTCTGCAGGTTTCAGAGTGAGGCGACCCTAGAGCTGGAGAGGTGAGAGGGGTCTACCTGGGTGGGTGCACATTAACCCCTGTGAGAAAATCTGAGCTGGTAACACATGCAAAGTCGAGTTTGTGTTGGCTGCCTTTGCTGGCTGCCAATTCAAAGCTTTCTAGGTCCAGCCCTGCCATGGGAGGTGTTGAGGCTGTGCCGCACAGGTGTGTGCTTGGCTGGTGTGCCGGGACCCCTCATTAGCTGTCGGGAGAGCAGAAGGAGCAAATCTCAGCAGGTTTGCTTATGTGGTGAGTGCATTTCCACTACTTCATCTTTCTTTTCACCCTTTTCTTTACCAGCAAAGCTCCTGTGCAGGCAGCCAGACTGGATCTTTTCCTTAGAAGCCTGCTACACAGCTTTCCTCTGCACCGTAATACTGTTGAAAGCACCTTGAAATGATGAAGATTGGTAGCAACCATGTGAGTCACCCGCCCTCCAGACCATCGCAAAAACATAGTTCCATGGTAGATAAATAGGGTAATGATAGATCATAGTTTGATGATAGCTTTTGGATATGAAGTATGCTTTAGTCTGCAATTATTATGACTTCGAGAACTCTTCTGGCGGAAGATAGCGCTTAGCTTCAACAGTTCAAAACACCTAAAACACCAATATGAGATTGCCAAGTGTGCTCTCTGAAAGGAAAAAAAAAAAACCAGTCCTCTAGTAATTTTGTGATTTCCTTGTTTCAAAAAAGTAAATATCAGGTAGGCTGTCTGGAGACTCAGTAGTGTGACAAGTATGATGGAAGGTAAAGATGAGAAGCAGAACCAAATCTTGATTAATTTTTTTATTTTTAATTTTTTTCTCCTTCTGATTTCAGCTGCACTACTTCTGTAGTGCAAGTTCACTACGCAAATGTAAAGACTCTTCTTCATAATTTAACCTAAAAATGCAGAAGTGTGGTTTTATATGTTGGGACTTGAGTACGCTGAAACTTCTGTAGGCACCAGCTTGTCCCTTGAGAAAGCAGATTCTATTTGCAAATGGGACAAGCTGGTGTCTACAGAAATCTATATGCAAATATCCACAGAACTCACCCCTGAACATTTGCCAGTACCTTTGAGGGTGTACTCAGCTATTTATGACAAACTCTCTCTTCTGGACTCAGAATTGCTATGGATGGCTGTGGGGCTGCCACCACATACCAGGCTTAGCAATGCAGCAGGTGCAGCAAGAAACAGAGCTGGCTCTTTTCACATCCCAACTGAAAAAACCCTTGCCAGTTTGCTGTGAGAAGTATTCTTTCTAGAAAATGGAAATGACATAATTTGGCATATGGAGAGTGTCTGCTCGCTGGCCCGTCGTTTGCAAATAACATGCTGAGAAATTTAAGGAATGGTATTTGTTTTCATAAGAAGGGCTTTCAGAAGTTGTTGGTTTTTTGGTTTTTTTTTTTTTTTTTTCTGCAGGGGTAGGGTAGAGAGCTCAGTAGAGCACTTAGGAGAAGAAAATTTAATGGTAGTTGGAGAAAATATGATGTGCCAGTGGGAGACTTCTAGGACTCTCAGGATTTGCTTTTCAGTGTGCAACATGCAGATTTAAGGGGATACATATTTAAGGAACCGCGAGGTTCCTATACAAGGGCTACTGTGTTATGTTCGTAGCAACTACTTTCCTGTCATCAATGCTAAATGTATTTTCTGTTCTCATGATGTGTTTCAAAGCCAGCACTGCTTTTAGAAGCAGTGTTTCAGAGTGTTTGCCTAAGGAAGGTTTTCTGTTGTGGAAAATTGAGAAATGAATGAGAAGTGAAGCAAAGTCTAACTTCTTTTCTGGAAGAAGTATTTCTCTTTAAAATAACTTTTCACCTCATATATGAATATAAAGCACAATTGCATGTTTTTAGCAAGGAGTTGTGTTCCCCGCCTTGTTGTTAAAGATCAGGCTAGCAATTTTGTGAAATTGAGGTTTGGGGAAAGATTCACTCGCCACAATTGAAATGTGTTTTCCACTTGTGTTGGATTACAGAGGAAGGTATGTCCTCTCTGACAAGGGATCCTGAAAACCCTGGGATCTATGTTTACCTATGTATAAAATTGCTCTGCTAAATCAAGCACCAGTGTATGATGTTTTGCTAGTAAGTAATTCTCTGCAATATCAGGGATTTGACTCTATAGTATTGGTGGGATTAAAAAATAGAAAGCTGGAGAAGTTTATCATAATTTTTCAGTCAACAATGGATTGTGTTTTCGTGCTCCTAGAGATAATCATATTACCAAGGTAAATATGATTAGGTTTTCAAATCTACATGCTGTCAAGCAAATCAGACATAGGCACATCAGTTTATAGGTAAAGACATTCAGAAGCAGCATAAATTTTCCTGCAAAGAAACGAAATCCCTTTTTTGTGTAAGAGGAAAAATCTGTAAGGTGACATTACGATGACTTCTTTCTGCACCATGCAGCTGGAACTGAGCTGCATGAAACAAAGAGGGATGAAGCTCTTGAAGTTGCTTTTCCCTTTCTCTAGGCTTTGGGTGAGATGCTGAGCACCAAGAATTCAGCAGTGCCGCTGGGTTTGCAGCCTGCTTGCACTAAGCTGGTTTTTTAGCCATCCGTGTGCTGTCTGCTGTGTGGCTTCACCCATGACTGTGCAGATCATACCTGCAGATTTTTTTGTGTACACAAGGGACAGAGAAGTGATGCTGGGATGTGATAATGTGGTGGTGCCAGTGCAGCCTCAGTAGATACCAACCACAGGCACCATTGCTGTCCTTGTAGCTTGTATCTTCTGCGATGTGGGAAGGCTGGTAACAGGTTTCTCTTTATCCTCTCCCCTCTGCGGGGCATCATTTCCTTTCCCATTTCAGGATGAAGGAAGAGCCACTGCAGGTAGATAACAGGGTCAGTAACTCCCCCTAAGCAAAGTGGATGGACAAACGTGGGATGCTCCAGCATTTCCAGCATCATTGTTTCTGGTGGGTCTGCCACAGGTGGAAGTGCAGGGAGGTGTCCCAGCCCTCCAACAAGGCTGGATGGCACAGAGGTTCATATACCAGAAAGAGGAGAGGAGAAGGTGAGAGGCCCTGAGCTGGGATCTCTCCCTTTTTGACAGGAGGTGTGCATGCCAGCATGGTGGCATGGAGTTAGTTCCATCGTGATTGAAGGGTCAGATGTTATTACCATTGCTTTTTACAGAGATCACTCACAGCACTGGAGCAGCATGTTGCCCACTGCAGGTGCTAGCAGAGAGGTGGATTCTGTCCTCAGCCTGGTGGGGTGCCCTTTGAAGGGTGCAAGCAGCACAGCTTTGCCAGAAGGAGCTCTACTGATTTTTAGTTTCCTGGGTGCATCATGCTGGAAGAGGGGAGAGCAGAGCCTCACTGCCCCAAGGAGGCAGGATGCCTTTGGCACTCAGGGAGGACCACTGTGTCAGCTGGAGGGTTGTCTGGTTTCATCCAGTATCCCCAGCAAATTTAGGAATGGAGAAAGGAGAGCCAGGAGGTGAATGTCACATAAGGCCCTTTGCCTTCAGGCCTGCTTGGATCCCGTTCCTGCATTTGTGTATGCACAAATGCAGCCCAGACCTGCCGCTCAAGAAGCTCTCTTTGCTCCCTGTTCACAATGACATGTGCTAGGAACCCACATTTCCCACCTCACTGTGCTCAGCCTGGGTGAAGGATGTAGCCTAAAGCAGAAGCTAGATGTCAGCTGTGGTCTGAAATGTGTCATGAAGATATCTTTCTGGTTTTTAACTCAACAGCTTTATTCCTTGTGTTTTGTCATCACAGACAATCTTTTATTTTCCTGTTGCTTCTGTGCTGGTGTTAGTACCTACAGATTGAACAGAAAAGGAGATGAATTTCCTCCTTTTTCGGTCGAGGTTGCAATCAGCTGCACCCAGACAAATACAGGGTGACAGAAGTATTGCCACGTGTCCATGGGGTGTGGTGGATGTGCACGACAGGGAGTGAAGTCCTTGTTAGGTGACGGCTACATGAAAAGGAAGACACCCATCTTGATAGCTGGAATGTGGGCACAGACGAGCGGGTTTGGTAGTTACAAGCACACTCCATAGTTCCCTGAATTTAGTTAAGTGACTGATACTGTTACTGACTGCAAAACATGGAGATGTTTTTTGGATAATAGGAAAAGAGGCAAAACAGTTTTCATGTGCTACAGTGCAAAGTACAGTTTAATTGCTTAGGGAGGCGAGTCGTGCAGGTGCTGTAACATCAGGTTATGTAAAAAGGTGTGGAAAGCTCCCCATCTGCTATTAATAGTCTTGGAAGTGTGGCCTTTAAAGCACAAAGGGTTTATATTTTTGAAAACAGAGTTCACGTAACCCTCTGTGTTCAACCTGTTGCGTATCTTAGGAACCTTCTTAATCTTATGAGGCTGTTTTCCTAAAGGAAAGCTGGGTTTGGTTTTTAATTGGTGGTGTTCACTGCTTTGTAGAATCCCATCTTTTAGCATAAGGTAATCCAGATGAAGTGGCAGCTCAGAGGTGGTTGCTTAAAAAGGCAGAATTATTTACAGCAGAACACAAAATGCCACTGTCAAGTACCTCCATTGTGACCTTTGAGATTTATTTGGAAAATCTGTATTTTTCCATGTGCATGACTTGCCTCAAGATAAAATATTCTTCTATTTTAGAAGGCACTCCAGGTACTGCAGAACTCGAGAGCAGCCTCGCAAGTGTCTGCACTACATTTCTTTTAAGGAACAAATTTCATTGTCCAAGGCTTTTTGCTTCTGTTTGTTTTAAAGAGATTATTATAAATATTTGTTTCTTGTTTGCTCATTAGTTTCCTTATTGATGTAAGGCTATTCAAGTCAAAGATAGTGCTAGGGTGTAGCAGAGAGCAACTTTGAGCACACGCATCTGAAAATAAAAAACGCAAAATGTATGAATTTGCCAGCACACTTAAATAGGCAGTATTTTCTGTTGCTGTCCTCACACTCTGTGGGAAGGTTGAATGGGTGATGTGAATGGAAATGTGTATTTTCTCGCAGTGTTTTTGTCAGCTCGCAGCCTTCCTTCTCCTGGAAGATGAAGCGTTGCAGCAAGAGTGTGGATTTTTTTTACAGTGCAGTACCGATGCTGTGCTTAGTGCTGTACAAAATGCCATTATTCCTCCATATTCCTTAGGAGCTAAGCCCCAAGCCCATGACCTGTTTAGTGCAATAGGGCACTGCAGAAGGGTGTGGGTTGTAACTGGAATTCGCTCCCTTGGGGAGGATGGGCTGAGAGCAAAGAGGCTGGTGTGAAAAAGCCCTTGTAAGCCACTGCCTGTTTGCAAAGATCAAGGCATCTGAAAATGAACAGCCTCCGAATTAATTGCAGGGTTGCTCAGGTACAAATGAGAACAGGATTAGACCTGTCTGTTCTATTTTAGGTGCAGAGGTAATATTTCAACCTGTCAAATGATTGCATATCTTGAATATCTTACTGGATAAATGAATGTGATAACAACAGTAGAGGGTGGCACGGTCTTTCGTGTAACTGGCACTTATCTTGCAGTTGTTGCTGTTCTTTGTTTTGTATGGTTCCCCAGGAATATTTCGACACGGTCTTGTCTGGGTTGTTGGTTGCATGGGTATTTCTTGTTTTTTGGGTTTTTTCGTAATTTACATATGTTAGAAGAAACTATCTTTTGAGAGGCTGTCGACCCTCACATCCACTTTCCCAAGATGTGGGATTATGGCAATGAAGAGTTGACTTCACTTCCCTGGTGAACTGGGGAGTGATCTGTTTGTTTGGTTTTTTTCACTGGTCACTTGTGGGCTTTCTAAATCTTCATTTTGTAATCCGGTAGATTCTGCAAAAATGGATATTACTTTTTTTTATTCAGTTGTTCATATTCAGACGTCTTTCCTGCCTGACTCGTGGAAAAGGTGAAACAGGAAAACCAAAATTTCAAAATTGTGTGTCACATGTTGCTGGCAGTTTGTGATCTTGATGAATGTAGAGGTCTAATGTCATACCCAGCATGGTTTTACCCTTGTCCCGAGCTGTTTTTAGATGTGAACATGCAGTGACTGAGGAAGTAGTGGTTTCTGTTTGTGTGGTCTGGTAAGGAGGGCTCATCTGTATAATCAAAAGAAAGAAAAAAGTCCCACTTTTGTACAAAATACAGCTGATTCCACTTTCAGTGGAAGCAATAACGCAAAATTATGCCTGTGACTTCTGTGTAAGTAGCTACCAGAAGAACCTTCACATCGGATCCCTCCAGAGGTTTGGCAGGGGGAGCCACATGGAGGTTTTGTACAGAGGGGGAGAGTTGTGGTCTTCCCTTGGTGCTGCTGTCTGCAGCTTCTCACCTTTGCAAGAAGCACCTTTGTGTTTCCTCCCTATCCCAGCCAGATGCAGGTGGCGTTTGGCGAGCACATCCATGCATTTATCTGCTCTCATCCATCCAAGCACAAAGCCATTCCACTCCTCTGGGTTAGGCAAGCTCATTATTGTTCAGGTCTGAGGAGGCAAAGAGTGACAGAAGCAAAACAGTACAAGTTTTGCATAATTTGGGTTTTTTCTTGCTGCTGTGGGGGCCATGGCCCTCGTATAGCGGCACTTTGTTCAACCTTCTTCCTTTGCAGAGACTTTTGGTGGGGGAGGAAGAATATTGTGGGTTCTTGGGCAGTTGTAGAGATAGCAACAGAAGTGCGGTTTTGGTTCCTTATCTGGACAGATTCTTAAGGTCCTGCTGCTTCAAAGGGAAAAATAAAGGCATACAAATCTCCTGTTTTCCAGACAGCAGTTAGGAGATCCTGCCAGGAGAGGAAATCACAGTTCTCATTGTTGCTCTGTCACAGGTAGCTGAATGCTGCTCTGTTAGCAGAGCATCCCTCATTTTACATGTTGAATTTGTAGAGATAGTTTCCTGCTGTCAGGGTTAAGTATCCCAGTTACCACTGCTGGTAGGTCTACTCACTGCCCCACAACAACACCCGTGGGGGAACCTCAGCATTGGCTGTAAATCCCATGTCTGGACACCTCCCCACTGCTGCAGCCTCCTGACACCTTCTTGCCCTGGAAAGCTTCACCACAGGCACATGGTGGTGACCATCACATTACTTGACCATCCCTTTTCTTGCTGACATTGTCCTGGCAGTCTGCAAAGCTCTGCAGCGCCTGTAGGAGTGTGGCAGGGGGCTGGAGCTGTCACTGTGAAGGCTTTGGATGTGCTTTTCTTCAAACAATAGCTGTGTGTCTACATTATATTTGTTCTTATTAGTACAATCAAGGATGTTTATTCTGTATTCATAGCTGCATTTGTTCTTTATGAGGTGCAGGAATAAGTTTTTCCGGTTGCTAAAACACAGTTTTTCCTGTCTAGAACTGCAGCAGTTCTACTCCCAAATTTGTTTCTAATTTTTTTTCTTTTTCTTAAAAACCTTCAAAGCATGTATGCTTGTTGTGATTAGGTGAAAAATTAGTTCCTATATTAAAAAGAAAGGAAGGAATACTCAGTCCTAGGGCCTCTTTCTCTATACCCCTTCTGTCTTATATTAATACAGAAAAGATTTTGTGTGCAAGCAAGTTCAAAAGGATGCTAAAAAATTTGTCTTCATGTGTTGTTATATTGTCATCAGGATACTATTTTCTGTGTGTTACTTACCCAGATAGTACATGATATATAATTTGAAAGCTTTAAGTTACCAAAAATATGCTACAAAACTGCATGTTTCATGAGCTCCTGCTTAAAGCCAAGAGAGAGATTTACTGATGTACATTTACAGATAATAAAACATATTGTTTAGGGGAGGATTATTGTTTCTCTAATTGCCTGTCTGATATCCTCCTTGGAAGATTAAGTATTTTTGGTAGCAGCTTTGTGGTCTGTACCCTGTTAGCTTAATATGTGTCATAATATGATGTAACTGTTACTGGCACAGGTAAAATAGAGCTTGCGTTCAACTCCCCGGGAGGGTGTTGTGAATGGGAAACTGTTGTGTATCCATAATCCCATTAGTCAATATTGTTGTTCAAAAATCCTTTTTTTTTTCTTTTTTTTTCCTTTCTCCTCTCACAACAAAGCTCCTAGGTCTGTGGTGAAGTGTTTTGTGACACATTTTTGAATGGGCCTTTTGCCCTGCTTTCAGTTCTTTAATGCAAGAAGCTTTACCAGGAAACAAGAATCTCTTTCTTCTCCGTCAGTGTTTTTTCAGCTTGGGGCTGTGATGCTGAATATGCAGCCCGACACACAAGTCAGATGATCTAAGATGTGTGATATTATGAGGTTATCCATTTCACATGATTAGTATCTGTAGTGAAGTTGTTTGGTCTGCATTTCATGTCTGTGCCATCTAAATATGTCTTAATCCTTTTTAAAAGGTAGGTTTTTGTGTGTTTTAACACACCCTCAAGGCTGTTATAAAGTAAATCTTCCTTGCATTATATTTAGTGCCATCTCTTGAAAGAGGCGATTAGTTGGAAAGAAGTATTTTTTTAAATTAGCTTTTGTCATTGATAAAAGGCTGTATAAAAATACAGCATGATCCTGCAAACACTTGCAGATACATTCAGTCTTACTTTCCCAGGTAACTTGGACTCACAGAGATATTGCCTAAAATAGTCAAAATGAGTAGTTTTGTAGTTTCATTTGAGCATGAGCCCCATCAGCTGAGGTTTCTGTAGAAGTGCATCATTAGTCATGCAGTTAGCACCTTTGTTAAGAATACTCAAGTGCGTGAGTTCTTACAGAATTGGATCTATTTCTTGGTATAAGTGACTTCTTTGCACTACTAGGCTGATATGTTTTAAAATCTTAGAGGGAAAGTTTGATATGTTCTTGCGAATGAATGTGTGCAATTAGTTCTTGTAATACTGAAATCTGAATGTAGCCTGCAAGAATACTGGGCACTACATCAGTGAAGTCTGTGACAAAAAATCATTTTTATCCGAAGTGGGGTCAAAATGAGATTTTTTTCAAGGCACTTCATGCTTTATGTTCTTCTTCATATACTTAATCTTCTAAGAAGACATGATGAGCTGCTGTCGAAATTTTCCCCAGCTGGCTTTACGTTTAAGGGTTTTGTTGTCTGCATAATACTGCTTATAGAACAAAGATTTTTTTTTTTTTTTTTTTTTTTTTTTTTTTTTTTTTTTCCTGGAGGTGCCTCTAGGTGATATGGGGCAATTAAAGGGATTACTGGCCCCAAAGCAGAGGCACTCAAGCAAATATATTCACAGTTCCAAGATTTTATTTCACAACCCAAAGTATCACCTTAAATAGCTGCTAGTTTAAGCCAGCACACAGGTCTGCCTCTGCTCTCATATTACCCCACATTTAGGTTTTTCAGCTTTCAGAAGTACACAGCTTAATTGATTGAATGGAGGAAGACAGTGAGATCAATTTTATCTGTTTTCAGTGACTCAAACTTTATTTCTTTCTGCATATTTACATGACTTCAACAGAAATCATAATCATGTTTGGAAGGTAGCATATGCAAACACATCACACTCCTGGCTTGGGGAAATGGAGGAGCAAACAGCAAATACTGTGAGCCGTGGCTTAGCAGTTGTTAAGATTTTTAGTAGCTGTTTTTAAGATTTTAATACGTTTTTTCATAATGGTGGAAGCATTAGCTACATTTCTAAGAAACATGATGTGATAAAGGGTCCCATGTCTCCTTTCCATCTTTGTTGGAGAGGACGTTATTCCAGTATTTCGAGCTCGAGTCTTGCAGTGTATGGTAGAGGCTTTTTAAAGTTCACGGACTATTGAGAAGAGGTGGAAATGTTCAGTCTAATCCCCTTGAATTCTGTCTTTTTGACAAAGTTTCTGGCTTTCAAGATCAAGAAGAAGATTTAAAAAAGATGTAGCCCTAAAGAGCTACATAACAGAAGGCAAAAATAAAATTGATTAAGGATTCACAGAAATTCATGAATGTTTAATGTTTTAGCTTTGCTTTTGTTGTTTAAACAGAGTCGCAGGTCTCTCATGCCTTCCACTTTCAGAGAATCAGCAATGAATACTGAATGCAGCATATGCACTTGCAGAGTCCTTGTGTATACCTTTTCATGGAGATGAGGCTTTCTGAAAAATGCCAGATATCACCATGGAAGTGGCAACAACTGTGCCCATCGCAGTGCTGCTGTTAGTGTCTGCCTTGGTCCTGCTGCCAGGGGAAGATGCAGCTGCTGAGGCAGATGTGAGTACTGTGCAGGTGTGCTGGGTACAAAAGTGTGCCCCAGGTGTAGGGGGAGCTGTCTGGGGAGTTGCCTCTGCGCTGGCATCTCCCATAGCCGGAGCCAGGGTAAGGTAGATGTGAAACTGGAAAACAAGCCAGCACATCCTGATGATCAGCAGTGTGATTCCTGGGTTTATAGGAGGTGTAGAGAAATGCAGGGGGTACCATGCATCTTCAGGCTGCTTGACTTTGTTCTCCACCCATCCAGTGGTATTTGAGGTTAGGGTCTGGATGTGTGGACACCTTTTATTCTCCTAGAAACTTGTGATACTGAGTCCCTCAGTCAGGAGGGACTTCTGATTTTAGTTATTTTAATTATGACTTTTCTTTTTCAGCAAGGCAGTTGCCTCCTGTTTCAAAAATGCCTTTCTTCTGTGGATGTGACCCAGGAGCGCCATTGCCTGTCTCCACGAAACCAGCCAGCTGCTCTGGGGTGTGCTAAATTCCCAACAGGTTGTTAACCTGTCATGAGATGGGGTGTCACCTCTTGCTGGATTGAGATGTTCAAATCCAGCTTGGAGCTTTTCCAAAATTACCTGCTTTGCACGGATACAGGTTTCGTAAGAGTGTTCTGTGGTCATACTTACAGCGGTGCCTGCGAGTAGCTCACCACCTGCTCTTGCTGAAACTCGTCCCTGCAGCAGCTGCTCACTTGGGCTGTGGTGGCTGTAGGGCTGACAGCTGCCCACAGTCCTGGCTTTGGGGTAGGAATCCAGCTGTGCAGTGTCTGATTAAAGTACGTGGGGCTGGTTGACCTAACTGTCTTTGACAATAACATTTACTGGCAATAGTAAAATTACCTTGAAAACTGAGCAGTGGCACTGCGGAATTGACCCGGTGTGTAATGTTGGGATGAGACAAACAGCTGTCCCTTGTACTTATGAGCCTTATTTTTAAGAATTTCTCTCCAACTGGTGCTGTTGTCTGTGAATTGAAATAAAGTCATATCTCCCTCCGAACATTCATAAAATTAGGCAATTCCTTGGCCAGCTTCCCAGTCCATAGCTTGGGAGGTTGGTATTACTGATTTTCCTTTCAGTTTCTGATTTTTCAAGTGTGTATGGTCTGTCAAATCATTTGCCCATGGAGTCAGAAGTTAGAGTCAGCATCTTTGGAGATCAAGATAAATATTTTTGAAATTTAAGCCTTGGTTCGGTGAAAAGCTTTAGGGGCATTTTATTATGCTCTGGAGTAGTTCACTGGGCTTCAAATGGGAATTAAAAATAAATGCTGGAAGTGAAAGTTGTCTGTGCACAGGACAAAAGATTCTGCAGCCCAGCAAAAGATTCTGCTCCAGCTCCCCAGCAAACCTGGCAGGAACAGGGTAGAAGATTTGCAAGAGTAAAGGAGGGAAAGGCTTTTTTGTTCATCTTTTTCCAGGACAGAGGAAAAGAAAGTTGCTCCCGTTTATGTGTGAAGGGGAGATCAAAGTTTTCAGAAGAAATTCCAGGTTGGGAAGGGGAAGCAGCTGTTTCCTTCTTCCTGCTGCTTTCCTCTTCACTTCCCTGTCCTCCCCCATTGCTGGGAGGATCTCAGAATGCTGCAGAGATTTGGGCTCAAGACTTTTTTTGTGGTGAGATGTGGATCATGAGAATGGTTGGGGAAATATGGCTTCATGAGATTTTTCTCCTATATTTGCATCAAGTGCAGAGCTGGGGGCAACATTCCTGAAGCCTGCCCTAGAGAGGCAGGCTGTTGTGGTGTCATCCTTGTGTTGCCCTGGGAAACTGCAATTTCACTGACGTAAAAAAGTGTCTCTTGACTGTTCCTGTTTAAGAATAGGATAGATAATTTGGTGTTCCCTGTTTCAGAAAGCATGTGCTCTGAGTTGCTCAGAAAATTGTCCTCCTTTGACATGAAGATCTGTGTGGTTTAGAGTGTGCACATTTGTTTGCATGCATATGAAATTAGGCAGATTGTTCAAACAACCATCAGGTTGGTCTCATCACTCTTTGTTCAAATACTTGTGGCGAATAACTGGGAGAACTAAATTTAAATTGGCTCCTCATGAGAGAGAGGTAGGACAGCTCAGGAAATACACAGTAATACAGGATCCTAGAATCATAGAATGGTCTGGGTTGGAAGGGACCTTCAAGATCATCCAGTTTCAACTCCCCTGCCATGGGCAGGGACACCTTCCACTAATACCACATTGCTCAAAGTCCCATCCAACCTGGCCTTGAGCACTGCCAAGGATGGGGCAGCCATAGCTTCCCTGGGCAACTTGTTCCGGTGCCTCACCACCCTCAGAGGGAAGAATGTCTTCCTAGCTAATCTAAAGTTTAAATATGATTTTATTTGTTTGTGTTTCAGGATAAGTATGTTGGTTTAGTGCTGCTTTGTTATAACATCGCACTGTGACCAAATGGGCAAGAGGAAAGAAACCTTGCCACCTCCAAGTGTTTGGGCTATTTCACCAAATACTTCATTTTTTTATTTTTTTTTCCCCTTTTCTGTCCTCCACTGGCTTGTCTGACAGCAGTGGCTGAATACCCCCTGCTCCTCCTGTGGTTACAGCCTGGAATTGGCTGCTGGAACAACTTCTAGAGAATAAAATTGAGGGGTTAATAGAGGATGGAGAACAGCATGGCCACGCTTCATATGTTATCTGTGATGCCTGACAGAGCTTCTTTAATAGAAGGCAATACTTCTCTGCAGTCCTTGTGTTAGCGGGGAACAATCCTACAAGAAAAAAAGATTGGATAAGTGAATATTAATGAAATCTGTCATTAATTATCACCAGAGCAGACTGTGGAGAATTGGGTTGCATTTTCAGTGGATTTAAATATAACTTTGCTTATGCAATCCTGTTAAACATTGTTGAAGTATGTCACTGAGAAAGCTCATTATATTTGCTATATAAAGATTACGACTTTTGGGGGGGATTAAAGTTTTAGCAGCGGTTGCCGTCTTTCTTGTGGTCACAACAGCGACCTGTTAAATGTGGAGCAGAGGGGGGAAGCTGTGGGTAAGCCAGATTTTCTGTCTGTCTGGAAGCACAACCTTTAAAGCTGTTAAGCCAAACCAGAGGAAACTCTGTGAACTTTTTTTCAGGAAGCAAAATTCTTCAGGAAGGGGACATGCTCAAACAGTGGGAAACAATTTTTTTCCCCTGAGTATGTCTTTTATATCATACATGCAGATGACTATGTATGCTTGTGTGTATATAAGAAGGAAAAAAATTTCAACATGAAACATTGGCTTCAGGCAAATCAAAATGCTCTGTTCCCCATGAGAATAGGAGATTTTTTGATTTTGCTGAGAATAGTGTCAAAAATAAAAGCAGAACTGTTGGAAGGAGTTTGTGATTGAGTCGTACCCTGCACCTGATGGCTAGCACTGCCCCCCCCCCCAGTGCTGTAGTCCCGATTGCTGGAGCTGTGTGACATTGTCAGCCCTTACCACTGTGCTGAGCATTTTGTCCTGCTGTAACAAACCCAGTGGTGACCCTTTGTCCTGCTTGCTTCTGTAGCCAAAGTCAGAGCCGGGTGTCCGGGGAGGCAGCGCTGCCTTGGCTCACACTTTGGGCTGCGGAGTTGTGTCTGACGCTGCTGATGTGCACACACTGCTCTACCCTGGGTTTTATTCACACCAAGCAACACTCGCTCCAACAAATCACTGCCGGGGTGACTTAAAGTGATGTCTGCAGATCGATAGCTCTAATTAAACACAAGGCACCTGGTGTATCTGTGATTAAAACCAAGAAACGTTGTGACTAGTTATTGTAGGACTTGCTTGAAACTGCTGGATAATGATGGTACATTTGCCATCAGATTAGGTCGTGAAGCAGCTTTACTGCAGCTTGGAAAATTAGGATCAAAAATAGTCCTCTGATTAAAACTTGAGCTTTTGAAAGCTCTTCAGAGAAGAAAGATATGCAAATGCAGATGTATGGGAGAAATTAAGCAATCTGGATATGCACGATACTTGAATTTAAAGAGAGTAATTGATGTAACCACTGTGCTGCTCATTTCTCACAGTCACCCTGTCTTAACAGAATTAAATGAAATATTGGAATGATCTGGGAATAAGTTGCTTAAAATACAATCCGTAATGGTTCAATGTATTAACGTAGTGAATTTAGGAGTTTCTGTAGGCATGCAGTTGTTCTGTATGTACCAGTGTCACCCTGCACTAGCAATTTTGTTGAGTTAGATTTATTAATTTCTCCCACATTAAAAAAAATAATTGCATAACTTTATCACATATTTATCAGCAGTAAAATAATTTCTCTTTGAAACAACATTTGCTTTTTGATATCATCAGGAGTTGGTCTCCTCCTTCTTTACCCTTTGCTGCAGCAGCATGATTCCATCAACCTCAGGGCATCCTCAGGTCCCTTACGTCCTGTGAGGCAATTTTTAAACACTGGGGAAAAAAAGAATGTTTCAACCAATAGAGACAAAGCTAAGTTCTAAAGACTGGATGTGATCAATATCAGTCACAGGCCAATTTGGCATCTCTGTCTGCTGAACTTGAAGAAGTCCAGCTTATTCCCTGTGACTGTTTTAGATGCTGCTCCCTGGCTGATTGAAGGAGAGACCCACAGCTGCAGCGGAGGAAGGCTTGGGGACAGCCAGCAGCTATGGGAGCAGCCTCCAGGGATGCAGGAGCAGTTAATCAGTTCTTGTGATTTGAGGATTGTTTTGGGCTGATCCCATTGAGGACAGCAGATCTTTTCCTTCCTCACAAAACCCAGTAGAAGCTGATCACTAATCATTTGTGTGCTTGTTGGCAGGATCAGTTCCCTTACCTGGCTGGCTGCAGGAGACCTGCTGCTGAGGTGCAGGGGCTGGTAGGTGGCTGAAGCAGCATGATGCCTTTTGGTCACAGCATCAGCTTATTAGTATAAATGAGGCTGTTTTAAACCAATTTGAAGCTGAAGTTTGCAGGAGGTCTGTGCAGAGGCTGACCTTTACTTCCTTTAATCTTACTTTGATGTCAGGGTGTTCTGTGGGCCTCCGGGGGTTAAGTTGTCCATGAAGACAGTTTCTCTGCACACCAAGCCTGCAGCTGTAGGCTGTTCTGCGTGTAAGGTATCAGAGTTTTGATGAGTCTTGATGGCATTCACTTTTTAAAACCTCATACCCGTTTTAGGCAAAATTCAGCACAGTGTTTGTTGACGTCTGTTTCATCTACTTACACCTGGCCCAAGCCCAGTTACGTATATGAAAAGTGATGTTGAAGTAGATGTTGCCTGTTGTCTGTGATATGGACTCGATTTATGCTATGATTAAGGTGATGGAGGTATGAACACCGACAAGTGCCTTGGTCTTGGAGAGGAGCAAGGAGCATGGAATTATGGGAGAACATAAAAACTAATGATACAAACAAACGGTGTCCAGTATGATGCACCCCAAGTTAAAACCCCAAAGTCAGGGGTCAGCACAAGTCTCGTGCCTATTCAGGAAATTGCCACAGGCTCAGCTGGAAAGGGCAATGGTCCTGGCAGTGAGCATGCTCGTGGTTAGCTGGGGCAGTCAAATTCCCTTGCCTGTTTATCAGTGTTCCCAGGCTGAAAGGCTGATAGAAAGTGCTTCCTGATCAGCATGATAAATGGAATTTTGCATGATAATTATGTTTATAGCAGGACAGATGTACTAATAACACGTTCCCTAAAGACTTCAAATGAGCTATAAAAGAATCAAATCTCTGCTGAAAATGCTGGCAGCAGTATTATTAATTGTGTAAGTTACAGCTGATAATTGTCTTGTTTCATTTGAATGAGGCAGTCAGCTATTAATGGCATGTGCTCTGTAGTACCAAAACAGCAGACTGTGCAAAATTTGTCAGTCTGGATAATATAGTTGCATATTAGCAATGTGTCCTAGTGGACATACTCTAGTGGCTAGGGAAGGGAAGAAGTGTTACAGTTAATTTCTAATGCTGTTTCATCTTTTCTATCAAAATACTTGCTTATGTGCCTTCAGGAAGAGAGCTGGTTTTTCTTATCTACAAATTGTTTGATGTAGGACAATGCCTGCAGTAAAAAAAACAAGCTCTCTTTGTGGTTATCGAGGATTGAAATGGAGAATGACTAATTAGCTGTCTTGTTCCGCTTACCTCTTCCACAGTGCTGAAATGAATGAAAGTCTTACCCTTGTTTTCATGTGTGAAAGATGCCACTGTTGTGCAGATCTGTTACAGAGCATCCCTAAGAGTGCAATTGCATAGAGATATATGTAAGTGTGATAGAGACATGACCTGAAAATCTCTTAGAAGTCATCAGGCCTGATTTTTAAAATAGCAGTAAAATTAATTTCAAATTGGAAATCATAGTAGGTATTGTGTCGGGTTTACTGTTAAATAAAGATCTTGTAGGTAACTAACCAAATTCAAAACCCCGCTGCTGCAAATTGAATTAGTTCTTGTGACATCCTAATTCATTTGCATTCCCAAAGCACGTTTCATTTCATCTGCAGTAAGTTGAGCTGCAGATAATATCCCAGAGGAGCACGGTTCTAGTAGTCCTAACCTACATCCGTGCTCTGGCTGATTAATCTGTAAATCCTTCAAAATTTCTCTCCCCTGCTATTACATCAAAGCATGCCCGAGTAAAAAACATGTGAGCAGAATCCTGAAATGTGTTCTCATAGCATGAGAAGGACTCTTTGTGTGTTTCATTAGGCAATACTTTGGGATTTTTTTATGGGGAAACAGACAGTTGACTTTCTAAAGAGTGCGAGATGTGTTCCTCGGTTAGCAAAAGAGAGCTGATGGTCTGGAAAAACTGCCTGGAGATGCTTTGTAAAAATTGTCCTTGGTTCCTTGTGACCTTTCATCAACTTAATTCATTGCTAATGAGCTGCAAATTCATTGCAATTCGTTGCAGAGCTTTAAAATTGCCACTGAGTCAGATGACAAAGTGCCTTGTTTTATGTTATCAAGGAAAGTCCTCCGACTGAGGGAGGACTAGGCAGTAACAGAACTCTGAATAAAAGTCACAGACCTTTTGTCTCTAAAGGCTGCTGGTGGAAGTGCAGAGATTTTGAGAAGAGAAAGGAGGGGGGAGACCAGAAAAAATAGAAGTCTTACATCTGCATAGGTTCTATCTATGTGCCTGCTCACCCTAGGGAAATAGTAATGTGATTGATTTGTTCCACGCAGATAGGCAGAGCCTTTAATATCAAATATATCCATTTCTGCATTGGCTTAGTGGTTTTTCTTCCTAAAACCGTTTAAAAAGTGCATAAAGAAATTAAACACCAACAAGGAAAACCACCCAAAAAAGGGTCTCTGCTCAAGAAGAATTAGATGTTTTTGAATCTACAGTCATGGCATTCTCCATCCAAAGGCCTGCCTGAGGTTGTACTTAGCATGGCTACAGTTATAGCCACACCACTACTCCTTCCAGACCCTGGAAATCATTTGAACTAAGTCATTTCAGACTAAGCATACCACACCAGAGTTTTGCAAGAACCAACCACCAGATCAGCTTAGGTTCCCATGCCAGGTGTTTTTCAGGTCTGGTGCTGTGATTTGCTCCTGTGCTTCGCAGGCATTTGGAGACAGAGGCCTTGGGGAGCCAGCATAGACTGCTGGGAAGATTTGATCATGTTGAGTGATTTTATGCCCTTTGAAATGCATTTTTAGTAAAGCTATAGACAAGGGGAAGTCCTTCATCAAATGTGGGATATGGAAGCCATCCCTGCCTCTCCTGAGCCTCAGAAGAGGAGGTGGGAGATGTGCTATCAAGCTGCCTGGTCTCAGACTTTACCATCATTTTTAGACTTTTTGCCCCCACCTGCTGTGTGTATAGATGTCTGAAGTAATGTTCAGGTTATATAAACTCACCATACACAACTTTTGTTTTGTTTGTGTTGTTTGTTTGTGATGGGGAGAGCTGAATAACTCATATCCTCCAGACTTCCTGTAAGGTCAGGGTGTGACCCCATTCTCAATTAATCATCTCTATCAGGAGATGAGTGGCAACTATAATTAATTGTTGATTATTTTGCTTTAATGATTGCTTTATCTGTTTGTTTGCTTGCCTATAACTAGACTAGACCAAGTTGAAGGTTCAATACACATTTGAAGGGGATCACTGCGAACATTGGGGTTGATCAGCCAACCTCTACCCTTCCTCATTGCATAATATGAATGCAGCATATCTTTTGGGTGTGTTGGGGAGAGGCTAAACAAGTCAGAAATCATCACTGAGGTTATTTGGTACAGCAATCAGCCGTCAGTGGTGCTTTAAGGAGGCTGCCTGCCCTTTCATCTGCCAGAGCTGCTGCTTCTGATCCTTCTGGCACTCATGAGGGAGTACGGAAAAAGTAAAGTTTGGGTTTTGTGCTGCGTTCTAATAGCAATCCCCTAACCTGCACTTTGTTGGTCAGATTTGTCACTATGAGATCCTTTTTTATTGCTCTGATAATATAAAGTATCCATAGACTCAGTCTAACAAGGTGCTCTGGAAATTTTCCTCACTTTTGGTGTGTTAACAAATCTGCTTTTAAAATAAAGTAGAATAAAATATTGCAGATGGAAGGGACCTGCAAGGATCATCTAGTCCAACTGCCTGGCCTCTTCAGAGCTGACCAAAAATTAAAACGTTGTTAAGGGCATTGTACAAATTTCTTGACCTTTTTTGTGGGTCCCCCAAAAACTGAAAACCGATATCTGATTACTGGGTATTTGCTATCCAGACAAATTCTTGGCACCCAGAAAAATTCAGTTCTGTAATAATTACATAATTTACTGAGCAGAAGATTGCTCAGATTGTATTTTATGATCCAGTACTGTGACAGTAGGTGAGGAATATAAGAAAATAAAAGGTCATACGTTTGGGAACCTTTCAAGTCTGCATATCCAGCTGTTTGTGGGGTGGCAGAGCAGAATATGTTCCCTGAGTGAGTGGGGATGGTGCCCTGGGAAGAGGTTGTTTTCAGCAGAGAGTAAGGAGGTGCTTTCTGAGCCTCTGGCCTCTGCCAATTGCCATGTGTGCTCTTGGGGGCGTATTGATCCCGGGAAAGGCAATTCCCCAGCCTGCAGATATAGGCTGCATTTGCCAAGTCAATGAAATGTTCATTAGGGTGACTGCTGGGTACTCTCTGCTGTGAAAACAGGTGGGGAGGCTTCTTGGCCAGCTTCTCTAAATATTGGACCCTACTGTACCAACCATACCTTAAAAGAGAGCAATGATATGGCTACACAACCAAATGCTACCAGTATTATGAGGATTCCCATCATTCTTGCTTACTGGGAATAGGGAGAAGTGAGGATTCCTCGAGGAGATCCAGCCTCTTAAATGTCACCTTTTAAACCATGATTAGTGTTTGTGTGTGCCCCTGTGATAGGCTGAGCCATGGTGCTCAGTCTGTAGCTGGTCTTCCATCGTGCAGAGCTAAATGTTCACAGTGGAGTAAACTGGTTTTGGAAAACATTTAAATTTTTAATAGAGATCTGTGGCAGGATAGAGTAACCTCAGACTGGGGATGAGCCAATTGCTGTAAGCTATGCTAAGCAAGGGACCTCAACAGAGAGAGAAGAAAATGATCTAACCCTCTTCTACCAGCAGAAACCCAGTGCCCAGTGACAGGAAGATACCATGCCCAGTCATGGTGGCAGGGATGGGGGAAAGAGGAGGTAGTTTGCTTTTCCCAGAGCAGTTATGCCGAGTGGCTTCAGTATCTGTCCATAGTGAGATGATCAGGGAAGAACTGAGCTCTCCCCCTGCAAGTCTTAGGTTCAGAAGCTCACTGATACATTGAAGCAGTTCTGCTGGACAGTAAGGATCTGCCTTAACCCTAATGATGGATCTTGTGGTACTGTTTTTGGAACATGTCTCCTGTATTGCAAGTATGTTTTTTAATAAAGCATAAGCAAATGCACTATTTTAAGTAAATACGTATTTTTGTGCTCAAATGTCTTTGGCATTGAAACTGACTGTACACGAACTAACAAGCAACAAGGCGCTAATTCTTGTGGATGTAATAATATTTAAAATTATGGCACCTGACTGTGTCACCTTATCACAGATATCAAAAAGTTAAGATGTCTAAGCTATCCAATATGACAGCTGATCACTGAACAATGTGCATAGGCTCGGTCTTCAGCAGTGAATGGCCAGGGAAAGCCATCGACTCTTGGGTATGAAATGAGATGCTGGGAAAAGTGCCTCATCCCAAGGGTATGTGTAGCAAGTGTAGCCAGAACTAAATGCAAAGTATGCAGCAGTAAACACTCAGATTGCCACCACCTGTGCCAGCATTCATCTCTCATGCCCGAAATGCCTCATGCTAAGCTTTCTCCTATTCGTTTGGGTTTTTTGCCCTGCGCACACAGGGGGCTTTTCTTTCTCTGTCAAGAGAATTCTCCAGACTATTCACAGTGTCTAGGATATAATTTTTTAGCACTGCAGTTAATTGTCTGTTCAGATCTCTTCCAAGTCTAAGAATGTTAAGATGTGGGGTTGCAGAATGTGTTCTCCCAGATAACACATGTGCATCTGGAAGCAAGACAGGGATGTGAGGTTGGGCTGTAGGTAACCTAAAAAACACCTCAAATGAAAGAGAAAAAAGGCTGGAGTTTTAATTACATGGTTATGTATGCAGGCTAGAATTAAAGTCTTTTTTTTCAGATGACTTAGTAGTGCATGTATGTGCTTCCATGTGGTATGGTATCTACTGCATATAGCTTTGACATGTAAGTGAGTTTCTTAGTTAATTACAGGACTTTGGGTTTTGTGGAATGCAACATTTTATGATTTGATACTTTAGAGACTTGCACTCTGGCAGTGTGTGTTTTCTTCAAATACTTGGTTTAAATGTTGATTCTTCATTTTCCTGGGATGTGATGTTTAAGGAGAAACGTTACTTTTGAAGAGGACTAAATATTCATTGTTTTGCAATACACAGAGTTTGTCAGGCATAAATGAGATACGTGAAGAGTCTGTTAGATTCATGTTGATCTGACAAAGGCTACTAGGGTGTGGGTTTTACTTCAAAAAAAGGGCATAAAGATGGACAGTTTGTATGTTCTTTATAGTGCTGTTGTATCTGCTTTGGCGAGCATCCTTGTTTTCATGAGGTCAGATGATTAATCTTGTTGTTTGCTTCTCTCCTAGTTTAGAGTGTCTCTAATTAAGCTGATGCCTATTGATGTCTTACCATGATAATGTATGTTAGGTTATGAGGTAATGGTTGTTTTGAAAAATACAGCTATGGCAGTATTTGGGCATACTCAAAATAAATCACTGCACAGAAGCCTTCTGAAAGCTATCCCATTGCTGCAGTCAATAAAGTGAAGACAATGAACCTGTAAATCGTTGGTTAAAGTTAATAGAGGGTGTAGATTTTTGGCACTTCAGCATCTGTGAAAGCCCTGCTGTCTTTAAATGAATCTTACTGAATTGTAGCTGTAGCTCCTCATTATGGCTTGGGTCATGAGTATGAGGATTGGGTCCGAGGCAGCTGCCTCCAGAGGGAAGATAGCATCACTGAATCATGGAATCCTTTAGATTGACCTTTAAGTTCATTGTGTCCAGACATTAACAAGCACTGCCAAATCCTCCACTAAACCATCATGGTTGGTTTTAAACAAGATATATCTTTGGAGAATTGGGAATCCTACTGGGGAAGGTGAAAATTAAATGGCCCTCAGAATCAACAACATGTGATGATTGCTCTTCTGTCTCCCTAGACTTCTTCGGTCCCTTCCCTAGACTGTCTTCAGTCTCCCTAGACTGAACTCTGGGAGTTTTTTTCCTTCACTAGAGATTTCTAGAAATCATGTCTTCTAGACTGGTAGTGTGTCAAGTTGAATTGTGCAAGATGCTAAAAAAACCCAAAAGTCCAAAAATCCTGTTCTACCGTAGCTTCTGTTTTTCTGCACAGTTGCATATACATATTCACACTATACAAATGTTTTATCAGTGAACAGCTTGCTACTCAGCACTTCTAGTTAAAGTTTCTTGTCTCTTAGCAGTGCTAACTGCTCTTGATTTTATATTTGGTTTAACCAGACCCAGATGATCCCTCTGGGGCATTGGGACAGGGCTGTGCTAGAATTTTGTGTGCTATTTGAAGGTTCACATGTGTAAAGCTACATAATAATTTGTGAACAGAGCATTGTGTTGCATTATGAAAAGTCAGTGGGATACTTCAGTGTTGTTGTGTATTTTCTTCATTGTTTCTTACTACTTTCTTCATTCTTACTTAATTCTTACTTACATCCTACCTTTGGGATGGCAGTGTAGGTATTTTTCATGTTGAGATGTTACATGCAGACAGGTCAGGAGGCGCAGTTCAAGTCCTGTGTATTTCAAAGCTTCTGCCTTGGGTATTGTGGGATGATGAGGCTTGGAGAAGGAGCTGGATGACATTATAGGTGGAATACTGAGTGCAGGGGGTACTCCTGAGGCGTGTGTAACATGGAGCCGTCCTCATGCCATGCCTCTCCCATCATCTCCTTGTTTTCTGTCTGTCTTATCCCCAAAAGATTGATGGAGACTGAGGAGATGTTTGGCATGGCATTATTCTTCCAGTTATCACTAGATTTGAAGGTCTCTCTCCTTGCAGTGCATATCCCAAGAAAGCAGGTTGTCGAGGATCCTGTTAGCTCCGGATTCCTGCTTCAAAGACTTTCCCTCACAGCTCACTGCAGAAGGCTGTGGCTTTAGAGCATATTGGCATCCTGCCTGCACATAGGTGACAGCTAAATGGAGGGCTCTTGGTACGGTCTCTGTGTGTTTGGGCTGGGCTGCTGAATTAACAAAATAATCAATTTTCAGCATGTGCCAAATGCTTTTAACTCCCATTGTGGGCAGCCTTGACAATATGCTGCGCACCGTGGAAGTCCTAAATGGAGTTTGATGTTCTTTGCAGATAATGGCTCTGCTGCATAATTATGATAGCACACAATTAAAAATGGCTTTATATCGCTTTGGGTAGCTCCTGGAAATTCTATTTCCCTTAATAATTTTCAATAGTCCCAGGGTTTGTTTTTCCTGTGTTTGTCTTCCTGTAATATTGGCAAAAGATAGGAAGAAAATGAGCTGGGACATAAGAATCCCAGCAAAAACTTCAGAGGGAGGGTGAGAGGTGACTCATTAGCGGGTCTTTCATCTGGGTTCATGCTGGGGCATGAAGTCAGGGGTCAGGAAGTGAATAGGGATTCGTTCACAGCTGATGTCTTGTATAATATTTCAGAAGAGTGTATTAATTGTCGCAGCTTAGCCTGGGAGTTTGGGCAGAGGCGTTCAGCCGGCAGCCTGAGGAGGAGTTGGAGAGAAGTGGCATTTAATTTTCCCTGGAGTGACAAAGGGGCTGGAGCTGCTGGGGACAGGGCATGGCCTGCATCTGGCAGCTCTGCTTGTACCTACTCCCCTGGCCCCGCAGCAGGAGACAGCCAGCAGCTGCACTTCCAAAGCAGTTAAGGAAAAGAATGGCAAATGATAACTTACTCAAAACTCAGTGTAGCCTGCAAGATACGTTTGTAGCCATAATATTGTAATGTATAATATACATATATATGTATATATTTATTTATTTACTTTTAGTATTTGTTTTTCATTCTACTACATAGATGCTTAATCTTAGATCTCATTGAATATTCTCCTTGTTTTCCTTTTACTGTTCAAGCCATTTTGGTGCTGGAAGGAACAATATGAAGCGCAATCTAAAAGCAGCCTTAGTGTTGCTGTTCCCATAGAGGATCGAGGTGATGCCCTGCCTGGTTTGACCTGTGGGTCAAAGTCCAGAGCAAGTCCAGAGCATGTTTTGGTAGCTCCTCAGGGAGTGCTTTGAAAGGACAGGTTGGCTTTTGAGCAAGACCTACTCTCTGAGTCTGGAGCTGGCACCTTTCCGAGGATGGGTGGATGGATGGCAGAGGGAAGCCCTTCACTTACACCTCTTGGCAGGCCTGAGGTATCCTTGCAGGTATCCTGATCTCATTCCCACTCACTGTAAGTTTAATTATTACTTTCTTTCCACTCCCCTTCTTCACCTATCTAGACTAGTGTTCCTGTGTGTTGGATACATCTTCTGTGATGAAGGCACAGTGGAAATAAAGAGTCCAACATTTTCAAAGTGTCAAGCAGTCTTGGTGCTTTTCTGGTGCTTCCAGCCCACATTCTGATAAACACAGCCATGATCAGAAGGTAATAGCCCAGATGTTTCTGGCCCGTGGTTCTTGCCCATTTTGCCTGGCCACCTGAAGGGAGGAGGTGGCTCAGTGCACATGGGAACTGCCACCAGTCTTCAGCTCTTGAAATGTCTTTGTCGTCCCAGGTTCTCCCATCAGTGCTAACGCAGCTGACAGGGGTTCAGATGGTTGGCACTCATGTGTCCCCTGTCACTGCAGCTCTGAAGGGATGCAGTTGTCCCAGACAAAGTGAAGAAGCTTGTCCTGAAGAGGTGTTTTTTGTTCTGGGAGCCAGCAGCACCCACACTGCTGGCTTCAGCTGTTACAGGTTTGTAATCTTAACAAAAGCAGGGGGAAAATGACACCCCCAACTTTCACAGAAATTAGTTGTACTTAAATTGCAGCTTTTTCTTCCTGATTTTGTGTCTGTGCTAGAAAGTCATTACACATGGATTTATTTTTCCTTATCTCTTGGATTATCATTGGCTTCCTTCCTTCCTTTCTTCCTTCCTGGATGAATTTATCCAGTGTTCTGATTGCAGCTCCTTCTTTTTTTATCACCTCCTGTCTATGTGGCATAAGATTTTGTATGTTTAACATAACTGAGCTGAGTATTTTGCAGCAATTGAGAGCAAAGATCATTTTCCATTGATGAGATGTTTGCGATTAATGTATTTGCGCTCTGCTTGCTATGGCTATTTGCTGTTTTGGTTACAGACCTGCCTTATTTTATTGTTCCTTGTATTTAATTTCCTTTTTTGTCTGTGTATTTTATTTAATTTTTGCAACTGAGCTATGTGTTAATCTGACTTTGGAGAGGGGAAATGAAGACAACATTTTAGCTTTTAAGAAACTTCCACAGAGGTTCAGACAGCTGGTCAAAGATAAATCCACTATGCAAACAGGGTCATGAGTATCTTAGAAAAGAGCCATTTAAAATATCATGGCATCAAATATCTCTTTAGTTTATTTCTCTGATCTGCACTTGGAATTTCACTGTAGGGTATTGGTTATTTCTGGGTGCAGGCACAGGGAACAACAGCAAGGAAGCAGACAAAAAATACTTTAGGTAGGTGTTTAAGGTGAAGTGATATTGCATGGTTTTTAAACAGAATAAGTCTATAAGTTGCGTGAGACTCTCACCATTGTCCTAGAGGGCCTGATCATTAGAACGAGGAGGTCATCATTTTTCCAGTGCTGAACTGCCTTTTTCTGTGTGCGTGGACTGTGGGGAGTGAGGGTGAGTTCGGTATACCTAAAATGTGGTGATTAAACTAGGAGGAATTTTTTTAAGGCTTTCCACGGACTAGCAGAAATTATCATTTTTATTGAAACATCTTTAATTTGGTTTTTTGGGAAATTGTCTTTTTGTGTGTTAGCTGACTGACTTTTACTCTACAAAAGTTTTAAAGCATTTTATATTGAAATTGCATATGCTTAAAGACTTATCCCAAAGCCTGAATCCTGTATGAGTCACATAGTGCTATTTTGTTTTGTTCTGCATATATTCTTCCTCAACAATAGAAGGATTTTCCCATAATTGTTATTGAAATAGGGCATTTTTAAATACAGAATAGATATCAATACAGCTTTACATCAGAATGATGGTGATGTGTGATATAAAACAGTTTGGGTTATTTCAGTGCAAGTGTCTGCATTTACCAGCTGCTATAACATGCTCATCAATTTTTGAAAAATAACCCTTTTAGGAGTTGTATAGACAAACCCTGGCTGCTTGCCTGAAGAGAGAAGGATGATTAATTTAAATACTAAACACCAGTTGAGGTGATTAATTCTTAATGAAGTCAATGAAAAACTGATTTTGGTTGTATTCCCTGGAAGATCCTTTCGAAAGCTTTTCTTTTCCAAAATTGTTTTTTGTCCTGTGTGTGTGGCACAGGATGTGACTTTGTTCACAGCAGGTAGGTTCATTAGTTGGCATTTCTGGTATAATATCCAGCTGTGTAAAGCTTATAAAATACCGGTATTTAGGTCATCTTAATTAGGTCTTGAAGTAAAGATTTAAGATAAAGTGGAATAATTGCATTTCCTTCATTATGGCTGAGCTTCTTCAGTGAAAAAAGTATGCAATTCCTGGACAGTATGAGCTGATTTCAACAGAGTTGCTCCAAATTTGCCTCTCCAGTGCTCCTTTGACAGTGCTGGGAGTTGAAGTGATTAAAACTAATAACTGGGGAGAGGTGAAAGATGTGGCAGTTTTCAGCTGGGTTGGGGGCTGGGCTGGGTATCCTTGCTCACTGCTACCTGTGCCAGTACCTTTTATGTGTGCTTCCTTCCTTCCTTCCTTCCTTCCTTCCTGGATGAGTTTATCCAGAGTCATGCTTATATTATGCCCTAGTTGAGAAGGAGTTTTGGTGCTCCTCTCCCAAGTTTGGGTGAACAAAGAGCTTCCCTCACTTCTTTGTGCTGACTCAGTTGCCATGTAAGGTACCCAAAATGCTGCAAAATCAGTACTGGTGAAAATCAGTGCAAGGTCTTTCATGCCAAGAGGGGTGGCAGGGATTCCCATCCAGCCTATGTTGCTTTTGAGGTTAGCAAGCAAAAATCAGGAAGCAGCATCCCTGGTGCCAGGTTTAGGAAGTTGAGACCAGCAAGGGAAGCCAGAGGACTCCAGCAGGCAGCTGGATGACCAGCTGATGAAATGCAGTTGTGTTCCTGCCAACCATCATCTGCCTTAATGACAGATGCAAATGTAGGGTCTTCAAAGCCGTGTCTGTCCAACTATCAGCAATGAAGTTTATATATATGAGGATGGTGCGTAACGTTGGGCAAGGAGACTCTTGGACAGAGATTTCAGTGGCGGCTGGAATATGCACCTGGTGCTGTACACGCACCTGGCATCTAAAGGAAATACAGTGTGACTAATTTGCTAAATTTAATATGAGGAAGGTGGCAAAGTTGTAGCCTTGTTTATCTCTCTTTGACTAACAGTATGCCAAGTATGCTTTTGGTGTTGTAACACCACAAGATGGGAGCGTGCCATTATTTGTATTATTCAGCTAATGATATATAAAGAGGTATTAAAAAGCTAGCAACTATCGTCTGCCACATCGGTGCTGCTGGTAGTTGAAACTTCCAGCTTTTGCCTATGGATCAGTGAAACTGAAAATGGAGGAGGAGCTCCTCCTAAGCTCGGTTTCTCCCAATAAGAGCATTTCTGTCCTCTGACTGTGGATGGAGCCGAGACAGCACCCGTGGGTGCAGGAGACAGATGTTTGGTCCCTTCTTCCTTGTCTATGCCAGCACATCCTGAAGTGTAGACTCTTTTTTCTTAGCATTTTGAAGGTGTATCCTGTCTTGCACCAGATCTTCTAAAATCCTAGTTTAGACAAAGCCTGAGGGATTTAGGTTTGCATATTTTTCCTAAGAGGATTATGCTTCACACTTAGTTGATCTATAAATTGTTTGAGGGGGTTTTTTATGATTTTCTAAATACACAAAAAGCTGCATGCACATTCAAATTGTCCTGAAACGCATTGTCTGTGGGTTAGTGATAGAAATCTGGTGTTTGAATTAATAGTAAATGGAATCACTGAACCTCAGGGATATTTTGAACTGAAAAACATTTCGGTAATCAGATTTGCAGCATGGCTGCAGGAGCAGTTGTAGCAGCACAACTGGAGGGGCAAGGGAATTGCAGGAAGGATTAGAAACTGCTTACACTGGCATCAGAGGAAACAATTCATTGTGAAAATACAGCCCAGGAATAAATTAACGAGCACCTTTCCAAGCATATAGGAGCACTCATAACATTCTGGAAACTCTTTGCTTGCAGGTCAAGGGAGTAAGGCAGCTCAGTGGGAACTGGGCGAGAAACAGTGATAGTCTATGAAGGCTTTTATCATTTAAGTTCATACTCCTGAAGTCAGTGGCGAGGTGCTCTGTGCCTCAGCCGTGGCCCCTGGGATCGATGGGTGTTGGCATTGCTCCTGCCAGCCGGTGCTGGGGCACAGTGCCACGGCTCTGCTGGCTCTTGCAGCTGTTTTGACGCCCATTGACGATGGAGTAGTTTCAATGATTGCCAGCTTATTTGTTCTATGTGCCTGTGGGTGGGCTGTATCTTACGCTCTCATTTATGGTATTTCCAGTGTTTTTCGGAGGGCTGGGTGCAGTCCTTGTTTTGTGCTGCTGTCAGGGTGTTTGGAGGTTGTGGAGCAGCAATGGCTGAGAAAACAAAGCTTGTACTGGGGCTTCTTCCCTGCCTGCTAGAACACCCAGAAAACCTGTAATGCTGAGATTTCCATAATTATTTCTCTGAAGGTGGTGGAAGGATGTGACTCAGATGTAGGAGCGTGGTTTAAAACAGGACTTAGCTCACCTGTGCTACTCACAGGGATGGTCAGAGCTTCTGTTTAAACTGCTGTTCTATGACCAGTGTTGCTGGCACTGTCATCTTTCATCTCACTTCAGACACTCCTCACAGGAGTGATGAGATGGACATCGTGGAGAAAGAAGTGGCACTTACTTGGTAGAAAGTGCAAGGGGCAAAGAGCAATGTCCCCTGTGGCAGTGTAAAGGACAGGCAGTCTCTGTGGATCTGTGTCTGCATTATTTTGTCAAAGTGCTGTACTTGTATCATTGCCAGCTGTACTGCAGCACATGTGGGACTGTGTTAGATGGGTGTTAAACCCTTGAAGGAAGGGAAGCATCAACTGAGGAGGAGCTGTTGCAAAGCTGCAACTTCTGCTTTGCTGTAGCAGCTTGTGTGGAGTAAGTTTGCTTCTGGATGGGATCAGATTAAGATAAGCAGAACAGAACAAAATTTATTAATATCCAAAGGTATGGCTTGACTAGTGAAGGGTGGTTTGTGATCTTTACTGAATAACAGCTCTGAGGACTTTCTCGTGCCCTCTAATCAGCAGTGGTGTTTTGTGTTCTGTTTTCTCTGCAGACGTCGGCTGATCTCCCAGCGATCTTCTCTGGAGACTCTGGAGGACATCGAGGAAAATGCCCCACTGCGGAGGTCATTTTATTTACTCTCTCTGGCTTCTTGTCTGTAAAGCACATGCATGGACAGGCTTGCTCTCCCTCCTCATGTTGAAAAGTACCTGGGTCTTCACATTAAGATATTTTTCATAGTGAGTGAAGGTGTTGAGGCCTTACACATCCTGCAAGGTGGTGGCTGCTATGAATTGCACATTCCCTGGCTTTAGGTCATTAAACAAAAAGGCAGTACTTACATGAAATGTCAGGAAATAAAATGTCAGATTTCATTAACAGAAAAGTTTAGTTGTCACCCATATGAATGACTAGCCCCTAGACAGTAGTACCCTGACATCTGTGATTCATTTAAAAAGTATGTACAAATGGTTTAAGAGAGTAAATTTTTGAAGGCTAGTATTTTTTATGAATTTTTACTCTTTATTCTTTCAGCACATGCAGTCTTATTTTGGTTACCAGCATTACTGTCTGTGTGTTGGTTGGTAGGTTTGTGACTGCTACCCCACTAATAAATCTGCCCCCATCCTTGCCATATTGGCAGCTTCAGTGTGCGGTTTGATTTCTGCATCTGGGAGACCACAGCTTCCTTCTCTGGGGACCACAGTAATTAGTCACCAGGCAATCCTCTGGGGTGATGGAAAATGGAGCAACTGCTTTACAGTTCAGAAACTGGCTGGTCAGTAATCTGACCAGTGCATGGAATGCTTCCTGTTCAACTGTTCTGCAAGACAGCAGCCTAAGTTTGTCTGTCTCTTTATCTTAGGACCTGTAATTCGGCAGGTTTATATTGGTGTTTAGCCTATAGCCGTGTTTATCCACATGCAGATTGGCTGTCTCTCCCTACCTCGAAGCAAAGAATAGCAGAGGCTGTACCAATTGGCTTATTACCAAGGCTTGATTATTTTTACAAAGCTTACTGTTGCATTGCTTACCAGCATGTTATGAAGTGTTCCCATAAGTGATTCAGACATGTATAATTGGTAAAAGATATAAACAAAGTATGGTTTGCCAGGCAGTATTTTTACTTGCTAATTTGCAGAATTGGTGGTAGAATGTCTCTCTTGGTGGTATTTTCCCGTGAAGAAGCTAATAAGGCTAATTGCAATCAGAAGGAGAGGGAGTCTCACCAGGAGGAAGGCAGAAATGGCAAAGTGATGGGGTGCCCCTCTCGGGGTGTGCCCATGCAGCACGATGGTGTTTGGGACAGCGGTGGGGACTGGCACAGCGGTCTGTGCTTTCAGTCCAACATAACGACCTCTTGGGCTTGAGAAGCTGCTGAACTCTGCCTGTGCAGAGGGGAGAAAACAGGTTGGGGACGCTTAGCCCAGAGGGAATGTGCTGGTGCCGTGCACCGGCAGAGGATGCTGGTCCTGCAGGAGGATGCAGCAGCCACGCTCCAGCAGCCCTGGCCATGCTGAGAGCGCAGGACTGTCTCCAGTGCCTGCGAGCTGCGCCTCGCCTTGCAACAAAACAGCCTGAGATGAGACAGAGAGCGCTTTCACATGCGCTGTGGTTTCAGCTGATTAGAAAGAGCAAGGGTGGAAGGCGGGGGGAGGATATTGCTGTTTGTCTCATCTCTCCTCCCTCTGGCAATTTCTTTCTGTAACTGCAATTTATGAAGCGCATTCAGATGTAAAATAGATTTAAGGCTTAATGTTTTGAAGAATGATTATTTTTTTTTCCTGGGGTAGTTTATTTTATTTTCAGTTGTTATGTATACTGTCAGGAACGTGAAAAGTAATATTTAGAGTTAAAATCAAATAGGAATTATCTTTGCAAATAGGAGATTTTAAATCGTTCTAAAATTAAAACAAGAAACAACTTTCCTCAATGGCTCCTTTATCAATAGCTGAAAAGCATACAAAAGCGTGGGTGTTGGTGCAAGTGGGGGAAATTGCATATTTACTAGGTTTTGATTTGGTTTAATTTTTTTTCCTCTGAAAGCTTGGGCTAAGCTGTCATGGCAGATTACAGGAAGTTTTACTTTGCTGAGTTTTTTTTTATTAATTTTTTTTTGCATGAAGGGAGGGGGATGGTGCCTTTTCTTATTATTATTTTAAATATTATTTTTGTTTGAGCTGTCGCGTTTCCAGACTTATTGTCTTTATTGTTCTTGCTGATTCCTAACACAGGGTGACTTGAATCATTTGTCTCGTCTTTCCTTCCTGCTTTTGTGTAGACTTCTTGGCGGTACAGCAGGGAACTGAGAACATTTATTTTTTTTTCTTCTCCCTCCCCTCCCTTGCAACTGATTTATTTTTCAGATGTCGGACACTCTCAGGATCACCCAGACCAAAGAACTTTAAGAAGGTTCATTTTATCAAGAACATGCGCCAGCACGACACCAGAAACGGCAGGTACTGTGCATGCAAAGGCTGCTTCTGCAGAGGCAGCCCATGGGGTGTGAGGGAAGGGGCAGGATCAGCATCCCCTGCAGGGGCACAGCCATGGCCACTCACCACACATCTCCCTAATGGCCTTTCAAATGCTCTGTGAGGGTGCAGGCTGCAGTGCATGCTCCTTCCCCCAGGGAAGTACGTGTCAATGGAAATGCTAGCTTGCAGATTTTAAGACCTGTGTCTCCTTAATACAAATAACCTGCATAAAAGAAAAATCTGTGATGCTGTGGGTGTAAACCAGGCATAATCTGGTTGCATTTCTTCGAGGTTCTGCCAGGTTCTATGTGTGAGGGGGGCACATAGCTGAACCTGCCTGAACCAATTTTAACAATGGCTCAAGAATACTTCCAACATCTGTTAGCGGATACAGCGTGCTGATGAATGCACAGCCAAGGATGGTTGTGGCAAGATGAGGTGTGGGATCCGAGTTTTCATGGCAGCTGCAGGCAGAGAGGCTTCCAGGGGATGTGTGAGGGCTGCGCCTGTGGCTGCAGCACGCCCTGAAATGGGATATGGACTTCCCAGGTTGCAGCCCCAGGCACTGGTGGGACCTGTACAGCAGCCACTGGCTGGGACCTGGCTTACTGCAAAGGCATGGTGTTCCCAGCACCTGGAGGTGTTTCCATCAGCAGAATGGGTTCTCTGTTGCGGTGTCATCCAGCTGAGAAGTGAAACTAGCTCCTCCCTGCTTATAAAGAAGATACCTGTCCTCTCTGATTTTTGCAAAGACAGTTTCTCTGTGTGCCTCATTATTTTTTTTATTTTTGTTCTTCCAAACCTGAATCAGTTCGAACTAGGCCACCTGAATAGGTTGCATGTAGACTAAATGATCCCACTGAGAGTTGACCCTTGCACGTGCCTGTTCTCATAGAAGTGCCATGGCTGAAGAACCGTGAATGCTCTGATGGACCGATTTGTGCCCATAGCCTTTGATTTCCACCAAACGTGGAACTACAACAGTAGAAATTCTAACATTGCATTGAAACACAGGTTTAGGAATTGAATTCTGGTAGGTGTTGCTTGGCTCAAGAAAATTTTTCTTCACTGCTATTCTCACACATACACTTGAATGCATTGAAAGGTAGTAATCAACATAAACATTGCAGAAGGTGGCCCTGTGAGATTTTAGAAACAGTTTTTAGACCCAGCTTTTGTATTAAACAGATACATGCAGAACTATTGACTTGACTATCGTCTGACTACCCAGTGATTATTGTCTTTATAACAAATACATGTGGAATCAAATACTGAAAAGCAGCCCTTTAATTTCAGTCCATTTTGTGCATAAGAAGATATGTGCTCTGGGAATTTCTTAGAGCAAAATATACTTACAAGGTATTATACAAATTCCACAGAGAACAAGCAATATCTGAGATGTGTATATAAAATCTAGGCATAAACTTGATAGACACATTACCTGCAAAAGAATGAATAAATATTTGATTTGTAAACTCTTTTCTCCATGTTTTGCAAAAAAGTATTTGTAGCATATATGCAACATTTTATCTTAATTCATAGATCAGTCATTATGCCTGACAATATAACTGAATATTTTTCTTCCTAAGAAAGCAGTGAGAAAGCTTCTGCTATTCAACTGGCTTCTTATCTTTGTCAGCAGACACAGTTTTCCAGAATATTTCCACAATCATAATAAAGATCTCTTTATCTAGAATACATACACAATAAGAATAAGAGACGCAGTTTTGGAAACTGTTCTCATCCTATGGTCGTAGAGCCACAATGATACTAGCTAAAAATAAAATGCAGAGTTAACACTTTGTGTCACCCTTATGTCTAGCAGTAAGTAATATGAGTGCAGACTGTTCTTCCCAGGGATCTGGATTCAGTCACTGAACTTAATAGGCATTCTGGACTAAAAGGACCTCTAGAAATACAGGTGGATCTGCTTTATGTATTCATCCTAAAAACAGTGTTTCCCAGTACCTTAAGACCATTGAAGCTGGTGTCCTCCCCAGTTCCCTGTGACACAGAGGAGCACAGGTGCTGTAATAGATACAAAACCCTCCTGGAGCTCCTTTCCATGCCTGAGACCTTGTCCCGGGTGGCTCATGCATGACTGTGCAGGATGCAGTTGCTGAGCTGGGCTGGAATCAGACTCTCTGAGCTCCCTCCAAAACCCCTGACCCTTCTGCCACAGCATGTCAGTCTTTCACTTAACATGAGGAACCCAGCTTTGAAAACATCTACACTGAATATATTTTCGAGTGGTGAATTTGATGACTGGGCTTTAAAATAGCCAGCACTTTCAGAAATTGTTTCACTGGCTTGTGACTGTGTCAAAGCAGAGAAAGCTCCAGTGTGAGTGATAGCTCAGGACTCCTCTCTCCAGTAAGTGCCCTTGTTTGCGTCTCTCAACCTGTAAAGTGACGTGTCCTTGTCCTGTGGCACTGAGAGCTCTTCCCCTCAGCCTCAGGGATGACACATGTTGAGCAACGATGCTCTGGGCCCAGCCTTTGGCAGTCCTGCGTCAAGGCAGGACCAGCTGTGGTTAAAAGAAGAGTTTTGCTATTTAGCACAGAGAAAAAGCTCATACAGAAAAAATATACAGACTGGAGCTTATCAGCAAGTCCTTGTAAAGCTTCCTGTTGATGGTTCTGTTCACTGGTTAAACCGGTTTCTTTGGATTTGTAGGTCGTGGCTTATTAAAGGAGTTAGAAAATTAGGGTTCCTAGACTGTGTTACCAAAGCAGTCTTGTAAAATAGCAGAAAATAAATTGTCCCGTTAAAAGACGAAGACAAGTCAACCCTGACATACAAACTAGCACAGGTAGGCAGCGGCATGCGGTTTTACCCACTTTACTCAGAAGATTTTTTGGTGATATCCTCCATAAACACTAAAGCAGAAGATTAGCAAAAACAAGCCACCAAAACGGCAGCCTGAGCCAGCTGAACAAACAGTTTATGGTGAGAATGGGACAAGAACAACTCTAGAGTTATCGTATATAGCAGGTATAAAAAGCAGTAAAACAACATTCCTCTCCCACCCCCATGCCATTGCTTTCTCAGTTTTTTTGTTAGCAAACTCATCTAAGCAAAGGCCAAGCACTCTCATGAAAGGTCTCTTTTGCTGCTCTCTTAATTGCACACACATGCCGACTAAGAGGGTGATGGTTGGCAGCACCCTCACAGTTCATAATTACTCTCAGCCGCCTTCTAATAGCCCTTGAACCTGTGAGATTCCAAAATGAAGGCTGCTGCTGTGACAGCATCCATGGTTTGTGTTCACCTTTGTGTGCAGGGCAGCAGAGCCCTGGCAGTCCGACATCATCAATCAGGAATGAGAGAAGAGGCTACAGTATTCCCCATGGATGGTACATATGATGTATATCACATTGCCTGATGGCAGCCTTTTGGTGCGACACAATCAGACCTAGACAGATGCTGAGGGAAGCAGACATTATTCTTCAAGTCTAACGAATTACTGATTCTGTTGAGAACTTTGTGCTCATTAAGTTTTTTTGTAGTATACACTTCATAAAGAAGTTGGAAGATTAGCTTTTATAGCCTTTTCGCATTGTCAAAACTCTTGCAAAATAATGTTTGCTCTGAACCATAGTAATTAGTACAACTTTTCAGTGAAATGTGGGAATTAAAGAGTGAAAGCCTTTTCATGAAGTGGTTTTAAACATGGCTAGGTGGCACAATTGGAATCAGGGCATGTAAACACACTCTCAGGCGGCTTCTGATGTCAGAGATAACTCCTTCAGAGGTGTGCAAGATCACAGACACCCTTTGTTGAACAGCTGAAAGCCAGAAAAATGCTTTTGTCCCATAAGCAATAATTCAATTTTCTTGAACAGCAATGGACCTCCAACACAACTTCTTCTCCAAAGGATACTTTGAGGCAAGTTTCTGGACTTTTTGCCCCAGCAAACCATTGCAGGCCTTCAGAAATTCTCATCATCAGACCTCTACATAAAATGCCATTTTATCCCTCCGTGATGAGTATCTGACCGCTGCCTTCCCTGCTTCCTTTCCAGTCCAGTTCCTAAAGCTGTTTTGCATCAGCCTCCTTCAGCAGCTCTGCAGATGAGGTTTTGTGGCATCTTGGCAGGGGAGGCTGTGGGCTCCTCTCACGCTCTGCCTGGGAGATCTTTGTGCAAAAAGGATCTGCCGGTTTATGAAAAGAGAGGCAATACTTGGGTCCCAAGGGAAAGAAATCTGAAAAAAATAGAGGCTGGGCTGGTGCTTTTTATTTCCTTTCTTCTCTGATTCCCTCTGATACACACAGTTCTGTGGTAACTTCCTACTGTTGTCTTTGCTTGTGGACATGGAAGCACCAGTTTGTTTTTCTTTTAAGTATTAAGAGTTGAGTGGTATTTTTAGGGAGGTGTAGGGCGTTGGTGGAAGAGCTGTATTTTCAGAAGCAACCAGAGGGAGTGGGATAATACGCTTAGTGGGTACTGTGGTTTTCCGAATTCAAAGATGCTTTCTGATGTCAGCCTCAAAACCTGTGCCAAGTTTCATACATCAGCAAACAAGGCTTCCAGTGAACAAGCAAGCTGTTGTGAGTAGCAACCATTCAGCAGTAAGCAGTGGCAAGCACAAAATTAATCATATGCCAGGGTTTTTTTTGCTTGTGGATTTGCTGTTCTCAAACGGGAAAAATTATTCCTCCCTGCTCTGTAACTTACTGCTGCACCATGAGACCATTTTACAAGACCTGAGACATTTACCTTAGGTAAGGAGTGTTACAGCATTCAGACGACAATGAAATTGTGCTTCATCTGCTGCAGAACTTCCTAAAGCTGTATGCATGATTATTATTAGAAACCCTTCTTCATTAAAGGGTAAATCCTCCTTTGCTTTTAAACGGGCTTTTAAGGAAGAAAATAGGATTGCTGTAACGGAGTAATCCAGGAGAAGGAAAATCGATCATTCTGCATTTTTCCAAGGATTACGTGCAGCAGCTCTCTTGGGGAGCTAAAGCTTTTCCAAGAACGATGACTAAGCTGGTCCCTTAAGGAAACAGTGTTCTAATAACAGCATAACTGGGATGAGATTCATAGGTGCCTATGCTGGTTTTCAGACAGCAAAGAGCAGAAGAACTTGCTAAGGTTTGTTGTCCAGCTTTGACCAGTGTAGGATAAACAATGAGGAATTCAGGTGAAACCCTCACATACAGATCTGTGGGTCACAATGTCAGAAAAATCAACGTTGGAGAGCAGAGCGAGGAAGTAAAAAAGCCCTGACAAACAATGTAGTGGTAGGTCCTAGCATTTTCACTGCAAGTGGAGATTTTTAGGAAGGTAAAATATCAGTAAATTCTAGCACTGATCAGGTCAGAAAACAGCCCGAATTGCCATCGCTCTTAGAGGAATTTGACATGGTGCAGCCTGTTGGGCAGCTTCAGAGGGAGGAAGCACCAGTTGTACAATTGTGCAATTCTCGGGGTCCTGAAGGTGATAAGGAAAAAGGATCTGTTTGGATGCAATCAGTTATTTATTGCCATTTTGTATCTTAATTCTTGATTAGACTTCTCTTGGCCTCTTGCAAGTCTGCTTCTCCCAAAACTGTAATAATGTAGCTGCTGGCATTCCACTCTGTTTTATGGAAAGTGGGTCTTGACCTCAAGGTGGTTTTGATGTTGCTTAATTATATGTCAGAGCTCAATGGCTGAAGGCAGTACTGTGGCTGTGTAACAGATAGGTTGCCCCAAGCTATTTGATTTAAAGAAAATGAACTCTATCCGAGCCAAAACCAGGACAGTATCACACAGTGACTTTGCAGATGTTGCAGAGATTTGGAGATTGGTTAGAAACACAAGGCATTTGCTCTAAGAGTGTCCTGGATTCTGAGATAAGCTCTCTGCAGGCAGATAATGTATGCTTTCATGAAGCCAAATCTTGAGCTAACTGCCTATGAGGTATAAAGGCAAGCCATGCTTAGAGGAGGAGGGATTCAGCCCTGACAGTGACTGAGACAGATGTGGTTCTGGACAAGAAATGGCAGGGAACTGTGGGATTGGCTATGCCTGAGTGTCAATGCAACATCATAACAAGAGGGCTAATGTGATTATGGAGCACAGAGGCTGGCGGGGTGTCACAGCTAGACACTGATCTTGAAGGTAAGACTGGAAGATGTGCAACTGCTGAGGCCTGGGATAATGCCTGGAAACCAAGAAAGGTGATGGAGAAAAACTGGAGAAGACTCAAGGAGGACGCTGTGAAGGGATCTGAAAACTTTGGATTATAGCAATCCTAGCCTGACTCATGGATGAAGTCTATTTCAGGAACAAGAAGCTGACAATCAAGGGAATCCTTTGGTTTAGCAGACAAAGTTCACAACCAGCAGCCAGAGTGTGGTGTGTATCAGTGGTAATTGTTGGTGTGTATCACCTGGGTTGCTGCTGCATTTGTCTGTGGAGTTTCAGCCATTGTAGTGAGTTGACAGAATGGTCCTGTGCCTCTCTGGGTGGACTCCTTTCATTAGGATAGATCTATCCCGGATTCCAAGTCACTTATTCAAGATAGTCTTCCTAGAAAGCCTGTAGAGGGAATGGGACTCCACTACTCATTCACTGCTCGTTTGCTGCAGCACACAGGCTTCAGCACTGCTGTAAAGACTCCATAGCACAATACCTGTGAGATGTAAAAGAGGATGGAGAAATCATCTGTCACAGAAGTTTTATGATTGCAAATTCCTCAATGGTAACGTCTGTTGCTTTGCTTATTGTGGTGGGATTTTTCAATTTTAGTCTTTGATTTCTTTTATTTTCTTTTATATTTTAGAATAGTCCTTATCAGCAGCAGAAGATCCTTCTGTAGCATATTTTCAGTGCTGCCATATCGAGACTGTACCCAAGTCGGGTATGTATATTTATACGTGTACTGCATAGTCTTTCTGGGCCTGCATGTAGACCTGATAACAGACAACAGCATGATGGAGGCTAATGCTTTTACATGTCTGCTCTGAGAAGAGATAAATGCTCTTAGGTATGCTTGCCTTGTGGACCATTACCAGGTTAAAACTACAGCTCTCAGTCCCCACTTTATTTATATGTGTTGTGGTATCTTTGATTATTACACTGGAGAAAACTACCCCCATGAAATCGATGTTCTTGAAAAATGCACTGTTTTTATTGTTTCTTCTGACTTCATTCATCTTTCACAAAACAAATACTCCAGACAGCACAACTTTAATTGTATAAGCCATCTTAGTTTTCTCATTCTCCCATGTAAACATGGTGCTACTGTATGTAGATTTCTAGAACTAAAAAGAAATGTTTGGATTTAAAGAGAATACTTTTTTATTTAATACTTTTAGTCACTGGTCAGATCTTTCAGTCAGTGAAAACAGATTATTTTGGCCATAATACTATACAGGTTCATAGCTGTCCCTGCAGCTGCCTTCCATCCCCCTGACATGCTGAGACACTATAACTCTGCAAGAGAAGTTGTTTTGGAATGAAGTAGTCCTCCAAAAACTGAGAAAGCTTTTAGCTCTTCCACTGAAACCACGGAAGTGGGAGAAACTGGATTTGCCTTGGAAGAGGTGGTCTGGCAGGCTCTGATGGCCATCTGGGTGCCTTCAGAGATGCAGTGCAAGGCTGGGATGTGCAGTGCTGGTGGGCAGCAGCTCCATGACCCTGGGACAGTGCGGGAAAAGAGTGTCCACCATGGCCCCTTGCCAGAGACTTGAGAAGTCCTTGTGGTTGACTTAGTGACTGCAGGGCACAAAATTCATGGGAAACAGTCAGTTGATACACTGAAGTTGGTTTGAAAGATCCACAAATCATCTGGAGTCAAATCTATCCATTGTATAAAAGATGGATTTGGCTCGTACTTCTCAGCCATCTATTTAGTTCTGGAGAATGATTTGTCTCAATCTCCTTGTGCACCAGTAATTCAAAACAAAGAGAGATTATTTTTAAGGCACAAAGGAAAGGAAGCACCTTTGTTGGAGGGTTGACTTGGTCTGCTCTCTCTTACAGTAAATTTTTTGCCTTAATTAAACTGTGATGACACATCAGGCAAATTCTTGACAGACTGGCAGATTTGTTCTTTGTTCTGGAGTATACTGTCATTCTTTTATGGTCATCACCCTGTGGAAATTGCCTCTTTATTGAAAATTGAATATATTTTTAAAATTTGATGACTGGTTTTACCTTTTAAATTATAGCAGTAATGAGCCCAACTGCAAAACTAAGTATTATTTCAGCATGTCATGTCTTGTAGTGTGCTTGCACAGCAAGAAGGGCATGGAATGGGAAGGTAGCAAGTGCCAATACACAACAATCCAGCCCTGTTCCCTTTGCTAAAAAGCCGAGATTAAAAAAAAAATGCCCTCTGTCTTTCTTCCAGAGCATCAGAGGAAGAGAGAAACAATTCAGTGGCACCTCCTTCCAGGAACAGCTGGTGCAAAGAACAGATGAGGCAGTATAGCATAAACTGTAGTCACTCTGTTCAGGCTGCACAGTGCTTGCTTACTTGCACATTTTGGATGTGTAGCAGGAGGGGGGAGAGACACTGGCTGCTCTTATGAAGTACTGTAGTGACAGCATCCTGTAGCTTTGCTTTCTCTGAATCCCTGGATTGCTGATGTCAGGCAGCTGATATCTTGCCTTGTCCCCAGGCAAGATGTCCCAACTGGTTTATACTCTGCAAACATCACTGAATAGTTAATGAAAAGAAACAGGTCATTGCAGGGAACCATGGGCACATCTGAAATTTGACTGGAGAAAGTCCCGGCAGGAATGGGAGAGTAGGATGGATGAGCAGGCAGGAGGAGCTGTTCCATGTGAGAGGAGCACATAGCGGGGCTGCTGCTGCTGCTTCTCCGCCTCTGCTCCAACTCACAGGCACTGTGGCCCGTGAGGAAATCCCCAGGCACAGCTGTTCGGTGGACGCTGCCAGCCCATGTTGTACTGTAGGAAGTGCAGAAGAGCTGTCAGTGCTGGTAGGTACAGTCTGTAGGAGCAGATCCATTATAAAAACATGGTAAAAGGCACTTTCTGAAGCCACAACTCCCTGTGCTCGTCCTGTGTGGATGGGGCAGCATCACCCCTCACCAATGAGGTGTGAGCAGTGTACTCTAGACTGTGGCCCTTGCTTGCCTGCCCTCCATGAAGAGGTCAAACTACCGCAACAAGAACCTCCCCAAAAACCTCCAAACCATGTTTTTAAGTGGTTGTACCAATACAGATGGAGGTCTGAGGGTTGCAGGGAGGAGCGCCATAGAAGTACATCAGAGGATGAAGTTAGAGGTGCCCCTGGAATAAGTTTCCTAAATGCTTGCTTTTCGTCCCCCCATCTAGACCAGCAGAGCAAATGTGAGAGCAGACGTAGCCAGGTGAAAACAATGTAAGGAAAGCTGCATTGCAAGTCAGGAGCTGAAGAAGGTGCTGAGTATCTTGCCTGTTGGCATCCCTCACCCCACAGTATCTCTTGGTGCTGCAGCCCGAAGTCATCAGACCCTACACAGGGTTTAGCTGTAGCCAAGGGGAGTGATGTAGTGATGCAGATTGTCTTGCTCCTGTGAGAACACTTAAAACAGTGTTATTGCCTCTGTTCTTAGTTTAACAGACATAGAGAAAGATTGTTTGAATGTTTGTCTTTGATGATGTCTTTATGACATACAAAGTCATTGTGTGATGCACAGGTTAGAGGCAAGTACTGCTGGTACTGCGGGTTTGGGTTTTGCAGTTGCCTCTCTTTCTTTAATGTGTTGGAAACCTTCATGGATAAAGGGTTCCTCTTTTTTCTTTAAATATACTATTCCAAAAGATGGGAGATCTGTTTCATGAACGGTGTTGAAACTGCCTCAATATCCACTTTATATCATCCTTGCCACAGATGAGCATTAATCCCCATCTACTTCTGTAGATTGTTCATTACTGTTCCTCTTTCAGGACAGGGAAGATGCCTCAGGTCAACAGCAGGGAGCTGTCCTACCACACACACTCAGCACCCACATGTGCCCCCACGTGCTGACCTGCTCTGGGCCCTCAGAGGGGGTTCATGCCACGGCAAACCAAAGAGTGAAGCCATTTGCAGATGGATTAAATAAGACTTGAAGGAATTATTCATCTGGAGATGGGCTCCAGATGGTTTGAGGTGAATTGGATTTCAGTTCTTTGAGACAGGAGACGGGGATCAGACACAGCAGATATTATCCTTTTAGCCATTAGGCAGGTCATGCTCCGGACACTTGAGTCCCCAAAGAGGAGCTGTTACAGGCAGACTCTCTGGGTTCTGCAGGTTTCTGCAGAAATTCCTGCAGGTTTCTGCTCACCCCACTCCCCAGCACGGTGTGTGCAAGGGCACTCCATGGACCCACCATGTGTCCTCAGCCAGGAGGGAGAAGAACCAGGTTCAACTCTGCCTACCCTGGAAAAAGCAGATGTCCTGGGCAGGGGAGAGGGGAACCTCTTCTCCATTGCTTGCCTGCCCTTGAATCTTCTCTAGGCCCCACTTCTCCATCAGCTTCCAAGGAGATGGAGATTACAACTCTGGCAGTGCTCACAGATGTTCAAGTTGCGCTATGTGGCCAGCAGGACATGGTGGCCTGCAAAAAATGCTCTGCATATGCTTGCAAGTGAGAACAATCATTTCTCATTAGTATAGGCTAAGCAATTTCAAAAAAAGACAATGGCAATGTATGTTTGTCACTGTTAGAGGTGTCACAAAGGAGGAAGAAGGTACTGTGTTGTTGTTCCCCCCAAGAATAAAAGGTATTGAAGTTAGTTGGGTTTATAGTTACGTTGTGGGATTGGGGTTTTTTTTTCCTTTGACACGCACCATTGTGGTTCACGATTTAAAAACATGTTTTGGAAAAGGGACTTTTTAAGCTTGTTTTTATCAGTGGCAAAAGCATTCAGATTAAAATCCTACCTATATTTTTTGTGATGTGGTAAGAACTCTTTTAAGAGCTTCCAAGTTCCTGTGAAGTCCTGTCCGGAAGATGAATCTGGAGGACCTGGGGGAGGAGGAGGAGAGCTGGCAGTATGACACAAATGCAGCACTGCAGCTTGGTTAGTCCTGCGTTGAACTCTCAGACCTGGCTCGCAGTGACTGACTGACACAGGGCTGGAGGTGATGAGCTACAGGACAGAAAACTCAGAGCATGAGATAGTGCACATCCTTATAAAAACAGCCACTTCACCTCATCTTTTATTATTCTCTTGACAAAAATACAGGTATTCATCTGACGAAATTTGCCTCCAGCTAAAGGAAATAATGCAGTATGAGTAATCAAATGGATTGAAGCCCAGGAAACAGACCATTCTTCTGAAGTAAAGGAGCAAGTCATTAGATAAAAAGAATTTGTGTCCTCAGAAATGCTACTAACCAGCTTCATCCAGTTTCTAAAGATAAATCACTGCTGAATTTAACTTTGAATTTAACTAAATGGTGGCCAGAACAATGTGTTCAGTGATGCCAGGAGCAAGAGGTTTTCAATACCATCACCCCAAATGATATCTAAGCAAAATGATTGATTAGTTTATAGACCTGGCATTCCCAACAGCCTTCTTTACCTAAACTCTGCAATCTTTGTTCATGTTTAGTGTTTGAACTGGGTAAGAAAGTCATACAAAATGAGGCAAAAAAAGGACTCATGAGTTTGTCTTGCTGCCATCAGTTATTTGGCAGGTTAGTGAGTGTGGAAAACAGGGCAATATTTACAGGAGAAATGAGAGCATCTAAATTGCCATATGGATAGTAGCACTAAGCAGACAGCAAAGCAGGATACTCTGTTATATCCTTCAGACTTGTTACCAAGTTTCTTACTGTTCTTCCCCAACAGATTTTGTATGCGAGGCAGTTTTGATTAAGTCATCAATCTTGAGTGCTTTTCCTGAGCATTTATCATTCTGTAGCCTTGCATCCTTCTGTAAGGAAGAACAACTATCTTTTTTTGGCCCGTGACAGGGAAACTGCAATATCCCTGCTTTTCTTTACCATAGCCCATTTTCCCAGCTTCTCACAAATTGAACAAAAAATGAAACCAAGCACATATTAGCTTTACAGAAAGATACATAAATCTGAGGCTTTTTTTTTCTCGCAACAGAACATTTCAAAACTAATCATCTCTTGTGTGAATTTTACAGAGCCACCATTGCTCATTCTTGTGAGTTGCCCTGTTCCCTTAGATTGAAATTAGCCAATGAATCTCCAAAAGCTAGTAAGTTTAAATTTTGAACTTTTACTCCGTGTTGGGCAAAACATCAGGAAAAGAGCTGGCATACTGACAGCTAAATATCTTTGGAGAGAGGAAAAAGGAGGCTGGCCTATTTCAGTCATCTTTCCAGGAGTTTTTTGCTCCTTCTCCCTGTAAATTGCAGCTGGAGTTGTTCTGGTAACACTAATGGCATTAGGATCTGAAAGCTCTTGATCAATTATAGCAGGCAGTCTCAGGCAGCAGGAGATCTGCTACTGGTCTGACTGGCCATGCATCTTTTCCAGAGCTGTCATTGTCCTTGTCTCTATAAACAGAGATGATAAGTAGAAATTATTTACACTGACGGATAAGAGCAGCATCTTTTCTTGATGTCTCATGAACCTCTTTTGCTTTCAGAATAAATCTTAGCAGTCAGGAATAGCTAAGCATAAAATATAGGCACAGAAGGCTGACATCTCTAAGCAACAATTATCAGATTCCTTTTTGCAATAAGCAGAAGGCTTTTTCGTGTATCTAGAAGTCTGTTTAATATTTCACGGACTCCTAAATTATTCACAGGTTTGAGTGCTCAACTGTTACTGTCATTTAAAGAGCAAGTGCCCAGCAGGAGTGTTGCATGGGACTTTGTAGATCACGTCAAAGCATAACATTTGGTTCATTAAAGAAGGGTTATACTTCCAAAGGTAACAGCATCCAATTTACTCTGTTAATCCTGGCCTGGCTAATAAAGGACATGATGAGATTGCTTGTTTTGATCCTTATCTATCTGCTCGGTCAAACTTCTCACCATCTAACAACAAATCTGGGATCCCATGTCACCTGGGACGGTTCCAAGAAAATCTGTGAACTCTGTTAGATGGAGATACTTTCATTTCTTTCTTGCTAAGGAAACTACTCAGTCTGGCTACTCAAGAGACTGCTGGTCACACTCCCAGTGCCAGAGTCTTTCACTGCTGGGACTGAAGCTCTTTCACAGCAGGAGTCTCCAGTGACCTGATGGGTCCCCACTTGACTCCCCACACACCCTACTCAGACCAGGTTTCCTCACTGGTGTGACCCCAGGTTTCCCATGGCAAAGGCTCAGATATCTCGTTCCATAAAGCCATTTATTCACAGTGCAGTAACACAAACAGCCTGAGCTGCTGCCCCTGAGGAGGATCCCCAACCAAGGAACCCATGGGCTTTTGCACCCTCACAGTCTTCCTACGTGGAAATCTCTTCTTCCTGAGTCTTTGGCTCCTGCCCCCCTCTCTGTGTCCATCCACCTCACTGGCTCACTGGTTTCCATCTGCTTTGTTGTCCAAAAGGCTTCAGTTCCAGGCTCTCTCTGTGTTTCCTGGTGTCCATTCACCTGGCTGGTGTCACCCACTGTCATGCCCTTTGTTCCCCCAAAGGCTGGCAGCTCATGGCCTCTCTTCTCAGGCTCCTACCCTGAGCTCTGCATTTCAGTCTGCGCCTCAGTCTGCAGCGTGTGAGCCCAGCCACCTAGACCAGATGTATTTCTCAGCATTCTTCAGTCCTGGATAACTTAGACAATATGTTTAGTTTTGAGGGTAGTTTCCAATGCTGCTCAGCCTTCTGGAAGTGGTATCCATGTATAGAATATCTAGAGTTTGACATTGATGTAAATCAGGGTGACTCCCCAAACTTTGTCAGAAACTAGGATCTAGTTTTTTGCCTCCTTAGGAAACGTTATCCCTGATCTTCTCATTTTCTCAAGCTTTCCCTGCTCAAATAAAGCGAAGGTAGTAAAATTAAGTTCCCATGGTTTATTTTTGGTTTTGGGTGTCTGCTCAAATTCCTTGAAGTTTCTTAAAAAGCACTTCTGGAAATAGAGCAGGAAAATCAAAACTGAGGAAGAGGAGGAAGGAAGTTTTCTTTACTTAAAGCCACTTTTGGCAAGGACTGTCTTTCCTACTCTGCATATTCTAAGCACCATTTACTCCTGGATATTAGTTTGTGCAGTTCCTCAGTCCCATCGGTAATTTAAATAACAAACACAGTGAAAGCTTGGTCTGTTTTTTCTATGAAGTGCCTGTCCTCCATATGCTCCTGGCTCATGGGGCCCCTTGGCTGTGATGCCATGCAAGGACATGTGTCCTAAAGAACGTGATGGCAGTGGGTAGCCACATTGGTGGCCACACTGTACCCAAACAACTGTCCTGACCTTTCCCCAGGCACAACTCGCCCATTTGGAGAGGGCTTAGTGAAAGCATGCCCCAGATCTTTCCTAGTTGTTGTTTTTGGAATGCTGGGGCTGTGGGGAGGAAGCAGCTGTGCTGGCAGCATTTGGGCTTGCTCTACCTGCAAGAGTTTTGCTGAGGCACTCATGAACTCTTTGTCTTTAGTAGGAGTGAAGGAAAAAAATATAGGCTTGTTGTGCAAAAGTTGTATTAGTTTGCTGTCGATCATACTGATAGGGAACTCAAAAAGGATACGGTAAAGTTGCTTAGGAATCCTTATGAGGTGTTAACAAAGATCTTTTATGAGGGAGAAGAGGATGTGTATAAGCCAGGATGAGCCTTTCCATTTATATGCTCATAAGAAACTGCATATTGTTTAGTACTGATTTTCCTCAAGAGAGGGAGTTTAATTCTCTGTTTTATGGATAGGTTTCTCTCCAAACAATCATATTTTATTACTCCATTTTACAACACAAGCAGTCATATACTATCCAGAAATATAGAGCATATGTGGACAAGAGGAACACCCCAAGTAGCCTTTGCAAAACGGGGCATTACTACAGTGCTGTTCATAGGGTCCTGAAAGGAGAGTCCTCTTTAGAAAGATCAAAAAGATGGGGAAACGGAGGCATTAGTGTCCATCGATCTTCAGCCAATGTCCAGGAATCATTCCTGTGTGTGCTCACACTTGCCAGCTGACCCTGCTCCCTGCTTCAAGAGCACTGATTCTTTTCCAGTCCCCAGAGCTGCTCTTTTTTCTTTAAAGCTGCTGTGCTGACTCTTCAAAGGGTGATGGATTTCCATTTGATGAATGGCAGAGTTACTGTCCATGTCTGTTAATTACATGGAAAAATTTCTCCGTGATGTGTTTTCAGATTTGTAACAGCATTTCTTGCTTTATGTCTATAAGGTCTTGAATGGAAGGAAGCTACACTGTTCTGATTTCAAGTGGTTCAGATATTTGTTTTCATTTGGAGGTTCAGGGTCTTCCTCAGGTTGTGTGTTTGTTTCATAGGTAAGACCTGCTGAAATAGTTACAATTTGGCATTTATCTCTGTGAGTAATAGTTCCCTTAAGCACTTTCTGTGCAGGAGCAGAGAGGCTAATACGGTGCTTCTGACAGAGGTTATTTTTATATAATTATTTGTCCAGCCCCTCAGTAACATGATATCAGGAAACAAGAATGATAATATGACACTCTGCAAAGTGAACTCCAATCAGGAAACTAAGAGGACTTTGTTGGGATTAGAAACTTGATACAGTCTTTTCCTTTGTCACTGAAGTGTGTTTTCCAGCAGATAGATGTGTTGGATTTTTCCAGCAGGGAGATACATGACTTACTGGGGACTCAGGATAGCTGTGTTTCAGAGAAATAAAATGTGTGATAGGTTGGAGAGGAAAGACAAGAGGGTGTATTGTATGTTACGGCAGGAGATAGCCCAGCCCTGCAATTGGGTGAAGAGTCCGCAGGATTTCTCCTGGCCTCCATGCCAGCACCTCACAGAGTTTTGAGCATATACTTGGACCTCAGCAGCAATCAGACAGGAAAATATTGCACGATAAATATTATGGAGTTGTATACAGCTGTCATTTTTGTGAAGCACAAATTTGCTCCTAGTCTTTTTTACCTTCGCTCACATTCTGATCATGAGGCTAAAGCATGGGATACAGCCTGCTTGCCTCAGGCATCTCTTTTATCTCCAAATGGAAGATGCCAGGTGGGTCAGTCCTTCAAAAGCAGATCCCCAAGTTTCCATGCCAGGGTCATGGAAAATTGGGTTTCTCCTGTCAGCCTCCAGCAGAAGGGTCACTGGGCTTTGGCCACTCTCCTGTGTCCTTGGAGGAGCAGGAATCCTTCCTGGAATCTTCCATGGGAAATTCCCTCTCTTTCACGTAGGGGAATGTGGGTATGTGGTGTGTGACTTCCAGTTCCTTCCCAGTGCCAGGTTCTGTCAGAGGCACGCAATGATGGGGAGCCTTGCTCTGCACTGTAGGTGGGGTAGGAGCTGCAACCTGGAACAAAGTGGGGGTTTTCTCTATAGCATGTTTTAGGCAACACAAGTGCTTCCTATAAGAAAAGTTGTTTGGTCTGTGCTTTGTATTGGCCTGTCTGGATTAATGCTGTGCCTTATTTCAGCGTTGGGTGGTGGAAAGGGAACAAGGCACGTGTATTAAGAGCTGTTTCTGCTCTTCTTTCTGCTTCCCAGGGATATGAAGCTGGATGGTGGACGCCAGTGCCATTCTACTGGAGTGTGTCTGAAAGAGATAATTGGTCTTGAAGGTGTGGAGCTCGGAGCAGATGGAAAGGTGGGGATCCTTCAGTTCCTACTCCCTTACATTTTATGGAATAAAGGAAAAAATGGCTTAACTAATAACAAGCGCAAATATAACATGCAGTGTAACGCAGTAGTTAAAGCACAGTATGTGCAACTGTAAATAAGCTTAGCAGAAATTCATGAGGACTGCCCAAGCTGTCAATGCAGACAACTCTTTATCCTTGAAGAAATTTGCCTCTGGCAATATCTGAGTCTGTAAAGCATTACTGAATTAGACAGCCTTCCCCTGGCTTTAGCAGGAGGTATCACTGCAGGGTATATTGTCAGGAGTTTGAAAATAATTTCTGGTGAGAGTTGTAGCTGTAATTCTGTTTGCTTTCAATTGTATTTAATTACATTTTGCTTAATAATACATTTTTCCAAAGAGCAGGAAGGCAGTAGCCCAAATGTGATGAGTCTTTCAAAATCCAGGAGTTAGTTCATTCACTTGAATAGAATAAGCAAATATGAATCTTTAGGGAAGTGATCCATTTTAAAGAAATATGTAGAGGAGAGACAGTTTTAATCATAAAAGAAAGCATTTCTTCCTGAAAGCCTGATTTACTTTCTACAGTTCAGTTTACTCAGTTTGCCGTCATGTATAGATTTAAAGGCCTTGGGTCAATGCTGCTACACATGTTGTGCTCACCTAACCAGGTGTCAGGCCAGACCACAGGCTATAAATTCCTGAGGACAATCTGTCTGCTTATAAATAATGAAAGCTCACATTTTTTATTTGATACCTGTACTGACCTCCTCATAAACCAGTCTAGAGTCTCAGACTCTTTTTTTCCCTCCATTGCAATGTTATTTTTGGAAAATAAGCCAATGAGAAGCAAGGCATAGCCTTTTCTTGGCCAGAGGTACAAGCAGAGAATCAGTGCACTCTAAAAATAATTTTGTCACAAGTTATTCATTCACACTTAGTCCACGTTGAGGGAGGGTAAATGATTTCCCACACCATTGCTGTGAACTGGAGCTCAATTGTTACATCAATAAGACTCTGCCAGACAAAGTCCTAAGGAAGAAAAATAGCGGAGAAAGTGCTTCAGTTCAGCAGTGTTTACGTGATTTGCCTCTGGCAGCTGTGTGCTGAGGGACCCATATAGATGATGCTAGTTCAGTAAAGAAGCTGCTGAAATGTGCTACAGAGAAGGCCCACTGGAATAAACCTGACCAAACTGACATTTTTAAATCTGACCCTAAATCCTACTCGATTTTGTAAATCCAGTGTATTAGAGCTTGTGTGTGTGTATGTGTGTTTTGCTGAAGAATTAATGCCTTTGCAAAAGCATTTTTTGCATGGATAAACTGACTGCACTGAAGCAAATGTAGGTGACTGGTTTTTATTCATCTGTGCCTAACTACTAAATCCAGAAAATCCTCCATTAATTTGGCTTCTCTTGCTTCCAGTTGGAATGCACCAAAGGCATCCCTCTGCATTCAGGCTAGGCTGAAAGTAACTGTCTGTCCATTCTGACTTTTTTTTTTTAGACGGTTTCTTATACACAGTTCCTGTTTCCCACCAATGCTCTGGGAACTCGGAGAAACACGATAGATTCCACCTCATCTTTCTCCCAATTCCGCAATGCAAGCCATCGTAGCCTTTCTTTGGGAAGAGCTAACAGCACCCAGGGGAGCATTGATGCAGGTAACTTCTCAAGTAGCTTGTTTCAATATCTTTGGGTACCCTGATGGTAGGCAGCTATTGCAAAGGATTGATGTGTTTTAATCCCCGCTTTGGCTTCAATTAAGTGAAATAGTCTCGTGTTGTGAGTGAAACACAGCTCATTCTGTATTTGCTCAGGAAGTTTGCTTGCGGAGGATGGAAAGTTAAATAAACAAGCGCACTGGTTGTATTGACTGCCCTGATGGCACCCGGCGTGCCTCCTCCTGTCACTGGCATTGTTTGTTCCTCCTGCATCAGGCTTATCCTTCCCTTCCTTTGCTATGGAAAATTTACAGTGGCAACACGGTAGTCATAAGCTGAAGGTGTAAATTCCACTTGTGACCTTTATTAGGCTGGAAAAGGCTGTGTTTACAAAACCGGACACAAAACATAAGCCAAAGCACTATATGCTTAAGATATCCTGGCACGATAAATGAAACAAATCAAAACATTTGCTTGAACAGATGAAAACTTGTTGCCGGGAATAAAAGTCATTGTGAAGCTTTATATAATTCTGCAGTTCTCTAAGTCCTAAATTCCCATTTACCAGGTAATTCATAAGCTGTAGGTCTTCCGTATCTTGGCAAATCACATCAGTATAGAAATATTTAGAGTTGTCAAGACTTAGAGCAATTTTTCATCTCTTTAAAAAATCTTGAACGGAGATAATACTGTGCATTATCTGTGAACTTGTTTGCCACTTCTGTCAAGTCCAGAGATTTCTTGATGTAATTAATTCCTTTCTTCTATATCTAAACTATTCTTTTATAGGTAGTGAGCTGGGAGACTTTGTTGAATACGACCCAAATCTTTTAGATGATCCTCAATGGCCATGTGGCAAACATAAGCGGGTTTTAATATTTCCTTCATATATGGTAAGTGATTCAGTGTAGGACAGAGAAATTCTGGTAACAAAATTTTAAAGGTTTCATTTGGCCATATTTTAAGAAGACTATTATTATTTTTAATCTACTAATAAGAGCTGTTCGGAATGCTTTGTTCTAAATGACAGTTACTTCTCAAGACATGTTAAAACAAACTCATGGAGGTATTACAAAAGCAAACACTTTTATTACTGTTGTATTTCATAAATGCTTTAGATGAAAGGCTTGTTCAAACAATGCACTCATTCTCTGGCATTCAGAGGAAAATTTACACTTCCTCAAATTGGCATCTATTGCAAAATAGGAGGATGCCCATTGGGGTTTTTCTGAAGTCATGAAGCTACACTGTTTTGATGTTAATCATTCACTCCTCTGAACAGTATTGTTTCCCAGGTATTTATTTCACCATGGGACGGTCCCTTCTTTAATTGCAGCAATTACGAGCAGAGTCTGTATATTTCTCGCTATATCCAACCCCTTAACGATACAGACACATAACTGTTCCTTGGTCTGTGTTCTAACTCAATATTTTCTGTGGTGAGAGACATCTGTAGCCTTTTTTTCGGTTGCTCCAGGTCTGTAGACTGTTTTTGCAGGACTTCTGCAAGAGGCACTGCAGTCATACACGTGTGAGCATGTATATGTCTGGATTACACACCCAGAGTAATAGTAGGCAGTAGGGAAAAGATTCTTCTTTTTTTTTTCCCCAGAGTGGTGACCTACTACTCTTATCTATATACATATATGATCAGATTTGAAACACTGAGGTTGAAAGTGTTGTCCATGTTCTTGTTATTTTGGAACAGAAGACATTATTTAAGAAACTGCTAATGTGTGTAAAGATGCAGCCTTTGTATGTTCGCATCTGCCCCCCACCCCAGGAGTAATTTAGCTCTTGGGTGCTCCTTCTTCAAAATAAGGTCAAAGTGTTTCGTGTAGATTGAAGATTATCTCCTTGCTAGCAGGAATGTTCTGTCTGTTGCACACAGAGGCTTAATTGAGTTCTAAGGCTGTGCTTATGCTTGATTTTTCAAATGGGAAGTCCAGAATGTCCTCTGCTTACTTGCTGCCAGTTTTCCTTTAAGGGCTGGCGAGTTATTTTTTGGCTGCCAACCCACAAAGTGACAACCTTTTATAGCAGCTACATCTGTGTGGGAAAATATTTGTCAGGTTTTGATATGGTTACTGTCATGGACAGGGAACTGTCTTCCATCAAGGAGAAAGACATTGTTAGCCAACATCCAAAGGGAACATAGCTCTCGCAGTCGTGGCTGTGTTTCTGACCTTCCTCAGGCTGCGAATGTGTGCCAAGCAGTACAAGTCCCCTAGGATCACCTGAGGTCTCAGATCCCTTTTTAACTTGATGTTGTCATGGACATGGTTAAATGAGTCAAAACGGGGCAGCCAGGGTGGCATCCTGCAAGGGAGTTCTCCATCCAGGAGTAGTGTTCAGTGCCATTCTTCTCTGTGTGCTGGTTGACCACAGCATTTCAAAGTCTTAACATTTGTACTTTTATTGTAAAAAGGAGCTGTCTGGGGATTTGGCTAGATGCCCTAAAGGTGAAAAATGCACTTCAAGGACAGTTGTTAAAATCAATGTCATTGTTTATCTAGAATATATTTGCACTGACAGGGATCTCGCTGCGCTTTAATTTTCTCTAGGGGTTAATTACTGCTCTGTCTGGAATAATATCTTATTTGACAGTTGAGGGGATTTTTTCCTGAATTTGCCTTCCAGACATCACTTCTTCAGCACTGCCTGAGGGTCTGTGGGACTCCCATCTCCGTTTCTGAAGGCAGGCACTAATCTAAGAAAGGCTTGAAGGACGTTAAGTGCTCTCTTTCTTTTGTTGAGGGGACTCACAGGCACATGCCAGGGGCTCTCTTGGCTGGGGTTTTGCAGGTGAAGCAGCACAGCTGTGATGCCATGCAGGAGCTGCATGGCTTTGCAAGAAACTGAGGGGTGGGTGGTTGTTCTTCAGTGCTCAGCTGAAAGATTTCACAAGGTGCTGGTGCTTCCTTCCGCCAAGAGAAGGGAGAAAAGGTAGTGCTGGAGTGCCCTGGGAGTTTGCAGGTTAAATAGGATTTTGCATCTTGGGCGAAGAAGGCTTGTGCACAGAGCTGGTGAATAAAACCCCACATTGGCTACGTAGGAAACTTTACTCACATCTGTTTTAGACTTTCCTGACTCTGCTGGCATTCCTTCTCCCCCTCCCTGCAGTTCACATCAGTGTGAGCAGGAGCATAACAGGCTTATAATTTCCAGTCATTTTCTTCTCCCCCTCCCCCCCCCAATATAAAAATCAGTGTACACTGCAATTAAAGCAAATTGCAGTCTGGGGCCCACGAGAAACCTGTGCTCTTTCCCTGAGCATGCCCAGCCGCTGCAGCAGTGCCAGCCCTGTGCCAAATGAGCGCAGAGGCTGAGAGCAGCTGCTGGTCCTGGGCGGAACGGGGCTGTAATCGCTGCCTCTCGCAAGCGCCGAGCAGCTGAGAGCGCCTCTGATGTCAGCACCCAGCATTTTGTTGTGCGTGGAGAGCTGCAGCTTGTAATTAAAGTTTCGTTACTTGGCCAGGATTTAGCATTAATGCTTGACAGCTGCAAGCTTGTAGATATTCCCCTCACCCCTCCTTGTGGATGTCAGAGCAATTAATGGGGGGAAGGTGTGGGAGAGGAGTGGATGCTGGGCTGCGGCACTGCCTGCGGGATGGAGCTGCATGCACTGATACTACTCCCCTGAGCCTGGCTCATGCTTTGCAGGCCAGGATTTCTCCACTGGGAAAGCTCTGTTGAGGGCTGTGTGAATGCTGCAGCAGTAAACACTGCAGGCTTTATCCTGAGGCATAAGACGGACAAAATGTGTGGTCTGGCTTGGTGTTTACTCAGAAATACGTGCAACTAGCACTCCATGTGCTCAATTTTTGTGGAACCCGAGTTTATCATCACTGACACTGGTTGTATAGTATTTTAATTTTACTGAGCTGAATTAGCCCTGACTCTTGGAGAGAAGTGCTAGCTACAAGTCCTCAGCTGTTTTCACGGAAGAGCTGAGCTTCCTCCTTGAAGATAGCTGTGGGGAAGGGGAAGTGCTTTTGGTTTGGTCTATTTTTTTTTCTTTTTTTTTGTAGTGAAGTCCCAGGCTTAAAAGAGCATACACTTCCCTGTCACATTTCTAAAAGTAATACCCACAAATTGCCTGTCAGCAGACAATTCTGAAAGTATTCTTCAATACTTTCCCAACACAAACTCTACGACTTCTATTAGTTGTATTTAAACTCTGGTCTGCCTGGAGAAATTATTTCATTTTGTGTTGTCTTTGTAGGAGAGTCTGCAATCTCTGCCACAATATAAACAGTAAGAGGTAGAAAAAATTCATGCTGGGGGGTGGGGAGGGAAGGGAAACATCATGTCATGGTTAACAGATGTCTTCCTGGCTGATACTGCTAAAACAGGAATTTGTGCAGATTCTTAAATCTCTCTAGAACAGGAACTTTATCTACCAGACTGAGCATTAATTTCTTTCCTCGAATCTCATGTTGACTAGCGTACGTACAGGCTCATCAATGCCTCCCTGGTCTCTCTGCATTCTTTCCAGCAGGAACTCCTTCTGTGCCAAAGTAGAAAACAGGCTTCAGGCTGACACTGCAGTCCTGCTTTTGTTGGTTAACACAGAAACACAGGAGCATGTTAGCTGACCACTGTGTGCTGCCAAAACTTGCAGCAAAAGAAGAAAAGCCCAGATCAGCAGCAGATTGACTTTGAGTGACCCTTCTGTAGTAGCATCCCTGAAATACCCATCTATCTGTGCTCCAGGGATACATGTGCAATTAGGTTTGGGTACTGAGCTACAGTTTCAGTGTGTTGGTTTAATTATATAAGAATAAGTTGACATCTCCACACCACTAATACGAGAAGATAGTCACAAAAGCTTACAGTGCTGTTTCCGTGGCTCTGTCAGCCTGCACTTGCCAGGTACCGCGTTAGCGCCGAGCGCAGCCGGGCTGCGTTATTTAATATCAGTCCTCCAGCGTGACTTTAAAATTAGAACTGCTTGCTGCCCTGGCCCTTTGGTCTAACAAAAGCCCTGTGTGATGATATAATGCATTTGGTCTCTCGTTCTGTCTTTCACAAGGAGCACCAAGGTCAGGAAGACTCCACCACAGCCAGTGTCCTTCAGTGCTGTCACCCTATTCTTCGAGCCACTTCCGTAGTTGTCTATTAAGTATCTCCATACTGCTTTTTTATCAGCTGCTGACCTTGTACCCAAAAGTCTCAGGGAGCAGAGGATTGCAGTGGTAGATAATCATAATTAAACCCTATGCTCTATGCATTTGATGAGCTGCAGCTCTATATTTGGCTGAGACCCCAATAAATAACGATTTTGTAACAGTGACACACTGTATTAATTGAGAATAATTCCAGAGTGTTAACAATATAAAATAAATTGCTGTCCTTCCATGTACTTCATTTCAAAGAGGCAGTTTTGAGACTATTTGGCTTGTGAAATTCAAAATCTTTCAGTTGAAGGTCCTTGAATATTAATAACTTTGTAACAACAGAAACATCTTATTTTAGTCCATCTTTTCCTTTTTTAGAATTTTAGTTATAATTCGGAATCACTCCCATTTTCCATCAAAATTTAAAGTCCCTTCTCTATCAGGATTCCCCATATATATGCTTCGTAAGTGTATGAATTAGGTTACTGGCAGTTGATAGGTACATAGCTGGTCACCTATGGAATGCATTAAAATAGTCAGAGAGTGCAGAGTCATTGACTTCTTTTCACTTCTTGTGTGGCTGAGAACTTATCAGTGACCTACCAAAAGTCTGTTTCAGGTATCAGCCTTCCGTCTGCTCTCTGTGAAGTAGACTTATCGGGGTACACAGTAACAACAACAGCTGAAGAGAGCCTATCATATATATCTTTCATTTTATTCACCTATTTTATTCTGATTTTATCCTTCTTAAGCTAAGAGATAGAGGCTTCCAAGGCTAGATCATCTTTTACTGGTTGCATGCCAAAGTAGGATTTATTTTCAACAATATTTCATCCTGCCAGTCTTCCCAGCCGTTTCAGGCATTCCTTCTCCTCTCATATTTACGAAACTATATATACAGCTTTCCTATGAGAAAGCAGCTGCTTGAAAACGCTTGTGAATAACACACAAGCTGAGCTCCAAAACTGCCAGCCATGCAAAAAGTGTGCAGAGTAGAGACTTGGGCCGAAGCGTTCATCATGCTGTCCAGGCGTCTGTCAGCTACCATATATCAAGGCTTTCATTTGTCTCGTGCAACTTCCATCGCCAAAGCAAAATATACATCCACAGATTTGTATACAGAGAATGTAACAGAGCCCACCAAGGGGTATTGCTGAATGCTGAGCTGAGATGTGTTCCCTGCAAATAAGCTGTGAGAAACAAGACAGACGGTTCTGGATGACAGAAGTTAAAAACATTGGAGATTAGAGTATGAGAGAGACAGTTTAGTAGTTCCCAGTGCTTTGCTCGTGTGTCTGACAGCTCTGGGAGTACAGAGTGCCTGCCTGGTAGGGAACAATATTATGTATGAGAAAGCATGTTTGGATAGAGAAAAGCTGTGCTCCTTTTAGGGAAATATTTGCAAACCCTGCATAAAATTTGGAGCGTCAGTGTCGAACAGAGCCCTGACACAGGCAATACCAGAATTGTCCTGGACAGACAGTCATGTATTTTTCTTCACATGGCAGCTTTATTTGGGACACACAGGCAGCTCAAGTGCAATGGCATGGCCCTGAACAGAAGAGAAGCGTAAACGCTGAGTAGAGAGCAGGCAGAGAAGGATGATGTTGTGTCCAAGCCCTCCCCTGTCAGATCCCAGTTGGTTATTGTGGGTCACTGGACCACCCCACAGCTTTCCTCCACTCTCTTACTCGTGGGCAGGGGCAGCAGCAAGGGGCTGCTGGTCAGTCCCAAGCTGTTTGTGGGGTGCATGACGTGCCCTGGGCAGGAGCAGGGCTGGGGACCAAGATTTCTCACATGAGCTGGCCCCAGCAAGAGACGTACTCAGGTACCTGCTCAGAAACCATTTGGAGGGGTAACTGATTCAGTCACTCAACAGATGCTAATTCAACATTGATTTTAAATTACCTCTCAACAGATACTCTTTAGAGTTTTTTTCCTGCGTGCCTCACTGCTGGGCAGGATCCTGCATGCACAGGATGCATTTGCCACAGCTGGGCAAGCATTATCCCATTGCTCAAAGTCTGGCTTCTGCAGCAGCTACGAAGGAAAAAAAATAAATCAAGGGGGAAAAAAGAACTTGCACAAATCCTTTTCTTGAGAATAAGGGCAGTTAGCTGAGCTCTCCAGCATGGCACTGACAAGATGAGACAGCTGCCTTAGAGCCAGTGTGTTCAAACATGCTGCCGTTATCCTGTTACATGAATCAAAACCAGCACACACCAGCTTTCATCTGGATTTCATTATTGTGATTTATATCGTAGAGACTGTTGTCTTGCAGGAAGCGGCAGTATTCAGAGTTGGAGAGAGGGAGATTCTTATCAACAGGACAAAATTGTCAAATCTCTGTGTTTAAAAATAACTGTACCTCTTTACTGTTTTCAGCTTTAAGCTGTCTGCTTAGTCTCAAGCCTCTGAGCACTTTGCTTTAAATGAAATTTTTAAAAAGAGCTTTTCTCCTTCCAAAGAGAATTTAGCTGGATTCTGGCAAACTTCCCACAGGCTGGAGGAGTCCCAGGTAAAACGAGTCGGTGCCTGCAGAGCAGCCATGGGGAAAGGTGCACCCAGGGGGCTGCTGCTGCTGTGTGGCAGAGCCCAGGGCTTGCTCCCCCTCTGCACAGTCGTCCCCAGAGCTGGGGTCACCCTTACACCCACTTTTGAGAGGTGAAAACAGCTGAAACTTGCTGTCTGGCACAATTTCTGTGCAGCCCTTCAGCTGAACCTGGAGGATGGACAGGCCCTCCCTCTGCTGCTGTGCCCCTTCTGTTGGGAAGTGGTTTCTGTTGTACACACAACAAGGGAAGAAGATGAACCAGAGAGAGCTAAAGGCAAGTTAATTAAGATAAAACTACAAGCTCTGTGGTAATGAAGAACAAACAGTGGGCAATTAGGTTTGTAGTGAAGCATGAAATAAGGTGTCAGGTAGCTTTGCGCAGTAACACCGAGCTCACTATGTCTCAGATTGCCCAAGACAACCAAAAAATAGTGGTAGTAACTAGAATCGCCTTTACATTTAATAGCATATGTGTGCTTAGTGTCTCTTGACTGTAAGCAAGAGCAGCATGGGCCCATGTTTCTGTACCCCGAGGAGCAGACAGCAGTGGTCTAAATTAAATGTGCCTGGTTTCAGGGTCCTCTTGCAGCAGTACCAAGAGGAAGCTTCTTAACGCATACAACTCCCAGCATATCTGTGCATCAGCAGCACCCAGCTTGCTGCTGATCCCCTGGCAGCAGTACCAAGGAGTAGGCAGGCAGGCAGCAACATTCCAGGGAAAGAAAGGAAAGGAGCAGTTGTTAAGATCTTAATTCTTCTGCTTTAGAGGGCTGAGCCCTGCCAGGGGAGACGAAGCACGTGAGAAGCTGTCTGCAGTGAAGAGCCATGGCTGCACAGTGCGTGCACACATCCTTCCAACCTCAGCGGCATTAAAACCAGGCAGGCCCACACATTCCATTGAAGCCTTTCCCACCGATCCTGGGTAGGGCAGGGTTTCTCCTCCCTGTCTTTTCCTCTTCCTTTTATTCAGGTGTGGCAGCACATTGCCTGCTTCAGCATCAAGGCAGCTTATGAATTTTTAACCTCAGGGGCACTGCACTGTCTGGCTGAACCTGCACTCAAGCTCATCCATACATGTGCAGGGCAGCAGGGGTGGCTGACAAGTGTTGATGTGGCAGAATGGTCCATGTTTTAAAATGTGTACATGGCCATAACAACACCCCATGGCAAAATCTTGGTTTTTTCATCTCTTTTACAGAATGTTTACCTCAAGTACTGCTGGGCACTATTCAGGGGAAACACATGCTCTGCTCTGTTTTAAATTCCTACAATTCCTAATAATTCAATACCATATCTCCTAAATAAAGTGCAGGAAAAGTTAGGTGTTTCTTACTCTCCTTCATGCTTATTTTGGAACCAGAGAACAACATGATTGGATAAAGGGAATTGTTTGCTTTCTCTGCAGAGCCATTACACTTCGTCTTCCCCAAGCCCTTCCATATGATGTTTTAAAGATTGAAAAAGGCCTGAAAGCATATGCAGTCAGTCTTTTTGTCTGATTTGTATTCCTATGAGGATATATTACAGCAAAGCTCCACCTTCTATAAAGGCATAACATGCAGCAAGGGTTTTGCATGCCTCTTTCCACCTCTTGTTGGTTGGTGTTAACAGCCTTTTGCCATAATTTTCTGGTTAATCAAAACCAGAAATTAGACAGGGAGTACTATTTTACAAGCAGGAGAATGCACTGCCGCTCTCTTACACCCTTGAAGCTGGCAGGGAGCTGGATGCCTGAGGACCAGGCTGTCCCCCAGGTGCCCAAGCTGGGGCTTTTCTTCACTTCTGTCCAACAGGCAGAACTGCAAAAGCATGGAAGAGAATTGGCACATTCCCAAAATAAAGGGTGGTTTGTTGTTGGGCTGATAGACTTTGGCCAAGTGAATTGTGACAGAGATTTGGACAAAGTGCTACCTGAACAAAGACTGAGGGAATGAGAGAAGTGCTGAGCACCCACAGATGCAGGTGCTGTGTTGGCCAGGAGAACCCTCTGCAACTTAGGGAGATTCCTTAGGTTGTAACAAAAAGGAATAGGAAGCTCAAAGGAAATGGACTGTACGCTTTGAATGTTGTCTTGACTCTTTTGTCCACTTACTGCCTAACTTCTGACGGCATTACTGCCTTCCACTCTACTGAGTGGCCTGCCATGTAGGCTAATTACTTATTTGATCATAAATGTATGCTACAGCAGTCAAGAGTTTGTACCAATAGTGTCTTGGAAGAATCAATTTGAAAGAAACTCACAATATGTCTCAGAACCATATGGAGATATACACCAAAATCTGGTCATCAAATCGGTTATTGTGATGTATTTTTTGTGTTTTATAAGACTTCTCAGGTAGGTTTAATCCAGCCACATTTATCTTAAACTCACTCTTAGTAATACTTGGAGGATGCTAATGAGGTATGTATTGTTCAAGGCTTGTGCCAGGTCACTTGTTTTGTCAGTCACAAACAAATAGTTGTTTTAATTCAGACTTAATTTTCTTGTCTGCTGAAAGCATTGGGACTGACTGGCACTTGTTTGGTATTCCTTGCTTTCCTTGCTCCTGGGAATCGAGTGATCTTCTTTGTTACAAACTAAAGGAGTAATTCTCTCTTGGCATGTGTTACAGACCACGGTCATAGACTATGTGAAGCCATCAGATCTCAAGAAGGACATGAATGAGACCTTCAAGGAGAAGTTCCCTCACATCAAGCTAACCCTCAGTAAAATAAGAAGGTACGTTGCAAAGCTCGATAAGGCTGCGACGTGATGCAGCTGTCTCACATTTCAGTGCAATTCCTGCACTACGTGAGGGGAAGCACAGCACTGATTGATCTTTCAGGAGCAGTGACCAGCAGAGGTGCAGAGTAAGTCAGATGATTGCTTTGATTGCTGGGAGGAGTAAACAGGATAGAGGAATGTGCAAACACGCACTGGTCGGGTGTCAGACACAGCATCTAACAGGATGAGGGTGGGAGCTGGGCATGCACTAAATTAAAATACCCAGAAAAATAACACAACAGAGTCTCTAAGCTCATGGCAGTTAACTTAAAAAGAGACTGAGGAAAGAGAAGTGCTGACTTTTGTGCCTTGGCCAGAAGCAAAAAGCATAGTTGGCTTCACAGCAAAGTTGTAATATTCCATCTCTGTTTCCAGTGTAGCAGGCTAGGCATATTGCTCCACTGAAGTAATGATAATTTCATTTGACCCTAGTGGCCAGAAGGATACTGAGCCATGTTGTTCTGTAACCAGAGAGTGCTGCAGTACATGGACAGAACTGTCAGTTTGGATTTGACCAACCATAACCAGCAGCAAAGCTGCCTACAGACCACCAGTAATCAAAATGTTGTTACTAAACAACTGGTGTGCAGCATAGGACCTCTGATGAAATGTTGTTGCTAAAAATGTCAGAGCTTTTCAGTTGCTTTTATAGCTTGGCACAACTCTCTGCTGGGGGCAGTGAGGGGGAAGGGTGATGCAAAAATGTGCCATGAAATGTGCCCCCAAAACAGAGCATAAAGATACCTGCCCAGTAAATTATGTTTTCCCCTCCATTTGACTTAGCAGGAATCTCTGAAAGCATGGCTCATGGGGTGAAATGGGAAATGCTTTAAAACTCAGCTCACAGCATATTTGTCTGGTCTCTTTACTCAGCTTGAAGAGAGAGATGCGCAAGCTTGCTCAAGAAGAATGTGGTTTTGAAGAGCCCACAGTGGCCATGGCCTTTGTCTACTTTGAGAAGCTCGCTCTCAAGGGGAAGCTGAACAAGCAGAATAGAAAGCTTTGTGCTGGAGCTTGTGTTCTTTTAGCAGCCAAAATTGGCAGTGACCTCAGAAAGCATGAAGTCAAGCATCTTATAGATGTACGTACCCGTAGGTTTTCAGTGTTCTGTCTACATGAAGTGCCGGTGTGTGGTCTGTGCGAGCCTGTATGTCAGTGAGCATCCTCTCCTTTAGGCTTCCAGATGTACAGACAGCTAAATATCTTTTCTTATTACACATTTTGTGGAAGTAGTAGTGATCAATGTCACTGGCATGTGAAGCTTGTTTGATGGGATAGAAGGCCCTGGTGTCAGATATTGTAAGGTTTGAGATGTATCTGACCACCATTATGTCAATAAAAGGTAAAAGTGAACACTCAGGAAATTAATTTTCCTTTTAATTATATTTTCAACAGTGTCAGTAAGGATTCTCCTTTGAGAATTAAATGCAGATACTAATTTCACTTGGAGTCCAATAGACATTTGTATTCTATCAAGTTCAGCTTTTGGGCAAGAAAACCTAAGGAGGCGTTCCCATTAGAACACCTCATTCCAGCTGTTTTTTTGTAGAGTAATGTGTTTGGTCTTCCACCCACCCCATATGAAAGAGCTAACATGGGGCAGTGTTATGCCATAATCCTTTGCAGGCACCGAGGTACCAATCTGATTTAATGCTACAGAAGGTTAGGCAGGTGTTGGATATGTGGCTACAACCAGCTTACTCAACAGAGAGACATGGGAACATGGACAGGGGGCAGGACTGGACTCAGGCCCTCTTCCTGCACTCACAGAGCTGGGTTGGCAGTCAGTTTGTTAGAAGGTCCTTTGAATAATCACCAAAAAGTCAGCCAAGTGGGAATTGGAAGATCTGGCCTCTCTTGCTATCTTGAAACATTGGTCCATCCATAAGACACAGTAAACTTTGCAATAGACCCATGGGCAGAGAAGTAGCAAGCCAGGGAGGTCCTAAGAAGAGGATGAGGAGGGAAATATCCCTGAGCAACTGGTTGCCTACTTGTAGCATCCAAATCCAGTGAAAACAGCAGAGCATATGGGAGGTTTAGTACATTACAGCAGAAAACCAACTCTAAAGCCCATCTCATCCCCCTTGAGGATAGCAGTTTCTATTACTCACTGTTCTTACAGTTGCTGCAGATGACACCTTCTGACTCTGAGGTATTAGGATCAAATTGTGGCAAAAATAATTTCCCCACTAGGGTGTTGCAGCACAGTCTAATGCTGAAAGGAAAATTAGTGATTTCAAGCAGTGCAGGAAATTTATGGACAATTACAAGATGCATGTCTTCCATTACACAAGTGATTTTGATGTTTGCATGAAGCCAGGAATTTCCTGTTGCTGCTGTGGTAATCACTGTGATCATTAGAATATCTGCTGGCAGTGGAGTGAGTGAAATGACGAACGTGTCAGAAATAGCGTGGCTGGTTGAGCTTTATGAGTTCACCTTCACAGTAAGGAATCAGTACATCCAGTTCACCCTGCTCTGGTTTTCTAAACCTACAGGTTGATTGGGACAGATGTTCCATGACGGCAGCATGCATGTTTTGAATAATGTCGTTTGTGGGAAAGCACTAGAAAAGCAAACCCTCATTCCATTTTTTTTTAAATTCTTTTTTTTTCCCCTCGGCTGTGGTTGCAGAAACTGGAAGAGAAGTTCCGGCTGAACAGGCGGGAGCTGATCGCCTTCGAGTTCCCGGTGCTGGTGGCCTTGGAGTTCGCTCTCCACCTCCCCGAGCATGAAGTGATGCCGCACTACAGACGCCTGGTGCAGAACTCCTAGCGCTGGCTGCCCTGCGGGGAAGGGCTCCCGACTGTTCCCGCTTGGCTCTCCCGAGCCGCAGTTACTACTGGAAATGCAAAATCAGACTCCTAACACTTCACTCTCTCTCTCCCCCCAAAACAGTTTTTCCGGCTACATATGGGAAAGACTGCATCGACTCTCAGCTTTGATGAATTTATATATCATTACTTTCTCAAAGCAGGTGAAGACTGAGCTGTTGGTAAATAGTTCAAGTGCTGAAACTGGGTGGCAACTGACCCTACCTGTAGGGACTACAGCTATAAAAGTAGGCAAAAATTAGAAGGGCAGCTTCCATGACCACCCCTCTCTCCATCACACAAACCCTGGAAGCCCACTGAGTGCATTCTCGTAGCGCTTTTTCTACAGACCTGCTGCAAATTCCAAGAGGACTTCTCAAAGTGAAAAAGCTTTTAAAGAAGATATCTTCACTGTGTCAAAAAAGAATGTGCCAATCTATTTTTGTATCAGCAATTGAAAGTGCACTTTTTCCTGTGGGGTATTTGTGTGCGTATCCGTGTGTGTGTGTGTGCGACACCAAACTGATCTCAGTCCAGGTGGTTGGCTTAGCTGTTTCCAAGTGTATCAGTTACTGATGGTGAAGATCAAGGTGACCTTACATGTTTACTTCTTGAAAAACATAACTACTGGAAAAGTGGTAAATGGGATCATTTTTGGACACTTGGGTTTTTTTATTCTCTGATCTTTCCAACATTGTACCTTTGAAAGGATTACACTACTACTACTGCAACAGAAGGATCAGCAACTGACCTTAAGTTTTCAGTCATGTTTGTGGTAAAGATGAAAGCATTAGTATAAGATTTCCATGTCATGTTTTTTAAAAATATCTTGTGTTAAGCCACATGCATATTTTTAACCTTCGCACTTTTCCCACTGTGGAGATGGTTAGACTTGCACTCTGTAGTGTTGTATTTCTGTGCTCTATGTTAGAGTGCGTAATAAGCACATTTATTGTGCTCTATCTTAAAACAGTGTTTTATTAAAAAAAAAAAAAAAAGAGTAGGGCGCAGCAGTATAACGGGTGTCTTAAGGCTCCAACAGCAGGGGCATCAGCCATTAAAGTTTTGGGGTTTTAATTAGGATTGACTGTGCAAAACCTAAAATCCGTGCCCAATGAGATCCAGTTCCTTTAGACATTGCAGTACTGGAGTTTTATGGTAAAACTTCTTGCAGCTTCCCTGGTTCTGACTGGACACCCAGAAAGCTTAAAGGCTTTATCCAAGCTCCTGATGCTATAGCCACACTAAGCTAATGCCATGCTGATGGACATTGTTCAATTGCTGTTACCATGTGGGATTCCACCCCTGTCCAATCTTCTCCTGTGCTGGTTCACTTAACAAGCCTTGCCCTCAACGTGCCCCACATGGATCTGCTAAAGTCAAGTTATTACATTTGTGGTAATTACATAAATAATAGTCTCAACTGTGAGACTTCAGCTGAAGCCTTACCTCTCTAAGTTTGGGAGTGCTTGCTCAGAGTATGGAATGGGCTTGTGAGCAGAACGTAGAGAAGTGGGACATACCAGAGGATGCAAACACACTAATGCTTACTTTCTTTCACTCTTACTTCAATCAGCTTTATTATTTCCTTCAGTTAGGCCAGGAAACATCCAGTTTCTTTACCAGCTTTGACTCCTTTAAATTCTAGTATGAAAATAGCCTGCATACGATTGCTCTACAGGATCTGGAAAGGTTACACATGTCAGGACAAATGGGAATTTGTTTGATGCTATTGCTCTCCCCCCATTCTAAGGGGGAGGGTGACTATGCTAGCTTACAGTTATTATTAATACTTACCTGATTACTGGTATAGATACATTCCAACAGGATTGGGAAGGAGGGGGTAAAGAGAAAAGTGTGCACTTAAACCTTCCCAGTGTAACGTCCCATGTCGCTGCAACCCACGCGTCACTCAGCCAGCTGCGAAGTGAGGGGAGGGGGGCTCTTGACAGCACTCTTACTCCCTCCTCCTCCTTCTCCTGGCCCCCACACAGCCAAGGAACAGTGGAGCCAAGAGCCTGGAGCACACCCGGAGCCTGCAGCTGCCTTGCTGGTGTATTCAGACCAAAAAGGCAGTGTAGTGTGGACCTGCAACCCAAAACAGCCTGTGGGTCTGCTAGGAGGGCTTCCACCCTTGGCCATATCCCTTTCCACCCAAATTGTGTATATACGTTCAAGATTTGTTTCTGATTGCAGAGATCTGTTTCTAATAGCGACCACTCAAGGCTAAGCAGAAGCTTTACCTTTCTGGGAAGCCTTCTACCTTTTGCTTTTGAGTCTGATTTTTTTCTTATATTGCTTTATAGCATTGCAGGGAAAAAGCAAATTGTGATTGCAAGATGCAGACTAAAGAATGACAGTCTTACAGTAGTCTTTAGAGACGCTATTGAATCATGCTGTCACATCTTTTGTCTTCTGTGCTGCTACCCAACCCTGATCTACAGTTTACACAGATTTCTGGGATGAAATCTGATTGCTGGAGACTTTCTGCTTTTCATTGTTATCACTGTTGTTTTGGGGGCGGAAAAGGGTTTCAGAGTGATGTTCAGTTACAGTTTGAATGTGGAATAAACACTTAAGATGGTGATGATGTTGCACTGTTCACTTAGGAACGTATATAAAGCCATATGTTGCTAGATCTCAGAGCACAAAGCTTGGTCAGTACAATTATGATTAGGACAATGGGCAGGATTTGCCCCCCTTTTCTGCCCAACCCTGGGAAAATTCAGGCTGAAGTGGTAGAGAAAATCTGTACCAAACAAAAAACATGTTGATTGTTTTCCTTTGTGTTATATGGCAATGAGTGTTGATTTACAAATGATTTTAGGTTCAACTTTAGATAGTTTGGGAAAGTAATCCATTCCATTTAACTTGTTCTGTTTTGAAATTCTATACCGTACACTCTACCATGCAGAGTTTATTCCTTTTCTAAAAAAAATAAATAAAAGTTTTAAAAAAATTGAAAAACACAGACTCTTTTCCACCAGTGACAGTATGTTAAATTATTCTGTCCCTCATCTGTACGTGAAAAGGCGCTTGGTTTTGTCTCCCTCTGGGACATAGAGCTGCTTATTCATAAACCAGTGGTGGTATTGCCAAAGGATGCTTGCCATCTCCAGGCATTCAGCTCCCTGCAGAGCCCTCACTTCCAGGGTCTTCCCTCCCTACCTTTACCCATTGCTCCAGAGACCCACAGCTTTAAATCATGTATGTGGCAGTACAAGCATTAGCATGGTTTACACAGACTCCAGCACATACAAACATACAGACAAGTACTTAACAATCATTTTCCATAACTACCTTAACTATTAACAGGCAGTGGTTTCTTTGGAATAGTTCGTAACATATCTCAATGACACAACTTCAGCTAATTGCTCCAGCCTCCTAAAGTACAGAGCTCACAGCATGAGACTTCTGTGGAAGCAGTGAGGAGTGGTTTGCTAAGGGACGATTGCACCTTCCCACGATACTGAAGGATTTTGGCACCAGGCCCCACAATAAACATGTAAAAAAACACAAACAAGGTAAAAGTAGTTGAGCGAGGCGAGAGACTGAGCAATCAGAGTAACAATGCCAACATCACTAGCTGAGACTGAAATCTGTCCCAAGTTGCACCTTTGGGAAGGGAGGAGAGTGTGGGAAGCAGATTTGAACTTAATTTGTTCATCTCCCATTGTAAACTGTGCATTGAAAAGGGGGGGAAAAAAGGGGAAAAACCATCAGTGCATCTCTTCACAGAATGTTGTATGCAAAGCAAGAAGGCCTTTGTGAAATCCCAAACTGAAGCTTCCACCAACTTCATGTGAGCCTGTAACAGCCAGAGACCCCCACCTCAGCCTGGAACCTGATGGTTCAGATGAGCTCCAAGGAGAGCTCTCAAGTCGCTGAAAAAACCAACAAACACACAGCCTGCCCAGACCCCAGCAGCAAATACCGGGACCAACACAGACAGAAAGGAGAAGCAATGCTTATAGCGTGGTACTAGGAAAGAGAAGGGACTGTGATCCTGGAAAATGGCCTGCACACCTTCAAAGCAAGGCAGGGTGGACCAAGAAATTGCTGCTGACTTAAGCAGCAAACACATCTTTCCCTTAACAAGACCTAAATATTGGCTGCTATCATAAGTTGCCCTCCTGACCCATTCACACAGCCTGTGACACACCCCTTTCCATAACCTTAACATAATCTTAAGCCAGCTGGGACCCTTGCCTCTGTTACACTGTTTAGACATGCTCAAGGACTTAATTCCTCAAACCTGAAGAAGTCTTCCAGTTTGCAGTCAAATTTCATTGGTGACCAAATTATAACTTTTTGAACTCATGGCGGTATTTAATCTGACTTGAAACTCAAATCTTTTCCCTATATGAACTCTGGGGTGTGGTGCTCCTTAGCAGCTACCCTTAACAAAGTCCTGGAATTTAGTTAAGCAAGATTCTAAAAGGAGAAAGTAGAGGTGAGAAAAGCAATCCTCTCCCAGGAGCTTCCAGTTGTAGTGAAATGTTGTCTTGGTTAACATCAGTGGGTACAAATATCAGGGAGAAAGCTGTGCAAGTCAGGTTTTCAGAACCACTGAAACGAGATTTAAGCTTCCCTCATTTTCAGTGCACCAGCAGCCTTGAGGTGGCCTTTATACCCTTCTATCCTTTCCTTCCATGCATACACAGGCCCAGAGGGCAAGTTTCCTTCTTCCCCATTGCTTCTCTTTACCAACAGCTGGAAGGTTTTTGCTCTTGAGAGCTGACTGGGAGAGCAAAAGGATGAAGAGGCAGAAGGGTTTATTTACAAACCAGTATTAAATCACCTGTGTTCAAAAACAAAGACTGGTTTACCAGGAATGGATTCCGCTCATTGGCTTAGGAGAGGAATATTGGGATTTTCTCTTAGGTCTTAGACTGAGCTTTAGATAAGCTCTTCTTTAGCCTGGAGCCTTCCATCAAGGAAAGGTTCAGAGACATCTAGACTAACTCAAGCCACCTGTTTTTCCCCTCTTGCTGTACCATTTATGTTGCTCACAGGGCTGAACTGTGCTGGGTTTTTACAGTGGACAAAGCCATTGTTTCGCAGCACAAAAATGACAGGCACAGCGTCAGCCTTTAGTCTCACACTCCAGAAGACTAAAAGAACCCTGTTCTGGTCCCTCGATTTTTTTCCCAACTGTTGGTGTATCAGGAACCCCTGGGAGTGCCCAGGTCTCAGCTCTTTCTCCTCACCTCCCACTTCTCCAGTCATCACACCCATCCAAATTAAAATCCAAAGGAGGTAAGGTGGCACATCTCAACATATTTATAGAGTGCTAAAAAAAGAGCGACCTTACCAAACAGTAAGCACAAGACTTTCATGCTGGTTTGCTCCATCCTCGCAAGGAATGCTCGTGGCAGTCCCTGGCTGGGGAAGCAGCACACTCGTGACGGCCTCCCCCAGCCCTTCACAACTCAACGTGCTCTTAACTAAACAGCCACTCTGGATGGGGAGGGAAGATAACACACCAGGAATAGACACAGAAGAATTGCAGAGCTGAACAGTCTGACAGGCTGCGTGAGGGAAGGAGGGATGGTTTGCAAAATTATAAGTATGCAGAAAACAGCAGGAGGCTGTGGTTTCCAGTGGTATTTTCTGTTGGCAACCAAAGAAGCATGAATATTGGGGTGGGATTTCTGTTCAAAAAGATAAAAAACCTTATGAAGAAACAGTAGCTGTGGAGTTTTAAAAAGACTCATAAGACACTTTTATTTCTAAACTGCTCTCATCCCACTCAGAGCAAAACTGACTGAATTGCTACCATCTGAGTTGGATTAATGGTCTAGACCATGCTGTTTCCCCAGTCCCTCCCCACTTGCCAGCACATCTCTAACCAGAAGCCTGAACCCCAGACACCTTCTTCACTTTGCGTTGCATCTGTGAGTGAGAGCACAGCCTGTGAAGCAATTAACACCTGTCAATTAAACTGCCTCATGCAGTCCTTTTTAATTGGGAAAGAGGCAGTTCCATCCTCAGTGCAGGGCAGGAGCGCAGGGTGGGCCTGACTCCCACGTGGGTACATTGGCTACCTCTCAGCTGCGTGCTGGGGTCAGACGTGGCTGTGCACCCACCCACAGCCACTCAGCTCCCCTCAAACAGGAAACCCACAGCACCAACAGGACAGGAAGCGAGAGACCATCACCACATTGTCCCTGTGAACATTCCTAGAGGAAAAGGGACAAGAAAGGAGGATTGAAGCAATGACAACCACACTCACCATCATTGTCATTATTGTCAGCATCATCTTCACCTTCATCTCTTCTTGAGAAGTGGGCCTCTCTTCTCTCACCAGCTGTGAGAGGACTAAGAGGGTGCTGAATGAACAGCTGACTGAAATGCAACCATTAGCAACCTTCCTTCTGCCTTCAAGGTCCAAAGTGAGCTGTTTGAAGAGGGCTTAGGCTGAGCTCTGACTCCCCCAGGACGCAGCCCAGGCACTGACTGCCCTGGGGTTCCTCATGGAACACAAGCATTTCAACAGAACATCAAAGCACAGACTTAGACATTTCAAGTGGACAAAGTCCAACACATTTCCAAACATCAGTAGGTTGTGACAATGTCAGTTTCTTCTAGTTGTGGATATTTTTGCTAGTCAAAGCTAGATCAAGTCCAGCTTTTAAGCAACCCCAAGGCATTTACATCATTTACATGCAGATCTTCCAAAAGCACAGCATGGTTTTGAAAGCTCAATATTTAATGCCTTCTTTCAGAGCAACATCCTCCCAGATACCCTGAAACATCCTCCCATGAGCAGCAGAGACTGTATGGCATCAACATCTGGGGTATTTCCATGGGCCAAAATGACAATGACCACAAAGCCAACCCTAGAACTGCAAAGAACTCGTCTCCCACAACAGCCTGAGAGGTTCATTAATGTTTTCTGAATACAAGACTCTGCAAGCTGCCATCTGCCTACCAGGGTGACCTGGGTATCTGCACAGAGCAGAGGTGAATTAAGACAACAACCATCACAGAAGAATTTTTTTTTTTTTTCTAGTATATAATCTTTTATTTCCTCAACCCCGAGAAATATAGAAATATCACTCCAAATCAGACCTGTACCAGTCAGTGGAGCATAGGAGGTGTTGCATTCAGATGTACTTTCTAAGGAATATTTCAGACCACAGTTTAAAGTATGGATCATGCAGATCAATTAAGAACTAGATCCCACTTCCTCTTTTATCCCTTGTTATGTGCTTTTCTCTTGACTGCTGCTGTTTACGCATCTTATTGTCCTCCCCCCCCCCCACCAGTTTTTTCACCTTTTATTATTTCAATAAGCACAAAGATAAACAGAAAGAAACTGATGCAGTGCTGGGAGTTGGGTCTGGCTGATTTTTTCACATGGTGCATCCGGAGCTGGCGACTCCACCCTTTGTCTGATTTATTTTAAAAGCCTGCTGTGTCCATTAATGGAAAATTGGACTCTGTTCAGGCTGTGATGGTGTCCATGGACAGGAAAATGGAAAGTTTCAGATTAAAGCTGCAGGAGACCAGGAAGAAAAATATCTGGAGAATTTAATTGATGGTGGCAGCACAATAATTGCAGACAAATATTAAAGTAATGGAAGTCTGTGACCCAGAGCAGATCCTTGGGTCATGAGGAGGGGAGCATGAACGTCTGCAAGGCCACAGGGCTGAGAAATTAAAATATTCCTCACCAGCAGGAAGTTCAAACATTTTGCAAGACTGAACACACAGGACAGAACCACTATCACTGTGATGTTACATTTGCTAACCACCCCAGTTATTAAAATCTTACAGATGTGAGCAATATCTGCTGACACCCATCTGACTGGAGAAAGTAGTAAGAATCTCAGAGACATCATTCTGCAGTTTCATTAGAATAAACAGCTTAGAGATGTCACCTTTACTGAAAACCCAGTCAGACCTTGGAGGAGCTCATCAATGCACATGGAAAACAATCTACACCTGGGCTGCTGCTTTTCACAGAGCAGAAGCCAGTGAATCAGTGAACAGACTTCAAATCCCATCCAAGCTTAGAGCCCAGCAATGGGATTCCTACAGGAAAAAAAAAATACATTAAAAGCTGTAAAACCAAGCAGAATTGCTGCTTTTAAACCCACTGACTGATATAATAACAATATTGTCCTCATATGATTTTTTTTCAGCTAACAGTGTAGGAATAAAGTAAAAATATAACTGTAATTATGGCTATTTATATAAGACTGCTATAGAATACAGGAGGAGATGAAGCCACTATGACGACATGGAAACTTAATGCATTCTACACCCAAATCCTGCCCCACTCCAAATTCCAAAACCCTGAAGAATGCCCTAGCTGAAATCTCATGCCATGGTCTTGCTTTATTGTTTGTTTTTAAACTGTTACATGGAAAATTATGATAGAATTCTATAGCAGGAACGTATTTTTGGAGTGGTCAAAAGTATTTTGGGCTACTTCGTACCTTCCTATTAAGGCAAGACAGCCAAATCTCCAGCCCATGAAAGAATTTGTCATGAAGTGAGTTCATGAAGTCTCTCAGAGAGACCAACATGAAAGGCACCAGCTCTTTAAGAGCATGTTCTCTTCTTTCCCTAAGAAACACAAACACTTGCAAAACCTTTCCAGTCTTTACCTTTGGATGAAACGATTGCATGGACTGGGAGCTGGTGCAACATAATATTCCATTGTTTTCCTCCTCCCAGCTGAAATCACAGCCTAAGACATTCTCATCAGCACAGCCATCTGTTTACAGGAGCTGGATCTAGCCTGAAGCCCATACAGAGTGCAGAGAGGAACATGATGGATACAGCCCATTTCATTTGCATCAGTTTAAAAGATGTGGCTTTTTAGCTCACGGTGCAGAACACTGTACCAGACCCAAGTTACCTTCAGTCTAGAGAACTCTCCCTGTTTTCCCACGATCTGTTGAAGCCCCAGATGCTGGCAGCAAGAGGTTACACAATCATCTCAGCTGTTTTCCACTGCATACACTCCTTTAAAACTGACTTTCTGTGGTTTCAAAGAGGGGTTTGAACCAGAATGGTGCCTTTGTGTCACCTTTTCAGAAACAAGAAGAGTAAAAAAACATGAGAGGGATTTTGAAGGGAAAGGGGAAATTTTTCTCTAGCTTTTACACCAATTTCTGTAGCAGGAGGTTAAGGGTTCCTCTGTCAAAATTTTCAGTGGTGCTGCCTTTGCAATTCAGCATTTGCTCTGGTGAACTACACTGCTTCTCTCCAAACATTTCTGAATCACAGAGGGTTTGTTTTATGGGTTTGTTTGTTTGTTTTAACCCAAAGAAAAACAATATAGTCGAGTTTTTTCCATCTGAGAGACTGCAGCAAGCAACATACCCATACAGAGAGCTATTCACAACAGGAGCCATTCAATTCTTTGCTCAGCAATTTTAATATTCCACTTTGAATACAGCTGAGCCACATGAAATTCTGTTGTGTAAGGCTCTCCTTCAAAGTAGAGATTTATTTTCATTGGTTACAGCTCATCAAATCTTGAGGCTACAACCATCTGTGTTAATCTCTGCACAGTCTGTTCTTATTCATCATCAATAATAAGCCCAAGGAGCACCCATGCTGAAGACAGTATGAACAGACAACTATAATAAAGAAATAAAAGCTGCCTTGCTGAAATTTTTAGCTTCTGTGTCTATCCTACATCCTAATTCTTTGACCATAACTGGAGACATCAAACAAGGGAAAACAATTAACTTCACCCCAAAGGAACATAGTGTTTGAAAGGAAGTTCAACTATGTTTTCTGAGTGGCCATTATGGGAGTGATTTGCAGATCTCAGGCTTTGGCAGTGGGACAGCCAGCAGCAGAATGGCAAAGAGAAGAACTTGGATGCTGTTTGCTTCTGCCTGCTAAAATTTATTGTGTCTCTTACACCACAGCTATGAGGATGTTCTCCACTAACTGCTGAAGCTTCCTGCACAAGTAGACCGGGTCGTTCAACTGCTGGCAGTGAGATCCAGGGCAATGCCTGCAGAGTCACATAACAGCGTTACCTCCTGCTTCATCTCCACTGACACTGAAATGGGGTTGTCACTTCTGTCATTCAGCTTATATGGAGAAACTCACTGTAAGGGCTGATCATGCTGAGCATCCTTGGCAACATGCTGATAATCTTTTTCCTGGCACTGGACTGCCCACAGGGTTGCAGACTTATGGGCATGAAGGGTCTCAATTAAAATTGCTCCTGTCTGGTCAAACCTGAAGGAACTTAATTAGCTAACTTGTGAACTTGTGGTAACCGGCACAGGGACCCCTTCCCAGCGAAGGCAAAGAACAGACTGATTTCTAGGCAATTAGTAAGGAAGAAGTGACTCCTTAAGAGATGTTTTCCATGACTTGTTTGAAGCCAGAGCTCATCCCTTGGTGTCCCAGAAGGTACATGACAGAGAAATAGCAAAAATCCTTTTGGTTCCCCTCTCCAGCCAGGGCTAGAGGGCATGATTAGCCAGACTAGCTCAGTCTCCACAGCTTTCAGAGGAAGGTCTGAAAAATACTTGCCTTGAGGCATTTCCCACCCCAGTCAATGAATACCTCCTGCTTTTTGTGATGTGACTGCTAATTACAGCCACACAGTTCTTACAGTGGGCATCTGCAAATCACCAAAATATTTCTGCATAACAACAACTTCATGCCTGAACCAGAGTCCTCTTAGCAGAAACTCCAACCCCCTTGTTAGTCTAACTGGTGTCAGTGATACTCCTTCTGTGCTTATGCGTGGCAAGCAGCATTCCCAGCTCTCCACCTTTCCTTTCCATCTTTGTTGCCCAATGGCCAGTTTCTCAATCTGAATAACCATTTCCTCCAAGCAACATCAACCCTTCTCCTTATCAGTTTCAAAGGGCTTGTGCTGGTTGTTTTATTCAGCCAGCTTGCTCCAGGCAGGTACTGTTCTTACACGGTATCACAAGGCACTGGTTGCCTGCAACTGCAGCATAAACAAACTTGTTGGTGCACCAGCTTTCCTCATCGGCAGTGGTACAGAAATCAGAAGTTTAAGTGTAAACAGGGATCAAACTCCTACAGGAAAATGGGCCTTGCCTTTGATTCCCAAGCTGTACTGGCCCTTAAGTACTTGAACCAACATGAATCTTAGGGTATAGCAACCACTTCTTCACCAGCTTCACCTACAAACATGAAAGTTTTCCTCCCTCTCAAAGTGATGTTTGTCAGGAGTCACGAAAGGTACAGGACTGCTGATGGCAAATAGGAAGCAGAAAATCTCGAGCAGTCTCAGGGTCTCCCACAGTCCTGTCTGTGAGTGCAGTTATGGGATTTCACCCATTGCCTGGGAGGAGCACGGAGAGAGACTTGCACCCATTTCATGATATTCTTCTATATACAGCCTTCTCTATATGGGCAACAAGTTCACAGCTGAACAAGTTCCGGGCTATGTGTTTTTGAATCTTAATGACAGAACAAAAGACAAAATATACTAAGCATGGTCCCAGTGTGGCTTTCAAAGGGGTTTTGTATACCATCAAATCAAGAACTTAGCAAGTCAGCTGACTACTCCCACCTACTCTGGAAGCCAAGACAATTATTAAAAGGAAGAAGAGCAGTGGGACTCCTTCCCATCACAGATACTAAAGAGGAGGTACACTCCCCATCTTGGTGACCAAGAAGAGACCACAACTTTTTTAGCAGCATTTTTACAAAAACCAGTCCATTTTCTAGAAGAAATCAAGGCTTACACAATGACACTTTAGTTAAAAAAAGGGTTAAGTTTCTCAAACTAGGCAAATAATATGGAAATAGTTACACAATCTTCATAGGCTCCTCTGATTCCTTTTTGGGACTAAACAGACATGTATTTGTAATACACCCTAATTTAAAAAAGCAAAACAACAAACCCACAAAAAAAAGCCCAACCCCCGCCCCCCCAACCTATGAACAAGAAACACATTTTCAGAAGCAAATCTCATCCCATTTTATCTCCTTGTACAAAAGTATTTCAGCCTCAATTTTTTTCAGTTCTGCCCCCAATCTCCTTCCCTTCACCCACACCTTCTTTTCAAATCAAATGAGCCTGTCCCTGTGTCTACCCTCTGGAACCGGATTAAAGTTTCACACTGAGCCTGTTGCCTGGTTCACAGTAGCAGATGATCTGTTTGAAAGCTGTTCATTCAGCTCAGGGCAAGGCAAATTTGCTATGGAGTTTTCTTCAAACCCCCATCTCCTTTAGCTTACAGGTAAAAGAGTGCTGGAGGAAACCTTTCCTCAGCACTCACTACAGCTGCCAGCAACTAACTTTTATACAATACTTGATAAAGCATCCTTTTCAAAGCATGTCCTATGTTGACATCACATTTCTTGAATTCTTCAGATATTCTAGTTTGAGAGTGGGAAACAAGAACATATATACACACATATACACATATACTCATCCCCCAACTCAGACACAGGTGTTTAAAAGAGTAATGGTAAATCAAAATTCTATGCCTTACCAAATGTTTTTACGGGTCCAACACATCTTTTAAAAATAATTTTAAATGCTATTTAAATTTAAAGGCTATCTAAATGCTATGGCCTTTTGCTAAGATCACTTGCTCTGCAAATTTTCAGTTTCAGTATTGAAAGACTGGCATAGATTCTCTGCCAACACAATGCCGCAATAAGCAACAACAGAATCACTACAGTGTTAAGTATCAGGTTCATTTAATTCATTTAATAACATTTTCTGCTGGAACCTATGTTACAGCCACCAGATCCAGAAGATTGTTTCAAAACAGAATCCCCATTGCCTGCATTTTTGTAATCCACTTGTAGTCCATATCCAGCAGCTTTACTCTTCAAGTCTTCTTTTGATGGAATTTGGCTTTAAGCAGAGGCTCTTTATGGTGAAGGCCAGCCACATGCATGAGTCATGCCACTGCAGTAGATAATACAAGCCTTGTCCCAATTACTTTGTAAGAAAAAATAAAAAAGACACTTGCAAAAGAAGTGCAAGCAAGGTAGGATCACAAACACATGACATGATGCAGGACCATCTTTGTCAGTGGTTTGATCAAAACCAGTAGATGTGGAAAGGGTACGATGGGACAGCCTCTGGTACCTGCTGCATCTTGGAAAGATGAGCACACTCCAATTTTTCTCTCTAGTCTTATGTGTTGACAACCCAAGAGCAGTAAATTCCTTAAATGATGGATACCAATAAATCTGGATGTTTTTGTATCAGCTGAGCTACAGACCACCACTTTGCATTCAGGCATTAATTGGTGGCATTTCTTCTCTGCAACATAAAGGAACTCCTCGTTCCTCAGACCTGTTTGGCACTTCGTATTTTTGACTGACTGGAAAAAAGGTCAGTTAGATATAAATGGTCTACCCTTGCATATTCCTGCTCTAAATTACTCAACATAACTGTTCACTAGACTTGCAAGAGTCATTTTAAGCTTGAACTTCTGAGGTTTCCTGCTTTGAAGATCACTTTACCAACCCTGAAGTACGTTCTTTATTATGCAGCATCCCTCCTTCTGTGGCAGGGCTGAATTAAAGACCAGGGCACTACTTTCTTAGGAAATCACCAGGTTTGCTCTGCCCCATCCCCTCCAGTCCCCAACCTCTGCAAGCAGCCAGCAGTGCCTGCCCTGCCCACATTTCTCCTCTGCTGCCATCACCTGCCCCCCCAGGGCTGTAAGGACCAGGGAGCCCAACCAGCATCTCTCTGTGTCTCTGCTCCCTTGGGTGCTGCTGGTGGGAACACATCCCTTCCCAAGGGCAGTGGTGGGGAGCCAGGGTCTTCTTGAAGCCCTCCCACAGCTGACCTTTATGTTTGTATGACCTGCTCTGCACTGCCAGCTGAGATGCTGTCTCAGGGCTTCCAGCTGCTGCAGGTCACCTTTTCCCAGCTGCCATCCCCACCCCAGCACACTTGTGTTGAGAAAGGCACCACTTGCTCCAACAGCCAGAATTCCTCCAAGGGCTCTCTCCCCACCACCCTTCCCATACCACAGGGTTGGCCATCCTACAGCTCACTGTTACCAGCGCTGAACCAGCCCTTGGCTCACAGAATTCCCTCAGAGGCAGATACCGCACTGGAGCCTGGCTCTGCTGCCCTCTCTGACACAGCCAAAGCAAGAAGGAATCCAAGCCTTTAGCACCTTGAGGCAACTCCAAATGTATAAAGATGGATTTTGAAGGCTGCAGAGCTCTGTTTCCACCCTACTCTGAGTTTTCAGCAAGACTGATAAGCCTCATGCTGGTCTGCAGGGGTCACCCTCACCTGAAGCAGGTGGGGTTGGCTCAGAGGGTACTTCTTCCCAGTTCTGTTTGACAGAGGAGCCCAACTTCACTGTTAACGCTTGTTCTTTGATTTGCTTACGTAGCAAACAATTTAAACCTGCATTATTTTACTTACCTCAAACAGAGTCTCAGAAATGCAAGCACATTGCACTAAGGCACCAGAAAATGCAAGCAGAGGTTGAACAGCTCAGTGTTGTTTAACACACAAAGTTGAATAAAAAGGCAGTTGCCTTACAGTGCAGGGGGATCCTAATGCAGTATCTGCAGGGACTGAATTCCCCCAGAGCCCAGACAACATAAATGCCTGCTGCAGCCAAACAAGCTCCCCACAGCCATGCCAAGATGCCCTCTGATCAAAGTGCTAGAGCAACCCTGGCTGCTGGTTTGGCCTCTGCCTTTCCACTGAGACCACCAGCACGAAAGCAAGTGGGTGTTCTGGTTTGGTACATTGCTATGAACACCACAGGCAAAATAGAGGACGAAGAAAAAAACAGACTGCAGCCTATCCTTGAAAGTTATGCAAGAAGAGAGGTACACGATGAGCTTTTCCCACAGCAAAGGTTCCAGCTATGATTGCAAAACCTCGGCAATCATGCAGGGACTCTTCCATGAGGTCTCCTAGGGTCACTATTCACTTCAAAGTCAGCAGAAAGGTGGCACGGCAAGGATCCTACTGTATTGCCACAACTGGCTGGCAAAGAGAGCTGTCTGGGGGAAGCCAGAATGCTGCAGCCATCACTCCCAGCACTGTCTGAATTTACAGACTGGAATGCCATGAGGATCCGTGGCTGCCTGTGTCATGGCTCACTGGGTGTGAGTATGGGCTCAGCTTCCCATGTGGCTCATGCTGGTCTCAGGACTAGTGCTGAATTTCAAGCATTTATTTTTTCATGCTTATCCCTCTCTCCCCCTTTCTTCCCAAACCTGAGATTTACCACCTGGCAAAAAAATGGCTCACTCCAAACTCAAACCAGAGTGGGACCCGACAGAAATGGACAAAATGCCCATATAAAGAGACCTTTTGCAATTAATTGGGATAAGGTTAGGTACAATATAGACCAGAGTACATCTCTTTTAAACCACAGCTTTTCTTTTCTGAAAACCTTATCTAAAACTCCCCAGTCATAGAAATTGGCTGCAAACATTTGCAAAATTTACCTTCTTCGTTAAACTTCGGTGTTTTATTTGAAATTAAAATGTCGCCATATTTTCAAGCCCATCTGGTGGAATTTGTTAGATTGAAGCAGATATGCCTCTGGTAACTGTAGCCTTGAAGAAACCATGTGTCTTTTTTCTAGTCCAGTCACCCAATTTCTATCTACAGAGAGATATGCACTTTCTAACACAGCAGTCTATTCAAGAAGGATCATCTCTGTGAGGACAACCCTCTTTCCACTGACTACGAAGGAAACTTGGACAACTTAGATTAAGGGACTACACTGTACATATCATGTGAGACAAGGCACTCTCCTAATGGAAGAGTTGTTATCAAGTTCCTTTTACTATGTAGACCTTTCCCACAATCTTATAAACTCATCATTTAATATTGCTTTTGCATAGATTGCAGGCTCTAATATATCAAGACTCATTTCTAACAGCCATTAAGCAATCAGAAGTGAAATTATTTTAAGAACTCTTGAGATTAATTTTCTTACACTCTTTATGACATTCATTCAAGGTTCATGTTCTTTGTTTCCTCTTGCAATAATTTAAGAGACAAACCATTGCTGGGAACAATACATGTCCCTCCACCCCCTCCAGCTGACAAAAATTTGCAGAGTTCAAGAGAAATCTCAGAGAATGGAAGAGAAAAAAAATGCACAAAGAGCAATCACTACCAATATTGAGATTTATTGCTGATTTTCCCTTTCTGCAAAGCTGTCAAACTGCCACAGTTCCAGAAGGGGATTATCTCCACAAGCCCCTTGGCCTCAGTCCCTGTGCCAGTTCAGATGACATGACTAGGGACCTGTGTGTGGCAGCTTGCTGCTTACAGAACAGTTGGAGACAAAATCCATCCTTCCAGATCCTGAATTTATGGCAGGATCTCAGCTCTGACATTGTTTTGCATGACCTGCTGTCTGCTTCAAACAAAAAAAACAACCAGGGGCATCCAGTGGGGTATGTTGCTTTTCCTGAGTTTAGTTCCCTGTGCAAGAAGCTGCTACTGAGTGGTTCTCACACAGAGCCATCAGCATGAGACAGTGCAGTTTTTCCTTTACCACATCAATCTGATATAGTTTGTCTTGTGCTTTGAGGCAAAGGCTCCGTAGCATCTTTGCCAACTGTGCTGCTCTCTTACCAGCACTATTAATAGCATAGGTTTTCCTTAATTTTTTTTTAAAAAAAAGGTCCCTTTCCTCATGTTTGGTTGCACTTCTTCATTCCTGCTGCTGCATTTTTTTCATGATAGTGTCTCTAGGCTGCAAGTCAGCTCTTTTCCATCTGGTGAGATCTGGTTCCTCTTTATGTTCCTGTCCTTTCAGTGTAAACAAGCAATGCTTCTCCAACGCCACCGATCACAAGGCTGTAAACAAAGTATATCACAAATTAAGCATCATACAAGTTCCTCTACTTGATACAAAAAAGGTATTCTATCATCTAAACACATTTGAACCTAGAGGCAGTAACTCAAGTGATGTTTTCATTTGTCTTGCTAAGAAAATGCTGAAACCCAAAATGTCTTACTTAAATGATCTCATCAGAAACCACCTTTCCTTCGTTTTAGGGCTGATGGTATTCAGTGAAAATGCACAGACAGGAATCTAAATAGAGAAGGTTGCCCCTAGTTACAAGAATAGCTGCACACCCCTACACTAGCAAGAATAGGAAAGGAAGGCAAGAGAGTTTGAACCTCATTAGCTTAATGATTCCCTCTTGCAATTCCTGTCCTGAAATCTTGCCACTTGACAACATCAGGAGGAGACATAAAGCCTAGATTTTGGGGATAAAGGAAATCTGGGAAAACCCTATTGCCCTGGGGTAATCCCATTGGCATAGTGAGGCCAGTAGAAATTCCTGTTTGCCCCTCCTGGTGAGGAGCCTGGTGAAAGGAGCTGCCCCAGCCAAAAAGGCACTTCCTTCCTGTGCTGCCCACAGCACAGCGGTGGCATTAGGGCTGCTCCCCAAGACTCAGCCTAGGAGAAGGGCTCCAAGTCAGGATGAATGGTTTTACAAAGACCTTCACTGAAATATGCTATCAACCCATTTAATCCATGCAATAGTTAATAATCCCCAAGTCTCCTCTGTTATCTGTCACAGCTGACAGGAACATGGTAAGATGCCGACTCCTCTCCCCTTTTATAACAGTGCAAAGCTAAGTGTACTGACCTTTCATCTTAGCCTCATGGCTTAATTAGCTTATGAAACAGAAAAGCTCCTTATTGAACTTTATAAACAAACTTCTGTTAAGTTCATTTCTAAGAGTACTCCTTTTTTCCCCCTTGGAAAAAAAAAGCATGTAAAGCTGAAGGCTCTTTGGTCTAATAGCATTACATTCACTTAAATCTTAGCTTTGGTGAGCTGTTTTAAAAACCACATAATTGCCCTTGTTCCCGAGAGGAAAAAAAATATTGTATAACAACAGCACAACATCTAACAATTACACAGTAAACAGCCCTGGAAAGTAGGTGCTGCAAACAGTCTGTGACAGTCCACTGGGGAGACAGAATACCTTTGGTGTGGAATTACCAGCAAGGAGCAAAGGGCTTCAAGGACTGCAAGGACTGGAAGCTTTTCAAAAAGGTCTAAACCATTGAGTCTGGTCACTTGCAATCGGTGCCAACTTCTCAGTGCTTTTTTTCTGGAGAAGGTTAACCCTCATGTCTTATTTCAGCACACTCTATGCATTCATTCCTTTGGAAGCTAAGGTTGGATAATATATCCTTTATCCTAAAGGGAAAAAAACCCCAAAACACTACATACAGAAGACCTAAAATCAACAGAGCCTTAGAAATTTCTTTTCCTGTTTCTATAGATGTGCTGTTTTATAAATTTTTAACAAAGACTTTCAAAAATAAACCTGAGATGTACCATTAAAAAAATTAGACTGGCAATTATGTACAAAATATAGTAAACTGCCCAGCCTTGTTCTGTAAAAAGATGCCTGCACCAAAACTGGTCTTTAATATCATATGTCCTACATCAGAGAAGAAGAATCCCTTTCTGAAGGATTTGAAACCTTGGGTATCCATGCGCCCATGCAGTCCAAATCAGTAGGCAAATGGAAACCATTGTTACATCTTCAAGATGAAGCAGAGCAAAAACCATGGCTAAATGCCAACCCTTGATTTTACCTTCAATTTACCATCTGGCAAATCCTCCAGCTTCTGTTTCTAGTGGGGTGACAGCTAACTGCATTTGCCCATCATTCAAAAATTAACATATGATATTGTCTGTGACCACACTGGAGCAACACGAAAATCCTCAGTGATTAATGTTCTCATGAATGCTTTGCAGCTGCTATCATCTAACAAACTATTTCCAGAGCTTTGCTGATAAGCCAAGTCACTGCCAATGCACAAACACTAACACAATTAAAATGTAAAAAAATAAATAAATAAAAGAAATGGTTTTCTTTTTGATTTATGACAAAGTGCAACAGTGGCCCAAGGGCTAAAGCAAATTTTCTTTTAAACACACAGGTGTGTTCATCATTTATAGAAGTTTCAGTTCATTTAGGGCAGGTGGTACATGTGCAACTATATGGGTCTGTGCACTCATATTAACAAAGATACACATTAATTTTTAGCGCACATGTCAGTGAATACAGACATATAATCAAAGCCTACCTCTAGCACACACATGACAGACCTGCACAAACACACATAAAACATGGTGAAGAGCAGCAAGTCAATGGCCTAGACTAGGAGTGTTGTGTGTGCATTGATATTAGTTAAGTCTCTGACATGCACAGGCCACATGTGTTCCCAGAGCTAAAAAAATACACAACTTTAGCACTGGAGATCATGTGTGCCTAAAATAGATATAGAGATGCATATTCACTCATAGGTAAATGGGGCCAGTCTGAACTGAGCTTCTCCTTTCTGTAAGGCTCTTACCACACCTGAAGAAAGGATATGCTAATTCCATTCAGTGCAGAGCCCAATCTTTAGGATGGCAATCAAACTGAATGAATCATGAATCAAGAGGAAAAAAGGAGCTTAAAGCTTTTCAAAAGTAAGTAGGCTTTTATTTCCATTAATAAATCTGTCCTCAGAGATACAGGCCTAACCCCATATTGGGATGTTATTTGCATGGCAGAAACATTTAGGAGCATCAGCCATGGCCTCTGATTGTTTTTCACTGGGTGCTATTCAAATGTAGATCAAAACCACTGCCTTTGACCAAAGGAGTTTGCACCCCAATCCTTTATATTACTACCTAAAAAATTTAGGTTAGGTGATTTGTAATGTGTGGTCACACATCACAAAATCCAAATATAGCTTTGGAAAAAGTTTATTATCATTTGTTTTAATTTTATACATTCACAGCGCACAGTGAGTTAGGGAAACTTGAATGCACCCTTTTGGTTAAAAAGATGCTGTCAGCAAACCTTGACTCCTGTGTTTTACTTCCAATTCCGCCAGTAAATTGTAGAGTGACTTTGAATGGGTCATTTATTTGCCTATTGCATCCATTTGCCTCACTGTAAAATGTGCTGAGTGAATTGTGGTGAAGCTTAATGTCCAAAATGTCCACCTTCTCCCACAGAGGCAAAAGAAACACTCTTCTATTACTGTACTGCATCCATCATTGCACATCTGGTTCTCCTTACATGCAAAATAATACTGACAGCAATAGAACTTGACATTTTAAAGTATTTCCACATGAAGCCCTGTGTGAAAATTCATTTTACTGTTAAGCAAAAAGCTCATGTAGGCACTTACCAAGAAATTGTTAGTACATTGGCAGTCATGACAAAGAAGAACGGTGATAAGCTAGCAGTGATAACCTGTTAAATTGAAAAGAAGGAAAAAACACTTTGTGAACTTGTGATATCACAAATGAAAACTGAAATACTTTTTCTGAAATTTAATTCCCGTGTGTGCAGTCATGTTTTTTCTTTTATTTGGAGAGGACAGTATGACAGTCACACATCACAATTCAGTTTTGACTCCTACAGAACCCAGGCAGCAGCAGAGGCAGCGCAGGGAACCAGAGCAGGGGACCCCTTATCACATATCCTAGCTGGCCTGGCCTAGAAACCTGCTGGCTTTTACTTGCCAGCAGCAGACTGGGGAGAGGAGTCAGAACCCAGGTTTGGAAAGCCTTATATTTCTGAAGAGAATAAGAGCTTGCAATCTGTTTACAGGTGTAGAAAAACCAAAGAAAAATTAACAAGTTATAGGATAAATAAAAACAACACAACTTCAGTAGGTATATATTACAAATCTCTTGTTACCCTGAGGTGTCCTGGGCAGAGAATCTAGAGACAAATGACTTTACACTGCGCGAGTACTGATCCCAGAAAAAGCTAGATCCTGACATACAAAGCTTTGTAACAGATCCCTGCCTCAGCAGCAATGGAGCTACCACATCTGCAGCCTGCGTGCAGTTTTGGATGTTTTATTGCCAGATGGATAATGTAAAATGGAAAGAGTTCAAAGAACAGTGACAGAGTCATTAGATGGGGGGATTGATTTTCAGTCAACAGTTAGGATAAGCAATGCCTGTGGGAAAGGAAGACTTGGTAGTGGTTTACAAATACTTGGGAAACACAGGCACTGAGGAATGAAAGGAACTATTTAGGTTAATACAAAATTGCCCAAGGAAAAAGATGAAATTAAGAAACAAAACATTTAAACAATTATCAGCTAAGATTTCCTAATCATTGTTTGCCTAGTTGACTCCCAGGGGAGACAGCAGAAACTTCATTCTGTAATCTATTACTTGTTAAAGCATTACTACATGTGCAGTAGGGAAGCAAATGCCATTTCAGAGTAGATTCTGTGCACCAGAGCTTGGACTAAGAGTGTGTTAGTCAATACCTGCTACATTTGTTGGGGAAATATTTTAAAAGGCAGGCTCTGAATCTGCCTGGAGTGTAATCAGTGCAGGACCACAAGCAGCAGTAAGAAGTGAAGAAGAGATGGTTGTGTGTCCTCTCTCCAGCCCCACTCTATGAGTTAGGTGGAGAGGTGACAACAATCCAAATGCAGCAGTGAGACCATGCAATGGCACAGGAGCAAAGGTGTTCAATGGGGACTACACAAGGCATACCTCCCCTGGACTATTTGGGGATATTTTCTACTTTAGGGAGATTCAGGCTTTTTTTCTTCCTAGACATTACCATAACTCACACCCTGACTGTTCTCCATGTGCCCATAGCCCAGGCCCCTGTCAGAGAAAATGAGGTGGAGTTGGACGTGATCCAGGCAGGATACGACATGACTGCAGACCCACTCCATTCCTGCACAGCCAGCAAATTGCTGGGACCAGTACAACCCCAGACACACCTCCTGATACAAACTTCATCTGACTTCAGTGTTTTCACACTGCCAGCCATAGCAGTGTATAACACAGGCAATGCTGTATTGCTCTAAGCCAACAGAAAAAAGTGAGCTCCTACCCCTAGGGACAATCAAAGATATGTATCACCTCTACTCCTACAGCCTTGTATCTATACATGTAAGCAAACATACAATTAAACATATGTACCCAAAAGAGACTGATAGAGGACAAGGACAAGTCACAAATGGAGAGCTATGCTTAAAAATTTAAGATCATATTACGAGTTCAGTGCATGTTCAGTGGTGTGTCTGATAGTCATTTGCAGCCAGAGAGAGCTGACACCTACTCCAAACAGTGGAAGTTAATCATTCAAGAGCTAAATCCTTAATGCATTTTACCTAAAAACCCGCTGCAAGGCTGAATAACCATTAGTTCAAAACCAGTGCTCTAAATTTAATTTTTTTTTTTAAAATCTTGTTTTAGTGAGCTGTATTCTCCCCTTACAAACAGTGCAGCAGATGCACTGGCCCACAAGGAACCATTTCTCATTTACACTGGTGTGAATGTTTGTGGAATTAACTGTACTGAGTTTATTTTAGGTTAATGTTAACTTATTACATAAAAATATACAATACCAATTACTGACCATGTAAACAGAAACTAATGAAGGATGGCAGCTGTGGCACATACAGAGCATTCTTTTCTTTAAGCTCTTCTCCTCAAAGAAGCTGAAGTGCCATATTTGAGAAGTGGCACAAGTTAAATTTGTGTCACCCACTCCCTTGCAGAGTCCTGTTTATCAGAAACTTGAGAAGAGGCCAAGAGCAGAGAAACAGGCATTTAAGAACCCTCCAAAAACAGGCCCTATCAGAAACAATACACCATTCTACTGCAATCATCCCAAACCTCTGCAAAAATGCAGGCTGTAGCCTTTTGGACTACCATAGCTGAACACTGTTGTATTTTTGAGAAATTATGTAAGAGTCTCTCAGTGCCAAAGACAAACAAAATGTGGGTTGGAAGAGTGCATGAAGTAAGTGTGTGTAAGGAAAGAAAAAACAAGTCACAAACAAACCAAAAGGAAAACACATTGCTAAAATGTCTGCCTTTGATTGTTTATCTAAAAGAAGAATATATTTAAAAATGAAAAACAAGCTTTCAGAGAAGCTAACTATGTCATTTGTTCCAGGGGAAGAATCTAAATTCTGGGGACATAGTAGAGAAGGTAATTTTCCTTTAAGTACATTTCAGTATTATCTGAAGTGTTTTAAGTGCACATTTAGTTTGAAAAAAAAGAATACCTACACTGATGTTCTGAATGGCCTTTTCAAAAATACAAAAAAAAAAAAAACCAAACCAAACCAAACAAACCAATACCAAAATCACAACAAGCTAAGTGCAGTAATCTCTCTTTCTTCACTTTAAAGGTCACAGTTGTCCTCCTAGGCATTCAGATGCTTTAGTAAAAGAAATGAGCTCTCAAGACAAAAGAAAGCAAGTTAAAGGGCAAACTAAAGTTAATGATTTCCAAATATATTTTGATGCTAAATCTTTAAAACTAAGAAGTGAAAAGGAAAATTTTAATTAGCTATATTATGCCTATTTTGAACAAAACTCCCCAAGATTTTGACATACAGTCACTAATTCTATCAAATTATACAGGCTGGATGGTTGAAGGCCAACTATTTTAGAAGCAGGAATAGCTCCTTGGACTCTGCCTACTTTTAGAGGAACTGTGACCAGGCAGTATTACGAAAGCTATTTTAAAAACATTCATACCCTGAAATTTTCTTACAAAATTCTGACACAGCTTTCCATGATTAGGAAAAAAATTCAAATGTAGCCTAACTTAACAAAACATTTCCATGTGAGCTGAAATTTTTCCTGAGAAATCATTTCAAACCCTTCCTTGCATGAAAAAACAAAGCAAAACAAAACAAAACAAAACAAAACAAAACAAAACAACCTCCCCCTCAAGATTGTTACTTAAAATAAATCACTCCAAGTCTAATGTGTCATTCCATTGTACTGTGGAAAAAAGACCCATTTAAAGGAATATTTTATTCATAGGCAAGATAACTATTGAGCCAGCTACCCTATTAGATGTTTTTTCTTGAACATATAATATCAGAAAACTCTGGTAAGCATGACGTGTGGCTGGAAGACTAGGAGGTGGCATCCTAAGGGTTCCTAGTCCTTGACAAAGGAACTTGGATCCTGGGAGACAGAGGAATGTGGAACTCTGCATTCTTTGCTGCCTTGCCTTCTCCACTGACCAGCTGTGGTAATACCACAGCCTCTAGAGTGTCCAATCTCCATCGGTTCAAACCAGACAGCACTGGCCAGATAAATATGTCATTCTTGACCAAGTTGTCATGGATCCCTTTCATTCCTGACTTCACAATCACTTCAGAGAAGGATTTTCAAGCTGCAGAAGCTGGCTGTAGATTTTGAATATCTAGCATTTCTGAGTTGTTCGAGAACATGTTGTTTATATAGCCAAGAACACAGATGAGGACATTTTCAAAATTTAGATTCTGATTTAATCTTCCTATCTGGAATGGGAAGATATGGTGGGGATTTAGTCCTGACATGACCGTGATTTGTTAATATTACATCTCCACTTGTACATTCCATATAAAACTATGTTCCCTTTGAAACTTTTAAACTGCTAAAAAGTTAAATGTCATAGTTCTCACTCTAAAGTGAACATAGAATACTTTACAAAAGTTTTCCTCAGTTTGTGTACACAGAGCCAATCCTTGTAACTTCACTTCCCCAAACTGCCAAAACCTCTGTCCTTACAAAGATGTGTATTTTTTCCAAAGAGAGTGTTTTGAAAGAGCTCATCAAGTTCACTCACTGTTCAAAATAAATCATTCTATTTACCATCGGGTCATCTTCTCAAAACATCAGGAAAAAGATTCTGATGTACGTAACCTTTGTTTTCATTAAAGCAATATCAAGCTTTTTATAGACATAATATTTGTTTTGTCCCTCTCATGCATGGTTTAACCAGCTGCTAAGATAATCATCAAAAATCGCCAGGGAAACGGATCACTGTTAGTGCCACTGAAAACAGCTACATCAAGATAATCCAGTACTACCAAAAGATAAGAATTACAACAGGCAAACATCAGTAACAACGCATGCTGCTTCTTCTTGAGGGAGTGCCACTGAAATAATTTCCCAGATTTCAGAGTTACATCTCTTTTGTACTTATGCTTACTTCAGAGTAAGCATATGTAACGTGCACACAGAATATTATGCCAGGTATAGAAAAACCAAACCAAACCCATAGCAAAACCAAACCAAAATCTTCAGAATAGAAAAAAAGAACAACTAATATTTTAATGCTGAACCAGAGAAAATCAAAGTAGCATTAGCTGTATAATTTGAGGCCAGTTTCGGGGATGATCTATCATAGAAATAAAAACTTCCCTGGAAGCTTTAAATTATATTCCCTATTGCAATGACAAAACTTTGTGTGTAATCATTTTCTAAAAGCTCAAAGGCTCTTCACAAACCATTTTTTTGGTTTACCAAGGTCAGTCTCTGGTTAAAAAAGATACAGCAAATTCAGACAAAATTCCTCTGACCAACTCTCCTTTAAAGTCTCCTCCCCACGATAGCCATTTAGTTGTATTAATCAATACAATGCAACAAACTGTGAGTTTTCAGCTTTGTTCTGAGGGTAAGTTGTTACCAATTAAAAAGCAAGACAAAATATGCTGCTTAACCTAAGGGCTTCAGGTGATAATGGAGCCCCTGAAGGAGCACTACTAAATAAAAGCACTGACAAGGAAAGATTTCAAGCAGCCACACAGTTTTTTCCAAGAAAAGGTAATGAAGCTTTAGCTTTGAGCCACTGAAATAATGGCTCTTTCCAAAGGAAGCAGCAATGCTGTGATCCAGCCTGAAAAACTGAGCAGCCCAAACTAGGGAAAGAAACAATTCAAATAGAAATACATTGGAGGAAAGGGGAAAGCAAAACAGGCTTCACTCTCAATTATGCCCCTTAGTTTAACACGAACTTGAACACATCTGCTGTGTTGCCCTCAGCCTGACCAAAGTGCAGACATGCCCTGAGGGATTCCATCCCCTGACAGACTTAACTGGAGACTGTCAGTCTATGAAATCAGCAGACAACACCATGAGTTTGTGCATTACAGCATACTTAGGTGCTCATTGCTCATAGGAGGACTCTGCTCAGCTCTCCTGAAGGAAGAAAACTCTAACCCTTCTGACACACAAGCTGTTCCTTAAAGAATTACCCGGTGATGCTGGCACCATGGCAACAGTGGCACCATGGCAACAATTACAGAGTCAGTAACTTCATGATCCACACAGCTTTGATCCAGCCACACAGAAGTTTTTTTGGCTGCTGTAAATTTCTTTGAGAACCTTTATTTCATATTTGCCTAAATGTCTGCACTCATCTCCATCTTCTCTAAAGCATCTTTTTTTTTCTCAAATAAGGTTTTGGTCACTCTCTTCTGCCTTTTCTTTATATTTTATATTTCTTCTTTTTATTTTTTTAGCATTATAAAAGCAATGATGGTGAATTCGAGGGGTTAAGAACACAATTAAATCCATGTATTTTGACTCAAAAGCAGCCAGTGCTTAAACGTGCCTTAGCAGCCAAATGCCTAATGATGACGATAAAACTTAGTTCCAGTGTAAATGAATCTATCTGGTTTTCATAGCAATTACCTTCTGACACAGCTTAAAATCACCTACATGTTACATTTAAAATATAGAACATTCTAAAAACAGAGGGAGAGGGTAGATCAAACACAATCAGCAACTTTCCCTCTAAAAGGTTTTCACAACAAAAACAGTATAAATGCTTGCCTCTAGAAAAATTATCAGATACTTCACAGTGGTTTTTCTTCTTTACATTACAAATACCTAAACCAATAATCTCTGTACTGCAGAGGAGTGTTTCTATATATTAGCTTTTCAACTGCTATAAGTAGATTGCTTTATCAGCCCTAGTATGAATTTAGAGGGAAGATAATCCTCTGCATTTCCATGGCTAGGTACCCACACGCAGTTCCAGTATTAAAAGAATTAGGTATCCATCCTCTGCTTTCCATCACACTTATGGAAGTTTATTTCAGTGCTGTTTTCTAAAAGCTCTTTTTGTTTCCAGGATTTGATGATCAGTACAACCATGATGCTGATTCCCCAAGTGCAAGGTTGGAGCAATAGGTGGTTGCGTCCTTAAAGTTTCCTTAAAGTCATTGAGCATCCTGTTTTACCAGATTAATACATGATTAATGTACAATCCTTTTAGATTAAGATGTTACAGTAACTACTTTTTAACCCTGAGTATCATGTGAATACCAAAAGGACTGCTGAACTGTTGTTTAACTTTATCATTTTTTAATTCCACGTAAGACAGAAGTGGCCAAGCCATTGTGCTTGCACTGTATACATTCCATTAGCAGTTTGGCTGCAGGAGGAAATGAACCATTAGGGGATAGTGAAGCTGTGGTTACCAGGTCATTCTGGAATCCAGCAGTGTGTCCAGCCCCATCGTGCAGTTCAGGAGCTCAGAAAAATCCATCTGTCTCTGCCTTTGAATCACTTCTAGAGAATTCTCTGCCTTAACCTCTTTGATGTATATTCACCCATCTTACAGCTCTCAGCCATACCAAGACTTTAACTATGGCTTATGGACAGTGATTTTGATTCTTGGCCTTCATTTCATTGTCTCTTTAAACTTTACAAGAGCCGCCACAAAGATAAGACAACTATTTTATGTTGCAGAAACACCTTATAATGTTAGAGTAAGAAAGAAGGATATGTGGGTTGTGGAGTGTAATTAAAAGAACGTGTATGAGAAAATTCTCCTCTTATGAGAAACAGGATATCATGGTCATATTTACAGAGGAACAAGGCAAGACAAGACTCTTCCTTCTCAGAAAGACCTACATCTATCAATGTATAAACATGTATCTATATATGCATTCATATATAAACATGTACATATATACACACACCACAGAAATACATAAATATACATCACTGATGAGATAGGACTGAACTACTACAAGCACATTATAACTTATTTTGCTTTCCTCAGAAAAAAGAGAGACATTTAAAGAAAAAGAAAACTCTTTGCTACTTGGAAAATGCCACATTAGGTTAAAAATTATGGTAGTGATTTCTTTCTGAACATTAAGTAGCCACTTCACACTACCTTCACTCAAACATAAAGATCAGACTTTCTGATCAAAGCCAAAGCCACAAGAAGAAGCAATTGCCCTCTACTATTGGAGATGATGGCCAAAAGATCCATTACCCTTTCCCATAGCTGAGACAGATGGAGCAGTGACACCAATCTTCAGCCTATAAAGTGCAGAGTGGCTCTAGTACAGGACTCAACTTCTACAGTTCCTCTGCTTATATTTCAATATTTCTCTTAAATGTGCCCATCTGCAATCCAGCTACTGTTATTGCTTCCAGAGCTCCAGTTCTGTGCTAAGGACACAAAGGGAACAGCGTGCACAATTCTTGTACACTGTCCCAAAGTATGGTTTGCTGATGTGGAAACACGATCAATCATGATTCAAAGAGGTGTGTGCACAGGTACCAGACTAACAGCATCTGTTCAGGTCAGTTCTGCAAACGACAGGCACAATCCATGCAGCTGAAGCTTTGTCAAGTAAGGACAAAAAAGTCATTTAACAAGGGATATGAAAAGGCTTCTTCATACAGAAATTTTACTTTCTTTGAATTTACTGAGAAGCATTTTGCCCATTCTTGCTATTTCACCAAACTTAAGACCCAACACCTCCTGTTTCCTGTAAATGCTTCATGCATTATAATGCTTAACTGTACTTTTCCTGTATCTTTTCATCCTGTCAAGGAGTCTCTTTTGCTTATATGCTGCCTCATTACTGCAATGGCCTTAAATGGCTCCTGACATTTAGCCTCTCCCCTGAAACCTCTAAGCTCAGAAGTTGACAGGGCAATGTGATTCATCATCTTGTTCTTATTTTATGAATTATTAAATATTTTTGTAATGGAATAAGCCTTTCAACAGCAACAGCAACAACTGTAAAGTGTTCTACCTATTAGGATCGCAGACACAAACTGGATTGGACTAAGGTAAAGTTTAATCAAGATGATGGCAGAGAATTTGGGAGAATTGATGATTCTCCCCTAATGCAGCAAGTATGCAGTCAATGTGCACATCAGAGAAAAGGAGGTATTTGCATCTTGACCTTAGTTGATACAAAACTTACCTCTCATGGCACGCAGTTTATTAATCCTTCCCCTTCTATCTTAGAAAAATTTCCATAAAATGTCTACTACTACTAAAATTGTTCAGTCCCTGGAACCTTTTAAGCAGATATGAACCTGTTAAAAACACACACCTCTCTTTAGTTTTACTCAGTCTCAGTATCATCTTCTGTTTGAGACACTGAATTTTACTGGTCAGTAATATGGTACACTGTGTGAAATAATTACTTTTCTATCTGATTCGAGAAATATTGATTTTCAGTTTTGGGCAGCAGTCATCTGTACTAACCCTCTGCTGCTGTAAAATAGCACAATAAAACACACTTCATCTTATGTTAAGCTCAGCAAGAGCTGGCCTTTCGGCATTCCAAGTTAATCTTCATCTCATGAGATCATGAAGATAACCCATATAAAATGACCATGCTTTTTGCTGTCATACTTAAGTGGCGAAATTAACAGCCAACTGAGAGTTTACTACGTATATCTAGCACAAAAGGAGCTGAGAGAAGGGATGAGTTCAGCATCTGCCTGTGCCTATCTGCTTCCCAAGTGCTAGATGCCCATCAGCCAGGACCTCTTGCTATAACTGCCTTGCAAGAGAGGGTGCACTTCCAAACTCCTCACAGGTGGACCATGACCACCCCAGCAGAAGCTCAGTGGTGGCTCAGCTGGCAACGAGGAGAAAAGGAAAAGCTTGTTCCAGCAGATAGGGAGTTTTTAAATAATAGGCTGTGATAACTCTTCATGATTTAGCTACTTTATGTGCACAATTTTATAATTCTTACAGCAGTCCAAATTAACCAGGCTGATTCTTTCAATCCCTGTCAGTCTGATATCTTTCAAAGTGCAAGGGATCATAGTTCAAGCACCCACAAGTTCTGAAAGATAATTTCAACAATGAGGTGACTAAGGAAAAAAACATGAGGCCAAATGCAGATGTTACAGGCAACATCAGTGTGTTTTCAAGCAGCACAAAAACTGTATGTGTTTTCAAAAGACACTCAGCCCAAAGCCATGTGCTTAAGTGTTGCCTTGTACTATATATACCTTCACAAAACAGACCAGAAGACTGAGAGCAGTAAATGCCCCCTGAGCAACCTGGGAAGACAAAAGCAAATTTTTCTTTTCCACACGCCTATGTGGAATCACATCAGGCATCAGGCAGGTGAACACCCACCCAGCTGTGCACTCTGAAGTCACTGCCACAATTGGATCAAATGATCCAGATGGGGACAAGCCCAGGACTGAGCACATCTGGAGTCCTTTGTTTTAGACAAGGGTGCTGAGTGGGATGCCGCATACACTCTCAGAGGTTGCTCTTTCCGTGCTAGACTGCCTGAAGGTCTCAGGCAGAACACTGAAGACTGAGGCCATTGTCAGTCTAAGATCTGTGCATTTCTTGAGTGCATCTTCAAACCTCTCCTTGCCCCCAGTGTCACTGCTGTAAGAGAACAGATCCTATGCATGCTGCCTTACTTATGCATGGAAAGCCCAAATGCTGCCAGAAGGGCTCAAGGGGGCTGTGAGAACCAATGAAGATGCCCAGCTTAAAGGGAATATTTTAGTGAAAAACAATGCAATGCAATTTTCCATTGTTAAAATCTATGAAACACCTGAAGTGCCTATGTTCTTTATCAGTATTATCAGATGTAAAACATTTTTCTGTCATGACTAACTCAGAACTCTGTGGAGGATATCAACAGTATCAAAATAGCATAGGAAACTTTGGGATGCGTAATCAAGGTTTTTTATGAAAAATCTGCTAGCAAAAATAGCAAGTTTCCATCAACCTCTCTCCCAGATGACACTTACAGTTTTGGCATTTCTATGCATGTATAAAGTCCATTTCCTATTGTATTTCCCATCCCACAACTCCTTTGGGAAAACCTAATTCATAAACAAACAATTCCCAGAGTAGATAACTAAATCTCCCTACTGACCCCTTTCCATATTACCCAACAATAATAACAGAAGCACAGTCTCTGCATTCCCATTCTTTGGTGTGTTTATGCTGTTTTAGTAATGATGTAATGGAAAGAAAGTGACATGCTATTATTACTATTGTTATGCTAAGGACTGCAAGGAAGAATTGGTATTCTTTAAGGTTTTGTTTTTCCATTTAAAAATGACAGCCTTTCCAGGGCTTTCTACCCATTAAATGTTACAAAAGGTAGAAATATTCCATCAGAAACTTTAAAAAATGTGATACTTGAAAAAATGTTTTTAAAAAAAATATTTATACAGCTGATCAATTTTCAGCAATGCCTTTTATGAGCAATGTCACAAGGTTACACACTGTGGGCCTCAGGAGTCTCTGTGTGTCCCATGCATGGGAAGACAGTGACAGAAAGTGACTATAGTTAACTATACTCTTGGCCTCCCATTCCCTCAGAAAGGTTGGGGAAGCCTCTGCAAGACAGACCCATTCCCTTCTGGCCCCTTAGAACAACCATCCACAGCAACACACATGGAGAGAAAGCTGGACTCTGCCCTCTTCCTCTCCATGCTGGCTGTGTACAGGTTAAGAACACCCTACAGTCATCTTCTGAGATGGTCTGAAGCCTGTGTGACTTCCATGAGCACCACATATTTCAGGAACAGGATATAATCCATTTAGTCTGCCTTCCCTAGAGCTCTATGGCTGTTTGCTGACGTGTTGAAAGTCAAAATTTAATTCTTATACAGGTGTACAGAGGTGGACTGAGATATGAATGCACTTGAGGTTTGGCAAAGATTGGGTATGAGTTGAGGAGGAAGAGAAAGACACAGAGACCTGTTTCAGAGAGCAGCAACTGAAGTTTCTGAAGGAAGCCACCTGAAGAGTGACACTAAGTACCTATCACACAGGTCAAGGCTCAAAATCTGTGAGACAGTCTGGAGACATTTCACCCACGAAGGTCTTTAAAAATCAACAAGGCACATCCTGAAAAGAACAGAGAACCAGAAAAGGAGAAGAATGTGGCTATTCTTGCTCATTTTTGGAAGCCCAGCCTTAGCAAGTTTCTATATTAGTATCTTAGAGAGTGCACAGCTCTCCCCTGTAATTTTGGCATTTACATCAGTGCATTAACAACGGAAATGACTTCCAAAACAATTCTCGTTCTTTTGACTTCTTTGTCACAATAATGATTCATGTCTCAGCCTCAGCTCTCCATATGCAAGTAACTCCAGGAGACCAAATAAAAACATGGGAGACTAGGAATCTATTATACAGAGGAACTAAGGAACCTACATTCTCTGCAATTCAAAATTCTGTTAAATTTGACAAAATTTACTTTTGAATTGCCATTTTCTACTGTGAAGCATAAAGAGATGGTTTGTCAAGGGAAGGGATGAAAAAGTACCTTCCAAAGACATACTCCAAGCTCCAAGCTAAAGGTTCTTCCTTTAGCTTTACATTAAAGAAAATGCCAATACTAAACGTGAACTTCAAACGGATATCCTAATGGATAAAAGGAAACAAACTATTTCAGAGCATCTCTTAGGGCTCAAAGTTAATGTCTGCTGAGACTGGATTTATTATACTGAGCACAGATGAAAATTGTGCTGCGATACAACACATAACTTTATGTACTTATTTGTGTGACCATGTCATGCCCAAAAGCTGTGTAGCTGGCATTTTCAGTGGATACACAATTGCTGCCATTTACACCACCCTCACAATATTAAAATTTTCCATTACCTGGAGATTCAAAATCTCCAACAAGTCTCAGCTGTTCTTACAAGATGGCTTCCTTAAATTGAAACAGTGCCCCAGGGAGCCTGTGTCACTTAGCTTAGTGGCCATGTAGCACACAATGAAGTTGTTACGGAGACTGATGCCTCCCCAGCAATTATATGGTGTAATTAGTGTTGGCTGCTACAACATAACTATCAAGCTGTCTCCACGGAAACTACCCAAAAACCTGTATTTTTGAGGTTTCAGCAACTGGTCTTTTTTATAGACCCTCATGATGCAGTGAAGTGCACACTGATTGCCTTCTCTGCTTGAAGCTCAGCTGAGAAACACATTTTCCAAGGTATTTGCATAGTCTGCATGGTGACTCACAGGAATCAACCATGTGTAGCAAGAATAAATGTACATATTTCATACAGTGAGGACCAATCACAAATCAATAAGGATTTTCACAAATTTAAATTATTTTAATGCATATATGTGTGCATATCCACATGCATGACAGTGCACAAGGTGTGTAGATGGAAGAAGTTCAGTTCTACCCTTATGAGCCCCTTCTTGGAATCCTTGACAACTTTAGGGTCACAGAACCTCCCTCTCTCAGATGAGAGATGCACTTCTAACCACACTTTGCCACAAAGATCAAAGACCAGTAGATTCCAGATGGGTCTAGCACACAATTCTCCCTCTCTCCCAGGGCTTTGGCTTGCAGCTGCATGGCTTTTCCAGGTTGGGTGAGCAGGGATCTTGCGGCAGTCTTGCACAAAGTGCAGGATCTTTGCCGAATGAAAACACACTGTGTTTATGGAACTTCAGTGGGAGTTTATGACATTTTTGCCTAAAGCTTTATGAGGTCCAAGCCAAGAAAGCAATGTGATTTTCAGCCAAGAATCTCACTGTCACTTTTGCCTGAGCCTAGCAGCGTGCAAAGAAGACACTACTTCAGTCTACAATATAACCAAGTGGGGAATGCCAGAAAACCAAACGCATCCTTTTTCTAGTTATGATATACATATAATTTTTTTTATTTTATCCTGTTCCATTAGGGTAGAGAAGAACAAGGAGAGACATTTGTTTCAGAAGGTACCCATGGCAGGACCCTTTCATAAATTTCCTGCAAGTAAAAAGCCCCCAGAAGAATATTTTGTTGTGCTTGCATGCTAAGCAGCAGGGAGAGGGGAATTAAGATGTATACAAATTGAATCACATGCTTTGGCAGAGGCTTTAAGATTGCAACAATGTAGAAAAGCATGAATTAATTTTAGTTCTCTTGGTTGGTTTGCCCCTGGAATTACAGCAAATAAAATTCTCATGTGAACTTCTATGTGTGAAGAGAGGTGCAGTGAGCATAACCAGGCTAGGAGCCCCAGACGACTTGCATTTGTGGCCTCTCCATTTTATTAGAAGACAGAAAAAAGAGAATTTCTGCTTTAATAAAAACATCAGTACTTCTCCAGCCATTAAGATGGATATCAACAATTTTTTTTGCAATGACATGAAGAGAGATCTAGTCTATCCATTCTCTTCAAGACACCATAGGGAGCAAAGAAACAAAAACACCGACACAAAATATAAAATCCAAGACTACAGGAGTCATTCTGAATAGCAGGAGGGATTCTGAACAGCCATTAGATATTTTGGGGGAAGACTAAATCTGCTGGGGTATAAGTACAGTGAGCTACAGCCAGTACACAGAACCCACAGATAAGAGATGCTTTCAGACACTCCTGCAAAGCTGCTTTTGCAATGTCTGGCAGCCAGCACTAAACACAGGATGACCTGGGGCAAACACATCTAAAGTTAACAAACAAGGAACCAAAGCAGCTGTCAGAGGATGCTTTTATGTATTAGGGAGCCTCCAACACTGTTCAGACAAACTATAGATTACATAATAGTGCCTGGGATGGTTGTTGCATACTCCTGACCTGATTAATAGTTGCATACTCTTGATCTGATTAATCTATATTTCCTTCCAACCCATGCATACGAAAATCAGTGTAAAGCTCAATGCAACCTAATTTCAGTTATTCCATTTCTTTCCTCAGGTGAGGGAGGAAGAAAGAATTCAAAATCCACTGACCTTCCCATTTGCTCTTTCTCTTTGTAAGAAGCTGCCTCAATGTGTTCGTACTGGGAACAAGGTGAATTCCCTATTACTAGTTTATTAGGATAACACGAAACATGATATGGGAATATGAATTCATAAGTACAAGTATTTTGCTGATTTTTCCATTCTATTAATGATTTAAATTATTTCTCTTGCTTAACTTTTAGAGACCCTAATAGGCTTCATCACCAGATACAGATTGGCAACCTTAATCAAAACAAACTCACTGACAGCACTGTTAGAGCTCATTAGCATTCTCACCAGAGGCTTCTGTCTGTATATATGAGCATCTCCAGTTTTTTCTTTCCAGTACATGACCCATGATACTAGCGCAGCTTTCAAATTAAAACAAGAAATCTCAGTACAGCTTCAAATCCTTGCTCTTCTGGGGATTAGATCTGTGCAAGTCTATGACAAGACATTTCATATTTCTTGGACTTCTTAAAAACTTTTCTGTTGTTGTTATACAGATCACTTCACTGATTTTTTTGGCATTTCTCACGAATTTATACAGATATGACTAACACACACACTATGTGCTTTCACAGAAAAAGTGCAGAGAGCATTTGTCACTATAATTATCACACAGGACTATATATACAGATGAAACCTGTGCTTCATCTGTCTCTGCAGAATGCAATGCTCTGACATGAAAGCTGTCAGAAATCATTACAGGGAAGAATTTAAAAACCTCATACATTGATTAAATTGAGGCAGCCAAAGTAAAGATCATACAAGTTACGACCCAGCTCCAGTTTTTAAGTGAATGAAAAATTAAAGGGCAGGGAGGCCAAATATGTGTGCTTCACAAAGAATGTGTCCTTGGATGTGCAAAGCAGAGCTGATCAGATCTCATGGTTAGTTTATTGGAAATGAAGCTGTGACAACGATCTCAGCCCCAGCTCATCAGTCACAAAGGTACAAAGCATCCAAATGGAAAACAGATTTTCCGATTCCCTGCACCTCCCTAGAGGCCTGTGCTGCTGTCTGAGGACTACAGCATTCTCCTTTCTTGGCTCATTTGCAAGATAAACATATTCTGGCCTCAAACGCTGCTCCTTTCCAACTGCTGGTGAAAACTCCAGTCAGTCTGAGAGATTAAGAGGATGATCTAGGGCACTACTCAATCCAAGAAAAATGCTCATGTGGGAACGCAAAGCTGTTGTTGTGACCAGAGGTGTTTTTTTTTTTTTTCCCTGGATCCCATTCTGCAAGTCCAGATTCAAATACTTTCTATCTTTATTCTTTATCCACATTAACTTCCTTCCTTTTCTTTCTTTTTTTTTTTTTTTAAGGGAGCCAGACACATAGACTTAAACAGATTTTTACAGTGCTGTTAAATGCTGCTTTTCTACACTTACAATGATTTAAGATGTGACTGACACAGCCCTCATACCTGGGCAACACTGAGCTGGATCAGTACATAGTTTTAACACTTTCAAACACATGCAGGAAGTAGTATTAATGATCAGACACATGGGACTCAAATCCTTACTACACAATACATAAATTTATAGTTCCTTGCAGATACAAGGTTCCTTGGGAGAATATTTTGGAAGCCTGTAGATCAGCCCCTACCCTTCAGGCAAGCTCCGGTTCAGTTCTTTCTTTCTGCCTCCCCATGTCTGTCTCTGCAGTCCCTTTTGATCCCTGTTCTAAAACTGATGTATAGTGCTTCCAAGCTCTTCAAGTATTCACTGATTTCTAATCCCAAATCAGCTCCATTTCAGCACTCGGAGAAGCAGTTCCTCCATGCTCCTCATGCATCCTTAGACAGGTACCATAGAACTCTAAAATAAGTCACATAGCAAGCTTTAAAACACTAGTGGAAGACATTAGGGAAACTGTAGTGTTGATAAAATTATTAGTGCTACGGACAGATCTCATGTCTTCATTACTTATTGCCCTCTTTGAACACAAGATAAGACATATAATTTGAGCACTGGGTTAGAAGCTATGACAGGAAAAGAACTAATTGCTCTGTTACAAAAAGCTTCCAAGCAAGATAATTAAACCATGTAAATTAAAAAGCATGCACTTTTAAGGCTAAAGAACAGATTAAATTCTCACAGTGACACAGGGACAAGTTTTTAGTTGCTATAAAGGCACATAATTTCATTGCCAACAGTGGCTAGAACAAACTTTGTATCACTTTTGTCTAGAGATGGCCAAACCCCCACTAATCTAGAAACTTTGGGAAAGCTTTGATCCAGTCCAGACTTTGTGGCTCTGATCCACTTCAGCTGGGGCAAACCCAAAATCTGCTTAAAATATATTTCACAACACATTTTTGCCTGCATTTTTTTCCAATAGGTCATAAATACCACATGTAGAACCATTTACCCTCATTCACAACACCTACTAGCCGAGCCAGCTATTCCAATCTCCAACCCAGAATCTTAAACAAAAAACAACCAAACAAAACAAAACAACAACAACAACAACCAAAAAAATACTCAAGAACGAGGTTTAGATTACTCTTACCAAGGAGCAAAAAGAAAGCTAAGGTACTAAAATCTGTGCCGTCAGAGTGTTTGGAAGAAATTCAAACTAGTAAGAAACTCCATGTGACTTGTACAGTGGGGAACAGCTTGCAAAGTACAAACCAAGCCATGTCACTCCATTCTTGTTATCCCCAGAAAAAACAGTTTCATTTGACTACAGTTTCTAAAGAAGCATATTATGCAACTCTATGATTTTGGTTTGGTTTTTTTTTTGTTTTTTGGGGTTTTTTTGGAGTTTTTTTGGATAATTTAACAGCTTCATTCACTGTAGTAGGAAAGGTGAGATCACAAACCACATAGGAAGGTTGTGGTTTTCAGACAACCTAGCTGAGAGTGATGAAACTAAGAAAAATTAACCAGGGAAAAGGAGTCTGACAAGCTCTTTTGACTGTATTCACCACTGATCATTTAAAAAATGAGTTAATAGCTTAAATCAAGTACAGCCAGACCCTAGATCCACAGATCATAGGATAATTCCAGTAGGAATGGACCTCAGAAAGTCAGACTGGGTTGCTTAGGGCTTTATCCAGTTTGGTCTTGTAAACCTCCAAAGACGGAAACAGCACAGCCTTCCTGGGCAAATTCTACCCTTGCCTGACTTGTCCTTGGGGTGAAAAAATTCTTCCTTGTACCTAATCTGAACCTCTCTGTTTGTCATACACACACCCCTACACAGCACTGTGAATAGCCTGGATCTGTCTTTTGGATGATTTCCCCATAGCTACTGAGAGGCTGCTGTTTGTTAGGTGCTCCCAAAGATGTCTCTCTTCCAGGCTGAACAAGCCTGGTCCAGCAGCCCCTCCCCAAAAGGCAAGTGATCCAGGCCCCTGACTTTCTTGGCAACCCTCTGACAAATTCACTCCAGTTTATCACTATCTTCCCTGTACTGAGGTGTCTATAGGCTCCCTATTCCAGATGATGACTAACAAGTGCTGAGGAGAGGGTCATGATCACTTCCATGAATTTACTGTCTATGCTATTTTAAGTACAGCCCAGGATACTCTGGGGGTTTTTAGCTGCCAGGGCACACTGCTGCATCATGTCCAGCTTGCTGTCTACCAAAATCCCAGGTCCTTTTCCACAGAGTTGCTTCCCAGCAGTGCAGTCCCCAGGCTCTAATATTGCCACTGACTCTTCCTTCCTATGTGCAGGGCTTCACATCTGCCCTTGACAAATTTTCTAAAATTTCTGTTGGCCCATTCTTCCAGCCTGTCCAGCTCCCTCTGGAAGGCAATCCTGTCTTCCAGTGTTATTGACTGGTCCTCCCAATTTGATGTCCCTTGGAAATGTGAGTGCACTCTCTTACTTCTCATTCTTCAATAAAGATGTTAAATAGGAAGGGATCCAGGACAGATCCCTTTCACTCCACTTGTCACAAGATTCCAGTTGGAGTAGGAATCATTAACCTCTACCTTCTGAACCTGATCCTCCAACCATTTTTTTTACTCATCTAGTTGTCTGCTCATCCAGACCGTAATAGTCTAATTTAGATATAATAATATTGTGGGACATACCATCAAAAGCCCTGTTAATGTCAAGGCAAATTACATCCTCAGCTCTCTCCTGCAACAAAAACAGTGAGAGTTCTGGTACTGAACTGCAGGGAATTAGTTTTAATTCTTGGCTCAGAAAAGACATAGTGCAAACAATGGCTGGTGCACACACTCTCAGAAGGAATATTCTCCAAAACACTTTTGGAAAGTATAGGTTTGTATTACAGGGATTCAGTAGTCCAAATCCTTAGCTGCAATAATCATCCCAGTTCCATTAGACTCAGTCTATACACAGTATTTCATCTTAGATAATGATCCTGGGATATTACAGACCTGGTATTTGTTGCTTTAACTCTACATGCAGGTTGCACAAACCTAGGAAGCAAACCTAGGAGGAATTGCAAGAGAAACTAGAGAGATGCAGAAATTCCTCAGTTCTCTGTGTTCCTGTGAGGGTCTTCTCTTACCTTTGCAAGGAAACTCCAGGCTGCATATTGCCCTGAGGTTGTGCTGCTTTTGAGCTTCACTGCGTGCAACATCAGAAAGAATCCCAACAGTCCACTGAAAGGGATGGGGAAAACTTGTTAATAAAACCTCTTAATTTCAACTAAACAACCTCTTACAGGCATCTTGGTTTTCCTAATGCAGAATTGCAGTGTTAATCCCATTTGGAGAAAGAAAGCTGGTGGACAAGAAGCTTACATTATGTCCAGTACATCTTGGGTTTTGTTCAGTCAGTGACTAGAATCTGAGTAAAGTAAGTCTGGCACTCTGATGGCTGGTCTCTAATGCACTTGCATAATCAGTAAAGTAGAGATTATTGGAAACATGAGGTGAAATATTAACTTCAGGCATTGAAATGGCTCTGAATAACAGCAATACTAATTTCAGCAAGAACCACACGTATTTGGCAACTAACTCACTTCAACCTCCACAGAGCCTTGTACTGAAAAAATAACCACTGGAAAGTTTCTGTCTGAAGCTTTCAAGCTGTTTAAACTTCATGAAGCCTAAATTCCAATTAGGAAGTCAAATACATCTCTACTGTATAACAAATAGATGACTCAGTAGTGCTGGGAACAGGATACTCCACAGTTTTCTGCTGACAATTAAGAGAATTTTGATTCCCAAGTCACATAGGACAGCAGATCCCAGTGCTCCTGTAGCCAAGACTACTCTCAGGGGAATTCTGTTCCATATCTCAGCAGACTTTATGGAGTTTGTGAGGTTTGGCTCTGGATTTTGTTTCACTTGTGATATAAGTACAACCCATTGATTGTGAACCAGTGAAACAGTATAAACCAGCAAGCAGGGAACAGAAAAGGACTTCAAAATATGTAAGGCACAAATTACTATGAGGCATAAGAGATTACAAAGTTCTGTGGGAAGTTGCATGGGAAACGAGATAGGATCAACACAGCACCCAGGCGGTGAAGCAAAAAGTGCCTTGGTATTTGCAGAGGGTTCTGGATAGTGATATTCTGGATAGTGATGCCATGCAGTTGGTCCCCTCTCTACAACAGCAGGAAGGGTGGAACATGGTGGCTCCTAAGGTCAGAAGTTCTGTGCTGGGCTCCAGTATGTCAGCCAAGTGCTGCTCCCTCTTGATACATTGTGGCAAAGTTCCATCACAGCCACATGTCCATACAGGCACCAAACATAATTTCCCAGGAGTAGAAGGTATTAGGAATTCTTACACTGAGGCATAACACAAGATCCTTTGGGATGGGTGTGAAGTCTGAAGCCAATGAAGCCAATGCTGCTTTGATGACAAAAGATAGGCCTAAACTCAGCAACTTGCTGCGGAGGATGAAGTGCTGAGCAGTAGAGAATTTCACTCTGAGAAATGAGTGAGTTCAATGAACCAACATTGCCCATATTTTTAAAAGTTCAGTAGCTTAAGTTTGTTCCAGATCTTCTGCCCTGCTGTGAAGGGCTTTCAGTCAGAGAGATTTGAAGATGTTTAGTGTAACTCCAGAGATTAAAAAGTGAAACTGTGAATTATAATACCTAAAGTATTGATGCCACAATTAAGACCAATTTATTTCTTTAAATAAATTGAGGACACTGCACCTTACTGCTGATGTTTCAGACATTCTGTAGAGGCAATAGATTTAGCTATATCAGTTGCCCTTACCTTACATTGCATAGGTTTTCCTCCAAATTCCACATGTCTACAAAGACACTAGATTACAAGAGGTAAGAGAGCAACTGAGAGGCTTTTTTCTCCATCTAACCATTCCTCTCACCTCCCTGCAGTGTACAGTGCTATCTACTACACATGTACTGAAGGTGGGCCAATGGAAACTGAAGTAGGAGGCTACCACAGTGATAAAGTTCTAATGAAGTGAAAGAGAAGAATGTCTGGGCTAGACAGATATCCATTAGTGTGTGCAGTTAGACCTCGCCTTTGAGAAAAATAGTTTTTGCCTACCTACAGATTACCTAATTGCAAGTTACTCATAGTGTGTATAGTACACCCTCGGAAAAACATAACAAAACCTATGTATATTGGAAATTATTTAACAATCATTCTCAATATGCTCTTTCAACAGAAAATCCATTTTTCTGGATGCAAGTAAGACAATCTGTATCAGGAAATATTTTTGCAATCAGTTAGCATGAAAATATCTTCTCCCCTCTAAAAAATGCAACTTTCATTTGGTAAAAGACTGGAGGGGATACTAATTTTTTAAAATTAAGATCTATAGGAAATATATTTATGTTGCCCTGTGAGAATTATGCTATCAAGCAGTAAACTTTTGCTACTCAAAATGATGGAATGCTTGTTAAAGCTTTTCCTTTTTACCCAAAACAGCATTCTGCCAAACAACAAGATGTACAGGCAAATAAATCCATGTACATCCATATACTGCTGAAGACTAATACTTAATAATCACTGCAAACAGCAAGTTTGGGCTAAGCTGACTTCAGAAGCATTTGAAAGATGCTATGTATCAAAGCTTTGCTACATTCGGTAAACATTACTCTACTGGTGACTGGGAACTCTCAGGATCAGAATGCACACACTCAAGGAATCACATATACTTTCAGGACATTTGAATCTCAGGCCACCAAATGCATATCCACAGACATGCAAAGATACATTTACATGATATATACTTTCCAAACCTATACTTTGGAAAGTATAGGTTTGTATTACTGGGATTCAGTAGTCCAAATCCTTAGCTGCAGTAATCATCCCAGTTCCATTTGATTCAGTCTACACACATTAATTCATCTTAGATAATGATCCTGGGATATTACACACCTGATATTGCCTCTACAATTCCACTGGCTTATGGCAGCAGAAACTAGTATAAGTAAGGGTTTACATGCTTCAAAATTTTTAACTGAGAGTCAAGGCTGGAAGTCAATGGGATCTCTTATTTTGAAAACATTTACATGACCTATTATAGAGAGGTTACCTGGCACAGCAGCTGCTATGAAACCTGTAGAAGTACAGGAATGGAAAATCCAAGGCACTGAAGAGATCACCTGAGGGACAAAGCAATACACTCAGCACATGGTGGGAAAAAAATTACCCACTGTTACAAGCAAGGCAACAGCAATTACATGAACCTTACTAGTTTAACATTCCTTTGAGCCTTTACAGATGGCTGACTTTTCATTTATGATGCTTTCCACATTTGTGGTGTGTTTAATGATTTCTCTGTGACCTTGCTCCTAGCCAGTTCCTGCCTTTGGTTGAAAAAAAGGGAAAAGGGATATATAAGAGCATTCTTTGCTAGTATTCAGAAGGTCCTGCTTAAGCAAAAGTTGCCAGTGGACAGACATGTATCATAACCACTTCTTTTATTACACAGCGTGTGATAGTTGCTACTGAAGCAATAGGAAACACAGACATATGGTGGCTGCTTCCCCCTCTGGCATTTGAACTTTGTAACACAGACCATGTCCAGAGGTTTAAATACATTCTCGTAGGTCTAAGTAGAGCTCTTGAGCAGTTGCTTTTCCAGGAACCTGGGCCCTGGTTGCTCTCAGTAGCAATTCCCAGGACTTCTCTGGCCTTCAGGCTCTACAGATTTGCAGGAAGCTCCATCTTTCACTTCTTGAAATACAGGACTGTTTTGCTTAACATGTATGTCTATCCTGGTGGGGGTTGCCTATCACAAGCAGCACCACCAGGAAGAGGGGGAATTAATGTTTCTTTAAATGCTTCCTTCTTTGTTTTTCTTGCTGAACAAATATCTAGAGAAAGCAACAGATGATCATCTTAACCCTTCTAACTACAAAAACACCAATATGGTAGGAATATTAGCCACCATAAAATATTAAATTTCCCCATTTTTACCGCTTGATCTGTTGCTACTTCAAATCCTGTCATGGGCCCTAGCAATGGGATCTGTGTTACGAAAGCAACAAAACAAAATCTCTGCATAGCACTGAGGACAATGCAAAGAAGGAAACCCAGTTCTATATGGACTGCTGAGACATTGCTCTGAAGAGGACATGTTGACTTAGGGAATCCTTGCTCTTTACCATGTACCACCTCAAAAACTGTTCTTTGTTGTCTGTCCCATGCTACTTGTTTGCAAAGGGCAGCTAAGAAAGGTATTGGGAAATACCATGCAAATTACACTGAGTTATATACCCTTCTCTCATCTTCCTACATGATAACATATTATTGGCCATATTCAGGGCTAAAATCCTAAGGGTTTGGTCTCTGAAAACATGCATAGAAAGGAAAAGCAATATGAAAACTTAAAAAAGGAAGAACTCAGTTCACTTTACCTGCTGGATGGGATGCAGAGGCCAAGAGCACCACACTAAAAAATAAATTAAAAAATTAATTGGATACTACAGAATCTCTGACGTGGGCTGAAGACTATAAATTCACAGCTTTGTGTTTGTTTTTTTCATAGTGGAACTTATTCCAGTTAGGTAGAATAACTGAGACACAAGTTAAATTAAAAGAAAAGTTGATTGGGAAGGAATCTCTGGGGTCACCTAATAAAACTTGTCACCTTAAGCAGGACTATCACAAATACTTGATCATGCCCTCTGGCTCTGTCTCAAAAAGTCATGTCTCAAAAACCTACCAGCACAGAGATTCCACACCTTCCTGGGTAACTTGTCCCAGGACCACTCCACCATCCAAGCAAATATTTCTTTGCTAAAAGAGTCTTTCCGGCTCTCCCATTTTTAAACCACCAAAGTTGCAGTGTATGGTTGTTGCATATTAAGTCAAATACTGCATTTAGACGAGTTTTAAAAGACATGAAAATAAAACCAAATACCAGCCCAAATGATTCACACTTTTCAAAGAAAATCAGCTGTGACCAGTTCTTTATCTGAAGTATCACTTAAGATTTCTGAGGTCTTACAAAGACCTCACCCTCTTGGATTTGTAGTATAGGCTTTGTAGAGAGCCTTTTCTAGAGTTACTGATTTTTCTTGTAATTTTTTTTTTTTTTAATTTTTCATTCTAAATTGCTTCTAAGGTTAGAAAGCTACGGAAACACTCTGAGGCACTGTGAGATGGGATAAGCATGCATGCCTGTAGAGCTACAGCTTCTTCCAGTTACCAACAACATACATCCACGACAAACACTAAGGACTAGTGGGAAAAGAAGAAAAGAGTATCCTGGAGAGTTTGCTTCTTGATAAGCAGCAAGCACTGCACTTACAGAGGTAAAAATACATTCATTAATGTTATGAATGCTCAAGAATTCCAGGACAACTCCCTTTCCCAGTGTTAACATAGCTACTGTTTCCAAACCTGTTCACTCACAGCTGGTCCCAGCTCTCTATGTGACCAAGCTACCGAGCTTGGTGACCTGCCCTTGGCAAGCTTTGGTGAATCCCAGCATCATTCACAGAGGCAGTGGCAGCAAAAGAACTGCAAAGAGCATGGAAATCTCATGCTTCCCCTGGGGGGAAGCTTGTCACTGAAATCAGCTGTGAAACACAACAGGTTGAAAGAGGAAAGGGTTTATGAGGGACGGACAGGCGGGTATTTTAGACTTCATATTTTATAAGTCTTTGAAAGGTATCAGCTGGCACAGTACATCCACATTCTCAATATATAAAAATATTTTTAAAATATGTGGTTGCCACAAAGATGCTAAACAAGGCAAAGCAGATCACTCACAATAGGTAATTTGCCCCACCTCTCCTCCCCACACATGGGTGCTCTCCCTGTCAAGGGATGCCAAGAGTAATTCACAATAAACAGGCCCAATTCCTCAGTTTCCTGGTAAAGAGAAAAAAGCAAGCAAAGGTCTACTGCTTTTGACTGAATAACAGAGAAAACAGGAGACTGGCAGGGCAAGTGAAACTGTATCAACAGTGATGGGAAGTAGGACTAAACCATATTTCTCTACTTGCCTTTTGCATTATTGCATTTTAAACAAAAAAAAAAAAAAAAACCACTGAGATTGGGAAATACTCAGAGAGAAACTTCCTTCTGCAACCAAGAGGAATTGATAACCCTAGCAGACATCCCAGGTTTTGATCCAAAGAAAACACAAGAGGAAAACAAAACCTTATTTGTGAAGTGCAGGGCAGGCAAATGGATTAGATGGCATTACAGCTGCTCTGTAGCTCTGGTCTGAATGAAGCATCAGTAAAAAAGACACGATGATGTTGTAAAACCAGATTAGGGATTCAGAGGTTTCTAGCAGGACAGCCTGGATATGAGGCTGCAGCAAAAATAAAATTCCCTGTGCTGGATTTCTCTGCTCCTCTCATTTTTTCCCCTGTACTCAATACTGAGGGCTGGGTCACCCGTGGTTTCCTTTCTGGCTAAAAAGAGGTTTTGTCAGCAAGAATGGCAATTTATGCCTACAAAGCTGCCCTCCCCTATTGCAGAAAATCTACTGCAGCATTTTTAATTCATAAAAGTGACAGATGAGCAGCTCTTCCAGAAGCCAGATGTAGTTTTGGTGCATCGAGTGGAGCCTTTACCTCATACCTTTGTCATTGTCATTTATTCACCATTTTAAATTCTCCTGTATCTGTTTTCTCCTCACCAATGGCTGCTAGGCCATCTGGGCATGCTTTTGTGAGCAAATATCAGACAGGAACAGATATTGGGATGTACTGAAACTTTCTTGCATGCTCTCCACAAGAAGTAAAATATCTCTACCTGCCTCAGCAAAGGAGAAGGCCCAAAATGAGCTACAGCCTCCTTCTAAGACACACTTATGTAACCCTCAACATGCCAGGCAGGCATTGCTACCCCTCCCCTCATGCTACCCCTCACCAGCTGGAGGATGGGGGGGATGAAATCTGGCTTTTTTTGATAAAAAGTGGGTGAACAGAAAGAAATAAAAGAAAATGTAAGATTATCGGAAAAATCCACTAGGAAATAGAACGCTAATGAAGAAGTCAGAGCACAGGGAAATACAATACTGCAGTTAAAAATAAGGGGTGGGATCAAGAGGATTGGAGGATTAGAGGCAGGATCTTGGAAATACATTGACCCTCTTCTCTTCCTCCCAGCCCCTGCCCCAGATGCTTAAACACAAAGGAGAGAGATGGACAGGATGGGGCTGGGCACTGAGAAGCAACATCACCCCTCCCTTTTCTGCCTAGCACAGCTCTGCTTTCCCTCCTACACTTGTTCCTGGCCTGACTCCCTTTTTAAAAGCCATTGAATAATCATGTTGGAAGTGATGAAGTGAGAAGAACGCTACACTTTCAACATCAGCAAATATTTCTTCAGATCTGTTTGATTCTGGAAAGTTCCCATTCATGTACATTTGCTTAGGGTATTCTTCTCTCCCAAACTATTCCAGATTTTAAAACAAGAAACAGTGTGTGGCATGTAAGGACAGCACATGTTAGGAGACTGCTCATTTCAGTTGCACTTCTGGAAGCATCCAACAGTGCCTTCTCTTTTACTTATTTATTTATTTATTTTTACTCTAACATATTGGTAGATTCTAATGTGCAGTAATTTGGGGCAGAACTTTTAATCTGCTCTATGCAGGCAATCTCTGCACTCAGTAGAGTACAGCTGTGCTTTCATACTGAACAGAAACGCTTTGAACAGACTCTATTACAATAATTTTAAATATTTGTCCAAGGTATTAGGAAAAATTTCTTCACTAAAAGGCTTATCAAGCATAGGAACAGGGTGCCCAGGGCAGTGTCTGACTCACCATCCCTAGAGGTATTTAAGAGACATGTGGTGCTTAGGGACACAGTTCAGTGGTGGACTTGGTAGTGTTTGGTTAATGCACTCAATGATATTAAGGGTCTCCTCCAACATAAATGATTGGATGATTCTAAACACTATCAGGCTGTGCTCATACAACTGCTTTCTTTTGCCCACACAGCTGCATGTCAGCTTTCTGATCTGGGTTAGAAATAAGGAGCTTTAAAGACCTATTGATAATAGTGTTAAGAGGAGAAAGTTGCACTGACACCACACTAGCAAGTTCCTTCATAGAGTCATATGATCACGTTTGCCTAGACAAGGCCTCCAGTGGACATTAAAATGTCCTGTCCTGGAGGTGGAACTGGGGTCCTGTCATGGCCAGAACAGTCCTTGAGAAGGCCTGACTAGTAGAGGAAGCAGTATATACCTTAACACCTTCTAAATCACAAAATTTAGTGCTGGGCACACTCTGACAGAGATAAACCATGTCTACAGTAATTCTGACGCAGAGCTGCCTGTGAGGAGTCAGTGCTCATTCAGAGAATATTTCTTCAGTCAGTGATACTTAAAAATACTGTTGATAGTTTTCTACAGAAATTAAGTTTGTGCAGCAAAGCTGTGTGTACACAGCCCTGTACAGCTCTCAAACACACTGAACAGCTTCATCCAAATTTGAGAAGTGGCAGTGATCTCCAAGACAACTACACATGCAAAGGTCTCACACAGAGACAAACCCTGCCAGCGCCTCTGCAGCGGAAGGGTGTTAGCCCCACTAGACACTGGAGGTGGCACATCATGAAGGTTATGGATGAGGAGAGAGCTTCTGCCAAATTTTACACCATTTCAAACATCATCAGTTATTTTGACAAAATGAAGCTCTAAAAGAAATCAGATGTCACTTATTCCATTGTCCATGGTACTGCTTGTTTTCCCTGGGCAAGAAGAGGTCCAAGCACTATGGATTGTGAGCTTCTCTAACACATAGAAATACATACACATATAGATACATAGACATATAGATACACATTGACCCAAGCCAAACAAATAAGCATCCAGTTTGCTACCTGCTCTAAGCCACCTGTTTTCAACATGTTGCTTTGCACCATCATCTTGCAAGCTATGCTGACCTTTAAGCCTCTTCTTGGGGAAATTTTTTTGAAGCTTTGATAACAAATTTTTGCTCTTAAACAGATGCTGAAAATAGCCATCTTCCAATTTGCACAAATCCATTGTTGGATTGTTTGTTTCTTTTCTGGAAAAGGAACAATTTAAAAATACATACACCACTACATCTCACAGTTCCTTAGCGAGAAGTTTCTCCCTTTCAAAAGCTTCCAAATGAATAATCATACTTTTCATATAACGTGGAACTCCTGCTTTCTGCTGGACACAAGTTCACAGACTTCAAAGGACCAAAATCACCAACTAACAGAGAAGGAACCCAGCCCTGACTTTTCAATCAAAGCTGCAAAATTAAGACCTTCATTCAAAATCTGGATTTAAAGGTTCAGGCCTATGTGCAGTTTTCAACTAAATAGATAACTGAGAGCCATAGCCAGGCAGCTGCCAAATGAAAAATCCGTTGATTTTACTGCTTGGTTCATAATTTCCCTTCACCACAGAGAAATAGCTACAACTCATTCAAGACTGCATAGGTTATTCCTGCATGTGGCAGCATATTTGCAAATTCCATCACTAATTCTTCCAAAGTCTCAAAAAACACACCTATCCATTTCTTTGCATAAAACTGATTTTCTTTGCTTTTCATAGTAGATGGAAGACAACAATTGACTTAAAGAAGAGCCTACTTCAAGCAAATTGATATTCAAGTATTGTCCAGAAATAGGGCCCTAGTGAATCATAAGTGCAAAATCAGAGGCCTGCATCACTCATTTATAGAAATAGGAGATTTGTTTGAATTAAGATAGGAAGAGATACAAGTGTTATCATATTGATGAAGCTCACAAGATAAATGGTAATTGAAGTGAAGAAACTGTCCTACACATGGTGTCCCTGATGTATTCCTACCAAGGATCTTTCATGTGGTCAGACAAGAGCATACAACCATCTAATCAAATAGACTAGCACAACTTCACTTTTGTTATGCTTATTCCCAACTTCTGCTCCCTCTTCCATTCCTTCTGACCACCTTTTCTTTGAATTTATTATTCATACTTCACACTGTTCCCAAATGACTTCAGGTACAATCCCAAGAAAAGAGGCCAACATGTATTAAATGTGATTATGGATGGAGAAGAATTGAATTAAGTCTCTAGGTGCCTTACTTGAAGTAAAGCCTCACAAAAACCCACCAGAAGCCATGTACACTGAATGTCCTGGTTTGTGGCTCTTTGAGGAAAGGACTGGATTAAAAAAAGCAGGGGAATCTGGTCAGTGACTCAGGCTCTTTCACTAGCTACAAAATAACAAGCCACTTTTATATCTCCAGATCAGAAAAACAACTGAAAATCAGAATTACTCAATCCCACTAACAGCACTCTGAACAATCAGTTACTGCTCATGTTCTTTGCTCACAGTACTTTTGTAATCACTACCTCCCCTTCTGGCAATTTTGTACAAGTTTTATTTTCTGAAGTGGGGTATTGCCAGGGAGTTACTCAGTAAATATTATTTCTGGAAGTGATAGATCACTTGTGCACGTGGTGATTCAAAAATTCATAATTAACACCTCGTTTCCTCTCCAGGTGTATATTGGCATGTCCACATGCACACAGCCAAAAAAATTCAGCTGCTAAGCCATTCAGCTTAGCACTGTTCTTCCAGTGAATGTCCTGCTAAATAAATACACTTAAGTAGTGGTAGCTATGAGTTTCCTCAACAAGCCACAGTTGAAAATGAAAACATATACCACATAAAGCCAACTATGGTGTATCAAAGACTTATTCATTTTACCTGAATATATAGTTGATGTACTGTTGGTCCAGATCACTGGGAGAGGAGGGAAAAAAAAAGGTGACTTTTTAGCAGTGCACTTCATTTGGTGTTACAGATCAGTATATTAAGCAGTAATATACAGTAACGCTGTAATATTACATTATATTAATTTATATTATATATAATAATGTTATAATAATAATCATTAGGTAATACAAACATTATAATTATATACATTATGAATGTAACATATAATTATAATTATATACATAATATTGTGTATATATTATAAGTAATAATTTTATCAACACCAATCAATTCATTATCGATTAACCAACATATTAATTTACACATAATTCACATATTATTTCTGTTGTTACTGTCAGTGGCAGTTTCAGTTAAAGTGAAAATATAGTGAGACTGATTAAAATTTAGACCCTTTAATCAGAGATGGAAAATTGTTTTGAAATAAATAAGCTTATCCATGCACGCATTATATTCATCATATGCAGTGTCAACATATCCATCTCCATCCATCCAGACAACTGTCGATTATAGACACTGTGAACATGTAATGCCACCTGATTCCAAGACTACTATTGTGTGGTTGCAGTTCTAACATGTACATGGGATTATTGCAAGGTTTCAAGGTGTTTAATGTAATCAGCCATTCCAGTCCTGTGGCAAGTCATCAGCTGCTGAACACTTTTGAGACTGTGTCACAAAGGGAGATACTGACAGATTCAAACCATACAGCTTTCCACATAAACATAGACTAACACTTCCTCTTAACACCTGTGCCGGTAATTAGGGGTTCTTTTTCCATCACCCTTGGATAATATACTGTTTAAAACTAATTCAGTGCTCCAGTTAGCAGTATAACTATCAATAACCACATGCTATTGTTACCAGCAATAAATAAGGCTCCTCTTGCAAGAGAAGTCATTAATGATTAACCAGGAGTGGCCCAGCTCCTGCTGATCATGCAGAGCTCCCTACATCACAGTCATCTCTTTATAAAATAATAAGAAAACACATTACCTTAAAGAACCAGGTTTCCACAACTTGTAAAATACTTTGTAAGCCCCTGTAATTGAAATGACATGTGTAATTGCCATATCGTGCAATCATTCTGACAAACAACAGCTTGTTTGGCCATGGTACTGTCAGACGTGGAACCCCTCTGAATTACAGTTTAGCAACACAGGCACAAAGGATTCCTAAATCATGAGTAAAATGTGCCTATTGCTTCAAATTAATGGTTTTCAAAGTGTTATCATCTCTGACTATAGTCATGCTTTGTGGTTCTGCAAGTCCTTCTGAGGACAACTTCTAGCTCACAGCAACAGCAAAGGAGAGATTGTGTGTGTGTGTGTGTGTGTGTGTGTGTGTGTGTGTGTGTGTGTGTGTGTGTGTGTGTGTGTGGTTTTGTGTGTAAATACATACAGAAAAGTGTCACAGAATGGGTTCTTCAGCCCACACTGTTTTGGGGGTAAGTTCTATGATACATATGTTCATCTACATAGGGCTGTTGGCTCTAAACCATCTTTTCTATTTAAAGTTCTCTCAGCTCTAGGGTCTCCAGGATCTTTACATTCGTGACCCACCCATCCAGCTCTTGTTAGTTTCCATTTCTGTTCTGGGTAAAGCTTTGAGCCCTCATCACAGCACAGCTTCAGGCTCTATTTTTTCAGACCCTTTCTTCAAGGTTTTGGGGCAATTTTTTTTGGATTCACAGAGAAAACCAGAACACAGAAGTAAATCCAGTAGAACGCCATGAAATAGATGTCCTCAATTCTGCCTCCATTAGACAAGTTGAAGGGTAGAACACACATCCTCTCTCTAACACTCTGTCTTGATTTACTATGCAGTAAGTTAGTTTATCTCTTTGTCCTTTCTTGTAGCACCTTCACTTCAGTTGATAGGAAATCTAACTACAAAAATAATGCCCAACAGCCATATCAACAACTCTCAAAACCAAGAGAAATGGAAGACAGCTATATATTGAGCATAAACATTATGTTGGCATTTCCTCCATGTTTCAAATACACAAATGAAGCATTCTGAAGACTTTCTAAGCAATTTTCCACCTCTGTGACCAAGCACTGCTTTACATATGAGACCCCTTGGCTCTGAGAAAGCAAGAACACCACTTGTTATAGTAAACAAGTACTTGAAGTGGAAAATCCACAGCTTTTACTTTTATATAAATGAGCAAATGTTTACCATATAATATTTCTCAAAAAAACCCCAAAGCTCTTTCTTATTTGTATTTTAGCAGCACTTCAGATGGGGATTTCTAGACCTCCCTAGACAGGAATACATATAAACACATTACCTCTGCCCTGAAAATTTTACAGTATGAATAGAAGAAATAAAGAAGGAATCATCCCTAATCTGCAGACAAGACTTAACATATGAATGAGTCACTCACTCAGTATATAGGACAGATAAGAATCAAATAGAAGTCCCTTATTATCCACCAAAATACTCTAAAAGACAAAAATCTCCTAGTTAAATATTACTGCTGCTGTTTTCTTCATATTTTCTGGGTCTGACTGTTTCTAGCTTTTCAGGGAAGAACTAAGATTTATCCAAATCAACGTTTGGTCTGGAAAAAAAGACAAAAGAAAACCTGCTAGGTTATGCAACTAATTGCTAAATTTATTTTTTTTTAAAATGCATATGATTGCCTAAAAAAACCCAACATTTCAACATCCTTTCTCTGGGACCACATTCCATGATATTTTAGTATGTTTTTGTCAGTTTTTAAATAAAACCTGTGTGTGCAATAAAGCTCCAAGGACAAGTTATTTCTCATTTTTTTCATGTTTCTTCTCCCCTCAGAAATAAGTCTCTCTCAGTAGGCAACCATCAAAAAACAACTAGAAAAGCTTACTGCTGATTTAAATTGTATGTGCATGTTCTCATCCACTGTTAACAGACTGCAATATGTAGTTTGTTCTGTTGTTGTTTTCAGCATAAAAGCTATAAAAGGAATGCACTTTCTTATATTTACTGATCTTCATTCTTTCCAAGTGTTTCTCACATATAGAGTTTCAAATATCAATTGCTTCATAATAAAACTGGTTTCTCCAACACACATACTCTTCCTAATCCTTTTTCCAAAAGAAAATTACTTACCAACACAGATCAAGTGAATTAGAGCCCATAAATATCCATTTGGATCAAACTGCAATAAAGAACATCCACATAAATAAAACCACGATCACATAAACATACATATTGCAATTTCCCTGCAGTTAGCTTTGCAAAGCAAGTACAGTGAGTGGGAGCCTGTGCTACAAAGAAAGGGAAGATGACTCAAGAACACTAGGAAGACTGAAATTCTTCCTGTCACACTTAGAAACCTGGCATATGCCAGTTATGCAGGCTCTCAGCTCATCTCAATGAGGATAATTCTATTTCCTTCAGATGTGTACACCAATTTAAGCAGTCTAAGCATATGGACCCCAGCCTATTTAGTCTTGTGTAGGCAATCAGGGAAGGGCAAGATGACCAGAGGACCATCACAAAAGTTTTTGTCTTGTCTCCTTTCCCCTCTGAGCCTCTGCAGCAGCCAAGCAGTCTCTCCCCAAGGCTCCAACTAAACAGAGTATCCAAAAGAAGACTTCAACTGGACATTTGTCTGAGCAAAGCAGGCCCTCTTCACAATCAATAGGGAAAACCAAACATTTTTGAGAGGAAATCACCTGGCATATTTGAGATGTCTGCTTTCACGTGAGATTAATTATTTACCAGGAGATCCTGCTCTGCACCATGGACTACGAAGGAACTAGTGCAGGTGTGACACTTCCGATGGCCACATTTGAACAGATGTGTCCAGACAAGTTCCAGACTCATCTGACTTCAGATATTAAATGACGTATCTAAAGCAAGGAAGCAGCTTCCCTAAGTCTCCAAAAGAGAATCTCCAATTATGAGATCTTTGCTGGATGGAGCTCTCTCTGGAGGTACCTCCTTTCTTACTCGGGTAGCTACAGAACGTGTGTACAGTGAATACAAAACTAATTCAGGAACGTACCAAAAGCGCACACAATGAATTCAAATGCAAGTGATTTGCTGTAAGCCCTATTAAGAAGTAAAATTGTGGTTTCCTCAGCCACCACCTTCACCAAAGGTACGTATGAGGTATTACTCTGAGGTTTTACCATGGTGCAAACACAGTAAACCCAGCAAGACTACAACAGGAAACATTTGCAATTCCCTTGCAGGAATCCTACTCTAGCTTACACGTAAAAGCTGCATCCCTCGTATGATAACAAGATGTCAAACATCAAGGCCTAACTGGAGCTGCTTTACAAAGCAGAGCTCACCTGTGTGTCACACAAAGGAAGGCACACTGCTGCTGCCAGCAGGAACAGCACACTGTGGAGAAGAGAAAAAAAACAAAAAAGCAAGACCAAAAGCTTTCAACCTGGATTTGTACTCTCAGCAAAGGAGACGCAACTCCATTCCATTTTACACTGACGCTTCACTTGTTTAATTTTCTTATTCCATATTTTAAAAGTAATTTTGACCATCAAAATTAAGTTTTAAATCACGCATTCTTCATAACTTGTACACAGCAAAGTTTTATGAGAAGAGAAGCAGCACAAAACACCTCAGAAGTGAGGAAAACAAGGTTTTTTTGGTAAAGAATATTATTTTTCATTTGTCATCTGGCTTCCCCAGGCTCTTTCAGAAAGCAAAAATCAGCCAATTTCTGGCTGACTGGCTACCAAAAGCTTCTTTCATTAATATGAATTCCAGTAGAGGTGACTCCATTAACAGAGATGTTGTTAACTCCATAACACAGAGCAAGGTGGAAGTAAGTGGTATTACACTAGAAATGTCTTAAGAACAGCACAAGCCCTAAGTGTGTCCCAGTCCACTGATTTAGGCTAAATAAATTCTTAACCTGAGGCTGAGTCAGTATTTCTTCAAGCTACATGGAACACACTGATGTGGAATTTCTGTGGACTGTCACTATTAATATTACCATACACTTGGTTTTGCAGCTTATTTTCCTACTCTCTAAGGGCATGGGAAAAGACAGAATAAAAATTGTATCCTTGACAATAATCCAGTGGTGAAGACAAGGCCACAGTAAGTCAGATAATGGAAACAACAGGAAGAAATTAGGAAGATAATGCCTCTCAGTATGTTAAATGATAACCCAACTTTATCCACTCTTAAGTACAGCTAAAAGATTACAGGATGTGAAGGACAGCAAACACCCATTCTTCAAGGGGATGTGGGAGCATAGAATCCAGTTTTTTACATGACTGGTTGACTTCTGTTTGTCCCTTTCTATCTCCTTTTTGAAGCCTAAACAACCAAGGCCAGCAAGGGTTGGTAGTTGTGTAGCTTAATATCACAGAATCATCAAGTTTGGAAGAGATCTTGAAGACCATCTGTTCAATCCTCAACCCAGCACCACCATCATCACCCTAAACCATATCCCCAAGTGCCACATCCAGACAACTCTTGAACACTTCCAGAGATGGTGACTCCACCACTGTCATGGGCAATTTATTCCAATGCCAAACCACTCCTGTAGTGAATATTTTTTTCTTATATCTAATCTGAACCTCCCCTCGTGCAATTTAAGGCCACTTCCTCTTGTCCCTTCACTTGAGACATGGCAGAAGAGACTGACCCCCACCTCACTATGAATGATTCTAGCAGAAATGGATCTCATTTACCTTTCACTTCTAAGGAAAGGCATTTTTAGCTACTTTCTAACACTAATTATCTTTCTCTTACTGTTTACGATTACCCACTGGAACTTCAAACCTGGTTTCCATCTCCTTTCCAAAAGCATTGTTATGAGCACTGCTTTTTCATCAATTTCATTTTTGTAAGGAGAAAAAACACATCAAACTATTCAAGCAATTGTTTAAAAAAAATTTAAAATATTTAATCACTCCTAAGTTGCAATTTAGGATCACCACCCACAGGAATGTGCCTTACATTCTTCATTATTTTGGTGTGCTATTATCTGAAGCAACTACAGAAGCTGGAGCCAAAACAAGTCTGAATCTGAGTAGTTTTAAAAGCTTACCTACAGACTTTGAGATGAGTGATCTGCTGTAAAAAAAGAATGTATGATTAAAACATTAAAAATTAATTATAAAAATGGTAAAATAGTGTTTTCTCCTTCCAAAAACTGGAAAGGGATGACAGCTGATCTTACTGCACCACACACATTAAAACTTCAATGAACAATATTCAACAGCCCATCACATTTGAGCACCACTTAGCAAATTTAATTTGAAAAAGAAGACTCAGGATTACAGATTACCCAACTTCATCTTGATTTATATTTTCAGATTACTTACCAGCAGGTAAACCTAAAACCAGACATGAACTTTATACCCAGTCCTCAAACTTAACTTGAATTATACCAAAACTGTGTAACGTATGTACCCAAATATTGAGTTTTCCTGATTAGGTACTACTCCACTCAAATCAGTCTTGATCTAAACTGTTCCAAATTCTTTGATACAAAATTATTCCTGAGAAGCTTCCAGTAAGGGCTGTGTTTGCCTTATCCTTGTCTGTAGTGCTTTTGTTTTCAAAGAGAGGAGTCATAAGCATGTGACATAGAAGGAAAATATGAAGCACTTTGACCGGGACACTGATCAGAGGACAATGACACAGGGATATGCCATGGTACACACTGCTATGTCCCTTAGGCATAACCTCAGTGATCTCTTGTTTGTTAGACGTAGCAAACATGGGTCATTTATCTGTCTTCTGTATAAACAACAGATATAATGAATGGAAGATGCCTTTCACAGCAAACCAGACACCACTGTAGAAACAACTTCGTGATGAATGATTTCCCAGTGTTAGCTCACATAGCAGCTCTTTAGTCAGTTAGAAGAACATTTCAAGAAAAGCCTAAAAGGAAGGCTCCTCAATGCAGTTTGCGAGAAAAAAACCCCAGCACTTACGAAAGGGTGCAGGAATTATTCTCCTGACTTTCACAGGGGCAGAATCTCAAGCAATCAAAACAAATTTCAAAATGCACTGTTCCTCCTGCATTTTATGTGGAGATGTGACCTATCTGTAATCATACAATACACTAGATATATTATACTGATTAGATCTAAGGACATAGTCCTCCACCCTCTCAGTTCAAACAATGAGATTTTTATGTGGGGCATGAGAGAGAGGGAATATTAATTTTCAAAAGGAAAAAACAAGCAGTATCAAGCCAATCGTAAAAATACAGATCAAACTGGTGATATGTATTTGCAGCATTTCATCAACTAAAGGGGAAAAGGAAACATCAGTATAGACACTTGTCAACAGCAAAAATCTCTTTCTGGGTCTCATTAATGATTAGCTATTATGGTGAGCCTAGAAAAGTACCTGCCACTAATGCCTGTATTAAAAGAAATTGGGTATCTTGTCATAGGGCAGTTCTATCACAGGAGTTACCTTGATTACTAGATCATTTACCTCTTTCTGCACAAACTTCTGGAACCCACAGGTTATAACTTCTGCCGCATTGTGCACAGTGAGGAACACCGGGATTGGCTGCCAAGGGGAGAGAACAAAAATGCCCAAATCAACTCAGAACAGTCACACACATAGGAAGGGCACTCCTCCTACAGACAGCTGTCCCACATGTTTGTGCTTTCAGGTTTTGTTTTTGAAGCTGTAAATTCATGCCACATCACCTAAAAGACCTAACCCATTCCAATCACTACCACATGGCACAGACATCTTTAAATGCAGACCCTGCCGCAGACCTGCTTGCTGTGTGTCCCACTGCTGAGTGCTCAGTCAGTTTGTATGTACACAGCTACCCCAGTGAGATTTGCTCCAGGTTTCTGCCTCTGGTTTTCCCTCTCTGATCCAGGATCTGCAGCCTCCACAGTAAATAGTTCTCATTTGTTGTCCCATCTCTGTCTGCTGGTACTAAGAATACAGTGTGACTCCTAGCAACAGAGCTGTGGGCAAGACGATTTTAGGTGATTGCTTTCAGTTACTGCTAGGAAGAGCTGCCCAAAATTAGGATAGAAATGCAATAGTTCATACACAAATGATGTTGAAATTATACCCACTGAGGTATCTGGACACCATCCCAACATGAAATCATTAAGAAACAAACCCCAATGATAACAATAATGAATCAAACACCCATTGTCCCAGGCAAACCCAACCAGAATTAGTGGTTCATAATACTTCCTCCAAATCAGATCCATGGTCTCTCAGACAGTGGAAACAGAAACAATTCTCTGCTCCAATTAAGATAATCCAAAGACTAAGCCAGTTTACAAAGCACTATTTCCCCACTTGTGTATAGTATTTAAATCACAATAGCAGAGAATGAGCTAATTTCTCAGTGATGTCTAAGCTTGTAAGAAGCAGGTGATATAAGCAGCAAATATCTCTCAAATGTGACTGCATATTTTCTGCAATTTTATTTTCTTTAGCTCAAAGCCAGATAAGCATTGCTCATTAAACATTTTAAGTCATAATGACAATTGGGGTGGATCCAGAAACACAACAGTTACACCAAGATAAGAAAGAAAATCACACAAACACAACTGGCATGAAGTTGTTGGACCCAGCTTCACCAGTACTGAAAACCAATTCTCAACCCTGTTGCTGGACAACTGAGAATATAAACTCAGAAGTATCTAACATAAAAGTACTCTGAGCTTGACACAGTATTGGAAATACAAGAAATACCCATAAACAAGGAAAGTTGACAGCAGAATTTACATTCTTCTTGTTGTGAAAGCAAATTTGTTGGGTTTTCCTGTCCTCCCTTCTGCTTTTGGCTCTTCCAAATATGTTTTGGAGCCAACAATGGCTCCAGTTTGCCTAGCCCAGTTAACCTTCTCCATATGTCTATTGCCTTTGATGCAAGTATTTCTTAAATTTATGAGTGGGCTTAATGCTTATGAAAAGAAAGGTTTACTGGTTGGGCAGGCAGGGTGAATAGACTCGGTACAAATCTCCCCTCATGGCTCTGCATACTTTTTTTAATGCATCACAGTCTAGAGCTCCTCCAGTTCTAGCCCTGAATCCTTGGTCTGGGGAGATTGCCAGCACCTCTAGGAAGAGGCACAAACAGAGATTAAAGTTGCAGCTTTGCCAGTATACAGGAGTGTTTGAAAGTGGGTCCCCTTGGATTTGATAATAAAAGTACACATTATTTCCGCTTTAGGAATAAACCCACTTAATTCCAATATGCTGTTGAGATGAGCCAATTCAGCTATGAGTTTGGAAGAACCCACTTTCCTTCTCACTGTGTCATAAAATTGTTGTACACAAAGTTATTGTAAGCTTCTACGTAGCATTGAATTTAGCCCCACTACATGGCGCCACATAATAATTACAGCCTAAGACTACCTGTCCTTTTGTCTTGCCTTGTAAAATGGCCACATAATTAGATTTCTGAATCCCCATTCATGTACAACAAATGCCATTAAGAAATAGGAGATGCACCTTAAGAAAGGTTTCAGATAAAAATCAAAACCCTTCACAGCCCTTCTGCCACTCCAGTGCAGTTCACTCATGAATGACCAGAACAGGAACAGGAGGTAAACACAGTAACTTACAGGATGACTAGGAAGTAAGAAGAAATAACAGAGAGGATGAGATTCATAACTCTTCTGCCACCCAGGTGAGCAAACAAGCAGAAAAGATGCTGCTGCCAAGACTTTATTGCTGCTTCCAGCAGGGCTTTCCTTAGGGAACTTTGCTTACCTTACACCAAAGAAGCCCAGTGGAACTTCTTTTGACAAGGAACCAAGAGGAATCACCCTGAGATAGAACTAATCTGGGAGCATGGGGCTTCTGAGCACAGGCCTGTGCTTCCCCAAGATTATTTGTGTCCAACATAAGGCCCCCAACCTTGCTTACAAGGACAGAGACCTCCTGTTCTTTTCTGCTCTGTCTCTCTACTGGGATTTTAAAGGCATCACTACAACCAGAATCTGGTAAAAAAAGTCCCTTTTGGTCCTCCTTGGGGCTTAAGAGATGACAGGGGAGAGCTGGCTCTGGAGTTACATTAAGATGCATTGACAGAATGCAGAAGAGCACTAGTGCAGGATCTGGGCTTGCAGAGAGCATAACAGCAGCAAAACATTGCTGTTTTTAAAAAATTAATGCCACCAATTTATTTTACTTTTTTAAAGGAAGACTATATAATTTAAGCACAAAGCATTCAAGTTTCATGAAAGCAGATTTGACATTCTGTAAACATTTGGTAAATTACTGTGATGCAAATGAATCATAAAACCCTTCCCATAATCTCCTTCCAACTTCTTATTTATTTTTTGAAATCCTGCAAAGAATCAAAAGCTTCTCACTGAAATGGTCTTCATCAGTTTCCTGGAAGGATTTCCCACAGATCCCACAACCCCATTCCTCCTTTTGCAAGGAGCTACTGATTTCTTCAGCATCTTCCCTACTTGTACAATTCAGACCACTGAGGATCTGTTCAGCAAAACACTGAGTACTCTGGAGAGATGCTGAGTGCTTCAGACTGTCACAGAGATGCTTTCTGATACGTAGTAGGATTGGACTGCTGCATTAGCTCTACTAACAATGGATCTATTATTTAAACCCTCCTCCCTCCTTTCCCCTCAACCCAGGAATAGCATTAAACACCATGTATGAAGGGAATGTTCTTTGTTTACGAAGCTGAGGTACTAAAGAAGTGACTTTTACTGGTTCATTTCTTACCAATCTAGACAGTGCCCTAGAGCCAGCATAAATAATGCCCACAAAAAGTACTGATGCAGGGAGCCACGACAGGATTTCAGACCTGTGAAAACAATTAAAATCCCATTATTTCACCACATTCTGTTTACATACAGAGAGCAACATTTTCTTGCAAGGAATATAATATGTATATGCGTACATAAATTTCAAACGTTCAAACATAATTTCAAGTTAAAGTCACACTCTGATTGCTCAGTATTCGTCCCATTTACTAAGGAGTCCAAGTCAGAAATTATTAATTTTAACTAAACCAATAGAGGAATTAATTGCAGATATATTTTCTTTGTTTTTCTTTTCCCTGGCTCCTCTCTCCAAAATTGTGGGTTTTTTTATGCCTTAGAAATTACTCCCATTGGTTTTAAACAAGAGAAATTTCAACTAATTTCCTTGATGTTCTGTGAAAGGAACAAAACCTGACAAATGAAGGCATAAAATGGTGCACTTGCACAGACAACACACATTTTCACTATGTACAAATACACTTGGCCACCCACACTTTCATTTCTCGGCCAGATTTACAAAGAGATTCTTCCTATAGATCAGATTGTCTCTGTGGGATCCTATCTCTTGAGATTTCCTAATGATATTCCTTTGACTAAGCCAAACTCCTAGAGGCAGTTTGACAACTAATGGAGGAATGAAGTCATCAGATTGAGCTGATTAATTTTTTTTTTAGCTATGGTTACTGCAGTAGAATCAAGTTTCAGTTCTGAGAAGAGGCTTCAGAATGTGCACTTTTCCTTTTTTTGATCTTGTTACTTAAGGGGAAAAAGGGATCAGGTAGGTGATAAATTTCAGAGAGAATAATGTAAGATTTTGAGCAAGAGAAGAAAGGAGTAGCAGTGAGGTAAAGGCGTGAATCAAAGACTTCCTAGGACTGAAGACATGGCTGCCCCATTCATTCTTCCCAAGCTTTGAATTAAAGCGGAGAAAACATTAGTGAGCAGTACTGGTTCTCAAAACAAAACCAAACTGCTTGTAGCTCCTTAATTTGTATTACACTTCCAAATAGCACGTAAGACTTGAAATGTAACTATAGGTACTGCTACACTACCACACTTCATGGAACACAAGAAAACAGACCATTAAACTATGAAATCAGAACAGTATGAATGAAGATAAAACACACACAAAGATTCACATAATCACAGACAAGGGAAAAACCATAAATATCACATTTCCTCTGTTATATAATTTTCCAAGATACTCAATCAAAAATCCAGGGTCACAAAAGTAATCTTTAGATCCTTTTACTGGCATAAATATTTGCTCTGGGTTTTCTTTACTAGCCACCATAAATTTTTATAAAAGAACTGTTTCTTCTGAGGTTGTTGACTTCAACTGGAATTTCATCAAGACCAAGATCTAACACTGTCATACCTCATTACCAATGAATTCACATCAGACACCTACAAAAATATCCCCCACCCTATTGGAAAAGCAACAAATAGAAGAAAAGGGGAGGAAAGAAAAGAAAGTGGGTCTGAGAAGAGAAAAGGAACACATGATGAAAACTAAATTTTCATTTAGAACATAAAAACATCACTCTTCCATGTTCCCCACCACTAAATTGTAGGAATCCCAAATATGTCTTCATCTCCAATGCAATATTGCAAACTGCAATGGAAAAGGACTTCAGATGCTTTTTCCATTATGTAAAGATAGAATTTTATGCTGCCAAGTGGGAATTTCAGGACTGAAAAAGAATGCACGGATGTTTGATGTAACGTGTCACCATCAACAATCTGTCTTGTATGTAAACCAATTAGCAACTTATGTTGGCAATGCAGTGATGTACATGCAAAACAGGAAAAGAATCGATGAGTTTGCAGTTGTTGAAGGGCTAAATCCAAAGCCCATGATAGGCAACGGGTGGGCTCCCCCAAACAACACTTAAAGTAAGGCTCTGAGCTGCTGCTTAGCTGTGGGGGAAATGCAGCACTATAAGAAATGCCAATCAGAACACATCAGACTTATGTGCCTACAAGGGTTAGGCAGAAGCTAGGCTGCACACTGCAGCACTGGAAGCATTATGCAGATGTTACATGTTCTTCTGAGCTCCACAGAGCCCTTCTTTTGGATAAAAGCTTTGCAGACAGTCAACATTTGCTGTTTAGAAGCAATGATGGAGAGTACCTTACAGTATGACCTGGGGGCACGCAGATCCAAAGCAGGTTATCCACAAAACCTAAGTGAGATTACTCTAAATAGTATGTTTCTATTTGGTCTTCATAGTGAGGTTATTATTCTGGACTTTAGACAAAGGGAGATGATCTCTATGTAATGATTTAATTCTGCTGAGACACTTTGGGATAACGTGAACTGGCTCAGAAAGTATTTGAGATCAGTCCATGTGACAGAAGAATCAAGAATTTGTGGAGATAAACAAACAAATGGATGGCAGTTTATTATTTGAAGCATGGCGAGACTGAAGACTGGCTGTGATATTCCTAAGTATCCTACATATACACAAACTCTTCCCCCTAAACCAACAGATAGATTCAGAGACCAATATTCTGTAAGGGGTGATGGAAATGTCCATATCCCAGTGATAGCATTAATCACCTTTGCACATTATGTTTTTTTGTTTGTTTGTTGGTGAGGTTTTTTGCTGGTAGTACTTTGGAGGTTTAGAGGGTTCAGGGCTGGGTTGGTTTTTTTTTTTTTTGCTTTGATTTGGTTTTTTTTTAATACAGGAGCTATATGCTACAAATCCACCTCTGCAAAGCATTAAAGCATGTGCCTAATCCTTGTGAAGAAAGACAGGTTTAAACTCATGCTTAAATAGCCAAAGCATGTCAATTAATTCTGGCTGTTCCATTCAGTCTATTCTAGAACAGTTATTCTGTACTAACAAAGCTAACAGAGGCTTCTCAAGAAGTATTTCAACCCCTTTCCCTGCGGTGTGCTGACATCTAGTGGCCTCAAGTCTCCAGGATCAAAATACGAACCAATTTTTCATCAAAATTTTTCTAAGGTGAAAACAACCTCTTCAACATCAAAGAGTGATTCTTGTCCTCTATTTTCTTTAATGTACTCCCAAGTTTTGAAAAGACAGAAGTATATTTTCCAAGCTGGGAAAGAAAGATTCAGCTTCTTTAATTTCATGATTTAAAGCAGAAGTAATCATTAATGATGAAAAGCTGAACAATAAAAGGACATTACTGATGGCTGTCCTCATTTAGACTGCTCTCTGAAGACAAAAGCTGCATAAAGAATATAAATTTGATAATAATATATATGTATCAGTAACTGCCAGTAAAGCAAGCTTGGGACCCTAATCCTGTCTCTACCAAAGTCACTGACAGCTTTTACGATATCCTCAGTTGATTCCTATAAGATAGGAAGCTAAATTCTGTTTCCATTTACAACCTCACTTATATTTTCATGGTGATGTAGTCTCTTCCATGGACAAGAAAACAGAACACTGCCTGCTTTTTCTGACATACATACAGGATTTCATTCCAAGTGAGGAGATTCAGTTTTTCAAGCCAACTGTTTGAATCTCAAACAAAAAGTTCATCAGTTGGCACTTGCTAATACAGAATCACTGAGAAAAAGTTACATTAGAAGGGATGTCTGGCAATCATTTAGTCCAAACTCCTCCAGCTTCAGATTCAAGTCACATTACTCAGGTCATTACCCAGGAAAGTTTTTAGTATCTCCTGAGATGAAGATTCAATGATTGCTATGGGCATACATCTAAATGATACCATTTTGGACAATAAAAGAAATGCTACATTCCATACTGCAGAATGGATCCACCTGAGCAGAGTACAGCATGACAACTCTTCTGAATTGTGCTGTCACACTCAGTTCAAGCAGATGATCTTTGTCTACAAAGCACCATTTAATTTGGAGTTTGATTGTTACATCAGTTAGAAAAAGGTGAATGATTCCCATTTATGAGACATAGCTCTCAGGAAAAGGCATATCACACTTGTAGACTTCACAGCCCTGAGGGTTTTGTGGAAGGTTGTGCCAATGCTTTTAACCAACATTACCAAGGCTTCTCTTAAAATACTAAAAAGCAATCCAGGGAAGACATATGGACAGATGATTGGATAAGTTATCATTTTCACTAAGGGCTTTTTGGTTGTCTGACCAAGGTTAAATTGAAACCACTTTACATTAGTAGTTGGTTTAAGTGTGTGCCATTGAACACCCATTTGACTAAATCATGAGTTCTCTTCTACATCTATGAAGAACACACACACACAAACACACACACACACACACACACACACACACCCACACACCCACACACCACACACCCCAATCTCTCTTTTAGCCAGACAGTAACTTTCATGACCAACTTAACTAGGTTGTAATCCAGCTACAGAAAACAAGTGTTTGGCAGATGCCGAAAAACCTACAGTACCTTGAACACAAGTTTATCTCCACCCAGCCCAGCTTCCAGGAGATGTGAAGCAGAAGTCCACCCACCAATGTTTGCCACCTGAAATAGAACAACACAAGGAAATATTATGTGAGGCACAGGAAATACTTGCAGACAACTTAGAATAAGTAGTAAGTAATGCACACTGATTCCTTTTACACTTTAAAATAAGTTATTAGCTTTCTTCTTCTTTAAGCTAATGGTTTTCAGAGAGGTGTTTCATGTTTCTTGGGTGAAAATTCTTGAACTTCTAGCACAGTTCAGACAGAGATATTGTATTACAATGTTAAATGACATTAGCAGCCATAACAGGTATAGAAGTGGGTTTGTTTATTATTATTCCCATTCATTGCCATGCATTTAAGCAATTATTTTAAATCTTTCTCACACACAGACAAATAAACAAATATTCACTCTATGCAGTATTAGTGCAATTGGACACTGTCAGAGAAGAGTGAGCTCATTTTCCACATGGATATGATAAATATTCAATGCTACTATCACAGCTCACTTCACCTTTTTTTGGACGAAGAACGTATGAGAGCTTAAAAGCCAGGTCTTCCTGATGTTTGCTGCAGGTTTGACCATGCTCTATCCAAACTAGTGATGAAATCCCATTAACTTTATTGTGAAGAATATCCTCTTGTGTCAGGTTTTAAGGACAGAAGTTGGTGACAGTTTCAGATGCTCAGGACTATGCAATATAGTCTTTGATTATACAGGGAACAAAACCAAGGACAATGAACAATAACAGCATGAACTGAGAATTACATTCTTTTTCTCTTTGCTCATCTGTCATAGGTCTAAAGGAAAGTGCATCTGAGCCACTTAAAAAATTTGAAGGAAAGGCCACTTTTAAAAGCCAGAACTTATGGAAAATAATTAAGATGTTGAAATTCATTTCCAAATAATAAGAAAAAGAAAATAACTGTGGTAACACAGATGCAATAAGACAGTTGCTTGTCATTGAAATATGCTTTTCTGTTGATTTATCACATCTATTTTACACAAATTACTCAAAACCCACTCTCCATATGATAAAAGCCGTCTCCAAGAGACACTCTGTGTGTGTGTGCGCGCGCGCGCACAAAAACTGAAGAAAGCATTCACTGCATATTTAATTGAGCTGAATACACTCAAAGTAAGTGGAGATTCCCAAGGCAATTATTCCTAGAGTTGATTGCAGTCCTGGGATTGCAAGTCAGGCAAAAATGTAAGCCATGCTAAGCAGCAGAAAAGGAAATAAAGATATCCAGTGTCTACAGGTTTTAACATTATCTCAAAAGAACAAACGGGGGATGTCTTGACTCCAAGAGGGCGGATTTTCACTAAATGTTGCATAAATAGCATTAATGGTATATATGGTCACTTATAAAAAAATTAAATTTCTCACTGTCATTAAGATATGATAGTGACTTGTGATGCAGAGTTACAATGAAGGCTAAGCATGAAAAGAAGCAACATAGCATTTGTGAATGCCTAAAGATGGGTTTAAGGTTGGTTTTCTCTAGTGTAACAAAGAACACTGCACATTATCCACAAGTGCCATTTCTAAAGAAGAGAGGTTGTACTGTAATTGCTACTTTTCTATGCTGAAGCGTAAGACTTTAAGGAAAACGAGAAATTATGGACTCCATATATCTTAATTACATCAACTCCATGACATTTAAAAATTAACCAAGGCACATTAATGAATGCTTTATTAAGGCTTCATGAAGTATGTTTTCTAGACAGCAAAAGCCAGTAATGACAAGAGGTAATAAAGTTAGCTTCAGCATGGAACAGCAAGACATTAAAGAAATTTTTCAAACAACTGTATTCTTAAAACAATACTTACCCTTGAAAAAGGGTAGGGTAGGTAAATTGCAGGACAGACAGGACATACTGGAAAACAAATAGCAAATTAATGGACATCAAACACCTACAGTTTATAATATTAACAAACAATCACGAGCAACAAAACATACATAAAATGTTTTCATTTTTCTTTATTTTGGTAGAAAAGAAAAAAAAAAGTTTAGTAATTTCTCTTGCTGTGGTGTATTTTCTCCCCCTTCTCTCATCGGGCTGCACTATGATCTCTGAAATGTTTGATAGGCCTCAATCTTGATGAACAGTTACTGGGTTAAGTTCCACTTGAGCTTATCAGAAATACTGTCTGCTCCCAGGAACTTAATGCTGGCCAGCATTAACAAACAGCCGTGGAGAGCTGTTTTTCTTGCCTGCATAACAACCCAAGTGAAACATGGGGAATTTTTGTTAGTGAACGTTTAAAGAAAGTTACCAACCCGCATTTTGGCCAGGATGGAAAATTACTTTCACTAAACCCAACTCTCCTGTGACCCTATAAAGAGCGGTCCTGAGTGAGATCATTTGAGCCCTCCTGGACCGCAACAGGATGCAACCAGCAACCTCCCTCTGATTGGGATGACTGTCAGAACCAGCAGACTCTCAAGTTTGCTACACTTGGATGATCACTGAATGATAGCAGTGGATCCTGGGCTGATACCATCCACTCCTTGAAGCTCAACCCTTTGCCCATGAAGAAGATGCAAGGGCATCCAAAGTGAGTACTTCACTGAACTTGAGGGGAATTTTTCCTGGGTATATCTTGTACATACTCTGTCTGAGTGTGTGTGAATGTGGATATGCTGTAGCAAATTTATTATGAATATTGCTCTCTTAGATTCTTAAGTACATTGGGTTCGTAAGTTAGATAGGCCTGTGAGTCACTGTTGTGCCTATACTAAATTCTACATCAATCTTCTGTTAAATTGTTTAAATTAAGCTTTTGATTAAGAGCTGCTATGTTTAAGTGCTATTAAAACCTTTAGACTAAACCACTGGACAAATCTGGGGCTAAGTTTGGCAAGCAGGTCCACTCTGAACCCTGTGACTCAGTGTGAGTGTCTCATTCCCTTTTATCCTTACTCTTTCCTATTCTTACTTGAATGTAGAGCATTTTAGGTTGATTGATTTTTAGATTGATTGATTTTTGTCTGATTGTTCTCTGTCTTCTTTATCTAATAATGATGTAGAAGATGTAATGATGTAGTAATTTAACAGTGAGGTAATGATGTAATAATGTAGTATTGATGGCAGTAGAGTGAACCTTGCCAACAAACTTTGTCATGGTTTCACTTTAATATTAAACTTGCTTTTGCTGATCCCCTTGCTGGTGATTCTTTGAGTGACCTAAAACGCTCATTCACAACACTTCCCATGCCAGAACTGCTGGATGCTGCCTCAGTCACTGTTGAAGGTAACAGACACTCAAGTACATGAGGCATGGAGTGGATACACCGAACAACGGAGAACGCTATCACCTGAATTGCACTTTCATTTTTTGAACACACTCCATACATCACACTGAATGGGAAAAGGATTAACAGGAACAAAAGTCATAAACACCAGTCAATTAAAATCATATCATACGAAAGAGGCCATCTTTGGCAGAACAGGAACAATAATCTTAACATAATTGTCTCCTTATGACTAATGCATCTTACTGGCCTAACATTCTGCTCACACACTATTTTGTGTGAAATATTAAGCAGCCCATAAAGCCCATCAGAGATGTAATACATGGGGGTAAAAAGCAAAGCCTCTGTGTCATTGCTTTAGCATACTTTGTCTGGGCCTGCACATATGGATGCTAGTGTCTCTTCTCACTTTATATGTATATATGCAAATATCAGGCATAAATACATGTCTTCTGGATCTAACAGCTTCCTGTAATGAAGTACATAAATACCACTTCTGCAAAGGAGAAGAATGATTGAAGCTTCCTTGGAGGAAATGAAAGGTACCTGCTGTTCCTTCTAGGAGCCAGCAGAAGCTGCCAAGGGCAAAAGGAGAATCTGAAATTTTTCAGCAGAGAGGAAACTGTGCTGAGCACCTTGCAATGTCCAGTTTCTGAGTGTGTGGGGTGTCACTAAGAATCAATATACAGGGACAGGGCATGTTGATTCACAACAGGTCTTACTACACATACACCGGTCAGAACTGCCACATGCATTTTAAATCAGGATAATATACCTGCACATGTCTGTACCCCTGCTTGTATTTGCACACCACCTGCAACAACTGAAAGGTCTATATTCTGGTTATTTTTAACTTTATAACACTAAAACCTTCATTCAGGTTTGAAAATGGAGGCCCTATGTCAATGTCCCTTTGACTTCCTCTCAAGCACAGTTAAGCCAAGGACCTTTCCCCATGCATGATGCAACCTGGCAGCTCTTTTAGCCCCGTTCTAACTAAGCACTGCCCCCAGCAGTCTGTCAAATCAAGTGCATTATCCCAACAAACTTTGCTTCATGTCTGAACTTCAGTCTACTTCTGGGCGTCCTTAATGGCAAATGTATCTTGGAACAGAAACCACTGGCCAATGCCCAGAAAAGATTTCATTTTCACCTCTCTAATGCTGCTTTTTTTCTAATCCTCCCTCAGAAAATTCATACCCCAATTGCTTCACCAGCATTTTTTTCTTTCATTAATCTGCACCAGAAATACAGATATTCTCTCTCATAAACAGGATAGCACAAAGGAGTTACTCTATCTCCTCCTCCCAGAGTGAAAAAAACTACTTTCAAACTATGATACAGTTTTATTCACAATGTGGCCATGTTCAGCCTACTTCTTCTGCTTAAGATATTTCAGCAACACTAATAAGAAATAGTTAGGCAGCGGAAAACAAAATTCTTGTCCTTAATTTGTAGGTTAATTAAGTTGTCAAAGGGACAAAGTTGCCATGGAAGTTAATATTTGTTTCACTACTGAAATAATACTTTGAATATTTCACATTTTCCCCTTGGATAGTTGATATTATTCTTCCAGTGAACAGATCTTCTTTTGGGAATAAATGAAGATACCCAAGAAAGAAATGCATACAAGCATCGGCGACACTTCCAGCGCAGCATAGCTTCTGGCTCTGTAACACTTCATTCATTGGAACGACATGATGTCAACCTCCTTGCTCTCCTGAGCAAGACAATAGTGGAACTTATGTGTCGTGGGAAGGTAAAGATGTCACACAGTGAGCAAAACGAAACCGGGAGCAGACAAGCCTATCCGCAGTTTCGGGAGCACACTGGGATGGGCGGCGGGCTGGAGTGCCAGGGACTTTTTCACTCGTGGGATAGTCCCGTCCGGGAAGGGCTGGTCCTCCGGCTCTCCCTGAGCAGGGCAGGGAAAGCAGAGGCCACCGTCTCTCCTCTTTCTCGTCTTTCTCCTCCTCCTGCTGCCGGGTCCCTGCACGCCTCTCGCCCCTCGCTCCCGCAGCTGCGGACCGGCTGCCCAGCGCCCCCGCGCCCCCAGCGCCCCGCCCGGCCCACCGAGAGCGGGGCGGCCCCGGCCGCGCTCACCTTGTTGGTGAAGCTGGAGGCCAGGTAGAAGAGGCAGAAGGCGAGGCCGCCCGCCGACCTCTTCAAATACATCTGTCAGCGCGGGCGCGGGGCGCGGCCGGGCGGGCGGCGGCCATGGGCCACGGCACGGACACGTCGCCTCAGCGGGCGCCGCCTCTGCGGGGCCGCTGCTGCCGCCCGGCGGCCGTGCCGCGCTCGGGGCGCCCGGAGCCGGCGGGGAGCGCCCGCGGCCCGGGCACGGCCCGGCAGGGCAGGGGGCTATTGTCCCCTCTGCCGTGCCCTTGTGAGACCCCGCCTGCAGTGCTGCGTCCAGCGCCGAGGCACGCTGCGCTTGAAACAATCCAGAGGAGGGACGCAAAGATGAGCAGAGGGCTGGAGCTCCTCTCCCGTGAGGACAGGCTGAGAGAGATGGGGCTGCTCAGCCTGGAGAAGAGAACGCTGTGGAGGGATCTCACACCAGCCTTTCACTACCTAAAGGGGACCTGCGAGAGAGCTGCGAAGGGACTTTTTACATGGACATATATAGGACAAGGGGGAATGGCTTTAAACTGAAAGAGGGTGGATTTAGACTAGACGTGGAACAGGTGGTGGACACCACATCCCTAGAAGTGTTCAAAGCCAGGCTGGGTGGGGCTCTGAGCAATCTGATCTAGTTAAAGATGTTTAGCAGGATGTTCTGCCTTGGCAACTCGGACAATGACCTGTTTACAAGGATTGAGACAGGGCATCAAGCTGGTTTTGGTGTTGAATTATGATAAAAGCAGTGTGATACATCTACCCCAAATTAACACCCTGACAGTGAGGCAAAGATTTGGCAGATAAGCTGCTAAGTTGACTTGGAGATATATGACTAGCAGTCAATCACTTTACACTGTAAAAGTCCAGTCCACTTTCATAGAATTAGATTCTTCTAAAATACTCTTTCTTGGAGTGTGTATGAAGATTCCTCATTTGGGTGGGGACACCCCTCAAAATTAATCCTTGAGGCTGAGTGAGCGAAAAAGGTTTTGCCCTTGGTGTGGGTAAGAGTGACATCAATCTCTACTTTAATAATTATTTCTTTTTGCTAGCTTTAATAGAATTGCTTAAATATAGTTGTTTTGATACCATGCACTGCACTATCCTATCCGAGTAAATTTAGCTTCTATAGTGTGTAGTAAATAATTCTGATTAAGATCTGTCTAATTATTTATCATACTGAATCATTTTTATAGAAATATATCTGGTTTGCCATCACTTATCCTGCAGGACAAAGTTGTACAAGGGTTCAATCACATCTCTATAATTTCTTAGACTAAGACCATTGACAGTCTGAGGCTAAGACTGGATCCAGCTGTACCTTGGCTCCTCTCTGAGAAGGAATTTAAAAAGCAAGGGGGTCCTTGCTGCACTGCCTGACTCAATGGGCTTCTCTAATAAACTTTCTCTGAAGCTCCCACTCTTACCCACGACAAGAAGTTCGTGCTTATTGCAGGGTGTTGGCTTGGATGGCTAACTCTAAAGGCCCCTTCCAATCAACTATTCTATGATCCTATGATCCTATGATTCATTGGTGACATGTAAACTATAAATAACACAGGCAGGGGAGAAGAAGTGGAAGACACACCCTATCAAGTCATGGTTACTGGCTCTTATTATGGCCTAGGTAAGCCTTGCTCTTCCCAGTCCTGGTATTAGCAAGGCCCTATCTTTGCAGTTCTTACCTTGACTTTGATCAGGTAACACAAAGTACAGGGCCCTCTCTGTACACATATACCCTTTTTTTAGAGGATGGAGCAAAGCAGCATAAATAAGAAAACTTATTTAGGAGCTTGGCCTAAACTAGGGAGCAAGGAAGGCACCAAATGGTCAAATCCAGCCCACAAAATGAGCCTAACATGCTACACTCAGCCTCAAAAGACAAAAGTCAACAGAGCGCAACAGCTGAACAGTTGACACTGCACTAAGAGAAATTCAAGTATTTTGGTGCATCAGACATAATCCTATGTGGCTTGTAAGGTGTGATCCTATCTCTTTTTTAAGGCAGTGGCCCAACACAGATACCGATTTCCAGTGCTGAAAGGTTTGGTCCATCCAGGCTTAGAGAGATCACTGACCAGTGACTGTAATGGATGTGTTAGAGACGGCAGGGTAGGTGATAGAGCATTTCCACTTTGCAGAGTACCTGTTTATGTAAGCGTGTCAAATGCGTATTTTGCAAAGGCATGCTTTGCATTGTGCCAAAAATATAGCCTGTAAAGCTTTAAAAAAGAGAGTAGTTTACAGATATCTACAATGACTAATGTAAACATGCAGTAAGAGTATTTTTCATTTTTTATTACAGTGGGGTATCATATTACAATATTACAGTGATATCTCTGAGCTTTTTGCAATATTTCTTAGTATGAGTGGGAGACTTGGGCAAAGATGGTATTTATATCTTCTTACAGCCAAACACAGAGGCAGGTTTGAATTCTTGTAGTGAGGGATTAAGAATGAAGATATAAATTTCTGCTAATGTTGTTTATCACAACTGACTTGAATTACATACAAAGTAATTGCTATGCAGCTTTGAAATTATTTTGATTAATATGAAGGGAAGCTTCTGCTCTATCTAGATTTTTAATTATTTTTATTGAGAGGTATGAATGTGTCACAAATTATTTTGTTCACACATCATTTTACAGAACATTTCTTCTTAACATAATTCAGTTCAAAGCTTGATCCATTCATATAAGAGGTAATGGGATCAAAGCCTAATGAGAAAATATTTAACAGACTAAAATAGACATTTTTGAAAATTAAAAACTTAATAACAAGACATAGGAATATTAAGTCACTGTTCATGTCTTTCTGAATCAAAACCTACCAAAACCCATTCTCTTAATCAGTGCTTGTACAGCTGTACAAGAATAATGTTTTTTTCCAGGGCAAGAGGACATTGTTTTGACATTCTGCTCATATATAAAACTGTTAAATTTAGACAAAGAAGACTGAAGGGGGCATGGCACATGCCATGAGTTTGCACACATCAAAAGGCAACTGCAAAGGGAAAGAAATAATCTCTTTCCACCGGAGCTAAGTGCAGGGTGGGTAAGAGATGTGGTACTGCATCACCAGACAAAGCCACTCTCACCAGCACTTGGCAGCGCTGCAGTAACCATTGAAACCTGATGATCTTAAAGGTCTTTTAAAACCTAAATTATCCTATGATCTTATGATGCCTCTGTAGCATAAGCCTGTGTCATGCCTACAAGTTGTGCATTACAACCTGGGTCCCTATCCTCTCCCAAATGATTTGCCTTTTAGTTGGAGACTTTGTGGGGTAATGAACACTGGGACAGAGTGTCTTAGGAGATTGTAATGTGTTACGTCATTGCAGGTTGCTAAGGACAAATAAGATGAACTTTGGCCAACGAAGCTGATTCTTGCATGGCTGAGAATTGATGTGAATGGCCTTTGCTGGGTCTGCCTGGCAGTACAGGCATTGCTAGATGTTTAACAGGGAACTTACTCTGAGCAGGCTGGGCAATGCCACAGAGGCTATACAATCCCTTACCACTTCTGCCCTTGGAGCCACCCAGCTTTCCTCGGTTGGTTTTCAGATTATCAACAGCAACTGCAATAGCACATTTGTCGATAACTGGAGACAGATACCTTCAACAGCTGGTCATGAGCCAGGCCAGAGGAGATTTCTAGGCATTGCTTCTTTCCTTCTAGGAAACTTGCCCAAGCAGACCTAACAGTGACTGCGTTGCAGCAAAACACTATCCTGTTGCTGCTGTCCTAGAAATAGGGCATTTTAGTCACAGTACTATTTTCCAGATAAACATTACATGTAAAATTGAGATGTAACAGGCAGCAGGTCACACACAAAGTATTTACATTTATATCTACAGTGACTTACAGGATTGGGATCAAATTAATTTGTTCACTTATGGCTTGGTTAATTTGTTGAATTTTTTCCTGTTCCCTCAATTACTTCCCGAGATAAAAACAAATGCCACCTATTTCATTTCACAGAATGACAGAATCAATTAGGTTGGAAAAGACCTCTGAGATCATCAAGTCCAATCTATGGCCAAGTCAACTAGACCATGGCACCGAGTGCCACATCCAGTCTTTCCTTAAACACCTCCAGAAATGGTGACGCCGATCCTCACCTGGCTACACCCTCCTTTCAGGGAGTTGTAGAGAGCAATAAGGTCTCCCCTGAGCCTCCTTTTCTCAAGGGTAGATAACCCCAGCCCCCTCAGCCGCTCCTCATCGGACTGTGCTCCAGACACTTCACCACCTCCGTTGCCTTTCTCTGGACTCCATCCATTTGTCTTGCCGCTGACTTACTGTTCGGTCTGTTGGGTTTTTTCCCACCGTTCCCTCGGTTACTTCCCGAGACAAAAACAACCGTCACCTATCTAACTTCACCCCTTTGCGCTGCCACCAGCCCAGGCCAGCGCAGCCCCGTGCCCGGCGCTGTCCCCCAGGCCCCGGGCAGGGGTGGCCGGGCGGGGGTTCCGCCCTCCCCCCCGGAGGCGGCCCTGGCAGGCTCCGCACGCCGCCGGTGAGGCCGCGGCCGCCCTGCTGACATCACCGGAAAGGCGGGTCACCCCCGGCCAATGGGCCGCCTCACGGCCGCGGAGAACCGGGGAGGACCCGGAAGGTTTCGCAGTCCGAGCGTCGCTGCCCCGCGGAGAGACCCCTGTGCCGCCGCCCGCCTCCCCTGCGTGCCCCATGGACTCGGTGGGAGTCGCCGCCGCCGCGCCCGACGCCGGGCCGAGCCCCGCCTGGCAGAGCAAGGTGAGCGCTGTGCCGGCCCGGCGGGTGCTGCCTCCGGGGAGGTGGAGGAGCAGGAGGAGGACCGAGGCCGTGAAGAGGGCGAGGTGGTGTCAGCACCGCCAGGGTCACGGTCACTCGGTAGAGCGACCCGAGCGTGGTTTGCTTTCACCGGCAATTATCTCCTTGGTGGAGAGAGTTGCTGTGGCAGCCTGATAAGCCAGTTGCTTCCCTCCGAGGGAATTGGAGCTGGGTGAGCTTGGTTATCCCGGCGGTAGGCAGCGAGTCCCAGCTTGCTTGGATTCGTCATTCCCCAGCCTCCGCCTCCCCGAGCGAGGTGTGTGTCCCTCTGCGGTTTTGAGGGCTTGTTTTACGATGGCTGCTGACCTTTCAGGGCTCTAGAAGCGGGGGAGGAAGCTGTGCGTAAGCCGTTCCTGTTGGGTTATTCCAAGAGAAGTTTTACATAGTCTGTCTGCTTGTATGCAAACTTCCTGGGAACGCTTTTGCCCCTCTCTCCAGAGGGTGCTGACACTGGCAAACTGACTTTTTTTCCTTCGTTAGTAAGTGACCATCAACAGTTTTTCAACCACGGTTCTCCCTATTGAGTTTATAAAAGTATTCTTTGATTAGTTCCTCGTAGTTCCCCAAGTGTCTGCAGAAGAGCCCTTAAAAGATTACATGAGCTTATTTTGGAACTAGCGATAGCTAATTATCCTGATTATTGTGTTGCCTCTGCAACTGACCTGACTTGAATAAAATGTTTATTAACAGTGTCCGTGGGGAGCCCCTAACAAAACGTCAATATCATGTTCTCTTGCTGATGTCATGAGTGAACAGCTGGCAAAAGAACTGCAGCTGGAAGAAGAAAATGCTGCTTTTCCTGAAGTGGTTGCGTAAGTTTAAGTCCTGGATTAGTGATCTCCATAGTTGTGATGCCATCTTCTCTCTCTGGTGCATTTTCTTACAGTGTGTTCAGTGCATAGCAATATAGTAAATGATTTGTTGCCTCCTAACTCTCCTTCTTCAGATCTTCTTCAGTGAAGATGACTTCCCCAGCTAAAAGTCTTCCTTAGATTCTCTTCTGTGTTGCTCTTCCTTCTTTCTTGATGTTTTCTTTGCATTTTCTGGGGGTGTTGACACAGTCTGTAAGCTATATTTAGAGAAGTGTCAGAAATGGGTTTTTTCCTACCCTTTTAGGGACTCTTGTTAGCAGGGTACAATGTTATTTTGACAATGATCAGGAGTATCACCTGTATCCTCCTACTACTTGAAAGCTCTAAACAAAAGCTTACTAATTCCAAAATTGTACAAATTTTGACTATCTTTCCTGTGAAGCAGAACAAAGCAACACTATTTGGATTTTTAAATTTGTTCTTTAAATTTTTTTATTTATAAAACATATAAATAAGCATACACATACATACACCTGTATGCCTTCTTTCTTTTTCTTGAAGGACTTCTTAAAAATATATCTTAATGGCTCTTCCAGAATGGTAAATGAGCAAAAGTTTAAGTAAAATTTGCATCGTAAATAAGTGGCAAAGAGAAATGAAGTCATGATCTATTAATATTTAGTGTTGGCTTGGAGAGGAGGCAGACAGCTGAGATCCGTTCCTTTCTGTGCATCTCTGCATGAAGTCTGTTGTATAGAGTAAAGTGGTATAAAGCAGTGTTTCTGCTTAGATTGCTGTTTAAAATATTTTTAAAATTTCTGTTTCATCTTATATAGTTCTGCTGAAGGACCATTTATTACAGGAGAAAATATTGACACTTCCAGTGATCTAATGCTAGCTCAGATGCTGCAGATGGAATTTGACAGGGAATATGATGCGCAGCTTCGGCGTGAAGAGAAGAAGATCAACGGAGATAGCAAAGGTACTTTCAGAAGGAGTGTTTTTGCACTGGAGCTATTCTTGGCACTTTGCTTAAATTGACAGAGCTGTGTGGAAGTAGCAAATCCCTGATAATCACAGACATGCTTATTTGTTTTATTTCTCAAGTCTCCATATCCTTTGAAAATTATCGGAAGGTGCATCCCTATGACAGTGACAGCTCAGAAGATGAGGTTGATTGGCAGGATACCCGTCATGATCCCTACAGAGCAGGTATGTCACAGCTTTAAGCAACACAAATTCTTCAGTCAATAGACCTAAGAATATGACATAGTTAAATTAGGTCTTGTTTGAATGTAAGGAGACACACCAGTTGCATTTAAAATCAGGTCATCTCAATGGAAGATGTCAGCAGGAGCTTGGGCAGGTAACTTCAGGCTTCTGTCTGCCAGTGTATTGGCTTCAGTGGCTGAATCTGGCAAAATAACTACTGTACATGGGAAGTGTTGTGGGATGTGCATATCTGTCATCTGTGTTTGGATTATATGGTTACATATCAAGTGCACATGATATTGAATATTCTTGTCTTAGCATGCCAGAAATGTGTCTGACATGCCAGAGAAGTAGGTCAGAACATAGGAAAACAAGCTGTCATGCTTAGGAAGAGAGAAGGCTGTATTAAGATCATACAATTGAAGTTATGTATTCTGTTTTATAAATAAAATTATGCTACTTTTGTGGATGTTGTGAGACCTTTATGAGCATTGCTTATGTTTGCTTAGATGTAAAGTTTGATTTATTTTTCTCACTGCTGGCAGATAAACCTACTACAACACCCAGAAGGGGATTCATAGGAAAAGGAAAAGACATTACTACAAAACATGATGAAGTGGTATGTGGAAGAAAAAACACTGCTCGCATGGAAAATGTAAGTGAAAACTTAGGGAAGCTTACTTTGTGTGTAAAACTGGAATGCTGCAATTCAGTCAAAGAACTAATGCTTGTCCACCAGTGCTGTTGGGGAGGGTGCTGACTTTTTTTCTTCCTTTTCCTGTCGGATGAAAGCAATGCAATGTCTGGTTTAGTTATTCAAATTGGCAGTTTGAATTATGTGGGTTTTCTGTTTAATAATAATTTGTTATTGAGCAATTCAAGAATTTGCACAGAACTGTTTTGGCAAAACAAAACTATCAGCAGGTTTGGCACACAGGCAAATAAAACATGACAGCTATTTTTGAAAAGCATAGATATTGTGTAACCTTTGTTCTAATTAATTTTGTCTGATAAGCCAAGTAACTTATTTTCAGTCAGTTGTTTGACTTACAGCTTTTCAGTCTGTTTATCTGTAGTACATACTTTTCATTTTCTTTAAGGTAACTGGTGCAACTTCTGCAAATAAGGAAATGCTGCAAGTGCTATTTTTACAGGATGTTAGGTAATCTCATATCAATTTGGGCAGAACTTCGAGTTCTGAGTTTAAAGCAGTGTGTTTTTTAACATAGTGACAAGATTGCAAAAAGTGGATTTCACGTAGTTCCTAATCTATCTGAGGTTTTTCCAAATCAGAATGAGAAATTTCTGTTTATGCCAATTTTTGGCACCTGCTAGTAACAATGCTTAAATTCCTATTAATTCTACTTGTAGTTTGCACCTGAATTCCAAGTTGGGGATGGAATTGGGATGGACTTAAAGCTGTCAAATCAAGTCTTCAATGCCTTAAAACAGCATGCATACTCTGAGGAACGTCGAAGTGCAAGGCTCCATGAGAAGAAGGAACACTCCACTGCTGTATGTTTTTAATAAAGTCTCTCTCTTTATCTCTTGTGTAATAGCTAAACACTGCTTTGGTAGCTTCTTGCAACATTCCATTTTTAGTAAAACAGCTAAGCAATGTTATGTTAACATTGCTGAAGGAAATGGTGTCAGCCAGCTCCGACTAGAACAAAGCTCTTTATTTGAGTTGCATTACTCTGAGAGCCATATCAAAGTAAGAGTAAGCAGCTACTGTTTTTTTCTCTTTGTCTTTCTAAACTTGTCTCTTAATCAGCTACAATGAATAAACTGACTGGAAGTTATTTATAGAAACATCCAGAGGACTAATCCTCTGCAGTTGAACCATATGGCTCAAAATATCTGTCTTCATAACAAGTTTCAGGAAGATGAGGTGACCAACTGACTTAATAATTTAGGTATTTACTTGATAGACTGTGTGGGTGAGTTTGGAGCAGGGCCTCTGGTAATTCCTGATGTGGACTTCTTTAAATTTGTGTGTTTTTCTTTGCTTTATTGTTGCTTTTATCAAAGGAATATAATATTTCATGTATAATACTTCATAAAATTCATGATTTGTAAAGAATTCTTGACAGCACTGTAGAAGGTCCTGTTGAGTCACAGTCTATATGTGCAATTAGTAAAATACTCTGTGCTGCACAGCTGATGGGAAACTAAGAGTATTAAATCATTAAATCAGTCCTGGAGCAGATTGGCTTTGCTTCATATGTTTATTTTGGTTTGGCTTTTTTTTCTCCCATCAGTTGAGAGAATTTTATTAATACATTATTCTTTCCACATAGTTGAATTCTTGTGGTATAGAAATATTCTAAATATTCTATTCATGGCAAAGCAAACAATTGCTTTATTGAACTGAGTATTCATGTCTTGCCTGTTCATTCTATTCATCTCTTGTAGGAGAAAGCAGTGGATCCAAAAACACGTTTACTTCTGTACAAGATGGTCAATTCTGGGATGCTGGAGACCATCACAGGCTGCATCAGCACAGGAAAAGAATCTGTTGTTTTTCATGCATATGGAGGAAAGTGAGTATGTTGATTGTTACTGATGATAGCTTTAAATACCAGAGATTATTTGAAAATCAGAAAACACAAAAATATTTAAACATCTGCACCTTTTTTATTTCCGAGACTTAAAGGTCGTATTCATATATACGCAGATACTAATAAAATCTGGAAACCAAATGGTACCACCCGTAAAATCCCCACTTTCTTCCTTGGAGGCTATTTAATGAATGGGGACAAATTCACTATGTCTTTCTGCAGAAAAAATATGTACTCCTTTTATAAAAAAGAAATCTTGAGATTTTTGAGAAACTCTTTCCATACAGATCGCTCAGTTGTCAGCTCTATATTTACAGCTCAGTGGGGATGCTGTTTGTTTCTTTCGGATTGTCTTGAGAATAGTGTTGGGATGCTGCCCACTTTGTGGATCCTTCCTGCCATACTGGAAGGATTATAGTGCATTGTAGTGACTGCATTGTGTTTAACTGACTTTAAACCAGTGATGTTTGAGGAAGAACTAATAAAACTCAAATACAGATAATGTATTTAGAGATGTCAAGAGAGAGAGTTGAGTTGGGGAGAAAAGATGTGCCTTAACAAACTGGGAGAGGTAACCTATTTGATAAGCACCTTATAATCAAAATGCCAAAACCCAAACATTCATATGTAAGTTTAACCATAGAATTGCTATAAACTTAAGTAGGCTTCTAAATGTGATAGAAAATTAGATCCTCTCTTATATTAAAAATTGCTGTGTGTTGCAATGTATAAAAACCCAAAACCATGCATTTGCTTGTAAATATATGAATAGTTGACTTTGTTATATATTTGTCTTTTTCCATGAGAAGTGCTACTGAAGATAAGGTTATTCCTCCGGAATGTGCCATCAAAGTGTTTAAAACAACTCTTAACGAATTCAAGAACCGCGACAAATACATTAAGGATGACTACAGATTTAAAGACCGCTTCAGTAAATTGAATCCACGAAAGATTATTCGTATGTGGGCTGAGAAAGAAATGCATAACTTAACAAGGTAAAGAAAGAAAAAGGAAGTGTAGTTGCCAAATGCCTGTCAGTTTCCTATTCTCTGTTTAAGGAAGGTACTCTGTGTCTGGGTATTTGACATTTAGGCCAAAATAATATACAACCTGGCACAGACTGAATAAGCCTCTGGTTTCTTACAGTTTTATAAGTTGTCAGTATCTTCAGTGATTTCGCAGCAGAATTTACAGGCCCATGAAGTTAACAGGTTCTAGTAAAAGTGACTAGTATTCAGTGAGCATTTTTAGACACACTTATGACTTTAGGATCTGAATTTTCCTATGTAAAATACCATGAAATATATATAATTATTCAGTTTTCAGTTCTTTCAAGGACTTTTTTTACTCTAGATCAAGTTTCTCACACAGCTCTCAGATTGCAAATAAGCAAGAAGTAACTAGAACTTTTGGGGGCTTTGAAGCTTTTGTTCTGTCTTTCTTAATCAGTATCTATTTTCTGATCCACAGAATGCAAAATGCAGGAATTCCATGTCCTCAAGTGGTTATCCTTAAGAAACACGTCTTGGTTATGTCTTTCATTGGCCAGGATCAAGTCCCAGCTCCTAAACTAAAGGATGTAACGCTTGGTAGTGAAGATATGAAAAAGGCCTACTATCAGATTCTTAATGTAAGATGATTCTGATTTCTCCTTCAGTTCTGGATTGTGTTTTCTTTTAAGGGAATAATTATAAGGACAAATCAGCACTTATTTACTTTTCAGGATGCTTACATAATTTTCAAGATACAAAGTCCAAAGTCTTATTTTGTTGCTGTTTAATGTGTGACTTAGAATCAATAAGAAATTGTGCACTGAAAAAAAATATAATTAAATTTGTTCTTAATCTGAGTGGAAAACATGCTGGAATTTGATGACAAACAGATGCTTAGCAGCAGAGGAATTGTGAGCAAGTAGTCATCGTTTTCTAGAAGTAGCATGTGGTTTAGAAAATTCTCTGAAGTCTTTGTGGGCTTACTCAACACTTAATTTACAATGCTTAAGCACTCTCCAGGGGATCGCCCACCCCCTTTTTAGCAAACCTAGAAATTGGAGAACAAATTAGAATATTGCATGGGGGATGCTTTAATTTCCTATTATCTGCTTGGTTCAAACACACACCTGCTAACTGTCCACTCACTATTACGTTATAGACTTTAAAAAAACCCAACCAGGAAACCAACCCCACAGCTTGGTACCATGAGTGAATATGTGTATTGGTTATGGTTTGGTCTTTACAACTGTGAGACTTCCTTCCTATGGGATAGGAGAGAAAACGATATGTGTATTTAGAGAACATGTTTATCTGTCTCATGCACTTGGACGGTTTGGCAGCGCTGACATGAGTTTACCAGACTAACTCTTCTGACTTTGCCAAAGCTAAGCTCAGTGATAAAAAACGTCATTTGCTGGCAGTTGGCCAAAACTATGATTCCCTGAATGGAAATGTATTGAAGACCTGGATAAAAATAACGTAACTTATGTGCGTGATTAGGGAAAGGTGGGATTGTTTCGGGTTTTTTTAAATAATCATGCTAGCAATATTTATTTGGAGTATAGCATACTTCCTGCATTAATTTGGTTCCTTGCAGATGATGCAGCAGTTGTATAAGGAGTGCAACCTGGTCCATGCAGATCTGAGTGAATACAACATGCTTTGGCATGATGGGAAGGTCAGTTTGTTCTTAATCTGGGGGGAAAAGGTTTCATCTACTGTGAAATATTAATACAAAGTGAATTGCTATTTTTCTGTGACTACAGGTCTGGCTTATTGATGTCAGTCAGTCTGTGGAGCCAACCCATCCTCATGGACTTGAGTTTTTGTTCAGGGACTGTAAGAATGTTTCACAGGTAGGACTTTTATGTCTGATGATCTTCTATTTGTTATGCTGCATGTTTTCTAAGATAAAATCAATTCAGAGCAAATTCAGCAATCCATCAGCCAATACAACTCATTAAAAAACAATCACCACCACATACACAGAAAATTGCTCTTGCACATTTTCCATGCTGATGGTGTTCTTTTCTGAAAGGGAAAAAAATGTTGAAAAGTAAAATGATAGCACTGGAACTTAAAATTTCTTTCAGTTCTGTCTAGCTGTGGGCCAACAAAAACAAAAACGTAATTTTGACAAAATATTGTAATTGTAACTTGGGGAAGTCAAAGGAATATTTTGTTCTGTGTAATCAAGTGTTTAATGTGTGCTCTTTATATTGACTAGTTCTTCCAGAAAGGAGGTGTGGCAGAAGCACTTAATGAGCGTGAACTCTTCAACGCTGTCTCAGGTTTAAATATTACAGCTGACAATGAAGTAGACTTCCAAGCAGAGGTATAGCTTTCTCTGTCTAATAATTTTAATTTGGTTAGCTATAGCAGCTATTATAATACCTAAACTTTCCACATTTAGTTTGTGGGATTGGTGTGAGTAAAATTTCAGCAGTCATTCTGCATCTCTTTTCAAAACCTTGAGTATTTCAACCTAGTACAAATGTTTACAGAAACTCAGTGACAGACCTCTCCACCCCCTTTCCTGATCCCCCTGCTTCCAGGTAGAAAAGGCTTCATGTTGCATATAGTTGCTTCTTTCAGCATTCAGGCAAATCTAGTGATCTGTTTTAGTTCAAAAGCTGTCTTTCCTTACCTATGTAAAAGGCTGTGCAGAGAAGGGAAAGCTGGGTTAAAAACAATAATTGTTCTACTGCTTATTTTTCATGGTTTAGATGTTAACTTATGTCAATTTAAAGTTTAGGCTAGCATTTTTAATTTTCAACACTAAAATCATGATAATGTAAATATGAACTTAGTAATCTTTGGCCATGGTTGACTTTTAATTTCCAACCTTTATAACTCTTCAAGGCCTGCATCCTGAGATCAGATTTTAAAAAAACAAGTTGTCAAACCTTCCATATTTACTAACTAAAGCAAGAGCAACATGGCGATTCTACTCTAATTACTAATGACAGTGCAGGTTTATGCTAGTCCAGCGTGGAGTAGGAAATTTCCAAGGAGCTGGAAATTAGGTGACTCCTGGGGAAGGTGGTCGAACTAAGAAAGAAATAAAGGGAACACAGTGTCACAGTTCCACAATCTCTGTATCACTGGGGAAAGGCACACTTCTGTACTTTGAGGAATACAGCTGAAGTCCTAAGAATCATCCAGTCCTCCCTGCAACTGGTGCATATTAGTTATGTAGCTTGAAACTGTAAAGGAGTGCTGCTCATTTTAGTAACTTGTTGAGAACAGATGTTTCAAGGTGTACCTGGCTGTATTCAAGCTGTTACATGTGACTGAATCTTTGAAATGGCAACATTTTACATACCTGCTCAGTCCTCTAAAACTACTTTTTAATGCTGTCTAGAAGCATTCTGGTGCAAGCATGGTTTTATAATTTCATCATGGTTTTATTTTTGGCTCTCTAGATTGAAGCTTTGGAGAAGATGAATGAAGATCACGTGCAGAATCATGGAAAGAAACTGTCAACATTTTCAAGTGATGGAGACCCACCTATATATGATGAATAGCACCGAGTTTATAGCTGCTAATGAAACAAAACACAAATTTACTGCTTCTAACTATGTTGGTGCAGTGGTAAATGTCAACTACCAATGTCGAGAGAGTGGTTGGCTGGGAATACCAAAATGGAAAACACAGCGAGCATATGGTGATGCCTCAGTGGTTTGCTTTTTTTTAACTTGTCCCACACATCAGGCTGGCACTGTGAGAATGGACTGTCACTATCACTTTGAGCAGACTGACAACTTCACCAATTGCCCAGTTACATTAGACTGTAACTGTATGTAGCTCAGGTGGTCATATTTTGCATGATTCAGAGCTTACATATCCTTTAGTTTAAAAAAAAAAAAAAATCATCTATATTGTCTGAAGTATTTAGTGGGAAAATACACCAGAAGAGTCCCTCTCTTTTTTCCTAATGCTACTTGAAAAACTAATTAAACATTGTGTATGGACACGATGTCTTTCATCCATCTCCACCAAGGGCAAAATGAAAAGGCAAACTATGCACTGCAATCATATGATAATGTTAATTTAACAAAGTAATATATTTATAAATGCAGAAGTACGAACCTTTTCATTTGAAGTACAGGGAACGTGGCTCTAAATATCTCTGTAAATACTTTTGGGTATTACATGAGAAACAGATTTGAATCTAACCAGCACAGGACTTCCTTGGTGACGTGCCAGGAAATCCTGAGTCAATGTGTAATAAAGAGTCAGTTCAGGTAGCTTCACTCTTAGTATACAAATGGTTCCAAGAACTTGGTGCAAGCCAAAAATAAAACGCTATAATAATCCTGTCTCTACCTAGAATGTCAGTTTGGAGCATCAAATGTTCTTGCCCTAAAGATAATCATAGACAAATCTGAGTATTCTTTTTGCACCTGTAAGCAAAAAAGCTTTGTTTAGAAATACTGATGACTGATACGAGTCTCCACAGTATATTTCATGCTTTTATTCTTAATATCAGTCTTTTTAGAAGTTGCTAAAAAAAAATAATCTAGCACTGTTTCTCTCCAAAGCAACACATTGGAAGATGAACTGATGTGGTGGGATAGTTTGAACTGAAGAAATTCTAATCAACTTCTTTTTAACTGATTTCTGGTTTCTAGTTTCTGATCCTGCTCTTTATCAAGCAGAATATAGGGATGTTACATGTGACCTTCTCACAGTGTGCTGTGAAAGTGACTTTTTTATCTCTTTTTGTTGGAAAACTGGTGGTGAAGTAAAATCTTAAGAACTTGTGGTGGTATTCTTGCATGGTTCTTTGCATCACAGAGGCCTTCATTGATCTTTGGTGCTTCACTAGAGCAGTCTTAGGGTAGGAATACACTAATTCCTTACAACAATAGAAAAATGAGTATTTGCGTGGGTACTACTACCTTGGTTTTGCCAGTTTCATCCCAGCACTTGGATACTCATCCCTTTTCTAAACCAGACACTCGTTTTGCATTTACCCTTTATTTTTTAAATAAAGGAACTTGTATCTTTTGGATACTTATGTCTGTTCCAAATTTCTCAGTGGAACAGTATCCTAAAATAATGGTGTCAGGGAAATAATGGACTAGGTACTGCAAGGAAGGTGCTGCAGTTAGTTAACCTCTTCAGGAAGACTACAAGCTTCTGTTGTCAAAGATAACCAGATCTCTTTCAGAGGAGAAGGCTTTTATTTTTAAACAAAAAGGATAGTCCTATTCTAGGCTTATAACTAGTTTTAATACTCTTAATACTTCTTAGAGGAAAAAAAATCTCAAAGCAGTTGCTAATACCTTAGAATGATCTTGCCTGAGGAAGCTGCTGATTGCTACAGATATTTGCATCAAGTGAGAGGAAGAGAGAGCAGAAGTAACATTAAGTGAGGGGAGGGTGGTTTTTGAGATGCTGTTTGAAATAGGCCCCTGTTTGTATCTCTGTGCTTGGACTGAAGCCTCAGTTGTCACTGTCATTTTTAATTTCTTGCTAAAATCTGTCTAGCACAGACTTAAAAAACCAAAACACACAAACCCCCAAATAAATGAAGCCATTGTCCTTGAGTCAAATTTAAAGCTATTAGGCCCAATTATATTATGTATTATATATATATATTATATACATAAATCTAATTTCACTTCCAGCAGTAAAATTGGCTCAGTAATTTGCTTTGAGATTTTAAGACATCTGGGCATGTTTTCAAGCAGTTGAAAACAAGAATTTGCTAAAAGAAGCATTTTCCTGGACTTCTTTGAAATAGAAGGTTCCAGGATTATTATTGGGCAAATAGAATCTTAGTTTTGGAATTGGCCATTAAGATTTATTTCTATCACAAGAGTTTCAATTTGTGTTTACTTGCTTGTCTGCTGCTTTCTGCTGAAAGATACCTCAGTTTCTATTGCAATTGTAGGAACTGCATGCTATTCTTTAGAGAAGTAGGAGAAGAGTAAATGTCAGTAGAATTCCTTAAATTTTCACCCTAGATTAACTAAACTTCTGGCTGACATGCAATGAATTTTGTTACTTTGTAAAAAATTACAAACTTTAAGGTACTTTAAATGCTTTGGAAATACTTGCTGTCTCCAGTTAACAGAATTGTTTGATGATGCAGGAGGGTTCTGCAGAACAAACAGCTTGTTGTAATTCCTAGTTGTGACTTTCGTATCTCTAGTCTGATGTGAAATTACTGCAGGTGGACTAACTGGTCACAGTCATCCAACAGTTGTCTTCATGATACTGTGTTAGTACCTGGTACTTAAATTTCTATTTCTCCCATACTAAGCTATGTTACTTATTTTAAATTGTTACGATCTTAGTCTTTCTTCCCCCTCTTTTTAAATTTTCCTTTCTAAACCAATAAGCAAATACATAATTGATATTCTCTCACAATATCTAGATTATAATGTAGGGCTCACAGCTAGTGAGCTGATCAACAAAAGTGATCAACAAAAAAAAATCCCATTGCTGTTTTGCTGTCCAAACTAAAATACAAATAAGCATAAATGCTGAGGACAAAGTCAAACTTTATCATCAATAATGCTTTATTAATATTGTTCCTGAAATAAGGGCTGAAATAATTTTCAGAGTTTAATTCCCCTTTCTGAACTATTTTACAACAAGCCACTAAAAAGCAGTTTCCTGCTGAGGAGCAGGATCAGTAGGGACAGTGATGATGCAGTAACTGTGGACAAATAAAAGGCAGAGCTTGGAAGCAGTTGTCTTTCTTTTTTCTCCACATAAAAGTTTTGGGTTTGTTTTTGTTTGGGTGGTTGGTTTTAAAATCACTATAAAAGGTTGGGCCAAAAGCCTCAGCCTGCTGCTGTGACCTCCACACGATGCTGCCTTGGTTTAGAAATACAGTGTTTTTACTTGCCTAATTATCGTTTTAAAGTCCACTAGCTTTGCTTTTAAAAGCCGAATAAATCATCCCAGCGGGAGGGGTGCCCTGAAAAGTGACACTGGTTAGAGTCTTACTCTGACACGTAAATTCCTTTATTTTCCTCCTCTAATATGTGTGCTCCTAAATATTTGCCTTGTGGTACCATACTGTAACTCTATGCTCATTCCACGTGTTTCTTTTTTACCACCTTGCCAGCATTCACACCTTTCCCGAAGCAGTTCTTGTAGCTTCCCAGCTTTCCGTTTTCATTTGTTAAGCTCATTGATACCTTTCGGACATTGGCGTTCAGAATTGCCTGACACATTTCTATTCCCAGTCTCCCCCAGCCTTCGGGATCTGGGCTGTTGTCAGCGCAGGGTCTTTCGCCCACCGCTACTTTGCCTTTGAAATGCGACACAGCGAGCAGAAGACAGAGAAGACACTGCCTTAGAAAAGGAAATTTAAATGGAGGAGGGGAAAATTAAAAAAAAAAAAAAAACAAACAAAAAGACCCAAAAAAACTGAGATCGTACCAATTAAAAACCTTTCAGATTAAAGCGGAGCGGCACAAGTTAGTAGAGGAGAAATAGCAATTAGAGCAGACGGCACTTGGCTTCTCTCCGGAGCAGCAGCGCCTTTGCCTCACGGAGCGCTCCCCGGCGCCGCTGCGCCTTTAAGGCGGGCGCGCGCGCGTCACGCGCGAGGGGAGTGTAAACAGGAAGCGGCCGCCCGGGCGCGGGGGGTCGGCAATGGCCGCCGCCATGAGCCGCGAGCCGCCGGGGCCGGCCGAGGACGAGGCGCCGGGAGCGGCGGGAGCGGCAGCAGCAGGAGGAGAAGGCGGCGAGGGGCGAGCGAGGGGCGGCGCGGAGGGCGGCGGCTGCTACCTGGCGCTGTGCGCCCGGCCCGTCCACTTCGAGAAGGCGAACCCCGTGAACTGCGTGTTCTTCGACGAGGCCAACAAGCAGGTGGGGGCGGCGGGGCTCTCCCGCCCCGCCAGGGCCGGGGCCGCGCTCCGGGCCTGTGGGCTCAGCCCAGCCCAGCCCAGCCCGCTGCTGCTCGCCGCCTTGGGTTTGGTTCCCTGCCCGGCTTTGGTTTCTTCCCCACCCCTCCCTGGGCTGCCGGGCATGAGCCCGGTTGTTCCCCTTCCGGAGCCCTGCCGGGTGCTGGCTCAGGACCTGTCATCGTGCTAGAGGCGGTGGATTTTTTTTTTCCCTTTACCAGTTTATTTGGTTGGATTCCACCTGCCTTACTCTCACTGCCGTAAGGTCTTTCTGGAATTCATCGGAGTCAGCACTTTTCCTTTCTGTTCCAACTGTCCCCACATGACTGGCAAACTTTGTCACTTTGCTGTTAACTTAATTTATCTTGTTTTTCTTATCCGCACCCCTTTCAATTCCTGAAATTCAATATGTTAATAAAAAAAAAAGAATAATTATAGCTTTCCTTGTGGCACAGACCCAAGTGGCCATTTCTTGGCTTAAGTGCTTTTAAGTATGTTCTACTTAATGTCCTTATGGGCTCCTGAGAGTTTAGCTCAGTGTAGCTGAAAGATCCACAGGCTGTCATGAGGCTTATATAGATGTGGATACATTCCACTAATTCTTGTAACCATCCTTTGACCTCAGCATTCACGGAATCAAAGTCTTCAGGCTTTCTTCCCCATATAGCTGGCATGGATTGCCCCATGTGTGGACATGATCAGTGGCATGTTTGGAGAGGGAGCAGTATTTCTGGGGTGTGTTCCTTGCTGTTGCACTCTGTTCAGAATTATTATAGACTCAGTTAAGTTGGAAAAGACCTCTGAGATTATTGAGTCCAACCTTTGACCAAGCACTGTCTTGTCAACTAGACCATGGCACTGAGTGCCACATCCAGTCTTCCCTCAAACACCTCCAGGCATGCTGACTACACCACCTCCCTGGGCAGCTCATTCCAATGTTTAATCACCCTCTCTGGGAGGAAGTTCGTCCTAATGTCCAACCTAAATCTTCCCTGGTGCAGCTCTAGGCCATGTCCTCTGGTGCTGTCGTTTGTTGCCTGGGAGAAGAGACCAATCCCCCCTTGGCTACATCCTTCTTCCAGGGAGTTGTAGAGAGCAATAAGGTCACCCCTGAGCCTTCTTTTCTCCAGGCTAAACAGCCCCAGCTCCCTCAGCCACTTCTTATAGGACTTGTGTTCCAGACTCTTCACCATCTCCACTTCCCTTTTCTGGATATGATGCAGCACCTCAACGTCCTTCCTGAATTGAGGGGCCCAGAACTGGACACAGGACTTGAGGTGCAGCCTCACCAGGGCCGAGGGGACAATCACTGCCCTGGTCATGCTATATCTGATCCAAGCCAGGATGCTGTTGGTGTCTTGGCCACCTGGGCACACACTGGCTCTTGTTCAGCTGCATGTCAGCCAGCACCTCCAGGTCCTTTTCCACTGGACCACTTTCCAGACATTTCTTCTATAAACCATTATCTTTTGCTTATATTTTGAGGGCCAGTTGAAATACCCTGTCAGGAGATACTGTATCATAGAGTGAATGTGATAGAACTACATGAAAACTGGTTGTTGAGAGCTCGCTTGAAAGATTTGTATTTTCCAGTGTAAATTTATTTCTCTGTGGTTTTTTTTTACTCTAAAATAGTTTGATTTCCAATGTGTCTCTAAATCATTTGTAATCAGCATTTCAATGACAGTTTCCCACGAGAGATCTGTCTGTGCAATCTCCTCATCTTGCAGAGATTAAGAGAGTGTTGCCTTCATTTTCTATCTACATAATTGCAAAAATAGTTAAACGAAGTATTTGTCATTCTAGTAAAGCTAGTGGACTTGCTTGCAATTTCTAGTCTTGCCACCTGTATTTCCTGCATGAGTGTAGCAGACTGGCGGCATGGCTGACAATACAGAACAATGTCCCTGTTACCCAGAGACCTGATCCGTGTGCCTAGTGCTGCTGCACATACAACAAGTATGAGTAAGGCATTTGCCTGACTTTCTTTTTCTAAGCTAGATAAAGTTTGTAACAGCATGACTCTTTTTTTTCTTTTAATTTTATCTTAATACAGCTCAATACTTGTCATATCTCTAGCAGGTTTTGTACGCATATATGTGAAGCTGTGCTAAAGGAATTTTCAGTTGCTAGGGCATGTTGTCTGAAACTCCTTAGGTACATGTAAATCTGCAGGTTACTGTTAAACTATTCCTATTATTAACAGGATCAGGCTTCTGGGTCATTGACTTACATCTCTTCCCAATACCCATGCAGATTTCTGTTTTCTTTTAAACAATGTCTTGATGTCTCAGATACTTTTGCTAGTACCTGACTTATGAAAATATGAATACAAAAGAAACAAAATCAAGATAAAGGCTTATAAAAATTTTTACTGATTTAACTTGCCCAGTAGTTCAGAATATGCCTACAAGACTGTTGTAGTACCACAGGAAATCTGACAACTTTAAGTAAACTTGGAATTCCCAGATTTTCTCAGTGTGAACTGGCAGATCTGCAGAAGAACAAAAATTGTGTCTAGTAAAAAAGAATTAAAGGTGTGCCAAAGAGGCAGCATGTGAAGGTTATGACTTTGAAAGAGTTAAAAATATGTTCAAAACTTTTTGTAGGTTTTTGCTGTTCGATCTGGTGGAGCTACAGGAGTTGTTGTTAAAGGTTTGGAGGATAGAAATCCCATTTCCTTCAGGTAAGGCACCTTTATCTTGGCATAAAACTACCAGTCTTAAAACTATGTGATACTTAGTCCTGATCCACTGTAATTCAGGCATAAAATTTATAAGTAGTTGTGATAATATTTTGATTTGCTCTTAGATATAATCTTGCAATTAAGAGGGTATGCTTTTCCCTCTCTATAGTCTTCTGGGGGGAAAAAGTAATTAGGCTGTGGCTTCTTTTATTTAAACAGTAGTGTTTTATTAAAACTTGCTATACATACGAGAAAGTGATTCCTACAGCAGTAATTCCTTATCTAAGGATACAGTTTAGCAAGTTATGCCTGTGATTCAAGCACTATGTCCAAACCTAGATGTAAGTTTCTCATGTTCTGTTCCTTGTTTAATTTTAGTTGGCTTCATTTTTATCTTCCATTTCTTGTGGAAACATTTTTGGAGAGTTTGACAACAGTAAGCTATTTTACATATGTCTCTGTTAAGAGTGATGGCTCTTTGTACTCTGCTGCCCATATGTAAGGAATATGGATACAATATGGATACAATACAGATATGGATTAAGCAATTTGGAATCGAAATATATTTGCTGTGATCTGTTAGGTATTGCATAGAGCCTGTCCTGGAAGTTGCTGGTTTTATTTTACTTCTTTATTTGATTACACTTGTCACAAATCCTGAAGGAGCTGAAAATACTTAGTGAACTTCATGATGTTCCACTATTTTCATACTTGACTGTATGAGACACTCTCTCTTTGGCTTGACTTAATAACATACACTGAAAGAACTCTATACCTTGTTTGTACCAATTGTGCTGATGCTTGTTTGGTAAGAATACCTTTTTTATTTATTTTAATGGTGTGAAAAGAGGCTCACTCTCCCTTTAACATCAGAAATTCTTCTAGAGGCTGTGTCCTAATGGGAAGGCAAGGAGACTTGTACCGGCTAGCAGTAGTTCTGGAAGTAATGGAGCAGATTGCAGGATGTTGGCAAATGTCACAGAACTCTGGGACAGAGCTGAGAATACAGGTTTGGATAGTCCCACAAGTCTTCCAGTTCCTCATCACAGGCCAACAGAGCTGAGCATTTGCAGTGATTTCAGGTGCTAATTTGTGTGACCTTAGCCATGATTCTGTAACTGATGTATTCCGGACTTCAAAAAAGTGAGCTGCCATTTTCTTTCATTCTGGGTTTTGAATACATTACTGCCAGGCAGTAGTAATAATCTGTATTCAAAAGCATGTGCATTACACTTTTTTCTCTCTCTCATTGTCTTTTTTGAGGATATCTTATTTAAGAAACTATTTTAGATGATATTTCCATAACTTCTGTTTCTTTCTGTATAGGATGGAAGACAAAGGAGAAGTGAAATGCATCAAATTTTCATTGGGGAACAAGATCCTGGCTGTGCAGAGAACTTTGAAGAGTGTGGTAAGAAACCTACACCCTGCAGATAGGGAATTGGAGCTGGAAATCCTCTACTTCCTGTACCAAACTAGAAGTCTTTGAGCCAAATGTTTTGACCAACAGCAGCTGTAGTGAAAATGCCTCTGTTATCCTGAGAGGCTGGACAGGCAGCATTGTTGCCTTGCTAGTATCATCATTAAAGGAAAAGTGTAAGGGGGAGCCCACTTCTATAAAGAATTCTCAGGCAAGGGTGAAGTGGAATATAAGTCAAATTTTTCTTCTATATATACCTTATCCAAAACAATTTGATAAACTAATATCTATTCTTTTGTATCTATGTATGTATCTTGTCTGTGCTTTATAATTTCTGATACACTTAATGGGTGTTTTTGCAGGATTTTTTGAATTTTATTCCAGATAGCCCTCAGCTAGAATATACACAGGAATGTAAGGTGAGTCAAATGTCCCAAGCTTATATGCTTAAGTGAAACTCTAATGTTAGTTAGGCTGATGACCTCTACTCTACAAGAGAACTAATTGAGGTACCTTTCAAAATGCTAACATCAAGGAAATGAGATATGTAGTCACAACTGTGTCTAAATTGAGGTGTGCAAACAGGTATTAACAGTAGCATAAAAAACTTCCCAGTCTTCCTGAATGTACTTGTGTCCTAGAGGGAGTAGAAATGCTGTGGAGGCAACAAATGTCAGGGTTTGGTAAGGAGCAGAGACAAAGTGCTGATGGTATAGAAACAGTGGACAGTGATTATATTAATGCCAGATATGTTAATGTGGATGTTTCACCTAAAGTCACTAACCAGTAATAGTAAGCTATTACTAATTTTTGTACTATGTTTGGTATTTTTAAACAATCCTTCCAATTTTTTGATGATTATTTTACCAGAAACAAGTACCATTATCATTGTTCGGTACTTTCCAACTTTTAACTAAGACAGATTACATTTTGGGGTAATAAAATGTTGAAGTAATTTTTTATACATCTGATTTGTACAGATCTGTTTATCCCTGTAGTTTTTGAAGCTGAAGCATTGTCTGCTTCATTATTTAGGATTATGAGTTTCAGTAAACCATACTAGCAAAACATGCATGGTAATGAAACTTCTGGGTGTAGTCGTAGTAGATTCTGAGTGAAATAATGGCAGATTTTTCCACTTAGTTGCTCTCAACATCTCTTCCTGCTTTTCGTATCAGAAACTGCTTGAATTTGCAGTACAGTTTGAACCAGAAAAACTTAGTTTTATCTAGGATGAAAATGAAATTTGATTGTATAATAAACTTGTAAATCTTACATGCTGCCAAAAATCAAGGTCATACTGTAGTTGTGTTCATACATAGTTTCGGAATGTTTATGAAAGTCAGATGATGCATGCTGGGTGTCTGGTTGGCTAAAAGTATTAACTCCAGAGATTGGATACCTAAATTGCCTTTGATCTGGTGTTCTTTATTTAATATTAGCTTACCTGAATAGTTAATTTTTCCAAGTAAAAGCGTGTTTGTTTGCTTGTTTGTTAAAAGACAAAGAACGCCAATATTCTAGGATTCTGCTGGACAAGTTCTACAGAAATAGTCTTCATCACAGATCAAGGAATTGAATTCTACCAGGTAATACAAATAACTCCTGTAGGACATGCTTAGAGATCTGAAAATGCAAACAGCATATTTGAATTCCTTGTAATTGAATCCCTTTGTAGCCGCATATTTGAATTCCTTTCTTCTGTCTCTGTAATTGAGAAAGTGTACTGCTAAAAAACAAATTCTGCCGTTTGATTTGCAGACTACAATTTAAAAATTTTTTGAGAAGAATTTTTTTTTAGGGCAGAGGAAATTTATCATTTACAGGTTTTAAGGCCCTGTAAAAAGGAGTACTCAACTAAGCCTTGGGAACTCTAGATTAAGAGATGCTCTTGGCTTGTATGGAAATGAGTATTTAAATCCAATGTGAAATACCACTTCATACAAAGCAAATCAGCATTGGGGAAGATGTGTAAATGCTTAAAATGTGGCAGAGAACAAATAATTGTCTAGCTACTACCCTTCTGCGAATTGCAACTTTCTCCTGTGTTGACCTCATTGAGTTCCTCTGTGTAATGTGTAATTTCCTTTGCCTGTGTTTTTAAAGATGTCTAATGAATAAATAACCCTTTCTGACTTTCATGATGAGGGATATTTAAACACTTCCTAAAAAAAAGTTGTCCACTTCCAATAGTTTCAGTCCTGGAGCCATGACACAATGTTTCTCATAATTACTGTTACTAATAACTGGTACTAAAGAAAGTAACTGAAAAAGCAGCATTATTTCCTGCTGGTTAAGGGGAAAAATATGTATTTAGTACCTGACAGGATTATGAATGTCAACCATGCAGGTGAAAGGACCAAATCAAGTAAGTGTGTTTTTTAAGAGAGGCTATTTAAGCCCTTAAAATGAAGAGAATTGATTTATATACTTACTTCTCAAAATATAAAAGATTAAGGAAGCTGGGGAGTGAAGGCAGCAAGAATAGAAGAACTTTTTAATAGAACTTTACTAGTTGTATCAAGCTGGGTGTTTTCTCCATTATGTACAGAACTTATACCCAGATCTGGATGAGTGGGAAAACACAGCACCTTTGAGTTCATTAGGATTTGAAGAGGGTTTGATGTGTATTATTTCCTTAGCTACAGTAAAGCGGGGCCAAAGCTGTAATTATCAGGTTTCTGATTTTTAATTCTAGCATGGTAAATGTCTTTACAATTAACTGTTCCTCACTTAACATTCCTTGCTCCTATGCATTCCTGTGCATTTGTGCTGTTGGAATCCTGATGGTAATGAAATGCTAATATTCTGTGTTTCCAGGTACTGCCAGAGAAACGAAGTTTAAAACTTCTGAAGAATCAGAGTATTAATGTCAATTGGTACATGTATTGTCCAGAGAGCTCTGTTATCCTTCTTTCAACCACTGTCCTTGGCAATGTCCTGCAGCCATTCTATTTCAAGGTAAAGGGATATATTCCAAACTTTCCATTTTCGTTTTTTCTTAAACTGCTTCTTCATCCAAATATTCTACTGCTTGAATTTCTTCCAAGAGGTGCATGTGTTCACATTCTTATATGCCAGTAAGCAAATGTATAAGGTTCTATACTCTTTGTTACATCCTCTTTGAAAAGAGGTGTGTCCAGACAAGGTTGGACAGTTGACTTTGAGAAAGGAAAGAAAAAATCGGTGACTAAGTATTTTACAACTTAAATGTCTTTAAAGAGATTTTTTTTTCGCTTAAATAGATATTTGTGATTTAATATGAACATTTGCTCTCTGTTGTATGATAAAGAAAAAATAAGGACCTTTCACTTGTGATTATAATTATAACCTTCCAAATATGACTGGATGAAAAAGAGATAAAGAAAAACGGTAGCTTTTAAGAAACAGCTGTTGTCCCAAGCAAGAGAGGACTTTGTCTACAGTAGTTCTTTTGCTGTTCTTTCCTGTGGCCAGCACTTATTGTTACTGGGGAAATTGGGTTTTTTTATTTTGGAAAAAGTGTGTTGTGAAAACTGGAATTGGTTTTAAGTTAATCATGCAGTCAGGTGATTTTAAAAATGAGGAAGAGAGCTACAGCATTTGTCATGCTTCTGTCAATGGATTAGGAAGATTTCTGTGGCACTTTAAGGGAAGAGATTAAAAGCAGCTTATTCACATGGGTTTCCTGTTTCATGTTAATCTTGTGTAGGGTCTGTACTGCATCCTGAAATGATGTTCCTGTAGATGGCTGGGAGGAACCTACTAGCCTTTCACAGTTTTCTTTTTAACAGCTTAGGTAATGGTTCCCCCTCCTTTGCATTTTGTGTCAAGTTGTAGCCTGAAGTGAAATAATTTTTATCTTGTGTTCAGAACGTAGTATTTAAAGGTCCTGAGAAAGGTCCTGTACTAAAATAATGTTTGGAAAGAGAAGATCTAGGAAAGGAAATAGTTCTGTAGTATTTACACTTCACACTCAAGAATGAATCAGTAAGAATGGGAAGTGAATTTCAGTAGAAGCTTTGGAAACTGTGAAAACTTGCTTAAATATAAATTCCATAGAGAAGAGGAAAAAGAGAGACAAAGCCTTGGGCAGGAGCAGGGATATGCTGTAAGTATAAGGCAGTAACTAAAGGAGACTCTGACTGGTAGAAGGTAGTGATATTTTCTCCTTGCCAGAAAGCAGTTATTTGAGAGTTGGAGCATATAGTTTTCTGGAAGAAGGAAAGTAAGTTAGGAGAACTGTTTGAGATCTCCAGACCAATTGTACATGGGATTTGCATACAAATTTGTCTTGAATTTATTAAAAAATAAATATTTTTGTATCTGAAGTTATAAAATCAAGATGATAAAGCTTCTGAAGTTACAGAAGTGTGTGTTAAAATCACTTGGGGTTTTTTTAGGGAAGCAAGCGCAAAACCCTTTCTTTTGGACTGTGACCGCCATTGGCCTCGTGGGGGCGCTGGTGATACAGCGTTTGAGAAAAGGCGGCTCAGCCCTTTCTGGTTCAGGTCGTGACAGTTCTTGTTTTGCTGTTCAACAGAGTGGGACCATGTCAAAGCTATCAAAATTTGAAATTGAGTTACCTGCAGCACCCAAGTCATCCAAGCTCAGCCTTTCTGAAAGAGATATTGCTATGGCTACAATGTACGTACATCACTCCTCAGGTCCTTCTTGGGAAGGTGGGACAGTTTGGGACTGGTGGGAGAAGACAAGGACATTACAATGGTTGCACTTGTTTCTTGTTTTGGCAGTGCTATTGCTTTAAAGTGCTTCAGTTCCTGCCTTGAACAAAGCATCTAAATAACACTCTTGGGGCAAGGTGGGGAGGGGAAGCAAATGGAGAAGTCTTATATGAAATTGTTCTTGATTACTATAGAGGTTTGGAGAATATTTCATTTTTTAGTTGATATTTTGATACAGGAATTGTTCACAGATGCTTAACTTGCATCAGTATTGGTCATGCATTGTGATTTATCAAGTGCTGGTTTAGTCTTTCAATTGAATGATTACCTGACTTAGGTAATCTTATCTCTTCTTTTAGGATAAAATGTTTGATTCTAAGAGATTGCTAGAGCTCTTAATTGAAAATAATGCTTTGATCCTGTTGTCTTGTTAGATATGGGCAGCTTTATGTTCTCTATTTGAGGCATCACTCAAGGACTTCCAACAGTACAGGAGCAGAAGTAGTGCTCTATCACTTACCCAGGTAAGAGCAGAATGAAGAACACTAGAGGCAGTTCACATCTGTGTCAGAATGTTGTGGTTTAACCCCAACTGACAACCAGCTGCTCCCCCAAACCCCTGGTGGGAAGGGGAGGAGAATTAGAAAAAGGTAAAACTTGTAGGTTGAAATAAGAACAGTTTAATAAGTGAAATAAAGTAAAAACTAGTAGTAGTAATGAAAAGGGGTGGAGGAGGGAATAAACTCCATGAAAAATGTGAGTCAGTGCAATTGCTCACCATCCAGCCTGTCCTAAGCACTGATCTGTGCCTCCTGGCCCACTTCCCCCAGTTTCTATACCAAGCATGATGTCCTATGGTATGGAATATCGCTTTGGCCAGTTCAGGTCTGTCCTGGCCCTGCTCGCTGCCGGGTTCTTGTACACCTGCTCACTGGCAGAGCATGAGAAACCAAAAAAGTCCTTGACTTAAAGTAAGCACTGCTTAGCAACAACTAAAACATCTTATCAATGTTATTCTCACACTAAATCCAAAATACAGCACTGTACCAGCTCCTAGGAAGAAGATAAACCAAGTACCAGCAAAACCAGGACGAAAAGACATTTTTTATAGTCTAAACAGGCTTGTTGACCAGTTCTCATTTCTCTTTGTTTCCATAGAGAGGGCTCCTGTAAGAAGACACATATTTTAAAGCTGAACAGAACTGGAAAGTTTGCACTGAATGTAGTGGATAACCTGGTGGTAGTACATCATCAGGATACTGAGGTCTGATTTATTTATATTATGTTGTGCTGTGACTTTGAGAAGGTATAGGCAGATTTTAGTAACACTCTAGAAGTTATTTTTTTGTGGGCTGAGCTTTGCCGAAAGCCAGAGTATTTGCAGGAACAAAACCATAACACTATAAGAGGTTCAAATTTATCCTTTTATCTTGATGGGCTAACATAATCAGGGCTGTTGGTAATGCCTGCTTTTTTCTTACACTGTTTTTGCTTCCTGTCAGTTTCTTATGATGCTTTGCTGCTGCACTGTGTAGGCTTTTAATGCATTATACAAAGAGGTAAATTGGATACTAAATTATTAATCCTGGGAAATTTCTCATATCACAAACATTTGAATGATAATGTTTTTGTGACACAAACTTAGGCTCCTTTAGTTTGAAGACCTGGATATGTAAAAACCTGTATGAACACAAACGTTCTTGTGCATCTGGTAGCATATGTAAAACTTCTTTGTCTATAGTCCCAGCAGCAAGGCTTGGTCAGTGGTTAAGCTGAAGTGGTACTTTGCTCTTAACTTGGAAAAAGGCTTGAACTTCTTGTATTATCCTCTCTTGAACAACTTCAAGAACTGGGGCATGTTACCTTCTCAGAGGACTAGTTGATGTTTCAGTTATATTTCGTGTTTATTCTACCCATTAACATTTAACCCAGAGCATTTCCTCCCCAGCGTTTTGGTCAAGCTATAAACATCACTATAGAAACCCAGAAAACATTACTCACTTTGGTTTTGGGAGACACCAGTAATTGAAGTTTCACTTGCACTGAAAGCAAAGTTGCTTTCCATTGTGGTCCAAACTGGGTAGAAGTGTTAGTGACTTGAGTTGAACAAGACTCAATGGGAGAAGTATGAGGATATCATTGGAAGATAGACAATTTTCTTCAGAGTTTCTAGCATCCATAACTAAGCAGTGCCAAAGTCATGCGTTGTGCAAGACAGACTGCCCTTTTTCTAGGGCATGTAGTGAGAGTTCTAGGGGCGGTGGTTTTAGACAAAAGGGGGATAGATTAGATGGGATGCAAGGAAGCAGCTTTTTACAGTGAGGGTGGTGAGACCCTGTAACAGGATGCCCTATTACTGAAAGTGTTTAGGCCAGGTTGGATGGAGCCTTGAGCCAGCCTGATCAGTGAAAGATGTCATCACCACCAGTACATCCTTTCCAACCCCAAACATTCTATGATTGTATCAGAGAATACAAGATGGAAATGTGAAAAGCACACTGAATGGATGTAAATGGGTGGTGATTCACATTTGTGAATACTAATTTCCTCTTTTTAATTGCAGACTTCAGTTATATTTGACATCAAGCTAAAAGGAGAATTTGATGGGTCTACAACCATCCATCAGTTTGTCCTTCCACCTCGATCAATACAGCCCTATCAAATACCTGTAGCAGGTAGAACCACCATATTGTGAATAACCTAACACTTAGCACGAGTACTTGAATGTAACAGCTCACATACAGGAGTGCTTCAGGTTTTAGGAGGCTAACATTTCAATTATACATATTTGAGAGGGGGAGGAAGGAAGAAGGTAAGAAGCAATTGAGCATAAGTTTGTGTTCCGAATGTGTGCCAGCTACAGAAGAGCTGCTGTTTAAGGTGCATACTTCCCATAGTACTTTGCTTTTACACTTGAAAATTGTTGGGTGTGGGAGTTTTTTTGGCCATGGCTATCAAAGCTTGTGGGTGCTCAAAAGCACTTGATGCTTTTCCGGCTTAAGTCAGGACTATGTGACTTAGGAAGTTAGAGGCTGAAAGACAATACAAGCTCAGAATCAAGTTTGGAATCAGTTTAGAAGTAATGGTACAATGAGTGTTAGGACTTAAATGCTTAGATTCTTCTTGGATTACCTTTCTGTTCTCCAGTCCTAGAAGTGTGATGTAATTACCCTCAAGCTGGGAGGAGCTAGAAGTAGTCTGAGCATAGTTTCACTAGCAGGTGGTAAAGCAGTGGGATTCTCTTTGTAGAAGAGAAAGATGCTTCTATACAAAAAGATTGCACTCTAAAAGCTCTAACATCTGATAGGAAGTATGATAAATCTGCAGATGGAGATTTGTATTAAAGGTTAGGATCAGAATGTACAAACCACTCTTAAAGAGTATACATTTAAATACAGCAAATGGAGTCTGTGTATTTAGAATTACAGTACTAGAGCTGGAATATTTATGCATGCATTATTTCACTTGGCTGAAAAACTAAACAGTCTTGTTCTGAAGGATTTGTTTGCCTTCTCAGTGTCAGATTTTCTTTGTAGATCTGGCTACACAAATGGGTCTCTCTTTTGACTGCATGCTACAGTGTTACAATCCATACTTGCCTTTTCAGTATAAAATTATAGTTGGTAGAGGAGTGCTGCCAGAGTATTACTGCCCTTCACCTGATGCTATTTTTTCTGCAGGCCCAGCTTCTGTGACAAGTCAGGCTCCTGTTCCATGTAAACTCTGTATCCTTTAAATCCTCTCAAAAAAGAACCTCATTCTATGTATCAAACATGGAAGAAGGTAGCATTTGTTACCTTGACCTCTTAACGGAGCAGTTCTGGCTGATTCTGCACATGTACTTCGAGACAAAATAATATGCTTAATAATGGCCTCATAATGCTTTCACAGAGTTGTAAATACTGAAGTCTAGTATAATACCACATTTCCTGATTATTTGAGACACATGTATGAAATTATTGAATAGGTATGACATAAAATTGAAGTAATCAGTCCAAGAACATGGTTCAAAACCTCAGAAGTAAAAGTGACAGTAAATGAAAGTATGTTAATGGGATCTGCTTCTCTACAGTAATGTGAATTCAGGAGAAACAATTTAGAATCAAGGTTAATATGGATGTTAAAACCTTAACATTTAGATTCTTCATCTTGGATTGTCTTTCAACCTGATATTATCATCAGTGCAAGTGAAGGTAAGTGGTGAGCCCTTGGATTATACAATATTCATTATCAGGCTGGCTAGTTTATACTTTCAGTGCACAAAACAGCTTAAAACTCAAGTGATTTATTAGGTACATCTGCTAAGATGATTGCTCTTGGTAGTGATAACTGAGGATGACACCACTACAACTTTTCAAGGGTAATGCTGCTGTAAAATATGGGCTTAGAAAGGCAAATAAACAATCTAGATGTGTTTTCATTTAAGGGTGGTAGAGAAGTCGTATGTCTAGGCTATACCATACAAGGCAATTCACTTTGTTTACTCCTTCAAATCAAGGTTACCTCTGGAGTCTTCAAGTGAAACTTGAACCTGTAGTTAACCTCTTGCTAGATAAAGGAAAACTAATGGATTTCCTTCTCCAAAGAAAAGAATGCAAAATGGTTATCCTGTCTGTATGCTCTCAAAGTAAGTTCAAGTGTGTTGTCTGTATCTTGAAACTACAATACTGCTTATTCATACTCACCCAAGTTAGCTAAGCTGTTCTTAGATTGGAGATCACCTCTGAAGCTACCTTGGTCCTGTAGGATGTAATTTGCCTCAACTACCCTCAGTCACCATTCTAAAGGAATTTAACAGCATGAAAAATTCAACTTTCCCCCCCACTTCAATTCAAATACACCTGACATGATTGAAAGTGTTTCTTAAATTTTAAAATTATGTACAGAATAGAGACCACCTTTTGAAAAAGGCAACATTCAAGCCCCTGGTTACTTCTCCTCATAGTTCTTTCTTTTTATCTTTTCAGTGCTCAGTGAGCCAGAAAGAGGATCACTGTCGGTGATTGCAACTGTTTTTGACAAATTGAACCATGAATATAAGAAGTACTTGGAAGCTGAGCAAAGCTATGCTATGGTAAACCCTGTTAGCTATAGCAGCTTACAGAGATAAGACAGTGCTGTTTGCTTTTTAGGTGGCATCAGGGTGAAGGCATGCTCTTTTCTACTTAGGAAATTTGGGCTTACCCCAAAAGGTCCTGACTGCCTCAGGGTCACAGTAAAAGTCTACAGTGCATTTTGCACTAAGACCCCCACTTGACACTTGCATGGCATAGCTCATCTCCAGAATGATGAGTTAACATGAAAGCAGACAGAGGGTAGAAGGTGAAAAAGCAACTCTGAATCAGTAACTACTCCCTTGGTTTCCAAAGCACTGATTTCACTGCATACATGCAGTCTTGGTACATCTCAGTTACTTCTGTTAAAATACCAAGTTCAAGCACTAACTCAGAGTGCAGTCATATACTCAAAACTCTTCTAAGCCTGAGTAATTAGTTTGATTCATCTGCTGGCTCTGAGGTAGATAATAGCAGCTGCCTTTATGTAACTTTAAAAGGCAGCTGTAGATGTAATATGAAAGCCCCACTGAACAAGATGCATCTAATATAACATGACCATTGATGTGGACTTCCTTGTTAATAAAACATGTTTATATTTGAAACAGAAAACAGTCTGTACAGCTGAGACAGAGTCAAACTGTAATACAACACTACAGCTGTTTTTTTTGAAAGACTTTTTTATTCTCCTAGGTGGTAGAAACAGGCCTGAGTAGAAGTAATCCACTCCTGAAACGTCCTGTCCGCACTCAAGCAGTTATTGACCAGTCTGATATGTACACACATGTTTTATCTGTATTTACAGAGAAGAAGGTAAGTTAATTTTAAGGGCTAATTAAATAATTTTAAGGGCTAATTTGGCAGCAGGCTCAGAGCAGCCAACTTAAGTTGACTGCTTGAAATTGGCTGCAAGAAGCTTTGTCAGGATTAGGGGGATTTTGATGCCCATTCTGACGGGGTTATCAGAGAAGAAGCTATGCAAGTTCCACCTAACACTTTCTTCCTTGTCCAGGAAGCACCCCATAAGTTCACTATAGCTGTCTTGATGGAATACATTCGCTCTCTCAACCAGTTCCAGATCGCAGTTCAGGTAAATCACTTAAGTGCCAAGTCCCACTCCATGAAATTACATGGAGTTTTAGTCCAGTTTTGGTCACATGTCTAAGTCCTATACAATACTGCCTTTTAGATTGTAAAAACGTGTAGAGAAATACCTTTGATAGTCTTTTTCCTGCATTCACAGCACTATTTGTATGAGCTGGTCATCAAAACCCTTGTTCAACACAACTTGTTCTACATGCTCCATCAGTTTCTGCAGTACCATGTGCTCAGTGACTCAAAGCCTTTGGTATGTAAGAGAAGTAGCTCCAATAGGCTAGTGAAGGAGGTGGGAAGTCTTCAGAATTTTAAGGATATTTCTGCTTTTGCCCTAGGCTTGTCTCTTACTGTCCCTGGAAAGCATTTACCCTCCTGCACATCAGCTCTCGCTGGACATGTTAAAAGTAAGCATTTCTGACTCTAGTATGTCACACGTGGGTTAGACTGGTCAAACAGCTTCCCTGACCAGGCTTGAAATGATGAACTAGCATCAGTCATTTGCATGCATTAGAAGCATAGTCTTACAGCTGTGATTGACTTCACAGAGACTTTCCACAGCAAATGATGAAATAGTGGAAGTTCTGTTGTCCAAACACCAAGTTTTGGCTGCCTTGAGATTCATCAGGGGTATTGGAGGACATGACAGCATTTCAGCTCGCAAATTCCTTGATGCAGCAAAACAAGCAGAGGATGAGATGCTTTTCTACACCATATTCCGATTCTTTGAACAAAGAAACCAGCGGTTACGAGGAAACCCCAGCTTCACACCAGGTAAGCACTAAACAGTTTAACCAAGATACTCAGTTGTGCAAACACAACTAAGACTTGTTTCACTGCCAATCCAGTTGAGCCTGTATTAGCAGATAAAACTCTTGGTACATTTTAGCCTATATTTTATACTTACCTTTAAGCGCAGTTCCAAATTAACCTGTCTTACTCCTTCATCTACTGCACCCAGGAGTAAAGAGGCTGAGCTAAACATAAACTTGCAGATGAACCTGTTTGACTTGCAGTTGCTCTCACTGCTTAGCTTAGCAGAGCCATTATCTCCAATTAGTGCTTTCTCCTGATGTCAGCAACGAGGCTGGGAAACCTTTGAGTTCAATTGTCTATTCCCACAAATTACAAAAATTCAAGACCTGTTTTATACTACAGTTCCTCCTTTAAAACTCAAGCCAAACTGCTTGCACCAGCAACATGTTTGTAATCACCAGACATTCTGTAGGCACAGAATCCCACCCCACTTGTATTTTGACAGTAAAGGCCTCTCATGGCTGTGAATCTGCTGGTTAGATAGAGTAACTAGATCCAGAAACTGGATCAAACATCTGCTTCACCTCAAGAGTACCAGTCACAGGACTGGAAATACCTCAGTATTCTAATGCTTTCTATTTGTTCAACTCCTGTACTCAAACACATTAAAGATAAGGATTAGTACCAATAAATTAAGGTAAGTAAAACTACAACAATCTTGGTTCTTGGTTTCTGAGTTGTAAAGTGAACATTAACTTTTATTTTGTCCCCTGTAGGTGAGCACTGTGAAGAACATGTCACCTTCTTCAAACAAGTTTTTGGAGAACAAGCTCTGATGAAACCCACAACGTTCTGAAAGACTCTTCCAGTGAAATGTATAAACTTAATTTATTGCATTTAAGTAGCTTTTTGAACTACAAAATTGCTATTTTATAATAAAGTATATACAAGACATTTTGGCAAATAGTACTAAAAATATTACAACTTGTGATGGCTTCCCCCTAAAAATAGAGACAAAAATTGCATTGACCTGCATTTAAAATTAGTGTCAGTGGTTTAGCAGTCTATTCTCATACACATCACCTCAATTTCATTGACAAAATGCTATTCAACTCTCAATACAGCTGGTTTAGGTTTCTGGAGGAAAAAGATGCAACCTCTTGAAAACAGAAGTGTTTTAGTATTCTTATTAACACATCTAGTTTTAGTAATACTGTTACTTCAGCCACACTTAGCATTTCCTGAGTTTAAAGCTATGTCCAAAGCTGCAGCTGGTATCTTCTAGTTGAATCTGTGCAGGAGTCAAGTCTGTGGTGGTTACAGTGTGATAGTCATAGAACATTGCTGCACTTCAGTTCTTAAGAGTTGGGCCTAAGCCACAGTTCAAGCAGTCCACTGAACACTGTTAAAAACTAGAAGTAGAGGAGTCTCTCCCGTTCTGTACCTCTGGTCCTCTCTTGTGCCGCACGAGTTTTAGCTTTATTTACTGATGGGCCTGCGTGAGAGAACACAGAGTTATCCAGAGTCTCCACATGAAAACTGATCAGACAGTCATCAGGAAGCATGCATGATCTTACTGTCTAGGTCCAGGTTAAATGCAGAAATGTGCTTCTGCTCAGCTGGTAATAGCTGTCAGCAGCAGCGAGGGCAGCAGTAGGATGAATCCCCATCAGTCTTAGCTTAACCCCATTAAGTAAGGTTCAGTTTAAGTCTACTTTTAAGGACTACACTATACACATGCATTTCCAAATTCAGGAGGACAGTATTTGGACCATCCTTGCTGCAAGGCAAGATTGTTTCTGGAAATGCAGGAACAGTGTCCCACAGGAGGGTTGTTGCTTCCACCCACCATCCTGTCCCCAGGTTGAAACATGCTAATCATGCTGCTCTGGAGAGGCCACAGGGGGCCAGCAGCCACCTTCACAAAGCACAGCAAAGTGCAACCACGTGGGCCAGGCTGTGCTTGCTTCAGCTCAGCAAGCCCACAACAGTGAGCTTGCAGTGCCACCAGTCAGCCTTTGCTTTCCAAAAGACAGGCCCCTTGGATGAGAGAGGCACATTCAAGTGCTGCTTTTCATCTCTGAAATCCTTCCCATGTCATGGAAAGTCCACAGACAAGCTGTTTTTGTTTGAAGTGTGGTATAGAGCAGACTGTCACATCTTACCTATGTAACTAAGCAGAACTGGAAGAAATATCAGTCCATGTGTTGCTCCCAGCACAACCATAGCTAGATACATCCTGAAGTAGAATATCTTGAAGATTTGAGATTTGGAAAAAGCCAATACTACAATTCCTCCAAATTTGGTCAGCGTGATACCACTGAAAACCTGGCAACAAAAGAAGTGTTTTAGTGGTAATTAGGGCTTTAGGTATTCCATTTCCTTCAGGTATTTAGCATTTAGTAACATTTCTGTGTAATCTAAGGCTTCTATATGGAGTATATCTCCTCCCCTGCTCATCTTAACCAAATCAAGATGCACTCAGACGAGTTCATCTTTTTGGTCCCACAGGACAGCCTCAGTATGATTAAAAATCCACTCTGACCTGTGCAGCCACCTAATTAATTTTTCCTTCAGGGAGATACAGATGAAAACTATTACTTGAAGTGACTCACGTTCCAGTGAGGTTCCTTACCTGGGTGCAGTACACAAATCACAAGAACTGTCCATTCAAGGTCACTTAGTCTAAGATAAATGACATGATAGTACTGCCTAAATGCCGAGCCCTACTACTTTTCTACTGCAACTGCTCCAACTGCATCCCATAGTCACAACAACCTTTCCCAGTCACCTCTGAGTATCTGGAAGAGAAATTCTTGAACTTTAACGGGACTTTGAGGTTTATCCAAATGACTACTTCAGGTAAAGCATTCAGATCTTTGCTCTTAGGTAGTAGTGACATCAGATTAAAAATGAGTCTTCATCTCCTCTATTACTAGTAGAAGCCTAGTTGACCTTAGGAGCTTTAAGCATTCCAAAAAGAAAAGGCAAGGCCATCTTTATGACTTCAGACTATACTGTATAGTATTTCCTAAAATAGTAAGGCTATTACTTGGCTATTTGTTTTCTCCCCTGCCCAGCAGATACTCACTGAGCTGCCCATGTGAGACAGAGCTTCTTCTGCACGCTCTACTCTACTGCCCTTGGTACTGATGGTGAATGCTCTTGTCACATGACTGCAGAATTCCACAGCGATACCACAGCTCTAGAGAGCGAAAGGAAACACATGAAAACATCAGTTAGATAAGCACTTTGATGGCAAGGTCTCTATTCAGAATTCTGGATGGACCAGAAAGGTTCCTAGCAGCTGTGATCAGTCCCCAGGGTTAAAGTACCATGGGAAGTTACAAGCTTAGTTAGCTGCTTCCTAGAGGCCGCTGCAGGCACTGTGTGGTGTTTTATCCCCAGTCATTACTAACAGACAATCAAACAGGAAGCAGAACATGAGATTGTTCCAGAGGTCAAGTTTCCTGATGTTGAAGCAAAGCTGGCTTTGATGCAGTGCATGCAGGGAACACTGAACACCAAGATCAGTTTACAACTATTAGCTGCAATAATATTGCTTTAGAATGACACTGAATATACATCCTGATTTGATACCACAACAATTCAGCTCATCATTTGCAACACTAACTGAACACTTGGCTAATCTTAGACTTATCTAGTAGATAAACTTGCTTGAACATATGTCTAATTGTAACATGGGCCAACAGTTTCCACTAACCCTCAGACCTGCCACAAACCTCTAGAGAACATGGTAAGCCAGAGCAACCAATAGCTGCCTGCTGAAGCTAGTTCTGGAGTGCTGCAGCAAGGCTCTCTCTGCCCAAATGATTTCATCCACTTACGCAGGAACAACACTGGTGCTAACAAATCCCAGATCTACTCTGTAGAACATAAAAACAGCAGAAGCCTTTACACAAACCTATGTATCCTCCCCTGCAGCATGAGCCACCTCTGTTGACGTGGAGCGGCACCTAGCCTAGATAGCCGCAGTTTAGTAGCAGAATACTGCCCAGTATCATGAGTATATATGTAAACCACAGAATTGTTCAAGACTTGGAAACAGAAGGGATGTCTTGTTGACTTACCATGACAAGATTTACTAATGAAACTGCATTCAAGCTGATGCCCCAGAGCCACATCACTCCAAACATGTTGATGATTATCATAGCAATAGTTATTGAAACCACAACAGCAGCCCATACTTCAAAACCAAGCAGCACAGTTGTCACCAAAAATATTGATCCCAAGGAGATGCAGAGGTTAAAGATGGCATCGTGCACAATTGTCAAATATTGTTCATAGAAGACATAAAACACACTGTGGAAAGAAGAGAGGTTTTATATGCTAATATTAGATTAGCTTCTGTGCTAAGGATAAAGTAGTCCGTCCCCCCCCCACAGAAGCCACCAACAGAACCTGGCTTCCTTGTATCAGTGGACTGACTACTACAGAATGCTGGCTGTTACATGACAACTCCTCACGAACACTTCAAATAAAGATTGTCTGGAAGTCAGGGTAATTCCCATACTTCAATATAAGCAGCTACAATAGATACCAGAAGGTAGGTCCTCAGATCCATTGTGAAATACAGATAGGATTCTTTGATACAAAGAGATCAGTATTTCAGATGTACAGATGCCAATTCCAACTTAAGCTTAGTATGGTACTCTTATACTTGACATCACTGCTGCATTTGCTTTACATTTAAATAACTTATTTGAAGTCAATACATTGACATTACAGCTTGCAACTACCCATGTCCACATATCTGTTTATGTTTGAACTATTAAACCCTACTATAAAAGCTAGGAAATGCCAAAAAATGGAGCCAGAGCTACCTTTCTAGTGAAGGATTTAAGTTAGATATCAATGACAGTAAAGAGGCCAGTGCTATGGATATAAATTATATCTTTCTCATTTTACCAGAAATTCCAAAGACTGTACGTTACCTTCTATTAGACAAAACTCAAGTTTCTAGTATGTTATTAGCCAGCACTTTTTCTCAGTTGCTCAGGTATTTGTCACCAAGGCAAAAAAGATCTAACCATACCTGTAAGGAAACACCCGGTAGTTCTTTTCTTTGATGCCCATGGTTTCAGTAATGTTGTCAGCTATAATCCGAGCTTTCCTCATAGCATCAATAAAATCAGATGATGTTTTCAGTACAGTATGGTAAGTCATAAAATAAGTGGCTCCAACATCAGATTTGTTGTTTATAAAGTTGACAGCGGAGTTATATGCAGCATGTCCTCTATAAAAACAGGGACATATTAGACGTGTCAGCACCATTCAAATTTATTAGCTTTTGTAACTTATCATCTTATAGAATTATAGAATGGTTTGAGTTGGAAGAGACCATAAAGATCATCTAGTTTCACCCCCGCCATGAGAAAGGACATCTTCCACTATATCAAGGTTGCTCATACCCCATCCAGCCTGGCCAGGGATGGGGCACAGCTTCTCCAGGCAATCTGTTCCAGTGCCTCACCACCCTCATAATAAAGAATTTCTTCCTAACATCTAATCTAAAGCTATCCTCTTTCATTTTAAAGTCATTCCTCCTTGTTCTATCACTACACCCCCTCATAAAAAGCCCCCCTCCGGCAGTTGTGTAGGTATTCTTTAGAGGGCTAACAGCTGGTAGTTGTTTCTAGCAGTTTCCAAAACTATTGAAGTTTCAGAGCACAATACATTTCAAGATTGCACAGGATATTCTGGAACAGACTGGCCATAGCAATTGTCTCTCTTTGTACAAGGGAAGGCTGCTGTTCTATTTAGTTGATGATGCATTTGTTTTTTTCAGAAAATACTACAGAACTGGTGAGATGACAATGTTTGTATGGCTTTTAGGAGGACATTAGATATCTAACCTCGCAGAAAAATCCAGAGCAAGTATCTTTGACAAACTGGTCTACGCAAGGTCTTTAGAACAAGGCCCTTACCCTTTGCCACAGTTAGGATTAGGGTTGTCCGATAGGAACATTGGCAAGAAGGTCATGAAGTCTTTGCCCTGTGGTCTTTGCTTGCCTTCTTGAGTCAGTGGTCGACAACGAGTGCAGGATGGATCGCTGACTGAAGAAATACAGGAAGAAGGTCATCCACAGGATCAAGTATTCTTTTTCCTAATACTAGTGACTTCTGACTTGCATTGATACAGGATGCAATTCTATAAAATGCATTTTTACTGGTGAGCTAACTGATCTACCCTGAAATTCCATATAAGACTTGTAGTCCATAATTTAATTTATTACTACTGAGGCAATGGCTGACAAAGAACTCTGTTACTTGTGCACTTAGCTACATTAGATCCGATAAGAATTACACCAAATTGAAGGACCTGAACAAAACCAGAGCACTAAGTCTGTGTGCTCTAAGAAAACCAACAGAAGGATCAAAATTTTTACAGCAAATTATACCAGCTGTCTAAGTAGGCTATTTTCAACCTGCAGTATTCCAGCAGAATATTTAAGCTCACTCAAACAGCAGTTCAAATAAATTAAGAGGGTAACTCAAGAGGTGCCTGCTTACCGTAAGAAAAGGTATTCACTTGACTCATACCATGAGAAAATGTTTTGGCTGTGAAACTTATTAACTAAGCTAATGCAGTAGCAACAAGATGAATGCCAATACCTGAAGCATTGCAAAACTGCCCAGTGGTATTGTAGACTCTGCAACAGGACGACTGTGGCTTCACCCAGTCAAAGTAGTCATCAATCCAGGACGATGGGGCATAGCCTATCCTCGTGCTAATAAAAATAACACAACATATCCATCATCAATAATTTTATATTTAATTCCAGAACGTATCATTTGATCTCTCCAGTGCCAACTTATACCATGTCAGCTCATTCTTTTCAAATCTACTCCAGCTCTCCATTGTCCCATGCTTTAGTACCCCATCCAAGAGCCATAATGCTCAGGTAGCTCATAACACTGCAGCTAGCAAACAGCAGGAGCTTTTTCACTGCATCCAATTCTACTGTCAAGCTCAGCTTTCTATTCCCCTGTCCACTCTGTTCCCCATCCTATTCCAGACCCTGTTGTCTCAGTTTTCAAGCAAAACTTCCCCTTCAGTTAGGCTGAAGTGCAAGGAATGAGGAAAAGACTTCCTTGAGTTGATAGCTGGAGATAAAATTCCTGTTTAGCCTCCCCAGGCTAGCCTAGTTTATTCACCAGGATTAGAAGCTGAGCATGCAGCCATTTTCCAGAACATCATAAGCCTACTGAGAGGTTTTCACAGGTTTTTCTTTCTTACCATGCCAAGACTCCTTGAAGGATCAAGCTCCTTTTCCAAAATCAAGTACATCAATATATCCCACCAGCCCAGACAGGTTTTTTCTCATTCTAGAAAGACTGTCACAGCTGCTTCCAACACCCTCCCTCCCTCCACAATATAAAGCAAATACAACAGAATGACAGTTTACAACTGACAGCTAAGCCTGAACTAAATCAGGACAACACACTGGCCAGCTACATCTCTTCCATGCAACTATGCAGAGACAAGCAGGAAAGACTTACTAGCTACCAATTTCCGCAGCATTGAAGACTTGCTGGACAAGTGAATCATTATTACATCCCATTCCACCACACACCATGTTCTGCCCTTCCAAAGATGTGTAGTTGTGCCCTTCTTCTAGGACAAAGTAGACAGGGGGACCCGCATGCAGGTATTTGCTGATGTGGCTGAAGTAATCTATTACATAGGAGTCCTTCAAGGGAAAGTTTTGAGTTACTATTATGGAATGTTGAGGTAGCACAACAAGGTATCAAGGTTTCAATCCAGCCACAAACTGCTGAACACTGACATGATCATAAGACTTACATCTGGCATTGAGAGAGACTGATCCAGTCCAATCTCTACATTGTGCATAACTGCTGCACTGAATGACAGGATACCCACAAACACTGCTATCTGCAAAAAAGCAAATCCATGGACGTGAGAACTGTACAGAAACAAAAAGCAATAGGAGTCAATTGCTAAGCTAATAGGAATCATGCAAAGAGGCTCTAGTTTAATATGCTACCCAGGCTTAGTACAACTGCGGTAGTAAAATATAGCTACTCAGAGGTCCCTTTTGAACTGCAAGGAAATTTATTCTTACAAATCAGCTGTGAAAGATAGAAGCACCTTCTGTAAATAAGCATGGTAAACTGAATCACAGATTCAGCAACCACACTCTGGATTAATGCAGTGTAGAAGCTAACGCTCTTTTTTTTTACATCAGCTAAAGTAATTTGATTGTCAGTAATGCAACTCTTAAATCTGGGCTTTGGACAATCCATGATCAAGCCTCTATTTACTGAAATACTTTCGCAGTTACAAAAGCTTGTTTCTATACTAATGCTGAAAGGAAAAATACTAGAAGCTTCATTTGCTTCATTGTATTGAAGATTTTTCTTCCCTATTTAGGCCTTCAGGCTTACTGCTCTTTTGCTCAAGTTTAGATGACTGCTTACTTGAAATAGAGTATACATACTACTATTGGTCTCATCCAATCCTTAAGCAGGTATGGAGAAAACAGATTTTTGAAGAACAGAAATAACATGCTCTCAGAACGCTGGACTCCACCCGTTTCTTCACTGCTTTTGATGCAACACAGAATATCCAGTCTATTCCTCTGAAAATGGATTAAATGCCAAAGTCAGTGTAGTTCTGCATCATCCCCCTTACACTGCAGTTACAGGTGCACTTATACTCACCTCTTGACGCTTAATATCTAAGCCCAGGAGACTCACGAAGCAAGTGACTTGAAGAATAAAGTCTATGAGCACAGCCATTCCAGCAAACAGGGAAAATGTGCGAACTGCTGGCATCGTAGACAATGTCCCTGGAGGAAGTGACCCAGTTTGTTAAGTGAGCTCCCTTCTCCTAGAAATGCACAAGCATTTTCTAGACAAACATCCAGTTTAAGTGGTAGCCTTAGAGCAGGACAAAGCCTTTATTTTCAGAGCAAAAGAACCAGCCCATATAAGCCCACTACAGCTGCTGTCTTGGACCTTTTCAACAGCACTGAGGCTGTGCAAAGGAGCAATTAGTTCTAAGATATTTCTCAATTCCAAAGTTAGGTGCAGACTGTGCAACAGGGCAGTTAAGGAGTGCTGTCATGCAACATCTTGCTTCAATATTAAGCCATTCCAATGCAAGTTGATCCAATGACAAATTACACTCCAGGTAAACAAAGCCATTATGAAAGAAGGCCAAATTATACTTGTAGGGTAACAACATAAGATTTACCTCTAAAACATATTGTAAAGTGAACCTCAAACATAATCTGTCATAGGGGCATTTTCTCAAGCAGTGACAAGATGACTAGATACAATACAGGAGTTCATACACTCTGATATTTGATCTGTTCCTAAGGTTAAATTTAGATTTGTCAGTCACTGCAAGTCAGTAAAAATCTCCAGCCTTTCATGCTGAAAAGCTTGACAGATTCAGAATTGGATCTTTTTAGCTGTGCCAGACTCAGAGTATTCCAATGCCTATCCCCAGCAGAAGTTTAACATGATTATAACAATGAACAACTAAGCTAAACTGCCTCTACAAATTCTTACTTTGCTTTTATATTTTAGTTTTGCATTTATTCTTGCAACACACAATTATGATAAGGCCCTGATTCTCAAATATTGAAGGAGTCTTACCAAGAAAGAATGCCACAGTCTCCGAAAAGGATGAGAGAAACATACTGGGTGCCACATCTCCCAAGACTCTGCCAATCTGTTTATCCAGAGTTTCACCCTGAAGGCGTTCATCTCTCTGTTTGAAAGTAATAATTTATTATTAGGAATAATGCAATTTATAAAGCTATTTCATATGGCTTAAAAATCCCAAAACTTTAACGTATCCTAAACTATCTTTTGTTGTTTTCATTGCATTAACAAGAGTTAAACAGCTGAGACTCTCTAAAACAAGAGCAGCCTGAGCATTACTTGTTGTCTTGTTTCAAATTTAAAATATAGTACTAAGTTCAGTACTTCAGACAAAACTACGCACTTGACAGAGGCAGTGCCAGTTTCAGCAGATTATGGAACCTGTCAAAAAAAAGCTGATCACCCACTAAGACTTAGTGTTAGAAGCCCCTAGTCTCAAGCATGTAGTTCAGTTCATGACTACTGCTTATAATACACTAAAATTACAAGTGATCAAAATACCAGTTGAGTTCTACAACTATTCTGATACCAACCAGCAGTAACAAAATGCAGACATAAATTGTTTTGGGCTTTTTTTGTGAAGGTAGAATGTACACAGATTCTTGGCACTCTTCCACCAGATACCTTGTGAGAGTCCAGAGCTGCTCAGATTGAGCTGAGCACTGGAATGCAGAAGACTTCCCGCTCCGAGTTTACAGCCTTCAAAAACAACAGGCACTTTTAGAAGAGTCTATATGAAAGAATAAATACCTGGAGCGTCTGAACCATAATGAAGATGTTGTCCACTCCAATAGCCAGCACCAAGAAAGGAATTACTTCTATCACAATCAGTGTCAGTGGGATTCCAAAGTAGCTGAAAATGCCTATAGAACATGCTACTGAGCTCAGTACAATCAGGATGCCTGCAATGCCCAGAGAGATCTTCGAATCCACCTAAAAAAGTTGTACTGACCATCAGCAAAACAAGCATCATCCCACAGAACAGATGATAGCAAAGGCATAAGCCATATTCTTACTTTTATTCTAGGTAGTAGAAAACTTTTCTGGGTTTTTTTAAAGATTCAGATATTTTTAAAAAAAACCAAAAAACCTTGAAGTTAAAAGTCTTAAAGCTGACATTAACTGAACATCAAGTGAAAGAAATTAGTTGAAACTATGAAGCACACATGAATTGCCTAGTATGACAAGAACAATGCTCCCCCTAACTCCTGCCCAAAGAGGACTCAATGCGCTAATAAAAAATTGAACAGCAACATTCTGCAAAAATAGTTAAGTTACTTAAAGCTAACAGCAAGCTATAGCTTCAGTCTTTATAGCAATGAAAACTATATACATACCAGCAGTCTTCTACAGCTCTGGATATGTCCCAAAGCTATGGAGATGTACACAAACATCACAATATAGCTTATCAATACAACGCTAATATCACTGTTGCTTTCGCGGTCAATTTCATCTTCAATACTTCGTTCAGCAGAAAATGATATCGTTAAGTTTGAATTATTATAGTTCTTCAGAAAGTTAATAAATCTAAAAAAACAAGAGGTCAGTCACACTTTAAAGGATAAAACATCTTCCACTAGAAATACTTTAAAGTCAACTGATGGCAAATTTACATCATCTGTGTGGTACCAGAGTGCACTGTGGTCAGACAGTACTTTGAGGGGACCTCTCTCATTTTTAAGAGAGGTGCTGGCTGCACATACCTAGAACTCTACTCTAAGCATTAGAAATACACTATGCTGAAATACTTTCCATGTTCGCTCCAGAGTTTGAAGACAAATAGTTATTTTGCATAAGCTATTTCAAATTCTAAGTACAATTTTCCTCAAAGCTAGACCTAGGCATATACATGAAAGATGACTGCAGCTTGCTTACAGTACTGGAACAGTTTATTAATCCTTGTTTCATTTCCCCAACTTGAAAGGTGCTTGTGACACAGGCAGATGCTTGTCATACTTTTACTTTGTCTCAAATTTCCTAGTACAGTAGTTTTCATCTGAACTGCTAGACAGAGCAGCTGGCCTGTGCAAGCCAGCTCTTCAAGGTGGTAAAGGGGATGAAAGCCTTAGATGCTCATCTGGATGACATTTTTAAAAATTAAAGGTAAAGATCTACAGCTTCAGGCTCAACCTTTCCATTCACGGTTAATGGTCCAATAAATTAAAGAGTTTACCTGTGTAATTCTAGCCACAATAGAATATATCAAATCCTTTCTAAAGTTACTTATTGGCAAGTACTACAGGGCTAGATGATCACTAACAAGACTAGAACCTATGTCTCATAGCAAATGAAGTGTGCCAAAGTGAAGGTCTTATGACCAGCACAGTCTGTTTTTAACCAGTTTTGCTGCCTCTCAAAACACCCCTGTAGTTATACTGAAAAACTGTCAGTACAGCGCAGGTGTTTCTTGTTTATCTACAATTAAAGCTTCTTTAAGTCATGTGTGCACTTCAGAACACAGGAAGACTACTTACTCTTTTTCCCATGCCAAGGCTTTCATCAGCTTTTTGGAGTCATTGTAGTAGTTGTTGACAGGAAAAGTAATAACAAGTGCAGTAGCATTATTATAGTTATCATCTACAATGGAAATAAAAAAAGTTTGACATTAGAAAATGCAACTTACATTCTACTATAGAAGATACAAATAAGCTTAAAATTAGCATTGCCCAAAGCAATCCCATCCCTACAACTCCACTGAACACCACTGAGTTCTCAAATGCATGACTGAAATAAGAACAGAAGCTGATAAGCACTCCAGATTGTATTCAAGAGTAATTATTCATTATTTATCATGGTCATGACACCCCCAACATTAAATTGTTGCATGGCTAGACAAAGAGCTACTATACAACCAATGCCTACGATTTTCCATCCAATGAGAAATGTGGCTTCCTAAACACTGTACCTCTTGCATACTTAGATTCTATTCAAAGCAAATATAAATCTCCTACAATTTAACAAAGAAGTGCTCGCCTTTAAACACTATTTTAGATATATTAAACACAAATACACTACCAAGTTATGCTTAATTCGATAATTGCTTGAACAAAATCCTGGCTTCAGAGTAAATATGAAAGAATTTCCTTTGTGAACATAGTAATCTATTCTTAACTGCTTTGTCAGATCAGTGACAAAACTTTATTCTAACTCAGAGCAAAATACACATAGATCCCAGCAGATCAACCTGAGCTACTTGGTATCTTTATCTTTTAGCAGGCCCAAAGCAGACTGAACATTTGTCCTGTTGACAAGTATGTTCCAATAATAGATTGTTTGCATTTTGCACTTCCAGAGTAGTCTGCCTCCAATCCCAGCACTGGTCTACTGAAAACTTACTTAAACCACCCTTACATACTTAAAGTTTAATAAAACTCCAGTTTCTCTGGAGTACATTTAAATACCTGTGTTAAATGAGAATGCACCTTTAGCACCAAGGACAGCACACAAGTATGTCCTCTCAAACTGCAATACTGTTTTGCCACTCACCATCATATCCTCCCAACACCAGCCAGGGAAATACAGGTCCACCAAATGTTCCTAAGCAGGGATCGTGAAGCAAGCTTGTGTCATTCAGTGATGCTGGAGCCCTAAAGAGATCACCAGAAATAATTGTTAGCTTCTGCTTGACAGCTGAGGCACAGCACAAAACCGTAAAAAGCTATTGGGTTACAACTGAAAATCAAGACAGAAACAAGACAAGACTTCTAGTGATACACTGCCCTTGTGCTACATTTGCTTTGAATTTAAATACAGTTTTAAAGGCATCTGCCTTATGGTGTTTACAACACTGAGTACCTTCTATCCAACTGAACTATAAACTAAAGTGAAAGCTCAGAAACTGTCTTCTGTTCAGAACTCTTCAGAAGCGCTGAAAATATGTTTAAGGTAAACCAGAGTCAGCATCCACATCAAACCAAGTTTAACTGGCAAGTTGATTAAAAAACACATAATTGTACTGCTTACCGAACACAGTATAAGAAGTGAGTGTGGTAATCTGCATAGACAAAGAACTCATCCCCAACAGTGTGATCCAGAACAGAATGGCTGTTCTGAAAGTAGTTGAGTACACTCAGGATAGTGCAGTTGTTGTTGTAAGGAGCAAGAGGAGCCAGGCAAATGTCCTTCAGCATTACAGTCTCATTGTCGTAAGAAGCAGTTATGTTGACAATAGCATCCTGCAAATCCAGTACCTTAAAAATAAAACAAACCATAGTTTAAGAGCAGCACAATAAAGCATTTCCCTTGCAAGACAGGACTTAAGTGCACATTATAGTCCTAAGTTTCCAGAGACAGAGGCACACATCAATAGAAGCATATTACAAAACATTATTTCTGTGTTCATACTAAGAACTGGGACTTAGCTTGCAAGTGTCTCTGTAACAGAAAGGTTTTCAGCAAAAAGCTTTTATAGTAAGGCTAGGATTTTTAATATGAATAGTGACTATTTCAATGGACACATAACACTGAAGATGGAAGCCAGCTCCATGTGGTTATACCTGTCAAGTATGCTTAGGTCTTTGCTCTTGGAAAATCCCAATTACCTGATGGAGAATATCTTTGGTAAGGGGAGGCCCAAAAGGTACATCTTCTCCTGATGGGTAAGGTGAGTAGGTGTCTGGGTGGCTCTTTGGTGCTTGAATAATAATTTGTTCAGTACGGAAGAAAGGCCCAAAGTGTGTGTCAAAGTATTCCTTCTCCTTGCGGGCTTGGCTGCTTGGAGCTGACCAGAGATCTACAGGATTTGTAGTTGCTTTAATATATACAAAGCCTGAGCAGCACATTGCAATGAAGACGACAGAGAAGAGGATAACAGGACGTGGATTTCTGACACAGAAAGCCCCCCATGATGTGAATGTCATCCTCAGGCCATTCTCAAACCTTTCACCAAGCCTTTCACCACAGCTAATTTCCCCTGCAAGAGCAAGAAGTAAACAGTAAATGTTTGAGAAGTCAGTTAAGTAGCATTTTCTTGGAACCCACTTAGAAAGATGAAATTTTACTCTAGCTCTATTTGTAGGATGCACCAGAAGCTATGTTTCCACTGACAGTCAGACCCTGGGACCAATCCTTGACTGATGCCACGGGGGCAGAAAACAGCTTGTAGCTACATCGCCCCTTGTAATATAAGATTGTCTTTGACAGCAGTAGGGGTAGCAAATAAAGGAAGAAGCAGCTAAAAGATATATAAGCAATTAAAACAAGCTACCTCAGCTGCTACACAAGTTAAACTACAGTTCGCTCATAGCATGCTTTAAATGGATACACGGATGAGTCAAAACATGATCAAATTGATTTTAGCATCATGTTGCCCTCCCCATTCCCTGCTACAAAGCCCTCCAGAATTTCCTTGGAGCTTAGCTAGATCCATGAATTGTGTACCCAGAGCTTTCAGCATCCAGTAAAACAGGGGTAAGTACTACGCTAAAAGAAGAGAGACAGTGGTCAAAAGACTGAAGGCCCTCTAAAAAATTGAGTTTTAGCCTAACAAAGCTAAAACTCCAGAGCCCATCCATAGGAAAGGGATGCACTTATGTTGAATTTCTAATAAACTTATTGCTCTTATCCAAAATATACCATTGTCACGGTGGGAATTCGCAGAAAAGGCTACATTGCTGTCAATTGGGGTGTACTCCGAGACAAAGTGCCGCCTCCTGCAAGGCAAAAAGTTGTGTTAATCTGCTTGTCCAAAAAGGCATTTGTACTGTTTGTACAACAATCCCCACCTCTATGATCCTTTGGAACAACATACAGCCATGTCAGCTGTTTTAATAAACTTTTCCAGCTTACATCAAGCACAAGTTCTTCACTTCTTCAAGCATTTCGATCACTAGCATTAACAACACAGAGAATCTCTTTCAATCAATCATAACTTGAAATTTGCAGGAGATTTTTACTTTAGAAATATGAACCAGGCATCTAAAATACACCTACCATTTCATGTTGCCCAGTAAGGTAAGGCTGCTGAACATGTCATAAATCATCATACACACTATCCTTTCTCATGCAGACTTAATTTTTACTATAGAGCAACTTCAGTTTTCTGGTCATAACTGAACAATCATAGAACCAGAGTGGTTTGGGTTGTAAGCAAACCTTAAATATCATCTAATTCCAACTCCCCTACCATGAGCAGGGACATCTTTCACTAGATCAGTTTATCCAGAGCCCAAAATGGGGCCTGGCCTTGAGCACCTCCAGGAATGTGAATCCACAATCTCTCTGGGCAACCTCTTCCACAACCTTACCACCTTTATAGTACAGAATTTGTTTTTAATATCTAATCCACACCTACTCTCCTTCATCTTAAGACCACTACCCCTTACCCTGTCACTACATACCCTTGTGAAAAAATCCCTCTCCAGGTCTCTTACAGCCTCCCCCTCTGTGTACTGGAAGGTGCTGTAATGAATCGCTAGTCTTTTCTTCTCCAGGCTGAAAAGTCCCAACTCCCTCAGCCTGTCTTCATAGGAGAGGTGCTCCAGCCACTTGATCAAGGGTGAGATGCTATAATTACTGGAAGCTCAGGTTTCATTTAGGTTTTTTTTCAAAACAGAAGACTAGGAAAAAGTATTCATTACTTAGCTTGCAATAGGGCACTGACTGTTTTGTTATGAATGTGTTTTCCCAGACTTCAGCATACTTGCTTATGAAAGTTGAAGAACAGTTGATGTGATTCTGCAGCTAGGAATGCTATAAGAGTTGTGCATCATCTAAACCAACTTCTGCAATCACTTTCTACCAGGTGGTTTTAGCTATTAGAACACACCCTGTAAGTTTATGTGGCATCTGCTACCAAATATGACTTTTGAGTGGCTGCAGTAGTCAAGACATAAGCATCTGAGCTGGGCAAAGAAATTTTTGGGGATAAACAAGTGACTTGCAGAGCTGAGCATTTTGAATGCTTTACCTGTAACACCAGATTCCAAAAACCAGTGCAAAAAATATGAGTAGGAAGCCCATGTAGGAGATCCACATGATGACATACACAGCATCCAAACCAAACAATAGCCAAGGAGGAGGCAATGGAGGGGGCTGAGGTTTTGGACCACAAACAATTGAACAGTCCTGACAGCTGCATGGTCCTGTTGAATCATCCGCGGACTCATTACAGCCTTTGGTAGCGTTATTCATAGGATTCATTCCATGGACAGAAACATCTATGACAAATCACAAGTTGCAGAGCCAGTTTACTATCAGGAAAAATTCAGACCTTCCCAGTTACGTGAGTTAACCCTTTATATGAAAGTCCCCAGCCCCTATATAGAGTAGCATTTCTTGGTCTTAAGAGATGAAGAAGCCACTGTTCCACAACACGTACCAACTATTTACAGTTGTCTCCTAATTAAATGACTGGCCACCTCTGTAACACTTCAGCCTGTAAAAGTAATAAGCTCATACTTATCATCCCAGCAATGATTTGTCATCCTCCTTATCTGCTCAGGTTGCGAAATGTGCAACAACAATTTCCTTATCAAGAAATCCTAAAGGATCAGTGTACTGCCCGTTTCCCAAGGAATACAAGTAGCCAGTTGCCTAAGCTCAGTCCATTATTAATGAGTTTGAGAGATTTCTACAGTAAAAAGCTGCACAAAAAAGAAGCACAAAGTATGGTTTCCAAGCAGAAATTAAGAAAAAAGGTAAGTTAATCTCACATTGCTTTGAAAGCATCTGACTGCAGACTTTCATTGCTGGGCAGCTGTTTAAAAATCAGTATTCTAGCCAGAGCACACAGCCTTTGACAGGAGCTTCAAAGGCAAGGACTATTCAGTTTCTTACCTGAAAAGACTGGAATTATGCTGAAAGGAGTTTGCCCATTGTCTTTACTAAACATGTACTCAATCCAGTTGGTCGCATTGCAGTCCTTGACATCCTTCCCACACAGCAACGCCAGTGCTTTAACATTGCTTGATGGAGCCTCCACGTCTTTGCAGGCATTGTACATTGCTAGGAAGAGTCATTAAACCAATGTTATAATTTGAGTAAGCATTCCAAGTATTTCCAAGATTACAGAACCCACAAATTCCAGGAACATACATATAGCTTTCAAGGAGAAACATCCTAGGATAGCAAACTAATGCTTTCAGTTGTATTTATAGTATTCAAGGTTGGAATGCTTTGTTGCAGTTACCTTGCTCTGAGAAAACCACCCAAATCTGCAACATGCTATAACCTACTTCTCTGCTTGACAGGAAACATTACTTAATAATATTTTCAGGGAAAGCTACACAAAACATTTAAGGTACTTTCAACTTGTAGGCCATATATGACTTTCAAGTGTCTCATAATTTTACTAAAGGTTACCACACAAAGAATACAAATTATGAATTAATATTGAATTAATGCTTTAAGCTTGCTACAAAACCAAAACACAATCCAAATATAATGTTCTCTAAAAATATCTGATTTTGACAAAGGACTAGAACAGTCTATTTCAAGACTGAGTGCCTCTTAGAGAACCACTGTATTACACTGTGTACAAACTTTATTATCATACTTGCCAGACTGTTTTAGTATCAGGTAGGCTTTGGACATTCAATACTTGTCAACAACTTTATTTTTCTGAAGTTAAAGTCATCAGGGTTATTAGCTATTAACCATCTGTACAGACGTTCAGCCTCAGCCGAACCTTTTAAAATACTGTTATTTAACAGTGTCAGTGGACAAAAGCCAAGGTAAATTATTAACACACTGTTAACTCACCATTTGCAAATCGATCTCCAATAAAGTACTGCAGCTCTGTAATGCTACTTTTGTTCTGTTTTGAAACTGGATCATAATAAGGTATGGTGCTTGTAACATTCAAAAAGTCAGACTGATACGGACTACAAGTCAGTTCACAGAAGAGGTTTATCAAGTTGTAAAAACACGATGGACATCTGGGTAGGAAAGCCAATGAACAGCAATGAGATTAACAGGTAAAGGTGCTATGTAGGTCAAGTCAGATATAACTTGTAAATATAAACATTCTGCTCAGAGTGACAGAACAAAATACTTAAATTCTGTACACCTTTAATCAGCAATACAATTGTTGTTGATGCTACAGACGAACAACTTTAAGCACCATAATTCACTAATAAAATTGCCTGCCTCAAATCGCAGATTCAAACAATTTTACTAGAATTTGAAGCAGAACTAAACTGTTGCTAGCAGGAAGACTTCTTTTAGAACAAGACCAAACAGTGCTTTATGTCACTCCCTTCTGAAGGTTTCATTAGATACAGTAGCTTGAGATAAACTAAGGGAATGTTTATTCTCCCAGCTAAGTCAATCCAGACTGCAAGTAGTTGTTTCACGACATTATAGCCTGCTGATATGGATGAAGAAGTCACTCCAAGAACTTGCTCCAATAATTGTTTAAATTAAATTACCAGTTTTTCTACAGTCTACTTGAAGACAAGTCCTCTGTTATTCTGTTACAAAACTAGTTGCTTTGCCATTCAATAGCATACCTGGAGAGAAACTGCAGAGGTAGCTGCAAGTTATTTTTCAAAGTCTGAAGCTGAAGAACATCACAGCAAGTGCTAACATTGCCGAAGAATAAACCTGGACAGAGTTCCTTAAAAAAAAAACAAACAACATTGAGATCGGGGGGAAGGAAGAAAAAGCATGTTTAAGACTTTAGAGCTCATTATAATCACGGGCTCTGCTTCAGCATATTTCAGAAGACAGTAGCTGTTGCTGTGGGAGATGCATAGGAGAAAAACAGTCCAGCAAACAAGATTTTTGTTCACAGACTAGAGAGAAGAATCACTTTTTTCACTTCTTTTATTCAAGGCAGCACTTCCTTTTGAAAAGCTCCTTTGGATGATCTTTAGTCACCAGGGTCTATATATAGAATGATAATGGCATTTGAGAGCCTGTTGGTAAGAGGACAACACATGTTTATCCAAGTTGAAAGTATTCCTGCAGCTTATCCTCTAGTACTCCTGGATGCTATCAGATTTTGAGGTCTCAGAAGGCAAACCACTAACCACAAAATCACTGATTTTGCGGTTTCATGGAAGAGCTATTTCATGTTTATAGATGAGACAAATTAATTTAATACAAATATAAGTGATAGTAACATACAAGAACTGTATATCAAGTCTTCGGAAACAATACACAACAGTATTTACTGTTTACACCTACATATTTAATGAAGTCACTCTTGTCACTAGTCAAACCATTGTTTAACTCTGTAGTTATTTCACACTTTAAAGCTTTGAACTATCAGATGCCAGAAGGCAAGTCTGGCAATGTCATCCTGTGCTGTGCATGAAATATATAAACTCTATTTTTACTGTGGTTTTGTTCACTTCTGCAGCTGAAGCCCAGATAAGGAAATACAGTCTCATGCTAGGCACAGCTAATTTTGTCCAAATGTGCTGCATTTGAACAAGTGTCAGTTAACACCTTCCTATTTCAGTAGAGATAAGGAATGAGCATCTAAAGTACAACAGTTTAGTCCTGTCTTTTAGAGATCAGAAGGGCATAACTGTGGAACATGCCATATTTTGAAAGAGTCTTAAAAAAATCAATCTGACTGAAGAACAGTCAAACCAGCAAGGAAAATGCACAGGGAAGTGAACCAATCCTATACTTAAGGTTATGTCTGTGACAGCCTCTAATAACATGCTTTGTTATTTATTTATCTTTTGGAGATTTTTCGTATCTCTGAAAAGGAACTGAGGTAAAATACTTTCATCCAGTTGAACCTGAGAAATCAGAGATAATCTGTCTACTTTCTCATCAGATTAGAATGAGAGATTATAGCAGAGGTCCAACAGAACCCAGTATAGAATTCTAAAGTGATGGAAGATTTTTTTTTTTTTTTAGCAGCAGACCTCCAAGAGAAGCTCACCTGCATTAAGTCATAGCCATCTTCTGGCAGTGGTATTGGTGGTCCATCATAAGCACAGTTGTATCTCTTGTCTCCAGAAGCAACTCCACATTCTCCATACCAGACACACATTTGTGGAAGTACCTAATCAACAAGAACAGGGATTAACTGAAGGAACAGTTGCCAAATTGCTCAGCTATTGCAGAGTTTATGTGCTACTACTCCAAAAGCCACTTGCAGTCCGGATTAGATAACTTCCTGCTAATTAAAACATCAGTGTGTACTACATAAAACACCCACTAGCATAAGAAGGTGGTTTTGACATGGTACACATCACCACTGATCTTCAGGTCAGCTCCCCACCCTCCCCTGCCCATTACAGAAACAGGAAGTGCACTGTCTATCATTAAGATCAAGTATAAGAGTTACTGAAGAAAAACCTAAATCAATGCCTGAAAAGCATCTTCAAGTACAAGGTGATCTAGAAAATAATTTGTTCATGCAAGACAACAAAATAACTGGTGGATTAAACTGTCATATTAGAGCATGTGAGTCACTGCACATGGAAAGAAACTCATTGCTTTTGTGCAATTTCACTTCCTCCTGCCACCTTTTTGATCCTTCCTGAAAACTCATTACAGTGACATCTTGAAGAAAGAACAGCGTAGATAGGATTCTGAAACATTAGTTCATAGCTCTGCACTTGCCATTCATGTATTGTCATAATCTCAAAGGATGCCATCCATCACCACTTTCAAGCCTAAGCATGGAACATTTAAATGGGATTATAGTGCTAAAAAAAAGCTTAATTTTAAAGATGTTTTAATTTAAGAGACTATTGGAAATTCAGAAATTTGTTCTTTATTATGTGCATAAAGGAAATTGGAAAAGGGCAGTGGCACCTTGAAAGCCTTTTATTTTTGTTCAGTGGTACTGACACTGAGACAGCCAAGATACTAAGCCAAAATATTTATTCTAAAAATTAAAACATTTAATGCAATAACAAGTTATTTACAGCAAAACATTTAAGACAGCTCCAAGGTTTTCCCACCACCTGGGCTGCAAGCAGAAAGCAGACTGCACAAACATTAACTACAGTTCTGCCAGCTCTGATCAGGAGTTTGCTTAGTGCAGCTTGAGATATAACTGAACTGTTCTGATCTCCTGAACAACCTTGACCTAGCGTTTGTAGAGACACCATATGTTTATGCTGCAAGAACAGACTGCTGTGCTTTGTGCTTGACCATGAACAGTATTGTTTACCGACCAGAGAGGCCCCTGAAAGGCTGTATTCATAATACCCAAGAGCTACTCAGAATCACAGTGCTTCTACAACATCCATTTTTATGCTGACTGCTCTTCAAAAAGTACATCAGTAGTTGGTTGTTTATCAGGAACAATAACCATCACCAATTTACCCAGCCCAAGACCTGTTTCCTTTTTAACCTAACCAGGGCAACATAGGCCAATTCAAAGTTATTCACTACAAGCCAGGTCTAAAAGTCCATTCAAATACCACTCATCTAGATCACCATTTCATTTGTCTATTCTAGCACTTCTTCTAGCTAAACACACAACCAACTGTTAAGTAATACCATATTCTATGACACAAGTTGGAAAATAGCCCTTAAGATTGCACTTATAAACACTGAATGTTTAACACCAGTGTAAGTCAAAAAGATAAACTTCCATAACTTGTAGATTAGTTCTCAAAACTACATTGTAAATTTGTTCATGCATCATGTTAACCTAAGAAGTTAACACTGCTTTGAAGCAAATTTAGAAGTCAACATCTTCAACTCTGCTTCCTCACCTCGGTACACCCCAGTTTTAACAGCAAACAATCTACTAGCAGTGACAAACGGTTTTACTGTTTGTACCAGCATCAGAAGTGAATTCCCTCTTCAAGAGGAAGCACATATTCACTACGATTCTTGCAAAAGAGGAAAGAATTTGGAGCTGCTTTGCACTGCCCGTGAGAAAAGATTAGGTATTTCTTCAGTATCAGGCTGGCTTTCATGTTTAGTCTAGAATGGTTTGTAATCATCCTTTCTAAAAAAACACTTCCTGTGCTTCATTAAGTCTCGTTATCTTACACTTCTTATTTTTTAAAACACACAAATTCATCAACCTACTCTTTACAGAAAGACTTACCGTTTTCCAGAGTGGAAAGTGTGGGAAAACTGATAATGCAGTTAACAGTTACAAAAAACTTATCAGGGCACCTTTTGCATAGAAAAACTTGAGTAAATTTCAGGTACCACATCAGTCTGACTGATAATTCAATTGTTTTAAAAACATTATCTCTATTTCAAGGCAGAAATTCCTTGGTTATAGCTACATGGATACAAAACAAAATACCATCTTGTTTTTATTTCTATATTTTTATCCATAAATTTATGTCTATAAATTTACCTACAAGGCTTTCTGTCATCATTTTCAGGACAGAACATAAAAAACTTACTTGCCCATGACACTTGGTCATGTACCAAATGGTATCCAGCTAAACAAAAGAAAAATAAAACAAGGCAAGGTTCAGCCTCATATTAGTTTACATTTGAATGTGGATAAAGAATTTCAAATCATTTTCCTTAAGTTCCACAGGAATAAAACATACAATAGAAAAAACAATGTTTGCCACTCAAACTTTCAGCCTATTTAAGAAAAACTGAACAGATCAGCTACTTTAAACTACCAGAAGAGCACTTAGGCCTAGAACAGCAAGTCTGAATACTCTGTTCCAGTATTAACACCAAGAATGCAATTTCAGAAACAGTTTAAGATTTTACATTTATGCCATGACCTAGCAGGATTTCACTAATAAAATGTGAGTTTGTTCCCTGAACCAGTAAGCTTTGGGGATGCTTGATTTACAGTGGTTGAACCAAGTCAATAAGCCTAAATAACACACTGACATGAACAGCCTAAAGTCTCCAACACAGCTCTTGAACACTAAACAAGTCAATAGCCTACTTTTCATTGAGTCAGCCATAAAACACGGGAGAGGGCTGATCTCCTAGGGTTTAGGGAGTATTCAGAGATACAAGTAACTAAGTAACTACTCCACTATCACAGATAAGACAAAGCTGATAGTTCTTCCCCCCAAAAACCCTGTAGTAAAAGCTAGGTTAAGTTACAAAGACAAGCACTTTGCTCTTTCCATTCTTTCAGAAGAATGTTCCTATGCTGGCAGGGCAAGATAGGGATGAGTAAGTGTGGTTGTAAATAAGTCATAGTTAACAACGCTGCTGCTTGCAGAGTCAGACTTTTACCTGGGTATTAAATTTCTTAAATGGGTGCAAGCCTAGCCCCAAAAGTAACAGAGAAATGCTATGTTGAGCCCAACTGCCTTCTAAACGAGGCAAAATACTCCATAAGAAACACAGGGCTTGGTTCATGGTTTGGAGGTTTTTTTGTGTGTTTTTCTTTTAAGATCACATGACTAAGTACTTCATACATTAAAACGGGACTTTCCTAAGTGCTTCATAAAGCAACAGCAACATAACCTTAGATTAAGGCTCCTTCCTGCCTCTAGCCCATCTTAGAAACCATTTGTCAGTACACTAACACTAACCCTCAGTATATCCCCAGAATTCAGAAAACTGTATTCTTACTTCTGGCAGACTTAGATTGTTGGAAGAGAAATTTCACCTCAGGCCAAGGCTCCAGGAGCCCTAATAAAGAACTTGCACATGAGCAAGTGTGGGCATTCTACAAAAGTTCTGTTAGAGCTTTCTGGTTCCCAGGCATTATCATTCATTTGTAATAGAACTAATGTTCTAAACACATTTACTTCAGCCCAAGTTTTTTCAACTGCAGGTTGAAACAAACCAATAATTTTTGATGCTTCCAGCAACATTTGCTGCCACCACCACCAATGAATACATAGCTGTTAAGCAGACAAAGAACAATGATGATGTTGTACACAGAAACAGCAACTGTTTGTGGTCTTGCAAATACCAGATGACAAGTGAACACTGTTTGGCTCTTCAAATTAAGATTACTAATGTATGGAAAAGGCAAGAGCATCAGATACAGCTGTTTCCCCTTCCTTCATCTAGGAAGACACATCTGGGACCTTGCAGGGCAAAAAGATCAATCCAGGAAAGAGCACACTCTTCCCCTGCACTCCCTTAATATCTGCTGTTGGCAACTAGATTAAGTTCAAAGGAAACACAACACCACCCTTAATAAATGGCAAGGCTGGTTTATGGAAACAGGCAACCAGGTCAAGTTCACGTATCTGCCCCAAGAAGTTGCATATTACTTCACAACCCTTCCTACGGGGGAAAGAGGTCCACGGACTACAGGAGACTTTACAGGTTTAGTTCTTACTCTTTGTCTCTTTCAGTAACTTGTTCAGAGGCAGCCAATTCAGAGCCATGCTTCATCTGCCAAGCTCCTCCTGTTCCTTTGCTCATAGGCAAGAAACTGTTCCCTTTCAGGCAGAAAAAACATTACTACTCCTGGTCAGGCAAAGCAAGCCACAGTTCTGGAGTTAACCAAGCACATTTCAGATGTCACAGTAAAGTCAAAGTCAAGTAGGAAGAGAAAGCTGCAATAATGTTAATAATACAGTATCCGTGGGAACGAGCTAATGTTAGCTGACAAGGATGCATACATGAGAAAGTGCAGGGTCCCTAATTTCACCTGTCTGCAACTAAGTCCATCTGCACCAAAACACCTCTGCATATATAATAGTAATAATTAATAAATAATGATGATGATACTACTACTACTAATAATAATACTGCACAACACCTGCACTGTTTTGGCTACTGCCCAGCTAAGTTTTACCAGTCATTACCTTCAATCATCTCACCCCTTCTAAGGCAGCTTCCTCACCTTCCATCCAGAAAAGCTGAACAAGTCACTCCTGATTTTCCAGGAAGTAATTTAGGTGAAGTGGTTACTGTCTTGTTCTGGAGCTACGCTGCCATCCCTGACAAGGAAACTGCTCCACAAAGACATTTCAGAACTTTGTGTCCAAGGTCAGGTAACACCACGCTGTAGGCCACTTGGCAAGAGCAGCACTTGTCATTAACATTTTCCCATGGGATTTCAGAATATCGAATATATCCTACAGCTTGGGATCCCAGCTGCTGATAGGAAACCTGTATCCAACCTTGATTACCCAGTGATTTAACAACTTGTGTTTTAGTATAATTATACAAAGATCAATTGCAATAGTGGCCATTAAGCACACAAATACCATCTAGTGCATTAGGACATTCACAAGAAAACAAAATAGTAATGGAGAGCTGGCACAGATCTTGTACCACACACTGTTCAGAGTGAAGGATACAGGCTGAACACTTCAAGTAACTGTGAACGCATATGTAATGGAAAGATTGTGTGCCACTCCAGTCCATCGACTGCTTTGAAACAGAAAAAACATGACATATGGCACTGTGGATTACAAACATCACAACTGAAAGCACAAAAACATTACACCACTAGTACACTCGAGGGAGAGAATAGGTTCACCTTCACAATGCTTCTCTTCTGCAAGCATCTAACAGTATAGAGGCTCAGTCTAACTAAAGGACCAGCTTCTCTTGGAAAGATACCAAGGTCCTCTGTGAAGTGTCAGGCTGTAAATAAGAGTTAATGGCAAAAAGCCCCAAGAAAACCAGATTCCGCCTTCTTAGAGTACACAACTGCAACCCATGTGGTTAGAGGAATTTTGCAATGTTTACTTCCAGGGACCACAAAGCCTCCACAAGGGTTCCCCATAACATTTGGGGAACTTGAAACAAGTTCCTCTAGGTCAGTATCCTCCCGATATGTAAAGCATTCTGTCATTTCTTTACCAGCCTAGGACACACCTCATTGCTCCAAGATGATATCTCCCTCCAAAAATATTACATAAAGATGCATTGGTTAGGTGTGAAGTACCATTACTTACTCACCTGAAGATCATGAGTCACTACTAACAATCACCTTCTCCAGTGGTAATAGAATGAATTCCTAGTTTTATGTTCAAGCTCTTTAAAAGTTTTTTTAAGAGGATATGAGAACAGGAGAACCTCAGCACACACACAAGATGACAAACTCCTATGCTTAAAAAGGGCTAATCATAAAACTTGACCTAGAAAGTATGTTTCCAGTGTAGGTAGAGAGGGAAAGAAAACAACAGGACACTCCTTGTTTCTCCAGAGGAATGTAGAGTATCCCGCTCCTATCTTGCACGACAGCATAACAACACATGACTGAGAGGAGTGAATGTTTTACCATACTTTTTCCTAAAGCGTCAAGAAGTCCAACACACTCTTGTCCTCAATTTTAAGGAAACTTGTAGTTTCACTACTGGCACATGAATAGCAGCTCTCACTCCACACAGACCATGAATTCCAAGAAGCTGTCACCCAGCGTAAGTCACATCCCAAGCAAAGCAAACCAGACACCGAGGACATCTGCAAGCCTCTGCCGAGCATGTGACTGCGTGGTCACTCACATGCACTGGGCATTGCATAACCAGGGCACGCCACGGGAGCGCGGCATCCCGGGGGCTGCCACTGCCGGGTGCGATCGCAGGGGATGGGACAGGGCAGAGGCTGAAGTTCACGGGTGCTCCCCGGCGGGCCTGCTGTGCTACCGCCTGTCACCCGTGTCCCGACGGGGACCAGAGGCACGGCAGAAGGCGGGCGAGCCCCACCGGGGATGAGGAGGGGACACCCCGGTATCAGGCTTCAGCTTCGCGCCGCCCCGAGCCCAGGGGCCTAACGCGGGACACCGCCGCCCTTATCCCCCCCCGCCTGGGACACCCCCGGCTGCGGGATGCGCGGGGGACACCGCGGCTCCCCCCGGCCCAGGCAACACCCGCGGGATCCCGCTGCCCACCCGCCGCTTCCTCTCCTCCCCACAGTGCCGGGAGGCCCGGCATCCCCACGCCCCGGCGACCTGCCGGGAGGGACTCACCCGCACGGGCGACAGAAGCAGGAGGAGGACGAGGAAGCCGAGGCCGGCCCGCCCGGGGCTGCCTTGCGGGGTCCCCATGGCGGCGCGGGCTGGAGCGCGGGGGACCTGCAGGCGCTGTCGGCAGCAGCGGCGAGCGGAGGCGAATGCAAGCGGGGGAGGGAACGGGGGAGGAGGCGGCGGCGAGACAGCCGCGCCAGCGCAGTCCGGAAGGGCCGCTCTCGCCTGCCCGGGCGGTGCCGCCGACCCCTTCGAGGAGAGGCCGAGGGAGGGCCGCTCCAGAGCCGCTGCCAACCGCGACCGCCGGCCCGCCCCCAGCACCGCCTCCCCTCACCGCCTGCCCACAAACACCGCCCCCAGCACCGCCTCCCCTCACCGCCTGCCCACAAACACCGCCCCCGGCACCGCCTCCCCTCACCGCCTGCCCACAAACACCGCCCCCGGCACCGCCTCCCCTCACCGCCTGCCCACAAACACCACCCCCGGCACCGCCTCCCCTCACCTCCTGACGGAAACACCGCCCCCCACACCGCCTCCCCAGCACGGCCTGGCCCGGCGGCGGCAGCGGGCGGGGCTGCCCATCACGCCACGGTAGCGCCGCTCCGTGCAGGAAAGGGAGAGGATGCTCTGTGGGGTCCTGGCGGGAAGCTCGTCCCGGTGTGGGAGCGAAGCCGTGCCCCTCCGGGACGGACCATCCCCCCAAAGCTGCACCGGCAGCCGAGCAGCGGCTTGGTACGGGCGCGGGAGTGTTAATTGCGTAGTTTGTAAATCTCAGAAGTCGCTTTAAATCCCCCTGGATTTGGCAAAAGCGCCTTAATTTGGCTTCAAAGTCATTGATTCGTGATTTCCAATGGCTGGTCTCGCAGCGCCGTGTGCTGTGCTGTGTAGCTGCAATGAGCGGAGCCCCCGCACTGCCTGGCCACGGGCCGCTGTCCCGGGGCTGTGCCCGCTGTCCCGGGGCTGTGCCCGCTGTCCCGGGGCAGTGCCCGCTGTCCCGGGGCTGTGCCCGCTGTCCGGGGGCTGTGCCCGCTGTCCCGGGGCTGTGCCCGCTGCCCGCTCCGCTCCCGGTGCGCTGTCGCAATCAGCAGTTCTGGGAGTGCTGCCTGCGCTCTGCCAAAAGTGTCTGCGTGTTTGGGCTCTGTTACCTTGGGCTCTGCTTGTTTGGACTCTGTTTGGGATCACTTCGGGACCTGGCTGGGAGGAGACACAGTAAAAGTAGGGCGTGAGGCATTCCCGTGCATGCTGTCTCTGATTTCCCCACCTTTTTATTGCCTTCCCCGGCACTTTATTGCCTTCCCAGAGAGGTAACGCGCATTGCTCTGCTGGAATAAAACATGTAATTTAGCTGACATTGCCATCTGCTGACAGAAACCAGCCTGGGAGTCAGAGCCGCACGGGCGGCCGTGCTGGCCGGCGACCTCCTGGGGGTCACGTAATCCGACTTTCCGCTGAGAGCAGAACCTGGTTAGAGCAGGTGGCTCAGGGAATTGTCCGGCTTTGAATAGCTCCAGAGGTGGAGATTTTACAACCTCTTTGGACAAACTGTTCCGCTGAGTGACCACACTTAGAGTGTCTTTCCTGCATCTAAAGAGATTTTCCCGTGTTCTGTCTTGAGGCTGTTGCCTCTTACGCTGCCGTGGTGCCTGACTGAGAAGAGTGTGACTCCCCCTTCTCCACATCCTCCCGTTTAGTAGCTGCAGTGATTAGTAAGATGTCCTTGGAGCCAGCTTTGGGCTTAGGGCTGAGCAAACACAGCTCCAGCAGTCCCAGATGTCGGGGTGGCAGTAAAGTGGATTTTGCTATAGTACATCAGTATCTTTTTTTGTTTATTTGTTTGGTTTTTTGCTTTGTTTTGGTTTTTATTTGTTGGGAGGTCTTTTGGTTTTCAGTTTGGTTTGATTTGAAGGTTTTTTGTTTAGTATGGTTTGGTTTTTTGGTGGGTTTTTTTTTCTTGTTTGTCCTGGGGAGCCTAAACCTGGACACAGCACTCCAGCTTACATGTGTCTTCCATGTCCCAAAGAGAGACAAAGAACCCCAACCCTTGACCTACTGACTCCCCCCTTGCTGGTGATGCAGCCTGCTGACTCATTTTGCCCAACCACCCTATTCTTTTCTTCCAAACTGTTTTCCATCTAGCCACTGCCCAGCTTGTATTTTTTTGTGGGATTACTCCACCCTAAATGCAGGACTTGGCATTTGGCAAGTGCAAAACAAGCTACAGTAGTTAGAGTTACATTGTGTTTTAATTTTCATGTCATAAATTTTAAAAAATTGTTCAGGACTATGCAGTATGATCCTAGAAGCAGGAAAAGTAGTTGCCATGTTTTCCAGGCAATCCATATAACAGAGAATGCAGTGGGCATAGCTTGCATAGCTACGAGTTAAAAAAATGCAAGAACCTTGTTTCAGTGTTTGTGAAAAAAAGTGAAGGATAGCAAAACTGAGCAGAAATGGCATTTTCTTTCTGAATAAATTACATAGTGAATAAGTGATTTAAGAATGAGTGGTGAGAGAGAACCAATGTACAATGCTCTGAAACAAGCAAGAGGGAAGCTACTGCAAGGACAACTTTCACCATAAAATAATTAAGTCCATAACATCACACTTGTCTAGCACCTACAGCACAAACAGAGAGAAAGGGTAATATGAAATAAAATATTAAAATATTTATCTATCTCTCTTAGGAATATCTCTAGATGGCTGGCTAAATTCACATTGTTACTCCAGTGCAATCCCTCAGAGTGCTGTCTTTTTGCACTTGCAAGTTGAAGTGGTGTAGGTATGAAGACTGATTAACAAACACTGAAATCTTGCGTAATGGCAGATGCAGAAACTCAAACAAGTATCTGTTTTCACATGGCCTCTGTACCCTGGCAGCCAGGTGACTAGAGCAGGGTATGCCTTCAGTCCTGCTGCAGCCATCGGTCTTGGTTGTGGCTCTGTGCCAGATTTTGGGGATGGGGATGCAGAGCTATCCCTGGCAGCTCACAGGCATTTACTTATGTACAATTGCATGAGTGTTATCAGTGACAAAGCTGGCACTATTGGCTGTGTCACCTTAAGGTTATCTCATTCCTTATGGGCAGGGACAAAGTAGCCCTGAATAGTTAACTCAGGTCAATATACTGCCAACAGCTCATTGCCTCATCTGTGATACACACTACCCAAAAGAGAACATTCCCAATCCTGGCTGCTCTTTTAGAAGCATGTTTATCAAGTTATGTTTTATAAGGTTCCCTTTTAAACCCAGGATTATGCATAACTAGTAGGGACTTGGAAGGTTAATGGGGAACACTTATTCTGGTTCTGAATTTTCCTGCCTGGAAGAAGAAGCTGCTACTAATTCATTGAACAAGTCCTTTAATTGTCCATTAGGGTCAAATCAGCCCTTTCCCTCACTGGATACCCTGAATGGTGTAAAGTTGCCTGCCAGAAAGCTCATGTGAATTAACTTTGTTCTGTTCTGTGTCTGATGGAAAGCAGGAGTGTTGTCTGCAGAGGTGTAGGCCTTACTGTATATCCATCCCTTTACTCAGTGCAGAAATGAAACCTGTGTTACCACTTCCAGTAGAAACTGAACACCTAGTGGTAATGACCTTGCAATTTCTAGATGGCAGTGTGTTTGTAGAGTTACTTGTGCCTACCAACAGAAATGCAGTACATGACTGTTTTGCAGCAAAATCAATTAAAATTTCTATTGCTGTTTATTCTCCATAATTTATGAGCCATTATTATTTCTATTGCAAGAGCACTGGGAGACACTTGCAAGAAGTGGGAGCTATGGTAAGCAACACCCTGCACAAGTATATGGGAAAGTGGGATGTTCTCCTTGGGAATGTCTTGCAATCTGTGTGCAGACAAGCTGCAACAGGTGAGTGAGAAGTTTCACCCAGTTTCTCATACCTCTGGTTTTTTGTAGACTCAGACAGCTTGTTTCAAGACTGTTTTTCCAGCTAAACCAGAATAATACTAGTACTAACTTGGGGTTTCCTATTTGGTGTAATAAATGAATCATATTCTTTTGATCAGCTCTCTTTTGTCTGCCTCCCTCACCTGTGGAGGCCTGCTTGGCTAGTAATTATACACAACTCAGTGTACCTGTTACTTTGGTCAGATGCTCTTGGCTTCAGATTAACCACGTGGAATCAAATCAGAGCAAGGGGGCTGACAATAATGTGTCTGATGCAGCCAGTACTCACTTAAATATGCAAGTAGTATGTCAGGTGATGCTTAATCAAGTCTGTTTATCATCTTTTTATCTGCCCTAGTGTATTTTGCTCCACCAACCTATGCTGGTGTGTCCCTATCTAACCTTAGACAGTTCTATAGTCACTCTTCAGTCTGCATTTCGTCTCACATCCTGTCTGCATTTATCACTGAAATCCTTGAAACTTGTTCATTTTTATTACACTCAGGTAAGGTTATTTACTGCCTTCCAGCAAAAGCTTGGGACTTGAATTCAATCGACTCAGTGTTTGTTCCAGCTTTGCTACAAACTTGCTGGAAGACATGGGCTGGTCCCAACCTAGCCAGTGCAATTTCCTCTTCTATAAAGAGATGCCAATTGCATGGCAGTATGTGACCCAAGAGCTCCAAAACCACGTGTCAACCACTGAGCTGTTGAAGGAAAACACTGTAGAAATGCAGCTTATTATTACAGCAGAGTCTGCAGACACTCTGCACTTGTTGCTGTGAGCCAATACGTGCAGTGTGTCCTCATGCCAGACACTGTGCATAAGCACTGATATGCTGACAAATTCAAAGTCTGACCTACTAACAGCTGTGTATGGTTTGCATTACCATCAGTTTGCTGAGACCTTGTAGCACCATCCTGCCATGTGGTAAGGATTTGCTGTCAAAGTGGAGAATATGGGCAGAACTGTCACCAAGGAGTCCCTAAGGGCACTACCAAAATCTGATTTGTCAGGAAGAACAGGAGATGGGTTTATGAACCACAATTCACCTGAGGAACAGACTTACTTTTACTCAAAGACATTTTGTCAGTTTGTCCCAGTGAGTAGGGTCCAATGCAGTAGCATGGCCAAGGCAGCGCCTGCAGAGACTGTTCGTGGAGTCTTCAGAAAGAGGAATAATTTTTCTGCCTCTTATGCAATATAGTCCAGGCAAGCAGATCATGAGGTTGTGATATCACTTTTCCAAGGGGATTATGAGAGCCTATATCCATATGCTGGACGTACATGTGCATGCATATACCACACAAGAACACATCTGTGTAATCCATGCAAAATTACTGACTGTTTCAGGTCTGCACTGTAGGTTAGTGTCTTGCTCCATCTGTGCACCCAAGCCATTTGCCATAGCAAAAAGTTGTGTCCTTGCTCCTTCCTGACTTAGCTGTGTTCCCCAACAGCACATCCCAGATCACTCTGCTTATCCTTGTTCTCTGGCAAGGTACAGCACTACGCAGCTCTTGTGCCAGTTCTGAACCAACTTGACTTGACATTAAAAGCAGGACATTAAAGCAGTAGACCAGCTAAAATGCATTGTCAATATTGTGAGAGCAAAATGGATTATTTAGAGGCAGCTTAGGTATGTGTTTCAGATTTCATCTTGCCACAGTTGCTAGGCATATGGTCCTGTTATTGATCTCATGAGAGTTAGCATATAAGTCACAGAGGAGGTGAAGCAAAAAGTGTATTGATTAATATATGTTAAGATCGAAGAGACTATTATGATCACATAATGTTAGTTCCTGCATATCATATAATTTCATCCAGTAATTCCTGCATCGAACACAAAATGTTTCAGATGATACACATCTTTTAGAATGAAAAGTAATTGTTGTTTTTTTAAAAATTTAACTCAAATGATGAAGGAATCATCTCAACAATTTCTTTCTGAAATAATTATCCTCAGTCTTGAAAAATCCACAGCTTGAAGTTTGAATTTGTGTAGTTTCAGCTTCTTGATACTGTTTTGATATGCTTTCATGTGCAAAATTAAGGAGCTTTTCACTCCCAGGAATCATCCTTTGTAGTGATTTAGGCCATGAACAAGTCACAACACTTTCCCTTTATATTCTCTGAATAGAGTGAGATGCTTTATGGAGTTATGGCCATAAGAATTTTTGATGATGAGCTACTCAAAATGTAGCTCATCACAATAGAAAACTGTAGGTAAAAATCCTGGAATGTCAAACACTGTGTCAAAAATATGGGCTTCAGTGTAGACTTTTTCCTTTTTATAATGCACAAAATCCACTGCATAGCATAATAAGAATATTAACAGGGTGTGGACTATTTTTTTAGCTGAAATACATCAGATCAGTGTAAGGGCCAGTTTTACATCTAGGAATAAAAACAGAAGCACCAAGACATGTTTGACTAACTAATTAAAAGTGCAGTCTTATTCCTTTGGTTCCTATGTTGCTTTTTAAAATCTTCCCTTTGGAGACATCTGACCTAGTGGATATTAATGTAATGGGGAGTTTGTCAGGGATGGCTGGATCTTGGAAATAAACCTTGTTATGCTATGCTAAATTAAGTTTTCCTCTTCCCAAGCCAGGCCATTTGCTTTTTTTTTTTTTTTTTTGTGAATGCTATCTCATCTGTGAAGACCTGGAAAACAATAACAGTCTAATCAAGCGGAATAGAACAAAGTCTTTGTGTAAATAGGAAACTAATTCTGGTATTGTATGAAGAGTAGAATACAGAAGAAAGAAAAGAAATATTGAAGTATACAGAACAAGACAATCTGAGTAGTATATTTTTGTGTAAATGGTAATATGAAAAAATGTATTTTAGCAAAACAGCATTGCTGTTGCAGAATATTAGTCTCACACGGAGTTACATAAATTTATATATGTTTTATCAAATGCTTAAAAGGTCAGGTAAAAAGATGGTGGAATTCAGAACTGTATAAAACTCTCATGACATTCCCAGGGACCAAAAGCAGAGCCGCTGTGAGAAGGCACAACTCTATTTAGTCCCAGGTGTGCAGTACAATATTCTGTTGCTGGCAAAAAGAGCCTTGTGTATTGTCTTTGGTTAGGCTCATAGCAAATATTAGCATTTTAACACCAATGACTCAAGGTTTCCAGACAAGGGCTGTATTTTATGTCTGTTCAGTGTTCATATCAAATGAAGTACAAATGGGCTGGGATTTGTGCTATCTCATTTTCTGTATAACAATTCTGGAATTTCTGAGATACCAGACTTCATTAACTTGTGGATTTTCCTCTAGTCACTAAGACTGGCTGAATAAAGAAGTGTGAATTATTCTTGCAATTAACTCTGACTATGAGGCAGGCAATCATCATTGTAAAGTGCATTAAATATGTTCTGCAGCTATTTGATCTCATGTTCTAATCCTCTCGGCTCTTCTAAGCTAAACAAAGGTGGGTGAATCAATAGTGAGATGATTTCATTCCAGGAGAAGAGCACGTGCAAATCAAGTGGAACAATATTTCCTTTTGTATGATGACTGAATAGATGTCCCTGCACACTGCACAGCAGTGACAATCTAAATTAAGAGCTCCATGTATTTGGGACCTCTGAGGCTACACCACCACTATGTCTGTGCTGGGATGGCATTTCTCTCTATACCCTGCAGGCTTTGTCTTGTCTTCATCCCTGTCACACGATGGCTTGATAGTAGTGAAATAAAAGAAAAATTACTTATATTTTTTGCTTGACTCATTGGTGTAGCCTTTTGCTTGGTTGCACATCCTTTGTACTCGCAGCTGACGAGAAGTCACCAGGCTAATAGCACCTGCATAAATCCCATGTGGAGGGGACAGCAGGCTGAGCCTCTGGCTCTGAATGTGCAGAGAAGCAAAATTGAAATCAGTGTGCTAGTGGAGCTTATTCTTTTTGGGTGTAAGATGGAGATATATATGACACTTTAAAGGGAAAACAAACCCCAAAACCCAACTCAGAAAAAAATTTGCTGTGTTATTCTGTCCCAGTTCTATTTCACATCTTTATATCTACCTTCATCCTGTCATCTATGAAATTAATTTAATGCCCCATAATTTCTGAATTTAAATGTCTAAATTTACTCTTGTTTGTTCATATGAACTGATGAAGAGCTGCTCCTTTTCATTGGTGTGTGAATGAAAGCATCTATTTCTTTGCTTCCCTCAGTGATGCATTTCAGAACTTACAAAGGTAATACTGTCTGCATAGCACTTGGAAAGCCTTACATGAAAGGCACCACAACTATGCAAAGAACTACTGTCAATATTAGTGAATCACTTCAGTCACCAAGGGAAAACGGGCTTCCGTTTTAATACAACAAACAAACCACAGCAGTATTTACTGAACACTTTAAAGGTAACAGCTACATAAATACTAAGAATTATTAAGGTTTCTTTGTGAAAACATTAATTGCATGGTGATAAACAGTATTGCAACTTCTGAGCCCATATACAGGCAGAATAAGCACCTTTGGGTTATAGAAAGCCCAAAACTGAAACCATCCTTCTCTCCAAAGGCTCCAAGATGAAACAAATGCGCCCAACAGGAAGGTTTCCACACCAAACGTATCTTTTTGGTTGAATAGTGTCTGTGCTGATGCTAGATTCAACTTGAGTCTAAAGGGAGCAGAGAAAGACTTCAGTGCCCTTCTCCACCATGTAGCCCCCCACAGACAGCCTGTGTGTTGTATTAGCCAGCACTAATGAGAGCAAGAAGAGAACAAATTTCTCCCTTTTACCCGTGCTAGCCCCACATTTCAAATGTTGTTTAGACATAAGAAAAGCCCATTATAGCACAAGATAACTCAAAAAACCCCCATAAAATACCTAGTAACTGTGTCCTCTCAGAAGGTCAGCAGATGCTCCATATAGAACACAGGGACCCAGGTGTTCTTCCCATGTTTCATGAGACCCCCAGCTGCAGTGACCATTCCCAGAGACAGCGGGACACAGGACTTGGAAAGTCCTACTCTAGGTGGTGAGGAGCAGATATGTGTCTTCTCATGGGCAGGCGTAGTTGAAGAAGCTCTTTGCTGAGTAACTGCTCCCTCTGGGATGAGACAACTCTCCCAAGAAAACACACCTGGCAGAAAGGAAGGGCCAGGGTAGATATTGGACACCTGCATATTGTTGTCTCAGCTTCCTTAATTCAGCTGTTGCAGGACCACTGTTGGCTTGCCTTGTCCTCTCTCCTGTGCTCTGCTATCAGGAAAAAAATGAGAGCATAATCAATAGTGGATGCTTCCGTATTTTTTAGGAAGACTGTCTGATTACTACAGCCTGTCTGATATTAAGAGTGTTTATTGCATAGCTACTGAAGACGTTCTAACAATTATTCACCTCCTTTACAAGTATGAAAGGGCTTTTCACCTTGAGAGTGTGGTTGCTGCCAGTTGTTGATCGGTAGAAAATTTAGAGTGAAAGTTCAATATTGAGAGCAGGCTGCCCAGAGTCCCTCTACTGTTCTCCAAAATAGTTCATCTTCAGCCCACTGGAGGCTACAAATAAACCTGTCCTCTCCAGTGTTGTTTGTTAAAGAAGTTAGAGTGTAGTCCCTTGTAATGCTGTGCAATTTAAGTTCCCAATAAGGCTCTTGAGATTTCTGCATGCTCAGTATTTTTTAGTCTTTTGCAGAACTTAAACTCTGGATACCGTCATCCTCTAAGCATCTTGCATAATTCTTTGGTTCTGCACCAGTTCATCTGCAAGTTTCTGTTAGGCACAACATTATTTTAATTTAAAAATACAGCAGCATAAATTATCTAAACAAATAAATTTTTCTTATTACATTGTTGGAAAACTTAAAGCTTTCCTATTTAATGCAGAATAGAAATTGAATAGCAATTCCAGCATGCAAGAAAAGGTACACCCAGTTCTGTTCTCTTCACCAGAACACTGACTTCTTACCTAACTTACTCACAAAAACTAATAACTTTATCATTTGATAATACATATGGCTAATTTGCAATACATAATCTACATTCATCTGTGCTAGCTCACCTAAAGATTTCCTTCTAACTCACCAAAGCAAAAGTGCAGCAGTTCAGCTGAATCCTAGGCAGACATTTCTTAAGCAAGAATTATTTTGTGTCCTTACAATCTTCCTTGCCTTCAGCTTGCAAAGCAATTCTTTACTAATTTGCCAAGGTTTGAAAGCAGGTGAAGTGCCTGGATTTATGTACTGAACTTTTTACCTCAACTCACTGTAAATTAATCTCTAATGTTTTTGTGGCTAACAGGACATGGTATATACTGTTTATACTGCTAGAACGACTGGGTTCTAATGGGGTGTCTTACAGAAACATGGTTAAAACATAGTTCTTCACAAACCACTTGCAATTTGCATTGCCTTCCCCTCACAGGCACTAGTAGCATGTCTAAGCGTCTTAACCACAACCAAGACCAAAACTGCTGTTCAGACTTCATTTTCCATGTCTGCATTAATTAGTGGGCCTGTTCGAGTATGGCTATGTGTAACACTCTCACCAACTGTTGAAACACCTGTACACCATGCACTTCTCCCTTAGCTCCTGCCACAGACCTGGGGAATGAGTGCTTTGCATAGTAGCTGTGGGTACTAAACCAGAGTGTCACATATCTGGGTGCAGAACATACAAATACCACGTGTGTAGCATCTGTGCTGTTTGTTGTGCCTGACAGCTGAATTTCTGATGTACTTGCACCTGTAGAAAAATGCCCTGATTAATCTGCTCAGCAACCTGCCCTCCTTTACCCACAAAAATGCACATAAGATTGGGGAAGGATCCCCAAACACTGCGTAGGCGTTGCAAAAGCCGCTGTGTTTCTGTTGCTGGACAGATTGGCAGATCATGATGCTGCAGCTGAGAGGACATCCCCTTGCTTTTTGCTTGGTTGGTAGTTTTTGGCATCATTTGTAATACTCTCGATCATTTTTATGGAGCTTCATGTAGTAGCAAAAACGTTACCTCAGCCCTGGGCTGGCAGAACTTTCGCTGTTGTGATGGCTCAGGCAGGATCTCACCTCTAGTCTCACATGGCACTTGGAGGTAGAGAGGAATGGTCACTGTCAGCAAAGGGTGGGCAGGGGCGTCATGGGGTCACTCCACGACCAGCTCAATCCAAACAGGTGCAAGGCCCTGGGTATCTTCTGGCACAAGGGCCGAGTGGTCCTGACCCACGCTGTTACAGGAGCGTGGCCATGATGGTGTGGGGATGCGTGTTGGAAGCGGCAGCAGTGCGTGCCTGTGCCGGGATGCGTGGGGGAGCAAACGGCGCTGCTGGCATCGGGGGATCCTGGGGGACAGGCAGGGCTGCAGTGCAAACACAGCTCCTGGGCCACCCCTGCTCTTGTCACGGTCCCGCGCTCGGCGATGGCGGGCGGAGGCCCCAGCCCATGGCAACCCTGTGGCAAGGGCCTGGTGCGTTCAGGGAGCTTGTACTGGACAGGCTAATCAGTTCTGCAAACTGTTCCAACCTAGGATTGCTGTCATGCTGCTTGTGGTCAGGGCACATCTCTGTCAAACTGCATCTGCTACAGGGCTGCATTAGCTTTTCCTTTGCTTTTCCTTTGCACGGAGGAGTCGGAGGATGCGTTCATTTTTTGTTAGTTCTGCCGGCAGTTCATTTGCCTGGAACAGAAAACCCTTGAGGTTAGCAGAAATGAACAAGTATTTCCCAATCATGGTTGAAAAGCATTACACTCTACAGAAGATGATACTGTTTTTTTCCTAGTGTTTTCTCCACCACTGTTGAAGACATCTTAGGAAACCATCTTTCAGTATTCAAGTCTCACTTAAGTCTCCAAAACAATCCCAGAGTGGAATCTGAGTGACAGCTTATTTTGTGCTGACTGTCCAGTCTAAATGCCCTTGGGCTCCCTATGCTTTTGCCACAGAAGTAAAAGAGAGCATAACTGCTGATTTTTTGGGGAAGATGAGGCAGGTCCTTATGTATTAAAGTTCATAAAAATCCAAGGGAAGACTTCAGCTGCTATGAGATAGTGCTATGCTGTAAAGTTGGTAATAGAACATGAGTTTGTTGTTGTTTTTATTTATTGAATACAGTTTTGGTAGCATGAAGTATTTATAATGAAGCTGCTTCTGAAAATCAGTAATTCTGTCCTGCAAATACACTCTGTTGTCCCAAATGGCATATTATTTACAAAAAAAAAAAAAAAAAAAAAAAAAATCAGGAGAGATTACAGATTACAGCCATGAACTTTCTTCTACTGCACACCCTGCTGCTGCAGATCACTACCAGTGGCAGAAAAACCTTGTACATTGTTCAGGTTATAGTATCAAATGAAAATGTCTATTAACACAGACTACTGTGTGAGCGGCAACAACTGTGCTGCCATCAAGTGGAATGATGCAGAAATTAATGGCCACCGATTTTATATTAAATGACCAAAATATTTACAGGATATATTCTGGATTACTTATTTTATAAACATTCACTCACCCAGTCATAAACCAGAAGTCAATGCCAGACCATTCATTTACAGCTTAACAAACCCAGCTAGATATCAAACACTAGCAGCAAATAGTTCAGAAACATGTCAGAGGAAGACATATTCACGGAAATTATCAAACATGTCATGTTAAAACACTTCACAGGACAAAACCATAGTTTTCTACAGAAAATCTGCTGTTATCAAAAGAATGCAAAACTAATTCAAAAAATTAACAGATCTACAGTAAGATATGGGAAAGATGCATGCAATTTGGGGTTTTATTTGGTGGTTTTATTTTTTTTTGTTTGTTTTTTGTTTGGGTTTTTTGTTTGTTTTTGGGGGGTTTGTTTGTTTTTGTTTGGGTTTTGGGGTTTTTTTTGGTTTTGTTTCTTGGGGGATTTTTTTGTTTTTGTTTTTTGGGGGGGTTTTTTTGTTTGGTTGGTTGGTTGGTTGGTTTTGTTTTTCGGGTTTGTTTTTTTTATGTATTAGCAATGCCGAATTCTACACAGAAATATGGGCTGCCCACCTCCATGGCACACCTGACTCCACCGCTTGGTGCTCCCCCCATACTCCTCACCCATGAGGATGGCATGCCAGGACCTACCTTGTTCCTCAGGCATGGATCTGCTCCTGCCTCAAGGAGCAGCGCCACTGTCCTCACGTTGCCACTCAGGACAGCTGCATGGAGAGCAGAGGTCCCATTCTAGGAAATGCCAGGGGAGGTGTTTGTATCATGCATGGGAAGAAAGCAAAAGGCAGTGAAACAAATGTTTGAAAAGAACAAACCTACAGGCAAGAAAGAAGTAACACGGAAGAGATTAGGTCATCAAAGGCATAGGGTCTGATTTAGGGTGCTGGCAGGGGATGGGGATGTGATAGGGGATGTGAAGGAGGTCATTTTAAATGCTTTAATAAAAATGAGAGTCAAGTTCACTTTGCCACAGCAGTATTTCCTTTTAAAAATCACCCTTGTCAATAGATCAGAGGTGACATGAACACAGCACTTGCTTCTGCCTGGAAACATCCGTCATTAGCAAGTGAAACAGAAGCACAAGCAGTAATGGAAGCCATCTGTGCATTTTATCTTCTCTCTCTGATGATTAATGGCCTCAGTGTTAAACAGCTGATTGGTGTGGGTTTTTATGGCTGGCCTTTTGTTTGTGGTTGCAAACTGACTGTTCAAATATGTGTGGAAGCTGTTTCATACTTGAAATTAATAGCTAAGTTAATGCCACCTACATTTGCAAGTACATCATGTTTGCCAATCACATGCACAGAGGCTATCAAAGTATGTGATTTATAGACACATAAAATTAGGTCAGCAATTAAAAAGCAGCTTCCAAATATCTGTTATTTTTCAAGTCCCTTTATGAATTCAGAGGAAAACAAAATCAAGTATAGAATCTGCTCACAAGATATCTTTTAGGACACGATTTCACTGATTACATGCAATAGATGGCTGGGTATAATGTTAAAACTGTACAGTCAAGAGAAATCTACTTACAGTAAAAATAAAATGAATTGACAAAAAGCAGAATTTTTTCTCTGACACCATATGCCTCCTCATTCAGAGAATTAAATTCATGTTTTGTTTTAAAAGATTTGTGAATGGCATTAAGGCTAAATAAGATAACTTCATTTTTGTCTTGACTTTTTTTAGCCTCAAATTCCTATCATCTTCCACTAGAGCAGTCAAAAATGCCAGGTCTTTCATCAGACCCTTTGCCTTCTTGTGTTCTGCCTAAAAAGTCCCTATGTTTCACTACTAACCTTCAGCAGGCCAAGCGTGGGAGAGAATTTCAGCAACTCTTCTATCACATTGTTGTAGCCTTTAATGGCAGCCTTCAGTAAAGCAGTAGTACCATCCTTTAAAGGAAAGAGGAGGGTCAGTTTAGTTGTCATCAACGCTTTGCCTGCATCCCCTTGGCTGGGGGGAAATGCTGCTGTCCCCATGTGTCTGAGTCTCCTCTGCTCATTGTCTTTCAGGAGGCACCTCCACAGCATGTGCTGCTGTTTTAGGGTACCTGGAGGATTGTTCCTCTGGCAGGGGAAAACCTCAGGGTGAAATGAACACCATATATTGTCTTTGTCTCTCCGCCATGTGGACATTTCCATTCCCTTATTCCAGAAGGTACCGCCGGGAAGCCGTCCGAGACACAATGGGAAAAAGGAAACCCATGGTGGGAGCTTGCAACCTGGCAAACAGGATGGACTCTGGAGACACCAAGCCTCCATCCAGGCTCCATCCATACAGCCCCCCAAAGGAGGCATCAAGGTGCAGACAGAGCGCAGGAGGAAGTGCTACTCACGTCCCGTGCGGCATCTCGCTCAGCGCCCCGGAGCAGCATCACTCGCACCACTTCACTGTGACCCATCTGCGAGGCAATCCACAAGGGAGCTGTCCCATCCTGCAAACACAGTAAGACTGCTGATGGTTTCACTTCAATGTCCTGTGCCCTCTGATGTTTTCTGCCCAAGCCCACTGGAATGGATATACTTCAATTACTTGATCAATCCTACAGGGAGACAGATGGAGAGCTATGTCCAAAACCATGTGGTAGGTTGGTGTATCAAGTTAGAATTGCTTCAGTTTTATGGAGTAGAGCCATCCTTACACACTTCCTCTTGCATAGTTTGCAGGAAATGTGCACTGCTGTGTGAAATTAAAGCCCAGTTAGGCGCCAGCCGTGCCTAAAATACACAGGGAAATTCGAAACATAAGGGCTAAAGGTATCCTGTGTACTTTGAACTCCAGGTGGTTAGATGTGACAGGAGATACAGACAAACCTCAGCATGCACAGGCAGATTCTATAGCTGGGTGCCTGTACATATGGAGTGAAAGCTGTTTACAGAAGTTAGAGAGAAGTGCAAGGTGATCACCAAGTTTCAATATTAAGTTACATTATCCACTCTCACGGAATCTGGTAAAAACGTCCTGCCTTACAGTGAAGGTAAGTATTTCACAAATTTTGTCTTCAAAATTCCACTAGAAAACATGGAATCCAGCATGAAACAATCTGCTTTGGAAAAGTTGTCCTATGCAGTCATTGTTTGAGCACAAAACCTCAGAAAATAAAATGCACATTCAGAGTAAGCTAAACTTTGTGATGGATTTCCCTCCCAAAGGCAAAGGTGAGTTGAAGCACTAGAAGTATTTCTCACTGCAAGTAGAATTTAGTGCCTTTTCCTCTTTTTGATTCTAAATAGCCCAGTTCTCCAGACTGCAGGAGGACTCCAGCAGTTATGTGGTGCCAAACTGATTCTCATGAGCCTTTAAAAAAGGCTTTGCCTGCATGGACTTTAACATAGAAGTGAGGCCTCACAAAGCAGGGTGCCTGCTTCTGCCTTTAGGGCTTGTCACTTCCCCTCACCACTCTCCACAGCCTGAAGGCTTGGCTCGAAAGAGGAGGACAAACTATACTGAGACTTCAAAAACAGCCTTAATGAGAAGTTTCAGGAGAAATCAGCTTTTTACATTAAATAGGATATTGCCACCTTGATCAAAGAAATAGTCTCTCTCCCCAGTGCCAGCTGAAGATTCCTATGATTTGCTCATGCAATCCAGAAAACCATAATTGAACCAGTTCTCTGCTTTCTATGGGCTAGTCAATTAATCCTTTCAAAGAAACAGAAAGGTTATTTCTTCCTTTGATATAGTAATTTGGGCTTCCCTTTTACTGATTCTGAGAAGGAACAAATGCACATCCTGAGATCTTCAGTCTTCTCAAACGATGAGGAACATGATCTTTGGCCACCCTTGTATAGTTTCTCTATAAATTAACTCACTGAAATTAGTGACTGACCTCATTCAGGTACACATCCTGTTAATACAATGAGTGTTCTTTGTAATTAAAAATTAACAAAGGCTGTCTTGTATACAGCATGTGTGATGTTAGTGTGATGGCAAAAACTGTCCCCCTCCAATTTATAGTGTTTTCCCTACCAGTAAGCTGACACTTCATACTAATCTCCCCCCACCAGAGGGCCCTAGAAAATAGCGATAGGTGCACTGAAAAAGCCTGTAAAACTTCATAAAAATATCTGAGAGCAGCTTACACAATTTAAATTGTCTGAAGAACCAATCCTGTACAAATCCATGCTTGTATTTACACAAGCAATGAAAACACAAGCTCAGCATAGGAAACACAGCAGCTCCTTTTTACTCACAGTGAAGTTTGTAGGAACAACTCCTATATTTAGGTATAAATGAAAAGGAGCAAAAGGAATATATATATGCCCTATACTCGGCACTGGTGAGGCCGCACCTTGAGTACTGTGTACAGTTCTGGGCCCCTCAGTTTAGGAAGGATGTGGAGACACTTGAACGTGTCCAAAGGAGGGCGACAAGGCTGGTGAGGGGCTTGGAACACAAGCCCTATGAGGAACGTCTGAGGGAACTGGGGTTGTTTAGCCTGGAGAAAAGGAGACTCAGAGGCGACCTTTTCACTCTCTACAACTTCTTGAAAGGTGGTTGTAGTGAGGGGGGGGTTAGTCTCTTTTTTCAGGCAACAACTGACAGAACAAGAGGACACAGTCTTAAGTTGCACCAAGGAAAATATAAGTTGGATATTAGAAAAAAGTTTTTTACAGAAAGAGTGATAAAATATTGGAATGGTCTACCCGGGGAGGTGGTGGAATCACCATCCCTGGACGTGTTTAAAAGGAGATTGGATGTGGCACTCGGTGCCATAGTTTAGTTTAGTTGAGGGTTGGGACATGGGTTGGACTCAATGATCTTGAAGGTCTCTTCCAACCTGGTGATTCTGTGATTCTGTGATTCTGTGAAATGCAAATGTTGGGTAACACCACTGTTGCCATTTACTGTCATTAGTAGTTTTGCTGTCAGATGTCATCCTCAGCACCTCAGTTACAGGATAGATGCAAAAAGTACATTATGAGGAATAGTGGCTGTCTTGGAGGACTTAGCCTGAAGGGAAGAAAGATAGTGAAGCTGATGATGGGCTCACAATGACTATGGTCAGCTTCTTTTTCTTAAGCAAACAACATCTATCATTGAGGTTTATGCAAATGTGTGTAATATTTATATGAAGTAGATGAGCTTTTTGTCCATTTTCACATTGATAAATGATGAAAAGCAGGCACTACATTTTATTAAGAGGACACATGAGAATTCACATGTAAACAGATATCAGGGCTTGGAGATGAGTCAGGAAGAAAGTGAGAACAGGGAAAGATGGAGTTCAAAAGCTACTCTCCTTTCCTTGTCCCTCTGCCCATCCAGCAGACTGCAGACCAATACATCCCTAGAATAATATTGAACACTCCGTATGTTTGTAAGCTGTTCTTTTTTTCACATTTGATTACAAGCTGGTATACATGGACAACACCTTGTTATATCCAGCAGCCAGAAATTCCAAATATACTCTGACTAAAATTGCTGATGCTCGTTCTCTTACCCATTAACTAATGACTTTGCTTCGCAGCTTTGAATCTCAACTTTTGCTTGTGGCTTGAAGTTTTAGAAAAGTCCAGATGAGAGTGGGAGGTGAAAGGCCCCTTGAATTTCCACTAGGGACTTCCAGGTGCAGAGATTCCCCACTCTCAGGCTACTCAGTGTCATCTCCTGCACTGCTCTGCCCATTAGTCCACTTGCACCACTACACCTAATTTGCCAATAGCAAATTCCTTGCTTGTCTGAAGTGCACCCTATGTAGGTTTACTGGCTTACATGTATGTGTAATTACACATCATGAGCTAAGAAAAAAAAAAATCATTAATTTTCAGATTATTTTGAGTCTGCTTAGCCAGCCAGAATAAAGCCTGTTGGGACACAGACTGCCAAAACAGCATTGGCAAAGAATCTTACAGCTTTGTTTTGTAAGATGAAGAAGCAGAGAAACATCTCCTGTACCAGGCTTCAGACACTGCCCCCAGCTCTGTCTAGACAAAAAGATGACAAAAGAATTCCTGCCTGGCTTCTCAATATTGGCAAGAGCAGAAGGCAATTAGAACCCAAGAGAAATGACATTGCCAGGGAAGAAACTTTCCAGGAAGCTTCACTATTTGGTCTTGTGAGAGCTGACCTGAAGGGTTTGCACATGGACAGCCAGGACCATCCAAAATGCTCTGTGGTGTCAGAAATACCCCCATGGGACAGCAGGTGGGACACCAGACTGAGGGGGAACTGGTACCTACTGCAGCAGCAGGAGGAGACATACAAGACAGATGCACGCACTCGGATCTGTTTATTAAGCCCCCAAATTCACAAGGTAGAGAGGAAAACCTGAACACCACAAAGAAGGAGAACCATGAACTCACACCTGGCACTCTGCAGCCTTGTATTCGAGGTAATGTTGCCTGGAAAAGTTTCCTATCATAGTGCGAGCAATGTAGCTTGTAAATGAGAGTGAGATGTGTCTGGCATCAAAACTGCTCCTTCTAGAGCTGCATTCCTCATGACCAACACACCACCTTCTAACAAAGTACAAATCCATTTGTTAGTAAGAAAGAGACTGAAGTCCATCCAACCATTACTTGACTAATTAAACAGTAAAAATGTTCCATTTGTTAAGGAAATGTTTCAGATTACAGTGGGCCCAAATACAAATGCCACGCACTTATCCAGGCATAATCTTAGCAGGGATCGGAGGTACCCTCAAGCAAAGAAGGCGTGTCCTGCTGGAGATGAAACAGAGGAGCCAGGAGGAACATTCACACAGAGACAAGTCTTTGCCTTAACTAAGACTTAAGAATGCCTCGTGAAACATTGTGTTGTAGAAATTGGATTAGAGAGCTAAAAAAATAGTGTCAGAAAGAATTAGCTGCATTATAATTACAGATAACAGAATGCAGTTTTAATGGCAACAGGGTTCAGCTAAATCTAAGGCTCCCCAACCCTATTCTGACTTACTCAAAAGGCATTAATGCATACCTTGGTCCATCCTTATACACCGATTCTTTAGACTGTGTTAATTAACAGAATTTAACATTTCTTAAGCTTTTTCTAGGGAGACAGTGTGGAGGCAACTTAGGAGCAGCTAATGCATCAATCCAGGGGGTAGCTGCCAGCACAGCTCTGGTGCCAGGAGGTCGGAGTAGGGGCAGCAGGAAAACTGTTTTAGTTAAGGCACTTAAAATACTAATCCTCTTTCCTTACACCACAGCTAGGAGTGTACACAGACCTACACATGCAGCAGAAGCATATAGATCAATGTCTGTTGCCAGGCTATGATTTGTCAGGCTTTTGGTGCAGATGAAAGGAAATACTGAAAATACCTGGCAGAGCTTGTCTCATGCCACGTTGTCCACTGTTATTAGAGTTTTCGCACGCATTTGCTTTTGCCTGCTGCTTTTTCACTTGCTGCAGTCAGTAACCACAGCCACCTGGCAGACATGTATGACTGATTACAAGGACAAGACCTTATCCCATCAATTTCAAATGTGCAGTGAAGACCCAGGACAGCTACCTTGCCTGCAGGGTCTCAGCAGACCACAGGCGAGGCTCTCGTAAAGCAGGTAGAGATTCCGGAGAAGCCCCATCTCTAACCACACATTTCCATGTGCTGGGTGTAAAGCTAGCCGTGCAACTCCCACCTCTGGCTGTTTGGGCACTGATTTTGGAGTCAAGAAACAGCAAAACAATTAAGAAACCCTTTTTTTGGAAACCAAGAGAGCTTTCATATATGTCTCTATATACCACATATGCTTACCTATCCCGTAGTTAGTTTAAAACCTAGAAAGCCTTTTGCACTCTTACCTAACTCCAGCATACAGTGATTCACAATGGATCCAGCCCTTAACCCCCTAGCAGGGATCTCTGAACCAGCCACAAATCTAGCTCACACTTACCATTTAGTGATCAAACAGCAGCCCCACTGCTTGCAGAGGAGCTAATTTCATGCTTATGGCTGCCATTGGTTGTATGTGTTTGCAACATCAGGCCCACTAGAGTAACTGGCTGGAAATGGGAAGAAAAGTTTTCCACATGTATCAAGAACTTCTAGAGATGAAGGCAACACTCATGCTTGAACTTCAGAGTGCACAGGAATGACACAAAGTAAAACAAATAAACAAATGAACAAAAGTAAAACTGAAAATAAAAACATTTTGTCAAAGATGAACTTTGACACCAAAGCCACATCTGAAGGTCTGGATATTTAAAAAAAAAAGAATTTAGTACTGCCTCCTCCTAGAGCTCCAAGATTTTCAAAAGCTTTTCAAACAATTTTCAAAAGAACTCAGGGATGTGGTAGGCTGTGTAGACCTTCAAAAGTAATGTGCTACAACACAAACAGATCGGTAGTTGCAAAGGCAGTGCGAGACCCTTACATCAACATTCCATACAGCTTCTATACAGTGGGTTTTATTCTGATTTAGTTTGGTGCCTGACCCAAACATGCAAGCAGTTCAAACCTGTTCAAAGGAGAAGTCAGTGGTTTCATCTGCTCTAGAATGATAGAATCATTTAGGTTGGAAAAGACCTCTGAGTCCAACTGTTAACCCAGCACTGCCAAGTCCACCACTAAACCATGTCCCCAAGTGCCACACCTACATGTCTTTTGAAAACCTCCAGAGGTGGTGAATCATAGGGTGTAAGATGCAGATCTAGAGCAGAGCTTTCAGTTTCACTTCTTTCAGAAATGACTGAGGTACCGCATTACCAGTCTGAACTAAAACACAGAATGTGGACACAGCCACAAATTGCCTTCCAAAGAAACACCTCCACAGGAACCCAATGGCTGGAGTAAATTCCAGTGTTAATTTTCATAACTATAAAATTAGAACCCAGCCCTGCCCTGAAGTGTTGATCATACCTGCCGTGGCTGGTTAACCTTTGCTCCAGAAGAAAGCAGCAATCGGATGACATCCAGATAGCCTCCTTGTGCTGCCAGGAAAATTGCAGAAGCTCCATCCTAAGAACAAACAAATCTGTCTTACACTGTGTTGAAGTGATGCCATTTTTCCACACAAAAACAAATCAAAATGAATCAAGTTCTCATTCTTTAGTCATTATGATATGTAACAACAGATATACAGCCGTGCTCAAGAAATAACTATCAAAATGCAAAGTCGAGTTCATAATAAACTATGGCAACATTTTCATTCAGTGTGCACCAGTACTGGATCCCATCATATATCAAACAGAGCATTAAATTCTGGGTCTGGAAAACTGAGAGTCTAGTTCATTGAGGCATTGAGCTACATAACTAGAAATTAGTTCCTGTACAGCAATATAGGTTCATTTAGCTTTTATATGTTCATGCAGAAGTGTTCTGCTACATGGATACATGGTGGAAAGATGTCGAGTACTTTGCAAGACTGCAAACTCCAGCACTGAAGTCTGCCCTTGACGCTGAAGGAGTAAGGCCTGTGCCATACTATTGTGCCACCCCAGAAACCACCATGCCACTGCTCTGGCACATCCTGTAGAAGAGACTTCACCTGTAATATAGTAATCGAGAAGTATTTCGTAGTCGTATCAGAAATCAGAATTTTCCTGCCAAAAGGTTGTGAAAGAATAAACTGTGAACAAATACAGGGGTTTATTTTTTCTTTGACATGTCTTTCACGTGCAGATGTTCTCAGAATTTTGCTTCAGAGCAACCTCTTCCATAGGAAAAAAAATTAAAAGTCGTATTTCATTAAGTGTTTGTGATGAAACATATTCAAACAGCATTATAATCCATCTAACCAGCTAGAAGTGGAAATCTGTACTGAGGGTGGACAGGTGTTTACCCACCCTACATCCACAGCACCCAGCACAGGATGTGCTAGGACAAGTTTTCCCAGGAGGCGAGAATCTTTTAGTTTAATTAGAGACATGAATTCACCCCTTCACTCCATCTCAGATGTGCAAGTACACATCTTGTGCCAACTCAGGCAGGTGCGTATCACAAAATACAGGACATTTTAGTGAAATCCTGTTGTTGAACTTGTTGGCATATCATTATGTTGGGACTGAATGCTGCTATCTGCAGAGAGAATGCTTAGCTACTCCTCTAACTGAAAAACTCAGCAGAGACTTGGTGAAGCATGAGCTGAATATAGCGCCCCAGGGACTGAATTTAGGATATTTGACATTGATTTCAAGACAAATGTCCTGGTAAACAAAAGAGGTGTCTGCTGGAACTTTAAATGCCTGCCCTTGGGCCCTCAGATGGGCTGTTTTCTCTTGTTGCTGTGTGAGTATATGAAAAAAACTGATGGTACCAAAGCCTTTGCAGACTTCCTCCAGAGACAGAGAACACTTCAATTTAGAAAGTAAACAAGGATATATAATATAAAAAAAAGCTCTTTATTGTAGGATCAATCAAGATGGAGAACCTTGCATTTCCTGATACCTATTTGATTTGAATTGATGCTGTAATGAGAATGCTCTTTTGTGGCTATAACATATTTCTGCAAGAAATACTATTTAGTATTCTTTTGTCTCTGGCTCTCCTGACCCCTCACATGAGTCAATTTTAGATTAAAACATTGATCTTGATGGTTTTGGGAGGAGCATCCAAATGTATGGTCAAAATCCCTCTCATTTGGCTGCCAGCCAATGAAACTGCCATCCAGGTACCACTTGACAAACGCAGCTTGGCCCACAAAAAGAGCTAGACAACATTTATTTTCAAGAGATTGCATTCTTATTTTATTACACAACTATTTCTGACTGTCTTTGCCCAATGTCTGTAAGCAATAAAAGTACATTTCTAAAACCAATTGAAAATATTGCTCATTTCCAGGAGAGACAACAAGGAAGTTATTTTACTGCCTTGACCTCTGGGTAAGAGTCTGCAGGTGTGGCACCATGGCTATTTTTAAACCGAGTGGCAACCCCTGGGATTACCCTGCAGAGGGATGAATCACTGCCCTCAGATCAGAAAGACAATTCCTATTTGCACAGCAGTGAGGGCGGAACAGTCTTCTTTATAAATGAGGGGTGAGGCAGCACTGAGGTGGGGATCCCTCTATGACCACTTCTGCAGTCACCAGCTGTCAGCTCCTGTGCAAGCTTGAGGGAACTGGGAGCACAACAGCATCCTGCAGATCCAAAGCCAATGGAAACAGCTGAAAAAACTCATATATCTCAGGCAAACAACTTCCTCTTTGTCAGTCTTGAGTGCCCTGGGGTAGGAAAGAGTGGTGGGGAGCAGAGGCAAAATCTGCTACTTGTTTCTGTTGAATGCCGAAAAGCCTAACTTATCTATGTCTCTGTTGGAGTAAATTAAATCCAGAGATTCAACAGTTCAATCCAACTTTCTGAAAAGTGAACTAAACAACATCAGTTCAGCCATTTTAACTGTATTTTGCCCAAAACACTGGCAAACCGGAGATTCACAAACACCAAATAATATAATTTTTACTGATATTTAAAAAAAAAAAAAACAACACTTTGAAGTAATTTAAAGATTTTAAATTTTACTATTCTTTCTGGCAGAAATCTAATGTACCTCAGAGGTTCTAGAGCTATTCACTCTTCTGCAAATCGTGGTAGAACATGACATGGTCTTTCGTTCTAGGCTAATGGATAGCACAAGTCTGTTCCAGATTTGGTGCACATCCCTCATACAGATAACAAACCAAAAGGCAGCCAAAGAATCTTTTCTGATTTTGTGCTACCTCTCTCAGCATCACGAAAAGCAGATAGTTAACAAAATTCACATCTTAGAGGAACAGAGTACTATAAAACCGCAGTGTTTGGCTAATGCCTCTCTGTGCTGGAGCCAGGGTGTCTGCTGTTGTCCAAGCAATAGCACATTTGTTCCACCACCACTATTGTCAATATTGTGTGTGTCAAATAACTCACATAGAGCTGATCGTGAATGTTGGCACCGTGCTTCAGCAGAGTTTCCACTACTTTTGCATGCCCGTACTGACAGGCAGCCAGGAGAGCTGTGCCTCCATCCTGTGAAAAAGCAAAGAATGGGTACAGTCAGGTGAGAGGGCAAGTGCTGGACTGAACACCACCATTAAAAAAAAGAGCCAAACTTTAAGGCTTTTCGGAATTTGGCTCCCAGCAGTTCTGCAATGAGTAGCTACTGAATCTTTCATAACTTTAATGCCAAGTGTTGCCACATAAAACTTTCAACTTGGCTCAGTCACTATACACATTTTTCTCCTGAGTTTTTTTAGGGAGGGACAGGAACTAAGAAAATTCTGCTTTTTGTTCCTCATCTTCTGCCTTGCCATTAGAAGATTTGTTCCCTTCACAACTCCAAGTTCCTCCATGTCTCTTCCTTTTACAGCCAAATTCCTCATGCCTGCCAAAGTCTTCACCGATGCAAGGACAGCACACCTTTCCACCCCTCCAGAGCCTATTGATCATCTGCTCTTCTCTGGCCAGAACCTTGTGCCCTGTTTTGTCCTGCCCCTCATCCATGGATTGCTGGCCTGAAGCCAAGTAGGGAGGAAACACGTTAAGGTATGCTAGCTAACTGTGGAAGTGTGAGTGTGACCAAAGGCATGACCATCAGTGAAAGTCCTGTCACTTCTGCTGGAGGAGTGATCCCTGCAGGTAGGATCAATCCCAGGCAGTTAGAGTTGTTACACTTCACCACTAAAGGGAGACCTAGGCACATGCATCAAGCCCTGCTTGTAGAAACACTCTCTTGGGAGCCATCTGAGAAGGGAAACCTCCGTGTCGCTGGCAATTGACTCCAAACCAGCTGAAACAACTGAGACAGCAAAAGTGGGTCTGGCTGTCTTAAGTGTGCCGTGCCCCACTCAAAAATCACCAGTATTTCTGACAGAGATATGGAGAAGAAGCTCCTATCTTCTGCCTGGGATGGCACCATGCCGTTGTGCAAAGATGATGCACACCCCAAAATGTCCCCACCACAGGTCTTCTCTCTCCTTCCCTGCCTTCTCCCAGTCTCAAGCCTCTCCTCCACAAGATAAGCTATCTAAAATATTTCAGGTAAATGGTTTCTAGAGCTGTTATTAATGTGGACACAAGACTGCTTTCCCCTAGACTTGTTCTCTGAAACAACTCCAAAGTTGTCTGAAATTTTCCACAGAGACAGATATCCACAAAAGAAGTTACAGCTTGAGTGACCAAACTGACCTTTTTTAATGGGAAGTGCCAATCAAATTTATTAATCAGTGGTGCAATTTCAGGGCTATAATAGCCTCATGAAAACTCAAGCTCTGACATGACTGAACTAACACACAGGCACTGTTTATAGCTACTCTCAAAACCTCATATTCACCCTTCCTGCCTAAGACATTGAAAAGAAGGCTTGGGTGTCAGCAAAACCAGAGATGTGAGGCTGTTGTGTGACAGTCTAAGAATTGCCTATTAATTCTGGATTATTTGAGTAAGTACAGTGTGTAATCAGGTCAGTGGAGTTAAGTTTCTCTTATGAGAAATCAGACTTTCCTGTCAAATTAAACTACGGTAATTAAAATTGCTGGAACAAAACACAAAAGCAATCACAATTGTGCCTGGATTAAAAAAACACCTTTACACACTTAAAGACAATGGAAAAGCTAATAGCTTTGTGAAATCTATTTCCTCTCTCTAACCAGCTGAAAGCCACTTTGCTCAAGTGGTGACTTATCAGATCAAAGGGCTACAAACAAACAAAAAAAACCAGAGAAATTTTTAAAGACTCTTTCTCTGAAGGAAGTTGAGAGAGAAAGGTTGGTGAATTGAGAAGAGAAACTATGGTATCCATAGGTCCTCCCACAGGTCCTCTGTGGAGAGGCTGGGAAGGAAAAGTTTTAGGAAGTAAAAAAACATTAAAGTTCCCTGTATGGAGGGTAAATAGACATGCTCAGTCGGTTGCATATGGGAAAAGTTTGTTTATTGCTTTATGGTCTGGCTTTTGTTTTCTAAAATTCTTGTGTTTTCCACAAACTCTTGTTATTTTTAGAAGATTGTTTGGTTATTAACGTAATTTCTGTAGGGAACCAAATGAGAGGTCCCAGATAAAAGGCAGGCCTCCAAAGCTAACCACAGTTGGCACAGCAGAGCTGAAGCCCAATGCTTGGAATCCAAATGTGTGATCCCACCTTGGGAGATGTGACAGCTTGGGGTTTGAAAGGCTTGGGGTAAGAAAGGCAACACTCTCCCAAGATATGTCTAAGTGAATCAAAATGGGAATCCTGAGCAAACCTTTGGTTCAACCCAGTGAAGAGTTTTAGATAGATACATTGTTTTGGAAAGAATAACACAATTCCAAAATACACCATTTGGATCTTTCAGACTAGAGTGACCAAGTTTTCCTTAGATCAGTCCGATCAGAGTCCAGAGATTAGAAGAAGAGCATTGGATGGTCCCCAATTCCATCTGTCCACTCTCAATCAAATATTTACTGGGTCAGAGAAAACTGGGTAACAATTCCTGGGCTCAAAGATCTGGTCCCTGATCAGGAAGACAACTGAGCTCTAAGACCTGCTCTATATTCATGTCTGATACATGAAGCTGAATACATTCACTGCAAGGGACTGGGATACCTCTGCATGCTTTGAGTTGGGGTAACACTGTGAAAAATCACATATACATCTTTCTGTAAGAAAGGGAAGCTGGGGGTAGGAATCTTTACCAAGTAAGACAACACTTAGCCCAATCTAGGAATTGTCAAACACTGTGAAGGTCCATTGTTTATTAGAAGGAGAAAACTCAGTCCCCCCTCTTGCCTCTATTGAGCTTCCACCTGGTTTTCTCTTACACTTTACTCCAGCAAGATCTAGATGAAGACCCCCATGTTTTACAGACCATAGGGAAAGCAGATAAGTTGTGGGGGATAAAAATAATACTAGATGACAGTTTTTAAAATCCCTTTCAGACATATGATTACCTCTTTCCTTTTTGGCTTCAGTTGAGATAAGTAAAAAGCTGAAGCAGCGTCTTTGGTACTGGCAAGCCTCTTGGAAATTCTGAGCAGGGCAGCAAGTGGGAGCTGGACATGTGAGCAAGCACTGAGGTGCTCCTGGGGCTATCACCCTCTGCAGTGGGCAGGAGGCCATCTGTGCTACCTCAGAGTAGAAGGCACATCGCCTTGGGTTCACTTCTTGCTCACATCCTGTTTTCCCGACACAATGAAGCTTCTATAAATCCTGCACTGCAAATGTTTCCAGCTCAGATAGGAGACACTTTTCTCAGCTACTTCTGCAGTTTTTCCCCTGAAACCGTTTTTCTTCCCTCCCCGGAGTCTGTCCTCCTCGCTGCCAGCACATAACAGCAGCTGCCAATCTCCAGTGAAAACACTTGGAACAGCAGCACTGGGTAAGACCAAGATAAGTGGTGTAGACTTCCCTATTTGCTTCCCCCTTTCCTCTGTCATCATCACCTGAAAGTAGCTTAGAACTGTATGTTGTTTTACACTCATTTGAATATGTTACAGAGGAGGGGAAGTGATCTTCTGCAATTGCTACCTGCTGAGAAATAGCCTCTGGCATGCTGTTCAACGTGCAGTACTTCTTGGAAAACATGCCACCATGCAAACCCTTTTAAGAACTCACATGCTTAGAACATGTGCCAGAATAAAAGAAAAAAGTTTCAACCCATGTTAAATATTTCTATGGCTGTCAGACTGGGACAATGCAGAATAATATTAATGATTAATATTAAATGTAATAATGATAATTGTATAATAATTAACCTTCAATAGTACTATTAGTTTCATTTACAACATCAGTATTTATTGCTAATTACTTTATTATACTGTTCTAGAACATGTTTACTTTGCCTCCCATAACAAATAGCAATTGTAATGATACAAGGCTTAACAAGAATTGCATGCCTGTATTAAGACAGTTCTCCAGAACTCTCATAAACGAATAACAAATGTAGTAATCACAATTTACAGATAAATTAATGAAAAAGATGTTGGGCTTTGCATTTCCTTGCTTTAAAGTCTGTTTTCTAGGATATATTTAATTTGTGAGCTTATTTCAATTCCATGTCTTAATTTATAATAGAAAAATATATCTTCTTTGCAAATGGATTAATTTTGCACTGCCCTTTAAAAACAGACAGGATCAGCCATATATTTTCCAGCGCTGCTCCCAAATGAGTGTCTTAGTGAGAAAATACCTTATCCCTAAACTGAAAAGGCATATTTTATCTGGGGTTTGAGAAGGATAGAGGAGCCTGCCACCTTGGTCTGCTGTTAACAGAACAACGGAATTACTTCAAGCTATGAGAACCGCATTATTAAATCAGAAGACTGAACTGATACAAAACCACACTGGCAGGCCAGTGGAAGATGTGGACTGTCCATGCACTACACCTCACTGGTGCCTCCTGCTCAGGCACACAATGGGCAATGCTATTAGAAAATCATCTCACATGCACATTGCATGCCACTTTCCCATGTTACATCCATTGCGAGTTAGTGTTATCTTTCAACCAGCTTGTCTGCAAGTAGCAGAGAGCTGTGGCCTGGAGAGGAAAAGCAACCTGCAGCTTAAAAGATACTTGGGACTGGCATATGGGCCAAGTCAGGTCTGGGCTCAGAAGAAGAGGCAGGCAGGAAAAGAGGGGTTGGGATGGAAGTTTCAAGGTGAGCAACAGTAGACACCAAACTTGCATTTGTCCAAAGATGGAAGCCATTTGGAGCAGCTGAATGCAGGAATATGCTTTTATAATTTAGATCTTTGCTCTCTTTTATCTGCCCTGGTGTTTCACATTAATGTATTTTGTATGCTTCATAAAAGATCATATATTGTCATGAAAGATCAGACAATTCCAAGCCTGCTGTTCACCTGCTGGATCAAATCTTGGTCTCTTCACAAACTCCTAGTTCATAGGCTGTAGAAAGATTCAGTGAAAATGTAACCGTCACTCTAGACAGAATAAGGTACTGAGCCTCTGACTTCCCAGCTAAATGCAAGGCAAGATGACCCTTCTGAATCTTGCTAATCCTCACCCACATCCTGAAATAAAAGTCAGAGAAGCAACACTTATTTTAATGTGCATCCTTACCCAATAAATCTGTCCCACATGAGATTATCCAGCAGTTTTAGATCCAGCTGTTGTATTTAACATTGCAACCTTCTGCATTGCCAACTTTCACAGCTGCACTCCATGTTGTGTTAAACAGCCACAAATTCATTCATGCTTTTATTACTGATTGCTGCTGTGGTCAGAGCACCACAAGCACAGCTCTCTGGGGTGTCAGAACCCTCCTGTAAGGGCATGTGTGGACTCTGGCCACAAAACCCCAGGATTTTTAGCCCCTGGAGCATAAGGACCATCAGTTTCTGACGATCCATCTATTCCCTTAGTATTTAGAGCCTGTATTTCCAGAAAGCAGGTACAGATTGAGGTAATCATTCAAATCACAGACTAATATATCTTGATAAATTGATTATTGTGGGGTAAAGAACTATTCCTTCTTCAAACACATCACTAGGGATCCCAGGGTAAGTGACTGGCAAGTGCCCTCCTCCCTAGATTATGGGAATTCAAAAGGTGGCCAGCATGTCAAGGACAAGTATATTTAATGAAAATATGTTGCTTTTCACCCTGTTTGCTGAAAGCAGAGGTGCTAATAAGGCCTTGGGCAAAGAAACTGGGTCGATATACTGCTGTTAGTGATGAACTGCTGATCTTGCTGCTGTTGACCCCATGAAGGGCAATGAACCCAAGCTCTGCCACCTGTGCTTTTGGCTGTTCTAAGAAGGTTTAGAAAAAAACCTGCCCAAACAAAGAAATAAAAGCTCTGAGCTGCATTTCATCTTCTTGTCACAGATAGGTAAGCGGGAATTTAGGGAGGACTGAAGTCATTATACTCTTATGTATCCTATGGTGGTATGCAGAGACATCCCAATGTAGATCAAATATAAGTTTTATGCAACTAAATACATAAACACCTAAATTGGAATCCTAGCTAATAGATACAAAAAGACCCTTTGATCTTATATTGGAGGATGGCTAATGAGGAAAGACTGATATCACTATTGAGGGACAGATCCTTGATGAACTTATGCCATTAAGTCTAGGTAGTAAAAGCTAGTCCCAAGTTAATATTTCACAATGTGTTGCATTACTCATATTACTCAAAAATGTTCATGTGAAGAAATTTCATCATCTTAACACTGCCCTGTCATGTTTCACGTGAATACAAAAAACCCAGCTTTGACTGTCAGAATGTATCAGCATGCAAAAATAGACCCATCATCTTACTTTGTTCTTAAACTCAGTGGAGGCTCCAAATGAAAAGAGAAACTTCACTACATCATTGTGGCCTTGCTGTGCAGCAAAGAACAGAGAAGTTGCACCTGACTGTAAAGGAAAAATGGATTAAAAGAATAACAAACACATAACACACTTAAGTATAGACATTTCAAATTAAAAAGTATTGAGCTCAATCAGTTGAATATCAGCTGAAAAGACATGATGAATTTGAAGACTCCAGAGGACACCAGGTATCTTAACTCAGTCTTCTTCCCATTGCACTGAAAAATCTGTCCAGCATCATACATCTGAGTAAAATCCAAGAAGAACTGAAACCCCATATTTTAAACAACTTGCAGAAGATATTGTCATTAACACGTAAGCAAATGGGGTCCCAAAAAATTACCATGCAAGATTTTAATAGTGGGGAGGGAGGGAGGGAGGGGGGGAGGGAGGGAGGGAGGGAGGGAGGGAGGGAGGGAGGAAGGAAGGAAGGAAGGAAGGAAGGAAGGAAGGAAGGAAGGAAGGAAGGAAGGAAGGAAGGAAGGAAGGAAGGAAGGAAGGAAGGAAGGAAGGAAGGAAGGAAGGAACTAAATGCAGGCTTTTCTGACTTTCGGCTCTCTCACCCCTATGTAGAATGTACAGGAAATGGGAGCTACACATGAAATTCACTCCAGTGCCCAAGGCCTTTACAACACTACATGGCCCCATTTAGACCATTTCAGAGCCCTCTCTCCTGGACACATTTATGGGACTCTCACTTCCCCAAGCTTCACAACAACTTCAGACCACAACAGCACTGGTTAGAGTATGTGCATTTAATTGCAGAACAGTGCCATTGGTCTTTAGATCTTAAGCTTCATCTGTTTTGCTTCCTTTCTGCAACAGAGTGATTTTGGAGGCTTTCAGTGTTTTTCTTTTTGTTGGCTTGTTGAATCAGTATTTCCTGAGAGATAATCAACAGCAGCTCCATAAAACTGTTCTTAACTTTTTCTTTTGTTGCTGCTTTCCAAGCAATGTTTACCTAAGGGAAGGGACATATTTAAGTACATGTTTTGTTAGAACAGGACCCCACTGAAAGACACTGACAATCATGGTTACAGCAAGTTTAGGCCAGTAAGTGCGAAGATACCTATATCATTAAACATGGCATTTACTGACTCAGTAACTTGCAGATGTCAGCATGAGATTAATGCTCTGGTTGCAGGTAACCAAGGAAAGTTAAGAAACATTGGCTTGTATTGTTAGAGCAACGAGCACACAGCTGTTCTGCACTACCTGCCACCGTCCCATGTAACTGCACGCCCTCCTTAAACTGCTCTTCTCTTGGTTGTCCCAGAGCAATTCTGCTCTTTGTGCGGCCAATATGCAGACCAGAGCAAGTGCAAGTACCCCTTACAACCATTTGCATGGAGTATGAGTGAAAGGCAGTTTCCAAAAAACATCAGTTGTTGATGTCCCTTCCACGCTGATGTCATGGTGCAAGACATGCCTTGAATGCCAAGCAGAGATGCAGGGAAGGGTACGGGTGATAAAGCTGTGTAATTGTTAGAGATGAGTTGGCTCAGACTAAAAGGCAGAAACTCCAAAGCCTAGAGTCAAAAATAATCCCTGTGCTAGTGATGGCATCCACTCCATTTTAATGATCAGGCTGCAGATGACAACATACAGGTCTTCTCCTTATTGTTTATCCCATCCAGAGGGCTGCAAATTATAGTACCAGTAAGTAAAACTACAAATACATAAATGGCATAACCCTGGGGGGTTCCATCCCAAATGTAACTGACCCTCACCAACCAGATGTGCTGCAAATGTTTCATGAGTTATTTATAAATGTACCTCTGGCATCTGATTTTCTATTGTAAACTCCAGATATCTGATTCCCTGATGTCCTCAGAACAGAGCCTGTTTTACATGTTAAAAATACACTGCACAGCAAGTGACAAAGAAACAACTGGCAACAAACAGCAGACAACACTCATTATTTGTAATAAACCAACAGTCACTTAATCAAGCCCTGTTTGAATCCTACCTCTCTCTGCAGATTGATATCTGCTCCTTGCAACACCAATTCCCGTACACAATCTATGTGGCCATAGTAAGATGCTACCATCAGAGCTGTTGTGCCAAGCTGGGAGTAAGGAAAAACAAGTCAGTACCTTCAGCAGACACCTACAGCAATGAATTAGGCTGTCTGGAAGAGACAGCATCTCTGCCAAAAAACTGGAGGGAGCTTATGATACCTTATTGTCCCAAAATAAATGCAACAAGTATAAAAAGAATGGGTTTTGTTTCTAAACAGCTTTTTTTTCTTTTTAGTCAGAGAATCCCAAAGTTCTTTGCATCATTTCCAGAAGAATAACCTCAGACACAGGAGCTGAGTGACTCAGCTGAGTCACTTAATTCTGAGTCATAGTCAGGAGTAGGGGCTGGGTGATTCGAACAGTAATTCCCTATCCAAATAATGACAGCAAACTCACTTGGTGACTCTTCACATTTTAAGAGAGAACTTTCTGTACAGAAATATGTGTTCAACTCCCTCAGAACACTCTAAGGTCACTTCCAGTGAAGGAAGTAGGATTTATATGTATGCAGTGTATGGACAATATGAAGAAACCACATGCATAAGGATGAAACACATCCTTCAAAAACATTGACACACAACAGCTCAATTTAAAGAAGGAATGGGTGACATTACAAAAAAGAACCGTGTGGTCTCAATTGTACAAAAATAATTCAGTCTGGAAAATGCGTATGTCTATGTCTGATACAGTTATTAATGCAGTGCAGTGTGAAAGTTCTTGTCCAAAGTTAGCCTTCTTTTGAGAAAAAATGAACAGTAATGACTTATTTTTTCACACTGATCTCTGTCCTGTTTACTTCAAGCCCCCATTTGAACATCTTTCCCTTCCTGTCAGGACAGTCATAGCACCACCTCCAGAAGTACTGTAGGACAAATATTTGCCTACAGGGCAAAAATGAAATGAAAATGAAAAGATAGGTTAAAGTCAATGGGTTTAGGAAATCTCTCACACTTTGAAGGTATTCAAAGTGAGAGAAGCTGTGGCAAGTTCATGTTACAAGCTTGAAGTGGCACTAATCCTGTACAACACCAGCACAATTCAGTGTCAGTCAGTCTCAATGCCAACCAAAAGAAACCTGGAACTTCTCAACCTCGTTTTTCCCTTGCTCTTAGACACAGCTTAGCACAATCAATCTCACCATGTAGGCAGAACAGAAAGACATACTCATTATTTGTATTATCAGCCCATTTCTAATCTCAAAACTAATTTCAACTCATGTCAATTACAGTAAGGAAATTCCCATGAAACCCATCATGTGTCTGGGCTCCTCTTGCTTGGCAATCTTGTGCCTGCATGTTGGTGCCCAGTCCAGAGACTGGGTGGAGGAGGAAGAATTTAGACCAGCAGTTCTAATTATGAGGAGGTTGGCTAGCTGACAGAATCATTGCTACCTGGGCTCAATTGAGCCAGCTCTTCACTGTGATCTATTACTGCAATGATATTTCTTTGCAAAGAGAAGCCCGAGGTGCTAGGATCTGTGTTTTTAATGTCAGCACCACAAATAACTGTGTAAGACACATTCTTCGGTGCTGGCAAATTCTTAACCCCTTGCCACTGATGTAAATCACCACGCTATTTTATCTTACATTTCAAGCTTGATTACTGACAAGAGAAAGTTTTAAATCATCCTGAAGTGCCATTAGACTTTCATATGTTTCATGTTAGATCCCTACTACACCCTCTGCATGGTGGGCTATGGAAAGTGATGCAAAATGACTGCGGTGGCTGTAGGTGCATTGTGTGCATACGCTGTCTTTGCAGTCCACATCTACTCGCCCACTGTTCAGCAGTAGCTGGAGGAGAGCCAGGTTTCCTTTTCTTGCAGCCCAAAACGCAGCATTGGCGAGTGGTGTTTCTTTCTGGTGGAAAAAAGAAAAAGAAGAAAAAAAGCAAAAAAGCAAGCAGAAATAAATCACTTTGGAAAATACATTGGACATACACATTGCATACATTCTGCATTCAAGCCAGGCAAGTTTCAGCTTAGTGTGCTGTTCTTTCAAACCCAGAGCATGGAAACTAAGCTAATTGCATTTCTTTGTGCAATTAAAGAGATCAGTCTTCCTGTGCTACCTCATGTTATTTCAAGTCTTCCTTGTGTCCATGGTAGCCTTTGTCTCTTAGATTGCTCTGTAATGAGAGATGATGATGCTAGGCCAGACCCACAGAGAAACATCACAGAAAACTGCTCACCAGTACCTGTATTACCTACTTCTCAGGTGGGGCTGGCCACAGCTAGGCTGAAGCATCCTGATGGCATGTCCTGCTGCAAGACATCCTCTTGGGTTTCAGATTAGTTTTCTGTCATCTCCTTTTCTGCACATAAAGTTCCAATACAGGAAAAGTATTGCTCATGTATCTTCCAGACTGCTTGTTCTACCTCCTGCCTGGAATTAACACTCTGTGACTGTGTGTATGTGCAACATCTCCTGGGTAGGAGTGAATGATGACTGCTCCAGCATAGGAAAAGGACAGAAAAAGAAGACATGGACTTTTTTCCTGACCTCTTCATTTAATCCATGCAGACAGCTGCCAATGTGCTGCCTTGACAGGTAAGCACTGCCATAGATGAAATGTGGGGGGGAAACACCGTGATGGCAATGATATGTATCCTAGAGCAGGCTCATGCTGCTGATTTTTTAATAAGGCCCCAAACCATCCACAGTTCAGTAAAGCATCACTTCACTGATAGTCACTTATACCAAAACAGAGTCAAAAATACCCAGGGGCCTTGCTTTCCAGTGAACCCTGCCTTCAGGATAACTCAAAGAGAGTGCAGAATGGACATAAAAGTCAATCATTCAGTGTCAGAAATGAAGTAGGCACTTCTCCTTATCTAAATGTCAATGTGCACATGTAATGTGGTAGGGAATCAGGATTCAATGGTTTTATGGTTTACAATTAAAATGTACATATACAGCACAGTTTAAATTGCTTCCTTCACTGGCATGAAGATAATAAACTTTGCAGAAACGTGCAGACACAAGAACCATGAATCTGAATCTATCTCAAGTCTGTCACACTGAGCACTTTCCATGGGTTGCATTTTTAATATTACTAGGTTGGAAAATTGGCAGCTGTTTGAGACGAGAGAGGTTCCAACCATTCAATAACTTACAAGTCACTTCCTATAAATTGATAGTGATATTTCTTGTACCAGCACACACAGGGGCAGGAGTCTGAAAATTTCAGCAAGCACAATAAGCTAAATTCTGATCTTCTTTTCCCAGCTAATGCATTTCCCTGGAGAATTTGTAGATAATGTTGATTAAAGTAGAGACAGCAGTGTATGCCCTCCTTGCTGGCAACACTGTAGTGTCTTCCTGTCTTTACCCCTAGAACCACTAAAATTTTATGTAAAAGCAAACAATTGACCTAAACACACAGAGGCTCATGTTGCCCTTTGTGCTCTGATTAATTAGATAGATATTTATTTAGAGCTGGCAATTAGGAATATTGTCTTATTGGCTTTGTTATTATGATATTCACTGGAAAGCCATTGCAAAATAATTATATTTAGACCTTACAGAATGGAAAATCAAATTCCTTACCTTTTATTTCCCAATCCATCCCTTAAAGTTTTAGTAAGTTTAGAGGTATATCTATAAAGGGAAAGATTTATTTAATCCACCCCATTTTTCACTACAAGGGCACAGCAGAAGACTGGATTTTATTATGCAGACCATACACCACCACCTTCATTGGTCAGGTGGGAAGGAACTGGAATCAATATTCAGGAACTCCTTACCTGCTTTCACCAGTTCACATGAGAAAAGAACTAAATGTCCAGTGTCACCCTGGACAGGAAGTACAAGTTCAAAGTCTTTGGCCTTATGAGTCATAAATTCTTACCTCTTTTTTCTCCTCTCTAAGTCCTACAGTAGCTCTCCAGCAAAGCTGTCCTCATACTTTGGATCAGACCCAAAGAATGGAAGAATTCTTCAGGGCATCAAGGGCACAAAACTAAGTTTCTCGCAGTGGTGCTTTTGACCCCATTTGCAGTGACTGCTACCAGCACTTGTACTTCCCTTTGTGCCCCCACATTGCTTGGGATTCCTTGTATAAAAGTAGAGTATACAGCACACTCAGACCATCAACCATCCAGTGATTAGATTAAAAAATCAGATGCAAATCTGAGCTATTTTACCTGCTAAGGTGACTGAAAGTGCAAAATCATTCAGATGATCTGGGCACCTTACCAGAACGGCCTCATTGAGTACCATGTGGCAGTTTATATCCCTGGATCTATCTCTCTGTGTTCTTCATTTTCTTCAGCAATACTGATATCACTGGTAGGCAAAATGTAAGACACCACTTTGGGGTTAATAAACTGATTAATTGAATTATTTTTGAGCAATAAATGGGTTTTAAACTGCAGGATGTGACTGCTGTTGTTTGGTTATGAACGCAGTCTTGTCTCATCAGACAATTCTTAGGGAGAGGTAATGTTGAATTTCAAGAGATTAACTGGACCAAATTTTCATGCAATTCTTATCATAAAGATAATCTGCTCCCAAAGTATCCTCAAAGTAAACAACTGATCCTCAGCACTGACAGTCTGGGAGCAGAATGTAATAAACATTTGAAAATGATTAGCTAATAGCTTTGGTGAAAATTGCTTCTTTCATTATGTCATTTGCTCCAGCATCAGCAACTTTCAGGGTAAAATTTCCTTCACTGCATCAAGTTCTCCAAAGTTTTATTTTAAAATCTGGCTGTGCTATTAATTTTGATTGTTTGTATGCTTTTATGAGAACCCAAAGATGAAATGCTGACATTATATTCATGCTGTACTGACATTAGAAAAAACAGTTACTCAAAAATGGCCTAGAGGAAAATATATATTATAAATCTGACAAGACCATTTCTATGCAGGGATACAGAAAAAATGAATTGTGCTAATATATCTGCGTAATTTTAGGAATATTGAGGAGCAAAGTATAATTTAAATGCTGTGACCACCAGCCCCTGCTCCCTGCCCTACCTTTGACTTGCTGTTTGCAGAGAAAGGGCAGGTGGCAATGCGGTGACCACTGAGGAGGAAGAGTGTAGTTCTTAAACGGTGGTCTTGCAGATGAAAGAAAAGAGGCAGTAGACAAAGAGAAAGAAAATAGAAGAGAACACTAGCACATTGAGTTCTTCCTTGTACTGTCAAAATACAAGAAAATTCCCTTTTCTTTCTTAGTTTCCAAACCAGTCCTAATGGAAAGGAGGAATTGAATAAAAAGTTTTAAGAAGAAGAACTGGATATCAGGATCAAGCATGGTGGAAAAGGCTAGTGCAACTTAGGAGCAAAGAGTTCTTTATTAGGATACCAATATATCCTACATGAAGGATCCTGACAAAAAAGAAAGGTTGTTCAATATATAAATGTTGTTTAGACAGGCTAAATGTGGTAGAAGGGAGGATAATACTGTGAGAAAGAAAGATAAATGCTATGCCATGGATAAGCAGGATAATAAGATGGAAAATGTGAATAGCCAGTGGCAAACACAAATAGTAAGGATCCAAGTTAAGTTCATGATCTTCTGATAGAAAGAGAAAATGTCAGACAAAAAGTCACAGAAAAGGGAGAGAAAACAGAGAGAGGGAGGTATGGGTTGCAGTTCTTAAGAGGGAGGGAAAGCAGTGAGCTACTTTGAACAGGAATACTTGAGGGAATACAGTGTGAGAAATAGGGCACAGAAAAGGAGCTGATAGGGACAGAACACAAAGTTATACCTGAAGAACAAGTTAAATAAACAAGGAGGCAAAAACAGATAAGAAATCAAGAAGAGGCTGGCATCACCAGGAACATGGAGCTGTTAGGGTGGATGCTTGTGAGTAATGAAGGTGGGAAAAAACTCACAGAGACAGAATAGAGTGACGGAAAGACTAAGAAAAGAAAGAAAGGAGGTGTGAGACCAAGACAGGACCAAAAAGGGGATGACCACAGAGACTGTGGTCCAGAAAGCTAAGTGCATCCTGAGCTACATCAAAAGAACATGACCAGCAGGCTGAAGAAAGTGATTACCTCCCTCAATTCTGCTCTACTAAGACCACACCTGGTATACTACGTTCAGCTCTGGGGCCCCAAAATAAGGATGTAGACCTGCTGGAGCAAATCCAGAAGAGGGCCATGAGGATGATCAGAGGTCTGGAGCACCTCTCCTATGATGATAGGCTGAGAGAGTTGGGGTTGTTCAAGCTGGAGAAGAGAAGGCTCCAAGGAGACCTTCTAGTACCTGAAGAGGACCCTCAAAAGAGATGGAGAAGGACTTTTTACAAGGGCATGTAGTGATAGGACAAGGACAAATGGCTTTAAACTGAAAGGGGGTAGGTTTAGAGTGGGTATTAGGAAGACATTCTTTACTGTGAGGGTGATGAGGCACTGGAACAGGTTGCCCAGAGAAGTTGTGGATGCCTCATCCCTAGAAATGTCCACAGCCAGGCTGGATGGAGCTTCGAGCAACATGGTCTAGTAGAAGGTGTCCCTGCTCATGGCAGGGTGCTGGAACCAGATGATCTTTAAGGTCCCTTCCAACCCAAGGCATTCTATGATTTCACCACCAAGGGTAAGGCTGAGCTGCACTTTGAACAAAGGTTCTCTGCTGTGTGCCACAGGAGGGCTTTAACTGCAGGAGGAAACCACCTGCTGCACCACCACTGAACTGACGGGGTGCCACCAAAGCACCAGCCTTCCAGGGGAGAGATACCCTGACAGGAGTGAGGCAAGTACAGGGAATAATCCATCAACTAAAGTAATGCAACGCAAGCAAAATGGCAAAGGACTGGCACTGAGCTGCTGATCAATAAGAGAAGGGCAAGCACAGCATCCAGAAAGTGCATAACAGAGATGTACATCCATCATAAATATTATCTGTTAACATCATTAGTGAATTGCTGCTTGGTTCCCTCTTTGCCAAATAATCTTATTAATCCTGTCTCTAAATTAAAAAACTTATTTCAGGCAATCTTTTGAAATGACTGCTCTTGCATGGGTTTGGATGGAAGAAGTACAAAAAGTGATAGGAATCACAGCTGGCAAAGGGAACGAACCAGTCTGGCTTCAGTGGCCACCACAGCCTGAAAGGAAGAGCACGGATAAAGGCTGCTTCCTAACTATTACACAACCAGCTCCAGCAGCGATGGTCGGAAAAGTGAGGAGGAGGCTCCTGACTGCACCAAAACCCTCAGCACGGAGCCCGGCCACCCTAGAGCCAGCAGAAAGCTCCACGGACGCTCGCAGTTTATGTAACAGAAGCCACGCACCCTTTTGGGGCTGTCAGCTGGGAAAAGCGCCCGCTCCACCAGCTGCCACCGCAGCACTCCCGGGGCACCCCACAGCCCGGGAAGGACGCTGCTGTTTTCTTTCCTTCCGCCCTACACCACCCTCGTTTTCCCTAAAAAAATAAAATAAATCAATCCCCAAATCCACGGATACGACAGAGCGCTGCACGGGCTGCCGGCATGACAGGCGCAAAGCGGGAACCCAAACGCGCATCCCCCCGCCCCTCTGCCCGGCGCCCGGCTCACCTTGAACGACATCCTGCACATCGCCGCGCTCCGCCTCCGCCCCGCTCCGCGCCCGCCCGCGCAGCTCGCTCCGCTCCGCACCGCTCCGCGCCCGGGGCTGCGCGGGGCCGGGGCGGGGCGCGGCGCGGGGCCGGCGCCTCCCTCCCGCATCACTTTGTGCTCACGGGCTTCTGGCTACTGTTCCTTTTTAAACGTTCTTTTCGGGGCGGAAAGGGAGTATTTGGGATTACTATTATTATTATTATTATTATTATTATTATTATTATTATTGTATCCCAACATACACTAATTAAATTAGCCCACAAGTTTATATAATTACAGAAAATGGTATTTCATTGTTATTGTTGTTGCTTATAATTACTGTTATTTCTATTGCTGTTGTTGTTGTTAGTAGTAGTAGTAGTAGTAGTAGTGGTATTTAAAATGGGCCCCTGCTCCAGCAGCATCCTGAGAAGCCAGCCCCCAGTGGGGGACCCACACCACTCAGCCTCTAGTTCAGACCTACAGATTAGGCCTCTGCAGCCTAGGAATAGCACAGAAATGGTCCAAAGCCCAAGCACCCTCACCCCAGCCCCAGCCTCCTCACGGTGCTAATGCCACCTGCATGGCACCTCTTTTGTATTTCACAGCCTCTTCCCTTCATATCTAGGAAAAACCCATGAAGAGGTACTGGTGTGAGTACACCCATGGTGCTGCCACACAAAACTGGTGGGGGTGAGCGTTCCTTCACCTTGCATGCATCCAGCTATCACCAGCACCATCTCCCACGGGTGATGTGTTCTCATTAGGAAGCCAGTAAGTTCTTAAGGGCTTAATTTTAAGCCTTTAGAAATGAACAACCATAAAGCCAACTCATGTCCTGTTTTGCCTGGCTGCCACAGATTTCATTCAAAGTCTGCGTGATATAAAGTAGGCAAAGCAGGGCATGCTCTGGTGAGAGATTCCTGAATTTCTTTGCTATTGTTGGTTTAAACTGAGCCCTTAGGGATTTTCCTCTTTTGATGTGCACACATAAATCCCATTCACGAGAAAATTATGCGCGTGCATTGAGAGAAAATACTTGCGCTGAGATCCAAATAGCTTATTCTACAAATCTGCAAGTGAAGGGGTTTCTGCAGATCTTTCTCCCGAGGCAATGTTCATCTGTGCATCTGTGCATACAGTAAAACAAACGGTAGACAAGCAGATGAAAGCTGCTAATAGCACCAGCTCATCCCAGAATGCATGGCCTGGCGTGAACCTTAATTAGTGAGATCATACAAACCTGGATGATCACTCTGATTTCTTCTTAAAAATACTGAATAAACTCAGGAGATTGCATAGCTGAGAGTCATTCTTGCTCTAATTCAGTTGCACAGCGATGACTGTCCACTGAAAGAGGAAAATATTACTGATCTGTACACACTCCTTATCTCACCCTTGGAAAATCCCTGTATTTATTCAATCTATTGTGAATAACATGCCAAACGTTTCACATTCATCAACTAAAATATTAAATTTTATGATGAAGAAAAACAAAGAATTCTCTGGATGAACAACGAAAAAGGAGACTAAAGCAGTAAAGTTTTTTGGGGCCTGTATTTATCTTGGGTGTCTGGGGAAAAAATTTAGAGTGCTTTTCTTACTATTCCCACAAAATCTGAAAATGCATCTATTTTCAGTTGCACATGGTTTCCTGTGACTTTTCTGTTTTCATATTCAGGTACAATAATTTGTCAGAACAGTTGAATAAAGAAATACATATATATGGTATGTTCTCTTCTTTGGGATCATTTTAAAGTTTATCCCAGAAAGTATTTAGAAGCCAAATGTTTTTCAATGTACATCTCTGTCTCTTTTAACAGTCAAAATCTTGTTTATGGGCAAAGAGGAAACCCACCTCATATATACATAAAATCAAGAATTTATGTATTTGTATAACTGAATTTTAACAGTCTAATATAAGAATCATTACTAGAGCAGATGTAATTATTGCAGAAGAAGAAAAAAGTCTATACAGAGAAAAAAACAGCATTAATAACACAACAGTTAAAACTTATATACACTTCCTAGTTTTTACTCCTTTTCTGGATATTAATCTCACCTTTCCCCTGCTCTGCTAGGTTCCAGAGTTGGTGGTTCCATTCTGGTGGTGGTGGTTTGGGATGTTATGGTGAGCTGTCAGCATCTGGAATTGGTAGTTGAAGGGAATATGATGTTCATGTTAATGGCTTCTTCTTTTTCACTCTAGGATCTGCATAATTCCATTTTATATGTTTGCTGACATGCTTTTACCTCTGAGTCTTTTTTCACTGGTCTGCAGCTCCACACTACAAACAAACTAGCTCCAATTTCATTTAGAATAGCTGCTGTTAGAGATAAGCCATCTGAAACAAAATTGAGGGAGGTCAAGAAAAGTTTAAAGAGAGAAAACCTGACAAGCCTCAGTCCCAAGGCCCTGCAAACTCAATGCCTGTTACTATCGTGGGAATACTGTATTTTAGGTCTATGTGGTGATGAAACCCACATCTCCCCTTCTCTTGATTCTTGGCAGAATATTTAAGATTGCAAGATACTTGAACTGGCTGGGATTTGTTAGCTGCTTGGCAGAATTCATCTGCAGGGCAACAGGCTACATTCCTCTTACCTAGTTTCATCACAGTGATTATTTTGAATATCCTGAGTCATGTTGTTTTGTACAAATCTGAAGGCTACCTAAGATGAATTGTAGGAACAAATTAAATTATTGCTTTTAAAAGCTGATCCAGCCATTCTGTGTAAGTCACAGAAAAGCCTCGCCTGAGCCAGAACAGTTCAGGCACATCTATATATGGGTGATTAAGAGAAGTAGCACAGATTTTGGGTTAGACATTTTGGGTTAGACAAATTTTGGCTTAGAGCATTCATCTGGAGGTCTTGATCTACACATCTACAAGTTTTTATGCAAAGATGACATTAATTTCTATTTGCTTAAAAAAACAGCAATTAAACAAATACTCATTTAGAAATGTGTGTGAAGAGCAAGTTTGCCTGCTGTGTATGAAAATGAATAAATACGTTTCAGTGGATGAGGTGGTCAGTGTGTGTTTTGTAACTTTGGTGAACTCTGACATGGGATTCTGCCCCAGTCTCAAGAACCTGTTGTTAAATTTGACGGCCATCTTCCAGACTCCAGAGCTCTTTATTGCAGGGTGTGTCACACAACTGCAGCTGTGTAACTCAGGAGATATTGCATTGACAAATACATTCCTGCAATAGCTTCTGTCATTTCCCATATGGCTGTATGTCAATAATGTCAATGTTTCTGCTTTCAATATCACCTGTATAAAGATCATTGATGAAGGCCCGTGACATTTATTCTCTGATTGTAATTTACTTTTTTTTCTGAAGCTTTGCAAATGGTGGTGATCCTAGTATAATGTTGTTGATTTCAGCTGTATCTGCATTGTCTTCTTTCCTCGGACATTTGCTTTCATTAACATTTAGTTATTTAAATATTTTAAAAAATGTAAATAGGTTCCTACATTTTTCTAGAAATAAATTACTTTATCCAAAATATAAAAAGAAAAGGCAATTTAAAATGTAAAATGGAGCAATCTTCAGCAGTTTCAGTTACAAATTTTGAAGCCTAATTTTACCCAGACAACAACAGCAATAAGCCTGGCTACCGTGAACAGCAAATTCTATTTTACCAAAGGTATAAATCCTCTTTACTACTCTAGTTCTTTCTGAATGATTTTAAAATCCTGGATCATTGCCTCTTAGACGACTGTTATATATTTCTGTCTATGACTTCCCGTGTGGGCTTGGGCAAACCTTGTGTGCCAAAACCTTTAAAAGTAACTTCTTACTTTGTCTTCTTTACATTCTTTTGCATTATAACTCAAAATGCTGACACCAGGACAAAGACCACTTTTGAAACCATCAGCCTAAAGTTTTTGCACATCAGTTTTTGTCAGCAAGATTCAATACTAGCACACAGTAAGAGAGCAGCTTTAAAACATTTTTCTCTTTCCCAATCTTTGGACTCTTTATGTCGCTGAAATCATTCTTGATCTTGGCTAAATCCTGCACTGTGCTGCGGAGTGAACTGAGCTGGCACAGACACCACCAGCAGCCCTGCTGTGCCAGCATGGACATCTGCATAGACCAGCAAATCCAACTGCTTGGCTGGCTAAATCAGTTCATGCTGACCTCTCTGGGACATCCACTTTAGTGCTCTAGTCTGGATAAGGAATACACAGCTGAAGTGAATCTCCCAGTTGTCTCCCTTTGCTGTTTTCATATCATGGAAGGATCTTGTACTGTACAAACTGGATCCATTTTGAAATAACCTCACAGAACAGGAGTAGACTCAATGGACTGCAGCTGCAATATGGGATTGAAAAAGTGCTAATCTGAATTAAAACTAACACTAAACCCCCAATTTGAAATGGGTACAATGTAGACTTCAGGTCCTCAGCACTAACTGTACTCTCTACAGATTCGCTCCTGTTAGGCTGCACTGCTTGCAAAGGTAGACAGGCTGGGCTGTGCTACTACTACCACAGCTAGCTTAGGTATCTCCAAACTGCAATGCAGTCTTTGATATAGAAAAAGGCCTTATAATAAGATGTCTGGTACAGCTATGTTGGCCCCCCTGTCCTGCCTGAAAAGTAGCCAAAGTCTTGTGCCATGGCTCCTTCCCTTTGCCCTGTGTGTGTTCTCTCATCCAGTGAGAATCTGGGCAGTCTCCCTGTTTCCCAGGACTTACAGATGTTCTGCAGCACCTACAAATGGGCCACAAACCATCTGGAAATCCTAGGCCTGTCCTCTGCAGTTTACTGTAGGTTTCATGCATGTGTGCTTCATCAACCCCCTCCAAGGACATGGTGAACCTGACCTTTTTCAGGGTGCACAATGCAAATTCATGGTACATAACATACACAATAAATGTGATACTTTTCAGGCATGCTGTATCTACCGAAAACAGCTTGTGTCATCAGCTTGTACCAGTCCAACAAGAGTGATACACCCCAGAGTGCCAGGGCTTGCCCGTCCCCTGCCTGGGAGTATTAATCATTCCTAATCCAACATGCTCAACATGCTATACCACCTAGGAATATTCTTCTCTCCAAAAGGAATCCTTGTCTGCTTCTTGGTTTGATGCCCTTTGGCTCCTTCACAGCACTTAAGGTTGAATAACTGGGCTTGCTTCTTTCAGTGAGAGTAGCACTGCTCATCTCATGTTGAAACACTCGAACAGCCACAAAGAAAACCAGCTGCATGTCTCAGACTGATTATTGCTTGTGTACTCAGCCAACCTTTGCACAAAAAAATGCTAGGACATTATGAGGTGGATATTAATTTGAGTGCAATGTATTATTGCTATTTTTATTTTTATTGCTATTTTTATTTTTCTAGCAATATTGCTATTGCTAGACAGCTATTCCAACTGTCTTTTGACTAAAAAGAGGAATAGTGACAGATCTGAGAGGCATTTTTTAATTAATTGAGCAAACTGGTTTTTACTTCCAGCATTCACTTGCATGCACAAGGAGTTTTAAATGAGGAAAGTGCCAGCAGATCCATGAATGTGTCACTGTGAAAATGCACAGAAACACACACAGCCTTGCTGCTGAGGTGGTATGTAACCCCCCAAATTTATCTATTTATGAACAAAAAGATGCTGCTCATTTCAAGCCAAAAATCTTATTTGTGCTGAAACTTCATATTCAAAGATTTCAATAATGTAACTTCGGGGAGATGTGCTACTTGAGACAGTAAACTCATTTACTCATTTTGAAACATAAAATCATTCACTACTTAAGTCAATAAATCCTACCATACAGTGACAACTCCAAGGATTAATTCATAGTATTGCATCAGGTTAATTCATGCTGTCATGTCTTTCCAGTACATTTCCACCTTCTGTTATGAGCCTGATTTCAGGATTTAGGAAGCTCTTTTGTGTGATTCTTTAAGGAATATGACCTGGTTTTGTTGATTTCTTTGTTGTAGGACCTACATTAATTTGAAGATGGAATATTGCAAAATTAGGGATAACTAAGCTAATAGGTTGACTTCAATCTTGCAATTATCAGGAACATTACAATCTTCAAGTTGTATATTGCACTTTTCATATAAATATTTTTTTGACTGTTAATTTAAATTCTTCACGTTGAAGAAAATGCATTTAAATTGTCAGCAGTAACTTTCATAAAGCAGTCTATAAATGAAAAGATTTTCCATCTGGTCTACCATTTCTTTTAATCTTTCCCTTGCTAAACTGTAGCATAAACAGCTACATGGTCTGTTCCTTATTTCCATAATATTAAAAAAATACAGGTCTATTTTACAAAAACTAGTGTATGATGAAAGTACTTTGAGTTACTCTTTATTTTGGAAGGAACTCCTGGAAATTAATAGTGATAATAATGGAAACAGTTTAAGTTACTTTGAAAATAAATCTTGCAGACTTATCAGGAAAACTGTGCTAAGTATTTACATGTCCCATAAACCTTTCAAAAATAGAATGGGGAATTTACAAAACTGGACCTGAAAATGGAAAAGTTTATTTTTTAATAGAAATAGTTTACCCAACATGTTGGTAAGTGTATTCATTCATCCTTCTAGGGAGCTCCTACCTTGAATCTTTCTTTTCACTCCATGGCCTTTTTGCTGATGCCTCCTATGACATTCACTGTCATATCAAATTTGTTGGTATAAGCTGCTGTAAGGACATGTAGCTGCTGGGGACCACAAGACTGTTTTTAACTCCCCTTCACACGAACCTTTGAACTGATGCCTGGGCTAATGACCAGGGAATCAGAGAGAAGTTCGCATTGCACTTGAATAAGTGGCAGAGAACAAATTCCACAAATTGCCACTTGAGTGTTTCAGTGAGTTTGCTCTTTTCCTTCCTCTTTTCCATTTGCTCACAGCAAATTAATGGGTTTTGCCACAGGTATGAAGAGACAGGTCAAGGAAATCAATGAAAGGACTACAACTACCGTGTAAGACCCATTTCTAGTCCAGTATAAGCACCAGCATGCCATCTTCGCTTAAGTGCAAATGTTTTCCAACCTTCATACAGCTCAACTTAAACATCTCTATGTTATCATCTGTACAGGTATATCACACTTGCAATTTTTTTTATCCTTCTCCTCCCAGTCTTGGAATTTTGTTCTCTTCAACTTATATTGCTTTAAGATAGCGTGTACAGGTTGTGACTGTATGTTTTCATACACAGGTTGTGTATGTATGTTTTCTTCACCTGTCATTTCCTTTTGCTTCCCCTGCTTATCCTCTGTGTACGCTGATTTTATGACTCAGTCTGAAATGAACTGTTTACCTATTTTCCATCTGCTCAGCCAGAGAGAAGCCTATGAGCCTGTGCTCAAGTTTGCAATCTTTCTAACCCTAGCCTGGCACTTAAGTGCTGATGGAGAGTGGTGCAGATAATGAAACTGGTTATCTGAGTCCATGAATAATCTAAACTTGATGGGCAGTGAAGTTCTCTAAACAGAAAGGCATATTCAAATGAAATAATATCATATCCATTTTTCCCAGCCATTGTTTGTATATAACTTCACTGTGAGAAGTGTTGTGGATCTGAAAACATACATGTCACAAGTGTGAGAACAATGCATGATATATCCCATATGCTACTACAGGTAGGAAAACCAGCAGATTATCCAGGGCTTGCTATTTTTTTTCCCCCAGAATATAACTGACTTCTTGTAAGTGGAAGATTTGTGTATGTTTAGTAAGAAAGAAAAACCTCAATGTAAGAAATCAGGCCAAATTCTAGTTATCCTCCTAAGCCTAAGCAAACAGATTTGTTAAAGGGGGACACACCTCATTAACACTGCACAGGAACCACAGAACTGCTCTGTATTTAGCATGGAAGTGTAAGATTCTCACCATCTCGTCCACATGAGCCATTCTGACCAGCTGAACAGTGTGTGTTTAGTTATTTCTCCTCTGTCCCAAAAGCTTTGTCCGAGGACAACAGAAGCCATTGTGGAGCATAACTTTCAGGGTCCAGACACTCTGAGATGGCTCCCTGGGACCTTAGAGCTCACCCCACCCTGTAAAACTGATCTGATAGATAAATTTAGTCCTCACTTGGAGAGAGTGGAGATCCTCGAAGGGAATGAGACCTTGGGTTGAGGGTACAAATGACGCAAGTTCATGAGGAGTCAACTCTACACATGTGAGAAACTACTTGCCTTGCCAGGTACAAAATTTATTTGAGTTACTGGCTACAGCTCAGTCAGTTCAATTGCTCTGTCTTATGCTCTGCTGGTCAGAAAATCAGTCCAGTAATTGAAAAGAAAGGACTTGGCTAAAGAACACGGGCATACAACTACATGATAAAATACCCAAATGACAAAGTAATACCACAGTGACACTAAGAAGCACTATCGCATCTCATAATGAAGGTTCTGGTAATTAACACGTCTGAAACCAATTATTACTAACAAAAAAAAAAAAGTTATTTATAAGAGCTATAACTCTTATAAATTCTCTTCCATGGAGAATTTTTGTAGTGTATTATGTCTGTGTTACAGAAATCTATAATTGTGCTTAAAAAAATATAGCAAAAATATTCTCCACTAAATTTTCTGCACTTTCACAAGGGATTTGTTTTAAATTTACTATATTTCCCAAGTTACAAAAGTTCAAATAAATAAATCAATATTCTTAAACTACATCTGTTTGGATTTTTAGTTGCATTTTTTTGCCTGATCCTCAGCTGGAATAAACTAATATCACACTGGAGTCTCCTCAGTTTATACTGCTGAAAGTCTGGCTTCCCATCACATTTAAACATAAGGTTCTATTTAAAAATTCGGAACTTAATGAGACTATGGTCAGGCTAGAGCTGAGACTGAAGTAAACCTGAGGTAGTCTGTAACAGCAACACAACCTAAAAGTATAAAAACCTTTATTTCTGGAAACAGATCTCAGAAAAGACACTGCCTTATTAATGGAGATCAGATCAAAGACAATTCTGGCAGAGAAAAATATGAAATTCAAATGCCAATCTAATTTAACCAATGGCTAAAAATGCCTGTTAGGAAAGCAGTTTACAAAGAAGTGGTTTAAACGAGGAGATGCTTGGTGTACTGTGGCGGGGAGTCAGTGGAGAGCCATTTACTCTTATTATGATGGCCAAAGCAGCAATAACAGCACTGATGTCAGCAAATAGAAAAACAGGATGTGAAAAATACAAGAGCTGACATTTTGGTTTTCCCCAGATGCTTGACTGACAAGTCATCGGGTACTGACCAAAGGGAGTATGTGCTTCTTCACAAAAAATCAGGCATTTTATGACCAAGACCTGTTTTCTTCTTTTTGAACTTTTAAGTCCATGAGCAACTCTATAAAAAAGTACAGGAAGCCAAGAATTAAAAGGAAATCCATTAAGAAGCAAAACAATAAAGTGGATGGATTTTAATGTTGTCCATTAAAAAGTTTATTCAAGAAAAAAAAGAGATACATCAACCTCTGCAGTTAACATGAGTTATGGTCAAGTGTAGTTTCCTTAGGGAGTCTTAGCTATATCTTTAGCTATGTACCCAAGAGTGTTCCTCTGGACTTACTCTTTGGAACTGGATGGCAAAGAAGCTGTGTCTCACTTCCAGGGTTGCCCTAGCCCCAGGATACTCACTGAAGAAACATAAAAAGATCAAAACTGGGAGGGATCGTAATGAGTTCTACACACTGGCTAGGGATGAGAGCTTACGGTTTTGCCTTGAAAGTGTAATTTCCTTTCTCATGAAAATGCAATTTGCCTTCCTGTGAATGGGGAATGTGTTGTAAAGTAGCAAATATTCACCTTCCCTCCTCTTCCAGCTTAGCACTTCTCTGCAGTGAAAGAGCATGAAATACTAATCTGCCACAAAGACATTTTAAAGTTTTTGGTTCACAATCCCATCAAGCCATGAGCATTTGCTTGTAAGTTGTTTGTAGCCAGGACATTTCAAGGAAGACCAAAAGATATGAAAAAATATAAGAGCTATGATGAGAATGCTCTTCAGATGTCGCAATTTAACTCGAGAGCTCTTAGAAACTGAGAGTATTCACAGTAGTTTTCTATTGTAAGACTATGTCAAGAAAACTTAGGAAGCAGAATGTACAGGAAAATTTTAGTAAATGAGATTGCTGACTGACAGAAGGAAATATAGACCTCATATTTGGCTGTAGAAGGATGCTAAGTAAATGGTAGCTACTAAACTAACATGCAACAAGCACAGTTGCAAGGTACAGCAACATTACGCAGACATCTAAATATGAAAAAGTTCAAAAAGCATCAGCTGAAATACCTGAATCATGTGAGATGACAGGACAGAAAATAAGAGAGGCTCCAATTGGATGGATAACAAAATCTCGCAGACACAGTACAAGGACATTTGGAAAAAGATGATCTAGGAAGAAGGATGGTGTCATCCTAGTGTGTAAATCCAGAAAGAAACAGGCAAAAGAAACAAGAAAAAATGAAGTCAAACCAAAGGACAAGACAAAAGCACAGTTCTGAATAACCGAGTTTGGGATTACATTAAATAATGTAGTCATCTAAACTGTTTCTGCTGATAGGACTGCATTTTAGACCTGAGTCCTAGCTTCTCTATGCCCCTATTCCAGTTAAAAAGAGGATAATTTGTCTTTTTTTAAGTGAAAGGTAGGGTCCTCAAATACTATGGTGCAAGGAATTTCTGAGAGATGAAAAGGCTACTGTTGTCAAAAAAGCAGAGACTAAAATTATCTTAAACAGAACACATCTTACTTAACATCATTCAGTGGAGACATTGGTCCTGCCAGCACATAACTGCACTGCACCATTTTACTATTAAACCAGAGTGCCTGCAAGTTACTTTATTTTAGTCTAGGTGTACTGCAAAAAGCTGTTGTTAAAACTAATGAAAGTTTACATATAGACACTAACTGAATATTAGTCATGCATAAGCATTTATGACAGGATGTGATAAACGCATTGTTTCCTTGATAAAAGTAGGGATCGTAATCTGAGTTTGAAAGCTTTCAGTTGGTATTTACAGTCCAGGCTATGGATATGCTTACCTGATAAAGATTTAGCCTGTTGAAGAGTCTTCCTGCAAGTATTGAGCCTCTCCTCAAAATTATTGACTGGCTTAAAGATAAATCCAGATAGGAAAATTTCCTGGGGGAACAAGATGCACAATTTAATCTTTAATGATCACTGAGCAGAGACTCGAGACTAATCTGAGAGAATTTCTGGCTACCTGTAGCATATTGATTCACTATTATCTCAAAAGAGGAGCAAATTCCCATAACACTCAGTGTGGCAATGTGGGATGGCGAAGTAGGAGCTAAATATTACCACTAATTACTCAGTGAGCAATAAAAAATATTACTCACTGGGACTATCTATTGATGGTTTAATTTTCACTGAAGCTTTACAACATAACATATATGAAACAGCAGTATGAGACGATACGCTATACTGCGCATATCACTAAGAGAATGAAACAGAAGTTACATCAGCAAGGCTAATTTTGGACAAACATTCTTGGCTTGAAATTTTAAATGAACATATTTTAAAATAGAAAGAATTATCTATATTCATAGTAGTGCAAATAGTGTAATGTAATGTAATCTGCTTATGTTATAATAATACAGACCCAGAAATATTTTCAATTATCTACATTTATTCAATGAAGTGCTTGACATCAGTCAACTAGCAAAGTTTACTCCTTGCACACAGGAAGAAGTAAGGAAAGCAAACCTTACAGTCGCTGAAGGAAAAAGAAGAAACTTTACCGAGGAAAAAATGGGAGGTAGCTGGACAAGAGTGTTTTCTGCAGAGGGGCACTGTCTTATAACTGCTGATTGCAGAGAGCTGCCAGCTAATAAATTCTTACCTGTGTTTCTGGGACCTGTAATTATAACAAAAGACTACCTGAGGAGAAGATAAAGTATCATCCCATGAACTACTGATAGTGATTTTTTACGGGATGAAGTTCTACCTTAGACAGGGTGAGCCAGAACTCAGTGAAGTCACTGAAAAATTTCAGTTTTCCAACTGCCAGTGACAGGCCATGCTGTCATCATCACCTTCATATACACACCCACGCTACTGCTCTGTCTGCTTTCTCACACAGATTATTCTCTCCGGCTTTGCATAGCTCCAGGGTCTCTGCATAAAATTTCTGGTCACCTTTTATAACAAGTTATCAAGCACCCTTGCTGGGAATGCCACTATTGCTTTGAGTCAAAGGCAAAAGTTGTCATAGCATTTTTCATAACACTTGGTCACATATTTAGAGAGATCTCTAGAGATTTTTCAAGAAAATCCAAAAGGTGGCACTTTGTTCTCTATTTTCTAGAAAACACAATGAATTTTTTAAAAAAGTTTGTTTGGCATAGGTGATTAACAAAAGGACAGAAAAATCACCTAGAAGGCCAACAAAATCTTTTTAAATCTAGCTACACATTAAGGAAAATGCACATAATTTTATGAGGGAAGGAACAGGAAGATTTCTTCCTCTCTTTATCTGATAGGCTAATTTTGTGAATGTTTACAAAGTTTAATTCCTGTTTTTAACTTTTAAGAAACCAGATCCAAGAACATGTCATTATTTTACTAAACTATTAGGTTCTTGCTCACATAAGCTGTGTTTTCTCATGTGATACTTACCAACAAATTAACCAATACTCCCTGTTTGAGAATGGACATCTCTTGTGAGTAAGGACTACCTTTTGTGCTGCACAACCAACCACACAGCTCACAAGAATCTACTCTTCAAAGTGAGATTGTAAAGGATCTCCTGAAGCTGGGCTCCTTACCTGAACCACCCAAAAAAGTGGGCAGGCCTTTCTAAGAGCTTGCTTGCTCTGGACTTAGATACTTCCAGATCTCCGTTTGTAAAAACTGATATACTCCAGGATATACTTAGGATTTAACTGGTTTTCAAGAAATAGCTTGAAAAGACCAGTGGCTATCCTATCTGATAGCATGGCATTTTGATTAATGGAAAATTTGTTTGCATTCAAACCTCTCATATTTCCTGTGAAGTATAATCTATTCTACAAAGTGCAATGATGTACGTATGAAATAACTTCCTTTTCACAATGTCACAGATGGAAAAGGGAAATATTTTTAAGGTTTAGAAACTGAAAGCATTTATGAAATCTGATCTATTTGAACTGATGGCATGCTACATTTATGAAAGCCGAATTTATTATGGAGGACACAAAAACTGTCTCCCATAGATATGTCTCTATGGTGTGCTAAAGCCATAGGGGTAAACAAACAAGGGCGGTGAGATTTTCTTGTAGGCAAAATCAATAGCTTGTAGGCAAAATCAAGGCTGGTGCTTCCTGAAACAGCACACCAGGAATCTCTCTTGCCACTGCTGAGCGGCATGTAGCAAAGCTTTCATAAAGTTATGAAATGCTTTGCAACTCACATGAATCACTCTTAAAATATTGTAAGCATGTGTATCTACCCATATCTTTTGTCTGAATCCTTCAAATTTTGTTAAGAGAACTGAACACTGGATGTGTGAGCATGTGTAGGTTTGGAAATGTGAATCGGTATGAAACTTAGAGTAGCAATGCAATTAATCAGTGCAAACCCTGATACAGATGACATGGTTCTTAGGCCTCCTTCTCCCTCCCCAACCTCCCCGCAAGCTCCTGTGTTATCCAAAGCCTGTGCCAAACAGCTTCAAAAAGACAGGAGGCTCATTGTCTGCCCTGGGAGAGTAGGAACACCCATTTCACAAGGAGCTGCGAGCACTGGCTGTGCATTGCAGCAGGGTGGCCCAGGCTGCACGGTTTCCAGCAGCCTCAGAGCACTGAAAATGGCAAGAGGACCTCCAATTTCATCAACACAGTTGCACAGGGTCTCCCTGAGGACCTGCAGAGAGAAGCAGGGTATACCTCCTGTGGGGACATCCCTGTTCGAGGAAAAAGCTTGGACACCTTAACTTTACTCCCTGTGTGTGACATGACAGGTCAAGGGTTATCACAGAATCATAGGACGGTTTGGGTTGGAAGGAACCTTAATGATCATCTAGTTTTCCAACCCATCCCCCCCCCCCGCCCTGGGCAGGGTCATCTTACACTAGACCAGGTTGCTCAGAGCCCCATCCAACCTGGCCTTGAACACTTCCAGGGATGGGGCATCCACAACTTACCCTTCTGTGAACAAATTACATGGCATGCTCTAAGATTTCTTCGCGGTCTGTCAAGAATTCTGACCCGCGCACTCACCGAGGAACAGGAGGCTCAGAGAGCTCCCGCTAACCGGGGGGCAGCACCTCTCGCCATGGCCGTGGAGCTGGGCGATGGGCACACACCTGGGGCAACCCCGCCCGCCCGGAGCCCCTTCCCCCGGCCCGGCCCGGCCCGCCCCGTCCAGCGCACCCTCACGCCCCGGGGGCCGGGGCTGCGCCTCGTCCCGCCCCAGCCCGCACAGCGCAGCGCAGCGCAGGCAGAGCGTGAGGGAGGTGCCGGCAGCCCCTAGAGTGCTCCTTCTCCTCAGCTCCTCAGCTCCCGTTCCCTCTCCTGCCCCGCTCCCGCCCGCCCAGCGCCGCGGCAGTGCCGCCCCGGGGGCGGTGAGGGCAGAGCCCGGCGCAGGATGGCCGCGGCGCCGGGCTCCCCGCGGCTCTGGGCGCTGCTCCCGCCGCTCCTCGCCCTGTGCGCCGCGCAGCCGGGACCCGCCGCCTCCCGCGGGACGGGGCTCAGCCTCCACCCGCCCTACTTCAACCTGGCGGCGACCGCCCGCGTCTGGGCCACGGCCACCTGCGGGGAGGCGGCGGACGGCGGCGGGCGGCCGCAGCTCTTCTGCAAGCTGGTGGGGGGCCCGGCCGCCGCCCCGCTGGGACGCACCATCCAGGTAACCGGGCGGCCGGGACCCCTTCCCCGCGCACGGCTCCCGATCCCGCGCCGCATCCCCGGGCTGTGTGATGGGGGGTGTGTGTCTTTTTGGGGGGGGGTCTGACGTGACCCTGCGGTGCTCGGTCGCGGTTTCTCCTGGGTGGGCGTGTGCCACGGGCATAGCAGGGGAACGCGGAGCGGCGGGAGCCCGCGCGGGGAAGCGCCGGGCAGGATGGATGTGAGCGGGCAGGATGGATGTGAGCGGGCAGCGGTGCTTCTGCCCTCAGGTGTGCCGGCACTTCCTGCAGCCACACACCCACACACCGCCCCCGGTGCCGCCGGGCTGCGGCTGCTCCCGGGCACGTGTGAGCTGCTCGTCCCGTCGGACACCTGGAGGTGCCTTAGAGACTTTCCAAGATGGTGTTTGGTGGCCTCAGCGCGGGGCCCGTGGTCTGCGGTGAGCAGCGAGATGCTGCTGGGGTAAAGCAGCGAGCTTGGGGGGATAGATGGGACGGGACTGCGGTGGCAGCCGCTGGCTGGAGAGCGGGCATCTCTCGGGGGGCAGCGGGCCGAGTACTGGCTTTAGTCAAGTATTTTGTGGTATTTTAGAAGCACTAAATGTGAGGCTTATCGTTTGTACCTTGATTGCTTGTGGGAGGAAGCCAGAGACTCCTTGGGACTCTGTCAGGGAGTATAAGCACAGAGGGCAGCAAGGATCGTGCTGTACTTTCCTTGCATAGCACAAGATTATTACACACGTTTTGTGCCAGTCACAAGAAAGATAACAATAATCTGCAAAACTTCTGAAAAAGGATTAATGGAAATACATTTTTCCTTTCGAAGAAACACGTATATTTATACATTTGTTAGAGGATGAGGAAGGAGTAACAAATGCACCAATCTGTTGTACTGTGATAGATGCTTTATATCTGTTTGATCAGAGCTTTTTTAAAAGTGGGGACTTTCCTGAAGCCTCAGACATTCCAAAGTTATTTTATTTATATTTTCTCTTGGTGGGAGGAGGAGAAGAGAGCCAGAATGAAACTGCAATTTGAATGGGATTTTGAAAGCTTGTAGGTCTGCTGTCTGACTTCAGGCAATACAGAAAGAACACAAGTAAATTTTTAGCATCTTGGAAGAAGGGCTAGTGTTTCAAAGTCTTAGGAAGTGTTTGTATGTTTAATAGTGAAATAACCCTTAATATATGGTTTCAGAAGGAGTTGCAATGGATAACAGTGTTATTATTCTCATTTTTTAATTAGAATAGGTGCTCAAGAGAGGGGGAAAGAACTAAGAACGTGCAGCATATGTATTCCTTGCCATGTGCCAGAAGGGAGCGTGCACCACCTGCCCTCGCAGTTCATTGGGCGCTCACAACCAGCAGTGTGCTTTGCTCTGGACTTCCCTCTGCCATAACTCCCTGTCTCACCATGAAATCTTCTTATATCTCTCTTTTTCCTTATATTACCTTATATCTCTGTAGTGCTCTCAGTCATAAAAAAAGCTCAAAGTGCTTTGGAGATGCTTACAGTATGAGTAGTATACTGTTTTACTAATAGGGAAACTTGGGACACAGGTATTCCATGCTTAAACTGAGGTTACAGAAAAAGTTGTGATGATCAGGAAACTGCTTGGTTCGCTGTTTCTAACACACCTTTGAAGTTTGGGCACCCATCCTTCCATACTGGATGCAACACCCATGTTTAAAGTTGCCTGAAACAGCCATATCACCTGCTGAATAGCAAAGCCAGCAATATCTCAGCAACTCGCTTTAGTCCACTGCTGCAGTGAAATTTCAGATTGACATGCCTTGAAGTATCAGAAATCACAGGGTAATAAAAATCAGTCAAAGCAAACATCAGATAAACTTGTCAAGAAAGCGGAACAAAGCCTGTGTGTTGCCATTGATGGTTTTTGTAGTTGTTTCCTTTATATACTAACACTCAACTGTAAATGAGGGTTTGCTACGTAAAGGAAGAGGGAGTCTAGAAATGGGAGAGTTCTTCTTCTTAAATGTTTGACTTGCAGGTCCTAGGTTAGAGGGCTGTTATTGGTTCATGCCCGATTGAAGTTCCCAGAAGGACTACTGATAGCTGAGCCCTGGCACAAGGAAGCATGTTGTGCCTCTCAGAGCGTTTGTGTAAGCACAGATACAGCAGCGTCTCTTTCCAGTTTTAACAAAGCCCCATTGAGATACATAACATGAATACTTCTGTGGTTTACTAGTAGTTGTTGTGGCTCAAGAACGGTTGGAAAGTCTTTCAAAAGGCCAGGGAAATCCAGATATGGAAAGTGCACAATGTGTGTATTCTCAAGCCACTTCACCTCTCAAGTTCAAAGGCACTGTAAATAAGAGAATTTCTTCTTTCATGGAAAATTGGAGAGAACTGCATTAAACTTTTACAAAACTTACACAGAAGGATTTAAAATCAGCAGAACTATTCAAGTGTTGTTTCTTAGAGTCTGAGGGATGGTCACGTGGCTTTTACAAAGTGATAGGTGTAATAGCCACTGTGTTGTGCTGGTTCAAGTTCAAGTGATACCACACACTTGAGTCACTCTCATTTGGACTTTCTACAATGCTGGATTGCAGCAGTTGGTCTATGAATAGGGAAATTGGGAAGGAGGTGCTGAAGGTGATCCTTGTTCTGGCAAAGGGGGCAGACAGCTGTTGTTAGTGCTATCTGTAATAAGGCAAAGAGGAAGAGAAGCCCCAGCATCATTTCCATTACTCTGCTGCTGGTTGTTCTTGTTGAGCTTGTCATTTATTGATGTGTTTTTTAATGAAGCCTGTAATATCCAGCAGATCCAGAAGGTGCATTTGGAAGTTGTTTAAAGGTGATTAATGGGGTTGCCAGTTCCTTCATGGGCAGCTCAACCAAGGCTCTTATGGCAATGCTGGACATACACTGTGGAAAGAGGTGTGTTTCCCTTATGTAGCACATTGGCATGTGGGACAATGACTTAATAAGAACAGTGTTGAGTGAAGAAATGCACAACAGTATAAAATATTTCAGCAGCTGATAGATAAATGGCATGCCTGGTTTTGCCTGCCAGTCTGTCCACAGCAGTGTGCGGGCGTGAGTTAAAGTCTAACTGCATACCTGTCCTGCCCTGCCAGTGGGCACAGAGCTGCTAGGTATGAAATACTGAACAAATCCTTCATTGTTGTCACTTTCTATAACTTACAGATGAGACATTTTCGTCCCTGTGTGTCGCTGGTCCACACTGGCATACGCAGCAAACTCTTTCATGCAGTTCCAGGTCTTTCTTTTGCTCAGGAGAAGCAGGAGGAAGGAGGGTAACAAGGTTACCAGCAAATGCACACCTGCCTGTCTGATGAACTACAGCCAAAATCAAACCAAGTTTCAGGGCCCAGTCTGCTGGAATGGGAACGTGTCCTGTAGCAGACAGGCTGAGCGTGGTGTGCCTGAGATACTGCCAGTGAGGAGGAAGGAAGGCTGCTCTGTCCAATAATTTTTTTTCTTTCATTTTTGTTTTGCTGCCTAGTTGGCAGGGTTGCTGGAACGTAATTTAAATAACTGAAACTCCAGCTGTTGCAATGAAATTCTTTGAATTATGTGCCCAAAAAGAAAAAGATGGTATCTTGAGTTCAGATCAAGTGCTCTGGTATACTGAAATCACATAAGTGCATGTAAATTAAACTCCTGTGTTTAATACTCTCCATTGTTTTCTTCTCATTCAGCCTTTCTTTGAGGTTGTTTCCAGATCAGACCTGAAACTGCTATAGCAGCAACTGTTTCCTGTGTACTTCCAGCCTGATCATTGTGAATGTAATTTAGATCTAAAGACTGTTTCAAGCGCATTATAAAACTATTTAGGGAAGCTTGCACTGTAGTAACATATATGTCAGAACTCTGGTATGCATTTGTCAGGGAAGATGCTCTGATGTGGTAGTAACTGCAGTTGCCAGTGCAAAGATTGATTTCTCAGGGTATGGATTTTTGCAGATAGTGACACGATGTACTTTGTCGTCACTGCAGAAACTGGCAGCGTTGCCTGTAGCTAGCATGGGCTGATGTGTATCTGCTGCAGCAAACTATCTGAATCAGACAGTGTCCTGGCATACTGTAGTTTGTGTTAAAGTCAGCCAAACCATCTTCTCTAACAGAGCTGGAGGAGAATCGTGTTACAACATGACCCCAGATGTAGTTGACCAACTTGTGAATGTGGGTATTTAGTTTCTTTGAATTGCCAAGAGTTAACCCTCAGTCGGATTGGCACCAGCAATGCTGAATCAGAACAGCTAATGGTAGCCATGTCTTCTGGAAACTGCATCAAATTCTGGACTTTCTGGATGAGGAGGATGAGGATGGAACTATTGCTAGCTGCAGATGCTGAAATTATTGCTATTGGTGGAGAAATATTCAGTGAACATCTATATTTTATGTTTGAAAGACAGAGGATGGTATATTTGTATCACATGAGAATGTGATGATGAAGTATTTTCCAATCCATTAGTAACTGTGGTAGATATGAAACAAATTCTGCTAAACATCCTAAATTCATCAAGCTTGCAAGACTTTAGCCAGCAGGAATGTGAGAGCCCTACTGTTATTTCTCAATAAAAAGTGGACAAGTATGATTGCTCAAGGTACCTTATACTGGTTAGTCTGACAGCAGTGACAAACAAAGCAATGGCAGTTATATAGGATTCTGTTAATTCATAAGAGGTAGGAATGTGCTTCATGCCAGGCAATGTGGATTGTGGAAACAACAAAAGAATTGTCACATGCTTTAGATGGTAACATATGCTTAGTTGAGAAGGTAACTTTTGCCCCATTCGCTTTATTTTAAACAGGAGTCCAACACAGTGTCAGCAGCTCACAGACTGATGGATTAAGCAACTGTCCTTCTGAAGTAACTGTGTACTGCCATTCAATGAAAATGCCTTTTTTCTGCAAAGATCTGTGCCTGGCACAGTTTAGCATTTTCACTGATTATCTCCACCTAGTGATTGGAATAAGAAGTAAATGGGACTCTAAAAAGATCCCTTAATAACTAATTTCAGCTGTTCAGCACTAATCTTAGTAGACTGTAAAATGTGTTTTGGAGATAAAAATAGCTTGTAGGGCAAGCCAAGATACGAAATAAAAAGACAAATTTCCTGAAGTTTATTAATCATTATTATACAAAGAGCTTAAGAGACTCTCAAAGGGCATCTCTGGATTGTGGCTTTAGTTGTGGACTGGAAAGTGGGCAGTAACTTCTGGAAATGAAGATACAAGGCGATTCTTTAAAGGGAAGCTTAAAGGCAACAGTCTGTAGGATCTGTTGCATTTTCCACAAGTACGTATTGTTTAGAAACCTCTGATTCGGAATGTATTATAATAGCACAAACAAAAATGAAAATTGTTACAAAATTGTTACACCAGGCTTATAGCCAAGTAACAGAGCTTTTTTAAAAATGGTTTCATTAATACCAGGCTATGTGCATATGTGGATATTTCATGGTGTTTTAGAGGAATTGAGGATAATCTGTTTGTTGTTCCTAATGCGGTTCTATGAATCTTTGTTTCACTAATTTCCTGTAGAGTTCCTACAGACACTACTGTAGATGTAATATAGGTAATTTCACCAAAGTGTTGATAAATTAATAAAGTTTTACTGTAGTTCCCCTATTGAGATTTCAGAAATTTTAGTTCGTAACATAAAACTTAGTCTGTTTCAGAGTATAAGTGTGTAATTTAATTGCCAGGGAAATAATTTATAAATTAAAAATTATGGTATATAAAGGAACAGAATTTACCCCCATTTTTAGTCAACACTCTAGTTCAGAATCTCAATTAACAACCACGTGTGTCATCAGTGCATAAGATTTTGTGTGAGACCATGTTTTTCATTTATTGTGTTTCAGGGCCAGTTTTGTGATTACTGCAATGCTGCTGATCCCAGCAAAGCTCACCCAATAACCAATGCCATTGATGGCACGGAACGCTGGTGGCAAAGTCCCCCTCTTTCTGTGGGCTTGAAGTACAACGAAGTCAATGTCACTTTAGATCTGGGACAGGTAAGTGCCTGAGCTACGGGGTAAGGTGTGATCATTTCTTGCATTTATACATGTGTTTTGCAGTTGGGAGAGACTTTCGAGTTGATGATTTTAACTTCTGATATCTCAGCTTTTTTGTCTGGTTCATGTTCTGTATTTTTTTATCGAGTTGACTGTATGAAAGTGATTGTTTTCCTTGAGGAATTTTGATAATGGGGGTTCTTGGCATCACACAAGTGTGGTGATGGTGTACTTTCTTGCACAGACACTGTAAGTCATTAACCTGAGGTTACGAGGGGGGACCTCTTAATTTAAACTCTGCTCTAGTTTCCTTTTAATGTTCTCCTTTGCCATGAGGGCAAAGAGAGAGGCTTCATGAGCTCTGTGCATGCACACATTTTGAGAATAATGTTTGGAGTCTGCTTTTGCCTCGGGGTCCTTCTGGTTTCTCTGTCATCCAGCAAGATCTTCGAGATAGACAGGAAAATACTGGTAAGGTGGTCTAAAAGGGAAGGGACAGAAAAACCAGTGCAGTGTGAATTAGTAACGAGGCAGTAACATGAACACCCATATTTCCCCTGCAAGTGACAGGCAAGTAGCTAAGAGTAAAGTCTCTGTATCTGTTTCTTAATCCACAGGGATGGCTTCTCAGCTGCTATAATTGGGAGCTGATCCAGTGAAGTTAGTTACACTGTGCAAATTCACACCATATGAAAACATACGGTTATAAATAAATATATGGGCCTGCAAAATATATGTGTATGCATGCTTATATACTTTGGAGCGCCATCAATGTTCATTGACTAATTTTATAGGACAGGATTTTTTGAGTAGACCTTCAGTTTAGTTGACAGCGAGGTGGGAAATAACTAAGAAAATATTTCTCTGTGAGACTTAGCTGCCATTTTGTAGGGGTTTCAGGTGCAATTTATTTCACTCCTCTTACATGGTGTTTTAATGCTCCTGTTCCTCCCATGACTGGAATGGCTCTCATTTAGAGGATATCCTCATTCAGTGTTTCTGTATCCAGTGTAGCTGCAGTGCAGAAAGGCCATACAAAAAGTTTTTCCTGCTGTGCACTTTTCAGCGTCTTTGGTGGACTTACTGACAGATGCCTTACTTTTTATGTGCTGAGTAAACTTCTGAGAAACCTCTTTCCTTGAGAGGAGGGATATGAACTGAGCGCCCTGTTTTCATGGGACTCCTTGGAGATCAGCTGCTGTGTGCTAAGATTTTTGTACTTATTAAAGTATTTCTTAGTGGTAGGTTTGTTTCTCATTACTGTGGTACTTCCTGGAAGGGTGACTCTGAATCCCCTTTCTTGGAAATGAAGGAAATCCAAGACAAAGGTGAAAATTACTCCAGGTCCTGTGATCACGAATGAATCCTTGTAGTTGGTGGATGGATGAGAGTTTGGTAGGATTCATATGATTCTTTTTTCCCATTTCACAATATCTCATATCTGCTTTAATCCAATTAAATCGTAACCTCAGGATTTGTTTAAACTTGAGATTCACTTTTGACATTTTGCTTAGTATTTTCACCCTGAACTTCATACAGTAGCACACAATACTAATAATGAAGAACATTAAGTACTGTGACAGAGTAAGTCTACTCAAGTGAACAAGTAAACACTGAGACCCCAATTCACCTTACCTTATTTTATGGTCCTAAATATTAAGAGCTTGGTGTGCATTAGTCATGCAGACTTTCTTAGTGATTGACAGAGATAATTTTTCAATTTGCAATTCCCCCTCAAGTGAGCTGTGATGAAGGGTTTGGTTTTTAAGGAAAAATAAATCTTAAAGGTAGATGTGTGTCTAAATACTTCACAGAACCACATACCATAATATTGAAAAGATAATAGGGATGTAGTTTTCCTCACTAAATATTTGTCCTTTTTTGTTGTTTTGTTTCTTTTTAATACAAGGCATTTTTTTCTTCAAACAAAATATGGAAAAGTTTTTGAGTGAGCAGAACATGACAAAGAGTAAGGTATATATGCGTGCAGGGAAGCAATGAGTGAGTGTAACTGGTCATCCAGCATCCACAATTAGAGGAAGCAGGACATAGTGCAAAGTCAAAAGCTTTTCATTTTCTTCATTCCAGCCATTATATCTTTATGACTGAGAGCAGAGTCCCAGTGGAGCCTTGTGCCAGGGTCTCATGACAATATTTAATTGAATAGTTGCACCACAATGGAAGTTTTCGTGCTCGCTACAACTGAGCTGGAGCAGGACACCCACCTGGTGCTGCTTCTGTTTCACAAGGGCTAGGGATGATTTTGAAAGTCAAAATGCCTTCAGGCTGTTAAATCTGTTTGCAAGAAGAATGCTCATTTTGCTGTACTTCGCAATATGAGAAAAAGCAAAAACCTTAGAGCAAAAGCCCTGCTTTACTTCCCTTTCTGACTTTCTGTACTATAGTTACATTTGTAATCAATCACAGTCCTTCTGAATAACAATTATAATGTTGATCCCTGAGGCAGTCTCTCCATTCTGTTAACATACCTGCTTACACTGTGGCTATTCCTGACTTGTTTGAAATACTTGGATCAAATGAAATCTCAGTTATTCATCTAATTGGTTATGTTTTTCCCATTGTAGTTTTCAACATATTTTAAACTTCTAAATCCAGAATGTCTGACTGAATTTCATTGCCCTTCCCCTGACTCTTTTGATTGCCTAATTTCAGCAGGTGTGTCCTCATCTTTGGCTTGCTTAATGCTCAGCAGATATTACAGTAACACTCCCTCAGGTATTTTTCTAAACTCTGTCTTCAGAAGAAACGAAGGTTCAGCACAGCATGATAGTGTATGATGAAAAAGAAACTACAGAAAGTCCAACTACAGAAAGTAGTTCAAAGAAGTATAGCCACAAATTTTATTGTTGCTTTTGGTTATGTGTATTTTTTTTTTAAACTGTGCTTTTGTGGCCATAATACAGTGCTGAAAGACTCAGGCTCAGTGAAGTGTTGTGCACTAATATGATGAAAAGTTTTTATGTAGCAATATTATTAGTCACTGTTGTAAATTAAAGGTACACAGTGGAATGCAATGTCCAAATTAGTACTTTTATTAGGGAGGGAGGGCAACTTGACTATAAATTTGAGCTAAGTGGTGTGGCTTGTGGAGGACTTCATGTTTTTATGTTTTCTGCCAGTTAAAGCATATAAACATTTTGTAGAAAGCCTCACAGTTTGGCAAATCTTCTGAGTTCCTATTATATGGTAGAGGTTCAATTTCTACATTTGTTAGCAGTCCTTTGATTTACAAACAATATTTGTTGTTTGGAGTATTACTCATCTTTGGCCAATTGTTATTGCTACAAACAATTGTTCTTAACTTACGAAAGATTGACATGACAGCTTAAAATGTTTCTGAAGTTACAGTTAATATAAGTGTCATTCTGTAAAATATAGAGTGTCCTGTGCTCACTTCTGTAGGGAGAAACTCTCAAGGTGGTCAGAGATTTATCACAAGCTGCATTGAACTGGGCTTCCAAAAATAGTCATTGCACTCCTCGTGCTTGGCTTTTGAAGACTTTGTATTATCACTGACCCTGAAATCAGACTCAGCTGTAGCATTAAGTTGCATAACTTCTGTAATAACGCTGAGAAGTCCTACAGATCAGGGCATGAGAACCACTGCATGAGGCTTCTGCAGTGCTACAGAGCTGTTCCTGCAGTGAACCAAAGCCCTTCCTCTGGAGCCCCTGCACAGCTCTCAGTCCACAGCAGTGCCAAGTCCTGCTCTGCTGTTTTGGTTCACACTGGGGAGAAAAGGGGCTCTTTAGTCTGGGGAAGGTGCAATATTGTCCCTGCAGTACACAAAAATGGTCATGCTAGCAGCACAGAAGTGCTCATTTGTATTAGAGAGCTTTGGTTCTGAGTATTTCAGTTTGTGCAGGAAGCTGATTTGGGTTCATGCCACGGAACAGTGTGCTTTAAAGTTAGTTGTGAGTTTTGGCTCATACCACAGGAAGGTGCATCTAGTTGTGAACTCTAGAGTAACGCAAGTTCAGCTGATCAAGTAGCAGCTGTCTGATAGAATCTTCTAAAAGTTGTATTAGGTAATACATGTTCCATTTATTTCTCAGTTGCACTACAAGCAGCTCATTCAGAGTTGAGCTACCAGCCTTAATAAGGGAAATACCTTAAAATTCATTCTTTCTTGCTCATGTATTTTCCTTTAAGTTGTAGTCAATATATTGTGCTTTCTTAAAGCTTTGATTAAAGACCTTTAAATGGCTCAGCATTTTTTCCTTATGTTTGAACTAGTAGATGTATGTCATTGATTTTTAAATTAATTTTTGATACTAATTTGATGCTATTCTGAAAATATACAGGGAAAAAACCTCAGAAGTCTTGTTCTCCTTTGCTTTCCTGACTCCATCACCCTCTGGCTCTTCCTCAGCCTCCCTTTAGGAAGGTCTTGGTTCTCACTCGTTCATCTCACTTCCTTCCCTCTGTGTCTGTACTCCTGCTTCCCCCATCTTCCTTCCCACACTCATTCCTACGGGTTACTTTAATTTTGTGGTACATTGTTCTAAATACCTCACTTTCAACCAAATGTAATAAAAACAGAAGCTCTTCTGATTGCCTCCAGCACTTTGCACTTCCCTGGATTTCCTTCCAGTGCTGACAGTCCTACTGTGGTCCTACTTTGGACTGCAGCCCTCATAAGGGACCTTTATCTTCTGGACGACTGAGGGCTGAATCATACAAATCCTTTCCCATATGAATAGCTTCAGTGTTCTGTGAAGAAATAGGCCATATGTAAGAAATAATTATGAGCATTGAGTTAGTCTTTGTCCAGATCCTAATGGAAAAGTGGCTGCATGAGAATTTTCAGGAAAATAACTGAGAGTCGTTGATGTATTTGCCTGCAGCCTTGGCAAGAAGACTAAGGACTGGTTGAATGTGGAGAATGGACTATGCTTTCATTTCTGGAAGCGGTTCTTCCTTCTGGAGTACTGCTCGTGAAATGTATTGAGAGCTTCTCCCTTGTGGTCCTGCCATTAACTGGGATAGAGAAGAGATCTCCAGATGTGCCTATGAGGCCTAATCACAGGTTATTCACAGATTGTTACTTTACCTAACTAAATACACTCTTCAGCATCAGTGCCTGGTTAAAGGAAAGCATGATGTGAATACAACTGTGTTCAGTGATAACTGAACAATGTTGAAAATCCCGTGCTTATTCCAAGCTTTGCTGTCACTGTTTATGCAACGTAGGCATTGCTGTGTATATGTGAACTCAGTTAAACTGGATGGAACACGCTCAGGAGGTCTGATGCCTCTCAGACTACTTACACATGATTTTCTCTGCACCTCTGCTACAGTTTTTTTTCTGCATACCCAGAAGAGTAGCTAGCAACTGCCAGGAAAGCTGAGTCAGCTCTCTGTAGTTGGCATTTTTTTGTATTATCGTTTATATTACAAAATACATTGTTGGGAATTGACAAATACTGACTGTAAGGAGTGTTTTGTACAGGATCTGGCTCTGCTAGGGTGCCTCAAGTCCTACTGAGATGTTTGAATAAAAGGACTGCTTCCCTCCTTGCAACATCAAGAAATCAATGCCTTTAGTTTTGCCCCAAGTACGTGGGATTTTTATTTCATTTGAATGGATTGTTACTTTTGTGGCTTGGTCTCTGAGAGGAAGCAATGCTCAAGACCTTAAAGCTTCGTTACACTAAGAAACTAATGGGTTTGCACACACCACCCCTGTGCAGTCAGTGGCACTAAGTGTTCTGGAGCAGTTGCTGAGCACAGTTCGTATTTCCTTGAATCTCTCCCCTGCATCAGTCACCCTTTGAGAAGTTCAGTTTGTATACTGAGTTGTATCAGATTTTTATCTCCTCTGAGTACTGCAATTACTGAGTAATCTGCCAACGACATTATTCAAGATAATGCCAGAAACCTAGAAGAACAGCCAGACCATGTTGAGGGAAGTTTTGATGGTGCAGCTGTATCTGCTAATACAGTCTGAGGAAATTTCGCCCTGCTGGAAACAGCTGTTCTCCATACTTCTGCAATTCAGATTACATGAGGAAGGGTTGCTGTGGTATCTTTTTGAATGTGTCTAAAGATCTATAGAATACCTCAGATAATTGGTCTACCTGGGTTTAGTTGGATTCTTGTTTCTGTCACATTCCAGGATTTTTTATTCTTCATGAGCCAAAAAGGAAGAACAGTCTTTTCCAACAACTGCAGCACACAAAATTACGATTGCTTGGAGCATAGTGTGTTTTTATTTTGTGCTATTTTATGTCCAGCACTCATCTAACAAGTCACTTCCGTATTTTAGTATTCTGGTTTGACTTTATGGTGTCAGAAATTGAGAAAAATGTGCTATACTTTTATATATGCTTGGCTAACTTTTACCCATTTTAAATGGTTTTTAGAATTCAAACAAAATTTGGAAATTTCTCTCTATGAACAGTTGTTTAAACTTTTAAGGAGAGAATAGAGAAAACATTTTAAACCAATATTATTGTGAATTTTAGCATTCTCATGAGAATGCAGTGGGTAACAGGAGGTTTTCTTTCTGTTGGTTTAAAATAAGTAGTGTGGATACTGTTAGAGATCATGAATATTGTATCATTAACAATAATGGTACAGTGTAACTCTCAATTTAAATGAGTTTTTTAATATCATCTTAAATTCAGCTGAAAGAGCTTTTATAGAGATCTCTCTCTTTATAATGGAATATTGGTGATGCGTAACACTGAATTTTAATTTTCATTCTCATGAGGAGGGCATTTTGCTCATTCTACAGGATGATTTTTAAAAACTCTTTCTGGATTTTTGTGAATCTTTAAGGCTTAATCTCTTGGCTGCAAGAACATTTCAAATCTGAAGAAACCTGAGTGAACAGGGAAAAGTCGCATCAGTGTGGAACTGGTTAAATTCCAGCTGTTGATAATCCTTCAGGTTTGACCTATGGTGCTGGATTACAACAGGATATTATGTTCAACACTTAGAGTAATACATCCTCTTCCAAGTATACATTTCCAGAGTGCATTGTTTCCATTACTGGAAACAAAATGCTGTTTTCACTTTTAAACTCTCTTCTTCATTCATACAAGAAAATGGTGAGAATTTTGATTAAGCCATATTTCTGGGATTTTTTGTGAAAACTTTTTACTGCTATACAATTGTACCAAGATGCTTACACAGTTTTAACATTCCTTTTGAGAGATGGCTGGTTTTCTATGGAACAAATTTGGCTTAAAAGCAACCAAATAAACATTTTTTTCAAAAATTAAGGCACTTTCTTTTTTTTTCTTAAAACTAAATGACTGAAGGAAAATATTGCTTTGAGTTTAGTCTGCCTTTTTTTCAGGGTAGGTCTTCGGTCAGGATCAAGATTTAAAGTAGTGAAATGCCAGATTAGAATATGTGATTAAAATTGGCTTTAATGGTTGCTTTTCTAGGTCTTATGTCAGCAAGGTTACTTTTTTATCTTCAGCTAGGATTTATTTGCTAAGCCAAGGATTATTTTTCTTTTGTTGTTGTCTCATCAGATCTGGAGAGAGACCATTCATCAACTTGGTCAGTATTTAATCTTAGTGGAAGTTTAGATGTTCAAGTGTCATTCTACATCCTTGATCCAAGTCAAAACCAAATCATAGGCACTTACGCAAAGTCAGAAGCAGGACAGATGATAGGCTTGGTGACTATGTTTTGGTGTTATGTTGTCATTAACTAATACTAATTAAATTTTTATCAGGCCTGTCCCTTTTCCCTTTCTGAATGTGCCAGTACAAACCTGAGCATCATTTCAAACTGTGAGATGTAAGGAGAGCTGCATGTGAATTAAAGGTTTTCATATGCAACAGCTCTGTGAAGTTGCCATATTTTTTTTTCTGCAATTTTTTTTATTTGCATGGAAGTATGCAAGGAGTGGTGCTGGGTGGCAGTTCTTTAAGCACTGGCAGGCTTGCAGACTTCCTGATAAAATACACATTTTTGAAGAGTAGGTATAAGGTCATTGTTGTAATCATTCTACAATGGGACTATAAGCTGTGGAGCCCTGGAAAAGGCAGGACATTGTCTATATGCTTCCTTTGTTTCCTTTTGAGCTTTCTAAACCACTTGGCTTGGCTAAATCTGTATCAGTCAACACACAGTGTTACCACTCTTGCTAACATGCATGTAAAGATGGGACTCTGAAAGATCTTAAGACATAGAGGAAGAAGGGCTATTAATGTTGCCTGCCAGTACAAACCTGGTTTGAACAGGTAAATGCCCCTTGAGAGACTCAGCTAACCAAAGGCAAGAACATGAAGCACTTTTTAAAAAGGAATTTCAGAACTGTTGTGCTTTCCTAGAAGGATACCAATCTTTGCACTAAGTGGTGATACAAGATGACATGTAGTATCTGTATGTCCAATATCTCTACTCTGAAACTTGACAGTAAAATAGCAGAAGTTACTCAGACAAAGAGTATCAGAAACTTTGTAAGAGAAAATCTTGCCACAGTCCCCAGAGTATTCACCTATTTCTGACAATGGCTGAAATCAGACTTTGCATCAGCAATTCAAGGGCATTACTCCACCTGTGCAGTCATTGGGCATAGATTCGCATTCTGCCATGATTCTGTCAACAGAATGGTTGCCACTTACTGTGCTCAGTATTATTGTCTAATAAGTAATTTTTCCTATGGACATAATGCCTGTTTTTTGAGATGTCTAATTTAGTATCTCAGGAGGTGAAGCTGGTCCTTGTCAGGCTTTGTTAAATAGTCAGGGTAAATTCCAACACTAACAGAAAAGTTGGGTTATTTTCCTCGTGGTTCTCTCTGCACTGACCTAAATTAGCAACATTCAGCAAAGCATGGGTTTCTGAAACAGGTTGCAAGGTACAATACCTGCTGCAGTGATGCCTTAGTGTGTGTGGAACAGGGATTTGCCCTGGAGAGTAGTTGTACATAGTGCATTAAATGAGTGCACAACAAAAAAAAATTCTGTTTTTTTTCTTCTGAGATGTTCTGAGATGTTTTCTTCTGAGGTATTATCATGAGGACATGTTCCATGAAGTCCCTGAATTCCTCCCATTTCTCCATGAGAAGGTTTTACTTTCTACTGTGAATACAGTATACAGATATTCAGAAGCTCATGTCTGAAATAGATGAGTCAGGATGGAGGCTGCATGCAGCCATGGAATTGTCATGTGCAGTGCTGGTTAGTGGCAAATCTTTCCAGGTTTCTGTTTCACTGCATTGTTCACCATTTGCATCTGCCTCTTGGTGGTCCCAGTTGGTGTGACAGATACTGAATTGTTTTTTCCTGGCTGACAGCTGAATGGGCCAGGCATGCCAAAAAATGCTGTTCCCAGTTTGTAGTTGAGAGCTTGTATGCACTTGCGGTTTGGAGTCTAATAAACTTTGCAAAATATTAGCTGCAGGGTTATGACATTTGTGAGGTATGAGCAAAGAGAAACTGCTTGGGCGTATTTGATGTGGGGGCTCTGGCAGCAGTTACACGACAAACTGCTGACTGCAACTGCCTGTCTTCCCCATCAAAGTGAGAATCTCCTGCCAGCAGATGATTCTCAATTGAGGTTGTAGAGTGGGAAATTCCAGTGCAGCTTCACTTGAATATTGAGTGTACCTCAGTATTGGTTCACTTTTATTGACAGCTCCCATCCAAGTCATAGTTGTTTAAATTTTAAATGACCTTTAGGATCAATCTGTGTTGAGCTTTTTGTGTAAATGTAATTTTTATTGATGTTCTGGTTTTTATGACTGTGGACAATCTCAAGAGGCTTACAGTAAGACTTCCTGTGTCGTAAAATCCATTTTTTCTCTAATGTTTGGGAGCTCTCTGTGTGATACACAATGAGCACCTAAAGAAGCCAGATGAAACTCTTGGTCTTGGGAACCTTGAACTGATGAAGCTCTTTGAGCTGTTTCAGACACTAAATGAGCTACCAGTTACGAGAATCTCTCCTGTGTTGTTTGATACCCACAAAACTCTGGGGTGGCTTGCTTCCATTACTTGGAAAGTCTGTCAAGTGGCAAAATTATCTAGAAATACTCTTAAAATGAGGGAGCAGGTGGCTGAGATTAGTATCAAGTGCAAGCAAAGGAGTCCCAATATAAAGGGTATTTGTATTTTCTCTTATATGATTTTGATACTCCTTGTCTACAAGCACAATTACATGATTGGAATGCATCACAGATGTACCAGGATGCTGCAAAAGCAGCATGATTGAGTTATATAACATTTCCAGGTTAAGTACTGTATGCTCCCAAGCAATCTGTTGTCTGCACTACAGACCTGTTCTGAAATGTAGGAGATGGCATTTAACACAGTTCTGTTGCAGATATCTTATTGTTTTTGAACATGTTGCCAGGTGAGGCAGCCAGCTGAGAATCTGATCTCTTATTTTAATGGGAATGAAACTACAGAGAATAACCTCTCCCTGTACACTAAAGTGTTTATTTTCATCAGTTTTATTATTGCTGTGCTTTTACAGAGTTCAAAAAAAGTTCCTGACAAGATTTTTGTATATTCTGTTACCAGCTCTTCCATGTTGCCTATATCCTTATCAAGTTCGCAAATTCTCCTCGTCCAGATCTCTGGATCTTGGAAAGATCAGTGGACTTTGGAAAAACTTACACTCCCTGGCAATATTTTGCTTGTAAGTATCAATCCTTGTATCGCTGCTCTTTTGTGGACAGGTTTCTTTAACCATTTGCTCAGTCAGTTGCAAAATCAAACCATGGGGTTTGCTATACATTTCTCTTTTCTTATTTAGCCACAATAAATTAGTAATAAGAGTGTACGAGTATGGTATCTTGAAAGCATAACTCAGCACATGAATATTTTTTACTCTCTTGGGAATTTTTTATTTGTCTTGTTTGTCTTGATTTTTGAGTATGTCAGAACTTCAGTGTCCTTCATCCCATGGGACCCTGGAGTTTCTTGCAAAAATTGAAGTGAAATACAAATGCAAAATCTTGGAGTACCTATATAGGGTTTTTTTTTTTTTTTGATGATATGAGAAATACTGTGCCATGTCTTGTGTGGCACCACTGAATTGCTTAGGAAGAGAGATTATTGTTCTTAAAAATGTCTTGTTTTCTGTGCTAAGTGACACAATCACTGATATTATGGGGTAGAATTTACCTGAAAGCCCAGGGGAGACCTCTTTGTTAAATTAGAACCATAGTGCTTATTTTCACATATAAAATTAATTTTGTTCTCGCGTGGTTAGACTCGAAAGCGGATTGCTTGGGGCGCTTCGGAAAGGAAGCAAATCTTCCCGTGAGGAGGGACAGCGATGTTCTGTGCACCACAGAGTACTCTCGTATTCTGCCTCTTGAAAATGGAGAGGTAAGTGCTTTTAGGAAAGCAATGTGTGATGCTGGAAGCAAACAGCATTGGTTTCAGAAGTTTGCTGGAAGTAATTTTTTAGCTATGACTGCTTGGATCTCCATTAATAAGCCCATAACTAAAGTGAGATTTTGGGAGGGTGACCTGATTCCTAACTCACAATTCCCTATGGGAGTAGGGGCTGCGCAGAGCAGCCTGTATTGATATTTATCATAATTTACATACCTCACTATAGAAAAGAATATGTAAGAAAGCTACATGTTTATAATATAATACAAGTGTTTGGAAAACATTGCTTTGATATTAGCCATTGTTCCTTGCTAGCCATAGCTGTGGCTTGTATTATTTGAATGAATGTTAAACTCCTGGATGTGCTGATGGCTCCTCCTGGCATTCTGCTTTAATACCTGGCATGGTTAGAATCCAGATCTGAACTTCTCAGGAGTTATCCAGAGTTTTGAGCAGATAAATATATATATAAAAATATATATATTTTATATAATATATATATATATAAAATATAATATAAATATAATGTAAAAATTTTGTAATTAAAATAATTATGAAACAATAAATACTGTTAACGTGTCTGTAAAATTTTCCTAATAAGATATTGTAAAGAATAATTTCCACAGAAGAACGCTGCTGGTGCCCTCCCCAGTACGTGCTCTGTGACTTTTCCTGAAGGAATTGTGCTGCAGTTGGAACAGTTGTGATTCCATTCTTACATGCTTCAGAGTGTAGGAGCCATTTGAAAATAGAAATCTGTTATCTTGATGATTATAAATAAATTAGAGTCTTTTACTAAGCCTTGTACATACACACTAGATTGTTAATTCAATAGAGATTCATGATTGCTAGGCTTCTGGCAGCTGTTTCTTTAAAAAATAAAAAAGTATTGGATCCCTTGTTTTGGAAGTCAGACAAACCTGCTTTCATGTAAGGGATTTTCTAAAGCAACACGGTGTACTTTCTTCCAGAAGACCATTAATACGCTTGCAGGCACTGGGCCTGGTAACAATAATATTTTCCAGGAATGTTTATGCCTTGACCCAAAAATAAATGTGCTTTGGGAAAAAGCCAAAATCTGATGTTTTTACTCAGGCTAAACTTCCATTGAAACTGTCCACTGTTCAGATAACTACTTGCAACTATTCCTATTGTTTTTTCCTATTAAAATGTACTTTTTGTGTCCTATACCTACTGTTTTCAAAACAGATGGAGGCACTTTTTTTTTTACTTTTTTGCCAATGTGCTATATGGATAATGAGAATACAGGAGGCTCCAAGACTAACAACACTATTTTTCCCAATATCCTGACTTCAGTATGAAATTCCTAGTTGTTACTGTGAATAGGTTCATAAACAATAGTTTTTGGATTCTTTTATTAATTCTGTTCTGTGCCACTATTGGTACTTGCAGTTGATATGTTTTAACAAGACTGTGCTTACTTCTTTATTAGATTGTAGTCTCTTTGGTAAATGGCCGCCCAGGAGCAAAAAACTTCACTTATTCCCCTGGTCTTCAAGAATTCACAAAAGCAACAAACATTCGCCTTCGTTTTCTCAGAACTAATACTCTTCTGGGACATTTGATATCCAAAGCTCAGCGGGACCCCACTGTAACTCGTAGAGTAAGTGCTGTTCTCACTGAGGTGTAGATACTCAATAATCGTATCCAACATGTTAGAGGCCAAAATATTATCTAAATGTTTTAAGTTTGCAACATCCTAACAATGAAATCTGCAGTGGCCCACCTTTAAATCCCCATATTTTTATCCACGTTTGTTTGAGACAAGAAGGTAACTGGGCCAGCATGGATTTATGGAGGAGCAGTAATGATTAATGATTTTGTAACAGACCATTTTGATTCCCTGCTTTCTAATAGGGAAGGAAGTTGAGTGCAACATGGGATCTATAAAGAGCCAAACCAAAATTTCTCTAAACTGTCGTATACAGAACTGAGGAACTAAATCTCTTCAACTTCATTTGACACTACTTTTTGATACTTATTAACAAAAGTTTTTCAGAAAATGGTACCTCAGTTTCTGAAAGAGGAGTATTCAAAGACCATACTTGAAAGTAGCTATCTTTCCACAAATAATTCGAGATGCCTAGGTGTTTTCCGTGGATTTTGAGCTATCCAAGAGCTTGAAGGCTGAAGTTCCACTCCCATTCAGTGGGGAAATATAAGGAAATTCAGGGAGCACCACACAGAAATTGATGTACTTACAGAGATTTCAGTCTTCATATTATGTTGCTATTTTTAATCTTTTCATTTAAAATGAAGATTCAGTAACAATTGGAGGAAGCCGTCGGGTGAGGCACCACACAAATGTGTGTGAGGGTTTCTGCTCTGAAAAACATAGAGCTGTTCCAGTTATTTGACAGAACTCCCATCAAGTGCCCTTCTTGCCTTAAGTAAATTTTAAGATGTTGGTCATAGGCAGAGGTAAATGCAGTGTGCAGTTTACTTGGCGAGCAGCACAGCTTTAGTGTAAGGAGCTTCTGGTGCTGCCCTGGCCATGGGGTGTAGGATAGATGAATGAAATCTCAAGTGTTTTATTAAATTGATAAAGGAGAGTGCAAATTTTTATTTTAGAGACCTTCCAAGTCTAGGAAACCTGATGTTGATATTTCTAATATAATGCAAGCAAGGAAAGACCTATACGTACTTCTTGTGCTTGTTCCACAGTATTACTACAGTATAAAGGACATCAGTATTGGTGGTCGATGTGTTTGCCATGGCCATGCTGAAGTATGCAATCCGAAGAGTGCTGAAAACCAATACCAGTAAGTAAATGGAGCCTGACAGTAATCTGAGAAAAACAATACATGAATGTTTTCAAATAACCTTTTTTATTACAGAATGATACAGACATACAGGGATTTTTTCATTATATTAAAAAAAAATAGAATCTGCTAATGGTTGACAAGAAAACATGTCAAGAGCCATTGTATGTGAAATATAATACTAGGAAGTCTGTACTTAGATTTTTCATTTTAATTGAAATACAAGTTTGGCAGATTGAATAATTTCTTAGAAATCCTAGAAATGCTTCGCATTGGAAAAAATAGCTATTTTTGGAAAACATGAGTTGGTATCACCTTCTTACATCAGGAATTAGAAGTCCAACTCAGGAACAAAATCAGTGAATTTCATGGAGATTGAGCATTATAACTGAGCTTATTCAAGACCCAATGGCTTTAGATCATTACTATAAAAAACTGAAAACAAACGGAACGAACTATTCCCTTTCCTTGTCAAGTCTGTGACCACCACATTGATTTCACAGGGAGTTAGATCAGGCTTCCTGGCTCACCTGCTACAGGGAAGTGACTATGAATAATCAGGCTGTCTCAAACATACTTTAAAAACCAGCTTTAAACCAGCTGTTGCTCTTATCCATGACAGCATTAAAACAAACTTTTATCAGAACTGTGCAACATTTTCAGTTGTGCTTTAATGAAGAGCAAGTGGGGAGATGAGTGCCTCCATTGCAGATGTCTATGCTAGAGAAAAGTGAGTAAAGAAGGTGAGAAATCTATGGAAATAGGATGGTTATACTCAAAAATTCTATTTCCCCTGGGTTATTAGACTACACACATAAGAATGTTGTGAAAGGCCTCCTGAGTTCTGAGCCTTTGTTCCTCCTGGGATTCAGTTACTATGCAGGATGATAAGACCTAACCCATAATTAGAGCCTGCCCTTTAAGTAGACTGTTCAGCTAAATAAATCAAAGACACCCCTACATTTCCTTGGTGAATAGTGTGCATTATCTTAAAAATAACAAGATCAAGTTATGATCTTGGTTTATTAAAAACACTGATAAAATTATTGTAAACAAAGCATAATTAAAAAATTGTGAAGGCATGCATTTAAAGGTGATAAATATTTTGATTACTGTAGGCCAGTAAGCTTGAGCCTTGGAGTGAAGCTAAAACAGGACACATCCTCAACTATTGTATATCAACTTGATTTAATAATCTAGAATAGTCTCATAAGCCAGTCTGTTGAATCCTATTATAAACGTTTTCTATAAGCAATCTGTTCTAATAAACTCATAATAACATGATTAAAGTAATCAATCTTGAAGAATTTTAGGAAAGTTCCAAAACATTCTAGTATTACTGATTGACTTCTTTACATGTGAGGTTTATGTCCTATCCTTTTCATACTATGTGTAAATCTTGGACTGCAGTAAAATGAAGAAAAAACCAATTATTTTTTATTTAAAAACTTTAAAAAAATTTAAACCCAGCATCATTAAGAGGTTATAATTTCCATAGGTTTCAGTGTGAATGTCAGCATAACACTTGTGGGGAAACCTGTGATCGCTGCTGCCCTGGATATAATCAGAAACAGTGGCAACCTGCAACAGCTGGGAGCACAAACATATGTGAACGTGAGTAGCCAAAAAGATGCTGGGTTAAAAGAGGTGCTGACAAGAGGGTGGGAATTAGCTGTGGTACACATGTTCTTAGAACACAGCCAGCATGCTTGCATGCTTTAACACCTTTTTTCCTGTATAGAGAAAATTCTTTCCATACAGCAGTAGAGAATAAAAAATGCAGTGAATATTATTTATGTTCTTCTTTCTTATTAAACAGTGAAAATACTAATTTATGTGAGAATATGACATGAGAAAAGTGGAAGCCTTTTTGTAGAACATTGAGCCAACATCTCTCCCCAGTCATAGCTGTCTCCTGACAGACTGTGGATCTCCAAGCAGCACAGAGACTGTAGACATCATGTACAGCTCCAAAATGTTCCTTTCCATCACCCTGCCTCTTGGTGTTCAGATTACAGAGATGTTGCTCGAGGCTGCCACTGCTTACAGGTGCTTGAGCTGCCCTCCCTTCTCAGGCTGACAGTAGCCCCTCACTGTATGTCAGTGGCACAGAGGTGTTCCTGGTGGGGAATCCTGGTGGTGATTCCACATTTGTACCTCTTCCCATCCTTATATTTGGGAGTTTGGAGTACTTTAGCCCTGCAGACTGAGTAGTCAAGCTGGAGAAGGCCATTCATTTGCCTTTCTCCCATTTCCCCTGTATTTTGTTCTTCCATTAAAGAAAGCAGCAGCATGGACCCTCTTTTGGTGGTGGGTGTGTACTGTCAGACATAGGTCTTTGATTCCCTCTGGCCAGAAACCAGGTAGGGTGGTATAGAAAGTATTGCCATCTCTGTGCAGAGCCATTTCCTTTGTGTCTGGCCCAGTTTATTTTTCTTGTCTGCCTTTCCTGAGAGTAGCATAGCCAGTGGGTACAAACTGTTAACAGGAGAACCTTATTTGAAAGCCAAAGAGATGTACCTATATAATTAGTCTGAGGAATAAAGAGATGACTTGTTTAATTAAAACTGCAGTACGAAGACTTGGGAGGGGGGAGGGAGGTTGTGTGTGATTAAAATGTTTGATAGGAGGTAGACATGTTGGGACACAATTTTTGAACAATACTTGAAACCTCATTTAAGTTCCCCTATTTGAAAGGAAAACATTTTCTGCCAGAAAAGAGATAGACAAAGAGCATAAATAATGTCACGTTTTTTGAAGAATGAGCTTATAGAAGATCATCTACAAGATTCTGAGCCAAAACCACTTCATTTCTAACTACCTCTGAAAAAAATATCCTTTTTAGTATGGATTGCTCCTAGCGGTTTGAGGTGATTTGTTGAGAGCGTTTGCCAGGTGCAGGTCTCTTTTACTGGCAGCCAGTAGCAAAGGAATTAAAACAACCTTGTTCATCTTTGCAGAAGCCTGAGGTTTCTTCCGAGGAACTGATTGAAAGAGGTTGGTGGGAGCTTGTAGGGATCAGCCCAACATTTTGCTATGAGCTTCCCAGTACATATGGATCAGCAAATGGCCCAGAGTGGTGAAAAGATGCTTGATGAGTTAGAAGAAGGGATTTCTATTCTCCTATGAGTGAAAATGGTATTACTGTAATCAGAGCAAATAATTTCCTCTTGCTGTTAGAAGACATAGCAGATGTGTAGCTCACAGACGGTTTAGCCCTAGAGGCAAGGGAGGTTTTATTTGCGTTGTAATTTTTTTTATATATATGTGTATATATATTATATTCTCTTTCTTCCTTTTCTAATTTAATATCTTGAGCCAGCATCTCATTTGAGTAATGTTTTATTTTTTTTAAGAATTATATGAGTAAGGAAACTCAAAGGTCTTCGCCGGCTGTTACAGCCTGGCCAGAGAACCCAGTCTTGAACCCTGTCTAGTTCTTGTCAGCTGACCAGGGAACCTGATGGCAGGGCTCCTCCTCAGCTGTATGGTCAGTAGTTTCTAGGAAAAGGTTTCCTTGTCCACTGCAGTTCAGATATAAAGACACAGAGAAGATACAGAGAATGATCCAGTTTCTCTTCTGTTGTCTGTATGATCATGTAGCAAGGCATGGAGAATCAGTTGTTCCCAAATTGTGCTCTCAGTTATGCCAGGTACTTGGAGTACAGTTTGGAAGAATTACCTCCAAATGCTTCCCTCATACTGAAGAAGAGGCAGGGCCTTTAACTTCTGTAACCCATTGCCTTCTGGAGTATTGTGTCCCCTGGTCCAGATGAGGGGAGGGTTTCCCTAAAGATGAAATTGTAACTATAGGAATATCCTGGGAAGTTTTCCCTGGAATGCTGAAGCAGTTGTAATTTAAAGCTCAACTAGCACCCAGATGCTTGGGGAAGCCTGTTTTTGCTTCCTGCATTCTTTCAAAAAAATTCCCATTTTCCTCTCCAGCCAAGAAGGAAAATCAGATCAGAAAAAAAGGCGTCATGGTGTGAATTTATGGCCCTTTGATTTATTCTATTTGTTTGCTGTTATGGTTGGTTACTGCTCAGAATTATATTATAGCCAAGTTCGCTGGTATATCTGTATCTACAGCTGAATATGACAGTTCTTTGGTGTAGGTCTTTTTATTTAAATATGTGTATCTTATCTATGATTGTTTATTTTAAATCTTTAGTGCACACAGCATTAGCCCAGATGTATTTTTGAGACATGAAAAGATTAAATAAGCATTTGAACATGTTCTTGATAATTAAAAAAAAAAAAAAAACCTGCTGCGGCTATTCTCCTCAAGCTTCCTAGTTCTGCATTTATGCATAACTATGTAGTCTTGAGATGGTACAACTGTTACCTTCTCTGATAAGCCTAGCAGCAGGTTTTCTTCATGTCTCCATGACCGTACTATATTTCTGGTATGGAAATCCAGTTTTTGGTAGGTAAATATGTGCATTTGAGTATGTTCCAACATGCCTGAGTGTATGCACACACAAAAAAACCCTCTAATCTTCTTTTCCACCTCTGCTACATTGCTGAATTCCAGAATTATAAAGAAAGCTGACTTGGAATATTACTTTTTCAGCCTGCAATTGCCATGGACATGCCACTGATTGCTACTATGATGCAGACGTTGATCAGCGCCAAGAAAGCTTAAACATCTATGGGCATTATGAAGGTGGAGGAGTCTGCATTAACTGCCAGGTAAAAAGGACATTTTGATCAGTTTAAATAAATGTTCCCACCAGTAGTTTTGGGTCTGACCGGTCCACATAGGCCTATTTCTCTGACGGTGTTACTGCTTGTACTCAAAGTGTGGGAAAAAATTACATTGTTCAACATTGCTTGTTAATGTGTAAAAGACACATAAAAATTGTGTTTATACTCAGTCCTTTGTGATTAAAATAAAATCGCACAATGAAACAATTTAATCAACTATAAAAATTCCCTTTCCTATTGTTACAAACTCTGCCATTTCCCTGCTTAACAAAAGGAAGTAAAATTAACGAAATAAAATGCCAGCTCAGACCAGCTGGTTCCTTACTGCAGCAAAACACAGAGGGCTCTCTCTCATCAGCAGAAATAAATGAGGATCTAGAATATACCAAGATGGAAAGTTATAGATACTGGAAAAGTACAGAATCATAAAAGTGACCTCTGGAATTCTTCCGGACTAAATGTTCAAACCAAGGCTAGATGCAAAATTATATCCAGTTGCACTGAGAAACACCCAATTGAATTTTGAAAATTTCTAAGGATGCACATTACGCAGTCTCTGGGAAATCTTTTACAGCACTTAATCACACTCCAGTAGGAATTTTCCCAGTTGCAGCTTGTGGTAGTTGGCTTTTGGGCTTTTGCTGTGCTTATGTGAGAAGAGTTGGTTCTGTCTTTTGTGTAGAGGAAAGATATCTTGGGTAGAGGAAAGTGGCAATTAGGCACCTCCCACTCCAAGCCAACTCAAGCAATTAGCTTAGTTGCCCCCTGAAATGTCACTAGCTCCAGCTCCATAACTGTCTTAGAGGCTCCATTGGATTGAATCAAAAGCTGTAGATTTGGAATCCAAGACTTTACACTGTGGCTGTCATAAATAGGTAGCACATTTGTGGAAAGAACAAGAATTTCTCTCATTCTGATTTGTTCTACACTGGCAGTGACTATGAGGAAAGATCAAGCAAGACTCTGATGAAGATCTAGTCTTGGACTTCATCTCTGCTTTGAGTGGGACTGAATTACTTGACCCCCTGAGATCCCTTACAACCTGAATTACTAATTAGTTCAGTGATCTCATGGTTAAATAAATCCAGACTTATTTGGAAGTCTGTCTTCCTTTTTTTGTCAAGTCATCTGATGTGTGACAAGCAGCTGACCAGAATTTTGCATTACAGGAAAATTATCATCAAGTCTATGTTCCTGTGAAATCTATGCATCATGGTTTATATATTACCATGCTGTGCATTTAAAAATATAGCTGTATTTAAGCAACAAAAAAGGGAAATATCCAGTATAGAGTATGTTTTCCATATTATTGCCACAGTATAATCAGATCTTGTCCAAAAGGCAGTCAGAATAGAGTTATTTTTACTAGCATGAGTAGAAGAAATGTTCTTTGTCTTCCAGTTGACATTTCTGTGCAGAACTTTGTTCATGCAGTCCAGTAAGATTTACCATGTTGGTTCTTTCTGTCAGCTCTTTGTTCATGAAAGAACATTTCTTTTATATTGCTTCCAAGATAGAAAAGAGCAAAATTAATCTAAATCTACAAGTCCTGGTTATATGACTGATACTGTTTGCAGTTAATTTAGTGGAAATTAAGTTGAATTAAATAAATTTACCATAAATCCAATTATAGCTTCTTTTTTTTCATTGATGAAGCACATGAATCTTAGTTTACTTTTTCTGTTTGTGTCAGGGGAAAGAAAAGTTTTAGGAATGGATGCCTGAATGAAGAAGTGATAGAATTGAAATGCTGCATACAAAGATAGAGTTTGTTTCGAGTGTGATAACAAGGGAGCTCTGGAAATCACATAGTCCAAACCCCTACTCAGAGCAGGTCTAATTAGATCAGTTTGCTTAGGTGTCCAGGCTGTGAACACCTCCAAGGATTGGAATGTCACAACCACTCATGACAACCTGTTTCAGTGTTTGACTGCCTTCATGATAAATTTTGCTCCTAATATCTAATTGGAATTTTCCATGTTCCAATCTGTGCCTGTTGCCTGTGATCCTATTGCTGTGCACCTCTGGTAAGAGTCTGCCTCCATCCCCTTTGTATTCCCTCATCAGGTAGTTGTAGTAGCAATAAATTCACCCTTCTCTTCTTAACACTGAAGAAACTCAACCATCTCAGCCTCTTCTTGGGTGTCACATGCTTCAGTCCCCCACCACCTGCATGGGTCGGCCCACAGCAGCTGTCATTGTGTCAGGGAGGTCCATGAGGTTGATTTGCCCTAGGTAAACTGTGCTGAATATGTCCCATCAACTTCCTGTCCTTTGTGTGTTCTAAGAGAATTTGTTTGTTCACTGGAACTCCTTCCCTATGGAGCAATGGGCCCCTTACCCCTATTAGCTTTGCTTTTGCTGCTGCTCTACACCTAGAATCTTCCTTTTTGCACTTCACCTGCTTTGCTAGTTTTAACTCTGCTAAGCCAAAATGCAGGGTCTTTGTATTGTCACCGAGTAGCCTGTCCCTGCTTCCGCCTTCCATATACTTTCTTTTTCGAGTTTGAGATCAGTCAGGAACTCTGTGGTTATCTGTGCTGGCCTTCTGCCACACTTGCACATTGGAAAGAGCTGTTCCTGTTCTAAGTAGGCTGTCCGTGAGAATCAACCATCTCTCTTGGTCCGCTTTTCCATCCAGGATACTTTCACACGGGATCTTGCCAACCAGCTATCTGAGCAAGGCAAAATCTGGTTTTCAGAAGCCTGGAACTGTAATTCTGCTATTTGTCTTGTTTGCTTGTCTTTCATACATTCTAAGTAACTTCTGGATTACTTGCACCCTGCTACATTGTCCTTCTGGCATCCTCCTCCTGAAGCTCTGTCTGGGCTGGGGCCACTGATGTGCCACTGGAGAGAGCACCAGTAGCCCCTGAAGAATGTGCAGAGTTCTGAGTGCCCTGCTCATGAACTGTGCACCAGTCCATCCAGGAAATGCTGTGTCCCTGCTCAGCCCTGAATTGCAACACTCCCTAAGGAGGAACTACCCAGGGAGTGGGAGGTGGTGGAACCTGCTTTGGTCTGCTCCAGGGCAGAGCTTCCTGCTCTGGTTCCCTGTCTCTCTCATGTCTATGAGCTCATCAGAGTGCCTCTTGACCATGATTTACCCGACTGGTACTTGCCTTTACTGCTGCAGTTCAAATTACTTAGGACTTTTTTTTTTTTTTCTTTTGGTGTGCCCAAACCACATATTTATAGAGACATATGCTTTTCTAAAATCTGTTTTGTACTGACTGGACTGTTCAGCTTTTGGTTTATTTTGGTCTTGCTGATCTTAGACACAAGGTATTTAAAAATTTAATGTATAGTACAAGGAAAAACTTGTGATATAGTTGCTTGGACAATATATACATCATGTTACAAAAGTAGTCTAAGAAAAGATATTGTATGATATAAAGAGATGCTTTTCCAAAGGTTTTTTTTTTAATGGGAGAGGGATTTATCCTGCTTTAAAGATGAAATTCAGCTGCTTTATGTGAGAATACCACAATTCAGCAGTGTGTAAAGAACAGGTGATTAAAGAACACCGCATGATGATGGATATCTTTATTGCAGTTGTGTTCCATTCTTTTTTTCCCCTTCTTCGTTGTATATAGAAACAGTGTAAAGGATGTTATTGTTTCCTGATTCTTCCAAATTCCTCTTTTTATCATGTATTATTCTTTTGTTTTATTTTGCACAGCATAACACAGCTGGGATTAACTGTGAGAAGTGTGCAAAAGGTTACTATCGTCCTTATGGTGTTCCAGTGAGAGCTCCTGATGGTTGTATACGTGAGTCCTTCTCTGTGGAGTATCTTCTTGTGGTGGATTTTGGGGGTTTGGGCTATAATCAAAGCACAGGTCGCTTCTTTTGGGGAGGAAAAATGGAAGAGCGGCCAAAAGATGTTGGAGAACAACTACAAATGAATTTCTGTTCTGCTTTAAACCTTTGAAATTATATTCTCTCAATTTATGTCATATGAGCATAAATCTTCAGAACAGCAGCATAATAAGACAAAGAAGGCCATAAAAGGGTACTGAGGAGATAGGATCACGGAAACCTGGGGTGCTGCTACACACCCTGCAGTGAGGAGGATCTCAGGACCTCCAGGAAGCCATTCTCACCTCCCGTTCTCATGATCTTGCTTCTCTTAGCTCTCTGATGTACATGTAAGGTATCCTGGTCACTTGGAAATTTGATTCTGTAGCTCAAAAGGTTACAAGGATCATTACTCTGATTTTATGTGGTGCTGAGCCCATCGACTAAGAAGTGATGTGATAGGGTAATTACTAATAGAACATTTGAAAAAGAACTGAGTATAGGTAAGAGTTAAATGCTGGCTTACAAACAGGCTGAAGGAGTCATGTGACAGGTTGAAGGAAATTACAGTTGTGTTTGGGTATTAAAAGGAGTGGGAAGTCAGCAGAATTGTGGTCATAATGTTGCATGTAGTGTATAAGGAAAAGTGAATAGAGAAATGGAGAAAAATGAGTGATTGCCACAGAAAAATGGCTACAGTGCTGTGGAGGAGTAACACGCAGCTTTTGTAATTAAAAAACCCTAAACACTCTAATTAAATAACATGGGTTTTCCTTTTAAGGGATGTATTGGTGATATGTAAGTACTTGGGAAATGTTAATTCTTTAAATAATCAGTCATTCATGTCTGCAAGTTTGTTGTTATAATGTCATTGTGCACTGCTGTAAAAGGCAAATTAATTATTTTCCAAAGAATGCCTAATTGCTGGTACTTTTACTTAGCCTGCAGTTGTAACTTGGAGCATGCAGAGGGCTGTGAAGAAGGGTCTGGCCGCTGCTTCTGTAAGCAGAATTTCCAAGGAGACCACTGTGAACGCTGTGCTGATGGGTTCTATGGTTATCCATTTTGTGTCTGTAAGTATATGAGTAGAATTGCCTCTTTTTCTGTATTTTAAATAGGCATTAAAGAATTAATGGTTTTCATTGCTCTTGGCTTGGTTAAAAAATGTCTGACATTTCAGCTTCACCTTCATGTGTTCTGATAAATCAGTTGTTACAATACTGAAGAGAGTTGGGTTTATTTAACAAAATTATACTGACTTGAAAAACAAAGAGATTGTGCTGCATTCTCACAATTCTGCATTCATTCGAGACATCAGGTTTACAGCCTATCCTCAGTGAGTTGTGAACTTCAGTTCTAAAGCCCTGAACGAATTGTCTAAACAAGTCAGGATTTTTAGGGATAAAGATCACCTGGACAGGAAGTAGAACGTGACTGTAGTGAGGGGGACAGGAGAAAATGGGTATGTGTTCTCCTTGACATCTCCTAGGATTTGGAACTTGCATCTCTGATAAACAATGCTTTTCCCATAAAAAAATTACATGTAAAATAACTGAGCAGAAAATCTAACATCAGGGTTGTATTTGCTGCATAAAAGCTTCTGACTCCATGAAAAGATTACAAAAGTGGGATGTTTTGTGCCCTCAGGAGAAAGAAGTGTATTTCTGACAGCTGATAAAAAACAAGTGTTGATCTGGGACAAGATTTGAGGTCTTACTAGAAGAGAGGTACCATGATAAAAACATGAGAAGAAGGAAAACAATACAAAACAAAGGAAAAAATACCCTGTGAAAATTGACTGTTGTTTGAATTAAATGTCTGTGATAGCATAAATCCTGTCTGTACAGTACATTCTAGATTATCACATCTCATATATCGTCTTGATTGAAATCCAGCATTTAAAAATAAGTTCAGCTTAGGGAGATGTTGATTCAAGTCCCACTTACATTTGTAGCTCATTGACTTTGGATCCCATCTCAATGCAAGAATGTTTAAGAATGGGAAAGACAATCCAGCAATCTGGAAGATTCTCAAATGAAAGCTCCCAGGGTGTTCTGTACATGTCATGAATTATGGAAGTTCATGTAGCAAGTGGTAATGCCACATAGGAGATGGACCTTCAGCTGGAAGCAGGAAATGTGAAATAAATATGGAGCTCCCTAGATAACTTTCACAGCACTGTCTAGTGTAAGAAACCTTTCACCACAGAAGGCTGAGGAGCAGGACAGCAAACTGGTGGCATTTCCAAATGGTGTCCAGCCTTTCATACTGCTCTTCTGAAAAGGAAAGTTTGTACCTGAATCAGAAGTCAGAAGTACAGTGTTTCTTACCTGTTCCTAAGAAAACTAAAGAAAACTAAGCTGAAGTTGGTTACTAGAGTAATGTGAATACGATGCTCTCTGTATTGACTGGAGAGGACTTCTTTGTTTGTCATGATTTTTAATGAAATTAGTATGTTTGTTTCAAATGTACCTTGTTTCTTCTGTTTTAAAGATACTCCTGTATATCCTTTTACTTCTTCAATTCCAAGAGATGATGTGGCTGGTGACATAATAGGCAAGTTCTTGATGGTTTTTTCCCCATTTCACTGTTTTTTCCCATGTTGCTATTTTTCATTGTTTCAGTGGTGCCTGCTCTTCTGTAGAATCATAAAATCATTTAGGTTGGTCTTTATGTAGTAATTTTGCCTCTGTTGGTATTTATCTTTCAAAAGAACCTTTGTTCTTGCCAGAAGTCCATCATATTGTCATGTTTTTATCAAACGGTTTAGTGGGTTAGCTCCAGACAGAGTTATGGATCAAAATAACTTTGGCCAGCCTCAGGCAAACATCTGCAGGAGGGGCTGACCATCTTGTTTGGTGCGCTTAAGAACAGATCCATCAAGACTTTCTGACATGTACAACTTTCTGACACGACAGCCACTGCTTTGCAGTGTAAATCTCTTTCTTTAGGCTAACTGGCCTCTGCCTCTGGACTGTCCTCTCTCAAATGGCAAATTGTATGTTGCTCTTGGCAGTGAAAAATTCTGATTTCTAAGAAAACTTCATATATCTTGTTTAGCCCACTGCAAAGCTGCCTGGAACCTGTACAAGGGCTCCCTTGGTGGGCTGATATTTTTTAGTCTATATTATCATACTGCACAATGGAGACATTATCACAGCTAGCACTTAATCACTTGCATACTTATAATGCACTTCGCTTTCGTGTAGCATCCAAAATAATTGCCCTGGTAGGCCTCTGGGTATGCTCTGTTGCATTTTCCCTTCTCTCACAAATTTTTAAAAGGAAGAAGAAGGAAAACTCCAAAGGAAAGGGAAAAAATACAACAGGAGAAAACAGATCTTGAACTATTTACACTTTCAGTGAGCAGCATCTGAATTCGAAGGCATGAGAAAGGCAGCTGCCTCTAAGTGGAAGCTTCTGTAGAAGTTGAAATTTGTGCTGTCAGACTAAGCACAATTACAGATTGTGTTTTTTTAAAATTAGATTTGTGTGTAAAGCTCATATAAATAGGGTTTTTTTGCATTCAAGAGTAATACTAAGTACTGATCTGTTGTTCTCTGCAAAGTGACAAGGGATTGTATGCACTAACTTCATTTTTTTCTTCTCGTTTCCTGTTTTAACTTAGAAGGACGCTGCAAGCCAGGGTTTTTTGGCCCCCAGTGTCTGCGTAAGTGACATAGTTTCTTTGACACTTGGAGCCTGTGCTCCAGAATTAATGCCAACCTTTGGCTTCCAAGGGAAATAAGAGCTTTAAGATCATAATACAGCAAATGTTTTCTTTACAAATGTGCTCTCCAGCGTGCCAGTGCCACGGTGCAGGAGTGCTGGGCAGTGACTGTGATGGAAGTACCGGGCAGTGCAGATGTCGAACTGGATTTGGGGGTTTGTCCTGTGATACTTGTGCAGCTGGATATTTTCAATATCCCCTCTGCCAGGGTAAGCCAAACATTCCCTTTTGGCAAGCATATCCAAAACACCAAAACCCCAAGTTTTATACAGAGGGATGAAGTTATTTTGCCATGGAGATGTATTCATAACAGGCTCTCCCAAAACTCACACAAGTCAAAGAAGAATAATGTGATGAGGGGAGATTTTGATCTAAAAATGCCCGTTTCCTTGGTTGCTGTCTGCTGTGTGATGCAGCTGCCCCACTAGTTTGTAGTTGGGTTTAGTAAGACTGATGAAAGGTGGAACAACTTTGGAAACATTTCTGTTACTTACCTTCTTTGGTTTGTTTTTTTTTTAAAGTGCATTTGCAGCCTCACTTTGATGTACCGAGATACTCTTTCTAATCAATACTAGAACACTGCCTGGCTTTGAACTTTAATAGCCATCTCTGTACCATCTTTTTAGGCACTTTATTAACCACTCCCCCCTGAGACTGTAAATCTAAACCATTAGTTGTTTCACTTCTGTCCCAGAAGGAATGGAACAATAGTTGTCATACCACTTGGGACTGATAAATCAGACTCTTAGTGAGACCTGGGCTAGTGTAGTGCTTTGACACTGGTACTGAACTTTGAGCCAGCTTCATTTGCTCTCTCATTTATGTTTCCCTTTGCTGAATTATTACAGATGTGAGCAATCAATAAAAGTTGTTATGAATCCATATAAATCTGATTAAAAAAGATTGTGGTCCTGTTGAACATCAGGGAGCAGGGAGTTGCTTTTACTGATCTTTTTTCCATATATATTTTTATTTCAAGAAAGGTAAAAGAAGAGAGCCTGTACAGAGGCTGCCTCTCAAATATCTTTTCTCATTGGCAGTGTGTGAATGTAACTTGGTGGGTACCCAGCCCGAAGTCTGTGATTTTCTTGGGAGGTGTCTTTGTCGCTCAGGGGTCTCTGGACATCAGTGTGACAGCTGCCAGCCTGGCTACCATTCATTCCCTGCCTGTCAAGGTAAGGCTGCTGATTGCATGTACAGCATCAAACAGGCCCCTGAAAAGGCAGACAGGAGTGCTTTTCAGGACAGCAGACAAAGCAATGTTCACAGTAGCAAATGGGCAAGTCACTCTTGTGCTCTACAGTGAAATCCTCATCTCTTCTAATTCTCCAGCTCCAGGCATGTTTCTGTAGTATGGAAGGATTACATAGTCTGTTTCCTCACAGGCTTTTTTTTCCCGTTGTGGTCAGACTGTTTGATGTACCCTCAGTCAGCACAGCTATCTTACTTACTTGACTGCTGAGGAACCAGCACAGTAGAGCTGTGAAGCACTGGTCTCCTTTTGCAGAGGGTCTTTGTTTGGTACCTTGTAAAATGTGTGTTCTGTAAATATGAAACTTTCGTTTTGCCCTTCATGGTGGTTTCTCACTCGTTTAAGGATCATCTGACAGGCACAGACCCAAGCTCTGTAGAGGTAGGCATGAAATATGAAAGATCTCTATGGGGCTTCCCACCAAGGACTAGCCTGCTTTTTACAGGACAGGAAAATGAATGGAGTATAACTTTCAAGTATAATGATGATCTTGTATGTGTGTACAAGGACTCCATCAAGTCCTTCTTGGCCCTAGGTTTTGTCTGCCTTTGCAGTGAGTAAGAGAGGGGCCCTTAATCCTTAGTGATTTTCCTTTGAGAAAGAATATAGACTGTTGCTGAGTTCTGGTATGTGCTTTCCTGTTCTAATTAACAAGATTTATATATAACATTATTATTTACTTTCTTCTCTCTTGTTATTTTCGGCTGTTGGCTAGATCAGTCTTCTTCCTTTGGGCTTATGAAGTTGTTTATCTCCCGTAAATGTACAGCAGAATTCTTTATGCCCTCATGCCCTGGTTTCAGCTGGGGTAGAGTTAATTTTGTATCTAGTACTGTGTTTTTCCTTTTTTCCCAGTTTTCCCCATCCCATGGGTGGGGTGTGAGTGGCTGTGTGTACCTTGTTGCCAGCTGGGGTTACACTGAGGCACCTTGCAAAGATATACTGTGTTGTGTTGCTAAACACTATGGGTGGAATAAAGAACTACCACATGATTGTGGGTTTTATGGTCTGGAGTAGAGGAACATTTTTAATGAAAAACATTAAATCAGGATTCTGCATTGGTACACACTGTTCAGTGGTTTTAAAATAACCTTTTTTTTCCTAGAACAAAATCAAGTAGCAATCTTATAGCAAATCAAACCCGTATTGAATATCTTTGATCTTTGAACACCAAAAGCTGAAAAGAGACACAAAAGCTTAAAAGAGCATGCAAAAACAAATTGTAAAAGACAGATAAAAATAGTTGAAAACACAGTCAGTGGGATTACTCAGAATTGCTGCAGTTCACAGTTTGTTCAGTTAAAATGAGCTGCCATGGGTTTAAACATAAATTAACACAGCATGCTGCAAGCTGTGGTGGAAAGTGAGCAGCCCAGCCTGCTACTCCTATAAGGAATTATCATCTTCAGAAGGGAGACAGACCTATATTTTTTGGGCTGCTGTGACTAGAAGTAATCTCTCTGGTCTTGACTTGTGAACTCAATAGAAGCTTAATTCAAATAAAGTGATATCAAAACAAAGCCTTTAAACAAAACAGTAATACTAAAATTAGGAGAGAATGCAATGTAATAGTCAAGTGGTGGGGGACTCTAGTGTAGGTTATGTTCTTGGAAGCTTCAGTATTTGTATTTCTCTTACACTAAATTCCTAGGAAGCTCTGTGTCTTTCCAAGCATCTTTAAAGTAAACACAGCAAAGTCAGATGTCTTTGACTGCAGCAGAAAGAGGAACCAAAAGGGGGAACCAGAAACATGAATATGTAACAGAAAGACCGTGCTTGTTTTATATTTCAATTAGTCAGCTGTTTCTGGCAGTCATAATATCCAAGTGATTAGCTACAGCACTTCATCTTGTACCTGGGACAGCTGGGGTGCCCAGATGGGGTCCCGTTCATGTACCTGTGAAGTCTCACCCTGTGTAATATTCCAGCATCATCTCAATAAAATAGCAGGTCTAATCTTTAGCTATTAGCCCAAAACAGTAGTAACTCCATGAGAAGTTTGTTGTTATAGTTGACAACATGCTTGAGTATATTTTTTAAAGATGTTAAGTATTTCTCTCATGTGACATTCTTCCCAAATGGATGGATAGATTTTTGTCCTTTACATGTGTTTTGCGAGGCATCAAACTGAATCTCTTCAGTGTGCGTTATAGAATTGCAAGAACCTGATTATCAATGGCAATTGCAGAATAACCATCTGTTTCAAGATATTTATTTTTGATGGTAAAATTATGGTTTATCTGTTTTTCTCGTGACTGATTTACATTCAAAGACAAGTTTTTTGGCAAATTATAGATTTAGACATGTATCTGTAAATTTTTTGCTCTGTGCAGAATGCAGTTGTGATGGTGTTGGCTCCCTGGAGAATACATGTGGTCCTAGAGGGCAGTGTCTGTGCCGCAATAACTACGCTGGACTTAGATGTGACCAGTGTGCTCCGGGGTATTACGGCTATCCCAACTGCTTGCGTGAGTAAAAGCCTTCCCTGCTTTTACTGGGGTTTTACTTCCTATTTCTGCAGCATGGAAGAAGTAAATCTTCTCAAATATATTTCCATTTAAAAGATTTCCACTTTAGATGATGGCACAGAACTTTAAGAAAATGTTTGTCAGTTCTGTAAGTTAGTGTTCTATTTGTCCAAGTGACTTTTGCTTCCAAACCCCAATACTACAAATCAGACTAAATACTCATTTGAAAAATCATTATTAAAGGCATCTGCTGTCCTGGAGTTTAAAGTATTTCAGTCTCCCCAAGGTAACCATATTAAAAAGTGCTTTCAAGCTCACACCTGCTACATTGTGCTTCTGCATTGCTACATTCCACAGCTCTGTTTTCAAAAGATCTTTCAATGTGTTTGTTTTATAAAGGTGTCAGCAGCGAGTGTAACCCTGCAGGTAGCATTGGTTCCCACTCTGTAAGTATTCTACCACTGCAGCTAACAGTGCATGTTAATCATTCATGTGCCTTTGCTGAACACATTCAAATCACTGCTCAAGCCCTGGAGCTTGCCCTTAGACTCTAAAAGAATTGCATGAGTGCATTTGCAGAGTAAGACTGGAAATTAGCTTTCTGTTTTGTTCTTTGATCATACCACTGCAAACCCTTTTCAAGGGTGGGTTTTTTTAATCTTTTATATATAGAATATGCATACAGTTTATGTCTTTTTGGTATAGTCTTAACACTAACATATACATGAAGCTATAAACCTATGCATGTCTCAAAGACCATCAGGTCCTGAATGGCAACAGGCCCTTTCAGCATCAAATTATTCTTGAAAAATCATTATATCTTTGTTGCGGTTCCACTGTTATTGTTATTAATGTGATGATGGTTATTAGTAGTTACATATTACCAGAAATCACAGTCATCATCAAATGTGTAGCAAAGACCACCTAGAGGGTGAATCTGGTGGATGGTAGGGGTATCTGTAGGCTCAGGTATAATGCTATGTGTCTCTTCCACCAATAAAATAAAGGGTAAATACGAAAATGGATTATTATTTCTAAGGAAATTTGGGGTTTATACTTTGTGCAAACCAATTAATGCTTTAGAGCAGTTCTAATAAGGTTATAAAAGAATTGGAACATTCATTGGGACCCTTAGAATAAATTAGACACATAAAAAATATGCAGGGTGGAACAATCCTGTGCTGACAGCATTAGACAGAAAAATCTAAGAAGTCTGAATCAGCCTGACATCCACGTCTCTGTAAAAGTCAGTAAATGTCTGAGCTGTTAATAATACTAGGGTTTTCTTAGTAGTAAAGAGCAGTACGTATTTTATGAAACAGGTGAACCCATATTCGCTCCTTTCTGTCATTAGGGATATTGTGAATGTCTCCAGCATGTTGAAGGTCCTACTTGTAGTAAATGCAAACCCTTGTACTGGAACCTGGCCAAAGAAAACCCTGAGGGATGTACAGGTATGTCTTCGTGACATATTTTTCTGGCTTCTGAAATGTGTTAAATTCTTTCGAAGTCATCTTTATTTCCTGACACCATCTTTGGTGTTCTTTGTGACTTTCACAACTCTTGTTAACAGCATGTTTCTCATGCTACTTAATTGTAACACCAAACTACCCATCATACCAGCAGTTGCTTTCAGAAATTAGACCAAAATTTCATGAGTGTTTGTCTAGTCTTAACCAAGGTGTGCTCCAAATTACAATGGTGATCACTTTGTATGGCCCTAGGGCAGATTTACCAGAGTGAGACAGGATTTCTGCCTGTAACCCTGAAATCAGAATTTGGTTCATTGTTTCGAGGAAAAGGTGCTTTTTTGCTTTATAATATTTAGTAGCTTGCAAAGGAGTGTAAAACCTTCTTGTGGCCTGGGTGTGTGACAAATCTGTTATGGTTTAAATCTGCATAATAATCTGTGATTGTCAATGTTTTCCAACAGGGAGTGTGGGTTTTTCAGGCAGATAATAGTAACTAATGAAGATTAAAAAGGATAGATATAAAAAGATCTTGGAAGATTCTCTCCAACTATTTCCTTTCCAACAGATTCCACCAGAACAGCCACTTAGATAGGATGAGTATCTTTAGACCTGATACTCATATAATTACATTTTTTACTTTAGATCTCTGAATACTAAACAACTCCTCAAATATTAAGTACTGCACTTTTCATGTAATTCGTCTTCTCTGCTTTCAGTCACAGAGTCAGTACTGGGTTTCTCCAAACTTCTAGGTCAGCATAGTTCCCACCTGCTGTCTTTTCTCCATTTCTATTTCATATGGAGAGTTGATTTGGTCCCAAAGTAGCCCTGCACTATAGAAGGTGTGGGTCAGGCTGGAAGATGCTGTTTTGTATCAATTGTCTGTTTCTAAAAAAGAAAACAATTGTAAATTCAAATGCAATACTGGGGGTTTTTTTTTGTCAAACACAAGTTAGATCACTTTAAAACAGACCAGTAAATCACACATACTTAGAAGTCCTCATTCTTTCTCCTCTTTTTCTTCTCACCTCATACCAATATCTGTCTGCTCTTCTGAACTTTCCAGAGTAAAATCCACCTTGTGGCACATTGACTCAAAATTGCAGATTCACGGTGGTGGGGTTTTTCCCTGCAAAGTATCATGAAAAGATGAAATGCAGATGTCTTTTTTTTCCATCTGTGCAGCATGCCAGTGTGATGTGAGTGGAACACTGAGTGGAGTTGGAGAATGTCAGCAGGTAAAGTTAAAAGAAATATATTCATTAAATTGATTGTTGTAAAGATAAATTATTGTAACATTTTCTAAGGCGGAAATCTTAATACTGTGTATTGCTTTTGAACATAAAATAGTTTTATACAGCAAAGAATCAATTTTATACATCCAAGGGATGGATAAAGTTTTCTGAACTTTTTGCCTCTGGAGCTTATGTATTTTCTAGTCTGTTTATTGAAAGTGATAAATGACAGAAATAGTGTCTAGATAATTTTTTTTTGTTAAGATTTGAAAGTTTTCCCTCTTTACAATTAGAGGGAACTCAGAGTATTGAAAGATTAAAGTTTTGGAAAGGTACTGAAACATTTTTGATGACATTTTTTTCTTCACAGGAAAATGGGCATTGTTACTGCAAACCTAATGTTTGTGGAGATTCCTGTGACACTTGTGAAGCTGGTTATCATGCTCTTGAAAAAAAGAATTATTTTGGTTGCCAAGGTAAAATGAATAAAGGACATCTCTAGTAGAACATGTGCACGTGGCACAGAAGGCTTTAGAATTCCCTAGGCTGTATTTCTAAAATGCAGATGTTTGAATTACTCTTGTGCACAACATTTTGCACTAGTGCTGGTCATTACTTGTAACCTATGTGACTCCTCCTTTGCCTTTCAGCAGGAGAAGGAACAAGGCAAATGTCACCACTGTGCTTCCCAGTCATTTTGTGCAGGTCTTAGAAAACAGGGTGCTTTTGGACTATGACATAAGTACTCGTTTAAGGACAGTCAGCCTTTCAATCCAGCTTGAAATTTTTAGCCTTGACATACTCATTCCTTAGTACAGCATATTATATCGTGTTACTAGAGGTGTCCTTTAGTTTGTGCCACAAGTCCTGTCTCCTGTAGAAAGTCATTCAATATTATTGTCCAGTGTCAGTTAAAAATATGCATATTATATGAACACATACATTGCAATTTCGTCAGATAAATTAAATATTGAGGTACCAGACTTTGAAAAATTAATGTCTTGCAATTTTTTAAGTTAGATTTTAGATTCTGTTGTTTGTGGGTTTTTTAAAAAAATAATTATTCCTCGTGGTATTGCTGCAGAAATTCTGACTTGCTGAGAAACCATTTGAATAGCTGTTCTGCAAAACTGCAGCCCTGCCTTTATCAGTGTGGTATGGTATATTATTTGAGGGTTTTTTTTTAAAGTGACTTTTGTCACATTCTAAGGAGAAATTTAAAAAAAACAGCCACAAACATGGGAAGCTCAAAATAATTCCAGGTTATGCACGTGTATTAAGTTGTGCTTGAAAGAGTCTAAAGGGCTCCAGGAAGAGGAAGCCAGTCATTAACGGTGTTTAATTAGGTGAAGCTGTGGTGTGTTTTCTGATAACTTTTATCTCTCCTTTTCTGATTGGCTTCTGCTCTTTGCCTGGCAGGCTGCCGGTGTGACATTGGAGGATCCCTCAGCCCAGCCTGTTCCCAGCCCTCGGGCAGCTGCCAGTGCAGGGCACACGTCGTGGGCACAACCTGTCGGGAGTGAGTCCAGCTGGAGCTCCTGGCAGAGCTTCAGCACAGTTCTTTTGAAACTGCCTATAAGTCCCTTGTTAAACTTTTGTGTGAGATTCTGGACTTGTTGATAAATAACTTGGTAAATTGTACTGGTTATTGATGTTAGTTTTCCTGGGCGGTTTCCTTCCAATATTTTAATAAGGTTTTCTGACTTGTTTCCTTAAATAACCAATACCAGTGTTGCAGTAGTATTGCGTATGTATCTATATATCTATCGAGAGTTGTATAGGAAAAGGTATGTAACCTGTAAAAGCTTCTGGAGAGAAAATCATTGCATTCTCATTGCATCACTCTTACCAGCTGTCTTAAATCTATGAGCTGCTATCAGAATTCCTCGGTCATCAGTAGATCACCTCCCTTCCACTGCTTCTTGCCCTTAGATGTAGATCATAAGTGGCAGGTAATTCTTTGTTGATTTGTTGTGGTTTTTTTCTCCTTGAAAGGCCTGAAAAAAACTATTTTTTTCCTGATCTGCACCACATGAAGTTTGAGATTGAAGATGGTACTACTGCCGAGGGAGGGGTAATTCGATTTGGCTATGATCCTCAGGAATTTCCTGGCTTCAGTTGGAGAGGATATGCCCAGATGTCCTCTATACAAGTAAGCTGGTATTTCACTCAAGATTTTGGGATGAAAATGTAAGTGTATGGTACATACATATGTCTTTATAGTACTGCTGTGTGTGTGGAAGGTCAAGGAAAAACAACAGAAAAAAGGACAGGATCTTATTAATCCAAACCCTTTGGTACTATATTATGTTTGTATTAGTGAGAGTTGGTATTATTGTCAGGTCATTTGTACACTGCTTGTGTGAATATGTGTTCTTCACAGATGTTCCTTGAGGTCGGATTTTTTTGTGAGATAGCTGTAAAGAGGGAACTTACAGCTTTAAATTCTATAATACTAATTGCAGAAATTCTTGTCATGCCAAGAACAGTGGGAGCAGCAGAAAATTAATGCTTGTCTAAACAATTTGAATTGCACAGATCCATGACACTCTGTGTCCATAAGATTTTTAGGTACAGTCACAGTGCTGTCACTGAAGTCATCTTACATTGGGTAAAGAAGAGAAAGGTGCCAACTTTTGTTATGAATGGTACCTTCACATTACAGCAAACAGGAAAGTGTGGGGCTCAGTAAAAGAAGCTGTGAGCAGGAGCATATTGGCAACATTTATTTTAGTTTCATGACGCACTGTGAATAAACTGAACAGCTGAGGGAATATATAAATCACAGGAAGAAAGTCACCATAATTTCTCTGAGAATGGACCTTCTGACTTTGGATTGAACTGCTGATCAAATGAAGCAGTAGATTTGTGTAATAAATGGGATTTGTTCACTCATCTTGAAATTAGTGCTTTGATATAGTTGTGTCCAGCCTCTGTTTGTCCAGGGACTAACAAATCACTATAGCATGAGGTATAAGCACGTAACAATTGCACAATGATTTCCTTTATGTTCTTCATTTTTCAGTCTTTCTTCTTCTGTTGTTTTAGTCTTGGGGTTTTTTTATCCCAGATAATTTTTGAATTTTCAGTATTATTCCACATTCATAAATGAAGGCACCTCTTCAGTATCTCTGGTTCCTTAATGCCTGCTTTCTGATTCAGCTGCTTTTTGCATTTCTTACCTAGTGGCATTTTGTACAGGCTTTTTGTTCTGTTCTCAGATTTGTGAAACAGAGAAAACATGTGCATTTGGGAAAGCAGAGTGAGCCACAGGGGTGGGGAGGTCACTGTGCTACAAGTAGCTTGGAAAGGGACAGCAAGTGGATTGTGATAGGTGAACAGGTGGGAGCTGGATAACGAGGGGAGCTTTAGGATTTAGGATGGAAAGAAAGAAACCAAACCCATGAGATTGCACCAATCCTGGTTTTTCCTAATCCACCACTACCCCTTAACGTGTCTGTTTTTCTGCAAACTAAATGATGGGGCTGTGTGATTGCAGAGAATTTAGTCGTTCTGGAGATGTCAGTTCAGCCCCAAGACAAGGAGAGCATTTGTGGCATTGCATCTCTAAGCAACTGCAGGATCTGGTAGAGAAGCAGAGGTTTCAGTGACACTCTGTGGTGTCTGCATGCTGTGGGGTGTTGTGTGCGGTCTCAGACTAGCATCAATGATTGTGGCCTGTTCCTTGGAAAGGCAGGAATATTGACAGCCCCTGATACCATATGCCTCCTTTATGGCACAAGTGGGGAGAACAACAGTAAAATACTGTCCATGTATCAAGGTGAGGTGTCAGCCCATGTTAGTTCAGCCATCCTGTATCCTTCAGGATCAGCTGATATTCAACAAGAGTTTTGTTTCACAGGAGATTTTGTTCTATGTTCTTTTGTAAGCTGCCCGTCTTTTGTCTTTGCCAAATGGTTTTTCTTTCTCTGGGTGCTGGTAACAAGTAATATACTTTCCGTTCCTCCTTTTTCCCTTTCTTTTTATTTTTCCCAGCCAGAGGTGGTTGTGCCTATCACTGTGGCTTCCCCTAAGCTCTTCCACCTAGTCCTCCGCTATGTCAGCCTGGGCTCAAAAAGCTCTAAAGGGAAGATCTCAGTTGCTGAGAGAAAACATTTTGGCACTAATTATACTTGTAAGTGAATTAATTTTCTCACTAGGCTTGCCTGTCTTCCTCTGTCATACACCAGCATTGCCATTCCAGTATATACTTGTCTGCATGTGCCTTTTTCTTGTAGGACTTTAGTCTGGTGCTTGCATGGCTTCTAACTGTTCCTCTATTCAGCACTTTACGGCTGTTTTTGTTTATTAACTTCCATTTTTCAGAATGAAGTGAGGATAACTTTGAATGTGGAAAAATCAAACCTCTACTTATTTCGCATTATCCTGAGGTATATTAACCCTGGAGGTGAAACATTGTCTGGTCGCATATCTGCTTGTCAATCTCAGCCTGGAGCAGGTAGGTGTAACTCAGCAGTGCAACAGGTCAGATGAATGTTAGATCAGAGAAGGCTTTCCAAGGCGCACCTAAGTCAAATCTTTAATGTTGCTTAAAAGGCATCACTTCTAACAGAGTCAGTGCTTTTGTGCTTCTCTTCATACATTTTTGCTGTGTAATTGATGTGGCTGTGTTTGCATGAAACCCCTGCTTGCAATAGTAATCAACATCTGTTTCTTCAAATGTTTGCCACACTTAGTACTTTCAGTCCTGTACTTGGAAGCTCTGAACTGTGGGTTTATGAAGCTTTTAAAGAAGAGGTAACAACACTTAGCTTTGTTTATTTGCCTTTAAGTGTTCATTCCATAAGTAACGTTTGTTTAATGATGAACCCAGTCTACCAAGTTAATTCTAATTACAGACCTCAAAAACATGTGATGCCTTTCAGGCCCTGATAAAAGATAAATACTCCACATCCTTTGAGTAGGGGCGTACCAAGCCTATATGCAGACTTATCTCTTACTATTTCTAACCTCAGCATACTGGTAGGAGTTAAGTTATAGTTTCTTCTAGCAATTCAAAAAAGACAAAACTGAAGACTTCATAGACGCCATACAGCAAAGTGGTGGCAGTTTGTGGTCATTACTGGCTTATAATGACTGGGAGACAGGGAACCAGATTTTGTCTGTGTCCAGTTTTCAAAGAGGAAACCTTTAATATTCGTAACAATTGATCCTCACAACTTTTATTTGACAAAGCATATCACAGCTATATTTCTGTAGTACACAGAATCATAGAATGGTCTGGGTTGGAAGGGACCTTAAAGATCATCCAGCTCCAACTCCCCTTCCATGGGCAGGGACACTTTCCACTAGACCAGGTTGCTCAATGCCCCATCCAACCTGGCCTTGAACACTGCCAGGGATGGGGCATCCACAGATGGCCCATCATCTCTGCCTAGAAGTTATCAGTCTGTAAGTAGACATTCTAGATGCTACAAAGAACCTCCAATACCTGAAGTATATGACTTAAAGTCACACAAGAACATGCCTTGTGTCAGCTGAACATATTGAGAGTCAGTGCAGAGACAGGTTGAATGGAAAATTATGGAAGAGAAAACTGAAAAAATTACCATTTCAGAATATTGGAAAACTGGTCATTACAGAGGCAGAACTCTGCTTTTCTTTACCAATTTGCTCAAGAGTAATAAGAATGAAAACAACAACCACTACATGGCTCTGTGTGTAGTCAAGTGCATTGCTAATGCATATTGATAGAAAAGCTTTAATCGGCTCCTGTCAAACAAATTTAATGGACCAAATTATCAGTCCAGTTCACTAAGCAAGTAGAGACATTTTACGCTTATGTCACTTATGTTTTTTAATAGATTTTTTTTTTCCTGGCAGGGGCAGCTCAGAGCAAAGAGTTTGTCTTCCCACCCAGCAAGGAGCCAGCTTTTGTCACAATTCCAGGAAAAAGCTCCACAGAGCCTTTCTCACTGATTCCAGGCACTTGGACTGTCAGTATAATGGCAGAGGAAGTCCTCTTGGTAAGAAAACAATTGAGCAAAATAACTGCTTGAAGGTTGTCATGATATTACTGCTCTGGAGTTACCTGCTGGGAAGAACCCTGCGAAGAATTGAAATTCAGTGCTAGTGAAAAGAGTATTAGCAGCAGAATACAATTATGAAAATCTACACTTCTGCCTCTTATTTCTTCTCTGACTTTCTCCTGCTCTAATTTTTCTTGTGCTTACAGACTTTAAGTCTATCTGGAATCTGTACCTTCAAATGGTAGAGTATTATTAACATACAGGATAAAACATAAATGCTCACAAAAAGTAGTAATTTTTAGGTATCAGATGTTGTGTCTAGAGCTTAACTCAACCAAGGCCTTAGTTTCTTGACAAAAAATCTTCATAAGAGTATTGTTAGATGGGCTGCATAATGAGCAGGTGAATTTCTGACTGCCTTATCCTCCCATCATTTCTCTCATTCACTGAAAAAATGAAAAATTTTCTAGCAGCAGTTCTAAGAAACTGCTAGTGAAAGAGAAATTATTTGATGTGATCATTTATGAAAAACCTTAAATATGTGTGATCACCAAGACAGCATACTGAAATTCTTATGTATTTTGTACAGGGTTTTAAAAGGTAAGCAGTGTCTCCAGTTATTAAGCCTGGGACTGTGTTAAATGTATGGAATACCACATTAAGTGTTAGTAAAGACCTTGCAAACATCTTTCTTGCTGAAAGTGACAGTATTATTGTGCTGGGTTTTTTTACTAATGCATTTGAAAAGGTATTTATTAACTATCTTAGCCCATCATGTTCTCACATTAACAGTTGTTACACATAAGCAGTAATATAGTAATTTAAGTAAGCAAGGCAGAACAAAAATAAACCAGCTTTTGAAGCACATCTTAATAGGTTACATGGAATATTTTTATCAAGTCACCTGGGACATGTGAATCTCCTGTGTGTAGTTGCCCAGAGTTGAGTCGTGTGCTTGTGGATTGCACACACGGATGAAAACTGCAGGCATCTGGCTGGGTGTTACTGAGCTGCAGGGAAGCTCCTTTCAGAGCACTGTCTTGTAGAGCACATGATGTGAGAGTGGCTTCAGAGTTTCCCTTATCACAGGGCAGCTGCCTTCATACCATCTTTCTGAAATTATAGAATTAGGGAGACACATTCTGATGTTATTGGCCCAAGTGATAACAGGGAAAAAAACCCCACCCACATCTTGCAGATACCCTCTGTACAAATTATATATGTGATGGGTTTCATTCATTGTTCCTTTGTGAAAGCCTGGAGATGTTCCATTGTCATTGTTTGCCTGGTCTTGCATTTGTTATATTCTTTGTTTTTAGGATTATCTGGTGCTGTTACCTAGTGATTACTACGAGGCATCCCTCTTGCAGATACAAGTTACAGAGCCTTGCACATATCCTGGACCCGCTTCAGCAGAACAGTCAGTATATATGCTACAGCACACTGCAAACCAGTGCCTTGGTTTATTTTGTTACCATCCTGCTGCACTTGAAAACAATCATAATCATGTGTTTTGTTGTTGTGTTTTTGTTTGGTTTTTCTTTGTAAGCTGCTTCCTCTATCAGCATTTACCTCTGGGCAGATTTTCCTGTGTCCTTGGTTCAGAAGCAGTGCATTTCAGACATGGGAGGGAACCCAGAAGAATACCTGTGCGACAGCCAACTCCCAATCAGCCAGTGATGGCCCATATCAGTGGAAGAGAGGTCAGATTCCTGCCTGCTAATTGCAGTCCCATCTGTGCTGTTGACTATAAACCTATCAGACTAAAATGGTTGCAGATTTACAGCTCAGGATTTTCAGATCTGTAACACATCCCTAAAACAGACTCTGCACCAAGGTCTGCATTTTACACAAAACTATGTAAAAATATCAAGGTAGGCAGATTTCTAACTGTGACTGGAGTGGGCAGTCCACTCTGGCAAAAGCATTTTATTAAATAAAAATCCTTCTGCTTTAGGCATGCTGGCTTATTCAGAAGAAATGACATAATGATTTGTCAGCAGAAATGGTGTACATACATCACTCTAAATTAATCTCTTTTTTCTTAAATAGCTATACTGGGGTAAAATGTTTGTTTTACTAAAAAACAAGCAGAAGCAATTATGCCACTGCTGTAGGTCCTTTGAAAAAGAAACATGTTTTGTGAAATGAAAAGATATACTAGAAGTGTGTTTGGCAAAAATAAGGTATTTTATCAAGTACGTGATAGTGATGTGATTATGCCCTCTATTACTGTGCTTGGATATTTCTTTTAAAAATATTGAATACAGCAGGAATACTCACATGCCACAGGCTCTGGTGCTTCATCACTGATGGGTGTGCAAAACTTTACTGGTACAAATAATTGCAGTGAAGCCAAGAGGGCTGTTGACAGAATTATTTACATGTTTAAGTGTTTGTAGCCTAGGGAAATATTGAGAAAAAAAAGGTTTAAATTTGAAAATAATTGTGTAGTCAACTGAAGCAAAACCTTTGTAACCGCAGCACTTAACTACTTAGAAGTGTTTTGCATCAGATATTGTATTAACCACGTTGTGCAAGTAACCTAAAAGAAAACCTTGATGCTTCAGTGTTGTTGTTTGCTGGAGAAGATGCTTTCACTTTTTGTAGGGAATCAAAACACATTGCTGTAGTAGGAATTTTGTGTTCCTGGAAATATTTTTTTCAGTGGAGAAGTAAACTCAGTTTTTATACATTGTTAAAGATGGCTTAGAGATGATGATGATGATTTTTTAGCATCATTAACATTTCTTCCCTTTCTGCTGGGGAGAAGAGAAATAATACACTTATTTCCCAGGGTTATTTTGCAGCTTTCCTAGAACTGTTACAATGGCAGCTGTTTCTTGAACTTGTTTGACTCTTATTAGAGGACAAAGTGATATTTATGAGCAGTGCTTACATTCTGCTGGGTGTCTTGTGTTGAGACACTACCGGACTGGCCCTGGACTAATGCTGACCAGTCAAAAGGGCAGGAAATGGGAGCTTCCTGCAGGAAAAGGGAGTGAAAAATGTAACTACTTTTTTATTTTTCAATTATTTTGACCCAGGTCAATTTAGAGATGACCATAAATGTTCCTCAAGTCGGCCGCTATGTTCTGGTTTTTGAATATGCCAATGAAGAGGATCAGATATTCACTGCAGAGGTAACAATACATAGCCCTGGACCTGGCACTGAAGGCAGAGTGAGAATATACAGTTGTAAATACAGGTAAGAATTTCTGAAGTAATCACTGAATGATTAAATAAGCATTTGGAATATAATTACACTTTTTATATATTAGAATCTACTTTACCATGTAGATTGTTCAAATTCTAGGGTGATTTAAAAGCAAGTGTGGGGTTCTAGGGATTTTGTACAGCTTTTTAATTTTCTTTGTGCAATCAGCTCATTAAATATTGCTACTGCTTCAGTGAATTGTTTTCCTATACAAAGGGTTACTTTTTTACATACATTCTTAAATCCTTATAAACCATTAATCTCCAAGTCCAGTGGAAGAGCATTGCGGTTGGCTGCAGATGCCTGCACTGTTTTTAGTTAAAAGTGTGTCCAAGGGCTTTGGCTATAAAAAATGTAGCAGCCAGTTTTACAAGAGTATTCCCACTGTTTTGAACAAGATTTGCTGAAGCAGAAGTATAAAGGTCTCTGAAATTCTGTGTGTAGTCATCCTCTGGCTGTTCGGCTGTAGGCAAGGTCTTCAGCCAAATGCTTTTTTATCCTTGTTGACTGATGAGGTTACTGCAGATGTTTCTGCACAAGAGATTTTGCCTTTTCTGAGTGAGATTGTCTTTAGCATTTGAGCACCTCAGCTTATTTTGAGCCCTTGGGAGAGCCTACCCAGTGCCAGGGGACTACAGGCGTGCATCTTTTTCTCCCATAAGTCAAGTGCTTGGCAGAATGGAGGCTTAGGGATATTCAGGATGAAATTGCTCAGTTATAAAAATAATTTTCATCAGCATGTTTGTGATACAGAGCAGAGTCATATGGAGCAGTGACCTTGTCAGGTTATTGCAGGGGAAAGCTCTTATAAGCCTGTTACATAACACTTTGAGCCCCAAACTTCTTGCTATAAGTCTTCCGTTTTAATGGGTTTTTTGGGGTTCTTTTTTTCCCCCAACACATTTTATGGGCTAATTTTGAATATAGTTGTTTGTTTATATGACACATTAGAAATGTGCTCATAAAAATACAAAGAAAGCCCTTGCTGCTTTAATGTAGCAATGCAGCAAATCCCTTCTGCAGACATTCTGCATGAACTGAATGGTCACATTGCTAGTAAGGTGCTGTGTCATCTTCCCTAAGCAGGAAAGTACAAGTCTCTTCTGATAAAAAATAAATCAAGCAATGACATGGTGAGGTACATGAAGATAACAGTAACTTGTAGAATCTGTAATGTATTGTGCCAGGCTTTCTTATAGCTCTGTGAGCTTGATTATTCCAAATAAAGCATGGTAGGAGAATAATCAAATCATGAATCAAATCATGAATAAGGGACCTATATTTCTCTAGTTTTACATGTCCTTAGCCCTGAGCTGACCTTTTTTCTGATCTCTGCTTTGAACAAGGGTGACTTCCACATTCTCTGGTTTGTAGAGGAGGCAAACCTGGTTTTTTCACTTGCATTGAGGAGTATCTCAGTGTACAGAATAGCTTCATAAAATCAGGCCTTGCCCAGCTGCCACTGTGTGGGCAAGAGCTGTTGATCCACATCCTCAGTGGCACATGGCAGTAGTGGAATTGAGCAGCTGGTGTGTGCTGGCACCTCAATGAGCGCAGTCCAGGCACAGGAATTTTAGTTACACACCATGCTACACAGCATAGAAACCTCTGCAGATAAGCGTATTATGTGTATCTGTCTGTCCACATCCTGCTTAGGCCAGTAGCTCAAATGGGTGTCTGAGCTGAGAACTGGAGGCTTCAGCTCTGAGTGAGTCAACCCAAAAAGATAAGCAGTGTTTTGTACTTGACAGATCCTGTGTCTCACTGCTGAGGACAGTGCACGTCCACAGCAGTGGCCACAGGTAGGTTAGTTATGGTCCAGCAGGATGGCTACTGGTGTGGCTAGCCAACAGCCAGGCAGTGAAGCTAGGTGACACATGGCAATGCCAGCAGGCTCTTCCTTAATCCTGCTTTCTGTCTCAGTTTCCTTTGTCGCAGCGTTGTAGTTGATGACAGGAATCGCATTGCCGCCTATGACCTTCTAGCAGACACAAAGATGCGTCTTAAGGCATCATCAATTAATTTTCTTCTGGTAAGTTGACATTTTCTTTTCCCTTTTGTAATACTTGTTCCCTGATTGGGTTAACAAATATATTTGTCTCCCTATATTCACATTCTGTAAGGTAATGTGTGAAATTATGAATTTTAGATGCTTGAATAGACATGCTTTATATATACCCAGAGAGCGCTGAGGCAAACTTATCAGTTCCAAAGACAAAGAGAACTTTTCCTTTATTGGCAAGGTCTTTTCCATCTTTCTTGTGCTTTATTTCGGTTCCCCTTTCTCTTCTGTGAGTAAACTGTAAACAAAAATTATCCTGATAGCTTTTATACCTAATTTTTTATTTTCTTTTTTTTTATCTTTCGTTTTTTTCTAAATCCTCAAAACCCATGTAGGAGTTTCCTGTGTCTCTTACAGAATTCAGATAATAAATGCATTTATTTCAGGCAATAAATGCATTCATTAGTCATATACCTTTTAGATATTTCAAATAAAAAGCCTTCACTGACCTCTTTTGGCCACACTAGGAATATACTTTCCTGGAGACTGAATATTCTTATGTGTTCTGTTTTCTGTTTTAGAAGCACAAGGTTTGTTAAAATCTAGAGTTCAAACCCAGCTAGTAAAAACTATTAGGACTAACAGCTGAAACATGCTTTCTTCATTTCATGAGTCAGTGTGTACTAATTCCTTTTACACTGTCTGTTAGCTTCCTGCTGTGCTAACAAGATCCAATCTCTACAACATTTAAATGTAAAGACTGCACTTAGCAAAAGGTGGGAAGGAGGAAAAGAAGAGATAGACACTAATCTTGAAGTCAGTGGTAGCAGTTTTGGGGTTAAAGACGCTTGTGTGATCGTTTCATGCAGACCAGAGAGGCAAACGGGAACCACCTCCAACGCTGGACACATCTGGTCTAAATAAAGGGGAAATGGGGTTCTTGAGGCCATCTGTCAAGGGAGGCTCTTACAACTTGATAGTCTTTATCTCACACTGATGCAGACAAGCTGTCTAAACCCAGACCACATGTGGCACTAACTTTTTAGCCACTCATGAAGTGCTGTTCAAAGCTTCAGAATGTACCCTTGTTCTGCTGCAATGGCCTGGTGCCCTGTGGGTTGTTACATGCAGGACAGGCAAGGTTTTGGCTGCCCAGGAAAAGTAATCTTTAGCACTCTGCCTTGTAGCTTTTAAAGGTTTTTTTCCCCCTGATTACTGCTTTTAAATCACAGGCCAAGCCCCCTTAGGACCTGCTTCCAAACTAAATCACTTTGCATAATAATGAATTCTCCTTATGCAATTTTTATTTACATTACTACATGGTGCTAGCTATCTTACTGCTTATTGGACATCTTCATCTCCTTTTCAAGTAGTTCATGGGTAAGTTCTGTAACTTGTGCCTGTATATTTTCTTATACATTTTATTAGTGCATACTCTTGTGTTTACCCACAAGCCTCCCCTTATGTCCTTACCACCATGGGTATAGCAGGGCTGCAATAGATTCATTTGTTCATGCCTGCTTTTATTTTAAAAAAATAAAATCATGTGAGGTCTTCCCTCTTTTGGAATGAGTTCTGAATCCTAGGAGGGAAATCCTGGTATCACTGGAGCCCACTCCCATGGACTTGGCACAAGCAAGTGTTTGTGCCTGTATTTGAGAAAGTCTGGCAATTCCCCCAGGGTCCAAAAGTCTCTAATACCACAGATGAGGGCTTTTCCCTCCTACCTCTCCTCATTCCTTGCCTTGCTTCTCAGCCTTTGAGCTCATCTTGTCTTTCCCTTTACCACACTTATGTTTTAGTTATTTCACTCCTGAGCAGCCAATATTCCCTTGACAGGGACAGAAAAATGCTATTTAGCCCTGAGGCATTGAGGTGCAAGGAAGTAAAGGGATCCAAAATCTTGCGGGAGGTTCATGACAGAACATGGCTTTGGGCTCATATCTACCTGTGCTAAAATTAGGCTTCATCCTTCCTGTTCAGGCCTGGCCCTGTTACTTATTATACTAATTGTTAATTGTGCCTTGTGCTTGTTTTTCAGCACAAGGTTTGTATTATATCAGCTGAAGAATTTTCTCCAGAATACGTGGATCCTAAAGTACAGTGCATAGCTGCTTACAGGAGTACCAGTGATGGAAGGTAACTTGCTAGGTTTTATCCTTCCTATTATCTGAAGACAACCTTGAAAGGTAGAATAAAGGGTGTTATAACTCTTCTGGGTGAAGCTTTGCTCAGTGACTCACAGGTGATTTGTAGGCCACTTTTGCAAAGTAGTCTTTGTAAAGAAGCTGAAACGTTAATCTAGACAGTCTTTGCACAGGATTTTGTTAATAACAGCCTCTTCCTGGCTCGTTGGAACTACCCAGTTCTGATGTGTGAGGAAACACACATCTTTCACACTCCATCTAGCATGACAGGTGTCCAAGCTGGAGAATCATTCCTGCTTTGGTGGCCTGAAATGCTTACTGTTCCATCTGGAGTTTTCTTCTGCATTTTACTCCTTCAGCTGTCCCAAAGTGGCTTTAATTTGTCATTAGGTGTGGGATGTGACTGCCCTTTCGGGCACAAATCCACCAATTCAACTTGGCAGCATCAAATTATTCAGCATGTAAATCCTCACTTCACAAACAAACCATTCCTTTGTCCACCTGATCGTGGGGCCCATAGGATAGGTGTGCCCTCATCATTCACCTCACACAGCAATGCCAGCTGATCATTCTTCTCCATCATACTTTATAGGACTAGTAGTTAGGGCATTCTTATACTGCTTGGTTAACCCAGGCTGACAGCTCTTCTCTTGCTGTGAAGATCTGAACCTGAACCTTCACTTCCCAAGTGGTCAGGTTTGGTTTCCGCAGAGCATTTGCTCTGTTCCTGTTGAAGCTCTTCCCCTCTCCATCTTTTATTCTTTGGAACAGAGAGGAGCTGTCACTGCAGCGTCCAAATTAGGGACATCCACATTTCAGTGCCTATTGCACTCCCCAGGATGTGCCTCGTGATGCCTACTCCTAAGGCTTTCTTCCTACTGATCTAACAGTGGGAAGGGCCTCAAAATAAAAGTGAATGTAATTTGCAGGACTTAAGAGGCAAAAAGAGTTGGTGATTTGGTCTAACAGTTTTCCAGATGGTAGCTTCTAATATAATGGTTGAATTGAAATAGAAAGCAGAAAAATCTGGGTAGTAAATTGGATAAAAACATGTGACTGTGATTGGCTTCCAAGCATGCATAGCATTGAATCACAGCTTTATTTCTCCTGCTCAGAGTGTTACCACTGAGAGCAGCTTTCTAAGACTGAAGATACTTGTCCTTGCACCAAAGCTGTTTTACAAATCCAGGCATTTATATTCTGAGTAAAACATGAGAAAGAGGATGGGTGAAAAATACAATTCAAAATAAAACTAATGTAGAAACTTGCAAATTTTACTTTGGTTTTGTGCTGGGTATTTTTTTAAATGCTTGTTATATTGGCACAGTTTACTGTAGGTTTGTGTTTTGTTTTTATTGTTACCTGGCAGCATTTTTGCTTTCCTGAAAGCATTTAAGTTCATCAAGTTGGAAGATGCAAAGGCTTGGCTCAGTTTAACAGTATTATAAGTGGATGCTGCATATGATTTCCCACACAGGCCTGGCAAATACATCTCAGTTCTGGCCCTGAAACATACTTGCCATTCCAGTTCTGGGCCTGTCTCAAGCAAAGATTATTCATTGTCTGTTGAGTAGTTACAAGAAGTGAACAAATACAACCAGGAAAACCCCAAAAATATTTTATCCTGCAGTCTTGGAAAATTCTTCTCTCGATCCCAGAATTAAATATGCCAAGGAAGAAATAGTTAAACACAGCAGTGAATGAATAAGGATGCTTTCAAGGAGTACTGTTATTTATTTTGGCTCCAATTCTACAAATATTTGAGTATATACTTAACTTCTAAGTACTTAAGTAGTCCCATTGACTTCAGTGGGAAAACTCGCATGTTTAAAGGATACACCTATGTAAATATTTGTAGAACAGAGAAATCAATATTAGTACAGATTCTGGTGAATGTAACTAACCGGATTAACTAAATGTATTTAATTTTTAACACTCCTGATTCCCTTAAGTTTCCTCTTCCTTAGCAAATTCTTTCTACTAAAACTTAAAGTTATGGAAATTTCGTGGGAATAAAATCAGTTAACACACCATCCCCTTTATAAGTTAAATCCATACCTCTTGTTTTTATTTACATTCTGATCATTCACAAAGAATCCAAATACGAACAGAGGAACAGGGGTTATTATTGTGTTACCAATTACAATACTATCTAATACATTGGTGTTTTAAAGTCAATCCTGTTATGATTAAAACTTTCTCCTGGCCCCAAGGATAATTACTGTGGTTCTGTGTTTAGTGCAACATGCATTCCCTCAGTTTTTGAAACTCCACCAGCAGCTTTGGTTTTGGATGCATTCAAAGATGGGAAGATTTCAGAAGTCCGGGAGAATATACTCCATGATCCACTGAGTGCCACTTTTCCTGCTGATTCAGTCCATGGAGTCACCTTGACACCGTTACAGGTATCTCATATTTTGAAAACTTTGTTTTGGAAGTCACAAAGTATGTTCTTAGTAAAGTTGAATAGATGAAAAACGGTAAGAGAATCAAAACCAGATGATGTGATACCATGAAAACGTTGCAAACTGAGAAAGCCAGAGAAACAATGTAAATAAAGGGAAAAAAACCCCAAACACCAGCCTCTTTCTGAACTACACAGCAGTATCACAGACTGAAGAAGAATGTTAAATGTGCTTGGCAGGCAAACAGAGCATGCAGTTGTAATGCCATGTTCCTTGAAGAAATTTAATTTGCTGAGAGATGCTAAGCCCGCTCTCTTTCACTGCAGGTAGGGGCCACTGAGCACAGCTGATAAGCCCAAGAATGTTTCACGAAACAAATATAATCTGTGATTCTGTGATTTAATACCAGGGCTGTTCTTGTTTCTCCAGAACCAGATCACCTTGAGTGGCAGAGTGCCCCACTTGGGCAGATACGTATTTGTGGTACATTTTTATCAGCCGGCACACCCAGTGTTCTCTGTGCAAGTCCATGTGAATGCAGGACATGTATGGTCAGGTAGGCATCTCAGTTTGATCTAACCCCTTTCCTTTCTCAGCATGTTGGGATGTGGAGCTGTGTTGGGTTGACCCTGGATGGACACAAGGTGCCCACCAAAGCCACTCTCACTCCCCTCCTCAGCTGCACAGGAGAGAGCAAAGGCTTGTGGGAGGAGATAAGGGCATGGAGAGATCACTCACAGTTACCAACATGAGCAAAACCGACAAGACTTGGGGAAATTAGCTCAATTTATTACCAGTGAAATCAGAGTAGTGTAATAAGAACTAAACGCAAATCTTCAGACACTTTCCTTCCACTCTTCCCTTTTTCCTGGGCTCAGCTTTACTCCCAAATTTCTCTAACTTGTCCGTCTGAGTGGCACATGATGACAGGGAATGTGGGCTGCAGTCAGTTCATCACATGTTGCCTCTGTTCCTTCCTCCTCAGGGGAGGACTCCTCACACTCTTCCCATGCTTTAGTGTGGGATTCCTCACATGGGAGACCATCCTCTGCCAACTTCTCCAACATGAGTCATTCTCCTGGGCTTTAATTCTTCACTAACTGTTCCTGTGTGGATCCCTTCCATTGGGACACAGAGCCTGCCAGGAGCCTGCTCCAGTGTGGGCTTCCCACAGGTTCACAGACTCCCTTGGGCATCCACCTGCAGCCTGTGGAGGAGATCCACTGTGGGTCTCTTCCACAGGCTGCAGGTGGATCTTTGCTCCAGCAGCTGGAGCATGCTGTCCCTCTCCTTCACTGATCTTGGTGACTGCAGAGTTGTTTCTCTCCCATGTTCTCACTCCTCTTTTTGGTTGTAGCTGCTGTTGAGCCAGGGGTTTTTACCCTTTCTTAAATATGTTATTCCACCATGATCAGACCTGACCCTGGCCAGTGTTGGATCTGTCGGACATGGGAGAAGCTTCTGACAGCTTTTCATAGACCCCACCCCAGTGGACCCCTGCAACCAAAACCTTTTCACATAAACTCAGTATTTTTTTTCTTATAGGTACTTTTAATGCTTCATTCTGCCCTCATACTTCTGGCTGTCGGGTTCAGGTGATTGCGGAAAACCAAATTGAGCTTGACATTTCTGAACCCAAGGTCTCTGTTACGGTGGTGATACCAGATGGAAGAATGCTGGTTCTGGTACGTGTATTACATAAATGTACTTGAAAATGTTATTCTCAGTTTCACTATTCATCTAGAGATAGATGCAAAGATGAGAGCGAACAAGAATAAATTTTTTAATGTTGTGTTACAGATTTTTAGGATCTTTTGCACTGCTTTTGGTTTTATTTTAAATTTTTAAGAAACTCTGCACTGTTTATTGTACACTGCTTGTAGCATTGCAGCTTTGAGGGGAATATGCAAAGTTTATTTTCCTATTTTTTGGTTAAAATCTTACAGGTTTTGAAAAAATCCAGAATGTATAATAAAGCAACGTTTCAATATGTAAATACCTTAGTTTGTGCCTTTTCATTTTTCTCAGAAATGTACAATTTAGCTTTCTTCTTGTTTTAAGGAAAATATCTTAGTTGTTCCAGCAGATACCTACAGTTACAAAATTCTTGACAAAAAGACAGTGGACAAGTCATTTGATTTTATCAGCCAATGTGGAGGAAACAGTTTTTATATTGAGTAAGCATCACTTTCTAAAAAACTGAGCACTGAAAAAAAAAACTGGGAATAATATTACTTTTATTCTGTATTAAAGAGCTGTCTTAAATCCCTATCATTGTGCTACATTAAAATGCTTTTCATGGCTTATGCTGGCCCATTAAATTTCCATGAGTCATTTTTCCATGACTTTCTATTGCAAATGCAATGTAAAGGTAGAGCTTTATTGCTCACAGTACAAAAGAGGAAAATCTATGTCATCTTCCTGTCTTTGGTGTTTCCATCTTTGGTATTTCGCATTTTGCTTGGCATGTCTGAACTGATACAACTAATACACCCACTTGCTTTAAAAAAAAATTCTTACCTGCATGCTTAAAGCCATTCACTCCTAATTTAATTAAAGTATATCCTTTCCTGTGTGCTGATGCCATCCTTGTGCCAAACTGTTTGAAAGACAGGACCCTAATTTACTGAACCATTGCAAAGCATGCTCATAACAATTCCAAAGTGCCAGCACTTACATGATTTATATTTCAATTTAAATAGCCCAGAAAGATCATCCGCCTTCTGTAAGGACTCTGCAAGGTCCCTGGTGGCTTTCTACAACAATGGAGCCCTGCCATGTGATTGCCATAGCCTGGGTGCCACGAGCCCTACGTGCAGCCCCCTGGGAGGGCAGTGTGTTTGCAGACCCAACGTCATCGGCCGCCAGTGCAGCCGATGCCAAACCGGCTACTATGGATTCCCATTTTGCAAGTGTGAGTACACGCTTGGATCTGTTCAGCTCCTGACCCGACCTCCTACTTAATCCTCTGAATTTACTGCAGGTTTACTGCAGCCTGACTTTCCTTTGTAGGGCCTGATCCTGTGAGAGGCTGGTCAAGCCGTTTTAGCTCCACCATACCATAGCTTTCAGTCTAAGGAAGAAGAAATCCCATTCCCCTAAAGCACAGCTAGTTCATGGTGAAGTGTGCCTTTGCATGTATTGTTTGATCAGGTGTACGTCGGTTTACAGCTAAACTGGTTAAAATCCACAATGCCACTATTTCAGTGATACGGATTTTTTCTGCACTGACTGCTAAATAATTTCCAGGTTGTTAATGTTTAATCTCATTTTACACCTTCAATCTTTTCCACAGATAATCAGAGACACAGCATTCCTAATTCCTCATATTCTGATGTTAGTAATAACAGCAGATCTCTAGATTACACCAACAGTCCTCAGCTGCTTTTCAAAATACTATATTTGATGTTTATAAACACTGCTTTATAAAAGTGATGTCCTTGACATCAAAATTACTTGTTTAATCCTTGGCAGTTTTGGCAAGTGATAAAAATGTCTGTGGTGAAGTTAAGCAACCAATCCATGGAAAAGAGCCAAGCACTAAACCTGCTCTTTGAAACTATTGTTGCAGTCACATATTTGGTTTCTATGACCCTGAACTTTAAACTGTAGAGAGAAGAGAGTCCTGTCTCCTATACATAAAGGTTGTGTGTATTTGTTGCATATTCGGTAAGAGTTGACTGTTGTAAGATGAGATGTGGTTGATTTGTAGAACAATTTCTTTGATCTAGTGTGCAACTGTGGGCAGCGTCTTTGTGATGACATGACTGGTAAATGCATTTGCCCTCCACGAACTGTGAAGCCAAAATGTGAAGTGTGTGAGAAACATTACTTCAGCTATCACCCCCTTGCTGGCTGCAAGAGCTGCAACTGCTCAGAAAAAGGAGTTGTTGATGCAGCAAGCCCAGAATGTGATAAAACCAGTGGGCAATGCAAGTAAGTTTGGGTTATGTGCATTATAAACTATGCATGAGTGGTTTGCTTCACTGTTCTTTTCAGGTATTTGGAGAGGGTATGGGAAATCTAAGGCATTCAGTCTTCACTGTGAGCAAAGTGGAGTTTATCCATTGTGAAGAGTTGTAAACAAACCCAAGCTTTGTGGAAGACTGAGGTGCCTGTAATTATTCATATGCTCGCAGGTCCCCATTTTTCTGTTAGCAGGTGCATGCCTTGAGTAATGCCCAGCCACATTTTCCAGCTATACATCTTCTTCCGTCTCTGCTTACCTACATTCAACATCTGTGTTTTACACCTTGGTGTACAGAGGGATTAGTTCTGCACTGCAAGCACTGAATAGCTGCAGAAGTCTAATTCTGTTGTGACCATTTTTATCCTTCAAAGTCAAATCCATTCCTAGTCAGTTCCATGGCCATTTAAAATGTCATACTATTCAAAATCTGAGAACAATACTAACTTGCTACTTTTTCTCAGTGGAAATCATGAACTTGTGTCATAGCCTTGCAATCCCTTCAAATATCCACCTGTCTGTTTCCTTGTTCCATTCCTACCTCCCTTATTGACTCTCTCTTCCTTGTTGATAAAGGTGCAAACCAGGAATAAAAGGACGTCAGTGTGATCAGTGTGCTCCTGGAACTTATGGTTTCCCTCACTGTGTGCCATGTAGCTGTAACAGAGATGGAACACAACCAGATGTTTGCGATCCCCAGACAGGAATTTGTCTTTGCAAGGTCAGATAAATCAAATTACTTCTGCGTTCATAAGCATCATTTGCACATCAGTGACTATTTCTTATATAATGGGGTGAATGAAATGAGTTTATCACTAAGTTTTCAGTAAAAATTAAATGCAGCTCTAGAAAGCCATCCCATTTTGCAGTTTGTGCATAGAGTATCATGGTACTGTTAGATGCCATTTTTCAATGGCTTCAATGTCTGTCAGTTGTACAGGTGGTGTTAGGTTTTGCAGGATGTTAGAGAGCTGCAGAGTAGATGTCCATTGATTCACTGAAGCAGTCTGTACCCTGTACAGATCCACTTTGTCCATCTGCCTCTTGCCTTTTGGATGTTAACCAAGTCCCATGCTTTTTTTAGCCATATTATGTCAGTTGACATTTTACCCACATGATTATAGCCAGGAAATCTTCTTTTGTTCTGATCTGCATAATTAAATGTGATAAATGTGAACTTTCACAAGTGACCTTTTATATTGTGGGTTTGCAAAAGCCAGCAGGGGTGTTTTGGCAAGGAAGTTACCAGCTGTCTGTGACTAATATTTATTACTCAGTGGTGCACATTATAAACTGGAAAGACAGCTCACAAGAAAGCCTCCAAGACAGTCTTATTTGCATTTGGAATATAGTCTATCCAGACAATCACACATTTTCATTCATGTTTCCATATACTTAAGTCAATATTCTTCCAGAAGATTTGTTTTATGTGCAGGAAGTTTTGGGGATCTCACCAAAACAAAAAGAAAAGCACTGAAATTTTGAACTATTCCTTAACAGGAAAATGTTGAAGGTACAGCATGTGACACTTGCCGACCAGGATCCTTTCATCTGGACCCTTCAAACCCCAGGGGATGCACACCTTGCTTTTGTTTTGGGGCAACCAGCAACTGTCGCAGCACGAATCGTCGTAGAACCAAGGTGTACCTTTTTTTTTTTCTTTTCTGTCATGAACCTATGTTTATTCCTTTAAGGAAATTCCAGATTTCTTCCAAAACTGAAAATGTATTTTATTAGCGTTCTTTCTTTCTGGATTTATTTCTAGGGATGAGGAAATATTGTCCAAGCAATAGTGCAGTTTTAGTGCAGCCTTCTTAAGATATAGGTGTAGTCTGAAAGTGCCTTTCAGCAGAAGCGGCCCTTTTCACCTGTTTGATTACAAGTCACTAGTTGGACTGAAGTTGAGCTGGCCTTTATCTTGCTTGCTTTATCTTCACACTCTGTGTCATAGTTAAAGTCAATGGTTTCCTTCAAGATGCTTTGATAAGCACGTGTGTCATTTTACCTCTGTATTATAGATGCATACTTAAGAATTGTGTGAATGATTCTACAGAGATTGTAAAAATTGTCTTTTTCTCCTTCCTATAAAAGAGACATGACATCAAGTGTGAGAAACAAATAAATTTTTAGTAGCATAAGTGAACAATAAAATGGCTGAAGACTGAAAAAAAAAAGCAATACCTACTTGAAAAAATGCAACAGAAAGGAAAAGAGATGAGAGCTAGAATGGTGGATGAGGAGTTTAGTTAAGGTTTAGACATAAACTAGATGTAGTCCAGATTGTGGCCCTTTACTGTTTACAAGCAAAGGATGAAAATCTGACTTCAGTGACTCAGTAGCAAACTTGCATTTGCTTTGGGAAAGTTTCCTCTAGTGATTGCTTGTCCTCACCAAAAACTGTGTATGAAAACATATCTATATTTTTGTTTTATTGCTCTGGCCAGTCAAGGGCAGCCCACCAGAACCCAGAACTGTTCTGGTACATAAAAATTATGCTCTCTTTCCTCCAGCATAATGATAAAGGAGGCATGGTCTTTTGTGCAACAACAGCCATAAACATAAAATGTGCGTTAAAGAGCCAGAATATTAGGCTACATTGCCTGCCCCTCCAAAATGTTGTGCCACATCCCCTCCCTCACAGTTAGCCTGCCACACTGGTCCAAACTCTGTCATTTAGATTGGTGCCCTGGGTTTGATTTTGGAATGGACTTAAAAAAGCATCTCCAAATTATATCCTTGGTTTATGTGCGCAATTCCTAGTCACCTCCAGAAGGCTATGTCTTCGTGTGACTGAAAACAGAATTTAGTTTCCAGGTGACAAACCAAATGCCTCCATCCCATGTAGGTTTGGTACATCTTTACATTTTCACTCTCTTTTGAGGTCCATGAAACATTTGTTCAAAGACTTTAGGCTGGCTCTGAAGGGGTTGTATCTCAGGCTAAGGGAATTATAGAGGCTAAACAATTTTTTCTCATTGCTTGGTCCTGGTAAAGTATAATAAAGGATGACACAAACTTTTATTTCCTTTATGTATTTTTCGTTAGTTTGTGGACATGAGGAACTGGCGCTTGGAGGCAGTGGATGAAAATATTGACATTCCAGTCACTTTCAATCCAGTCAGTAATAGTGTGGTGGCTGATGTTCAAGAATTGCCTGCTTTTGTGCATAATTTGTACTGGAAAGCACCACCATCCTACCTGGGAGAGAAGGTAAATGCCACCTAACTCCTCTGTTTTAGTAATGTGTAATCATTTTTTTGCCAACATCATTGGTAGAGTCTCACTGCTTTTCTAGATAAGTTTCTCTCTCTTCCCTTGTCTCTCTTACCTGTTATGCCAGGAATCACAACATTTTACTTTTGAGTACAGAGGCTTTTCAGATGCAATCCTACTGACTCACAAGAGAAAACAAATGGTGTAGACACCAAGGCATGAAAAGTGGTACAATTTTTGAAGTTTCTCCTAGTCCTCATTTTAGACTAGAGCAGTATTTTTCCTCCTGTTCTCCTGTGTTCACCTTTATATCTCAGGTGAACAGCACATTTAGTTAGGGTGCTTTTTTTTGATGTTGTAAAGGTTCTTGTTTCAATGCCTACAAATTATTTTGGAAAGAAATTTCATGGTAAAGCATACATTATCACCTACAGTGTTAAACCAAAAGTACTTTTGTTGTTTCCCTAATAAGATACAAAGCAGGCAATAACCCTTTTAAAACACAGCTATTAAGATCAGTGCTATGAGTTTTATGTTGCATGTCATCATATCTACCTAGGCCTGCCATGACTTGCTTTTATTTATGATGACAACACTGCAAATAAAACAGTCCTAATTTGAGTGCTGCTTTTGCTGTATGCTGTGTGTGAGTGTATATTTTAGCACAGGCAATACTGCAGTAATGAAAGTCCCACCAAAATGCTATCTAGCTGTTAGTTTACAAACTCATAAGTTTACCAGTTATTCACGTTATTGTGTTTTGAAAATGTCAAGTTTTGGTCTGCTTCCAGTGATAGCATCTCTTCTGGAAAATGTGAACAAGATCACTTCAGCTATTTTTCATTATTATGAGGGTATAAATACTGTTTTCCATTATCTGAAACCTTTTAACTGTTTCCACTGGAACATTTATATTTAGCAGAGTATATTTTCTTTCCTCTCTCTATCTTTTGTTTACAAAGTTAAAAGGGAATCAAATGTAAAATGTATAGCAGAGTACAGAAACTAACAGAATTGAGAAATTTGGATCATGTTGTCCCCATTTTCTTTTATATTTTAACATTCTATTTAATAGACCACTCTTGAAATTAGAAAATAAATACTTTCTGTATAGAATACAGAGGTTAGTTTGTAACACCAGTATTGTCCTGTCTTATTTAAAAATAAAATTGAAACTGGTCACCTGTAGCTGAGCCAAAGGTAGTGTGGTTTCAGCTCAGTGTACAGCCACAGTCTGCTGAATGCAGAGCTGATACCTGTGGAAATCCTGTCCTGAAGGCAAGCAAAGATTTCCTGATTGGATTCATGTTTGCAGTAAGTGTAGAAAACGCTGACCTCTGAAATCCATCTTTAAACATGCTTTGTCTGACTTCTTTTTATCCGTGGCTGTGAGGTTTGTCACCACGTTCATTGTCAGTCAGATGTCTGCTCTTGATGCACCAAATCTGTTCTGTACAGTCAGGAGACAACAATGTTCATGTGAACATGTGATTTCTCCATGACACAGGTGGTGTGAACCCAAGTATGAGAAAACTCCATGATGCTTTCAGAGAGCCGTATCTGCTCCAAAAGTTACGATACACACAGTAAACAAAATAGAAAGTAATTTCTTCCAAACAACAATATTTTCATTTTTTTTCTAAAAAAACAAAGAGCAAATGTTACTTATAGTGCTGGAATATGGGATAAACTGGAATACAAATTTATATTAATATCAAGCAATAGTGCAGTAAAGTATCTCTGGTCTTGTGCATTTTGTTACAGCTTTCTTCATATGGTGGCTTCCTAAGTTACCAAGTGAAATCTTTTGGCTTACCCAGTGAGGGCATGGTTCTTCTGGATAAGAAAGCTGATATACGACTAACAGTAAGCATTAAAATACTGTATTTTCTCATAAGCAACACCAATACCATGATTTTTATGTTACTTAACAACTATAGCAAATTTTGCTCTTACAGTGTACTTAACTATCAAAACAACTTGCTATGTTTCTATCAAAATGATTTTACTATATTTTGCTCAAAGCCATCAACACATCTGTCTCTGTTGCCAAAGTAACATATTATTAAGCATAACTGATTTGAGAGCAAATAAAAAGATAAAACAGGATTTTCTCTGTAGAATATGCCTGTGGAAAAAAAATTTAATCAATGCATTGCACACTTGTCAACAAGTATGGCCTCATCTCTGCAAAAGATGCCCTGGATTTCATGTGTAATTTATCTCATTTTCCATGAGAATTTTTTTCAGCATAAAACTAAGCATAGTTATAAGGCTTCAAGGCACTGAAATAAAAATGCAGTTTAGGTTGACAGTTTTTTAATTTAACCACTTTAGGGCCAAAATTGAAATCTTTGACTATTTGGTGAAATTCTCAAGGGGATGTTTTGTTTTCTCAGACCATCAGAAATACGAATTCAATATTCTAGGATTCATATTGGGCAGCATACCTCATCAAATACTCCTGTAATACCCATAGTTCCTGCTGTACCAGATGCAAAGGAGAGTGTTTCAAAATGCAAAACCATTCTTACTCTAGAGTAATAATAGTTCCTGGGAAAATTGATCAGCATTAATTTGATTCTGTTGGTGTTTTACTTGAAAACAAGGTTGTTAGTAGGCAAAAGCAGTGAAAACCTTGCTGGCACTAGAACACAGTGCTCACTATACCACTTTACTGAGAAAAATATGTAGTTTTCCTAGTATTACTTAGTTTTAATCTACCAAAGAACAGGATTCATGTGCTTCACCAAATTTTCTTGCATCTGAATACTTTCCCTTAACAAGGAGTGAAACAGCAGTGTCGTATCCTCATGGTATCCTCATTCTCACACAGGGCCGTCAAATGGAAGTTGTTTATATGGATCCCAACAGCCCACTGCCTGATCGTCAGTATCATGGCCGTGTGCAGCTGCTTGAGGTAAGAACTGAAAAGGGAATGGCCTTCTCTTTTCCTCCCAGAGTCACATAAAAATACACACATGCAGAATATATGCAGAAATACCAAATACTTGGTGATGGTGATGAATAGAAACTTAAACACTGTAGACCTTAAATACGAAGAACATTTTTTATCTCTCTTTACTGCCATGTTGAACCTGGCTCATGACACCTAATTTTAGCACCTAATTTTCCCTGAGTTAGGCTTCTTGTCCAATGTAGCCCTTAGCACTCCCTCCAGGGCCAGTGGAGTAATACTGAGTCAGTCCTCAATGGAAGGTGATTCATTGCAGCCGCAGACTGTACTTAATAGGGATGGAATGAATTGTTATCTGTTTTCCTTGGTGTCGAGGTATCTAGTTTAGAATGGGGTGTCCAGCATTCAGGTAGGGGAATTTAGCAAGGATTATTCCTACCTTAAATCTGTGCTGAGAAGGTCAGACTGGGTTATTTATGTCATACGCAGGCAAAAAAGACGTTTCTTCAAGCCAAATTCCATTTTCAACACTGTGTTTATTAGCAGCAAGAAAGCATGTGAAGGCAGCCCTGAAAGACTGGGTTTCTAGGACTTCACTTACTCTTAAAATCACTTTCCTTCACTGTTTTATGGTTTGATGGGTGACATCTCAAAAAAATTTGGGTGACTGAAGAAGAACCCTACAGGCTGCTTCACTTTTCAATACCTCAAAGTAATATGTACCTTGCACAGTAAAATTTACATCCCTTTCTTTACGCTCATTATTCTTTTTTCCACCCATCCTGTGTTTATTTTCCTGGCCTTCATTTCACCCCACACCAACTGCCACTAGAGGAGTCTGTTCCATGGGTGTTTCCTCCCTTTTTCTGTCTTCTGTCCTCTGGCCTTCTTTGATGATACTCTTTTTAAGCAGCTGCATCACTGTGCTGGTTTTGTACCCTCAACGTGCAGGGTAACTTCAGGCACGCCAGCAGAGGTACCCCCGTGTCCCGAGAAGAGCTGATGACAATCCTGTCCAGGCTGGATGGCTTGCACATCCGGGCCCTTTACTTCACGGAGACTCAGCGCCTGACGCTCGGTGAGGTTGGGCTGGAGGAAGCCACCAGCGAGGGACGCGGCAGCATCGCGCTCAGTGTGGAGATGTGCTCCTGCCCTCCGGAGTACGCCGGTGACTCATGCCAGGTAGGAAACGTTTGCCTCCATACTGTGCCATTATCCTCTGTCTTTTGCCTGCAGCTATACCTACTGGGTTAGTCAGAGGAACAGGATGGTTATTAAAGTAATTAAATGTGCTTCTGGTAAGTCTGTGCACTTTCAATGGCTCAAGTGCTTTCACTGTCTGAGAAGCTCTGTAGGGTTATTCTACTCGTGATTGCTTTTATGGAGCTGCGAACGTCATTTTGCATATGTAAGGCACTATAATGAGGGATTCTTCTGTGGTACCCTCTGAGAGGCTGAATAATCTCTTACTTCAATAGAGAGAAGGTCAGAATTGACTTAATCGAAGTCTGTGAGACCATACACAATAGAGAAGATCCCTGGTGTTTCTTATTTTAGCAGGGTCCAAGGGAAGTAACCTGAATCCAGATAATTCTGGATACTATTTGTATAGAAAAAGTGTGAAATCAGAAATTAATATATTTCAAAATATGTTTGGAGATATTTTTATGAAAGATAGTGTAGGCATTGCAAATTAATACTGTGAGCTGAAGACTGGTAAAATCCTAGCCACGGCTATATATCCTGTCCCTGATGCAGTTCCTGTAGCTGTAATTTTGTTTGGTTGTCACTTTTAGCTTAGAGTTTGGCTGTTGCCATGTGTAAGCACCCAGTGCAACAGAATAAAGCACCAGAGAGATAAGCAGTGTACAAAGTGCACAAAATATGAGGAATTACTCTCAGAAAACCGTTGAGCATTACCATAAAGTAGCAAGTGCTGTACAAACCTTGCAAAAGCTTTGTGAATTGGGAATGAATGAATGATATCTAGGCTGGAGCAGCTGCAGAGAGACTGAACAAAACCATGTATGGCTGGCTTACACTTCATGTGTGCATCCGCTGCTTAGGGCAGCTAATTCATCATCTGCAGAAAAACCGTTTCGGAAATATTTTTTCACACATTCATTGCTCTGTGCCCCACACAACTTGATGAGCATTGACTGAAAATTCTACTGCCATCCCATTGCTTTCAACATACTGCCTTGATAAACTGAGCTGTTGGGGAGTTTTTTCTGTAACCTGGAGAAAAAGCCAAAGGAAGTGATCAAGACATTCATGGGGTAGTTCGTAAGCCCCGTATGTTTATGCAGCATTACTCAGGCAGTGATTTACTGCTCTAATCACCAAGCTCTGTCTGGCTGCCTTAGGTGGGGAGGAGGTGATGCCTGCCACACCCCGACTCAGGTATATATTGAGCTCCAGGAACTGCGGGGTTACTTGTTAACCTCAGGAACAGTAATGTGTGCTGAGCGACTTGACTCACAGATAAAGTTTAAAGGTGGGGCCCATCACAGCACATAACCTCATTAATCTGAGTCAGAAGCTGGAGAAGAAGGGGGCGTAATAAGAGAAGGAACGGTGAGCACCGAAGGGAGTGCAGCGAATGTTCACAGGGGAGCCAAAGTAAAATTATGGCCCAAGCACAGAGGCCAAGAAATGTACGATGGCTGGTTGTCACTTTAGTGTCCCTGGGGAGTTGCTTAGCACAAGATATGCAGCAGAGGCTCTCCTATCCCCACCTTCAGGAGAGGAGTCAGTGGCAACAAGTGCAAATGGATTTTTACCCAACGCAGGTAATTTGCTCATTTTCTCGTCCTCGCTTGCTTCCTTCTTTCACTTTGTTTTTAAATGAACTATTTTGATAAGAACTTATGCATTACTTAATGTAGAAGTAATGAGAAGATTAATCGTACGTCTCAAAGTACTTTGCTAACAAAAGTGTGAACAAAAGGTTTCTTTTAAATTGCTGTTTACTTGAAAACAATGATCCTAAAAAGCACTTGAAAGTGCCTAGAGCTTTATCTTCATGTGGAATCAATTTAGCATTTGTGTGGAATCACAAATGCTGCTTCAAAAACAAAGTGCCCACATACTCCAAATGTGTCATTTTAAAGACAGCATAAATAGAGAAACAAAAGGCTGTACAGATTTTTTTTCCAAATACAATTAGATGTATTTTTTAAATGTTTGATTTATTTTTCTCTCCAAAAAGAGACACATTAAGAGACAATTTATATGCATTAGAACCTATATTTTACTTAGTCGTGCTCTTTGATATATTTCACGCCCTGGTTTCTTCTGAAGCTGTGTATATTGGCTCCCTGTTGTTCCAGGAAAATATTCACCCTTTAAAAATATATCTGAAAAACTTCTGTCTATTGTAAATTTAGTCCTTGCTCACACTGAAGTCACTATTAAAAGCTGTTGATGGTATTAGTATTCTGCATGCTACTTTCTTTTTTTTTTTTCCAATTATCCTACATGTAGAGAAGGCAAAGGTGCGCTAGCGATTGTTGTTTCAACAGCAGTAACTCAATATTCATTTTGGGATCTGCTTTGTGGGAGATGAGTATTTTTTCCCCTCTGGTAGTTCTATCATTGAAAAATTCTTTGGTTAATCCTGCCTCTGCATAAATACTTAGACCTCCAGCCACTGGAATGTGATTTGTGACACATCCCAGGGACCCTTTACTCTTCAGATTGGTCCCATAAGTCTTGGTAGTGCACTTACTATGAGAGAAGATTTATGGCTTTCGAGTTCAACTGTCTCTTGTTTTCTGCATGTTGTTGGGGCCAGCCCCTGCCCGAGAGGCAGAGGCAAGGCACAGGTACAGCACACAAGAACATTGCTGGAGGCAGGAACCTGGGAGGTGCTGGCTTCGTGGGGAGCACAGCTTTCTCCCTGTACAGCCGCTGATCTTCCTTGCACCACACCAGCTTAGTTCCTAGGGGAAAAGAGCTACAGAATACAAAGGATAGACTTATGTCTGGTCATTTTTTATATGGTTGGTGTGCCAGGAATATGCTGATCAGAGAATGTGGGTGCGAAATCTTGATCTGGATACAGGAGGGCTTCATGCCCAGGTGGAATTCCTTGTGCTTTCCCTGCCCGTGCCAAGCAAGAATCTGGTTTTAACAGATTAGTTACTACCTCCCTGCTGTAGGTGAGCAAACTTGATGTTTCTTGCTTCATTCATAATGTCCCTCTGGTTCAGCTCCCTGTTTAAATTCAACTATGATCTGACAGCCTGAGCTCCTGCTCCTGTGCCCTCAATAGCTGAACATTCTTCTCATGCTTCCCAAGTCTCCAGGGCAAGCCTGTACTTAGAAATTAGAGCACTGTATGCTTTGTTGCATCACCTAGCTATGTCAAGGTGTGGCTTTAGCGCTTGGTAGACTTAACTGTGGAAGTCGTGATGAATGTATGTAAAAGGTATCCAGAATTATTTCCAAGGAATACACTGTAGTGAAATTAACATCAAGATATAACCACTAATTAGTATGTGAGATTTCCAGATGTTCTTCTTTAGATTCACACTGCAGTGTTCTCATACTCAAATACTTTTCTGTGGTTTAGAAATCATATTCTACACCTTCATACATAGCCACAGGAAACATGTTTTGCCAGGTGGTTAGAGTCAAAATTATTAAATCATCACTACCAAAGTAACTAAAGTACAGGGTCCAGATGAAACTTCGTCATCTCTATTCATTGCTATTTACTGCATTAAAAAATTTAAACAACATTATGAGCTTAGAAGAGCTTGAAAGGAAATGTACACCTTCACTACTCCTTGGAAATGGCAAACACTTTCAAAATACACTCCCCGTAACATGTAAAACTTTCTACCAACACTCACTAATTATTTTTTTTCTGCTTGCTGTCTAGGAGTGCGGCGTTGGATTTTATCGTGAGAATAGAGGATTATTCGCTGGACGCTGTGTGCCCTGCAACTGCAATGGAAATTCAGATAGATGTCAAGATGGTACTGGAAAATGTATTGTAAGTAATTACTGACATTCAAAAAATTACTGGGAAGAAAAGGAGAAAAAAACATTTATCTTACTGCATTATGGACCATACAGTATTGTTAAATTCCGAGCAACTAAGAATAATCTTTGTGTGCCTCATTCTATAAATTTTATAGTGTTAATGAGCATAAGATGCATACACATGAATGCACATTTAATGTAACCGTGGGTGATTGGAGTAACTTATGTCCTTGTCTTCATTTTTTTCTTTCCCCTGTAGTTTTTTTTAGCTTCTGGTTACAAAAAAGTCACCAAACTTGTACATAAGGAAACGTTTGTAGTTATTTATAATAAATATGGGTCTTACCCTGGCATTAACAGTCCTGAGCTTTTTACAAATATACTAGGGTATATTTGTATAATGGTAAACAGCACATTCATGAATAGCATAGTCTGTTTCAGAATCTCTTGTTTAAATCAGCTTCACTGTATCTCCACAAACCACAGTCTACAGCTAGATGGGTTAAAAAATACTGATTTAAATAAGATGAAATAAAAGTAAGAGAAGTTAGATTAATTAGGGAATTTCAGCTGTTACAGAAGATGTGGTGGGGCAGATTTTGCTCCCTGGCACACTGTATTAAACCCAAAGCAGCGCCATGGGAGTGGATCAGCCCTCAGCAATGGAAGTGTGACACTTGGCTGACTGTGCTTCTCCAGTTTATATCCATGATGTTTCTTTGAATAGTTTGTCCTGAAAAAATCCCCCTTAAAAACTTTTCACTAATTTTTCATTTTCTGTGTAAACAAGAACCTTGCCAACGTCTTTCGTGGTCTGTCTTTTCTATTACTTCTTCCTTGTTCACTGTGCATCCATTCTGCCTGCGGTGCATTCCTGCACATTATGTCATTCTCCCCGACTTTGTTTCAACCAACCGTGTTGCTTTAATGGAAACTATAAAACAATTCAGCACATTCTGGGAGATGACTTACAGCCTGCTGCTTTGGAGGGGCAGGGCAGGCTGTGACAGGAAAGTGCTGCAGCACAGCAAGAAAGATCAGGAAGTTTCACTTCAGATTACAATTATGAAGGCAAATTTTACTTTCACCTCATGAAGTATATGATCTAGGTTTTTCTTTATCCCATCCTTCTCACAGCTGGATTAACTTTCCCATAGATAGAGCTTAATCAGCCCTTGGCCCCAGGACAAGATTTAGGGTAAGCAAAGTCATCCAGAATAATGTGGTGAAAAATGAAAGCCCTGAGGGCTTTTATTTCCATCATGAACCTCCACCTAACCAGGAGCAAGTTTGTCTCTCTGTAGAGGAGCCATGGGACAAAGACCTGACATGGTGCAGAGAAGACACGGAGGCTTCCTGCTGTGGAGCCATCAAGGTCCACATCCAAGGTGCAAAGCTTGTTCCCTTGGCTTCCTGCTCCTCACCTGGAGCCCCAGACCTGAGCACCTGCATTTGTCAGTGTCTCTCCAGTGACAGTGTCCGGAGGAGGCTCTGTGAGAGCAGCTGAGCTCCTTCCCCTGCGCAGCAGCACAGCCCTCCCTGGCTCAGGATGTCGCTATCCTGCTGCTGCGTGCTAGTGGAAGGAGAGGAGTGCACTGCCACACTGCTGGAAGCAGGGGACAATGGAGGCCAGGAGGAGGTGGAGAAGACTGAAGACCTGGTTCTTGTGTAGGGAAAAGGCATTTCTCTGCCATTAATCAGGCTGTGTGTCCTCATGGTCCCTGCGCTTCCTCCTGGAAGGCACATTCCCTCAGCAGCAGCTCGGTGCTGAGACTTGCTCATCCCGTGACATGTTGCTTCATGTCACGTAGCCCCGTGTGTTTCACGTAACCTCAGTGGTTCTGCTGTGGCCCTGACACACTCTGCTCTGACTTCTATGGGTGGTACCGTATGGGTGCATATGGACTCAGCTGGAAGTTTTCCTTTAGCAGTACTTGGTGGTTTGGAGATGCTGTGACTCCAGGGGTGTCTCTGACCCTGTAAGACTTGAAGGAAGATCCATGAGGGAGCTGCTGCTCTGGCTTCATTCTGCTGTGCCTTGCGAGCTCCACCCCTTATGTGCCATATCGCTAGAGGAGCAGCATGGCACATTTTAAAGTGGATTATATTTCTTTACAATTACAGAATTGCTTCAGTTTCTGTAGGCAGAGTGAGCAAAACAAAAAGCCGTCCTCCTTGGGGGGTAGGAGGAGGTTACTCTAAGAGGAAACCAACACATATATTTTAAATACATCTCTTTTACTCCTTCTGCAGTTGAATTTATTATTCAGGATTATTAAAATTGACAGTAATTCTTCAGAAACAGTCTGAATTTTCCATTAGGCTTTTGCAGGAACATATGTGTCAGCTTTTATAGAGGCTGCATTTTAAAATGGTTTATTTTGCAAACATAGTGCCTTCATGTTACTTGGTGTTTAATTTCATGTCAAATGTCCCGTATGGGAACTGGAGCTTTTCCTGTTTCCCCCAGACCCTTTTATAAGTGAGCCACAGATTTAGTTCTTTAACCAAAACGAAAACAAATTAGGGGTTACCACCTGAGGGAAGAGCTGGTGTGAAGGGAATCTGAGGCAATCTGTGTGTGAAGGAGAAGGGAATATTAGAGGAGATTGGAGAGAGAGAGAGAGAGAACTACTTCTTATTTGTAGGGAAAAATGCCCCACCTCTGCCAGTCATGATAATAGGATCCTGAAACATAGCCCTGGGCCACCAAGGTCCCTGAAATGAAAACAGAGTTTGTTCAGTGACTGCTTCCAGCCAACTTCCCGCTTTCTTTCTTCCATCCTTTGCTTTATTAGTAAATAATCAGCTCTGTGGGACATTTAGTCATTCTGTTGCACAGAAGACAAACAGTTGTAGAACTTAGGAGTCTGAATGCCTTTTGGCTGTCGGTAATTTTGAATTTTTATTATGGCTGCTTATGTATTTTTATTCTGCTTATGTATCTGAACAACTTCTATTTTAAATTAGTAATGCTTTAGGTAATGCAAAGGCATTTTCCTCATTCTGTCCCCATAAAATATAAGTGTATGACAATTAGACAGCACTGAAATTAAGAATGTTTCTAAACCAAGATATAATTCCCAACAATTTTATTTTGGAAGAAGTGGCTCATCTGCATCAGTTGCAATTGTATTCTTAGCTTTTGCTTTCCGTTATTCCAGTTATTACAGAAAAATACAAGTAACACATACACTGGAGAAACTATGTGAAACTCAGTTCTGATCTGAATATACTAAGAGAAACAATTTTTGTATTCATTTAATGGGATTTTTAAAGGATGTACTTGAACTCAATTAATTGCATGCTTTTAGATTATCTCTGCCCTCTAATTAGTGTTAAGATGCAAAATTATAGAAGTTTTATATAAGTGTAGTGATTTTTAATTGTAATATCAAGACAGAGTCCATTAATGGAATGCTCCTTTACTAACTATGCATCTGATTGAGTTTCTTTAAAAATACGTTGAATTCAACTTGTTTATCTGTTGCTTTTCCACAAGAGGGAGGAAATTGTGCTTTTTACAGTTAGAGAATTGACTGCAACCATTCTATCCTCGTTGGGAAGGCAGTTTGGCAATAAATTCTTGATTACATGGAAGGGAAAAAACATGTTCTCTGAGTAAATTAGCTGTATTTTTTTCAAATTATAGTAAAGCCATATTGAGTGATAAAGCACTGCTAACTGTCTTGCTTGTTTTCTTTTCAAGAGCTGTCAGTATAATACTGCTGGGGAGAAGTGTGAGCTCTGTAAAGACGGTTATTTTGGAGATGCCACTCAGGGTTCCTGCCGGGAGTGCCCTTGCCCGTACACAAACAGGTACAGTAAGAAGAGTCAAGCCAGGGGAGGGAAGAAGAAAAAGGGGGGAAAAAATAGAAAAAACCCCCAAAGCCCACACTCTGCTACCATAGGAATATAATGATCTTTTTCTCTGTTCTCATACTGAGAACTTAGTGGTCTGTCTCACAGCATTGCCTTTTTTAATAAGCTGAATATTCTAATTGTCCTTCAGATCCCGAACTTCAGAGGCATCCTGCTCATGTGGAGCCCCAGGCAGTAGTAATGGGCTTATTTACAAAACCACCATTGCCTCCTTCAGAGTGAGAAATATAGGATGGAGCTCTTTTCCCTTACACTGGGCATATCCAAAATCTTTCTTGTTTACTGGAATGCAAGGTGTTTAACACCATTACCCTGGCTAGGAGATAAGTGACAACAGTGAAACTAGTCTTTTATGGGAATTCAGAAACATTAGTAAGATACAAAAATAATACAAAAAAATTTAAGGTCCTAAGCCCATATCTAGAGCTCTGAAAGAGTATGGTTGCTTTTCGTGTGAAAGGAAAGCTCTGTTTGAAGCACAAACATACTGAGCTGAAAAGTGAAAAAGTGAAACTTCCTTGGATCTAATAAGCTTGCCAGGCTTTTAAAATTGGACCATAAATTACATTTTAAATGCATGGTATGTTTAGCCAGGTTATCGTCATTGGTCAGTTCTGAAACATGTTAAATAAAATCAATATTAAAAATTAAAACAAAAAAACCCCTAAGCTATAAATTGCTAAAGGCACCACATAGTATTTGCCATGTGCATTAGCACACACCAAGTAACCTTAAGTAAGAGATTTACACCATCAGACAATAGACAGGTTTATCATTTTTCAGAGAACTCTCTGATAAATCTGGTTTTGACAGCCTTTTCTGCAGGTGCTTGCCTGAGGCTGACTGAACATGTTTTTAGTCATCATTTGCTTTCAGAATTCTGAAATATCTAGGGAGACCATAAACCTGTGCAGTTTCATAACTGCAGATTAGGGTGGTGAATACCATTCCTGACATAGGAAATGCACCCACCTGGCATTACTGGAGTAATCCCATCTAGTCAAATTCCAGAAATTCCTAGTACAGACCTCTGTCCTTGATACACAGACTTACTTTATCCAACTGTTCATAGATTAAAAAATGAAAATACCCAACATGGCCTGTCCCTTCTTCACCTCCTGCCTTCTCCTTCACAAAGATTGAACTTCGAATCTAGACAAGTCTGCTTGAGAGAGCAGAGAAAAATGTTCATTGTGTTAACCAGATCCTTGAGATCCCAAAAACTGTGCACAACTCTACTTGACCTTGGTTAAAAATACCCTAAGCAATGTTAAATAAAAATATCCTCTGAAGTTTTCATCCATTAAAAAGAAACACAAGAAAAGATAAACAAACATGAGGATATGTTGTCTAGCACAGGCTATTGATTCTTGCCTACTAAGATAAAACAGCTACCCAGACTTGTTTTATTTTACGACATCATTATTAAGGTTTATTTTAGGCATTGCTTTGGGTAGTGAACTATTATACACAGTCCACAGGGCAAGGAAAATATTTTTTTTAGTCTAAGGAAATAATTTACACAAAAAAATACAAAACTTCAAAGAATTACTCACAGTAAATTATCTAGAGGCAGTTAAATTAGCTGAGAAGTAATTTGATGGTGTAAAAACTTTTTAATGTGAAAGTCATTAAACTGAACCTCTAGAGTGTAAAACCTATTTGATCATATGCTCGCAATAATATTTTTGCTTCTTCTCAAAGATTTGCAACTGGCTGTGTGGCAAATGGTGAAGAAATCCAGTGTCTCTGCAAAGAAGGTTATAGTGGCGCTCGTTGTGAACAGTGAGTAACCTGTTTCTTAAAACCCAGAGTTCTGAGAGACATGATAAAAGGAGGAATGTCTGTATTGGGACAGACACGTGCACATATGCACAGTATGCACATACTTAAGGGGTAGCTGTTTGTATGAACAGCTGCTAAAGAGTGGTGCTCTAGTGTAATTCCAGTCACAAAGCCAACGCCAGATTCCTGGAGAAATGTAAGCAGTTCTCCACAGTCTACTGACTGCGCCATTTTTACCAAAAAGAGGTGTCTGCCTCTTTGCCTAAGTGCCCTATGCCTTGCCTTATCTTGCACTCTGGTAATAATAACTCCCACTTACTTCATCCCTTTTCAAGTTAAAAAAATTTCCCATTTCCTCCAGTGTACATGATGGTGCCTCAGTGGTCTTAGTTGTTTAACAGCAACCATGTAACTTTTAGCACTATACCCTTCATCCCAAATCATTCTAATGGTGCTCCACAGTTGGAGCTTACACACACCAGGCTGAACCCATCTCTTTTGCTGGAACATTGCAGCAATTTGGCAAAGCAAGAGGGCAACAGGCTGGCAGTTCCAGGCAGACAGAGGAATCAATTTCACTGAGTTTCAAATCCAGAGAGAACTGAAGTGTAACGGAGTGATGTTGTCTGCTTTGGAAATTTGAGGCCAATAAATCATGATGTCCCATCTGAAGACAGGACCTGCAGTATGACATAGTCTTGTCTTTCAAGACTGTTGCCTTTGACCCTGTCTAATCTACAGGTCATAGATATTTTCTCTTCCAGATATAGCTGTACCTCAGCTGCTCATCATCACCCTTTGATCCTGCATAGGATCATCCTTATAGGTGTTACCACAGACTGACTTCTAGGACTATTAGCTACCCATTGTCTGAACAATGTATTTTACCTTTAAAATATTTAGAGATCAGTCATACAGACTGCTTTGCTGGCAGGAGGCAAGAGGGGTTATCACCCAGCAGAAGGGTGATGATGTCATTCAGTGCCATTGCTGTTTGAAATCTCAGCTGTGCATGCAGTGTGATCCTCCTTAATACGTGTTTTTGGGTGGGTTCACAGACCAGAATGGTATGATTTGCTTGGTTAGGCCTTGTCAAATTCCCTGTTGTGTATGTATCTGCATGCATTGTTTTTTTTCAGATTAAGTGAATTATTCCTACAAGAGCACTGTGGGAGTTCATTTATTTTTAGAAAAAAATTCTGCAGCGCTCACAAAGATATTTTTAGCATAGTGCAGAGGATACTGTAAACCAAAAATATAATATTTCTGTTTAAGTCAAGACATGAAATCAAAAGTTCTTGAAAGTTTCTTCAGGAGAATAACTGGGTCTTTATCTAAAGGGAAAGTATATTTCACCAAAGTAACTTCAGATGTTTAATAAAAATTACCTGTATCTCTTTATCTAGCTGTGCTCCAGGATATTTTGGAAATCCACAAAAATATGGAGGCTACTGTCAGAAATGTAACTGTAATAATAATGGACAACTGGCTAGCTGTGACCACCTGACTGGAGGTACGTGAGGGCCTGTGAACTTGGAAAGGAGCATTGTTTTCTCTTTGGGAAACAAAGAAGGAAGGGACTTGGATAAGCTGAACTGAAGGAAAGATCTAGACTTACAAGAAATGTAGATAATTGTAGATAATGGTAGAAAAATATAAGATGTCCTTAAACATATCACCATGGTAATAGACAGGCTGTTCTGTCATTTGGTTTCCCCTTGCACTCCATTTTATCCTGTGTTTCCCTTCATAAATACTGCCAACTTTATTTTGTTTTTGTTTCATGGCAATGTTTTTATATATATCATGGTTCCTCTGCTGACATGCTTAAATCGTATCATGCCAGTCTGTGTTACGGATTTAGGAAACTGAGCATCCTTAATATGCCGTTTTAAAATGTATTTGGCACAGTTTAGCGAAATCTTCAGAGTCTGCATCAGGCACTTCCTTCTCAGGTATCCAAGCTGACTGCATTTACAGTGAAAGTTAGAAGCCGACCCAGGAGGTTCTTTTATAAATCCTGCGACAAACCGCTCTTCTAACTAAGACAGCCGTGATTTCCCAGACTCAGTCACACGTGTACTTCACTACTAGTAAGCTCTTACATAAGAGCATATGTTTGCTTCATCTATTATAATTCTGAAGTTAAGGGCCTGATCCTACGTTCCTCAGACTGTCTTTACCTTGATTCACCTCAGTCCCTTGGGATAGTCTTTTATATTCAGAAACACAGGCCACTGCTCCTGAAATGTCCTTGATTCTCTCAAAATGGCTGATTTTCATTCACCAGTAAAATTTTGCTTTTCCTTCCCTCTAGACAGATTTCGTTCCTCATATTTTAGTGACGTTTCCAGCTCATAACTCCAGATATTTCCATGCTCTTGTTTTCTCCTCACTGCTGTTCATACTACTGTTTCATAACTGCAAGGAGCCCATTGTCTTTCCTTGGCCACAGAAATTAGAAAAACAGCAAGTGATGTGAACTGCTGTTGGCAGCTGGTGCAATTTTTCAATAGCTTGTTCTCATTTCATATTTCATCATTGAAGTAATACATCTCTATTATACCTTGTATGGAACGGATCCAAGCAGCGTTTGATGTTTATCATTCCTTTCTTTAATGAAGCAAGAGTTTGCTAGGACAGACTAATCCATAGGGCAATATTCAATAAGCCAGTTTGTTTTCCTCCAATTACACATGCTGATCAGCCATCTCTTTCTCTGCATTAGGAATAAACCCCTCTGTGATCATTGGCACAGCGTGTTCTAGCAGGTTCCTTTTGCGTGATGTTTGGCGCTTGGCCAGCACTTCACCATTTCTTGGCTGGTGTTGTTGGTGCGCAAGCTGTAATAATAGTTTTATTTAATTGATACTTCACAGTGACTGCTGAAACGTGTCTGGTGTTAGCTGAATTACACAACAGCAGAACTGCACGGGTGTTTGAATTTCAGAGAAATTTCCATCATTCTCTTAAAAAGATATTCTTTGTGACTTGTCTCCTCTTGGCAGCAGCGATCGCTACCAATCCCATTTAACTTCCTGATGACTTAATGTACAAGTGCCAAAGGAAATGGCGCAGCTAGGCAGCTTGTTCCAGGCTGTTTCATACTGCTCTTAAAGTTCAGGTCCAATTTTATCACTGTATCCTCTCACAAGTTGCAAGCTGCTGTTGACTTTTGACAGCAGCAGCCTATAGTGAGTGCATCCTTTTCCTTCAGAGTAAAAGACGTAGAATTTTTAAGGTTGGAAAAGATGTCCAAGACCAAGTTCATTATTTGATCAAGATGCACAGCCCTTTTCATTTTCAAGAGGAGATGAGAACTTGTCAGTGGAATCAAGCCTGTAAAAGGAACGTGGGCATCAAGATGGGGAGATTGCTGTGCTGTATGATGGCATTTTTAGGAGCCAGTTCCTCTCCTGCCTCCTAGAAGTTAGGATCCCAGGATGTTACTCCACGTGCACCTGGAGACAGTTAAGCTTCTTATAACAGGGTTTGTAAAAACTGAACAAAAGAGTGCGTTGGACAGGAAGTCACTTGTGCTGGCTTGTTGGAAAGTCTGAAGACAATGTTTGTTATATACCACCTGTATCTGTAGTCCAAGCTCCATGCTTTGCCTTATGTACAGTGCCTCCATCTATGCACACACTGTAGATTTCTCTCAAGCTTGGTTAATACCTTAATCTTGCAAGCTGTGACAGGCATGAAGGAAGGCCATGAATATTTGTCAGTTCCTTGTGTGTAAGAGATTCTTTGGGGAATCAGAATCTGTGGTTTGAAGCCAGATACTAAAGTAGATAAAGGGGTTTGAACCTATGTCATGGGTAAAGTGCTTTAACAATATAACCTCGTCTCCAATCCTGGTGGTGTTATTCTAGGCAAATTCTAGTAATACATTTGGCACACGTGGTGTGAGAGGGTCTCCTGCTGCTACCCAAGTAGTGTATATTGTGGGATTACAGTAGGTTTCCTTTGAGGGATGGAAAAGGTGTTGCTTTCAGCAAGGCATAAATGGGGGTTGAATGTTTTGGCATGCTCAAGCCCTCTGAGCATTTCAGCTCATTCACAGTGGGTAGGGATTTTTGAAAGGGCAGCATCATGTTTTAGTGGCTGCCAAACATGAAGAGTGAGGGGAAAAGTGCAGTAGTATTTCCATAAGAAGACTTTGGTTTCTAATGACAATATTATGTTTTCAGAATGTTTCAATAATGAGCCAAAAGACGTGGATCCCAATGAAGATTGTGATTGTAAGTAATAAAATAGAACTGCACTTGGATTACTTTCAGCTGGCTCTACTGATGACTATTGTAAGGGTGACAGAGTTTAAAAAGGACTGAGGTATCCTGTAATGAATGTTTTAAAAGCAAGCATTCAACCAAATCCTTGGAAAAATTATTAAAGACGTGCTTGTCTAGTCAGATGTAAATGGAGCCTCCTCCTTACTTCTGGCTTAGGTCACTTTCATTAATGCTGCAGGCTTTGTTGTTGCCTTTGCTCTTCAGGCAGCACCAGCTGACAGCCTTCAAACCTTTTCCATCGCATGCCACTCACTGATGTGCTCAGTGAAATGTTCTCTGTGTTAAATACCAACGATATGTATTGATTTCCATTGCTCTCTCCAGCTTGTGATAGCTGTGTGATTACACTGCTGAAGGATTTGAGCACAATAGGTGACGAGCTTCAGCTCATTAAGTCTCAGCTGCAAAATGTCCATGCAAGTACCCACACTCTGGAGCAGATGAGACACCTGGAAACACGCATCAAAGAGCTAAAGGTAGGCACACAGAAACAGAAAAGTGGATTTCAGATTAAGCAGATAAGCAATGAACCTAGGAACTTCTGTCATAGTTTTGTCAGTTTGCACGGAGACATCCATCAACCCTGGATTCCAAATACCACATGCTGGCAGTACTGGGCTTCACCTGTTAGAAGGTAACTGTGGTTTCCATGTCATGCTCTGAAACAGAATCGGTATCTCTGGTTCTTCTGAGGCCTGCTCACTTCGGAAGTTATACCTCTGAGGTTTCCCTCTAGCTATGTATTTTTCAAGCACTTCGTATCTCTGCATTACTGAAAACCCCCAACATTCTGGTTGCCAATACCAAAATTCATTCTAAAATAATGTTCTTTGGTTGGCATAGCAGTTTCTATACTCACAGATAAACCCCCCAGGTTTCAGGAAGCAATTGGTTAGTTTTCATGTCAGTGATACGGCTTTTATCTACCTTTGGTAAAGATTTAACCCAGTGAATTTTTTGCTTTTTCCTTTTTTTTCCAGGGCTTATTGAACAACTACCGTTCTGCTGTTCATAATCAAGGTTCAAAGGTAGATGAGTTGGAGACAGAATTCATTAAACTCGATCGTGATGTAAATGCTCTCCAGGAAAAGGTGACTTACCGAATCAATTTAAAAATACACATCTCCTGACTATGTATTAGCATGCTGTATCCAGATACTTTAATATTTTTTTTTCCTTATTAGGCTGAAATGAACTACAAAGCAGCTGAGAGATTACTTAACAATTTTGGCCAAACTCATCAGAAAGGAAAGGATTTGGTTTCACGAATACAAATAGTAGTCAACAATATACAAGGTAAAAAATAATTTCTAACTCCATAACATGTTTTGTTTTATTGCATCTTTCCAGTTTACTTACAATATTCTTAATTAAGCATAAGAAGTTTTCTTATAAAGCAACTCCATAAATCAAAATTTAGTCACAGCTGTAGAATTCATTCTTCCTATTAGAAGTCTAAAGTATAATGTTAGTTTAGGACCTTACCTTCCCTATGAAGTGAAAAGGGACAGAGAAGTTTTACTTACAGGAACATTTCGAGCAACAAATTTGACTATCCTGGCTCAAGTCTAACTTTGTTCTGGGGAGTTATCATGAGCTCTTTAAAGTTAGAAGGTAAAATTATTGGTGTGAACTTGTTAATTTAGGACAAATTTCAAGGTCAATGCCATCTTACAATCTCTATTGTGTGACATGGGATACTTTTCATCTTAACAGAATTAATGCAAAATGGATCTGTTTCATTAAGGAAAAAGTAAGACATGCCTATTCCTGAATTCATTAATGAAGCAGCTCCATCTCAGAAAAGAGGTTGGCCCGTCATTTGAGCATTTTGAACATGCTTAAGCACATCCTCTTTTTGACTTTGACAGTGTTTTTTTTTCAGTGCTCTTGGAACAGATAGCTGGCACAAATGCAGAAGGTAACAACCTGCCCCTGGGAGATGCCTCTGAGGAGCTGGCCGAAGCTCGGCGCATGATGGCAGAGATGCGGAACCGCAACTTTGGCCAACTTCAAGCCGAGGCGGAGAAGGAGCGAACAGAAGCTCAGCGGTGTAAGTGCTCGTTCTCTCAGCTTCAGACTTTCTGGAAAGATCAGTCTTAAATCTGAAGAATTATTGATTGGGTTGGACTGCAGGGAGGGGCTTTTTGCAGTGAGTCCCTGAGATTTGTAGCTGTTGTTAGTTAGCAGGGAAGTGGCAGTTCTGGAGGGGGTTTGAAGGCATTTTTGGTTTGTTATGGAAGAAAATGAGTTGAGCTGAGGAAGAAACCCAGTAGTCTTCTTTTGTAACTAGATCATTCTCAGTAAAATAAAGATGTAACCAATACTAATAAACCTATGCAATATTTCTGTATATTATAAGAAATAGGCTATGATACATTGAGTTACTTTAGAAGAATTGCATGTTTAATGTAACAACAGATTTTCAGAAGCTGCTAGAGTACTCCAAGAGCCAGATCATACAAGGATGAGGAAGTTCAGAAGTTCTTGTTGCACTAGTTGTACTCATGTTCTCTGCATGTGCTTGACTGGGACGTTCAGAAACTTGATTCCAGACAGTAGAGACATCAAGAAAAGTCACAGGCTTATCTCCTAACCAGGGGCATAGTGGAGGAATGTGAAAGACTACGTGACTGACTGTTAATTTCCTGCAACTTTGAACATTGATACCAACCTCTGAGTGACTCATCTGCATCCTATTTTGTAGACAGTGAAATGGGCACACTTTAGAGTGTGATTAATGTGACCTCTTTTGTGTTCCCACATTCTTTGGAATTAAATGTGCCCATATCTCTCCATTGATTACAGAGGAGACTTTGATAACTAGTGCAGTTGTAGATGTCTACATTGTAGATAAAATTGTTGATGAAATAATGTTATTTCCATATAAAATTTAGTCTTTTCAGTTCAGCCTCATCCTTAATTAGTGTAGAGAATGTTTATCTGAACATTTATCTGTGCTCTGTGTCTGCAGCAGCAAACTGAGGAGCAGGTTTGATCCAGTGAGATGCTGCATAGTATCTTTGATATAGCAGCACTGAAATTAGCACTGCAGAGGATGCTCAGTTCACACAAGCATAGCTTTGTAATCCTAAATGTCAAGCCCTTTTTCAAAAAGTTTGTTCTGGTTCCCTTCTTCTCTGAAAAAACTTTTCTTTCTGGTCCTGATACTGCAGTACTGACACGTATTAAGAATGAACTACAGAAGCACCACCAAGAAAATCAGGGGCTTATTAAAGTTGTGAGGGATGCACTGAATGAGTATGAATCCAAAATCACTGATCTTCGTGAAGCTCTGAATGATGCAACAGGACAAATCAAGCAGGCTGAAGGCTTAAATAGAGACAACACAGTTCTGTTAGAAGACATTAAGGTAATGTTGGGGTTCAGGAGAAAAAATTTAAACCTCAGGAGATAAAAAGTGTTTTTGATTGCTGCTCTCAGCCTCACAAAGCCAAGCAGCACTAATTCTTCAGACTTTCTTCAGGGTCTCTTTCCATCTTTTGATATATGCATGGACAGGTATAAATATAGTGTATTCCTGCTTGTGGCCTCTTTGTGAGACCAGAATAGCATGGCCAAGACATACCTCTGATGACAGCAGGGAAGGAGAGTCTCTTCCTAGCACTTCTCTTCAGCTGCCACTAGTGTTTTTGTTTCCTATCCTACACCAAATTCGTGATGCTGATGTACTTTTCATAATAAGTTCTTTAAACTATTTAGCTTTAAAAGCCATGAAAGATGGGAGGAAAAATGTGTGCAATACTGTTAAATTATTTGGGATTAATGTTCTACAGAACTGCTTCTGAGGTCTCATGAGGACAAGGAACAGCTGTTATTACTGAGCAGTATTTGATTTTTAGAGCTGCTAAAATAGTACAAGGAATAAATGTGTGCTGCAGGACACATTCTTTTAATTGTGGTTTTGCTGAAATATATCAGTGTTTTAGCACACTCATGTCCATATTTTGAGAAAAAAATTGTGACCGTACCTTTGGTAAATCCTACTGCCAGCTAGATTAGGTTTGGGTTTGTTGGTTTTTTTTGGGTTTTGTTTTTTTTTTAATTTTGGTTTCTAGATACGGTTTTTCCTGCCCCTGTTCTTAGCTCATTCACATGTTGTTCAACTTTTCATTTTTCCTCAGAAACGGATTGAGGAGACAAACGTACAACAGAATGGTGTCATGAATATTCTGAGCTCTGCCCGATCTTCCCTGACACAAGCTAACAGTTTACTTGGGTTATTGCAAAAAAGCAAAGAGGTAAAGTTAACCACCTTAAGAAAGAGTTAAAAACTCCAATATCTTGTTGGAGATGAGACTTATCTGAGCTTCACAAGAAAGAAAGGATCTCACAGCCCATCCTGGATGCAAAAGGAGCCTGCCTGCACAGGTTTCTATAAGGGAAGCTTGTTGAGGGTTGTGATACATCTGAGGAAGACCCTGAGCTGCAGATATCAGAATTTGGGAGAACGTCTGTGAGAAATGCCATATGTAATTGTGCTATTCTTGTATTTCTTTCTGGTTAATTGCTTTTAGTCATTGTCAGAGGCAGGACACTGGGCTAGAAGGGTCTTGGCTCTGGCTCAGCTTTTATGTAATGGATTTGGAAGCATAATGTAATGACTGACAGTTGTTTCCAGTAACCTGCAAAGTAAATTGGAAGGAAACATTTTTCCCTTTGTTTTTCCCTCAGGTGCAAGGTATGTGTAACACTAAAGTAGACGTGGACAAAATCAAACATGTACAAATACAAATTAAATTATATCTTTTTAAAACCATAGGAATATGAAAACCTGGCTGCTCAGCTGGATGGAGCAAGGAAGGATATGAATGAAAAAGTGGCAAATCTCTCATCAGCAAGCAAAGAACCGCTGGTGGTGAGAGCTGAGGAACATGCCAAATCTTTGCAAGATTTGGCAAAACAACTGGAAGAGTATGTTGCCATTCCTGTAAATGAATAATTTTTGTACAGAACATCTGTGGTTGTGATGGTCTTTCTGTAGCTTCACTTGCTTTAATAACCATTTGCAAAACTAGAGAGAAATTAGGCTGGTCTTTTTCTGCTTCTTCATGATTTACAGAAGTGTTTTTTTCTCCAAAAACCAGGTCTTTCTCTATTTTTCCTGATTTTTTCTCCCATAAGTGCAAACTCCCATAATACTGTTTTATACTACCATACTAACACTTCGTTAATATCTTACTAACAAGAGAAGGTCCTCATGTGCAGAGTGGGAAGATGTTTAGCACATTTTTTTGTAGAGTTATTTCAGGTACTTTTACTCAGGCATGCTTTTATGATATCAAAGAATTGAGGCAAATAAATGGAATAAATGCTATCTTGGCAGCCTTCAGACACACCTGCTTAGCACTACGGAGGAAAAGACCTCCTTTAGTTTTCTCATCCTTTAAGGAATCTTCTAGAAAGGCAAAAATATTATAAACTTGATAGGAATCAAGTGTTTCTGTTATTTGTACTTTACAATGGAATTATGAGAGAGGTTTTAGAGGCCTTCTGTTGTATATCAGAAAAAAATGCAAAAAAAAAGTGAAATCCTGATTTATTTTTTCCTGTGCAAATTGTTTGCATTTTGTTGTTACACCAACTAGAAAGCCTCAAAAAGTTGAATTCCAAAATACCTAACACAGCTGGAAAAATTTTGGTTAAAACCCCACCTTTTTTTTTTTTTGTTAGTTTTCAGTGTGTTTTTTTCAGTTAAGAAGACACTGTTCTCACAAGTACAAAGCAGCTGATACTAGACAGTTGTACAGTTCACAGGGAGTGGGTAGAAGAGATTTCGTCTATTGTTTCTAAATCCAGAGCTGCTGTGCTTGTTCTTGGGGAAAACACTAAAGGTCTTGTAGTTGCTCCATCTTCTGCTTCGTCAGGATATTGGAGCAGCCAGAGATTATCTGAAATCTACAGTTCTCTGAATTCCTCTTAACTGAAGTGTATTTGGAGGGCTGTGATTGAGGTGCCTTATTATTGACCATATGATTGGTGAATTCTCTCTATCTTAATCATTTAAAGGCTGCTTTGGAGTGCCACAGCTGTGCTTTTCCACACACCTGAACTTACCCTGTCTTCTCAAGAGTCTTTCCATGCTGGTCTGTCTCCAAATTTGATATTTATGCAGAAGTTACAGATCTAACTGAAAAACACTTTCTGTATTGGTGTTACTTCGAAAATACTGAGTTCAGATCTGTTTGAAATAGATCTCACAGTCTTTGCAGAAGGCTGCATTTTCCACCCTGTTTCCCACAGAATAAAGAACAGTGTCAGGAAGGATGATGCCGGGAACAGTGCTGTGGAAGCTTCTACTGCCTATGACAATATCATTGGTGCCATCAAGGCAGCGGAGGAAGCGGCCAACCAAGCTGGGAAAGCAGCTGACTCAGCTTTATCGGTAAGTGTCAGTAAGTGGCCAAATGATGGTAAACTTGTTGCAACCAGATTTTTATTGTCTTTAACTATCAGAGAGGCCCCAAAATCATGTGTCTTGGCATGCTTTATTTTTCTGTGACCTTTATCCGAGATGCTAGTCTACACCTTGATGCATTAGTCTTGGCTCAGCACTAACCAGGCCAATTACTGCCTTTCTGATGGGGCTGCCCACATGAATACTGACTGTTGCTTTCAGTGCAAAATAAAGAGATCTTAAAAGGCAAGCCTGGTAATCACTGCAGGTGATTTGGGGAATTCTCTTTTACTTTGTGCTACTAATAGCCACAAGCTCTTCAGCACAGGAATCACATCTAACAGCTGTATGCTGGTAATTTCCTCCTAAAAATCTATCTTAAGTTTGCTAAAGACTGAGGGTGTAGTATGCTTAAATTACCCTTGATAGTTGTTGCTAGTGGTGATGTTGTTCACAAGAGATCTCTGCCCTTGTAGAGTTGGGGTTTTTTTAAATTGGATTGGGCTCTCTCTTTTACTCTTTAAATTGTAATGTAATTATCAAGCAATCTTACCGTACCGTTCTATTATCAGACTGTGAAGAGAGAAGACCTATCAGGAAGAGCTGCAAGGTTAAAAACTGAGAGCAGTACACTCATGGATCAAGCACAGGAGACTAAAAGGACATTGCAAGGTACTAAGAAAGAAAGTGGTAGTAGAAATGTTGACACAACATGAGAAGCCTTCATGGAACCACACGTTTTCACAGTTCAGCAAAGCCCTGCAGCACTTGTTTAACCAAAAGAATCTAGTTCCATCACAGTGGGACATTTTGTGATGGTTATTTCCAACGGCAAAAAGGACAGAAAGTAGACTTTCTATGTTGTACAACTTTGCAGTACTCCTGTCCAGCAAATCCTTTGCCTTGTTCTTGTGTTGCAGTGGACTCAATACTCAGTGGCAGCATGAGCTGTGTAAGAGTGTAGACAAGTGCTGCAACACCACCTGTCCAACACAAGAGTGGTATTTTTGTTTAAAATTCACATGGGGCTTTCGCTGTTTTGCAGCTATTGGTCCAAACCTCGAAGACCTAAAGCAGAGACTTGATGTCGCTGATGGAAAGAAAAGTGCACTGCAAATTGATCTTGTCACCGCTCAAAACAATCTCAATGGGATAAACAGAGGTTTGTTACTTAGTGATCACTTCTGGCCTGCCCCTTTCATCTGTTACTATAAGAATCTGCATGTTCATTTCTGTGTGTTTCAGGTGACATCAACAGCATCATCACCAGTGCAAGGAACATGGCAGAAAATGCCAATGCTGTCACGGATAGTGTGTTGGGTGAACTGGTCCCAATTAAAGCTGAAGTGGAAAAAATTAAGAGTAACTATGGAAGCACACAGAGTGCCAGCTTCAATAAAGCACTGATGGAGGCAAACAATTCAGGTATTGCAGGTGCTGTGTGGGGCCTGCCAAGTCACTGTTAGGTGAACACGGCCAGTTTTGCAGCGGAAGCTTTAGTCATTCAAAAGCTAAGCACATACCCTAAGCTAGTATTCTGAGCTTCCTTTATTGCCAGCAGAAAGGGACAAGCACAGCAGAAAGTGACTCAGGCCATTCTGTGGTGTGTTAAAAGCTGATACCATGACTGGTCTCTAAAGACTTGGTACCCACTGACAAGCAGGGTTCAGAACAGGGTCTGATCCTGGTTAACATCTTCATTAATCATCTGGATGATGGGGCAGAGCACCCTCAGCATGTTTGCTCCTGACACTAAACTGGAAGGAGTGGCTGACACACCAGAGGGTCATGCTGCCATCCAGACAAACCTCAACAGGCTGTGGAAACAGACTGCCAGGAACCTCATGGAAGTTCAACAAGGAGAAGTCCTGCATGTGAGGAGAAATAAATCCATGTACCAGTATATGCTGAGTGGGTGGCCAAGCTGGAAAGAAACTTTGTAGAAAAGGACCTGGGGGTTCTGGTGGGCACCAAGCTGAAGATGAGCCGGCAATGTCCCCTTGGGGTAAAAGCTAAGGTTCCCTCTGAACATCACAAAATACTTCTTTTACTGTGAGGGTGACTGAGCACTGGTACAGGTTGCCCAGAGAGGTTGTGTAATCTCCACCCTTGGAAATATTCAGAAGCTGCCTAGACACAATTCTGGACAACTGGCTCTAGGTGGCCCTGTGTGAACACAGGGGTTGGACAAGATGACCTCCAGAGGTTCCTTCCAACCTCAGCTGCTCTGTGGTTATGTGATTTTCTGCTACATTGACTGGAGAAGGGGCCTAGACAATTAGCTTAGTCTAGATGTCTGTTAGCTGAATATAAGTGAAATGGATTGCATAGAGCCTGTGCTGAATACAAAATAAGGGACAATCACGTTCCCAAAAAACTTTGTTTCACATTTTTCAGCAGCTTTATCTGATAAAGCCAAGTGAGAGGAAAGCATTTTACGTAAGAGAAATTCAAGAGCTAGTCCTGCATGTTATTGCAGTTGTAAGTCATCCTTGCTGCTACAAGACTGCTTTATAAGTCATATTTATAAAAACACAAGGTCTGGATTTCATTTTATTTGCCTTCTGCATCATAGGGTTACAGTCTGCAAATACTTTCAGGGTGGGGTTTTTTGGTTTGGTTTTGGCTTTTTGTAATCACAGGAGATGAGAAATTGTTTCTTGTTATACTGAAAGTTGAAATTCTCATTGTATTTTCTTTTCTCCTGAAATAAACCTGGCCAGATACTGTAAGACTCACTACTAAATTATGCTGGCCAGAAACCTTGACACAAGAACATAATTCATGCCCTACTCAGTCAGGCCAGCAGTCTGCCTACCCCAATATTCACTCTCTGGCAGTGGTAGCAAAATATGCTACACAGGGAATGCACATAAGCTGAACCCTCTCTGCTGTCCTTTATGCTCATTCCCCCCTAGCATCCACAGTCACTGGATTATAATATTAGAGACCACATTGCTGTTCTATTTAGTATTTTTTTCTGGACCTTTGTCTAAAATATTTTTGGAAGTGCTGATTCTGACTGCTTCTGCAAATACCTTTGGCCACAAATGTCAGGAGTACAATATCCTCTGTATCGACTGCTTGTTTTAGTGAGAACTTCCTAATATTGTAAGACTAGTGAAAACAGTTCTGTCATTACCCTGCTCACTGCTTTTCTGGTAATCATATAGTGATACTGTATTTTTGCATCTTGTTTTCCTCCTCCTTTTTAATATCAATGATTTTTCTTTCATTGCAGTAAAAAATTTGACAAACCAACTTCCAGATCTGTTTAGCAAGATCAAGAGTATCAACCAACAGCTGATGCCAATAAGCAACATCTCTGAGAACATAAATCGCATAAGAGAGCTGATTCAGCAGGCGAGAGATGCTGCAAATAAGGTCTGTCCTGAGCATTGCAATCATGCTTAACCTCAGTGGTTTGGATACACAACAGCACTTTTGTTCCTCTTTTTCTAAATAATTTTGTGAAAATGTGTGTGAAAGAACAGACATAAATTTAATTCAACAGCACCACCCAGCAATTGAAGTACCTGTGATGATGGGAAGCACAATAATTTATACATAAAAATTACTGGATGCAGTAGTATCCCGCTACATATTTCTCCCATTAGGTTTTTTTCCCAGGGCATCTCTGCAATTCTTATTCATACAGCAGCCTCTTGCCTTCCATGGTACATTGTGGTAGTTTTGGCAGGTAGGGCAGAGTTAGCTCTGCAGCTGAGAGACAGGGCTTTCCACCCATGCTTGGCCAACTGAAAGCTGACACTGCCAAAAAGGTTGGGCAGCCCTGTGCTCTCATGACTCCAGCTGCTCCAAGATGTTAGAAGTTGGCTATTACACTGCCCTTTCTCATTTAAGCAACTGCTTAATTGTTGTAGTTGTTGTAGTTGCTGAAGTGATAGTGTGGTCTCAGGTCCCTAAGAATCATCCCTGAGATCATCACAAATAGCCTAGAGTTACAGTGAATAAGAGGAATCAGTGATCGAAGAGTATTTAGCTGTACTAGGATGTGTCTTTATAATATCAGAGGTGCATTGTAATTCCCAACAGACAGTCAAGTCCAGCTAAGTGAAGCATCAGGATGTGTTTGTAGACATCTAAATAATTCATAGACTTGCTCTTTAGAGCTGCAGGGCACATCCTTCCCTGTCCATGTATTAAAAGCAACAGTTACTTGACAGAGGCACAGTAAGGGTTGATTAATTGATGTCTGGAATAAAAAAGTGCTGTGTTAAGTATTGATAATACATACTACTGCATTATCCAGTCTGTTTCCTAATTATTTTGTTTGGTAGGATCAGAGTCCAAATCTGTAGTAATTGATGGCTGAAACATGACTAGGATGTGTAATGCTTCATTTTGCAATTAAGCACACCAGTGAAATAGGAGCAGCAGCAACAGTTAATTGTGACATACTGAATTTTGTTTTTCTTAACAGGTTGCTATTCCTATGAGGTTCAATGGCAGCTCTGGTGTAGAGGTTCGACCTCCGAGCAACCTGGAAGATCTAAAAGGCTATACTTCACTTTCCTTATTTATCCAAAGACCTCAGCGAAGATCAGACACCCTCCAGAGGACAAATAGGTTTGTCCTGTACCTGGGTAACAAAGACGTAGGTATATTTTGATATTTAGTCTGATTTTTAGAACAGACATCATGTTTTGAGAAGGGAATGGGAAGTGATCTGTTCTGACTGAAGTTTGTAGCTACTGTTAGCCTGTTTCTTTACAATTGCCTTTAGTGGTGGTGTGTTTTGTCCATTCATTCACTGGCAAATTAACTAACAAGTGGCTGACTCCTTGTCCTTTGATGCTTTGCTATTTTGCTCCTTTGGAAGTTACTTCTCCATCATGGATACCATCACACAGTCTTACCAGAGCTATCAGTTTCTGCAGCAGTCAGCACAAACTCAGCCCAACTCCTGCCTCAGAGCTTTGACTCTTCACAGTATAAGTTACTCTGAGTTTCTCTGTTGGTTAAAAAAAAAGTGATCATTTCAGTTTTAAAATTCAGCCCCTCAGCTCTTAATTTTTTTGTCTTCTGAATATGCAGAATAATGCACACCTGCTTGTGCATTCAGGTTCGCTCAATCACCATCAAACATTTTAAAAATTTCCTGCATGCAGTTCCTAGTCTTGTTATTTGTCAGCAGCTGTATCTGTAGTGAACCTCAATGCCTACGCAGAAAGCTGTTTAAAGGCATTTGTTCAACACTGGATTTCATCTTTATATCCCCTGAATAACTAGCTGGGACATCTGTTGAAAGCAGTTGAATTGTTACTTCTGAAATACAGTATCTTGAAGAAATTAATTTTTTTTTTTTTTGGAAATTACTGCTCCCACTTACCTCAGTTACTTGACCTTTGGAACCATTGTCCTTCACTAAATGTTGTTCTGAACATCTTTTTTATTTCACATATGTTGAGTCTAATTCTTAGTAAAGGTATCATGTTTTCATAGCTTTAGCTGGGAGATGTTACAAATGTGGAAAATATTTTAGATACTATTGTTACAAAAATAAAAATCTACAGATGACTTTTCAATTAATTTATAACTATATTCACTGAATTAGTGCAACATCTAGGATTACAATTTTTTCTTCCGAGAACTGATAAACTTAATTCTAATCATTAGGTGGGTGGATTTCTTATGACTCATGCCCAGCATGATTATGTCTCTGAGGAAGTGCTTCTGTATTTTACCTTCATTAAAATTGATCATTTATTAATTGTTATTTGCTTTGCTATTTTTAGGCTTCCAAGGACTATATTGGTATGGCTGTGAAAGATGGTTACCTTACTTGTGTCTATAACCTGGGAGGTGGTGATGGAGAAATAAGAGTGCAGTCACTGGTGACTCAAAGCAAAAGTGAGGAAGCTGTTATGGATCAAGTTACATTTGAAAGGTATAAGATCCACAGTGCACAATGATCTTCCTGAAAGCCTGCTAATAACATCTTTTATTAGTGTGATATGATATTCTGCCTGTCTGTTTTGGTTTTAGGATTTACCAGTATGCAAAGCTGAAGTACATCAGAGCAGCAACATCAATTTCTCCAGATTATGAAAGCCCTAGGAGTGCAAGCAGTGGAGACAGTGACACTCTCCTAAATCTTGATCCCAGCACTGTTGTCTTTTATGTTGGAGGATACCCACCAGATTTTAGGGTACAAAGAGTTTCTTAGTGTTTTAAAGACATTTTGTGTTAGTCATCCCATTGTTCTTACAAGTAAAGATCGGAACTAGCAGCCTTTCAAACCATGTGTAAAAGTTGTTAATAGGAATGGGTGGGATACAAGGATATGCTACTTCCTACAGAATCTGCCTGGCTTGTAGCATCGTAAAACTCAAAGAAGGAAGCAGGATGATATCTCAGTTGTCCAGGAAAACATGAAACCTGTCCAACCCTGCTGAGTACTGTCCCCAATCCATCCATGTGACTCTACTTTAAACTGTGCTGCAGTCCACCTAGGGTGGTATTAGACAGTTTGGCTATTATATACAAGCATATATCTTTTATATGTATTTAGAATGTCATATTCTGTGTCTTAATAGTATTTGCAGTAAGTCTTAGCAGTTAGATAGCAATGTAAAATTTTGGCAGCTAATGTTGACAAAATGGTTTTAATGACACTGTTTTGCAGCCTCCACGTAATCTCAACTATCCTCGTTATGAAGGCTGCATTGAATTAAGCAGCCTAAATGAGCGTATTATCAGCCTTTACAACTTCAAGAGGACTTTTGATCTCAACACCACTGAGGTGCAGCCCTGCAGAAGGTATGACATAAACACAGAAGTGATTCAAGGTTCTGTGATTTTATCGCTATGAGTTCTTGTCTTTTCACATCCAGAAGAATAGCCACTCTTGCTAAACTGGTGATTTTTTCTAACTCTTGGTCATTATTACATTTCTTATAAAAAATCCTCGGTAATGACATGATTCACATCTATGGCAATCTGTTTAAGTGTTATAAAATCCAGACACAATTTCTAGACTAATGTGTTCAGCTACTTTATAAAGTAAATATGACATTAAGTCCAAAAAGTCAGTCATTAATGATTTCCTCTCTTAAGACCATATGTGAATCTGATAGAAGCCAGTGGAAGGTTTTCTCTCTGCTTGGGTTGGATCAGAATTTGGCTCTATACCAAATGCTGTAACTTAAGCTTTTTAAAAATTATAATGGCAGTAAGTCCATGTGGTGGAAGTTCTTTCTCTCTTATATTCGCACCTGTGACATTGCATTATTCCAGGTATAAAGAAGAGACTGACCAAAGCTATTTCGAGGGCACTGGCTATGCCAGTGTCACAGCAAAAGAAGGAAGTGCCCAACGAGTACGGTACGAGCAGACGATTGAGACAACCGCAGATGAAGGCATCGTGTTTTTTGCAGCAAATGAGGTAATGTGTGGAATGCTTCTGTCTGTTTTGTGGTTGAAGAACATCTTAAAAATCTTGCTTATAAAGAACATGTTAGATTTAGTAATTAAGGAAATATCTTAGATGTCTGACATTCATCTGTGTGGAAAATTAGTAGATTCTGTTGTATGTTTAATGTCATATGGTTTAGTTTTAGGTAGTTGTGCAAGAAACAGGTAGTTGAACTTATGGGGCCCTTACAGCTTGAGATATTCTATGATTCTACAACGGTTGCTGAATACTCACTTTGTCAAGGCTGAGAAAAAAATCATTCCAAGAAGCTCCTCCATTAGGCCTCCATGCAGAGAATTCAGAACTGGAGGCAGGAAAGGAGGAATGTAGTTGGAATCAAACCAGCGTTGGAATATTGAAATCCTCCAAAACTGGAAAATCTTCCCAAATCTAGATATGTGTGGAAACAGAGTAAGGAAGAATATAGGAAGTGACATGATGACTTATGCCTGTAAAGGTGCTTAAAACCACACTGCTGCTTCCTATCTAGTAATCTTGTAGGTGTATTTGCAATCACTGGGACATGTTCTGGGTAATTTTTCAATGCTGTAAAAAGTCAGTAGACATTTGAAATGACCCAAAGTCCTTTAGAGATTTGGAGAATACCTGGAGCTGATACCAGATCTGTTTATAATAAAGTATTTATGATTGATTAGTATAAGTTCTAGTCTGCTTTGTGTTGTCCTTTCCCCAAAAAGCTTTCTTGAAGTAACTAGATAGCTTCATTAAAATTATTCATAGGATAGTGAAATATATATCTGAAATTGTGACAGTTTAATTCTGTTGGTGTTTTTTTTAATTACAGGATCAGTTCATCAGTGTGCTCATTAAAAATGGTCATACAGTTTTTAGCTACAAACTTGACTCTGAAGCTCCAGAAGAAGTAAAAGCCAAAAAAACTGTAAATGATGGAACATATAAACAAGTATGTAATTTTAAAGAATCAAGGGATCATTATTTGTAAAAATACACATTAACTGAAACTGTCCTGTTGTAAGTTTAGTTGTGGAGTTTTCCTTTTGTGTGAGGGAATCAAGTCACTGGGGAATAGTTGGGACATGTGAAAATTAATCTTTCTCTTGTCCTGCTTTAATGTGAATAGTGCAGTTTTAACAGTAAAACCACCAAAGAAAAAACTCTGTCAGAGCTTTACATAAAGATAGCTGTGTACATTGCAATTATTGACATTAGTTTCATACTTCGATCAGTGTTTTCACCACCTAGTGATTCATTAATTCAGGGTGGGCTGATTGTTATAGAGATTACTCTTTTGCAGTCTTTGTTGTTGCTTGTCTCCTTAATTCAGTCCAGACCAGAGTGAAATCATAAAGACATTGTTAAAAACCTCTTTTCCTTGTTGCTTACTTCTCCCTTTCCCCCTTAATATATTTCCAACTAAATAGTGTAAGCTGCAGGGTCTGCTGCAAGGAATCTTTATGCTCTGCTGGGTCAAGTTACCTCCAGCCAGCTGACTGACTTAGTTCTTTTATCAGCTTCAGCTGCAAATACAGGACAATATCTGAATCTTAGGTGAGGTGTGTTTTCAGGGCAATCTTTCAGACTAAAATAAAACCTCACCTTGTATTTGGATAGTTGAACATTTTCCCTAGGTATTTGCTTTGACTAAATGCCCAAAGTTTGCAGAGTACCTTTGAACTACTGCAGTTATCCTTGATTTAAGTCACTGGTAAACAAGAGGAGGGGGAAAAAATCACCACTGTGTTCTGCACTGTGGGGGTACTTTAAATCAGCTAAGTAATTTTTGTTTCTGCCAAGTAAAGTGATTCTCATTATTCATGTATTTCAGATTAGTTTGGTGCTTGACCGAAGAAAGAATATTGTGTATGTCAGTCCTGATATTAGAGCCAACATACATGTCTTCAATTTCACTGAGTACTACCTAGGTGGAGTTCCATCTTTTCTACGGGAACAGTGAGTAACTATAAAAAGACTGTAATATGCAAGCTTTGTAGGGAAACTCCATCTAACTCTTTCCTTACACAATTTCTTTCACGCTCTGTGTCGACTACCTAATGTGACATAAAAAAACAAGTGTATAACACATGATCATGATCAGTGATTTTTGGCTAATGGGGCGATCTTTGTTGGAATGCTTCTTGAAGATTGGGTTTTGATCAGCATGAGGTATGTGTACACAAGAAAGATTGCTCTCGTTCTGTTTTTCTATTTCTTATATTGTCAGCATTTATAGGTCACTATAGTGGTGTGTGCTTTGAAATGCCAGGCTACTGAACTCCTTTTCCTTCCACTCCCTGAAACCAGCTTTAATATATCCACACCACCATTCCGGGGCTGCATGAAGAATGTGAAAAACCCATCCACTGCATCTGTTGTTTTTGATAAGACGTTTGGTGTCAGCAAGAAATGTTCAGATGACTGGAAGGTAACTAATTCATTTCCTCAGAAACTTCTGGTGGAGTTCACAGACTCTTGTTTGTCTATAAATCCTGGGCCATTATGTTTTGCTTAGGTCAAAAATTATATTTGGTTAGCATGTGATGGCAATAGAAGACCCTGGATTGGGTATGAAGATATGGAAATAAGTGAGACACCACCCCTCCTCTGATAGCTTGTTACAGCACATAGTCCACCCTCTTATTTAATACTGTTTGCAATTAAGTATTCATATTACCATGTAAACTTGTTGGCTTCCAGTTGCTGTTATTGATTAGGCTGGAATGCTTAATACTACTCCATTTCTTTCATCTTGCCAAGGTGTTTACACTTCCTAATTAAATGATCTTTCAGACTTTTTTCTTTAAAGATCTTATCAGACTACTTCCATCAAAGTGTTTCTCATTGTAAGGCTGCACTGATCTGATTGGTTTGTAATTATTTTCTGTGCATCCTTCAGTTTTGCCATGTTCTTTTTTAAATGGGACATGACATTTCAGTGCTGGCTTAACCAGTGCTGCATGGAGAGATGAAAACGATCCTTCTGCTTCTACTTACTGCTGCTTACATGGTGCATGATCTCATTTGCCCTTTCTACTACAGTATTGCACTGAAAGTTTGTGCTTATTTTCTTTCACTTGTGGCATCTAAACCTTTCACAGAGCAATTTCTTCTCAGACTATCTTTGCAGAGGATCTCATCTTCATTCTCTGTATCTGTACAACTTCTCATGTATTAGAAGGTGTCCTATGATTCACACAGTTTCAGTTACATAGCTCATCTGCACAGCTTCATAGTTATGAACTTTTCCTCCAGCTATGCAGTTTTGTGTCCCCAAATGTGAAAACTTTCAAAGCCAGAGTAGCTAGTGATGAACAGCTCATTATTCTCAGCAAGCCTCCTCTCCCTTTTTAGGGTTTCTCAGACTTTAGTTAATGCTGGTGCAACCAACTCCGACCGTCTGTTCTGTCTTGAAATAATGGTTTTTGAGGTTTGTCTTGTGCTTGGTTTTGACTGGAGCTGGTTGCAATTATGTTAAGTGGGGCAGCTGTGGTCTCATATTGCCATTTCTTCTGATTAAAAGGAAAATCACTGAAAGCATTATTTTCTCTCTTTCAGCTTGTCAGATCTGCAGCTTTCTCCAAGGAGGGAACACTGAGCCTGAGTGCAGCAGATTTCCCATTTCCCAAGGATTTCCAAGTTGGCCTTGGCTTTCAGACCACGGCTTCAACTGGAACACTCTTAAATTACAATCTACGGGTATGAAACACATTCAGTTTAGCATGTGATAAGTTTTATCTCTGAATCAGTCAGGTCAATTTGTGTCATAAGTCTCATGTAGGTTCCTGTGTTTTAAGGTAAGAAATGCCTTTTTTTGAGCATGGCATCTTGCATGTCACAGGCCAGAGAAATGCATTCTGGCAATTTCTTCACTCAGCCCACAAGTAGTTTGATGAGTAACTGAGCTTTGAGCTCGAGCCTTCTGCAGAGAAGCTCACACACCTGACACCACCATCCCAGTAAGAAAACTGTTGCCTAATACAGTTGGCTGGAAATTTTCTCAAGAAAAAATGGCATTCTTCCCACACAGAAATGTTACCATGTCCAAATAGGCAGAGGAAAGGGATTGGTTTTGGCTCTGATCCCTCAGAAAGAAGGAAAGTTTGAGTAGAACCCCATTCTGGCTGGCTGGAGGAGCTAAGACGTGAGTGCACACCAGGAATCTGAGAAGTGGAGAACTGACTCCTTTGCTTTTTGTAAAAATAAACAAGTATTTTAAATAAATGTTTGCTATTCAGAGGTATTTTGAAACGGAAGGTATGCTAATCATGCAGAACCTGGTATAACATCTGGCACTAGATGACTGAGAAATGCAGTTCTAGTGTAAGAGAATTTTTTACCTACTGGCAACAACTGAGACCTGCATTAATGGCAGTAGCAAGAACTAAAGGCTCTTGCATTTATTTAGCTGATCATTTTGTGGGATTCTTTTATAGCCTGATGTTCTTTCCATCTTTCTGAGTCCTGGCTCTGTAACTGCAAAGATGCGAGATAAGGAAATCAAACTGGAAAAGAAATATGAAGATGGGTCAATCCATTATGTGACAGTAATAAAAACAGAAAATAGGTGAGTCCAGTTCTTCATCTAGTTCTTACATGTTGTGGTTGGAGAAAGAAAATTCAAATTTTGTGGGACTCATTCTTTGGATTAATAGCTAAAAATGGTCTCTTCTAGCAAAGGGATACCTAAATAATGAAGGCAAAGGAGATTTTTAGTCTATGAATGTGGATTCTGGTACCTGCAATGTTTCAGCTGTACCGTACTATGCATTTCTTTATAGGTTGTGTGAATTTTGACTGCTTGTTTAGCTGGAGCTTTGGAGTCTTTGGAGCTCTTCCCCTTCCCATAACCTTCATGTGTGCCCCTGCAACACAGGTGGTTAAAGGACCAGGGAAGAAGCAAATACTGTGTCTGTTTTTTCAATAATGACCTGTTATGCAGGTATTAGAAGAGAAAACTTATTGAAAAACTCCTAAATCATACTGTTTGCTGTGGAATGTGAAAGGTTAGTTAGTTGAAGTGGAAAGTTTTGAATGGATGGCTATAACTTTGGGCACTTAAAACTTAATAATGTCTGTACCATTTTGACACAAAGAATTAAATTCTGTCCCATAGTTGGCAACGAGAGCTTTTTAATGAATTTCAATTGCACCAGGATTTCACTGTACGACTGAAGGATGAGCTTCAACTCTTGCTCATTGTCTAGCATGGAAAAGCAGAGCAATTTCACAGTAGTCAATAAGAACATACTGGAAATGTCCCAGAAGTAAGCTAATGAAGCTCTAGCATAGTCACAATGTAACAAGAAAACACATCTGTCAAATGGTTCTTTGTTACACATATATTTCATTTAGTTTCCTAACTATTTACTTATACATCATGCTTATTTTCTTTTCCACTTTGTTTCAGATTACATCTGATGGTTGATGATGAGTCAAAAGCAGTTGACTCTCCCACGGCATCAAACTCACAGGACTCAAACAGACGTATAAAATTTGGTGGAGATAATTTTGAAGGTTGCATCACAAACGTCTTTATTCAAAGGTATTTGGCCTAGAAAGAATTATGTTTCATGCATTTTGGACTGTTTCCTTCTTTAATCAAATTAAATTACTTTTTGCTATAATGCTTTTCTTCTACATGTGTGAAGCCTTCATGACTGTGTAGCTTTGCTGCCCTCAAATACTCTTTCATTCAGGTATATTATACATGGGATCCAGTTACAGTTAAGTCTGCCGTTCAGTTGAAAGGAAATTTTAATCTGAATCATACCTGTTTAGTAGTCTGTTAGCCAAAGAATGAACTCTGCAGAGTGAATTGGGTATTTCCCATCAAGGCATCCAAAAAGATCTGCTAGATTGTGTTGTTACAGCTCCTCAGGGAGGCAGGTAATGAAAGGAGCAAAGCTACTGACAGAACCAAAACAGTTACACAAACAAGTGAGAGCAAATGTGTAGAAATCATATGCCTGATTTAGGCTGTCTCTGTTTTTCATGTGTTTGATTATTAGAGACACAGGCTAAATTTAGGAGAAAAAATATGCATAAATGTGTTTCTAGAAGAAAAGCATTTCATGAGTCATAAGTCATGTCCCAGTGGGGCTTTCTGTTAGCTAAGTTTTTATGAGTATTTATACATGTGTAGAGTTTTAAAAAAATACTGCATTTTGATCTGATTGTCATAGAACCACAGAATGGTTTGGGTTGGAAGGGACCTTTAAGGATCCTCTAATTCCACCCCCCTGCAATAGGCAGGGACACCTTCCACTAGACCAGGCTTCTCAAATTATGTCATCATTTAAAGCACCACAAGACAATGTAGAAATCTGTATATTAACCTCCCCATCAGAAAACAAATCTGCAAAGTTTTTGTGCAAAAGTAGATGAAGGATTAATACTGTAGCTAGCCTGATCGAGTCAATGGAAAATGACCAGGTTCTACTCCCACTTCTACCACTCTTCTCATGGAAAACCACAAGCAAGGAGCTTTGTTGCTTTTTTGTAGTTGTAAAGTCTTTTGTAATTTACTGATTAGAGATGCTATGTACAACTGAGAAAATTACAGTATTACTTAATATGATTCTTTATACTCATGGTAAATTGGCTTTGACAGTCTTTATGATAATTTGGTTATAATACTAAAGCTATATATGAAGTTGTGATGGCCTTTGCCCCTTGACAAAGATTATAACATTTTATGTAAGGAGAGAGTGAAGCAGGACCTCATGATAACGTATTTTCTTGATCTGAAATTGGTTATGTACAATTAACAAAGTTTTGTGGTCTGATTCAGAAATCTTATTCAATCAAGGCTGCTGTCATTTTTTTCTTTTTTCAATGACCAAATATATATTTGTGTTTTTAAATAGCTTTTATCAAAAATTACTTTGTTTCAAAAAGTCAAGAACAAAACATCAGAGTTATTCTATAGCCAAAAAGAAATGAGCAGAACCATCATCAATTATTTCCATCATTGAACATACATTTTTCATTGGAAAATAAAAACTGGTACTTCAATATCGGGTCACTGGGAAATCTATTTTTTGCTGAACATGGTTTTACAATATGTTTGTTGTTGATTACACCAAAGAAAAGGACTGCTGAGTCACAGCACTTAACTGCTTTCATCACTACAGGGCAGGTCAGCTCCCCGAGGTTCAAAATCTTGTTGATAATACTGGCAAGACTGATGTATCCCTCGGAGCTTGCCAGAAATATGAAAACCTTCAACCGATGCTGCTGCAGGAGTTTAAAAATCCTCTCAGGCTTAAGATGCTCAAGGTATGTTTATTGTTACTGTCGTCTTTGCTCCATATTGTCACCCAGGCTTTGTCTGCACAGCCATCCTTTCTGGAACTGAGATTCAGATGTTCTTACTTTCCATCCATCTCACATCTGAAGCAAGTTCTCACTGGGTTGGAGTGTCATGCTAAACCCACAGCTGTCTAGAATGAAAACAGCTTTTCTGTCATTTAGGGAAGGTTGCTGACTGCCTCAGGTGGTAACTCTTAACTGTTGATTAAAATGTTTCTGTGTATGTGCATGTATAGTAAATGTTTCAATTCTGTCTTACATGTACAGAATGAAAAATACCTTGATTATTTGAAAGATGCTGATGTGCAAAACCGCACTATACCAACTCAGTTACATGACAGCAGTGAAGCGTATCTCTTTGGAAGCATCCCAAATAGTTTCATCTCCTACATGTTTTCTCCATTGTTATCTACAGACAGGTAAGAAAAATGTTCTCTGTTCTCCTCCTAATATTTGAATTGTCAAAGCTGCTTGACTCTTTGAGTGCTGAGTGTAAGGATTTTCTTCATGCTTATGTCTTGGGCCATAACAAAAGGTAGTTCTAAACGTTCAGGCATTTATTTTTTTTCCCCGTGCAAACATTTACCTGATCTGAGTAGATTAAATGGGGTGTGGTGGACAATTACAGTGCATATTGATGCCAGTTCCTAAGCCTGTCAAGTTTCATTCACATTCAGAAATGCAGTGTATAATGCCATGATGCCCCCCAAATGCTATTCTGAATTTCACAAATGGAGTTTCACTGGAGAACAGAAAAGATACAACAACTTACAAAATAGACCTACACTTGAATATGCTTATTTTCCACTACAGGTTACATTTTTCTGTAGATATACGGACCCGATCATCAAGAGGATTAATAGTTTTCACGGAGGAAAGCTCTGAGGACTCTTACATGGCTCTCCACATTTCCAAAGGACATTTTGTCTTTTCACTTGGCTCTGGAGGAAAACAAACCAAAATCAAAACCAGTATTAAATACAATGATGGGCAATGGCATACTGTAAGTAGCATGGAACCACAGTGAAAGCATAACTAGCATTCATCAGGCACAGCCTATTGCATTTTTAAGGGAGTAGAAACTCAGTTTGGTCATTGGAAATTAATTGCTATGCCTGAAAGTTCATGTGGTCCATAGGTCTCTGAGAGACCTTATTGAGACTGATGGTCCCAGCATGTTATTTTCAGTTTAAATATTATACAATGGGGTGTCTAATTTAAAGACAAAAGAAATCTCCAGTGGCTTTCATTGACCTTTGGGTTTTTTATTCTGTTATGTTTGCCCCCTGGAAAGGTGGTCTTCAGCACAGATGGGAAGAATGCCCGCCTTGTTGTTGATGGTCTAAGGGCCCAGCACAGAAGATTGGCAACAAATTCTGCCATCAGCATTAAGCCACTAATCTATGTGGGAGGGCTGCCATCACTAAAAAAACAGGTAAATAATTGACACATCCACCCACACACACTCCCCATGCTGCACTAATTACATATGAAAGTCTTTAATATGCAGGATTTCCATGCTGAAAAGCTTTTGGGGGGGATTTCCAAGCACCAAGTGGGCACCATCTGTGACTGGTGTTTGCAGTGGTTCATTACAGATCTTTTTCCTTACCTGTGCACACAGCCTTCATCTGGACCCATATTTTCAATATGGTGCTGAGGCACTGATGACAACCGTGTACTGTTTTCATTTTTATTCCTTAAAAATAGAGAAGACCAAACTCACATTTTTAGTTGCAGAAATACCATCTTTCTGCAGAACATTTACCTCAGTGGACTAAAGCAATAATCAGTAAAGAAACAAAAAAATCATTCTCATTAAGGAATTATAGATGTAGAACTGGATTTCAATCTGAAATACATATTATTTCTATTGTAAGAATGGGACAATTAATGATCCAGGGCAGTTTATAAAATCAGATTTAAATAAACTGACTTAGGAAGGGAAGGAGTACTTGGGATTCACAATTCCTCTTGCATTGTCTTATTTCACACATCATTGGGAAGCATCTGTTCTACAAGCAGGAGTCATGTTAGCTCAGAATCAACTATTACTGTGTTTCAAGCAATTTTTAGAATTTTGGAATACCTTTTCACTGCACCAAAGATGGGTTGTCGGTGCCTTTAGTGCCAGTTAGCTTTCAATAGTCCAGCAGTCCAAAAGAACCAGTTTAGTATTATTACTAAAAAAAAAAAAAGCCATGATGCTTTAGTGTTCATGTTTTGAAATATGCTTTCAGAATATACCAGTGAAGAGTTTCAAGGGTTGCCTGAGGAATCTTAAGGTGAATGGAAGAGTCATGAATGCACCTCAGCAAAAAACTGGCGTACTTCCATGTCTGGATGTTCCCGTAGACACAGGGATTTATTTCTTTAATGAAGGAGGATATATCACCATTGGTAAGCTGTGTAGAGATTATAGTATATGGAGTTATGTTTGGAGTGTGTATGTATATGGGTTATTTGTTTTGACATGATTTTCCAATTATCTCCTCTTACAATTGCTCCTCTCCTCACTGTTTAATTCTCCACAGGTAATTTGCTGATGGGCCTGGATTTCAGGATAGTATTTACCATTCGACCAAGGAGTTCAACAGGTGTACTCCTTCATGCTGGAAGCAAGCAAGACAGCTACCTGACTATTTACATGAAAGAAGGAAAGGTGGGTACAGACTGTTTTGATTTCAGCTGTATTGCCCTCATTCAGCAGAGGGAATTCTGACCTTTCTCTGTTGCTCCTGTTCTTTGTCACAGTAGCTTAACAGGTAACTTCTTTGCAGGTCATTGCTTCTGGAAATAGTGGTGCTGGAGAATTCCAGATACCAGTCACACCTAAGAAACCTCTGTCTGATGGACAGTGGCATACCATTGCAGGTACATTGTACATACCATTTCTTCTGAAACTTGGAAGGGACAATGGGCACAGAGCACTGCAGCTCCAAATTTTTATTAATCATTTAACTTCTGTGTAGTGTGAGAATACTGTTTAGAACAATGTAAGTGTCTTGTGTTAATTAAAGCCTTTATGTAAGATTTTTTGGTGGGCTCTGTTAAGCTTCAGATGACCTTTGTCAGTCTGACTCTGAATTAAAGTAAAATCTGTTTTCTCTATGCCTTATATTTCAAGAAAGATGCTGTTTAAAAATAGTGCCATATCTAGCTGATTCTTTAGTAGGGATGAGAGAGAGTTCTCATTTACTTGCTCTTTGCAGTCTCCCAGAAGGAGAACACTGTGCAGCTAGAGGTGGGCACACAGAGTAACTATACCACTGAACTTCAACCCTCTTCTAGACAAGTGTATCAGCCACTCTACTTTGGCAAAATTCCAGGTAATACTGCTTCCTAATTCTTCCGTGTTTTTCCTTTCCAAAATGATGGTCCCATCCATCCATTCATGTAGTCCTGTATCATTCCCCCTCTTTTGAAAGCCTTGAAATAACTAATGTTCTTTAAAATAATTGTTATTTTATTAACTTCATTTTTCCACCTTGTTTTTTGTAGCAAATTTGGACACCCCATGGCTTCCAGTTAAAGACCCATTTTTTGGCTGTCTTCGGAATATTAACATCAATGACAAACATGTCTCCACCAGGAGAATTTCAGAGGTTCACGGCATAGTGAATTTGCATGGGTGCCCAGAGAAGTAACTCTGCTGTTACAGTCGTGCACACATCAGGCAGTGTCTGCAGGAGAACTGTGTGGCTTCCCCTTTGCTGATCAGCATCAGGCTGCTTGTTCTGAACAGCTGGTGAGCAGATGCATCCTCTGGATGTGGACAGTGCCAAAGCAAACGGAAAGTATTTGCTTTGATAAACTCCCTTTTAAATGTTATTGATTTTCAAGGTAATCCATTGTGTCTTTTGAGATATATGCAGTAAATATAATTGCATATACCCTACAGGGCCAAGTTTTGCTCTCACCCACAACAGCAGAGACTTGAACAACTCCAGTGTGTTAATTTTGGAAATTTGCCTTAATGTTGGTCATCTTGAGAGCAAATTTGATCCATTAATATAAAGAATTTTATAAAAATATAAATCTCTTTGGATTGTTGTTTATACGGAAATGTACATTGATGTTAAAAGTAATAATAATAATATAAATGGAGTTTGAAGCACTTTAAGGAGTGAAACTCTGGGGGTTTGTTACAAAGTTAGGAATTGTGGGACCAAATAAATTCAGTATGTTCCTAAAACCATTCATTTTCTTATTTGGTTGTTTTAACCTGGTGGGTTTTTATGTGCTTTTTAGAAGCTGCTAAATCCTGCTTGCTTTGTGCAAATATTTCTGTAGGTTTCAGATGCTGATTTGCCTGAATAAGCAGGTGTCCATCATCTCTGCTTGTCACAATTTGGTTATCTAAACATCTCAAAAAGAGAGTAATTTTTTGGCAATCTTCAGAGCCAGAGAGTTTCCTCCAAAGGCAATTTTTTCTTAATGAAATGAAGAAAAGTTTTGTCAAAAATAGCAGCTACATCTGCTACAATTATGTAGCATGAATTACAGGACTCACCCAGCAAAACTGTTTTCTTTGGTATTCATATCTTTATTTTGTACCTGATTGTGACCCACAGTGGAGAGCAGGGAACCCAGTTTGCTTTATTTTTGTGAGTAGAGGGCTGGACTGAATAGACTTGACATTGCTTCTTTTTCCACTGTCATTTAGAATCAGCATTTCGATTTTTCTTTTCCCCCCATGCCCTCATGCCAGCCCTATTTTGCAAAATGAAAACATTTTCTAAGGCTAGATCTCAATGTAGGGAGGCATGCAGACATATTCTCCTTCACTTCTAATGCTCCTGCTTTCCACTGCCTTCTTCTCAATGTGCAGCAGTGTGTTCTCAGCGTGTTTGAAAGGAGGTGCAAGTTGGACTAATACAAGCAGATGCCAGATCAATAGTCATCATGGCTTTGGTCATTAATCCCTTGCCAAATTTTTGGAGCTTTGCAGATCCTTTCCAGCTTTGCAGGGTGGGAAACATGACAGAAAGCTGTTCACACCAAATCTTGTGTTGCTTCCACTTCTATGACAACTCTTTTACAGGCAAATATATGTCCATGCAGAGGTTTTTGAAGTCTAAAGCCAGTTTTGGTGGGAATGGGGTGCATGCCGGGGTTGAGGCCTCAGAGGGAGCAAAGGATTGACATGTAATGGCAGAGCCCTCTCTCTGGAGATGCTCTGCAGAAACATATTCTCCTGTACAGCAACATGGGACAGAAACACCCATCAGGCTGGAAGTGATGGGTTCAGAAATCATATTCTGTGATAGCAACAAGTGAATCCTTTCTACTTACAAAGCTCCCTGCTCAAATACTCAGGTAACCAAAACTGTGAAAATACTAAATTAATTTACTGGCCTGAGTTGACACTAAAAGTTTCCAGAAGGAGAAAGGAAGAACAGTTAAATTTTATCATGCAGTTCTCTAGAGAAGTTCCCTATCTTATGATCATCAGAGGAAGCAGATTTACCCAAATCACAAAAAAAGCCTTTTCCTTCTTATGTTACCCCCCTTCAGTAAAACAAAACAAAACAAAAAAAAACATGGCAAAGATTTTTGCTTCATAACCTGGAGCCAGCCCTGGAATTCAATTCCCTTCCATTTAATTTTATCAGAAGTAGTTTTAATGCTGACAAAAAGAAATTAAAAATGTACAAAGACTTGAGTAAATGTAAGATATACCAATCAGTAAGTATTAATTACAATACTACTTTTGCACAACAAAAAAATAGGAAAGTCTCTTTGGTTTTAAGGTTCTTTGTGGTTGTTTTTCCCCCCCCACACAAATTTTTTTTCAGTTCTATTTCTTCCACAGAGTCAGGCTGTCATACATTGTTGGGACAATGAATAAAGCCAACTAGAGTTTCAGGTTTTGTACTTTCGCATAGATAAATCTATATCAGGCTGAGGAACACTTAGTAAAAAGCTTTTTCACAGAATCACAGAATATTTTGAGTTGGAAGGGACCCTCAAGGATCATCGAGTCCAGCAGATGATCTTTACATGAGGAAAGAAGTTGTCCTGTTTCAATCAATGAAGAGTTTTTATTATTGAAGAAATCCACATGGACACTGTGTCATGGGGTTTTTTAATTGTTAGAAGTAGTAGTTCCAAGGCTTTCATCCTCAATGTTGCCATTTGACAATAACTTCTATGAATTATTTGCCTCCTTTGGTGGTAGCATTTCAGCTGTGCCCCCAAAACTAGCAATTCCCATGTTGGAATAAAATACACAGGAGAGGCTTCCCTGTAACATTTTATTCTATAGTCATTATACTAATCAAATATCTTGTTCATTACACTGAGAGTGCATGGCTAAAAAAGCCACACTCTTTAACAGCGTGTTAGGGTTCTTCTGAATCCCAAATCAATTACAGAAAGCAGAAGATTCCCACTCTAGATTAAACCACATTGGTATTGTTAGCATCAAATCTCTCTCTTGTCCATATAAGTATCAAGGGCAAAGGGTTCTCATCCAGTTAATTTGGATTAGATTTAATAGGATCATGTTATCTGAGGTGGATGACACCAGGGTCTGTGAGTTTCTATTTATTATAACTACAAACCACAGCCAGATTATTGGCAGCTGAAAGACAGAAAGTCTTACACTGAGAACTGAGAGCAAATGAAATTAAATAGATCACAGAGCACTGTAGAAGGAAATACACATTCATTGCAGAAAAAAAAAGCATGTATATATAGAAAAAGAAAACATACTGCCTTTTCACTGCTTTTAAATGACTGTAACTTAAGTTTCTAATAACAAAAGCTTCCAATTAAAACTTTAACAGTCTTTCAGTACCTGAGCTTAAGGGTATGTGCTTTTGTTACTGTGGAGCTTTCATTTAAAACACAGAGGCATTGACCTTTTACACTGTCAGCAGCAACAAGAATTTGGCAAGCTAACTTTCTCTGGTTTTGTAACCACTTCTTTGAGTCACCTGTGAGCCAATTCATTTTTGCTTTCCATCCTCTTTCCCTCTTCATAAGTCCTCTGTGGATATTTTTTATATATTGTATTTTTATATTATTTGGGGTATTTTCTCCCATCTTCTTCCTTTCTGCCCCTCATAAAATAGCCTGGAAAATGCAGTCTTAGTGAAAACACTATAAATGCATTATGGTTTCGTAATGGACTCTTGCCATGCTCTTTGCCTCTTACTATTCTCTTTGTGGTTTCCTCATTTAAAAAAACCAAAAAGCTCCTGCATCTTTCTCTAATGATGTAAGGAAATTTCGGACACAACCTTCTGTAAATCTGTCTGCATTTTCTAAAAATACATTAAATGGACATCCCTGGCAAAAGGGAGGTTAAAGGGGATGGTGCCATAACACATTATTATAGCTTCACTGGAGGCATTAAGACTGCAAGGCAGAAACATAAACATCTTTTGTGCAGCTGGCCCAGACATCTTAAAATTGCAAGAGGCTGGTCATTGCCTGAACTGCAATGAAACACCGTCTGAGTATAAAGAATTGCAAGCACAATAACCAGTGAGTTTTTGTCTTCTGGCTGTCAGTTTAGGAGATCCTCTGTAGCAATGAAACCAAACTATGACCTGTTGTTTATATTGTACTGTGTCTCCTGCTTTGCAGCTGATAGCATAAGATCTTCTTTAAACACACTCCTATCATTTCTTTACACCTCAGCCAGTTACTGTGTTTCCTACAGGTTGTTCCAAATGTGAAGCACGTGTCAAATGTTCCATGAGAAACAGTTTCTTTGTTAAGGTGTCACTCACTCGGTGAGAAATATGGAGCACTGCTGCATTATCACACAGAATAAAAAGGAAGATAGTTGGCATCGTGCTCTTTTGTCACTGTTCAGTTATATTTAAACTGGGAGCAACAACAGATTTCTCCATTGTGTGGGAGCCTTTGTCATAAGATTCCTGTCACAGGAGGACTATGCACTGGTAAGAATGAATAATTACATCCATAGGTATGTCAAGTAATTTATAAATTAATGTGTCATGGTTTAGAAATGGTACTCCACAGTTCGGTGCCCCAAGGAGACTCTCCAAAACCACAGTGACACTCACCAGCTCCTCCCTTCCTCTCCCCCTTCCCACTCCGGCAGGGGCAGTAGAGAATTGGGGCACAAAAGTTGAAGATCACAAGCTGAGAAAAGAACAATTTACCAGAAACAGCAATGAGATAAGAAAATGAACAGTAACAGCAACAATGTTAATAATGACTGTATACAAGGCGAGGTTGATTCACATGCAAAGATGCTCACTGTGGACCACAAAGACAATGAGCCATGGCAGACAATGCTGCCAGGGTTTTTTCAACCAGAAGCCTCACCCTTCTCCACAGAAGCCAGAGTCCCTTACCCTGCTCCTGGCATGACATGAGGTGATATGGAATAACCACCTATCCATGCTCCCTCAGCTACTGCAAAAATTAACTCTGTCCTGGCCAAAACTAGGGAAGTACAGAAGGAAACTCTTAGAATTTCCATCCAGGAAAAAAATTGTTCAGATCTGTTTTTGACACCTTAAGACATAAAGAAGAAAAGGATAAAGGATTTTAAAGGACAGAGAAATAAATTACTGTGTCCAGCCAGCTCTTGCAGACATAGTTTTAGTTAACAAGGTGTTAATAGCATAATAAGCCAAAATCTATCAGCATGAGGTATTACTTAACAAAGGAGTTATATGGTTGAGTAACAGCACCTGCCATAAATCTTAATTCTAGGTCCTTCTGATGACTTTCTGATCAGAATTACTGTCCTGATACTACAAACCTGGAGAGCCAGTAATATGCCCTGGTACTGACTCATCTGGCAAGGTCAAGGTCTTCAACTAATAAAATTTACCTGAGAACAAGGTGTCAGATCAGTAATAAAGTTCTAACTTTCCTTTTCTGTACTCATTTAAATCAAAGGTAATGACATATCCCCGGAGACAGTAACCTAAGCAGCAAAAAAGATAAAAGCGCTCTGAGCGATTCTCCAGGAAAACACATAGGCATGATGCAAAGTTCAGTGGCTTAGTGGAAAGATCGAAACAGTTCACAGGACTTTGGTTCACAGACCTTATTGAAACATGCAGTAAATCTTATATACAGTTTATAAAAAATGTATTCTAAGATATTGACAAGGTTTATAGAGAATTGTTACTGTTGATTAAATCTGTTCGTTATGGAATAAAGGGCAGTGCACAGTCTCCATAAAACCTAAGATAATGCTTTTAATGCAAATATACATGGAAGGAAATTTTACACAAACAAAAAGGGTATTTGCATCAGCAAGAAGGGTGGAAGCAAGGACACCAAGCAGATAAACAGTGCTCCCTGATGAGTGTCAGTGATGAAGGCAGTGCTGGGAGAAGATCTCAGAACACTTGCTGTGAGCCATCCAGCCTGGATGCAAAAGACCCCACTGAGGCTCAGCTCTTCCCCATGCTGCTCAAAATCCAAAGTAACTGCAGTCATCCCACTATGGCTTTACCAGGTCAAAAGGAAAGAAAACTCTTCTGGCAATTTCCTTATTCCTACATACAAGAGTAGGACAAAATTTTGGACTGATCATTGTATTTAGTCAGATTCTTGTAACTTGATATTGCCATGCTAAAGGAAGGTAATGTTCCCAAAGCAGAGCTACTTAAGAGGACATGTGATCCCTGAATCTATGTATATTGCATTTATCACAAAAGATAAAATGAATCAACATTACATATATGCTCAGCACAAACTTAATTCAAAACAGACACCACAAAACCACTACTGGTCATTACTGTTATTTAATTAAAATGGAATGAATAGGTTAAATCTTCCAAAGAGACCCTGAATGCCATCAAACAGAATAAAGGCCAGGTGCCTGATTGGTATAAATCAACATTGCTTTGTTGTTCCTGGATTTGGACAGAAAGGAGAAGAGGGTCTGGTTGTGTTTCTGTAGCTTATTGTTTTAAATGTTGGGGACACAATGCATAGACTTTATGAAAGGACTTTGCTGCAAAGAGTTAAAACTAGGAACATTACAGTTCACTTTCTGTGAAAAAATACTAGGGTATTTTTATCAGTGCAAAAAATGCTTTAAAATGAGATATAAGCCTAGAGGATGGGAAGAAAGAAAAAGACCTTATAGTTGAAGAAAAGGTATGCAGGAAAAAGTAAGCCTTGGTACTGCTCAGAGAGTACTTACACCTGCCAAGGGAAGTCTCTACAGCAGAAAAGCTGTTAGAAACTTGTTAACTTCCCTGGAAAATTTTAGGTTATGTGGTTGCAACAAGGAGTGCAGCCACTGACCCCTTGAACCCAAGACTCGGTACCACCCTCCTGGGCTGCTCCTGTGTGCCTGTGTGGCATCCTAGGTGTCCCAACCTCTTCTCAACCCGGGGTAGGGCTGTGGGGCTGAGTGCCTGCCTGCGCCCCTTTCGCAGTGCTGAAGGGAATGGCTTTTCTCAGGCTTCCCCTCTCTCAGTCTGTGAGCTCACAAATCTCTGTCTGTGATGGGGAGTTCAGAAAAATGGTCAGCCAGGCCGAGTATATGACAGGAAGGAAAACATCACAAAGCTGCCACTCCTGGCCGCTTTTATTTTGTTCTCTGACCCTTTTTCTTTTGTTTGTTGTACTCAGTATAATGGAAGGGAACATCTGGACTCTAGTGACAGCAACCAAATTTGCATGCATATAGCAGATAATTAAGCACGTGTCTATCTGCAGCTGCAAAGAGCAATTAGTCATAAGATAGCTTTGCACACCCCTTCCTGCCTATTCTTCTGTTCCCCTCAGAGGGCCCTCTCATGTGCACATCTCTGAGAGGCACTGAGCACTGGCCTCCTTTTTATTTGTGAAGACAGTTGTGCAGCTGAGCTTAAACCCTTCAACATAACTTTGAATAGGATGAACTTCCTCTGATCTATCAATTTCCAGTAGAAATGGCTTTCTGCATAAGACATGATGCAGTGACCCAAATCAAAACATCCGTGCTTACATCCCAGCATAGCTGAGACTATAAGCAGATTTCGTTCCTAGTTCCTCCTCTTACATCTGAGGAAACTGAGCTATACAGAGTTGCTTCTGACTACTCATGTTTTGTGTGGCTGACCCTTGCCTCTCTGCAGTTGCCCAAGGCAAATACTGCTTTCCCTACTCCCTGCAGCTAGGAAGAAGTCTACATTTGCCCTACAGCTTCCACCCCCAGGGCCATGATGGGCATTTTATACCCTTTTATCCTATCAAGTAAATACATTTATCCTATGCCTGTCTTTTCAGCTGTAGCGTCCCCTGGCAATGAAGCCATAGATAGCATTTTGTTGCCTAGAACAGGTGTCCTCATTTCTCCTGTGACAGAGTCAAATTTTCTATACAGGTAAAATAGAAGCTGCGCAGTGCTGCAAGAGACACAGTTTAGGGTCATTTACAAAGCAGAACAAATTTCTGGTTTGTTGAAAACCAAAGACTGCATTGCAAATTCGTAAATTTCAATCTCTGGCATCATATCTTTTAATTTATCTGTATGCTAAAATGGAGTGTAGTAATAGGGTGGGCTTCAGCTGGGGTAGGCTCGAGTTGGAGAAGAAAGGGCTGGAGCATGTTCAAAGAGACCACTGTGCCTCGAGCAGGGATTAGATTCAATGGAATGGCTGCACAATCTGGACAACAGTGATTACTCCATGTGGCTCTTTGCATTTGCTCATTGTATGACCCAGCTGCCTGATCAAGGCTTTTGTTGAGGTAAGAGTCTACATAATGATCTCTACTGGGGAATTTCTGTGCATGTCTGAAATAACATTCTTGGGTATGATTTGCTATGTTTAAATTTGATTTACTTCAGTGTGTTAATAAGATGTAGCTATAACAAATTCACACAAATTGCAAGAAGTTTTTGCTTTAAGTAGTCATTTGAAAACAAAACCACAGTTTTCAGAAACTTATTAAGGCCTATGGATCTGTTGGAAAACAGAAGTTTGCTTTTATATAGATAAAATTAATCTCCTGTGTTTCGGTGGGCAACACCAACAAGGTTTTTTGTGAATGCACTGTAATGGCAATGAACAGAACAACCCTGGCTGGCACCAACAAGCGCTGCAACACGGTCACATGCATCTCCATTTCATGCATAGCTGTGCTCATAGGAGCACATTCCACCACCAAATCCAGACAAAAATGTTAAGGCTTTTACTATTAAGATAGGTGAACACATTCTTTTTCATGTGGGAACCCACAGAAAGTTACAAAATATGTGGACCTATTTGATTTTAAGCAAATGGAATGGCTAGACAGGCTCGTGTGCATATGAAACTGGCCAGTAGCACTGGTAACACCCACGTGACTTGAGTAAGACCCATAACATTTGTGGAGCAGTGTGGTTACTAGTCTCACAACTTCGGTAGGACAAAAATTGGTTGTCTACTCTAGGCTAGCTCTATAGTGAGTGGAGGAGGATTAGTTATCCCCAAACAAAAACACACACAGACACCATCTCAAACATATGCTGTAAGAGGACATGGCAGCAGCCAACCTAGCTCTGGGCTCCAAGCAAGAAACCCACTGAACTTATTCCCTGCAGATGGATGCAGCACTTGATTATACTTTAGTCCTCAGGAATACTCATACCACCTTACAACCCAGCTATAGAAATATCATTGTGTGGTATTGTCAGCAGGCCACAGGGAAGAAAAGAACAAGCCACAGGAAATTATCTCCTGCTTCCAATTACAGGGAAAATTTGACATTATAAATGCTTATGTCACTCATCCTTTTCAGTACTGAGTCACCCAGACATAGCACGGTTAGCTTCTGGCATCTCCATATGATGAACTACTTTTAACAGTGCTTAGTATGATTTGAAGCTTGAGAATCTATGAAGAAAACGTAGGTAGAACTCAAATGAAAGGCACGTAAAATAAAGAGATGTGAGATAGAAGGCGTATTTATGTGTGCTTGTATACTTACAACCCCTCCAAAAATAGATGAGTGCAAGAGCTATCAAAATGAAAGGAATGGAAAGGAAAAGAGAAACGCTTGCTGGATGAATTGCAGCATAAAATAGCATTTGAGAAAAAATGCTAATCAAATGAAAAAATGGGAAAGTGCACTGAAAAAGTAGAAGATTGTTTCTCCTTGTGCTATGCCTGGAAGATGAGCTCCAAAGAAATGGCCTGCAGTAAAAGCACAGCTTTTCTCACTGTATTATCCTAGTTATTGCCATGCATAACTCATAATGGCTAAAATTATGCAATTCAGTTTAAGGTGCTTGTCTTGTACGTAGCTCTCAGCCTCACAAAACATGTTTGTAGAACAATTAATTGTGAGTCAGTACAGGATAAGTCACCCAATGTATGGTTTTAAAAGGCACCGTGCTTTCAGAATCCAAATACACTTTTAAAAGAGGAGGGTTATTAAACTTGTTATTATGCTGTTACTTTAATAAAAATCTTGTTGCAAGTTAAGATTAGTAAGTCACTCCTGTGGTTACCATTACACACGCTCAGAATCTTGACTTTGATGTCTCCCTTTATCTGCAATGCAGTGTTTTCCTTGCAGAGCTGCCACTTCCTGTAGTGGGAACTGATTCTGGTAGTCACTGCTTCGAGGAATCTATAATTCTCAAGAGTGTTTCCCAGTTCACATACCTTGATTAACAAGTGCCCAAATAGGAACATGTTATAAATTAATTTGTATGGAATATGTATTCCAAATAAATGGCCCGAGTTTCCATAAGTAAGTGGAAGAATGGAAAACCTAATGGCAAGCAAAAAGAGAAATCACTTCTTATTGCAGAGAATAGGAACTCAACTTCATGCTGCTTATTTCATTAAGTACCAGGAGATAACACATACATTCCTGGGTTTGCTAATTTCATTACAGGACTGTCAGCTCAAAATCTAGTTGGTCAAGCATCAGCTTCCAGTCTTTTAAATTCTCTTTAAATGTTGGCAACAGAAAATTATCTCACCAAATGGGAAGCGTGTACTTTTTATATTTGCTTTACAGTTTTACACATCAAAATGTGAAGAATCTTCCATTCATATGAACTGACATCCCACTCACTTAAACTAGTGTTCAAGACTATAGAAGAAAAAAATTAAGGCAGACTAGAATGAAGATTATTTAAGCATGTGGCTCTGTTTAGCTGTTTCCTCCAGATAATGCTGTAACCTGAGTGGATCTAAATGTGCCTGAGTACACTCTTAAAAGAAGATGAAACTTTCACTTCAGGTTTCTACAAATAGACACAATGACTTTTTTGCAAATTAAATGGTTCTCTAAATTAAGTGGTACAACTAGTTATTTCCTTGAGTGAGCAGCAAAAGTTGTCAGACCAAAGCACGTTTCACAGATGAAAAGCTAGTATCCAGAAATAAAAACTTCAATATCTGAGGGAGCATCTGTCTCTCAATATGGTTTCTAGGTTTTCTTCTGAGTTGTGATACATGCTGCAGATCATGCTGCTTCTTTTAAAACCCAGTTGCCACCTCTATGTGTGCAAGCCTCAGAGAAGAGTTTTGTAAAGAACAGAGCACTGTGTTCCAGAAGACATGATTAAACTCCCAAAACATAAGGAAGTGAAATAAATGGGGACAAAGGTCTTAGTATCTAAGTAGGTGTATGTGCAAGGAAAGGAGCTCCCAATTTTTGTAGGTATACTTTATATGTACACTGCTGACAGAGCTGCTCAAATGAACATGTTCTGTGTGGTCTATTCCAGTGACAGAAAGTCAAAATGCTTTAATTTGAGGCAGCTGTAGACCACTGAACACCTTGATGTAGCATAGCCACCAATTTAATGCAAAAAAAATTAGTGGCTATTATAATCCCATCAATAGATATGAGAACAAATGCATAGACAATTTAAGTGGCTTGCTGAAAGGCATTGGTGAGGCAAGTTCTTTCATATGTGAGTGACCTATGACTGTCAGGTGGCAATAGTTTCTTAGACCATGAAGTAGTACTCCCATCTAAAAGTGTACAGAAAATGTGAAAACAAGCCAAAAGGGACATCTGCAAAAGAATTCATTGTTTGCAGCTTTTACGAATGCGAGGAGTGGAAGATTCACAACTCTGCTATGGCTGCTTCATAACCTCCCGCTGAGTTCTCATCTGCCTTCATGGGTTGTACCCAACCATCAGCACACCAGGCCTTTTTTCATGCCTTCCTTTCTGTTTACCTCAACTACTGGGCATTGCAGTTGTGACTATCTTTCAAAGCAAGGAGTGTAAAGCTAGGTCTTAGACTCCTCTAGATGATTATCTGGATAATCTGGCTACATAAACTTGTGTTTCATGTGAGAAAAAAAACCTGTCATCAGTGGGGTCTGCTGACATTTTTGTCACTAGAATTTTAAACAAAAGATCCCCCACTCTCAGGCTAGGAAAATGAAGAGGGGAAAGAAGTGCAGATTTCAAAAGCGAAAAACAAACGTGATGCCTAACAACCAAAATAAAACCTCTGTAGCTCAATTCTGTTGAATGGCCATTCCATTTCTGTAGTGAAGGACTGAAGAATAAGCTAGTGAAAACTGTTGAGATGCTATCTATAGAACACATACAATGCCAAAAGTCCCAAATGGAAATAGAAAAGTACAAATGTGGCTGACAACTGTTCTTTAAATAGTCTCACTTCAAATCATATTATGCATCAAGCTGCTTGACACCTGTGAGAAAATATTTACTGCTAAAATAATAAAAGAAAAATAAGCCTTAGTAGTACATTATGTTTATTATGTTCTAAACATTTCAAAATCCATTTTACAAGGGGCTTTGATGACAGTAAGTGATAAGAATTGGGGGGAGCACTAACACAAAGGGTATTTATTGAGGCTGAGATGTTTGCCTCAGGTTATCTGTGGCCCTGCTGATTACTTACTTCTCATCACAAGCTTGAAAGTACAAAGGCACATCCTCACTATCTGGGTAAATGATTTGTTGACAAATGCTGTACATATAGTTAGATACATGTGCATGTATATAGAAGAACATATAGAAAAAATCCTTCACAAATGCAACTGGTCTGTGAAGTGGCTTCATACACAAATGAACAATGCAGGAAAACTGGAGGGCCCCTCCAAAGCAGAGCAGCAAAAATTATTAGAGGTTTAAAATTTATTACATGCTTGTGAAAGATCAAAGTTGCTATTGGTTGTAAAAATTGAAAGACTAACAGGGCCTCAATCAAGAGGCCATAATGTAGAAACAAGGGTATTGAGCAGGACAAATAATGTTGATATGCTCAAATAATGTTCATAAGACATCCTACCTCACCCTCCATACACAAAACCATTAAATTAAGCTCACCTGTTTTAATTTGCTACTAACCCCCTGCTTCTATAACAAAGATGCATATAATTGTTTTCCTTGTTCACTGGAGCAAGAACCTGAGGGAAATTAATCTACAGGCTCTCCATACTCGAAGTATTTCAAGGACACTCAGAAAAAGATTTTTCTTTTACCATCTAGATGAATTTGTTCTGACTCCCTGGAAAGGGCTGGGCTAGAACTGGTGATTTCTGGTGATCACTTTGGGCTTTGCATTTCCTGCTGTGTGGCAATACAGAGCAGGTGTTTTTAGAAAAAAATGTAGATTTGAACTCTGTAGGAAGTCATTCCTCTGAAAGTAAAACATTTTGAATTGACTCTTAAAAATTCAAGTGGCGTGATTATTTTGGGTGGAAGTCTTTCCAATTAATTTTTATAAAACAGGACAGCATGTGGCTGCTGCCTGAACAGAGCAGCTGTTAGTATTTAATGCTTGTGTATTTCTTTGTTTTCTCCGGAACTGTGTGCATATGTTTGGCCATTAGCATATTCTGGGAAAAAAAAATTCCAACACTAAAAACTCTGTTATTTAGCATTCTTTATATAGCAAAAATTATACACCTTTATATACTTCAGTAAAAATAACTCTGTGTGACTGCACATCAATTTATCCCATTATATGACTGATTATACATTGGGTCCAGACCAACAAAGTGTGGATAAAAATAAACATTATCAAATACAGGCAAAATATGAAAAAAAAGTTGCCCTTACTTGCTCTGTCTCATCTTTCACTCTCCTTTTTGAATTTCCAAGAACTTTACCTGCCCTGACCCAGCCATCTCTGTCATTTCTCTGTGCAGAAGTGACACAGCACAGTCTGTGTTACAGACTAAATGAGAGCAGCCACAAATCAGTGCTCAAGAGACCCGGACTAATAGATCAGTCACCTTCCATCTGATAGCTCACCATATACAAAAGGCTTCCCGGAAAGAAAAAAAAAAGAAAAAGGGAGAAAACAGAAAGCTGGTGAGAGGAAGGAGTAGTTGATTCTGGAGTAACGTCCACTGCAGAGAAATAGTGGTTATTCTTCTTATCGTTATTACTATAACTCTCTTTAATTAAAAGAAAGGGTCAAAAGACTAATTTTCATTACCCTTGGAATACTTTGGATGAAGAGGCTTATTGACCCTGTTCTGTTTTACCAGGATATGTATGCACATTCCTTCTCTATTGACAGAACAGAGAAATCGTTTCATGTATGTGTCCTCAGGCAGGGTTTAGCCCTCAAAAGGACAACGCATATTAATCGGAAAATGTCAAGAGCCAGCTCTGAAGATTAGCTTGGCTTTGTAGTATTGCTTAGTTGCTGTGCTGTATGGAAAATGCATGATGATAACCGATGTAGAGCTCACCACTCATAAATATTTAAGTGACAAGACACAGTAGACAGGCATCTTCATTGTTCAAGATCAGAGGTACAGTGTGAGGCATAAAGCACAAGATTAAGTGACTTTAGCTACTTTTAAAGTACATTTCCTTAGAAATGTACTTGTGAACTTAATTTTTTTTCTTCCCAAATACAATAGGAAAAAAAAAATAGGAAGATCCCCTCATTTATATATTCACTAGCCATTACTGGCAGTCACTGACACAGATAAGCCCCCTCTGATGGTTTGGAAAAGATGACTGTACCTTGGATTGCAACACCCCTTCATAGCCAACAGTGGGACTGCATCTGGTATTGAACTAGAATAGCAAATCCTCAAAAAGGAGCTCAGAATTACAGAAGCAGATTCTGAAGGTTTGTGTCTGAGACTGAAAAAGTGTGGGAGATGCCTTTACAATTTTAATAAGTATTTCCTGTGATGCAGGCAGCAAAAATCAGCATTTGCAAGTTTGGTTCAGATACAAGCTAGTCTGGCAGGTGTTTCCAAGCACAGGATGGGTGACAGACTACACCTGTGTAAATGTATCCATTCCAACCCAAAATGGCCAACTACCTGGACACTGAAAATACACCCACGTTGTTTTTATCCATCTTTGCAGGAAGAGGCTTTCTTTGCTGTGCTTAAATTTAGGTGAATACAAAGGCTAATACCAGGCTAACGTGGTCTTGTTTGTCATATAGATACACAGTCACATTTTCTGCAACACAGAGGAGAAAGATAATTCCATTCAGAAGGATTTTACTTCTGTCTACTGAAATGAGAAGTGATTCTAACTTAAATGCTGATTGCCAGATATTCTAAATCCACTGTAGAAATTTCATCTCCGTCTTAGAAAATATGTAAATTGTACCAGGCTTATTGAGGTATTTCAGGAGAAAGGTAGAATTTTGGAACAAGATAGCTAAAAAGAAACCCAGCAAAATCAGATTTAGGGCACTCTGAGACAGAAGCAAGGGGTTAGGTTGCTGCATCCAGACACAGTGGAGAAGAGCCCTGAGACAAGTGGGACCTAATTTACAGACTATGAAATTGATATTAACGAAAATATTAATATAGGCCTGCCCTTGGTTTTAACTCTTTTTTCTCTGATTCTTTACATAAATAAATATGCCCTTCTGCAATAATTTATTTCCTGCTACTTCAACTTCTGCTATACTCTGGAGCTCATGAGTAGGTCTAAATTACAGTTAGACTTGTGGAGGAAAAACACCAATATTTTTTACTCAGGAACCGGTATGTGAAGATGATGACTAGCAGGACTTCTCCCTGTCAGAAGCACAAAGACAGTGCAGAAACTTGGAAAGCTACTCAAAGGGAAGAGCAATTGAGTACTCAAAGGTACAGACTATCTTGAACTATGACAGCAGTGTCCTGCAAAGGGGCTGTAACACCACCACAACTCTTTATCCCGTACAGGATGTGAATATTGTAGCCACTTTACCTTTCATTTATCTAACAACTTCTGGGAAGCCAGAGTAATGGTCTTGGAAATGTCATGAGAGATAATTCATTAAAAGTACAAATATTGCTCACCAGTAACTTCATTGTCCTTGAGTAATTACAAATCAGTTGCCTCGGCCTTTTTTAATGAGAGGTAACAGGCCACAGCAGCACAGGTTATTCAACACAGCCCCGCAGAGAGCTGTGAGACAAGGGGAAAGCCAGTCACTGACTGACCCCTCTGCTGAAACTGTTGGCTGATGACTGCCTATTCTGCTAATGACAGAATGCTACCAGGAATTTAAAAAAACAAATAAACACAAAAAAACCTCAAGAAAGGCTGTTAGACTGCTAAGTCAATATGAGCTTTGATTGGCACATACAAGTCATCCATGTAGTCCTGCTCACTGTGGTTTCCTCGCTTCCCTGGCCATTTTTAGAAGGATGATTCAGCCACATCCTCCATGTGAATCAAACTAATTGTAACCCATCACAAGACCCCATCTGCTGTTACAGGGCAGGGAGACCTACAGCTCTGCTATTTCCAATCCAATTCTGCAGGAAAATGAGGTTGCAGTACAGATCACAACAACATGGGCGCTATAAAACTGCTGCTGCTGAAGTCAAATTGCATGTGTCAACTTCATTAATGAAGGTGTATTCAACGTGTTATTTGTCTACTTAAATAGCTGAAGTGCAGTTTCATTCTGCCAATTTTTTTCCATACATTTATAGCTGTGTTTCTGTAGAGCTGATTTAGCTATTCACTTCTTGAGTTTCAAAATTAATAGCTAGCTACCGGGTACTTATAAAAGCATTTGTTACAGAAGACAGATTATCAGTGCCAACCCTCATCAAGGTCTGGAGCAACTGGTATTAGAAAGAAGATCTCAAAAGAATTCTAGCTTCTAGTGCATGGGACCCAAACCTGCAGGAAGCACACAGCCCTGCTACACTATTATTCAAACACAGGGGCTAGGAAATAGGAGTGTAGGTTTGGAGAAATGGAGTAGGTGTTCCACAAAGGACTTGGCTCTTTGCTGCTCCTCAGAAATAGTACGTGGAAGTAGGAGTTAGCCTTCTCCATGACGAGTTTTCAGGGAATCCATGAGAAGATTCATTGCCTCTAGATCAATTACATATGATAAAGGGAAAGGATATAATAAAACTGCTCCACCATGAACCCCTGCCCATAGAATCCTGCCTGGCAGACAACATTTATTGGAGTAATTGATTTCATTTGGAATGCAGTGTCTTGTGCACACCTGAAACAGAGAACAAAGGCAGTGAAACTGCAACCTGCAATTTCCTTTTAGCGAGGCTGCTTACATTTCTGGAGTCCAAATTTAAAAAATAACCTGTAAACACACTGGAGAACATGCTGTTCCCTAGTCATGCTGTGCTGACTTCCTAGAAGCCCTTTAGGATTTCTAGGCTCATGCTGTTTTGGAGGTTTGCATTGTAACTCAAGATGTGTCCTCTTTAAACACCCCCTGAGTGTCCAGCCCCGCACAGTAAAGCAGAGGGGCTGGCAATCAGCCAAAGGACCTGATTCACACCTGATAGACTGCAGAAGCCTCCTGGCATTAGGCAATCCTCACCTTTCGAGAAGTGTTGTCTCAAGAAGTTTTTGGTAGAGTATTTCCTGAGGGGGTGGTAGTGATTCCCACAAGGCATGTACAGAAATATTGCAACTTGATACACAGGAAGACAGACGTTTCACTTGACAGGGAAGAGGGGTTGCTACTAAAAGTAGTGTCTGGTCCCATTCCTTTGTATGCTAGCAAGGGGAGGTGGGGAAAGCCTGATCCTTACATTTTTCTGAAGAGCAGCTGTAGCACTGTTCTAGCTATCAGAAAGCAAGACCAGGTTGCTGGTATTAGCCTTTGTATTCATAAATTTAAGCATGGCAAGAAAGCTTCTACCCGCAAAGATGGATAAAAACAACGTGGGTGTATTTTCAGTGTCCAGATAGTTGGCCATTTTGGATTGGAATGGATACATTTACACAGGTGTAGTCAGTCACCCATCCTATGCTTGGAAACACCTGCCAGGCTAGCTTGTATCTGAACCAAACTTGCAAATGCCGATTCTTGCTGTCAGCATCTCAGGTAAGTTCACATTGCTAATCATGAAGGTATGTGTCAAGAGATAGGGAGCAAATTCCTAGAAACCCTTGCTTCCCAGACTTGAACTAGGAAGGTCACAAAGTCACCATTGTATAAAAGATGAACTTTTAGTCCCTGTTCTAGTGACTGCAGTTACTGAATAAAATCACTAACAAAAAAAAGGAAAAAAGAAAAAATCAGTTCTCTGGAAAGGGAAAGCTGCATTATCAGAGGATGACTTTGGATTTCACTTCTTCATGCTCTAGGCCAGGCTGCAGCCTCAGCTGCCACAGCCCACCAGTGAAGAATTCCAGTGGGTTTTGCAAGATGCCACAGGATTGTCACGAGCTCACCTGAGGGCAGGAGGGTGGGTGGCAGCCACCTGTGCCTGTGTGGTGCTCACCAGCACAGCAAGGTGAGGTGTGAGGGTGGGGAGGGAAGGCGGCACATGGAGGCAGGGGCAGCTCCCCAGATGGACACCCCTAAGCCAGGCATCAGTGCCCACCTGTCTCCCGATGGTGCTCGCTGTGCCGCCCCCAGAGCTGGGGGTATGGCAGCCACAGCAGAGTTAGCATTGCCCTGGCAGCCAGGAAGGACAACCCTGTCCTGGGGGGCATCAGGCACAGCATCGCCAGCCAGGCAAGGGAGGTGATTGTCCTGCTCTGCACTGGGGTGGCCTCGCCTCGAGTGTTTTGCATAATTTTGGGCACCACAATATAAAAAAGACATCGAGCTACTAAAGAGTGTCCAAAGGAGGGTAACAAAGATGGTGAAGGGTCTGAAGGAGAAGCCATATGAGGAGCAGCTGAAGTCACTTTGCTTGCTCCGCCGGGAGGAGACTGAGGGGAGACCTCATTGCAGTCTTCAACATCCTCGTGAAGGGAAACAGAGGGACAGGCAATGATCTCTTTTCTGTGGTGACCAGTGGCAGGACTCGAGGGAATGAAGCTGTGTCAGTGGAGGTTTAGGTTGGATATTAGCAAAAGGTTCTTCACCCAGAGGGTGCTTTGAGCACTGAACACGCTCTCCAGCGAAGCAGCCACAGCACCAAGCCTACCAGAATTCAAGAAGCGTTTGGACAATGCTCTCAGGCACACAGTGAGATTTTTGGGGTGTCTGTGCAGGGACAGGAGTTGAACTCGAAGATCCTGGTGTGTCCTTTCCAAACGGAGCCATTCTGTGATTCTGCGGAGGGCGGCTGAGGGCTGCGCAGCCCCGGCGCGGGAGGAGCAGCCCCCCAGCCGCGGCACCCCCGGCCCCTCACGGCGATGTCCCCGCGCCTGCGCGGCCTCGCGGCGGCGGCGCGTGCGCGCTAGGGCGCGGGGTAGGCGCCGCCGCTTTGGGCGCGTTTGCGGGCGCGGGGCGGCTGCGGCGCGGGCGGCGGCACCACCACCAGCACCGAGTTCGCGCCTCCGCGGGCACCGGGCCCTCGCGGCTCCTCCCGCAGGCGCGCCGAGGCAGCACCAAGCTGCCCGGGAAGGGGCGGGCGGGTAGGAAATTGGGTAGGTAGGTACGTAGGTAGGAAGGTAGGGGGGAGTCGGCTGGGTCCCGCTGCCTCCTCATCGTCATGGCCGGCTCGGAGCAGCGGGAGGACGGGGAAGCGCCGCTGCCCATCGAGGATTCGGAGCTGGCGCTGGCGGGCATCAACATGCTGCTGAACAACGGCTTCCGCGAGTCCGACCAGCTCTTCAAGAAATACAGGTCAGTCCCGACCGCCCCTCCGCCGCCCGCTCGCCGGGCCCCTTCCCGCGGCGCGGCCCCGTGGGCGGGAGGTGAGCGGGCGGCGGGGCGCGCAGGGGCCCTGGCGCGGGCAGCCTCGCCCTGCCAGCCCCTCGGAGCGGGGATGGTCGGTGCTGCCCGTCGCTGCCTCGGTCAGCGCTCTCGTGGGGAAGGGAGATGCGCGTTTCACTGAATCACAGAGTGGGTCATCTGGTCTTACCAGCCAGTTCAAGGCAGGGTCATCCTAGAGCACACGGCACAGGATTGTCTCCAGACCGTTCTTGAATATATCCAGTGCGGGAGACTCCACAAGCTCTCTGAGTAGTCTGTTCCCACGCAGGGTCACCCACACAGTAGAGAAGTTCTTCCTCATGTTCAGGTGGAATTTCCTGTGCATCAGTTTTCTGCCCGTTGCCTCTTGTCCTACTGCTTGGTACCACCGAAAAGAGCCTGGCTCCATCCTCTTGACACCCTCCCTTTAGGTATTTATACACATTGATGAGGTCCCTTCTCAGTCATCTCGAGGCTGAACAGACCCACCTCACTTAGCCTTTCCTCGTAAGAGAGGTGTTGCAGTCCCCCAGTCATCCTCGTTGCCTCTGTTGGACCCGCTTCAGGAGCTCCATAGCTCCATTGTACTCAGGAACCTGGAACTGGATACAGCACTTCAGATGTGACTTCACCAAGGCTGAGTAGAGGGGCAGGATCACATCCCTTAACCTCTCGCAATGCTCTCCCTAATGCATCCCAGGATTCTATTGGCCATCTTGGCCTCCAGGGTGTGTGTTTCTCGGGGGTGGTGTGTGGTGTGCTGTGGTGGGGCATGTCTGGCAGCCTGTTGGAGGGGTGGAGAAGGGCTGGGCAGGGGTCCCTCGGTAGCACTGGCTGCGTTTGGCTGTCATGTATGTGTAAACACACACGTGTGGTGGAAGATGTGTCCTGGGGGGTTTTCGCACAGGTGCTTGTGTGTGGTCTGATGCGGTCTTCAGCCTACAAAATGGATAGTAATGAAAGGTCTGTGAGTGCTGCTGTGATTATCTTTGGGCTGTAAGATTATCTTCATAATCCCCACATACATCATGTCTAGGTTTCTGGGATAAGTAGGCATCTGGTAGGAATGGCATAAATGCAGCTGTGTAAGTCAGGCTTAAAGAAAAGGTTGCCCCTACCTGTCCTTGCTTTTTTTCTTAGTGCTAATGTCTTCCACTCAAGCTTAAGCTGCTGTAATTGCGCATATGTTTTAAATAATTAATGTGCACTATATTGCTGTTGTCTGTATGATTAAAAAAGACTTTGGTTGACTTAAAATAGAACTTCATAGTGATGGTATACTTATGTACTTAAATCTTGTTTACAGAAAGGATGTTTGGAAGTAGAGTGCAGGGAATAGGACAAATTAAGAACATTCCTGTTAATAATAACAATGGCGTAACAACTTCATTGTGTATCTGCATCAGTCTAATATTAAACGTGTCATTTTGTCTCTAGTATATACTGCTGTGTAACACAAAGTACTGTTGTGTAGAACTAACTGGAATATTACAGGTGACAAGCAGGGTCCAGTTCTGCATTCCTCACATTAATAAACTCCAAGATCATGAAGTCCAGCCCAGCACTGCTAAGACCACCACTAAACCCGGTCCGTAATTGTCATGTCAGTGTCACGTGAACTTTCACTCTATGAGTTATTCACTTCTTGAATATTTATTTCTTTTGAAGTCCTCAGTTGTTCTGTGTATCTAAGGAACCTGTTGGTTTTGATTGCTTGCTTTTGTGTTGTGTAATTCTTTTAAGGTGCCAGTTAAGGAACACGTAGCGCGTTTTCCTCTCCTCCACTTTTGCTTGTGCTGTGCCATTGCTTTCTCTCAGTAGTGTGAATCTGGAAGTAGTCTAGGCATTCTAAGTATGTGATGCTTCTTACATTTTAAAGTTGTACTAGGGAGTAAAATTGTGAAGATTCCTGTTCTCAAAATGCAGTTTAATCCTCCCTTGAAAGGGTGAGTAATGATTTCTTCAGCAAACTGTTCTCTTGGTTATCTAGAAGGTTTTATTACTAAAGGTATCTTAAATGCAGAAACTTGCATTTAATCTTTTTGCCAGGTGCATGCTTTTCTTTGTTTGATTTTATCAAGAAGTGCCTCTGACTTTAGTGTACTTTTTAATCTTGGCTTTTAAACACCATCTGCAAGGAGTAAATAGGAATCCCTTCATATGATTGATAGTTTATCCTTCATAAATTGATAATTGCAGTCTCGGGGCTGGAGATTTTCATAGTCATTTAAAAACTTTATCCTTCATCCCAAACTTTGTAGCAGGCTTCCTCTTGCTGTGAACTAATAAACCCTTATTGAATTGCAGATTAACTGTTGAAAATTTGCATTTCATAAAGGAAAGAAGATACAGTGAAGTATGCTCAACTTCCTATAAACCTGAATTCTGGAGACATGTGTGTTGAGGTCCATTTGTTTTTCCCAGCAGTTTTTGGTTCTACGCTTGTCTTGAATGTGTTCTTTTTGCAAGGACTTAAGTAATGCTATTATATGTTTCTTTGCATGAAGTCTTAATGAGCATGTTTTTATAGGTGTGTGCTTGGATTTATGCAATAGAACCCATCCTAAATGGGTCTGGTAAGCCAGACGAGGAAGGTTTAGAAGCTCTCTATAATTTAATATAGATGTTTGTAATTTGTGGTACTAGAGGTCAAAGGTGTCTGATGAAATGCAGCATTTTTAACTTGGTATGAGTGGATGTTGTCTGTATTTCAAGTGACCTTTCTTATAGAAAGTGTTAATTATAAACTACTGCCTATGCGATAGCTCTGTTTATAGCTCTGTTTTATAGCTCTGTTTCAGAAGGTTAACAGCACTGAATGGAATTATCAAAGAATGGAGATACTCAGCAAAACTTCAGTTTCAGTCGCCACATCACTTAAACTACTTAAAACCATTTCTTAGGAGCTGCTAGTTTTAATTCTGCTTTTTGTTTCTTCAATTTTTAATTCATTTGCCACCTGAAAGACCTTGTGAAAAATTAATTCAAATCAAGTGCTTTATGGGACAGTAGGCAACCTTGTCTCCAAAACAGGCAGGATGTGTTTTTCTTTGCTCGTCTGCATTTTTGCATCTTCCAGAAAGCTGACTGCTTAGCCTAAAATCAGTTATATTTGACCATTATTTGGTCATAATGCAGTCCTTGAGGAAACTGGGGCAGGAATTGTAACCGTGTTTCATATGTATGTCCACAACAGTAAAGTCTTACCTGTGAAGAGTGATGATACTTTGAAGTTATGTGCAGTAGAACCATTATTTCTGTGTTGGACATGGGAGAATGGAATTTTGTATTTCGGTATTCCAGTGGTTAGAGCTCATATATATCTGTAGAGAATCTGAAGAAGTCGGATGAGTATTCAGTTGTGTGCCAGACACAACATGTAGTTGGAACTGTGTTGACTGTCACACTAAAGCACTTAATGATTTGTCAGGTGCAGGTTTCTGACTCTTGTTTAAAATTATACTTGAGGGAAAGGTAGTAGGGTTTAAAAATCATCTGCATGTAGCATCTGTGTCTGCATATGCTTTTTCATGAGGTTTTTTTTTTTAGAAGTCCAAATCCTCTATTTGCTAGTGGTGATAACATTCTGAACATGAATCAAATACCACTTGATGTTATAATTTCACAGATCTGTGCTAGACAGCACCACTGTCTTTAATGCTTGTAGCCGTGTTAGGTTCCCTCAGTGCTAAGTCATATTTGAAACTGTCAGATAGCAATCTTTCTATTTAGCTTGAACAATGCTGACACCATCCTCGTTCTCATCAGTTTAAACTTTTGAGTACCTGTGGAAGCTGCAAGAGATATGGAGGTTAACCAAGGACATGGGCTTTGGAGATGGAGCCCTCAGGCAGCAGGATGGTATTGTTTTGGTGAACCACCCTGACACTAGCAGGAATGCTGGAACTGGAATATTCTTTTTCTACTTGTAGCTTTGAGGATTTCTAAGCATGTAAGAAGGACAGAAACTGTCAAAAGAGCTTTCTTTTTTTGCTGATTCTTCACTTATTAAGAGCATTTGCAATTCAAAAGCGATTTAAAAACTTCCTCCAGCTAAGAGGAGAGAAGACTGTGTTAAATAAAATCAGTTTTTCGCTGAGTGTTGACTCACAACAGAAATTGTTGAATCATAGAGTATCCTGAGTTACAAGGGACCCATCAGGATCAATTAATTCAACTCCTGGCCCTGCACAGGACAACTCCAAGAAGCACGCCATGTACCTGAGATCATTGTCCAAACACTTCTTGAACTCTGTCATGCTTTCTGCTGTGACTACTTCCTTGGGGAGCCTGTTCCAGTGCTCAGGCACCCTCTGGGTGAAAAATCTTTTCCTATATCTAACCTAAATCTCCCCTGACAAAGCTTCAGGCCATTCACTTGAGTCCTGTCACTGGTCATGAGAGAGATCAGTGTCTGTCCCTCCCCTTCCCCTCACAAGGAAGTTGTAGGCTGCAGTGAGGTCTCCTCTTTGTCTCCTCCAGTCTGGACAAGCCAAGTGACCTCAGCCACTCCTCATATTGCTGCCCTTCACCACTTTCGTGGCCCTCCTTTGGATGCTCTCTGATAGCTCTGTATCTTTCTTATATTGTGGTGCCTAAAACTGCACACAGGACACGAGGCCACCCCCCGTGCAGAGCAGACAATTGCATCCTTGACTGGATGACAGCTCTGTGCCTGATGCATCCCAGGACACATGGTTGGCCCTCCTGGCTGCCAGGGTGTAAATCATGAGATCTGGGCTATTATCTCACCAGAAATCCAACAATCTTCTGTCTCCTACCAAAGAAATATTTGACTCTGTGTGAATGACTCTTATGTCTGAGAAGGCATGATAAAATTTCCAGCTTCCATCTGAATGGAAAAAGAAATGGTACAAGATGACGAGTAAAATGTAAATAATAAGGTCATATCTAAAGATGAAAACAAAGATGATGTAGAGGAAATGTAATTCTAAGACAAAATGTGTGAAAGACTTAAATAATGGGGCCAGTGTAGAAAAATATGCTGTACAACCTGTTAGGGTAAAGGAGAACATGGAGAATTGGAAACTGGTGCAAATGTGAAAGAAGCTTAGGATGGTTGCTATAAAAACCTGAAATTAAATTAAAATTGACATGTTACATTAACAGATACACAAAGTTAGTAATGGACCAGAATTCCATTATGGATAGGCACTGGAACCTCATATTACCAATTTAAAATGTTGTCTGTGGCTCAAAATACTTTTGACCCAAATGCAAGTTGAGACAAGGTGACATTAAGCCAGCATTGATCAGTAGGTAGATTATGGCCCATGTACGGGCTGTCTAATTGCTGCTGAAATTCTTGCTTATGTAGCTCAGCAAAAGAACCTTAAGAGCAAAAATTAAGTGATTTAGTAGATGCTGCAATAGCTTCTCTAAAGATAAGGACAGCGGTGTGGGAGCTGAAGTCAGTTTGTTGGGCAAAGGGTGATAGCATCTGGATTGGCAGTGTGAAAATAAATTGTGAGTGCCCTACTAGCAACTCTATGTGCTTTTGTTTGGGCAGCTATAGGCAGAGAAGCAGCTGCTAGATGGATGTATAGAAAGGGGAGTTTTTTACAGGGGAAGTGATTTTTAATAGCAATATTCTAAGTGTGTACCTCAGCGAGGTAAGATTTCGTTGCTCAAGGCTACGCAGAGTAATAGTGATGCACATAAAAGCAGCATCAGTTTTCCAGCTATGTGGATAGATTAGAAATATTTTAAGCATTCTGCAGTTTAAATCTTCAAGACCTGGGTACTGAGACATGATCACATTGAGTGTGCCACTTAGTTTTGTGGCCCTCGTGACAGACAGGTGGTGTTGCCAGAAGAAGCGGTAGAAAAGGTAGAGGAGCTTGAGAGATCTGTTTGTCATATGGAGCAGTATCTGGTGGTTAGAAGTCTGAGGGAAGATGACTGAAAGCTAAACTAAAATCTGGGTTTATAACTCGGAGGTTAGAAGTTAGGTTTGGTGGAGATGGCAGAATAGGTGTGATAGTAAGCCCATCTTATTTTAACACCCAAGAAATTAACTCTGTGAAAGATACAAATACTGTAAAGACCTTTTACTCTTGTTCATGCACCCATTCCTTGATCTACTAACATTTCTAGTAGAAATTTTTAGGCTGTTTTGATAGGATAGATACATTTTTGTTTTAATTTATTTCAGGAGCTCTGAGATGTCAAAGAAGTTACACGATGTCAGTTAAGCTGCCATAGTTTGTCGTGGAAAATACTTTTGGTCAGGTTTGAAAAAATGGTTTTGCTGAAGCCACCAATTCTTATAGATTGAGAGTGCAAGTGGAGAGTTAGTACAAATCTGTTGATATGTTATAACTAGCTTGTCTCTCAACTTTGTAACTTGTTTTCACAGTAAAGATGCAATTGAAAATGCTTCTCCTAATCTCCAGTGTTTTGATATTGTGCATCTAAAGTTCATAGCCTGAAGTTAAAGCAAAACAGTCTCCTGTTAATTTGCAGAAGGACAAAACTAATTGGATAAAACTGGATAAACAGAGCCACAGAATTATTTTTATATTCTTGAATTTCTCTTTGGGTTGTGTATTTCTGGTGAAAATAGAAATGTATGCTATGGGATCATTTAACAAAACAAATTTGGGCTGTTATGAAATGTAAACTGAACCTAGATCTGATATTTGCAGTTCTCAATGTGATTTAATACTGTAATGCTTCCATGACACTTATATTACCTTGGATATTTCATATACCAGTATTGGATGAAGTGTGTGCTTATGTGGATCTGTCATATTAGTAGCCTCACAGATAATGTTTAGAACACATTTTAGAATAATCTGTGATGGAATAATGGCCAAAGGATTTATTTGTTGTTGCAGTAAATTCCTTACTTTCTATTTACCTATTTTTCTGCCTTGTCTTAAAATACTCAGTTGCTGCTTCTTTATTTATCCGTGAACTTACATGAATTATGCCATTTTGGTTTATTCTCCCACTTTGGACAAAATTAATTTGTTTTGTTTAAACTTGAGCATCAATCTCAGCATGATGACCGGAATTCTTAGTGGACTGTGGTTAAAGTAGCAATGCTAGGAAAACAGTGAGGAAATGTTGGCAAGTTAATTACATTACTCTAAATTTAAACCTGAGCTAGGCTGTAGTAGCTTTAGAAACTGATGTGAAGAAGTGAAATACTTGGAAATAGCTGTAGGAAAAAAAAAAGAAAATACTGAGAAATAATTGATTTTTTGTTTGTTTTTATGTGTTTCAATTTGATTAATTTTTTTATTGTGAAATTGGGCTGTATTATCTTAGCATGATTAAACCAAGGCTTAAAACCCCTGAACGTTATCATTGTGTGAAAATGGGGCATGGCAAACACATTTCTTCTGAAAGTGAATTAATACCTTAAAGATATGCTATGAAATGAGGCAAATCAATCAGGGTTTATTGGGAGAAGCAATGTCTTGTGTAATGCTAGTTTATATGCCTGGAAGAAAGTTCTGTTTCAGTGCTCTTTTAAGTTTTTGACTTAAGTTTAGTTGCACATGACAACTTTATTGATATGTAGGACCTTTTACTGTGGTATCTTGCAGTAATGGTGTTAATAACACGGTTTCTTTTAAAAAAGGTATCTTCCGAGTCCTAGTTTCCTAGGTGGAGGTGCAAACTCTGTTTTACAAAATATGTCTGGAGATTGGGGGTTTTTTCCCCCTTTCATCTTTGAGCTAACTAAAAGTCTTGAGATTTTTCTTTACTTAATGGAGGTTACTGCTTTCAAAGTCGTGAGGACAGCTTGGGTAGTGCAGTGTCCTGGTGTTAATTTGTATTTGGTTCCATAGCTCCTTTCTAGCATTGATACGGCCATTGGTTTTCTTTTAGTATTTTCTCAAGTGCTGCCTCATTTTTTTTGTTTCTTAACAACTTTAGAATCTGTCAAAAAGAATGAAAAGTCGTGTCTGAAGCTGAAGGTCACTTTCAAGGAGCTTGAGCCACTTTTGTGGGATTGTGTTTTTCCCAGAAACCTACTGCCATCATTAGTCACACCTCAGTTTTTACCAGGACAGTACTGTGCCATTGCAGGCCTTTTTCCTAGTTCTCAAGGAGAAGATGGCCTTAAACTGATGAATTTATCAGTGAACATAATACTCACAATGGTTGTTGTTTAAAATTATATTTTAAACACTGAAATTACCTTGCTAAATGATCTTCTATAAAGCTGCAATTGCAGTCTCTACCCAGTGACTATGTAGGAATGTGCTAGAAGTGTTCCTTATTTTCCTTGGAGTGATGACACAAACTCTGTGTGGGGAACTCCTACAGTAAAGTTTTCGTTTTGATTGCCAAACTCCATGGTCTCAACAGAAGCATCTCCCAGACATAGTATAATATTATGCATCGTGTTTTCTTGCTTCAGGGTCCTTTTGTGCTACAGCCCATATGTGCTGTAATGCCAATGCTTTTTATAGATTGAGTGACTGAAAGTTAAAAAGAACTGATCTGTGACATTTACCTCATATATTATAGTTACTGATAATTTCAGAATGGAATAATGATGTGGCTCTTGAATTTTTTTGTTGTTTCATCTTTGGTCATGGGGGAATGAATTGGGAACAAAAGTAGTGATGTCAAAAGTGCAAATGTGGAAGCAGTTTTGAAAGATCAGTTGAAAAAGATAAGTATATACTTGGGGAAAAACTCAGCTGTACTCAGACAAATATATATTAGAATACTTAGGCAAATTTTCATTGCTTGCAGTAAATGCTTCAGTTTGTTTTGTAGTCTTTAAAGACCAGTTGGCTCTCAACTGTAGCTAGCTGCCTCATTTTTTAACATTATTTTAACATTTTTTTAGCTCTTCAGAACTGCCTGCTTTCTGTGTACATGGGACTGAGGAAACGCAAAAATGAAACATTTGGTTTATTTCTGAGCTTCCTTGAAATATGATGTAAATGCAACTTCATACTTATGGACATAAAAATGATCTGTGTGATGTTGTGTTGATCTGTTCGGTTTTAGATCAGTTGGGTGTTGATAATGCAGGTATGACCTTGAAAGGTGTGGTGAAGGTTGTGCTGGGAGTATAGTGGTAAGGCTGGCTGCTGAATGGTCCCACACGCCTCCTGAGTTGAAAAAGGGATTACGAGAGAGCCACGTGCCCTCTGCAGCAGGAGTCCATGCTGGAAGTGCCAGCTGCAGCGAGTGCAATTTATGTGGCTGATTGCTGCTGCCCTGTGTAACACAGCTGCTGGGAGAGCACAGTCCAGGTATTGAGTAGCAGAGACATTTACTGGCAGCTGTTCTTTGCTGTCTGCTAACGAAGGGGGAAGTAGCCAACCTATTTTTCTTTGGAAAAAATAATGAAAAAATGTGACAACTTGTATTGTCTTACATTTAGGTGTATATCCAGAGTTGAGCAATGTAAATAAAAAGGAAAGGTTTTTCCTGTTACAACATGCTTTGTTTGTCTTCCCTGTTGCACTTTCTCATTATTCTTGTTCATAGCCTTGCTTTAAGACGTTTATGCTAAATCAAAATATAAGAAAAGGTGTGTGGGGGGGAAACATTGCTGACTGCTGCTTTTTTTTTAAAAACCGAACAGCCAAACTCATGTGTTATATGATATGGAATCACTACTGGAAATTTTATGTTTTAGCAATATACTTCTTTCTCCATGTTTTTCAGGTACCTATGCTGTTTTAAAACTCTGCTTTAATGTAATGCTTGTAGAATAAAGCTGAAAACAAATGAAGTGCTTTACTGTAGTGATATGTGTTTCTGTAGCCTAAATTGTGCTTCTTAAATCCTGGAAGTCTGTGTTTTTGTATAACCTGGCAACCCACCACTGAGCAATGTGAACCAATGGTACCACTGAGATCCTGACTTTTTTTTGGTTGCCTGAATTTTTTGATCTAGCTGTGATTTCACCCTTTGAGAATAGCCCTGTGAACAGAATAGGTGAAGCATCTTAAAGCTGTTCCACACAGTGTAGTAAGATACGGATTCTGAGCTTGAAACAAAACAGCTGCAAAACCATAAGCCCTGTAAGAACCTTGTATTACGACAATTTCATTATGTAGTAGATGCTTTTTTTTTTTAATGGATAGGTTACCTTAAATCCATAGAAACAGATGGAAACAGGAATCTCTTAATAGAATCAGTTAACATTTGTCTTCTAGGACAAAATCGTAGTGATGAGAAGAGTAGATTTGGCAGATTTTTAATTTTCTGTAGCTTTTTCTTTTGACCTGCAGTGAATGTATTTTGATGGCAGTGGTTTCTCTTAAAATATCTGTAGCTTAATACCCAAAAAGAATTTTTTTAAGATATATTCAATTTAGTAAAAGAGATGAAGCTTTTGGTTTTCTGTTTCCATTATGTCTTGCAGATGTCTTTGTAATTTGATACAAAAAAACCACCAAGATTTATTTACAAATATACAAGCTAAAACCAAGAAATTCAATATAGATCTTTATTATAGGAAATATGTACAAATATATTAACTATTTTTTTGTTTTCTTTACAGAAACCATAGCCCCTTAATGAGTTTTGGAGCCAGTTTTGTTAGTTTTTTGGTAAGTAGATGAGAGCACAGGGTGTACATCTCTTGTGGTTCATGGTTGTATGTGCATACATGTGTTCATAATGGTGGACACTCTAAATTTATTCCTTTTTATGAGACTAATTTTTTTCAATTTTTTATATTAAACGTAGCTAGAGAACAAGGCATGCTATGTAAAGCTTGTTTACTCATGTGGTTTATATAGAAAGTAAAGGTTCTGCGATTCAGCTTCTTAAATGTATGAAATATTTATGTGTTCCATTAACAGAGCCATAATAAAAAGTTCTCTTAAGTGAGCAGTGGAGTAATTTATTTTTTTCTTTGATTAAAACAAAATTCATGAATGCCCATTTTTCTGGGAACTTTTGCTATTGAAGATTTCTCCATCCATATTTCTGGGTGAAAATTGCTGATTCAATCCGTTCACATTACTTCAGTTTTGGATAGATGAGCACTGAGAATATTGGTTGACAAAAAAGTCATAATGAGCAAGTTAGGTTTGTTAAATGCCTTTTTTAATGTGTTAGAAATGATAATGCCATGTATAAAAACTGAGCAGGTGTATTGGAAAATGTTTGGATCTTGATTTTTAGACTGTCATTATTCTGACTTTGCTGCTTAATTTTAGACCTCACCAGAAATTATCTGAGTCAATAACATTTTAATGACATAATTTATTATAATATTTTGGAAATACATGATTTGTGAATGAAATAAATTTGAATTCTCTCTAGTATGTAATATGGAAAAATACACTGGTTAGGAAACCTCCTGGGTCATATGCTTCCTTTTAAGTCAGTGGAGGGGAGAAAGGAAAGAGAGAATCTTTCAGGCTTGCTTATCTGAATTGATGTGCTGAACCAGTGCAGTATCACAGTGCAGCATCAGAAAATCTTGAAAGTATCTTGCTTAGCTGCTGTTCTAAAAATAGTGCCAGCACTTGGTGTGCCTGTGTCATTCAGAGCTTTTGTTTAATAAGCTCTAAGAAAAGAAGTTAGTTGGCCTGAATTTTTTTTTTCAGTTGGTTTAGCAATAGTTGGAGCCAGATGTGGTTTCTTTTTATTCTTACCTATCTAGGGACTGTGGTTATTATTTTGAAGAATTTAATAGCTATTTGTTGTTACTGATAGTTACTGATTTCAGAGGCCTGTTATTTATATGAATGAATTACATAAAAGCAGGTACCTGCACAGATGCAAATCATGCCTTACATAACAAAAATTGAAAATTTATTTACAGGAATTTCTCTTCTGCCTGAAGTAATGCATTCAGTTTGACTGTATATGAAGCTCTAAGGTGGAGGTTAGCACTTAGTGTGTTCTGAGTTGATTTATCTTGAAATTTTGGTAAAGAACTCGATTTTCTAGTTTGGTGTTTCTGTGTTAGAAATATTTCTAACACGGAAATATTACTGTGTGTGTATTAATACTTTAGTTTAAAAAAGTTTTATTGTCAAGCTTTTATGAAAACATGTACTATCCCATAGCTTTTGTAGAAATAAAAGTATTTATGATTTTTATAATTCAGATGTGCTTGGTTTTTGATAGAATGCCATGATGACATTTGAAGAGGAGAAAATGCAACTGGCATGTGATGACTTAAAGGCTACAGAGAAACTTTGTGAAAGTGAAGAAGCTGGAGTTATAGAAACAATCAAGAATAAAATTAAAAAGAATGTAAGAATATAATTTGTGTATTGAATACATTTTTCTAGAAACTTCCTTTCTGTCTTCCTTGTATCTTGAATAGGTGATTTTTGGTATGTGAATAGTAGTTGAGATTAATAATAAATTTGGAAATTAAGTAAAATATTTTGCTTGGATTTCCTAATTGTTCTAAAATAGTCTCAGGTTCCTCTTCTAAAGCATCAGGTTGTGTTGATGTTAGTAATTGCTTTCTGAGCATGTAAAATTTGTGACCTACTAAAATAATTTCAGGAAGCTTGCAGCCTGTCTAATTCAGGCTAACTTTAATTTGTCCATGCTCTAATAATGTTCAAAAGTTGTGATGTTGAGGCTGCAGATTGCTGTGAGCCAGGCATAGTCCTCGGGAATTTTCCTTCCTTTTTTAGATTTTTCGTTCCAAATAATAAAGGAAGAATAAAGCATGGAGATTCAGAACAAGTTAAAGTAGTAATAGAGAAGCATCCAGTGAGCAGCCTGCCTAGTGTGACACAGCAGAACCACAGCAGAAAAAGAAGCCATTTCTCTTCAGTATTTAGTTTGCTTGGTAAAAAGCGTTGAACCTGGTGTACTTCACTCTCTGCTCTTAGGAGGCACTGTATTTTCTCTGCCACGTGTCATACACCCTTTTCTGTGCTCTATGTAACATCTTTTAATTACATGTCTAGTGCATTTAGTAATAATTAAATGAAATTTAGATCTGTTTCAACTATTTGTAGAACTTTGGGAAAAGTAACTGGTAGTATACGCGTAAAATTTCACTGTTAAGTTGGATTTTGCTTGGTGATCTGTCCAAGAAATTTTAGCAGTTTTGAACTTCAAAATGCCAAGTTAATTTAGTAACAATACTACCACTTGCAGTTAATTTTTGATTTTTTAATTTCTCAGATTTAGACAAGTATTGTGTATTATCTTTGTTAATATTTTTCTATGCTCTGTGCTTGTATATTCCAAACAGGTTGATGGACGAAAATCCACTCTATCCATGATAGATCGTCTACAAAGACAAATAATTGTAGCAGATTGTCAAGTCTACCTGGCTGTGCTCTCGTTTGTAAAACAAGAGTTATCAGGTGTGCTGTGGCTTTCATGTTTAGCCATATCTTAGCATGATGTCTTTTTAATAAAGCTTGGTTATAAAATTGCCGTATGACTATCAGTAGGAATGATTGTTTTGTAAGAAGGAGCACAGTTTCATTTGAAACATTCCAAGATTGGCACACTTACAGTGATATTCCACCTTTGTGTAGGTAGTGGTGAAAAATTAGATGGATTGCTACAAGTTAGAGCTTTTTTGCTTTTTTTATACCAATAATCATAGTCAATTGATTCTCCTTAGACAAGTTAGCATGTTCTCATGGAGGTGTTGGAGGAACTGGGACAAAGATAGGTTGCATCTGTGTGCTTTGTGGCCTGCAAGATAAAAGAGGCTGTTAAATCCAGGCCACTGGGAAAATCTGGATGTTCCATATGTATTCCGTTCATGACAATTCAGGGAGGTGACAAACTGCCAGTGAAAGCAATTTTAAATGAGTGTCCTGAACATGGAACTGCTGAATCAGTTCTTACTCTCTAGTCACCAGAGTGCGTCCTTGCATGCCAAAGAGGGTAATCCTGTCGTGTTGAATACAAACCCTTCCTTTTGACTGCAGAGCTGTTTCTGATGTTTTCTTGCATTCCTGCATCTCTTGCACAATCTTAAAACGTGCCTTTATCCATAAGTTTATAGAAAATGTGGTCAAGGTTATATAGAAAGTGTGAGCATATCTCAGGTTCCTACCACATCAGTGAAGACTCAGATGGCAGACAGACCAGGTTGGAAACTCTGCTGATGATCTGAAAGGAAATGGAGAATTAACATTCGGATTATTTTAAATAACACTTTTTTCAGTCGAGGATGTAATCCTTTCTGTGAAGTGCAGGCTTGTTCTATTCCAAGCTGTGGCATCAAGAATATGTTTGGTTCTTGCTAGCAGAATTTCAGAGGATATGTCTGACTATTTTATGTGTTGTGCTGCAGAAGGGTTTTTTGCTATTTTTGATGCAATTCTGGGCTTTTGTTTGTGGTGGTTATTTTTTCCCTCCCTTTTGAAGCTTTTTTCCCTTGTTTCAGTATGTATTCTGCAGCTGCATAACTGGGTTGGATGCTGTAACTGAAGGTGGTGTCTGTTCCCTTTCTCTCTTGTCTGCAGCTCAGAGAACTGAAGTGGGTAGCAGAGAATTGCAGAACATGCAGTATATTTGGGTTATTCTGCTGAGTAAAAATATACCTGAAATCTTTAGTTAAAATTCCAAGCAGCTAACTGCTACCTCTGTGACTGCTGGTTACTGACATTGCTGAACTATTTGAGCCATTATTTCTTATTTTAAAGTATATTCTTTGTTTTTGTTGTGTGTCTGTACAGAAATAGCAACCAGATTATTGAAATTAGTGTAATTGCACAAAAAAAACCCCAGGAGACAAACACTTCTAATCAGTGGATGGGTGAAAAATTCCTTGTGTTTTTTTTTCCTGGAACTGTTTGACAAGAAGCATATGATGCCACGCAAGTTGGCTTCTCATATGTTTAACACATTTTATATTTTGTTTTCCACCCTCGTGGCTGTATTAGAAATAGTTTCATCATAAAGTTGGTGGCAGAGCAAATTACATTTGCTTCCTATGGCAATACTGAACTTGGTATTTACCAACTTTTCTTGATGCTTACCACTGCTGTCATGGGTCTGACTACTTCCATGTTGGGAGGTCAGCTCAGGGGTTTGGCTTGGTTTAATTTTTACGTTTAAAAAGTCAGAAGTTCATAGCTTTAATTTGTTAGATTGTTTTATATTGGTATATCAATATCATATCAATTATAGTTACGCTGTGTTAGTGAACTGTTAATGACAGCACATTACACTTTAATGGAAGTAAAGTATAAAACTGTACTTTTTTCCCCCACCATACCACATCTTTTCCATTTCATGCTTGTATTGGAACACAGTGGTTAGCTATGGGCAGAATCACTGTCTGTAGGAGAAGTAAAATGTGGGGTGTTCTTGTTATTGGTGTGCTGCATTGCTGTGCATAGGTGCATGAGCTTTCATCTTGTGGTGAACCACATAACTTTTAAAGTACTCTGTGCAGCCAAAAGCTGACCTAATTTCTTAAAATTGGAGTAATGCTAGTCTTGTAATGCAGCTGAATTGTTGCAGGGGGTTCCATTTTTAATTCTAATGTTTTAATACGCATCTCAAGAGAGAGGATTCATTGTTTTTTTCATACTTCCAAGTTCATGTTGACAGAACCCATCTGTCATAACAGAATACAAATTTTACAGTCTTAGTACAGTTTTTTTAAGACTATCAAACTAACTTCATCCCCTCCTCATATAAAAAGAATCCAAGAAAAGGTAGTCTAGTCTGTGATGTTACTGTCTCTAGAAGTGTTGGGGTTTTTGTGATTTGGAAGGGTTTCTGTCAAAGGCATCAAAAGCTTTTAAAGAGTTGTTTGATATTAATAGCATCTTGCTTTTCTCTGACACACCCCACCTGTTATGATCTAATTCTGGCATTAGTTATAACACTGATCTTTGCTATTTGGCTATATTTCTTTAGAACACTGCTGCTATAACCATGTTTTTATTTTATTTTTAGTTAGTGTCTTTGTCACTGCAGCTCCTAACTCTCAGGGCTCTGCCACAGCCAAAATGCTGGTGTCTGTTTTTACAGTTAATGTGTGCAAGGGTATCTCTGTTTGTTTGCTGTTTAACACTTCTTATTGTTCAAGGATGTGTTTATAACCAAGATGATTGTTGTGTAAGTAGGCAAATTGAACATCTTAATCTTTTGATGTCAGGTCTTTCTTTATCCTGCTGTAAAGATCATAGACCGAGAATGCTGTCATTCTCAGCTAAGATTGCTCAAGACGAGATTTCTAGGGAAATACAGGTATCCATATTGCATTTGAAATTGAGAAAGGCAACTGAAAAGTACTTTAGAACCATGTAATTTTTGTGTGTTTTCTTTTTTTTTTCCTTAATTGTGAGGTGGTGTGTTCATGTGAAGGGCCAGGAAGTGATGATGTTGAAAATCTTACTGTCTAACCCAAAGGAAAGGCTTTTCTTGGTAGTTTCCCATCAACTGTCTTTTAACACAATTTGGGCTTAAGAGAGGAGGTTTACTCTCATCTGAGTTTTGCTTCTCTCTGCTCGGCAGCTGTTTCATCTGCACTCTATAGTGGAGCAAAATCCAGTGTTAAGTTCTTTGATTCCTCTCTTTCTCTCTGACAGCTGTACTGCTACGTCTCTGACTGGAGGTGCCTTTATGTTCTGTGCTGCTGTAATGTCTGTGGTTGTAAACACTGAAGTTCGTAGTGCCCAGTATGCAAGACCTCTCTGAGGGAACAGTAGCTATTACAAAATCCTTTATACAATAAGTTCATTCACATAGAACATCCTGGGGTTGGAAAATAGCATTTACTACTTAGGATGTTCTGCTTCTGAAATATGTCCTTGAAGTATTTCTTTTCTTCCTTGATTTTTTAGCATACATAAAAGGTGGGTGGATACTCCGAAAAGCCTGGAAAATTTACAATAAGTGCTATACGGACATTAATACACTTCAGGAAATATATCAGAAGAAGACAACTCAGGAATCCTTGACTTCTGATGCTGCAAATGATAATCATATTGCTGCAGAAGGTGTAACGGAGGATTCGCTAAACAGACTGAAAGGTGCTGTTAGCTTTGGATATGGACTTTTTCATCTTTGCATATCCATGGTGCCCCCAAACCTGCTCAAAATCATCAACCTGCTGGGTTTTCCTGGAGACCGCCTACAGGGGCTTTCCTCACTGATGTATGCAAGTGAAAGTAAGGACATGAAGGCCCCTTTAGCTACGTGAGTAGCTATATTGAAATGCTTTGGTAGATAATTTAGTACTAAAAGTAAGTAACTGGGAAAAAGTCAAAACCAAAAAGTCATGTTGCTTTAAAGGAAACAACAGCAGGTAAAATAAACTGGTTGTTTGTTGTTTAAGATACCATGGTTTAGTAAATTCATCACTTAGTAATGGATGAAATCTCTCTGCTGTTAATTATTTACATGTGTTTGGGGTTTGGGTCAATATTTTGCTGTATTCTTCAGTACCTGCAGTTCTAATGTCCTGTAATTTAAATGCCAGCAGAGTAAACAAAAGCTTCCCCTGAAGGCTACGTAAATCTACCTGAGTTACGTTCTCTGCTGTGGACAGCATACTACTTTGTATGAGTCATTGGTCTCATTTAGCTGTTTTTTCTTACTACTAACCCAAGACATTTTCAGTTCTTTGTGGTTTTTTTTTGTTTGTTTGGTTTTTTGTGGGTTTTTTTTTTTTTTTTTGGTTGTTTTTTGTTGTTATTTTAGCATCTCAGTAAAAGGAGATGTTCCTTCTAGTATTTTTAAAGAAGTGTTTTTTGTGTACTCTTTTTCCCAAGACTTCATATTGTGCTTAGGTCTTTCCAAGAGCTGAAGGGTTAGCCAGACCTAATTTTCAACTGCCCTCATAAATGGCTTTATTATTCCATTATGTCCAAATATCTACAAATTAATGCTTTTATTACTGGACCTGCTGCAGGTACCATCAGGTGTCACTTTTGAAACATTGACAACAGAGCTAAAGTCTCTTCTGCTTCAGGAGAAGAACTGAATTTCTGTTTGTTTAAGAAATCTTGGGATTAAATGTTCCTATTGATCTTTCTCCTTTCTGGGGGAGAAAAATTATATTTTTGGGGAATGTTTCCTCCTTCAGATACTCTTGGAAATCTTTGTGCTCTGCCTTTGTTTCCAGGAGGGAGATGTAAATAAGTGCCCTTCTGAACACAGGATGTATTTCTTTTTCATATTGTTTTCAAGAGTGTCTGCTGGTGTGTGTTTAGGCTTTTTTTTGGTCGTTGTTGGTTTGTTGTTTGGATTTTTTTGTCTTTTTTTTAGGTTTGGTTTTGTTTGGTTTTTTTTTTGTTTCCCCCTCTAGTGAAGAATTAGTTTTCAAAGTTTTCCTGTGGGTTTTTCTTTTCTAAAATCTATGAAGGCTCAATCTAAGTTGTGCTTTGATGCTATGAGCTTGATTGTTACTTTGCCTTTGGGTAACATGCACTGAATTGTATGTTCAGGTGCAGTTTAGGAGTGTGTTGATATATGGCAGTAGTATTGTGCTTGTGTAAAGCCAGATTGTATTATAAAAGATTCATATCTATCTTTGTCTTTCAGAATAATTTAAAAGTTTGTCTGTGTAGAATGCTGTCCTTCAATTTCTGTTTACAAGCTGTAATCCTTTTTACTCTCACATTTCTTTTAGATTAGCTCTGTTGTGGTACCACACAGTTGTTCGTCCCTTTTTTGCCCTTGATGGCAGTGATAACAAGGCAGGATTGAAGGAGGCAAAAGAAATTCTTGCCAAAAAAGAATCTGCTTATCCAAATTCTTCTCTGTTCATGTTCTTCAAGGGAAGGATACAGCGATTAGAGGTATTGCATGTTTTTATCCTTTAGACTGGTCTTTTTCCCCCGATCATTTCTTAGGTTTTTATGATGTGAATGAGCTATGCAAGCTTCAGCAAATTGTGATTAAAGATACAGATACTTAGAAAAATAAAAAGATTGAATAACTCGTTCCTAGTTTTAAGTTCACATGCTCTTCTACCACATCTATCTTAATTAATGACATTTTGCAATTCTTTTTCAGCCACTTGATACTTCTGTGACTCTGTGCTAAAAGGAAGTGCATTTGGACACTCAAGTTTCTTGAGCTATTTCAGTTTTGCTTGTCAAGCTAAAATTGATTATTATCTGCTGAGTACATAGTATTTATCTTCCTCTTTGTTTTATGCGTTGTTCATGTACAGCTATTTCTCTGCAGTAGTTTCCCTTAAATAACTGCTTTGCTTTTCAGAGGTCACACCAGAATATTTGCTGTTACTAAGGCTGAGCTCTGACCTGAGCGAAAATGTATTCACTGAAAATGTGTTTGGGAATGCTATTGCAAAGCATTATTCAAACACTGCAGCAGCCTTGTGGAGTTTGGTTGAATTATTCTCTAAGAATGTCTGAAGTACTACTCAACACCTAGCTGCTGCTTTTATTAGACCAGAATATTTTCAGAGCAATTACATGAGCTAGAAAACCTAACACAAAAGCAGAAGCCCAGAATGTTCAAACCCTTCATGTCAACATCATAATTACAAGAGCTAATTGAGATGCTGATGCTGGTGGTCATTCTTTGCTAGATTTGCAGTTAAGTCTTTCAAATACAGATAAATATTTTCAGAGGGGTAGTAATAGAACAGAGGAGCAGGCTTCAGTGGCCTATCAGATTTTGCAGGCATATTCTTGCATGGGATTTGGATGTTGTTTTTCTTTTTTAGCTGTCTTTTGAAAGCAGTGGTGCATTTTGGGAATTACATTGTCACAGGCAAGTTGTCAGTCTTGGGAAAGTATTGCTGATGCCTTAGTACAAAAGACCTTAGCGGGTTTTATTCATTTATATGCGTATTCCTTTCTTATAGTAAAAATCAAATTTGTTGGGAATAACTACACAATGGATGCAGGGTATGACTTGGTCTTTTAATATAACAAGGAATAAAATTCAGATTATTCTTCTGTCTTTCAGGGCAAGTTACGGCGACAGTCTAAACATAAGTTGTTAATAAATTGAGTATTATGTGTAAAGAAAGAGGATACATTTGACAAGTGTCAGCTTTCTGTAGTAAGGTGCTTTCTGCAGAACTGATATTTCAAAGGAGAGTTTTTCAAATGTAATCTTACTGCATTATTTAATGCACAAATACTGTATGGAGATAGTGAAGTTTAGCTCCAAGTGAATGGAGACAGCATGACCACAACTAAGTTGGTTAGCTCAGACAGGCAGAATGCTGTGCATTATGCTGTGTAGCCATGCCCTTAGTCAGCAGAAGGCTTTTTAGTTGCTAGCAGGAATTAAAATGTCCCTTTGCTATTCATGTGTGTTTGCATGATAGCTTTTCCATTCATCAGTCTCTTCCCCCTTCCCCCATCATTTCTTTGTTCCAAATGGTGCTCTGTTACAGAGGTTTTGCTGTGTCTAAGTGTTTCGGATTAAGTGTCTCAGGCTCTTCTGTGGATTTTGGTAGGACTTTTCCAGCTTAATTTGCTGAAATGCTGTTGGTATAATAGTGAAGGAAGGAGTGTGACTGGTGGTGGTGGCGTGAGGAGCTGCACTGGGTTTCTGCACTACACACTTGCGGTTCCATGTGCCCTGAGTCTGGGCATTGGTCTTTCAGCATCCATTGCATATTAGTGTGTCCAGCAGGGCCAGGGCAGTGATTGTGAGGGGGCACTGGTGAGGCTGTGCCTTGAGTCCTGTGTCCAGTCCTGGACCCCTCAATTCAGGAAGGATAGTGAGGTTGTTGGTGTGTCCAGAGAAGGGCAGCAAAACTGGTGAAGGGTCTGGAGCACAAGTCCTGTGAGGAGCAGCTGAGGGAGCTGGGGTTGTTTGGCCTGGAGAAAAAGAGGCCAAGGGGTGACCTTACTGCTCTTCACAACTGCTTGGAAGGAGTTGGTGGCCAGGTGGGGATCAGCCTCTTCTCCCAGGCAGTAAGCAATAGGATGGGAGGGCATGACCTCAAGCTGAGCCAGGGCTGGTTCAGGTTGGACATGAGGACTAATTTCACAAATTACTTGTTAGGCATTGGAACAAACTGTTCAGGGAGGTGATGGGGTCACTGTCCCTGAAGGTATTCAGGAAATGACTGGATGTGGTTCTTAGTGCTGTAATTTAGTTGACAAGTGACAGGGACATTTTAATGGTGATTTGTCAAAGGTTGGACTCTGATCTTGGAGGTCTCTTTCAACCTAAGTGATGCTGTGATTCTGTGATTTTGAACCACAAGTGCACAGACGCTCTCACATTGCAGGCTAATATGCTGAGTTTAATTTCCTCCTCATTTCTGAGGTGGGTGAGGAGAGCTTCTGCAAAGCCTGGGAAGTGCTTATTTGGCCTTCCTTGAAACTGTTAATGCACAGGTGGGTTTAAATCCTTTCAAGTGGGCATGGGATATTATTCCACGTGGCTTACCAAAATTGTGTTTTAACCTATATGCACTTAAAAGTATACCTTGAGCTGAAACTTATATATTTTAGTCTGTAACATCTATCATCTTTTAACAGTTCTATGAGAAAATTTAATAGTAGAGATAGATAAAAGGCAGCTTAGATGTTACTCAGAAGAGCTTATGTGTTCCATTTATGGTTGTATTGGGGCCCGCTAGCACTCAGTCCATCAAATTTTTTTCCTTTGATCCTGCGTTCATTTTTTGTAACCTTCAGCCGATGGTATATTCAGCTTCCATTAGGAAGCCTTCATACTTTATGTATGTGTCTTTTTTCTATGGAGAATAAAAGAGGTAAGGAGCATAGTTCAGCCATGGACACCTGGAGACAGGGAAACTGTTCAAAAGGCAGGAGCAGTAATTCAGGACTGGACAATGAGAAACAAATCTGACAAAGGAGGAAGTTGCCAAGGAAGGCAGACAAGGAGAAAGCACTGTCACTCTGAAATCTTCCTGTCTATAAAAGACAAATGAACAGCATGGGACTGTATAATATATAATGCCAAGTGCCCCAAAAAGCATGAATGGATATTTGTCAGTAAGACACTTAGCAGATTTCAGTTTTCAAAGAAGTAGCCTTACAGGTACAAAAAGTGTGGGGCAGATTATGTGTCAGCTTTTTTTTCCCGAGATTCACATTTTCAAGAAAAAATGTGTGAAAGCATTTGGAGACTATTGAAATGAGCAAATTAAGGGAAAGGAAAGGAGGATGATCTGGGAAGACTGGCATGAAAGTGCACCAGAAAGTTAAAGGTTGCATTGCTAGGCTGATGAAAGATCTTTTTTCTTTCTAGAGTAGGTTAAGAGACTGCATATTAAAAGTAGCATTTTTACTGACTTTTCCATAATTCACTATGGCTGCTTTTATGGACATTTTCTATGCTTGATTTGTGATTGTGTGGTACATGTTATAGCCTCACAAGTATTTTTTTGTGAATGTCAGACAATTTCTGTCTTCGAAATACTTTCCACTAAAGCTGATAGTGATGTTTCATGTAAGCTTAAACCACTGCACACAAGTGAGAACAATGTTTTACGCTTAGACCTAAAGGGTGTATAAAAACATAATCGGTATAATAGCGGCTGAAACCTACTGGTCTGAAGTATGGAGTTTCTGGCTGTGGCCTTAGACATTTCTTTGTTACTGTGAAATTAAAAATATTGCCACCCACATTCTAAATGTGCATTGTCTGATACTACAATCATGTTGTTAAATACCTATTTAATTTTAAAACCATGACTTAGATTATTCAGGTGTGGTATTGTAGGCAGTAGCGGAAGGTGGACAGTAGTGGTGGTTAGCGTGGAAGAGGGCATGGTGTGAGGTGAGAGGTGGTGTTCTGGGTTTTATCTGTTTCTGCTTTTCAGCTTCCAATTTTGCTTTTTTTTTTCCTGCCTAATCAGCAGCACTGTTTAAAATCTTTTACAGTCACACCACTCAGCTATAGTTACATAGGTTGATAGCTTCATGTGGAGAGCAGTAAAGGTGTAAAGCAAAAACAAATTGTTTGGCAAAGTCATGAGCTGGACAACCTTGCTTTGCTTTAATTAGGAACAGACTCCTGGGGTGTGTGTGTGTATATGTATTTATATATACATAAAAGAAATTTCTGTGGTTGGGACAAACCTCAGGTTCTGAGGCTCAATCCCTATTTTCCTTTGGTGTACAGGCATGTAAATAGTCTGAAGGAAAATGTACCAAATACTGCAGCTGATAGGCAAAGCACCAGTGGTATGTTCAGGTGTGCTAAAGTGTAGTTGATGAGCAGTCTGCCGAAAATGTGCAATGGTAATGTGCTTATATGTAATGCTGACAAGTTCTCTTGCTTTTTAGTCACCTTTTGTAGATGTTGTGGTATCAGTGGCATCATTCTTATTTAGGGGTGAGAGGGTGTGGTACAGAAAAGTGGACTGAGGACAAGAATAATAACAAGCATTGAGAAGTCTTAAATGAACTTTTTGGAAGAAAATCACAGTGATGTCTAAAATAAAGAAATTTGCAGAGCTTGGCATAATTTCAAGATTTATTTTCAGGAATTGCACTGGCTTTTCTAGTTACTTGTTACTATAAAATACAGTATCCTAGTTTTATTCTATTTTGATTTTGTCACATGTCTAAGGAAAAACGGGGTTTTGTGTGTTGTGTGTTAAGGAATAGAAAATACAGGCTTTGAAATGTCCGTATAATGTCCTCTGGTGTAAATTGTCAGCTTTTAGATGTTGCTTTCTGGTTTCCCCTTAATTCTGAGCATGACTTGTAAAAGCTTTACAAATTCAGAGTGCTGATTGAGCAGGTGTTCTGGGAGAGGGAAAGTGTCCTGAGAGAGATTTTAGAACAGCTCTGGGGAAATGTGTGCTGTCTTGGGAAGCCACCTTGGCTTGGTAAGTTCTGTAGATTCTTAGCTGTGGGGTTGGGGTGCTTTTAATCTGAAGTTCAGAAATGTAAGACTAGGGCTCTCACATTAGGTTTAATAATCCTCTTTATGTCTCTGTAGTTCTGTATATTATATATTTTATGGATTAGTCTTTTTTTGTTTTTGTATTAAGTCCAAGAGACACATGAGTGATGCCTGTTGAAGGAATTACAAGTGTGTGTATATATATAAATTTCAAGAACATAAATTTCAGGAGCAGCCAAGATGTTACATTTGCAGGCTCTTGGGACTTCATAATTATTTCTTTTTGTTCTTTGAAACAGTAAACAGAGAGTAATTAATTTAAGAATTAACACCAAGAGTAGAAATTCATATTCCAGCATATTGCTGCAATCCCTGGAGATGATTGAAACTTTAATTATTAATGAATGTCTCTGAAACATACTTAAATGAGCTTGATGCTGAAGGAAAACGGAGGCAGATGTCAAAACACTTGAGAGATCTAGAGAGTCAGCGGGATGTGTCATAGAAGGTTTGAATATTGAACAAACTGGACTTGTATATTTCTGAGTGGTCAATATTTCATGTGCTGCCCCAGGCAGGTACACGGCATTGCAAACAATGAGTTGATTGCCAGTAGCCATTATGTGGAATAAATGATTTCTATTTTGAAATGCTTAGGGTTTTAGAAGGCCATATGTCTTCAAAGAGGACTAAATACGTAGATTCTCTTTCTTTTTTTCTGTCATTTTCTTCAGAAGCACTCAAAACAGATTTACAGGGCTTTTGAATTCCTAGCACAGAAATAAAGTTCTAAACTGATGTTATTTTATTGTTTCTGTAAGACTGGACTCATAGCAGTTACTTTCTGGGAAGTTGTGTTGGAGTAATGTGTAGTGGAGAGAATGTGCTGTTACAGAATTGAACAAGATGTACATGCCTCAGAGTCCCTTACAGTTTTGAGGGCAAATACATCTCACCTGTCTTTGTGTTGTATATTTTTCTGCCTTGCCAACAAGCAAGTACTTTGTACTTTCTAAGTGTACAGTGTTTATTTTGGTACAGCTGTGGCTCCCTGTGCTGGCAGTTGTGCTGTCTTGATGCAATGTGTATTGTTTACAGTTAAATCATTCCGTAGCAACTAAACCAGTTTTCCCTGATGAGACAAAGGAGAAAACCTAATACAATCACTTCAGAGCTCTGTGTGTGCCTGGACTTAAGCTACAGTGCTGCAGATTTTTGTAGGGGATTTTGTAGGGAGTTCAGTTATGCTGACATAGATGGTGAGTTTGCGTTTTCAAGGGTTTCTTTTGTTCACATGCTTAGCAGAGAGTGGCTTAAAAATTATTCTGTTATATAAATTATAACAATTGCATGTAAGAATAAATAAAGGAACACTATTAAATCTGGTATAGACCATATTGGAATATATAGTATGTTTAAAACTAATTAAATATTGATTTGCATTCCCCCCATAATGACTGATGCGGAGTAGTCCCACCCTAGCCTGGGAAAACCAGGTAGTCAAAAGAGCCATCATTCTAGTTCTTAGAAAAATGTCAGTCTCTTTTTGCTAAGCTGTTGCTTTTTTATCTTCTTACATGTCATGCAGCATTTATGAATTCTCTATTAACTGTTGCTTAAAGGGGTTTCTGAGGGATATGAGAAGAGGTGAAAAGTTCAAAATCAAACACTAAAGGAATCCTATTGTGCAGAAAGCTACATTCCATTGGCAGATGCTAAAAACATGACTCGTAAAGGTGGAATGACTAGTAGAAGTAGATGTGAGATTACTTAAAAGCTTACTGCACAAACCCAATGAATTTTGGACTTAATAGCACATAGGAGAAATACAGTCACTGATTTTTAAGGTTGAAGGCTGAGACATGATCTGACCTGGCTGCTATTACACTATTAAACTCCTCTACTGTAGGTTTTTTTTTTTTATTACCTAATAAAGAAAAGATTCGTATTTCATGTATCAAAATTAAATTATTGAACAAATTTAAAATTTCAGATGTCTGATTTTTTTTCTTTTTCTTTCACTTTTGTTAGTGTCAAATTAATAGTGCCTTGACCTCATTTCATACTGCTTTGGAACTTGCAACAGATCAAAGGGAGATTCAACATGTCTGCTTGTATGAAATAGGTATGTTGGATGTGTTTACACCATAAATAGCTCACTTTCAAGTTTTGATTGGCAACTTCAGTAAACAAACTGGAAACATCTTATTAGGATTTTGAAAAAGGTCTTAGACTACTGGCCTTTGTCTTGGGTGGATTATGGTAATAATCTTTGTGTTTGGGCAAGTAGAATTCAACACTTTTTCATAAGAAAATTATCTGCAAGTACAAGGTGATGCAAAATCAGACAGTAGACTGTGGAATCAAGGACAAACTGTTCACCTACTTAATATTATTTAAAATAAGAAGTAAATTCATCTGACTTGTCTATGGATTCACCATTTCTGAGCCAAAACCTAATCAGTTTAGTGAAGCTTCACAGTTTGCAGGATCTGTATTTCGTGTTCATTTCCTTCTATCAATAGCAGTATATGCTATATGGTCTTAATTTGCATACAAGTCTTCAGAGTGGAGAAGATAGGTTGCTTCAAGCTTTAAATGGGATCTTGTCAGACTGTGAAATAATAAGAGGAAAAGTAGTAGCTTCATAACTTTCAACATTCTACAAAATGTAGTATCGAAATTTTTAAAAAGAGAGCTTTTGGTGTACAATTTTGTTCCTCCTCTGAAGTGTGGATTCATTATTTCCTGTGGAATCTTCTAATTCAAAATTTCCCAGTAAATTTAAACCAGGCTTTAAATGTATGTAATTTGTTTTGTTTTTAATTTTCCAGTTACTTTTGTAGTTGTTAAACTAGCTCTAGCTCTCCTAACGAAACAAATACAACAAAACTGTGTGTTTCAGTAATGTTGACACCGAATTTGAATTGCTGTACTTTCCCTGAAATTAAATCAGTTTTACTTTTAGGTTGGTGCAGCATGATAGAGATGAACTTCAAGGATGCATTTGAATCCTTCGAAAGGCTTAAAAATGAATCTAGATGGTCCCAGTGCTACTATGCTTATTTAACAGCAGGTGAGTAGATTCAGTGTGTTGGGTAAAGGACAAATCAGTGATGTGGTAAGGTTGTGGCACTGTTTTGTTTTGGGAAACTTACTGGTGCATGTAGTGCCTTTCACACTGCCTGGTGCCTGTGCAGCTTCGTGCCAGGCTTGACTTGGATAATTGTGTTTGTTCCCATAAACGAACACTTGCGTGCTCACACAGGTACATGCTGGTGTGTACATGCCTCTCCATGTAGATAGAATTATTACTGCTTTACAAGCTTGGTGGTATTATTTCCTTTTAATGGGTGTTAAAAAGTAGTATTGACATTTAATGATCGCCGAGGGTACCTGGGGGAGTTGGGATTACCATGTTGGTTAAATCATTGGTCTAGGTACTTTCTGGAGGTGAGTGTGTGGAGGTTTTTTTCTGTGGCCATATGATATCTAACTTAATTTCCTGTTTCATGTCCCAGCAGTGTTAATGTATTTTTGTTTCTGTATTCTTGAAGTGTGTCAAGGAGCCACTGGTGATGTCAATGGTGCTCAGAATGTGTTCAAGGAAGTTCAAAAGCTTTTTAAAAGAAAAAACAATCAGATTGAACAATTTTCAGTGAAAAAGGTTAGTTTTTGCATAGGCTGACTTATTTTGGTACCATGATGACAGTTCAATTCTTAGTTCAGTATTTTCCTTAGAAGGATGCATCTGTTTTCTGCTGTGCTCCTTCTGTAGAATTAGTGGGAAGAAATAGGGTGGAAAAAGAACAGTGTCATTTGAAGGACCTAACAAAGGAAATGTGAATTAGCTATTCACTCTACTACTAAAGTAATTATTAAAGACAAAAACACATGATACTGTAGTTGCTTTGGTGATTTTCCTTCTAGCTTTGCCTTTCTTAGTCCTTTTTATCTTGTCTTGTTTGTGAAAAGCCTTAATTCTTTTTGGGAGCTAGGAGTTGTCTAGGAAATAGCTCTCAACTGATGATCTTGCTGATGTTACTGTCTCAGCATCCAGTCAATGTGTATTGGGACTGTGCAATACAGTAAAACCCAGTCAAGCTGCATACAAGTAAGTTTAAATTTTAATCAATATGTAAGCTCTTAAATTAGTTGAAAGATTTAGCTTTTTGGTCTTAAAATGTTTAAGCTAAGTTACCACCGACTTTATTTTCATAAAATTGTTGGGTGAATTTATAAAACAGTTAAAATTAGTGTTTGTGATATATTGTTTGTGAATATTCTCTATAAAAGGACAAATGATGGATCTCCCTTCTTTCTCTCCATTTTGCAGGCAGATAGATTTAGAAAACAAATGCCAACCAAAGAGCTCTGTGTCCTGGCATCCATTGAAGTATTATATTTATGGAAAGCCCTTCCAAACTGTTCCCTCTCGAACTTACAGCATATGAGTCAAGGTATAATTTGGCTCCTTGATTTATTTATTTACTTTTTAAAATGAGGTCTATGATTTTATGCTGTTGTGTGGAGTAGCTGATTGCAGTAGCATGAAAATTTAAACTTGTGTGCATGTGTAGATAAGAAACAAAAGAAAGTATAGATTAGAAACAAAAGAATAATGACGTGATTCAGCCTAATGCTTCATTTTATAGATTTTTGAGGGAAGTTGTAACTGCCTGCTGCATATAGCTGTTAATCATTGTTTAAAATGAAACAATAGCATGATAGCTACTGTTCCAAGTCACTAAGCAGAATTTAACTCATTTAAACCTAGCTACAAAATAAAAACAAAACGAAAAACTACCTATTCTTTCCTGCATATCAGTTTTCTTCTAAGAGGAAAGAGGTAGCTTGTGAGGTTATCTATGACATGATAGGTGTTCTGTTTATGTTGGCTCCTGGGGCCTTCTTAGTGGTGAGTGGTTGCCTCTTCCTTAGTCTCCAGCTGACTTTGGGGTGTCCTGTGAAGCTTATGGTAGGAGTGTGTATCGCAAAGATTTCAGTGCTTCTCACTCCATCCGGCAATCTCTTGTTTGCATTCTGCAAGCAGTTTCAAGCTGGTTGAAGACAAGCTCAACATGACCTGGCAATGTGCACTGGTAGCCCAGAAGGCCAGCTGCATCCTGGGCTGCATCAAAAGGAGTGTGGCCAGCTAGTCCAGGAAGGTGATCTTGCCCCTCTGCTCTGGTGAGATCCCACCTGGAGTGCTCCATCCAGGTCTGGGGTGCTCAGCACAGGAAAGACAGGGACTTGTTGGAGTGGGTCCAGAGCGGGGACACACAGATGATCAAAGGGGTGGAGCACCTATCCGATGAGGACAGGCTGAGAGAGCTCGGGATGTTCTGCCTGTAGGAGAGAAGGCTCCAGGGAGTCCTTAGAGAACCCTTCAGTGCTTGAAGGGGACCTGCAGGAGAGCTTGGGAGGGGCTTTGTACAAGGGCAGGTAGTGACAGGACAAGGGGGAATGGCTTTAAATTGAAAGAGGGCAGATTTAGATCAGATATTAGAAAGAAATTGCTGTGGGGGTGGTGAGGCACTGAACAGATTTCCCTGCGAAGCTGTGGATGTCCCATCCCCATGAGTGTTCAAAGCCAGGTTGGATGAGGCTCTGAGCAACCTGGTCTAGTGAAAAGTGTCCCTGCCTGTGGCAGGGGGTTGGAACTAGCTGGTCTTCCAGGTCCCTTCCAACCAAAACCATTCTAAATTCCTCTGATTATTACTTGCTCATTAAGAAAATAAAACAAAAATGTCTGCCATGGGGTGCTTTTTCTTTTGTAATTGTGAAATTTTGGGGATTCTGCACAATTTTCATGTTAAGCTAGAAAACTGCGAGTCTTGAAGTCAAGAGTCAGGACTAGTAGTGGTGTTCGTTCCGATTTTGATTTGACATAATTTGTCCGTTTAAGTTGTGTGATGGCATTGGGTTATATTCAGATTCCTAGTTTTCTAGTCACAAAGGTAATGGTAGGCTTTAAAATCAGATTTAGTTACATTAAAAATTGAGGATTGTTTTTGGCTGTGGTTTGCCTTCAGAGCAGTCAGCTTTAGAGGGTGTAAGGAGTATGTATTCTCTCCTGCACACTCAGAGGCAATATAGATTTCTCTTGTATAAGCTTCCAGTCAGTGGTTCACACTTTAATGTGAAATAGCAGTATAGATTCAAATTCAGATATACACTTGTAAGTTTGACACTGACAAATATGTCTGCATCAGCCATCCCTGACTGAAGGTTTTCGGTGCAATGAGTGTTATTGCTGCACCTCATGTGTGTTTGAAAAACATGAATAATAGAGAAATTTTTTTCCCACATTCGTTTGCTTTTGTCATGAACAATTGGATTGCACTTTGTTGGGGTGGATTTCCAGACTTTTTCCTCAGGGCTAGAGTTTGACTTAAAGGAATTAATTTGTACCCACTTGCATGACTATAAGGAAAATGTGTAGTAACTTGAGACTTGTAATCCAAGCGAGAGCTGACAGTCCAAGTACTTCATCCAGCCAACTCGAAGTTATCCACAGGTGATTTCTTTGGGTTGTGGGCTATGTGTGCTGTGAATGCAGAGCTGGTTCAGATCTGGCAGGGTTTATGCTGTGAGGCAAAATGTTTAAGGAGCTGCACTGCTCCAGACACAGAAGTTGTGGGATGAAAAGCCCTGTACTTGCCTTCCTGGAGGTGCTGGTGCAGGCAAGTGCAAATGGCTCCTCATGGAACTAGCCTTGATTTAGCAGAGCTGGCACTAAAAGCTTGATCAAAATGGAGCCTGGTTCGTTTAGAAAGGGCATTGTGATTCAGTTTTTCCTGGAAACAGAGCACTACTCAGCTGAGGCACAGTCTGTCCTAGGATTGTGGGCCAGCTAAGGTCTGGCAAATTAACCTTACCCTCCCGTCATCACTGAGAATTGTGATGCCAAAACACCCTAATCTGGGTTCTTAAGTCCAGTACAGATTTTTGTGCGTCTGTCACTTGGCTTCAGTTCAGAAAAAATCAGGTTTGTCTGAACTGCTTGCCCTGTGGTCCTTCTAACTTGGACTATGTATTTTTCTTTCAATATGTGGGACAAACCAGTTTCCCATAACACCAGAAGGAGGTGATTGTTTCTTAGCTTTACCTTTTAGAGGACAATTCAATGAGCAGTAGAGATCAGTCCTCCTCTTGTGAGAAGAGCATACCAGCTGCCTTTGACTTCAGCCCATTCATTCGTGTTAGGAATTGTTTTCATGAGTGACAGATTTCTTGATGAGGTTCCTACAAAATGGGTTGTATTTAAAAGAAATCAAAATATTTGGCTTTCTATTAATATTACTAGCATCTTGTTTTTCTGGTTAAATTTAAATGTCAGGCAAAAAGACAATGTAGATCACAATTCTTGTCTAAGGAAGGATTGCATTCCATCTTGTTTACTGTAATCTTTTCATTAAGCTTGTCATGATGTGGATGATTCATCAGCTGCTGGTTTGAGGAATTTGCTTCTTGGTGCCATACACAAATGTTTAGGAAATTCTGAAGATGCTATTCAGGTAAGTAGTTAAGTGGTAATTTACACCATTATTTCTATTTTATGAGCTATTCTTTTAAAAACAGTGAATATTTTTGTAAGAGTGTTAAGCAAGTCATTAGTGGTTCTCGGTGGTATTGATCATTCTGGTTTGTGAATTCTAACAGAGATTCTTTTAAAATCTTCTGGTTTAACATGTCTTCATTATATTCTGCGCTGTGAAAGTAATTGGCTGTGTTGAATGAACATGGCAGCTAAAGTGGCTTGTCGTGACAAGAGTTAAGGGGAAGCTGAGAAGAATAACATAAAAATTCTTGCTCTGCTAGATGTACTTTGTCCAACAAAGAAAATAATTTTTTTTTTAAAAAGTATCTTGGAGATTGACCTTTGGAAAGCACAGGTCAGCTGCTTCTCTGGACATATTAGAGAGAGGTTTGATTATTAGCACATACCAAAGAATAATTTTGCCACCACTCCAGGTTTTGATCTCTAGGTACAACTCTCCTTTTTCTTCCCCAAAACAGAATGCAGTTCATATAAGCAGCAAGATGCTGGCTTTAAACCCTCCTCCCACACCCCATTTTCTCAAGTGTATCTTAAATAATCTGGGTACTTCATCTTTGATGCCAAAATTTCTTGTTAGAGCTAATATTTTTTTCAATATGAAGTTGGAAAACTCTCTAATCAGTCACTATAATACTTGGTAAAAATCCAAACAAATAATTTTGCCTTGATACAGTACTGTTGGTAAAAACATCTAGGAATCTATACCATTGCAAATTTTTAATGTATTCTCATTTTAGCTTTGGCTAATTTCTACAGCGTAAAGTTGCATGGTACTTCTGCATTGTTTGGAAGTAACCAATCAATTTTAATGTACCTCTGCAGTCTTTTGTTTCTTTTTTTCCTTTCATTTTTACAGTACTTTCAGCGAGCTGCTAAAGATGAACTCTGCCGTCAAAGCAACTTGTACGTCCAGCCATATGCTTGCTATGAACTTGGCTGTATTCTGTTAGACAATCCAGAGGTAATAGCATGACCTATTTTTAAACTCTTAAAATTAGTGGAGGGAATCAACATACCACTATGCAAAGAATGAAAGTTTATAGGTGGCTGTGTAGGTTACATTTTAAAAATTTGTTTTTTACCTACAATAAAAAAACGTATTACTTTGTGGGGAGATGTCAGTCTAAGAAATGGAATGCATTTTAGGTCACAATGTCTTTGTTTTTCAGTATCAAGAGTGTTCCTGCTGCTGGTGGCAACAAAGGCCTGGCCAGAATGCCCTGGGTAGGCAGGGATTTCTTGTCTGCAGGTGATATTTAGTGTGGTAGAAGCCTAGGGTCCTGTTAACTATCCTGTTGGATGCCATTCAAAGTTTACCTCTACTTACCCTCTCCTAATGGAATTTGATGCCTTCCTAAAATAGCAAGTGGTTTTTTCAGTCATTTAAATTCCATTAAAGCTGGTTGTGTGCGTATTTTGACTTCCACCCTGAGTAATGAGGGTTTTGTTGTTCAGGATGAGAATAATCCACCTGGCTTTCAGACTGTCCAAATGGCTTGGTTGACAATATATTTAATTGTTCAGGTCTTTGCACGTACCCTGCCTCAGAGAATCTTAAACCAGAGCAACTTGTGCAGCACTCTTGGTGCTGTTTCCCTCCTCAAACATGTAACCCCAGTCCTTGGAGTTTATGCCACCTTATGTTGCATGTCCTTAATCAGATGGCACATTAGGGGGAAATAGTACAAGGTGCTGACTTGAACCTCCCCTTCATTGTATGTATTATGAATGAAGTAGTTGGGCTGATAGTGTCTCATATTTTTAAGATTCTGTTTTCAATTGGTTTTTGTGTTGTCAGGTTTAATTAGCTCAGCTGAGCCTTCCCCTTAAAGGGGGAAGGAGAGGAAAATCTTTCCATAAAAACGATTATCATGACAAAGGACAGAACTAGAAAATGCTTTTAAAACAAATTTTCTTTTTGAGAACCCTGCTGTCTAAGACTTAGAGCTGGGCCTTGAAGCCTGGAAGAAAGGTCTGAGTCCCATAGTGTTCTTGCTGCCTTTCTTTTCACATTCATATTTAAATTTGATCATGTCAAGTGTCTCTAAAAAAAAAACAAACCAAAAAGGTGGCGGGTAGTGAAGGTATGTTAAGATTTAAAGAATGTGAGAGCAGTCATTCCTTCCTCCTGCTTTACATGCAGTGTGTGCACACAGTAACTGAATGTGCCTCATGTGGGGTGCTTGAGGCCTGAAAAATCCTTGGCTGGAGAAGCTGTGGTCGAGTTTAGTGTATGAAGGATGTGCAGGAAACTCCCTCTTGTGGCACTCAGAAAATAAGGAGGTAAATGATGCTTGACTTGAATAAAGTGGGATGGGGTAGGGGAAGGCAGGAGCTAGAGCTAGAGGTGAGTGGGTACTGTTTACACTTATTTTCATTTTGTAGCTGGAGTGTTGTGCTAGAGCTCTGTAATGGTTAAGAAAGAGAAGGGAATAGGATTTTATAAATCACGTTTACCTTAGAGGCTGAGCATGTTACAGACCTAAGCAACAGACAGAGATACCAAAATGCATTTTAATATAAAAAGCATACTGTTACTAAATTTTCTTGCTTTAAAGTTATTTTTAGGCATAATTGCATGTTTGATTTACCATGTCATCTGAATCATCTTTGTTATTTTACACTGAGTTCTGATCAAGTAGTTCTTGATGTAACCATAGTAATATCTTGACATTTACAGGTGTTTTTGTAGTTGTCTTAGACACTGAGTGTAATCTAACCAATACAAACAGATGTAGTCATATTTAGGTATATTTGTTAAGAGAACTTATATTTTCTGTCTCTTATCAGGCAGTTGATTATTTACTTGTAAAGCTTAAAATAAAAATGCACTATATGAAAAGAAATAAGGCAGGAGCTTTTCAGCTTATCTATTAGTAAATATTAAGCTGCAAGTATATGTATTTTTTTCTTAAGAGTTTGAAATTGAGATTTCTGAAACAATATTTAATGCTTAATATCCACTGTCGTGTTTTGTAAATAAATGGCTTCAACTTCAGTTAAGAAACAAAAATTACTACTTTAATTACTCTATTAATCTTTCATCTAGTCATTTATCTGTAGCCTCATTTGTTCCCCTGTGCATTGTTGTAGCTCACCATCCACAGCAACTTGCATTTAAAGCTGTAATTTCTCCTTTTCTGTAGAAGACTAGAAATACATAATAGTGCTTGTCCTGGGTGCCTCATTGATATTTCTAGTTTCCTAATTTGAGAGGGTTTTGTTTGCTCAGTGCCTTTCTTGAAGACACAGATGCTACTCCAGACCCACGAGCTCACTTACTTAAAATATTTTCTGTAACATTTGTGATGTGTTTCCAATGCAATGTTTATCTTTTTGTAGACTGTGCCAAGAGGCAAAACCTTACTGCTCCAAGCCAAGGTAAAAACGAAGGCATTTTCTAATTTAACGGAGATTAAAGGGCATTTTTGGGAAGTTGTGTTTTTGGGGGTTTGGGGCAGGGGGAGCAGGTGTTAAGTGGTGCTGTCCCTCACCTGTAATCTGCAACTCCTGTTGTGTCGATGTACATTAATGTGCGTGATACACATTTATGTGTGCTCCACAGATAGGTGCTGCTAGGTCAGTGATCGCTCAGAGCCCACATTAGTGACAGCTCTGGCACTGTTAGAACCTTGCTAAGTTTTTCAGCCAAGATCTGGCTACAAAAATTTTGAAAATGACAACTCTCCACTCCTTGTGTGTTCCAACTGCGTCCTGCCTTGGGCATATTGGGATTTCCTAGAGCTTTTGGATTAGTAGAACCTTTCGGGTGCTGTTCAACTCCATGGGCTTCAATTCACTCTCTTCACCAACTTGGCATTTCTGTAGTAATTCCTTTGCTGTGGGTAATGGGGGGATATTGCAACATGCAATCTCCAGTTCACCTCTTTTCTTTGGACTCTTTTGTAATGTGATTTCTTAAGCATTAGTAGTAAAATTATCTTCATATCCTGAAGTGACAGAGGCTAATAGTTATGTTTGGTGTTTTTTCCTTGTTTTTTTTTCCCCCCAGGAGGAGTTTACTGGCTATGACTTTGAGAACAGATTGCACGTCCGCATACACGCAGCCTTAGCCTCTCTAAGGGAAGTCGTTCCACAGTGACCAACAGGAAGGCTTGCTATCCTTTCCCACAGTTCCTGCACTTTAAGATGAAGCAGAAGAAAGAGCTGTTGGGAAGACCAGCTTTTCTTCTGAAAACCACTTGTGCCAGAGACACTTTCCTAGTATGGTCAGAGTTGGAGTGGCTGAGTAAAAACATTGCAATTTTAACTAAAGGTAAATCAACCAGGAGGAAGGTTAAGTGACCTTGTGTTTTTAACTCTTCATTTTTTATTTTGTTTAAACCAAGCTGGACACAACTACTTGTAACTCCATGGGTGAGCCTGAATAAGCACATGATTTATTTCAACAACATTGGCAAGGTTGATTTTTACCTTTTAAAACAGATCTACATCCTAAATTTGTCAGGAGGAGCACATCTGGTTTGATTAGAATAATACAGTAAAAGTAATTGGTTTAAATATTGAAGTTGGAAATGGTCAGAATACTCCTTTTTCTCCAAGCATTAGCCAATACACAGGAGGAGGAGGAAGACTGTTCAGCCACAAAAAGCAGATCTTACTAAATTTTAGTGGCTTGTGTCAGTTTCCTCATGATGACTAATGGTGAATTTTAAACCTTTCACCCCCTTTTATTCTTTATCACTTCCCTCCCAACCCAGCTCATATTCGTGACATAAATGATGTCAATATTTGCTTCTGGTACATTCCAGACAAATACTTGCAGACATGCAGCTACTGCATGGGCAGTTCTTATTTTGGCTCTTATATTCTGGATATTATGTTAAGATTTTACATGTTTTTCATGCAAGCTGCTGGATCCTTATAGCAGTGACCTTTAAAGGTATTTTAAAAAATCTGCAACCAAGCAAGATGCCAACTCAAATCTACTTTGGTAGTTATACCAATCTTACAATGTCTTCAGTCTCTGTATAGTATTTCAAGCCTGTGGTGTTAAGATACTGAAATACCTCAGAGAGCTTAAAACTTTAGTCATGACCATATAATTTTTAATACTTGGCCATCTCTGTGCTTATCTGTAGCTTTTTTTTAAACTTTCATCTGTAATGCATAGTATTTCCTTATGTTCTATATTCAGCTAATATTATATTCTAGGAAGGTAAATATTTTTTTAAAGAAGCTTATGAATGGAAATCTGACCAGAAAAGTAGTTGAATTATGTTACTTTGCAAAGCTAAGAAAACTGGATATCCTTGGAAATAGTTATCCAAAAGCCTTATCTTTACTTTGGTCAGGTTGCCTTAAACAGTTCCTTAGCTTAAGCTTTTTTTTTTTTTCTTCTTACCTTTTTGTAGAGCATGTTGCCAAAGTTCTAGACTTTGCCCACACCTAACCTTCATTGATTTGCTTTTGAGGTTACATCTAAAGCAAGACTGATATGGAGAAGTAAAGTGCTGGTTGGTATGAAATGAAATGGTTGAGACACTTTTATTTCTCTCTAGAAAGACACAGTTCTGCTATGAAAGGCATTCCTAGAGCAGTTTTAACACTTCTGTTGCAGTTCCTGAAGGAGAGGAGGGACTCTTAAAAAAAGCAGTTTTATTTTTCTATAATCTAGGTGTGTTACAGGTTACTGAGGTTTTTTAATTCCACTTTGACAGTAATATTGAGTCATAGATGAGTGTTCAACCTTATTTGGTCAATCCAAATAAGTGTTGACTAGAAAATGATATATTGTATATATATATAGTGACTGCTTAGAGTTCAAATAATTATTTTAAAAATGGGCTTTAATGTACTTGAAATCTTATTTTGTCCTATCCGACTTCTAATGTTTTGCAATCAGACAGTCTATTCTGGGTAAATAGCTGGAAATGGTGGAGCTACTGGCAAAATTCTTTTTAAATACACTCCTTAAATATGATATGAGACTTGGCTGTTCAGGACACAAAGCACCTGCATGCGATTTGTGCTGGGATATTTAGAGTCTGCATACTTGGAGGTAGCTAGCAAATTGTAGTAAATTTACTAAAAGGCCTGTTCTCACCAGGCCAGGAGTGGGTATAGAAAGACACTATATGTTCATGTAACAGTTCAATAATTCTGTGCAAAGTGCAGCTTTTCTGTGGGCTTAGCAAATCATCACAACTGTATGTTTCTGTATTAATTATTTTTTCCCCCTCTCCTCCTAGGAGAACTTCCTACACTGTAAATGGCAAAATTATTTTTTATGTTAGATTGTGCCTGTGATGAGAAAAAATTCAATGGTCTTTTGTGTAAACTAGTAAGTTTTTATACTCTGGAACTCGGAGGCATGGTCTAATAGCAATAATGGAATATGCATCTTGCTAGTTAATATATTAAGGCCATCTTTACTGGGACAGGTATTTTTTGTTGATGTTGATGCAGTTTTTATCTCAGTACAACTCATTTCAAATAAATAACTAGAATTTTTAGATGTCACAAGGTGGCATATTTATTGTGATGTACTGTAAATGTTGTTAATTTACAGAACTTGCACTTTTATATTTCTGAGTAAAATTAAAAGAAATGTGGACATGAGTTTTGTTCCTTTACTTCTTGAGTTTGACTTTTAATTGGTGGCCTCCTGAACAAGATGAGAAGCATTGGGAAAACTTCTGGGATGTCAAGTGACTTTGTAACAAAGTTTTCTAGTCAGCAATTACCTCCAGCCTTTGTTCTTCCATTGTAATTGCAGTCACCTGGATTAGCGAGTGAGTTATGTGTCATGTTGAGCTCAACTGTGGAGTGAACAAGGTTTAAGGTACATTTTTAATACATCAAATTCACTTGTTCTTCATTGAAGAAAGAAAACCACATACAATTGTATTTGTTGTATTCCTACACCTTTGAAAAGTGTTTCTAATATAATCTAACCAAGCACTTTAATTTCTTCTCTGACTTTCAATGCTTGTTTCATATTCTAGTTATGCTTTATTCCTAAATAAAATTCCCCAAAAGCTGTAACGAATTGCTTTTCAGTTTACTACAGTGTGATTGTCTTTCCAGCCATTGATTATTGATACTTGTGTTTTAGAATTGCTCTGTACCTGCTAGGAGTCTGAACAGGAGCAGGTGTTAGGTTGGTGTAGGACTGATCAAACCTTGCAGTGGGGTGAAAGCAGAGTCGCCTCTACAGCACTCAAACTTCCCTTTCCAGTCATCATCATGAAACACTGACAGTGGTAGAAGCACTTTAATAAGAAGTTATGCAATCCCAAACAAGTGTTGTTAAAGCTAATATTGGAGAATTTTATGCTTATCTGTCTTCTAAGTCAATTGGGCAGCCAGTGGCATCTGCCAGAAGCTTTGCAGGCAGCCTAGAGCACAAAGGCAACTGAAATTTAGGAGTAATAGACTTGTTCAATTGAAGTTATAAAAGTGTGCCATTGTTGGGAGATGGGGAAAAGTGTTGTTTCTGCTCAGCAGGTCTCTTCCCCACCCCACCCATTTCCTACTAGATGGTAAGAAATTTAACTTGAGGCAGCCTTTCCAGAATTAAATGTTGAATTATTTCTATTTCTGACCCTTTTTTTGATGTGCGTTTGGACCCCACAGCTGGACCCAGCATAGTTTACCAGGATAGGTGCATATCAGAGTTGCATATTGTTTCCCTGCTTCTGCTCAGAACTCCTTTGTGTAATTGCCCAAGGTTTTCATGACCCACTTGGCCCTATTTCATCCACCTGTGTGTGTCAGCCATGGGGAGTTCCTCTGCAGCGGTCTTACTGTCAGCCCCTTACATTGCTGCTTTTTCCAAAATGCTGCTTATCTTTTGATGTAACCTATTCCAAGATGGTGCTCCAGTCAAGTAATCTGTTAAGCTCAGCAGGACTGGCTGTTGGTCAGTGTTTTTCAGTCATTTCTGACAAGCTGTGCTTACCTAGAGGAGATGCCTAGGTGGGCAGAGGGGAAGAGGTTAAGAGAAAGAAAATTACTTGTTTGAGTTGAAGATTTGAGAGGGAAGGGGGAAAGAGATTGTCAGAATTTGCTAAGCAAAATCATTCTGTGAGTCCCAGTCTTTCACTAAAAGTAATTTGTTTACTCTATTGAAAAAAGATAGTTGTACTGCTGGGACATAGACTTCTTCCCAGTTAATGAATGACCTGATCCCTTTTTTGGTAGAAAAATAAGGCTTATCTGGGGCCTTGATTTGCTGAACTTCTGTCCAGGCTCTAAGATTTCAGCATTGTCTGGAAGCTGTTACTTCTGCAAAGGGACAAAAGGTAGTAGGACAAGGTAATTGACCTCAGTTGGGCAGGCTGAGGGCTGACAGGCCCTTCCATTTGGGGCCAGAGGGTGATGTGTGTTAGTAAAGTGCCTGGTACATTGCTCTCAATGGCTTCCAAAACCAGCATTCAAGTCCCAGCATAGTGAGTTAATTTCCAGACGTATTTTTTCCCGTTACTGCTCTGTAGTTTCAGACAGACACAATTTTATGTTAGGTCCTGCAGCCTTTTTAAATATTTATGGAGGTTTATACTTCTGTTACCTCTGGTAATATATTTTTCTGTGGTTTATGACATCTGTACTTAAGCATCTTTGAAGCTTTTGCTATGAAGAGGGCTTTGCAGCCCAGGAGTTCTGAAAGTGTTCCAAAGAAGCAAATGTACAAGTTCTCCTCTGCTCTGTATTCATTGAGGAAGGTTTTGAAGTAACCTCATGGCTACCTTTGCACTCAGGTATGTGTAATGCCTTTATGAAGGCCTGTTGCTTCCATATGATCTCAGTAGAGAAATCTAGACTTTGGATTGCTATCCCTGCTCCAAAAAGAATGCATTTTCTACTTCTCACACATATATATATATATATTCTCGAAATATTCTTTCTATAGAAAAGTTGTTCTTCCTAGTTTCACAAGACATATTAATGTTTTAAATATTATCATCTGTGTTGTCACTCTCCAGGACTGAAGAGGTAATGTGAGAAGTTTTCTTGAGAATTTACTAAGGATTCAAGAAGCATTTTGTGGTGAGTTTACCATTAGCCTACTTTCCCATGAATGAACTTGAAAGTCATTCAAAGTTAGCAGTTCTGCTACAAGTGTGTTACTTTTTTAAAGAAGCTATTGTAGATTTTCTAAATGCTTTAGCACCAATGAGTTTTAAATCTTCAGTACTGGAAATTCCCTTCAGGATTATGTAGAGATGCAGACATCCAAGAATGCACGAGCAGGTAGGTAGATGGTGGTTTTCCAACTATAATGAAGACTGATCTGCAGCAATTTTGGTGATTAAAAGCTTTTATCCCTCAGCAGACTCCTGATCATGCCTTGTCCCTGGGATCTGTCTTCATGATCCTCCAAAACAGTGGTAACCTTAAAAATACAGCACTACACAGTGACCTTTTTTGTGTTTGTTTTATTGGAACTGTGTGTACCTGCTAATAATGTGTGCTGAGAAGCAAATGTCACCAGCCCCTATCATCTGGGGCAGGTAGAGGTTTGTTTCAGGGTTTGCCCTTGCTATCATAAGGTTCTGCAGTACAAACAAAGCCATTATTGAGGAATAACCTTGTTCCTCTTGGGGTGCAGCTGCTGTGGCTGAAGAGGTTGCAGTTTCCTGCTGCATCCTCTGAGCCCCTGCCAGAGGCCACCAAGGAACCTTCTCAGGTGCCGTATTTTGCAGTTTGTTGGTTCAAATTCCTTGGGTTTTGTATGTCATCTGTCCTAAAAGCAGGGAATGGGTCTGTGCACCCACCCCTCCACCACAGCTGGCAGAGGGGTGAGATGTGGCCACAGCCTTTCTGCTTTCTTCAGGTTGCAGCATTAGATTGTGTGATGGCATCATAACCTGAGGCTGAGGGAAAAGTTACCCTCATCCTGTGTTGGGGAGAAACGTCTGGCTTGGCTGCTAGTGAGGAAGGAGTTTTGGCAAAGGCCCTTCCCATGGAGGGTTCTGCCTGTGCTGTGCATTAGGCAAGTCAGGAACAGAAGGCAGGAGCAGGTAGTGTGGGAAGTGGGACAAGGCATTGGCTCATGGGAATGTGTGGGCAGATGCAGGACCTTGCACTTGGGAGGTTGGCTGAACTTCATGAGGCTTGTGTGGGCCCAGTCCAGAGGTCTCTTTGGATGGCGTCCCTTCCCTCTGGTAAACCAACTGCACCACACTCAGTTTGGTGTCATTGCAAACTTGCTGAGGGTGCACTTAATCCCACTGTCATTGAAGAGATTAAATAGTTTTGGTTCCAGTACAGACTCTTGAGGGTCCACTTACTGCTGGTTTCCACTCATCTAGCCATTTCCTTATCCATCAAACCCATGTATCTCCAATTTAGCAGCCAGAAGGTTGGGAGGGACTGTTAAAGACCTTCCAGAAATCCAGGTAGATGACATCCGTAGCTCATCCCTTGTCCATTAATGCAGTCACTCCATCATCCAAGGCCACTAGATCAGGCAGGCACAATTTGCCCTTGGAGAAGCTCCAGCTCATGCTGGCTATCTTTAACCAGACTGTCTTCCATATGTTTTGATGTATCTTCCAGGAGGATCTGTACCATGATCTTACCAGGCACAGATGTAAGGCTGACTGGTCCTCTTTATCACCTTTTTTAAAAAACAGATGTGATACTCCATTTTCTCCAGTCACTGGGGACTTTGCCTGCCATGACTTTTCAAATACGATGAGAAAGTGGCTGCACAATTCAGAAATTGTCATCTAAATGCCTGTGTTAAGGAAATGTCCCTGTCCGACCATCCAGGAGGCACTGCGGGCAGTGGCACTCACAGCACCTGGGCTAGGAGCAAGGTTTCCTCTGGAGTTTCCCACCCCCAGTGCCAGCATGGGATTTGGGACTCATGCACCAGTGGGGAGCTAACTGGATTGCATAGCTGCAAGGCAGCCATTCCTTCCTGGGGCATTGCCCAATAGTGACAGGAAATAAATGGGTCTGACTTGGCTTGGGCTGGCAGGCAGAATAATGTTTTTTCAGAGAGGATTTAGCTCTGCAATGCTTTGAATAATGGCTGTCATAATTTCTGATGTCATTCAGAAAGCAGCTCGGTGCTGAACTGTGATGATGTATTAAAGACTTGCCTTCTGTTACTGTGCTGGTTTTACAGAGAATCAGAGAATGTTAAAGGGCTGGAATGGACCTCAGAGGCACCTTGTCCCAACTCCCCTTCCATGGGCAGGGACACCTCCCACTAGACCAGGTTGTTCAAGGCCTTATCGAACCTGGTTTTGATGACTGCCAGGATTGGGGCATCCACAGCCTCCTTGGGCAACCCGTTCCAGTGTCTAGCCACTCTCCCAGTAAAGAATTTCTAATGTCTAAACTAAATTTTCCCTCTTTCAATCTGTACCTGTGGCCAACTGGCCAGCACTTGCTAATCGTGCTGGAAACCAGACTGATTGATTTGTGTCAGTGCTGAGGGCTCTATTAATCATGTGATGGGGTGCAGTTTTCATCCCACAAATAGTCTCGTGTTCTTCCCTTGAAGCTATTTTTTGCTCTGTATTGAAAACCTGTTCATGTCTTACCCTGTTCATCAGTTGGATACCTGTCAGTTCAACTACCCCAGATTCTTGAGGAAGCTAAAATGTCACCATCTCTGCATTTAAAATAGGTTGTATGAATCCAGAGTTCTGAGTTGTTGGAAAGAGGAGGCAGGGTCGTCTAGCTGGCTTATCTGATGTGCTTAATGTAAAAGTTTAATCATAGAATTGTTAACACTGGAAAAGACCTCCAAGGCCACCAATGCCAAATGTCAGTCTGCTGTAGTTGGAGAACCACAGCCCCCAGTTGGACAGGTTGATGTCTCAACAAGTGATGTAACTGAAGCTTTCTCAGTCCCCTTGTGGAAGAACCACCACCTTTCAACTCCACCATCACCTGCTCCTAAAGATCCATTACAGGTTGTACATTCCTGCAGTGAAGCTAAAGTTATGTCAGCCAATGAGGTTGTATCACTGTGTTGGAATGAGCTGATGATGGATGCAGAGGTTCCATCTTTTATAGAGCAGTTTCCAAAGTAATTCCCTTTGTAGACCAAAACAGATTGTCTGTTAAAGATGAAGGAACCATTAAATCCAGGCCAGGCCTCAAGTACTACAACCTTAGGTCCATCTGGTGATGATTTAGTTGCCATCCTGAGAGAAGGGAATCTACAGCACTAGTGGAATCAGCTGAACAAGTTCATCTTGTCAGGTAAGAAGGTTTGGCTCCCTGTTCCAGCTTCTAGCTCTACAGCTTCAGCAGTGCTAAGTAAATGGAAGATCACCTCTGTCAGTGCAGTGAAGGGTTAGAGATGACTTCTAAGAAACTGCTGAACCAACACTGTCTGCCTGCTCCCAGTGCATGTGCTAGATTTCACTGCCCATCTGCTCCAAGAGAGGTGGCTCACTCTGGGCAAGACTCTGTACTTCAGAGGGCAAAGAGGCAGGTAAGAGTGATGGGAAGGTGCCCATTGATGCCAGATGATCTTGCTGAAAACCTGTTATTTTCTGTAGCAGGTGTTAGAGACCTGAGGTGTAGTCCATGGGTCCTGTGGCTAAGGAGAGGTGACTAGTTGGAGCCCTAGTTTTGATTCTCCTTTCCTGAAAGATCATTTATTCCAGCAGTGACTTAGGTTTTCCCACTTAGAAAAAAAAACCAGTGGTGGTTGCCTCTGGTGGCTGGACTGGGTGGGTTTCTGCAGCTGGGTTGGGTGGGCTAAGCACTGGTCATCCTTCCACAAAGAGCAGGAGAGGTGGTGCTAATTTTTCTGGGTGAGGCCTTCCCCAGCATCTCTTCCCTGTGGTGGCATGTGCCCAGCTCAGCCCTTGCCCAGCTGGAGATATCCTCCAGGGTGGAGCTGTCCTGCTCCCCCTCTCCCTGGAAAAGCAGAGCCTTTTGTAGAGAACAGTTGAGCTTAGGTAGATTTATAAATTAACAGTTGCTTTTTGTAAAAAACCCCAGACTTTTAGGCAAGTTTGTCCAAGTTCAGTTTCAGAAATACCAGACAAAAGAGCCTCTGCTCTAACGATGAACATTTTATTTTTTCTAGGTTACAGGTGTTTGTTACCCACATGATCAAACAGTGTTTGCTGTCCCAGATCCCTTCTGTCTCATGCTTGTTTTTGCTAGGTGTAGGTGTGTTTGTTTAAGACATAAGGATTTACAGCATGACTGGAACTCACTGCTCCCGATTCAAACAATTATTTTTGTCTTTTTAGCCACAGCCTCAGGTTCCCAGGACAGCCACCACCACATTCCAATGTGTGGACCGGCTCTTGTCTTAGTTGAGACAAGGTCAAAAATCACCCCAAACCCTTCCTCCTGCTGGAGGTGGGGTTCCTTATTCCTGGACAATGCTCAGCCTTTTCAGGGGAAAAGATCAACAACATGGGGAAATTCTCTGCCTTTTGTGCTAGTGGGCTCTCATGTTCAGAATGCACAGGACTGAAAGCCTTTTTCTACCCTTGCCATCTTGGGACTGCCAGATGCCAGTGCTAGGAGGAGATCCACTACATTCCCAGGTGCCAGGCCACCTGATAAGAAATCAGCAAGCCCTGGTTCTACTTCTGCAGATGAAAGTGTGCAGCTAAGACATGCACAGTGTTTTCCCAGTTGCCAATCCCTCTGGATGATGTGATGTCTACAACAAAATGCTCACCAGCTGGCAGTAGCACACAATAACAAGTGCTCCAGCAGAAGGCTGAAGTGCTGCAAGGACAGGCTACTGTTACATCAGACCCCATGCCCAGAACAGGGTCCTGAGGAAGCAAATTTGCTTCTTGCATAGAAACAGGCTACGTGTTTGGATTTTACTACTAGAAGCTTAACTTAACCTTTTTCAAAATAAAATACTGTTTGAGATGATTGGTCAAACTAGCTGCCCTATAAAACACACCCACTGCCTTCCTCTGCTTGTTATACTTTGCGAGTCATGCCCTGGTTTTAGTCTGAAGAAACCAAGTTTTTAATCCCACATTTATATACATCTTTTTGCCTGTAGCCTGAACTTCTAGCATTTGTGTAATATTCAGAGTGGGGCAAAATATCCTCCCCCTTGGAGTGCATTTGGGTAGCACCTAAATTAGTTCTTGCACACTATCTATTGAGTTCATGTTAATTTTTAAACAGGCTGAGAAGAGAGGCTGTTTGAACTTCAGGAAGAGGTCAGGGGCGATGGAGTTTACATTGCAATAAATCAAATAATGTTAAGCAAATGCTCAAAAAAAAAAAAAGCCAGCAACTAGAACTGCATTTCAATGTTGATCATCCCAAATGTTAGCTTTGTGTGAACTGTGCCCACTGACACATCTGCTGGAGATGTTCCACTGAGGAGCCACCCAGCCTCTCACTGTGCTGACGTGGTGTACTCAAGGAGGGCAGGCAGGAACTAAATGCTTTGCTTTTCTTAGCACTGAGCGTTCAGTGCTGTGTGACCTGCACGAGCCCAACAGCCAGGCTGCTTCTACGGATCTCGGACTCACACCTGGAAGCTGCAAAGCAGCCAAGACAGATTTCAAGAAGTGCTGGCCAGAGTAGAGGCTTCCTACAGATAGAACAGGTATTAAACTGCTGCAGCTACAGGGCACTGTGAGAGCTGGGCCCTCACAGGAAAGGCTGCCAAGGAAAAGGCTTTCCCTTATCTATGGAAATATGTCTCAGCATCAGGACCTGGGTAATTCGAGTAGTGCCTAGAATAAAAATAGAAAGCATCTCATTGCCTTACTAATAGTTTCAGTAGTCTGCTCATAATGCTCAAGCTGCAGGAGGCTCTCAGTTCCCCAGCCCTCCCCACCCCCCAGAAGGAGACTGTTCCTGCTTAGGGAGAAAAGCGGTCCCTGGAGCACAGGGAAACACACTGCCCATCCTCATTGCAGCAGGTTTTGGACTAGGCAGAAGGGGTCAGCACTGTTGAACACCACTCACTTTAGACTAGATGCAAGAAGTTTTGAAGCCTTTATTTAGTAGCAATTAAATTATTCAATTAACACTAACCTCCAGACAGCAGTTAAAATATTGTACAAAGAGCAGCTCGCCCTCTAGAAGCTCTGTACACAGTTCAATATAAACAGACTAAGATTGAATGCACCCCACTGAAAAGGGGTAAAGCAGCTGTGCACAGGAGGCCTCACTGAGGTGCTGTACTACCTTTGAAATGCACAAGACTTCCTCCCAGGGAGTCTGCACAGTACAGACACAGTCCTGTCCCCCTGCCATGTTCCACCAGGTCATTCCTGGACTGATTAGGTTCTTGCAGTGGTGCTGGGCACCGGAACTTCTAGTGCATGAAACAGATTCTTTTAAAACCTGTTACTAGGTGTGCAGTTCAAATCAAATCTGTAGATATTTAAATGGCTCTTAATTCCTTAAACCATAAGGTTTGTAGCAAAACAGGAGAGCAAAATTCAAAACACACTGCACAAAACATTGAATAAATAACCTCTGAGTAATGTTACCAGCTTAAACAACTGCATTACTGCTCCAGAGATGGGCACACTTCTGGAATTTCCTGAGCAGAACTCAGGCTTCAAGGGAATTACTTTAGTAAAAGAAAAGTCACTTTATGAAAAATTACATCTTTACAGAAGTGACACACCCTTTTCTTCATTTAAGAATAGAATATTGCAATTACTTCGTGTGCTTTTTAAACATTCCCATGTCACAATAAATAAAACCAGTTTTACTTGTGCCAATGTTATCTACAAAATAAAGTATTCACAGAACAGCTGAAGGTGTTCTATTCCTCATACACCACAACCTAATATAGGTGTACTCAGGGCAGCTCGAAACCACAGCAACTTTGTCCATGCAGGACCCACCATCAGCCAGAGAAGTTATTCCCCTACCTTTAGGACTGCAGATCATGTACCACCAGATTTATTGCAGAGATGCTTAATATTCTGTTTGATAACGTCAGTATTTTCAGGAGATAAGTAGAACAAGGGAAAACATTAAAATGGATTAAGACTTATTGTATCAGTCAGAGGCTCCTTACTGCATTTTAATAAATATCAGGCAAGTTAAAGTAGTTTCTGTCCCAGTAGTTGCCAGAGTAAAGCCAGTCCTGCGTACCAGTGTGGGGATTGGGGCCTTGGTGGAACCATCTGCAAGGAAACATACAGCATGTTAGTGAAGCTATTAACATCCACTTGTATAAGTTCAGAACTGCTTTGCTGCATCTTCAGCAGTTTATTGCACAAAATAATTATTGCAGGAGTCCTGTTGGTTTTAAATTCGTGAGTTTAAAGTTGTTTTCAGTGACTACACTTCCCCATTTGCTACACTGCTTAAACATCTCAGAGACTGAATTACTGACACTAGTGTTTTGCCATTTGAAGCTGCCATGATTATTGCATAAAAAAGGACAGGTACAGCTTTACTTCAAAGCAGTTGTGAACAACCATTCTGGCATGCACAAGCAGTAAGAGTTTTTGCAAGACATGTAAACACCACAAGCACTGCAATCCTGAAAAAAAACCTAAACCATTATTTCCCTGGATCTAGGTTACCCCTTGTTTTTTAAAGCCTTGTTTTGCAATGCAATTCATCATAGAATTTTATAGTGACCTGAGCTGGAAAGCACCTTAAATATCATCACCTTCTTTTGCCTTTCTTTTATGGTTAACGTAACGCATAGAAGCCCTTTATGTTATTTTTTGCATCCCTTGCCAAGGCCCAGCTTTGCCTTGGCCTTCCTTACCCCATCCCTACACAACTTGTCTCTCTACTCTTCACAGGTGACTCGTCCTTGTTTCCACTGCCTGTGCATTTGCTCCCTTCCCTTTAGTTTGACCAGCAGTTAACTCGGAACAAGTGTGCCAGCTACCCTCAGTGTAGATGAAACATCACTCCAGGCTGCAGGAAAAGTCCTGGATTATAACAATTTAACTACGTTGTGTTTCACTGTTGGCAGCAGGAGACTCCTCTGAATGCCCAGAAAGCTGATTCCATCTGCATGGAGCTACTTGCAAGCTTTTACTAAGCTGGTTATTAATAGAAACATCAAAGTTGAGCACCTGCTTTCTTCCCTTTCTTCTCCCCTCCTGCCTAATCTGGAGGCACCGTATAGCACACAGTGAATGTCACTTTCAGTTTGGCCCAGTTACTCAATCTTCTGCCTCAACAGCACACAGTACCAGACCTCAAGCATTTTAACTTCCTTCTTTATTTTGCCGAGCCACGTTTATGGCACAAGCCAGCTCGGTAGATGCTGTTTCTGTGGTTAATGTGCTCCACAGCTTCCTTTGCCCTCCTCACTGACCACAGAAGCCAATTGTTTCTTTCTGTGACTCACTGCAGTGACCACACTCGCTTAAGGAAATCATCTGTGTGCAAGGCAGCCTGTTGAACTCTGCTCTTCTCCAGCACCGTAAGATTTCAGAAGAGAAAAAGCACATTCAAATCAAATATAACTTGATCCTTAAAAGGCAAAAGCATGAAGGTCACCAGTACTGCAGGGCTATGTTACAAAGCAGGCAAGTCTTGCTTGGATCAAAGGACTTGGAAGAAATGCCTTGTGCTGCCTTCACGTGAGTAACTGAACAGGTGAACACTCTGGTGGTTCTGCCGCTGTCCTGGTTAAGTGAACTGAAGTCAACAGAAGTCATTCACCCCAGTACTGTACAGAGCTCACTCCTGCTTCTCCACACAGGAGGAGTCAGCCATTCCCACGTAAGAGGTGTATGGGCGGCCTCAGGTGCCCAGCTCACTGCTTACTGCAGCTCATTCCAGAGCTGAAGGCAAACATTTGCTGTGACACAGCACAGTGACCTCACCTCCCAGATGAAGGAATTCTACCACCCCACAGCTCACTAGTGTGTCCTCAACTTGCACAAGTCAGGACAGTGTGCCCCTCCACCAGTGTCCACCTACTTCAACAGAAAGGGGAAAGGCAATGGAAGAACTAAGTTTGAGAGACATGTAAGACCTAAACCGATCAGTGATGTGGGAAAGATGGGACAGATTTCATCAAAATCAACAGACCATTGCTGTGTTTTGGAACTGAATTAAATACTTTTACTCAATATTTAAGATTACTGGCCATCACCTAAAATATTAAATGTTGAACATTAATCACCTCTTAAGAAACACCAAGTCCCTGCTTCTAAAGCGGATTCAGAATAATAACAATAACAATAATAATAATAATAATAATAATAAAAAAAATCACTCGGCACTTCAGAGAACTATCTTAGGAGGGAGGAATTCTACTAAACAAAGCAAGAATTCGGTTTTTCTGTGCAAGGAAAGGCAGTAGTTTAGATCTGAGTTCATAATGTACTGCAGAATAAGACCTGCAGATGACCTGGGAACAGGTAGGAGAGTTCTTCACAGCATGCACTTTTTCCCCCCATAGCACAACTCTCCCTAACACTTAATATTCATCCTTTATAGGCAGCCACACCTGACATTCCTACAAAAGAGATCAGACACTAGAAATTTTCTGCGGAAGCTTTAGAAACATCCTAGAAAGCAAAGAGTTCTTAAAGGATATCCCAGACTTGTGCTGAACAGGTCTACAGAATCTGCACAACAGCAGCTGAAGAACCTTGTGAATGGTTTCAGCACTAATTATATAACCCAAAAACCACAGCTCCCTGGGAATTCCCCAATTTCCAATGCCAGCCTCAGGTGCTTTGAGCTATATTTAAGCTATTTCAGGCACCTGGAAGAACACAGTGTAACTATCCTGCACTTTGAAGACACCTGGTGAGAGCTAGAACCACTCTGAATTCAGGAAACAAAGCAAGAGGTACAAGGCTGTCCAGCACTTAGAAGCTTTCCAAAGATTTTATTCTCCATCAGTCTCTATGCAAACAAACCCAAAAACTTCAGGAGAGCAGGCACAGGAAAAAGACAAAGGCAGACATGTCCAAACCTGGGATTTTGGGATGATGGGTGACTTCATTAAAAAAAAAAAAAGAAAAAGAAAACGTGATTTATAGTTACAAACATTTTAATGATATTTAATCCAGTGTCTGTGTATATTAATAATAGAGAAGAACCTTGCTTAAAATTTAGCTCTACTGGGGTTTTTTTCTGTGAAGATAATGCCAATTTATTACTATGCTTTTAAACAGACCTTGTCAAACTAGATTCATCTGGTCAGGTTTTCACAGTTTCTTCTTAGCTTGTGTGTAAGAGCTCCCAGCTGACCCCTCATAGTTTAAAGAAAACCCAAAAAATTCCCCAAAACGTCCTGGCAGATTCCTTGTACGCTAACTTTTCCCTTAGCTCCTCTCACTTTTGTAGTTAGGGGCGCCCTCCACAAGAAGGCAGTGTCATGGATAGCTGGTTGATAAACTTTGAGAACACAGCATTATCAACACAGAGCCTCTGGGCTAAGTCATGGGCAAGCTCACAAAGGAGCATTTCCTTCTCTCTTTGGCCAGGCATACAAATTTGAGGCAATTATAAATTATCCAGCAACAACAGTCCTTACGAGCAGCCGTCAGAGGCAACATCTTTTTTGTGTCAGAACCGAGAGGTGCTCAGAGTAGACAACACAGTCTGTATTTGCATATGGGTGTGCAAGCAGTGAGAGGGAAGGAACTGAGAGTGAGCCTGACACTTCCCTCTGGAAGTGCTACATCCCACTGGGACCGAGTCTGCAAACACAACAGCCGCACTGCCAGACCTGCTGCTGTCTGTCTGCTCTTCATGCTGACAACACTCACTGCATGTCACCAGAGAAAACTGCCATTTAACCTGAATGTTCAAAGCCTTTACATAACTACACACACACAGAGGGCAAGGGTACCAACCTCGTCTTCCAGTCTTCCTCTGACTTCGAACGATTTTTGCGGGCGGTCCTCTGTTTTTCTTCTAGCCTCTTCTTTTCTTCACTAGCCAAATCTTGAAGGAATAAAAATACACAAAAATACAGAAGATGTTAAAGCATAATATAAAAGACAGGGACATGACTTCATCTGACACAGAAAATAAATAAGCAAGGTAGCAGAATTTGTCCAATTAAAAAGCCTTCCGCATAACACTCAAGGTTACTGGTTCAGTCCAAGAGCAAAGCCAGGCCAGCTGTGGCACAGGATCAGCCAGTGGCATCCTAGTCTTTCAGACTGCTAAATGTGCATTTATCTATGGCCTGGAAATGTGTCTACATGACACCAAATGTGAGCTAAGGGAGGTGGCATACATAGAATTTATTTCAGTAGGGAAACTGAAGATATACTAGATTCATTTCAGAAGTCTGTCCCCCTGCTTCTTGTTGAGTTTTGGGTTAAGTTGCTACTGGTGTCTAGTTCCTCATCACCAGAGATTTGGAATATTCATTTCCAAACCACAAAGAATTGTCTTTCTGCAGCATCCCTTCTTTTTTTTTTGTTAGTGCACTAATGTAGCATCCCAAACAAGCAGAACAGTTGCTTCTCTTCAGCAGCAAGGATGATCAGAAGGTCTGAGGAGTAAGTCAGACTCAGAAGCAGATTAGATGGAAGTCAATCTCATACCTGAATACTCAAAAAGCATTTCATACACATCTTAAGTCTTCCAAGAATGAATTTAACTATTTCTATCAGCCATTCTCTGTCAGCTACTAACCCACTGTGTATTACTACGTGCTATACAAGCTTGGTGCCACTAGTATATCATGAAGGATATAATGGTCTGTTGCTAACAGCATAATTATTTGCACTTTAAACAGACAAATTACTGGGGATGCTCTGAACCAAATATATCCATCCTCTTGGCCACAAATGAGTTGTACAGGCAGAAGAGAGTGGTTGTGGGAATTCACTGATCTGCTTTTTTAAAAGCCTCAAAGAAATGGTTATCAGTTTCTGAGAAAAAAGAAACAAAACTGCACAACTGCACTGTATTGCATTGTGTCACAGATTTTCATTGCTAGATCTCAGACTATTTATCAGGAGTAGTCACAGTTGTTGCCTATTATACATCTGAAACGGAATCAGGGTTTCATGACTTACCCCCAGTCAATTAGCAATCCAGAGAAAGCAAGAGCCCCTATGCTTTTAGTCTACAAAGTTGGTCATCCTGCTTTAATATTCTAAAAAGCACATCACTTCTACTTACTGGAAGTCTCATTATGTACTTCTAATTCACTATTCTAGGACAGCAGATGTGTTCAACTCCCAGTGAAGTATAATTTTGCATCAAGTATATTTTTTGGCATTGCAGTTTCACTTAAATAGTTTTGACTGCATTTTTCAGAACTGGCACATCAAAACACTCCCTCTGCATCAAGCTGATGGAACAAACGGAAAGTTTGTCTGAAAACAAACTGAAAAGTTCACAAATACTTCCTTAACACTATGCAGATATTATTTATCAACACTGCTTTGCTCACCAATCTGAACCACAGCAGCAGATATGGGCAACTATGAAGAAGATTAACTCCATCCCAAGCATCCTCTGTACAGGTGGGTGACCCCTTTCACCAGGAACTCAACACAACCTGCAGAAGGTTGTGTTTAAGAGTTACTGCCTGGCATCATGGAGGAATGGATGGGTAGCTACTTACTCCAGCTGTTCATTTAACAACTTTTTCTCCATTCCCTCAGTTCTAAGAAAAAATAAAACTGCCTTTGCCCATAACTGAAGTTACCTATTTCTCCATTTTCCATAGCTCTGATATCTGGTCGTAGCCGGCAGTCAGTTTTGGGAATGACACTCTCCATTTCTTTATCCAACTCATTCAAAGCCATAGCAAAGCTTGTAAAATTGTACATCTGAAATTCAGAGACAAAGATGAAAGGTGACTTTACAATTCCTCTAGCTGCTGTCTTAATACAGAACGAAACTGCTGTCTAAAAACAAACATCCAAGTGCTTTTGTATTATTTAATCTCTCAATATAGGATTGCTCAAGATACCAGCAAAACTGCACTGTCAGGCAGTGCAGGTGATCCTTGGTGTTTCTGTTTAAGGAGGCCAGCATCCAATTAGTCAGTGCACTATTTCTCTCTTACCTTCTTTTTCCAGTCCTGCTGGTATTTTCTCTGTCTCTGTAGAGATATTTCCCCCTTGATTAACGCCGTGAGGGCATCTTTTCTGTGCCAATTCTTTGTCTTCTCAGTTGCACATAATACCTTTGCATTCTGCCTACTGGTTCTCCAGCTTCACAGCCCTTCACATGCAACTTGTGCCATGCAGGTCTGTCCTCTAATAAAGCCCTTCAGAGAGATTTCTTACAAGGCTGGTGCCTCAGTGGCAGAAGCAGGGTGGAGAGGTGGGGAAATGCCCCATGCCACTGTCTACATGAAGCATCCCACTTTCCAGAGAAATTCCACTAATTCTAGATTCATGCCTGTGGCAGTTATCCTTCCTACCCCACATTAGGAAGTTACAGTTGTGGTGGGGAGGTTTGTTGCAATAAACAGGCAAATCCAGTCTTGCTAATGTAAAAGAAAACAAATGGGTGTGCTTTGTGTAAACCATACAGAGTAACAGGATAGCACACACTTTCAGTAAGGAGAAGCATAGCTGACCTGCGCTGAATTTGGAGGTCTTGGAGTTATCTTCCATAGCAAAACACTTCCAGGAATGACGTACACACTCTCAGAGTCTGGCAACGGCATCTCATCTGATTCCTCAGTATTGCCCACCTAAAGGCAGCACACAAAGAAAAGAGCAGTTCTTTGAAGTCATGAACCATTTACACCTGATCATTGCAATACTGGAACTTACAGATAATTATTTCCTTGACAAAAGGTGAGTAATTTCAGCAAAGAAACTTTTCTGGATGCTTGTCAAGAAGGATTGAGGCATTAACATAGCACACATACTCCCAATTCCCTCCCAGTAGAACACTACCAATAGTTTCTTGCATCAACATCTTTGTAGATATAAGCTGGATGTTCAAGCGTTCAGAAATGTCAATTTTTCCACCTCAGAGATGTCCTGTTTCCTCAAATACAAGCATCTTCATGCCTGATACTGGACTTCATTACTGCTTCATTAAAGTTGAAGAATAGAAGTCACATTCCTCATCCTTCCACAACAAAGAAATGCCAGCACATAACGCAGATGCTGCCCAGTTTGTGCACAAAAGAAAGCCCCTCCTACTGCTCTGTGCCCAGAGGAACCTTCCTTTCCATTAACCACTGCACTACGGAAATGGCAAACTGTAAATGTGAAATGAATATCCTAAATTAGTTACATCTTCTGGGACAGGTATGAAGGCTGACACATACAGCCTGAGGCAGCTGTAGCCACAGGACTGTGAAATGCTTTTCCCAGAAAGGAAAAAACTCCACAGAGGGTTACTGGGGCAGTAGAGAGTAACTGGTGATCACAGTGTAGATGTGACCTGAACTGGTTCTAAGTCGTTCCCTGTTTTACACACAGCTTTAAAGCAGCTGGCCTGTGATGCTACTGACATTAATTCCACCACAGAAGCGGATGTTGGAATATCAAACTAAAGCCAAGCTGGACAATGAGTAAGGCTCACCCAAGAAAACCTGGTGTCACAATCACAGCTAAAAACAGCAGCATGTTTCAGAGATCACCGGAGATTAAAGCCAAACTTAAGGGCAATTAATGCTTTAAATACTTTGGCTACAGGCCAGCAGCTTTAATCCTGCTGCTAATAAGCTTTGCTCTCCCATGGTTGCATCAGATAATACTGAAAACATCCAGTACCCAACGTGCACTCAATTGTCCTGAGAGGATTCACGTGTTACCCTTCCAAGAAAATCAGTAGTAGTAGTAAGGATTCTGCTTCACTGAGGAGCCCTTCACTGTGCTTTTAATAATGAACAGTCAGCAGAACAGTGCACAGACCAGGTTCAGCCCTTCAGCTCTCAGAAAAATAAGGCTTTTAGTTGACGACATCTGAACTGTGCTGGCAACCCATCATTCTGGTCTTTAAATGATCCTGATCAATCCTTGAGAAATTGGGAATTTGAAGCAGAACAAACAAGGATAACATCAAAGTTATCCTTGTATCAAAACAAAGACAATTCAGCATCAGACTGTCGAACTCCAAGCCTTTTACACAAAGGCTACAGTACACAATGCAATTTCTGCCTTGTTGGATCCAAGATCTTAAAATAGCATGATGTTGTCATTATTTTGTCAATATTGCTGTCAATATGTCAATATTTTGTCAATATTGCTGTGAGGATAGTTAACAGACCTGCCAAAGCAAGACCTCTGTAAATTAAGTATGTGTAAAAGAGGCACATGTGAGGGCAGTTGCTGTTGCCCATGTTATTCTCTTGCATGTACTTGCACTGAAAATTCTGCACAAAATGCTTCATCTTGATTAAAAAAACCACTCCAGTTCATTCAGAGCAGAACCATCCTGGTCTAACTGCGGGTCTACTGTAACTCTTCCGATGTTAGTAAAATACCACCTTTGCGTACATGAAGGCTTGTCTGATTCCCTGAAAAATTATTTTTCCTTAAGTTTTATTCCTATAAAAATGAAAGGCATTCAGGGAAAAATCTGGGGTAAGCTGCAAAAGGTCTCCCATCTGAGCAGGTTCCCTCAAGGGAGGCAGAAGCATTTCTTGGTTAGTAGTAATGCAGCACGAAGTAATAGCTGGAAAACAACTACATAAATCTAAAAATTCTAATTATAAGTTTAAAAAGCCATATACTTTTGTGCCTACCGTGAAGCGACAAACCACATCCAGACATTATACGCGAGACTTGGCTCTCCTAAATGCTCCAAAAACATAGAAAATATCAGCTCCTCACACACAAGGGGCAGTGGGAGTATATATTCAACATAGACCACCTGCTTCATACCTAGCTTTACAAAGCCTTCAGTTTTATACATAGAGTTCTGTTAAGTAGGAAAAGCATTTCTCTAGAATCAGAGTGACATTGCAGCTTGAACTTTATGCAACAGGATGCTCCATTTTAAATGAAAAGCAATTATCATCTTGAGCATTGGAAAATACAAACAGGTAGCTGAACAAAGACACAGGGTGTGTTTTTCTTTGTTTCTTCTCCCTAGAGCTCTCCAGGTCAGAATCCCAGAGATGTAGCAATCCCCAGTGCTTTACAATAGTCCTGATGACAACCACTGGAGCAACCTCAGATACAGCAACAATCTGAACCTGGACAGGCACAACTGCTTTCAGAGTTCTCCATTTCTTTTCTTTATAAGTTTCTTCAAAAACTATCAACACCCAAACAAAATAAATCAGACTGCAGTCAAAGGGGAACAATCCCTGTTTTAAGCTACTATGTGAGTGACTGTTCTTCATCAAGCTGTATGTTGTCACCATTCATCCTAAACAAAAAGCTTACTGCTGACCAGAAATTTGGAAGCATTATGAATGAGGTTTTTTCACAAAAAAAAAAAGAAATCAATTGTGAAGAAAAATTTTAAAATGCCAGCACTTCTACAGTTGTGAAATGTAATAGAAAGCAATGAAAAAATTCTTTGTAAAAGCTGGAAAATATGATCTTCTATCAAATTAAGAAAATAATCTGTCCTGCCTCTAAATGTTATCATATATGATCAGAAATGGTCCAACTAACGGATATGTTATTTCCTCCATGTAACTTGGGAGTTAAGAGGCAGGCAATGAACTAGACAGTATTTAGACCACACCAAGTTTTGGGAAGAGTGGATACAAATCCAAGAGAAAAAAAGCATTTTATCCCTTAATATTGGTACTCATCCAATCCATTTTGTATCCTACTAGGAAAGAGAAGATAAGTGAAGGAAATCTTAATGCTCTTAAATGCTACTAAAATATTTAGCTGTCTTATTATCTCTTGAGATCCCACCTCTTTCCATGATTAATACCTGTTTACTGCTTTTCTTCTCTTCCGTATTTTTCTTGTCATTTTTCTTGTAAGCTTCGAATGTAGCTGGGTCCACACTGTACAAACACTCAGTCCACTTCCCATACAATGCGCAAAGTTTCTTTTTGCTGTCAAGAAAAACCAGACTAAGTTTACAAAGGAGCTTAAAGAGATTTATTTCACCATTTCAGACAAAAATATGTGAAAGAAGAACTTTTGAGGACAACTTTAAAACTCCATTATTGGTATTGCAGAATTCATAATGTTGCAGGTTCATGCCCTTGACAGACTCTGTTAAAGGCATTCAGTTCTACAGCTCCCCTCAGAAACAAGGGCAGTCATTTGTTTCTCATTTAGAATTAAGCTTTTACCTTTTGTCCTGAATGTAGCCTTCAACTTTGTGCAACTCCTTCCCAAAGAGGCCACAGGGCTTGAAGTTTAGTACACATTTCTCACCAGTTCTAAAGGCAGAACAAGAAAGCACTAATAACTTCCAACTGCTTTTCCTTTTCAAACTTGCAGGAAGTGAAAGCACTCACACTTTTAACTTACTTATGGTTAGTTATTTCCACGTTTCCATACTGCTCGATCCAAAGTTTGCCCACAATAATGTTATGCACGCAGCATGTAGGATTTGTCCATGTGTAGGCTTCATTATGCCTAAGGGAGGGGAATAAAAATTAAAATACTGTATCTCTGTACTGGATGTCACTCCTTCAACGAGCCAGCATCTATCAATAGTTCCAAGTCTTGAAATGGACCTGGCAATAAGTCAGTAAACCCAAGAAATTTATTAACCTATTGCTACTGATCTTATCAGTTCCTTAAAACAGCCACTTCGGTGCAGTCACTGTTAGCATGGAAAGACATGAGGAAAGCCAACAGGACTCAGGCACGCTGGCTTTAGCAGGACTGATGTCCAGGCACTTGCAGAACATACAAGCCCAGGTCCCCACTGGTGCTATTAGCAGTAGGCAGAATGTATGGGGAAACAATGGCAGTGACTTCCATCTTCTCATCCCCTCCTCCCCACAAAGTGATCTGCCATCAGACTTTGGGATGTGGGTGTTGGACACGTCCATTCCTAAGCTGTGAGACTTTAAAGCACACCAATCATCAAGGATGAGGCACTGTGCCTGTTCAGCTGTTACTGATCAACTTACTCAAGAAGCTCCAAAGTCATTGTGCCTTTTGGTTCTGCTTCCACGCTCTTGCCCCAGAATTTGAGTTTAGGATAAATTGATCCATGAAACACAAAATCATTATTTAAACCTTCAGCATAGAAAGCACTGATTGGAGGATGATGGCTGACTTGCTCTGAGAGAAGTCTAAATCCAAGATCATCTCTGCAAAATAAAGAAAACCAAAACCATGTATCTACGTATCAAGTGCAGTGCAGTTGCAGTTGTTTTCCCTAAGGTGAAAGGGATAATGGGACCCATGCATAGTTGCTGTACTCAATACAAGACTTAGTTAAAAACCTATGCTAAACTGAAAATATGAACTAAAACAAAGAACATCCTCCTTTTAAATAACTAAGGACTTGATACTAAAAAAAAAAACAAACCAAGAACTACCAGATCTGATGAGTCAGTATAGTTACTTTTGATACTGATCTCTTTAATTTTAACCTAAACACAGGCCAAAACCTTAAATGAAAGAAAGTTCTGTCTTAGGTGCAGCTACACACTAATAGACCCATGTTACTTATGTATTCTGAACACTCCTGTACACCTTCCTTATGTACCATGCACGTTTCATTCATAAGGTTTCAGGAAAAAGAACTGTAAATAAAACTTGCTTTTAAACCTGTCAAATTTCATTTGCCTGCTCTAATTGAAAAGTTGGGTAGTTTTCCTTTGCTGGAAGGAGCATTGGTGAACACCAACATGCATTGCAAGCACCTGCAGCAAGCTGCTAGGGGAATGGCTGGAAGCTTATGAGCTGAAGTGCAGTCTGCAAGTCAGCTGACAAATCTAATGAAACATCTCTTACACAGAATAACACCCTCCAGTGCAGCTCCTGTTCATTACCTGATCAATTCATAGGTCTCTCCAAGCAATGGGTTGAATGGCTTCCCAGTACGTTCCCACTGCGAGGCTACAGCAGACACAGCAAATGCAGCAACACACTGTTCAGAAGAGTAAGAGCACACAGTTAATCAACAGTAGCCATGGTGTTACAGAACACCAAAATACTTTCCTAGACAAGTGTCCTGTTTTCTGCTGGGATAGAGTGAATTTTCTTCCTAGTAGCTGGCATAGTGCTGTTTTGGATTTAGAATGAGAATAATGCTGATAACTCACTGATGTTTTAGTTGTTGCTAAGCAATGTTTAGACACAAAGCCAAGGGCTTTTCAGCTTCTTTGACCACCCCACTAGGCTGGGGGGAACAAGAAGTTGTGAGGGGACACAGCTGGGAGAGCTGACACATTGCCCAAGGGGACATTCCATGCCATATGACATCATGCTCAGTATATAACCTTCAGGGGAAAGCTAGGGCTGAGGGCTGCTGCTTGGAAAGTGCCTGGGTATTGGTCAGCAGACAGTGAATGGTTGCACTGTGCATCACTTGTTTTGTATATTCTAATTATTATTTCCTCTCTGCCCCTGCACAGTTCTATCCCCCATCCCATGGAGGAGGTGGGAGGGATTAGGGTCACTGGCTGTCCAATACTGAAGCTGCCTGCTGGACCTGGCAGTCCTGGTTCTATACAAACTTCCACCACATGGGTCAAATGCACCTGACTTAATGTGCATCTCTGGATAACTGCTTGTTGTCCAGGTCACTATAAGTCACCTCCAGCAGGACTATTTCCCTCAGGTACTGACACCTTTCTCCAAAGTGCTTCACTTGTCTGGGTGACATATCTCCCTTGAAGGAATATCTTTCCTTCACACTTGACATGAGCCGCCTTCACCGTGACTTGTGTCACTTTTCCAATCACTCTGTCACTGCTCCCCTTCCTAAAAAGGGATCCTACCTGCTTGGCTTCCTTACCCTCTAATTCCAGACTACTGGCCCTGTTACTACCCCAACACTGGAGCAGGCTGGGGACGTGTTCACCTCGACAACAGCCAAAATCTTTTTGCTTATCTCACAGCTCACTCAGGGATAGGGATTGGGTGGGTACTGCCTCATTCATAATTCATCATCTTCCTCTCCAGTCAGCAGCTACCTCTCCTCTTCCCCCTTCCCAATCAGCAGATACTTCTCCTCTTCCTTCTGTTCTCTCATGGTGGCCCTGCTTCAGAGTAGTCTGTCTTGTCTACATCTTTCTCTTGCTCCCTCTTAGAAGAAGCTCCTTCATCCCTTCATTCCAATACTTCCTCTTGTGTATAGGGGTGACTGACACCAGCACAGGTTGGTTCTTTGGTTCAACAGCAGTGCCAGTGACAGGAGTTGGAGTAGCTCCAGTGCCTTTTGTTTTGCTGTCAGATCCAGAGGTGTTCTCTTCCCCTGGAGGGTACTGAATAGTGTTGAACAGGGCTCATGAGGCCTGGGCCAGGCCCCAGCACCTTGCAGTGATTTCTGTCAGTCTAGAATTGCCAAGGTGACAGCATATTTTTTCCAAATGTTTTATTAATTTTTCAGGATTCTGGATGTGCTTAGGAGTGAAATTCCAAAATGCTGGAGATGCCCACTAACCTAGCACTTGCCCATACTATCCCACACACCCTGCCAGTCATAACTATGCAGCCTTGGGGCAGATCTCTGGGTGGTATCCATAAATAGTTGTATTATTGTAAACAAGACATGAAACACATTCAGGAGATGCAGCAAAATGAACAAGTAGATTTGAATATCCTGGTGATATTTGAAATTCTCAAGAGCTAATTAGCCTGGAGGAGAAGGGGATGGTGGAAGAAGGTATCTCCCCTTTGGATTTGCTCTCTGATGAGAAAAGGCAAAAGGTGTAACTATGAATAGTTTCCTATAGATGGCTCCCAAAGTATGGAAATTATGGCAATGTTGAGTACAAATACCAGCTCAGACTCATCACCAGGAATTCTATTATATCATAAGACAGCGTTACAAAGTACAACAAAATGCTAACCTTAACCCAGTCCCCAGAGGAGATAAACAGCACAGCAGGGAACATAAACAGCAAGTCAGATGTTGCATAACACAATTCTGAGAATATTCACAGCAGCTCTGAGAGCAAATATATCAACATTGTGATCAGAGACTATCAAACTAATATCATAAATGCTTACAATGAATTTGCTTTATTATGCTCTGGTCAGATCTGTTGTTATCTCAACCCTTCATGCTCTGCTCCTTGTGGGGTGCCATAAAGGTCTGTTGTGGTTTAACCCAGCAGGATAAACATCGCACTAACCCCCTCCCCAATCCAAATGGGATGGGAGATAGATTGGGGTGATAAAAAAGGTAAGATCAGTAGGTTGAGAAAAAGGCAGTTTAATAGGGCAGAAAAGCAAGGGAAAATAAAAATGATAAAAGAATCACAATCATCAAAACAAGTAATGCACAGCACAGTGGCTCACTACCCACTGACTGATGCCCCATCAGCTCCTGAGCAGCAGCCCTCAGACAGCTTTCCGCTTGGTTTATGTACTGACTGTGACACCATATGGTATGGAATATCCCTCTGGAAGCTGGGGTCAGCTGTCCCAGCTTTGTTCCCATCCCAGCTTCTTGTGCCCCCCAGCCTCCTCACAGGTGGGTTGGCACAAGGAGCAGAGTCTAACTTACTGCAAACACAGCTTAGGGACAACTAAAACATCAGTGTTTGACCAACATTATTTTCATTCTAAATCCAAAACACAGCACTGTACTAGGAAGAACATGAGCTCTATCCCTGTGGAAACCAGGACAAAAAACAAAACTAGTTAATGAATAAGGGAACCCAACATGCAGCAAGTTACAGGAGTTCCTCCTACAAGGAAACCGTCCATAAAGAAAAAAGATTCCACGACATTCACCAAGAGATCACATAAACCAGCAAAACCAACGTACCTGCATTCGCTCAGTTGTGTTGGAAAGTGAGCTGGCTTTGTGGATGAGGTATGTGTGCTCCATGTACTCTGTGAGTCTCTGTAGGAAGCTCAGTGGCTCATTGAATATAACCGGCATTGTGATCTTTGACAGCTCCTGATGCACAAATGAAATTTGTGTTCAGAGTTGAATGATTAGATACACTGACCTGCAGTAACCCAAGTGTAATTGGCTTATTACAAAAATAAATGATACTCTTAGTGCTAATGCAATGTGCTTGACCTGGCTCTGCTAATACTGAAAGGACAAAACCCTTATAAGCTCAATAAGCAGAGCTGTGCTGGCGTTAAGGCTACTTTTAAAACAAAAAGAAAACCAAACATCAAACTTCCTATGAATGAACGCATTAAGAAGGTGAGATGAAACAATGGAATGAAGTATTAAGGACCCTTTTAAAGACTAAGTTATTTATTATTCCTTAAATAGATACAGACCATCTAATTACTTAAACATACTATCTTTTTTTGGAGGCAGGTGGGCAATTGGGGGTGGGAGGAGAATGAGAAAGGACAGCGAAACATGGTGGTACGAAAGTAAAAACAGGGATCCTGTATTATGAAGAGAAAAGAGGTTTTGCAATAGGAATAAAAATTTAAAGGAAGCCCTACAGTTTGGTTGCCGTTTGCTCTATCTCCCCATTTTTAAAAAGCATGCCCTCTGAATGCATAACAGCAATGGTTTAAACTGCCTGCAGCAGCAAGTTAAAAGGGTGTAAGTGTGACTGCTGGCCGTGTGTGCAGCAAACAGCACTGTCTTGAGCCGTAACAGCAGCACCTGGCACCAGGAGCCTTGGCAGACGCTTCAGTACAAGCCACTACAAGTTCTGCTGCCCCCCACAACTACAATTTCTGTGCAGCAATTGCTGTAAAGCAAAATTAAGACCCCCTTATCTCCTGCACAAACCTTATGCAAGACAGACTTTCAATCTGTTCTTTGTATTTTATAACACTTTCCCACTAAAGCCACTGTGAGAAGCCTCAGACACTTCACAACAACTCGGGAGAGGCATTCCCCAGCATTTCCACACCTCACTGCTTGGTGCTGCTCCTAACTACACCAAGGGGAGGAGGAGAAAACAACAGCAACTAAAACCACACACCTTCCCTTCTGTAGACTACTGCTAGAGACTACTGCTAGACTACTGATAGAGGTTTATCTGCAGCAAGTATTTTCAGCCTATTGTAGGATCTAATGGAGAGATGAACTCTTCTCAATTCACACTTAGCGAGAAGCAGATTAGATGCCAACCAGCTAACTCTGATCTGGCCACCATCTGGTCAGTAACACCACGGAAGGGGGAAGACTCAGATACTAAGAAGAAGGGAGAAGTGCAAAATGAAAGTGGTTGGTTTTTTTCACAGTCAAAATTTTTTTAAAATTGCTACCACAAAGTACTTGAAGCATTAAAGCCAAGAGGAGATGCTTATACTGAAAGAATATTGCTCTGACCAAGTCTTACCTTCTTAAATTGTGAAAGCAATAAAGTATAAGCAGCAAATTAAAAATAAATAAACTAAAACAAACAAACCAACCCAAAACAAACACAACATGAAAGACCTATAACACATAAACAAACAAACACAAAAGACCTCTTCTCCCAAACAAGTTTTCATTTGGGCCTCAAATAAAACAATCACTTCCATTTTTTATCATAGCTTTCAATTACTTACCATGCCAATGCATTTTCTTAAGATACTCCAGATGCTGAAGTCATTTCTGGAAAACATCGGAGATGGCAAGCTTGTTCTGTGGAAAGGAAGAGGGGGAAAAAAGCAGAAGTAAGAAAAGTTTTCCAATACTAACCACGACTAAGAAATGCAAATGCTAATTTATGAAAGTAACAGTTTCCCAATTTTTAAATAAAAAACCCTGGGGGAATGACAGTGCTACTCTGAAGCACTTAAACTGTTTTACCTGCACAGAAACATGAATTTCTCCAAAACCATTAATTCTGCATAACATCAGAAGAAGAGAATGTCTACAGCAGTCATCAGAACAGTGCTTTCAGAATGGCACCATTAAGATATTTAGTTGCATCTTTGTGAAAAAATGGAAGTTAAAATGGAAGTTATGAATAGGTACATAAGTATGTTCACGATGTCTGAACAGATCAGAGGGTTAAACAGGGAGGTTGTTTTGGGGTTTTTTTGCTAGTCACCTTTATACTGACAATGAAGGGCCACAACATTTATTGCCTGTATTAAAACCAGACCTCCGAAACAACAGAAAAAAGCAGCATTATTTAAGAACAGAAAACAGAGCAGCCTGTTCTACAGGGCGCTGACATATCCCAAACAAGCCATAAGCATACAATGTTTAGGCATTTCTCAGCCTTATGGGAAATCAGGCATGGAGTCTGTTCACTTTTCTTACTGCTACTGACGAGCTCAACTGTTAATCCAATTTGCTTCTAGAAAGGCATAAATATTGGTCAAAGTCCTTTATCCACAACACTAAAATTAGTTTTTGGATCATGAAGCTATTGTCAATGAGCAAAATTCACAATATTTCTGTTCTTATCAGTAGATAAAAATTACCTAGAGCTTACTCAAACTGCATGAACTATTAATGTTTCAAAGTTTACTTAACTCTAAATGATTGTGCTGCCCTCCTAACCAAGGTTGTCTTGTCTCTGCTCAAGGTAGTGATCTTTTTTAGAGAGCGTGAACAGGCTGTACCTTCCACTTTTCTGATTAACAGAAACACTGGCAAGAGAAAAAATATACTCAGGCTAAATTGTTTGTTTCATGAGTCCTACTAGCTGTGCTACTTCCCCTGCTTATCTGCCACTAAAACCTTTACCAGGGCTGATGCTCCAATTTTCAGAAAGAACAAAACCAAAAAATGTTCCTTAAAATAAAACACACCCCATCCCATCAAAAACAGAGTCATATGCCTGAACTCCTCACAGTAGCAAACTATTGTGTTAGCAAGTAGCTACAAGCCCAACACTGACTTGTTTTACTCAGCTGCCCTGCAGAGGATGACTAGGTAGGAGGATTTATTTTAATTGACCAACATATCGTCACTCATTCCCTATTCCGACTTTTCACTGAGACAAAAAAGTTTTGTCGAACAGATCATCTTGAATAATATTAAGTACTTCTTAATAATAAATTCTAAATAATAAATAATAATATTAAATACTTCTGTGGATGCTTTGATACAAATGTCCAGGAGAGGACAGTGTCCACCAGCTATTCAGTCTTGCCTTCACTTGTAATGTTTACTTGTTATTCTTGTGTATTCTTTAATGCAGGCAGTCAGCAGAGTGTATACTGGTGTTTAAGTAAGCCCTTCTGCATGTTAAAAACATTAACCCTTAGTTTGCTGAAGTGTACACAGGGATTGCTTTCCTTACATACTAAAACTGTCATTTTCATTAAAGTTAACCTGCTCTTTTGTTCAATTTGTTCAACTCCCTGAAACTTGGCATTCAGTTTCAGCCACTCATCCGTATTTGTTGCCTGTATCAGTCAAACTTGCTGTGGGAGTCAGTTCTCTCCTCCCTTGAACACCCACACACATACTGAAAAACAAAGGAGTTTTAAGCCACCAAAGAAAATCCCAGGGACAAGTAAGGACATGTGGAAAAATGACAGGCAGCCAAGACTTGAGGCCTACTAACCTTGACATACTCCCTGTGATTAAACAAAAGGGTTTTGAATGCAAAAATTTCCTTCCAGATGTCAATTTTAAAAACAACTCTGGGAGTTAATTTTAGCTTTAAATGACAAAAAACATCTGCTGGAATTTCTGTGCAGTAGAAAGACAAGATGTATTTAGGATCCTTTACTTAAAGGGAAACACTTGTTCAAAGCATTAGCTATTACAGATCAACTACTGCAGGAATCGTGTGGGGAAGGAGACAGATGGAGTGAAAAAAGCATGTTTAGCTTGCTCTTCATGCCAGCCTGGACAAACAACCTCCCGGCTCCCATGAAGTTGAGCATCAACATGTTTGCATTCTGAAAGGACCCCAATGCAGGCACCAAAGGGAAAGCTGTCTACAAAACTCAGCAATAAGAGGGAAATGGGAGTGAAAAATGGATTTAAAATGTTGGCACTTATTACAGAACACTTTTATGCAATGGACTTTTTGGGGGTTTGTTGGTTGTTTGCTTGAACTTCTTTGAGGGGTGGTTATTTTTTGCCCCCCCCCTTTTTTTTTTTTTAATTTGGCTCAGATTAAGAAAATCCCTCTTAAAAAGAAGTGATATGAATGTTTCCAGATTATTTACTGTACTCTTCTATCTCTCAAATCCTCTCCCAAGAAGTGTAACATAAATTAAGCACACTCTCAAAACACTCAGTGAACAATCAGTCTGATGCAAACTACGCTAAAAAAAAACCAAAACTGAATAAAACCAGAATAAACCAGTGGGTTATATGTGGTATTGGCTTCACCTATCTGTATATGTACTTCCCAAGACTTTTGATTCCTTGAAGCCAATAGATTTATTCCTACATTTCCAAACTCAAAGCAGGTATGCTCCCCCTGCCAAGCAAAAATCAGCTTCCAAGTCTGTGTGGAAAACTGTCAACCACTTATATAATATTTGAGGTACAGACTGGAGCTCAGTTTTCTACGTGAAGACAAAAAATATATTTATACTGATGGCTAAGCACTGTTAGGTACTTGTGCAACCTAAAGGCAACTGCAGATCCTCTACTGATCTGAAGGTATCAAGATTTTAAGCAAAAGAAATTAATCTGGTCTATTTTCTAAGTGACTTCTTTCCATGTGGTTAACACAAATGGAAGTTTAAAAAAGCTACAAGCAAATTTAAGGATGTAAAGATGGAATTAAGTGCTGTCAAAACATTCTGAACCCCTCACATTGCATAGCATCAAGAAGTTACAGTTTTTGCTCTGAACAGAACACAGATGGCATCACAGACAGTGCCTATTTGGCCACATGCACATGGTTAGAACCAGCCCTGGACAAAAAGAGGTACAAATTGGAGCCAGCAGCTCCAGGCAGGTAACAGAGTTCTGAAGTCACATGAAACAGATGCTGTACCAGGCCAAACATGGCTACTACCAACAGCCTCAGAAAAGAGGCTAAAAATACCACGAATCTCCCATCCCTTGAGAAGGTTCTCTTGGAAGTAAAGTTTAAATCATCTGAGCTTCTGGGGAGAAACAGTTTGCATCAATATACCTGGGGACAACTCCCAGTGTGACAGCGAAGTGCCAGGTAAAAAAGCCTAACATTACAGCTCAACCTATAATGTTGTTATAGTAATTTAATCCCGTAAAATACAGCCATATATTCTATAGCCATTTAGTCACATAAAATATGGCCATACATTCTGATCTAACTACAAAAGAGATTCAAGAAAGTTTTCACTTTTCTTTAGCAATAAACTATTAGCTGATTTATGCACTCATTTTACTCCAACATCCTATGCTCTCTTTACTACTAAAATACACACAGCTCAGAGAAACAACTGATGCAGAGGTATTTGTTTATTACTCTTCAGTACTCTTCACAAAAACAGGGGATCTGAAATGCTCCACCAGTCACCTACTCCCTGCAGTTCTGACAGGACAGAATAGCGTTATGAGAACTTGCTCACTAACTTCTTTTTTTATAGTAAACCGAAGATTAATTCCTGTTAAAACTCCTCAAGACAATTCAAGACAACATGCACCATAATTTTCATGTTGATTATGTACTGCATCCTTTCTCCTCACTGTTTCCAAGGCAGTGAAGGCAATTCAAATGTCCACCTTTACCTACTGCTTCCTCCCCCACTCCTAAACTTCCTGTTCTAATTAGGGAAGGCACTTAGCCAAGGCCATAAATACCATCTTGCTAACAGCGCAAGAGCAAAGCAACACGCTTAGTCAGCTGCTTTTTGTTATCTCCCCAAAACACCCATTACTCCACCCAAGCCCTCATTTGCCTCAGTCTTTGCCTAGTATGAGACACGCACAGGTTGACCCTAGAAACATCAGGTATGACACTACCACTCACTTCAACAGTTACTGCAATTTAACTATTTAAGATACCAAGTAATTAAAGCCTATCTTGCTTCTTTCTGTAAAATTAAATATTATTTTCCTGTTTTTACAGAAATCTCGCGTCCCCATCATCATCCTGCACATCAAAACACTTCCAAAATAGTCTCTTTGAAACATGCTGAAGTCTGGCTTTATCTGTAGCACAAATGTTATATTGCCCTTTCACTGAAACTGGAGAATAGTGGTGTCTGTTACATCTCATTAACTCCAGACCTATTGTCCTCCTTTATCGGCAAGGAAACAAACAAAAATGGATCATTTGACAACACAAAATAAGCACATAAAACATGGATGAGACTTTTAGAATAAGACTCCCTTTGTTCACATTTGAGTTTCTGATGCCAGGCTAGCAATATTTTTCATTCATTCCTGATACCAACAGAAGGATCAAATGACTCGAAATTAAAGAGGCAATAGGAGGTATAGGTCATTAAAGATACATGAAGGAATTAAAATCCACATAGATTTCAATAAGATCTAATAAAAAACAAGTGTGTCCATTTTCAAACAGCACATTATATCTTATATTTACTTATTCAGATTGGATCATCAAGAACCAAGATGCAAAGAAGTACAAGAGCCTTGGAAAAACATTCTTTATAAAATCATAGCACAACCAATTACTTGTCAATCATCCCTAACAAAGTTTTAAAAGTTTTCTCTTAGCTTTTCAGAGATTCCTGTGGTCTCTTACCATTAATGCATATTATAAAACTTTAAGAATGGACAACATCCTACCTGTGTTTTTTGATTCCGTTCGACAGCGTCTCCCCACTGCCACACACCTTTTCTTCAGACATGCCTGAAGTTATTGTATCTTTTGAATCCATGCTGTCCTCTAATGAGTAGGCTGCTGTTGTTTCAAACCCACTTAATGATTTTTCAGATTCCGAATCTGCAAAAGAGCAGGTGCATGTTAATGAATGTACCGCCTGTGCTAGACTTCAGTCACTAACAGATCTCCCCTCCTTGTACAAAACTGAAACCTAAGTAGGCTGCTGTGTCCTGATGACAGCATCCATTTGGTAAGTAACTAGTACTGCCAGAGACTGCTGCAGCCCAGCATCTAGATAGAAAGAAATTGCACAATTAGCAAGACCACAATACATTAAAAAGCCTCTATCAAACTGAGCCAAAATCTGGCATTTTTATTAAATTGAAGCTATTAGACCTTGCTTAGGAGAAGTGCCAGTGCCATATAGATGCCAGTACCTTAGCAGCAAACAGGTACCTTGAGTAATGACTCCTTCTTCGTTAGGTCTAAATTCTTAAGACACTCAGTGCTGCTCACCAACCTTCACTTCCCAACTCACTGAACAAGTATGAAGGAACAGGAGGATGTATCATACAGATAACACGAACCACGTAGGTTCCAGCAAAGTCTAAATGATAAGCTCACCAATCAACAAGATAAACTTCGTACTGTGGAAGGCAGGTTAATAGTACAATCCACATCACACCTGAAACTAAAACCAACACCACCAACAACACCTTATTTCCAACCAGTGTTTTGTTCAAATAGTGCTTGTCCAGCTCTGGAAAAGAGACAGTCCTGCACCAAATCAGAAAGTACAAATTTTCTGGCAAAGGCTGTATTTTTGTGTTAGGTTTTCTTTCAAACCTGACAAGATTGTCAAAGGATTATCCAATTTCAAGTTTCAGGAAATGAGGGAAAAGCTCAAGACATCAACTTCTATCTCATTTGAAAAATCCTTTAGCAGAAACCAGGTACCACACTGAATGGTAAACAGCTTAATGCAAGCCTCACTGCTTCTGAAAAAAGTAGACCCAAACTATAGTACACACCATTCCTGCCATGTACTGCTTCCAGCATATGCTATTGCTCTTGGCTGCAAAACCCCAGAGAAATAATTGCAAAATCAGCCATTCTCGCACACACTAGTTCTAATTCAAAACCAGTAATCAAAACCTGCTGAAGTAGCAGCCCATCCAAAAGAATATCTCATTCACAGCTGTCTACTGCCAGGTGCTTTCTTGTTTTCTCTTTAAAAATCTATGCCAGTAGCTTCTCCAGATCATGTAAATTGTATATTGCTTTGCTGAAGGGTGTATATATATATATATAGTGACAAGAGCACTTTCTACCACATCCAGATTACAGTAGAGTCAGGAACAGGATAAAATCCTGATGAATGGATGGGCTGTGTCACAATGTCTTCATCCTTTCTAGAGAGAGATCTAGAAGCATGAAGGAGATCTTTCATTTAAAACATCCATGCCTATCCTTGTCAAGACAGTACTGAAATTAAGCCAGTTGCTAGGGAATAAAAAGAACTGCCAGCTGGTGCTGAGGATATGTTAAAAAAGTGGACTGGCACTCCAGAGAATCTTCTCACAATTTTCCCCAAATTTGTCAGTCTAGTTCTGTGCCAAATTATGATATAATGTATCAAAGCATTAGTTTGGTGTGTACTATATATAACAAGTAGGGTAAGGAAAAGCATTTTTACTTGGGACAAGTCTGTTACATAAAATACAGATTTGTCCAGAGATCCTAAGCCCAGGTAGCCAGGAAAACACAGTTTTTCTGCATATCCAAATACTGCAGAGGAAGAGACACTCTAGGAGTGTAACACAACTTGGGCCTCAGCTTCCTGACCATACAAGAAGCTATAAATCCCCTTGATGTATGTATTCCACCTCTCTTTTGAAGGAGCTGCTCAAATGTGCCAACACTTATCATGGCAAGCAGAACATGAAGCCAACCCAGTAACATAAAGAAGTCTGGCTCCTGTAGGGTCCTTTCTTCTCTTGTACCATCCAGGACTGTCTTGTTTTCAGACAAGAGTCATGATGTGCAAATCCCCTCAATGTAAGTTTCTGTAAGAGACCTGGGACTCCAGAGGCAGAGAGGAAAGAACAGGCTTCACCAGAACAGCCCATTGCTCTTGGATATGCTCCTCAGTATAACAAGGATTTTTAAATACCACACATGTTCAGTTCTCCTCATGCTGATCTTAGTGCAAAGAGACAATTCTGCTGGACTGAGCTCCACACCTGCAAACTTCTTCAGAGCCGTAGACATTGACCAGACAGCCTTCTCCAGGGCACATACCTTACCTAATGCAACAAGACCATGCTAAACAATAAGAAACACTAGAAGAATGAAACACAATTGTACGAAATTGCTCTCTAGAGAAACCTCACCCATTACCCTGAGAAACTGAGGAAGTATGTCTACTATAGCTCCTGCCATCAAAGATCTCAGTCTCCAACCCATAACCTCCTTTAACCCAATGAACTGCGAAAGCCTTGAGAGTTTAAGGTGTCACAGTGAACAAGACTAGTACTGTATTTTGAGCACAGATCAACAGGCAACTCAAACTGAGCTTTTCCCTGTGCACTTGCAGCGAACTCTTTTCTGAATTAAGATTTGCATACTCCCCCGTCACTGCAAAAAAAGATTTATATTCACAAGTTTCTACAGAGCAGCTGTCAAACAGATGACTAGGAGAAAATGAGGGTTTTTTATTGAACTTAAGGGGGCTGAGGAAGGGGGGAGAAAGAATAAGAGTCCCTGTTCAGAAGCCAAAATTTTAAAGTGATCTCTGAGATAAGACCAGGCAGGCTAGGAAGCTCTCCAGCTCCTGAAACCTGAAAGAGCAACAGTACAAACATCAGCTACATTTTGCAAGAGTGGGGGAGCAATGGGAAACAGCAGAAGCAAAGACAGAAACTTAACTCAAGGGACCTCATTTCCTATTGCAACAACTGGTAAGTCTTCAGATGCAGACAGAAAAGTTTGGCCAATGTTTTTGATTAATAAATAAACCTGAGAAAGATAGCATTTAACCATGGGCACTGTTGGGTTTCAGTTCTGACCAGATGTTTCCCATCCCTCTGAGACACCTGAATTCATTCTTCTAACTCTATTCAAGGCAAGAAGTCACAGGCAGCAGTGCTCTGACAGAGGCTGTGAAGCATTTTTGGTACACATTCAAAAAAAAGCCTCTTGACAAACTACTCTAAGCATGGAAGGAAGGGCAAGAGGTTTCTACGCTTTTTGTACCATTTTTAAGTGATCTGATAACTGGAGACAAACCAGGAAGCAAGCAAAAGCAACACAGTCTGTTACTTCTTTGTCTGTTATTTATTTATAAATAACACATTTAGGTGTGTTATTTATAAACACAGCACCCAGCAGTGGTAGGTACCAGCAGAAGCTGTACTATGACAGGTTAGCTACAGTGAACTTAAATGTTCCTGTAGCTAAATAAGTGCTTTTATTGCAAGATTGCATCAATTCAAAACCATCAATAACCCTCTCAACACACACAAAAATCCTGTTTGCAGAGAAAGAAAGCCACCTCTCAGATAAAACTTGTAAAAAGAGAAAAACGAAAGCAGATCTAAGCTCTTCCCACATTTTGGGAATCTTATCTACAAGGCAAAAATCAAGTACCTTTACACCCTTTAATTTTTGATCTGCTTAGCCAGTTTTCAGCAATGTGGACGGACTTTGTATTCCATTTCCATATGCTGCTCAGGTCTATATTAATCAAAGCTAGTAACTTCTCCAGCTCTCTAGGAGATGGCACCGGTCTTTTTGAATTTTGCTACTTGTTCAGTGTTTCTTCCCTTCCCCGGAGCCCTTCCTGTTCCAACCCACCCTGCTTTAAACATAGAAGAGTTTGACACATGTTAAGCATTCAATCCTGAAAGTGAGAGCTGCAGCACTCCGTGTGGTATCAAGTTTAATTACACATTTCCACCACACCCATGATGAGCAGATCAGCACACTGGGAAGCACTGTTAACTGACCTATGGCTATCAGAGTTCAGATTAATAACACCCTTAACTTTGCTCTTCTTAACACTGGATACCATGCTTTGGTAACACAAATAACTTGCATTTCCTGTAGGTTCTTCCTTCAATATCTCTCTCATTGCCAGCATTTAAGAACTACTGCAACAGTCAAAAAGTACTGGCAACGTCATATCACTTAAAAGGAGACGAGACTTCGGAAAATAAACTCCAAATTCAGTAAGTAACTTTACCATACTGCAAACATTTTCCTGACTCCAGTTTTGGAAAAGAAGGAGGATATTTCTGTAACTCTGGCCACAATTTCTACAAACAGAACTACAAACCACAGATTAACAGTGAACAATTCAGTCTATGCCAACACTAGCAGGTAGCATGGCTCGGCTGGAGCAGATTAGCAAGCGGAACAGATGGCGCTGAGGACCTGACAATCGAACCAGATATATCTGTAGTAGTGTTCTCTTTGGATCTGTTCTACTCTGCTGCCATGGACTGAGTGTCCAGTAGGAACTGGACTGTATCTTGAGATTCAGCTTCATTCAGGAGTAATCAGATTGTTCTACAGTGTGAACCAGAGCATGGCAAATGGGGACAAGTAGCTGCTGCATTGAATACATTCTTTTTGATACACCTCTTCCTCAAAAATCTGCTTGAAAATTGCTCTGGATTGTCCCATTAATGATACATCCTTGAGAGTAAACAAGAAATGTCTTATATACAGACAAAATTCTTTTAAAAAAGAGAAAACAAAAAGCAGCAGTGGCATCTTCTTTCAACCTGTCAAGTCAAAACTAACAATTCTTCAGCTCAAAGTGCAAGCCTACTTATGCAACACTCACTTCTAAACTCACTCCTACAGCAGGGATTTAAAAATTCATAGAACTGCAAGCAGAAAAAGATGGCATCCTGATAGAAAAAAATACTCTAAGTTGTGGCATTTTCCTACTGACAGACATTATTACTTACTATATCACCCTGTTAAAATACACTGGTGTTTGCTCAATCTCATCTACAGCCTAGAAATATAATTCATTAATATGGCTATTTATCCAAAATCAATATAATTTAACTTAAATGCTATCAGTTTATAAATCAGGTTAAACAAAAACTTTGAGGACAGTTGTAGCAATTTAGATTTCCAGAGAGAAAATTTTTTAGCTACTGATGATCAGGCCTAGGCACTGCTGTATATTATGAAAAATTTATGATCATACCTCCCCTTTAATGAACCTCAGAAAGAAGACCCACATTCCCAAACTCTGAGCCAGTATCAAATATCCCCAAATTCTCTGCTCTCACTGTATTCTTGTCATACAGAGACAAGAAGCCTTCTAGTTGAGACTTCCTAGACATGGCAGAAAAGCAAAAAGGCTAGAAAGCTTTATCAGGATCCCAGTGATGAATAAAAAAACCTCTCCTCAAACCATACCAACAAAAACCTAATTCCTTTTATGCTTAAAGTGAAAGGGATAACATGCATCCAGCAGTCAGGAAAATGTGTCACATTTCCCTTTTTCTAGCCACCTCCCCATCCTTGCCCCCTTCAGAGACAGAAGCACCCTAATCTCTACAAAGCACTAGATGTGAACAACCTAGAGAAGAAAATCTAACATCAGTCTGATTAAACTGATGGACAGCCACAAAAGTGAGTCTGTTCCAGAAAATTATTTGAAGTGCAATTAAGATGAATTATATCAAGTAACCAAAAGCAGAAAGAAATCACATGGGGGTTTTTCTATGTATGTTTGTATATACATACACTCAGCAAGTTTCACAGTTTTACAAATCCACTTGATGCCATTTGTTTGCAGCTTCCAAGGACAAAACCACCACCTCTGACAACAAGAGAGGTGGCTTGGGACACTTTCATTCAACAGTATTTAGAGATCAGGTCAGTTATGACATGTGTTGACTAGCAGCTCTTTAAAGCTGAATATTCTCTCAAATGCACAAAGCAAGCCCAGCTGGAGAGACTACATTCCAACAGCATCAGATAAAGAACTATTCTCTGCTTTGTTTACAATCAAAAGAGCCCGAGGCCTTCCAGCAGAATTGCTCCTTTGGTTCTGGATGAAGAACCTGTTTCTAGTGTTCCTTAGTCTCCTCTCCCTGAAGGCTTGATAAATTTGCTACTGTGCCAAACAGCAAAGCCTGCTTCACAAAGTTGAATCACTGTGTTCCTGGGCATAGACTTCCTTTGCCTGTTTTTTCACTATCTAAGTTTCTCACTGCAGAACACCTATCAAGGAGTCTGGGAACACTGCTTTTCTGATCTGTCAGAAGCATGAGACAGTTCAGTTCACAGAAAAAAGTAACCCCATACTTGCTAGCGAAGTTTGCCATCACAACCCAATTGTCTGCTACAGTTAGATTATGTTCACCCTCAAGCTTTTCCAGACCCTTCATCGTTGTAGACAGGTGTGCTGCTGGATCACCCAGTTAGAGCTACTACTGAGCTGCACTACGTACAGCCTCTCTATACAAATGCATGTTGTAATCATCTCAGGCAGTTCAGAATCTTCCAAAAGCACTATCTGCATGTTCTGCATATGAAATTATGAAAGATACTAAACTGAAGAACAGATAGGGAAAGAAAACACATTCAAGAAATGCATGCAGGATTTTGATTCATCCTTTTCTTTCACATTTAACACTTCAGCTATACAAAACCGAAATGGAACAAGCCTTTCTTAACATCATTATCCCTCAAAATTAGGGATTTTTATAGTGTGATCTTAACAACAGAACAAAGGAAAAAGCACACACCACCACGGACAAAGCAAACCAGAGGGCTACAAGATACAGTTACCTCTCCCAAAATAGGAGTCCTATGCTTTGCTATTTAAAAAAAGGGCATAGACACCCAAGCAATCACGCCTTTCATTACCGTCCTGTGGTTTTGTAACCTTTGGTCATGGTAAGGTGCAACAATACAATTCTACAGGGGAACTCTGGCAAATATTTAGAGCCCTGCTCATAAAACACATCAAGCATACTCCTAAAATTAGGTTCATGTTAGAAAGGCAGAGATTCCACTTGAAGTGAGACTGCTCCCACCTTTTTCCCCCACCCGCCCCCAACACATTCACTACACACATGCTGTCTACACACTCACATTCTGGACATCCTCACTTACCTGAAACAGCATCATAGAACTGCTCTTCACTGAGGATGCTGAGAGGCGGAGATCCCTTAACCAGAGACTGCTCTAGTTCATGGTGTTCGGTAGCGAGTGTCTCTAATGCTTCTGACAAGATCTTGTTTTTCTCCTGCTCATGCTCCAGTTTCAAATTCCTCACCTATAAGTAGATACATGTATGAATAAAATCTCATCTCTCTGAAGAATGTGTAGCTGGAAGCTATTCAGAAAATAGACTCTAATGAATAAATAACTAGCAAACAGCTGGAGCCGAAACCACATGGATTAATGAGACTATTACAGTACTTGTCTGATGACAATAAGGTTGTTAGTCAGCATTTTCAGTAGCTGAAAAATCTGGCACAAGATCTGACAGTATCAATCACAATTCCACAAGTGAATTCAAGCAAGATAACTATACCTTAAAACTGAGGGGAAATATTTACAGCTCTACTTGGATGACCTTAACTACGGAGTCAGTGATCGGTTTCTACACGCACCAAGCTCCTTCTACTAGTCTGCTCCAATTTAGGCCAAGCAGCATCATCTAAATTGAATTACTGAGCAAATGTGAATGCCAGCTACAAATAACTGCAACTGAACTATGAGCTGAAAACATTTAACCCTGAGGATTACAGAAGGAGGTTAAAAAAGAGATTCCTCTGGTAACTGACTTAATGTCAATATAAACAATCCTCCCTCCACACTCCCCGAACAGTTTACAGAGGAGCCAGAAGTTGACAAAAAGAGAAGCCCAGCTACCAGATGATGGACCTTTTTTAAAACCCACACACGCCATGGGCTCCAGAGCAGATGATGTTATCCATGATTTGAGTTCAGTATTAATAATAGGAAAGCAAGACGTCCTTCCTATTTCCTCGTATTTTTGTTGCTGGTGCTTCCCTGCCTCCTCTGTCTGACAGCAGAGGGGAGAGGGCTGTAACTGAAGGCTCAGAAATGGCCACTACTCCCAGCCCAGTAAGGTTTCAGTGTGCTACCTCTCCTTCAGTCCCTATATCATCAAGTCTTTCCCTTTCGCCCTTCCAGTCCCTTTTTAAAAGCATCCCCAACCCGTGCCCTGTCCTCTAGTTTACTCTCAAAGGTCAGTTTACAACACTAATTCCCCCTCCACTAAGAACATGCAAGGACATGACAATTAATCTCTTGGAACAGTTACAGGGACAACTTACACATATACCAACATTACCTTTTTGAATCTAATTTAGGAACTGTTTGTATGTCCTATCTGGTTACAGTTTACATTAAAGCTTTACTTTGGAGGCTTCAGCCCCCTCAGTTATAACCACTTCTCAAACAGTGGATTCAGAGCTGGGCAGAAAAGAAGCTAGTAAGGAGATATTAAAAGAGATTTGCCACTTCCAGAGAAGAGCTTCTATGCTGGCAGAAACATATCCTCTAGAGAGGGATTTATAGAAGAAATTTTCACCCCCTCAGTTGTGCCAAATACTAAATCAGCTGGTTTGGCTGCCAGGCTCTGAGTGTAAGGGGGGAATCCAATTAAATGATAATTAAAAGAGTATAAAATTGGGTTGCTAATTGAAAGCAGAAAAACCAGTAAGTCACTTACTGTCTAATAGTTTTACTCTGAACAAAATGAAAAAAGTCTGGACTAGTTACTGTCACTTTCATTTAAAGTTCACTCTGACAGTACCAATGAAGCCAATTACTGCAATGTTTCATACAAATCAGACATGCCACTGCAAAAGATCTGTTATTAGGCAGTTTCTGCTAAATACATTTGGTATGCTATCAAATAGTTAAGGAACCACCAGCTTAGAGAAACCGCCATCAGTATTTTACTCTCCTGAGACAGGGAGGATAGAAGGCTGAAAATAAAACGGTACTTTTCATTCTTATTAAAAGCAAAGTAAAACCAATTGTGAAAATGATATTTGCAATATTGTTTTTGCAGGATGAAATTAGATGCCATTATGCTCTTACGCTTTGGTTTGATAAGTGATTTGAGTGATTTAAATCTTTATATAAAACTTACAGCAAATTGAAGAAAAATCAAAATAATCTAAAAACCCAGATGGACCTTTTTAGCATCCTTTAAAATCACAGTTGTGCGACTAAACAAGCAACAACACATACAGGCCTAAGACACCATGACTCCTCCAAAAAAGTATTTTCTTGATTTTAAGGTTTCTCTGTCCTATCATAATGTAGACCTATTCAGAATTGCAGAAGGTGTACTACAAATAAATTCCCTTCATGTAAAATGCATTTCCAGCTTTACAGTAAGGTTCACTTTTCCGTGTACTGCCAGACTTCCTGGTTGCCAGACACTTACTAGCACAGCAATTATACACTAGTAGGTAACAAAAAACCCAAAGCTTTTAATCTGTTCCATAAGAAATACAATGCTAGCCAGAAGCTAAGGAATAAAGAAAACCCACTTAAGTTTGTTGCTTGTAACCTTTGAGATGTTCATTCATAACTGAATAAACTGGCTTTAAAGCAACCTTAATTGAATATTTGGGGGCTTGAGATGAAAAGTTGTAATAAAACACTTCTGTCAACAGTATGGAGCTAATGGGATGGACACACACATTCAGAGAGAGTCCAGAGGTTGCTCTACCAACCTCTACAGCCTGGCACCTCTATACCAGTCATTCCTGAGGGTTGTTGTCAGGAAATACTGCAACAACTACATTTTTAAGCACCAAAACAGTTCCACAGTATCAACATGAGAATGAAAAAAAAAAATTTTAAATGGTTCTACTACCTTTATTTGATTGATTTTGCCTGTAGAAAAGCAATGCTGGGAAAGATAAAGCTGTTACAACCCTAACATACTCAAAAACACAGGAGAATGAACTCTGCTTGAAATAAGCAGTTTACTTTTTTTTAAACACAAAGCAGCTTTAAGAGAAACCTCCATTTTGTCAATAATAAAAGACAAGGTGATGAGATACACCTCCTAAAACCTACTACCAGTAAACTGAATGTGAAAGGAGGATATTGTTGTTATTTTCTCAGAATCACATACTCTCTTCCCAGCTTAGCATGAAACACTGCAGGCAGATTGGTGCTGCTTTCAAAGCGTAAGTTTATTGAACAATGTAATTGACCAAGTGATAGGTTTTCCCAAAATGTAAGGAGCAGATTGCCATTATGCATAATTTTGCCATGCTCTATTTCTCATTCACAAGACATGGTCAATGAACAGGATCAGAGGTGAATTAGTTCACCTTGCTACTCCACCACCATTTTTAGAGATGGCATTTCAGCTTTATCCCTTTTGAAAAAGTTGTTTCTTTCCCACTGGGTCTTTCTTCAGTGTCCCAACACAAAAACATCTGCAAGATGCAGAAGGAACTTCCAGACTAGTTTTAAGAATTGTTATTAACACAAAAGCTGTAGGATTCATGTAACAAGCAGGAAGATGAGCATAAAACAAAGAGAAGCATTTCAGTCTATTAAACTGGATGCAGAGAGACCAATATTTTTCAGTGAAGTATCACCTGATTTTGTGAAGTTGCATTAGCTGAATAAAAAACCATTTTATTGACACAAATATTTATATAATGTAGTAAATATCCCACCAAAATGATGCAGATACCTATGTACGCACAGTTCTGGAAATCCAGTCTGAGCATGAGGAATTATTGGAAGAATAATTTTATTGACAGCCTGTATAAGGCACAGTTTGCAGTACAGCCATGGTTTCTGTACCTTTAGTGGTGATGCCTGAGCTGAGAAAGAGACAGATGGCAATTCACATCGTACTGGGTTCAGCTCCTCATCTTCCAACTATGGAATGGCTGCCACCTTTTTGATCCCTGTCACTGGTGCCCACAATGCCAGTGCCACCAGCAGCTTTCCTCTGAGCTTTACATAGAAAGTGGCACCGACTGCTCAAGTGAGGCAGCATGAGGCCAGCTGAGTTCCCAACGTTCAGCTGGTCAGGCCTCCTACCTTATCCTTGCCAGGAGATGTTCTGCACAACAGCAAATCATTATCAATAAAGCTGGGCTCATGCTTGCATCGTTGGACAATGACACTTTAGATCAGTCTTGCTCCCATCTCTAAAGAGCATGGTATTACAGTCAAACTTCAGATTCACTCTTTCTGATGGAAACTATCTACCCTTGTCTCACAGAAGTAAACAATCACTCTATCATTATCCCTACAGCAATAGACACAGCTATAACCTGACACTGAAGTCGTGGTGGTTCTCTGTCTGTGTATCTAGGTCAGTGCAACAATTCATTTTTAAAAACATACTTCTCTGGCTGAAGATGTGTGATATTCACGGTCTGCTAACTAGTTTCACTTTTGGTTTAATTGAATGGAAATCTGCTTCCAACAGCTTCCTATAACATTCCTGTAATTCTCCTTTTAACATTTGGTGCTGTGAACACCAAATTGTGAGTTTAAATAGTATTAGTGAGTTATTTTAGCAATCAGACATCTCTTTTGTTTGTCAAAGGAAAGTAACAAACTATTTGCAGACACTCCTACTGCCTTTCCATGTTATCTGAAATCCTGCTAAGCACAAGAGCATGGTTTAAAAGTTAACTTCTTCATTGTGTACTACTGGCAGAAACTTCACATGCCTATTTCAGAACATCAAAAAGCTTATCTGCGTGTAACAAACACCAGTCCCATTCCATTCTGTACCCTCTGTCTTCCTTAGGTGGGAGACCAGTAACACACACCAAACCACTCTTTTTTCTCTTTTCTTTCCCCCTTCTTTTTTGTTTTTTAAAGGCTGAAGTCTTGAACTGTATCAGCACAGCCTGTAACCAAGGCCCCTCTGTCCATCCTGAAGACATCTTAGCACAATACACAAAATACTTGCTTTGTTTGGTGCTGGATGCTTTTAATTTAAATTAATGCACAACAACAGTGGCACTTCTGTGGGGTAGGAAAAGATCACACCACTCTATGCCCAGCTAATAAATGATCATCTCAGCAACATGCTATTGCAGCTGCAAATAAATACTAAACCCAACACATAGCGAGGAAGGCATAGAACAAATACAGACACCTCAATAATATGCAGTGCTACGTGCCTTCAACATTAGAATAGTAAATTAAAAGACAGCATACCTTAGATCTTACTTGTCCCGGACTGAGAGAGAGAAAAGACAGACTTCACAACACCGCAGTGTGATTGAGTTGAATTTTATTTTCAAGCATTCAACTTCAGTGCTAGGAACGACTGCCCAAAACACGCAGACTCCAGAGCTGTGCTGAAAGGAAGTGCCTTCTCTTTCACAGAGAAACCACGAGGGGATCTGAAGGCAGCCTCTGCTGGAATGTCAGAACACTGCGTACCAACCCTGCTCTGCAGTGCGCTGAGCACGGGAGAGCTGCCCATGACACCGCCTCACCAACGTCTCTGACGACTCAGGAGGGAGGTTTTGGTTTTCAAAATGAATGGCTTTGTCCAACTGCCACAGAAATTTCATCCTCCCCAAAGTGTCATTTCTTATGGGACATTTGCCACAAAGCACACGAGGTGCAAGTTTTCAGTAGGAAGGTAAGGACTAGTTTAACACCTGGCTGGAAATTAACACATAACCAAGGAATTAGAAAAATACTGGTATAGTAGAACTAGCATTTTTCTGTGAACATCTCCTGATGCTTTCTGTAGTAAGTACAGCAAATCAAACCTGCCATTTGTTTCACACTATATCTGTTCATATGAAACAGATAGTTTCCAGGGTCAGCTACTCCAAGAGGACATACTATCCTGAAAGACAGAGCTTACAAAGCACTGCATTGTAACACATTACACTACAGAAAACCAGTCACAGAAAGCACTGGGAATCCAAAGTGAGAACTCTGACCCTTCTTCAGTGATTTTAATATCAAATGAAAACCCCTACAAAAAATCTGAGACTAACCTCAATGCAGAGTTTGATACGTACACAGTTTGGCTATTCTAACAAGCTCATATAGCTGCAATTTTGCTCTTAGTACAATACAGTACCTATTGCTAGTGCCTTCTTGCATAAGCCAGTCCTTTGTGATGTCCAGTTTGAACTAGTGCTGAGTAAACCTGTTATTCTTTTACATTTAATACAGAATGAGAACTAAGAAGTGCCACAAAGAGCCAGGCCTGCCTCCATGTCTTGAACAAAACCTGTCTTTTCATTTCACTGTGAAAGAAATGTAAAGATTTCAAGTATTTTCCTTGAGGTGTATCTCTTTAGAAATGGAACAGTTCCATATATTTTGCTAGCTAACTTCAAAACATGCTACTGCAGCACTAGTTCTACAAGATATACTTCTATGAAAAGTGCTGTTAGAGTTTCTGCTACCTGGAATAGTACTGAATTACTCCTTAAGCTGCTACTAAAGTAAAAACTGAAATCAGATGCTCTCAAAGAGAACTCACTCTGAAAGCTCTCATAGTTTTAACCTTACTTGAGCTTCAATACAGGATGCTTTCCAGAAAGAAATCGCATTTTTGAAAAGGACTGATTTTTACCTCTTCTCATGGGACTTGACTCTCACTAAGTACACATTAGTATATTAAATGAATATGTATAATCCTGTTTTTCTCTTAACCCTCCACCCCTAAAAAGCAGGAGCCGTTCTAGTTTCAGAATGTTTCTTTGCAAGTATGCCTCAGGTATTTGAGGCACTAGATAAAGGAACAAGTGATTTATGAACGCTCCTATGGCACATCAAAAAACTGCAAGTGTGACAGCTCACATTAAAGTAACAACAAAGTTGTTTTCGAACAGATGCAATCGATTTCATGAACACATCCCTAGATACCTAAAGCATGTAAATATTTTACACAAAACTTTTGGAGTTCTGATCTGTTTACACATAGGCCCTTCTACAAAGAACCTCTTGCTGACTCACTACTCCCCAGCACCATCAAGCACAAGGCACTTGTGACAAATGTCTGCTATGTAAACATATGTTAAAGCCTTGCATCCTAACTCTTCATTTGCTGGAATAAACTAGCTCTTGTAAACTTCATCACAGCCCAAGGTACAGGCAACTGATCCAAAGCAGGTCATATTTTACTTCAGCCATTGTTTCTTGCTTAGGTTTCCCCTCTCTCTGTGCCATAAGCCTGTCAGTTACTCGGCTTCAGAGATCTAAACCCAGCATAGTTAGAAAGCGAAAGTGACCTGAACTGCTGCTACTGCAACTACTGCAGAGCAAAACAAGATGTGCTCACTTAATCAAGCAGGTAAACTGAGCTCACTGGTGATAGGCAAAGGGTTATTTACTGTATCACAAGACAGCATCAGTCTTCATCCCCAAAGTCCAGCCAGCTGACACTACAGCATCAGAGTAGCACACCTTACTGAGATAGTTATATTCAGAAGAGAAAACACACTTGGTAGGCAAGCATAACAGCTGGCTTTCTTTCAGACCCATATACAGGAAATACCACCAATACAGTTTCTTTTCGTACAAAGGCTGAAAGACCTGCATACACACAACGAAACACCATACATACCAATTTAAAGTCCTGGAAATCTATTCTCTTACATCCCAACCCAAAGTCCATAGAAGAAAGCAACGACTTTGTAGAACAAGTCATACGACTGCCTCAGTCATTCCCCAGATGAACACAAGAGTTCATTGTTAGGCAACTACGAACATTCACATCAAAAGTTCAAGAGGAGGAGTTTTGCAGGGCTGATTTGGAATGGCTACATTTCATTCTTCTGAGCACAAAGTTGTAGCATTTCCTTATATTGGATTTATTAATGTAATTAAATTCTGCTAATGAAGGAAAGGATGATCATAAAACTTAGAAAAATACAGCAGAAGCACTAGTAGAAGCAAGAGGCAAGCTACCATCCACACAGAAGAAACTCATACTTTGGCAGGATCATGTCAATTCAGGCAGTAAGAGAACTGTTATTCAAGAGAGGAGCTGGAGATGCTGAGAGCACACAGCATCCTTCTCCCAGCATACATGTCTAATATAAAAATTCATCATTTAAGACTGCCTGGAATAACAGTTTCTGAACTATCCACATGCTAGGGACAAGGACTGGTTGCCTCCTACCTTTCTCTCCTAAGACACTAACACCTCCTCCTCAACATGGACCTTGTTGCCTTCCTTTCCCTCTGCTGTTTCCACATTTGGCTATGTCAAAGTCTGTTTATTCAGAGACTGCTGAAGCACTGCAATTTTAACCAGTGGAGAATGCTGCAGTTCTGAGCCAGGAACCTGTCTAAGAGCACATGAGCAAACTTCAGACTTAATTTCTGATTGCAGATTAGAAGTCTGGTTTTGCTTAAAAGCTTGGATTTAAGCTTTTCTATCAGAGAAACTGCTTTCTTCAAAGTGTTTCTGCACAGTCAAGACTTAAAAGAGCTTTTCCTGGTTTGTTTCTAAAGTGAGACTCAATGGCAATTCCAAGTCTTCCTTTCAGATGTATTTGTTTTTTACATTTTACTTAAACAATTTGACTGTAATCTGATAAATCTCATGAAGTCTACTTAGGTTTGAGAGCTGCAGAAGTTGCCAGTTTCCAGAGTGCATTCTGTCCCTACTTGTGTTCCAGTACTATAATACTCATTAGTCAAATATCATGAGCTCAAAGAAAAAGCCTTCTGATTTTGTAATTTTCTGCAAAGTATTGTTTCTATTCTGAGTAATGCTGAAATTAAATATGGCTGCTATTCACTCTTGCCAATTCTAATGCCAAAACAAGCTGGGACTCAATGACATCTGCAGTGATGCACATGTTTGGGAAGCACATTTGGAGTAACAGAGCTACAAGATTACCAGAGAAAAACTGCACCCCAAAGATATTTCCCTGCCACAGTGACATTAAGCATTTATGTTCTCAGAGGCATATGCCACAAGTAACCTTACTCAAACTAAAGGCCTCACGGAAACTGATCTATTACACTGATGCCAACAGAACCAGAACAGCACATTGCTGCATGCTTTCAGATCTGGTAGAGACTTTTTTTTTTTTTTTTGTGTCTTCCCCCTTTGAGAGACTGGACATCTTTGAAGTTTGCTAGTCTGGTACAGAGACCAGATTTTAAGATGTAAGGGTTCTTAAGAATGCATACAGGAAACATTTCCTTTTTATTCTTAAGGACTGTTTTGAAAATAGATCTTAAGGCAGTTTTGATCTAACTACTTCCCTTAAGTATTCTTCCATATAGACCACTGATTACTTTGATCAACCCCTTTGTAATCTCTCCCCCGCACTTCTTCCCAGCTGGATTATGGCAAATGCATGTAATGTTTTCTCTTTTGAAGGAACTGTCATGTTTTTGCCATGTTTTTGTTGGCTCTTACTGGCTTACTAGTGCTGCTGGACTCAGTTGTTGACTCAGAGTGAAAATAGCTTCCAATTAAAAAAAATTAACACTTCTGAAGCTGTCTGTCTGTTCTACAAGCTCTGCATTGGAAATCTTGTTAATTTTTCATTATTCATGAAGACTAACTGACAGGTTTTTTTAAAAAGCAATTCTAAAACAAACATGCATGCTGTACAGTTGTTTTGCATTTCTGAAAAACTCATGTCTCAATTGCAAGTTTTATTTCATTTTGGACACTAACCAAATTAAAGTTAAAAATGTAACATAGGCCAGAAATCAACAGTGAATTTTACAATGCAGTGCTGGAGTTCTGATCTCCAAATAAAATCCACCTTGTAAAGCATTCTTTACTCTTTCTGCTATAGCCCAGAACAGGCTCTTCCCACATTTCCAATATTAAAGAATCGTACTTCAAAGACCGATACAAATGCAAAAATCCCACTTCTACTTCAGATTTTAGAAGGGCTTGGAGCATTAAGAAGATTGCCCCTTCTTATAGATGATTTTCCTCTGGGACACTGTTTTTGTTCTTACTCCTAAGCAAGCAACAGCCAGCAGACATCAGCCAGGCCCTGGGTAGGTTGATAAGACATTTCCTGAAATTAGAGTATGTCATGCAGTTAGGGCAGACAGATGAATATACTCTGGAGTACAGAAATACAATGCAGAACTAGATAATCCCAATATTCTCATTTAGTGGAATAGATCTTTTCTCCATATGAATGATCTTAAATACTTTTGCCCTTATGTGATAGGGACTTTCTACTGTTGTTGTGTTTGTTCAGGTTTTTAACATTTTTTTTTCAATTACACTGCAGAAAAGTTATTTACTGTTAAGTCTTCTATTTATTACTCCCCTATATGCAATCCAGGAGTATCTACAGTTCAGAGGAAGAAGAGACCCCAGATTAAACTTTTAAGAAGCTCTTTTACAAACTTCTCCAATAAAACTCACTGGCTGCTAGAGAAAAACTTGTAGGTTTGATGAAAATTCTACGTTCTCCCCACCCCAAGCTGAAACAGAATCTGGCAGCCTAGAATGACACATCATTTTTTAGATTCAATAAATTGTATGTGGGAACACAGACAAGAGTAAAAAAGCACAGCTGATCTTTAACACGTGATTCCTTAAAGTTGTCTAACATTACTGTACTGGCCTGCTGCTTAAGTATTATTTGGATGCCTAAGGATTGTTCAAACTAGAAGAAAGTGCTCAGGACAAATCTCATCTATATAAATACCTGAAGGGAAGGTGCAAAGACAATTGGAGCCAGGGTCTTCTCAATAGTGCCCAATGGCAGGACAGGAAGGAATGGGCACAAGCTGAAAGGCAGTAAAATCCCCTCTGATTGTCAAGAAACACATTTTCCCTGCGGTGGGGACACTGACACAGGCTGCCCAGGGAGGTTACAGTGTCTTGGAGGTACTCAAAAGCGATCTGGACATGGTCCTGAACAACCAGTTCCAGGTGGTCTTGACTGAGCAAGGGAGGTGGACCAGAACTCCAGAGGTCCCTTCCAACCTCAACCATTTCCATTTTGTTCTTCTGTGAAATTAGGGTTTAGGCCTTAGCCCAAAATGTCACTTCAGAAGTAGAGGATACATGTCAGAAAAAACTAGATTTCTGCTACCCATAGGCACAGATGCCTGCTGTCTAAGGTTTCAAGTTGTCTGAAAGGCTCAGCCAGCTCATTTTAACCTCAATTTGATTTGTCTGACCTTGCAGCAAGGTGTTTCACTGGAAAAACACACAATCTAATTTGGATGCATAGCAGAGGATACATCCACAATTAATAATGTTCTTGGCATTTCCAGAAAGGTATGAACTACTGACATACATGGGTTACCACATTACCTAGAGGAGCTATACTATTATCTTGACAACTCAAGATTATTTCCCACCACAATGATAAAAGCCCTGTTTATGGTGTGCCGTTAGTTTATGTCTATCAGGTCAAACCCATTAAATTCCTGCAGATGCTTTTCTGCTACCGTAGCCCTGCACAAGGCCTGGAGGTTGATGCTCTGACCAATTACCCTGACTATTTCCATGCAAGACAAGAGTAAGTCTTGTTCTCCCTACCCTTTCTCCTGCCATAGTTCTTGACTCAAAAAAGGGACCTGCAATAGCAACACTATTATATTTCAAGATTAACAAGATGCTATATTTCTATTTAAAGGTCAAACATATTTGAACAAGCTCTTGCTGTGGAAGCAGTATATCTTTGGCAACACAAAACTCTCTGAAGCAGATAAAAAAGTTTACAATCTAATTCTATGCTAAAAAGTACCCCTACATTATGAATGTACACTGCAGAACCCCTTCAAACAGGCATGCTCTAAAAGCCATTCTCAAAGTCTCCTAGCATACCTATGGATCCAAGAGTTATTGCATTGATGCCCAGGTTTTAACATTAATAATGTAGCACTGACAGTATGAGAGGAGGGAAAGCATTCCTATTAAGAACACTAGTCCACATGTACCTTACAAATAGCTTAACATGAAGCTATGCAAGCAAAGTAAGCACATCACAGGTGTCACTCCCCAAGACAAGATATTCAGATGAGGGCTATGCTTAGAAAGCCAGGTATTGCCTTATACTGGACTCATCATTCACACAAAATGGATACACTTTATTTGTAAGAGGGCCTTTCCCTTACCATTTCTTTGCAGCAACATTCAGTTCACTATAAATGGAGCATAATTTGTTTTGTGTATGTTAATCAACCATCCTAATAGGACAGCATAGGCCTGTATTTCCCATTTGCACATAACACTGAACACATTCATTATTAAAGTATATGTGCTGCATTTCAAGGAGAGTGATCTTAAGAACAATACAAGCAATATAGAGAAAGAGTTTACTAACATTCCTTTATGAACAGGCATGGCATGTACCTTCAAAGAAAACTACAACACCAGTGATTTACTCTCAGGGTATAAATACTTTCTAAACACAGCCCATTTACCAATTCTAGTGATATCCTCAGTGACTCAGCACCTAGCATTATACTAAGGCATTTCATCACTGGACAGCAGAGCAAGCAGAGATAACACACTTCTGCATACCAATATTACAACAGACAAAGCCTTTAAATTTACTGGCTGTTGGGGGGGGTGTGGGGAGAGGCCAACAAGATTGAAAAAAATCAGACAAGAGGTCAAATTCCACAATCGTTTACCTTGATTATAAAAATGGTATCAGCTCTAATGAGTCAGAATAAAAAAAAAAGTGCAAAAAGCAGTTTTAGTTGAAATACTAAATTGAAATTGTGACCTGGACAAGTTTAGGTTAAAAACAAAAAACACAACGGACAACACACCCTTCCATAAGCACTAATACTGTCTAAATGGGAAATCATCCATTTTATTCTTTATAGCTAGAAGACCCCTGTATTTCATGAAACCAGCAGTGAGTAAAAAAAAGCCATATAAAAAACCCAGGAAGAACAGCAGAAAATCAAGTTTAGACTTGGTCAATCTCCTTTATTCAAGGAAAGGCTACACATGGACAGCTTACTAGCCCATAAGACATGGGATCTGGTATTGCCAATGTTTAAGGAGCCCAATAAATCATACCAAAATCCCACCACATGACAAACTGAAGATGATTTGACAACTGCTAAGTGACACAAAGCCTTAAGTTACTTAGCGCTGCTCAGAAATACTGCCTTTAGAACAGCTTCACATAAAATACATGCGAAATAAACAGTTAAATATTCCATCTCCCTCAAAAGCACGTGTTAATATCCAGTGTTGGATAGGGTACATGGAATTTATTTTTCATATGTGTAGAAATTATTTCTTTTTATTATTACTCTAGGAAAACAGCTTTTATCAGACTTAACACAGGAAAAAGACCTTATTTTGTTATAAATCAATTTTTATAAATTAAGTTTCAAGAAAGAGAGGTCAAGAAGAATAAAACATCTCCAGAGAATTAGTAAATCTGTGTGACCACAGTTACCAAGTTCAGTGTTCTGATGTTTCACACAGCTGAGATACAAAACCAGACCACTCAGCCACACTGTGACTGCAGTCAATTATCTCACACTTGCATGCAAAATCCCAACAAAAAAAGTTAACAGGTATGGTGCTATGCATAGAAATTCAGCATTATATCCTGCTTTTGTCCTGTTTCACTTTTTTCCTGAGGTGTTACTAGTCCTTAGCTGACAATACACTGGCTGGCTGGGAGCTAACAAGTTTTAGAACTCTGTTGTTCATCCATTCTTCCAAAACACATCAGGTACAAATTAAGCCAGAACATGGAAAACAAGCTGAGCAGTGTTACATGACATGATGACATAGCAATGACATCAGAAGAATAAAAGTGTGCACCCTTCTCACTCCAGTTTGTTTTCCAAGCATGAGAAGAAAACAAACAATATTCTCACAGCACTAAGCAATGAAAACACTTAGAGTAAATATCCATGTTATACATTTCTTTTTCTGTTCATCTCCATCAGCTTGGAGACGAGAACAAAAATTTGCAAATACATTCAGAGAAAACAGAATTCCTAATTCATATTTGAGAAGCTTGCTCTATCAAGTACTATTCCATCAAACTTGATTCCTGCTTGGGTTTTTCCCCCTGCAGCCTCAGCTAAGACTGTTTTCTCAATGTTTTTGCATTAAAAATTAAATACTCAAACAAGTGGTAGACAAGACCTTAGAAGTAAACCTCAGAGCAGGAGCTGCAGAAGCACATTAAGGAGGAGTCTCATTTCAAACCAGTATGTTTTTACACTGTGTTTCCCCAGAGGCCCATGAATGGATTCCAAGTTAGTTTACACAAGGCTGCTTAACAACAACCGCCAACAAAACACATGTCTACAGGCCAAGCTTTGAAAAAGCATTAACCCACTATGGAAAGTGCAAGAACAGGTTAGTAGTGGGCTTCCAGCTGGGCTACGCAGGGAGGAGCAGGGAATGCCTTCAGACAAGCTGTCTGACCAGCTTCCATGCAGGCTCAGTAAGCCTTTGAGCTACAGGTCAGTAAGTTTCCCTGTCACTAGAAGTCAGTATGTCACCTTGTGCACTTCAAAGTTAACCTCTTTCCTTGTAGCTGGTGATATGCTGTATTGGCAACAAACAAATAAAAACCAAAAACCCGCCAAAACCACCCAAAAAATCTCCAGAGTTGGGACCCTGCTGTACTAGAAAGACCGGAAGCACTTGCCTTTTACCCTATAGTAACATCTGGGCATCCTTTTGTGAGCCAGAACCATGTTTCACCCAAAAGCCTTTCCAATACAGCACTTGACCAAGGATCTTATCAACTGCTTCAAAACTTATCAAGTGCTTCAAAAAAAGCACTCTGTCAACACACATAATACCCTTTCATAAAAGAACAGCAGTAATATTTACTTATCTTTCCCCTGAATGGAGACTCAGTATTTTTTGTTTTAAAAAGCTTCTGCCTAGGCTGCTGCTTAGCTTCATTGCCCGCTCTGGTGACCTATTGAATCTTGGCTGCTCTAGGAAAATATTAGAAAAAAGAGGTTATGTTCTTTAACTCCCCTACCTCTGAGATACTTTGGACTCACTAAACTCCTGCCTTTACTGGTAAGAACATTGTCTTCACAGATCTGTAGTTAGCTTTCCACCTGCAATGCTGCAGTACAGTGGTGGGAAAAAAATGCTTCCAGAGGAAGAACGCTATGCCATCCACAAACATCTTACTATTAAGTTACTCCAACTTTAACATCTTCACTATAGAGCTTTAGCCCAGATGAAAGACACATGCATATACAGCACCCAAAACCAGCAAGAATCAAGGCACAAGTAGAACTGTCAACATTCCAGCAGAAGAAACAACCTTACAAATTACTTTCCTGTCAGTAGCTTTGTTCTCTTATATACCGTGGCTCTACAACATTACACACAACACTTTATATCCTATGCTCCTCTGCATAAGGGAAAAATACTTGTCTTTACCAGGGAACCAGTCTGAGTTTAGAGAACCAATGAACTTGTTACTTTCAAACAAGATTCAAGCTGCACTAAATACTTCTAGCACCTTTCTACTCATTTGGAGGAGAATGGAAGAAACAGGATCTAGTCAGTTACCGACTCGGGTCAATAAAGGTTTTCTTGATGCAGGTACATGTCAATTCTCTCAACACCAAACATCTCTTGCTGTGTTCGGTCCAATTGTCAATCATCTGAAAACTGTTCTCCCGCTTTCCAGAAGTTTACAACCTGAACAGCATTCCAGTTGTTCAGGGCATTGCCTACAGGCCTTGACGCACTGAGGTTCTCCCTTGATCTCCGCTAATTGCAGAAAGAGCTGAACAGAACAGACAATATAATTTCTCTGTGCTCCAGTGATTGAAAGGAATAAAAACAGAAATTAAAAAACAGGGCTGTCACTCATTTCTAAGCACAAAGAGAAAAGATCAGAGAAAGAAAGGCATTGGTTTTATCACCTGAGGGACTACAGACTCTATTGTTCTACGTCTAGTTCAATAACCAGCTAACATATGATCCCCTTACCAGACTTAACTCAGGAATCTTATAATTAACCTCTTTCTTATCTTCTCTGATTTTATGTGAGTCCCTCACCTCTCTTCATCCCTCCCACACAGCAGAGGCTCCCAAGACCTTTTAGAGGTTAATGTAGCTGATGATACTGCCAGGTGGAAGAAAAGAACTGCTGATGAATGCCAGGACTTCTCTAGCAAATTTGCTCAGGGTGCCTTTATCAGCATTTCTCTCTTGGCCGCAGAGTGTCATCACTCCTCTCCTCACCTGCACTCCCACAAAGAAACATGCAAAAAAATTTCTCATTAAGGAGTCATCTGGACATAGCCTACAGGCGCCTTCTTCATTCACAATACAGTAAAGTAGTAAGTAGGTTAAAGTATTAACAGCCATGCTCATACCTGTCTCCCAGAAGACAAATCGGAAATATATTAAAGACCACTATTTGTATGCCAAGAGCATTGCAAGCATTCATTCACAAGAAAACACACAGACACATCTAACCTTTAGACATTCAATTATGTTTCCAAGAAATCTGAAATAAACTAAGGCAGTACACTGAACTCCTAGAGATTGGTATTTACCAGCTGAACTGCGTGCACATTTTTTATTTACAGGATGTGCATACAAGAGATAGGACATTACGCCATGGTAAAGATAACTAAGTTCAAGGACTATGACCCACAGTGTTTTGGTATTAAAAAGTTTCTGTAGAAGTGACAAGCTTAATTTCTTATGACAAATTCTTCATAGCTGAATATACAACTCATTTAACGCAAAAAGTGAAGAAACCTTTTCTGAATTCCTTATTTCATCAGCTACGGCTTTTCACCAGCTTGTAAACAAGTCTCCTTTTTAAGACAAAAACAAACTAGAAAGAATGACAACACTTGCAAAGGCTGAAGATCAAAGCCACAAACAGACTACAAGTGAAACCAGCTTACAACTGCTATCTGCTCTACACTCATGCAATACGAGCTCTTAATTTACTGTTACATATAAACCTTGATGTTAAAAGTGAAACTTAAGAGTCAAGATACTCATCTGCACACTTTGTCTAGCAAGGGTTAATGAAGAAACAAGGCAAAAAAAGAAAAAAGCTAATTAAATAAATAATTTTCTTTCTATCAATTTCACACAGCTTCAGTACAGGCAGTTCAAGTACTAGAGATGAATTTTAAACTCATTCAGAAAACCTAGCAGAGAGAATAGCATGCAAAGAACCTTAACTTCAACTCCTCCTACAACTACATAAAATAACGCAGGACACAAAAAATACCAGAATCAAACTGCTTTAGGAATGTAGGTTCTGATATTTGCTAGAAATAGTACAAGACAAGTCCTGCTTTGAAACACCACTTACTAACCTTGTGCCAAAGTCACTGCAGAAAACGTTTCAAGTTGTGCTGGCTGGCTCCGACACCAACGCCCCAATAAATACTCAGATTAAAGCAACCAAGTTACCTTCCCTTTTGCCCTCAAATGTTTTAACTATTTGGCAAAAAGTATCTGTGCTCATATCTGCATGATACTGAAGGGTTCATCCCAATGTCAAGAAGGAAGCAGAGCCACGAAACAGCAGCCCCCAGCCCACCGCACAAGCTACATACCGCGGGACGATTTCGGCAGGCACCGTTCCGAGGGAAGCCGCCCCGCTCGCAGCAGCGGCGGCAGCACCAGCCGGGCCGGCACACGCCGCGGGCGGCCCCTTCACCTTGCGCCACACGCCGCGGGCTCCGCGGCCGCCCCGGCGCGGCGCAGGGCGGGGCGGGGCGGGGGAGTCGCGGCCGCCCCGCGCAGCCGGGGCGCGGCTCCGCTCAACGCCGCTCCCGCCGGGTTCCGCTGGGTTCCGCCGGGCGCGGGGCGGCGGCACAGGAGGAGGAGGAGGAAACCAGCCCGAAACGGCGGGGCGGCCACGCCGGCTCCCAGCCCGGCTAAAAATGGCCTGTCAGACCGAGCGCGCCCGCCCCTGCCGCGCCCCCGCCCCGCCGCCGGGGCATGGGCGCTGCCCGGCGCTCACCGCCGCGGCTCCCGGGGCGGCCCCGCGGGGTGTGCGGGTCCCCCGAGCCCTCCGGGGCCGCCCCGCACGGAGCCCCGCCGCAGTGGGTTATTTTTGGAAGCTCCCCCACCCCCCGCTCCCGGCTCTGCGGCGTCACAGCCGCTCCCGCCGCGCGGAGCGGGGAGGTCACGCCTTTGCCGGCGCGGCCCGGAGCCCCGCCGGAGGCAGCGGCCGCAGCCCCCGCCCGCCGGGCAGGCACCGGGCCGCGCTCCGAGCGGCCGCGGGAGCGTCCCCGCCGCCACCGCCACCGCCACCGCGCACGCCTAGCCCCGCACGGCCGCACCGACCGGGGGGAAGGAGAAGCAGCGGACAGATGGAGCGATCGGAGATCACGCTCATGCACCATTTCTAGCGCAAGTGGAAGACGGCTGAAGCTGTCTATTTTAGCGCTGCGTTTGCAGTTTCATCTGCAGACCGCGCGATTATGCTACAATTGCCAAAGCGCCGTGATAAGTTACACTAAATGAAAGTTTTCTCTAGAGAGCCAAAAGTGCGTTCGCTGTGGTGATCCTCACTGGAGTGAGGAGCCTCTCCTCATTAGTCAAGCAGTAGCTTCTGGTATGCGGACAATTTAAATTAGAGGGGAAACGAATTCTCCTTAAAGAGGTGAGATAAAAAAGCACCAGGCTTGATAAAACGTTCATTCTAGAGATAACCAGATTTCATGGGACGTGCACAATACGGTTGCAAGGTTATATATATTGCTTTTGCAATGCCAACAAAACTACAGTCTAGAAATCAACACTGAACAGCAAAGAACAGAGCCCTGAGTTATAATAACAAAGCCAAATTATGTGGGTTTGAGAACAGTAATGATCAATGAATGTAGCTTCTTGGAAAACTGCAAGTCTTAGGAAGAGACTGCAGCTGTAATTTTCCCTTATGAATCTTATGGCATCTTTAAAAGCCTGCACTATATTCCTGAATTGCAGTAGTTTGAAGTTTAAAAATATCAAGACAAAAAACTCTGCAGGATCACATCTTTTCCCTGTCATGACCAACTGATTTCACTGGCTATGGTGGAATATCAAGTTCACACCTCAGCCTATCCCTCTGTGCCCAAATCTATGTGCTTCCAGATTAAAATAAGGCCTCTATTACACCTACTGAGACTATTCAAGTTCAAGTAAGGTGAAATTACAATTTCACCATATGTTTTCCCATACTTCACTCTGGAAAGCTATTTTAGTCCGGCTTGAAGCAAGATGCCAACACAATTAAGGAATACTAACTAACACTATACACCCACTGCTGTAACAATTTCCCCCTCATCCGAAAATGAAGCTGGCAACTTTGACTTTCTTAAGGAAAAAACTCAATGTAAAAAAAGCAATGCTTGTTCCACTCTGCTAGAACTTAAGTCCAAAAGACTCGTGACTGGAGACAAAAGGACTTGGAAAGGAATGAAAAAAAAAAACAAACCTAGACAATGGACCCAGTGTTTGTAGCTCACTGTTAAATAACTGGAAGACTAACAGCACCAACACAAACCTCATTTTGAAACACAGCTTACTGATGACAACAAGAGCATAACCAAAGGATTATAGTTACCACAGTACAGGAAGACAAGTTCATTCCATGCTACTAGGGCATCTTCAAGGGGGAAGAAAAATACCAGCTCTCCTACTCCAGGAATTAGTGAATTTGACATATATTCCTAAATTGAAGTGTTTGCATTATGTTTAACACTATACAAGATATTTGTTACTGGGAAAGCCAGAAGTTCAACAGATAGTATTTGCACACCCACTAAGCACATGGTCTGAAAAATTCAGAAGCAATATTGTTCAACGCTTCAGTAAGCTAGTAAAAAGAAAACAAAAATCCAAAAACTAATTTTCTCAATATTTTGACCTTCAAATCAGCAAAGCAACAGTCTTATTGCATTCAAGCATTCAGTTTGAACATTGCAAGCAGTAGCTTGTAACCAAAATGTCTCTTTTCTGAACACCCAAATACTAACGCATCCCTTCTCTAGAAGAATGAGCTTTTCATCCTATTCAGTATGCAAAAGGACAGCTTACCAACAACATGAAGTTGTATGGGTTTGTGTATTTATTTTTCTAACAGGTAAGCAGGGAACTAGCCAAATATGCTAAGCTGTTTGACCGTTTATAGACCCACACAGCACAATACATACCCCTTCTTGCTTTGTGAATAGGTTGAGGCACTCAGCCAGAGCCTCACATGTTTCCTGGGATACTTCAGAGACCATATCAACTTTCTGCAGGAGGGGAGAAGATATTCCTGAAAGCACAAAAATATTAGTAATGTTAGAGGGACATTGTAAACGACAGGATTCTTTTAATTATTTTTTCCTCTAAGGAATACAGACATAACATTCACATTCTACGGGAAGGCTGGTGCATTGCAAGATCTGTGTGAGGTTTTTTGTTTTTATGCATCCTTTCCTTAGTACTGGTATAAGGGGCACATGAATAGATTGAGTTTCTCTTTCAGCAAGGCTTAGAGAGCGGAGGCAGTAAGCCATGGCAGCAAGACACAAGAAAAGGGACTAGCAACAATCTCCTTTTAATTACTTTCTAGATTTTAAAGCTCCAGGTGACAGAACTTAAATAAAAAGGATACTGCACTGGTTTAATGTAAAATAAAAGTGAAAAATATAGCTTTCTTTTTGCCTTCTGCCATGTATTATATAGAAGAAAAAAACCTTACCACAGTGCTCAGTGCAGCTGTAAATTTAGGTTTGAAAAAAACAGAGGTTGTAACTACAAGAACACTGAAAAATTAAGGGGGAAGATCTTATTTTCTTGGACTCAAGGTACCTTATGTGTAAGTAGTACAGCTTGCCACCTCACATACTGACTTCTATGACCATTTATAGAAGGGACTGCATGTCTAGAATCAGCAGGAAATCATGACAACTCAATCAGCTGGTAGAAATTATTTGAGTCAATCTGTGAAGTTTTATGATGTGCAGCAATTCCTCAGAAATCAAGTAAGCCATTTTCTCAGGAAGCACAGTTGTTGCAATTAAAATAATTGCAACATTTAGTACCTGCAGACTCCAGGATCAGTTGACACCATTTAATAACACAGGTGCTTCAAGCTGATGTCACACCACTGAAGATTAAGAGGTCCATCAGTGACAGTTCCTGAATTTATTTTTCAACTTACACTGCCTGTGCAGGACAAGATACAGTATACAGCCACACACTAATTGTGGTCTCTGATACCAGAACTCCCCACCAACTCAAATTGAGTCTTACAGGAGCTCTTATGAACAGCTAGTGCCCGTAGAAGGAGGGGCAGCACACTGAGTGCAGGAGCAGGAGACAACTTTATTTGTAATATACAAGATGCATATATCTCAAACATAACTGGATTCAGAATAGCATGTTGAAACAGTTAGGGAGAGAATTTTAAACATCAGATGCCAACACAGCCATTTTTACATTACTCAAACATTTTTAGGGAAAACTCCACACAGAAAGGTTTCTAACTCAGAAATGTGCATTCTTCTGGAGCCAGAGGATTCAAATATTTTAAAGATACCACAACAATGTGTGAACTGGGAGAACTGCAGCAGTTGTCTCTGTTGCAACCTACAGAAGTTACACATGAACCCAGAAACAGTTCGCTGACCTAGCAAGATACAAACATTCATTGGAAGGAAAGCAGGAACTTACTACTGCAATTGGCCAAGACCAGCAGTTTCTAGGAATGAGATATCATCTCCTTTTGCATTACTATGGGTTTTGGTTGTCTAAGTTGTGTATTTCCTTTATAAAAAAGTTTTTCTTGTTTAAAAAAGAACCCCACTGGTTCTTCAGGTCAACCCTATGGAACAAGGGAAACTGCCTCTATATCTGCCAAAGGGAATTTATCCATCTTACACTAATTTTCAGACTGGGGTTTTTGTGCGAAAAATTCAGTTTTACTGTAATAGTAATTACAAAAGCTTCACAGTAAGACACTCATATGTATTATGAAATGTCCCTTTTCCTTGTGAAATAAAAATTTGGTTTAAATTCTGTTTATGAAAAAGACAGGGTAACATCACAGAGCAACTTACCCCAGTAGCATATGGAGAAAAAGCTGTATTTTAGACTCCTTTTGGAAAGGCACAGGGATGAAAGAAGAAGAATTTTTCTTCTCAAAACTGGTATTCTACTACAGACTAGGGATGTGTATAGACAAAAAACTTGTTCTCTAATTTGAGTTTCATAATTTTAGCCAAAATATATAACTAGGACTCAGGCTCAAAGGACCATGCTAGATGTTCTTACAGAACTACTCTGTGTGCTTAATACATTAACAACTTCTGTATATGTTTAAGGCATTTAATAAAACAAATACAGGCCCCTAACATCTTGACGCCTGTGATATTTTTTAGCAGTTATGCCACAAAAGTCCGGGTATGTGTTAAGAATTATAATTTGAAATGAAGAATGAGAAGTTCAAATCCGGCCTAAAAGTCATGGCAAAATCTGTGGAATATGTCCCATCATACCATGCCTCCAGTTCTCTGTATAGTTTTATGATTTCATGGCTCTTTGTGCCTGTGAGGAGATACATATGCACTGCAATAAGCTACCAACTACAGATTTTTAGAAAACCTTGAAAGTGGACCCGTGTTATATTTTTATGATACTACTCAGTAAGTACTACAGCTAGAGGCAGTTTCACTGCATTTACAGCCACTACTAAAATTTCTTTCAATCAGCATACTTCTCAGTTGTTTCTCCAAATCCAAAATCTTAATTGTTAGCAATTACTATAATGTTACTTTATTTGAATCTTTTTTGATGGGGAAAACAGTCCTGTATTTTCAAGCTCCTGAAAATTTAATTTCAGGGAAATTAAAGTATTCTGTTTAAAAGAAAAAATTAGTTGCTTGGTAACAAACTACATTTTAAATTAATAAGCTTTACCTTTTGTAGCATCCAAAGATTTAACCATAACAAGAAAGTCTGAAACCTCTTTACTGAGTCTTTGTTGGCAAGCTTGTGCTTTCTGAAAGACAACAAGGACAGCTAGTTCAGAAGTGCCTTGTTCTAAGGAAAGCGTATGCTGGCTCTCTTAATGCTAGTAAAATTTTAAAATTTGGACAGCATTAAGCCTTAACAAAGATTCCTACCCCAGAGACTTATATATTAAAAGTAAAATAAATTGCTTAAATTACCTTCAAAGACAGACAAGCAAACAGAATATTTACGCACATTTTATCGCTGACTAGATTTTGTTTAATTTAACGTAGTAAATCAACCCCCAAAGCTTTGCTGTATGTACCACTTTTGCTCTTTCCCTCATTCTTTACTGAACGGTTTCAAAATCCAGGAAGAGCAATTCCTTGTTCTTTGAGAAACTTAAGGACAAAATAAGAAAATTCATAGGTTAACTGATAAATGGCAAGTACAAGTGACATGCAGGAACCAACCCCATATTTCAAGCCCGCATTCAAACCTGGAGACAGTTATCACAGAACCATAGAATGGCTTGGGTCAGAAGGGACCTTAAAGATCATCTAGTTTCAACTGCCTGCCCCGGGCAAGGACACTTTCCACTAAAACCAGGTTGCTGAGAGCCCCATCCAATCTGGCCTTGAACACTTCAGGGATGGGGCAACCACAGCTTCTCTAGGCAAGCTGTTCCAGTGCCTCACCACCCTCTTAGTAAAGAATTTCTTCCCAGTATCTAAACGAAGTCTCTTCTTTCCCACTTATCCTATCACTACATCTAGTGTGCAATCACTATTACACACTTGGACTGTGTAAAAAGTCACTCTCCCTCTTTTTTACAAGCCCCCTTTAAGAATTGGAAGGCCGCAATGAGGTCTACCTGGAGCCTTCACTTCTCCAGCTCTCTCAAACTGCCTTCAAAGGAGGTGTTCATTCATTCCTGGTGCTCACCTTTGTGGCCCTTCGCTGGACCTACCTGAACGTGCTGACATTGTTCTTGTGCTGAGGACCCACAGCTGGATGCAGCACTCCAGGTGGGGTCTCATGAAGGCAGAATAGAGGGACAGAATTACCTCCTTTGCCCTGCTGGCCACTCTGCTTTTTGATGTGGTTTGTCATCGGGGCTTTGAGCGCACCATTCTCTATTAAATAATACCATGTTCCATAGGCTGGTAGGGACTGCCACTGCCAGTTATCCTCCCACCTCTGCTCTGCCAGGGGCTACTTTAAGTTCTTGTACCAAAAGGAATGGTACAAGCCACTTAAGAGTTTAGTCACATGAAGATTTTTGCACTGCAATATCAACTTTCCCTTAAAATAACAAGTTTTTGCAGTATATGTATAGTAAAAAGCAAGAATCACAGGCTGAATGCTAGAATTACCAAAGACTCAGGTATGAGCAGTCACTATACAACACATCTAATGTGATCTGAGGTGATAAAAGATCGTTTCCAAAACACTACATTGCCTGTTTTATAGTGGCAGAGCTCATTGTGGGTTAGCTTTGGTGACACCAACACCAGAGGATAGCAAGTACAGCACACAAGGCTCCCTCTCCTGGCTGAAACTCTCAAACAGCTTTCTATCTCATAGTAGTGCTGGCAAAAGTGAAATCACAGCCTTGAAGCTATGATAAATGTGCCATTTTAGCCACACAGTTTGAGCAGGAATACATGACAGCAAGCAATGCCAACACAAGAAGCATTTATGCATCCATGGGATGAATCATCACTTTTAGTCAAAGGAACACTAAAATATTTTAACACAAAACAGTACTAATCTGCAACTGCCCAGATGCATGAGCCAAGTAAATATTCAGTATATACTTTCAGAGTGTCCTGGAGGTCTGTAACAGATACTGCATCATCTTCATCATCACTACTCAGCTGTTCCTGTGTGCAGTAATGAGTGCTATATGCAGAGTGGTCTTCTATTGCTTCCAGCCAACTCTGGAAAAGGGAAAAACAATGTTAGTAAACATAGGTCATCCCCAAAACACAGTATCATACATACAGAAATATATTTTGTCTTGATGTGAATAGGATACTCAATAGTAAAATGAGACATCTCAATAAGCAAGGAACAGATTGTTAGAAAATGTAACATGTATTGCAGATGAAATAACTTGGTGGGCAAAGTACCACAGACTTAACTTATTAAACCTTAAGCACAAATGTGTGCTTAACCCACCTCTGAGTCTATCCAAGGTCATATAAAAAAAAACTCATTAATTAAAAGACTTTAGGGAATAAATTTTGGATCTTTGGGTTTCTGTTCAGACAGCAAGGTCCCTGTGACAATGTCTGCTACCTTATACATGACAAACTCTGAGTACAAAACCTCAAGCACTGTCATAATTGAGGCAGATTCTTTTCCTGTTCATCGGATCACAGAGTGGCTAAGGCTGGCAGGGACCTCTGAAGATCATTCAGTCTAACCCTTTCTGCTCAAGCAAGACCACCTAGAGCTGGTTGGCCAAGAACACATCCAGATGGCTTTTGAAAATCCCCAAGAGCTTCAAAACCACTCTGGGCAACCTGTGCCAGTGCATGGTCACCCTTCCATTTTTTCTTACAACCAGAGAGACATTCCTGTGCTTCAGTTTGTGCCCCATTGCCTCTGGTCATGTCACCAGGCACCACTGAAAAGAGCCTTGCCCAGTCTCTCTTTGCAGCTCTCCTCAGGTATTTGCATATGTAGACAAGTTTCCCTGAGTCTCTCCTCCTCCAGACAGAGCAGTCCCAGCTCCCTCAGCTTTTCCTAGTAAAAGGGATGCTCTGATCCCTTCAATCATCTTAATGGCGCTTTCTTAGGTTCTCTTTAGTACGTTCACATCTCTCTTGTGAGAAGGCCAGAACTGGACACAGCACTCCAGTTGCCTCCACCCCAACTTCATCTCTAGTTAGTATACCTGTAGAAGTACAACAGTGAATATACTACAATTAGCCCTAATTTTTTTTTTTTTTGTTTCAGACCCACCTTTTAAGGAAATCTAATCTATTAGGTTATCTGGGAGTATGGTTAAGAGTAGAATGTACCATTAAACATTCTTTTGTTAGGGATAATGAACTATGAAAATGCAATAGGAGGAGATTGCAATAGAAATTGACCACATGGAGAAGTTAACAAAAACCAGGAAGTTAGGTAACAGAGCACAATACAGGCACAGAGCTGGAAAAAGAGGTAGCACTGATTTTAAAGAAGGGTGAATTACAATTGGTCCATTTTTGCTGTTTAATTTATAACCATGCTGAAAGATTCAGTATCTGCACTTATGCTACCAAGTCCTGATGACCAAGATATGAAACACACTGCTACTAATGCATCCATAGCAAGTAGTATGCAAATTATTCATTACAGAAGTTACTGTATTTTAATGCCTTTGATAAAGAATCACTATTACCTCTCTGGTTTGAGAAGGAAGGCTATTTTTAGGAATCTTGAAACGATGAACAGTGTCATCAAAACATCTCACAGAAAAAAAGCAACTGTCTGTAGATTTTACCTAGAGCAATGTGGAGAAAACACAAGATTAGTGTAATGAATCAGTCAGAAAAAAGAGTAAGCAAAGCAGAAAATTACACTTAACTCAGAAGTTTTTGCCTTAGTCTTGATCCAAGTAATTATAATTTATGAAAATCTCGGTCAGAGCAGTTTTCCAAGGTGTGTCATTACATCATGAATAGTAATACAGAGGTTCTTTATGTCTGAATATTATATTTGTATTTATTTGCACCACTTGATTCAGACAAAACCTCAGCAATGGTTCAAGATCACCAATATAAAGGAATTTGTAGATACTGAAAAGCAAGAGACACTTTTCCATACAATATGAGTGTATATATAAGTGCAGTTTAACAGAACTTGTGGTGCCCAACAGGGCAGTCATGGAAATATGGAAATTATCTTAAATGCATTTTTCTTAAACACTTAATCTTTCTGGGCATTATAAAAGACACACCCAGCCTTTGTTTTTTCTCTTCATCCCTTCCAAAATGGATTCCCACAAGCATAATGGAAATTAGGGACGTTTTCCAAAAGTTACCTTCAAAATTGATTATTCTTTCAACTGCGATCAGCTTAAGTTATGCAATCAGTCACAAGCAGCCAGGGACAGCCAAGGAGGAACTAGAGCTTTGGCTATTCTGTATCACATGCTTCAAACTGACCCAGTCTGCTTTCAGGATGCTTTGTGTGTTTGTCTAAATCTTCAAGACTTTAGAAAGCAGTGAGGGAGCTTTATGGCCACTTTACATAAAAGAATACTTTGCTTGGCAAGAACAAGTGTTTCTTTCAACAGCACAAGCTTTCTCCCTATTTTATAACAAAGATCAGGTTACCAATCCTGCGGAAGTTTTCATTAACCAGGAATAGAATACAATGGAACATAAAAAAACAACAACTCAGTAGTTACAACACATTGCACTTCCTACCGTGCAGACAGCTTGCGTTAGATGCTTGCATCCCTGACGATGATCATTATTCACTGCATCAGCTCTTTGAAAGAAGAAGGAGATTTAGTAAAGTGAAGACAGCAATTATTAAAATTGCTTTTCAGAAATTTAAACACAGAACTAACTTACTGTCTCCGATACCAGGAAAGTACTCCATGTTCCAGAACTATCCAGTACAGTTTCCAACCAAAAAATCGGGAGTTCTAAGAATTAAAATGGGAAAAAAGAAAAAAAAAAAAAAAGAAAGGCCAGGTAAGCTTAACAGAGTATACATGTAGTGCAGCTGCAGCGTGAGGCTTCAGTTCCAGCCGTTAAATGTCTCTGGTCAAAGAAGTGTGATGGACAGAGTGACTCCTGCATGGTCAGGCAGAGAAGCTTCCTTAACACTTAAAACCAGTAAACATTACAAAAACCTTTTAGGTTCTGCATATCCTGGTGATCACAGCAACCTGACAGTATTTTACAACTGCAGCACTACTCTTGTTTTTGAAACCACCTGAAGATAAAAGTTGAGCCTGCTATTCAGTAAGAACTAAAACATTAAAATGTTGCATTTTTTAATATTACAGGAACTGTTGGTCACCGCACAATTCTACTTTATAAAATCAAATGAGAAACAAAACACATTCAGATATCCAACAACAACATTCTATCTTTCTCAAGCTTTAGTACACAGGTCTCATTTAAGAATAGCTCCTTATATTACAATTGTGACTTAATACATAGGAAAATTTACACTGAAGAAAACTTCAAAGATTTCATTAAGCAAGATAATTAAGCATTCATGCAGACTTTCTTTTAACAAGAGAAAATAGATTCACTTGAGCAACACGGCAAAACAAGCTTTAAACTCTTCAAATGCCATCTTCCCATTAAGTTTCAAAATTTTCAGAAGATGATGATAAAATATTAGTCACAGTTTCTTGAAGACAATATATCAGTCGTACATTATCAAAGGAATCTATTAAGGAAAGAAAATACAAAAAGCATTTTCCTACCACACAAACAAGGAAAAAAAAATCACAGTGAAGCTTTGCCACAAAAATTACCAAGAAATAGAGATTTTAGGGACTGAGGTTAAGATCAGGAGGTCCCATGAACCTAGTAGCCACTCCACCCAGCCAGTCTATATATTAGACTAAATCAAGACATTTAGCAAATGTCTTGATTTCAGTATTATTGAAAAATTCCTTCATTCATCAGTTATCACTGAAGCATAGAAAAAGGACAAACTGACATACTTCTAGATCTTACAAGTTTTTTAGAAAAGGAAATAAGACATACCTTCCATAAGAGACCTTCATATCGTCTCAGGGGTTTGTTGATAACCTGCACAGAAATTAAAGTTCATATAGGAATAGCTTCAACTAGACAGCCTTGGCATTTTAAATTGATACAAAAGTTCCTACCTTTCCAGTTTTACCTGCCAGTATCAGTTTCATTTCTGTACCTTGGGCTAAATCAAGGGGTGTCTGATCTGTTTAATAACAAGACAAGGTATGAGAAACTGATGCAAATAAACTTAGATATACTTAAAAATAATTTTACCCTCTTTACACATCAGTTTGGCCCCCAAGCATCTACATTTACTTGGGATTAGGGTACATAAACTCCTCAGGGGCAGAAAACTAAAAAAGATTTTGGACTTTAAGACGCTGAACTGCCCGTCAGAGTTCTATTAACTACAGAGAGCCCTTTGCCCTTACTGTTTTAAGTTTGTTTTTAGCTTCTAGCTATAAAAATGGTTTAGAGCATTCACAAATACAAAGATAGAGGCATCTTTAAGCAGAGGACAAGAACACAGTTTGCCTAACATCTGGATCAAGTTTTCCTTTTTCACTAGAAGCCTTCTTCTGAGAAGTCACTTTGTCTGGGCCGCATTTTCAATCTTACTTTTTTTTGTTATCTGTGTTCAGTGTTTAGCAACAAGAAAACAAAAGCCAGGCACATTCTACTGTTTAAGACAGTCAGTAAATCTTCTAGAAACAGGTAAGATTGGAAATTAAAAGCACATATGGTAAGTATTTTGCTACAGTTCTTCAGCCTTTGCAATTTAGTCGCTGTTGGCTTTCCCTTATTATTGATATAAAGCTTGTAAAGCACTGTAAGATTTTCCCCGAACACTGCGTAGTAAGTAACATAGCTTACAGAAGCTGTTGAATTTGTGTCTCCACTTAAGATTTAATATACATCTTATTTGGTACTCACCATTTTTGTTTCTTATTTTAGGATCTGCTCCATTTTTTAGGAGTTTCAGTGCACAGTGCTTATGGGCACGGTATGCTGCACAGTGCAACGGTGTGTTCCCCATCTGATCCGTACAGTTGATATCAGGTGGTTTGCGCTTGTTTAACTGGAAAAAAAACCCAAGTTCTGCTTACTTATCAGTCTCCCCCCAACTCCAGATGCCATGTTCTCTCTTTCGAAAATTAGTCATTCCTAACTAGGATGCTTCAGTGTAGATCTGGGAACAAAGAGGGCATTTAGCAAGCATTATGACAAGGGCAAGGACTGCAACAATCAAGCATGACATTCAGCTAGAGTAAGGAACTTCAGTGTTTTGTTTGCTATACCACTTCCAGCTCTGCTGCACAATATGGACACATTTTTCCTACTCAACTGCACAGTGCCAGGGAAAGTTGCCCAGTATTGCAGTTCAGTAATTTATACTGCTAGAATGGCCCCACCCAATTCTACCATCAAAAATCTAATGTTCTTCATAGAAGACTCCCAGGCACTGCAAAAGTTTGAACAGGCGAGTGCTATATCCAGAAAAAGAATTGTGCAGCCACCCTGTTTTAGAGAATAAGAACTTTGTACTGAAGGGCAGCAGACCTGCCAGTCTCAGTGACAAATATCCTAGGCCATTTAGAAGCTCCTAGCACAAGCAATCTGTTAGACTTCAGAATGCAGCAAAGCTGTTTGTGTAACTATTAAGATAAGAGCAGCTATATAAACAAGGGTAAAAACCACAACCCAAACTGTGTTTTACTTGCACACAATGTAAATGTTTTGAGAAACTGATCCCAAAGAGAAGGGTCATTAAGCATGACACTGCTAACTACCCTAAAATACCACTACACTCCTACTGAAATATGTGGCTACTGGATGTGTACACGGGGGTTGGACTAGATGATCTGTAGAGGACCCTTTCAGCCCAAACCATTTCATGCAATGTCAGCCAGTTAAGCTCCCAAGCCAAATGGGAGTGCCTTAATAGGATGCTAAGTTACTGGTAAGCAGCCTTAGGAGACCAGAGTCACAAGCGCATGACAACAATTTTAGACGAACTCAGTTTAAGCATTTTCATCAGCCATATTGTATCTTCAAAAAATTACTCTGTAATAACAGAATTCCCATGGCCATGATTTAAGTTAACATCAACAGCAACCACCTCACATGTACTTGAGAAATAGTACTACTATAGCTGCTGTTTACAGATCAAGTGGTAAGAGAACAAAAGTCAAAAAGAGGGAGCTTGTGGAAGAATAACCTCATTAATACTGTAGTCAAATGCTTGCATTCCAGAGGCTTCCTTAGCGTTAGCTCCTTCAAATGAGAGAGATGTTTTACATGCACCTTATCTCTGTCTCCTGACTTCTTGCCTCCACACCTTTTAAGTTGCATGCCTGCACTTTCAGCAGCTTATGCCATGTTACAAGGGAGTATTCAGAAGAAATACTCATTGAGATAAAAATCTTTCCAGTCACTTTAGAAAATGTACAGTACATTTTCGAGAACTCACACTGGCTTGAAAAGAACATACTGGCTTTGCCTCAAGGAGACTAAAAAGCCTGGGTTAAGATTCAGCTGCTGAAGATCTAACTTCTAGTAAATAACATGTTCTAGTGTTAGGTGTCACAGTAAAAGTAGATGCAAACAGCTACAGTACCATGAGCATAACAATCTGCTAATAAAAAGAACGTAGAGTAGGAGCAGAAAGGCCTGAACAATCAGTAGGCAAAGCATGAGGAATTCTGGAGATAAAGGACAGTTCTGAAGAGCTACAAAAATTCTGCACAGAGGTATTAACCTAAGGGTAGGAAAGTCAAAGAGATTTACACCATAGAGTTGTAAGTGTATTCCAAGGAACACCTGTTAAGAATTGACTTAAAAACAGACTCAGGGTCAAAAATGGGATAAGTACTTTGAAAAGGTTTAAGAATCAACATACATCTGTCCTCACGCGCACAGAGCTCAAAGACAACAACTATTAAAAAAAATCACTTACAAATTTAAAAGTTCACAGGGAGTTACATGCTCATGCGTAGTTACATGCCACATGAGAGAAAGCAGATTTCTTTAATGACAGATTTCTGTAAGGAGTCACCTTTGTTCTGATTTTTTTTCACATCAGCTTAAGGATAAGTCAGCAGATATATAACAAGTGTCAAAATTATTAGAATCAATAACATATCACTTACATCAGTGTATTAATTACAAGAAGTACAGCTGTGCCAGTGTATTAACGCACTATTCTTCCACATCTTAAGTGCTGTGTACAGTTCTAGTTCTCTCTCCATTTCAAAGAGGACAATACAAAAACTCCAAATAAGAATTACAAAGATGACTAAAGGTTTAACAACAGTTTCCAGGCAAGGAGTTAGAAAGACAAAGGCTCTTTGGACTATAAAAAAAAGTTCAGAGGTGGGTGGTAAATTCTGAATAGGTGTTCACTCCAGCTTCTAGGCAGAAAAATAAAGAGCATCAAATTTCTCAACATACAAATCTTACATTTGTGAAATGGGATGCCTTAAAACGTATTACTAAGGGTGCTAAGTAGGTAAAAAATGTTCCATACTGCATGTCTCACTTCCAAGGACAGTCTTCAGGACTCTCAAAAGCTTGAGTTCAAGCACTGGGACTCTGCTTCAAAACCCAGCTAGATTTAGTCCTGGGCGCCCTGCCCTAGTTCATTCTGCTCTGCAAACAGGAGCTGGACTAGAACATGTCCAGAGGCATCCTCCAGTCTCAGTTCTGTGATCTGCTTCTCCCACAGCTATTCCATGCCACCACATTGTTGAACTGGGGTTACTATGAGTGTGCACACACACACACATATACAGTTTTCAGTTTCTGCTCACCATGGAACTGTGTTGTGCAGATGACTGCCCATTAAACACTGCAACGGATGTGAATGACAAAGAGCTTACTTTCAAGATTAAAAACAAGCCACAGTGTGGTGAAAACCTAGGCACCCATGACATTAAGGTATCCACAATAACATCATAAGCTTATCTCAGCAGACTATGAACCATTACACTTCTGTTTACAACTAACTAGCTAATTCTATCTAAAGGATTTAAAACCACAAAAAGTTGAAAACCACTGGTTTTGCAACCTCCACAAGGAGGCTGGAAAATCCTTGAGGGTTCAGCACCTTACCAATATAACATGGTGCACAGCATTAATATTCCAAAATCACAGCCCTTTGAAATGCAAGGCACAATGTCATATTTTGCTAGATTAGCATTATGGCTTGAATCCTTACCAAGGCAGTCAGTTTCCCTGTTTCCCCCTCTCTTGCTGCTCCTAAGAGAAGTTCTTCCAGTTTCCTTTCTTGTGTCCTTTCCACTGCTATTAAAAAAAGAAAAAGTAAAAGTAAGGTCAGTCTCAGTAAAGTACATATGAAGTAAATCATTCAAAAAATTATAGCAAAACAAGCCTGGAGAAGCAGGAGTTTCCAGTATTGTTTATTTGGGACAGGTATAAATAGAACATTTAGTCAGGAAAGTCTGTGTCAGGGCAAAAATATGTTCAAAGCACATAAAATTTGACAACATGTGTGAGTTTGTATACACATACATATTTTTTTTTTTTTACACTTAAAATGAAGCCCACTCCCTAAAGAAGGGCAAATGGAAACTATGCAACACCCTTATCTCAGATCTTCCCTATGTTCTTTTCAGCTTCTCTTCTACTCCTCTTATCATTCTACCAAAATTTTATTCTTCTCTAATGGTTCAGCAGATGAGCAGTGGAAATGAGTTATCGGTGTATTTGCATGCAGAACCAGAAGAGAGATCACTTTCACATACAGTTTGTGGTAGAGCACAGAGCTCCAGTATTTAACAGTATCACACAGTAACACCAGGAAGCAACACAGTTTTTGAACTCTCCAAAAGTATAATCAGTGAACTAGGTTAGTATTTGAACACCATCTGCCTCACCTCTGACACCTGTGAGGCCATGAAGGAAACAAGGGGAAGGGCTTTTATTTTCTAATGCCTTCTGACCTAATGTCTAAGACTGCAATAGCAAGTCCTAAACCTCATCCATAACTGGGTCACTTTTGCAAACTGTTCAGAATTTTCCTCTCTAATGATTCAGTCGACACAAAGTCACTTGCTATTCTGGACTTGAGTTTTTCCTCTTCCAGTGAGCCAAGGCTTTGACTACCATGTACCATTCAAAGCCATAGCAAGGACTATCCCAGCAGGACTGAAATAGTTACCTGAATAATGCTATTTGCATTCATGATACTTAACTCCCAGAGTCACAGAAAAAACCCCAAACAAAACCTTGTCAGTGCTGCAGACAAGAACCAAAACCTATGACTTTTCTCTTTCTAATGACCAAATCTAAAGAGAAAATTCAACTGAGCTTCTACAACCCGCAGGAAAAAAAAGCAGCTTTTAGAATGCACACGTTAAAAAAACCCAAAACAAACTATGACCTATTAAAGTTACCTTCCAACATATTCCTTATGTCTTTGTCGTGAGTAACTTCTTTTGCAGTCTCTCCACTCCCATTAACAATAGAAGCATCAGCATTATGCTGCAAGAGTAACATCACCACCTCCTGAAAAACAATTTCAAAAACACTGCTTATCTGTCTGTGTAACTGCAAGGCCACAATCAGGCTTTCCAGCTATTGACATCCTGTAAGATGAGTTTTGTAACCAACAGCTTCTCACCACTGCTGGTGTCTTATCAAAAGAGGAAGGGATGTTTTAGAGAGATTGAAGAGTGAGACTGACTGTAACCTTTTCTCTCCCCTCAGTCAGGCTGAAGGAACCAACAGGAATTACAGCTGAACAGACTGACCCTGAAAAGCTGGTGTACCTGGTGTGAATGCTGAGTTTGATAGATAAAAATAGTACATTTGGCTCTTTTGACAAGGCAGTAAGTAGTCATTCCTTCTGAAGGGCCACAGAGGGAGTATTAGTTTTGGAACGATGGTGGCGTGCGGGGTGGGGAGGAAATCAAACTAGTCTCACACTACACAAGCCTATAAAAAACCTTTTAGTTCTAGTTATGTATGAAGAAACAGCACTTTGAGACACCAAACTGGCCTGTGTGTCCTAACTTAGAGATTTTTTTTTCCCCTCCAGAAGCTACTAAGATTAAAACAATGTGGTTTCTCTCTGTGGTTTTTTTTTTTGGACAGTTATACAAGCTAGGCAGTGTGCCTAATCCTTCTGAACACCATGTACCAAAACAGACAATAAGTCATTTTTAGACACTGTAAAAACATCTTTTTGAAGTGATCTTATTGCTAGCACTTTCTTAATAATTTTACAAGTGAGCCTTAAAAAAGCTGACATACTTTACCTTACGCCCTGTGAAAGCTGCACGATGGAGTGGAGTGTCCCCCATGTCATTCAGGACATTCACATCTGCACCAGCCTAAATGGCAAGACCGAAAGACATCTGAACATCCTTTCAACAAGAACTACATAGCTATTCCCTCACACTGGGGGGAAGGGGAGGACAGGACACTAATGTAGGCCTCATGGCAAATCAGATCAGAACTATAATACAGTTATCCTGGAAACAAAGATAGAGCATATATCTAAAATTCATAGCCAACATTCTCTAAATTGCTTCAAAAAGGAAAGGCCCCCTGCATTTTTTCCAGGCATCTCTCACACTTTTAAGAAGAGGGTATATGGAAAATAAATTTAATACAAGGGATGGGGGCTATTGCTGTCTTGGATTTTGTTTGGTTTGGGTCATGTCGAGTTTTGTAGGTCTTTGTGTTGAATCTCCCTTCCTTTTGTCACACACTTTCTCCATCCCAAATGATTTATATGAAAGGAGGAGTGTTCGCCACACTGTACAGGCATGGTTCCAAGAAACCAAGAAATCCTTTCCTTCTTTCATTACGTGTTTCTTCTACACCACTTTACCTAACCTCTCAAAGGGTCAAAAAGAGGGCAGGGTGTACTTAACTGCATCATATATATTTAGATCACATGATTTGGTCAGGTCAGTGCTGCCTGCCTAAAGTTAACTGATGAACCTGACTAGTTCCAGATCTCTGCTTCTGATAATGCCTCCTTCACTTGCTCTTTGAGCATAAAATCTAGGCACAAGTACACAGACACACTTATACATGCCTAACTCTCAGAAGTGCACAGCCTCACTCATTTCTCACCTTATTCTTCAAATAATACCCTTTCAAGAGCCCTATGAAAGGAACAAAAAGTACAAAGTTGCATATACTCTTCCAACTCTTGAAGTTGGATGCTTGATAAATACATTAAGTGATAGAACTTTACCTTTTGCTTTAAGCAGCCCGCTTGAATAGAAAATATCATTATTTACTGAGCAAGTGTGTAGGCTAGAGAAGAAATTCTCTTAAAGTCTGGATTATAGCTGGCAGTTTTTATTAATTAAATTCAAGTTTAGATTAGCTTTACACTTGAGGCTGTTTATCACACTCCTGCCATTTACAGCAAAATCTTTCAGATATAAAAGAGGATCTAATATACTTAAGGTTGGTTGAAGCTACCCTGAGAGCAAAAAAAAAAACCAGTCAGAAATCACATAATCACTCAATCACTGCATTTGCAGTTGTTATGCAAACACATCAGTTTTGATGACAGAAGTCCATAGTTTCAAAATTCATCACACTTTACTATTTCAAAGATGTCAGCAAGAAATAACGAATCAAACTATGTTAGCCTGTGACTGAAAGAAACACATACAAGCTACTTTGCACAAAATTCTGGGCATACATCTATATGCAACACAGAATTAGATAACGCAGGTTTTTTGCATTTGAGACACTTTAGCCTTTTCTACAGCTCACTAAATGAAATTGCCTAAAATTAAGTACTTTATGTATGACAGTAAACTACATCAAACTGTTGAAGTAATTGCATTACTAGCATCACCTGCTGGCTTATTATGTACAGATACCAACTAAGCTTCAAAAAACCTGAGCTTTCACAAGTGCATACCGATATACTACACATTTTTAGTTCCTACATACAGATAGTTCTCCACACACCAAGAAACAACCAGCTAAGTACCAGTAATTGTAAAAACTGCTCAGAGTAAGGGCTGTATGCTACTGTATAGACTTCCACTGTCACTGTTTTGAGTCCTTCTAAACCAGGCCCATCTTAATGCCACAACAATCATTTATCTCTATGTTACATATAGAAAAACTGTAGGAGTGGCTCTGCCTCTCTGCAAAGCCTCCTTCCTGCTATCACAAAAAACCTGAAGAAACATTAACTGCTTCTAGCCTTACAAACAGAGGAAAATAGAAATATACCTTCAGCAAATCCTCTACCACAACAGCATGTCCAAAGTAGCAAGCAAGGTGAAGAGGTGTCCAACCCATATTAGATTTACTTCTACCTAAAAGACAAAACAGGTAAATTAAGTTTTGATCCCACAATATAAAAGAGATGTTGTCATGTGCTTGGAGGCTGGCATAGATGACCATTCTTCACAGTAGCAGAAGAACAAGGAGGCTGGAAACTACAATATTATTCATATTTTTTAAATTACTAAATCAGGAGGCAGTTTGAGAATGCTGGATTCAAATCTTAAAAAAAAAAAAAAAAAAAAACCAACAAAACCCAAAAACCCAAACAAAAAACACCCACAGCTTTCTGAAAGGAGAAAGTCATGTAGCCTGACTGGACTGAGAATAAAACTTTGGTTTGCTTGTAACACCTTTCAACACTAGCAAGAAACTTCAGTTACTTTCATTCACTATGAAAATGGCACATGCAAGTACATTTTTCTCTTGTTTAGCAAAAAACTATTTGGTTTACACAATTTTATTTTCTCCACACAAATGAGAAGACATCCCATCTTTCAAACAAAGGATTCAAAATAAAACAGGTGGAATGACCTAATGTTGAGGCTTTTTGTTGTCAGTTTTTTTGTTGTCTTGTCCTTTACTCAGTTTTAATAAAGACAGCCTCACTTAGTAATGTGCTTTGAAATCTTTATGCACAGTATCATAAATACAATCATGTATAGCTCTAAGTTGCAGAATAATAAAGTACAGACAGGAAGCAGGCACAGAAATAACTATGCAAAGAAAAAATACGATTTATGCTTTAAAGACCATTTAAATAATGACCTGGATGACTGGCTGTATGAAATTCAACAACTCTCCAATCACTTCTTTAAAAGTAAGAGATTAAGCATTAGAAATTACTGAAGTTAACAACTCACTTTACTTACCAACTGCAACACTCAACTGTATTAAGCAAATGCAACTTGTGCTTTGCTTTTAGTAAGCAACAGACCCACAGCATTACAGTGTTGCCTAAAACCCATCATTTTGTACTTGGAAGAAAAATAAAAATAAGGCAGTGGAAATTGTTTTGAAATTACTGCCACCGTTACGTTTTCCCACCATATAACTTCAAGTACTGAGGCATGGAACATGCACAACATAAGTTTGCCCTTAGGAAACAAGCCACAAGCACAAGGCAAAACAAACTGTTTGTCTTGAAAGTTCATCATCTTTTCTGCTCTCATGCTAAAAATTAACATTAAAATGTGGTTCAGAGCTGAAATATTTTCCCATTTCTTATAACTGTTTCCAGCTAACATTCCTGCCCTTTATTGACAATTTCGTTTGTAATTTGATTCTTCTCAACTCCTGTTGTTTCCAACCCCAGATTTAGATTTTTCCCTCATTACAGCCTGGCCTACAACAGAGCTGCTACCCTATGTCACTGATGGGCCAAAGTATCACAGAAGATAAACACTGTGTGGATCACTAACTCTGGGGCTATTTATGCTGGATAACATACTAAAGGGACATCACTCATGCCTCAGTCCAATACAGAATAAGGTTCATTCAAAGAACACAAAAGAGATCCAAGTTGCACTGAATTCATACAATTAGTCCGAAACAGCCGTTAGTTACCAGCACTGAAAAGCAGTGTTGCTGCCAAGGAATTCTGCCATAAAAAAAAAACCAAACCCGAGGAACCTGTCCAGATTTGTAGTTCTTACTGAATAAAGTAAGAACAGGCGCTTGTTCTGCATCCACTCTGAATGTTTGCATTTCTGATGTTAGCTGACCATTTATTTCTCAAGCTTTTGAGAAAAAAAGCTTTTTACTTCTCTTCAAGTGAGTACAAGCATTTGTACCTTTTTTATTATTATTTTAAATCATTACACCATTACAAAGGGGAGAATGCAAAGATAGAAGAAATAAAGTAATTCCAACAAAAAACATAATTCATCTCCCCGTTACACCCAGCTCTGTTTTAAGGCCAGTTAACTCTAAGTCTCAAGTGTTATCATTTGTTTAGAGAATGGAGACAAGGTAGGCAGTCATTTTCCAGCTGTGGCCTGCTAAGCCACTGTGCAGTCATTCAGATATATATTTTGCCATAACACACTACTGACCATTAACCTTAACTTTACAGACTTTTTACTTTGCAAATTCCTAGATATGCTATTTTCTTTCATTTAAGGAGAATGAGGCAACAATAGATGGCCTTAGAAAACATGAACATTTTGGATGATAACTGGATTTGGTACTGTTTTAATGTAGATACCTTCTTTACGAACCAGTGAACTGAGGTACCCAAAAAGAGAAGTTCATTTGGCTGGAATTTCCTCAAGCAAATCTTGCTTATCTGCAAGCACTGACTGGGTATAACACAGTCACAACAGAGCAAGTATAGGAAGCCTGAATTTATTTTCTCTTCCTTCACTTTGGCTGAAATTGTGATGTTTAGGTTCACTGCTGTCAGACTTGACACTTATGAACATACAGCACACACAGCCTCAGATATAGCTCCACTCTGAAAAGACAAGGATAAGATGCTGAAAATAGGCTTTGACACCCAGGCACATTTTAGCTTGTCAGACTTATAGCTACCAAGGCACACCCTGCAGAAAGTTTACACTACCTCCAGTAAAGCCTTCCACCTGCTCCAGAAGCACTTTATTCCAAGCCAAGTGTCATTGCCTTATCAGATGCAAATCCTGAGGGAACTGCTACAGCAATGAAGGCATTCCCCATACCCTGACTTTCTGAAGACATGTATTTTCCAAGGTAATGACAGAAGAACAAGAGGCTGTCAGGAAGAAAAGGAAGACTGAGGGTTGTAAAAAGACAGTTACAGTCCACAGTGTGTATTTTAGTTAATCATCAGGTTGTAATGCAATTACTATCTAGTAGCATCCAGCAGATCAGAACTTGTAGAAAGACATAGTGGTTTGGCTAGTGAGGAAGCAGAATGGCAGGGCCAGTTATACAACAGAGGCTGTTTGGTCTGAATTTGTCTCAGACTATTTCCAATACTCCATGGGAGCAGAGTTAAACAAGTCAGTCGCTGAAAAGTGACTGCAGAAGAATAGAGTTAACTCTGAAGTTTCACACAACTAGAGCAGTTCCCCCAGATAACATTAATTACACTTCTGTGTCCTCTAACATTTAAAAGAATTGAAACTTCAAAAGCAGAGATTTCACTGTGAACAGATTCCAATTCAGAACTAGTTTAGGTTAATAATAATATCATGAGCACATTCTCTCTAGCTTCCCTGACCTCCCATTAGCAAGCATTAACTAGTTGGCACGTATGGCTAAACTAGAAAAACAGCTAAGCACCATCTTTCCCTTCATTACCTGAGTCTCTCCTATCCTGCAGACTTTCTGACCATAGACCCATTCATTTGCTTGACATAACAGACTGCAGATCATGCCATTTCATTATCCTTTCTTGACTTCAGATTATGTGTAAGAACACATCAGAGACACTCTGAAATCTCTTCTAAGCAGAGAAGACTTTAGGAACTTACTTATGGGCACTGTTGCATGAATCTTAAGGTATTTTTATTCCAACTGATTAGGCACTACACATGTCTTGAATATTTACCAAAGACATACTTCTGAGGGTGGGGGACTTCAGCTTCATCACAGTCTGTTTGGTTCCCCTTTAAATTATGAACTAGCTCCCCAAAGATGAAGTAGCAAGAGCTTGGATTTCACAACTTGTTTTTCTTAGGTGAGTACATTAACCATTGAGAAAACACAAACACAGCTGAGTAGTCAAACAAAAGGATAAGTAAGCTGATGATTAAGAATGAGACTTGGGAAAAGGATAGAGCAGGTAACAGGAATCCCTGCCCTTTAGGGCAAGGTGTTACCTTCTGTAATGGCTGAGAGGAAGCACAGTTGATCTCTCCCCTCTTCCTCTGCAGCACTTTCTTCTCAGTGCTGCTGAACAGTTAAATGTTGAACAATGGAATACCAGCCTGGGTAGAAAGAGTGGGATACACATCCACTTTTTGGAAGCAACCAGAAACACACTCATGTAAATAAAGAGAAATATAAAACTACTAAAACAATAAAGAAGTAAGGTAGTCTACAATCGCTAGCAAGCTTGCAAATCCAGTCCCAGTTTGAAGTTTTTGCACAGCAAGCAAGCTGCTGAGCCACAACTGTTAGCTACACATGAGCAAAACTTCAGTATTGGCCAAAGACCCAGACACAGATGAAGAGCAGTTTCAGTTTCTTTTCCCAAGTAACCTAGTATTCTGCTAATAGTAAAAAGTATACGTTTGTCCCAAACATTTTCACAAGTAGCAAGGAATGTAATGCTCCTACTGTGTGTTAACAAAACACAGGCTTAAAAAAAAATAAAAATAAAACAAACTCACACCGACCAGAGCACAAATGACTGACCTGATCTAATCTTCTCTGCAGCTCTGATGCAGGCTATTTACCTCCCTAAGCCATCCCCAGGCACCGCAGTCTGTTTTGTTTAGCATTCTAAAGCTTCGAAGTTGGCATAAGCACAAACACAGGCAAAAAGAGGTACTGATTCTTTGTCTTGTTGACACTTCTAGTGTCTGCGAGTTACACTGAGGTCTCCTCTACACTGCAACTATCATACTCTTTTATTATCTCTCCCCTATGCAAGCATGTCCTTAAGTCACAGGGTAAAAGCTGTTTAAGTGGGTTGTTTATTACTCTACTGAGCACTTCAAAGAAAGCAAGGTTATACTATCACTATCAGTTTCACTACATGTGACTTCAACAGTGAGATTACAAACATTTGAGGAAGGCTACTAACCTTTACAGTTGATATCAAAGCTTATTTCTCCTTTGTCCATGGTATCCAACAGCTGTTTAACTTCTTCAGCATTTCCATTTCTAGCATCATGAAGAAGCTGCTGTTCTGCTTCTGTAGTCATCTCTAACAAAAGATACGAAAGAAAAAATTTTGCAATCTCTTATGCTGCTGTAAATTACATCTTAAAATTACATCACTTCTCCCTGTTATTTAATACTAACCCTGGTAAGAGAAAGATAACTATTCTCTCAGTGGAACACACTTAATGTGCAAGCTGTTGCAACAGTCCAGCACTCAGGCTACTAAGAAGCATTAAAATTCCTCATACAAAGCAGTTAAATAACCAAATACCCATGTTTTCTTGCTTCTCTGTTTTCTAGGTTCTAAAGGTGGCTTGGGAGTTAAAACTCTATACCACAAACAAGGCAAGCTTTGCTACAAGCATAACCAGTAAGCATTTGCTTTTTCCTTAGAAGGCTTTGACCCTCATCCTTTAAGGTTTCCAAAGACAACAGGAAGAAAAAAAAAAGTAACTATGTACATCCATTAGCCCAAGTATTACTTAAGAATTAATTGACAGTTATTTTGGCTGCTAACCCTAGGGAACAGAATGTCTTTGCATGGAGGTGTCAGATACCCATCAGTGATTAGTACTATCATCTCTTGAGCTTGGGTATCTGAGCCCTTGCAACCTTGACGTGGAGGGGAATCAGGGACTCATACAACTTTTTAGATTAGACCTTATCTTTAAAAAACACAATAGTACGATATAAGGAAGTTAACACACAACTGTAAAACATTACTCATTAATTCTAATCCTACTATTGCTCTTGAACTGCAAAAAGAAAAAAAAATGGTATTTAAGTCTTTCAAAGAAGGGAAAAAACAAAACCTTTTAACATAACTATTTTACAGCTCTCTACTAGATGGGGAGCCTTAGACCTTTGGACAAGCGATACTGCTACTTACCAGGTCTGTTGAAGAATACAGCTACAAGTGACGTATTAACCAATCTTTTTCCACACTGAAATCACAATCTGAAGTTGGTTTGCCTTTTTCTTTTTTTAATGATATTACCACAAGTACCAGCTGTATGAAGTTTAACAAGCACAAGTGCTGGACTCTGCGTCTGGGACAGGACAACCCTGGATGTGTGCACAGACTAGGGAATGAGATGTTGCAGAGTAACAGTGCAGAAAGGGCCGTGAGGGTCCCAGTCAATGGCAAGGCGAACATGAGTCAGCAGTGCCCTCGAAGCCAGGAGGGCCAATCCTGTCCTGGGGGGCATCAGGCACAGCAATGCCAGCGAGGCAAGGGAGGGCATTGTGCTGCTCTGCTCTGCACTGGGGCAGCCTCACCTCAAGTCCTGTGGTGGTTTTGGGAGCCACAAAAAAATACATTAATAAAAAAGACATTAAGCTATTAGAGAGCATCCAAAGGAGGACAATGAAGATGATGAAATGTCTGGAGGGGAAGCTTTATGAAGTGAGGCTGAAGTCATTTGATTTGTTCAGCCTCGAGGAGACTGAGGGGCGATCTCACTGCAGTCTTCTACATTCTCAAGGGGGAAAGAAGAGGGGCAAGTACTGATCTCTTCACTCTCATGACCAGTGACAGGACTTGAGAAAAAAGCATGAAGCTGAGTCAGGGGAGGTTTAGGTTAGATATCAGGAAAATGTTTTCACCCAGAGGGTGGCTGAGCACTGGAACAGGTTCCCCAGAGAAGCAGACATAGCACCAGCCTGACAGAGTTCAAGAAGTGTTTAGACAATGCTCTCAGGCACATGGTGTGACTCTGGGAGCATCCTGCATAGCGCCAGGACTGGGACTCGATGATCCTGGTGGATCCCTTCCAACTCAGCTTATTCTATGATTCAGCTAGACCTAGATACAGCAATGCCCTATTTAAATACACTGCTTTTAAGAGGTGACAAGAAACTATTTTAAAAACAGCTTCAAAAGACTGTGCTGCTATAGACAATTTATTGCTGTTGATACAATAAGAAAACAAGAGGCTGTGTCCAAATTTAGTGTCTCCAGTTTAGTATGTTCACCTGACATACTGGGTGTACCAGATCCTGCAGTCAGTTAATGATTACTGGCCTCACCTGGTTAGCTTTCCTATACTAGCAGAGATTCTAATTGGTCCCACAAACTGTTTACACATTGCTGTTCTGGACAGGCAGCTTGATTGCACTATGCACACTCACAGCTTAAATAGATGCAGGGAGCTCTTCGACTTCTGTAAGATAAGAAGCCACTCACCAAGAAAAGAGACAGTGAGAACACTGGGTAAGAAACCAAAAGCCTGTAACAGTGACAGATCCTGTAATATTCAAGACTGAGGCAGAAATCTAGAACAGGACAGACTGACAAAAAGCTAACAATACAGCAAAGAGAGGTTTCTCTACCTTTTCCTCAATCAGCAAAGAGAGAAAGAGAGAAACCATTTTCAAATAATTTGACAAAGACTAAGCAAGCCCCTTCTAGCATATTTCAGAAGAACAGACTGGATCAGTCACCTGCAATATACCACAGACACAGGATACATAAGCCTTCTCCAGAAGTGGTTAGTCAGCACTCTTGTTTATGCATGCTTTTCAGATCTACCAGAAAACAAAACAGTACTACTTCTTCTAGCAGTCCTTCAAGCCCTAAAGCTACTTTCTCCTTTAAACAAGAGTCTATCCATTTGTGGAGGCAACACAGCAGAGTTTATTGTTACTGGGGCAGGTATAATTTTCCTCAGTGAATCAGTTCTACCAGTGTCTACTGAATGATCAAAATCATGTACATTAAAGTATTATCAGGCTGTAATACTATCTCTGAAGCCGAGTAATACAGTTTCAGTGGGACACAGAATGCAGCACTGAGAATTGCACACACCAAAGGTACGAGTTAGAGCCATTTTGCTGGCTTAACCATTATGGAGTGGCAGAGAAAAGAAAAAAAAGCAAAGCTCATGTTTCATTTTCACCCTCTCCCACACAGTATTGCTTTAGCCATCTCTCAGATGAGAAACACACTCCTATCATTACCCTGTATCATTTGTCAACATCCCACATACTTAGCAGGTAAGAATAGCAATGCACTTTTAATGCATTAACAACCTGCTGTTTCTATTCGATATTGATGAGAAGGAAGAAAAGACTGCTTGGGAAAGAAACCAAGATGCTGATTCAAATAAACAACTCTTGTATGCAGCAAGGCCTGTTATGTACACGAGCAGAATCTTAAACAGCTCAAGACACACAGAAAGTTGAATCACTATATAAAATTACTTGCGTAGTTTTTCTACCACCGAATAGCCATAAAGTAAAATCACTGATTTGTTTGTATTCTTACAGAAAACATTAGCAATAGAGTAACGTGCATAGTAACATGGTCTGTCTGCTTCACTGGTCTAGTCCCCAAAGACCTTGCTGTTTAAGCCAAGCCTCCAATTTCAAATATACTTTGTAAGGCTGAAGCACACAGTGATGCAGAAGAATGACTGTCTGGCTATTAATCATAGTTAGAAGGATCACTCACGTGAAAATGTTTCTGCAACTGGGGCTAGAAAGTGAATTTGCATGCAGTTACCCATCAGACAAGTGATAAAGAACATAAAGTTTTAGCTAAGGAGCTAAATGACATGCTAAATGAAGCTGGCAGCAAAGAGACTCTTAACAGAACTTTTTATACTCTTGCAAATCCTGTTTTAAGCTACAGGATTTGCTTTATAATGGAGATTTTTGCTTTATAAACACCAACAGAAGTTTGAGTGACAAGTTTAGAGTATGGAAACAAATCAATACACAGGCATTCAAGTGCTGTGCACTTGCAGCTGTAGTTTGTACAACTACACTCTCCTGCAGACAGGAGTTGATTTGGTGCCATGATCCACCATAAAGACAGCTCCGAAGTTCCCACCCACCAGTTTTGAGGCACCAAGCCGGGCCATCAGCACTGAGGGAGAAACTTCATAGTTTGGTTTAGAGTTATTAGCCTTAAAATACTACTAGCAAGTTAATGTATATGAATTGTGCTGCCTCTATGCAAATCTACTAGCCACTTAAGAGAGAACACATGTCTTTCAGTCAGTCCTGTTGCCATCATTACCTTATTCCATTCATCAGCTGATACAGGTTAAACTGCCTTTCACAGCCCCTAGTTATGCCTTGTGCCCTTCAGAGGTTTGCATGGCAGTCTCCACAGTCACTGGTATACCATTACACAACACCACCGAACATTATTTAGCATTTCCTCTGCAGCTGAGATGTGACTGCAAGGCACTTCTGTTGAACTCATTAGGACTTACCAGAGCAGTACTTGACTGCTAATTGAATCTTATCCTTTAAGAAGGTATAAAAAATAGCATTGAGATGCTCTGCTTTTATCTCCTTCTACGAGACCTATGCCAGAGTGATCTTGTCACGCTACTACAGGGTGGGTCTTACTTCACACAGGGGCTGTTTCCAATACAGAGAGCATACACTACCATTCTGCCTGCATGCCTGCTTAAGGAGTTTTGCAGAATATTTCAACATAAAAGGCCACCTAACTACCAATATACAAACAACCAACTTTACCCAACTGCTAGGATAAAGTCCAAGCAAAGAAAAGCTGCTTTTCTCAAAGTGGTTTAGGAATATCTAAAGTGCCATCCCTGACTATGAGGCAGCACTATTCATACGACGGACTGGCATTTGCTTTGACTTCTTCTCCTGCTGAATCCTCCAGCCATGTACATGGCCCAGAACAGTGACAATACATACTACGCAGAATACTAAGCAGGTGGGTTTCACTCATATGCAGCTAGAAAAGCTGGAGAAGCAGTACTAGCACTGGCCAACTTAACATTAAGGCTCTAGGCAGCAGCCACCGGTTGCATAGGAAGCTTTCTACTCACGACAAACAGTCAAGCTGGCAAAAAGCGTAACATTGTCTAGCATTTCAATAGATCTCCCTCTACCAACGGAAATTAGATTCCTTTAGGAAAGGATGATACTTGCTCAGGAAGATTTCTTACATGTCCCAGCACGCACACGTCATGATGTGATACTTGCAAAGAAGGCGGACAAAATGCACCAAACCGCACAAACAGACAGAACCTGTCTACAAACCCACACAACGCACTGTACTGAACTGCTCCAAGAAGAAAGAGAGGTTGTACTAGAAGCATGAGTGATGTTATCTAAAAGTAATTGTTTCAATCTTCGGGTAAAGGGTTGTATAAGTTAGAAGTTAGACATGCTTCTATGACACAGTCTTCCTCTGAAAGCAGCACCTCTCTAAAGTCAAGACAATGTTTGTTTAATAGCAATTAACACAGCTGCAACAACACATCTATTCAATACCGCTACCGAGACAGCACTACTCAAACTAATCCTCGTTCTTGGGCATCTCCTGGCTGTTTTCCGCACACATTTTAGTTCTGTTACATCAAAGACATTCTTTCAGCCCAGGCGCTCCGAATAAGCTTACCCACAGCTCATACGAGATCTCACCCAGATCAGCAGGCAGGCACAGTCGCAAGCAGTCAGAACTTCAGCAGGACCGCCGGAGTTCCCTACGTCCGCCTGGAATCGAGCGGCTCGTTCCGGTCCCGGTAATTAAACACTTCTGAAGGCGAGTCAGGCTCACGCGTCGCGGCAGCTGCGCTCCTTGCCTGCGGGAGAGGTGCCTTCAGACCTGCGGGCAGCGGCCAGCGCCGCGCCTGCTCCAGGGAGTGGAACAGCGGGAAGAGGAGGAGGAGAAAGGGGCACCCACGCACAGCAGCGAGCACAGCCCTTCCCAAGGGCCAGAGACCACGCCGACCCCCGCCTCCAAAGCCTCCTCTGCTTCGTGCCTCGAGCCGAGCCCGGCTTTGGGCCGGCCCTTCAGCCCGCACAACGGACTCCTGACGGGGGGAACCGGCGACACCCCCACCCGCCAACACGCTCCTGGCGGCGGCGGGGGACAGGCGGCCACGGCAGCAACAAAGCCAGCGCCGCCGCGGGAGGGCGACGCATCCCCCGCCAGCCCCGCCGCGGAAGGAAACCCGCCCCGGGCGGGCGGGCTGGCCCAGCGCCGGCCTCGCCTCGCCTCGCCTCGCCTCGCCCAGCAAGCTGCTGCCGCCGCCCCGCGCTGTGCTACGCGCACCGGGCGCGGGCACATGTGACCGGCAGCGCGCCCCGGCGGCCCGGCCGCTCCCCCCGCCGCGCAGGGCGGGCGGCGCGGGCTCCCGGCGGGGCGGGACGGAACGGGGCTCCGCCTGCCTGGCCGCCGCACCGCCCCCGTGACCGAGACCGGCACCGGGGCCAGCAAGGCCGGCGCCCCACAGGGGCCGATCCTGGCGGTCCGTAACTCGCCGCAGCCCGCCCGAGGGGCCGGGAGGGGTGAAACAAGGCCCCGCCGAGGGCGCTGCTCCCGCCCGCCCTCTGAGAGAAACGGGCCCGCACCGGGCGCGTCCGGCGGCGGCCACTCTTCCCAGGGAGGGACAGTGACCCATCGCGGCCGCGGGGCTGCCCCGCAGGTACTGCTCAGTGCCCGCTGCAGACTGGTGTCACACTGGTGCCCAGGGACAGCACAAAGAGAAAAAGCCATAAACTAAAACATAGTAAGTTCCACCTCAACATGAGCAAGAACATTACGTTGAGGGTGTCAGAGCACTGGAACAGGTGCCCAGAGAGGTCATGGAATCTCCCTATCCGAAGACATTCCACACCCACCTAGACGTGTTCCTGAGGCACCTGTTAATCCCTGGATCTAAGGATCATGTACGTTTAACTCACGGGTTTAACTCAACATTCTTACCCTTCCTCTCTCTCTCTTCGCGCAAAGGAGAAATCCCCACCAGATGTAGTCAAGAGGTGAAAAATACACTAAAGCTTACTGGCAACACTGTCAAAATCAAATGCTCAAAACCCAACTATCTTTGGCAAAGGACGAAATACAACATATAGTTCAACATTCAACCACTTATCATAGCAGTACTCAGTGTCAATTTAGCCTTTACCTAGCATCAACTTAGCCCAACCGAGAAAAAGCTTGAAACTTACGAAATGCTATGTTACCTAAAAGTTCCAGGCAGAGAGAAGTAGGAAAAGGAAGAGACAGAGAGGAAGACAGAAGGAGAGAAGAGATCCAGCAAAACACGTGTGATAAATGAGTGAATGATAAATGCTGGCTTTTGCAGATATGAATTTGATATTTACAAGTGATAACATACTGTGTAAAAATAGTGTTAAGATAAAGTGTAATTAAGTAGAAACAAGGTTAGAGTGGATTGTAACTTTGAAATAGTTGTAATATGTTAGAAAACATAGTAATAAATACATGGTCATAAATGTCTTTTAAGTTGATAAACCACAGAGCCAGGGATCAAGACATCTTAAAGAAACAAGGAAGATATCCACAGGCATCCCAGGAAGTCTGTTATCTTAACTCACACCTCCCAAAGAAACTGTCAACTACAAATTAAGTTGGAACTGAGGAAACATAGATGGGAGGATTTCTTCCTTCAGCTCTGAGGCAATCCAGAGGATGCAAGAGTCCAAGATGGGTGCCATGCTGGCAGAAGGGAGCAGGGGTCAGAGAGGGGAGAGTTAAGTAAAGTGTAAAATATTTTATGGGCCTAATGAATATGTAACAGTTAAAGAAAGTACTTAAGTTCACAGTAAAATGAATAGAATTGCACCTCTGGCAAAACTGCTGGTTTTGCCTTTGCTCTACTAATAAATGTTCAATATTATGCTGCTAAAATTTCAGCTTGTGAATTCATTTATAACACACACCTAGAGCTACCACCTCCAAGATTGCAGCAGGGGCAAGACAGGAACTCCATGCAGGCTTCTAGGCTGTGAGCACCTGCTGACCCTCTCATCCCCTGCCCTTTAAGCCCCACGGCCTTCATGTGCCTGCCCCTTAGGTGGGCCTGCCGGTCGCTTGGCCAGTCAGGGCCCAGGTGAGCACCTGGGCCACCCCAAGAGTCCGTGACGGACAGCTCAACCAGGCCTTGTGGCAGCTCTGGGGGCGGAGCAAGATGCTAAGGGCTACACCTTCAGCAAAGCCTGGCCAGCCCCTCCAAGCACACACAAGCACTGCCATTCCAAGATGTTTCCAGACACGCAACGTGCAGTCAAGGACAGCAGCCTGCCGTCATGCTCTTGCAATGCCTTGTGCAGCGCCAGTGGCCCCCATCTGTAGGCTCGACAGCTCTCTGAAGCCTAAGGCTAAGCCAGAGGGCAGCTTGTCGCTGGGGCCGAGGTGCCCACCGCTGTGTCACCTGCGCTGGGTGACCTAGACTTGGCAGTGGCTTGGGCTCGATGATCTCCAGAGGTTCCTTCCAACCTTTTGTTTCCTGTGTGTGCGTGTCGCCGTGGTCCGGGCTGTGGGTCACGGCCTTGGCTCCGCTCTGCCCTCGGCAGGGGCGGGATGCGGCGGAGAAGGGGCGGCGGGGACGCAAAGACACCGACAGCGTTCCGAGAGATGGGGGGACAAACAGCCTCAAAGAGGACTGTAGCACTACGATAACGGTGCGTCGCCAGAGGGGAAAAAGGGGTCTTGGAAATCGCTTTGCTAGCTTATACAACCGTGCTGCAGATGAGAGGAAATTGTGAATACACACACTGATTCTAAGAACAGCACAGACAAAAGCAAATTTCTCCCTCTAAAAGAGAGAGAAATTGGGTGCAACCAGGGAGAAAAAGTGAAGTACTCACGTTTTTCAAGGCGTTTTGGTCCGTCACTCCTTCCGCCCTGTCCTACCCTTATTTATTCTCCGCTACACCTTTCACCTGAAGAGCTGGCACTTTGTTTTTTCTGCCTTTAGCACGTGAGAGGGGTTTTGCATTTTGAAAATACCCACCTTGCCTTTGAAATCCTGCAAGAATTTATTAAGGGAGCAGGGAAGATTTGCAGTGTTGTGGCATGACCAAGTCTGTGTCATATGCAGAAGGAGCACTGAAAAGGTGGGGCAGGAGCCACAGGTGCCAGGAGAAACTATTACAGAAGATTAGAATGAAACTTCTCTTCCAAAAATGGGCAAGTTTAAACCTGAGCAATTCTTGTGAAACTCTTCAGACATAAATAATGAAGCAAGCTTCATTTTTCTGTATTGTCTATAGCTACATAAAGTTTCAATGTTTGAAGAATGATATACCAAAAGAAGAAAAGGAACAGTTCCACACCTGCAGAGATAACACAAATGCATCATGTTCAGACTTCTGCTGCCTTTTGTTACTTTTAATTAGTTTATCTTACTTAAGATATCTGCTTCCAGGGATGCTTTAATAATAACTATACAACATCTGACAAGCTTCAGGGAAGGATCACTTTGACTTTCTTTTCTTAGGACCAGGTCTTCAAGTTGCTGTCCTTCTTTTCAAAGCACTACTGTGTCATCCCCCCCATACCTTTTCCTTTATTTCTTCCTCTTGCTTCTGACTTTTGAATCATCTTTCACAATGCCGTAACTGCTTTAAGGAACTTCACAATAAAACCTTTTCCTATTTTGTATTGTATTTTGCATACATTAATACAAAATAAAAATGTGTGTATTATCACCTCATATTTCTTACAAATTTTATAATGAAACAGAGGTATTGTCACCCGCCTACTCCATAACCCATTGCAATGCAACACAGAGTTTACAGTTCCATTTCACCCTTTGGCCAGTCAGGGCAGGGTTATTCTCTGAATCTGAGTAAGAAAGCCCTGAAAACAAGTAACTTAATACATTTAATGTTTAAAAAAAACAGAATAAAGAGCAACAGAGATAGCAAGTAAATCAGAAGCCATGATATCCACATTCCTGAAGCAATGGATTGACCATGGATGGACCTCTTCCACAGCAGGCTGCACAGACCCCATCTGTGGAGAGAAGCTCCTCTTTGGTTGAGATATTTTAGTTTTTCTTACAAGAAAACAGCTATTCATAAAGGATGTTCACAAGAGAGGTTCACTCCTTGCTATGCTTCTAAAGGCAAGGCCATGCAGGTGGTGGAATCCCCCCCGCTATGTGCCAAGGAGCTGGTGGAGTTAATCCTGCTTCCAAGGGTTTTGTGCACCACAACCCAGGCCTGAAGGCAGCACAGCACAGACCTGGGCTTGCTCCAGTTAACTGTACTGTAAATCACTGACTCCTGCATTTACAGTGCTCTCCTGGCCAGCATCACTACACTCCTCCTGCTTCCAGCATCTTCAAAGGGGGTCTATTTTTCATTCGCGTTTTGCCTCCTTGCACATCCCAGAGTAATAACGACCCAGTGCATTTTGGACATTGAAGTGTGGAAATGAGAAAAAGAGTGTTGCTGATATCGTTTTGTTCTAAGTGTCTCTTTTCTCTGTTTCTTTTCTTCATGCCTTTCCTTTTTCAGATAACCTGCTGAAATTAGTGATTCAGAAATCATGAACCATGTCCCATCTTAGGGCTGAGCACACTGGCAAACAGCCTTGCACAGAACTCACTGAACTGTTTTGTCTGTGATTTTCACAGTATAGTATATTTTATATCCTCTCAGACTCTGTGATGGGGCAACCTTTATTGCCCTAACATATAACTGACACTTTGTGTTCTTCCTTTTCAGACTGGTCGAATTTGAGATATATGACTGCGCAAGGGAGTGCACACAAGGAAATAGGAAGTGGAAGTAATAAATTATATATGATGGGTTGTATTTTTGTAACATTTTAAATGACTGCATGTTTGTTAGCTGACCAGCAGTCCTAAAAATTTGTTCCTTAGCAGCTTTCATGCAGCCCTGGAGTATTTCTTGAGGAAACTGCTCTCCAACTCTGAAAAGCAGTGCAGCAAGCCCAGGTCCTTGCCATATTTCTATACTGATTTTATTTACTAGTCTGGCAAAAGACAGACACAGGAGAATTAATTAATGTGCTGACACTCTCAGATGTGATTTTTGTGGATCTCTCTGGATTACCGAGAGCAACTGCCAGTGAGTGATCAAAGCAAACGTTCATGTTGTTCTGAACTCCCTGCAATAGGAATTCTTGCAGATGTGAGTCTGTTGCTGAAGTTTCTTTCATACTTTGCAGGAAGTAACCATATAATGTAGTGAATGTGTGGATAGTGTGAGCTGGATTGCCTCCTGAAATGAGAAATGCTGCTGCTCAAAGCAGTGCTGAAGCAAACTCAGGCAGTTTCTGAGGTATTCCCTAGCAGGGAAAAAAATTGATAAGAGAGAAGAGTTCCTTTTAACATGCCCATTTTTATCTGAACGTAAGTGTGACAGGAGAAAATGTGAGAATTCACTGCTGGTCCTCATCTCCCAGGAGGCTCCTAAAACCTGCTAGTAATTACTTCATAGAAAAGCTTTTGGACTTCTGTAGCTCTACAGAAGGCAATTGTACCCTGCTATGGCCAGCATAAAAACTGGGCTGTGGCTACATGAGAAGAAACATTTTTAACTGAGGTGTTAAGTCACCTATACACATGCTTCTCCTTAGTCTTACCAGACATGTAATTTTAGACCAGGAATTAGGCTAACTTTAATGCACGTTCTTGTTCTTGTGACTGAATCAGTTTGGTTTGGTTTTAGTTCCAAAATGATAAATCAGCTGCATGTGGAGAGTTTATACCTGTGAATCTTACAGCTAATTACTGTCAGTTTAGACCACAATCTAGTAAAATGCATCACTGTGGAACTGGAATCAGCTGAACTACTTTGTGCTCAAATGGATATGTGTTTATTATTGGATGGCCCAATTAAGATTTCTATCATAGAATGAGATTTCTGTTGAAAGTAGAGTGGAATTGGAGCATTAGAGAAAATTTAGTGTTCTGTTGGTAGGTAGCTATAGCAAAATGCTCTCCTTGAGCTATTCTTAAGACACTACTGGAAGAGTCTCAGTAGAAGAAAATCCTGCCCAAAACAGAGTCCAGAACAGAGGGCATTTATCAGTAGTACATGACATGACATTGCCCTTATTTGTTCCCAATCTTCCTCTTTTTTATTGTAAAAGAGAAGCTGAAAATGCATCACGTTGTTTTAACTGTTGTATGCAAAACAAAGCAGGGCTATGCATATTTTACTCAAACTTTAATTCTTCTGTATTTCTTAGTTCTGTTTTTCACTTATTTGTGATTCAACTCTGATTAAATTAATATTATTGGTATCTTGTTAAAGCTTTTTGTGCTCTAGTATTGGATTCCAGTTGCAGAAGGGAATGGGTAATTACCCAGTGTATTATCTTGCTCTGACAAGACAGAACAAAGAATTTGAATTCAAGGTAGCAATTTGTGCTGCTTCCTGACCTCAGGGTCTTCTTTGGCTTAATTGATTTATCTTTGCTATCTGTGGTTCACAAACACTGAACTGATATATCAAAAGTTAGCCTTTGTAACCATTTCCAATATCAAAGATAATGTATTGCTGTGAAGAGTATAATTTTGGGAGATGCCTCACCATAAAGAACAGTGAGGTTCAGTTATGTACTAAAAAAATACCCCAATTAGTTTAGTAAACTCTACTGTGCCATTACCCTTCATTTGAAAGCTGTGGATATGTATTTCATATCTCCTTTGAATATGAATGAGAATGTTTGTTTCAGACAGACAAAGACATTAATTATCTGGTAAATACTCCTGTGCACCATATCAGTTCATCTACTCTGTTATTAATTTAGTATATATAAACATGACAGAGATTCATTAGCCACATTTATCTCCATTTCTATTTACTAAGACTTGTCACAAACATAAATGACAATGGAAGGAAATTAGCGAGTCCTCTGAAATCTGTCAGAGATGTCTACAGTCCATATAGTTTTTGTGATTTATTCTCTGTGCCTCCTTATCTGGAACAGTTTCTTCCTGGCCCAATAGTAGATTGCTGAAGTCCTTGATATCAATGCTTTTATATGACTTATAGACAACAGTCATAAAAAATGGCAATAACATTTTTGAGTTACTTAATAACAAAGAATGTGTATAGTAATGCAAAATCACTTGTTCAGCTAAGTCAAAACTAGCAACTTATGAAGCACAAGCACTATACAGAGATTGCTGTCCAAAAGTTAAAGTCTTGTCATAGTTCCCTCCTTAGATTTATAAGGCAATTTAGTATTAGAAAGAACAGATGGAGCACCATCTTTTCTAAGTCCTTATGCATTAAAGCTTTCAGTTATGTTTTGGTCAGAAGGCCATTGTTTAAACAGTAAGTTCTGTCTATGTGTCTCTCTTTCAAAATTAACAGGAATACGTGACTTTGATAAAATGTGCATTTTTGTCATGTTCTGAGACTGCGTATATTCTTTTTATTATCGTTTTAAAAATAATTAAACCAACTCTCTCCGTGACTCTGAAGACAGTCTTCTATTCACTCTCTGAAATAATTTCTGCAGAACTGCAGTGCAACCCGTAGTTCTCCATCCAGAATATATGTAGTTGATAATATGGTGCTAATTTTGTCCCTATTCACTTGCATCCTGGTTTAATTCTGGTTTAATTTTTTTTTTTGGTGGTTTGTTAGTGTGCGTTGATTTCTTTTTTTTTTTTTTTGTCTGCGGAATGTCTGTCCTGGTTGTCACAATCATTCTGAAGATTAAGAAGATTAATCCTGTTCTACAGAACATGAGCAAATTCTCTGAGTTTTCGAGAAAGGCAAAACAAAGCTTACCTTGAATTCTTCCCAACTGTGTCAGTATAAAATCACACCGAAAGAAAACACGAGCTTTAAAAACTGCAAAACCGTGAAACCTATGCTTTGATGCAAGGAAGGAGATCTTTACTCATCAGTGCTGTTTCTAAAACAGACGCCTTAAACTTGCCAGTTAAATAAATGAATTTCTAGAACTAATGAAAACTGCTTGGGACATATGTTACTCTTTTAAATAATTTTGAAAGGAAATCGCATAGTTATGTCCATCATTCATTCCGAGTGCCATAAATGCAAGGTGAAAACGGCCGTATCAGTAAACTCCTCACTGAAACAGAACTGCTTGCACACTTTAATTTAAAAACAGGGTGTAAGGAATAAGGGAGAAGCATACAAGACGGATATAACGCAGGTGGTGTGACAATGACACTGCCAGACAGCAGCACATCCTCGGCCCGCTCTCTGTGCCCCCAGCGGAAGGAAGGGCCCGAGCGTCACCGCCACGGCTGCGCACACGGTGCGGCGCCGGGCTGCTCCCTGTGCCTTTCCCTCCTTGCCTTCCTCCTCCGCCCTCCCTCGGGTCCCGATGGCAGCGAGTGACACGGGAAGGGCGCAGCAGCAGGTGAGCGGCGGAGGGGGCGAGGGGGCTGAAAGCGGTGACTTCAGAGGGCTCCTGGTGAGCCCCGGCCCCGAGGCCGTGGGGGCAGGTTTGCACCGCCGACCCGCTTCAGGTGTTTCATTTCCAACTGGAAGGCGCTTCTCCGGTGTTTCGTTGTGGGAATTTGCTGAGCATCCGCTCATCCCCAGGAAGAGCTTAGTGCCAAGCCCCCGGGGTCTTTCCCTGCGGGGTCCGACCCAGCCAGGAGCGACACCGGCTGGGAGCTGCCGGGAACCTGTTGGCATGTGCTCCGTGTCACTTTGCTCGCCTTGTCACTGAGAGTGACAGGTGCTGAGAGTGGCAGAATTATCCACAGAAATTCAAAAGCTGGTGTGCGTGGCTGTGAGAACTGACCAAAGGTTACTTAAAAAATCACAGAGTCAGGTTGGAAAATACCTCTGAGATCATCGAGTCCAACCTATGACTGAACACCACCACGACAGCTAGACAGGGCACTCACTGAGTGCCACATCCAGTCTTTCCTTACACACCTCCGGGCATGGTGACTCCACCACGTCCCTGGTCAGCCCATTCCCATGTTCAGTCCCCTTTTCTGTGAAGAAATTCTTCCTAATGTCCAATCTAAACACCCCCTGGTGCAGCTTAAGTCCTGTGGATCAGGACTGGATCCCCAATACTTATGGCCTTCCATTGTAGTGAATCCTGTCGCATCTCTCAATAAGATGTAGAAGAGCAAGACTTCAAAAAAATGAAAACATGATTGGCACACAAGGTTGTGTGGGCTCTATGGGGGGGTTTATTTACTTTTGTTTTTGTTTTTTTAGATTGATGAAATTGAAGCCCTTTCATCCATCTATGGTGATGATTGGTGTGTTGTTGATGAAGATGAAAAAATCTATTGCATTAAGATTAGTGATTGTCTGGATCACCCAAAATGGACCCTCTGTTTGCAGGTATAGTGGTGGTAAGGAGTTTAGGACAAAATTTGCTTTTGGACTGATGCAGATGAAACCCTTTAAATACGTTTTATTATCTGCTTGGATGGATTAAGAAGCTTTTGGATTGGAATCTGTGGTAAGACTTTTCAGTGATGGTTCCTGTAACAGATCAATATGCTTGTGATATATTCATTAGTTGCATATCTTAATTCCACACCTGACCAAAACATTTCAGTGTATTTCACCAAAGATTAATTTCTGAAATGTTTCTTACATCGATTTTATGTCTCAGTGAATCTGCTACAGTTGCTTTTAGATTTGCTTTCTGGAAAATGTGTAGACAAAATGAAATTTGGATGAACTTTATTGATCCAACTCCTTACTTTATGTTTTCAGAACTGAAAGCAGTAAGTTTACTTAGTGTAAGAAACACTGAAGTGTCTATTTAAGGAAGCGCACTACCACTTATTTAAGTCCAGTAACCATTTGTGCAGCATCTTTCATTTTTTTTTCTGTACTTTATTTTGCATCCTTATAAATTGCCCCATAAAACACAACTGTATGCATTACCATAATTGGAATTTTAAATGCGGATGTTCAGTTGTTCTTGTAATTCTGTAACAACATACCCAACTGTTTTTTTGATTTGTAACACTAATTGTAGTCCTAGTGCTTGACATCAGAGTCCTTCAGTAAACCGTAGCTAGTTGAGAGTAGTCCAATGAATGCATATCCTGAATTTCTTCCAGGTGATTTTGCCACCAGGATATCCAGCTGCAGAGCCACCTATTTATCAACTAAAGTAGGTAAAGTTCTGTTGCACACATTTGTGGTTTCTGAATTGCCACTGTTACTGGTTTACCATGTAAGTGGAAGTTTAATTGAAATACTCCTTGAGTTAAAGTATGCCGGTAATGGGGGATGTTTCCGGCAAGGATATCCTATTCTTTTTCCTGCTTTTTCCAAGATATTTACAGCTAGGATCTTGATGGTTGGCAAAGTTTTATTTTCAGGGTGTTCATGACATTTATTTGGGAATGTTAGAAGCGGCATATGGCACAATTTTCATTACATTTCTTTTAATTCTAGTGCACCTTGGCTTCGAGGACAAGATTATACGGAACTAGCAAATAGCTTGGAAGAAATATATGTGTAAGTTCAAGACTGTGAAATGTAGTAAAAGAGACAATGCATTTTCAGTTTCTAACTGTCCTGCACTTGTATGTTAAAACACAGAATGTGAAAGCATTTGGTTGTGTCTTAGAGCATAATTGGCATAACAGTTTTTCTTAAAAGCTAAGGGATAAGTAGATTTTGAAATAAACACATGCAGAATCTATTAACTGGAATCTGAAATATCGTGGACTGTTTATTATCACAGTGTGCAGCTAACAACAAGGCATAAGGAATGCATGAGAATAAACAGCATTTAGAAATATTCAAATTATGTGGTTTTGAACTGCTGTGAAAGTGGGGTAGAAAATGTAGTAATTTTATATGGCTTATTTATTTCTTTCAGATCCCAAAGATAATGTAAAATAAATGAAATAAAAACATAAGGAAGCACAGTCATGCCCCAGATAGTGAAATCTGAACATCTTGCATAAGAAATGTTTTTTTAGTGCCATAAGGAAGAGAGCACTTAGCTTGCATAAGGGTTTTTTGCTTTGATTAACTGGGTTTCTTAGTATATTTCTTAGCAACAGGTCATTTAAGCAAGTAAAATTTAATTTGAAGTGTTAAAAAAGCACAAGGATTTTAAGTGAAAAGTTCTGTGTTATCATAGTCACCACAATTGTTCAGTGGAGCAAAAAGAACAGAAGTTGTCCTTAATGTCCTTAATTCAAAGGATTTGATAGAGTCTCTACCCCAGGAAGAGCTGCTGTAGGTGGTTATTTGAATTACCTGAGCATCTCACACAAGTTGGCACGTTAGGACTCTGGGTGTGGTTCTTTTTTTGTTTTCCCCCCTCTACAGTCCTGTAGGCTGTCAAATTGTGCTGGTTCAGTCTCTTGCAGCTGCCTTCTGTTGATATCAGCTGCTGGTCAGAGTCCTCGCTGGTCTGATCTCACTTTTGTTTGTTCAGCAGGAAGTGGAAGTGTTTGTACTTTAGGTCATATATGTAATTTTAGACTGCTTAAAAACCTGGAGTAGTTACTGATGTGCACAGTATTTGTGAAAGCTATTTATCTGTTCAATGTCTGAATGGTTGTCAGATGAACAGAGGTACTCTGCATCGTTTACATTGTGTTTGACCAAGTTTTTAGTCCGTAGGGATCTAAGTTGTGTAGATCTGCAGTCTAAACCAACATGAACTACACTGTCAATCTCTATGGAAAAAATGGATAATTATAGATCATGAGTCTGTATTGGGAGATACAAAGTATAATTTACAACTGTTCAGAAACTATAATTGGAGGATAGCTGGACAAATTGCTATTTGCTTTTGTAAAACAGAAAAATTTTATTCCTTATCTAATCTCTCATTCCATCACTAAAAAAAAAAAAGAAGATTTCAGGTATTAAAGTAGTGCTTCTGTACGATAAACTGTGTGAAATCAGGATGCTGAATTGTTCTGGAGTCTGTCTGGATTTTGAAGTCAGAGCTACAAGTTCATAAAATCCTTATTTTTGCCTGAATATTTTTCTTACAATATGTATGTTTATTTGAATTTGATTGTTTCCAGCTGTACTGTGACACATACTAAGCAAAGTTTAAAGATGTAATTTTGTTACTTACCTGGTGCCCAGATGGTGGCAGTAAGAATAAAATTGAGAAACCATGAAACATCTATGGTCCTACATCTTTAGTTTTGTTTCTTTGACAAAGATGCACAGTTTATAAACATTATAATCACTTGAAGTGTATTTTGATGCTGCACGTAAAGAAGGCATTTCTTAACTCCTAACATGCATATAATAGAACTTGTTCACCTCATCCTCCCCCAGTATCTTAATACACACCTGCGTCCCCTGAGTGAAGCCTCCTAGACCTAAATCTTTGTCTCCCTGTCCTATAGCAGTGCCTATTACCAAAGCTGTAGTGTAGCATTCCAGTGCTTCACTGACCTACTGTCATCGTCCGCTGATATATGTCTCACCCAGTGAGCTGCTGAGACAGAACTTTACACATGCCTGCCTAAGCTCTTTATCTCACTAGCTTATGTTCAATCTCTGTGTGTCTGAAATCTGTATGTTATTTGATATAATTTCCAAGTGAAATCTGCAAAAGTGATTCTTCATTTACCATGAGTTTTTCCTTCCAGACAGAACCTTGGTGAAAGTATACTATATTTGTGGGTGGAGAAGATACGAGAAGTTCTGATAGAAAAGGCACAGTCTTCAGATCCAGGTACTTCAGAAAATACGTGGGGTTTTCATTTTCCTTCTTGTTTCACTGCAAAGTAAGATTTCAGTACAAAGTTTATGCCCACTTTTGAATTGGATCTAAATATCAGAAAACAGGCTCCAGTGTCATGGCTTATTGTTTTACAGTGTTAGCTTCCCATTTTAGAAAGCAGTAGGGAAAAGAAGGTGGGGGTGGCCTCTGAACTGGAACAAGGTCCTCAGTTCTCTCAGGCATGAAATTACATGTATGAAAGGACAGTGCTGCCCACAGGTGCATTATGCATTGTCCTCTGTTCTGCAGAGGAATTATTCATATCAGTAATCAATCTCTGGTGTTGAGTGCGCTGTTGGAGGATTTGGATTCAGGAGAAGATAAGCTTCAGTGGAATATGCAGACAAATGACCACGTGTTCCATCATTTTGCTTTTTCATCCTTCCATTAATTTTACTGTATTGGGATGAGAAGTACATCATCAGTAGACCTACAGTGATTCTTCTGCTGTTATTCTTAGAGAGTTTGTGCAAATTCACAGCTGTTCTTTCAAAAAATGTTGGGGGGTTTTTGTATATTAAAATGCTAAACTGCTATGAAATGTGTAAGTGACATGCATGCATGCACATACAGCAAAAGAAAACAGAACTACTTTTCTCTGTCAGGATGTGTTACCTTAGTCCTGTGAGGAACAAAAGTCTGAAGAGGAAAAAAAGTTTTATTTTCAGTGTTGTTTCGTGGTAAGGTCCAGTGTTAGTCTTTCAATAAACTGTACATTTCGTTGCTACATCACCAACATTGAAGAAGTCATTTTCCGTTCATGTGGCTAAAGGAGTAGACACTGAGAAGTAAAAATTTTACTGACAATATTGGAAGTTTGGGTATTTTGACCACAATCTTATGACTTCCATCTAATGATTTTCTAGACCTTTTGAACATGCTATACCACCCCTCTGGTTTTTTAATGAAAATATGTGTATTACGGAAACTACATCATAAGCACATCATAGGCCCTCTAAATAGGAATCAAACTTAATTTGGGTTTAAATCCAGATTCCAAAATGCTGTATATTTCCTCCTTTGTTATTGACTTATTTTTTGGATGTTCTATGCAAGTAGGAAAATAGGATTTTGGGAATCCCAGAATATGTGAAGCATGTCAAGAGAGATGTTTCAAATCTAACGATTTTATAACCTCATGAAGTAGCATTGAACAACAGCTCTACATTTTTCTCCAAATGACCAGTAAATGACTGAAGTTTTTGTGAAGCATGAAATTAATTTAGTCTCTAAATTCAGATTAAAGGTAGGATTTTAAGTGTTCAGTGGAAATAGTAAACGTTATTGGGGTTTTTTTCTTAGAAATACTGTTACTTAGTACTGAAACAGAAGATCTTATGCAAGGGTCCCGTAGCATATGCCATTAATTCCAAATATCCCATTTTTAATGCTCAGGAAGTTTTTAGTTATAGTGGGTTGAGTACTTTTGGGTTTTGTTGTAATTAATGTTATTATTCTGCATTTCATAATTTTTTTATCAAACTGTTTTGAAATGAAAAGCCAGAGACTTTTGAGAAAAAGAGTGAAATTTTGTTTTGTTTGTCTTGCAAAAAATGTGTAATAAATTCTACTACTTGTATCTTAATAGAACCAGATATTAAAAAAACCACTGAAGAAGTTGATGAAGGTGATGGAGATGATTTTGTTCTAGACTATCAGCCCATTCAGGAAGATCAAATTGAAGTGTTAAATTACATAACATCTGAAAGCCAGGAAGGTAACAAATATGCTCTTGTTAATTCTGTTAAAATAATTTAAAAGAGACATGAAGATTCTGCTTTTTTACTCAGCCTTAGAGTAAAATCAGTAACAATAGAATTATAATAAAGCTTAATAATAGTCATTAAAAATGCAACGTATTTTTGATGGGTTTGTATGTCATTTCCTGTACTTCTCTTTAACAAGTCCCTTTTTTTGAAGTTGAAACATTCTTTACTTTTGTAGCCACATGCATTGTTTCTGTACTCTTAAAAGAAAAGAAACACTCCCTTGTTTGTGACCCATAGATGAAGAACTGCCACCCATACATCATGGAAACCCTATCACAGATCGAAGGAGCACTTTCCAGGCACATCTGGCTCCAGTGGTGACAACCAGACAGGTTAGTAGAGATCCGTTCTTCTCTTTTTGCCTGTACTTTGAGCTTCACAAAATACGACTGAAATATTTGGTATTTGCCAAATATGTTGGTCTGTCTGTCTGCCTGTGCATCTTTCTGTGCTAATATTTTCTGAGACATCTTTTATTTGAGCTGATTTTTGTCAGTTGAATTTCTTCAAGAAGAATTGCAAATAGCACAATGTAGCTAAGGCAGATATTAAATATATCTGTTGATTACTCCTCAGAGACTTTTTTTTCAATGGAAGGCAGTTTACTTGCCAGGCATGTTTTCCCAAGCTTTCTCAACTTCAGTAATGTTTTATATTACGTACTAAAATGATGTCTTAATCAAAAGCTCTTCTTTTTGCTAGACCCTTGGAAAGCATTGAACAATTGCTAGCTTGTTTACTTAGAAACTTATGCTGAACTGATATTGGTAAATGTTTTGGATTTTGTACTTCTTAAGAGCAAAGAGATAGACGTAATGGGAATATCTGTTTTCTGGGAAATACTGACACTTTCATGCCCCTAATAGGACATTTTTTACTGTTCTTTCTGTCAAGTGAAAACTGTGAAAAAAAGCATGTTTGAGGGAAAAGGAAAAACTTGGAATGTAGTAGGCCTTTCTAAACACGATGTTTTCGTTAAATAGCTGAAAAGCAGATGTAATGGGAAAATGTATGTCAAGCTGTGTTCTATTCCACCTTGACTTTGCAGTTGAAAAAGTAAGCAGGTGTAATTAATACTTAATACTGATTAAAAATATTTTCTGGATCTTACTGTTTCCCATTTAATAAAGCAATTTGACACTTCTACATCTTGAACAATACCATGAATGTACACAATGTACAAATTCAAGGGACAAGCTGTTTTCATTATCCCAGTAAAACTGTTTAACACAAGCATAAGGGTACTGAGAAAGTGCTTCTTGAGTTATCACACTGAATATTTAGTTCATTTAATGTCAAAATGTAAAATTGTTTCATTGTAGTGCTAAGAAGAAGATGCTTGTTTAACAGTGATATTGAGAGGGTATGTTTGAAATTCCTGTTATAAAAGGAAGGGTTTTTTCTGTTGTTTTTTATAGGTAAAAAGAGTTCTTGAAAAATTATATGAGAACAAGAAAATTGCAAGTGCTACCCACAACATATATGCATACAGGTGAGACACAAATAGTGATTTATTTTTTCTTTTTTTTAGTGTTCTTTGACAAATGAGTACAGGACATGAGAAAGAAATTCGTTCCTATTAAATTCTTTGCTATTAAAAGAAATTCCTTGCTCTTAGATCTTTAGGGGAGTAGGTTTCTTATTTGTATGGTAAGTGTTGCAGGTGTTATTTTGAATTTGAGGTCAAGAAAGTAGAACATACAGTAGGAAATAGTGAAGCAGCATTAGGAAAGGAAAAAAGGTAGATTTGAACATGTATTGGTATACTTTGTGTAGTATTTCTGAGCATGGAAATGCTACATCATCCTGAACTAAAAGTGTTTTTGCTTGGGTGAAGTAAGTTCTTCCCCCCCACCCCCACCTTATATTTAGAAATAGCTGAAAATATTCAGTTGAATTAAGAGTTGAATCAGAAAGCCTGATGCAGACATCTGGCATATGAAGTTTCAGCTGAAATACAAGAAACTTCAGGGATTATGAGAAACAGGTAAAAATGAGTTTGGCAGTCATCTGCCTCTGGCAACTTTTGTGAACATAGCTTATGTGAAATGAATTGGTCTCAGTCCAGATAGCAGTGTAGGTTTTCTGAGGAATGGAAGTGACAGTAAAAGGGAGCCCTTTCATTCCTGGAGGAACCAGTCATCTGAAAAAGCACGTACAGATGCTGATTCATTCATGCCCATCCTGGTGTGATCCTAATGAAACATGAAATGAGAGCAAGTGAAACCTTATTTTACCAAAAAGTAAAAGCTTCAACCTAAGTAAAAAGTTCCTATAAAAAGGGCATTTCTGTTCTTACAGATGATGAACTGGCCTCTTTCACTCATATTATCCAAATCCACTTGAAAAAAAACAAAAAAGGAACAAGCTTATACTTACTGTATCCTCTTTTTCATCTAATACTACAAGCCTGTTCCTCATTGTGTCATCTTTAACTAAGTTCAGAAGTTAGGAAATAAGTTGGTAACAAATGGTAGACCTCTGAGCATTACTTCTGGAAAATTAGACCTGGGCAGCTGTCCTTTTTGTGAAACAGTACACCCAAAAGGAAGGAGATGACATGGAGAATTCAAAGGCAAATTTCAGTAGTAGTTTTATGTTGCTGCTGAAATACAGACCTAACTAATTATTCATAATGTTTTTGTCCAAGTTCTTCCAACTTCTAGGTTTATTCCATAATTTGAATCTGTATCTGATAGAGTTGGTTTCAGCTAGATGTAATTATTAGGCCAAAAAGCTCAGTATTTCTCTGTTTAAGGACTTTAAAATGGTAATGACTCTGAAGTTAACTAAAGTAGCTGAAGTAGCTAAAGTCTGTGTAAAAGCTTCTCAAAACTTGTTCTACTGTACAGATAAATATTTGTCGTTTACGCTATGCCTCATCCTGTTTTCATGTAAATGTCTTTGGTAGAGAATTGACACACGTGTATGAAAGATCTCTGAGACATTATTAATCATGTAGAAATTTTAGTTGATTGACATTTTAAAAATCTATTTTATGTTGTTTTAAAGAATATACTGTGAAGATAAGCAGACATTCCTACAGGATTGTGAAGATGATGGAGAGACAGCAGCAGGTGGACGTCTTCTTCATCTTATGCAGGTTATAGAAATTGATCTTTGACCTATGGAAATCTTGGATTTAAATTGATTTTAAAAATTACTGCAATGTAAATAAGCTTGTAGAAGATTATTTTAATTTTTGCTCTGCTACCAGCCAGACACGATGGCTTTCCCAAGGTGAAAGGAATAACACTGACTGTAGCACTTTCAAGTCTCAGATCATAGAAACAAGTGGCGTTTCATACATGGCAGTAATAGTTTGAATGGGTTAAAAGATAACTAAGTTTTAATTCATATGCTTCCTGTGTGGTGCAAGGTACACAGAAAATGAAGGTTGGGAGAAGCTGACTGTCAGAATGTAAGAGCTGACATGTGCACAACCTTTCATATGGTTTCCTTGAGTTGCTATAATAAAAAGACACCTATATATGAACTTGCAGAGTAGAAGTTCAAATATGAAAGGTAGTGGGAGTGAAGGAGTTAAGTTGTTTTGATCATTTAGTCTGTTTTGTTGTGTTGTTTCCTGTTCTGGGTCCTTAGCCCTCCTACTCCCATATATTTTAGTCTTCAAGTGTTGAAATAACATTTGGCAAAGGTGCTACTAAATGTGAGTTGAGATTGATAAATTTTGGTTCATGATGCAAGCCCTAGTAAAACAATAATTAAAATAGCACAACTACAGGGGACAGCTGGGTACATCTTAATGCTGTGCCTCAGGTCACTTAGCTGTGTGAGCAGACAAAATTTTTTTTTTTTTTAGATTGCTATCCCCTTCACAACAGTTTGTTTGCCTGTCCTTTTGTTGCTTGAATATGCTGTTGCTTAATGTGTTGCACTCTTGTTCCTGGAGACTTTTTTTCCCTCCCAAGCTTGCTTTTTTTTTCCTGAAAAAAAATATAATTGATGGACACACTTTGACATTTTCATTTTGAACTTTTTCAAACTTTCTAAATTACTCAAACCAGACTTGGGAAGGTTAAATAAATAAACAAACTTAGGTTACATAATACATGCAAGTATATGTGCTAAGTGTGAAAGCATGTTATGAAAATAATGTAGAGAAACCATTTGACAGTTACTGTACCTTGGTTTGTTCTGAGCTTATCTGCTTTTTCTCAGCATGTTAATATATACTTTTGGAAGTTGTCTAGGCACTTAATATTTCATACAAATCCAGTTTAGAAAGTGACATGAAGTATCCCCTTTCAAATGTGAATGTGTGTAAATCTTATGGCTCATCTTTCTCCATCTCTAGTCCTAATAACTGAGAATATTTCTGTTTTGGAAGAATAAGTAAGATAGGGATCAGAAAAGTACAATTTTCAGCCACAGGAAAATATTAAAGTAGTTTATGGACTGACTTCTAGATGTTCATAGATCTTGTAGATCTTGTAGTTTTTTTGTTTAGAGCTCTTACAACATAGGGGTATGAAAATTGGGTGATGTAAAACGTTCTGGCTGAACTTACAGGTTTTCTTTGGGGTTTTTTTTTGCAACAGAAATTAATCTTGTTTCAGATAAGCTCAGCATTTCAAGATAGCACTTCCTGGTTACAAGAAACTGTATTTAGATTAGTACCATCCTGTTCAGTGTCAGCAGTTGTTATCCATAGACTTTATGACTTTATGATTCATAAATATAGAGTAGAAAATGCCTGTCACAGAACATGTCCCAATCCTTTCTTTTTTTTTTATTATCCTTTTGGTTTTAAAATTCTAAGAATATTTCTGTTTTCACAAATAATGATACACTCTTCTAATAGTATTATTTAAATTAGTCAGATATCTGTTTTTTTCTCCTTAACAGAGATGATTAATGGCTGTTAACATGTGCATGCTAACAGTACTAAGCTTATGGCATTTTATGTATCCATATGCCTGTGACCTGGCAGTTATTAGCCTCATCCACCAACACTTCCAAAATGTGAATAGACAATCTGCTTAGTGACAGAGTAATAACTGGTCATATCAAAGAATAAGAAATGTAACTCAGTAATTTTTTAAAATACAAAATAGTAGACCTTCTGTATGTTTCACATTGGTGTCAACAGCAGACCAGATTCAATTAAAAGATAACAACTTTTATTGCTTTCTTTTATTCACAGATTTTGAACGTCCACAATGTGTTAGTTGTGGTGTCCCGCTGGTATGGAGGTATTCTCTTGGGACCAGACCGTTTCAAACATATAAACAATTGTGCAAGAAATGTACTTGTGGAGTACGACTATGTACCATCAACGGTATGTGTCTGCCCTTTAGAATGATGGCATTTGCGCATGAACTTGTGTGAATTTTCAGTTAGGTGAAACCAGAAGGGAAGTAATACGACCTGTGTGAATGGATAAATATTATACAAGTCAAAATTTTCATAAATCCCAGTGAACTATGAACACTGATATTAAAAATAATTCTTGTGGATGACCTTGGTTGAATACTTGTAGTTTACAAGAATATTTTTTAAATTTTGAAATGCTTGTTTTTCATTTCAGGAGGAATCATCTAGACAATCTGGAAAGAGCAAAAAGATAAGGAAGGACAACAAGAAGAGAACAGAACACTAATTTATTTTTTTAAAACTTTAAGACAATATTTTGCACATATTTATACAAAGAAAACCTGGACCTTGTGGCCTTATCTGATAGAATGGACATGTTGTATTCAGAAGAGAATTCAGTAAAGCCATAGATATATTTTCATCTTGTTTTGTCATTTCTTCTGCTGTTCTGAAGTACAGCTTAGACACAAGTTTTCTGTTTCTTACACATTTAAGCTCCCTGTTACGAGGACAGGGCAGCATCTGGAACCATTACTCCATCCCACCCCTTCCCACCAAACAACAGTTGACTAATTGAAAATGTGGATTTCTCATCTTCGCTATTCCTGGTTTCAAATACCTGTCTTGTATTAGTAATTGAATTCTCTGGTTTGTTGTATTGAGAGTGGCACTAGAACCATTCATGCACCAGGTCGTTTATGAAGCTTTAGATACTCTTTTGTGAAAGGAAAGCATGGGGTCAAGTGCTGTGTTTGGAGTGCCTGGTCCTGCCTATGCAATTCCTCATCAGATGCTAGATAGGGCCTGCTTGGTGACATAAGAAAGACTGAACATGGGCAGTGAACTAAATAATGTGGTGAAACTTGCTACAGAATTTCTTTGAGAATTTTTGTGATGGTTGGGACTCGAGGAGCCTGTTGAAAAGATGAGAATTCAGTGTTGCATAATTAAAGGAACCAATGAAATAGACCATAGACCACTCAGTGAGCAAAATGAATTCCCTGCCCTTTAAAATGTCTGGAAACAGCCCATCAGAGTGGAAATGCATTTGTATTTTCACATAATTTCTTTCAGAGAGAGCGTGAAGTGCTGCCTAACTGTCTTGCAGATACTTTTGGTTAGTGAAGTTACATTCTCTTCCTATTTTTGTTTGCAAGTATTTCCTAAGTATAAACTTCCTTTATTTGAAGAAGAAGAAGTTCCAGCAAGGGGAAGAGATTACAAAAATGTCTGACAACAACTCTTAACTTTTTAAATTCTGCTAGGACATTAATGTTAAACTGAAGCAGCAGTTTTAACAATTTTTGTTATAATTTTTTGTTATCATATGATTTTGTATGTTTTTTTAAGACATACTGCCTACTCGTGGAAGAATTTGAAATTTCATTATCTGGCAAAAGAAAAAAAGGATTATAGAATTTATTTATATCTAAAGTACAGATGCCTGTCATAAAAATATATCAATGAAGAGTCAAACATTACCAGGAAAATGTGGGTTGTGGCTTTTATTTTGTATTTTTGGCCACTCTGTTGTCTTATCTTTTTATTTTACTGTTTTTGCTTTGTTGTTCTTAAAATGAATTGGGAGTACAGCTGAAAACAGGTTAGCCTTTCGGTGTGTTCATCTGTGCTATGCATTTATTGCCTATCATGTCTATTTCAGCAAAAAAATGAAAGCAGTTTAGTAGCTTCTTTAATATTTTTCTAGCTAGATGTGTTCTAGACTGATTTAATCATAGTCATAGCCACACGCACACAAAAAATCCACTAAAAGCTCATGAAGTGGATCTCCTATCAAACTTCACTTCGTATGGCACACACAGGCTTTCCAAGCATGGTGTGAAAAGAGTTGGGTATTTAAGATTTCAAGAGAGCGAGTTAGATCTAAGTTCCAATAAGAAATTTTGAGGGAGGGAGGGGGAATATAATTAGGTAGCTATATTTTCCTGGAAAGCACTGCAAGATTTAAGCCATGGAGCAAGTTTGACTGGTCCACATGAGAAACAGTGAAACTGCTGAATTTCCTTGTGAGGCTTCAGTATGGCTGGCAGAAGAAAGGCTATTGGTATTACTTAGTAATTGTGCCATATTGTGTTTTCTGCAGTACCTGGACATGAAATAAAGCTTGAACCAGTAATGGATGTACATGCTGTGAAGATATTTGTATGGATAATAAAGTTTCGCATTTTTGTACTGCTGCCATTCAACTATTTAGTAAAAGCACTTGGCAAATGCTAATGAATTTCTTCCCACAACAGAGGCAAAGACATGACAGCCAACGTTTTTCAAATTTAAGTATCTAAAATTAGACACCAAAGTGTTTTTAGAACCCATCATAAAAATGATTGAATTTTTACAACTGTAGAATACTCACAGCTCTCTGCAAGTGGCTTCATTACTCATAGAAAATATAAGCATTTGTGGAAGACACACAGTTTTTCCCACCAGTGTGGAAAGGAAAGCCTCATCCTGTTAAAGTTAATTACCAAGCTCTCATTCAGGGAGACCATATTTAGTTCCTTGGTTGTGGGGCAGCAGCAGCTGGTGGATGCTGTATCACTGAGGCTGCTGGTAAGATTTTTGAAACTGATTTCAGTGAGAGTTTTGAACTGATCTTTGAGGGTTGGGCCATTACAGGTTAACTGCTCTGGTAAGTAATTTTGTGTGTGCTTCTTTACATCGTATCAGTTTTCAGCCTCAGAGTCCCCAAAAACCAGAACAACAGAAAAACAAAGTTGACCATACCTTTTGTCAGCAAAAAAATATAGCACAATAGAGAGAGACCACAGGCTTGCTGAATTGCAATGATGTCAGATAAACAAGGATGAAATTAGAATGTAGTTTAAATTCTTATAAAGATATATGTACACAGGATTAAGAAAAAAATTTAGAAAAAAGTTGTACATAATGCTAGCAAGAAAAACACATCAGGAAGGGAGGGAGAAAAGCAAGAGGGAACCTCAAATCAGCCCTTCTGACCTCCAGAGATAAGAATCAGGTTGCTTAAAGAAGAGCTTGCCTTTTAAAAGATGAGCCTGAAAAAACAGCATATTTCTTAACCAGAACTGTACTAGAGTTATAAATGCATTAAAGAATCGAGAAAACTAGATTTATCTAGTGCCAAAAGCTTTTAATTTTTTACCCTCCTCAGACTAATTTTTTTTTTTTTATGCTTGGATTTTTGACCTATCTTTTTTTAACCCCTTATGAATCTCAACCTTTTGGATAACTCTGCCAGATACGACTTCCTTCCCAGGCTGACCTGACCTGGATCCCCAACATGCACAACAGCACAGCCAAAACTCTGCACGCAGCTGCGACGCGCAACGAGACTTGGCCCAGCCAGGCACCGAGCTCCGAGTTCTCGCTGGGCGTGTTGGTGCTGCTGGCTTTCCTCATGGTGCTGCTGTCTCTGGTGACCATCCTTGGGAACATCCTGGTGATCCTTGCTTTCATTACGGACAGAAACCTCAGGCACCGGAGCAACTATTTCTTTCTGAATCTTGCAGTTTCTGACTTTGCAGTGGGTAAGTCAACAGCTGTGGAGCCATGTGTTAATTGTGTCCCAGGACTCTTGGGAGCGACAATGGTGTTTATTTTGTGTGTATTTTCTTCAGAGAGAGCTACTTCCTATGAGAACTATGAGGAATGGTAAAAGCTGCATGAAGTGTTTTAGCAGCCTATGGTTTTTCAGGAGAAAAAGGGATGCTTTGTTTGGTAAACAGGTAATGTTTAATGTTATTGCTTCAGGATAAAACGCTGCTATGTGTGAATATTATGGAATAACCAAGAATGCAAATTGTGAAGAGTTTTGGCTGAAGTTTAGATAGTCAAATCAAATACAGCCTATATTGTCTGAAAGATCTTGCATACATGGTTGATACCTCCTATTTCAGTCTGCTGTCGCACAATACAGATCATCACCGGAAGTTTGTCACTAAATAGTGATGGATAGTATTTTTAAACATTTTGCCCTACATGCTCTATCTAGAGTAATACCTTAGGAATATGTGTTTGTATAGGTAAATAAAAATTACAAATCAAGCAATTCCTAAGAAGTTTGATACTACATGTATATTTATACATAGGCACCCATTTTGTTTTGAAACTTGTACTAAGAAAAACTACAATTAAAACACGAGTGTGATGCTCAGTTGGAGACTGATATATTGCAACAGTGAAGTACTGGCTGTCTGTGAAGTACTGGCTGTCTCTGCTCAAAGTATTGGTTAAATTATTTAGTGTATAGAAGGATGGTTTTAAATAGTGGCTATTTAATGAAATCTGTATTCTGACTTGTCATATCACAACAAAATACCTTAAAACATTTTTGTTTTCACCTACATGTTTAGGAAGTATCCTCAAAGAACAGAAGAAACTTTTGTTAACATTTATTGCCAGTGCTGGAAGTTCTGTCAGGGTCACAGCTTCTAATAGTCCTGTCCTTGTGATGTCCAGCTGTCCTTGTATAATGTTTTGATACCTTCCTCCATATGCTTGATGCCTTCTTCCAGCTTATATCTGCATTGTTGTGCTGCAGAGCTCTTGCTGCCTGCTGTCCAGTTACTGTATCCAGGAAAAAACCACAGCAGTTAGCTGAAAACCAGGGAACAAAATGGTGTTCCGTCATCTGACTCACTATCTAGCACCATACTGAACAAATACCAGCATCTAGCTGAGAAGTATGAAGTAAATAATGTTCTCTGTCAAAGAAGGAAGTGAAGCTTACTTGGCATTACCTAATTTCCATTAATTGTTTTACATGAAATTATGAACTTTTTCAATGCCTAGTTTTTAATTATAAATTTGGTTAAAGCTTTGCCTTTGCCTTAGTTTGACTTTAGAGTCAAACTGATTTGTATTTTTGTAGCTACATAATTTAGATTCAGGGTATGCCTAAATTATCCTTACTTTCTGCTTGATTTAAATTGCTAAAAGCTTGCAGAGTCATTTGCTTATTTGTTTAACATATCTAATCTATCTGATTTTGATATTCAGCAACTTTTGTCTCTTTGCTTCTGGACCTATAGCAGGATTTGAATAGAGATCTCTTGATTCTTAGTAGAGGGACAATAGCAGGAACTGTAAGATTTTTATGAAAATGGAAACTCTCAAGATACTCTTCAGTACCTATTACAGGAATACACACTATTATGTAGTAAATCTAGAGTTGAAACCAGTGCTTTTTTCTTGATATGAATGTTAAAATCTATAATGTGTTGCTCAAAAGACCAAGTGTCAGCTGCTCTGTAAATGCAGTGATTCCATTTCGCTGCAGCATCGATGTTGTTCACTGCATTTCTGCATCCCAGAACTGCAGTGAACAGCATTGTTACCTCTTCAGCCTCCCAAGGCTGAGTTGGGACTACCAACTCTGAGTTGGGTGGTCACCTCAAAATCCATTAAAATGAGGTCATACTGGCACTTTCACAATATTTGGATTTAGCAACCTAAATTTAGATAGCCATGGGTGTGGGTGGGTCACTCGTGTGTTCCCACAGTCTGGTGAGTTCCCATAGATAATATTCTATCAACTCACCACTGAAAAGTGGTTATTATCAAGATTTATGATGAGAAGAAATGTTAGGCTGGGTGTATTTAATTAACTGTGCAGTTCTTGTCAGTCTTTTGATCATATAGTTTTAAAAATTAATCTGAAACTCATATTTCTATAAGAAGTTACTTCTGGAACACTTTCAGACACGTATGCTACTAAGATGATTGAAGCATGGCAATTGGATAATTTGTTGTAGAAAACAGTGAATTACATTGCAGGAAAGATGTTTTCATTTGTTTTAATTTCAGCAGGTAATACAGAATAATGTTTACTTCAGCAGGTAAAGCACTCAATTGCTCCTTCCTTTAGCAGGTGATGTTAGTTGGAGAAGTAATGATGATACACAATAAACACAATACCCCTTTCAGAGGGGTGTTAATTATAAGAATGTTACTAGTATCTAGTTTGCAGTACAGGTTCTCTGGTTGCAGGATAATACAAATCTCTGTGGCAAGTCCAGTCATTGGTCATGCTTCTATCAGATACTGCAGACATGTTTCTCTGCTTTCATGCAGTGCAGTGCTGACTGACGTGTGTGTTTGATTTCTTTTCACAGGTGTGTTCTGTATGCCCTTGTACATCCCTTATGCCCTGACAGGGACGTGGCACTTGGGAAGAAGCCTGTGCAAGGTCTGGCTTGTTGTGGACTATCTCGTGTGCACAGCTTCAGTGTTTAACATCGTCCTTATCAGCTACGACCGTTTCCTGTCAGTTACAAAAGCCGTAAGAATAACATTTCTATTTATTTTAGATATAGATATTTTAGATTTTTTTTAAATAGATATTGAGATTTCTGTAAAACTCAGAGTGTTTCACAACTAACACTTTAGTCTAAATGGTGCTTTGTTATTGGTACCATTTTTTTAATGGAGAAACAATGCTTCAATGTTGCATTGGGACTTAGAGATAGGACATTGCCTTGCCTATGATTTCAATCTTACCCTCCTGTCACCTTGTCCTGGGGTGGCATAATGATATTTTGTATTCCCTATCGTTTGTATACTTGAGCAGAAATATGGTCCTGTAGCTTTAACTGTGTCACGCAGCTGGGAGAAAGCTCTGCCCTCAAGGGATGTTTTGAAACTTTTTCCAAGACACACCTGCACTAGAAATTGTTCAATTACACCACACAGGAGATGGGAAGGTCGTTATGGGAAAGGGACAGCAGGCAGGTGGACAACTTGGGCTTTGGCCATTAGGAGCGGTGGTGCTGATGAAAGCTAGGTTAAGTCAAGGATGTGATTAGGCTTGGATAAGTTTTGGATGAAGAGGGTATGGAGAGAATGTGAGATGTCCCTGAGTGAAGATCAGATGAGGATCTGCATTACTGCAGGGGGTGATTGACATGAGCTGACAATGAGCAGTTGAGTGGAAACTGATCCCTTGAAGATAAACAAGAATGAATCAGAATATGTGGACAGGTAAGAGATATTTCTTGAGTGTTGTCATTCTTCTGTTTCAGAAGATATCCAAGGAATCAAGTAATAAATACTATCATTCACCATTTCTGAGCTCTATATGGTGTTTGGTTGTAGAATCATAGGCTTGGATTGGAAGAGACCTTAAAGATCATCTGGTTCCAGTCCCCTGCCATGGGCAGGGACACCTTCCACTAGATCAGGTTGCTCAGAGCCCCATCCAGCCTTGCCCTGAACACTTCCAGGGATGGGACATCCGCAACATCTCTGCACAACCTGTTCTAGTGCCTCACCACCCTCAAAATAAAGAATTTCTTCCTAATATCTGATCCAAACCTACTCTCTTTCAGTTTAAAGCCATTGTCCCTTGTCCTATCTCTACATGCGCTTCAGGTCCTGGAAGGCTGCAGTCAGGTCACCCCAAAGCATTCTCTTCTCCAGGCTCATGAGTCTGCTTACTTGAATGACATGAGTTGTGTTAGACTGGGAGGTTCTTATTTGTGAAGTGCTGATATGATACCTATTCTCCTTCTCTTTTTCCCCAGTGTTGTGGTTTTACAGTTGTTTTTTGCTGGTTTGTTGCTTTTTTGGATTTTTTAAAGCTGAACAGTAAAGTATAAAAAACCCTGTATTTAAGATATTAATGAAGTTGCAGAGCTCAGAAAGTGAAAAATGTAAATTAAAAGGGCCCCTGTAACCCTGTTGAGATCCATGTTCTTATGCAATTGCTTATGGTCTTCATTTAGATGATCACATTCTGGTTTTCTTCTTTAGGTTATTAGGATGGAGTGAGTCCAAGAATGTCTAACAGGGCTGTTATCCAAAGGAAAGATACCATGCTTCATCATAGACTTGGTATCCACCTCTGCTGCAAACCTAGCCTGTGGCCAGGGTCCAATCACTCCAGACTTAACAATTTTTGAAGCTGTACCCAGCTTCCTGTTTTCTGACTCTGAATTGAGCTGCTTTTGGTCTTTCAAAGGGCAGCAAATCCATTTCTGCAGACCTGGAGCTGTTCATGGAGCTAATATAATGTTTTAAGATGTAGAGGAGTCTGAATCTTCAGGCCACAGATATTTAAAACAGAGAACCCAAACCAATGTGTATTACCCTGCACTACTGTTCTGATACCTGCTGGTGAAATAGGGACAATGCCCTTTGTGTGGTGTGTGGCTGTGAGGATGCCATTCACTAGTGTTTGTGTACCATGCAGGTGCTCTTTTAATGAACAGAATATGAAGCTGATGAGGAAGGCAGCAATTCTGAGGAAAACCTGAGATGTCAAATGTTGAACAGTACAGAGGAAATAAAATTGTCCAGCTTTTCATTAACTTACTTTCTTGTGCTATGAAAGATGCAGGGGACCAAGAGTATGTATTGTACATACTGGCTGGACTGTTACAGGGTGGGCTTAGACCTTGTATTTCCTAACTTTGGATGATGTTATTTTAATTCTTAATATGCTGTCTGGGTAGACATAGAAGCATCAAAATTTTCAGTAATGGAATGAGCTGTTTACAAGGTAAAGCTAACGTTAAAATAGAGTGTTTCAATAAAGCAAGGGATGTTATAGTATATGTCTGGAATGGACTTTTCTGCTATGGCAAGAGGCAACTATGAAAAATTACATTGTCTGGTGTTTGCAGTCTCACATGGCAATATAGAAGGCTTCTACTTTTGCTGTGCGTGTAGGAACACCCATTCTCTGCTGAGCCTGGGCTGATGAATCATAAACCTACTCCTTACCAATTCCTTACTGCTACTTTATTGTGTGAGGGAAACAAGCTATGTCCTTTCATACCTGGAAGCCAAATGGTAGTTTAGCCATCATAATTTCTGATCCTCTCCTATCCCCAATATTATAATAAATCACACAGCTATAGTGTATGGAGAACAAGACTAGCAGTTTTTCAGAACCTTACATGGTGAAGACGTTCTAGGTGTCTGGGGAAATACAGAACCAATATTACATTTGGCTTGATTGCGTATGTTTTTTTGACATAATTTTTCCAAAATGTTGTCTGAATATGTGACATGCCCTCTTTCCTCACAGGTGTCGTACAGAGCCCGGCAGGGAATAACGTCCAGCCCTGCCATCAAGATGGTGGCCATCTGGGTCTTGGCATTTCTCCTCTACTGCCCAGCCATCCTGTTTTGGGAGCATGTGGCTGGACACAGCGTGGTAGCGGCGGATCAGTGCTATGCTGAGTTCTTTGACAACTGGTACTTCCTCCTGTGTGCATCCACTCTGGAATTCTTTGTGCCGCTGCTCTTGGTGACCTATTTCAACATTCACATCTTCCACAACATCCAGAGGCGCCAGCGGCGTGGCAGCGTTCAGAGCAGTGAGCCTCCAAGGAGCAGCAGCCTGTCCTGGAGGTTTTGCGGCTTGCCACGGCCAGGGGCATCGTCTCCTTCATCGGAAGCAGAGGACAGTGTTTCATCACTAACGAGGGCATGGAGACCAGCAGTGATGGCTAATGGTCCATCTCGAACAGAAGGCAGTCCTACAGCTCTCAAAAGGAACTTTTCTGCTTCTTTCTGTTCAAGGACTGGGTCAAAACTGCAGCGGGACAAGCAGATAGCGAAGTCTCTTGCCATAATTGTATGTGTATTTGCCATTTGCTGGGCCCCATACTCTTTATTAATGATTATTCGTGGGGCCTGCCAGGGAAAGTGCATCCATAACTCCCTGTACGAAGTAACATTTTGGCTTTTGTGGATCAATTCCTCTTTGAACCCATTTCTTTACCCTCTCTGTCATATGAGGTTTAGAATGGCTTTTCTGAAAATATTATGTCCCAAAAAGTTTGCAACATTGAGATCTAGCAACACACCTTCTGTTTAGAGAGGTAAATGAAATGTCTTACAGATAAGCTTCCTCTGTTGTTTAGTGATATCTTTTCATATGTATTATCAGCATAAACAGAGGGAAAAAAATGTGTTTACTAATGACATTGGTTAAAAGTGCAACAGAGTACTTGCCCTGATATTGCTAATTTTCAGGATCTTGTTTTTGGTTTTGCTGGTATGATGCCAGATTAATTATTGTGTGGTGCATTGAGTGCATAGTTTTGCTGGATGTCCTCTTTGTTTTGTGGGTGTGAGGTACTTTTTTTCCCCTTCTTTCTTTTTTCTTCACACCCCCCCCCCCCCCCCCATTTAATATATAGAGTTGGCACAGTGGAAAAACTCTTCGATCACTATCTTTGTCAAGATTCACTGGAGGGAGATACCTGCTCATGTATGTCTTGAAGTAAAATTTACATCCTATTTGTGAACCTAAAGATATCAGTGAAGAAGCAATTCTGCTACATTTTTGAAAGGCTGTAAAAATACTCACAGAAGCAGTATAATTTCATTTTATAAACTATTATGAAGACAAGAGAGTGCCCTGTCCTTGCTATAATCCCCACAGTGAGCAATATGCAAGTGAACGGACTGCCTAATCTGCCATATCTGTCCTTTTCAAATTTTAATGTAGTTCATACCTGGCGTTGCAGGACACAGTACTTGTAAATTAGTAATTCTGAATGATTTTCAGGGAATGAAATTTTCCATGGTAAGAGAATTTTGAGATGGGTTATCAAAATTGTCACAGACAGAAATGGTTGTTAGTCTTTTCACCCGTACTGTTTTTTCCCCTGACAATGCCTGCCTCTTTGGTCACGCTTAAATGATATTTAGTGCCAGATCTGTGCACTATGTGATTGCCTAAAAGATATACCCGGCTTGGGCACTTGGTCACATTCCTGTTGAATTAGCAGAGCAAGCAAGGCTAAGTTCATATTGGATTTATGATTTTGGCTGGCTGTGCGAGAATAGACAATAGCCCCTCTGGTCTAAAGATTTGCAAGTGCAAAGATATTCCATCAAAATGTCTGGAACAAATTTGATCTGACAGAGTGATTTTTATACTAGATCAGTTCTTTGTGTCCTGTTACTGTGACATTATATGGATTTTCTCTGCCACAAAATAAGTATCAAACTGGATTTTTTCTATCAGGGAGCAAGGGCCATATTCACTGCTTGAGAACAGGGTTTACAGAGGTCTGGAATCTGACACAGAGATGTCTTAACCAGCTCTTAACAAACAAAGCAGTTGAATGTGCAGTGCTGAAAGGAGTGAGTAGATGTGCTGGAGAAGGCAATGGAGCTTGATTACACCCCATTCCATGTGCCAAACTTTCTTACTATGTGTTGAGTGTTGCAACTCACCCAGAAGGTTTTCATGGATGGGTAAGTGCGAGTCACTGGCTACATTTTTTTCTCTCCTTTTATGTAATTTTATTCCTCTTTGCTTATAAATATAAAAATGTATAAAATATGGAAAGAGAAATCTGATGCACAGACCAATGAAGAGCAGCAGTGAATTTAAATAGTTTTTAATCTAATTTGAAATTGGCTGTAGAAGTAGTGCTTAACAGAGCACTCCTTTGCAAACACTATTCAAATGCATGGAAGCAGCTTAATTATAGCACGAAAGTTGATGGCTTTGAAGAGCTAGAATGTCTTTCTGTTCAGAGGTCTGGAACTGAAGTCTTCTCTTGCCAGTTTTCACACTGGCAAGATTGTCTTTCACCATTGTCTTTCACCATTGAAGATTGTCTTTCACCATTCGTTCTCACTATGCTTCCTTGACTCACACGAGTAGTGTTATGGATTGTGAGCCTGATTGCTAAGAGAGATACAGCTTCAGGAGGAGGTCATGGATTCAGCACAGCTGTTTTTACTGTCACGAGCTGGCATAGATTTTGTGGGGTTTGTTTTTCTGTGGTGCTTTAAAAATCTAGACACACACACAGAGTTAAAACATTTACAGAATAGCTGGTGTCCTAAACATCTGTTAAATAGAGAAGCTGAAGAAAGGCCCAAGATGGAAATGTATTTTAGTTGTCTGCTTTTCTATCCTTATGCTTTTAGTTTAAAATTTGGTTTGCCTTTTGTGCTTAAAGAATGTGTTGTTTATTTTGAAAAAAAAACCCCTACAGAATTATTAACTAGGTAAACTGAGTCCACATTTTGCAGTGCTGGAAAACTAGTTTATCTGGGAGTTTGCTAGGCAGCACAATCTGCAGCGAATTTAAAACAACATGGCGCGGTGAAACTACTAGAGATCTGCATTTTTTAGTTTCTGTATTACACACACAGTGTTCAAACTGTTTTCTCACACCGCTCCTATATATTAGAAGAATTTGTTATGTTTTTTCTAAAAGTTAAGAATTTTGCTTAGTGCTCCCAGGGTAAGTCAAGCACTGGGTTGCTGTGCCCACAGCTTTAAAGTGTCTTGGTCAAGGTGGCATATAAATCCTCTCCCTTGTAAATTGTAAATCAGGTGATTTTTAGGGTTATGGTAAGATACTTCAGCATTCGTTCTTATGCCCTGACTCAAATGGACTTTTCTCGCAAAAGGGTTTTCTAACCCAAGTCTGTCTATCCAGTCTCTCATCCATTTCAACATTTCACATCCATGAATTTTCTTCTGTCTTTGCAGAAGTTGAGTAGGTCTGATGACAGTAGGTATATGATTTTGTGGGCTTCAACTCAAGTCACACCAGTGTTTTTCTCACCTAGCCCTCTCAGGCTTTAAAAAAACCCTAAAAACCAAAACATACATGTTGGAAGAAATTGTGTTATCTTTTGTCTGTTTATATCTGGAACAAGTATGAAACCCTAGTGATTTTCCTAATGTCTGTGTCTTTTATTTTTCAAAGGAAGTACCACATAGATTTTTTTCCCTCAGCCCCATGAAGGACTATGAGTAAAACGTCAACATTTGAATTATTCCCTAATTTTAAAAGTAAATGACTACTTTCCCCTTGACCACTAATCTAGTATCAAAGAATTTTGTCAAAGAAGACAACCAAGTGGCTCAGGCATGGTTTAACCTTGGCAGGTCCATGCTGACTGTTCCCAGTCACGTTTTCCTCCCCCAGGTCCTCAGAAATACCTGCCAAGAGGACCCACTCCATTATTTTCCCAAGGACTAGAGAGAATCTGACCTTTTGTCCTTCTGCAACATTTGAAGATGGCTGCAACATTTGCCTTTCTTCCATTGTTGGGAATCTCCCTTCATTACCATGACCATTCTGAGAGGGTAGAAAGTAGCAAAGATGGTAGCTGGTTCTCTTGACAGCCATGAGTGCAGCCCAGTGGGCCCCACGGACTCTTATGGGTCAAGTCCCCTCAAGTAATCCTGCATTACTCTCACCTGATCCTGACAGATCTCATCCTTGAACTCATTCTCTAAGCATGGAGGAAAGGGAGACCTAGTTAATGAGGAACCAAAGAAAGCACTGGGTACCTCAGTCTTATCTGCACCTGCTGTCACTGGATCACTGGTCCCATTCAGCAAAGCACCTACTTTTTTTTTATTTGGCATTTTGCTGTTGATGTGGTGGCTGAAGTTGCCACACTGCCTTTTGCACTGTAGTCTCCTTGGTTAGCCTCTGTCCTGACACATCTGCTTGTTTCCTTGAGAACTGGGACAGGCTATTCTTGTGCCTGGAGGCTACTGTTCCTGAGCTCCTTTGCAGCTTCCCTGAGTTCATTTGCTTTCAGATCTGCCTCCCATGGGATCCCCACTACCACTTTCCTAAATTGAAGTCTGCTTACCTGAAGTCCATGGTCTGCACTGCTACTCTCCTTCCTTTCCCCCCATAGGATCCTGAGTTCCACTACCTGATCATCACTACAGCCAGGTTTGGCACTGATAACACATCCCTAAACAGCCCCTCTTTACCGCTGAACCGCTGATCCAGCTATGCATCATCCCCACTGGCCTGTGCAGGACTTGTGTCTGAAAGTTCCCCTGACAGCCTCCAGTAACCTTTTCCACTGCTTGTACCTGCTGTGTTGCAGTTCCAGCAGATGCCATGAATGCTAAAGTCTTACACATGGATCAGGTCCTGTATCCAGAAGCTTCCTTGAGTTGCTTAAAGAGCGCTTCACCTCCCTCACCCTGAGATCTGCAACACGCTCTCACCACAGTATCACCCATGTCAAGTGTGGCTTTGTGATTGCACAGGAAGCTCTAGTACCTCCTCTGTGCTTCCCAGGCTGCAGTTGTGCACACACACCTAAGGTAGCTGTGTCTCTTTGCCACATTTTGCCATTCCTGACGTCTCTTCTGTTCCCGTTGCCCTACACCTTTTGCTTTAATGGCTCTTTACAACGTAATTCCCTTTGTTCCTCTGTATTGTATCAGAGCACTGCATTTTTCCTCCCCACATCTTGCCCACCCTCTCTTTCCTTTTTGCTTGCCCTACATCTTCCCAAGCATCCAACATTATGGCTGCAGTTTGAAATGCTGGTCGCAGGGTGTGCCATGGTGCTACAGAGGCAGTGAGCATCAGCCACAGCCATAGCCTGCCAAATTCTGTTCACTCATACCAAAATAAATGGAACTGTGCTGAGGAAGGGATATGTTTTCTCACACCTTCAAAGGCTAAGGGCTTGGTACCTCATGGAGTGAAAGCTTATCTAGGATTACTTGGGAGGTGCAGGATTAGATGGGCTACACTGTAAAGACCTCCAAAGTCCAAATATCTGATTTGTTCTGCCCAGAGCTAGGCTTGCTTCTGATTAGGATGAGCTGAAAAGGTACTGGTGATGCTTCTGCTGCATGTAACTGCATTATAAATGCTCTGTAACCAGGAGTATTAGGAAATACCTGCTATGAACTGTAATATTTTAACAGAGGTATAGCAGCAAGTGCAAAAGTGTCTACATTTTACTATAAGGGAAATAAAATTGTAATAATTTAAATCCTGTTCACCAGTGTGGAGGTGAAAATGAGACATGGTTTTAGCTTCAGCACAATTCAATCTGTAAAACTGCTTACACATTGCTAATATGGAAACTGCTTGACTGTGAGAAGAGCTGCTTTCAGACAAGTTTTTTTTACCTCAGTAGATAAGGATCCAGGTTCAGGAAAGAAACAGATAATTTGCTTTAAAGTGTGCGCTTATTGCTGCTTGCGAGGTGTCTTTTTTTCAGACCAATAGGTGCATTTGGATCAAAAAACATCAGAGAGTCCAGGTCCTGAAGTCTTGTGTTCCATTTTGCTGATATTGTGAATTATTTTTTTATGTGTCAGTATTCAGCCCAGCCTGTTAATAAACTTGTCTCAACCTTTTGGATAACTCTGCCAGATACGACTTCCTTCCCAGGCTGACCTGACTTGGATCCCCAACATGCACAACAGCACAGCCAAAACTCTGCACGCAGCTGCGACGCGCAACGAGACTTGGCCCAGCCAGGCACCGAGCTCCGAGTTCTCGCTGGGCGTGTTGGTGCTGCTGGCTTTCCTCATGGTGCTGCTGTCTCTGGTGACCATCCTTGGGAACATCCTGGTGATCCTTGCTTTCATTACGGACAGAAACCTCAGGCACCGGAGCAACTATTTCTTTCTGAATCTTGCAGTTTCTGACTTTGCAGTGGGTAAGTGGAGCTGTGGAGCCATGTGTTAATTTTGTCCTAGGACTCTTGGGAGTGACAATGGTGTTTATTTTGTGTGTGTTTTCTTCAGAGAGAACTATTTCCCAGCTGTGTCTAGGGGAATGATGAGGAATGGTCAAAGATGCACTATGTGTTTTAACAGCCTAATATGTCTCAAAATATGCTATAATGAAAAATGCATCCTTTTTCATAGAAGTACTTTTAATGTTGCTTCACAAAAAGGAGCAACTATTACATGTGAATACTAATTGAACTAAAGAGGTTGTTTGCTACAGTTTGTGATTTACTCTTGCCTCTCCTTTAAGACTGTTCATCACACGCTTCAGAACATTCTTTTCTTTGACAGCTATGTGGGATACATCCAGGTAAATTAATTACTTCTCTACGTAGTACTAATGGTTTATGGATGTATTACACTACAGCAAAACACTCTATCACCAGGATGTTTTACTGGCTTCAGCTTAACACAGGCTACTGATTCAATGGGTTATTTGATACCAGTAACACCCTGCTGGCACCTCTCATCTCTATTCCTTATTGCTCCCCTCTTCCCATAGTGTCACTGCAGGACACTGGAGAGTTTGTAGCTGGTGCTGCCACGGATCCAGTCCTGGCTGGTGGTGCCAAGGGAGAAAGTGGGGGTGTGAATGCCTTGTGCAGCACTCGTCCATGGCTGGAGCCAGGGAAACAGCCCATGCAGCAGAGAAAGCCTGAAAAACCATGGTCCCATGGCAGATTTGCCAGCAAACATCTTGACTTGAGGCTGGCAAGGAGGTACTTCTGCACACAAGTGCTTTCTCTTCAGGATGGTCACAGAGACCAGTATTCACTGAATCATGAGAAAGGAAATCTCAGCCACAGACTTACTGCACTTCTGAGAATAGTGTCTTCCCAGATGCTATTCCTTTGTCGGTGCTGGGTAGTGAAGTGTATTAGTTTAGCCTTTAAGATTTTCCTTTATTTATGCCATTTATAACATATGTTGCCTTATTCTGGGGCTTGTCCCATGGGGCAGAAACCAAACAGTGTGTATGTTGAAGCCTTTGCTTTCCTGCCGAGGCAGACAATTTGCTGGAGCTGCTATTTCATTGCTCAGGTCTTCTGCAAAAGTCTCTTTCTCCTGATATCTGATATTTTAGTCAAGAGAGTTAAATATCTACCTTGTGCATCAGTGCTTTGCGGCTGGTGCCTCATATATTCTTAAATCAGCCAAGAGGAAATGATTGCCATCAGTGCTACATGGGCCTATAAACACTGTGTAAATCTAAGATTTTGTCTCTGATATTGGTCAGGAAATAAATTATTTTCTGAAATTGCTGTGGGATTGTTATTTTTTTACATTTATTAAAAGTTTGCAATCTTTCCAGGGATGTAACTGATGTCTTTTGCATCCACTAATTAGTAAAAGTAAGAATAGCTTCAAATATCAATGCTTTGCCTCTTTATTTATATGTATAGGTAAAAGCAGTCATTACTTTTTGACATGGTGGCATTGATCCTATTGAAGTTCATGAGAACAGCAGTTGTCATCAGCAACTACAAAAAATGAGTATTTAGTACAAAAGTGATGCTGCTTGTATTTAAGGTGTATGTTAAAACAAGCCATCAATACTGAAAGCACTGTGAGCATTTCCCTGTTGATAGTGGTCTGTCAGCTCGTTGCCCAGAGTTTTATTATCAGTGGACCACATCACCCTGGATATGTTTAGTAACTTCTAAGATCTTGATGGACATGCCAAGAAAAGAATAATCTGGAGAGTTTAAAATGGGTCTTGAAGCTGCATATAATTTTCTATTTGTCTCTGGTGGATCAGCATTTTCAGGAATGTAGGTAGCAGCAGCTATTGCACCACACTTTTAAAAGAATATTAATGTTAAAATGAAGAAATTGCTGGCTTAAAATGCAAACATGATTTTCTTAACTAAGTGCTTCAGTGGAAGGTCGTTTGCACAAAAACCAAATTTAACAAAACCAAAAGTAGTTCTGGAGTTATTCTCAGGTGCAGAACAAGCGTGAGATTAAAAAACTCCTTAAAAATGCGAGTTTCATACTTTTGCTGTGTCTGCTCTATCTCTGGTAGAAGATATTTCCAAACACCACAGAGACTGCCCAATATGTTGTCTTTAGCTTACAAATACTAACCAATCTTACAGTAATAAGATTCTAACAGTAAGTGCCTTTGGCAACATCTGTAGATATGTTTGGGGGAAAATTCTAAAACAGATAAAAAGAATAGAGAAAATACAATTATGAGGTTACATGTCAGAATGCAATCACAGTGCATATATGCTGCAGCACTAATTATATACCTTTAGAGAGTCTAAATTGGTTAGACTTATGTTTTCTTCTTCAGTACATCCTTCTTGGCTGATTTGCTTTGAGTTTATTCCCAACAATCAGCTAACATAAATCACACCAAGATCTAAGACATAGAAAGTCACCATCAGATTTCATGAGAATGTAAGAATTTCCATATATAAATTATAAATTCACCTTCATGGATTTGTTGATTGTTTTTACCCAAATTCCAGAAAAGTGTCTCTTTCTGCTTCCAGGAGCGTGCAATCCATATGAACCCCATGGTGTCTTTGTGGTTGCTTTCCATAGGTGTGTTCTGCATGCCTCTCTACATCCCTTATGCCCTGACAGGGAAATGGCACTTGGGAAGAGGCGTCTGCAAGCTCTGGCTGGTTATGGACTACCTCCTGTGCACTGCTTCAGTATTTAACATTGTTCTTATCAGCTATGACCGTTTCCTGTCAGTTACTAAAGCTGTAAGTATCCTGTTTATAACCCCTCTGATTTTTTTCCTTGGAGGATTAGGTTTACTGACCTTTTCCATGTTGATGAGTATAAGCCCAAACTTGATCAAGATAATACCCCTCAGAAATATACTGGCATGTGGAGGTGACTAGATATTTTGCCGCTAGATGGGGGTGAATATTCTTCATTGATCGTGCTTCTGCGCAAAACTGGCCAACCTGGACTTTTCTCACAGTTTCTGCTGCAAGTTCCTGTTGTGCTACTGCCTGAGGATAAGCAGGCTAGGGGGTAAAAAGGATAAGGCAGCAGACTGGCAAAAAAGGAGCAGGGAAAGAGGAAATTCAGAGTAAACTGGATTTGGGTTTGGACCTAAAATCAGTCATGGAAGGAAAAGACAGTGGAGCTAGGGCAGTGAAATAAAGGACACTAGGGAGGGTGTCCAGACCTGAGATGTGGTCACAAATGATCCTGGAGAAGACTGGGAGGAAGAGAAAGAGGCAGAGAGTGGGATAAGGGGCAGACTGCAATCACTGCCTGTAGATATGCAGCAATAAACTTCTCTTGGGGTCTGGAGCAGAACCCTAAACTTAAGACACACTCTGTTTCTGCTTTCTGCAGAGAATCCTTCACACCTGGTGTGTGCTTGATGTCTTGGGCCAGGCTAGGGGTGGATGCCAGCATTTCTCGCCCGCAACACTGTTAGCTCAAGTGGCAGGGAATGTCAGGGAGACCTAAGGGTTTTGGCTCTTTCATGATGCATGATCATGTGATATAATTTCAAACTTATTTTTGTTAATGATAATCAGTTTAACTTACTATAATTTCCTTTTTACTAAATTTTATTATTTTACTTAATTTTAATTAGGGAAAAAATCTGGGAAATCAACCACCAAAACTTTTGGCATGTAAGAAACCTTACGCTGGCAAGCCAAAGACTCAGCATTTACAAAGTGTAAAATTCAGAGCCCCTGCACATATACAATTAAGACCAATGGACATTTGTATAATATTTCTAGTGACATTATGTCAAACTTCTGTTATCATTGAGCTAAACATATTTGGGTGAGCTTCATCTGATCAGCACAGCCACAGCTCTGTATTAGCAAGCAGCTCATGAGTACCTCTCCTGCTACTTCTCTTAGTTCCATAATGTATCTCTATGAGTCTGAACTTTTTATGTTTTTTTCCCTCACAGGTGTCATACAGAGCCCAGCAGGGAATATCATCCAGCCCTGCCATCAAGATGGTGTCCATCTGGGTCTTGGCATTTCTCCTCTACTGCCCAGCCATCCTGTTTTGGGAGCATGTGGCTGGACACAGCGTGGTAGCGGCGGATCAGTGCTATGCTGAGTTCTTTGACAACTGGTACTTCCTCCTGTGTGCATCCACTCTGGAATTCTTTGTGCCGCTGCTCTTGGTGACCTATTTCAACATTCACATCTTCCACAACATCCAGAGGCGCCAGTGGCGTGGCAGCGTTCAGAGCAGTGAGCCTCCAAGGAGCAGCAGCCTGTCCTGGAGGTTTTGCGGCTTGCCACGGCCAAGGGCATCGTCTGAAGCAGAGGACAGTGTTTCTTCCTCCACGACACCAAAGAAAGAGTCTTTGGCAACTGACTGCTCATCTCCATACAGACACAATTCTGTAACCCCAGAAAATGACTTTTCTGTTTCCTTCTGTGCAAAGAGCAGGTCAAAACTGCAGCAGGACAAGAAAAGAGCGAAGTCTCTTGCCATAATTGTATGTGTGTTTGCCATTTGCTGGGCCCCATACTCTTTATTGATGATTATTCGTGGGGCCTGCCAGGGAAAGTGCATCCATAACTCCCTGTACGAAGTAACATTTTGGCTTTTGTGGGTCAATTCCTCTTTGAACCCATTTCTTTACCCTCTGTGTCATGTTAAATTTCGAATGGCTTTTCTGAAAATATTATGTCCCAAAAAGTTTGCAACATTGAGATTAAGTTCTATTCAGAAGGTAGAAGGAAAAGAAGGTCCAAGAGGAGCTGGATGAGGAAGGTAACTAGCCACTGTTTGAAATTAGTCTTTTCCAGGATTAAACTAGTTGGAAAGTATAAATAAGCCTTCAGTGGAAAGTCCTCCTGCAGACAAATCTGCATGCCCAAGGTTTGTGTACTTTTCCCAGCTACTTTTATTGGCCAATTAAAGACTATTGCCTCTGTCTGACTTTGCCTAGCTGTCTACCCACGTTATAATTCTGATTGTTGAAGATGCTATCTTCTATCTTCAATTGCAGTACAACTTATATTTGTGTTCACAGGTGATATTAGTTAGAAATATAATAAAGTTGTGTATTAACCATAGGGTCAGTAGAATTCTAAAGTTGCTTACACACTGTATAAGGCTGTGTTTGTTTTTCTGCATGAGCCAGGATAATGGCTGATCTTGATGGCTGCCTGTAGTATTTTGGTGACAGCTGAGACAGCATGGAGGTGATATTCTTTCAGTACACACTTTCCATACTCTTAAGGGTTATTTAGTTGCATGGCTCTGGAATTACCAGGTACTACCTTCCTCACTAAATAAATAGGTATAACCTAAAAATATAAATAATTTCTTTTCATCACACAGTCAGGAAGTATGAGGCTAGGAAATAAATGGAAGAATTAAAACTAAAGAAAAGTGAGAGGTATTTGGTGTCCATTCTATCTTCTGGTTTTATTTGGTGTATGTTCACCAAATTAGTATATTTTACTTAACAGTCTTCTGAATGTTCTCCTTCTAGGTTGAACTACCATTCAGTTATGTTTTGCTATACTATATGATAATTCATACGCTTCTACTTATACAAATTACACATGGACTCAGCAATGTAAGAAGTATTGTCTCTCAAATATGAGATGAGAATGCTAATGTTCAATAGAAATTACACTGAAGACCTGTTTTTTGCATTTGTTACAGAATCTTGGCCAATTAATTGGGTTTGTAATTACTGCTAGAAGTCAGCAGATATATATATCCAAAGCACAAAACACAAGAGCCACTACATCCACCTATTTTCTTTAAGTGCAGCATGTACCGGTCTTCTACCTGCAAAGTGTTTGTCATTTTTTTAACATGCAACTTGTAAAGTCAGTAGTGTTGAGTATGTTCAAACAGATCCTTCTGTGTCAGCTTTTAGAGCAAATCCTCCTTAATGTTTGTAAGACATGCTTTTGACAGTGTCAGCAATACAGAGTTAAAGATTTCATTCTGGTTAGCTTATCAAAAAGCTATCTTTGAAATTTAGCAATTGACATGTAGATAAGGACACATACTCTTACATCTATGACCACTTTTTTTCCATTCTTCCTCTTCCTTGCTCACATCTTTTGCTTGCTTCTCATCCCAGCCTGGTCTCTGCCACGACTCATTGGTACAGGCCAGAAGAGCTGAGTGCTGGCATCCACAGGGACTTACTTATAAGCCATTTGAGGCCTTGTGAATTCTGCAGCAGTGCCTGTGCAAAGCCAAGGCAAAGCAGATTGAGGTTAATTGATATAAGATATAGAGGACAGGCTTAGGTGGTCTGAGGGGCAGTGAAACACCTAATACTGCTTTCATTTGGGCTGATTTGACATGTTAAAAGTAGTCAGAGCACTCTAACTGGACGGTGTTTCTTGGTGCAAAGTTGGTTTTAGAGGTATGGGCAGATATTTCAGTAGTACCTCTGGCTTATTTTTGTCAGCCTTTGCAACTGTACTGGGAAGTAAGTGGTGAATTGCATTGGTCTTATCTCCCTCACTTTTCCTGAGCTATTAGTGGGATAGGGGAGTAAGAAAGAAGCTGGTGGGCAAGAAAAATGGACTTGTGAGGGGCTAGATCAGTCTCTTTATTCTTTTGATGTATAAATTATTTCCAGCAGAGAAAGGCCCAGAATCATAGCATTGATGCTATGGTTTGGATTGGAGGGGACTTTTAAGATCATCTATACCTGGGCAGGGATGCCTCCCACAAGAATTTGTTGCTCAAAGCCCCATCCAGCCTGGCCTTGAACACTTCCAGGGATGGAGCATCCTCAGCTTCTCTGGGCAACCTCTCTCAGTGCCTCACCACCCTTGAAATTCTTCCTAATAGCTAATCTAAACCTGCTCTCTTTCAGTTTAAAGCCATTGCCCCATGCCTCTCCAGCCCTCTTGTAACCCTCTGTTAGGTACTGGAAGGCTGTTTCAAAGTCCCTCTGGAGCTTTCACTTCTCCAGGCTGAACAACCCCAACTTTCTCAGCCTGTCTTCATAGGAAAAGTGTTTCTTTGATTCCTCTGATCATATTTGTATCCCTTCTATGGACCTGCTTCAACAGGTCAATATGCTTTGTGTGCTGGGGACCCCAGAGCTGGATGCTGAGCTCCTGGTGGCATGTCACAAGATCTCTGTACACTGTACCCCTTACCTTTCAGCCAGGCTGTGGAAACACTTGGAACTGTCGGGGAGGGTTTAGACCAAAATGACTTTTGTGGATGGTGAGTCCTTGTGGAAGTTGCACAAGTAAGCTGCAGTACTGACCCAAGTAATGCTTTCATGCTGATGGCATGAAATGTTTCCTATGCCTGCTCTGAACCCATGGTCAGTGCAGGTCCTGCAAGCCATGGCTTGGGATCCATGCTGACGGAAGGCATCAGTAAGGCTGATGGTTAGAGGGAAAATCTGATACTGCTGTCAGATGTGGATTTCACTTGTCCCTTGGACTGACAGAACCATAAACCAACCGAAAATTCAGATGTGCATCCAAGACTAAAATCCAAAGTTGAATAAAAGACAGTGCCACGCTTTGTAAGAGGAATTTGTCTGGATCTTGGAGAGGTGGCTTTTTAGTTTCATTACTGAACCACAGCTTAGTCCTTCATAAGAAATCTTCTTTGCGCTCTAACAAAAAGAACTGATGCAGGACTAATTGCTCAGAAACCTTAGTCAAGAACAATTAAGATTTATTGCTATTTGTGTGAGGGCCTTGTGGGCACCCAATAGGATTTAATTGCCATGACTTGACCTCCCCTGGACCTCTACTCCTTACAGCAGCCTTGGGTCTAGGAGCATCATTAAACTGGGGTGGTCCTGGCCTGAGATACATGAGGGTCTGGAGGCTGCTCTGAGCTCTGTCTTCTGAGGTTTTTTTTGACTTCTGAGATTGGCCTTGGACCCAGCTTGTCACATCATGTTTTTTCATATTCTGCCCCAGCCATACCTGGGGAACTGAAGTCATCCACAGCAGCACGGTCTGTGATATCACTTGTCTCTCAGAAAGAAATCACACTAGTCGGTCAAATCCAATCTGATCAAGGACTCCCCAGGAGGTTCTCAGTTCTTCCTGGAAAGGATCTCTTGCCTTCTTCCCCCCAAACAATTCCACATCCAACTCTTTCCTTTTTGTCCTCCAGTGCTATCCTAATACTTTGTCATTACATCAATCTTCTCTTCAATTGTATCCATCAATGCTGCATTTTTTTGCCTTGCAGACTCACCACATTTCTTGTATTCCTGTATTGACAGGTTTCCCATTTTGCATCAGGTAGTTCATGTTCCTCCACACTGTTGTAGTGTCTAGAGATTTGCTGTGGCACATATTTCTCTGTACCTTGCTCAGCAGCTCCCCAGTACATTGGTACAGCTTTTTCATGAAACATAAAAGACATTTTAAGCCAAGAAACACAACAAAAGAATCCAGAGCAGAAAAATCCGTTTTCCCTTGGTCTTGTTTTCTACCTGCATGCATTTATTTTAAACACAATGTTTTAGCAACAGTGTTAATGTGTATTAGAAGCACATTAGACATTAATTAGAAACTAGCTTTCCAAGTGCAAATAGGGTAAAGTGGTACAAAGTGGAGTGGCTAGATTTTTGTGTGGTGAAAGTGGAACAGCATCATGTAATGAGATAAAATGAAGGTGAAGTTCAATTTTTTACTGTGCAAAGGGGAAGTGGAAAAAGCAGACTGTTTCTTATGTTGCTGGTAATCACCAGGTATTGTCCTCTCACGACTTTTCCCCTCTAGCCCTTTTGTTTCAGGATCTAGGTACTATAGTTCAAGCCGGATCAAACTTTCTTTCATGGCTTTAAATGTTGGCACAGTGCTCTGATCTCCGTGTGCATGTACTTGTTCATTTACTTTCTATCCTTGCTAAACAACTCCACCCAAAATTTTTATCTTAAATATGCCTGGGTAGGCTTGTGAAGGCCAGCGCTGTGAGTACATCTGCTGGCTGTCCTTACAATAGCTTTTCACAGAAGCCTCATTTTGGCTTTTTTTTCCCGTCGCTGTTCCAACCAGCATGTTCCTGCAGATGTCACTGGTGCTACACGGTATTTTTAAACCTTGCAAATCCGTGGGTTTTCCAAAAGGTGCCATTTATATGTACAATCCTACATGATATGACACCAGCACCTTTCTGCTAAAACTGCCACCAGATCTGCTGTATTACATCTAATATTTACTCTGCTGCAGAAAAGATTAGGGGAAGGGCTTATTACCTTGGCAAAGAAAGGAAGACTTTAGTCACACAGATAATCATAAGTCAGCACAGAACTTCTTCCTAAGTTGCTCTGCATAGAAATCGTCCTGTGCTCAGAATTTAAAGCAGAGCCTTATGTCACCCATGGAAAAGAAAAGAGAGCCATAGCAAGCTGAGAGCGGGTCCTCAGCATAGGCTTGTCAGAAGAAAACGCCCTCTCTTCTGGTATAGAAGGTTTTTTCCTCATTAAGCTATTTAAGCTATTCTACTTTGGGGCTGCTGCTAAAGAAGTCCATCTGTCCTCCCCTTCTTGCTGCCCTTTGCCAGCAGCTTCGTTTTGGGTCAGCTTTTACTACCAATAAAGCTGCAGCTTTGGATATGACTACTTGGATATTTTTCTCAGTAATTTTCCATGGATCAGAGCTTTAGCTTTGCTAAAGCCACTTGGGGGTTACCAAGACAGCCAAACTAGAGTGGAGTGGGACTTTGCTTGATCTGTACAGTGGACAACTTCAAGGGGATCTGCTCAGCAGAGCTTTTGGAGATGGAGAATTTCACCAGTAAGACAGATGTTGGTTGTCATGCTTTCCCTGGCATGCTAAGGGTCTGAACTACTTTAGCTCTGCCTTGAACACTTTGTCCATGAGAAACTGTAACTGTTAAAATTTGTGGAGTTCCCTGCTGAGACTTTTACATGCAACTGGTTCTGCTGCTTTTGACAAATGGCTGCAAGCAGAGTCAATCCTCAAGTATATACAAAGAAAATATATCAGTGCAAATGCCTTCTTTACAGAACATGAGCCAAAACAGTTTCTGGAATAAAGCCAAGGAAGTTAATGGGTATATCCTCTGAAGTTTAAGGGTTTATATTATTTGTATTCTACTTCTGTAATGATTTCTGGTGTATGCAGATCAATCAGTTTTCAGCTTGTTCTACTAATGCTGTCTGAGGTTAACTCACCACCTGACTTTTGCGGTATTATACTGACACACTGTTTTTGCTATTCTCTATTGCTGGGTTGTTCACACTAGTTAATGTCACAGTATAATTTTTTCATTATTGTACATCACGTATAATGAGTGCAAAGTGCACTGGCTTCTGACTCTCCTCCTCTTACAGCCTTGCACCTGGTATTGTATCCCTCCTCTTTACCATGCTGGAGGAACTGGAATTAGAGTGCTTTGAGAACCTGTATGTAAATGCTTGTAAGTTTTTTTCTTGCTAAAGAGTGGCAGTATTATATTTTTTAATATTCTTCCCATCTAGCATGCAGGTTTATGTCCTCCTTGCTGCTTGAATCTGTGTATATAAGAGACCGAAGACAGAAGAGTTTAAACCAAAACTGAATCAAAGTGGTGATTTCATATCTTTCCATGATTCTTCCCATGTCCAGAGCTTGGGCCCTTGCCCCTGTGCAAGTTATTTCTTGGCAAGTCAGAAGATTTGTTGCTCCTTGGTAATGTGGGATGGCATATCTGCACAGGAAGAAAATTTGAACCAAATGGGGGATGTGAGGGGGAGTAGTTACTTTCCTGCTAAAACAGCAAACAGACAAAATACACCTCTGATTTCGGTAAAGACCATGAGCCATTTTTGAGTGTCTCATCTCACACAGTTTCTTAGATCTTAGAAAGGATCTGAGTGAATCAATTACCATAGAGAGATGTAGCAGACTTCTTTGGATGTATTTTTCATGAGAAAGGGAACCAGCAGAGGGACAGGTGCGATTCAGTGCTATACTATAGGCAGTTCTGGGCTGGAAAAGCTCTGAGAATTTAAATAGAACCAACCTTCCTTCCTTCCTTCCTTCCTTCCTTCCTTCCTTCCTTCCTTCCTTCCTTCCTTCCTTCCTTCCTTCCTTCCTTCCTTCCTTCCTTCCTTCCTTCCTTCCTTCCTCTCTCTTTCTCTCTTTCTCTCTCTCTTTCTCTCTTTCTCTCTCTCTTTCTCTCTTTCTCTCTTTCCTTTCCCCTCCAAATTTGCTAGATCTTTAAAAAAGGATGCTAGGAACATGAGTGTAGTTTACTAGGTTGCCCATTAAAAAATGGGCTTTTTTCCCTCATTTTTGATATGTCACCTTCCCAGAGAGGGAAAAGTGTGAACTGAACTTTTGCACTGCTGATAATGTCACAGATTTCTGGCCTGGTCGGGGAGAGGGGACTCCCTCACCCACAGTGGACCAACTTGTAGTCTCTCTGCAGTGATTATTATTCCTGGAGTGTGTTTGTTTATTTCTTGGACTTGAAGCCCTTGCCTCCTTCCCTTCCTTCCCCTGGATCCTCCCAAAGAAAAAATAACCATTCTAAGAGTTCTTGTGGGTGCTTTCTGGCAGACCTCGCTGTTAAGACCTTTTCATCTTGGATTGTCTTTCTTTCTTGCTTCAGGCCCTTAGCCTTTGCCGTGTCCCCTTTGACTGCCTTGCATAATTCCTGCCTCTTCATGTCTCCTCCCGGTTTAGATTTGTTAATTGAAAGGGAATTTGCCGCTGTGGCACCTGAAGGGCTTCCGGCTGAGCCTGAGGTGGGGCAGCAGCCTGCAAAGAGAAGTGGCTGCCTGGTGGCTCTCGCCATCAGCTGTGCTTTGCTGACAGTCACCGCACTTAGCCTCCAATTTAGCTTTTCTGAGAGGCGAAAAGCTCCACAGCTCCGTAGCTGTGAGGCGCATTTGAAAGCCATGCCCTGCCCCGGAGAGAGGAGTGCAGAGGTGTGAGGTTGAGAGCCAAAGGAAACGCCGTTCCAGGGCTGGGTACCCTGAGCACAGGCACCTGCATGGCCCAGCCTGCAGGGTCTACAATTCGAAATTATCTTTGCATAGAATGACAAACATCGAGGGCAGCTTTACCTAACTTATGGTTTTCCTTGGGCTTGTGTGTTCCAAGCTGGGCAATGTCTTCTGATTCTCTTTTTTTTTTTTTTTTGGTCTCTAAATGTCAAGCTTTGGGGGGAAAAAAAAAATCACCTGAAAACTTTTGCTTAATTCCTGCTCCAATTTATAGCCAAAAGATATTTACTCCTCTTTAATACATCAAATTAAGCTATGGATCTTGTCACAGGAGGTTTCCATACTATAGTTTGTGTATTTACTGATCAAGAGTGAATGTGATTAAGGTGCTTGCTGGAAGGGTGAAGCAGAGATGAGGGCCAGCATGGGCGACCTTTGTCTGAGCACACACTTTGGCTGGGTCCTTAGGCTGCCCCATCACCTCCACATTTTTGGGGCATGTGAAGGTGCTGCAGCCCATTTGCTCTGCTGAGCTGCTAATTCCCTCTCCACCTCAATGTTCAAAGCGCCAGTAACAGGAGCTGTTAGTCCTTTAAAACCTCTTTTCTTTCCTTTTTTAATTACTCTCATCTTTAACTGCTCTGGACATCTCTTCAGCGCTGGGAAAAACAAAGTTCTCTTTCTATCTGTGTGGTTTCGTTAAGGGAACAGAAAGAAAAAGCAAACAGCCCTTTATTTACAACAAAAGATGTGACAGAAGGCAGTAAAAGACTACTTAATACTGAGTAGGGAAAGTTAAGTTTCTGTGCAAATGAGGGAAGAGAAAAGGAGGCTGAGGGGAGAGCTTATTGCTCTTGCAACTACCTGAAAGGAGGCGGTGGCAAGGTGGGTGTTGGCCTCTTCTTCCAAGAAAATAACAATGGAATGAGAAGAAATTACCTCAATTCGCACCAGGGGAGGTTCAGGCTGGATATTAGGGGAAAATTCTTCACTGAAAGAGCGATTAAGGGTGGTAAGAGGCTCACCAGAGAAGTGGTGGAGTCACCATCCCTGGAAGTGTTCACGAAACGGGTAGATGTGGCACTTTGTGACACTTCCTTTAGTGGGCATGGTCGTGTTCAATCAAAGGTTGCACGTATTGATCTTGGAGGTTGGTTCCAACCCTAATGATTCTATAAGATCTGAAAAATAAATCAAAAGACAAGCTGCAAGCCTGTTTATGTTTCACAATATTTGCGATTATTGTGCAATGTGTGACTAAAACCCCACAGAAGGATGACAAAATGATGGAGTGCAGTCATCTATACAAACTTCAAATACTTTGGGTTGCATTCCTTAGTCATATAGATAAAATTGGTACGGTATTGTCTGATTATTCCTTATTTTAGTGGCCCCCTACATCATAAATGATAAAGAGGGGTCCCCAAATTGAAGGGATGTCTGCAATGCAGAGAATAAACCATCTCTGAAGTGTGAATGTTCACATGAATCCAGGATACCTTTGCAAAGTTGGCTGAGACCCACATTTAGTCACGACAGTTCTAAAACCTCACAACTTTTTAATAATATAAAGTTTAGACTTTTATCTGCATAAGTTTAGCAAATATTGATCAGATTAATGCTTGATACAGTGATACAGGGAGCTTAAGTTCTTCTATTTTAAGATCTTAGATGAGCTAAGAGTTTAAGGTGCTTTAAGGATTTTAGATCAGTAGAAAATAATAAATGGTCTTTAAACCTTTAACGCAGCTTAGCTGCAGATTTGCAGGCCATCCCTCAGACATTTAAAAAAATTTAGGCCTTCTTCATGCAGCAGAGTTTGTGTCAAATTCAGCAAGTTTCAAAGCTGACTCAGTTACACATCCTGTTCCTCTCAAAGTGTTCAATTGCCTCTGAAATTACTGTCACCCAAAGTTTAATTTTTTCCCCTGAAATTTTCATGAGTTTAAGGATACTGTGAACAGTTTTCTTATGGTTTGGTCTTGCAGTGTCACCCTTGTAGATAGACTGTACCTGGCACTGAATGGAGCCTTTCTGCTCCACACTGTTTCCAGCTTCCATGGGAGGCCTCAGCTGGCCGAAGAGGCTGACAAGGCCTGTAGCACCACTTCATAGAACTGCAGAAAAATTTTGGTTGGAGGGGACCTGTGAAGGTCATTTAGTTAAAGAGAGAACACTTTAAATGTATAAACAAGTTAACTAGTTTTACTTTTTTTTTGTGATTTCTTTCCATGTATCAATTCTGATTCTCTGAGGAAGTGAAAGCAGAGAGAGTGCTACAATCCACAATTGTTTTTCTGTGTGAAAGACTTCTAAAACAAGACAGATTTTAAATGGAGGGGAATGTTTCTGAGGCAGCAAAATGGGGTCCACCACAGTGTGGCACTTCCCTCCCCATCACACCCTGCCCCATCAGAGCGAGACATGAGCTTTCAATGGCCGTGGGGATCCTGTCAGCAGCCAGCAGCAACTCCTGCCACTACCAAAATTAATGGCAATGCTAGGTTTGTGCTAGCTCCTTAACATGAACTAATTGAATAATTTGATTTGAAAGTTAGTTCAGCGCATGTGTTTAAGTAAAACCATAGCAATTGCCTGAAAACCATTGAGTGGGAGCTAAGGAAATCTTCATTGAGAGTCTTCAAAGTGTCACTCTCTGGCCACTTTGTTGGGCCATCCTTTCTCACATACCTGCAGCTCAGCCTGAGTTGTAGTTAGCTTCATGTGTCACACTCTAGTTGGAAACCCTTGCTTGAGCTGCAAAGCTTTTGCAGCTCGTTTTCCTTCCAGCCTGAATTTACTTTTGACCACTTTGTATGTATTATGTTCCGCGCCAGTGCTTTTTATTTTAGCTAGGTCTCTTTTCCCTGGGCTGCTTCTCACAGACACATCCCCAGTCAGCCACCCTTTGTTAGGCTGAACAGCCAGACATCTCACATCCATTTTCCTAACCTTCCCACTGACCTCTCTGTGTCTCTTCCAGCTGGAAGGTATCTCCCTGAAACATGGGTGACCAGGATTGTAGCAGTTTTCCATATGGTATCACCTGGGCCTCGTACAAAGACATGAATGCTTCCCTATTTTTACTAGAAATACCTCCCCTGCTGCCCTCATAGTTCCCTTTTCAAAAAAGGAAATTAAGTGAGTCTGGCAAGGTCTACCTTTAGTAAACCCATGTTGCATTTTATCCCATATTGCTTTTACCTCTGCATCATTAATTAGACTCCCCACAGAATGCTATTTTAAAGCCTAGCAAGCTATTCAAGTGGCTCTAATAGACCTGTAAATATGGGTCAGTTTTTTCACCTTCTTAATTGGAGGTCATACCCTTGTTCCCCAGCCCTATGGCACTGTCCACAACCTTATTACTTTATACTGCTAACAGACTTGAAAAATCTTGTGGTAAAGCTTTTCTAATTTAAGGCAGGATATTATCTCATCCTCCCTATTCTAGCATGCTGGTCATCTTTGTCTTAGGGAAGCTGAACATTTTCTTTATGTTCAATATTTAGTTTGGCTGACTTACCTGCACTTTTGTTCTTTCAAATTAATGACTTAACTTATAATACTTTTTTTCCCTGTGTTTCCCATTTAATTTCAGCTGAGCCAGTTTGTAATAACTCCTTAAAAGATATTTTTTAATCATCTTTTACAGTGCCTCACATATGAACCAGATCAAGTCCAGATCTTCTCATGTCTGCTGAATGAAGATTGCTGAGGACGAAGGTCAGTTAAAGTTGGTCACCTCAGTTAATGATATTGTCAGACCACATTACCATTAGAAACATTTGTTTGCTAACCCAGATCTAGGCTGTCACAGTCTGCCATAATGACATTTCTGACAGCACTTAGCTCTCGAACAATCTTAGTGAGATTGTTGGGCATAACCAAATCTGGTGGTGAAATTTAGTGTCTGGTAATAGGAAAATGCCTTTGGCTCCCAAAAATGTTTCGGGGGTTTTTTGATCCTCAATCTCTCCTTGTATATTGGTGCCATAATTTTTTATTATTATAGCTTTCTTTCTTCTTGTGTTACTGCTTCCTAAAGTCCAGGGTATTTTTTAGATTTTGTGGTGAAATTTGGTGGTCTCAAGAACAAAAAAAATAACCCACACTGTATTCATCTCAGAAATAATATTGCACTCTTTAAAATATGCCCTTGCTGTGGATTTTGGAAAAATCAATGATGCCCAATGTATTGTATAAACTCAGTTAGAAGTGTTCTCACTTGTCAAAGTGAGTTTCTTTTATTTATGGCTTTGATTAACTATTTTTCAGTTTGGGGACAAAAGGAAAATTTGGGAAGAGTATGAGCCCATAATGAATGGTCAGGAGAACACATTTTTCTAAAACAAAAAAGCTTCTAACCAGACTATTCTATAAGCAAATGTGCCCAATGGAGATAGTCCAGACAACTGCACCTGGACACCACCTGGATATAATTAAGGTCCCAGAATGGAAGATGTGTTAAAATAGATGCCAGGAAATTTAACACTCTCCCTTCTTTATTCTTCTGCTACAAAGGGATGGCATAGATAGTACAGTACAATGGACCCATAGCACTCTGGATATCTCCGAGGAAGACTTTTTTTTTTTTTTTTGTTCTGCCAGTGTCTATATGCGTTGGATTTTTGCTGCTTCTTGACCCTACAAGGTGCAACCACACACCAAGGGTATTTCTAGGGTTTATGTTGGCTGTGCAAGAAGGAATTACTTTGAGTCTCTCCCATGCTCATATCCACAGGCCACACACAGCCCCCATGAGTTTCCTATTCTCCTTGAAAGTGTTAATTCTTCTTAAAATAACACTTACTATGTAATTTCTTTCTCTCACCCATTACGGACCCTGTTATTTATTTTTCGTTGTGTTGTTCAGCACTAAACATCAGAAACATGGCTTTCATGTGCCGCTTTGTTACCCCTAGGTGAAAAAAATGCATGCGAGTTTGCAGATATTTAAATCTGGTCTATTCAGAGACCAGCTTGGTTGAAATGAAATGTAATGCTTTGCCTGAAAAAAAGTGAAGGGGAAAAATAAGGTTCAGCTATGCAGAATACAACAATCAGTTGGTTAAAATCTAACATAATGCCTTCATTAAAGTTAAAAATCTCTGTTGAAACAGTATTAGCACAGCAGGGTTGTGAAGAGCCAGAGATAAATAATGATTCAGAGCAAATAGGCCTCAGCAGGAGAAAGGAGGTGTTTCACCTTACTGTGATCAGAAACTGTCCTTATAGATGTTCTAAATTACCCTTAATCTCATTATTACTATCATTACATGTGACCTTGCTAAGTTTCTATTGTAAGAATAAATGGAAAAAAAAGGCAGTCTGAGTGAATATTTTCTACATATTATCATGTTATATTAATTTTGTAGAGGAACTTGGGGTAGGAGTCTGTTGCAATAGACAATGCACAGGGTGGCTTGGTCCCTGATTGACTTTCTCATATTGGAAGCCCCAAGGGAGGGAAAAATGAAGAAGCATGCAATCAGATAGATATTATAATGATTTGCATAACTGGAGGCTGACAGCCAAGCTTGACAGACACTTAGCCGTGCTAGGTGCTTTATAATCACAGAATGATCTGGTCTTTGCCTGGAAAAGGGTTACCAGCCTTGATGTGCAATAGAACGAAATGAAATTAGTACATCAAGAGCATCTCAGCCCTCTGCAACTCCTTATCAGCCTTCAGAGATTCTGGAAGAAGTGAGTCTTGAAGAAGGATCTAGGATGGTGTATCACACCTATCTTATCTTTCTCTTGTTGGACTCAGTACTGCTCCTCATTAACACAATTTACAGTAATAATTATGTGGTGATACATATATAAGGGCAATAACGATGCTAAAATCCCAACCCAGCATGCAGGGCCTGCCTTCTTGTACTTTGCCCTCTTTTGGTGCTTGAATTCCCATGATGCCATGATTTTGGTGATCCACCTTTGTTGGAGGAGCTGGGAACAGCTTGGGGACACAGTGAGGGACCAGTGTTGTGGTGGGGAGATTATGCTCCAGGAGGCGGGATCAGCACAGAAGGTGTGAAAAAGGAAGAGGAGGGAGCAGTAGATTCATCTGCTTCTTGTAGCTTGGATGGGAAATAAAGCAGGCAGAGGAACAGGGCCTTTGGGAAGACAGGAACAGGCAGAAGGGGTCTGCAGTTTGGGGAGACTGGCCCTGGCACAGCAAAGGACCGTAAGGCAGGAGGTGAATTTGAATTGGGGATCAGGGTAAGGGAAAAGGTAGACAGCTAGAAAGGTGCCATGAAATCTCTTTTGAATACACACAAGAGGTAATGTGTATCTTGGACTTTATCTCAGAGAAAAACTAGTTTAATCTGTGTAAATTATGATGAACTCACTCATACAGAGTTGTTTGTGTTTTAAAATAAAGCTGAAGTGACTTTAGATATAAGCAATGACTATAGGACAAGAAAGAGGGCGGTGGTGTTTCCCATCATAGGGGATAAATGCTGAGCATCTTCCCACAAAAGATGCCTGTGTGAAAAAGGGAAACCATCTTCTTTCTTTGTGTGGAAGTATGGATCTATTCCCAGCCAAATGTGCATGGTACAAGTGATGTTAGAATAAAAGAATATCAAATCAACCACAGAAAAAGAACACAGGCAAAAATAAGTCTTGAAATGTATATATTTGGGCAGAGTATGAATGTTTAAAGGATATTAATATACCCTCTGAGAGATGAGGAAAGGTTCTGCCATCTCCTATTATCTGGCTTAGTAGGCTGAATAAGTGAATAATTCAGAGAGCAAAGTTTCTCCAATGAATGAGTCACCTAGACTCCAAACTATTAGCATGCAGCCAAGGCACATTGAAAAAGCAGAGTTCATCCACACTGGTTTTAGTAACTGCTCCACTCAGTGGGGAAATAAATCAGTTTTTCCTCAGTTAACACAAGATCTGAATAACCATCAATTCCCTCCACAGTATCTGCAGCACAAATGGTATCACAGATGCTTGATTGTAGGTATAAATTAGCATATTATGCCCATAGGGGGAGGCTGGATGATGATGGCTTAGTAGCTGAAGCCTGCTGGCCTCTGGGAAAGTGCAAATGTAATGTCAGATGACTCACTCCGCCAGGTGAGCAAGAGAAGCTGTGCCTCCACAAAACAAAAAGGTGAAAAATGAAGACATATTGTAGGGTAGTATCTGTGGTCATAGACACCGTGCTACCTGATATCCACACTTACTGACATTTAGAAGCAAGAAAAAGCCCCTTTGGAACTTACACTGATACAAAGGAAGGATTGAGAAGTACCTGGATAAAATACCACTGCACAGGTCTTTCCTCTTACCTACTGGCCCTTCCTGGAGGAGGGGAAATGACAACTACTTGAAAGTCTTATGAGTTAAAAGGAGTTGTAGAGACTATATGTGCAAATTCACACCTCCATTTGAAGGCAGTACTCATGACTGAAGATTCTGACATAGTTTAAAACCAAAAGAGGGGACCAAACTCACCACACCAGTCTGGTTGGGCCATTGTCTTCTTTCCCGTAAGTTTATTCCTCTTGCATTTCCTCACAGCAGGTTTTCCTCCCTGTCTTTTTTTTTTTTTTCTTTTTTCTATTCTCATCCTTTTTGTTCTTACCACCCACATTTTTTCTCTTTTTCAAAGAGGAGTTGGATTCCTATAAATCTTCCAACGCTCAGCACCTCTCTCCTGGTGGCCTGTCGTTCGTGAGGCAGCATCTGCACAGTGCCAGGTGGGATCCTTTGTCAGCAATTGACAGGAGATGCTGCTGGTAGCTATTACACACAAGAAAAGGAAGAGGATGCCGAAATGAGGTTGTTAGAGAACCATGAGGCTCTTTCCTCATATTGGGAGGACAAGTATACAGATTTCTCCTTCACTGCTGCCTGCCAGCATGTAGCTGTCAATTATTGCCTGTGCTTTGACACCCGAGCAGCAGCCTGGCCTCTTCCTCCTCGGCCATCCCTGCCTCCTGTGCTGCACAGAGCTGCCTCTCCAGGTTAATGAGGTGCTGGTGTAATTTTGGCACCCACCTCTTGTGCTGACAGCTGTACCCCAGCTCCAGGAGTCCTGGCACATTCCCACCACTGCTGCTGACCCGGGCCCCTCACTGGAGCTGCTGCATATCTAGCAGCAGCTGGTTTCCCGTGGGTTTTTCCCTCTAAGGCTTGGGGATACAAGACAGCAGCAGTAGCCAACTCTGTTAAACAAGCGACTTGTGTGAGAAGGCTTTTCTTACAGGCTCGGTCAGTCCATATTTTACTGCAGCTGCAAAGTGAGGGGTGGAAAATCAGGGTCCATTCTCCTTAGCCTCCACACACAGAACTGTGGGTGCTCTGCCATGGGAGCAGCTCCCTGATGAGCTCAGGGAGCACATCCCTTTGCCAGCCTGCCAGGGCAGACAGCAGTGGTAATTACAGCAGTGGCAGTGGTAAAAAGCCATTTTATCATAATGAGATCAGTGGCATGTATTCCATGAGAGCAGAGGTGCACCCACAGACATGCCTCTGGAAAAGGCACCTGTGCAGGCTGTCCTGGCGCTGTCTCATCCAACATTAGTCTGGCTCTGCCCATGTGCCCATGGCATCCCCAAAATGTTCACTGCTAGTGAGGAAACCACTTCCAGGTCTTCTAGAAAGAAAATGATTCTTAGGAGGCATGAGCAGGGCTGGAGAAAGGCTGGAGCATGGAGGGTGTCCCTGGCACTGGTGTGAGGGGCTCTAGCAGAGACCTGCAGGGTTTCTGTACTCCCTCAGACCTACCATGTGGGAGGTAGAAGTGGTCATACTAAAGTCCTGTCAATGTCTTAAACCAGCCTGACAGACTGAAATTTTACAAGAAGAGGGTTCACCTTCTGTGGCTTGAGGTTGCAGGGGTTGACCTGTAACAGCAAATGTTTATTTCTCAATTAGTTATTGATTTTTTTTCCAATTCACTGACAGTCCTGAATGTCCCTGGAGCAACTGGAAAAGCTAGAAATAAAGCCACTATTTACCTTAATTAATTATCTGGGTTTTTTTCCTCTCAGGGACCAAGAAACCACTTCTCAACATTCATGGGTCATGGATTCCTCTCTCGGAATCCATGTAACTTATTTAAATGTTAGAGCTATGATATCTACAGTGCAGCCAAGTATAATGGATTTGGGAAGTGGCTTCCCATGTAGTTACTCCAGTCCTTCATCTTTAATGCACAAGGAATGACTCAGGTGCACAGAGCCCTTCTCCCTCCTTTATCATGGCATTTTTCCACCTACTGAGTATTTTTTGCTATTATAGATCTTACGAGAGGAAAGATTGGGTAGGAGTTGTGGCAAATTACCTTGCAGCACTCATAATCAGTACTATTGCCAATAAATGCATATTCTTGGAAATACTAGGCTGTTGCTGTGTAAGGAATCTTACAGGCCAGGGTGATGATGAAGGGTCTCTTTGCAGCAGGAGAGCTGAGCTGGTGCAGCCGCAGAGCCCATCAGCACAGCCACAGCTCAAGGGCTGAGGCTCAGAGAGAGGAGGGTCAGGAGGAAAGGCCACTGAGGCTGAGCTAGGGCTGCCCCAGGCACTGCTAGCGAGTGGAGACTACTGCCTGTTAGCTCGCCTGCCATCACTCCTTCACAGGAACTCTTGCTAGTACAGCTAATCCTGCTCTAGGGATTTACCAAGAATAAAAAACAGGAGTAAAAATGTCACTGCTTAAACCAATGTGGTTCCACAGATAGCAGATTCCAGTGCAGACTTAGCCTCAGGTCAGTTTTTTTAAGGGTAGCTCTTGTCATCATTTACACTAAAGCTGGACTGTTGGGGAAAAAAAGTCAGAGAGGTTGCAGCATCACTGACCCTTTGATTTTGCCCGTTTCCCTGTACTCACTATTTTGGAGCCAAGGTTCCAGTGATGGGCAGATATCAGGAGAATCACAGCATTGCCTTTTTTTTTTTTTTTTTCCTTCCTTTTTTTTTTCTCCAGTCCCTTGACTGCAGCTGGGAGATTTACAGGCATAGTTGTGAGGTTTGAAACAAGGAGACGGAAAAACAACACCGGGACAATTTCACTCATGTGAGGCTAGTCCCCATCTCTTTTGTGGTTTTGGGGAGCTAGTGGCCAGAGGCACAAAGACGACATCCCCCATCAGAAATACTGTCTCCCCCTCACAAAAGCCTTTCTGCCCTCCTTCTCTGGGCAGTTCTGCTTTCCCCCGACTGACCTGCGGCTCTGCAGCTGCCTTGAGGAGCGCATGGGTTTGCTGCCGGAGGGAGAGCGAGCCCCGCACGTCCCTTCGCGCTGCACGCCGGGTTTTTCCCGCAACGAGGGCAGAGCATCTGTGATGCTCCCGAGTGGTGCCCCGGGAATCCCACAGCTCGGCCGGGTGGATGCGGCCACTGGATGTCACTGTTGATCCGCGGAAACCCTCCGAAAGGCACGGGCGGAGCAGCGGCGGTGCCCATGGGGTGGCGGAGCGCGGATTTTCACACCCACTGCGGGATCTGCTGCTTTAGGGGCTCGGAGCAGCCCCGTCTCACGCAAAGGGTCCGTATGCATTCTGGGAGGGTGAGGTGTGGATGCTAGGGGTGACGGTGCTGTGCCTTGTTTGTGATAGTTACTTATTGGTGACGGAAGGAAACAGGGATGAAATCAGCAGGATCCCCCAGCAGTAGCTTTAGAGTCTGACATTTCCTGTGGCTGCTCACTTCATGGGCTCATAGAATCATGGAATGCTAGCTGCAGGGAACTTTAAGACCATCAAGTTCCAACGCCCCTGCCATGGGCAAGGACACCTTCCACTAGATCAAGTTGCTCAAAGCCCCATCCAACCTGGATTTGAACAGTTCCAGGGATGAAGCACCCACAACTTCTCTGGCAAATCTCTTTCAGTGCCTCACCTCCCTCACAGTGAAGAGTTAATCTCTTCTCTGCGTGCAAAGGTCTGAGGGCAGTGGGAGTCCAGCCAGGATGAGAAGGCTGCATCTCATGGACCTGTGGAGCATCAGGGCTGAGCTGCAGGATGCCAGGAAGGGAGCCAGGAAAAGCACATCATCCCCAGCCTGCACTCACTTCCTGGAGCAAGCAAGGCATGCGGAAAGCAGCATGTGGCCGGTCGTGCCCAGATGAGTGGCTGGGTGCTGCTGGGCTACCCAGTCAGGGAGCTGGGAAGTGTCCTCATGTGCTCCCAGTGCAGAACATTTGGCAAACACCAGGGAGCCCAGAGCAGTGGGTCTGTCCAGAGAGGATGATTGCAGCCACTACATCATTAGGCAAACCAGTGAATACTTCTACTTTGTCTAGCAGGAGACTGTAGGGCTGGGCAACCAGAGAGACAAAGGCAAAGTAATTTTTCTTCTCTTTCCCTCCTCTCCAATACTTGTGCTGAACAGAAGCTCCTCGTGGATAAAGACTGTTTCCTAGATCTGAGAGCTCAAAAGAGAGCTGTTGACCATTTGTGTTTTAGGGAAGGTTTTTTCTCCCAATTGCCAGTCTGGCTTTAGATTAGCGCTGTAGGGATGTCAAGATTTGTCTTCTGTGAAATGTTCTACCTAAGATATAAAGTGGGCACCTGTTATTTTCCTACGAAATCTTCATTGATTAAACTCCTAAAAGTGTTTCTAGAAGAAAAAAAAAAAAAAAAAAAAAAAAAAAAGTTAAGAAAATACAGCTGTACAATTAATTGCTTAAGTAAAACCTCAGGAAGTTATAGGCTTTCCCAGAAAAAATGTTCTGATAAACAAGGAAACAAGGTAAAAAGTTGCAAATCAACATTTTTCCTTAAGAAATATTTATTTTTATCACTTTTCCTTTCACTGAAGCCTTGACTCAGTAAGATATTGGCATATGTGACTAAGTCATTTGGATCTAATTTCCTTGGGTATCTGCAAACAAAGGACAGATCCAGGAGTGGTACTCTGAAGTGACCTTGGCTGCATTTTATTAGTAGCAGTGTCAAAAGAAGAGAGGGAGATGCCAAAGAAGGGTAAGGAGACGAAACTTATGACTGAAAATTGAAGCTGGCTACAGGAAAATGAATGAAAACATCCAGCACCCAGCAGATGACCGAGTATGTTTGGTTAAATCGTCATCTATGCAGAGTGCAGGCATGCCCCGGTTAGTGTTAATCCCCCAGAGAAGCTCCTATGGCGTAATGAGGCAGTCAGGATATCCCAGCTCAGGTCTAGAACAGCAGAGCCATTCCTTAGTGTGTGCCCCACATGCCTTTGGAGAAACAGTGACCTTCATGGATCCCATGTGTCTGTGCTCAGCCAGAATGGGATCCTGGCCGTGAGGTGCCCAGAAGCTTGTGCTAGTGCTGCAGTGCCCACAGGCTCTGTTGAGAATCTTGGAAATAATTGGTACTAATCTTGTTACTTGGCCTGTGGGTGAAGGCTGACTCTCTTCTAAATGGCTGCGAGAAAAGCGAGTCCTGCCTGTGTGGATTTGCCCTACAGATGCTCTCTCTCACCTGGGGGCCTCTGTCCCCAGAGAAACGTACTTTGCCCCATAATTTTTATAACCCAGGAGACTGCTTGAATCATGATGGGCCACTCTAATAGAAGGAAATACCCAGACTAGCGACTTCTTAAGCTTTTTTCTCCTTTGATCTTTTCTTCCTGGAGGCGTTTATTTGATCTTGGAAGGACCTTAGGGCTACAGTCTGCCCTAGCAAAGATATGACAGAGAGCAGAGGAAAGATTTTGAGTCTTTTCTTCTGACTATTCCCCTACATAACACAGGCAAAATATTGACATGTTTCTCCCAGGAGCATATGGGCAAGATGTAGCAAATCAGAGTGGAGATAAACCAAGTGAAATTTCCAGGATAAAAACAATAGGAAAAGGTTATGGCTCTGAGAGGTAGGATACTCTTCTAAAAAGTACTGAATGGGTCTCAGGAGGCTTGGATCCAGGAGACCTGACAGCAGGTGTGAAACCATGTAAAGGCCAACTGATTGTTTTGTTACTCAGGTCTTCACCTTTGAAATATCCCCTGCCCCTTCTCTGTTTTAGCCTTAGTGGGACTGTGGCTTTTCCAGGTAATACAGCAATTGACCAAAGGGCTCTCACTTTCTGTTGGAACCACTAGATGGGACCAGAGTAAAACAATGAAAATAATTTCGATGTATAGGCCAATAAAGACATGTTATCTTTGACCTTTAAATCTAGTCTCAGGATTCAATCCAAATGCCAGTTTAGGCTTCCAGAGTTCCCTGCTAAAAATTAATCATCTTCTCGTCTTTTTCTTTTTTCCTTCTTTGAAGTAAGCTTCATCTACATAGCTGGCATTTGCATTGCCTTGTTATAGGAACCAAATGGTGTCCATCTGTAGACATGAAATATGGAGGGGCCATTTGGGCTGCTGAAGTGCTTCCCTTCCCTCACCACACTCATTCCCGAAAGCACTGAGAGGAGCGTTAAATACCAGAGGGAGATCAGATGCAGACACAAATGGAGAAAAGCTGGGGAAAGCAAAATGAAGCACATCTCCATGTTTCCCTCCCCACAAGCTGTAGCTAGGGAAATAAAGCAAAACGAGGACTCCAAAATCCAACAACTGAAAGGCAGGAGCAAGGTTTGCAGTCTTTCCCCTGCTACTTTGCCCATCCCAGCACTCCATTCCTCACTGCCCACCAATTTGGCACAGGCAGTGAGGGTGAGCCAGGATGGGCAGGGTCCCTTTCCCCCAAACCCTCTGTGGAGGCAAGTGCACTGGCAGGGCTGCGGGTGGAGCAGCATCCTCTAATTTACATCACTGACAATCAGTCAGAAACGGAAGGTAAACAACCTATTTACATGCATTTTAAACACAGCTCGGTGCCCGGCAGCCCGATTATTTTGAAGAAGAGGTTAAAGCAGACACTGTAAGGCAAGGACCTTACATACCAAGCTCCAGCCCTTGGTGCATTAGTATGGCTGAGTGGAGATACTAACATAACCTTACCTGTAATGGCATGAACACACCACTGTAATAATTCATTTAGAATGATGACACCTGAGACCTAATTTAAAACTCCTAGATGAATACTGCTCTCACATTCAAACCCCAAGGCTGCTGCAAACATACCTAAGAAATCCTAAGAACTATAGTGAGCCTAATTGAATTGGACTTAAATGGACCATTGAGGTGGCCTCACAGAGCTCTGGGGAATTTATATTGTCTATACTGTATCAGAATCACAGCTTGAACTGAATAACGGGTTACATCCAATCATGTTACTGTAACTCATGCTTGAGGAAAGGGGGAAACCTTTTGCTATCAGCAAGGCTGTATGGAAAACAATTTCAAATCACTTTAAACCCGGCTGGCAACTACTTTGCCAATTATGGAGTCCTTTGGGAAAGGTGTGTGCTAGGGCTCGGGACTAAATGATTTATGTCAAGCGCCCCAGTCCCCGGAGGCACATACAGGAGGCTGGAGAGGAGGTGCTTGTGGCTAATTATTTCTCCTAAGAATACTTTAGCAAGGTAATTTGTGCTTGCAGATGAGTCACTCTGCACGCTGAATATAACACAGGGAAAGGCAGAGACTTCAGCGCTACAGCACGCAGACAGATAAAAGCGAAATGAACGGGATCTTCAGTCCTTAATCTCATATGCAAAACCCCAACCCCCAGGCCCCCCTGCCTGCCCCCTCTTCCCCAAGGGCCCCTCACCAGTGATGCTCAAGGGGGACCACAGAGGAAGGCCAAGCAGAGCCTCATCCCCGCACCTCATTACAGAAAGGAGCCCAGCATTTAAAAGGCTGATAAAAGTGTGCACTCTCTGTGACTCTTGGTGGTGCAAAGCTGCTGGCGGCTGGGCATGCAGGAGGGAAGAGCTCGGGCAAGCTGAAGCAGGTAGCAGCCAAATGCCTTCCCAGCGTTCCCGCCTGTGCATCCCCTTGGCGCACTGGCAGTTTCTTTGCTCCTGTTGTCTAAAATCTCCTCACAGGTGCACTGTTGACACTGTGTTATAATTTATGAAGCGGCAGATGCCTGGAACATGTAATTCATTTTGCAGATGGCAAGTGTAAATTCTGCTGTTCCTCACATGGCACAGACTTGCCTGTTAATAAAAAGGCTGACCTCCGAGATCCTGGCTACTCTGAGAGGTGTAGCAAATCCCTTTTGGATGTGTTGCTGCTATCGGGTAAGGTGTAAATAGCATTGGTCTTGCAGATGATTCAAGCCTGATTTCAAGATCCCCACTGCCCCAAATCTCAGGGGTGTGAGCTCTGGGACTGACTCAAAGCAGGGTGATTTTTGGTCAGAAGTTTGGGACTGATTTGCAGCTGAAGCACATGTTCAAAGGTTGTGCACATTCTGAACACTGCCTTCCAGATTTCAATCTGATTTTAACCCATATCATATTGTTGAATTTCATTCAGGTCCAATCATTCACACGGCCTTTGGGATTTGAGGAAGAGTGACAACATGGATTTGTTGCAAACACAGAGCTGCTGTTCTTGATCAGGAGGTAGTAGAGATGCAGACAGACTTTCCTTTGGAAAAATGCATTTGTGGTTATCTGCTGCTTTGCAGCATCTGAGAAGAAGAAAGAATGATGGAAGTCCCTGTGGAAAGGCCACTCAAACCGTCTGAGCCCAGAGGAGTCCCAAGCCCCCAGCTGAGCCTGGGGCTCTGCAGAGCAGATGCTCTGGACATGCTGGTGCCTGGGTAGTGAGCCCACCAGGGCTGCAACCTGCAGCTGCAGCACTCTGCATGGATCAGTCTGCAGTAATAACCTCGGAAAGATGTGAAGCACCTTTCTTCTTTCCTGCAGTGATACAGACAATAGCACAGCTGTCACAGACAGAGAGGGGCCAATGGATTTTCTAACCCATAGCAAAGAGATGAGTTGTGAAAGATTGAGTAGCTGAATTGACTGGCTTCAAAACAGCAATCTGACAAACTGTGGCTTCTGGGTGAGTCTAGTTTGTCCAAAAGATCTGCGAACTTCTAGTCCATGCTCATGTCACAGCCTTCCATTGGGAGTGTGAAGCGAAATCCATTCTTGTTGACCTGATTAAGGCTCGGCTGCAAGGCACAGCCAACACTGAGAGGTTCCTCTCAAGCCTGAGCAGCAGGGGAAAACCAGTTGGGAAAGCCACTTAAATGCCAGCTGGCAGGGCAGGGAAGAGGCAGTGTTAGCAGGCATTGCAAACCCATGGCTGACAATAAAAGAGTCTGTAGTTTGTAGCATTATGGGCTACATAAGCTGAAGAGAGCAAGCTCCAGGAGAACCTTCAGTTGAGGTTGGAGTTTTGCTTTTCTTTGGACACATTTGAGCCTGGGTTCAAAACATTCACTGAAGAAGATCCTGACTCATGGTGTCTGTTAGAGAGTAGAGGGGTGGAAGGGAGGAGGCTGAGGCAAAGCACACCACCCCATTTTCCCTGTCCCTGCTCAACCTGTTCCCCTCTGTCTGCCAAGGAGACACTCCAGAGTGCAAGAGTAAGACATTCCATTAGGTTAGTCTCATAAAGGAGGCAGGACACCCTCATTCCTTGTGGATTTAAGCCACAGTGAAGGTTTTGTTGGAAGTTGCCAGCAGGAAAAACATCGTTGTTCTATCCTCTGCCTGATCGCCCCAGTGTCCTGGTTTAAAGCACACTAACCTGCCTCAAAAACCTGAATGCAGGAGAGCACCTGGAACACATTCAGTGGGAAGTGCACATGAAATGGAGCACTGGTTCAACAGAAAGTCTTTCCCTCGCTCTTTTTCTTCCTTTTGATCCACTTCCCTGGAGTCTTTTCAGGAGCGTTCACCATCAGGCACACATATCCCTGCCGCAACAGCTTAAGAGCCATTCTTTCTGTCCCAGCTGATGAGAAGGAACATTATTCTGCAATATGGTCAAGACGTTCCAGGTCTTTTATCACCCAGAGTAGGATCACAGAAAAACTCCTCACAACTTTTCCTCTTTTAGTATGGAGAGTTTACAACTATATTATGCAGATCTTTTATGCATTTCTTTGTATTTTATTTTTTTATTCTTCCCAATCTCTTTTAAGCTTCTTCCCCTTTGCACATCTGAGCTTTGCTGATCACAGAGGTCAAACAGATTGAAAACATGTGTGCAAGTAAAGTGGCTTCACCTTTGACCTCAAACTATTCCTTCTTGGGAACATTTAATTTGCTCTAACCAAATGTATTTTTATTTTAATGGAATGCTCTTTGCCTGAGGCAAACCGTGTGGAAGTCCATCAGATGTGTTTTCATTTTACCACTTTGTAGAAAAGTGTATTAATCCATTTTGTTTTACATCTGGAATTTTTTTAAACACAGCCCAGGGATTTTCCCCTCTATCTGCAGCACTACCCATGGCTCCTGTGCAGAAAACAAAACAGAGCAATATGAAATTAAATGGGCCAAAGAGGTGTGTTAAGTATTAAAGTCAATCCTGATTGCAAAGGGCAAATTCTTTTGGCATCCTGGGTCTATATACTTCTATTTCTGCTAGGTTATATATTTTCCAAGGATGATGCTATGTGCTATGCCAGACTGCAGAGGATGTGAAAATTTGGTTTATAACTCTATCCTGGATCCTTCTGGTGAGGTGAGGTAAGCTTTACATTAGGATCAAGCTGTGGCCACAGCTCCTCACTTTCAGCTTGTGTCTCTGTGATTTAATTCAAGGCTCGTAGCACTTTGTGGCAGAACACAATGTAGAAGATGCAACCGTTTCAGACTGTGTTATGGTTTTGATTGCTTTGGAAATCATACACATTAGTTTCTCCTAAGCAGCTCCCGTAAGCTGTTTGGGGCAGTTTTCAAGCTGCTATGTGTTCATGCATATCCTGTGAGTATCTGCTCAGCCTATGTGTTATAAGTGTAATAATCAAGAGATATAGCTAGTTTCAGTTTTTTTTTTTTTTTTTTTTGCTTTGTAAGAGATAATTTCCAGCTCGTGTAACCTTCGTTGTTAGTTGTCTCACCGTACTGATTCTGCCACCTCTCCTTTCAGGGTCGAGTACTGAATTCAACATGATATGACAACCCAACCTGAGAAAGCCAGAGTAAATATCATCCCCTAACAGACTGGTATGCTGGAGCGAGTCTGTGCCCAGGAATCTCCATTCATTTTGCATAGTCCCTATATTTGGGCAGCTTGCTACGGGAAGGAACATCCCTCCCTTTGAAACCCAAAAGGGTGAATGAGCCCCTGCGTGGCTGCAACATTGTCCTACTTTTCTGCTGCACCTCCATTTAACAGTCTGCTGTCAGAGGAAATTATTTCAGTACTACCACTGTCTAGAATACTACAAAAAGGCCATAACAGCAACAAAAAATATCAGTGTGTAGATATATAAAGCTATACTTCCTCCTCTTGTGGATCCAAAGGAGGATTCCCACAGGCTTAGGAAAGAAGAGCCTACTGAGATTATTCACAGTGAGTAAATTGAATAAATTGGGGGGCTGGTGGTGTGTGCTTTTTTCTTCTGTGCATGCACCAGTTATTCCTCAACAAGGTCCAATTTCTGTCAATGGGAATATTATTCCTAAGTATTTGTTAAACAGCTTGGACAAAGCATTTTCAATCCAGTGAGAGGTTCACTTTGGCTATCCACTATTCATTATTCATGGTGTGTGTGTTCACACAAGTCATATGGTATTGTCTCTGCTCCTTACTTGAATAACTCTAGTTAAACAGGAGACTAATGAATGTTGGAGCGCACATGGTGAATAACTAATAACGAGGAACATGTTCTCTCACTTGCACCTGTACGTAGCTGTAACCAGGGCTGTCTGACAGCATGGGGTGATGGGGTCTGTAATCTGCACCTCCCGGCTCCAGAGGCCTCCTCCTCCCGATGTGGCACAATGTTTGCCGTGCCTGTGCCATACAAGTCACTCTGGGTGTGCAGCTTGTTGCTGTGTGCCACCAGACACTGCTGCTTTGCTCAGATGGGCTCAGGGCCTTTGGAACCCATACATGGGCTCTACCAGCAGACACTGGCATGCAAACCTGCTAACTTCTCAACACGGGGGGGAAGGAAATGGAAATCTGGCTATTTAAATATCACGAAACAGAAAGAAACATGTGACAAGACCACGGTCAACCTTAAACTTTCCTCTAGCAGGAAATCCAGCTCTCTTATATTGCGCTTCTGATGCAAAGGAACCAAGTGGTCCCATGGATGTGTCTCCACAACAGAGTGTGATTTTACCACCTCCACAGCAAGGTGTGATTTTAGCACGAAATGAGGAGTTAGTGCCACGTGCCAATTAACCAGCATGCTATCATTATCCTTGAAAGTCCATTGCAGAGGCCTCAACCCCCTCGGGCAACCAGGGATGTGGGTGACCAGTTTGGAGGCTGGACAGCTGCAGTCAGATTAGAAAGGCTGGGCAGTCATATGGCTGTGACTACCACCTTTAATCTGGAAGGCAGAAGCATCCCTGATTACGTACCATTCTCCTTCTTACCACCCTTATTCATTGCTTTTATTCAAGTTCTCTTGTGTCTTCCATGATCTTAGACTTGCCACTACTGGGTTAAAGCTGGTATGCTCATGGTATCTATCACCTTCCCCAACTTGATTTTCAGCCTTGTCCACCACTGCCAAAACCCAAAGGGTTCTGAAACCCCTGAAAGGGCAGTTAAATATACTTCACAAACACCATCACAGTCACTGATGAAAGAGTGTGGAGGAAAACGTTCCATCCAACAGTGATGGTTTTGTCATCACAACTGCCTTTATATTTTTAGGGGTTGAGTCACCATATAAGAGGGTTTTATGCCTCCTTGCCCCTCAGAAGCTGTTGGGGCAGAACTACACTACTGTATTGATTTTGCCTATTCATAGTTTTGTGCTTTCCCACCTTCTGACTGCTTCTGCCCTTTTCATTTCTCATCAGGGAGACTCTAAGGCCTCTTGGTGCTGGAGCATTTTTCCTCTTGTGTTTGCAGTGTCTAGCACAACATAGCCCTGATCTCTGCTGGTGGATACTAGGCACTCACGAAATGCAAACAATAAATAATCCTCATTCCTGCTGCATTGCTCTACCTGTGCTATATATCAGATGAGAAAAGGTGGCTCTTAATCTTTTTACTGTCAGGATTATACAGGTATATTTCTGATAGAGAACTTTTAAACTACCATACAGTGAAAAGTTGGAAGGTCTCTTGTAAATCACACTTTACTCACATATAAGCATAACTTAAATCAAGTTGATGAGCAATACCCTCCACAGGATAAATGTCTGATACTGGATTTATTTCAGATCTGTTTACACAAAGGATTGATGGCAATCGATATCTGCCCTCGGGATGAGCAGGGAAACAAAAATGCTAGTGATCAGGCCACTTGATGTCACTATTGCTTGACAATGTGCACAGGCAACTGAGAGTATAAATGGGGTTAGTTCAAAAGGAGAGTGGGATAGGGCATTTAAGGAAGGCCTCTGGGCCATCTATCTAAAAAGAATAAGAAAGATACACTATTTAGCATTGCACATAAATTCTGCCTCTGTACATTTAGAAGCTTTAGTGGAGAACTCCCTTCCCTTCTGCACTCACGGCAGAAAGTGCTCTGACTGGGTTTGCAGCAGGAGGATTCACAGGTTTTTCGCTTGCTCGGTGTAAGAACATGGCACTTTCTTTGTCTCTCTGACACCTCTGTGTGGGGAGCATCGTGGTGTTGGGCAGACGGCACCTCTGATCCAGTGGTTCAGGCTTATATTAATAATTCTTGTATTTTACCATGCACCAGGTAAGACTGGGTCCATAATGATAACTATGAAGCAGAATACTTTTGTCCACTGCCATGAAGTTTTCTGCCTACCTGGCTGATTTTTACAAAATGTAGCCTGTGTTTTCCTTGATGAGTTTGGGTCCTCACCTGGGCAGTCGACAGAGGAAGTATTTCTATTTGCTTGCTGCAGAGATTTCATCATTCAGCGAACTTATTAGTCACAGTTGAACCATAAATTATTTATCAAAGTCCATAGTGAATAAATATCTAATACTCCTACCCACACAACTTCATCTAAGTCCCATGAAACCGGGCAATGAGTTTTTTCTCCTTTTGAAAGGCCTAAGGTTACTAAATAATTCAGAAGTCTCTCTCCTGGCTGTGGTAGGATGTGTGGCTTTAAACTACCTCAAAGTGCTTTTTGTTAGGAATTGAGACATACTGGTCACTCCTTTGTCTTCTGGTAAAATGAGTATTTACTTGGATGAAAAGTGGATGAATGCCTTTGTGTGTGAAACTGTGACAGCAATTAAAACCAAATCCTTTGTTCTTGGAATGACTCAGACCACAGGCAGTTTGGGTATCTCTTGGATCATTCTCATTTATGGAGAGCTCTTGGAATTGTTCTGTTTGCAAGGAGTTGCAAGTGTGCTGTGCTTGCTCTGAATATTTATATTTTATCTATTGGGAACAATTAATCCTTTTTTTTTTTTGGTTTAAATTTTCAATAATCAGTTTACTTTCCCCCTGCTGTAAGCTGTCTCCCTTGAGCAGCAGTGTTAGTTACAGCTGCTTACATGGCTCTGGTTACAGGTGAGCAACATGACAGGCAATATCTAAATTATTTGCACGCACAGGGTACCCATGAGTGGAATTTAACCCACATCTCCTAAGCCATGAGCCAAATGCCTTTACCATAGGACAAGCTTCCCCTACTGTTAGGAAAGTAAAGCTTGAATCTCACCAGGTTTACAGCAGGCCCCATTTCTTTTTGAAAGAAGTTCAGCACCACAAGTGATGTCTGTAAGAACCTGGCTTTATTTCTTAATTTTCCCTATAGATGACCCTGTGGGGATGCCTACAGTAACAGGTGCTGTTTTTCTCTTCCCAGGGAAAAGGGAGATGAGCACTTCCAAGGTAAGTGATGGTCTATCACTTCAGCAGCTTGAGGACTCCCATTCCCAAACCCTGAGGAAAATGGCTCAGGTGTGTCTTGGCCTTTCTTACCAAAAAAAGATCAAGATATAACATTGGGTAAGTTTTAATGCTGGGGTAATTTGTAGTGACTCCACAGACATATGGTTGGGTGGTCACTAAAAGGAGACAATTTAAAACAGTAGTGCGCTGAATCAAAAATCTGCTGGTTTATTTCCAGATTTTTCAGTCTGGGCATCACACTTTGTGTGAGCTGAAGAGCTGAGGTGAGATCCCAGCTGGCACCTCAAACAGAAGCATTGAGGACAAGCCTGTGCACCCTTGTGGCATGGTGCGCTCTCCTTTGCTGTTAGTCTAGCTGGCCCAGTGGATAGCCTAGCTCATGCCAGTGCTGTCATGATTTAATCATATTAATAGTGCTGGGCAATTGACAGAAGTGTGACACGAAAGACAAAAATGTATGAAAAATATCTTTCTCACACACACTTTATTTTCTGTACAAAAAATTGCAGCCTCTTGTGAATTTTAAACTACCCTAAAGAATTTCATGTTGAGGCAACTGTTCTTTACAGAGTTCTGTAGCTTATTTTAAAAATACCAGTAGAAAGGTTTTTTTTCTCTATTAAACTGCATATGTTTTAAGAGTAATTTCCATGGACTCCTTATTAATTTCTATGGCTCTCTGTTTAATTTTCTTTTTTACATAAAGAAGATTGTAAAAATGTAACTAGTATGGTTGGTGACCACATTTCAGGGATGTGTCATGGCATCTCTAAATGAGTTGGCTTTTGTTTCATTTCCTTCAATCCGTTCTTTGGCAATCTCCAACCAACTGTACAAGCATGGAAGAAAGATTTGAGCATTTAAGCTGGATTGTGAGTGGAAAGGAATTGGAATTGTCTTTAATGAGCTGTAGCCGTTTGGTTTCAATTCTTCAACAGTCATGTGCACTTTAAGCAAAAGACCAAATTGAGCACTTTAAGATGTCTCAGAGTCACCCCATCATTTCAGCATTACCTCAGCATTCTGGTGTGCTCTCCCATTACAAGACCATTCTGGAATTGAATGGTCAGTGATGATAAACAGTGATAATAGATTACTGAGTAGGGGGAAGGTAGGAGATATTAATAAGGTAAGATTTTTAATTAATTTTTCAAGTTAATTAAAATGTCCAAAAGCACAATAAAACTGCAGAAAATCTGGCAAGGGAATGGCAGCCTGTCTGATTAATGCAAGTCAACTGTCTTCTGAGGGTAATAGTAATAATGATGAGATTATGGATATGGAAGAACCTGCTAAAGAGATATGAGATGCACGTGGAATACAAACTGTGTCCTAGTTACCATTTTATGGTGCACAATGGATCTTATTAAGGAGGAATAGCAGTAAGAATTACCACTGAATTGCTCAATAAAAGTATTGTGTAATTAACACTGCTGCACCATCAGCTTGAGTGCTACCTCCCATTGATACTCCATATCCTCCATTTACTTTTAGTTTTTAACTAAAGTATGGGAGATTCAATGGCAGATGCAGGCAGCTTGAAAAACATGTTGCCTTGTGCATGACGAGGCTTGGAGAAAGGCAAGCAAGCACTGAAGGGCTGGAGTGGAAAACGATATTCAGAAGAGACTGGCAGGAACTTCCACAAGTGTGGGTTTGATACTCCATTCCCTCAGCAAAAATAACACTGAAACAAAATAACAGCAATAATCATGATAAAGAGAGTAAAAATGCTTTCTCTCTGGCATCCCCAGTCTTGTCCCTAATGAGATTTTGAAAGCATGTGTTCCCCATCCAAGCAGAAAACAAATCCCACTGAGGTTGGTGCACAAATGATGAATGGGATTCACTGATGGGTATTTTTTCACAGCATTAAGTTTCTTATTACATATATATGCCCTGTGCCTGCTGCAGTGGTGCTCTGCTCTTGGCTGGGTGTTCTAGGCAGTCTCCAATAGAAGTATTGTAACATCTTAATTAGAGACATCGGTATCATGCAGGAGAGGACACTTAGCATAGCTCCATCCTGATGGAAAAAGAAGCAGTCAACATCATCAGGAAAAAGACGGTTTTGCAGGTCTTATGGTAGTTCCCTTAACTCTCAGAGGAATATCCTTGCCATTGAAGGGCAGATGTAAAGCCTCTGAGCATTGCCCATCATTGTTTTCCATAGAAAAACAAAAGCTGCTGGCTGAAAGCCAAACTCCTCAAAATTAATATCAAAAGAGCAGTTTGACCACAGATTTGGCCAGACCAGAAATGAGATCTGAACTGCCCGTGTGTTTCAGGATGTTTGGAGCCTGAGTTATGAAGTTATGATAGACCGAGCCTGTGCTCATAATGAATGACTAGATTTTTTTCAGTTCCTGGCTAGGTTGTGCTATATCCCATGTTCATTTTATTCAAGCTCCTTTCTGTCAAGAGCAAAATTCTTAATTCCATCTTCAGTGTTTACCCAGGCTGCTCTTAAAAATGAAAATAGTATCTGGAGGATTTTAGTCTTCGTGAAATAATAAAGGAAAGTAAAAGCCTCCTGTCTTGAATTTTGAGTAGGCTGCATCACCACATGCAAGAGAAATCGTTGCTATAGATTGCCTTGTTATTAAAAGGGGAGGGTGAAAAATGGCAAGGAAAGTTTGAAGCTGGCTGATGTAAAACAGAACCAGTTTATAGGGAGCTGGCTGAGGACTGCAGTTTTATAAGGTGCACTTTAAACAACCATGCAGTGTACTAAAAATATCATAAAAACTATAGCTTCTAGCCACAAGTTTCAGAAAATGCTTAGTGGCAAAAAGAGAAAAAGCTGCAAGATATAGGGCATAAAGAAAATCTCATACACAGCATGGAGGAACATTTAGGTCTAGGCTTTTGCTTCAGGCTCCAGCTTAGTGCAAGCACAAGACACCACATACTGTTCAGTAGGACAGGATTCATTTCCATAGTGGCAGAAGTAAATAAATGCCACAGGAGAAGAGCCATAAAACATTCAGTATCTGAAGTGGACTTATATCTTTTCTCTCCACCCTCTGCAGATCCCATTGACACCCAGAGAAGTGCTGCCACCCATCCTGCTATTTCTCTCCTGAGACCTCACCAGGTTCATCAAAGCAGCCTAACTGCTCATCTTTTGTCAAAGCCCATTGCTCCTTTGCTCCCATTTTTATCAGGAAAACACTACCTGCAGAGGCTGGGGTGAGTGGCTCCCTCCATAACACCACGCTCCCTGAATGACCTTCCCTGCTGCTGGAATAGCAATGGTCCAATGAAATGACGTGCCATGCTGCAGGCTTGGCAATCAGTCCAGAAAGGCATTAGCAGAAACCAGCCACTGGTGCTGTTCACACCAGGGTTTTTTTCAAGGCTTCTCTTTGTGGTTGTTTGTCCCCAGCATTTCCCAAAAGGAAAGGTCAGTGCTTGGCTGTTTTTCGCATCTCAAGTTTACCTGCGAGTGGGTCTCTGGAGTTGACTGCTCTTGGAAACAAGAGGAGGGAGAGACCAGAAAGGGCAGGAAGGTTGCAGTGAAACAGAAAAACTTGCAGGGATGTCATGAACACTTGCCACGCTTCCCGGGATATTTAAATGTTTCATTAGAAGTGCATGGCATGGCGCTGTCAGTCACAGGGTTTTAAGGGGCCCATCAGAGACATCTCTCTGAGGCAGAGTACCTGCCTCTCCCCTCTCCTGGCTGAGTGCTGTGTCAGGAAGGTATTAACTTGCTGCTGATCCTTGACAGCAGCAAACCGAAATATCCCAGTACCAGTGCTGCCCAGGACAGATGGGATCAAACTAGGGATCCTTCCCTTCCACCCCACTTTTGGAGCCAGCTGGTCCATTTGATTTCAGGAACGACACACTGGTCTTCAGTTTTAGTAGTAAATATCATAGGGTGGTTGCAAGGCAAGAGGGAGAAAATAATTGTTCTGAAAACCATCACAAGTAATTTTTTTTCACAAGATATTAAAAGCAGGCTTTTAAACACTCCTCTCCCAGTCTCACTTGCAATAGCAGGAGCTGGGGTCAGACATCTTTTCTCGCAGTGATTAATACCTTCCTACAGGAGGACTGCCATTAAAGGGAATGAGGCAGCCTGCAGAGCAAGGCTTTCCTCTGTGGGAGAAAGAGTGGCTCTGTGTCTGCCCACCGTGGCAGACTCTGAACTTCCCAGTTTTCTCCACTGCTCAGGCAGTCAAGCCTCCAACTGCCACCTCTCGCAACTCAGTTTATGGCAAACATAAAACATGAGGCCATTAAAAAAAATAAGATAAATTAGACCCTAAATTTAAATTGTGTTGATATAAATCATTCATGCAACAGATTGCATTTATTTATTGCCTTTGTTTGCAGCGCAAGAAATCTGTTAGATGCGCCTCGCAGAATTCATAGATTAAAATATAAAAATCCTTATGAGATACAGGCTTTGTGCCCAAAATGCAGCACTTTCCTATTAAAACCTTTATTCATCTTCAGAGGGAATACTTTGGCACCGTTTCCCCCATCATCTACTTCCTCCTTCTCACCGCTGAAGTTCCTTCTCAGTCACAGGGATGTGTTTCATGGTCCAGCTCCAGTAGCCCATGGCCCTTCTGACCTTATCTCCAGCCTGGCTCCTGATGGACAAGCTGGCAGCCCTTCCCCCAGCCTGGAGGACACCTGGCAGCAGCCTCATGGGCAGCAGAGCATTGGGGAGAAGAAAGTGACCTCATAGCTACTCTTGGGACCAGAAAGAGAGGACAAAAGTTCATTTAAAAAAAAAAAATCTAAGTGGGGCAGCCTTTCAAAGACCAAGAGTCACCTCTCAATAGTGGGACATCTGGTGACATTAGCTAAAGTTTCATAAAAGCTCCCTATGGCCTTTTCAGAAATAGAGCAGGTTTCAAAAAGAAAGAAAGAAAGAAAATACAGAGCCCTATGCATTGGTGTTGATTTATCTCCATCTTCTATGCTAAGGTAGTGCTAAAGCCAGCAAAGGATCCTAACTCGATTTTCTTCATCTCCAGAACAGAAGAAACGGCTAGTCATGAATGTATGTTATTTACAAAGACGTGGTTTTGTCCTGCTTTCTTTCTTTATTTCATTATTTATTGAGTAAGATAATAGCTTATGGTACTTACACAGAGCCAGCTGTTTGCAGGATGCCAAGAGCAGGTGGTCTGGGAGGCCTCTGATGAATTGCAAAAGACACTTACCAGCTGCTATCGCTGTGTGAAATGAGCAAACCTGCAAAATCTTTATTTTCAATTGGATTGTACTTTTAAGTAAGCAAGGGAGACAGCCAGTATAACTACAGACCATGACCAACAACCCACATAAAGTGTGTGCAAACACAAGTGATTAATGTACCAGGATTTCAAAACATCCAAAATGAGTGAGCCAGGTTTAACAGGGTGGTGAGAGGGAAGGGGAGCAGGAGGGGACGGGTGGGAGCTGGGGTATGCATGGGGGGACTGCAGGACAAGGGGCTGCTTATAAGACATGAGGAATAAGGCAAAAAGGAACTCTTTGAAGAATCTGAATAGTGAACACTGAATAAACTGTGTTTTTAGCATCCCCCATATTTTTATTCTCTCTTGTAAACAATGCTGTTGTTTGAAAGTTTTCATGGTCCTTTTCCTTCTTTCTCTCCTCACCTCCACCCCTCTTTTTTTTCTTCTTCTTTTTTTTTTTCTTTCTTTCTTTCTTTTTTTCTTTCTTTTTTTTTTTTTTTTTTTTTTCAATTATGTAGGGCACTCTCGTGTGCTGCCTCACCAGGGCACAATCCTTTGGTGGTAACCACATCCTCAAATGGTCACCGAAGAGATGCAGGGATAATGGGTTACAAAGACAGACATTAATAAGGTAAGATAAGAGAGGGGAGGTTTATTAATTTTTCAAGTAAAGTTAGGATGCCCAAGGGCACAGTAAAACTGTAAAGAATCTAGTGAGGGATGAGAGGCCTAGCTGATTAATGCAAGTCAGCTGTCCTCAGAGGGTGATTGCAATAATGATGAGATTATGGAAGAACCTGCTGAAGACAAATGAGATGCATGTGGAATAAAAACTAAGTGTCCTAGTTACTCTTTTGGAGTGCACGGTGGATTTTATTAAGGAGGAACAGCAATATAAATTACTGCTGACTGAGATGCCAAAGTGAGGAGCCAGGCTTGCTTTGCTGGAGTTTCCTTGCTTGAGAGGTAGCATGCAACTCAGGGTGCCTCACTTGAAAACAATCCAAAGAAAACATGGAAAAGTGAAATGGGGGCTTCCTCCCATACCGCAAAAGAAGATAATATTTCTGCTTGATGTCTTTCATGTACCTTTCCCTCCACTCCCCCGTCTCCCTCTTCAGCTCCATTACCTCATTGCTTCCCTATGCTGGGGCAGATAATTCAGGGCCTCCCAGTTTGTCCCAGGAGCCCTTACCCTGTCCAGAAGTGGCTCTTCTCCAGACAGCCTCACTGTGCAGTGCATGAATAAGGCAATGTTTCTGAGGGCAGCAGTTTTCCAGACTGCCTTCCTTCCTCTTCTGACCACCCTTTCTGTTTTCTCATTCCTTGACAATTTCCCCCATGCTTTTGTCACCCCTGCCACCTTGTCCTTGGCCTCCCCAGCTTCTCTTAGCACCTGCTTTGGCTTTTTCCTCTCTGTCCTGGGTGTTGTGCTGCCTGCCAGTTCCATGCAGATGGACCCTCCCTCGCCATGGCCTCCCTGCGCCTCACTTCTCTGCAATAACATGAGGACCAGAGCCACGATGATTATTGCTTTCACGGGTGCTGATCAGCACACAGAAGACTTGGTGGGGTATCACATCCTCTGCAGCACCTAAAAGGTGCAGGAATAAGTTCCTGAAGTGGGAGGGCAGGGGATGACTTCCAGATGCAGGGGGCTGGCGAGCATGCGCCAAGTCACGCAGCGGGAGCCAAGCTGTAATTAACAGCATGGTAAGAAATGGCATGACACGGTTTCTTGTATAAATTTTCCAGGTCCTCTGTTTCTTTCCAGTGTATTAACTGTCCATGGTAACAGGAAATAAGAAATTATAATATCGACTGCTTGTGTTACAGTGCAAAGTCAGCATTTCCATTAGAAAATCTGTTTCGAATGGGTTTGAGTAATATAGTAATGAACTTTCACTTCAGGATTAATCCTGGTATTTAGAGGTCCCAGTCGAACTGCATTTTTTTTCCCCCAACAAAATTTAGTAGATAAGTCTGGGCATTATAAGGCTTTACCACCTCCCCACAGCTCAGAATTCACTTTCTCCGGCATGCTTTCATCTTCCCGTTATTGTTCTTGTAAAGTCATGGTATGGGCTTCTCATCTCATTTGCCTTGATGATTTATTTTTTTGGAATGGATTTGAGTAACTACTGGATGTCAAAAAAGGCTTTTCTCCCACAGGCTAAGTATGTAATTACCTGATAGATGGATATTTCTGTATTATTAAGATGGTCTAGATACATATTTATGCAGCAGACAGTAATGACTTCATTTTAGCAGCTCCCTACATATATATTTACATGACAGACCATAATGTTCTGCAGCTTCAACCCCCATAAACCTCATTCGTGGCACGTGGATCTGCTGTGTTTCATGCATGGTGCTGCAGACGTGCAGAACAACTTTACGTGGGGATACCCTCTCAGAGGGGGAGTGGTCACTACTGGACGAACAGAGATCAGTGTTACATAAATAGAATGCATTTTCCAAAGGAAAGGAAAAAAACAAAATTGCAAACATACAAAAATAACAGCCCTAAAAGATCATGTAAGTATCGTGCCTCTGATTCCCAATAGCAGATGTTTCGGGTGTTGAAACTCCCACCAGAACAGCTGCAGGAATGTAGAATCACATCTGGGCTTGTGACAGGGCTGCATCATTACCCACCAACAGCAAAACAGCCAGATGCTCCCAATTCATTTTAGGGACAGAACTTAAACTTTGAGTCAGTGAACATCCCTGCTTTACAGCCACTATTTACCATTGGCTGTGCCCACTCCTGGATGTGCTGCTGAGGCGGCAGGTGCCAGGATGTGGCCGAGCTACTGGGGGGCACTGCAGTGGGGTGGGGTCCTCTGGCATGAGGGACAGAGCTGGGGCAGGGGTCGGGGCTGCCTCAGTGGCAGCTTTGGGAGCTGAGGATGATCTCCTAAGCCCCAGAGAAGGGCAGTGGAGATATTGCTGCTGTCACTTATCAGCACACAGCCCTCTCCCTCGTTGTGATGCCTTCAATACCTTTCCTCTCCTGCCACTTTCTGCCTCTGGCAACCATGTTCAGCACACCTGCACATTTTGGGATGGTGCTTCACTTGCTACTGAAGGATGTGTAATGGGACAGTGCCTCAGATCTAGGGACTGAAGGCAAGTTAGGGCAGCTGACTTGACACTCGAGCACCAGTGCCCACATTTCCTGCCACCCTTGCTCTCTGCATTGGCTCTGATGGACAGAGTGAGCTGTGGACTGAAAGTGTCCCACTCCAGCAGGACTCACATTCACAGGCCAAAGCTGCTTTGCTAAATGTTCAGTGTCAGATGGTTTAAAGGACAGACATAGAAGCAGATGGATTTCTCCTTTTAGGATGGGGGGTTAAGTGTCAGTGAGGCAAATGGCAACCACACACTTGCATGAGGAGGAGACTGCTCTCTACTTGCATGTTGTTAAACAATACCATTTTTAGAGAAATTGATGACAATTTGTCTTAAAATAAATTCTAATCTACAAATCAGAACATCCCTCTCCCTAGGGATGGGACGTTGTGTATTTTTGTATTGTTTTGATTATTGCTGATGAACATCTGTTATGACAGTAGCAGTGAGGTTTGATAGGATTAGATAAACTTCCAGGACTGCTGAGAATGTGAACTGCTCTCTCAAATTGAGCCAAGTAAGATCTTCCCCCCGTCACCATGACCACGTGAGGATCAGGAGGAGGACAAACAGAACTGTGCTTGATTCAGACAGAAGGAAGCTGCAGGCAAACCCTCCCTGGTGCAGGAAGCCCCATCTTCTGTGTCTGTGGAATCCAGGACTGTGGCTTTCCATGCTAGAGAATTGTTGGAGAAGCCCCATGGAGAAGGATCTCCAGCCCAAGTTGTCTGTACTCCTCTTTCACCCTCAACTTCCATGACAATCACTTCATCTCTGTCTTTTGGAGTTTTCAGAAGCATCTGCCTTCATAGCTTTACTGAATGGAAGAAAATGTTCCTGGGCGCTGTGAACCCTCAGAAATGGGCTGAGTGCAGGGGATCCCTGAGCCCAGGGAGGGCTGTTCTCACCCTCCAACATGCAGTTGCTGCTCTTCAGCTTCTGAAGGAAAACTGGGAGGCACAAAAATTCAAAAGGGTCACAAGTGCCTCTGAAATAAATTAGAATGTAAATTCCCCAGTGGATCCATGCTGCTGTTGTGGTGGTAACCACTGCCAAAGCAGACGTTGCAAGGTTTCTTACGAGTTCACCAACGAGTGCAAATCCTTTCACTGCCTGCAAGGTTCATTAATGTCATCACAGCGTTGAGTGGAAGCAAAATGGCAATATAGAGCAACTAATGAAAACAAAGGTTAAGTACAATTTTCCTGCCTCCCAAGGGAACAGGGTTTTTTCAGGAAACAAATTTCTGTCTATGTGTGAGAAATTGTGCAGCTTCCTTTTTTTCCCTTTCCATAAAATTTTATACAAAACTTGATCATAAAAAGGAAGAACATAGTAAAATAGTGTCTATTTGGAACAGAATATGGTATTATAGACTTGAGTACATGAGAAAAATCAATAGCTTTGTATAAGCATGAAGTCCATAATCACTCTGCAGACATACCTTGGAGAATATATGCATTTTAACTGTCTTTGTATAAAACCTTCCAGGGAACTGCACATAATAATAATTAATCATGTAATTAATACTTAATTTACAAAGGGCACAGTATGCCCCACTCTCCTGCAGAGGCACTTGGGGTGATAAGAAACAGAAAAATAGAATTCAAATAAAAATAACTCATTAAAAGGAAGTAAAAAAAAATAATAAATGAAGTACATACAGAAACACTGCAAGGAGAGGAAAGATGTGCCACTGCAAATGCATAAGCAGAAGAGAAAATGCTTAAAAGCTCCCAGCCTCATCCTGCTTCTAACAAGACTCCCATTTGCTTTAGTGGAGACAGGGATATCATTGAGAGCCTTGGGAAATCCTCATGTGATGTCTTATAAAAGCAGAAAAGACATCCATCTTCCATCAAAGCCTAGTGAATTTGTGAGCTGGAAGTCTGAGCACGCTTTGTAGCCATGAATAAACCCTGCTAAGTGAACTGAACACCACTTACTGACCTCTTCAAAATAGATTCAAGAAGACTAACAGGTGCTGACTTTTTCCAAAATTGACTTACTCCCGTATCTGTCAATTCCACTCTTTACTATAGCTTCAGGCATTTTCCTGCTGCCAGAGTAAGGTTCACTCGTCTGTAGTTTTTGAAAATCACCCTTGCGATTTTCCAAAGGCTTTCCCAAAGACTGTGTCATGGCTGCCATTTTTCAGTCCTGTGTTGTGAAACATGCCAGATAAACTATGATTCAAGCAAAATTTTGTTGTGAATCAACTCCATATTTGAGTTCTTTCAGAGCTTTTGGGTTAATAAAAACCCTACTTCCTGATTTGTAACGATTTGAATTACTAATTTTCCCCGAAACATCTTCACTGACACTTTTTTCGTAATACATTTTTCAAGCTCATTCCCCATGTGTGAGGTATGAAAACTTTCTAGCTTCTGATGTGAATGCTAATACAAATAAGTTGGGTAGCTTTTTGCAATGTGCTTCTCTTTGATGAGTTTCGATCCCACAAACTTTCTTGTAGATTTTTTGCTTTTTTTTTTCCCTTTTTGTCTCTTTCTATAGAGGCAGACGCTTCTCAGTCTTTCTTCCTTGCATTGGCATATCTTAGCATGCATAAATATAAAATTTAGATGAATATTCTATATTTAAATTTCATATTCTTAGCTGTTTCTTCACCTATGCATGAATTCCCCTTTTTTTGAAAAATGCCTTTTTGCTCATAATAGCCTCCTTTATTCTAACATTTATCCATACTGGCATGTTTGGATCTTTTGGAGTAATATATCTTTAACCTGGGCCTCTGATGTGTAGTCCTTAGACATCTTCCACAACAAAGAAATGTATTTTATCTATTACAGAAGCTCTCTTTATTTTGCTTTAAATTATTTGCTGATGTTTATCTAACTCTACTTTTAAAAATCACATGTTACTTAGTGTGATCTTTAGAAATTTTTTCCTCTGAAAGGAAGAGACACTGAATTTGAATGCATTATAGTCACTATTATAGGGTCATGGTTGCATCTTGAACCTTTTTTAAAATCCTACTTAAAACAAAGTAAAACCACAATTTGCCTCTTCTTGCAAAGAGTTAGACTAGTTAATCCAAGGACTTGTTTCCCATGTCTGAAAATCAGCCCTCGTGTTATAGCTTACACAGAGATGTAGCAGGTTTATGTGGGAGCATCTGATCATTGCCTTCCCTGATTTGTTAATCTCCCTTCCTCAATGGGTTGCGGAAGACTAAAAATCTTCACTGCTTAACATGTGTGGAATTCCAAGCCATGCCCCAAATTATTTCTAAGGTGATTATTTAATCTTATATTTTCTAGTACTTTAAAAACCAAATCAACTTGTTGGCTGAGTCTCGTTTGTGTCATGGCATTACAATGTGTTACTGATCATCTTTGCGCTCCCAAATAATAGGTGTGACTATAGGGATACTTCCATCTTAAACCTGGCATTTCAGCTCATCCATCCTAGCTTTAAGACTCCCTATATTTTTTTACAGCCACCAATATATTTACAGTGGTCTGCTGATCACTATTGTCTGTAGCGATGTAGTCAGTCTCACATGAAGTAGTTAGACTGTGCTTCATCGTGGCTGTTTCTCTTACTGCAATGCTAAAGTGTGGAGTGGCACTGACTCCAGCACTATAAAACATCTCTCCCCACACTGTGCCCATCTACTTCATGTTTTTTCCCTGTGCTGGTATTTAAAAAAAAAATAAAAAAAATCTCACTTTTGAGCTCTTTCATATAGAAAAGATCTGGGAGCCTTTCCCAAGTCTTTTTTCTCAGAGCTTGATCAGGCAGAGAGACTTCCGTGCACAGCAGCCAACACAAAACCCACAAAATGCCAAATGAGCTCCATCTCCCAGTGGAACTGACTTCAGGGAACTCAGCAATACTTTTCCAACAGCAGGTCATGGTTTTGGGAGAAGTTAGCACCTACTAGACCATTTGAAATCCCAGAACTTGCAGGATATATGACAAAATGCTTTACATCATCCTTTGGAAAGCCACAAAGTAGTGCATACCAAGTGATGAAATCTAATAGACTTTTTTTTTTGTTTTCAATGGGTTGTTTTGCCTTGTATTTCTGTACTTCCTCCATAAGCAAATAATACCCTAGTGAGGCACAAGAATGAAGTCAGAATTTGCAACTGTGGCAGAGAAACTATTAGAAGTCTATAAATAAACATTTTTATTGCAACAGTGCTGCATGAGCCAGTACTTTCTGAAAACCATGTCCACATTGATATGGGCTGGGGGACTATGTTTGGTTACCAGTGGTGGTTACTTGGAAGTGTTTGGGAGATGTGTGCAGCCTTCTCAATATTCTTATCCAGTTGTGTAATTTCAAGCCCAGCAGTGTTGTTATCCCTCAAGAAAACTTCTTTCTGTTTCAAAAGCACCAACTCTGAATGTTAAATTGAAAGGAGATAAAAGAATCACAGTGGTAAAAGCCGCAAAATTTCTACCCTCTTCATTATACAACAAACTGGTTCAGTATTTGCTTCTTTACATTTTTATGCAGATATAAAAGGCTACTTTGGGAAATCTGTAACACTATTATTAAATGTCACTGAACAGAGCTGAGTACAGTGATGACTCATCCTCAAAAGATTTGATTTAGCATGCATTAACTTCCCAAGTGTTGAGTTCTCATTTTGGACTATATCAACCAGAGTGACCAGGTCTAAAGTAAGGACCATCCACACCAGCAGATGTCCTTCCTCTAATTTAAGTGATCCTTGGATTGAGATCTTAATAAGAAAGAATGCTCTGGAAATGTCAATATTCTTAATAATGAGTAATAATTATCTATAATTCATAAGGGACAACTTAAAAATCAGGCCTTGTTGTGCTACACTGCCCAGACAGTGGGATAGAGTCTGTGCCATAAATCTATAAAAACAATCCGGATACAGTGTTGGGAAGGGATGTGGACCACCATGAAGACATATGTCACAGCAGCCGTAAATGTCATGTTAATTCAATTTCTGTTTTAATAGGTTAAGAAAGACAAGAAAAATGGAAGGAAAAAGAATTTTGAAGGAAAATAGGATGAAAGGACTAGGAGAAGGAAGATTTCTTTACTTAAGAAGTGAAATAAAAGTAGAGATTCTAGAGAATTGGAAGGGTGTGGGTGTTGAAAGCATCAGCATAGAGTCTGGTATATGACTGATCAGAATATTCCTACCAATAAATTATCAAAGAGTTCTTAATTTGAGCAATATTAATTTGGAATGGCCTGAAAAGCCTCAAGGATTAATGGACTTGCTCTAACTATGATAGATAATGTTCTCTGCAGCCCTGATGCAATGGCTTCCCACTCAAATAATTCTGTGTAGTAGATAGCACCTAAGCATCCACCAGACTTAGGGAGTGACATGAGAAAAAGTCCACTTTTAATCAATAACGTGGCCACATTTAAACTTCTCAGAACTATGAGTTTGGATCTGGACTTTCAGGCATCCTGTGGTCCTGGGAAGGAAAGCTTGATTTGTTTTGATGTTCCAGTGTAATTCAAATTATGGACTTGACCTGGAGAAATTTAGCTATGAAACCCCAGCACAATACTAGTGACATAGGAAATGTATATCATACTCTAATCTTCCTCCATGTTTCAGACAAGCATAAGAGACAAGCCTGAACAACTAAAACATTGTCCAATAAGGAAATGAATTTTCCATCTTACCCTTTCAGAATGGAACATCAACATTTACTCACACATTCCTGAGCCAATTAAACAATTATTTCTATGAAGAAAATGGACTTGAGACTCTGCTACTCTAGGGAATCTTTGTATTAATTTGCTTAGGTTGAGATGCTTCATTGGCAGTGGATATTCACAGTAGGATGTAGCTGTTGCTCTCAGAGACTCCTCACTTTTGGTAGATACGCATCTTTATGACTTCTATTTCCCTTGTAAACTCCAAGAAACATCAGGGAAGGAAAAAAGGAGAAGAAATGGGACAATGCTGGAGAGCTGCTCCCTCAGAGGCAGTGGGAAGCACGGAATAAATTAGAACAGCTCTGAGTTTCTGTAATTTTCACAGCAGGTTGGACATGCAGAGTTGCTGAGATTTAACACCTGTGTTTCTGCAGAAGCAAATCCTCAGGGGAACTGTCACAGACTTTGATAGAGATGGAAGCAGCAGGGTTCTGCAGAAACCAAAAAGCATCCCCTGGAAATGTTCTCAATGCCTCAAGGATTTAAGGTGACTGCTATTCTCCTTGCAACAAAGATAATAATTTTAGGTATCATGGATGCATGAAGATGCTATGACACTAGCCCATAAATATGGATGCATGTGTTTATGCCCATAAAATACTCAAGAAAAGCTGAGAAATTAAACTTTTAAAACAAAATTAATTACCAAATTACAAAATTAAATTAAGTACCTTTTTCTGAGAAGGAATCTATAACACAGAACGGAATTGTAGGTGACAGGCAGCACTCATTGATCAACTCCCGATGGATCTGTGAAGGTTTAAATCTGCGGGTAAGCTCCTCAAGGTCAGACTATGTCACAGGAAAGGTTATTTCAATGTCTAACAAGCAGATGGATATAAACCAAAATTGCCTGACGGCCTGAAGATGCCTGGTGGTTTTGAGACCTGTGATAGTGTTGAGAGCGGCTTTCTGCCTTGTGCCCTCCAGCATGCTGCTTGGCATGAAAAGCCACCAAACTGGACAACGCTGTGCTTGAACCCTGTGCCTGCTCCCTTGAACCCATGCTCTTACCTGCTTGCAGTTTTCCTTCCATTTTCTCTTGTGCACTGAAGATATTTAACGTTTTTGTCCTGCAGTTCACTTTTGTGATGCCCCAGAGCTGCGCTACTGTAGGAGGATTTGGCAAGGGAATGGTGGTGAAGAGGCCAAGGACAGGACAACTTGCAGATGAAGTCTGCTTGAGATGAACAAGAGGTGCGAGTGTTGGGAGAGAAGTGGGAAAAGATGAGGAGACAACAAAGCATTCATGAGATGAGATATAAATACAGCATACGATAGCAGTAGAGGCTGCAGAGGAGGAGGCAGAACTTTCAAGAGTAGAAAAGGGACAGAACCAAATGTAGGAAAAAACAAGGAAACAGGGAAGGCCTTAAAACACATCAGGCCTTAAAATGCAATTTTTCTCATTTCATTTCATCACTGAATCCTTTTCAGCACATTTAATAATACAATGGTTGAATTATAACACCCTAATTGCATTCACTCTAAGACCTTGTGGAAAGATTATTAAATTCCCCTGGTTTTGAGCAATTCAGTTACATCATACCAAATGTGGGCAGAAAGGAAAAGAAAATCACTTCCCCTGTGCAGTGTTAGTGATATATAAAGCAAAGGAGAATCAATTTAATACATCACCACTGCAATGTGAATTTCTAGAATCATTGAGCTGAAAAGTACAATCCCACCAGTCTGGTACCATGAAAATGAAAGTTGATGTCTGCCTGGATCAATTTTATCATGAAAATAATGGCATCACTCTGGGCACAAGATTTAAAGCCTTGAAGGCTTTGGGGAAGATACACTCAGTAACCTACATACGAAAGTAGATTGATTGAGAGTGGCTGGAACACACATAAAGCTGACATTTTTACCCATCTGGGCCTTTATCAAGACTGATAGGCTGAAACATTGTCTTTCTGAATGTTCCCGCTGCTTTCATATGTAGGCTCCTGGGTTTGCATGTCTCTTGAGGCTTTCACAAGGTGTGTGCATGGTACATCTGATATACCGCTGGATATGTCTTGATGACGCAAAGAAAATTACCTAAATTCATCCTACATTTAGATGCCTCAGAAGGAAGAGGTTATTTTCACTCTTTAGTCTTCTTTTTATAAACAAAGAAGCCTAGACATGAACTGGTACATCTTCTGAGACCAAACAGCCTTTTGTGCAGATATAAACCTTGGACATGCATCACCATGCCTTGATTGTACAAGAACCTTTACCTGTTGCTGGTGTCTGACCCTGGCAAGTGACACACTGACTTTACAGCCTGTGAACCTCTGGCCCTTCCAGATTCACAGGGGGGTGGTACCATTCAGCCAACATTTCGGATCATAGAATAATTTAGGTCGGGAAAAGACCTCTAAGAGCATCAAGTCCAACTGTTACGCAAGCACAGCCAAGTCCACCTCTAAACCATGATCCCAAGGGCTGCATCTACACATCTTTTAAGAACCTCCAGGGATGATGACTCAACCACTTCCCTGGGCAGCCTGCTCCAATGCTTGACTAACGTTTCCAAGAAGAAATTTTTTTTAATATCCAATCCAAACCTCTCCTGGTACAGCCTGAGACCATTTCTTCTTCCCCTCTCACTTGTTACATGGGAGAAGACACCAACCCCCACCTGGCTACAACCTCCTTTCAGGTGGCTGTAGAGAGCGGTAAGGTCCCTCCAAGCCTCCCCTTCTCCTGACTAAACAACCCCAGCTCCCTCAGCTGCTACTCATGAGACTCACTATCTGGACCCATCTACAGCTCCACTGCCTTCTCTGGATGTGCTCCAGAACTTCAATATCCTTCTTGTTATGAGGGGCCCAAAACTGAACACAGGATTTGAGGTGCAGCCTCACCAGTGCCGAGTAGAGGGGACAATCACTGCCCTGGTCCTGCTGGCCACACTGTTTCGGATACCAGCCACGATGCCATTGGCCTTCTTGGCCACCTGGGCACACACTGGGCCATGTTCAGCAGGCTACTGACCAGCACCCCCAGGTCCTTTTCGGCTGCCAGCCTTCCAGCCACCTTGCCCCAAACTGTAGGAACTTGTCATGGGGCTGTTGAGAGCCAAGTGCAGGACCTGCTCAAGCAGGCCCCAGACTTAAAGAGAACTTAGCTTAAGCCTGTTAAAGCTCCTGACTAAAATAAAGCAACTTGTTGGCAATTACTAGTGTGAGAAAAAGTTAAGAAAGCATGGAAGCATACTGAAATGAACTTGGGTTCATTTTAGGAAGTAAACAAAGGCTAATGAAAATGTTAATAAAGAAGAAAAAAGCTTAATATGCTATTATGAAAACATATAGTAATTATGAACATTAACAGCATCAGAGGCTGGTGCAAAGAGAGTTACTTGGTATTTCCCTGAAGATAAAAAGCATCTGTGTGCATCAGGAATCATCACTTTTTTGGTTCTCTGGGGTAGAAGATGATATGCAATTGCTAAGCCTCCATTTACTATATACCAACGTTACCCTGTGCGACAGCGGCTGTCAAAAAGTGTTCCATACCTAATGGCAAAAAGCAAATGCCTAATAAGATAGATTCACATGCTACCAATTAGGTGAACAAATCCAAGGGAAGATTTCAAGTAAATTAAGTGAATTCTGTGGAATAAGCTAGTGTTCAGCACCACTTTATGCTACTTCACTCCAAAATGTCAACAAGTTTCCACAGTATTTGAAGAAGGAAGAAGGGCATGCCCAACGTGCCCCAAATTATTTACCCATGAAAAACCACAAACCAAAATAACAAAATGTTTGCCAGAAAATTATAAAAATGTCCAACCTGCACATTTTTAGACAAAAAGGGACTTGTTACTGATTGAAAAGGGGAAACTGTGGCTTATGCCAGATCCTAGTATTTTTGGTGCTTTGAATCAGACTAAACCAAAATGCAGATAGAACAAAATGTGCTACATAGAATGAGAGATGAATAGTGTGGCTCTTGGGTCCCAGTACTGACAGTTTTGCTCTACAGTTACACATCTGTTGTGGCAAATTACTTGCTGGTGTAGCTTACTGTGTCCCTTAAAATGCAAGGAGAGAAGGCAAGAAGAAAATACACATACATGAGAAAAAGCAACTGAAGGGTAAAAGAATCATTATTTATATCATAAGCAAGCAAGCTTGGAATAGTTTGTCTTCTAATTCCCTACTTACAGACCACACACTAGATGGCCAGCATTTCTTTTTTATCAGTTGTAGCTTATTACTACATTTGAGACGGCATCAGTGTGGCACTGCTGAAGGGAAGGTCTTAATTTACCATGAAGTCCAATTAATATTATCCTAAAAAATATGGACATAATTAGTAGTTTGCCATGGTCACTGTTGAACAGACAAACTATCCAATACATATATTGACAGATAATCAAATATGATCATTATAGAAATCTCATTTGTTCACAGGTTAAACTAAAAAGAGATCAAGCGAATGTATCCATGAGTTTAGAACTGTCATTGAATACATTGAATGCATTACATCTCCAGATGTACATTACATCTCCAAATGAGCCCATATATTCCCTTTTCAATGAACAAGCAGCCTTACCAAAAATGCAAACTCAAAGGCTCAGCAGTGAGGGTGTTATAATTATTTACACACCAATGGTCTTGCCATATATTCTTGGTTGTGTTTTTTAGTGCAAGAAATGACTCAAGGGCCTTTGGGAGCTGAGAGCATATCTTGTCTTCCCCATAAAATAATTAGGTGCGTAAACTACTATTTATTTATAAGTTCATATAAATAGTGAAATGGTTTTAAACCAGAACATTGCATACAGTTTGGGCCATCCCAGTTCAAGAAGGATGAACTTAATCCAAAAACCTGCGGTGAAGCAGTGTTACGATGGCATGAAGAGTGTGGGAGCTCTTGTGATAGAAAAAACGAGAAGATTTTGACTTGCTCATGCTCAGAAAATGAAAGCTAGGAGGGATTTAAGCACACGCAGACAAAATAGGATTGTAGCAAAAATAGATCCTGGATCAGCTTTTTAATGACGAAGTCAAAAAACCTACCAGACTGGAAGGTGGCACTTGACGAGCTTCTGAAAGGGCTTTTCAGACAGTAGTGTCTGAGATCTGTGGGCTAGAGCTAATGAACCAGGAGACATGATCCACTTTCATCTTCCTAAAATTGTTATTTGTTTTCATACACAAGGTCTGTTTAAACTGTCTGCCCTGGGGAGCAGAGTGAGGAGCTGACTCTGGCTTCCAGTCACACACCTCCTGCTCCAGGGTGGAAATGGTCTGTGAGAGACTCTGCCTGATGCTCCACCTCAGCATCATTTCTTGGAGCAATCATGAAGCGAGAATTGTAGATCAAAGAGTAAATTATGATACTGTTCTGATAATAGTAACAGTGGAGCTGGTTTATGCATTTATAGACATTACGAGGCCAAATAGCAAAGAAAAAGGAGTCTCAAACCCAGCTGGTCAGTGTAAGCTCTTCCATGTAGGACATCTCTTCTCCATTTCACTGAGCCTCTTCTTGGTTGAGACTGCCACAGTCTCATACAAAACTTACAAATGTCCATATTGACAGCCCCAGGACTTATTTTCAGACTGTCTGCCAAATACTTATGGGCAATCTTGTGCCAGCTCACTTCTCCCTTTTGAACAAACCAGGAAATACTTGTTGCTGAAGTAAAATTTTTAAATTTTAGAACTGTTCCAGTTCTTTGTTTCAGTTGACTTCTGTGCACAATCAAATTTAGAGGCATTTTGAAATCTACATTTATCACATGCTTCTTACAGGAAATCTTGAAATCTTCTGACCCGGCCCCCATCTACTCTCCCCAAAAGCTTTTTACTGCTTTATACATTCCCTCTGGATATTCAGCTCTATCAGTCGCTATTGATGGAGTTGTCTGAATTTCTTTCAAACTGTAGTTTTGTCACAGAAATCTTGCATTCTAGATCTGTACATGATTTATCTGAGGTGCTGTCAAATCAATAAAACTTCACTTCAGCTGCTAGAAGAAAATCTATGTGTTTGTTTCACCCATGAGGATTTAACTAGTCATTATGTGGCTGGTGATAAATGAATATAAAAGGGGGCCTCTCACACCACATGGCTTTTAGCCATGTTCTTTCTTCCAAGCTGGCCTAGACTACGGACCATGGCCTCTTCATTCCAGCTTGGTTCTGTTAAGGGCTCCTCATTTCTTTCATGTCCTTAGAAAAAAATCCCCACAACGTAAGTCCATGTATCAGGCTGGTCACCTTTGTAGCAATCACATTTTAATGCCATTCTGGTTCCAAAGCCAAGCCCTGCTGGGTGCTGTCACAGCAAGTGCTGGTACCAAAGGGGGAGAGGCAGCTTTTCCAACCAATTCAGTATTTCTCTGCCACTTTATAATGTCTCACACTCTCTTGCTCTTTCCTCAGGCAACGGGACTGTGAACTTCAGAAATATGCAATTGTAATTCACCTACTAGTACTGAGTTCAGCTGCTTCTGAGATTATTTATTTATGTATTTGAAAATGAGTGTATGTGAAAAGTTCCTGATTAAATGCCCTGGCTGTGAGTTGTTCATCGACAGAATAATTATTGCATGCCTGGGATGAAGTCTGCATAATCCATTTAAAATCACATTAAAAATCAAGAAGGAAAACTTGACAGATAAAAACTGACCAATTTTTTTGCCTCTAAAGAATGGGAAAAAGCTTTACCAAATTTTTTTCCAGTGAAATTTTGTATTTTTTTCATGTATAAAAACATTAAAAAATGGCAGCTACCTTCCCTCAGTAGCCCTAGATATTTGATGCAATTTATTCTGTGGACTATCGGTGTACCTGAATTAAATCTATGACAACTCAGGGGCCGCCTGAGCACTAAATGACATGTCTGAAACTCATTTTTCTCTTGTCTCCAGTGAGTTGAGAAGGAAGAAAAGTGGTCCAGTCATTCCAGCTTGAGATTCAGGATAAATCCCATGCTCCACCACAGATTTTCTGCATGTCCAGGACATGGGAAGCTCTTCAGGACTCAGGTACACACCTTTCAGCCCCAAATACCAATCTTCAGAAGCAGTGATGGTAGATCTTTGCTGCATCCAAATATCTCCCAGGGAGGGTCCAAAGTGACGGAGCTCCTGCTGGGCCAGCACAGAAAGGCTCTCATTCCAAAAATACGCTTTTCCTTAGTAGCCCCAGTCCTAAGGGCTGGGTTATGTGTGCAGCCCTAGGTTTGGTACCCCACGCCTCCCCTGCAGCACCAGCAGCAGAACAGGGTTGGCAGTGGCCCAGCAGAGCTGTTCTCTGTTCAAGTGGTGCCAGGGCAGTGTCCAACCCCCACCAGGATGCAGGAAAACTACTTTGTGCGGCAAAAAATATTTTCACCTGCTAACAAGTGCAAACCCTCAACTCTCCCCTGAAAAGGAGCACTGGAACCTCTCTAAACACCAGTGAGAATGTTCTCCCTCTTGTGCAGCACAGATGCTGTCCTGCTCAGATCCCTGGGGACAACTTCTCTACCATTTCCTTGGCTGCCTAAGATGATTTGAATGGTGATTTTTACCACCTGATGCAGTGTCCTGTGCACGGTGGTGGGCACATCTGTTCTGTCTCCATCCTGCAGTGGATGTTGCCTTTTGCACAGGATGCATCTTATCCAAACACTCAGTGAGGTTTTTGCTGGAAGAAAGTCCTGGATTTGAAGCAATCCCTCACTGAATGATACCTAAAATTATGATTTTCTCTGAGACCTCTTTCATACGTAGTTACCCCACACTGAGGCAACTTTCCCAGGAGGAAAAGAGTGCTCCTGTCCTCCTTCCCTCTGCCATCACATAGCTGTCTCAAGGCTGCTTCCAAGGTTTCTCTGGCAGAGGAAGGGATGGATTACTCCTCTGTCTCCCTATGGAAGATAACATCTTGGAAAAGTAGCGCAGGGAATGGTGCTCTTAATACACACACTGCTCTTTGGGTGGCTTTTATGTAGTGTCCAGCTTGCTGGCCAGCACTCAGACCTGTGTTCTGTATTCAGTCACGCAAAAATGTGAGGTGTGGATAAAGGTCTGCTTCATGAGAAACAGCAAGGCAGATGCATGAAATTGGTGCCAACCTGCTCAGCTCTGTCGAGGGTACAGTGCTCAAGGGCAGCCCTTCAAGGCTCTTAATGAAATTAAAACTGAAGCCGTAGATGATTCTGTACAGAAAACTCCTAATGGGTTTGAGACAGGAGCTGAGACGTTGTGACTGGATGATCCAAACGCGGGATTCTGGCAAAAGTGGCTGCAGCTCAAAAACCCTTGATGGTATTTTGGATGGCTTTAGTAAATAAATCTTGCTGTAATCAGTAGGGTCAAGGTGCTTGCACATGCTTAGGGCTCTTCACTTCAGGGCAGCACTCCCTCACCTATAATATGGGAATGTATACAACAAGGTGCTCTGTGGGGCAGCACTTCCACAGTATGGTGGCAACAGAAAGTGAGGAAAGCACGTGGGGAGAAAGAGACAAGCAGGGAATGTGAGGGCAGAGGGAACTACATGAGGCAGAAGATGGGAGTGCTAAACACAAAAATCCCTTAACAGCAGATTTTCAACTTGATTTGGCCCATGAGGAAATCTCACCCAGATTGCACGAAGACGTGAGATGTCCTGAAGAAGTCTTGTATTTTCTCACATCATCCTGGTCTCCTGTGGAACAGCTGCTGGTCACTATCAGAGTTATCAGCCTGAAGTCAACATATAGAAGCTGCCACGGTGCTTCCTGCAGAGCACTCCTCAGCAAATTACCCAGTAGACTACAACAGAAATTAATTAAATAGCCGTGGCTTAGCCTGTAATGTAATCAATAGTCACATCACTGTGTTATGTGGATGTAACTGCCTGGTTGCAGGAAGATTATCCAGCACAATGTGGTTTGGGTTTACATGTCATTATTTAACGATCATTAGCCCCCCAAGGATCAGAGGCTACCTTGAAAATCCTGCTGCCAGTGATGCTGGAATGTTTGCCCTTCATACTATATGAACAAGTGGTGAAAGTTTCTATATCTAAGGATCAGCACAGCAATTAGTTTCTTTCAAGTTTTCATGTTGCAGGAAAGTATTTTGCAAATTATTTTTTTAAAAATGAAACTCACCTGCTGGCTATGGAGCTAAAACCTGGCTGCAAGGGAGGTGTTTAAGAGAGTGCAAATCAGAATCAATTACAAGTTGATTGACCTGCATTACCAATAAATCATCCTGGCCCTTTTGAGTGCCTCATGGACCTCAGATGGGCGTTGTCTGCACTGGGGATTTGCTTTTGCCCCACTGTGGCGATTACAAATCCAAGCCATTGGTTGCATTCCCTCTTTGGCAATTTACTCTGGTTAGGAGGATGCTCCTGTGCAGTCCTGCTAGCACGCCAGCATTGGGGTGGAGTGCCACACAAGGCACTGGTCTGGCCTTCTGTCTTAGAAAGGTGAAGGTTTTTGTTGGTGTGGGCTCTGCTGGGTCCTCATGGTCTGATCAATGGTATCCAATGAGCACAGCCTCTGCTGCTGCTCCTTACCAGGGCTGGCATAAGCACTGGGATTTAGGCCTTGCTGACACTTCTACGGTGTTTTGGATTAAATAAGATACAAATTTAAAGAACAACTTCTACTCCTAAGGACCTTCTTAGGCAAATAAGTCTTTAACTATTTATAGCTTGCTCTGTGACCACTGTCACTGTCAAGAGAAAATGTTTCCTTTGAAATGGCATTCACTTTTCAGACTTGGAGAAGTGTTGTCATGTTAAGTGGGAACTGCAACCTTCTTGTACAGTACAGAGAAGCAGTTACACATGAAATACAGGTGTCATTTGTGAACACTTGTTTCTGCAATATACATTCTCTTTTTGATGAATCAATGCTTTTTAACAGATACATTCAAGTTCATTTTAGCTATAAAGTTCAGATTCCAATCAGGAGCTGGACTTTCTGAAGCATCCTCTTCTGGATTGTACTAGGGCTTAACGTTGATATTATCTTGATATAACGAGATTAATTGCAGGGTATGTAGAAGGTTTTTCCTTTTACCAGCCTTTCAGAATAATTCAATGTAGTCTATGATAACTATGAGCATCTCATTTTCCTGCTTTATAACACACTAAGTACAGCAGTTTGCCTGTTCTTATTCATCTCTCTGCGCTAAACTGTCCCATTCTCTTTGGTTCCTTTCATACTGGAACCATATCAGGCTCCTATTCATCTTGTTTCCTGCCTCTGCTGTATCCTTTCCAAAACTGGGTGTACAAAATGCTGTAGCTGCAGCATGAGCATTATTGATACTTCTTGTGGGACTGTGTAATCTCTACTTTCTTTTTCTCTCTTCAAAAATCAGGATAGTGCTCACCTATTTTTCCTTTAAAGGCAATTAAATTCTGAGCAGATCTTTATATTAAATGATCAACAGTGCTGCTTGGGGACTTCTCCTTAAATATCAGTGTGTTTGCATTCTTCCTGTGCCAGTACAAAATGCCTGAGATCACACTACACAGTCCTCCATTTTCTTGTGTCAGATATTAGCACTTAAAATTTAACAACTGATGAGCACATTTTGCAATTGGCTGCATTTCTCCATTTTATTTTCTTCTGGGATTTTGATATGTCTGGCAGGGGATGCAGGATGTGAAGGAGACAGTCCTCCAGACTGTGAATTATCCAGTAATAGCAATAAGGCCTGCATCAGAGGAGAACAGCTAGGCATCTTTTTAGTCGGGTAGGGCTATAGTCACCAGGATTATTAAAGTCACTGCAATAATCCTAAATGTAGAAATATGTGGAGGGGTTTTTTTTATGTGATGAAGAAGTAAATGCATTTGGTTTATGTGGCAAGGTTTTGGTAGCAGGGCAGCTGCAGGATTGGTTTCTGTGAGATGAGACCAGGAGGTGCTCCCATCTGGGACGGAGTCAGTTCCAGCCAGCCTCAATATTGACCCAAGGTTGCCCAAAGCTGAGCTTCTCAGGGATGCTGGTGGCTCCTCGGTGAGAATGGATTGAAGAAAGGCTGAAAAACACCTTCTGGTCAGCTTCCTTTCTATCTAGTCTTAACTGAATGATCAAGCACAAATTTAAGTCAGGGGAGACTTTCCTTAGGATATTTCCTTTCTTTTCCTATGGACCACATTATATGAACTCATGGCACATGAACCAAGCAAGAAAAGTACAGTAGTAAGAACTCTGAAGGGCTTTAGTATTGCATTAGTGAGCCTCACTCCCCTTGGTATAATATAAAAATGGCAAAGATGGTATGGAATGAGCATTTTTAATAACTCTCCTAAGTGTTCTATTAACTGCCGTGTATCATACAAATGAGATGCAGAAACTAGGGAAGCATTTTCAGTTGCTGAGTAAAAACAATTTAGGGTGTAAATGTACTTCCAGATCTGCACATAGGAATCCTGCCAACTAGGCTTGTGTTAATTTTATTATTTTTTTAAAAAGTTTTAGTAGGGAAGTTCATGACACAAAAGCATTGGAAATATCCTTGTAACTAGTCAGTGTGTTTTTGAGGCTAAGAATAGCCTGCAATCTGTGCCACACTGTAATGGTTGATGGTCACCTCTCTGTGTTGGACAGAAGTCAGGGCTCATGCTGGCTCTCCGAGATGTCTTCTGTCCCAGGTTTTCACCTGAATGCCTTCAACCTCAGTGTCTGAGACCTGTCAACTGCCTTGGTGAGTACTGATCTTCAGACACATCTGGAGTCCCTTACAGGGGCTGGTGGAACCAGCTTGGAGTGGAATTGCTGAAAATATATTTATATATATACATATATATCTTTTACATATATATATACACACATATATATATACATATATATATATACACACCAGCATAAAATGCTTATGCAGCTAATTAAAGGCAACTGCAACATTTCGTGGCATGTTGATATAATGCCATTAAAGTGAAATTTCTGTCAAACACCTGCTGCTCTCTGCGACCTCCTACCTGGCAGCACTGCGAGGACTGAGATTAGAGGCATGCACAGCAGAAAAGCTGCTGTGTGGCATGCTTTTATTTCAACCAGTTTATGCCACACACAGCACAAAACACTGTAATTTTTGTTTCCAATTCTCCTTTAAAGTCCTCCGTGATTGTATTTATCTTTGGTTGTACATAGATACCATTGTGAAGAGGGATGATGCTTCTTAATAATGCATGTCTCTCCCTTCCTCTCTCTCTTTTCTTATATGTATTAGGAAAAAATAGATCAAAGAAATGCATTTTGCTTAGGAGGCACAAAAATTCACGATTATCCTGATCTTTTTCAGGAAGGCTCAGAGGAAGACTTATACATTGATCCACTATTGATTACCTCTTTCAAATATGTTATGCAGAAAAACCTCTTATACTTTCTGTACAGAATCTGACCTTTAGTAAAAGGCTAATCATGCCCTAGATAAGCTTTTTTAAAATTAGAAAATATCATAATTTTAGGTGTCAGTGCAAGCAGGAAAACTATTGTTGACCAATGTGAATGACTGCTCTGAATTTGAAATAATAACAAAAATGTAACTGCAGATGCCAAGATTATACAGGTTATACTGCTTGGATATTTCCTAAGAGTCACTAAAATCTGCACCAGATCTCAACTGGGACAGTGGGCAAATGCATTTCTGGCAAGGAGGAATATTTATGAGTTGCATTTCCCTGCTCGTATGCTGGGATCCACTGGGCAAGTATTTCCTTGACAGTAGGAATACACACAATGAGATTTCTTGAGATGGAATGGATCATTGGTCATTGTATAAAATGTCTTTATGGAATTGGTAAATGGCTAGGATAAGGATAGGCTACCATCTAGTGGACACATCGTAAAATTATTACATTTGTATTTAACCCATTTCGTGACTTGAATGGCTAAACCAAAGAAAATCAATTCAACGCTTACATGCTGAAGAGCCACCCGAAAGAACTCTAACCATGTATGCATTCAGCCTGATTTTAAAAAACCTTGCTGTGCTTTCTTCTGGTACCTCAAGGCAGTTCTGCTGGTCCCAAAGCCAAAACATACAGGACAGAGAGTACCATATTTGTCGGGTGTCCTTATTCCTTACTGACTGCTAGGATACAAACATACAACCACACATTAGTAACCGTATGGCAGTTTGAAGGTGTAAAGCACAGAGAGAAGTCTAAAATAGACAAAATAGAAGAAACAAGATATTTAACCCAAATATTATGGCATGTGTCTAAAGGCACAACATAAAATACCCAGTGTAGTAGTTGAGACTTAGAAATTGCTAAGGAAGGAGTACAAGTCAAATTTTCTTTCTATCTCTGCTATACCCAACTGATTTCAGTGCAGTGATTTCTAACTTGAACTGCCATGCTTGCCTCTGGAGGAATAAGGCCTCAGAAGCATCTTGATATGCTGATGTACCTCTGTGTACACTGAGGTCTTTGTGTGATGTGGGTAAGACTAACAAAAGTAAGTCAGGCAAATTATGACTTCCACGTCTGTTCTATGTTGGTGGAATGACCACTGCAACTGGACAGGCAGAAAGGGTATGGAGTTGTTGGATGCATCCACGTGTCTTTGCTGCTCTGAGAGCTGCAGCTCACTTACAAGGGACATGGTATTAAATGCAAAACATATGGATAAAGAGCTGTGGACCACATTTCTTAGATGAACATACTTGTTACAGGAAGTACTTGCATCAGAGAATGAGAGATAAACACAAAATTAGAGCAGCCTGGCCTACTGGGCTTGTGGATTACACTGATGGTGCTCTGATGCAATCAGGTGATGGAACTCCCTGTGATAGCAGCTTCAGAATCATTCATTACTGTCTGATAACAATGAGACATGACACAGATCTGCCTTACTACCTGAACCACAGGTAAGTCTACAACTCAGTTTCTTAAACAATGGAAATACGAGCTGGCCTGTGTGCCAAGTGTCTTTGTACTCCCTGCCTTGACCTTCTATATCTGCACAGAGAATATTGGGTGTGTGCTGTGGGATGAGCACACGCTACGTGCCTCCCTGTAGGGATGTTCCACGAGCTGAAGGGAGTGCTGGAAAGAGTGCCGTGGGAGATGGAACATCCCTGCTCTCAGCACCAAACTGGTACTGGGGCAGGGTGTACTGAAAGTGCCATTTGCATGGACCTGTAGCACTGCATCATCTGTGGGGTAAGGCTGAGGGCATGAAAACACAGATCATGAGACATATTCCGTTTGGCTTTCAGCTGTCTGTCTCCAGTGGTGTTAGAAATACAGCCACGGCAGCACACAGTCCAGTCCAGATATATACCAGCTACTGTGTCACGCAGCTCGATGGGCAAGGCATGCCGCTTCTGCTGTTTCAGTGCAAATGAGACTAGCCCAGGCTGCCAGTTCTATGTTACAAATTCTTTCCTAGATTTAATAACATGAAAAATACAAGGCTCTTATCTACCCTGTTAAATGTGTCAACAGCTGCTTTCTTTAACTCACTGCCTGCATACCTTTGGACCAGCCTAGCTCAAGGTTTCTCAGCCTGCTGTAGCTCAACTTCTGTGCCTAAGCAGACACACAATGCAACAGAGAGGAGGGAGGGTGAAACAGAAGCTTGCTCACAGTCAAATTCAGGTGGACAGTTGTAGTTCTGCCAGACTGGAGTGGCAGCTCCTCCCTAGAGGCAGCAATCTCCTTTCTGGTCCATTGTTTTTTTGCTGGAAGCTGGAATTGGAAGGGAAGTCTTCTAGATGAATGATGTTTCCTTCTATCTCTTGGTGGCAGGAGACAGCACAAAAAGCACTAGATAAACAGGCAAAGTCCCAATAAAGAGTCTTTCAAGTTCAGCAGTGAGATGTAGCAAATGCCAAGGCCTGAGGTTTATTGTTTATGCCCATGGAACTTGGTAAGAGGGCATTAAGACTACAGAAAACCACAAACACAAAATAAGAGGTGGAAACTCCACCTCTGATAAGGTAGAAATCCTTCATTTATACAGATTTTTTTATTTCCGCTCCACAGAAACTAAAAAATTCCTCTTCCAGATTTTTCTAATAGCTTTGTCCAACTGATCTTAGCCCACCAAGGTCATACCAGTGAAGACTGGTTCCCAAAATAATGTGCCTAACCTTCATGAAGTCTGCCCGGGTAGGATACTTTAAAATAGGTCTGTCTAAAATGATCTTCTGCAGAGGTCTCTCTTCCACATGAGTCACCTGCTGCCTGTTACCCATCACAGAACCAGCAGTGCAAAACAGGCATTCCTGAACCAATACTGAGAAAAACATTCCCGTTTTATAGAGGAATAGGATACGACTAACTCTGGTGTTTTAGCTACCTCATTATCCAAACGGTAAAAATTATGCCCAGTGCTAGCAAAAAGGTTCCCAAATTTAAGAGAAGCCTCTTCTTCACCCAATTTTTGCAAATAAAAAGGCACAAATTAAGAACATAGTAGTATTTGTACATATATATGGTTTTTTCTGAGTTGCAAATCACACAAAAAAAATGGTACCACTAACCAGAAACCACTTGAATTCAATATAGTGAGGTGTAAACATGGAATAAGTTCTCAGAACTCAACAAATCAAGGATAAAATATAATCAGAGGACACATTTTTGTGAATTGAGGTGTTTTGTGAGCAAGATGTGAATATAAAATTTATTAGGATGGAAGGGAGTTGGCTGGAGATTCCCCAAGACGTCAGATCTGAGGTACAGCAGCTCATACATCTCGAGGAACAAGGAAGAAAGGACAAGGTGGTGAAGAGGTAAGGGGGAGTGGAGACTAAGAGTCCTTATTCTGACACATTGATAGTTAGCCTCTCAGGATAGGGAAGTTTTCTTTTGACCCTTTTATTTTGCTTGGTTTCTGCCTCCATTTATGAAGATTTACATCTGAATGGACATTTCTATCTACTGCAGCATTTGAATTTTCACCCCAAGGCTGCACCAGCTCACAGTTGTGTGTTTATCTCTGTTTTGGAGAATGGAAACATTTTAAAAGCCTGTCCCCCACCCAGTGCCTGTGACCCTGCCTTGAGCAGAGCTATGCAAACATTCAGAACAAAATCCAAATGCAAACCTGAAACCTGCCTTTGGGTTTTGTTATGAACTTGAAACTGAATTTTACCCTAAGTTTTATGAGCCTTGTCTGAGTTGGAGGGGTCCTGGACTGATTTAAGGTTTTACAGGGAACCATTTGATACTCAGAGGCTTAATGTGATTTTGGCTTGAAACAAGCAGTTCTTGGCTGGCTTCAGGCATTTGAATCCCATATCCAAGGTGAAATCCAAGGGCTATGTAAACTTAGGACATACTGAAGCTGATGTGTGCACATGCTCATGCACATGCAAGTTGTGTCTTAATGCACCTCCAGAATTGCCAAATTCTGCACGGGATTGTGGCTCTGTTGAGGAGCATTGGGACGTGTCTCCTCAAGCTCCAATCCAGAGCGGAGCAGGCTGGCGAAAGATGAGCTGTAGACAACTAAAGCTCAGACCCTGCCCTTCTGTAAACAAACACCGCTCTCTCCGCATGTTTGTGGAGTAATAGTGACATCCTGTGGCCAGTCCCGATTAGTCCCAAGCATGGACAGGCTGTTTATTCCTACTGGTGCTAGACATGAGGACCTGCTGGGAGAAAGAATGAAGGCAGAGCTGGAGAGGGAAAAATTTCAACCTTCCTTAGTCTAGATGTTAAATTTCAAAGGAGAGGAAAGAGTTACAACCCACTTGCTCTTTAGTCATAATCCAAACATTAAGGCCCTTAGCTAATTTAAATGTAAAGTGATTTTAAACATGCTTTCAGAAGCTGAGCATAGAAATGAATACCCATGGGAGGCACCGGGCATAGCAACTGGAATGGGGAATAGGGAAACTAAGCTCTGAGCCTAGAGCGAGGAGAGGCCATCGGTGAGGTGGGAGTCAGGGATGTTTGAGACCATCCTCCAGAGCCTTCTGGGATGATCCAAATAAACCAAGTATAAAGGTACAAGCAGGAGGCAGCACTGAAATGGAAGAGCAGTTTCATTTCCCAGGCATGCTGTATTTTGATGTTAACAGGCACGGCTGTGGCACCGTGGCAGGTTCAGTGAGGGACGGCTCTTTTTTTCCCCTTGCAGTCGACATGCTCTCGCTCAAGTACAGAGGAAATATACTGCCAGCTGAGTCAAGTATAGGGATTGCCCAGAAAAGAGAAAATTTAAGAGGAAAAAAAAACCAGGTGTAGGGCAGCCAATAAATTGTCAATGAAGAGAGAAAGCAGGCACAGAGAGCAGCTGGCGGGAGCCCAGCAGAAGAAACTCAGTGCCTGGGAGACCAGCTTTCTGTGCTACATTATTTCAAAAGCCAAGAAGCCACTGGAGTTCAAGGAGAGAAGGAGCTGGACAGCCAAGGTGACTTTTCTTACTAGTATTCTCATTTTTATTGCCTAAATTACGGTAACTCCTGTGATGTGACAGAGATGCTGTTCCTGCCCTGAGGTGTCCACCAATGTTGTTTTATGCCTTGGACAGTGTGATCCAAGGCCAGCCAAACTCAAGGAAGCCAATTAGACACGAGGAGCACATTGTGCTGTGGAATTATAGCTGAGCTGAGAGACAGAAGGGAGATATAAAAAGGTAGAGAATGTCAGAGAGAGAAAACGGTTTCCCCATTGTGCAGAGGAAAGAAGGAGTGGGGAAGAGGTGAAGTTGTGATTTTTTCCAGCAACCACGACTTCCTTGTAGAATTTGATTGTCCCAAGATATTTCCTGAATTGCACAGGCTTGTTATATGGGACAGAGCTCATGTTGTATCTGGTGTTTCAGAGAGAACATTCACTCTTGCAAATATTTGATTTGCCTTTGCGGTCCAGAAGGTAGGGGTGGATAAAATGTCATCCCTTGACACTGGCTTGAGGCTCAAGAACTGTTTCCTATGGGGTGAGGGACTTGTTTCATTGGACAGCTTGAAAAAGCAAATGATTTAGTCAACATTTAGACTTTTAGACTACTCTCACAAGACGGACTGAATTTCAGGTGATGAGACTAACTAATCTTTCACCTTCTTCTCAGATGGCTGCAGAAACCCACAAGAATACTTTTGTCATATCAGGGATCTGATAAAAAAGAACCATTTCCCAACCCAAAAAATAAGTCAAATTTGCACAAACCCCACATTAACTACAAACCAGTCTATGTCCCTGGTGGCTGGCACCGCAAACCATGGGCTGATACTCTGGTCTGTAATTCAGTGTCTCCAAGAAACAGCAGACAGACCAGAGCAACTGAGGGAAGAGTCAGTGAGGTAAAACATGACAGATGCAAGAGTACTACTAATGTGGCCCTGAAATAAAACAGCTACCTGGAGAGAGAGTTTGGGGACTGAGTGCTGACTGGAAGAAGCCAGGAGCTGTAAAAAGTGAAACAGGCTCCTGTTGTCTGGTTCTCTGCCCATGCTCTGGGAAGCAAGGCTTCATGTATTTCTGTAAAATAAAAAGAACTATATCCAAAATAGTAGATCATCATGATTTTCTCACTCTACTGGGGACAACCCACGGGGCTTTGGATTTGATCTAGCTGCTTGGCCAACAGCAGCTCTGGTCTGATAGATTAGCAGAGTCTCTGTGGTGAGTTTGTCATCGCTGCTGATTCAGTGCCCTCCAAATACCTGCCTCTCATCACTGTTCTGCACAATTCCCAAATTAGGCTGTGGTGCCAGGTAGTGAACTCTCCCACTTGCTATGCTCTGATTGAGTTTGTAGGTCTCACAAACACGGAGGTAATGCTTTTAGTTTTCAAGAGTGGGATTCTTCGATCTGATCATTAACTTTCTCCATTGCTCCCTGCCCCCTTTGCTGTAACTCTTTCCTGCTGCATCCACAAACTGCTGCTCCAGTCACTGGAGCTTCCTACACCTTCCCAAAGCCTGAGTTTTACAAAAGCAGCTTTCAGGATCTCTCATGTTAGCAGAAAGTAACATGCTAAGGTTTAGCCTTCCTTTTACTGAGAATTTCCTTTTGTTAAATGGGAATGTAGACTTAAAATCAAACATTTGCTTGCAAGGGTCAAGTGTCTGTGGCTGGACCATGCCTGATCCTAAATCTGACCTGCAATAAATATTGCTGCTAAACAGAGCATATCACAATAAAATTCTGTGCATCCCTTCAAAATACGTAAGCATAGCTGGCCACTAACATATCAAAAATGTTCAGGAGGGGACAAGAGTTAAGGAGAAATCCTAGGGAATCAGCTCGTCCATCCCTTCAGATCCTCACACTGGTTAAATTGATGAAAGGTACTTGTTTTTTGGTTCATATTTTCCCCCTGATTTTCTTTCTCCCCCTCTCCTTCCCTCGCTCTGCAGGAGTTCTCAGCACATAGCTGTCTCCATGCCAATAACCTCTACTCCTGGAGCAATGCTGGGTAAGTCCTGGTGCGTGTGTGACCTGGTTCATGCGTTCCATGACCCATCCTGGTTATGGTCTGCCCCAGTCCTGATCCATTTACAGCCTGGCTGTGCCTCAGACTGCAGTGGTGCATCTCTGCTGGGCCACGCTGGAATCATTGCAAGTCCAGAACTGAGTCTTCTGCTGTGGAAGAACCCTTTTCCTCAAAGTGCCTCTTCCCTTTTATCCTACTCAGGTGCTCCCAAAGTGTTCTCTGCCCCTTGTAGACCGGGGGATTACGGTATCTAGGATCCTCACTGTTTTGGAGCAATGGGCATGCCTGGGGGTGGCCCTGAGGGAGGCTGGCTATGGAAAGGCTGGAAGTGCCCTCAGGGCGCTGAGAATCAACACCAAACAAACACATAGAGCCTATTAAATTAAATAAGCAATTATTTCAAGTAGTCATAAGTTTAAGCCAATACTTGCTTCCAATAACTGGTTACCAGCATGCCCCCAAATCAGCTTAACTAATCCAAGCTGCTACTATCTCCACCTAGTTTTCTTTGCGTGGAAGCTGGTGGAGCTACACGAGAAGGAGCTTGTTCCCAGGCACAGTACATGTCTGGACTTCACAAAAGGCAGAGGAAGAGCAGCAAGAGCAGCCTGGTGCATGTCTTCATTAGGGAAGTTTCACAGAGCACAGTCACGGTGCTAGTAACACACATCCGACATCGCTTTCTGCCTCAGACAATTCCTTGCTTCCTGTACGATAACTGAAGCACTGGAAAAGAACATATTAGAGCAAGATGTGAAATCTAGCAATTCTGTTAAGGATAGAAAAATTCTAGCTGAGCTGTAGCAAGAAAACAGGTTTTAAAATGCCAGCTGAGGCAGAAGGTTTTGTCTCATCGGAACTCTACTTATTCCATGCTTGAACAGCTCTTGCAGCAGCTGGAACCTGAGTAAACCTATGTATACAAAAGACAGGCTTAGTAGATATGAAGCTGGGATTTGTTTATTGAAATTAATTTTGGCTACTTTTCCTATTTCTTTCCAGGAAACCTTGTTGGTGGCAGGTGGGAATGAAGAGCTGTATTTCTGATACCTGTATCACCTATCTATAGTCTAATCTGAAAAATTAATAGGGACACTTATTGACTGACACTAAAGAATGTGGGGGGGTTTGAAGAAATTCGAGCTACTTTTTATTATTTTATTTTTATGCCCTGAAATAATGCTGTGTTTGATTCCTATTTCACAGAGGAAAATGAAACCCTGGGATGAATTTATTGGTCCCTGGAAGGCAATTCCTGTAAACAAATTAATACAACTCAGGCCTACCTCCTCTACATTTTGTTCCTTTTCTTGTGCAGCCTATTGATTGATTTACCTGAGGGAAGAGATTCCTCTGACTCAGATACTAGGCAAGTTCTTAAGGAAAATATCAGCTTTAAAAAGGGAGCAGAAGAAAGAGCAGCAGTTGCAAAAATTGCTAATCTTTCATTTGCAGGAGCCACTGAACATCTGGATAGTATGAAGCTCCTTTAACCCCCCGAGTGCAGAAAGAATTAGCACCAAAGGGCAGCCCATGCTAATTCAGTGCCATTAAACTTGTATAAGCTAGAAGAATGTGATGTTATACTTCCATAGGGCCATATGGATACCACTTTGCACTTTGTATCCATCAGAGGGACTAGCAAAACTAGTTCAGTATTGTACAGTATGGCTTTTAGAAAGATAAAATAGCCCCTGTGCAATATTATACAGTATTACACATGTCTATCATATCATATCTTGGAACCAACCTACCCTTTTAGCTATAGGTGGAGAGCTTGTCTGCTGGCACGTAACTTTTGAACATCCATATTTAGAAGACCAAAAGACTAAATATTGCAATAAAAACAGAGGCTTAATTCTTCTTCTTTTTTATTATTAGGAAGTCCTTCTTTTTTTTCTGGCATTTTATTAATCCTGCTGACTGGAGGCTTTGTTTTCAGAAGAGTTTTTATCTTATGTCTCCAGTTTTAAAATATTACTTCCTGCTAATCTTGCTGCTCCCTTCATTCACCTTTGTCCATAACAGAGGGGAAAAGGTTGCACTTCCCTTGGAGCCCCCTTCATAGCTTTCATGCAACCTTCAGTTAATCCCTATTTTAGTTCTCTCTGAATATCATTTTTCTCAATGGTGAAAAGTGAATAGGCTTTGCTTTCAAAGTCAACATTATCTGTGCTCAACAGTAACAATATACTAGAGATTTTATAGTGATTTTTGTATGTAGATTTGAAACTGCTTTAACAAAGACAGAGAAAGTGTTTTTAGGCCATTGGCACAAAGAACAGCCATACACAGAAGTTAAGGCTGAGATTTTCAAATCTAACCCCACACCCAGCCTGTCAGAACCTGACAGCCAAAATGCACAACCCTGAGCAGCTCCTTTGCTGTGAGTCAGCATCAATGTCTTCCACTGGAGTTATTTTGCTCTGTTATAGGTATAACTTAGATTTGAATGATTCCTTGCAAGATCAGTCAGCATACACCTTATATCCTTCAGTGTATGCTTTCATGTGTTAGGAAAATTAAAAAGGATTATAAACCAGAACTGTACGTTAAACATAATAATCAGGAAGGAGAACACAATGGTTTAAAAAAACACAACATCAAAAAAATTACTTCAAACCATACAGAATTATGCAAAATTACAGTAATCTTTATCATCCCCTATTGCTATAGGAAGCCTCCTCACTGAAAATGTGACTGCCCGGGAAGAAGTCTCTGGATAATGCTTTAGAGACTCAAGGATTGCCACACTCCAGCTCTTGGAGTTCCCTGGGGCTGGGGGTTTAGGTAAGGACTCCACACTTGGATCGAGGCTCAGGATGTGCTTGTTTTCTCTCCTACAGTGGTGAGTCAGATCAGATCCGATTCACAGGCTCAGCCTCCCGCTGGGCAATAAAAACACCGTTCTCCTTTTGGGTATAGTTTCCAGCTCCAAAATAAACACTAAGAGCAGCCAAACTATGGTCAAAAAACATCTAGAATGAGCACACTGGGTTGCAAGGGGGATGTCAAGAGGCTGTCGCTTCAGACAGTGCACCCTGCCGAAACTTCTCACATGACCTTCAGCGCACAGACAGGTCTCTGCTCCCGTCAAACCCAGGAGAAATGTTTGTACATTCCAGTTAATTGTGAGGCTTGGCAGCGGAGCAGCAGAAAATGACTGCAAAGCACAAAAATATCAGAGAGCTGTAGAGTGGCCTGAAAACTGCACAAGTTTAGGGGTTCTGAATTCCACACATCCAGGCCCAATTCGGAAGAAACACTGCTAATTAAACAAACCAAACCCCCTGAATTATATCTCCAAAAATACCAGAGTTAGATGCCAATGTTTGTGGGTTTTTTAGGGGAGATGAGCCTGAAGAATATGGCGTTTTTTTCCCCTGGAATATTTCTGTGCTTTGTCAGACTTGCCATACAGTCCTGCCCTCAAGAGCTCTTTAAAATAACACACATTATTGTGGCAACTTGAAAGATAATTCAGAAATCCCAGGGGAAACCTTCCTCCTTTGGCACAGGGGCTCTCAAAAATCATCTGTCACTTGGAGCTTGCAGGCTACGCCTCCCATCCTGTAAGGCCCCTAGAGCAGGCTCTGCTGTGTTAATGAGAATATCAAGGTAATTGCATTGCAAAAGCCAAATGTCTTGTTTTGAGCTATGTTTTCTCTGAGGTGAGTATCCAGATGAGATACTCAGTCCCGCAAGAGTTCATTCCCAGCACAGCTTGCAGGCTTCATGGAAACACAGTCTTTGGTCCTGGTACGCAGAGTAGATGCCTTTTTTGTGTCCACAGACCATAGAAAACTTAGTGATTTCTTTAACAGTGAAGGAGAGTTGACATGTAAACCACAACGGGCTGCTTTTTTTTGAGTGAATGCTCCATGGACTTAATCAGACTCTGGGTTTGTCCATAACAAGTTCAATAGTTGCTATTTGCTCTTAGATCCTCGGCTTCATTAAATGTAAAAGTTTCAGCTTTTGCCAGCAGTTAGTTGCATCTAGATCTATAAAGGCTGTTCTGTCTCTCTGCGATGAGACATAAAACTGAGGCCTCGACCATCTGTGGTCATTAAGGATCCCATGACATGCTTCAAAAGGTGAAGATGGTAGCTTTCGTCTCAGGACCAAATTCTATTCAGAGTAACTAAATTCCTTCCACCCTAAAATTCACCTCCAGCTTTTAATATAAGATGCAGTGTTTTCTTAAGTGTTCATAATGGAGTGATGGACTGCTAGCTAATGGCCACGTTCTATCCCAGGAATTACAGCATTATAACGGTGGATTAAATGAAGTGTGCAGGTACACATTCGTCCTGTTGGTCACAACATGACACAGAGCAAGCCTTTCTCAGCACAATAACATACACACACACATGAAAGCACACAGCCCAGAATTACAAGGTTTTAATTTATACTTATTTATGAAATGAAAAATCTGGTATCTTACAGATCCTGAGCCTTTGCTGATCAATAGAGAAGTGAATCCCACTGGAAAAGAGATAAGGTTGGCTGCAAAGGGAGAGTCATTCCTCCCATGTCTGGAAGCTAAAAACTTCCAGTGTAGTGCGTAAAACCAGAATAAATTATGTGCTATTACCTTGGTGAAGTATTTTTAATTTGCTGCCCTGCTGGATGCATGTGGTGCAACATACACATAAGAAAAATAAGAAGGACTGTATTTATCTTGAATGTGCTTCGTGTCCTATATGCAATACATTGCATTGTTTAACATGCTGCCATAATGTTTTGGTTGAGTTTTAAAAAAATTCTGTTAGGAAGGGAATACATTTAACCCCAAGGTAACTGCGATTCCAAGTGAGTGAAGCCACTTCTCTGATTTGTGTGCCACTGCTGAGGTTCTGTCCTGAGCAGAGCCAAAAGATTGTATTACCTTAATATTTCAGAACATGTTGCAAGTACTCAGGACCTATTTATCCATTAATAATCTGTAGAGAACAACAGGCACTTTAGCTCTACCTATCCTTTATATGTGTGTGGACCACCCCTGAAACAGAAGGTAAGCTTGTGGAAAAATGGAGAGTCCACTTGATTCAATATGATGCAGTTATTTGCAGTTACATTTATTTTAAATTCAGAAAGGTAGAATGGAAGATGGACTATTTGTAGCAATGCATGGAAGAAATCTGGGCATTGCTTAGAGTACAGACCTCTCAATAAAATAAACCTACTGAAGCTGAGAAGTTACTGCCTGCTTTTCTGTCTGCTTTTGTGGGGAGTGGAACTGAAGGTCTAACCATTGGAAATAATTTTTCTATAAACTTCAGTTATTCGTAATACAATAATCCTTCATATGGGCTATAAACATTTGGTTCCCCTCTCTTCCAAGCTGCAAGATTGAAGTGAAACTTGGCAGTATTCTGTTTGTTGAAATGAAAAGCCCTAGGTCAGATTCTGATCTCCCATTGGCCTCACACCTGTGAACTGACTTTGATGGTGTAAATTTTACTTACTCCAGCATAAGCAATAACAGAATCAGACCCTGCATATGCTTTTTATCTAAAGCTGTGTTCCAGATGTGTTTATGTAGCCTGTTTTCAATAAAATGTGTGCATTTTAAGATGTAAATGGATTTTTCTTTAATTATAACCATATGGACTGTTATTAAATTTTCATTTTAAAAATGCAGATACAGCAAGCCCAGCCATATTGAAGCATCACAATGGGTTCACTTGACCAGTGCAGTTTTCACACAGCACCCAAGTAAATGCAAGACTTAAAGCTGGGAAAGACAGGGAAAAACACGAGATGACATCAAGGTGTGTGTGGAAAACTGTGTCTTGATTTTCCTGATACTAGAGCACCACATCCCATTGGTGTATTTGCCTCTACTTTTTTTCAAGAGGAGGCAAAATTAAGTGCAAAGCTGGTTCAGCATATTCATTCAAGCTGAGTTATCACTACTACTGAGTCCCTTTTTGTCTGCCTTTACTACAAATCAGCAGCCCTGCTCCGTGCTCAACTTCTTTACAGGTTCAGGCTGTGACCGGATGCCTTGAATCCAATAAGCCCTCAAAATCCGAGCTATGTGGCTCGATTGGTGTGTTAGGAGAATTCTGTGCCTATCTGGGGGGGGAAGTCCTGGAATGAGCATATTCCTTCCCCCCACTTTCCGCCTCTGTGCTGTGATACCTCATGCTGAGGCTCCAGGAAGGAAAGGTCAGCCTGCTGCTGCCCCTGGAGCAGCGATGGCTTTGTGCTCAGCATCAGCAGCAGTGCCCGAGGGGACGAGACCTCCCTGGTGCTCACGCTTGATGGTGCCCATTCCTGGGGATCCCTGTACCCCCCACAGCCCTTTGTGCATCTCCACCCCTAAGGGCTGGTTCCCAGCCCCGACTGGGGGATTGATTTTTCCAATAACAGAAAGGTAAGGGCAAGTTAAAAAGTTTTGATGGATGGATTTTTCCATGAAAAAAAGGAGATAGATTTGTTAATGAATAAATGTTTGAGAGAAAGACGTCAGTTTTGACGGAGTTTTTCATCTAATCTTCCTGAAATTAAGCATTTCAGTAAGGTAAAAGAAAATTCACTAGGAAAACTTCTTTTACGCATCCATAGCTCCGTGAAACAGGTGGCTGGTATAATCATCATTACACTTATGCTTTTCCTTAGCACATTTTGACATTATTAAATGGAAGGTTTTCCACTACTGTTCCATAAGAATCTTTTATTATATTTATGTGTGTGTTTTGTTTGTCTATTTGGAAGAACTATTTTCAAATTAAATTGATTCTGAAAGTGAATTTTATCTGCCATACCTGATAACGATTTCAAGTTCAGTCATGCTTCTGTGCTGTAAGGATGCTTTCTTCCCTGGACTACTGGAGAGCACAGACTGTGCTTCTCTCCTACTATCATTATTTCCTCAGCCTTTAATTTCCACATTCTGGGTATGTTGGATACTTATGTTTGACTCATGTCTTCTTCAGAATACAGCTGCCAAGTGGTGGGGAAGTTCAGTCATCTCAGACTTGGACAAGTTAAGAATGTTTTTTCTCCTGGATTCAACTATTGAGGACTCCTGGGTCGTGTTCAGCTGTGTCCCAGTAATGCATGGTGAAAGAAGGATGCTTGCACAGAACAACCGCAACAGTCAGAGTGTTCCTGTGCTCTCTTGTGGAGGGAAGAGTTTGATAAATGGAAAAAATGTCTGTTCCTGGCAGTGGAGAATGGACTCCTTCACTGTAGGGCTCAGGCTTTCCCCAGACCTTCCCAGGGCTGCAGTCATGAATGCTTGGTTTGGCTGCACTGTGGTGTGTTATGAAGACGTGAAAAGTGAGCTAGATGGCTCAGCTGCCCCATCTGCATTATTTTTTTTCATTTTAAAATTTAATAAAACCCCATGTGGTTACAATTGAAAAAAAAAATCCATTAATGTTCCCAAAATGCTTCATATCTAAAGCAAAATGTATATTAACTTCCCATCCCCCATCTCTAGTGAACAATAAGATATACTTTTCAATGAATCAGTGAAAATCATTAAATAACTTATTACATCATCAACCCAAACCATGTACTTTTACTTACTTTTCTAAAGACTAACAAATGAAGTTAACATATCAATATCTTTATATGCATCAGGGAAGAAAGGGTGGGGCATGTGAATGTGGAATCTAAACAGAGCTTCTTTCATATTTTTATATATTTTAAATAGGGGTAGGTGTTTCTGTCTGGAGACCATATGTTTGGGGCTTTAAAAAAGAATCTGTATGTGTTTAAAAAAAAAAATAAAAATAGTGGTATGGACAGCTACAGTGTGGGCTCTGGAGCTCTGGTGAGGTGATCTAGATATGAAGAGATGTCCAGATGAAAAATCCTTTTCCTTCAGGCACATTTTCCATTATTTGGATCTGATCTGAAGAGCACCAGTTCGCAAAGTCCTGGATGTGCGTTGTGTGGAACAGCAGCAGGGTGGAATTACCATCCAGGGGCTTGTCAGTGTCAGTCTGGCTGATGGCATGGGGGAAAGCCTCATAGGCAGCTTAATGGCACCAGCTCTTTGCATGCACAGACATCGAGGCTTTGCAGCAGGGAAGGGATGAGCCCTTCAGCCCCAAAAACAGAAGGGCTGAGTGTGGGAGGGGTTCTCTGCATCCTCTGCACTCCCAGGGGGTAACACACACAGCAGGGCGGCTTTAATTTCACCCAATCTAGAGAGCGACCGGTTTGCCACAGAAACAATATCCCTACGACAAAATGGCACTCCCAGCTGCAGAAAAAAAGGAGGCAGTCACCTTTGAAGTCACTCTCAAGCCTGCCCCATAAACAGGCTGTCTGGATGCACAGTACGTCATCAGGTTCATCTTCCAGCCTGGGGGAGCTGTGTGTCATCACCTCTGCAGTGCGCCTGAACCCCGACCAGGGCTCCTGAGCCTGTGTGTGCCACGGTGCAATGTGCAGCGCTGCTGCCAAAACACAGGACCAGCTGGTTTATTCATTTTACACAGTGCAAAAATGTTATTAAACTGCACCATACAGATAAGTACTAGAAAAATTGCTGGGTTATTTTTTTCACATAAAATTAGCCAATTTGCTGGTGTATGTAATTGTAAAGAATGCAAAGCGTCCCATTCAAGTGATTAACCTCTTAGTTAATAAAAGCAACAATTGCATGTGTATAAATAATATAATAAAAGGAACATTCATATCAAAGTAATATAGCTCATACTATCCTGTTTCTCTCCTTAATTAGTAAATAATTCATCAAATTCTGCAATGAATTGTGCTCCCACCCACATTTCTTCATCCAATTATCGTGAAATAGGAAAGCAGAAGCATTCCTTCTTTGAAAAGGATGTGATAATGAAATTGTTCAATAGCTCTTCTCAGCGCTGTGCTAGTCTAAATTAGTAGTTTCTTGGGCATAGTGTTTCTTTTGTTCATTTCTTCCCTGATTCACTACTTTTTTTCTTTTTAATTGAAGATATCTTCTATGTTAAATGTCATTTTACACTGACACACTTTAAAAGAAGTATATTCACCGTGGTTTGTTTTCAGCAGACACAAATGAAATTAACTCTGCAGTACAGACGAATGGCAGTGTTTGCTTGCCAAAGTGATCCTTCATGCTTTAGATTGTATCACACAAACAAAATCAAAGGAATGTTATAAAATACAAGATACAAAAGAAGCTGCATAAGCAAGCACTTATAAGATCTCAAGCCCAGAATTCAGACTGTCCTTGAATGAATGTCATGTTTAAATAAGATTCTTTGTTACCTGATCAAATTCCATTTCTTCCATTGGATCTTTGCAGGACTCAATCTCTGAAAGGGTGAACAACTATCCAATGTTGTCTTTCAGCTGTTTGGTGTGTGGTCCTGTGTTTTATTATCTCACAACATTCAAATCCTGCTCAGAAGACAGAATTCCTCATCTCTTTGTGGACATGTTTATGGTACACCTCACTGTCGAACTGGATGGCCTCAAACAGTAAGGGAAAGTATTTTTACAACAGTGATATAGAATAAAGCAAGACTGTTGTCTTTTTCTATTCTTTGTGTTTTATAAATGATGAACTAAGGCCCACAGAAACACAGATCCAAAGTATTCAAGAACTTCAAGTCCTGAATTTGAGGCACCAAGAATCTGAACTTTCAGAACAACCCATGTGCATCTGTGCATACGAATACATATGACTCTTTTAGGGTGCGTGCATAGGAGAATATGTACACATGTATCATACAAAGCACAACATTTATTTAAAGGACTGCTATTATTAGGGCCCTCAACAGCTCTGAGTGCTCTGATATTTCCAATGGGACAGCAAAACAAAGGTCCCACGACAACAACTAACACAGAGCCAGGCTGCTGGTGCCTTGCTGGGAGTCCCCTGGGATCATGGGATGAAAGAGCTCCCAGGAGCTTGCCTTGAGTCTCTACCCAGTTCCAACCTACCCATGCCAGGAATTTGAAAACTTTGAGAAAATCCTGGTTGACCTTTGTCTGGACCATGCCTAATGGAAACCAGAGTTTGAGACATGAAGCTGTTAAAATCTAACATTTCAGAAGCTTGATGCTTTGTGGTTTGAAGGGTTAGCCTGGTAAATCACCTCCTACTGGAAAGGTCACACTGTGCCAAATATCAGATCCCTGTTTTGAAGCATAAGGCCTTCAAAAGCCTCAAAGATAAGACTGCCAGAATTTTAAATTTGGGAAGAACAATACCCTTATTGGTTTTCTAAGGTAGATTGGAAAATAGCTGAAATAGTTGGGCAAAAAAGATTTTAAAACCAGTCAGCTTGGGTAGACACCTGGTATTGAGAACTTCAGCAAAAATGTCTGGGTAAGACAAGTTAATAAGCAGGCACTTTTGTTTTACTAGAACTATATAACATGTGAGGCCACCAGCTTTGCTTATTATAAGGTCATTATGAAAAGTATATTTTGGGAGCTATATTACTATTTGCTTTATTTTTCCATGTGGGAAGGTAAATTTCACTATAGAAATAAAATGATGAAAAAGTGTTAGCTAGTCTGTGTTGTTGTTGCTTTTTTACCTTTATGTGTAAGCATGCTACTACTTATTGCATTGTAAGTAATACTTGGGGCATGATGAAACAGATTTTTTTTCAGAATCTGCTTCAATTTACCTAGTAGGGATATACTTACTAGTGAGTATTGATACTCAGACCTGTTCTTGAACATTCTGAGACTACCATGTTGCATGATTTAAACACAGAAGCCCCTGCAAGGGTTAGAAGGGACAGATTATCCTCTTCACTCTCTCTGTGGTTTCTGCTTTATTTTTTCTTGTTTTAAAAAGAAATCTCTTAGTGTTATGATAGCAAAGAAAATCTGAAAAATATGACCCCCAAGTGTCAGTGGTATCCACCTGAACAAATAGCCATACACCCTGAACTTCCACATTCAGGCTGCTGAGTTCAAAGGCTGCTAAATCAGATGCCACTTGTGTGGTTTTTTTAAATGAAGTTTTTATTGCTCCTTGAAGCAAAGGTCTCCTCTTACAAAGATCTGTGCTATCTAACTTGATTGACTATTCTCTTGGATAAACTTTAATTGTAGCACAGAGGTGCTGAAGTGAGGAATTAAAAAGAGTCAGATGGCCGTGGCTGATGACATGAGTCCAGAAGCAGCCACTCCAAGAAGGACACACAAGTGCATTTTGAGAAAATCAAATGTGTGGTTAAAACTGAGGGCTCATTGTGAGGAAAAGCAAACTTAGTTTTCCTTTAGCTATGGAGGTGTGGAGCTCTGTTTTGAAGGCATCAGATTCTAATCTATTCTTTTTGTAAAGGCTGTAACTTTCTCAGTATGGAAGACTGTGTCTCCAGTTCTTCAGCAATTCTGGTGACACAAGCTGTGGTAGATGGTAGAGGATTTTATCCTGTTTTGTTGGTTTTTTTCTGTTGGCTTCAGGCAAAGATCATTTTCATCACAAAGCAGTACTCAATCTCCTGAGACAAAGGCAATGCTAGTTTTCATGGTTCTGTGTATTTCTTTTAAGCAGAATCAGGATTGGAGTGAAGTTGTAGTCCTCTGAACCATCAACTCTTTGAAAACATCAGTTACCCGAGTTTCCCTGCATAAAGTGAAATGGCACCTTTAAAATGAAAGCACAGATAAAATGGAAGCTTTCAAAATACCAAACGACATAGTGGAAGACTTGCTACAGTGTCTTACTATGAGAGGACAGAATACTAAGGACTGTTTTTTTATGAGCATATGACTCCTCCCCCCAAATAGTTGGATCTAAAGCCTGATAAATCTAATATTACTCACCAGACAACGGAAAGCTTTAGTCAAAGGAATTTAAAGATGTGTTAATTAGTCAAAAGAGAGAGTCCATACAGTCTTGTAAATATTATAGGAAAAATCTATTAACTTGAGTGAGCAGATATTAATTGAAAACCTTGTGTAAGAGCTACAGAGTTCACAGAAAGTGCATTTCACTTGCTATTAAAGCCTGTGTATATGCAAATTCAGTAGCTAGCAGATTAGCTTGCACTCTGCTATGATGCCTGGCTGTGAATAACTGGAAAACCTCATCACACACTGGCTGCATACCTACCAGCAGAGCTGTTACCTGCTGCCTGGGTATGAAGTGTAAAATAACAGGCGAGGGGCTGCTGGGTCTCAGTGGCAGTGTAGAGAGACTGCACTAAACACTGGGGAAAGGTCTTCCGAGACAGATTTCCTTTCCTCCGTCTTCTTCAGGAAAGAGGCTGTGTCAAAATGCTGAGGTCTTGGGCCAGAATTTGGCTCCTTTCTAGAGCCTGGTTCACACACTCCCAGGTTTCGTTCCTGTAGAAGCTGGAGCATGAGGGACCTGGTGGGTTCAGCCAGGGCGAGCACCTGGCGACGGGAGCTCACAGGCCCTCCTGGGTGGTCCTCACATTAGACTTAGGTGGCTACCAAGGAAAGCAGCCTCTTAACCATGCTCATTTCACCAATGGCATCTCTAGGGAGCTGAAGGTGTCTCTCAGGCGTCTTCTTTTCCCCATTTGCAAAGTACCTGCTGCCTTGCTTCTGTTTTGAATAAGATCTCAATAATTTTGCCAGCTAAGGGTGAGGAATAAACAAACAGTCAATCCCAATAATTACCTTTAAACCTTCCTCTGGCTCACCCTGTGGCCCTGTGCCATCCTTACCTCCCATTGCCTGTTTCCTTGCCCCTAAACAGCAGACACTAGCCTTTGTTATCCTTCAAGGGACTCGCAGGGGCTGGTGCAGAGCAGGGAGCTCCACAAGAGACAAGCTCTAGCAGTGCACAGGGAGATGTCTGGATGCCTTTCTGAAGCCAAATTCCCCGAGTTTATTTCCTAACAATCCCTTGTAGCCCTGCAGTAACTTGTTAGAGTGTCTAAGCTTGAAGGGTTGGATTAACCTAAACTGCAATGACCGAGTCATGAACATGGTGCCTGTGAGGTCTCCATGAAGCCAGGACAGAGAGAAAAGCCTTAGGCAGCTGTTCAGATCTCAGTGGACCTGAAATGGCTCCTGAAGGAGCCACTCTCTGACTTATTTCTTGCTTGTACAGAGCCCAAGATACCTGCACTCCTAAATTTGTGGCCGCATGTTAACTAGGCTTAATAACAATTCCTGCTTCTTCCCATTCAGCTGAGCCTTCCAGTGGCAACCATGAAGCTCAGGAGAGACCAAACAGTAGTTTCCCTATATTTTTATAGGAGCAATAGCAGTCCTAATTCATAGAGCTTTTATAAACCTCCCACTCTTCCTGCAAAGGCAGAGGCTCCTGCTCCCCTTGTGCCCACCAGAATGTGCCTCTGCAGGACAGGGTTTGTTGGTGGCTGGACACACACGGCTCTGGCTGCAGCAATGCTGTGATCACCACGTCTGTGTGCACACGTGTTCCTGGAAGCACTTTGGATGCTCCTTGCTTATCAGTCCAAGACAAGTGGGTGAAGAGGGAGGGCAACATCACAGTTTTTCCACTCCAGTGACTTCAGTATTAAACTGTGTTTCCTCTGCTTTCCCCAGCACTGAGATACACATACCAGGTCTCCAGACAAATCAAATGGCTAAACAGGCAGTTAAAATCCTGGCTTTACTGCTGGGGCAGCATCAAATTTCCCCATCTGTACAGAGCCAAGCAGTGAGTACGAAGGCTTTGCTCCTCCCAGATCCTGGCCTGGATAGGAGCCAGCATCATCTGTAGTGTAAATTATAGCAATCCCAGACCAGACTGCAGCTGCTCAAATGCCACATTCATGGGAAGTCACAACCAGACAAAGACCAGGTCACATACCCAGGTATTAGCCCCTAAGCCTCAGAAAAGGTCTGCCTGGTTTGCTGTATAGGACTTATTCCATCCATGGATATGGCCAGTAAGGGGTGGTAGGAAGGTACTCTGTTTTGATGATGACATATGGCAAGTAAGATCTTCCATAACGTAAGAGGAAGGCCATAGTGTTTTCAATTCAGAACCAACCTGAGATAAGCTCTTGAGCTTGAGGTGCCTTTTGTGCTGTGCACAGCTTCCTCCCCCAAGGATTCTCTTTTGGGAGCGTGCACTCACCAGCGTTTCAAATATCAGCCCTTTGCTCTCTGTCAGATATGTTGCAGGTGCGAATATATGGAAATTTGAAAAAAAATACATCAAACACATGGTCAAAGTTCAGAATAGGAACTACTCGAGCAGCTGAATCCAGGGAATGTTGAAAGCACATCTTAGTTATCCTGGAACTGATTCAAACTTCTGAAGAAGCACTGCACTGGGTTACCTCAGACCCAGACCTGGTTTCATGATCACCATCTTTCTTACTATATTCATCCATCAGAAAGTAGAAGGTGTTACAGTTCGGTAGAGTCATAAACACATAATTGCCAATGGAAAATTGTGTTGGCAGTTTCTTTTATACCCAGCCAAATTTACAGAAATGGAAAGGCCAGCTATACAGGCACTGGTTTTACATATGTGTATTAATAACAACACAGTTGCCTTTTGTTATTAATTTCATTTGCTCAATATGTATGAATTTGAATGAGAAGGAAGAGGAACCACAGAAAGACACAAAAGGCAAACCAGGACAATCTATGAATGGGACCGGTCCTCCTTTTCTGGACCACACACTGGAAAAGATTCAAAACGAGTCAATTGCAGGGAATGAGAAAAGGAGAAACATATACCATGTCAGCTACATATTTTTCTATAAGACTTTCAGAGGTGTGCTGCAGAGGCACTAGAAGAGTTTAGTGGGCTCAGCTTCTTGGTGAATCCCTACAATGGGGATTTTCCCAAGCAAGGTCTGTGCGTTTAGGCATTCTGGTATGTTAGCTTCTTCTTAAGTATACAGCCATGGTCTTGACTTTAATTAGTCTAACATATTTTTCATTAAACACCATGACACACACACACGTGCTTATTGGAGATACCTGCCTTCAGTTAACACTGGAAACTGAGAAAGAGAATCCTGAACAATGTCATCAAAAAACTCAGAACATCAGTTTGCATTCAGGTGTGGATTGAACACTTTCGGCTGTGATAGGGTCTGAAAAACAGACAGCATGAAGTAAAATATGGTTAAGAGACTGAGTACAGCTTTCATTATTATAGCCTGCACACTATTCCTCTCACAGCTATATTATAACTGTGTATTTACCGATAATGCAGTGCCCTTAGGCAAAAGGACTTCCGCTGTAAAAGATGCACCACAAAAGTTGTCAAAACCCGGTATTTCTCTTCCCAGGACAAGTGAGAGAGCCCAGTCTGATTTTTATTTATGCCCCACCATGTGTCACGCACGAAGTCAAAAGTGACTCTAGGGGCTGTACACGTGGCGGGAGCTCTGTCCCCGGGGCGGGCTCACCTGGCAGCCACTCGGGGGGGACACAAAGCGTCTGCTCCCGGACTGCAGCGACCCCCACCCCGGCCGGGCGGCAGATGCCCGGATGCCCGGGAAAAACGCGCGGGAAATCACGCTGTAGGAGCGCCAAGCATATATAAGCAGTCAACTGCACACAACCGGGGCCATTTTCTTTGCGTTTTTTGGAGGGAGAGGGGCTCGCCCGGACGGCTATCTCTGAACCCCTCCGCGCCTTCGCATTTTTCTCGCTGCGATCCCGCTCCTTCCCTGGCTGTCCTGTCCGCACGTGTCCTGCCCTGCTTCGCCGCTTCCCCGAAGCAGCGCCATCGCCGCGGCAGCCTCGTGCTCGCTGTTTGCCGACGGAGCCGCCGCCGCGTGTTCGCCGCAGCCCCGCAGCCTCCTCCCCCGGCCCCGAGCGCCTGCCCTTGCGCTTCGAGTGCGCCCGTAGCCACGGCAGCCTGAGCCCCTTCCTGTTCGTCGCCCACGGCAGGGACACGCAGTTTGGAAATCGCGCCCAGCCCGCCGCGGGAGCGACGCAGACTCCGCAGCTCGCAGCGCCCACGCTCCATCTGCCGAACCCTCGCCGGAGAGGAGCCCGGGGTACAGCGGTACCATCTGCCCGGTATTTTCTTTCCGTCTTTTTCGCTCTTCGTTCTCTTTTCTGTCCCACTTAGGTAGGGACACTTATCTTTCCTTTTCAATACATAGTTCTCAGATACAGTATTGCCCCGCTTGCGCTTTAGTTTTTGTCCGAGAAATCTATTAAAAATAATCGTCCCGGATTCTCCCCCTTTTTACAGCGGGACGGGGCAACAAGAAAGATGAATGCTGTGAAAGAATCACAGAGTAGGACGCAACTTTCCCAGGGAGCACTGCAGTCAGACTCAGCAAGACTGAGTTACCAAAGCCTCCCAGCTATGCCAACCTCCTTCTTCAGCTTCATGTAGTATCTCATGGTGCTGAGTTTGGGAGTCCCGATTGCATCCATCTCGTTAAACCCTTCTACTGGAGCTTTATTCAAGCAAGGAGAGCTTTCTGCTGTGCTGTGGCTCCTCAGAACCCCTGAGCCAAGGATCTCCAGGATTGTCCAAAAAAATCACAGTACTGCATAGGAGAAAAAAGTTGGGATTTATAATTATAACTTAAAAACTTAAATCCTCAGATGATTAATACAAAGTGAATTCTCCATAGTTTATAAAATACATTTCATTATATATGTATGAAATAAGAATAGAATAAGCTATGTAGCCAGCACTGTACCAGAAAGACTTCTCCTTTCCGGTCTCTTAGTGTGGATTACCCAACGAAATGGCTTTGCTGGCTTCTTAGGACTTTGCTGACTTTCCTAGGAAAGCTCAGTCATTTGGTATATATTGGCTACTGTATTGACTTCTGGGGAACATGAAGGAAAAGTGGCAGTGAGCTAGAACCTCTTTAGCAAGCAGTTCGGCAATCCTTCCTGAAACTGTTCTTGTCTCTTTGAAACTATCCTACAAGAAGCCCAAAAAAACCATCAAGCCCAGAGTGAATACAAATTGTGCATTTGTAGTGTTCTGGTCCAGATGAAATTAGCATGGATTTTCTTTAATCCTTTGCTCTATGTTGCCATGCAGGGTGGCAGGCACTTACCATAAGAAAGGTGGGCTATCATATTAAAGTTTTCCTTGCGCTCTTCGTGGTGTAATGGTTTGAATTCGTTGCAGAGCCCCACAAGAACTGCACTGATACAAGCCTAACAGGAGGTGCTTAGGCAGTGAGCTGTATTTTAGAGTTTCCCTATGGTGGGATTCCTGCAGCCCCCTGTATATACACAGGCAATAATATGCTTCTACCCTGTTCTCTGTAGATTGTAATTATATATGTGCTCTACACCTGGCTAGTCTTCTTTTAGTTAGCATATTTAGTATACTTTTAAGGGATGGGCTAAATCCTGATTGGATACTTCCTTGAGTATTATCACAAGCGGGTGTGGGGTAGTTAAGAGTTTCTTGGAATAACTGATTACTTATTTGAGGCAAAATTATGTAACCATAAAAGAACCTACTGTTCAGCTGCAAAAGCGTGACAAAATAACAGGGAAGGATTTGGACCTTGCATACCTCCCTTACCTGCTGCTAACAGAGCAGTGTGTCAGAAGCAGGTAGCAGCTCTGTGATGCCAGTACATCTTTATATGCTGTTCACATTCCATTGCAACATGTCACATTTGATATGGCATAATGCAATGTGACTAATTTAATCAGATGTGAAGTGCACTACAGCAATGCATCAAGTCTGAAAATTTGGGGGGGGGGGGGGAAAGTTGGAGGAAAAAATAAAGCTTTCTCCAGTCCATGGCTGGATTATTTTTCTCAGCTGGAGGGCTTCATTTTCTGAGCTTGGCCTTTTCTATTCTGACCTTCCAGCCAAGGGCATGTGTCAGGAGGCTTGTATTTCCCAAAGGCAGTGACACAGTCTATTAGGTCATATGAGCTGGATCATCAAGCCTTTGTCCACCTCAACTTCTGGGCCACCATTCCTTACCCACCCCCACATCCCCCAGCACAAACTCATGATACGATGCCCTTGCCTTTGACAGGTCGGGCGGGAAAGAAGCATTTTATTGCTGAACACGTACATAGCAGAGCCCAGAAACGAAGCGAGCTTTCTGTGGTCTGGTGCTAGTCATTTAGTAAGTCTGCATTTAATTAGCTACTTCTGAAATATGACAAGGAGAAAACAGAAGATTTACCAGTGCAGTTGCATTTCTAACCCAGGGCTTAGTATTGTTTTGTTTTAAGGTGATGATTATAATCGTAAATATCAAAACAGCCCACGTCCACAGGAAGTTCATAAAGCTTTCAGTACTTTTGGAAAGCATACCCACACATATCCACTTTGGACTGTCTCTTAGCCTGGGGGTCTGTTGATGGACAGGCTGCCATGCACAGACATTAGCAGCTTTGCCCTTTCAAACACCAAGTGACAAGTGAGTTGGAGATGACTCTTTCTTTGGTTTGGTCTTTTCTTTTAGAGCTGCCTCTTCTCTTTGTACATTACCAAGGATATGGAAAGCAGTGCAAATACACATTTGCCTCTTCTTTACTATAGGCCTGAGGGGTTTTTTTGGTTATGTGTTGTGGTCCTCAAAGAGTTGTGAAAGGGTCTCAGAGGAATTCACAAAGTGCTAGAAGAAGCCTAAGAAACACTTAAGCTAGTGAAAATCTATAAGCTAGCTGAACCTAAGAGGGGGCTGTACAAGGGTCAGGTAGTCCAGAACAAATATTGTATTTTCACAAGATCTGGCAAGCAGTGCTATTAGGAAGAAGGGAAGATGCACCTACTCCAGTTACTATGGCAGACACTTCCACAGAATAAGACTGAAAGAAAATCTTGGGAAACAGTATGATAAAATCTGCTTATATGTTACAGAGAAGCTAAAACTATTCTGCCGTCCTCTTGTCCCTGTGCTGAGCATACCTCAGCCAAAGGAGAGGCTCACCCTTCCTTTGCCTCTTTGAGGACCAGGGAAAGTTTGCGATGCTGTGCTCCTTTAAGACCCAGACATCATACACAGGTTTTGTGTGCTCTCTTATTTCATTAGGCCTGAAAAGGCTTTGCTGATTACAAATGAGAAGATGCTGTGGTAGCTCCTCCTCCAGTGGTTTGTTTGCTTCTTATAGCCCTAGTCCTCTCCACCTCCCCTATCAGTGGAGTTACCACTGTGTTCCTATCCAGGAATAAGGAAAGGAGGCACTTCACGACAGAAGTTGGGCTATTATTGAAAGGTAAGGTCTTGTAATGTAAGGAAAGGTCTGTTGATGCTGACTTAGCCCTAAGGCTTCCCCTTTACTTTGTAATGTATGAGGTAAGTGTGGGCTTTTATAGCTCTTGGAATCTGTTTCCCATTTTCTTGTGAGACCAGTAGCTTCACCATGCGTCCCCTGTTCATTGACCTTTACTCTTAGCTTTAGGTGGACCCAATTAAAATGGCTCAACGGAACAACTCCAGAGTCCTGGGTTCTCTTGGGGAAGAGAATGTTGCAGTAGACAGCCAAACCCAGCAGTGTGCTAGACCACGGAGAGCTTCCTCCCGGAGAAGGCGGCGCAGACATGCAAGTCGTGAGTCCCAAGTGGCAGAGGAACCTAGGACCTTTCAAGGTAATCTACGAGAAAGGGGTAGTAGTATTGGGTGAGGAAGGGAATGAGTGTTACTGAATTTCAGTTGCAGATGGATGCTGTTGAGCCTGAATTCCTTGGTTGTCTTGTCTGTATGCACATAAGCAGCTCCCTTGAAATAATGGTTCCCAAGTGAAAAAGCTCCAGGTCGGACCCCTATAGGGCTGTCCTGTTAACTTTAGCGCTCCTGTTTTCTGACCTGCACAGAATGTTGTCAATGTGCCCTTGCTCTAGCTCTCTTCTCCAAGACCTAAAACCTACTTACTTAAAAAGAAAACACAAATACCATCTTAGAGTACTTACTCTGGAATTCCTTCTTTTATATGTCTGGCTTTGAAACTTCAGATATTTATACAGTGCTTTGGAGATAAGGCTGGTTCTTCATGGTTTGAGTGGAGTTACTTGCCAGCCTCAGGAATGTTTCCTTCCCACTGTGCAGATCAGCTCTGCAGCTCACCAAGAGCAAGTGTTGTGTAGGATCTACTGGGTTTGTACCTACCCAGTATGACTTGGAGTTAGAGAGGGAGCAGCGCAGTAATTTCACACTGGCTCTTGTCCTGTGGAACCCAAAGCAAGGATGCTGCCTGGTGCCTTTGTTATAACAGGTAGGCAGCTAGTTTCCAGAGCTTCAAGTCAGTTTACATGTGCAGGAAACCTCCTTCTAAATTGCAGAGGTGTTTTATACACATAGATCTCGTCTCAGGAGGAGGCAACCTTCCTGGCTGGCTCATGGAGAACTCCAAATACTCTTCTGTGCTTGCTGTTCAGCGTGGTGAGATTCCCCATAGCCCCGGAGCAGGCTTCATTGTGTAACACAAGCCCTTTCCAAAGGCCACAGCTGGGCCTTGATAAAGATTGTCTGGGAAGATTGTCTAGGAATATTTCAAGGTCAAAACTTTTTTTCTTAGTATTTCTGAGAAGACAGAAAGACCACAAAGAAATAGAAACTGGTATATTGGAGGGGTGGAGGGTGTGAGAGAGGCAGAGGTGATAAAAAGAGTCAGGAGTAAATCAGATGGGTTGAGCTCTTTAATGAAAGACAAAATGAAGTATTGAGGCTCAGGGAAGGTTTGTAGTTAGGCTTTTACCTTCAATTTTTTTTTTTTAGTGGCCCTAGTCTTCTCTTAAGGCTGGCATGCTAGGTGGATTGCAGGACTCCTTCAGTGGTTTGCATGGAGGTGGAAGAACACTGAAATCCAAGGGCATTGTGGTTATTGTCTCTGGCTTTAGTTCCAGGCTTAGTTAAGCAGAGCATGAGGTTTCTCTGCTCTTACTGGGAAGACAGGGAGGGCTGTTTTCACAACTGTAGAGGCTAGCAAAATGGAGTGCCGTTAATTCTTAATTCCCATCTTGGAAAAACGACACTAGTCTTGTGATAACCAATTTACTTTCTCAAAGGCTTATGGTGAGGCTGGGGGAAGTGGCATGAGACACCTTTAAAATACTTAGTGATTAGGTGATGTACAGACAATCAGATACAAGCTTTTTCGTGGCTTTGGATCTTTGTTCTGTTCTGCTTGATCTAGTTTTTCACTTTCCTTTGCAGTCTACAAATATAGCAGTCGTGCCCCACCTGTGAGTATGGGCTGCAACTCTGGAAGCTCTTCAGGCCCCTCTCAGATTCCTGCCCTGCCTGATGATGGAAATATTATGGGAATGATGGCTAGGTCTGCCAGCTACTGGGTGAGGCAAGAACCACCTCGATGCTGGGTCAGAGACTGTGCTTGTGCTCGCTCAGACACTCCAGGAGAAGGTCATCATGCTAGGAGCCATCTGTCGCCACACGATCTCTCAGATGAGGAAGGCAACCCGACCTCCCTTAGACGAGAGCAGTTATTTTCAATTGATGAAGATGATGATGATGGCAGCCTTGGAGGCACTTGGAGAGCCAGCTCTTGGGCTGATCTTAGAAGTGATGATGGTCCCAGGAGTTTTGCAGAGGAGTATGCGCTGGTTCCCTTGAGCAGACGAAAGCAATATTCTGCTCAGACTTTTCATGATGCAGTAGAAAGATTTCTTAGAGGGTTCTGAGCTTTGGCACATCTGTTTTGAATTTGGGAGCCAAATCTGTTGAGATGCAAATGCCTGACATGTGCCCAGTTTATCGCAGTATAGGCTGAAGCAAAGCCAAGAAGGTTCAGTAGAGTAAAGCTCAGTATATTGCTCTTAGATTGACAGACGGCTAGAAAGTTATTTGCCTTCTGGTTTTGTTTCCTTCGTATGTGATGCTGCCTTCTTCAGAAGCTTAAAAACCTTTAGTAATCATAAGGCATTAAAAATGGAAAAATTACTTTGAGTCTAAGTTAATGTAATGACTATTTCTTTTGCAATTTTAAGAGAGGCAAAATACAGCCATATTTCTTTATATTTCTCAGCAGTAGAGTCTCTGTTTAATAACTTCTTGAAGGATATTTGAAATTCAAAGCCTTTGTATATGCCAGTATTTCCTTTCACTAAGTGTTTTAATTTACTCTGTAGAGGCCTAGAGGGTTTGGTATTTTTTTTGTGTGTTTTTTCTTTTAACTTGATCTAAATCTAAAAATTGTATTCTACTGCATATATTTGATTATTCATATATAAGCAGTTATGTATGATAATGTGAGATAGCTAGAGCACAACCTGCTTAAAATCTCACACCCTGTAGCTGTTAACTTGTTCTAAGAATTAAAAATAAAAATGCGTTCTGGGGACCTTATCAAATTTTGCAGTTCTTTTTTTGGTATGGTGTGTAGCTGAAAATAATGATCTGGATTTCTTAGTTGAGAAATTTTGGGTTAGACATTTTTCCTTTATTTAGTTAAGGGCTAGATTTTAGGAATATATACCATAGTGTAACAGTAAAATCCCAGTCCATGGTTACTGGAAAATGGCTGTAACTTCAGGAGCCTGATCCATGAGGATCATCAACACCCAACTCCTGGCCAGGGACAGGCTCCAGGAATCACACCAAGTGCCTGAGACCATTGTCCAGAAGCTTCTTGACCTCTGTCAGGCTTGGTGCTGACCAGTGCCCTGGGGAGCCTGTTCCAGTGGCCAACAACCCTCTGGGTGAAGAAGCTTTTCCGATATCTAACCTAAACCTCCCCTGACATGGCTTTGTGCTGTTCCCTCAGCTCCTCTCACTGGTGCCCAGAGAGAAGGGCTGCTTTGAGGTTTGCCCTCAGTCCGTGGGAAAAAGACAAGTCCATGTTACGGAGATTCTGCAGACATTTGTGTTCTTACTGAATGCACCTACAAATGAAGCACCTAACCTCTAAAGGCTTCTTGACTTTACTTAATCTGCCTATAAGTTTAAAATTAAGCATATGCCTACTCTTGAGTCAGTCTCCTTTCACACTGGAGGATGTATGTATGAGGTAAACTACACGTGTATAAACTAAAGAGAATCAGGCAACTTCTGCTTTAAGCAATTGTTCAAATTGGGAAAGGGCTGCTGCTTTAGAGCATTTTGCAGAGTCTGCAAATTAGAGGGGTGGTTTTATTGTTTGTTTTGGTTTGGGGTTTTTTTGTTTGGGTTTTTTTTTTTTTCCTTTCTGGCCATCTGTTAAAATACCAAAAGAGGAATGGTAATTCCATTTGTTTCTTGGAAAGGTGAATGTGACTTACTCTTTCTCTGCTCCTCATTTGAGCTCCAAATGAAGTCTCATTTCTTTGAGTTATAACTGAGCACCTTTCTAGAGCAAATCACATAAAATTTTAAGTTGTATGGGGTTTTTTTTCTGCATGTGTGGTTTGTTGGTTTGGCATTTTGTTGGTTTTTATGACTGCTGAATTACAGTGAGATTTTGTCTGTATCTGTTAGTAAGGCATTTGGCAAATCTTTGGGACCACCTGGTACAGAAGTAGTCAAGCACTTGGTAAAAAAACATTGGTACTACGCAGCATAGCAGTAGTTGTTTATTCTTTCCTGATATGTGTGTTGTTTTCTACTTGGGTGTTTCCAGAAATACTTGGAGCTTTAGCACTCAGGTCCCCTAAGGACTCTAGACCAAAAAATGGATTTTTTTTTTTCCATTTGAAGCTAATAATGTCTTTTATTTGGTCTGTATTACATCAAAACAGTATTGGAAGTATGCATAGCTCAATTCACATGGCAAGCCTGCTCTGTGAAGGTACTGCCAGCTATGATGCAGAATTAAAACTATTATCTTGTTGTTATAGCTGAAATACTGTAAGGCATCTACAGACACCTCTAAAATTATGCCCTTGATTATATAAATTTCAGAAAGTGATATGTTCATGAAAGAGCCTGGCAATGTTTCATGTAGTCTTTCAAGAGCTTTAGTTTTCAGGCTCATGAAACATTTTATTTTTTTTTTAATATAACAAAACCCCTCATAAATGTCACCAGTAGGTAGTAAGATACCAAGCATTGTAGAGGTGTCAGCTTTTTGACAGCATGATTCAGTATTGTGCATTTTCAATTTGACAACTGTGTAGTTTTTCCTTGTGAATCTGAGATCCTGTAAGCATTTTTGTGCATACTTGTCTGTTTTTCACAAATGATTCTACGACTGGGATTTTTATCACAGGGTGAGTTAAACACAGGTAGAAAGGTCTGAAAGATCAAGACCTCTGAGGAAAAATCCTCTCAGAGTAGCTTCCGAGGAAAGAAAAGCCTGTGTGGCAAAAACTTGAGATATCTTCTAAGAAAAATAGCCCAAGCAAAGCTGAGGAGTAGCTTGGAACAAAAATAAATTAGCTATACCTTGAAAAAAAAGGGGTCTGAGGAGATAAGATATATTTTTTCTTTGAGAATTTGAATTCCTGTGCTTGTTTTGCATTTGGCTCACACTTATGTGCCTGTTTGCATATATGAGTGAAGCCAAGGACTTCAGGACCCAAAGTCCAGTGCTGGAACAGCAGTTCCCATGAGTCCAGTGTTCCCAATGTAGCTGAGCTTTAAATCATCATTTTCTTCCAGCGTGGGGGTTATAAGGTTGCATCAGCTGATTACATGAGCACGGCAATAAAATGGCAAGATTTACTTTTCTAATTATTCATCCTAGATAGATTCATAGATAAAGTATCACAAAGCTGGCTAGCCCTTGGAATATGTATACATCAGGGTTCTATGTATATGCTCTGTCTAGAGGTACATTTTAACTTTTATGTCACTGCACCATCACTACGGCTGGCACCCTTCCTTGATCCAGCCAAGAGGACTTGAGTTATCTGGATGCCAGAGGACTGTTTGCTCTCTCCAAACATTTTCTTTTCTCCATTTGGCTTCCTTTTCTTGGTCTGATCAAAGATCTGTGAGAACAGGTGTCCCCATGGTGCTCTTTTATCCCTTGCCTACATCTGCAGAGGTATCTGTATTTTCTTCAGCTAAGAGCTGGCAGGAATTGGAAGGTTTGAGAGAGGAGAACAATCTCCGTGAGCTTGGAGACCAAACTAAGATGATCCGAGCGCAGAGGCCAACTTTGTTCTGCCTTTCCATCATTAATTCAGTGGGGCCCTGATCCATGACTAGGGCTCTAAAATAATATAAATGATCATGACCTGTTGGAGTGAATTCAGAGGAGGCCATGAAGATGATCAGAGGTCTGGAGCACCTCTCCTATGAAGACAAGCTGAGAGTTGGGGTTGTTCAGCCAGTAAAAGAGAAGGTTCTGGGGAGACTTTACAGCAGCCTTCCAGTACCTAAAAGGGGCCTGCAAGGGAGCTGGAGAGAGAAATTTTTTTTACAAGAGAAATTGTTAAGGCAGGGGAGAATAGTTTTAAACCGAAAGACGGCAGGTTTAGATTAGATATTAGGAAGAAATTCTTTATTGTGAGGGTGGGGAGGCATGGGAACAGATTGCCCAGAGGAGTTGTGGGTGCCCCATCCCTGGGAGTGTTCAAGGTCAGGTTGGATGGGGCTTTGAGCAACTTGGTCTAGTGGGAGGTGTTCCTGCCCATTGCCATGGGTGCTGGAACTGAATGATCTCTGAGGTTGTTTCCAACTCAAACCATTTTATGATTAATTATTTCATTACAGTAGTGTCCTTTCCCTTCTCCACATTCAGCTGCCATGTAGAAAGACACTTCACGATATTCAAAACTACTGATGTTTTACCAGGCCTGTCTCTATAGTCAATAGAATTTTTTTTCACTGTTCCTAGCAAAAAATCAAGACAATCTTCAGTAAATGATCAGGAGTTGTGGTGTTTCAGGGTTTTTTTCTATTTAAACCAGTCTGTCCATGCCTACTTAGAAAGATCCAAAGAACCTGTGTCAAAGTGTTAGCTGAGGAGCTACAAATAGCATTTTATTCCTTTCTCCCCACCTCCTCCCCCCCATAACTCTATTGTTCTTATAAATCCACAGCATTCCAGCTGTGACTTGACAAGAGCCCTGACAGTCGCAAAAGCCGAATCACAGGAGCAGTGTTCTTGTTCCCTGAATTATTTTACACAACTAAATTTAATACTTCCCCCCCCACTCCTCCACCTTTCATTCTGGCAGATACTTAAGCTGCAAATTAGAGATGTACCGAATTAGCCTTCAAACCTCGCAAACGCTGTCAGAAAGCTGACTCTGTAATGATGTGGCTTTGATACCAAGCAGATTATTGCTTATGTACAGCGGCACTTACAAACATGTGCGTTCTTGTAACTCCTGGCCTCTGTGCCGCTTGCAGCCGGCAGGTCATTAATGCACAGCGCTCACAGGACAGAGCCCTGCGGACCCCGCGATCCGCGCGCCGGCGAGGAAGAGTCAGACTTTCCAGCAACCACTTGCAGTTGGCAGAGCTGTGATTGGAACCATGTGACAGTTCGAGGCAATGTACCACAGGCAGCCAATTTATTACATATGGCAATATGATTAATGGTATCAAATGTTTTTATAAAAAAAAGAAAAAAAGTCCAAGAATATTGTGACGGCCAATTGCACAGAGTCCAAGGCAGTACAAAGCTGTTCCATGAATTTAAAGGCAGGCAGATGAGGTTAAATGAGAGGGAGAGAGCCAAGATAGTGATTATAAAGTAAGTTTCAAAAAGAAAAGTGTGTAGAATGTGTTCATGAGCAACAGCCCCTTTTCTCTCCTGTCTTATGTCCTTAATGGATGTAGGCTGGAATAGGTCTCTGAAACTAAACTGCCTTCTGCCCTTAACCTCTCTTCCTGTAATCCAAAGACTCGTTAATGGTGTCCAACAACACTTGCAAGGCAAACAACAGCAGGTTAAGAGGCAGAAAGGACTGTCATTTTGGAGAAGACTGTTTGCTTTGATAATGATTTCTTTTTTTTCATCGAATGTTCCGATTTAACAAACAGATGGTTTGTGTCTTTCAAAGCACACAAAAGTGTTAAAGGTACTATTATTGAGGATAAAACTCAGGAAACGCAAGTATGGAGGTGATACCTGCACACTGGAGGATCTTTCTTCCCAAGTCTTTTGTTGTCCATCCTGCTGAGTCAGAAAGCTCTGGCATGGGTTTGGTCTGTGCTGGGTGCCCAGACAGCTGGGCACAGTTTAGGAGTCAGCACAGTATAGAGGCAGCTGCTCAGAGTCGGTCTGCAGAAGGCTGCATTGCTCTGGAGGGTGGGAATGGATGCAGGTTGGCTTATGCTGGTGTGCCTCCGCAGAGCAATCCTAAGCACCTCTCAGTGGTAGTGGTGACATAGCTAAAGTTGTTACACCCATCTGAAAGGTTTCATGCATGGCACCTTTCATGTGCTTCTCTGGACAGCTCCTAGGGATTCATGTTTGTAGGTGGGGCTGTGTCCCCTCCCAGTCTCCCTGTGCGTGCAGCTGGGCATCCTGCACATGATCGGCACCTTACCTGGGCTGTGGAGAAGGTGGGACACAGAGGAACCCACCTGGATGTAGAGGTGTGAGGTGGGAGCTGCTGCCCCTCAGCAGCAGCTCATACACACCAGAGCAGCAATGAAAGACACCTACAGGGGCGTCATCTTGTGATCTCCCCTAAGCAGGGCTGTGCTGGCCCCGTGTTAATTTAATGTGTGTACAGATTGCCTGACCATCCCTGGCAGTGCTTAGGCAGTGCCCCTTCAATTCCACACCATTGTGCGATGACAGTCTGCGTTAAGGCTTATGTGTTGGGATGCTGGGTGGCTGATGGGATTGCTGCTAAAAACTGCACACGTCTTAGACTTAAATCTCAGTGTCCCATGGAAGAGAAACCCAATGCCCAATGCTTTTTGTCTAATAACTGTAGCAGTTGCAAACTGCTGCCATCCCCAGGGTAGCTTTGAAGGTACAGAGCTGCTAGTCCTGAGCGAGCACAGCTACAAATATTTGGCATCGAAGTATGATTTCTTTTGTCTGCTCCTTTTCCTCTTTTCTCACTCTGCTGCTATTATCGATGGTAGCACAGCCCTTTTGTTAATACCCAAGACTCCTTTGCCAGAGTGCTGTAATACACTGCATGAAGAGCAAGGTATTTATACCTCTCCTGCCTCAGTACAGAGCATACGGCAGGAGGTCTGATATGGCCTGCTGCTGCATTCCGTATGGCTTGTGGCCACATGGTTTCTCTTCTCTGTGTGTGTGTTTATTATTGTTGGATAATGCTAAGGCTTGTAGTCATGCGGCCTGCCAAGGGGATTTTGAAAGGCTTATTTGTTCTTCAGTCAAGGAAAAGATTTCCTATACTTTGCACTAAAGGAGTAGTATTTGATGTAGATGCTGAGACTTGCCCTTCAGAGGTGCCCAACTCTCTCTGCCGAACGCGGAGCTGACAGCCCTGACCACAGGAAAACTGCACCTACTCTGAATTCCAAACGCGGGTGATGCGAATTCCCGCTTCCCACAGGTGCCCCAGTGTGCACTTCGTGGCCCTCTGAGCTCCTGCTTACGAAAAACAGGCTGGCTGTATGTGCCTTAGCATTTTAACAAGACATGGAAGCCTTTGAACAAATTGCCAGAAAACTTTTAGCAGGGCGAGCGTGCGTGAGCGCTGCCTGCACCAAGTGACCCTCTTAACGCCAGAGAGGGAGAGACAAAGTGTGGCACAAAGAACGAGCAAATGAAAGAGCTGGCTTGCAACTCTGATCCTTGTGGACTTTTCTTGAGCTCCAGCAACAAAAAGTGTAACTCTTGTGATGAATACAGTCCTACTGTTGTATTCCTACCTTCCAACAATAATTTCAATTGAACCCTACAGCATGTGGAGTCCCTTTGCTTTTTAGGTCATAAAAGCAGTATGTGGAGTAGAGACTTAAAAAATGGACTTTTAAAAGACTCCAATGCCTCAATCTCTCCAAGAATTCGACTGATAAATCTCCTGTGTAAAATGATCACATTTTATAGAGAAGAATCTTTGTCAGACATTCATTAGCAATAACATGTGAGCCAATTTAGGGAATGAAACCTTTCTTCTATATAAAACCCACTGTGGTCACTAAAACTAATGACTTTTTCGGCCTACCACCCTTTAATTCAGTAGTGAAGCACGTGAATTTCCTGTATTGCTTAGTTCTCCAACAATTTGTTTATCTTTGAAGAGCAGGTCCCTGACTGTGTGAACTCAGGCACATCCAAAAGGTTAAGTAATAATAAAAAAGTAGATCAGGGCCATAAATGTGGTATTTAAAATCATGACAAAGTTCTGACTGTATTGAGGAGGTCTGGAAGAAGAATGGTTAATGGGCTTACTTCTATTTCAGCTCATCTCCACATGAGAAGCAGCCTGAGCAGGAGAGAATTGAAAATATGACATGAATTTAAGTGCACTGAGGCTGATCTGAACCCATCAAAGTTGATGCAAAAAAACTCCACTGGCTTCAGTAGCCTTTGGAGCACTTGATGCTAATTACCAAATATAAAAAGAAAGAAGAAGAAAAAAAAGGATTTTTTTTTTTTAGCCACTGTGCATTAAATGGAGGTAGCAAGAAGGAACACTTCAGGTTCAGATGGGATTTTTTTGTGGTTTTTTTTAGATACTAAATTTTTGAACAACGAGATACAAAGATGGTAGAATTAACAAAAAACCAGACCAGGCTGAAAAACATAGAAAGGCATTTTTAAAACAGCTGACAGTAGGAAGATTTACTCTTATGTTCAACTAAGGCGAGTTGCAAAGAGGAGAAAGAGGCAATTGGCCTAATAATTGTAAAACAAATTCTGCTTTTGCCAAAGCTTTATCTGTGTTTCTGAGCGGGTGTTAGCTGTAATGTGCCTTGCCTGAAGGGAAGACTGGGGTGTTTTGGGGCTGCATTTCAGCTGGAGTGCCAGGCTTTCCCTACTATTTAAAGGAAGAGATGGAAACTGCCTGTGTACATCTTGTCCAGATGTGGAGCCAAGGCATGAACTAGTGCCCAGCAAGTGCTCTGGGGTCCTAGAGCTTGGGAAAAGACAATGGGTTTCTTAGAGGTCTCACAGATTTATTTTTCCTTGAGGAATACAAAACTTGAAGCCTGTTTTGTTTTTACATAGTCTCCATAAGAATACAAGCATCTCTATAAGGCACAATTCCTTAGTGCCTAATTTGCTTCTATTATATTCTAGGCAAATTAAGAACAAAACCATATGGGAATGCACGCAAAAGTGTCAGTGACTGAGAGTCAATTTCCTGGGATTTTAGCTGAAGTTTTTGTTCCCAAGTTGCTTCTAAAACGCGAATTAGGTTCCTGAGTCACCCAGGAACTAATGAAAATGTTGCTTTGAAATGTGACGGGGAGCTCAGACAGAGCAAGAATGACACACAGTCCTTGGGGCATGACTGCCCAGAGGGATCGATGGTAAAGCGCCTTTCATGTTAGCTGTAACATTTTTAATGCAACTCATTAAAAAATAACATTAACAGCATTGTGCAAGGAGGCGATAGACCTGGCTGGATGAAGAGGTTTTAATGGCGCTGAAGAGGGCACGCAGCACATGTCGGGCTTGGAATGGTGAGAGACCTCAGAAGTGCTGGAGTGCACTTTGGTCCCTTAGAAAGGTCTGGTCTGACTTCTCCAGAGCGGTGGCATGTTGTGACGAGAGCAGTGGATGTCTGTGCTGACACCCATCGGATGCTCTCCGAGCTGCCCTGGTATGAGGAACCTCTTTTGTTGATTTTCCCAGGCTTGGAAAGCTCGTGTTGAATTTCATGATCCCTTGATGCCAAGGTACTCTCAGTCTGTGGGCTTCCATTAGAAGCGTTGGCTGTGTGTTCCTGTGACCTTTGTGCTGACAGGAGGTGGGTGACAGAACAGACTGGCTCCAAGTTAATCCAGCAAGCAGAGACCAGGGCTGAAGACTGATTTTCATCCAGACCGGTTTCCCAGTCTGGCTCATGCCATGGCTAAGTGGGGCTAAGGCTGGCATGAAGGGAGGAGCCAACCTTTACACCGGGAACCTGCACCTCCACCAGCTTAAATCTGTTGCAGAGCTGCAGTGTAACTAAGACCCAGCAGATGAATTTTGGAATATTTCTCTCTGTTACAGCAGAAAGACTTTTAATTTACCCACATATTATGACTTCATCATTAATAAGGAGGAAAGTAAGTAGCGAGTCAATGTGTACAAAATGAACAGTTTCATACCATAGCAAGTTGACTGGCGAATTCTTTCATGAATGCTCTCTGTGTGATATTTCTATAGTATAATAGATTCTGGCTGTTCACTCTAATAATTCTGAGCTTCAGGGTAATATTTTATTTCTCTTTTGAAAGTAATATAATCAGTGGTGCTAGCACAAAATTCCCTGTGTGTTTTTGTGCATCCTTAACACTTCTTGGGATGAAAGTGAAACTTATATTATTTAGAGCACTTCAAAGAACTAAGTTCCTTCTGTAATGGTGGTTCCTGCTAGAATTCCTTATGAAAAAACATTAACCAAGCTAACTGTACTACAAAGCATCATAGGTGTTCTGTGTTTGCAGAAGGAATAGGTCCAAAAAGCTTTAAAAAATGTTGGTTTCTTTGTACAAAAGGCGTATTTTAAAAGTCACCCAAGGACAATGTGGATATTTGTCTATCCAGGAATTTTATTTATACTCTATCTGTGTGAACAAAGCTCCTGGAGATGAGGGCAAAGGGTTTTTGGCAAAGCATGAGGTAGCTTAGGACAATAATGATGCAGGCACCAGCACGTGTTTTGATTGAATTTTTTCTTTGCTTGTTAGTTTAGATTCACTGCGCTGCTGAGAGGATCACAGAGCTTCCCTGCCCTCCCTTCCTTTCCTCTGCTTGCCAGGGAGAGAGGACCACTCCTGCTGCATCCATTCAACTCCCAAGCTCCCGATCATTTTCTTGATTTCCTGTGAAGCTCCCCATTTTTTTTCACAGGAAAGTTTATCGAATCCTCTCCCTGCAGAGCTGGAGCTGTGTCTGTGGCAAGCCAAACTGCACAGTTGGAGAACTTGCTCAGGCAGTTCTTCCCAAGGCACAGGGAGGAATGAATTTCTCATCTGCTGGCACAAGTGTGTAGCTACTAAGTGGTTCTCAATATTATAGGGTCTGAATTTTCCCTTGAAATTGCACAAAGTTTCCCATGCAAGAAGAATAACTTCAAAACCAGAATGTGGTCATCTGTGCCAGACCCATCCTTCCACTGTCTTCCCACAGTTGTTTCAATCTCTCTAGTGGCAGCTATCCTATTTGCTTCAAGACTGAGAAGAGCTTTCCTGCTGCCTCCTGGGCAGCAAGGACCTTTCCTTATGCTTGAACAGGCAGATCTCCTTCCCTTCCTCTCCCCAGTACTGTGCTCAGCTATTCGTGCACGTGTCCCCAAGGCCTTCATGGGACTTAGTTGGGGAAAACTAAGGTCAGCCTCAAATCGCTGTTGTGTTTTAGTATGGGCTTGCTGTCCTGTGAACTGGATTTCTTTGTGAGAGTATTCACAAAACTGAGTAACTTCTGTGCTTATTTTTTTTAACATCTAACCAATTTTATCAAGGTTGGTAAGACATTATTATTAACTGGTTCACAGGGCTGAGAGTTCAGGAATATGTAGTAACTCATCACCTTATGATTTTTATCCATTGCTACAAACTTTGTCTTAGATGGTTGCAGCAATTAAATTAGACCTTGCTATGTCTGAAAAAAAAACCTTGAGCATCAAGCCCTGCTATTATGAGGACTCATTAGTAAACAAAACAACCTTTGTGATAAATCATGCCTGGGGTTTTAAGGAAAATATGTTTATCTGTTTCAACAGCAATAAAACTACCAGAAGAAATTCTCCCATCACCTACACACATACACATGATCCCCTAAAACAAACATATGCAAGTACTTAACAGATGGACAAATGAACCTTGGGATGAATGTATTACAAAAACAGAGCAATCACTGTGTTTTTCAGCAGAAATTATATTAACATCTAAGGACCAGCTTAGAAATATTTTGATTAGCTGGAAACATAGGCTCAGTTTGTAGCAAAATCAGATTAGCTATTCATTCCTGTTATACAGATAATATACTATTTCTGCTGTAAGATTTTTAGATGACATGGATCTGTTGTTAGATGATTTTTTTCTTTGTCTTAAACCAGTAGCAGCTTTGCTATCATTTTTTTCACCCTCTGTGCACACTGAGGTCCTACAGTAGTTTGAGAGCTGAGGTTGCCCTGATGCCCTTGAGGAGTACTTTTTGCTACTCAGCTGTGCAAAATGCCATGTGTTGCTTCTCTTCACTGCTCTGCAGAGATGACTGCATTGCAGTGGACTCCTATCAGTTCACTGTGAAGCCTGTTCTAAGTGTCTTTTTGATGGCCTAAAAGAGTCCACAGAACATTGTTAAAAGCTGAAGAGACCTACAATGAAAGCTAAATTAACGGCCAAAACAGATCTCTAATCTAACTAAGTGTTTCAGATAAGGGATTTTGGCTCTGGAGGCTGCCTTAGCAAATTTTGTATCGTACTGTGGGATGAATTGCCTTACAGAAAAATGAGATGTGATTGATAATCATAAAATCACCTCTGCAGTTTAGCTTGTCTTTGGATCCCTGCCTTTGTATCCTTGTGTGAAAAAATGCCATGAGATCCTCTTCATCAGTGTTTTGTGTAGCATTATAAATGATGAAAGGAACAGCAATTGAGAAGTTAAACCTTCACATTAGGACCAAGATGTGATCCAGGGTCTTTTCAGTACCAAGGTTTTGCAGAACTTCCATTGTGAGGAAAAGTGCGCTGCTCATTGTCCCCCCCATGTCTCAGTTGATGGGGCAAGCTTTCCAGTTTGGTGTTTTTACATTGCATTTCAGGGGTACCAGCAGGCATCATGTTTGTAAGAGGTTGTGGTGGTGATGTGTCAATGTATTTCCCCATTTTATTTGGACTAAGAAGCTCCCAAAGCTGGTAACTTTTAATTCTACTGATCAGGTGCAAGGAGATACAGATTCCCAAAAGCCAGTCTTTGACTATGACGATTTCTGCCTTTCTAAGTAACGAGATAGATAAGGTTAATCTTGTCCTCCACAGATCAAGATTTTTCCTTCAAGTAACTAAAGCAAACAAATATTTTGAGGTTGGGAAAATTTCTATGCCAAATCCACTCGTAAGTTAGGAAGATATGTGGGGCTTTTTTTGCCAGTAAGCTCCTCTAAGTAACTGATAAATAACCCAAACTGGATATCAGTTACTATCTGAAAATTATTCGTATGTTAATGGGAGCCTTTTAGTTTTCTGTGACTTAGATTTGCCTTGTGAGGTGATTTTATGGTATCAAAATGAGGTTGTTATTATTGTGACTATCCTTTAGTCTAGATTGGGATGGATGAGATTTGGATACATTCTCCCAGCTTTACATCAGTTTACATTTCTGTGACTGAAATAGCAATTTTCCAACATTATAAAGTCCTGTAAAGTTGATTCAGAGGCCGTCAAGGTCAAGGGTGAGACCACCTGTGCCGACATCTGAGTCCTCTGGGAAGTATCCCATGTCTTAATTGAGTGCGGCAATATCGGAATCACAAGGTGAGGCTATGAATGGTGCCCTACAGTATTGGGAAGCTCTTTGCTCCTATTCCAGAGGATCAAGTTTCCTCACGCTGATGCCCTGGCAGGGACCTTTGGAGGTCACCTTGCTCTAAAATTATGGTTACATTTCCAGATCATTCCCTTTCCAAAACACTTTTGTTCCCTGGAAGGTGCCACCTGAATAAAGTCATATTAAAAGGCAAGAAAAGCCACCAGCAACAAAAATTATTCTCTGCAGATTTAGTAACTGCTACAGCATCTTCTTTCCTCTCAATTCTATTTCATTGACATTGGCAATAAAAAATAATCACTTAGACACAATGTCCTTGCAGGATGGCAGTAAGTCTAAATGGCAACAGCTAAAAAGACCCAGAGAAGAACATTTAAGTTGCGTCTATTATTGCTTTGGCTTTTCAAAAAAATGTCAGAAATAAAGTCTCTTTTGCTCAGCATTTGTATATGCTTGGTGGGATAGGAAGAGACAGAAGATATTAGGGTATTCTTTCTGCTATTAGTACTAGCTGCTAGATGATGTGATGTCTATATATAGAAGGTGGCAGACACTGAATTTGTGCTTAGAACAAAAGAAAGCACTAAAATCAGACCAAGCTTTATTTTGGCACAACCACAGCATTTTTGGTGAAGACCTTAATGTGACCTTCCCAAAGATAATGCTCTGTTTCCCATTCTGAAAGCTGAAGAGCAGTACTGAGGGGTCCCACCACATTTTCTCCCCTCTGTCCAAAAATTGGTTTCATATTTTCCTTTCCTTCATGTTTCCTAGCACTTTTCTTTATGAACAGAAACATAGCACAATAAATAGTCTATCTATTAAGACGACACATTGTGACAGATCCCTTAGGAAAGCTGCAGCTGGGTTGACATTTTTGTCTCATCACTGCTCTGAAGAATGGTTTTGTTTGTGAATTCAGAGAATGACTCACGTAATGACCAAATAGAAGTGCATTTCATAAACATCATAGGGTAGCAGTAACTGCCTGATTGGCCCATGTTCCTATGCCTGTCCATATTTGTGTAGACTTAATGATAGATATTCTTCTGTATGGAAGGATAAAAATCTCCAGAAAAATCTGGGCATTAGGATGCTTCATCCAGTCAGATTTACCAGCTGAGTGCCTTTATGTTTCTAGTGAAAATGCATATATGTATAACAGATTCTGATTCTGGCATCTGAGTTGTGTCTCTAACACCTGGCTGCAGCACAGAGGATCTAGGCCAGATGAAACTGCTGTGTGGTGGGAAGACCAAGACTCAGACAGGTTGCCTGGCTCCTTGCTGGACTCCCACTCTTACATGCCTGATCTGTGGGCACAGGGCTTTTCCTGAGCAGCTCTGGCTGTGGGGTGGAGCACAGACAACTGAGAAGGGGAGTCAGCCTGCTGGATGCCAGGCATATTTCTTCACACACACACATGTATTCCGTATAGCCACAAACTCCTTTCTGATTACCTCTCTCTAAATAATGAAGGATGAACTTGTCCTGTGTCCCTCCCTCCCTCTACAAAGCCTTCTTCTTCCATCTTCTGTGTTAGAAATAAAGAATACTAAATTCAGTGCAGCACTCTGTGTATCTGACTTTCAACGCTGCTCAGAAAACCCTAAGGCCAGGACTGAAATAAGAGCTGAAATCCAAACAATGTGTGACTGAACACAAAACAAATCATGGCTTTGCAGGAATATGTTGTGACAGCTCTGCCTTCTCCCATAACTGCTAGTCAATTTTCCCCCTTACATTTAAATAACATAGTATACATATTGAACCAATAATAGGGTACAATGGAAAATGCATAGTGAAGCTAAAAAATGCTGAGATGTAAAATCTTCTAAAACCTTTCTGCAGGGGCTGGGTGATATTCTCTCTTTCTCTGTCTCCCTCCCCCCTTCTCTCTTTCTCTCTTTAAAAGCAAGGGTGGGACAGGGCTTGTTTCTATAAGGATAAGTAAGAAAGGCCAGTTCAAATCACAATGAAGAAAAAAAAGGGTGGAATTCACAGTAAACTTAGGAATGTCCTTCATACCGGGCAGTGTCCGCATGTATGCCAGGTGAAAACTTTGATCTGCTAAGGACCTTTGGCAATAAAGTTAAAAGCCACCCCCCCTCACACAGGGAAAATGTCTAATAAAACAGCGGGATCCCATAGCATGATCTCCTCATCTCCTGCACTCCACCATCCCTGCCTGTGGGGACCACCCTGGGCTGATGAAGACCAGAGTCAAGGCAGATCACCCCGCTATTCCTCAAGGTGCTCAGAGGACTCAGCTGTGTGAGCTACAGGCTGAGAGACACTGGCCTGAGCCCTGAGCCCTGAGCCCTGAGCCCTGAGCCCTGAGCCCTGAGCCTGCCCTTTGCTCCGCCAGGGTCCTCAGGGAGCAACTGCTGGCTTTGGGACAGTGCATGGAGCCCTGGCTCTGCTCTGGCTTGTGTTCCACCTCCATGTTCTCTCAGGGAAGGGGGAGAGTGAGCTGAGGTGGTCCATGAGAGTGCAGCTCTCAGCTTCTGGTGAAGGCAATTTTGGTTAGGCAACTCTCAGCTTGAGCTGGATTTTGACCTGAAAACTTCAACTATGGTCACACAATGAGAATGTGAATGCGGCCTTTCTCCTTTCAGTCATTTCTCCTTGCTCATGGCAATCTGCTGGCTGAGATCCTTCCCTCCTCTGGGTCCCCACAGGGCTTTTTTGGGGTCAGGTGTCTATGGTGGGCACCTTGAGCTGATGGACATATGCCACTCCACCATGGAAGCACCACTGTTACTCGTTTCTAAAAGCAGCTACAGAAGACGGAGATGAAGAAAGAACACGATGAAGAGGTAGTGAGCAGCTCCAACTTGCCTTATTTTTTCCCCTTTGAAAACATTCTTTCTTTTCCAATTTTGAGTGGTTTTTAGGGTACTCATTAATCTGGAAAACAAGAACAACTTCCAGATCATTAGTGCCATGGTGAATTGAAGCACTCGCCAGGCTGGACTAATGGTGCCAGGGTCATATGAAATACCAGTCGGTGCAGGCTATTAAGTGCCAGGGTGATTTGAGAGAACAGCTTGTCCAAGATACGAATGCCAAAATAATTGGAAATACCTCCTCACAAGTTAATGTATAAATCAGCAAACTCTTTCAATTTAACAAAGTTAAAGGCAAAGGAGCAGTGCAGGCACCGAGCTGGGAACTGCTGATAGTTTTAGTGTCTCCGAGTGCTCTGTTCCCTGATTCTTATGGCATTATGGGTAAAATTTCATTACAGGAGATCACAAAAGTGAGGTTGCCAATCCCTGAAAGCTGCATACTGTGAGCTCTGATATCCTTTGAGGAGTAGGGAATTCCTGCAGATTCCAGAGACCTGTCAGTATGGGAAGTGGAAACATAATTTAGTGCTTATGTCCTACAGATGATTTTGGCTTGAAGAGTATTATTCAGCACTCTCCCCTGGAGCTCTATAAAGCCCATGCTAGCTTCCCTAAGTATCTTATTGTCCAGCCACTGTTCTGGCCTGTCACCTTGCTCTGGAGTGTCATCCTGTCTGAAAAATCAATTTATGTAACTCTACACTAATGGGAGATGGGATTCAGAGTAGTTGTCCATCTCAGAATACATGGCATCCTCTTCCCTACCCCAACCCCCACACATTCAGAAAGTTTCTACTTTCCCAAAGGAATCTCTATGAGCATCCATGGCTTCTGGGCTGCACAGTTGAGACACCTGAGCTGGATCAGTGGTGATGAGCAGCCACCTTATTGTGCTTGGTAATAAAATGGAGGGAAAGAAGACTGAATATGGAGAAAATTGGTTACTGGCTGTTCCTCACATAACGTGAGAATGAATCTGAACCCTTCTTTGAGATGTCAGTCACACATTCCTTTAATTAGAGCTGAGAATATAATGTTAATTTTCCTAGTGTTTCTAAAATTCTTGTGAGCTTTATAGTTCTGTAACAGCCATGAGAGTTATGATACTCAAAAAGACCTTGTTGGCTAATTTTTCTGTGAGGCTTGCTCAAAGAAAGAAATACAACTGCACTAAGATTTGTTCTCTTTGGGTTTCAGCCTTGCTTTTTTCAGGTTGAAAGAATATAGAGGAGGTTTAGCTACAAGTACTCTAAACTTCTGACACACCTGAGGTAAGGTTGTCTTAATCTTTTAAAAGCTTTGCAAAAAGGAGCCTGAAGTCATCCCAGAGGTTCATAAGAGGTCTTAATGCTGTATAAGAGTCCAGAACACTATAAATGGGGAAAAGTGGAAGCATAGACAGATCACAAATGTGATAGAAATGGGATCAGTAATTGAGGAGGATGTGAGTGGGATGAAAGGATCATGAAATATGCTTTCAATAGCAGCAATGAGGATAACTTCTCTCCTGCACAACAGATTGAAATCTGTCAGAGGTGTTCACAACATGGTCACATAACTGACTCTGATACCCAAGCTGTAGAAATGCCCTCACACGGACACATCAGGCAGCTCCCTCCTATTAAAGGAAGCCTCACCATCAACAGCTGAATAAACTGTGCGCCCTGTGCAGCAGAAACTTCACCTCTCCTCAGTTTTCATCAACAGTGCAGTGTGAGACAAGAGTTGCTGAGCAGCTTTGGGTGACTACGGATTCATTGTTTACGGAAGAGATCCCGAGGTATTTCAGGTATATCAAACTGCAATTCTCTTTCTGAGGTGTATGTGCTATATTTTGCCAGTTATTATTCTTGCTAGTGTCTTGGTGCCCTTATTTACCCAGGTCATTTTGGTGGTCCTTCCTTTTATTACCATGAGGCTCTACTTGCCAAAACCTTCTTTCCATGACCTCAATCTAATAAAGAAATTCCCTGAAATCTAAACTCCCCACTGGAAAAATAACAGCAGAGAAGAATATCTCCAGCAGTACTTTTCAGGAAAAAATAAGCCCAGAATCCCATGTGTCTACCCAAAAAGCACAAACTGCTCCCTACAGAAGAAATTACATCCCCACTCTAGCTCAAACCCCCACACATGTGGATCCACATATACATAAATCTCACATCCACTTCCTCTCAGAAACTCACTTGAAAAGTTCGTGATTTCGTGGTTCCTTCATGGTTGCAAACCTCCCTGGTAGGCCAAACCAGCACAGTATGTAACACACAGAGCTGACACCTAATGCAAGCTGAAGTAGAGGTAAGTTCTAGGAATACCTAAAGCTAGCAAATTATGATAAAATTAAGATCCTCTTCCACTGTCTTTTGTACGACACAAACCAAGGGTTTTCCAAGTATTGTCTAAGATGAAGCTCAGAGAAGCCAGTACATTTCTTTTAGGATTCATGGGAATTTTCTAGGACTACAGGGTCAATTAGCAGCAGGTGATTGAATGAAGATGGAAGAAAGAAATCATTAGAAAACAAAAGTTTCAGTGTTCTTGTTTTGTGTTTCATGGAGTTTATTTTCCTGAGGCTTTTTTTGGAAATAAAATTAGTTGCAGTTAGCATTACTTAGGGTAAAGCAGACAGATCTTGCCCAGGTTGAAGTCTTATCGTGGCTTGCAATTGTTAACAAACCGGGATTGTATTTTTGCATCTCCTGAGACACTTTTCATTCTATAGTTAGATACCTACCAATTGTTGACACAAGTGAAAACAGCACAAAGTATTCTGTCTGCTGTGCAAAAAGAAAAAAAATCAATAGACGGTATTTTAGTCTACAGTACTGAAAATAAAATATATATTTCAAGGAATAAATTCCACACATGTACTGAAGGGCAGAATCTGGCCCTCAGATTGAAGAGAATTTCAGACCTAACTAAGACAAATCCCTGCAGCGAAGAACAGAATAGCAAGCAGGGTCTGTAGAAAAAAAAATATGGAGATACTTTTCCTTACCTTTCTATGTGTAGAATAGGCTTCTTACAACTTCTTTGGAATTATAACTCCTATCCACAAAGGACCAAAATTTCTGCAGTCCTCAACTGTGTCTTTATTCAGGACTCATTACACAACACCTACCAAAGCCTCCCAAAAGTGCAGGTTAAATCACGTCTGAAGGATTTGGCTCTCTACAAGCGAGCTTGTCTTGTTAAGAACATAATGGAGTCAGAGAGAACATTCATTTCAGAAGTGAATGTGTCTGACTGTCTGATTTATTTTTGAGTGAGAAAAACAGATTTTGCTTTTGCAAAAACCTTTAATTTCATATGGGAAGCCACCTTTAAGACTCATCATTTGGCAACATGCTCTATCATTCCCCTGGCTCTTTTTCCACATCCATTGCTAGTGGCTTGGTGTGTTCTTTATCCCTTGGGCCAGCTCATTAGCTGGATGCATGGCTGCTCACGTCTATCATCAGAGCCTGCTAACAAATCCTGTAGGACTACTCCAGGCCCAATAAGAGATATATTTGTTTTGTGGTTTGCGTTTTGCAGAAAACACTATGTACTTCTCAAAGCCTAAAGTATAGGAGTTTTTTTTTTAAAAAAAGAAGCAGCAATTTTCATACAGTGCTAAATAAAATAAATTACAGGCCCCAAATGATCTAATAATTCCTAAGGCAGAGTTCAGATGCAGTAATTAATTATCCCAACATGGAATTCATAATGATCAACTATTAATATGTGCATGGGGGACTGGATGTCTCAGGATTTGGTAATGGGATACGGAGACTTTCACCTCTAGGTTGCTGATTTGAATCTGACCCAGATCTCTAGTGACTTCTGAAAGCTGCAAGCATGTGCTGTTTGTTCTGTAGTGTATATAAAATGAAATTACCTAGGCTGCTTCCTAGCAGTCCTGTGTCCATACCACTGGTGCCAGAGTACGAATAACCTTCCAGCTGATCGCTTTAGCTGGGAGGTCAGGGGCTCTGTAGGTGACACTAACGCCATCATTTGGCCTCAGGAGTGGCTTCCAGAAAATATTCCTCTCGGGGCATCGCTCCGTGGGAAGCTACCCACATATACTATGGAGACGACAGATATGGAAGTCTGTGCCGTGGCTCTTTTTGGCTACCTGTGCCCTTGGCTGTGCTCCCACCTGCAAGGGGCAGCTTTCCTTCTAGTCTGCGTGCCTCAGGTGGGAAGGGACCTCAGGCTCTGGGGCTGGCAGTCCTGGGCTTATCTCAAGGCACCAAGCTAAAGAGGAGCAGAATAAACATGTCTCGTAGAAGGAGGGAAACTGAAGAGAGGTGGAGGTTCAGGTTTGTAGGCTTTGGTGGAATCACATCTTTATGTATTAAAACCTTATCAAACTTTGGTCAAGACTGATGGTCAAGACTGGTCAAATTTGCCCAGATCTGAACATTAGCAGGTTTGCTCAATTCCCAGCAGTTCAAAAATCTGAAAAGCTGGGTAGCTGTAGTGTAACAGGCAGGAAAATTCTCCTCAGAAACAGGTAATTCTAGGGCAGAACACAGGAGTGTGTATGCTTGGGAAAGGGGCTAATGCTGTCACGAGGCAAGGGAGGTCTTTTCCATTTCTACCTTATTTGAATTTATGACATTCTGTGCTACCTGTTTTTGTTTTGTCAAGGTGTGGAGTCCTGGTTGCTGCCAAACAACTTAATATTTTCTTCTATTTCCTTCCATGCTTGTAAATAAATTGAGGTACTGTGTGACTGAGTGTAGGAACTTCGCAGGGAAAAAGAGCTGCAATCTGCAGAACACATGAAAATCCGCACCCTCCTGAAGCCACCATATCAAAGAACATCTGTTTTAAAAACAAACAGTGAAAGTATTTAAAACAATTTCAGCAGAAAGTTTGATCCAAGTCCCATGCTTGGAAGAAACGACCTAATTTCTGAGAAATAGGAACTCTGGGCCAGTTCAGTAATGGATATTGGTCTTTTCCAGATTTTAGTAGAGTTTGTAACAGCCATTAATTCCATCTGAGCACTGTACTGAGGATTTAGCTCTTTGTGAATCTTGCTGAATGTTTCTGAAACAAAAATATGCACCATGTCTTTCTGTGCAATAATTTTAGCTGTAGTTTAGCACTTTGTATGTTTGTGGGTTATTCTTTTTTAAAGGCTTTTCCAAGTTTGACTAAAACATTCTTAGAAAAGAAGATAAAAATGAATGGTAGGTGGTAGCTTATAGGAAAAAAAATACAGGAAATAGTAAAAACGGGCAAGACTACAACTATTTCTCAAAACATTCTGGATCACAAAAACACTGTGATAAAAATTATACAGGAAAAACTGCAAGTATTTTGAGAACAGAAAATATTTTAAATTTAATTTTCATTTAAATTGTAAATAAAATTAGCTGGACAGTAATTACTGCTAATTAGATCTTTCTGTCCAGTCATGACAGAATAAAACCCTTTTTGAAATTCACATGATTTTTACATTTCTGCCAATAAAAATATCAGAGGATATGTTGCTCTGTAACTAATACAGGCTTCTGGATTCCTGCTGAAGTTAATTTGTATCTGTCTTCACTCTATCCATTGCAGAAATATGCTCATGTTACTTGTCAGCTTTTAGAGTTTCTTTGCCTTTTTTCAACTGTGTTTTGAGAGGATGGCAGTAAAACGTGTCCCTTGTAGAGTATTTTTTATAGGTAAGGAACTCACATGTGAGACACTTTATAAATGCATCTTTGGTGGAACAGGACAGCTTTTTAGCTCGATGTTACACTGTCTGGCATTATACCACTGAAAGTGAAGAGGAGGATAGGAAAGTAGAAAATTAGCTTTGGAAAGATTTAGAATAATCAGAATGCTATTTACTCAGTTGGAATGAGAAGCAGAGGCCAACAGCTTGTCCTTGTGGAAAAGATAATGGGATCCTTAACAGATACTGGGTTTCAGAAGGGTCTTGTACTCCAGTGGAAGCCTCTTTCCTTTGGACTTTCTGAAAAGCAATCATGCTGATGTAGCACACGACAGATATGTCTAAGACAACACAGATAGTGGGGTAGACAAGACAACACAGTAGGTCTTGCCCTCTTCTATTTTCTGTGACTCAGGAATCTTGGCTTTTTATTTCTCTGAAAGATCTCACCCACAATAGTGTGGTACCTCTTGTGGTTTTATATTGATCATGAAGATTTCCACTTCTGGAAGCAGTTGCTTTGCTTGGCAGGCTGCAGCAGGGATCAGACAAGACTTGGCTTACTTTTTAAGCCTTAATAAGGCCATATATCTACAGACAATAAGAATTGAGTTCGGTGCCACTATGTCAGATTACATCTCAAGATTTCTTGGGCTTTGCTTGGTGCTCTCACGTCTATTCCTTTTCCCTTTTGTGTAAAGAAAGCACATTACTTCCTCCACATCTTTCTCTTGTGTTGCTATAATGAATTCCTTGCTATTCCCTCAGGGGGCTGACTCACACTCTTGCATTTGAAGTGAAGTAAACTGGAATTTGTATCTTTGTGAAGGTCAGTCACAGTGCATAAGAACAGGAAAGAGGGGTCAGAATGGTAATGCAGATCAGAGATATGCCGGCAGTACAAATGCAAATGCTGACCATCGGAATATTTCAAGACTGTCAGTGTGCCACAGCATTTGTTGGGTTGGGCAGTGTGGTGCTAGCTGATGCCCATTTAAAAGGTTCCAATCAGCCAGTGGGAAGCTTGCCCTTGCCCATACAGCAGAAAACTCCTCACATCTTTCAGAGAAGGGGGAGGATAGATATTAAAAAAATAACCAAGCAAAGCACCCAAACAACAGCAACGATAAAAAAGCCGTAACAAACAAACCAAACAAACCCCCAATAACCCCACAAACCAAACCAAACCAAACCAAACCAAACCAAACCAAACCAAACCAAACCAAACCAAACCAGAAAAACCTACTTGCCTTCCTATATCCTAGAAAACTACTTATCTCTCATGAGACATAATCCACAGCAGAAATGATTGCTCTTTACAGTGACCTGGGAGCAGGAGATGCGAAGATCGTGGTGTGGCAGTAATTTTCCATGTAATCATGGAGTGGCTTGGGTTGGAAAGGACCTTAAAGATTATCTAGCTCCATCACCCTGCCATGGAAAACTTCCATGAGAACACATTGCTCAAAGCCCTATCCAGTCTGGCCTTGAGCACTCCCAGGAGTGGGACATCCACAGCTGCTCTGGGCAACCACTCTGTTCCAGTGCCTCACCATCCTCACAGTGAAGAATTTCTTCCTAATATCTAATCTAAACCTTTCCTCTTTCAGTTTAAACCCATTTTGTCTTGCATGTGGCCAGTGCAGGATTATTCTCTGCAAATACTTTCCTCAGTGCTTGGGTGGGTTCAGAAACATGGAACGTTTCTGCCCCTTACTTCTTTTTTTGGCTCATCAAGAGCGATCTGGTGACCCCGACCCTATCATTCAGCTTTGTTCTGGATCCTGAACAAAAGTCCGGAGAGATGAAGAGTTGGTGGCACGTTCCAGTTTCAATAATTAATTTGCAAACCATGCAAAATGGCTTAGTGCCTAATTGAATAGTCTGGCCTTGTGTTTTGAGTAGCTCTGAAAGATCAAATCTTTAAAATAACAATCTAAATACCATCTCTCTTCCCTCTCTGCTTGAGTTCTCAATGTTGTTTAGTGAGTGGTCTTTGAAACGGGAGTTGTAGAAAACAATGCCTTTTACACTCCAAAACAATACCCTCTGTTGTGGCATTTCAGCAGCTAAAAGAAAAAATTGGAAGGAAAAAGAGAGAGTCAGATAATGATCAAAGCGAACATGTAGCAGCTTTTCAGCATTAGTTGGCCAGAACAAACTATTTGAAGTTCAAGATAAAATAGTGAAAATAAATGAAAGGAAAACCAACAGAACTTAGCCAACAAATAAACAAAAATAAAGATCAGCAGTAAAAGACAGGAGCAGAAGGGAAAAAACCCAACCCTAAACTTCACTAACTGCAGGCTGATTTTGCATCTATTTGTTTTCCTTTGCTCCATTGTCCTGCCTGGTGCACTGCATCACCTGGTAATTCCTTCCCCATTGACACCAATTTTAGGTAAATTTGGGTCGACATCATTACTCTGTTTACTAATGAACACCTCCTTTGTTTCTTCAATTTTTAGTTAAGAGGTGTTTTCTCACACCATACACATAATCTCAGTTGTTTTTCTTTAACCCTTCCTTCATCACTTAGAGGTGGAAAAACTTATATGCTGGCCCTCACCCAACAGTAAGGCTGGCACCTAGCATATACAAAGTTGTCCTGCTTCTTCTTGGCTCACCAAGCTCACTGAAGGGAGCAATATCTCCAGATCTTTCTGGCAAGCAGCTGTAAACACTGATCCTGCAGACCAAACTACTCCCATGAGCAGGGGCTACGCAGCGTGGGTGCCTGAGCCTCCGAGGAGCAGCACGCAGCTTCTGCGGCCTCTGACTGTGTTTGAATTTAGTTATTGCTGCAAGATTTGAAGTGATTCCCACTGTGCTGACCTACACAGGGCCAGTGTGAGTTGGTGCAGTGAAGCAAGGAGTGTTAACTTCTGGGTGTTTTCTGCACTGCCTGAATAAGGGCTTTTTCTTCAATACGCTGTTTTAACCAGAGAGAAACCCACAAGTTACATGGGTCCTAATTTCTTTCAGAGCATAACAAATTCAGTGTGTCCAGAGACTGCTCATCCTCTTCTGTCTCTTCTTGATGACTGTGCTTCTTCACTTGCACAGGCATCTTGTGAATTGGAAGGAGAATTATTCCACTCATGTAAAAAGCAGGAGAAGTATAAACAGACCACTACATGTTATATAAAACTATGGGAAGAAAAGAGCATCTTAGGTAAATACCAAGCTACTTATTTTATGATTTTTAAATGTCATTCTTTTGTCCAATATTGACTTTTTTTATATGGAAGTTGAATTATAGATCTTAGAGCACTGGGGAGCCCATGGCGTCCTTGCTTTGACACAGCTGGTCAAGGTAAGAATTGAAGTCCCAGTAATTAGTTCGGAGCTTCCCTGCACCGGGAAACAAGGCCAGGATGAGAAAACTTCACGAGGTTACTCCTCCCCTGCAGTAAAGCCAAAGCTACTGGGAGAGAGCGGAACTGTCCTCTGAAGGAGTGCACTATGACACCCCCATCTTATTGTTGCATAGGTATTTCTTTGGGTAGTGAATCTATGCACAGAAATGTGTTGTGCAGCCTTTTGCTGCTCTGACTTTTCTCTCCAAGAACTTCTCTTGGAGCGTCTGTATGCATAATAGAAATCACAGAGTGTGTTGAGGGCTAAAGGTAGAGCCTCAATCTAAACTTCAGCAATTGTTTGTTGAGGCAAAACCCCGTTGCTGATGGTGGAGGACAATGACTGGGGAAATTAAAGACAGAAAATGGGTGGCAAAGGAGAATTCACTGCTGAAAGTTGAACGAAAGAAGTTAAAAAGAGGAGGGAGGGAGGGAGGGAGGGAGGGAGGGAGGGAGGGAGGAAGGAAGGAAGGAAGGAAGGAAGGAAGGAAGGAAGGAAGGAAGGAAGGAAGGAAGGAAGGAAGGAAAGAGGGAGGCAGACAGGCAGGCAGGAAGGCTGGCTGGCTGTTTGGAAAACCAATTTCACACTGGGCATGGAGAGCTGTAGCAGTGTAAGGATCTGATTGCTCTGAGAATATAGAATTGCCACCCAGTGTGGCAATTCCTGGGGCACACACATCTCTAATCTTCTTCTTTAAATGCCTTTAATTGCAGTTTTAATATTATCCTGTACGTGGAAGTGGAAAGTCAACATTTCACAAATAATTAAAACAGACAGTGTGGTCTCTCTAAGCACTGGACAAGAACGCAGATGATTCAGGTTTTCAGAGCCATCACTGTCGTAGACAAATCCTTCTCTCTTTCTCTGTCACCAGGGGGTCATTAGGAGCTCTCACAACACAAATAAATCATGGAAAAAACAATACATTATGCTACTCAAGGAGAGGGAGCACCTGAAATCCAGATCTTCTTCTTCTTGCTCTGATATGCTTAGCTCAGGACTACCCTGGCTGTTTTATTTTAATTAACCTTTAACAATGAATGAAGGTTCATTTCTGACAGGTTCGAAGAGGCACCCAGACTTTAGCTTGGTTTTCAGATATAATCTGCAATATTAATATGTTGTGGGCATTCAGCACCATGCAGGAATTCTTGTGATGAATTCATTGTTTCTACTGGATTTTCATCATCAAATAATGCTTGATTAACACTGAATTTTTGTCGTGTTTTAAAATATTTTTTAAAATGTGGGAAAGAATTTATCAGTATTTATATATTTTTTTAAAATAGAAAAAGGCAAAAAGCACAATAATATTTTCATAAACTTCCCTTTTGTTTTCACATGCAATTGAAATACTGTCTCTCTCATAACATCCACATAAAAGATCAGAAAGCTGATTGAAAAGATTGGTGATATTTCTAAAATATTGTTAATTGTTAATGATATTATCCATGAAAATGTCAAAAAATGAAATTATTGACATATTTTGAGACGGTTCAGAGGACTGTTTATATGAATTTATTTTTATGAGTTTATTTTCAAAATGAAAACAGTTTTCTATTTGACTTTTTTGGGGGGGCATCAGAATTTTTTTTTATTTTCAATCTCCTATTCTTTCCATTTGTCCTCTTTTTTTCCTTTGTTTTCTGTCTTGCTATGGAGGAGAAAGGGAAGGGGAAAATAGACCAAACCTGCCCAAAGCCATAAAAAACTGTTAGATTGTAATTTTCTTATTTCTGAAAAGGACAAAGATACATACAGTGGAAAATTTCAGAAAACTAATAAACCATTTCAAGGAAACTGTCAATTTTGTGACAAGTCTCTTTTCAAAATAACTGTAATTCTATTTTATGAGATTCAAAAATATATAGTGATGAATTAAAAATATTTTAAATTTAATTTTTTACTACACTGTCTATTTAATTAACTATAGCTAGCATTTCCTTTAATTGGAATTTAAATATTCTTTGAAGATTTAAGATTTCTAAAGGCAGTGACCTAATAATTCCAACTGGTGTCAATGAAAGATGTGAATAATCTGCAAATCTGTGTTGTATGATTTTCATAAAAAAGGAATTAGCCATACACGTCTTAGGAAATTTGAGTGTATTTCATTTTCGTCTCCAAACTTCTGTGTGGTTTTCTTCAGAAATAAATTAATACTTTAGGAATGGCATTTTTTTTTCTTATTATTATTACTTTTACTATTTGAAATTCTTACCTAGCCATGCGAGCACAGCGTAAGTTCTTGTGCAGACCTTCCTGTACCTAGAATAAGACAGCTATGGCATGTAAAATGTTACCCTTGAAAACTGCTACTTCTCATTATGACAGAGGCCCAGCAGGGGACAGAAGGAAAAGCCAGTGGCCCATGAACTAGGAGCCCAGAGCATCATCAACCTTCGCTGCTGCCCCCGAGGAAATAAAAAGAAAAGGGTGAAGAGTGAACCTGCAGGACCCAGAATGCCACTTTCCTAGACGACAGATTTATTCTGTCCCTTCTCTCTGCTGCTTTGCCAGTTGCCTGTCGAAGGACGGCTGTAAGAGGCTGGAAATGAGCACTTCTTAAGACCACAGGAAAGGACGCTTTTTATTTCTCCACTATATATTTCTATCAGGGACTGTTCTTTTGTGGGGTTTTTGTTTTGCTTTGTTTGCGCTTTTTTTCCCAACCTTTACCTTCGTTTAGGTTAGCCTTGGGAGGAAAATGGAATGATAAAAGGAGCAAAGCCTGCAGCCATGCTGATTTGTGTTCTCACACGTAAAGCAGAGCTCCGAGGTGTGCACACCTCAGCTGCTCTGTCACCATGAGGACTGGCTCGTTTCTATCTCACATTCGGAGGGGAGGCGCTGAATGCCTCTTTGCTTGCACAGAACTTTGTGCACTGTGTGAGCTGTACAGGGGTCTAGGTTACCCAGGCTACTCAAATAAAGGATGATTTTTGGAAAAGTAGTAGGATATCGTGACTGCATTGTGTATTTGAGACTGGAGATACCTTGTGGTTTAGATTTATTTGAAAGGACTTAAGTGTTTTTTTTGTGCTCATTCCCTTGACTGGGTAACACAGAGGCATCAGCCATAGCCACTGAGGCATTTCAGCCTGCTGCAGCACCCTTAAGATTTTATCATAACCATGTCTTACCTTCCAGAAACCTTCTCCTGAGCAACATGACGTTTCTACTGTTTCAGTGTCTGGAGAATTGTGGATTTTCTCTTTTGTATGGCTATATAACTCACGGGTCTTGTGGCGATGTGCATCGTGATGTCTAAATAGAACTGACAACGCTGAAAGAAACAAAAGTAACTGATCCAGCATAACATCTGCCTGCCATATTACACTTGTGCTCCACACTGGATATGCATATGTACCACATGGTTGACGTGCCCCACGTGCAAAAGATTTATTCTCTATAATAAGGTCAGCTCCCAGCCTACACTGTTGTGTGTCATGACCAATTGTCCAGGGAGCAATGAAGCCCAGCTGAAGTCACACCAGGCTCTTGGCAAACACTTTCGGTGATTTCACTGGAGTGGTGTGTGCCACTGGTGTCAATACAAACCCAGTGAGGAAGCTGCACCAGAAACAGGAGAAGACAGAGATTCTGCTCTGGGTTCGTCATGGGCGTGTGAATGTAAATAATATTGCTGCTCTTCTTGTTTCTTACTGCCGTTGTCCACATTGTTCTCCAATTTGGCTTTGCGTTTTGTGTTTTGTTACATTACAGACCTCATGTCTGCCAACTGCACTGTTATTTTAACTCTGGCTCAGGAGTATAATAAAAGCCAACCTCTGCCATGTTTTTTACTGAATGCAAAACTTTGCTACAAGCTTAAATTTTTCATTCATTCATTAATGGATTTATTCCCAGAAAATGAGGGTGGGGTGCTGCTCTGAGTTGGAGACAAGTGTTCAACTGTACTAGGGAAGTTTTCAAATCATATCCCTGTTATTTCTTCATTTGTTGAGTCAACACAGGACATAAGATACTTTTTCCTTTCTATTATTAGACGTATTTGTCAAGGCTGCCAATGTAAAATCTATTCTCCTGCATAAATCCACAACTACATTTATCATTTAAAATTTTAACGGATTACAAAGTAGGTACAAAATGTTCTGGGAAATCCCCTTTGCTGACAACCACAGTCATTGTCTTAATTGAATGGAATGCAGAATGCATCCCAGATCTAGTCCAGGGTTATTTTTGATCAAACCTGTGTCCAGAAAGGAGTTTGTCTGTGCAAGGGTTTATGCAAGATGCCTTGAAAGTCAACACTCTTGTGGGGATAAAATGCACAAGTTCGGTTGCTATAATACATTTTCATCAGGGTTTCAGCTCGCCTATTCTTGATCTCAACTTTCCGGATAGCATCTTCGGTTAGAGCCACTGCATGCAGTTGTCAGAAACAGGGAGACAGTGGTTTCAACCCATTGTCCAAAGAGGGGCTACGTCTAACAGGTTCTTCAAATGGAAGCAAGGAAAGAAACCTGTTATCAGGAGTCCACACCTCCACCAGAACATTTTTAGGATTATTGTAGTCAAATAAGATCAGACATCAGTAGATTAAACAAAAAAAACTGACTTGAAATGAACTCAAAAGCATGTAGAATGCCTCTGCAACAGAGAAAAGATGATGTACGTTTGACACAGCTACCTTTGCTAAATGAAAAAAAGACCTTTATCAGCATCAGCTGAAGTCTCTGGGAAGCTTCCAAGAACAGTGCATCACTGAAATACTCAAAGCTAAAGAGACTAAGGCACTTATCTCGAGAGCCGGTAGAGACAGAGTTATCTCTTGACAGATTTGTGTGGGGTACATGGCCTTGTTTTTGAAAATCTGTATGTTGTTATTAGTTTGATGCAAGCTGTTATTTGTGTGACTGGGCGTGGCACACCTCCAGAAACACTCAGACATGTAAGGATTTATTTTCATTTGTGGCAATTACTAAGTGTCAGTCTGTACCATATTTGTCCAGGCTAGTCAGATAACATCTCCATAAATCATTAAATCTGGATGATAAACCTTGTTTGTCAAGACAAAATAATGACACAAGCTGCAGTATTTTAAAAGTACAGTGCACTTTTGGCTCACGCAGAATTGGCTACCCAATGATGGGTAAGCTACTGTGGCTTATCGAGATTCCCTGCATCGGCTGTGCCCTGCCAGCTCTCCACATTAGCTACCTGCTGAAGTGAAATACTTCAGGAATAATATTGAGAATGTGAAGAGGTCTCAGGAAAATGTCTTTGGAAATGTTGAGAAACACAGAATATGCTGTTTATAGTGGAAGACTGAAGATGTTCAAGCTTTTTGGCTTTTCAAAAAAGAGTACAGGCAGAAACTTTATCACAGACTGCTAATACTTCTTAAGAAACAGAAACAGAATAAGAGATGACTCTGTAGTCTGGCAGATAGAGATATAACAAGAATGTAAGTCAAGAAAATAGACAAAATCAAGTGGGAAATGAGGTGAACATTTTGAACTGCAACAGTAATTGACCTTTAAACCAGTGTATTGTTATTTGAGTGGAATTTCCAGTGCTGGATATTTTTCAAATCTAGAATGATTTTTAAAAAGCCCCAATATAATTCAAATCAGGAGCATCCGTTGATCTCAAAAATTAACACTTGCGAATCTTTTGGTCAAAGCAATGCACAATATCAGATGAACGGAATGTTCTTTTTACAGCCTTAAAATTTGTATGAGTAGCACAATACAGAAAATATTCCCATTAAAAGAAGAAAGTTAAACCAAACCCCTTCAAATCCTAACACTGTTTGAAAAGCACCCTGCTTCTGATTATTTGGATCAGCATTAGCTTCTGAAAATAGAGAGGTGACAATCCCATCCAGCCTCGTTTTCTTTGTTAGTGGCTCTGTTCTTACCAGGTTTAGTAATGTTTTTTTGTTCTTGTTATACCTCTGTCTAGTGGACTGAAAATTTATTATCATGTCCATGTTTCTTCTTGAAATAAAAATAGTGTTTGATCAAGTTACCTCTTAACCTTCTTTTTGATAAGCTAAGTCGCTGAAGCCTCCTAGGTCTTCTGACTTGGAGAAATACTCCGGGAGGCCGGGCTGGGGGTGAATTTGCTTTGGTAGTGTAAGCCTAAAGCTTGTTTTCTTAGAATTGTTTTATGAGACGGACTTAATTGCTGTTAATAATAATTAGAACCGGCCAGAAATGTTCTAATTGATTTTTATCCGTGCTTTGGAACGTGTTTTGATTGTTTCGTCCAGCTGCTTCCTTTCACTCTTTGGTAATGTTTAAGGAACAATGACTTCCAACAAATGTCTGGGTTTTCATGTATGAATGCAAGTCTGTTCTTTGCCCTACTCTTTCAACAGCAAGAACAGCGAGATCTTTTCGCCTCTGCACTTAGATGTGCAAAGAAGATGCTCTGCGTGCAGTAAAAGCAGAACAATCAAAATCCACCCAGAGAAATCCCACAGCAGTGATTTGGAAAGGAAACGGAGAGCTCCTTTTCAGATGGTCCAGCCCCACCCCCTTGTCATCCGGATTAAGACAGTAAGGGTGCGGGTTGCATATTTGCAAGCGAATCAGCTTCTTACCAAAGGACTGTTATTTTTTTCAGTTAAGGAAATAGAATGTCATTGTTAACTTGCTGTTTAAGGGAAAAGAATGTTTTGAAGAGGTGTCTTTCTGAGAAGCAACTAAATGGATTTTTTCATGTATTAAAATGTCACAATCTTTGTTTTAGCTTGGGTTATAAGGACTGTGCATTAATTGTTTATCAATATGTACAAACTGTAGAGAAGTCACTAAATTGTAGGGAAAAACATGATTCCCCACTGTTTTTAGTGTCTTCCTCTTCCCATGTGTAGCTCTCCCAGTATATAGGAGTCTAAATGGACATGTGTTTTGAGTGCACTCATTTTACTCTTCACAATTTAGAAAGATGAGGGTTCAGTGTTATAAAAAAACTCAACATCTCTCTGAAAGATTTGTAAAGGTGGATGAATATGCAATAAGATATTCAAAATCACAGTTCTGTGTGTATATTCTGGTAAGTGTAATAGCCTCCTTTTCTTATGAGCCTTCTTCCCCTAGGTGCAAAATTATACTTTACGGCAGTTAAGTGTTACATATCTTCATTAAAAAACATATAAACTCCTATCTGCCAAAATTTGAAAATCTGAAAGCAGTTGCTTCCATATTTCTCTGCAAAATTTCCTGGACAGAAACAAGTGCCTAGGGGCTACATGGTGAGTTTGTAGCACCTAGGACTCATCAGACCAAATGTGTATGTGCTGTAGAATTGATCAGTGCTTACACAGCAAGTTCAATGAATTATTGGATTTGCTGGGTGCATGCACAGGGGTGCAGGGGTGCAGCACCACAGGCTGTGGTGTCCCACGTGTGTGGGATTTGGAGTGCAAATTGTATGGAACCAGGTCCTGCACGTGGACTGGCTGTCTGTGCAGGATTTCTGCAAGCCCAGCAGTTCATGCAGAGTTCCAGGAACCTGGAACACTGTTGCCTCAAAACAAAATAAGAAAAAAAAAAAGGAAAAAGGAAAAAGAAATACAACCTACTCTTGTACAAATATAAAAACTTCTTCCTTAAGAGATCCTGCACAGATGACCAGAGAGTGCAGCAGGGCAGTAGGTGGTGTATAAGAATGGTAGAAATGGCAGATATCTTTGAAGGATTTATTGAGTTTAATGTGTCATTTTTCCTCATCACCGCGGCAATTCTTGGTGGCAGTAACAATACCAGCGCTGATGTATGGACCAGCAGATGTCAGTGTAGTTCTGTTCATTCATCTTGCCTTTTGATGGAATTCCAGTTATTTTCCTTGATCCCCGCCATTCAGCTTTCTTATTTAACCATTGTCTTTTAGCTTAATGCATCATAATATTTGTAATTCATGTCTTCTGTCAGTGTCTTTGGAAATGGGCATACATCTCAACATACATCTTAAAAAGCACGGGTCTAACGCCAAAGGACCGGCACTGCCAGGCAGACCACAAGACAGCAGGAGGGAGGACAGGGAGACAAAGCACTGGGGTGACAAGAGGGGCATTGCTGTGAGAGACACCAGAGTCCTTGTTGAGGCTCAGACTTCCCCAGAGGTCAGGTATGTTGCAATGCAGAGCCACCCCCAGCTCTTATGATCATTTCGCCTGCATCTTTAAGGAGAAGAAAATACGCGGTGGACAAGAAAAGAATGTGTTCCCATGTCCCACTCTCTGAAATTGTTGCTTCCTCTCTTGATAGTTCCATCTGGGGTGGTCTTTTCAGCCTGGCTGAATCTCCAGGGAATGCTGGATGAGTTACAGAGTGGTAACAAAGCTACATGGTTTCTAAAACAAGTAATAACCTTTGAGACCTCAGCAGAAGAAGGGAGAATTGGTTTAACCACCTGGTTCCAAGGCTTTCTGTATGAGTTGTAGGCTTGAGATAAAGAGAAGAAATTAATGAAATGTTAATTTAGAATAGTTTTCAGTAGTAGTAATAAAACTGAAGGAAAAAAGAGTTCTAATGCCAAAGATGATAGTACGAAAAAAAAGAGAAGAGCTGTATTTTCACGTGTGGTGATACTATATCTTTTGGATGCCCTAAAACTTGACTACATGAGAAGTCTGTCCTTCTTCATGTTGGACTGACAGCTTCTGGATGCACAAGCAGCTGCTCTCTCAGTAAAGTTAAATAAGGTTCATTGGCAGAATGAGCAGTGGTACTTGTTTTATGAGACAGCCTATTCAAGCCTCCAGCCATGAGCAGTCCAGACCCTGAGCTTGAAACCTTCTCCCATCCTTCAAAGGACTGCAATGAGGAACATGCAAACATGCAGAAGTTGCAATATAGCTTGTTTTGTGCAGACCTGTGGGTGGGAGTGTCTGTCAGACTCGTCATGGGCTGGGACTGTTTGCACACCTTCGACCACTGGAGGCAAAGACCCCACCCAAGACACCCAATGCCACATATCCTATCCCTTCCCTTCCCTTCCCTTCCCTTCCCTTCCCTTCCCTTCCCTTCCCTTCCCTTCCCTTCCCTTCCCTTCCCTTCCCTTCCCTTCCCTTCCCTTCCCTTCCCTTCCCTTCCCTTCCCTTCCCTTCCCTTCCCTTCCCTTCCCTTCCCTTCCCTTCCCTTCCCTTCCCTTCCCTTCCCTTCCCTTCCCTTCCCTTCCCTTCCCTTCCCTTCCCTTCCCTTCCCTTCCCTTCCCAACAGATGGCAGGTCAGCGACAGCAGCTTCACACCCCCAAGCTCTCCACAAAACAAAGACAGGGCTGCATTTTGAGAAGTTTTGCATCTGCATGGGTACGATCCCAAAACAGAGTCTTTTGGTCCCCAATTTTGGCACAGCCTGTTACAGTCTAACTGGCTTTGCAAAGAGGTGGACTAGGAGCCAAATCTCAGAGGCTGGGATTATCTTGGGGTTTGTTTCAGGTCCATTTTTAGTCTAAGAGAAATTATATTATATGCTATGATAAAATTGTGACACGGCATCATTATCAGGTTATAACATGATGCTCTTAATTCCTCACACCCTCTGCAAGTTGCTGTGACCACAACCCTAATTGTTTCTTCAAGCTCACAGTAATGTGGCCTCTGGCTTATTATAAAATTACATGTAGAATCTCATGAGATGCAAAAGGAAAAGAAAAAGGAATGAAAATCTCTCTGTGGACCTTTTTGAATTGTACAAGTCATGGCTTTAGACAGGGAGAAACATTCCAACAACAGAGATTGGCAAATATTAGAAAATTTGGCTATAGATTCTTGGAAGTTTCTCAGAAGCTTTTCCAAACCTCATCTTTAGATTATCCAAGACACTGTACAGATCTCTCGGGTTACAATTTCTGGTCTTTGCTGACTCCAGCAAGCACAGACTTATGTGAAAATTGAAATATAAAATAAACAACTACCTACCCCAGGAATGCAAATATCTTCCCTTTCTTAAATCTTGACTGACTAAATCTTTTGAGCTTCAGAAAAGTGTATGCATATGTTCACTTGGATAGAAGATTTGGGTCATATCCTAATATTTAGTTGAACCAATTTGAGCAGCTATTCTGATTCAATAATTTGCTTTTAATGAATACGACAGGAAGAGCCAGGCTCTTTATTGCATTTAGCCTTCTCCGAGAAGCCTAGTCTTTCTTTTTGCTTCTGTATATCCCTCCAGCTGATCTCACAGCACCAAAGTACCGCTTTGATCTGTGCCTGGTAGATACACAATGACTCTTGTCAGTGCAGGACCATGTTGCACCGTTTTCATGTTTCCACATCACTGCCCTGGTAGCCGATGACCCACGTGGTGCCCATCAGCAGATTTACCCATCACGGGGACCTGCCAAAGTGGGTCTCCACATAGTCACTGCCCCCTTCCTATGTCTGTCCTGGTGTTCCCACTGTGATGTTATCTAGTCAAAACAGAAGTCATCAGGGTGCCCTCAGGATTGCAGCCTCCCCTTGAGCACATTTCCCATGGCTGGAGCAGGAGTGTCCCCCACACCCTGTGCTAAACACCCTTGCACAAAATGGTGCTTGCTTCTTGGGAAGAGTTTGGCAGCTAATGGATTCAGTCTGTGGATTAGAGGCACTAAAAATGGTTTGGAAATTCTCATAAGCATCTCCAGGTGTTCAATACATTAAAATAGCTGTAAAATAATAAAATGGAGGGAGAGGCTGTCAGTCATCTTGAACAACATTGTGGACACTTCTGACAGTCAGTGCTATCTCATACAGAGAGAGCTCCTTTTACTTTGTATTCCCAAGAAAGGTTTTGTTGGGTCTATTAGTCTTTGGGTAACCCAGAGAAGGGATGTGACATGAATTTAATGTGCCCCTTCTTAAATCCTCACTGTTCTGATAATCACAAAGAGTTAAAGTAACGCAGCAGAAGGTTTCTCTGGGCCTCTAGGAGGTTCAGCAGATTACTAATACACTACAGGCAGTTTTAATGACAGAGCTTCCAGCTCAAATCTGGCCTTTTTATTATGATGAAGGGCCTGGCCCCAAGTGGTACAGAACACCTGCAGCTCTCATTGAATACAATGGGATCTGATGCTGATGAAAGGGACCATTTTCAAACTTCCTTAGAAGTAGGCGCTCCCCAGATGTTATGCAAAAAGCCCTGCAGAACAGGCATCAAGTGCTGTGATACTAGGCAGGCCAGCCACTCTTTTCCTCAGCAGGATAAACCCAGGAGTTTGTGCGAGTGGTTTATGTGATCAGATCTCCTATCCAGGAGCAAGCAAATTAAGGTCAGTGCTGACTGAATTAATGGAAGTATTAGACATTCCTTGAGAAGAACTGGACATTCGAACAAAGAGGATTTTCTCTCGGTGGGAAGGTGCCTGATGACATCTGAGTTTTGTCACTGACAATAGTCATAGCGGGACTTCGAATATAATCCAGAAGAAAACTTGTGAGAAACTGGGAAGCATGTGTATGAGGAAAGACAAAGGGACGTGCACAACTTCTTACGCGTAATTTCAAAGCAGAGCTTCAACAGAGACTTATTTTATCTAAACCAGTTCATATCTCTAAATTTCACTGTTCAGCCACGGTCAAGAGGAAACAATGCTTTCCACTCTGTGCTATAACACTTTTGAAATTCCTCCTCTTTACAATTCCCCATAAACCCCTTGGTTAATGCAGATGGAGATCCTCAGCTCTGTGTGGTACTGGTGCCTCTGGGACAGACCACTGCTGTAGGCATGGGTGGGATTGGTGCCGGCAATTATGGGTGAAATATCGTAAAACTGTTGATGAAGTGCAAGGCTGCACCATTCATTTGGGCTCTTTATTGAATTTTATTTAGTCACATTCTCTATGCCTTTTAGCTATTGCTCCCTCCCTTCCTCATTTAATATATCTACTTATTATATAGGGAGCTGGTTCTAATTAAAGTCAATCAAAAATAAAACAATACACAAAAATTCGAATATATTATATACTTGATTAGCCGTGGCTGGCCAATAATATACAAGGGAAAATCTACATTCCTACTCCTCTCAGCTGGGGATAAGATCCAGAATCATATTACCAATATAAACAGCATAAAGCAGTCTGCTTTATTAATACCTAATATATCAGATATCACACATTCATTGCAAAAGGCAAAAGAATAAAAGCATGCCTGCATTCTGACATTGACACAGATATTAAATAACACGTGTCCTGTTCTGGATTTTCCTTTCTTTGTTACAGGGTTGCAGGGGAAGAAAGGCATAAATACAATAATAGTAAAAAAAAAAGAAGTTATGTGACAGTTATGTGGTGATGGCAACATTGGCCCATTGTATGCAGTGAGTAAACATAAAAACACAACAAACCTCTCAAATAATATCCGTGTATCGGGCCAAATCCCAGCCACCACCAGCTGTCCAAGCACTGTGGATTTGCTGTGGCGGTGCTGCATAGCTGGAGGAGGGAGGCAGTATAGGAGAACTTGGGCAAGTGATTTGTACAGCTCAGGAATGTCACAGAAGTGCAGGGTGTTGTCGGTTTATTTTTCTGCTCTTGGGTCCTCGTAGGACTGGTTTATTCTTTTCACAGGGCTGTTGTAGCTCACATCCCCAGTGCTGAGGGACTACTGTCAGGAAGAGAAAAGCTGAAGACTTAGTATTCCCTGACGATGTTTCCTTTCTGGTCTTCTCCCTCTATTCCCTAATCCCTTCCTCCACCATCATCCTGAGGGTGGAGGAGGAGGCGAGGTCCTGAAAAGGGAATGCAGAGGCAGTGTTAGATAAATGCTGCCAGATAAACCCCTCTCTGTCAAAGTTATTTCCCTGGACAGTTTCTTTGTGTCTGTGTAGCTGGCATAAAGTGGCCAAAGCATACAACTGCCTCTCATCAGAGTGATTGTGTGTACAGTGTGGGTATGTGAGTATAGAAATTAATAAGGTTGGACTCTCTCTCTCTTACTGGGATTTAGGTTTTCTCCAAATATGAAACCCAGTAGCTGGGTTTCACTGTATGGAAATAAAACTGTGCACTTTAAAGAGCAGTGAAGTAAAACTTCCACAGTAGCTTTGATATGGCTGGTTCTTTTTTAAGCCACTTGGACTTGGCATTGCTTCCTGACAGTCTGCCAGCCTTGGATGCTGTTGTTTTTATCCATGCTGGAGAATGAGACAGCTTGCTGATGGCTTTCTGAGTATGGTGTTTGTATGGGTTACCTGGCATCATCCTGAACCCAAGGAAATTGCAGTTCTCAACCTTTCACGTGTGTGGGTAGCAGCAGTATAAGGCTGAGCCATGCACAGGCATGTGAAAGCTTCTGTTCCCTTTCTGCTGAACATAAAACTCCCTCAGACTGGGGTTATGATATTACCGCCTTCATTTCCTTCCCACCACCGCTCTCTGAATCCGGTGACCTAGGGCAATATTGTTCCCATTCCTCTCTCCCCACAGCCAATTCAACCCTATACCTCAGCCATCTACCCCTGCCCCTGCCTTGACACTTCAGCCATCCACCCCTGACACACAGCAAGACTCTGGGAGCTGACAAAGTTACCACCACACAACTGATTACCTGCTAATCTGCTGCTTGCTAGCAGCTGGTTGTGTGAAAGCTCTTATCCTGCAGCTCAACTTTTTCACAGAGGGAGGTACGGCTGAACACGAACTCCTGTACAGAGGCAATTACACAAGCTACAGGGTTACTGCCTTGATATAGGCAGTTGAAGACTGCTGCCTCCAAGTATCATTTGAAGTATTTCACACACCAGCAGTGGTGCACATATCTCAGCCTGGTTTGGTGGACTGGGCATTCGTGAACCTGTCAGGTTCAGTGAGGTCTGCTCTGCGCTGATGTGTGTGTGCGTGTGTGTGTGTGTGCGCGCGCACAGTCAGATTGTTTTGTTTCCCCTTTGTAAGCTTGTTGAGGAAGATTGCTTTCTGCAGCATTTATTGGGGTCTTGCATAATGAGCAGCTTGCCTTGGTGGAGCTGTGAGATACTACCAATGCTGGCAGTCCATTGCATGCATCCAAAGAAAATCAGGACATTTCCTTGATTGCATTTGCTTGACTGATGCTTTGGAGGGTGGCACATGGCATTGGGTTTGTTGATTAAGTATTATGGTAAGCCAGAAAGTGATTCGCTGTGACATAATAAGTTGTGACTGATGTCTCCTGATGTGATACAAACTGAGCTGTTGCAGAGAGATTCACAGTCAGACCCACATGAAGGTAAAACCTAAAGCACTTTTTCTAACACCCAGTTCTCAGATATTTGACTTGGACAATTACAGATTTGCCACCAACGCTCTGCTGTCCTCAGTCACCACACTAAATCTTCCTGATTGGCAAATACATTAGTGAGAACTGACATCACCATGTTAGTCACTGCGCAAACATGGAGGTTGGCGGAGAGGTACAATCGTTCAGAGTTGTCCATAATTAATCACAGGCAGGTAGTTCAGAAAGGCTATGGGAACAGTCTCCACATTCACTTACTAACACTTTATGATCCAAAATAGAATCCAGAAGTTATTCCGAGTCAGGTGGTCATAAAATCTTGAAAACTGGTACTGAGAGTTGCTTTTGTTGTGCCCTACATAAATCTGTCATATTTTGGCTAAATTATATACTGTTTAAAGTCAGCACTTATAGTAAAAACAACCTGTGTTGTGCTTGGAAGAGCCTTTGCTGCTGAAACCTCTGAGTGTTTGCAGGATGTTCGGTGCTGCACAAGATGAAGCCTCGAAGGAGCTGAGCTTCCCCCACCGGGCAGTCCAGATGGGGCATTGCAGAAGACCTTATGGCTATATACAGCCATCTGTGATCAGACAAGAAGCAACACAAGAGCTTTATGAGCAAGGGCATGTCTACCCTGTACCTGAGCCGAAGGGAAAGCACTGAGACAGCTCAGTTCTTTGCAACCTACGCTTTGTCTCGTGACGTGGCTGTTCCACAGCTGAGGGCTGTGTGGCACGGGCAGAACCAGAACGGCCAATCAATGCCATATGGCACCAGGAGTCAAAGGCAACAACCAAAATAACTTCTGCGCAATAAAAAAAAGAAGAAGTAAAAAAAAGGCAGGAAAAAAAAAAAGCAGTGCAAGTCCTGTAAGCATTAAAATGCTTTGGGGATACAGAGTACAATTGGAGAAGCTTTAAAGAGTGCTTCTTTCTGTTTCTGCAAGTGGTGGGGGCAATCACAAGGCAGCCTTATTTCTAGCAGTAATGTTTCTGGTGTGTGTGCCAGAGTTAAGTTAGAGAGCAAAGGCTGATTCTGAAGCTGTATTTTAGAAATTTGAGGAGTTTCCGTACTCCATGTAAGAATGAAGCACAGGAGAGGAATGCTATTAAATAAAATGAAAAGGAATGGAAAAAATATCACAGGGGTGTTTGTGGCTGGCTTCAGGATGCCGACTAGGTTTTACAGTTCTGGAGCCTACCTGAGACCTGATAAGACTGTGACTGTGATCAAAACAAACTGGAGGTGATTACTGGCAGATTTCAAATTAATCCTTTAAGAAAACATTAGAATGCATCACAGCATAGCTTATAGAGGATGGACTCTCCTATGGCTAACTAGACATGATACAAAGAAACACAATATTACTATAAAACTGAAACTGAAGGCCAGAACAGCCCAGAAAAGAGACACAGGACGTTACCTGTGCTGGGCTAACAGCACATGCTCAACTAAGGACCAGCAGGTGGGAGAAGTTGCAAGAAATCCCTTGAAATTATGTCAGATTGCCAGTTTTTCAGGCAACACGACAATATTTGCAGTACAGAGGAGGAAGCAGACAGTGTCTTAGTCAAATTAACACTCTAGGAGCAGGAGATAGTATTGCATTAGACCAGTGGACTACAGTTTGGAAAGAAAATGTGTCCCTAACTCTACATGAGTTGAAGAGTATTAAGTCCAAGTTACCACAAAGGGATTTCTTTACACTGCAGAAAAAGCTGAGGCACTAGAGAAAAGACAGCTAAGACCCCAAAATCCTCATGGTGAACACCCTGGGTGTTTGTGGACAAGATTCCACTTTCATTGCTACGAGGGAAAAGGGACTACTGAGACACTGTTTCCTTCTAGACCCTCTCCAAGGCTGATGGAAACCTGCTCTGCCTTGACTCCCAAGCTCCTTTGGTGTGAGCCTTGCCCAACATTTTGGGTATATTTTGCTTCTATGTATTCCCTGAGTCTTTCCTGCACAGACACATTTCTTTATTAGGTGGACATATTTCTCTCAATAATCTCTTCCTTATTATCTCATTTTTAATTCTCATTAAAAAGATCCACCTTGTGTCAGAGCTTGTAGGTATCTGTTTCCTTTTCTCCTTCTCCTTCCATCTCATTCAGCATTGGATCATTTGTTCCGGTGTTTCAGGTGTTATTTTCCGTAAGAGAATCACAGAATCACAGAATGGGTGTGACTGGAAAGGATCACAGTGGGTCATCTGGTCCAGCCTCCCTTCTCAAGCAGGGTCATTCTAAAGCACATTGCACAGAATTGCATCGCAGTGGTTCTTGAATATCTCCACTGAGAGAGACTCCATAACTCTCTGTGAAATCTGTGCCAGTGCTTGCTCACCCACACAAAAAAGAAGTTCTTCTTGTGTTCAGGTGGAACTTTCTGTGCACCAGTTGCCTCATGTCCTATTGCTTGGCACCACCAAGGAGAGCCTGGCTCCACCCTCTTGGCACCCACCCTTTAGATATTTATACACACTGATGAGGTCCCCTCTCGGTCATCTCTTCTTGAGACTGAACAGGCCCAACTCTCAGCGTATCACTGTAACACAGATGATCCAGTCCCTTAATCATCTTTGTTGCCCTGTGCTGGACCCACTCTGGGAGCTCTCCATGTCTCTCCTGTACTGGGCATCCCAGAACTGGACTCAGAACTTCAGATGTGACCTCACTAGAGCTGAGGGGCAGGATCACCTCCCTTGTCCTGATGGCAATGCTCTTCTGAATATACCCCAGAATACCATTGAGCTTCTTGGTCAAAAGGGCACTGCTGGCTCATGGATGGCTTGTTGTTGGCCAGGATGCCCAGGTCCTTTTCCACAGAGCTGCTTTCCAGCAGCTCAGCCCCCAGCCTGTGCTACTGCAGGGGGTTATTCTTCCCCAGGTATTTGCCTTTGCTGAACTTCACAAGGCTCTTCTCTGTCCTTCTCTCCATGCTGTCAAGGTCCTTCTGAAGGGCTGCACAGCCCACTGGGGTATCGGCCACTCCTCTCAGATTTGTGTCATCAGGGAACTTGCTGAGGAAGGACCTGTCCCTTCATCCGAGTCAGTGATGGTTAAGTTGAACAATACTGAATCCAGTATTGAACATTGGGTGACACTATTAATGCCAGGTCCCCCTGTGCCACTGATTATGACCCTCTGGGATCTGCTGTTCAGCCAATCCTCATCATGACGTCCCTCTTAATGGTTTTCCACAATAGGTTAGTAAGTCAGTGTTATGTCCCCATTCTCATTCTTACACTCCAAAGCCATCTTTGCATACAGCTCCAGCTCTGGCTCAGCTCATCTGCTCTCCTGTGGTTTCTTTGCTTGGAAATTCAGATCTCTCAGTGGCTTGATTTCCACTGCAGAGCATCATAGCTGTTTCTCACTGCTACTTTCTGTTCTTCACTGTCCCCAACTTTCAGCAGGGTTCACTTGACCAGCCACTGCAGCAGGTATTCAGAAGCACCTCCCGGGCAGGAACAGCCAGGGATCCTGTGCCTATGCACTTTCGCTTCTGTTTGACTCTTTAGAGGAAAGAAACTAAGGAAGAGAGTGGTTTCTGAAGAAAGGCAGGGAAAGGGAGGAAACATGAACTGCTGGAAAAAGAGCAAATGATTTTTATGGGCATTGTGGGTAACAAGAACCACATGTGGGTGGAAGGAATCTAAGTTGGTGTGGTTTCCCAGTTTTAAAGGAGAAACCAGTGCCTGGCTACTTGAAGGTGGGAGGCAACAGATAGGGCAGGAGAATTGTTTTCTGGCTGTCACCATGACTGAGAGCAGAAACAGTAAGACTACAATATTCTTGGAACTGTTAAAAAAGATCAAATATGAAATAAGAGTTCTTCCCTTTTTGTCCCCTCACATTCTTTGCTTTACTTCATACTGCAACTCCTCACGAACATTGGATGAAGAAAGACTTAATTCTTTAATTTCCATACTCTTCTGTGCTTGCTTTGCAACCCTAACGGTCCTTTAATGGATGTTTTCGGATATAGAAAAAAATACATGTAATATTAGCTACAGTTAGACGCCAATCAGTGGCATTTATCATACCCCTTCACTCCTTCGTGCACACATTGTCCACTAATTCATCACCCTGGGCCACATATAATGACTTCGAAGAACTCTTTGAAAAAATCAAGGTGAAATGCCTACATCTTGGTCTTTCTGCACATGTTCCTATGTATAAAACACCAAAGCAACCACCTTTTAGAACAAAGGGAGTAAAATACAAGGGAGGAATGGGTGGGGGGGGGGTTGGAGGGGAGGGCAGAGCAGGACAGAGCTTGGGAAGAGTTCCCACAAGTCAGGATGTGGTATTTCCTTAACTGTTACATAATACTGATATTACAGTAGTGCCAAGAGGCTCCAGTCAGGATCAGAGCTATCTGATTATATGAACTTCAGAGAAATGTACCAAGACACAACTTCTGTCCCAAGGAGAAGATAATCTAAAAGGAAAAAAGCACAGACCACACTAATATGAGGAGGGGTGCATGTGTTAGGGGAGCTGATGAGAGGGGGGGATGGGGACAGCCATCTTAGAGTGGGAGCTGCATCTCTTTCCCAGTTATAGAGGGCTGGCTATCCACAAAGCATCTAAGGTGAGGTTCCTTCTGTAAGCAGAATGATTATCCCCGCAGGAAATTCCCTCAGTAAGTGGTTATTCATGAAGCAAGGTGCTTGAAGAGAGGGGGTGAATGCTTATGAGTTTCAAGAAAAAGGTCTTTGGTAAAAGACTAGTAGATTTGAAGATTGACTGTGGATTTTGATGGTAAAGAAGGGAGATTTTCCCATTTGTTTTCTCCTGGATAATGTCTAGGCTAGGGTACTAGTGGAGACCCTGGTTAAATCTGTAATAAAAATATACATTTTAGGCTGAGGAGTTATAAGTAAAGCAAGTTTCAAGTCCCAGCTGGCCTTGAAGGAAAGCTTGATGGAGCATCTGAATGTAAGTTTGGTCTTCCAGTGGCAAATTGAGCCATGATGCTCTTGTGAGTGCTGTGCAGCAGTGCAAGGTCTCCCTGTCAGGGTTTGGAGAGGAATGTGACACAGTATAGAGGGCTCATGAGAGGGCTTTAGCCCTCTCAGCCTTCCAAAAAAGAAGTGCAAATCTCCCACTGAAAGCAACATGGTGAAACAAAAGCACAGAGAAGCTTACAGCATGGGGGCATTAGGCTGAACTGAAAGCACTTACCAGCTTAATTTATCCATAATATCTGTTGATGAAATGAGTAATTACACAGGCAAGTGTTTTCTTAGCTATGGAAATGAATGACTGTCCAGAGGAATTTGGTGGGAGCTGGGCTGGAGAGCTTGTAGCTGCCCTTTGTTTATTTTGAAAAGATCTCCGAACTACCATGTGCTCTAGGGTGGGAATCAGTGAAGAAATTGGGCTGAGGAGGCTTGATTTTGATGAAGCCTATGTACTTCTCCAGCTGGTGGCATTTAGGGGCCATGGCCGCAATTGCAGCTTGTGTTGACAGGGATGATACACTGCAGGGACTAAAAGGAAACCTTTTGAACCTCGGTTGGTGGCTATTTGCCACACACTTCATCTGTAATTGTCTCTAATCCCAGCCACTTTACCTGTCTGTTGGTGAAACATGTTCACATTCATCCTAAACAAGTAGGAATGTGAAAGGAGATTTGGTGTTGCAAGCATTAAATGCACAAGTAAAGAATAGAAATTGCAAAAAAGCAATAACAAAGCATCATAAAGTCTATGTGTTGATTACTTTTGAAATAAAGAATTACAAAATAAATTAATTCAAGGGAGAAGTAATTGCAATTAATAAGTTGCAAATTCATGTAATGAATGCATCAGAACAAAAAGGTTATCTCTATAATCACAGCTGTGACCCCAACGTCCTTAGGGCACAATGGATCAGAAAGATTTTTTTCCTCCAAATGTTATAACCATTCAGAAATAAAAGTATGGCCAGAACGTACAATTTTACAGTACTGCAAGACAATATAACTGATTATTAATACTAAGGTAAGGTAACATTTTTTTTCCTAAAACTGTTTTATAAATGTATGGTGTCTCTTATTTTATTGGGTTTTATTGGGCATCACCACAGTGTATAATAACTAGCTCTGATTCAGTACTTTAATCACTTGATCATACAAAGCTTTTGGTTTCGTGAAGTAATCACAAGTGGAATTTCTTTGTGCCTCTCACTTTCTTCTCTGAATAATCTAATGCAAGGCATGGCAGGGCTGGAGACTGAAAGGTATCCAAACAGCAATCTCCTTGGAAAAAGGAAGGACACTTTTGAGGTAAAGGGCACATATTTTGTGAAGCTGGACTCCAGAGTGTGTTTACGCTGCATGATGTGCTGGTGTAGATAGTAACATGCACTACATCTCACAGCATAGCGGAGGCACCAGGCACTAGCAATTTCTGTGACCTTTCCTGAAGGAGAGGGACAAGCTGTCTCACCGTAATTGTGCCTCAAAGTCAACATATCTGTTGCCATCCTGACCCTTCATCTCTCTCCTCCTCAAACATCCAGCATGTGTGTGTATAATTGGATCTTAATAAAAGGCAAAGGAAAATTATGAAAGACTATGCTTTTCCGCCTATCAATTTCCAAATAATGTTGGACATCACAATTATATCAGCTCCATGAAAACTATGTCATTATAAATGTGACAGATATTGCAAATACTGTACATTCTTCCACCAACTAAATAATTAAATAAATTGCTCTTAAGTATATAAATACATGCCTGACCAAAGTAAATAAATAATCACAATAAGGACTTCAAGCAGAATTCTCTAAAATTCATGAGAGAAATCATATTATACCAAGTTAAATCCCAAGAAAGGTTTAAAGGTCAAGTTTTTCTTCACTAAGTAACTCAGTAAATGCCTATAAAGCCATGCAAGGGAGAATCTAGAGACAATCAAGAATCTGTATCCTCTGTGGAGGATAGAGAGCAGAGTGGCAAGCAGCTCCACACTGGGTGAACTTTTGCTTTGGTGACAACTGAACCACTTATTTCTAAGGAAACACCTTGGACAGGTTTACACAGCCTGTTGTCCCTGTCCAGTGCTAATGCCAATAGGAACTAGATGTGTGCAACGTACACCAAAATGGAATAAAGCGATTTTCTTAGCTGCTTTGAGACTATTCCCAGTGAAAATTCAAAACCAAATTCTAAAAATCAACTTACAGAGCAAAATGAAAAGTAAAATTACAGTGGAGTATGTGCTCAGCAGCTCCGAGCGGTAGCCAATGGTTGCTCAGTCCTACAGATCTTCATTTATGTTTTTGTTCTGGTGGTGATTAATTTTGTCTATCCATTGCCTCATACATTGGAGACAGAAGAATACATCAGCTTTGTTTGAGGTCCTAAAAACCTCTCATTTTTCTCTGCTGCCTAGTCAGGGCAGAGCCAGTGTAGTGATTGGCTTGATTTTATATGAAAGAGACTTGGAATATTCTACATTTTTTGAGTTGCTTTGTCTCTTTTCTTCTTTAAATAAGTGTTGTGTCATAGAAAGTTAGCGAGAAGCATTATAAGTTGCTATGCTTAATAGGACTGATCTATTACACATTCTCTGGTATTAACAAAGATGAAGCTTGCATCAAGTATCCTCCTACTGTCAAAGCACACCTGTGAAAGAAAGCAATAGAAAAAAGCATCAGTTGGTGCCACAAATGAGATATCTTTACAATCAAAATACATGTGAAAGAAAAACATTCTGCAAGGAGCTCCTCTCTGATTTATTTGTGTTGCAGTCTGTTTCTGCTCATGGCTCACCTTGTGTCGGCATTTTCCTCCCCGAGCAGCAGGGCTTACCTGTGTGCCTGCCTGTCGGGTATTCCAGCTCTCTGGGGGCATGAATGGATTTCTGCTCAACGTTGTCAGTCACCTGAATTTTTCTGTTTCCAAGCACGCCAGCTTGTGACTCCTGACATCACTAGAAAAAAACAGCACTAGAGAAAAACACAGCTGATGCTCTTCACTTGCATTAAGGTCCTGGATCTCTCCAGAGGTTAAGTATCATTAGGATTAATGCCAATGGTGCTGTGTGTTTGCAAAACAGGTAAGAGAAGAGAATCAAGGGCTCCAAACAAAATCCCCTCTCTCGCTCCCCCATAATGAACCAGGTGAAAGAAAGCCTGGTTCAGAACAAAACACAGTCTCATGAAGGCAAAACAAAGCCCATTCCAGCTGGGGCGAGCTGGTGGTTGCCAAGGGCTTGGTGGGTGTGAGACAGACAGACAGACCTGCAATGAAGAATATCACGATTCCTCTTTTCGTGTGCCAGATTGATGGAACTACAACAATAGAAACAAAAGATGGCTTGGATGGGCAACGAGGTAGCAGAGACAGGCTGACACACCTTGATACCAGACTTGCACAGCTGCACATATGGCACTGCTGATCCATCAGCCCAGCATGCTGCCCACAATGACTGATCAATCTACACTTGCCATTGCTTGATGTTAGCAGCAGCAGATAGTAAGGGAGAGAAATTTTCATAATATACTGGAGGGTATGTTTTTGTTTCGTTTTTGTGTGGGGTTTTTTTTTTCCATTCCCCCCCCCCCCCCCAGAAGACCCCTATTGCTTGTAACAGTGAAAATATAGCAGTGCAAGTATAACCTCTTCTGACTCTAGGGACCATTTCTTTTACTTCAGTAAGATTCTCGCAGACCTAAAACATGGGACTTTTGTCCCCTCCACTCTGCGAAATACAATGCTTTTCTGTAAGAGGCTGGGGGAACTAACGAGGAAGGAGAGGCAAAGTGATAACTGGCGCAGATGATGACTGTTATGATCAGGAGTTGCTTCAAATGAAAAGGAAGACTGGCCAAAGGTTGATACAGAGGAGCTGCTGCAAAAGGATGAGGCAGATGGATCTGCCTGGTTTCCAATAAGAGTTTTGAGCAAATGATCCGTATTGAAAAGATATTCTTCAAACTAATATGTAGAGTCTAGGCAATAACTGTCACATGAGAGAGAGAGACTGGAATTTTCAAATCAATAGATGAGTTTGCAGCAACCCTTCTTATTAACTATATTATCTACTGCTCGAGTTCACAGACTCAGCATTCATTCAGTAAAGACCTTCCTCAAAACATTATTACACTCTTGGCCCACTTTTCCTCTACTCTCGATATGCTACGAGTATCAAGAAAAGCAAATTTCTGTAAGACCAAACAATCAAAGCAGGAAATGCCTGAAAGCTCTGTATTATGGTTAGTGCTTGCTGATTATTTGGATGTAGCTTTGTATTGAGAACCCAGTAATACGCTGAATATTCAAATATCTTAGAAGAATAGTCTGAAATTTGTCACAAAGGAAAAGTAAGGAAAAAATGGACATTCTAAAGTGAACCAAAGGCCCATTCATATGAATGGGAAATTTGTACTGACTGCAAGGATAACCTATGCCCATTATAAATCTGCAAGTTTTATTTAATTTTGCACATGTATTTAATCCATCTGTAAATTGTTCATTGGATAGAACAGGACAATGCTCTCCTGGGAACTGTAAGGTATGTGTATTCAACAGTGGAGAATAAACACAAGATTTTATTACAAAATGCCACTGCTGCTCCTGGCATGAGTAATTTGTGCACCTGCATTTTTAAAATGTTTCAAAGTTTTTCTCCTTTGTGAATTCAGCGGCAACACACATTATCTTTCAGGCTGCCACAACACAGTATTTGCAGACTGGGTCACGTCAGCCCTTGTTATCCAGAAGCCACTGTTTTCTGAGCAAATAGCAACTGAAAATGACAATGGTTCGCTCCAGACAGGGGAGAATAAGACAGTATTTCCTTATGGCCTAGTAGTGTGTGTCTGCAAGATGAGCAGGAGACATATGTGGGGCTTAAATCCAAATTTGGAGTGGGTTTTCAGAGAGGACATAGGCCCAAGGAAACGTGGAAGGAATGGAATGTATCTTGACAGCACTTCCTCCAGAAGTTTGTCCCACATTCAAACATATTCCTCCTCGCAACATGCCTGGATTTGCAAGCGTGGGGAATGAGAGACTTGGTCTGGAGATTGAAATACACTCTCTGGTGTAGCTCTGCGCAGCCAAAGTGCTGGGCAAGCCATAGATATCATTAAATGTAGAGTCCTGAATAATTACTACTGTGCTTTAAATACACCATCACCTTCCGGAAGGCTGCATCCCCGTGGGAACTTGACTGGCTGATCAAGGTTTGGCGCAGGTAGGGGAATTAGGACATTTTAGTTAGTTTAGGCTTAGTAATTTAATTTTTAATAGTTATTCTGCAGGTGTCTAAAGTCAGCTCTATATATACAATTTTTAAGTAAAAATTTCCCTTGTGTTCCCTGTAATCTCTCTGAAATGTTCCTTGATTCTCTCAGAACTCTCTCATTCAAATATGCAAAGTGTATAATTCCAAGGAATCTTACATATTTGTACATCTTAAAGTCATATTATCGTCTTAAGGTCCTATATCATGCAATTCCCCCATTTGCCATGGATCTTCGGCAAAAAGGTATTGAGATCTCATGTTGTACCAGTTTGATAATCAGGGACTATCTCTAAGGGCAGTCACAAGCAGGTGAGTTTGCAGCGTGTTTATTTAACAGATATGGCAAAAGCTGATGGAGGGATGGAGCTGATGAAGTTGCCTTGGATGAAGTTTTATTTCCTTGATTTCTTAAAGGGTTGGAATGGCAAAACAGCACAACCAGCTTGTTGTTTCCAAGGTCTTCATGGCATGTATATATTTTGAGAATGAGATTTGAAGAACAGTGTGCAAGAGACTCCAGTTCCCTGGAGATGCACTTGATGTTTCAAATGGTGCAAATCTGTATAGCTGGGACCACCCAATTCTGTCTGAAAGGGGACAAACATGGCAGGAAATCAGATGACTTTGCCATCAGGGCCAAATGTCTGCCCCCAATCCCCACCTGTATCTGTACACAACACATGTTCATGTCTGTATATACCTCTAGTCCTTACAAAACCTTGGTACACTCCTTATCCTTCAGGCTTCATTGCAGATTAGAGCCATAAATGTGGAGCCTTGTTTTTTCCCTCATTTGTCACTAAGAGCTGTAATGAACGCCATCAAAACATGAGAATGAAGGGGAATCATAGAAATGGGAAATCACTGAGTGGAGTCTCAATACCTGACTGCACCTTCCTCTAAATCCGCTTGCAGAGCTCTTGCTGTTTGAGTTCATAGAATGAATCAGTGAATGGCTTGGCTTGGAAGGGACCCTAAGGATCACCTAGTGCCACTCCCTCTGCTGTGGGCAGGAATGCCTTTCACTAGACCAAATTGCTGGGAGCCCCATCCAACCTGTCCTTGAACACTTCCAGGACTGGGCAACCTGTTCCAGTGCTTCATCACCCTCACAGTAAAGAATTTCTTCCTGATGTCTAATCAAAATGTAATCCCCTTTGGTTTGAACCCATTGCCCCTTGTCCTGTCACTACGTGTCCTTGCAAATGGTCTCTCTCCATCAGGGCCGTTTAAGCATCGGTTGCCACTGAAAAGGCCGAGGCAGAAGAGGCTACTGGGAACTGCCTCTGGCATGTAAATAGGCACACACTCTTTACTGGAATCCCCTCCTAGAATCAGGGCAAACACAGCTGCCCTGCTGGTGCCAGATACCAGTCCAAAGCTGGTCAACAGCCCCACAAGCAGACTGCATTTCTTACAGTGTTCATACAACAGTCCCAGATGGTGGGGCAGACACATTTTCAAGCACATTCCAAAGGGCAAAGGTCACACAGGACATGTCAAACTAATTGGGCCATGAAAGGCCACCCCTCACTGCTTTGCTCCCAGCCACCCTGATCCTTGCTAAGGAATGGTTATAACCAGAAACACCAGGAAAACCAGAAAATAGGAGATTTGGATACTATGGAAAAAGAAGTCAAAAGCAGGGAAATGGTTGAGAATGAAAATAACTGGATGAATAAAGCAGGTTGAGGAAGATGTTTACTTATGTAATAAGTAAATGCGAATAAAGATTTCCCACATCCTTCTACAGCACTGATGGCTGAGAAAATCCCACTTTGGCCAAGGAGAGGGAAGTGGCCAACCCTCATATGCATTTCCTTGGTCAATGCAAAGAGGACAGCATAATAAATCTGTGACAAGGAGTAACTGGTGATGAAACAGAAGTACATTGAGTAAAAGTAATTTTTGGTGCCTGTAAAGGAAAACGGAAAACAGGGAGAAAAAGAAAAGCAATGAAGAAAAATTAGAGTCCCTCCAAACAAGGCTGAAGCCTTACTCCAGTCTCTAAACATCAGACTGGAAAGTTTGACTTGTCTGCACTTTGAAGTTCAGAAACACAAATGCAACTTTATTTTCTGTGAAATTTCTGAAAATGCAGCCAACCAACAAAACCAACAAGTTGCACTTTGCCTGACTGAGCATAATTTGCACAGGACTGTCTTTTCTCTCCTACCTGAAAAGCACCTCACATTCCTGACACCTCCATCCGTGGTGGGCTGCTCTTGTAGCACTCGTGTGGAACAAAGACTGCAAGAATGCTGCTCAGTACCGATACTCCCAGAGAATCAGTCTTGACAAATTCACAGTCTAAGGAAGTGTGTTAAGTAATTTCAAATAAATATGTTTGAAGACAGTGCAATCTGCCCTCAGATATTCTGCAGGCAGAAAAGTAGGCTAAATTCATCAGATTAATTATTCATTGCAAATTCTCTCAGCTCTATCATTGAGGTCAACAGCAAAAGTGCCACCGAGTACAATAGGATGTGGTTTCCAAAAGAGGATAACACTCCTTTACTCCACAAATATGAGAAGCTTTACTAGTTTTGGAGGGACAGGCAGAAGAAACCAAACAAGCAGAGGTGTGTACAAATATGCAGTTTTATTTCATAAAGATTGACTTCTGTTTCAACCCATGTGGGAATGTATGTCCCATATTCTGCTCAGAGCTTTGTGCTCAAATGAACCTAAATTCTCCACTCTCAGCTGAGTTAAAATAGATACATATGTATTCATATATACACACACACAAATATATGTATTTGTATATATTTACTCACATTTATGGTGTGGTTTTGCATCAGAACTCTCCAAAATGATCATTTGGATGCAAAACCATAACCTCACTGAGACTCCATCAAAGACTTGTGACCTATTTGGTAAGCAAGGTCCGAACTTTTTGAATTTATAGCGAAACCCGAAAGTTAGTCAGTTTGGAAGTGGGAGGAGGACTGGTTGCATCGCAAACACTTTACACAGCTGTTCAAATGAAAACACAGAACACTTGAGCCCTCAATCTCAGGAATCGCCACGCTCTTTGTACTCCACAGAGGCCTTTCAGTCAGTACTGTACACCTGTATTTTTCAGACCCATTAATTATGTGCCTGAGCAGTGTAATTATAACCTAAGCCATACTTTCTGATTAAATGCATCAGCCTAAATTCATGTTTATTTTAACTGCCTCCAGTTATCCAGCCCAGTCCAGCCTTAAGAACACATGGAAAGACTTTTCTAAAAAATTCCTTCATTTTCCACTCCCCTCCCTGTAAAACTGGAGTGAATATTTTCACTGGGGGAGGAAGGAGAAGAAAAATAAATAGGGGAGAAAATGTAATTGGAGGTGGCATGAAGAACATGGCCTCTCTCTTCTCTCTACTGTTAAAGCCCATGGGGGATTTAAAGGCCACAAATGATCTAGGTCTTCTTCTTGAACCACTGTGAACTTTATCTGCTCAGGTTTAGTATCACTAAATGTGTATTAATGCCAAAGATTGTTTGTGTGGATTATTTATAAGGCATTCACTTCAAATTAGTGCTGCTTAAAGCGTGTGAGTTTGTAACATGCCAACAGCAGATGCAGTCTGCAGCAACTGAAACAGCGAGCGGCTCCATAGATGCACACACAACAGCTGGGTGCAGATCAATAACAGAAACATTAACAATGGTGCTGCTTTAGAGGCAATTCTTCTCTTTGGAGATGTATTTTATTCCACATTAATGGTACCTTAAGTAAAATGGTAGAAGACAGGTGAGGATGAATCTCCAAGTGGTCCGCTGGGGTTTGCCCACTGCTGCTTGGCTGTTACTAACACGGCTCTCCCTCTGCTGTAATTCTGCACGTCTCCCCTCCATCCCTGCCCCACTGTGGGCTGTCAGCATGCCTGTGCCACCAGGCCGCCTCCTCTATCACCACCTTGCCATGTTGCAGGCTTTAGCGCAGAGCCAAGGCAGTTTATCCTGTGTGCAAGGCAGTCTGCCGTTTCTGCACCAGAAGAAAGAGCGAGCTGAGCACTGTGTGCCAGTGGGAGTAATGCTGTCTCATGGCAGTGACCACGTGCAGAGCTGGGGCCCTGACATGACTCTCCTTAATGACCTGAGGCATCAAGCTCTTTGAGCATCTGGAAAAGTGAATTTTCAATCACCTTTAACTCACCTGACCATCCTCTCGAATGGGTCAGAGAGGTGTCCATTTGACTACCTGTAAGTCAATCAAGTAAAAGTCAGTTCCTCGGGGAAGTGATTATAGACACTAAAGGTCATAGTTCAGGCTTTTCAATGAACATTAAATATGCCTTGACACTGCCAAGGGTACAAACACAGATTCAGTGTATATATAAATATACAGAAGCCTAAATATGCCTCTAGCTTTCTCAGGTTCAATCTGAGCCTTGTTTGATCAAGCCATCAGCTCAAGTCAGTGGGAGTTCTAGACTGTTTTGATGATGGCTTTGGGGGACATGACAAGACCAGGATGGGAGAAGTAAGCCTTGCTGGTCTTTACACTGTGGCTCTTTGGCACAGTTCCTGTGTGCAGCCCAAAAGCAGTGAATAACTAAAACTTTATTTTTTTCAGACAGGTCATTAATTTTGGGGTCCCACCGTAAACTTGGCTTTCTATTGATCCAAGTGGATGGGTCTTGGCAATGAGGCCTGTGATACTGTAAGATCTGCATTGTCTATGACATCTGCTTAAGGAATATCTTCCCAGTTGTCAGCAAATTAATGTAGCAGGAATAGTTATGTTTAGTTATATAGCGATCATTTTTGTTATAGTCAGGCTGCCTTTGCATAGCCAGATGTGTTCAGCAGCACAAGCTCCTCCACTGACCACTGACTGACAGAGCTGTGAGAAAACATAAAGGAACGTTCCTTTCGAGCACTTATTCATCAGTGATAGGCAATTAAATTGTCTTTGGAAGTGCTTGGTACTTCCCAGCAACACTACTTTGAAAGAATCTATTGAAAACCAGCACTGGTCCCCCATTTTTCATCTTGGGAAGGTATTGCAGTCGTATCTTTCAGTTTACTTCTGAAGAGAGAACATTTTCACCATCATGTTCCTGCTTTCTCTCCCCCACTTGCTCTTTGTTGCCTCCCAGTCTTGTTCTCTCCTGCTGTTTCTTGATCTTGCTCTTCCCCTTCCTGTGGTGTCTCTGACACCTCACATCCGAGTCTTTCTTGGGCCCCTTGCTGTGGTATCTGAGTGTTCTCCTCCTCTCCCTTTTAGTTACTTTTGCTTTTCTCCACTCTTTCTTACATCCTTTACTTTTCTCTCCAAGCTGTATGTCTCTCCCTTTCACTGAATCCTTATTTTGATCTTGAGAATAACATGGGTTTTCACTGAGAGTACCAACAAGGCCTGAACATTTTCCAGAAGTATTTGGAGGTGCCAGGTGCGTGTTTCTTTGTTCCAGGGTTCATGTTCTCTCTTGGGACCTTGGGGATATTTTGTCACAAGCAGCTCCTTGGTTGCTAGCAGCTGTCTGCAGACCTTCCCAGCACCTGCATCCACAGTTATTGTGAGCTGTCTTTATTTAGGGCCATAAACTGTACTAATGGCCTGAACTGGCAATATTCAGAGCTCTCCCTCAAAGATCCGGAGTGTCTGGGATCCTTGCATGTGATTTCCTGGGGAAATGTGGACCTTTTGAACCTCTGAGGAGCTAATCAGGACCTTGCAGGATGGCACTTCCTGCAGTAGGCATTGCTACATTAAGCAATTAATAAAGATGATTACAGCTCAGAGCTAAATATGGTGTATTATGGTGTTGTACTTCACTTATATTACCCTCATGGCAAATGAGTCAGAGAGACACTGCCATGTATTTTAGGGGAGTGACTCCTTATACTAATTAATGATATCAATATGCAGATGGTGATGCTGGTATAATTAGCACAGTGGATGGCACCAATATAAAACGACAGAAAGAACCGGTCTTAGAGAAACCAATGCAGTGGATACATACTTAAAGCTGCATGAAAATCCTTTAGCAGGAACCAAGCGGGTTCACTTACCATCCCTTCAACCTGAGACAAGCTCATCCAAGGCTTACAGATGTATGGACACCAAACGTAATTTGGGATTACAAAATGGGCTGATCTGGAAGGAGCTGGGTTGGGATTTGCATTGGTTTGGGGCTAGATCTCAGAATAGGTCTCAGATGCTACCAAGCACGAGACAAACAAAACAGGAGGAATAAGCTGTCTGTGGGAGCCCTGCAGAGTCAGCCCAAGGTGGTTCATACAGCTGTACTAACTCTGGGAAAAAAAAGTCGACATAGAGACTATCAGCTGATGCACTCTCTAGGAAACCATGCACAAGTTTTATGGGCCAGGTCCACAGCTGACAAAAATGGATGGGACTCCACTGAAGTCACTGGGGTTCAGCCAGCTTACCTCAGCTACATCTGCAGCCTGTCACCCTTTACACTTCCATAGTTCCAATAACCAAAGTGGAGAGCTTGTGTGGCCATTGAAGGCCGTCCTTGAGTTAACCAATGTGGATGATTTTAAGATATTTTCTTTGGTTCAAACTCACACAGTTTGCTGCACCCGGGCAGGCCCCAGTACATGCCTACATTTCTCTCACTGGTGGTCCTTTCTTACAAAACACATTGCAAAAGTCAATGTTCTCTTACACTCTTTACCTCCTATTTCAAGCCAGGCTGTATGCTGTCAGGAGAAGGAGCATCCCCTAGTATATTTTGACACAACCTGGGCTGCTCTGGATATTCCTATTAAAAAAACCCCAGGGACATTGGAAGCAACTATTTCATCTCAGAGTGCCTAAACTGTTTAATTTATTTTTTGCAAGGGATTGGGGGCTTTACATTTATAAAATCCGAACACAACACACTCAAGTAAATATCAACCGTTAACCTGGAGTTCTCTCTAGAACCCTGAGTTTTGTAGAATCTTCAGTTATAACTTAAAAACTTTAGGTTAATCACTTAAACATTTGTGCAATGAAACTACAGTGATTTTGTACAGGCTTCATCTGCAGTATGTAAAAATACCTAGAGCTGAGGACAATTTAACAGAGATCTCTACCTGCTGCAACACCTTAGCACACGAAGGTGTGATTTAAAGGTAATGTGGCAGGTTTAATGCAGAATTTCCTTGCTTTCCTCGGTTTAAGTTTCAACCTTAATGGTATAACTTGCATTGACATTGTTTCAGTTTGTTTTGACATCATAATTGAGTCTAATCTCCACAGACTTGCACTGCAGTCTTATTTCCTATTGTAGTTTCACAATGTGATTTTACCATAAGAGCACTGTAGTGAGGCCTTCTCCAAGTCATGCTTTGAAATCACGTTGTGTGTGTAATACTGCCTTGTAATGGCTTTGTAAGAGGGTCTCTAAAGATCTTCCCTGCGACAATTTGGCCATCTTAATCTCAAACCGTAATGACCTCACAATGCCATAAAGCAATTACCATTACAAATTTAAATGGTCTTATGTAGGAACTTCTGTGCTGCCTCATTAGGTGACACATTTTGCTGTGTCCAACCTCTTATTTAAATACAGCACATCTACTGGATAACCACTGCTCCTTTAAATTCCAAAACTGGGCTAGAGCATGCATTTTATTACCTTTTTTTTTTGGACTGCAGATGGGCTGATGAGAATCTTGTCTAGCAGCACATTTAGTTAGAACTGTGCTGGGTTAGTGGCATCCAGATCTGGATGCCACCACTGTTGGAATTTCATTCACTTGCTGACCATAAGCCAAATCACAGCTAGGAATTTGCTTTGAAACCAAAATAACAGAAATCTGCTACGGTCTATTGTCACCTGATACAGCTTTCCTTCCTCACTGCTTTGTTCCTGAAAGGGCTTGCAGCTGGGGCATTGATTTCTATTTTAGCGATTCTTCGGGGAAGTGATGGCCAGCACAATTCCTGTCCCTTTGTTAGACACCCAAGACAGTAGGAGCTGGTGATTTGTGTTGGGAGGTAAAATAGGCTGCTCTGGCTTTTATAGTCATAAATCTCAGAACTCTTTATTTCCCAGGAAAATCATAGGCTTATCTAGGACACCTGTAAGACCAGCTATGGAGGACCTTAGGGTGCTTCTCCAGCATGACTGGGAACTCACATCAATTCCATTAGACAGAGGAGGTTGTCCTAGTTTCTATGTAGCTCTACGAAACGTGAAACAGTTCCATTCCTTACTCCTCTAACACTTTTTGTTTCATTTCTGACCCTCTACAGGAGTATTTAAGATGGTGGTTTTATGGGCCGTGCAACATCAGAAAACACGTGGCACAGCATGAGGATGAAGGGCCCACCGCCACCACTCACAGCCAACTTCCAAGAAGCAGCCGAGACTTATAACTTCTTCAGCTCAGAGGCATACTCCTGAGAACATGTTCATCATTTTAATTCAAGTCTTCGTTGCTGGCTGACTGCCAAGTGGCCTACCAGATGTCTCTCTCTTCACTATGGTTGAAGCAGATTATGATGTTCCAGTTCATTTTTCCTTCACTGACAGCCTGGTTCTAAAAATGTGCCAGACTTTAAGGGCAATATTTTCAAAAGCCAGGTCAACTCACAACAGTACACCAATGACAGTTCATGCAGATACTACAAAACCGTATGATAGGCAATTAACTCAATGTTATTTCTGCTACTCGAGTAACATTGATTTTGTTAAGAGTCTTTAACACTAAGGAGGAGGATTCTTAAAGTGCCCACTCCTAAAGTCTGGTGAACATGGCAGAAGTGGAATTTTCACTTGGAAAATATAAAGTTTTGGCACCTGTGGTTAGGAAGGGAGAACCTCGATCTGGCAGCTTTCAAAAAGAGAGGGGGTAAAAAAAGAGCAACCTCCAAATAGATTTGGATTTATTTTGAGTTGCATTTTTTTTCAGAGCCATTAATTGCATCACAGGCATGGATGCACTTCTGGTGTATGTATTTTTGCACACAGATCCCAAAGTCCTGCTCATGAAGGATATCTATCGCATCTATTGTCTCTCTCTCACTCCCTCTATCCAGAAGTGAAAAAGAGCTTCACAAAATAAAGGTTATTTTTTACCAGATCAAAAGTCTTTGAGACATTTGCAGTACCTGCTTTCAAGAAAGGTCCCAAAGTCTTAGCACTTAGCCAAAATTTTGGAGGTTTCTAATGCCCCATAAGAACCCCATAAGAAATGTTTCTTGTGGAGTTATCTTTCTCACTATAACCTGCAGCCATGTGCCAAGTCTTCTCTTGCCAGCCTTCAAACACATATTTTTTTACTCTTTTTCATCTGCTTAGGTAGTCTCAACTGCTTTTCAACTAACTCTTTATCCATCGAATGTTCTGTGGATGTCTGATCATGAATGAATACGCATTTCATACTGTGGCTACGCATCCTGAATAATATTGTCATAAAAAAAGACAATTTCACACTCGTGGGTTAGAGCAAAAGGTGTTTATTGCTGAACCCACGAGGTCCAGGATCTCCCGAGGGAGAAATGAAAGGAAAAAGAAAGAAAAAAAGCACAAAAAAAAAGGAAGGTCCCAGGACAGCAATAAGACTCTCCTGGCCACCGGTTGGTGGCCAAGGACAAGGAGATCCCTCAGGCCGGGTGGCGAACTTAAGCTAATCTTAAGTTCAAAAAAAAGATTTTAAGTATAGCCCATAAAAATGGGCAAGAGGCCCAGCACCCGACCCAGCCTCTGACTCCCTGCTAGTCAGAGAGACAGAGACACCAGGCACCCTGCACAGACCAGAGTCTGCAGCTGTTGGTGGTAAAGGCACCTGGAAAAAAGAGACTCTCAGCTCAAGAGAGCCAAATTTATAAAGTTTTTGATGGGCTGGTCCGAATTAGCCTCTCCGCCCTCTCGCTCGCTGGTGATTGGGAATACTAATTAATGAGGTGGCCTTCCCCACCAATAGATGGATCGTTGCCTAGGGGTAATTTGCAAAGGCGGGAAAGGGCCTCATTAGTATTCCACTTGAGGTGGGCGGAGAGGTGCAAACCTTCTATTTTTAGCTCGGGTGCTGCAGAGTGCCTTTAATATTGGGATGGGTGATGGGCTTACAGATTTACAATACAACATAAAAACTGAGTTTTACATAAATAAAATTACAAAGATAAAGGATTTTTAAAAAGGTACATAACTTCTGAACTCAGGGTTACATGGGTTCAACTGCTTTTCCATCTAAAATACCTTCAATCCCTTTTATTTTGCTCCAAACAACTTTAATATCCCAATGCTTTTACCCAGAAACATTACACTCTTAAAACATCTTTAAAACAGTCTCTTTTTTAACTTTTCAATCTAGAACTTTATCAAAAATCCAAACTTTCAACTCCACTCAACAGGTACAACAATACAACAGCAACCATCAACTCCAACATGCGAAAAATCACTCCACTCTCATTTATAACAATATTGTATGTGCCAAAACAGGTAACTAGAACAGTAGGAAGACTTTTCCTACAGTCTCTGTCTGTTGTCCTTGGTGTCTGCTGTAATTTTCAACATAGTCCCCTGTATTTAACTTACAGATTATTTTTCAGTGTGAATATGAGGTGAACAGCCTCACTCTGTCTCCGCCTCTATCTTTTGCTTTCATATGAAGGACTTCATGCAGTTTTCTTTTTATGAATTGCAATTCTACGGAAATTAGAAACCAAAATTACATTAGGTGGTAATTCTGTCTTGAAACTTTTAATAAACAACATGGCTTTTGAGACTCTTTGTCTGCATGTGTTCATGCAGTTCCATTTCCTAGTTGTGATCTATCTACTAGGCAAAATATTACTATTATGTTATCTCTATGCTATTTTTGCATTGCCCTGAGTCATGACATTGATACAATACTTCTTATCAAAACTTTAAAGATCCAGCACCATAACCTCCAGGCAACCCTCTGATTCGAAGCAGCAAGTTTGCTATGTTAAACAAGGGGCTTGACTGGAAGGAGGGAGTGCTTTGCTAATAAACTGCATTGTCTGAACAGTTTTACCAGTGAGAAGACCCTTGTACTGATGATTTATTTGGAAGTTCTGGGTATATTAACTTTTGCTAAGAGCTGAGACTAAAAACTTTATGGGGAATGCTACATACACTCCAAAGACCGACAAGAGAATTTAAGTTAGATGTGATTAGTATGAAGAAAGTTACATTTATTATACTCTTATGTATAATTGATCATATGAAAGGCCTTTTGTAACTATAAAAGAGACAGCACATTAAATTGTTTTACCCTGAGGATTATACAAATTTGTAGAAATCGGATTGGAATATCAGCCTATTGGTTTCATTGCTATGGTAAATCATTAAGATGTTCCATGTTAATCATAAATCTTTGTATCTATTTATTATTAATCAAATAGCTCCTCCCAGCTGCTGCTTTGCTTCATCCATCTGAGCCAATCAAACCAGGCCCTGGTAACATTAGCTGTGATGAAGGGTGGCTGCATGCACATAATATGCGTGGCACATAGCACAGATTATACAGTGCTAGACATGGGGTATGAGAGCTGATGGGGTGTTAGCTCTCCTCAGCAGGGGGGCCTGGTTTTGGGATTTGCGAGTAGGCATGCCTCATTAGTAAGATGATTCATGGTGAAAGGGAGTTTAACTGGGAATAATTTAGTGGCTGCTGTGGTGGAGCAGAAATAGAGTTTGGGATAGCGAGGTTGTGAACCTGTATTTATTTGATAAAGTCTTCAACGCTGACTGATGTCAACCTGCACTACTCCTACCATTTCAGTTTGGAAAACAGTGTTGCAAAACCCCCTCAACTCACAAGTAAGTAAATGAAAGAGACAATCTGAATACAACCTAACTGAATGTTCTTGTATTACTTGTGGATTATCCTGGCTTTCATGTACAGCTAATTGGCTTTCTGAGCATTTCTGAGCTGGTATGTCTACACAGACTAATGCTTCATTGCCAAGAAGAAGTCAACTCCAACTCAATGATATAGCATATTGATTACTGCCTATTTCCTTCTACCATATCCTGTGAGTGTAATGATATCTGACACATCATTTTCCCGAAACTGCTGAAGTTGACATACTATTTAGATTTGGCCCACATTTCTTCAATTAGCAGGAGTATTATAAATGATGTACTGCTCCAAGCCTTAGACACTTCTTGCTCATGCCATACAAAATTAGGTAAGTGTGGAAACTCATTTTAAGAGGAGACAAAAATATTACTGGAAGAACTAGATATTTGCAGTGGTGCCATAAGAAGAGGAGAAGCAAGAACTGTGACAAAAATACAGTCCATTCAAAACTGAACATTGAACTCCTTTACTGTGACAGATTTTCCTTAAATAACTTCATGTTTAAAAACATCCCTACATTACTTTAGGTGGGTTCATTTGCAAATGTAAATAGACATATTTCAAACAGTGACCAGCTCCCATTCAGCTTTACATTTTATGTGAAAGTAACTGTTTGCTGGGAAAACATGCACAGAACATACATTTTCCGCTCTGATTTTGTGCAAAATGAAATAGGAAAGTTCTTGCTGATATTAGTGATGGGATTTTTTACAGATAGGAAGTATGGCAGCAGTATGTAGTTGTGAGTTCTTTCATGTGACTTTGCTTCTCCTCTGGTGTGTTCAGTAAGCTCCTGTGTAACATCAATAGCTGGTCTTGGCTGACGCTCTTGCACACTTTGGTTCATGAGTCCATACATACCAGCCATAGGGAAAAGTAAGAGGTTAGCTAAAAGTGGTAGAAACTTCCTATGCCATGAAAGTCTTCTTTTCTATCGGTTCCTCTCCAAGTCCTCCATTTTGCTTTTATTTCCTGAGGTGAATTTTTCTGTAACTAAAATACCAAGTCAAGACCTCTGCAAACTAGCAGATTTTGAAATATATACATTGGTCTGTGTAGTTCTATGACGTATGGAGCATGGGCTTGAACTATATAGGTTTTCAGATCATGTCTTCTTTCTTTATATTTTAATTATTTTTCCCCTTCCTTTAAACACAGAATATGTTCTATGCGCAAAATTTAAAGGCTACCCTTTTGATTATCTGGCACTGTACTTAAAGACACAGAAAGGAGAGGGCTTTGTAGCCTGCCAAACACATAGAATTATATACAGGGCTGAAGGAAGAATGAGCAGAGTAATCTTCTGCTCCCTGTCCTAATGCATCAGTATTATTTATTTATTCTGAAATAATTCAGTGCACAGCAAAACCACGACTTCTTAGTTCCCACACAGAGCTTGAGCTTGCAGATTAGACTTCCCATGCCACCTGATATTGTTATATAAGAAATAAATAAAAAGAGTAAGTGTTCCTAGACTAATGGATACCTTGTCCATCAGAGGCATTTTTCTCCTGTCTTTGCAGATGCAAGGAGAACATCTCCCAGCAGAATGGGTCTGCTCCTGCAAGGGGACAAGGTGTCACATGCTGAGGAAGATGCTCTGTGCTGTAAAAGATGTCTAGTGGTACAGATGCTCTTGTCTTTCCCTCTCAGGGAACTGGTGATAATTAAGTGGTCTTCTTGGACCCCTGCCTTTGTCCTGTACTGACATTGTTTAGCAACAGCCAGTGTTTGAACTGTTGTTGAGCTGAAGAACTTACTCAGTGGTCACACACCATGAGGTGTAAACCTTTGTTCCAAGCCCTACCCTGTCTCTGTTATTAGGTGAAGCTGGCTTGAGATTATGCCCAAGTAGTGCATGGCAATTCCTCATCTGGCATTATCTCAGTCTTCATTTTACCTTCTCCCAGACAGCGTCTGCATGTTATTTTCATTCTGGTTTCTTGAGAGGCAAAATGGAAGGATTTTTTTGGAGTTTTTTCTTTCTCTTTTTGTGCCATCATCTTCTGAAATGAAGAACTTTCATTTCATTACCTTGAGTCTTTGCCACAACTTTGGTGTTGTTTTAGCTTTGTTCTTGCTACCACGTTTTTGAGAGAAAATATTTTTTTGTAATCTAAATTTAAAGCTAGTGCCAATGGAATAAAGAATGAGATATAAAGAGTGATACAGCCAAAATTGCAACGTGCCTTGGGTGTCAGTTTAGTTATCAAAGTATAACCAAACCAGCTCTGTGGAAAAGATCTAAACCAAATCCTGTCACAAGCATAAACTGGTGAATAGTTAACTGTGAATAAATGTATTAAAAAAATGCCCTTAAAAGATATCAACTGCTTGTATGTCAGGTTCATCAGTCTAACAGAGATCATATCAGTAAGAAAAGATAACCAGATTCTTAACCCATTTATACCTCTGAAATGTCAGAATAAATCAGAACAACTCAGGTATACCTTCAGAGGGCCTGAGACCAGAGCTGTATGCTCAACGACCAAACATTTTAGCACTGCTCAGGTAGAATATGCAATCATTTGGACTCCTTAAAGACCAAAGACTGAGTTTTATTGACCCACCAGGAGAAGAGATAGCCCAAGAATTGCACGAGTACCATTGTGTCTCTACCAGAGCTCGAAAGGGCAAACAGTTAACAATGATGCTGTCAGCAAGCACATTTCAAACCTGCTTGGCTGACAACAACTGTGCCTGGAACTGAGTCTGGATGCTTCATTCTGCATTTTCCTTCAGAGATGGGAAGCATGTGGATAGGCTGCACATTAGCCAACTCTGGGATTTGGGCATACTCCTGATGAATAAAGAGGATGGCATGATGCCTCTGGAGGACTGGAATGCAGGGCAACAAGTTTGCTCCAAAACAAACGTCATGTACAATATATGTATAAGGTTAGTTTGGTTTAGCTGTGTTGTCAGGGTGTTGCCTGGCAAAGACACTGAAACATTTAGAGCCTTAAAGCTAAATGGTTTTGTTTGAAAGTCCCCAGGCAGCATCTCCCCGACCCCACGTGAGGTAACCAGAAGTAAGCGTACGAGCTGGAACTGCGCAGCCTCAATGGCGCGAGGAGCAGAGCACATAGGCATTGATTGCACTGGTGGCAGCAGCATGCTGAGACTGAGAAATTCACCTCTGGGACCAGTCCCAGATTTCAAGCACGCAAATGGGTTAGGGAGTTCATGGGGATTTGATTTGGCCAAACATAAATAGGCTTTCTGCTGAATTCAAAGCCAGTTCAAGGTCCACATCCGAGAAAATGCTGAACTTCCAGGAAACTTGCATTTATGAATTTTCACTTGTTCCTAGTAAAAGATAATGTTGGATTTTTGCACTTAAACACCTCATTTAAAGTATTGCAGAGGCTAAAACACTTTACAGACCAACAGTAAAAGTACGAAACCCTGAGATGCACCCTTTTTTTCCAGAAACATAAGAACCCCATCAGCCCTATGGGGGAGCTGAGACATGAAGTGAAGGAGGCCTTGACCTGCTTCTATCCTCATGTGCATCAATGGCTACAAACATCTACAGCTGGACAGCAAGAGGCAAACCCTGGTAAGAACAGACAGTGTTTCACAGAAATTTTCCCCTTTCCTTTTATTGAGTAGCTGGAGTGTTTCTAGTTAATCATTTTCAGATGGAAATATACTTTGCAGGCATATCAGGATAGGAAGATGCTAAGAAGCTCAAGAGATGTGATCACTTGCCAAACTCTGAGGTATAAAAGTTGTTAAATTAGGCCATGTGATAGGCCCAAAATGGGCTAATTTATGCTACTTTGAACATCATTCTAGCCCTTTTAAAACGTTTCCCCCAATTAAGCTGTTCAGGCCACAGATCTAAATAGCTGTCTGCACAGGCTGCCAATTGATTAATTCCCTAATGATGGATTGAAGCTACAGCTTTTGTTTCTTAATCTCTCCTTTCTCCATTAATGGCAAATCATTCATAAAACAAATCTTATAAATATAAGTAAACACACAGGAGTACAGGGGACAGATTGCATATAGATTTATTGCAGAACTAATTCTTGATTGCCCTTAACAATTTATAATTGTTTTTGTTTTTTCTCACAGAGCTGCAGGAGTCTGGTAGGCAATTTTCTGAACTTGAGCTTATGGTTTTCAGGTTGAAGCCTACAAAGAGCTCAGATGGCTACCCACGCAGGAGACACTCCGAGGATGCTCTCCAGGGGCCACTTTATGGGTTCAAAGCTTCTGTGGACAAAACGTGGAAGATCAGACTGTAAGGAGATGGCCACTTGGTCTCTCCGACAAGCTCTGTGATTGCATTGCACTTGCAACAGCAGAATCTGAATGTCAATGCAGGAAGATGGATGAGGTTCATGCAAGCAATGGGAATGTCAGAGAGAGTAAGTGTGTCTTTTCCCCTAAGTAGTCTCCTCTTCGGAAAGAGTCCACTGCCCCATGTAATCACAAATGCCTGGGGGTTGTAGGAAGGTCTTAATCCTCTTTAGTTGAGCATGCTTGGAGGAAAAACTTCTGATTCAATAGGCCATTGAAGTGAAATCTGGGTAGTGGTCATTAAGGAAGATGTGGAGGAGGTCTGAATAAGCAAAGCAAGAGCAAGGTGAAGAAGACTCAGCGAGGAGTGTCTCTGAGTCCTGTTGCTGCAGGGACAAAGCTCTGTTGAAAGCTCTTTCACGCAGCGCAAGAAGAATCGCTGCTCTGAAGTGCATCACTCAGCCTGTCACCTCTGTGTCCCGAGCTGCATTGTGGAAGAGAAACAAAATAATGGGTATAAGAGCTTAATTAATTCAAGAATTAGAAGAGTTGAGAAATGGGGCCCTTCAAAAGTGTGACCCAGATAAGATTCACTGTGTGCTATAAATCATCCAGTATTGTTTAGAGTTTCCTTTCTCCACACTTGACCTTCATCATCATTCTCTTTCCTGAGTCTGGGTGTCATCACAGAAGTACTGAGTATGCAGATGGAAGCGTAGGAGACACATTTGAACGTATTTCCCTGACTCCTTGCATTTTTATGGAATTGAAAGGAAACAATGAAAACTGAACTGATTTTGCTGTCTATTATTTCTCTGAGCACCATGTGAGGTAGACAGCTCTTCAAAGAGAAGAAAGTTTGTTTTGTGACATTCCCAATTAAGCCCTTCATCTTGGAGGTAATTAACCAATGTTAGAGGCTTCCCAGTCCTGGACAGCAAAGGATACATCCTCTAACAGTATATGCCTGTTTAAAAATGCAATGCTTTTCCCTGCTTGTACTTGTCCTGGGAGAGTTAGCATGGGCTGACACAGTGAATGTATTTGCAGAGAAGTAGTTACTTCCCTACGCGGCAGGTTTGGATACAGGTAACACTTGGGAAAGATTGTGGAGTCTCTTCTGGATTAGGTTTTGGGGGCTGAGAGACAGAACATGGATGGTCTTTTCTTCTGGGCGGCCTGGATTTTCTTCCTGCTGCAGCACTGTGTATCCAGACTGGGTCTATTGAGTTTGCTCTCAGACGCCCTTGAGTATCACAGTTTACCACAGAGTGGGGAGAGAGAGTGTCCTGTGCCACACTGTATGTACACCCCCAATCCTGAGGCTGGCTGGAGGCAGGTTTAACCCCTGGTGCAATTCAGAACAGCCTCAGGGCTGCTCTGGGTTGTGCTGTTTTTTGACAGTCCCTCTGGGACTGCCCTATCTTGGCATGCCTCTGACATGCCACGTCAGAGGAGAAGCAGGAGGAAAGGGTGACAGGAATCATTGCATAGAGCTACCCACTTACATGCACACACTATAATCCAGCTGAAAGTTGTTCCATTTCAGACAACTGCTTCAAAAAGGCATCTAGTGACAGTGGTGAAAGAAAGTGGTATGGAGAAGGCTCTATGGTTGGTCCCATATTGTTTGGCATTTTTTTAAGTGGTGTTTTATGAGGGATAAACCAATCTGGTTTTCCCTTGGTTTTAATGTTTTACATAGATTCTGAGTGCGAGCTTGTCTTATGAACTGGCATGCAGCCATGGCAGATATGTGGCCATCACCACCTTGTGTCTGTGTAACCACTTCACAAACTGTCCCTTCAAGAAGAAAAATTTTCTGGGTCACCTGTCATTGCTTCATTACCTGAGAACATCTTCCATGTGCCAGGATACAGCAGATGATATTTTCAAATTACAAGTCAACAGTATTTGTATTATTAATATGATTAGTTACAGCCTTAATAGTTCACTTTGATAACAGTTTCTTTCATCCAAGTCTCTCCAAGTACTTACAGAGCACAATGCAATATTTTATACACAAGCATTTATCCCTGTATCAGTGTTCTCTCCTGTTGATTTATTACCCTATTGACAACAACACAGATACAGTAGACAGTCCCTTCATTCATTCTGTTAACCAGTTTTAATCTGGTATTTGAATATTTGGAGTGCAAGTATTCCAGTCTTGATGTCCCAAAAACTGGCTGTGCTCTAGGTATGTCTCCTAGTTATTGCCCCTTGGATATCAGTCCCACAATGTTAAATGTCTTGATTCCGAATCTGAACTTCAGCAGTTCTAATTGGCCTCCATGTCCACAGAAAAGATGTGGAAGTTCTTCTGAGGAGGGATTAGGCATGCTTTTGTGTTTGTAGAGCACTGAGTGTAATGGGACCCTCACAGGATCTCTGGTTGCTACTATAGTATGAATGTTAAATACTATTCTTCCCAGCACTAGACAGGTTTTGCGTAATTAGAAACACAGGGAATGCAGGCTATTCGGATGAGCAGAGAATGAAGCATTTTAAGCACGGTCCTGAATTCTTGCTTGTCTTTTCACCACATATTATGTTGTTAGTCTCTATAACAGGTGATTTGCAGGTTAAATCCCATTTTCTTTCTCTATAGACTAAATTCATCTTTGATATAAGTGGGCACAAGTCCATTAACTTCAATAGAGTTGCGTTCACTCACTCCAACATTGAATCTGTCCCAGTGGGTTTATGCTGTAAATCTATCCCAGAATCAGTGGTTACAGAGGCATTGGTTCTGCTCTGAAATTCATTCAGTCTTTTCAAATAAGCCTTTTACAGGAGCCTGGGAATGTTTTCAGCCTCTTCACCGACACATAAGCCTCAGTCCAGAACCGCTTCTTAGTTTCAGCCTCTTCTTTTCTCCCCTGCCTTATCTTTCTTTTTACTCCCTATTTCTCTCACACGTTACTATTCGCAGCCTCTCCCCTCCTATCTAGGCAAGAGTGGTAAGCAACGCTCCCTGTAGCCGTGGCATCTTGCTCTGAGGTGGCCTTGTCAAATCTCATCAGTTAAGTGAGGTTGGGTCTGGTTTGTACTTGGACAGAAGCCCTTGAGGAAAAGCCCCAGGTGTTGTACATGTGAGCACTGGGCTACCAGTAGGTGCCATTCCTCCTTCTTAGGCCAGTGCTCTAAGAAACCTTAACTGATGCTCTAAAATATTGTCCCATGGCACTGCACTGCCCTGCTGAGACGGTCATCACTGGATGACAAGAAAATTTAAGGTGAATCCTACCCAAACTGCAAAAAATTCTTCTTTTCAGCTGTAATTTGTCTGTCAGCCCAACTAATCAGAGTATAGAACATGTGGGAGGGTTTAACACTGCTTTGCTTCTGTTGTATTTAATATTACTACTTCTGCAATACATTCAGTCACAGAACAATATGGAAGCCCTCTGGTGTCCAATTTAACACCTATAAATTTGTCTGTGTAATCTCTAACCAACTGGACAGATAAAATATTTGCCTTCTATTCCAGTATCCTTGTGTTCTCTTTTGAAATACGGCTCTTTGATTAATTTCTTTTTTCCCACTGGCAAGTCCCAGTGTTTGGACTCTCAGTCCTGCAGGTATTTGGGAAGGCGCAGAACCTCTCCAGCCTAGCTGACCCCTGGGCTATGCCACAGCTGTTACCAGGTCTGCCCTGGGGTCCAGAGATCTCCTTTCTCCATCACAGTATTTCTTGATTTATCTGGGAGAGCCAGTGAATTACTTCAGCTGGGGAACCTGTGCCGGGTAGCCTTTGGCTCTCTTTTGGGCCCTGCCAGTGCCTCAGCCTTCTTTGCACACTGAGTTGGTCACCCAAAGCCAGCTTCTCTCAGACAGGGAGCTAGTACATACCTTCCTCTGCCTCAAAGGGAAATGGGGGGAAGGAGGAGGATTTGATTTCTTTCTTATGATGGCATTTTGGCACATTGTTTCCTTTATGTTTCACTACTTCTCTCCCTCCAGGGCAGATGGGAATCTAACCATTGTTGGCAAGGAAAGCCTCCAAGCACCTATTCTTTTCTGTGACCCCGAAGTCCATGTTTATTCCCAGGAAAAAGGTCAGGAGTGATTAAATAACTAAGCAGTGTTATGAAGATCTCTGCTCTGCAAAGGTGGAATAATCTGCCCCGAGGTTGAAATGTTGCTCCAAGGTTTTCAGGAGCAGCCTAAGCTTGTCAGGCTGGTACCATTGCTCCTTAGAGGGGACCAGTCTGGAGTGGGTTACACTGTGGTGGGTCTGGACAGGATGGAGTTCATCAGACCCAAACATCTCTTTTTGTATATGGTATCTTTATGTAGTTCACTGAACACTGCTAAAAGGAAAGTTCCCTTCACTTCTGTCCATCTGGGCTAATAAAGGGCAGATGAAAGGGAAGGATTTGCTCAGAAATCATGGTATGGTCTTTGCAAAACAATAAGGAGATTGAAGACCATTTCAAGGCAGAGCATAGCAAACATCCAGTTAATAAGGGCCCCAGAGGATCCAAAGGATTTGAGTTCAGGGATGAAGATTATGTAGGCAGTAGTAGCCCTTTAAGGGATCTAGGAAAATTGAGGGTGAGGAGGGGGAATGCATTTAATCCCTTCACTGAGTACACAGGAGAATTACACAGCATACAGGCATTGCTGATGCTCAGCATCACATCTTAGGATTGAATATAACTTCGTTCCCAGTCTAGAATTTACCCACCAAACAGAGAGGTTGAAAGGCAACATTAATTACACATCTGTCCAGCACGTAGCGATACTCAGATGTCGGGTGTCATATAAATGTAAAATGTTGCTATTCTACAGAGTGGCTCCTATACATGTGTGGATTAAACAATGGCTTTGCACAAGACTAAAATCCGCAGTGCTGCTGCTGCTGAAAAGAGTTAATTGTATGGCTGCAATATTATGGACACTGTGGTTTTACTGAGCTAAAAGAGGAGGACAGTGATTCATGGCTGCACCCATGCTCTTCGTCATGAAATATAAATTAAAAATAGTTGTATTATGGTAGGCTACCTGTATTGTTACATTCATAATGGATATCACACATCCGTCCTTGCTCGGTGTTGCAGGCAAAGCATGTTAGAGAAACTATGGCAGTATTTTTCTTTTAGGTGTAACAATCTGTCAGTATCAAATTCTCTTAGTCAGTAGGGAGCATATAGTGTTGATTTACTGAAAATCTGGGATTATGTCTGCTCTGTGGTGAGCATAGATTTAAGAGGGGAGAGGTAAGGGGTCTCCAAAAGGTGAAGAAAAACACAAATGAAACCTAGCAAGGAAAAAATAGCTTGACAGCTAAGATGCAGTACAGTCACCGTCAAGTCTTCTTGAAGGAAAACCCTTGCACACAGGAATGCTCTGAGCACTGCACACTGTACCTTAAACAACCCACTCCATTACCCACTTCACGCCAAGGAACTGTAAATGTATAAATGAAGCTGCAGCTCTTCAGCCTTACAAGAAAAAGCCTTAATATTTCTGTGTTCCAGTGTACAAATGTCTTCAGTGATGGACCAGAAACATGGGCACGCCCATTTGGGGGCAAAAAAAAACAAGAGAGGATTTCCTTCATCATTTATTCCTTTCATAGCAAACCCTGTTAAACAAAGAGTGGGTGACAGGCAGGTTCAGCGAGATGGACTCTGCAGATGCCACGGAGGCAGCAGCAGCTGGACCCCCCCTGTGTCACTCTCTGGTATGCACGGATCCTCCTCATCCCTGGAAGGTGCACTGCAGCGCACCTCAGGCTTTGCACCACACTGCATCTGGCCACAAAGATTGCAGGGGCTAATTCAGGCCATTTTATTAAGGGCTGGAAGTTGCAGCCAGCTGAGGAGTAAAGGTGCCACGGTTACAGTCCCATCCTAGTGGAACGGTGCCTCCTCCATCACAAAATACAGTTTGGCACTAATTGGTATCTTTAATAGCAGTCTCAGTAGAGAGCCTGGGAAGGCTTTCCTTCATCCTTGTTCTGGGCCTTCCATGCCGGCTGGGGACGCTTTCATTGCTGCTGCCTGCGTTGTAATTGTTCTGGGGATAAGTAAAGGATTTCCAGCTCTGGCCTGCCAATCTGTCACCCTTCAATAGCCACAAAGTCACAGAGAAATTAATTTAAAAAAGCCAAATATCACATTAGTAGCCACCGCACAAGCAAAATACAAGCAATTAAAAATCACCCCGCAAATATATTGAGCATCCAGTGTGCACATGTCGCTTGATTTTATCCCACAAAGAGGGGTGATCCATTTGTGGGGAAGAGAAGAAAAGTAACCCCAAACCCTCTAACTCTTCTCTGGTATCAAACACTACAAAACTTCACGGGATTTATTATATCTTAAAAAAAAAAAAAAAAAAAGGCTCCTTTCCCTTTAAAAAGAGAGGAGCTACTTGGTCTGATGCTGCTGCCTTTATCAGCCATGAAGTTCCCAGCAAGGTGCTGTTAGTGCCTGATTAAACCTCATACCAATCTCTGTCCCCCATGGTAACCCAGAAGACATCCACTGAGAGTGGCAGCTCTTATTCATTTTAATTGCCAAGGATCTCTCTGTGATGGCCAGTTTTCTTGTCTCTCAAGGACTGGAATGGAAATCCATCTGATTACACGAACAATCCGGGTGCTCTGACAGATCTGAAATATGAATATGGAGATGGCATTGTGCTCTGCACTGACTCCTGAAACCCCAATAGTAAATTATGATCTGCCACTAAAACAATTTCAGGGCACAGTACAATTCACATAAAAGCCCATTTTCTGTAATGGAACACAAATTATTAATAAATCAGTCCAGAGGGGGGGAAAAGTGAAAAAGAGATTTTGTTGCTGGTGTTCTCATGGAACATCACAAACACAAATGTACATACACATATAGGCATGCTTCCCTTTCTCTTATACACCTTTTTCTACAGCTTCAAGTGGAGATGATACACAGAATATTAACAAATCCCCTGGGGCTACCACAGTGTTCCTGGAATTAGCCCCATGTCCTCTTGCTGTAAGCTTAACCTTGTCCCATCCCTTGGGTGAATTGACCTCCAGCTTATGCAGCTTAACATGGAGGGACATTTTTATTGTCCAAATAAAACTTGCAATCCTCATGCTCACACAGGGAACAGCTCATCTTCCTCCTGCATCCCTCTGACATGTGCCTTCTGGTGTCAGGGGGCCCTCTCAAGCAGAGCAGCCTTGCTGGATTTGGCCCAGAGCACCCACTCTGTTGAAAGAGAGACCAACTGCCTGTATAAAGTCATATAAAAGAGGACCTAGCCTAAAACAATGAGCTTTACTGCCAAATCCAGAAGAGCTGTGTTTGTCTGAAGGTTAGGCGTGGGGTGGAGCTTAGGAAGGAAGTCTGCTCAAATAAGCCGTAACAGCCCGGGGCATCTCCTGAACACCCCAGCACCCCACAACAGCCTGTACAAACACCGAGCCGCTTGGGACAGACTGAAATCAGCACAGACAGTTCATCCACAGCGTGCCAGCAATCCCGGCTCAGCCTGCTCTCACTGCTCTGCAATGTGCTGACACGAGAGGGGAGGATGTGGCCACGCAGGCACCTGGATGCGGCAAACATCCGCTGGCAGAAAGGGAGGCCAGCGAGGGTACTTTGACTGGGGCTTGCCAGCAGCTCCAGGCAGCTGACAAAGCAGTGTGGTGACAGTATTAACATGTGCAGGGCAGGCAGGCGCATTATTATTACCACATATTTCTACTAAAACAGCGCCTGAGGCTTCAGAGGACCGTCGAGTCAGCCAGCTGAACATACACTGTGGGAACCATGTCCACAGGGCTTTAGGTCCTCTTGAAAGCCATGGAAAGAGTAGAGGAAATATAATGCGTATAAAGAAGGACAAGGGGGTTTAGTGGGTTTAGCACTGCCTCAGAGGTCAGGAAATGTGGGTTGTAACCCTGGCTTTGGCCCCAGTCTGGTGGATGACCTTTGGTCCCCTGAGTGTTTCCTGTCTGCAAAATCTGAAACTTCCATATGTTTGGTTTTCCCTGGCTGTGGCATCAATTTCCAACTGGAAATTTTGCCTGGGCAGGGAGAAATAAAAGACACTGGAGTTTTGTCAAAAACTTCTGCACATCTGGAGGTCAGGCCTTCACAGTGAGGACTTGACCACCGAACATACATGGAAAACACAGCAGTAAAAACACTCTCCCAAAGCATCCATCTCTCTACACTTTCCCTCAGTGGTGCACTAGCACCTTATTTTGTTTTGAAAGTCTCAGAGACCCAGTAAAATCAGGATAATGATACAGACTTTGTGAAACATTTGGAGATCTGATGATGGAAATTGTTAAACAACAGATCGACATTTATTCATCAGGTATGCATTTGAAACACGGTAACTAAAGAATAAGAATAAAAATAACCCCACTGCTTTAGCCTTAACTCTCTGTCCTGTTACCTCTCGCCTTCTCTCCCTTGGGGCTATTAGCCTAGGCAGGGGTTTCAAAGCGGGATCTGAAGATCAGTAAATCAGGGATGGGATGGTGTTCTCTTATTAGTGCTCAGAGGTAACCTTACAGCCTAGAGGGCTCAAACGTTGGGCTGCCATGTTTGCCAACAGCACAGCTGTCTAACACTTTATATTTAGGCTGGTTTTTGCATTTATTAACAGCGTGCAGTACAACCAGTAATTAATTTGGTGATCCTTGGGGCCAATGCCCATTACCAGAGTTTTCTTTTACGTAACAGAGATAAACATGCAGTAGTTTTTGAGACACGCTGATGTGCACTTACCCATCTGTGTTCCTTTCCTCTACACAGGAAGGAATCCCCACAAAAGGAAGAGCCTTTGGGAGTGAGGTTTCAGTGCAGCCAGAAGAAAAAGTCCAGGGCAGAAACAGAGATGCACAAATACCTTCTGCACCCAACAGCTTTGGCATTCCATTCTGCGAAGGAACCAGCAGGTTTGGGCATGAGGCCTGCAGAAACCTGTTGCCTCTAGTAGATAATGCTGGTAATAACTGAGAAGAAAGATGTCTGAATCCCCATCACATTTGTTGCCCTAAGGGGAAGAAATAATCTGATTGGTTACTTGTAGTTTATTCTTCAAATGAAAAAGAACTAGAAAGGGAGGAAATATAAATAGTTTTAATAATCGAAGAAAAGTCTGAAATGAGTAGAGTTCACAACCTCCATAATTCATTTAAGATGCATAAATGCCTCAGATTTTCATTAATTAGTGAATATGTGTTGTTTTCTTGGAGTACAAGAATGATATTTTTGAACACCAATGAACCAGTCAAATGAAAACTAAAACATACACATTAGGAATCATGCTCCAAAGGACTCCTTCAGAGAGATTAGGGCAGGAAGCAGCTGATTTCAGTTTTTCCATTATTTCACCCTTACATGAGATGGCTAGTACGAGTGCTTGCAACTGATTGAAATGTAGCTGTTTAGCACAGGCTGCAGGGTGACCACAGAGAATAAAACCCCCTCCTCCGCAGTGCTGTTTACTGACCTGCATGAAGCATGCTGGTAGTTTCAGACATTTCAAATTTGACAGGCATCCAAAGCATACAAAACTGAATTCGGCTAAGTTCAGTCTTAAAAGTAAATATGTGCCTCTTTGCTTTACTGAAAAGGAAACAAAGTGGTCACCACAGTTGTCACTTGTTTGTGTTTAGCTGAGCACTGCCAGTTGAGGTTAAAGACTGAATGAAATACAAAAAATAATAACTTTGATAGATGCATTCTCTATAAAGTTACAGGGTTTTAGTGGAATGGGAAGAAGCTTCTATTATTGCTACAAATGATGTGTGGTTTTTGTAGTAGAGGGAACATCAAGTGCCAATGTATCAAAGAAGCTCCTTTGAGAATTCAAATTTGCCTTTAAATGACATGAAACCTCTAGAAACCTTTCTGTGCTTCCATGATGACAATGTCACAACGGGCATGCACCCACCTCCCTCTCCTCTCCTCTCCTCTCCTCTCCTCTCCTCTCCTCTCCTCTCCTCTCCTCTCCTCTCCTCTCCTCTCCTCTCCTCTCCTCTCCTCTCCTCTCCTCTCCTCTCCTCTCCTCTCCTCTCCTCTCCTCTCCATCCCTGTCCCTTTCCCGTTCCCATTCCCATTCCTGTTCCCGTTCCTGTTCCTTTCCCATTCCTTTTCTTTCTTGCTTCTTTTCTCTATGAAAGAACTAAGTGAATCTGTCCAGGGAAAGGCACAGCAGGAGATTTAAGTATGAGACCATCTCCAGTAACATGAATCCCTGGAGCAATGGGATAAATTTGAGAAAGAGAGTATTTAGGCTGAATATCAGGAAAATGTTCCTAATGGCTTGGACTGCTTGAGCAGTGGAATTGTCTTCCAGGCAAGGATGGAAACACCAACATTTGACTCACTTGAAATTGGACTGGACAGCATGTTGGCAAGTGTACTGGAGGGAGAGATCCTGCTCTGGAAGGGGAACGGTCTCTTGGACACCGGATCTCTATGACTCTGTTAAATATTCCAATGTGAAGAATGTGAGGAAAGAAAATATTAGGAATCGCCCAGGGACACAGCTAATCCCGCAGACATAACACTTGCACCAACTGCAGTAGAAATTACACTCATGTGAGGGACCCAGGCTGGGCCCCAAGTGGGACGAGGGCTTTGGCATCCCGGACGTGGCCATGGCACACTCCTGTTGCTCGTTGTCCCACAGGTGGGCAGCAGGGCACTGGGACACAGGGACAGGGAACAAATGCTCCTGGACTCTTGCTGGCAGGGAACATGAACATCAAGCCTGTTGAAACAAGCAGTCAGAAAGAATAGAAACCTGAGCCCTGGCAGCATCTACTGCCTCTTTACATCCATGACCAGGTGTCCCTTCTCCTCTCTGTCCTGACAAAGCACCTCTAAATGCATGTCCTGTGTCTATCTCTGTTGCCACTTTCTGATGTCCTCAAAATGCAGAGATGTCAAAAAAACCTGAAAATAACATGATGTTTTGAAACTCCAAATGTCATTGCACCAAACAAAACCACTGGTGCCTACTAGGGAGAGGGCTGCCTACACATGCCCTCATGCTCCTTCAGCTGGGGCTTGTCTTGGTGTTTGTGGTGGGGCAAATTGAGAGTGATTGAGAGTAGAATGGGACATTGACTGTGGTTTTAACTGAGCCCTGATTCCTTTTTTGTCCCTCCGCATATGGATGTAATATATATTCACAAGCCTTTTTTTTCCTACCATTTATAATATTTTTTTTTTTTTTTTCATTTCCAGTCATGGAGTTTTTCTGGACAAAACAATTATGATCCAAATGTCCTGAGAACAGTCGCCAATGAGGCAGTTTTCCTGAACATGTACAGACAAAGGAAATTATTTCCTTACTGGAAGAAATCACTTCAAAGTGCCCAGATCAAGCCCCGCTTCAGCTCAGGTTTCCTTTCTGTGTTGCAGCTTGGACAACAGCTCTCACGGAGAGCCATGCTCCTTGTGCCTGGTTTGAATTTAAGCAACACTGGGCGCAGGGTATATGGGAACTCACAAACCAGCTCAGTCACCTCTCTTCTCCTTTCCTCCACCTTCCCCCTACAATACATCCTTCCTTCTGCATGGTGTTTGTGGCTTTTCAAATGTCAGTAGAGTTCTCTGTGACATCCCTCTAACATTCAGCGCTCTGGGCGGCTCTGTTTATCAGCCATTCTTACACAGCTATGTCGATCCAATGCATCTCCTTTCTTAAAACTCAGCTTGAGTCAAAAACTCTCCCCCGTTAGTCATGATCTTCCTATCACCATCTCTTGCGAAGGTGAGGTGGAGGGCAACAGTTCTCGTGAGAATGAAATGGATTGAGAATGATTTTGCATGACAACTGCTGGGGATCCAATATCTTTCTGTTGGTGTTGCTTACAGAAACAATAATGCCTGGAAACCATCCAATACCTGTGTGTTGGCCCTTCTTCAACACATGCCAAATTCTTCTCTTGTGGGACAGCCTGGGCACGGCCCACATATATTTATGTGTGATCTCCTAGTCAAACTGTGATCTATTTTTGCCAGTCTCCTGAGCACAGTCCCTCTTTCCACATCCTGAATGTCATCTCAAACTATAAGGAGGCCGGCCACTCCAGGAAGGGTCAGATGGCAGTGCCTTTGTGTGCCTTTCTTTCTGTCCATGCACAGTGTGGGGCATGGCCCTCACACCAGGACCTCGCTGGGCTGGACGGTGTGTTGGGAGGAATGTGATGTTCATTAATTTCATCAGAAATAGGTAAGTACCAAGTCATGGATCTCTTACTTGTGGGAGAAGAGGCCTTATATTCAAACAGACATATTATGCCTGTGACACGTCTGTCCTTCACCAAGATAATCCTTGACATGGTTTCTTCCTTCCATGGATTAGTCACTGCATAACACCTCCCATCTCCTTTCCATTCAGAGCAGTGCTACACAGCACTGCTGTGACTGCTGAACTGTACAGAGGACTCCTCCCACTGTCACATAGCCTGCTCTCAGCAATGTCCAGGGTACACTGAAAGAGGACAATAAAATCTCCCCTGTCCCTCGAATGGCCTCTACTTACTGGCAAAGTCTGGCTTTCTTTATTCTAAGAAAGAATTCGGGACACTCATGAGCTCCATCATTAGCCTAATTTTGTTTTCACTACTAAAACTTCTCCAACCTGGTCCCATGGCTACCTCCTGCGACCTAGTTAAACACCACTTGACTAGGATGTGTAATCATTTTACACCTCAGAGTAGAGCAGAGATCCCACAGTCCCCTGGCCAGGGCTACGCTGGCAGTGGTCTGGTTTGAACCTTCGGACCACACCTGGAAGCTGAGTAACAGCTAATGGTGAACACAACGTCCTACCTGTCCACACTGAGGAGCTGTCTGCTGCCTCATGGCACCCAGCAGTGTGTCACCAATCTCTGGAGATAGCACCTACACTCAGACTGGCAGGTCACTGAGCCCCTGCTCTCCTTCCCCGTGTATCCAAACCCAGAGTGAGATGTGCCCTTCCAGCTCCTGCTCTGGCCTTGCTCCTGTTCCCAGAGCCCTGCTTTATGCTTCTAAGACAACATAAAGAACATGCTCTTATTTTGGTGCAAAAGCCCTGTTTAAAGGGAGCCCTCCAATTCTTCCTGAGGATCTCCAACAGGACAGCCTGCACTCCACCACTTACTCCTGGTTTTGATACTTTTTTATTTTACTTCCATCAGATCCCAAAACCAGCCCTGGGAAAACACCCGGAGGAGCTGCCACAGCCTTGCACTCTGCCAGTGCTCTGCTCTCTGCACAGTAGTCAGGTAGGTGAAATTCAAGGTTGTGGTCACTACAGCCAAAGGCCAGGACATTAAGAACAGCCTCGCTACCTCCAATCTGCTGTATGAACTATTCTTAGCTGGAAGCTGGAGCCGAATGCTCACTGGGCACTCCAGGTTCACACCTCTGGAATACGCCCCTGACAGAAATATGCTTCAGCGTGAACTTGGCCGCATTTAGAAGAAGCTGCAAGATACACCTCTTTCCCAGACCTTTCCATCTGTTTAAACTGTGAAATCCTGGGTTCCTCGCTGTCTGGTCAGATTAAAAGCTGCTGGCAGTGGGGGAGCATGACAGTTCATTTCTCTTACTTGGAAGTATAATTACTCAACGTAATCCCCATAAAACAAACTCATAATCTACAACGATGAGTGTGTGTTAAGTGCTCATAGTAACTGAAATAAATAAGAAGAGGTCATAAATAATAAACCATGATCTGGATTACAGTATTCAACAGTGCACAGAACAGCAGAGGCAGAGTTGATAAAGGAAAGTGGATCATAGCCCTCCACACTCTGCAGGCATGACGTTGTAAGGTTGGAGATACTGTCTGCATGTTGGCGGGGGATCATGAGAATTCAGCAGTGATTTAATCATAACCTGTGCATCATCTGTGAAGAAAGAGGTGAAATAAACATTGGTTACGGTACATGCAGAATGCTCTGAGTCTTCCTGCACAAGTCAGCTATACTTTGCTGGCTGCTTTACATTCCACTTGAATCCACTAGGATTGCTACCACATGTAGCATAGTAGAAAGACCTAGGAGAGATCTTTCTTTACTTATGCTGTACCGTTTCAGATTTCTCCATCTTAGGAGCTACTAAGTGGACATAGCTGCTGTGCACGAGACACAGGTTCACTCTGGTTCACTTGGGCCATTACCTGGACTCTTGGGAAAATGTCTTTGTTCTGCAGGTTAGTGGCTCTTCCTAGAGACTGAAGTAAATTTTGTGCATGCACAGGATGAAATTGGCAATGGTCCTCATTGTGCAAAAACTCTAACTAGATTTGTGAGCTCATCCCCAACTGAATTCCCAGAGGCCATTTCCTTACATCATGCCAAGATTATGTGAAGGTTAAGACCAAGAAGACACAGGAATGGACACCTCTGCGAGATCCAGGGGAAGCTGACATAGTTTCGCTAGAACAGCTCACTGGGAACTGGATTGATGTTTCTGGTGTACCAAATAGAACTGAAATTTTGAGTTCTTGCTAAAATTAAAGATAAGTGGCTACATTTGTACAACTTATATATGAGGGATTGGAATACATAGCGAAGTTCAACTATCACTTTCCTGTTTATATTCATGGATTGCTGTTTTTCTAGGCTCAGCCCCGGTTTTGCTGATGAGCTAAAATATAACCTCCTTAAACCCCAGAGGAGCAGCATTTAGTAAGTTCTGTCTTTAAATAATATTTCAGCCAGGGGATTAACTCCTATTTGCACATACAGCTAACCTGGAGGGAAGGCTCAGTGAGCAAAAAACCCTGGAGGGAGAGGACATATTTGCAGCAGCAAAGACTTTTTCCACTCCTGCTGAGGTGGGGGGGGAAATCCTTGCCAGCTGCAATGGGAGGCAGAACAGGCCCACCTCTAAATCATGTAAAAATTATCTGATAGCATTTTCAATTAATGACTGCTCATAGGAGGAGGAATGGTCAAAATGACTGTGTCTGTAAGGCCACTGCCCCCACAGAGGACTGCGTGCAGCTCCGCAGCTCCCCTAGTTATGCTCCAAGCAGCTCCGTGCCTCAGGCACACCCTCCCTGCCTTCAGAAGCACGGAAAGTGTGATGAGACCATGTCTGCTTCCATGTCCCCTGGAATAATGTCCCCTGCTTGCCCACTCACGTGCTGGCAGGTTTTTGCAGACCTACAGTGGGGTGCTATTCTCCCCTCAGCAGTAGTCTGGATTGTGTACCCCAGAGAAGACACTGCTCCTCCAAAGAAGCTGAAAACACTGGATTTGTGACTCCTCTGTCTGCAGGGTCCCGAGGGAGCTTAGGGGAACTGGGGTGCAAGGGGTCCTGCTCTTGCACTTGGGAAACCTCACAGGACTGGACTCTGTCTAGCCCAAACACAGGATTTCAGCTCTTCCCTTGAAAAGACAGTATCATAAGCATATGGTTAATGACTCATCCCAAGTGGAAAAACAGCGTTTGTTATATTTTATGAAAATTTTATACATCTAAGGTACTGTACATCTGTTGCTATTTAGGCTGACATGTATGTAGAGATTGGCAGAACAAGTTCTCTGTAGGGATGACTGAACTCCAAACCAAACCACAGAACTTTCAAACACTCAGCCTGCTTCTTGAAGGGGAATGAAGGAAAAAAAAAAAGAGAATGTTTTTCTGCTCTGTTGAAATGCTGCCTGACTGAGCAATATGCAAAGGAAGACACTCTTCAGTTCTGTCTAATCCGCAATAGAAGAGAGGCTTATTTATGGAGAGGAGTCTTTCTTCTCAGTGCTGCAAATGGCAAGCAAAAGCTTGTCTCTGTGCCAAAACTTTTTCCCAGGTTGCTCATGAAAGGGTCAGAAAGTTCAACTCCTTGTTCGACTCCTGCTCCTCCTCCCTGCATCCTCTCTTGTAAAACTCTCCCTCAGACCTGCTCCTGTCTCCTTCCTCTCTGGCAGCGAGCCCTTCTCATGGTGAGGCTAAGGGTTCTTCTTGAGCTGTTCATACATTTTTCTCGCAGCAGCATCTGGGTGGCAAGAAGGCAGGCAGCCTTACTGGTTAGCCTGGAAGTCTTCTGGGGCTTCCTGGGAAGGCACTAAATGACTGGACTTCCATGGAAAGTCATGTTTTCCACTCTGCATCTGTGAGTGTTTCTACGGTCTCCGGTACAAAATCCCCTGGGGCGGAGGACTAAGTGGTGAAAACAACTGAGGACATGCCTGTATGGTCCTACTCACTCCTCTGCAGAGAGGAAGATGGAGCAAGCTGTAAAGAACTGCTTGCTCAAACATCTCTTATTTATTAGCCATGTCAGCCCAGCTCTGCCAGGATAATTACTCTGGGCACAACAGCTATCCTGTGCCCGGCTCCCAAACTGGCACAGTCAGTGTCTGCTTAGGGATCCTTCAGCTGTAATCTGTTTCTAATCTAATCCCCAGAGCACAGGGCCTGGAAAATAAAGTTCTCTGCCTCCAGCCATGCTGTGAGGCTCCCTGCTGTCTCGCTACATGTGTCTGGGACAAATTAACATGAGAACATAAGAAAGGCCATACTGGATCAGACCAAAAGTCTGTACAACCCAGTGCTCTGATTCTGCCAGTAGCCAAAAGTAGAAGCTCCTAAAAGTGTATAAAATGATACCTCCACCAAGTGTTCTCCCAAACTCCAGCCAGTAGGGGCACAGGGCTTTCTGGACCAGGTGTGCTTTCCACAGATTTATTGATCTTCAATGCATTTGTCTGCCATGAAATTGCACAGTCTCCCCAGGAAACCATGAGAACAGTTCCAAATGGCCACATCTTGGAGCAAGAAGCTCTACAGCTCTTCCTGTGGCCTGTTTTGAATCTGCTTCCTGCTAGTTTCCTTTGATGCCTCCCATTTCATGCTTAGGAGGAGGGTCATTTCATGCTCAGAAATTGATCTGTGCCCAGAAAGCACATATGACAATGGGTGACTGGTCAAGAGACAGCATTGCCAGTTGAAAGTGGTATTTAAGACTGGCCGTTTATTGATGGTAATTTGCCAAATATGACAATGGTTTGGTTTCTTGCAGTTTGGATGGCAGAACCAGTAGGAGAGCTCCAGTGGTTAATTCAGTCACAGTGCACTTAAGCCAGTAAGTGGGAAGGATAAGGCAGAATGAGCCTGGCAAGACTGAGCATACTGGCAGAAGCAGGGAGGTCCCATGAGGGGGACAGACATGGGAGCAGGGTGGATTTCCTGGCAGGAGCAGGACCACAAAGATATGAGTGCTCTACAGGAGCAGCTGAGGTGGCTTAGTTCCTAGCCATAAGGAGCAAGGAGGACATCCGGCCGAATGAGACTTTGGAAACTTTTGGTGAATGACAAAAACAATGCTAGGAGCTTTCTCGAGAACAAGAGCAGATGGCAGATGAGTCTGTGGCTTGTTTAATTGTTGGATCTTGCTGTCCACACAGTGCCTTGTTTTTTCCTGGTTCACATGAAAATCTCCAAGCTGGTGGAGCCCTGTCCAGGTAGGGTCAGGAGAGCAGTGAAGGTGACACAGCAGTGCTGCTGTGGGAATTCACAGGTCCTACCTTCAAGGGCCATTCCAGCCAGTGCTATGAAACCCAGCGTTTTCTTCTTGAATAGAAGTTTTTATAGTCACTGAACAGAAAGGTAATGGGGGAAAGGTGCTCTTTCCTGCCAATCTGCAGTGCCTAGCCCTGCAATCAGATGTATGGAGCACATCCCTGTGCAGGGTACACCCAGAAGCCTGGCAGTCACTCAGGGTAAACCCCTGTCCTCTGCCCCTGTTCTATGGTTTTAAACTATGTGAGTTGGGATTGTGTGTCACTGCCATGAGTTTTCTTTATGGAACTGACCAGAACCTAATGCCATAAAGGCCAAGCAGATGTTTTGGCTGCCCTTAGGGCTCATTCTCACCATCATCTTGCCTCAGAAACAGTGTGGCGGCTCTTGAACATGGCAGGTAGGATTGGGTTTTGACTGACATTGTGATCTTCTGTCAGAAATGCACAGAGAAAAAGCGTCAAAATGGTGATAGCCACTCTCAGTGCTGTACCACACTGTCTGGTGAAGGAGCAGGTATTGCAGCAACCCAGGAATGCTCTCACTTCTGGCTTGTGTCAGTTCTGGGTTTGCACTGGCTCCTGGCTTGAGACAAGTGAGTGTTGCACAGTTTCTTGACTTCAACCCAAAAGAATGGCATCTTACAGGCTTTTGCCTTCTCTAAAAGTAATTCCTTCATTTTTATCAAAAACTAAATTTTTTTCCCAGATTACTTCTGTAACAGATGCTTTGGTGCTCTTTCAGCAACGTATATCCACTACAGTATTAACATAGTTTCTATACGGAAATAGCTTTGTCTGGAGCTTTCTGGCTAACAAAACAAGCAGGATAACTTCTTTTCGTCTCCACCCAGCACATAGTAGACATACAAGAGTGTTACGCAATTTGACATGGCTGGCTGCTCCACCAGCGTAGGCAAAAGCCAGAAAGATCCTCCTGTTGCTGTTGCTGGAGATTATAACACTGTAGGATGTAAGAGTACCAACAACATTGTGTAAAGCCAGATGTTTGCTTAAATGGATTGTGGACATACTTCTCTGTTAAAGGCTCTCTGGTACCTCTCATAAAGGCCCCTCATTTATATTTCATCTCAGACAGAGTCTCTCCCGAATGTCAGTTTGGGATGGTATCTGAAATGAGGAACACCCATCCCTGAAGACAGTGGTATTTCAGGCTTGAATACACTTTAAAATATAACAAATTATCTTTCTTCTTCGGCTTAACAGCAGGCATAGTCTACCAAATCCTTTTAAATAGTCAGTTGTGCCTCAGAATCTGAGAAGTATTTGGGAAGCAAGTTTCTTGTTATTAACCCTTTGAATAAACTCAGGTCTGCTTGCTCCCTCCCAAAGTGGCTTGTAGGAAATCAAAGAACAGTATGAAAAGAAGGAACACAGAACACACCAATCAGTGTCAGCAGTATTGCTGTGGTTACCTTTGGTGACAGCTCCACTGTATAGAATTATTAGACAACTCAAATTACTACTGAAGTACTTTAATACTATGCTCTTGTATCTGAAATGGATAAAAATCTTGAGTGGAGTAGTTCAAGAATGCATTCGCATGAACAAAATAATGGAAAATATATTTAGCAGTCACATGAATAATGTAATTCCCTTCTTGGAAGGATTATGAAACTGTAATTTCTGCATTTCTTTGACTAAAATTTGGCTTTAGTGAAGCTAATGGCTAATCTCAGTCTTGGACTTCTTCAGCAGTATGAAAAGAGATAACAATTCCTACTTTTCTATATTAAAAAAACAGCTGAAAGCTATTTGCAGTGGACAAAAGGCTGACAATATAGTGTCTAATTTAGCAAGTGATTAAAAATTAAGAAGTGTAGCTATAGATCATCAGAACAGTGAGGCATGTCACGAAAAGCAAGCATATAAGTAAACTGACCTGCTCAGTCAGGGTCTGAAAGAAATTTCAGTCATCTAGGATATGGAGAAGTTAATTATACTTTAAAAGGGAAATTAATTATCCCCTTAAAAGGGAAATTATCTTTCCGGTAGTGTTGGGGTAGATTATTAGCATAATCCACTGTAGAACATAAATGTCCTGTTTACACTAGGTTTGAGGTAGGAGCTTCAGACTTTGTAGCCTTGTCTTTTTCTATCGAACAATCTCCATATGACTTTTTCTGATACCAGGAACAGTACCTAAACCTGCCTCACTTAATGTGTCAATGGAAATCTTCCTAAAGTTGTATTTTCTCCTCTTGGCTATGCTTTGCTTTTCATTTGACTCTGACAATCTCAACGTGATTATTGAGATATGTGAATTTGCTAGAACCGTGTGCAATACAAAGTGGTGGTATGTCCCATAATTAAATCTGTTGCTGACCTGTTTGCCTCAGATTAGCTCAGTTTTCACTTCACCTGGTCCAAATTATGGCTTTATCTTTGTCCTGCAATTTTCCTAACTCACAGGCAACAAAACTGAGAGAAAAATATGCCATTATCCCACAATTCCACAGAACTGTGATAGCCAGCTGCACTGAAAACATACTCCTGGTTTAGCTAGGTACCCCTTCCTGTTCTTCTTCAAAATAACCCAGAAATTCTTGAACTTCACTCCTCAGTTCCCTCCTCCTTCTCCACAGATACTACGCATTTCCTCCTTCTGCTTCTCTCAGAGTGCTGGCTACCACTCCAGTTGAAGTCCCATTTGCCACACCCTCAAGGTCTCTTTTCCTCCATGTTCCTGTTGTTTCTTCTTCTTGCTCACTGGTGGGGGTTTTAGATTTCATGGGAATCTTCTTTTTTCTTCGCTGCTTCCTGAAATAGTCCTTGCTCTTTTTGTGTACCCAATAGGCACAGCTAAGAACAACTACCACTGCAGCCACATGCCTTTTGGTTTATACTTGTTTTTGGACTGTTCTTCTGTCATTTGATCTCTAAACTCTGACAATGTAGGGGTTTTTTATGTTGTTGTTACATGGACGCTACCCAGTAATACTGTAGATTCCATCAGAAAAGCCTCCTTTTTTTATCCTTTTATCTTTTCTCCTAGAACTGTGATATCTCTCTCTTTTGAAACCTTTTCTGTTTTTCCAGATGCAGTTCCAAAAGTAATAGAGAATTTTTTAACTTCAATCTTTTCTTTTTCACATCTGAATCCTTTTGCTCCCGTTTGTAAAACATCTTCAGATCTTTGCTATTTTAGACTGGAGTTCCACGGTCATGACCTATTTATCCATCCAACTCTTGCCAAGATTACCAAAACCAGTCATGTTCAACCAGTGGGATCTTTCTTCCTTGGCAATACATGGTCTGGATCACTTATCAAGGGAAAGAGTACTGTTACCACTGGAGAGCACTCTTATACAGCTACAAATACTGATTTATGTCCATCAGCTCCCTACTTTATCCCATTCTGTTCATTGTCTGAAACATCTGGCAGGTATTTTAAGTATTTGACCACCGTTGGTCATTAGAAGAGCTGGAGAAAATTTTTTGGATGTTCTTCAGAAGACTGGATCCTGTTACGCTACCTTCCGTGTCTACTTGCTTTATGTGCCCGTGGGACAACAGCACTATGTTTGCCACTGGAGGTGGTCTGAAAGTTGAGGGAAACCTTGAAAGCTTTGCTTCCTGCCCCCTTACCTCACACTGTAATGGGAGTTGTGCTCTGTGGAATCTAAGAAGTCATTTTACCAACTGCAGCCATTGCGAAAATTCATTTCCATCACTTTCCCCATCTGCTGATACTTTTTAATGAGACAGGAGCAGTTCTGTGGTTAAGTGGTCTACCAGCAACCAGTGGTGGCTTTCCTGAAATTTACCCAATTAACAGTTGAGTGGGTGACTCCAGGCTGGGATTTCAGGGGCATTTATAATGCAATTGCAGCTAATAATGCTCTTTACTATCATGGGATCATTGCAGCCGCTCAAGGCATCAGCAGGCAGCTATCCCACGCTCCCAAAGTTATCCCATTGCCAGGCTGAACCAGCCCCAGTCCCACAGGAAGTGCTCTCACCCTGCCTGTCCTGGTGGCATCCACTGGTCTTACTCCAGTTCAACATCTTTCTTGAACTGGGGGCGGGGGGGCAAAACTGAGCACACTATTTTAGTTGTGGTCCAACAAGGGCCAAGTAAAGGGGAGTAATCACTTCCAGTGACACCCTGTCTCTGCTCCTGTGAGCACAGCCAAGCTTGTTGCCCGCCTGCCTTGCTGCCAGTGGAATCCACAGTGCACTGCGGATTCATGCTTAGCCTAAAGTCCACCAGGACCCCCAGGCCATGTGTAACAGAGCTGCTCCTCAGGCAGTCAGTACCCAGCCTCCTTTTCTATCTTGCGCAGGTCTGTGCTGGTCTGGAAGATTATTTTAGTAAGTCACTTGAACTGGCTTGTCTTGGGATTCTCCGGACTTGATGTAACATCCTGCAAAATACCCAAAGAAAATTTAGTCTACTCTAATGGGCTGTTTTGTACCATCAGTTGAAAACAGGAACCATCCGGGATGGGGATCAAGTCTTGTGAAGATATATTTCTAATGGCAGAACCCTTTATCACTCTAGACATTTTCTGAAAATTATTGCAATCCAGCCTGACTGTGAATCAGCAGTCATTAAATCTTACATCGTGAGTACAAGGGGCCAGATAATACATTTTGCCAAGGTCTCTCCAGTACTTGCTGGAATGCGATGGCTCTTTAGGCTCTTTTGAGTGATGCATGTCACATACTGCACATAAAAAAATGTCCGAGCACTCCACGTGATCATACCAAGCCTCTGAAGATTTCTTTGGCTCTTCAGTTGCTTAGCTCAGATTCACAAGTGGGACACAGCGCTTCGTTCTTCAGCTTGCATGGAAACGCTGACTTGTTTAATTTAAGAATTATTAGTGGGATTTTTAGAAGGGCCTTAAGTGACTTATGAACATAAGCCCCATTGAAAGTCGAATCCTACTTTCCATAAATATCGACCATATTTCTTCTGCTAAAATGTTTCTGGCTCAAGGGCCTCCTGCCAAAAACAACCTGTCTCCATTTCTAGACAACTTTCACCCTGCATTTTTGATATGTGCAACGTCCCCACGGAGCACAGCGTTGCAGGTCAGGAAATGAGTGTGGAACAAAAGAAGCGTAGGAAGCACTGTCGACTGTGTATCCGACGGGGGAGACAAGACATGGTGTGGCTGCGGCTGGGCTGTGAGGGTTGCAGCCTTCCTGGGACTCCAGCCAGGAAATTGCACAAAGCCCAGAGCGAGAGACCCCCACCATTCTTTTTTTTTTTTGCACACTGACAGATGTCCCTCTCTAGCAACCTGTCATGCTAGAGAAAAGTTACAGAGGTGACAAAAAATGTCAGTCAGGGATTATGGCTGTTTCTCTGACTGGTTTCCATTGTCTGTCTGCAGACAGAAAATAGGTGAGCTGCTTAGGCACGTGCTGTGGGCAGTAAGAGACTGGGGACAATGAAGCCTGCAGCTGGAAAATACAGAGGAGGCAGGAAGTCCTATGTCCTCTTCCTTTTCACTCGCCCTTGCTATTCATTCTAACGGCTGATCCTTCCCCTTCCATACATGGCATGTGAAACCTCTCACTGACCAGGGTAGCTGGAGATTTCCAAAGTGATTTGAATACCCAGACCAAATACCTGGGCATTTTTGAAACAATTTCTGTTTCTTTTCCACAAACAGAAATTCAGGACAAGGAGATGAGGGGAGATTTCTAAAGGGAAATCATTACTGTGTCACCAGTTGGAAAAGCAAGAATTTGCTAATGTACTTCTGTGTTCGAGGTGTCATCAGCACAGGAATTTCAGCATGGCCTTCATTGGGCTACTGAGCCTTGGACAGGAAAGCATTCACTGCAGTGTTGCAGTACTTCCCATCTTTAAAACAGATGGGAATAACTTCTGAGGCACCTCACCTTTAATGTTACTTCAGGTTGGATTCCTCCAATACTGAGAGACTATAAATGGCATCTTGCTTTAAAAAAAAATAGGTCCTTGACCTGAAATGTATATAAATGATATCAAGTCTTTTTGACATAAAACTAATAACAAAAAAATTGCAAAACTGTCATCATAGTGGGTAGACAAGATGTTCAGAAGAGCACTGGTTAAAAATGGGTCACCTTTGGGGACAGTGTGGGCTATCTAGGGCTGTGAATACAGTAGATCTCAGCCCGGCTACAAGCTCTGGTCTGAGGTTCTGGCTGAAGGATGCCACAGCTTCCTCTCTCCTGGTGATCCAAGTCCTCTTACAACAAAAATAAGGGTGTAAGACTGAGAGAGAGAAGATGAGATGAGTCCCAACCATTACCTGGAGACTGAGTTTGGATCTCCCAGCCCAGAAGCTCACATGTGCCTGTGGTCGGATGGTATAGATTGGCCCTATGGGATCTGTTCCCACCTTCTCAGATGGAACAGGCCATTCAACAGGTGAGAAAATATTGCTGAATGACACATTTCTGGTGAGCATAGGCTCATTCTCTGTAAAAGAAGAAAAGGAAGATTTAAGAGAGAAATAACGGAGAAAAAAGTAAATACACCTTTCTTGGTTTCTATTTTATTTTTGGAGAAACAGACAACTACATTTCTGCTGTACTTTCTTAACAGATACCAGGAGACTTTTCAAAGGTTATTTTTGGAACCATTAGATCTCATTCTTTCCTGCAGCCCTGGCCAGGTCAACAACACTAAGGAATGACTATTTGTATCCGATGAACTCTGCCTCTCAACCTCTGTGTCCTGTGGAGCAGGCACTACGGCTTGAAAGAAGTCTAGCAGAGTTTGTTTTTGGGTTCAGCTTGTTTCCTTGAGTCCCCTTGGAAAGTGACCATGGCAATTAGAAATATTAATTGAGCTGCAGAGAAACTCAGCCAGAAACTTGTGCTCTCCTTCAGGGAGCAGCCACAGAGACCTGGATGCCAGCTGAGGTCTGTGAGGTTTAGCAGGCTGCTAAACTCGAGGACGAGAGCCAGCTCTGTGCTGGGGACACCAGCCATGCTGTCAGCTTATGGCTTGCAACGCCAGTGTGACACAGCATCCTCACATGTGTGCTCCTCCGTGCCGGGCCTGGGTGTCCGAGAGTTCACATGTACTGCTCCCAGACTGGGTCTGTGCTGATTCCCAGCCTGAGGAGTGTCTAATGTAAGAGCCATGCTGAAATCCCAGCCCGGCTGGACAAACCACCTCTCCAACTTCTTGTGCAGCCACTGGCATAAGAGAGGGCAGGAGGGGCCAAGATCTCACTTTTTTCATCTCCAAGAGCTTTGGTTTTAAGCCTGTAACCTGGGGGAGGAATATTCAAGCTGTTCCCTCTTGTGCTCTATATTTTTAATATATAGTGGGAGATTTCAGTAAGCCATTACTTTCCTTTTCCCCTCCTGTGTGATTAATTTTGCAAAGGAGTCTGCCTATGACAGAAATAGTGACAAACGCAAGCAGCTCCTCACCTGCTTTCCAAATGTGCCTTTGGGGCCAGCCCGTGAGCCATTCCATCATGCTGGTGAAGAGTCACACAAGCATCTTCCACCACCCTGGGTGGGAACGCAGCCCCTGCCTTGCTGTGGGGCACAGAGGTGGGAGCTGGAGCAATGGTGCACAGGTGACACCACCTGAATGGCAGCTGGGGTGACAGATGCTCGGCTTCACGCACTCAAGGGATGCCCACTTCCATGCTGTTAGGAATAGCTCCCTATTAGTGGCTGGTGGGATAGCGACACAAGCACAAAAGCCAGCCACCCTCAGGATCTGCCTTTATTTTGCTTTCCTGTAACTGCAGCCTTGAAAAGTCTGGAAAAGGTTTTCCACGTTAAATTAATTATGCTTCAGCCTAGATCCACATCATGAAGTAGCCTTCTAGTTGTCCCTGTTCACAAAATCATATTGTGTTTATGGCTGGCAGTGAACATTGGCTATAATCACTGAGTATGTGTAAATGTTTCAGACATAAGCAAAGTCCCTGGGTGACAGAATTTTAGCATACACCAAAACACACGTGCCTTGAAGGATTCAGAGTGCTTAATGACAGGGACTAGTTAACACCAGTAGCTGAAGAGACAAAAACAGCACTACGAACTTCAGGAAAGCAAGCGAGCTCACCAAAGGTGATTCTCAGTGGTTTTCAGGTTTCATATCATACCTCCTGGATATAAATATTCCGTTCCACATGCTGTTTTGCTAAATGGGGCACAAAAAAGGAAGTGTACATCTTCTCTGCTCACTGGGCTCTTCACACATAGTTACCTCCACTTCCATCTCAGCCTGAAGAGTCCCTTGTCCACACATGGGCCTTCCAAATTTCCATGAGGGAAGGACTGCCTTTGGATTGATGCAGTCTCTTTTTGCAGGGTGTCACCTTGCTGTACCTGATGCATGAGTGACCTCCAGACCTGGATCCTGCAGAAGGAGAAGCTTTGCCATGTCGAAGCCACTAAAGGTGGCATGAACCTACACATGCAGCTTTTTTCCTGATGTCATCATGCTTTAATACAGAACAACAACCATATCTGAAAGCCCTGCCTTGTGCATTCATCAACCAACCCTGAACATTCTCCGGGTATGATGGATATTCTGCTACCAAAACCTGAGCATTGCAGAGAATCCTAACCTCATGTTTTGTTCTGGCTTCTCTCTGCCCTATATTTGGCTATGCCACACATTAGAGGGCAAGATGAGGAGTCTCTGTGGTGTCTTTAATACAACACAAGAACAGTGGTTTTCTTGTTTCTAGTTCAGCCTTTGAGGAAAGATAACCTGAAATGGAATATATCCTGATCCAGCTGTGATGAATAACATGGATCTCTTTATGCAGATGTTTATACAGTGTTAGTTAATTGTAATTATTTGTTGTATTCCAAAACAGCTTGCAGCATTGCAGAAATCTGCTAAGTGATCACTGTTCTACAGAGATGCTGTGAGCATTGGTTTCTAAAGTATAGGTGAGACTCAGCATGAATCTATACCAACAAGATTCTCTGCAAAAAGTGAAATTTAGCAGCCCATTTCAGCCTCCACTGCCACTGCAGCCATAGGTGCCCCTAGTGTGACATGGTGGGAGAGGAATATTAGCATGACATGTGGCACAGATGGGTCAGAGAAAGGACATTTTGCATGTTTTCTTCACCTCCCGTCCCTTAACTCATCAAACTCCCTCCTGCCTCTAGCAAATGTTACTTCCTTTAGCTTCATTGTGTGGGTGCTGACAAAGTGCAGACTTACAGCAATGTTTTTTCCACTTGAGGAAATAGGGAATCCTGAATTAAGTCTTCCCTGTTGATGTTTGCACTGTGCTATGTTTGTTTTGGTTTATTTTTATGTTGCTTACAGCCCAGTTAATTCAGTCACATTTACTTCTCCTGCTCACCTACTAGCAGCTCACCATTATCAGTTTCTTGCTTGCTTACCATCGCTGTGTCACCATCATCTGTGTGCAGCTCATTCTTTGCTCTTCCACATTAAAAGCACTTTGGAGGGTTTGCTTTTGCTATTCAGATCCTTACAACTTCAGCAGCTGCTGCTGCGGTCCTGCTTTCATATGGGCAAACATATCCTTGAATATTTTATTTTATTTTATTTTATTTTATTTTATTTTATTTTATTTTATTTTATTTTATTTTATTTTATTTTATTTTATATTTAATCTGATAATTCCATCTACTATTCCAACTCAAAATCATATGGATCAGGCTAGAAATGATACTTTCATTTTCCTGGGATCAAGAGGATGTGAGAACAATGGTAGTTTGTCCAGATGAAGGGTTCATGTATCCCTCTGTCCCATATGTGACATGGCTTTTGCCAGCTCATGGCACTCCTTAGCAAGTTGATACTCTCATATTTAACACTTGATCATTTTGTTCCATGAATTTTCCTAATGATATTTTATTTACTTGCATAGCATTTTAGCTTCCACTCTGACCTGTGATAAGGAGTTGTACAGTGCAGTCGCATTTAGGGTGAAGAAGTACCACCTTTTGTTTGTGTTGAACCTTTTAGCATGTTGCTCTTTCACCAAGATACTATTATTGCTGTGCTTTATCACTTGTGCCTCCATAAGCTAAGAAAAGAAAAAAAAATTCCATGTATTTTATTGTTTAGGAAAAAAACATGTAGTTTTGTAAGTAAAAATAAAGTAGTCCATAATGAATATGATGTAAATTGCAAATCAGAGCTGACAATTGAATGCCTGAAAATCCGATGTTGCAATTTTTCCCCTTTCTTTAAGACCTTTGAACAAATCATTTGGGGCTCACAACATCTGAAGGTGCTTAGGTGAAAGTGGCATGAAGAGGTGTGATCAAAGTCATTTTCATAGCAGACATAAAAATCATAGCATATCTGATTTTAAACAGGGTAAGCAAAACCTAACCTGCCTGCTGCAGAGGATTCCATTGAAACTAGTTTTAGCTATCATGAGGCTCAAGTAGTGTGTTTGGGACGCAGGAGATTTGGATCTAAAGCGAACCCTCACCAACAGGCATTTAAATACGCTAGAGACTCCGAGTCTTGCGATGTTATGATGTTATGTATATGAAGAAAACTCACTTTAAATTATGCAGTCTGATGTTAGGATGAAGTTAAATTGCATACGAAATAATAATTTTCATTATCAGTTAAAAAATCACCCCGCATTTTAAAAAGCTGTTCGTAGGCATCTAGCAATGTAGGTTAAAAGAGAAGAAAAAAACCCAACTTTTTAGCAAGGTAAAAAATAATGTGTTTAGCTTCAGGCACTCTTTAAACTGCCTCTTTTCTGAGAAGGGAACACAGATGTGTGCGATTCTGGATTTAGTTCCAAGCCAATACTCTTAATTAACTCCAAATTGTTTAAATATATAACATCTCAGTGCAAGGATGTGGCATCCTGGGGGTGCGCTGGGCTGCACCCGGTGTCAGCTGTTCCCAAAGTTCACCTGCAGCACCCCAAACTACTGCAAAGGGCAAACAGGTCTGCCTCATAATGGCAAATTACTTCAATGTGTGTCTGCTCTTTGGACATGAAAATAAGGCCAGAAGGGTGTTCATACTGGGAGGAATGCTTGGGATAAGAAATAGAAATATTGATTAAAGCTTGAAGAGCACATTTTGCCATTGCTTTCAAATTATCCTGGGAATGACTGGGAGAAAGAAAAGGTACTTAGGAAAGACATAGGGGATCTGGAAGATGGAAACTGGCTTTAGCTTTCAAGGCTAAACATAGGCAATGAGCAGGTAGAGAGACTGGGTTTGGTTGGGCCAAGAGATGGATTCCAGTGGTGGATTCTAGTGATATACAAAAATGAAACAGAAAAAAGAATTTTCAGTAAGTTGAAATTCACTTCATGTAGTCTGTTTTGTCAGTGAAAAAGATCCAGTGGTTCCCAGGTCAAAAGGGAGTTGACAGTGCTTTCCTGCGGCCCCAGCTAAGGCCATCTCCCTCAGCTTCCAGGGCGTAGATGTCATTTGTTCGCGCCGACTGTGTGCTGCACCAATCCTGTGGTCAGCAGCACCAAAAACAGGTCTGGGGAACTCAATAGTCCTGTTCATCATGGCAGGTTTGAACAGTGTGCAGCAAACAGCATCTAGAGCTTCCATCTGAGCCCCCAGGGTAAAGGAAAATGTTATGCTACTGCTGACTCTAGGGGTGATAGCACCCTTGTGCACCCGCTGAGGTCCTGAGCAAACTTGGGTGCATAAGCATCCAACTGAGAGGTCTTTATCCTGTGCAGTCAGTTGCAAAGAAATCTTTTGATGTATTGAATTTGTGACTCTAATATTGTTTGTTGCAATCCATACATTTGTATACACATGCACACATACACAAGCTTTTTGTACCTGATTTTTCTCCTGTATTTCACTGGTAAGATACCACTGTAACTTCAATAACTTCAGGAGGCTTGCTCAGAGCTAAAAGTACTGTAAATGAGTGGATAATCAAGTCTGCAGTGTCACCCCCCAGTTTCTGGGCTACATGCAGACAGTGTCCTGAGGACATATCTGTGCTGAGTCCCATGCCGTGAGGAGATCCCCAAGCAAGCAGCCAGAGAGCAAGCTCTGGATGGCTGTGTCAGTGTGGTATGATGCTATTAATTAGTCCTGAGTTAATTAGCCCTTGCGAGAGGCAGTGTTAACCTGGCTGTATGGCTTTGGGGACCCTGTGTAGTGTCTCTGCATGGGACTGTGCCGTGTCACGCCTTGAGGATGTGCCATCCCCTTCTGAGCCAAAGCAAGATCTGCCACACTTTGCTCCTGTGTCACACGGGTGGGACGGGGGATTTTGGTAGGAAGGATGGCCAGTGTTGCTCAGAGAAGCAGTGAGGAAGAGCACAGAGTGAAAGGAAAAAGTTGTGGCAAAGGTCTGTAGGGTGGGCCTGAGTCACAGGGAGGATTTGAACAGGTAAGAAGCAGGTTGATTTTTTTCTGTCATGGGATGTCAAGAAAATGAAGCTTTTTTCCCCCCATGCAATGGATAGTTAAGAAATCAAACTCCCTGTGCCAGTATTTTGTGTGTGTTGGACATTTATACAGGCTCAAAAAGGTAATTAGACAAATAAAGGAAAAAGCCACCCAAAGCTGTCAAATTTCAAGACTCATTTTAGTCTAAGGAAGTCCTGAGGCAGCAGTCACTTGAGGCCAGGAAACTACATCAAAGACAAGCCACTACTCCATTGCCCTAGTCTTGTACTTTTCCCCTGTCATCTGCTGCTGGCCAGTGATGCTGCCAGCCCTGGCTCAGAGTATTTGGTCCGTCTCAGTAGAGCTCTTCCCAGGAGTCACTGTGCTGTATTTGTAAAAAATCCCACAGGTACTCCCCGATCTCCAAGGAGCTTCTTGTGGTTAACTTAAAACAATGTTCCTCCATCAGAAGTGTTCAGCTAGTAGGCATGTCCTTAGAAGAGGAAGAATCAGAATCGTAGGATCACAGAAAGTCTTGGGCTGGAAGGGACCTTGAGGATCATTTAGTGTCAACTCCCCTGTCATGGGTAGGGATGCCACCCACTAGTTCAGGTTGCTCAGGGCCCCAAGACTAGGACAACAGAAAAACTAATAATGCAAAATCATGCAATTTTTTTCATACTGCAGAAGAAATGCATTCCATCAGGTCATGACTTACACTGAGAAAAAATATAACACAGCCCACAAAGAGCACAAAAAGAATATGCTGCTTGGATAAAATTTTAGGCCAACTCACACCAACTTAAGTATTGTAGGAATACAGCACCAAACCCACTGTGTGTCTCATTCTGAGAAGTATTCAAGCATGTGCTGCCACAGACAGACTAGAACCAGCATTTCTGATCTTTAACAAAAGCTCTTGCTTAGTTACTTTAAATACTATAGAAAGATCTGGTTGCATCTAACAAGTGAACTAAGCAAAGAGTCGTGGAGCTGTAATGCTGAGCAAGCTGATTGATATTTGTCAGGCTTCTGAAGCTTTGTTCCATCCCTACTTTCAAGGCAAGCAAATACGAAAAGGAAATTCAGAAAAGGATGATAATTAGTGGCATCTCCCTCAGCAAAGGCCTTGAAGGTTTTAAAATTGTCTCCTGCCTTTCTCATCCTGACAGGAATCAGTCCAGAGAAACTGTGTGTATGAAAAAAATTGTGCAATTTAACAACATCATTCATATGTTCAGGAACTCTTTGAACAGCCAAGTGAGCCAGGAATCTAATGAACAAACAGTTGAATGTAACCTCTGGATAACCCTCTAATCTTCTCCATTCCCCTTGAAAATCTGAGAGGGAAACACTAGAAGACAACAGATTGAAAAAGCCTGACCAAGGGAACTGCTGGCGGACAGCTAGGCATGGGTGTTTCTCTTGTTTGCAAATTTTAGCAATTAAGAAAGTGTTGAAAGATTCTGAAAACATGTTATCATTGAGAGAAGAGAGACTCCTAGGATTTGAATGTCAGGCAGAAATAGGGTAAAAGACTGATCGGCTTTAGTTGATGATAAGTCAAAAGTAAATTCAGACTTCTCCCCTCAAAATACATAAACTGTCAAATATGAAAGTGGACAAGTCATTCTTCTTCTGATTCTACAGACTATGAATACCAAAGCAACACATACCATAACAACAAGGCAGTGTTGAGAGGAGCTCTAAAACCCCATCTGATCCTCCATATGTTGCAAGAAAAGTAAGAGTTTCTGAAGGAGACAGAGTCCGCACTGAGAAGAAAATGCCTGAAAGACACTGGAGACGGTTTTGTGAGCAGATACTACTACGAGAAGGAAAACAGAAATAAAAAAGTCAGATATTGATTAGGAAAAGCTGTGAATAAGGTTAAAGACTTACAAACAACCCATCAAGAAGCTAACATCTAATAAAAAACATCGTCTTTCATTTTATGCCAGAAAACTAATTATATTGAATTAAGCCAAAAGAACAAAGGTGTTTGGAAATAAAATATGTCAAAGGATGAATGAATCAACATGGATCTTAAACTCATGAGGAATGATGACCTAGTCACCAAATCAAATATGGGTTCACAAATGTAATTAAGAAAATCAAAATAATCCTGTGTCAATCATTAAACAATTAAAGCAGGGGGAGTAATGAGAGAAATGATGGCCATCAAGAAAAAAGGAAACATCTAATCATTGTTTCCTGGAAAAAAGTATGAATGACTTTGAAAAGTGGGCATTACCCTGAATTAAAAATCTCAATATGTCTTTTGGGTCTCAGACACTGTTTATCTCTGGTCTTATTGTCTGCAAAGACAGCTTTGTTTTCAGTTATCCTCTGCCTTAGTTTTAAGCAGGAGAACATAATTCACCTTGTGGAGGTGTTGTTTTATCTTGGTGCAACATGATTTGATCTTGCCAAAGTGACTCGACAAACAAAGCAGCATAATTTGTTACTGAACTTTTAACCACTTATCTAAGCAAGTGCGTCAGTGGTCCCACAAACAAGGATGAAGGTTGCATGAGATCAAGAGTCTACAACAGACACAAAAATTAAACAAGCAGACCAAAAAGGAAGAGATCATTAGATTAGAGATGTAGTATTCCAAGGCTCACTGGTTGGACACAGCCAACACAGTGGCCTGTATGACCTTAAGACTTTGAATGCTAAACATCTTGGAACTACTTTACATTTTAAATCTTAAAGCAAGCACTCTACATTGCTCCCTGAGGTCCATGCAAAAGTAATGGTTTGGTAGGATGCTCAGCAGGAGCCTGTGCTGCTGGCCAAGTCAACAGCAACATTTCTACAGCAGCAGATTCTTTTCCAATAGCTCAGTGATTCATATTTGTGCTGATTTGGGCATCCAGTAGGATCACTGCCCAAGCAAGTATGACATCTACAACACGAATGGGCTTTGTTTTAGACCATCCCAGAGAAGTTTGCTGGTGAAAACTTGTGCTTAGAAAATAATGAATATGAGAAGCATCACAGGCCAGCCTGAACCAGCTTGAACCTGCTTAAAATTTAGTTGTGTGCTCATACAAAAAATAATGGCACAGAGCAAATGCCTTTTCCTGCAGAAAAGCAGAATTCTATCATCTCTTTGTCCTACATGTGGACCGGATGAACCAGAAAAGACATTTTACTGTTGGAGTTTTTATTCCAAAGCACATCTAAGGATTGGGATATTACACACATAGATGATTGCTTACTACAAAAGCCATCTGTACTTGAAAATAAATAGAGAATGAAATACCTCAATGTATTTCATTTTACCCTTTACTAAACTGCATTTGTGTGCTTAACGTTAACCTTCCCATTCAAATGTCATTAGCTGCTAATTAAGATGTTGATATGCTGATTGTATATCTTGCAGTAGAGATGATTTGCAGGCACTTACTAGGTGTTTATCAAACTCCAGCACACGTATTGGTTTAGCATGTGTGGCACATTTAATTTACTGAACACTGTCCCAGTTCTCCATTCTTTTTTTTCCTAATATATAATGAACAAACCATGGCAAGTTGTCAGGAATAACCTCGGAAGAGAAGTAAGTGACCTAGGCACTGTTGTGCAAGCAGTTTTCACCTATGATTTCAAGAGACCTTATTTAGAAATCTCTAAAACTATCTCAGCATATTAATAACAAAATGAATAAATCGTCTGAATTTGTCTACAATTTACACTGTCCCATAGTCAAAGACAAAAGCCTCCATAACGTTAAAGGTTTTTTTTCAAGTAACTTCCTTGCTGCTGGCAAGAAGTTTAAATCAGAGAAAAGGCAGTGATGAGTCTGCTAGTGCAAAAGCAGTTCTGCAACACAGGGTACATTTTCACAGGACTTTTTAATATAATTTATGAATATTTGCTCGCAACATAATTGTCTTTTCTGCTGACATTTTCAAAGCAACACTGTGATTTGTTGGGTCTCCTGAGAGTCCAAGTACAAAACTGATAATTATATTAAATATACATAGACAATAAAGAGTGTGTTTACATAACTATGCCCATAAATATCTGGTTGAACAGTCATTGTTCTCAAAACCCTTTTAAGCAGCTCTCAGAGGGATCCAATTCTAATGACATGATGGTTTAAAAGATGTTGCTCAGTCTTGTTCCATATTTAATTAACTTTCCTTTTTTAAACTTGTGATGGTGGAGACAATAACAAATAGCTCTGAAAAGAGAGCGAGCTTTGAAACATGAGTGAGACCTTGTCAGGCTTTTGTGTGCCACACACAGAAGAAGATCTACACACAAGAGTTGGTGGCCAGGGACTGTCCAGCTCCTGGGGGACTCCATTGCTGTAGCATTCACAGTTCACTACGACTAATAACAACAGCAACAACAATAATAATAATTAAAGAAATCTTCTGCATACAAATAAGGGAAGTGACATAGGGAGGGAAAGTGAACGTATTAAATGGAATTGGTGGAATAGGCCTAAGCTTGTTTATTTTTGTGCTGCTATAGAGCAATGAAGCAAATAGTTTAAAGAGAATGGCACATTGCCCACTAAGATGTAAAGGGCGTGTGAACATAAATCGAGCATCAGTGTATGACTGAACACATTAAGCAGGAATCAAGGTAACATTTCTAAATTCACGGACAGCCTTATTCTATGGAGTCCTTCACATTGCCTCCTCCTAGACAGGGCTGCTACAGCACCACAATATTCTGTTTTCACACTGAGCTATTTTTAATTGTCACCAATTATAATTCATTTACTTTTATGTGTCCTGGTTGTCACAATATTAACATTTGTAAGTCTTTCCCCTTGCAGGCTGTGAGAATCTGTTGTGACATCTCAATAAAGTGGGATTCAATCAAGGTGTGAATGAATTGTTAATCTTGTTATAAATAGAAAATGCCATATGTTGGTAAGGAAGGGACGTCTCCCTTTTTCTGTTGTTGAGGACAGTGGCAATGAAACAAAGTGAGTGGCCATGCCAGAATAACTAATAAAGTCCAGTCACTGAGACATGGAAAGGACTTCAGCTTTTCCCCTGCTATTAAGAAGGAAGGGATAACTATTAGTGTGTCCTAAGCAGAGCTTTTGAAACATTTTTAATTGGGATCTGCAAAGTGACTTGTAAATCAGGGAGAGCAGTGAGAGCACTGGGATTGGAGTGAACCAAAGAAATTCTAATAACCTCCATGTGGACTGAACCACCTAAAATGGATTGGAAAGTTTAACTTACAGGCACCTGGCTATGAACACATGTATGATGGTAGAAATTCTGGGTTTGGGTAGCTGAATGTTTTAAAGGCCTAACACATGCTTATTCCTGAACCACCTTTTGTTCAGACAAAGAATCACTGCATTTCCTCATAAATCCAGTGCTCAGATATTGTCTGGGTAGGTCACTTCACTTCCGCAGTACAAATTCTGTATTTATATCTGCTTTAGGTCTGTGACATTTCCTAAACATAGCTCTGGCAAACAAGCAGAAGGACTAATTGCTTTATTAAACTATCACTTAGAGCAAAACTCATGTCCACTTGAACTCTTGGGAATACAGCGGGTCTCAGAGGTAAAAGGATACCTTGTCCATCAATCTATCCATACAACCCTTGCACAGATTTATCCTTTTACATTAGGCTAAGGGCATGAGGAGGGGCTTCTCTTAGCTCTTGCTAACCCAGGGCAGAGAAAGGCACGCCACAGCTGAAATGCACACACACACATAGAGAGCCGTGTCTCTTCTTCCAACAGGCAAGATGATCTGCCTCTCCTGTTGATTTTTCTAAATGCTGAGGCAATTCCCCAAGCAATACTCAGTTCTCATTGGGAAGTTCGGATGTCTTCCATAATCTATTTAAACAGCTATTTAGGTATCACTGAGAAACCTGTTACTTTAGAAAAGGTAAGAGGATTCCAGCACTTGATACCAGCAGCCAGCTCTCAGAAGCCACCTGGGGCTGCCTGTGGCCACAAGACCCCTCTATTCCCCTGTGCCGACCTCAAGAGACAATTGATGCATGAAGTCTTCTTCACATTTGCTGTTGCTGTGTTTACAGTTCCTTTATTTACATATCTAGAAATTCAACATCTTTGCATGTTTTGCAAGCTGTCATGACATGAGACGCTAGTAATAGACTATGTTTTGCTTGCTAACATATTTTTGACATATTTTAGCTTTTGATTATAAGATTGCATCTTTCCTTGCTACCATCTGTCTCAACTCAGTGGCACTCTGGCATTTACAAAAACAGTAGGGTGTAGTATTTCTTATATACTTGAACTCTACTACAATCATGTTATTTTCAGTCTTAACCAATATGTCACACTTTCACACATGAAGGCTGAAATGCCTTATATCCTTTAAGGTATCTGTCAAAAATAAAGAACATATTATCACATTCAATTTGGCTGAGATGAGTAATATATTAATGAGAATAAGAATGGGAACAGTTTCTGACTTATAAATAGAATTGGCATTTTACAAGCCTTGTGTATTCATGCCTGCATTTATCCTTTTGTCAGCAAAAACAAGATATTCATCCAAACCCCAGAAATTTCTTTCTTGTATTTAGCAAAATCTGCACAATATTTTCAAAGCTGGAGTTTTAAATATGACACATTTTTTTCATGGAATATCTGGTAGCCAGACACTTTCTGACTTTACTTCTTTTCTCTCTGTCCTCCATCTGCAAGGAGTCAAATTTTTACATTCAGCAAAGTGGAAATCACACTTTACATCTACCCTGACAGCACTAGGCAAGCAGTTCTAGACATTTGAACTTGTTGTAATGTGCAGCTCTTTAGAGGCAGTATTTCAGCAGCACTGGTTTCCATGGGATAAAACCAGAATTCCAGCAATAGGATAAGATACTAGAATAGCTGGAGAATGTTTTTTCTGTCGTCTTTTTAGGTGAGCTGGAGTAGTGGGGGATGGTGGTAGGTGAGTTTTTATCCCCTTTGTCCTTCTTGAAACTGCAGGCAGTCAGAAACCAATTCAGACCTGAGCAAAGCTGTGAGGTCTTGTGAGAGCTCTCCCCGGGGTGTGGTGCCAGTGTGCATCACCCCAGGGTGTGCACCACCTCCAATTCTGCCACCCATGCCAGAGGAGAGGGTGAGGGATGTCAGCTTAGCGCTGCTGGCAGAGCTGTGGTGGCTCCCTCTTGTCAGTACCAGACCCAACCCACTGAGTGATACTGCATTTAAATTTACCGATAATTATACACAGAAGATGCGTGGTGACTCCTCTGGCAACCAACGTGTCAAGTGCACAAGTACGAAATTGTTGAGGCAGACAAATAAAAGAAACAAAGAAACCCAGAAAACAGTGAATATCACCCTCAAGCACATATTGCTTTGCAGTGGGCCAGCAGATATGTTTCTACCTTTACATTTATTTAAATGCCTACCTTTGAGAAAAGCGACCTTTTCCTACTGAGCAGTGTACAGACCCTGATACAATGGGATTCCAGATCTTGGTGGTTCTTTAGGCAATACAGCAGCAGTAATAACAATGCTACTTTCCAAGGAAAAGACAAGACACAAAGCACACATAATGGTAAACTGAATTTATTTCCTTTTGGAAAACAATTCCAGTAATCTCCAGGTTCAGACCGCAGAGTAAACATTAATAACAGTAACATACAGGTTAGTTCAACTGATTCAAGAATTTGGCCGTGTGAAATCTTTAAGGAAAGTCTTGAACACTCAAAGCTTCAAATGGTATCCAGGAAAAAAATTCTTTGACAAACTACATAACAACTATTGCATATATGGTAATGCTATCTGTCATATCGCAAGGCTTACAAATATATATACGGGCCTTATTCAACTGTGGGTTCCTGCTCTGTGAGAAAGAGTCTCTTCATATTTTTTGCAAGAATATTCAGCAATAAAAAATAGTCTTAGATTCATCCGTTTGTATACCAAAAGAGAGATTTCTAGACTGAAGTTTAAACGAAAGGGAGGCCAAACAGAGCTGTAATGGAACATAGTTATTACTTTCTCCCTCCTCTTGAAAATGACATTTTTTTCTTAAGCTATTTTTTCCCCTCACACAGTATTATTATTATTTGTATCTTTCTTGAATAGGGCCCAAGTCCACTTGTCTTTATAAGACCATTTTAGTATCAGACAACATAATACATGTGCAACACTTTATATACAGGAAGTCTATCCGGTGCTCAAAAGTTCAAACACATGAACATCCAACAGTTTCGATAATACAAGTTTTATGGTACAATACAATGATTCTGAATAATATACATTAACAATGAAAGTTTCGTGCAAAGAGTAAAATGTGTTCCCTTTTTGTGCCACAAAGAATTCTCTGGAAGAGACAGGCCTTGCACTAACTGCTGTGCTGGGTCATCGTATGATTCTGCAACAAAAACAAAAGAAACAACTTAGTCACAGGACAGGCATTTCTGTGTGAAAGAAGGATGCAAAAACAATTCTCCCAATATATCTTGCAAAATGATGGGCTGGGAAAAAGAGTATTCTTGACCCCTCCTTGTTTAAACTAGCCAGAAACAGCATCATTATGGAAAAGAGGAGTTCTCCCCAGCTGTTTCGCACCAGCTTTCTTTATGTGTGCCACGAGAAGGGCAACACTCTCTCTCCAGGCTGGGTGTGGGCTGACCTGCCCGAGTGAAACTGCAGACCAGGTCAGTGGTTCTGGTGTCCGCTTACACACAGCTCATGGTTTATGCATTGCAAAAATGAGAAGTGCATTTGCCATAAAAGTCTTACGCTAACTGGCTTGTGCTTTCTAGACCGTGGCACCACTTCAAATGCACTACTGCAGTAAAACCTATTTCCCCCTACATGGAATGGCACAGTACGGTCTGGTTAGAGTCACTCTCTACCAGACAGCTCAGAGACTGATGAGAAAACAGGAGGGGCTGCCACAGCCTGCCCTCTGGTCACCAAAAACCACAGGTAACTTTCCTCAGGTGAATGCAGTGCCTGATGTGTGGTAACACAGCATGGACTTTGGAGTCTTAAATTCTTCCTGTACATTTTTCCTGTACAAGTAATCACCAAATCAAGCAGCGAACACAAGTTTCACCCTCTTTCCAAGCACCCCTCAAGCTGAGTTGACTTCTTTCAGTAAGATGCTATTGTGCTGCCTGTACTGTCTCAGATCCTTCACAAGGATTGAGCTAAGAGCAAGGGACCAATCCAAGACATCTTCAGTTTTCTACAATGTACACTGGATCCACAAATAACCAGAAAATGTCTGAGAATGCTACTTCTCAGACAACAGGGCAGCCACTGATTAATGATGAATTTTCCCCTTAGTAATCGGGGCCAGATTTGGGCCAGCGACCCAGAGGGCAGGGGTGTCACATCCCATGATTTGCTCCCAGCGCTTCCAGACCCTTCACTCCACTTTATTAAGTTAATCTGTCTTTAAACCTCTTTGGACTAATGCACTTCAGGATGAACCTGTTCCCAAAAGACGGTCATCATTTACAACAAAGTGAACATCTACTGAACCATACCCTCCAGAGCCACCCATGAAAGCGCACATGAAAACAGCCCTGGTGAAACGACTGTGAAATACAGCGTGACTGCAGATCAGCCTGAGAATCCTCTCTCCCGTCCTCCTTCGCTCTCCCTAAACTGTGCACGCACACAAATAATAGTTCATGGGACATTTGGCAAGGAAAGGATCTTACAGTAAGACTGAGGAATTTTTAATGTAGTGCCATTCTCAAGATTAAAGGAAAATGACCTAGTGACACTCAAAGATGCAATTTCCAGATGTGAATACAAAATGATTTAATGCTAATGGCAGGAATTCCAGACTGTCCAAGGCCAAAGAGTGTTAAAAAAATACGCTCCACCACTTGATTTCATCTAGTTCCTCATCCTTCCCATAAAATCATTTCAAAATGCTGTAAAGCAGTAACAATAGCTGCAGCCAAAAACGTTGGCTGGTCACAGGTAATGGGCTCTGACTTTAAAGCACAAAAGCAAGGAAATTAAGAGTTAAGCCTGACAGTCAGTCCTTTTGTCATCCTGTTGTGTCCATTTATTGCAGCACTTACAGCATAACACCACAGGCTTATTGGAGACCCTGCAGTACCCAGAGACAACAAGACAAGTTAAATATGGGGTGGCAGCCTGAATTCTGATTTTCTTCTCTGCTTCTGAGCAGGTGAAGTAATATACCAATTGTTACACTGCAGACAGATATTTGGGGGGGTCTTTTGTTTCTAGTCTACTGAGAGCAAGCACGTCAGTCATGCCCATTTTTTATTTCTTTTCACTAAGTGAAAAATGCATAATCAGTATGAAGCTGGATGAACAGTTGCATATGAAACAGTCAAAAGGTGTTTTAGAATTGCAGCTGTAACTCTTGCTGCAATGACACTTTTGATTAAAAAATAAAAATGCTCAGATATGAAAGAGACAAAATAAAACACAGAATAAGGACTGACTTGCCCCAGCTCTCAGTGTCCCTGACTCCTGTGCCCTGGCGCAAAATGAGATTCTCTGGAGACAATGAAGAAATAATAGGAAAAAAACCAAACAAGCATTGCAGAGAAGAAGGAGACAGGGCAGGATAGGTACATGAAGAAATGCTTTTAACAGTTTAGGCCTTAAAAAGGCAACTATACATGCTGTAAACAGTCAAAAAAATCCATGGTTTCCGAAGTAATTAAGACTCCCCAAACGTGAGGAACTAGGGAGAAATACCTATTTGGCTAAGTAGCAAAAAAATATGAAGTGGAAGCACTTCAGGAACATAACATTGACAAGACAAGCAGGCGAAGGATGGGAGGAGAGAGATAAGAAGAGGAGGAAAATTCTGTAATCCCACAGAGAGCCATATTCCACTCCTACCAAAAGCCATCTATTGGAGACCCCATGTCTAAGTGACTGAAAATTGCAAACATTAATCCCAGTTATGAACTGTTGTTGTTTTTATGAGGGGTGTTGTGTTTAAAAATTTAGGGCAAAAATTCTCCTCTATTATCCACACAGCAGATCCTGACTCTGATAGTCTCTGTGCCTCGTGTGCAGCGATCTCCTGCCTCCCCGGCAGTGGGAGATCAGGCAGGCAGGGAAAGCAGAATTTGGAGCTCCCGCCAGCAGGGATACGGCAGGGACACGGCAGGGCCATGGGAGCACGGCACACCCAGGGAGAGCACAATATCACACTTGAGATCCCCTGTGTGGCTCGGAGAGTGTGCTGCCCTTCACTAAAGACACACTAGACAAGCGTGAAACACTCCTCCTCCAGAAAATTCAACTAGTTTGCCTGAGTTTGGAGTAATTAGCGCACCCACGTGCCAAAGAGAAGTCATTTAGCGAAGTACAGGAGGTATCATATGCTCCCCTTCTTTGCCTCCCCCAAATCTGATTGCACATAAGCACATCTGTTTAATTATGTGGTAGTCTCCCTACAAAGCAAAAATGTCAATTTCCTGCTTAGCCATGGAAAGGGGAAAATATTTTTTCTCAATATAATCTTTCCTGGACTTCAGCAACAGCTGTGTTCCAATTTCCAAGAGCTGGGATCTCATGAGGAGACAGTAGTTTGCAAATACAAATGTAAGCTTTGCATGCACAAAATGGAGGAACAGGGAAACAGGAGGTGTGTGTGTGTCACTGCATTCGTTATCATGTAGACACAAACCAGGAAAACTCTTACATCCCCAATTTCTCTGCCTCAGTGTTCTCTGGCAAGCAGGTATATTACCTGGGAAAACCTGAATTCAATATATTTCACAAGAAAAATAAACTCTGTAAGTGCATTTGCTCCATTCCTAGAAATAATTATTTTTGATAGCTGAATCCAGAATCCCAACTGTTATGTGACCTACTATAAAATTACATGCCACCACTTTTCTGGATGAAAATGCTTTGAGATATCCCTGTTGTTAGTGTTAAGGACTTGAAAACATGCAAAGAATTTCAGGATAATCCTGTGTGGAAGAATCTCCTTGGCTAACAAATACAAAAAGGTTTCTTCGCAGTAAGGCTCGAGACAAAAGAGGTAAAAATACTTCTTGTTTGGTGCATGCCTTTGTGTTTCAGAGGGAACATGAGAAGTAATAGCTAGCAAAAAGTTCCCGCCCACAGCATCAAAATTAACGAAGAAAAAAATATCCACAGATAGCCACAGACTCAGTAGCCCATTAGAATCATTAATGTGAACTGCGGCTGCATTCAGTTTAAATGGGACTTCTGTGTTTTATGATCAGATGAAACAAGACATGGCTGTACCTGACAAACAGTGCAAACAGGGTACACGTGAAGAGGTATAAAGATGAAATGTAGGTGCATTATTTCAACAGATGGTAACAGTACCACAGCAGCATGTTATTTTTTTCCTTAGTTCAAGAACACAAACATGAGTAATCAATCATCACTGATTAAGTAATTATGGTACCCTACATGTTATCACTTATCTGGAATCCTTTACCTGCGTACATTACAGACCATCTTGTATTTTTTTGCATTCAAAAAAATAAAAATGCACCCCACCGCACTGCAATCCAGTTCCAGGTTGTAAAACAGAACTCTACATTACTATCAACCTTTAAGCGCTACAATTTACTTTTTTTTTAACAAAAGCAATTGGTTTCCAACAGGCTGGATAATAAGTCTTTTGACCTGCATTCTTCTTTGACCCATTAAGGTCACCCCTGTGCTCGGGCATATAGCTGACTTAGGAAATGCCTGCAAGTCCTGCATTTCATCTCCTGCCCACTCAAAATAAAGCTTTCTTTAAATGTGTCTGTACGGGTCCCTGAAGACCAGGGAGGCATCCCTGTAGTGGGCAATGGAGGGACAGAAGCTTCTGCCTTTATTAATGAATGCAGACCATTATGAGTCTGGCTGGCTCCTGCACTGTTCCCAGAAGCATATACTGTACGTGACTTAAAATGCTAGAATATTGACACAAAGCGAGCTGGGCACCCCTAAGGAAAATTACTCCTTGGATATAATGTAGGCTCGTAACAGCTATTAGAGTACAAAATAAAACCCTCCGGGATCAAACTGACATATACCGCATTCTACCTACTCCTCAAACATTAGAAGAATTTCTTTGTGAAGGCATTCTCAAGGACAGCATTAAACTGACTTTTGTAGCAATCTGCAACAGCTTTTTGGCTTACAGCTTTTAGTACTAAATCTCTAGTTTGAATCAATATAAGTACTATATCTACCACATTAATCAATACATTTGGTTCAATACACGTTCTATTAAATTATACTTTCTAATCAAGATTTTCTGCTTCTCTTCCCTTCTTTTTTATTCCAACTTCTTATCCTGTACCACACTTTTCAAACTGTCTGCAGCTAACAAGAGGATGTTGGATTTTCCAGAACCAAAAGGGAAGAAAGAAAGGCTCATAGAAAGGCAAGCCTAGCAAAACCTAGCAGTTTTCATGGTTTCCAGAACCTGGGTCCAATGCTTTATCACTTAACTGGTTGTCATGACCTCTTACACAGAAAGCTCTGTATTGGACACTGTTGGAATACTATAACATGTGGAAAGGGGAGGAAGGAGGGAAGAGGATTATTAAGTGGTAACACCAAAAACAAATAAATGAAATTTATTCAGACTAAACTATAAAAAAGGTATCACAAAATTTACACTGTTTCTTCAGACCTGTGCTGCTTCAAATATTGCAGCACAGAGTTTCTTGTCAAGGCCCCATTATATTGCTGAAGAATTCTTTACTGGTAAACTGTAATATGATTATAACCATGGATTGAAAGGATGAGTTACTTAGATTTGTACGATACTAAGATTAAATACAAACTATAAATTAAGATGCAAAAATATATTATTTAGTCCAGATCTTTGGGGATATGTGAAACACCGGGAGAGAAGATGTCTCCAGCAATCTGAGCAATGTACGCAGTTACAGTAAATGACTTTTCCACACCTGTGTTAGATTTGGTGGAATGTGGCTGTTCTTCATAAGCAGAGAACATGAAATGCAATGTCAAAATGATAAACATCCATATTGCAGGCATACAATGCATTTGCCACTGTCTTACAGACCAAAACCACTGCACTCGTCTCCCTTGCTTACAGTTTCTCTTTTTCCTATCTCCATATAATCACTGTGAACCTGCAGAAAAACTGTTGCGTTTTCTTTTGACATTTAACATCATCTCACTCAGCTCACAATAGTGTCTTATAATACTTTCTAGATGACACTATGTCACCATTAAACAAAAAGGTGAAATAGCATAATAAAAGAGAAGAACAAGAATTCATAGAATTTAGAGACAGAAAAGACCCATTAGGGCGTTTTCTCCACCCATCTTGCCAGTGTTGGATTATTGTCTATAGTGTAATTTCAAGTGTTTTGCCCAGTCCAATTTTAATTAGAGCTTCCAATGCTCCTCTTGGGAGACTATTTCACAGCTTCACAGACCTCAGGGTTAGTATTTTTTTCCTGATGTTCATCCCAGGAGAGGAAGAGGCTCAGCCAACCCCAAATCAGACATGAAACCAAATCTGCATAGTCAGGAGCTGGTTTCAGTAGAGTATCTGGGCCATTGCAAAGCATCTGAAAGCAGTAAACTTACTTTCAGTGCCCCAACACAATACAGCCCTGGCTCCACTGCTGCTGCAAGCAATTAAGAATATTCAGTTACATGGGTTTCTATGGCTCAGTTGCTATATAGGTAAAAATGTAGTATAGGTAGGATTTGGGTTTCTGTACTAAGGGTAATGACTTCCATAGTGCAGTCCACAAAATTAATTAATTGAAGGCTAGGACATATCCAGGTCCATTCTATGATTCTATAATCTTTAATTATACTGACAGAGCATCTACAAACACTTAGATTGTAAACATTTGTCTTCTTCACATAGGTGAAATACAAAAGGAGCAACTTCAGCTGAAGCTGATTAACAAATGAGCGATTATTTCCCCTCTCAGACCCCACCCTTCCTTTCATAAAACACCAACTACAAGAAATTATTGCTGTATCTGAAATGTCTGAAGTACACAAATGTTTCTGATGTGTTTCACCCCAGGAATTACAATGCTTCTGACACAAATGAATATATATTCTTATTTCAATGGTCACACTTAAGCTGAGTGAATGAGGGACCCGGAAAAGATTTGATGTCTAACAGTTTTTCATAGGTGAAAAGTGGGAGGCTGCATGGAGACTTTGGAGTTCTGGAGACAACAGAAAAAATCCAGGCAAAGTGTCCCTGCCCCCAGCATCTCCACTACTGCAGTGCAGCTGGCAGAGCAGGAGGCCTAACAATGAATTTGTAAATACACTAAAGTAGGCATGGCGTTTCATCCAGGCCAAGTTTGCTCACCAGCACAGACCTAACAAAATGCAGTCTCTGAAACTTCAGATTCCCAAGGAAATTGATCTGAACTAAACCAGAGCTATTTCCACAACAAGAAAGGGGCCAAATCTCAAGAGAATCTGTGTTCCCATAAATACCATTTATGTGTGGTGAGTTGATGTTTACCAGCCTTTGAGAATCAGGTCTGTTCTCAGACATGATGGCCAATTAAGTGGTCATCTTGGGACACGACTGACCGCTGTTGACAATGATAATTTAGGAAAGTCTACACTGAACTGCAGTAATTCATATAAATTAATTCACCTAAGCTATGTGATTTTATATTATGTTAATGTTTCTGAAATAGCATGACTGCTAATCAGATTTTACTCTTTATCATATTTATGTAAAACTCTCAGTATTCTGGTTCTTCTACTCAGCATTTCCAGCTGGACCAGAGAAGAAATACCTGTAAAAAAATCTCAGATTGGAGAGCATGTTCTCAGGGATGCAAACTGAAAATTAAAACCAAACCCAAACCAAACCAAAACCCCTGATACCTATTTTTCTTCAGAGACTTCCAGTAAGTCACTAGTAAAATGTCAATGATTCCTTTTGGATTCATTACTATATGCGAGTACATATATCACAGATTTGTTGTATGGAAAAGAATGACATATATTCCTGGGTACAGCAAATAAGACTTTCATCATTGTCACCAGAAGAGAACAGACACAAACACAGATGCCTGTTCACCATCCTTGCACCTTCCTCATTATGAGTGTTGGCAGGGGGCTCCCAGCTAAGCCTCTGACATAAATCAGTGTAGCTCGAAGGCTGTTTTAACCTATGGTGCCAGGCAATCGCCTCCCATAAGCCTCCCTTACGCTGTCTGCTGTTTATTGAGATGCAGTGAAACTTGCAGCAATGCCTTCCAGGCCAGGTGTGCCTGGCGGCAGGGACAAGGTGTGCATTACCCCCATAAATGAGGTGGTGATGGGCAGAGAGGGCATATTCACAGCAATTCTTCAAAACTGGGAAGCCTTTCTGTTCTTTTATGTGGCAAAGGGGCTGTACTGATAATTAGGATCCAGGTCTAAGTTTTGTCTGTAGAAAAAACAAGGCTTTTGTGATACTGGAAATGTTTGAAATTAATACACAAGCATTCTTTCCCAATAAGAAAATTGTTCATTAAGTGGGAATAAAAGCTTAAACAAAGAAAGCAGAAGGAGGCACTTCTGAGAAATATATCAAAAGTCTTATTACTTTAGAATATGGTTATGGTTACCCTGGTATAAATTAAGAAAAGCTCCTCTGAAATCAAGGGAGTTTCAAGATAGGAAAAAGAAGGAATAGAGCCAGGCCTTTAGGGTTTAAAACAAAGTGAATATTGCTCGTATACTGATCGATTCTTGCACACCCTCTGCAGAGGCCACAGCCAGAAGTCTTTTCACCCGGCAAGACACAGCAATCAGAACCCAAAGTTGAACAAATACAGATTTGTCTGCAGCTATTGTACAACAGAGTAACAGGGGACAAGAAGCCTTGATGGGCAATACTGCCTAATAAGATATTTAGGGATTAAGTCAGTGTTTTACAAGACACATGTCTTCATGGGCTAGTTGCTGCTCTGCTTTAATTTTTTTTCTTTGTTATGTTTAATTTATCATGCTGGTGCTTTCTAAACTACAACATCTGTAAACAAGTTTAAGTTTGACCAACCTCCCATTTTGCATCCACAGGCAGCATTTCGACTTTGTGCTCTGGTTTCAGATACCTTAAAGACAAATAAATCTGTGCGGGGAGAGAGAGGTAACAAACCTAAACAAAACCAAAACCTTTTGTCTGACAATATGCATTCATCTTATGTGAATACAAATTTGCCTAGCTAGGAGTGAGGAACTGGCTCCTGGAAGGGGAGCTATGCTATGCACAGATTCCTTTATAGGTCAAACCCAATTAAACAAACTACTACTAAATATTTAACAGCTCAGTGCAGTAATTAGTGACAAATAATGGAAGCTTAAACTGATAATTGCACAGAAATGTCCTGTTGGAAACATTACACGTTTCTTGCTCCTCCTCTTTCTCTCATACTCAATGAATCCTGATTATTTTCAAGGATTAAACTGACAAATGAATCTGGATTTTATGCATATCTATTTGGTCTGCAATGAAGTTTTCTATGACTTGTGAAAAGGCACTTTCCAAGGGGAATTTTTCTTCTCAAATTTCCATTTTGGGTTCTCTGCTTTTAAGCAGAGTAACTGCTAAAGCATGAATTGATTTCAAATCTTCAACCAACCTGCAGGTCCAGAATTTAAGCTCCTGTCCATAGGATTCAAAAGGTCACCCAATTAAAATGGGGAAGCACACAGAGCTGTGATTTATATGCAAAGGGCAACCTTTAAAACAATGATACTTTCCAGTTTTCCACAGGTGCATGTACAAGAATCCCTTTGAACAAAATTACAAGTGAAATTACAAGTTTCTTGATACAGCCTGAAAGAAAAGGGCTGTAACTTGTCTGCACTCCTATTATACAGACAGACACATCCCACACTTCTATTGATTGCCGAGTTCACCTCCCTATCTCCTGCCATAACGCTGGGTATTGTGCTTACCAGGTGACATGGGGACAGCCTGGAATCTGGATTCCCTGCACACTGCCCGCCGGTGCATGGGGCCTTGTACAACAGCACTCAGCATGCCAGAGGTTATGGATCAGCCCGAGATTAACTCACACTGACTAACAACACTTTGGCTCAGGTGAAAGCAAACCCTGAACAAGCCCAGTTTTAACATTGACAAACCTGCCTTTCACATGTGGAAATCGTATTTGGAAGTAATCTAGCAAGCATACGCACACCCAGTTAAGAGAATGCAGAAGTGGATGGGAGCATATTTTGGATCCTGGAATCAGGAATGTAAATGAAAATTTGTCCCATTGTCCATGGTATGTCAATTTTAGACTGTGTAGGAGAGAAAAGGAAAAGCTATGGTTTTCTGCTAGCTCTCCTCTTCTAAATGTTCCAAACTCTGCTGCACATTGGTGCATCTTTTTCCTTCAAGACAGTTTGCAAGGAAAGCCAGACTGAGCAGATTTGATGGTAACAGCCAAGTATTTCTGAGCTGATAAGCAGAGGCCCCCATGGATTTTGCTCTCTGACTTCCTTCACAACCGGTTACTGTGCCAGCCCATCTTGGACATCTTACAGTCCTTATTCCTACAGCTCTTCAAACAAGGAATAGCAGGAACTGGGACAGTGCTTATGTGGCAGGCTTGGTGTGTGTGTGAATTACAAATCTACTGATTGGAAAAGAAACCAAGGACAATTTTTATCCCTTCATAGCTGGTGATTAGTTAGACAGCTAAGAACCCTATGTTGAAACGTTTTGTTCTTAGAGCAACCTCATCTGAGTTCCTCCCTTCTCCATCCAAGAAACTCCACATTTTAAAGGTGACTTTTGCAAAGACTAGAATGCAACAAAGTCATTACTTCTCTAAATTTCGTGAGGACACACACTGTAAATCAATAAATCTGGAGCATTTACTAACATGTGGTACCAGGACAATAAAGTCTCATGTTTGTCATTGTGGTTGTTGGTTGTAAAATGCAGAAGTTTGGATTCTCTATTGTCTTCTGTTTTCTGGTTTGTTTTTTTTCTTGTCATTTGTATTTGTGTAAAAGAAGTGTGAAATGTGACCACAGCTAAATGGGAGGAATCTTATTCTCACTTTCTCCTGTTTACAGAACCTATAAAAGGGGGAAGGCAGTGAAGTCCAATTCTTACAATTTAATACTCCGCCCCCAAATAGAACTACCACATGAAGAGACATCCTTTTATGCCTTTTTCCTTCCTCCCTGTGAGAGATGAAGTATCGTCCTACCAAATGCCATTCTCTGAGGTTGGTCATTCTGTTTCCTGCCAGACAGCTGACCAGTGACACGTTGCAAGTCAGACATGTCATTCGATCCTTCCTTGACCCTGTACTGACAGTTGAAGAAATGCCCCCACCCCTCACCTCTGGCTTTGGCTTGTGATGCCACGGTGCTCCTGTCTCCTTGGCTATCTCCTGCTAGGGGATCCAGCCTCCTGCAGCTGCTGCTTTCACCCCTCATTGCCCATTAGGATGGTTTTTTAGTGTGGCAATCTTCAGACTGAGTGAGAAGAGTCATATTTATGAGGAAAATAACTGGAGACAACACTTACACTCATTTGCTGTCTACATTTAGTGCCCAAGGTATCTGAAATGGAGAACTTCAATTCCTTTACAAAAAGATGTGCTGTAGCTACAGTGAGGCTAATCTATAACCCTCATGATCTCATATAATTCGCTACTCCAAGTTAATTTTAATTAATCAAAATAAAACCCACCTAATAAAAATAACCCTTTAAAGTGAAGTATTAGCTTGAACACAGAAAAAAAAGCAGAATCTTCACAATTGGAGGGCAATTCATCATACCACAGTGCACACTTACATAAATTCAAAAGTTAGCTATAAACAAGTACCCACAGCAATAGTGCCATGCATAAAGGGGCAGGCAACAGGAGGCCTGCTTTCTAATAAGCCCTCAAAGGAACCTGCCACATAGAAGTGGCACTTGCTCTAATTTAAAGCTCTCACAGTTACTTTACCATGGCAAAATTTATAAACTAATAACTTTAGTAAACAGACTGGCACTCCAAACAAAAACCCACTCAACAGTTCAGGCCCACAGAGAAAAAAGCTTTTTCAGAAAGGTACTGCCTTCAACAGTGAGATGTAACACTTGTTTGGGGGCTACTCTTACGGTCCCTGATGTTCAGTAACAATTCTGCACCATTCCATTCCATCTGTACTGTCACTTCACTGTGGTCTGTAGTCTATCATCCCCACAAATCTTTTCAGCATCCTAAGGCATATTACACACCTGTATATTTGTAACCTGGTCAGCTCAAACAAAGAAATACTTCTGGATTTGAAAGTCTACTCTGGGTCTATGACCTCTCTTAAAGTGTGGTTAAATAGTTGGGGCAATCTGCTTTCAAATTGTCAGTTTAAAAACATATTTAATATTTGCAATTAGAGTTCACATTCTTTCTCATCTCTATTAGTTTTGATTCTCAATAACTGTTAAAAATTAGAAAAATTACAAAAATTATACTGCTCTTCATTTACATACATGAAGAAAAAAATCAGAGAGCAATAATAAGGGCTAAGCAGGAAATCTCTGCAATACATGCAGTACAATATTGGATTTTTTTTTGTTATATTCTAAAACCACATCACTTTGTATAAAGTTCCTTTTCAAATTAAAAGTGATACTAAAGTAAAACAACTGCAGGCAAAATTTCTAAGACACAACGCAGTTTGTGTCAGAATGCTCATCACTTCAGGCTGACCTGTCAAAGTACCTTGGGAAACATGGTGGAAATCTGCAAGTTCATAAGAAATTTTGAATGATAAGAACTATGCATTGATCACAAACCATGCACTGGTTAGTGTTAGCTGTACAGCTGACACCTGCAGCAGATGTCCACCCCTTCCTACTGCTTCTAGGCACACCTGCTCAGGCTGTGCTCCTAAGAGCGTTGAGAGGGAGCCAGCATTAAGAAGCTCTTACAGAAGAAAGCAAAGAAATGAAAAGCTTGTGCTTCAACGAGTGATGTGGAATTGAAAGATCAGAATTTAGTACTCTACCCAGACACCTGCTGTCAGCAATAGAGCTGTGTCACAAATTTGATGTGGGTGAAGTTAGCGAGACAACAATTTTGAACCTTGATAGGCAATTTGTGTCACCTCCATTTTCAGGAGATTCTCAATACCTTGCAGAATCCAACCCCTGCACCCAAGCCATGTCCTTGGGGGACCCAGTATGGTCTCAAGAAGCCCATTTTTAGGCATTAGGAATTAAGATTTTGGCCACGGGGCTTGCTTTTCCAGAAACAAATGCATTGTCAAGACAATCTACAAATCCACCAGAGAATAATTTCTAAGGGTTTTTGAAATACCTCTTCTCACAGATATATTTCTCTATTAAGTTCTGCACAAGTCTGATATCTGTAGAGACTTACAATTCTTTGCTAAATTGTGCGCGTTTTCAGATTAATTCCTACATGTTCACTGTATATTATTATAAATCCATGCGGCCTAAACATTCAAATCATGGGCTACCATAGTCCTCAGTGCATGTTAAAGCATTCCTAACACTGCCCGAACTTATGCCAGCTCATAATAGCCCCATGGGATTGTTATACCAATTAAAAATCCCTGGAATTCATCTGAGTCTGAGACATGCCTGTGAGGACCAAAAGGGAGTGATACAGAACCAGCTTGCAAAATAAACAGGATTTGCTGCATACTGAGGGAATCCTTGGCTGTCTGACTAAGGTACCTTTTATACTGGCAGGGGATGCAAATTGGAGCCTGAGGATCTGCACTTTCATTTTCAAAGCTCTTTGCAAACATCAACCACTTCACCTTCACACCATTGCTTCGAGGGAAGTAAATATGTACAGTTCCAGCATCTTCTGTTTTCTGGAGGTGCAAAGAAGCACAGGGCGTTTTTACAGTCTCTGTTCAGGCACAAAAGGGAGCTTTTGACAACCTCTTCCTTCGTGGGCAAATGAGTTTCTCAAGGCTACGGAGGGAACTGGTGGCAGAACAGGGTTAACTGGAATAATGCTGCTATCCAGCCTGGTGCTAAGTCCACCCTGCCTCCCCTGCAACACACCGAAGAGACTTGCAGAATTCCAGCCCTTTGCTCCTTTACTATGGAGGACAGATTACTGCATGTCACCCTCCATGATCTCTCCTGCAAGAGGAATTCTACACACTTCCCGGGGACTTCCCCCTTTGCTTCCCCCCCCAAATGGTGCTAAGGTTAGAGACAAGTTGTTTTCTCAAGGCTGAGATTAAAAATGGCTCTGCGTTTTGCTAAACATTCCTCTGAAGCATGGGCAGCGCGTGTGTGTGTGTCTGAAAAGGACCCCAATGAAAGGAAGGAATGAGAGATGCTAAACAATGCTGTGCAAAGTTGCAGACTGTTCGGCTACAGGCCAGAAAATGAATCCAATTTTTCATTCTGTCATTATAAATATTTCAGTGCAAATGGTACTGATTTTCTGCAACTGTGGTTAAGCAAAAGGCCTCCGAGTGAATATTTAAGGGGGAAAAAAAAGAGAAGAAGAAAAAGAGGGAAGGGAAAAAAAGAAAAATAAGAGGGAGGGAGAAAATTAAGGTTAGCAACCAATTAATTTCAAACTTTCAGTGTAAAAGATTCTGGGAAAAATTCTACAGTGATGCAGCGTGTGACTCGAAGGAGGGAAAAAAACATTTACTCTGCTCTTCTTCTGACAGTTTCTCATAAAATATCTGCAGTCCATCTATCTTTTAGTACTCCAGGCTCCTCTGGAGAGCAGAAAATAGTAGTTTAAAGCTCACTTCAGTGCCAGTCTGCGGGAGATTGCTTTCCACAGGACCCCTGCTGATGGAGGCCTAGGGGAAGAGGCCCAGGAGTTATTCAATCAGTCCAAGGCTCTGGGGCGGCCGGGGCTCCTTTGAGGGCTGATTATAAAGCTGCCCTCCTGTTGCCTGCCTCTGAACAGAACGAAATGAGCAGCCTCTTGCTGAGCAGATTCTGCAAGAAGGAATTTCACCTGTCATGGAGTTTGTCAGAATTTCAAGATTTATCTTGGTACAAAATTAATAAAATACCAACTAGGATTTCAGCCTGACTACTCAGCTGTGTCATCTCAAAGTGATCTTTCACCTAAGAAAACCTGGACACAGAGCTACTGAAGTCATTCTTGCCCTACTTTTGCTCAGGAGCTTTGGTGGATGCTACGACTGAATAATAAAATGATTAGAGGTGGATTTCCTGACAATTACACCCAACGTCAAGCGCTGGGTGGGTGCTACCGTCCTAACGTGTGACCTTCCACCTTACTTGTGCGGTTACTAAATCTCCCTGGAATAAGCTAGAAATCTGAAATAGAAAAAGATCATTTCTGCAGTTTATAACCTAGCAGGTCCCTTATGGCAGCACATCTGTTAAGTTCATACACTGGTATTCCAGGTCTGGATTTGATTTATAAGTTTTAAAGGAATACAAACAACAGACTACATGAGATTACATCCAGTGAAACACTGCAAATTAATATTGTCGTGACAGTCAAGTACATGGTCTTTTAACCATATTCTGAGTTTAATATTGTGGTAAAGTGCCAGGTTGATAAAGCATCATCTAAATCTCTGTGAGCTGAGTGCAATTCTTTCGAAGCTAGACAGTCTCACTAGTCTTCTGACAGTGCCTTACAGCAATAATAATAATAAAAAATCTTCATACACTACCTGTTTAGTTAACATTGTACTAGCTTACAGCACTCAGTCACATGAATTTCAAGTCTTGGGTAGCAAAGAAGCAATTAACTTGCAGCCTGCAAGAGAGTTTTTCAGCTAAAAGAGTAGATCAACTTGTAGAAAATAAAATGCAGCTGATGGGTAAATAGATATTATCCAATTTACAGTGCCAGTGGTTCAGATCTTGACAGGGAGAAACAGAGATCCACTGTACCAAGAAACAGTAAAATATGCCTAGATTGGGAAGAAAGATGCATTTGTCATCAATAGCTCTTACCCTGAACTGTGGCAATTTCTCTGTACTGTTCAAAGCTGTTTGCTGTTTGAAACAACATATCTACCTTTCTGTCTATCTGCTCCCCAGCATTTTCTAACACGAGCTTAAAACAAATGGTAACGTATCCTTTACCTGCCTCCTCACCCTTAAATGACAATTCAACATTAATACACATCATAAAACCACCTCTACCAGGCACTAGTAGTCTGACAGTTTTAACACCAAGAGATCTCACAGTAAAGGGGGAGAGAGAAAGCACGCAAGTGAATGCACAGATGGTGGGAGGGGACACAGGGTGCTCTCAGCAGGTTACAGTAGAGATGCATTAACTCCACAGAGGGATAAGGGCTTCCCACCAGTACAGTCATGAATTATAACTGAGCATGGGAGTGAGTTCTTAGCGCCTGTCTCACGGCAAATATACTGTTCCATTTTCCTGCACAATCACCTTTCACCTTTACAAACGCAAAGCAAAGCAAAATGCACCACGAATATTTAACAATATCACAGGTTCTTTATCTTACACAGCACACATCTATACACAGGAAGTGTGGGGGGAGGCAAAGTATTCACTGACACAGCGTATCCCCAAGCAAACTTACACACCCATGATCCGTGACTGTGCCTAGTGATTCTGCTGCAAAATGAGACTATAACAACACAGAAAAACAACTAAAGCTGCACGTAGAAATGTGTGTAACTCAGCAGTATTGGTTCATGAGAACTGAATCATCTCTTTCTCTCTTCCTTTGTTAACAGGGTGGAGGACACTCAATTTCAGCTTTGAACACAAAGGAAGCACAACTTAAAAAAAAAAATACACAAGAGCCTGCAAAAATCCACTCTTTTCCCATCCAAAATGTTTCAGTCTCAGTTTGATCAAAGCGTGGTGACACTGACCCCCAAAACAGGTAGAAAAGCTAAACCTAAAAGCTGTTCCTTCTGGTTGGGAGACATACACTTTTTTTGCAACATACACTTCTAGTTGTGTAGCCATTCTGCACCAGTCTTTTTCACTCATGCTTGGAACTGAATGGCTCAATGATGCTCTTACCCTGCCCCCGATAGGAAAAAAACAAAAGGCAAAAACAAAGAAAAAAAAGGCAAAGAAAAAAAAAAGCACCACTTTTGAGCCAAGATTGCTGTTTACTGGAGTGTCTCTTTATGAATCACTGACCACACCTTGTTTTCCCAAACTATCTGCACCTCCTCCCTAGGGGAATACATCCCCTCCCAACTTTCCTCCTACTCAATGAACCTATCAATGGAGAAAACTTGTTATTTCTGGCAGCTGAAAATTTGACCAGTTTTAAAGGATTCATTTACCATGCCTTTCACTTTCGTTTAAATCCTCAGTGTTCCTGTTCTAAATGACAGCATGGCAAGCATTGCTTTTAAGCAGTATTCATCTTGCCTACCACATCTCAGCCTTTCACAGACGGCTGCTCTCTCTCCAACAATGGAGACTTACTCCTTTATAGCTTGAGGGCAGAGACTCTCACTAGCTGTAGACTTGCTGCAAATATCACAATAAAGGACACAAATGTGAATTTCTTGTAAAATATGGGTTGGCTCTGGAGGTACCTTCTTTAGAAAACTCTGTCAAGAGCAAATAATATATCTTTCTCCAAAATGCACAGCAGCCACACAGTTGAAAGAGCTTTTCCAAATGATCTAACATGTCAATGGAATCAGGATGCTTCTGAATTTTACACTTTTCTCCCCTTTAGGTCTCTGATCGATATTTTAGCTTCTTTCACACTTAATATACTCAATGCTTGTTTGGCAGCATGTCTCATGGAACTTAAAAAAAAAATCTGTGAAGCTTGAGGAGGTGCCCTGCAGTGGAAGAAGGTAGGGTTTAAACTACAGATCTCAGGAGGCAGCAGTTTTGCTGCTACCCAACCCCTCTAGCTATGCTTTGGTTAACCAAAAACACAGAGGGGTGAGGATGCTGGGAGCAATGACAACCTTGTGCCAGTGCTGTGGAGGGAAGAAGGGGCACACCTCGAGCTGCAAACTTCCAGTGATAACGGTGTGGCATCACTTGTTGGGAAATGACAGGACCAGTGGAGAGTGGAGCCAGGAATAAGGAGCTTATTCACAGAGATGGAGTGAGGGGGGCCAGCAGTGGGGTAGGGGGAAGGGAAATCAGATTTGCAGAACTGGCCATGAAGCTCCTCAATACACCATAGCTGGATGCTTCATAAAGTCACACTGATGGCAGTCCCGGAGATGGCCATCTGTTGTCAGCTCTGGGCCAGATGAAAGATAATATAATGGCAGCTACTGGTAGCTAACAGCAGGGCAGTTGTAGGAAGGAATGCGTCCTAGAATGAAGAAGTGGTGCTTCCTGTTTAGCACAGAAAACCAGTCATCGATATCAACTACATTAGCAAGAAATTAATGGATGGACAATTAAGAGAACTGAACTGATCTACCAGGGAAATTATTCATATGCAAACAGAGTGCTTATTTCTTCTGCTTACTCCAGGTGTATGTGCCAACTGATCTGACTAATGGCAAGGTGTAGGCTGAAACATTCAGGGCACAGATGATAAAACCTCATTTTCTGCAAAGGGCAGAATTCCATTTCTAATGATTATCTGTGGGTCAGGGAATACATTTATTGCTTTCCCTGCCCTCAGTCTATGACAGGACTCCCTGATGTTCGTTGAGGTTTCTGTAAGGACTGAGGGTAGAAATTGGCCTTTATGTAATAACTGAACCTCCCCTAATTATTACCATGATTTATTTTTACAAGTGCCTTATCATTATCATCAGCATCACTCAGAAGAAAAAATGTTTGCCTTCCTAAGCACTATTATTTCTATCTTGTTTCTTTCTTTGTCCCATAATCTCCTTTATCCTTCTCTTCTACTCCTCTGCTTTTTATTCCCTTCTTCTTCTGCCTTTCTGTGCCTTTTTCTTTCTGCAGCAACTTTTGATTTGCTTCTTTAGGCTGAAATCTCACACCTCACTGTTCTATTTGCTAAAAAAAATCAGAAATTATGATTTTAATGTTGACATGTAATGTCACTGATATGTTTCAGAGTCAACACTTGCTGCTTTCAGACTGGAAACAACGAATTTCATTGAACATTTTTGCATGACACAGTCTTTACAGTCATAGGGATTACAAACTGTACTATATGACCTGATTCTGCAGTCTATTTAGTACATGACTCAATTTGGAGAAGAGATTCATGGGTTTTTTTAAATAGGTACTTATATTTTACAGAAAGAATCCTGCTATACAAGAGTATAAACAGGAAGAAGTAGGCAAAATAGGGACAATATATTCAAGCACACAGACTTTTGAGTATGACTCTATCGCCCTAGAAAGAGAAAAAAATAAAATTTTTTGCTTATTTTTGAATGGGTATTTCATGAGTGTCGCTCAATACTTAAGCTAGGACAGCATATTCAGTTTTCAGTACTTTACCATTTGATTGTACCCTAAGTCTGAATTTCTTCTCAAGATGAAAACAGTGTATTTAAATGTAATATTTATCACTTAACTGCTCTACTGTCTTTGCCAATTAATTCTGTATTTTCATCAATAATATCACTCAAGCATCTGAAAAAACAAACCCATAATTGTGATTCAATTGCTTCAGAAATTTAAGGAATGTTCTTGTAGGGAATGTATAAGGGATTGTTTCCTGCTTATTTACAGGAAAAAGTGCAGAAAATTTCACAGGCTGACTATAGTATGTGGAGTTACAAGTATATGAAGTATGTGGAAACAAATAAGACACATTAATACTAAGCTCATCTTTGACAAGCACTATTTAGTGAAATCAAAATGGTCCCTGAAAAACTCTGGCACTTTGGGCTTGGTGGGCTTTGCAACGTCCTATAAATATTCATACTAATGAAGTACCCACAGGGAGTGTTTACATTTGAATAGGCCAATCAAAGGCGGGTGAACTCACAAGCTCCAAACCTGGAAATTTCTTATTTAGAAAAGAATTACCGCATGAAAACCTAATGTGGCCATAACACCCCTCAATCCCCAGGAGGGAAGGGGCACTGGAAGGGAATTCAAAGTACTCCTTTTTGTATTTAAACTTTGTTTGACATTGAAGCAAAAGACTTGCAGAGGGAAACACTTTGAAGGTATGTCCTTAAAGAGCTAATGCATGAGTGCCTCCACCGTGTTTCTCTTGATTGCCTTTTTGAGAAAATTTGCAAAGAAAATAATTCTCCCTTCTAGGGGAAAAAAGTCTCAAATCTCAGGAACACAAGCCTGAATTTTTTTAATCTTGAAAGACGTGGAAAGATACTCCATGCACATACTGGTGCACACATACCTAATTGAAACAGAATGCACAGTAAGGATTCAGGGAAAAAAGCACTCAAACCTGCAATGCATGTAGCTCTGTCTAGTCCCCTACAACACAAACATTAATTACAATCCTACTATCTCTGGAAAACATGTTATTATCATCATCCTCACTCACAAGAAGGAGAGCATGCATGGTTATGCGGAGCAAGTTAGTACCTGACCTTACAAATGAATCCAGCTCTCCTGACTCCTAGGCATTTGCTCTGAGAAAAGCAACTTGACTGCCTGCTAAGGACTAGGGCCAACATTAATGAATGTGATGCCTGTATTTAGGCATCAAAAGTATTTTGTTGAAACTTCAAATGAGGCTATGGCTGCTCAGCACCTATGCTTTTATCAAGGTTCCTAACTTCAGGCATTTATGACCTGATTTCCTGATGTACTCAGCACCAGTATCTTGCCCTGGCCTTAACTGCAGCTGGAAGTGCTCAGCACCCTTTCAGAAATAGGCCACTGAGTTTGAAAATGTTGGCCTAAAGCTTCGGCTGTTAATTGGATTCCAGGTAGGCTTCTTTTTAAGAAGAGCTGACAAAGTTATTCCCTGCTGGCTCTTGGCCTTTGGGGCCTAGAAAGCCAGCATCTATGTTCCACTCTTCACCCTAAGAGCTTGGGGACCTAGAAATGCCAAAACTAATCTCCAATTTCACTTAAAAAAATGTTTTGAGGCCTTTTCTTTGTGAAGAAAACATCCTGCAGGTTCGAAAGTTTTGTGCCTGTTTTTGTGTAAAGAGTATAAATTATTCACGGTCTCCCCCGCTGTCATGGAAGGCTCGCTGTTGGGACCTACATGGTACACAAACTCAACTAACTGTGGGGGCGTTGGCAAAACAATCTTGGATGGAGGTAGTGGTGCCACTGCCACTATGGCTGATGCTATTCCTACACCAATCTCTTTCCCAGCTGGCCCCAGAAGGCCTCTGCCACAAGGAGACAAACCCAGCCCAGGTTAATTAGCAGTTTTCTCTAGCTGACCCCCCAAATGAGAGAACGTAGTGTTTGAATCCCAGCTCTGCCACTGTCTCCACTAAAGGTCTCAGTCAAGCCTTTAGTTCTTGAAATAGCCTAGAGCTTGCTTAGTTCTGCTCCAGCTCAGGTCAAGGGTATTTTAAAGGCTGTTTTAAAATGTTGAGATTTTTGGGAGCATTTTTCAATGCTGAGATCTTTGGAAAGTTTAACCCTTAAGGAAGTCAGAAAAAACCTGGAAGATTAGTTTCAACAGTGCTAACCTTGGAACAAGAAAATGTAAAAACCGGAAATCCAGAGAAGGACATAAAACTTCCAGAGACTTTTCTATACTGCCTCTGTCCTGATTGGTTTCAGCAGCTTGTACTGGGAGCTAAGAACCTTCTCTTGCTGTTTGATGCGACATGAGTAACATCTGCTACGAGTGCTTAATTCGTTCTTTCATCCTTTCCCTGGGGAAGGAACTGAGTATTTTGTTTTGGTAGAGCTTTGTTGCTGTGGGTTGGCATTTTGGGGAAAGTTTAGAAATCGACGTACAGGTATATGTTTATATGAGAGAAGGGAGCCTTTGGCACATCTACGTGCACCCTGCTCTTAAAAGCCTAAGTTGAGGACATCTGTCGTAATAACTGCTGTGGAAGATTGTTCCACACTCTCAGGACAGTTTGTGAGGAAGTTCTAGCTCCTGGGCAAACAAGCTTCAGCTCTTTGATAGAAATGCTCACAAAGCAGCTTCAACAACTACCGCACTGTTACTAAACAGGAAGATCTTCTCAGGTCATCTCTGAGATGCCCTTGACACAGTCCACCAAGAATATTAAGGACTGAGTCTTAGAACACAACTGGACAAACATGTAGGAAGGCAGTACAGACAGCAAGAGAGCTGATTGAATATGCTCGTGGTCTCCTTTGCTACTGAGGGCCAGTGCTGCAGCTCTCTGTATTAGCTGGAACGTCCTACAGGCTGATGGCTTCATGCCCAGGTATTCTGCGCTGATGGAGTCCAGATGGGAAGCAGCAAGGGCGTGAATCACTGAGGCCAGGTCCCTTTTGAACAGGATGAGAAGCGACTGCTGATCCAATTATTTCTTGCCCTAGTTTTCATGTTTGTAAAGTGGGGACACTTAACTACCCCAGGGGCAACTAATTATTAGTCACAAGAAGTTAAGTGAATGTCCTAATTCACCAAAAAGAGACATAATTTTTGTATTGGGCAAAATGGTGCTGAAACCATGTAATTTCGGCCAGCATCATATTTAAAACTATCATCATTGATACAACACTGAAAAAAAAAGTACAGTTATTCATCAGTTCTACCGGACATCGGTACCTCTCTGATCCAGCAACATCTGCAGAAAATGAAAGTGAATTCATTCGTTCACTCTGGGTAATACCCCTCAAGGGTACCTCATTCCTCCCCACAAACACCACAATATGTTGTGTCCCTGGAAGTGTTCAAGGCCAGGTTGGATGGGGCTTTGAACAACCTGGCCTTGTGGAAGCTGTCCCTGCCCATCGCAGGGGGTTGGAACTAGATGATCTTTAAAGTCCCTTCCAACCCAAATAATTCTGATTCTATGGAATTAATTCTAGGACTGGAGATAGGAAAGAGATGGTTACTCCTCATCAGAGACAAGAGAAGCACAAACACCAGAGGAAACATCTAAGCCTATGTCCAGTAAGATTAAGGCAAAAAGGAACAGGTACTGGAAATAGCATGGGGGCAGGAAAAAGAACTCTTAATAGGTTCAAATTCCTTTATCATAATTTAATGAAAATTCAATACTAAGTTAAACTAGTGATAAGTTTCTTTACTTCCTTATCAACTAAAAATTCAGTATTATCGATAATGGATGGAGAAGACTGATCTAGTTATATCCACCCTCTACAGAGAATTGAATGGACCAGGTATTCAATTAGAAGATTTTCATCTTTTGGGGGAAATCTAGGCACCCTATAAATGCGTATACCTTGCAGCTTCTTTATCTGATACTTAGAGATTGTTACAAGACTATTTCTGAAAGGTCCTTATTGCATTAAGTATGTCTTATTAAAAACTTTCTATTCGAAAGAATAAACATTTTTAGGGACATACTTTTTCAACTCCATTACAGAAGTGTAAATACACCACATAACCTTTCAAACATGTAAGTATGAAAATTCACAACTTGGAACACTCTTAAAGCATAAATGTCTAACTTACAGAAGGTTTCCATTTGCTTCATCCATATGCAGGTAGTATCTAAAAAATTTAAAGCTGGTTCTATAGCTATTGAGCACAAAGGCATTTAAAGGAAGTGCACGGAGCACAAAGGAAGCATCAAAAGGATCTTTAAACAAAGAGCAAATTCCTGTAAAATTTCATTATTTCAACCTGAAGGTTCAGCAATACAGTGAACATTTAATTCTCAGGACTGGTCATTTGCTCTCTGTTCTCACCGGAATGTGGTCCCATGCGATTGTCTTGCATTCCTAGCAAGCATCTGGAGTGAAATAATGGAAACTTCTAAATAAAGTCCTACTTGATTTTTGCATTGAGAAGGTGAGATGAACATAGTATGAGGGTATTCTTATGTCCCTATAGGCTACTCTTTCTGAACAGGAGCCAGAAAATGCTAAGTGAAGGATTGCACTAGGCCAAACACCAAGTTAAGCACCATTATAATGCATATATTTTCTGTATGCTTGAATTCATTCCCTTTAATTATCAGCTGTACCATACATGTGGATAGGACTTCTATGCTATTGTGTTCTGCCCTGCTCTACCTTGTTCATGTTCCCACTCTGCCTGCCTTACAACCATGGAGTGCTGACCCTGCCTTCTAATCTGACATGATCAGCATGTCCTGTGCATGGGAGAAGCACTTTGAATTAAAAGTAAGGAACTGCTCTTGATAGAGAGAATAAACATACAGCTATGCTGCAAGCCCCAACACAAACCACGGTGATGTGAATGGATAGGGAAGCATAACCTGGAGCACAGTTGCCGCCAAAGATTCCACTGCTTCAGGTGGTAGATAGCCTGAGCAAAGCAATGCCTCCTAGAATAGGTTTTAAATGAAAGTGGCCTGGAGACCAATGTATTTTCAGCAAAAGCAGACCCCAAAGGTCAGCACCTACTGCTCTGCCTAAGTGCTTCGCTGCCCTTTCACCAGCCTGGGTAGGTAACTGGAGGTAAGAGCAGAAAAACTGTGATCCCAATGAATAAATGCAATGGCATGATGGCACTGCATCTTTTTAAACATAATGCATTCTCTACTGGGGTGGGGCTACCCAAGTTAATTAAAATAATAAACACAGTGAATTAAGTGTGTAAGTAAATGAATAGCTCTTCCTTTTTGCAAGTGCCGATAAGCTAGAGGGATGCTGCCACTAAGGGTATGGAGACATGGTCTGTGAAGAGCCTTCTGCAGCATGGAACTACCAACACACTGTCCTCCAGCTGATGTAGAGTAGAATTTCTCTCTGAAGTGACACCCTTTTGTGCCCTTCACTAGAAAACCAGGTGCTTCAGTTATGCTGAAGTTTCAATGAAGGAGGCTTAGATGGAAAGAGCAAAATCTTTCCCTTGGTCTTGGACAGGAATCAATTTTGAGTGGAACAACATGTGGTTTGTTTATTACAATAAAAAAATGAAGGCAGCTGCTTGGGCGTCCACGTATTTTGGAATGAAAGTGTGTTTTAGGTGGGATAGACTTGTAAGGCAGTGATTGTACACATCACAACTACACACTGTGTGCTTTGCATCTTCATAGTTCAGTTACCTATTCTGCTTTTTAAAATCCAGTCTGAATTCTACTGTTAAAAGAAATTTCCACCTTGTGTTCCTGTTTCTTTCTTTTCATAATTGTCTTTTGCATACCTGCACATTCTCCTTTCCTGATTTTCTCTTTCTTTTTTTTTTTTTTTCCTTTTTTTTCCCTTTTTTTTCCTTTTTTTTTTTCCCTAACAATCTCTCTCTTTCCAGGAACTGCTGATGTTTCTGCTTCTCACTACTCCCTTATTTTGATTAATCAGAGATGAATAACAAAATTTGTGGAAATAAGTCAAAAATACTTATATTTTTGTTCCTGAAAAAAGCAGTTTTAACTTATTGGAAACACTTTGTAAAACAGCTTAAAAAAAAAAAATCTGATGTCTATAATTTTCCTCTGTCAGCTGAACTTAGTACTTCAATAGGAACTAAAATAATTTAGAAACAGTCTTCTGCAATTGTTTCATAGTGTAACAGTGTTTCATAGTGCATCAGGAATACGACACCACCACTTCTCACAGCAAGACACACAGTGCAAAATGTTAATATATGGTAAATAATGCCTTCCTCCAAAATTGCTTTCAGATCTTGTTCAACATCTTTCTTTCTTTTCTTTCTTCCTTTCTTTCTTTCCTTCTTTCTTTCTTTCTTTCTCTCTCTCTCTCTCTCTCTTTCTCTTTCTCTCTTTCTCTCTCTCTCTTTCTCTTTCTCTCTTTCTCTCTCTCTCTTTCTTTCATTCTTTCTTCTCTTTTCATTTACCATTAATAAACAGCATCATTACAGATCTGACAATGGCCCACAAAAAGACAGTGTACCATTCATTTGACCCTATTTTTATTCTCCACCAATTTAGAAGAGAAATTCTGTCTACTTCCCCTCTCTGCCATCACTACACTCCTACTTCAGTGCATAGCTTTTCACATTTAAAGACAAAAGAATACATTTATTTTCCATTTCACTGCTTTACTAAATGTTTTATGGTTATCAAGCAGAAAAATAGGATGCCCATTTCTCTCTCCTAGAGAATACCTTGAGCTGCAACAACCTACAGTGCAAGAATCCAGAATTTCAGCTCTGTACCAGGTGGCTTTCTGCCAGCACCTTTTTGAAGCAGCATGGGTTGAATCACCTGCAATTTCTCTTGTCCTTCTCTAATTCCCATCCTGACGATAAGCAAGTATCAGAGGAGGTCATGGCAAGTACAGCTTTGAACTCTGCTATCAAATACCTAATGCTATTATAACCCCCAGGTAACAAGTGTGGTACCTGCAGCTCTGTTTGGAAGAAGAACTTCTGCGGACACTGTGTGCAGTCATAGATCTTGTCCTCTTGTCCATGGGCTGAGAAAATATGCTGCTGCAACTTGTTTGCTTGGACAAACACTGAAATATTAGACAAACAACAAGCTTTTCATTATTTCATGTTGCAAGTGAAGAGTTTTTTATGAACAATCTCCCAATAACACTGAGCAATTCCATGACATAAAATTAGGCTAGCACATTTTGATTTCAGCCTACGCTATTGCTATAATGGGTACCAGTGAATGTCATTTATATACAAAGTGTGATCCTCCTTCTAAAACAAATAAATTGAAACAGATCCCTGGTATAAGGAAAAAAATCAACAACGGACAAAGGAAAAAAAAAGACCCTATCACAACAACCAATGAAGATTTCAAGTATAAAGTTATTTCTTCATGCTTACTGAACTTTGATTGAACACACACAAAACTTACTTCCTAGCAACCAACAGGTTTGAAAAGCACAGATGACAAAGTCCTGTTTACTCTGTGTGCCTGAAGTTAAAGCTAACAAACAGCTCTGTATTTAAATGTGTTAATGCTAAAAATTATATCCCACAGCTACACTGGGGCAATGTCTATAAATGTGAAACAGAACTGCAGGTAAATTCTCTTTGGATACTTTAAGATCAACTCTGCCTACACACTGAATGCAAGGGTTTCAATAATATAAACATGTTCAATTTTAATGACTACAAAACAAGGCCCTAAGACTGTGTAACAGTTTACCTAGGAGACATACTATTAATAATTAAATTGTATATGCCAGAGGCAGTGTTTGGGTTGGCAGCACTGACTTCTGATGGATGCCTGGTGCACTGTGACCTAAAAAAGTTTGCATCTACAATATTAATCTGTATAGGCAGGGAAAGGATTTATTAAAGATGCTGGCATTTGACTTTGACTCCACTCCTAATCATTAAAATTATTCTAATTGCAAGGCAACAAAAAACATCAGAATATTGTTCTTCTGAGTCATACATTTTAATCACATTTCTCATTACCCTGGAAAAAAAAAAGATCAGATTCCATTTTCCATATAAAACTTATATTGGTGATTTTTACTTCTTGTTAATATTCTAGCAAGATGTGCTGAAATAATTTAATGGCATATTGCTAATAAAGCATCATTGTTTGTGATTAATGCTCACTGTCTATTTACCCCATCAGCAAAAAGCAATAAGTATTTAATACAGATTGGAATCGACTTATCTCCATACTCTTTAACACATTTTACAAGGCTACTGGCTCAGAAATTGAAGGATTAATTTTATCAGGGATCTTGGTCACATGGAGAACCCTCAGTGGGTACTCTTTACATACACAAGTTTTTATGTTGTATTTACAACACCCCAAACCTGGAAATTGAAGACCCGTGACATTACACTAAAAAAAGATCACACCATAATATGTAAAAAAAAAAAAAGGAAAAGATTAGTAGAATCAGTAATAAAACTAAAAACTTAAAGAAATGCCTAACTGAAAGAATTACTGAACACAGATGCTTTCCAGACAAACTGTTTATGGTGGTACTATCCATGTTCAGACATTACTATGACAAGCTGTGCATTGAAGATGAACTATCTATTTTTTAAATTTTATAACCCACAGAAATGTGTGAAACCTGAACACAGCGAGGTAATAATCATCACCAGCCACTGTATCTGAAAGATGAAAAATTCAAATTTAATTTTCCTCTGTACCACTTGCTTAGGTTTTACTGGGCATGGAGCTGCCAAACAAAGAGAAGTAAAATTAAGGTATTAAAGGGTCTATTTGCTTATCAATGAAAATCCTTCACTTCCATTAATGGAAAACAGAAACCTTGAATGGCTTCCAGAATTAGCATGCCATTGATGTGTGAATACCCAAAGTGTGTTTTGTCATGTTTGTGATTATCTTTGATTTTCATCTTTTAAAGCAAAATTGGGAATGCAAGCTACATATTAACACTCATGTTTCAGGTTATCATTTTATGAAATGTTCTATTAAGAAGTCCTTAAAAAAATCACAACAGCTCAGTAGGCATCCTTTTAATGTGTTTTCGTTTCCAACAACAGCATTTTTCTGTCCTTCATTATGGCCCAAACACTGCAGTGTTGAGCCCTACTGGGTCAAGTTATTTTCTCACTTGGGTTTTACTACTGAATAACACCACTGACTTGGGGAGGATTATTCCACACTTGGACTTGTGTCAGGGGAGAGCAGAACTTGACTTGTGGCAAGACAGCATGGTTTGCTTTCTAAAGCACATTACAAGGGTGTTTCTTCTCACCACAAGCCAACAAACACATGCATGTGGGCTTTCTTACCCCATCAGAGGAGAATGCTGCTGCACAGGCTATGCCTGGAACTGGGGCCAAATTCTGCTCTGAGCTTTATTGGTTTAGATGAAACATCTGTAGCTTTAAAGCACAAATTTATGGACAGTTTTAACCTTGGCAAGTTTGAAACATGGAAGGAATGAACATGATACCATGGAAGGTAACAGACTATCAGTTCTATAATTATAAAAAACTCAAACTTCCGATAGAAGAGCTTGAAATGCACTTCTTACAGATGGATGACTGACCTTCCACGGAGCTCAGCTTTCTAAACGATTTCTAATCAATATTACTAATGAGTGAAATGTAATGTTCCCTCCTAAAACTGACCTAAAGCCAGCACACGACACATTTTCTCAGTGAGTTCTGCAAGGTGAAGCTAAGGGCACGACTGGGACAGCAGCGATGGCCTCCTACCTGTAAAGCACACCGGGCATTTGAAGGTGCCCCCCATGCCTTCGAAGCTGTGCTCTATCAGGTGGCACTGGAGTTTGGCAGGGGAGTCGAATGTCTGATTGCAGAGTTTGCATTCATGGTTCAGTCCTTCATCTGCAGGAGAAATCAAAGGAAAAGTGAAATTCACCACAGCCCTTACAAAGAGAAAGTCCAACACAATCTGTGAAGTGGAGCGGCCTTTTGTTTTACCAAACTTAGGAAACTGGATGCCCCTCATCACCTGTGATTGCTGAAGTGTTCTCATCCCAGAATGTTTCAGAATATACAAAGCTTGAGTAGGCATTAAAAACAGGGATTTTCCACTTACAATTAGCATCAAACAGGAACGCAGAGCATTAGCCTTTAGTAGGAAATTATGACTATGACCTGAAACATCATTTCTTAGCAGAGCCACCCAGTCACGACCAAGTACATTTGCAAAACAGCACGTGAGGAATTTCATGCTGATCACACATCATCCTGTCTACCACGGGTAAGAACTGTGAATGCAGTTTTTGGCACTCTGGCTGAGGTGGAGTTTCTTGTCACCAGCATGAGAAGGGTGGATAGCTTATACCCTCACATCACTCCTACTCCACATTCCCAGTCCTGTGGGCATACGTGAAACCTTTTGCAAGCTGCAAGATTTCAAAACTCCCTTTCTGGGAGGGAAAAATCCAAACAATCCAGGATTTTTCCCTCTTTATTTGCATTTCTCCCCTGAACAGCCCAGCAAAGTCCTCATGTGCCTTCTGACGCAGCTTTCCCGTCCACGTCCTGTGGCTTTAAAACCCTTCCCGCTCCCCGCCGCCTGTTCCTCTGCTTCCTCCCATTGTCCTCCAAGGCCGGCTGGTGCCTGGCACCAGGCTGCCTTCCTGAGGGTGCTGCAGGATTCATCCCCTCGGCCATGAGGGCAGCCGGCGGCTGTCCTACTTAGAAACAGTTGCTAGGTAAGAAGTGGCTTCCAGCCCTGCTGCAGAGGCCTCAATTCCCACAGCGCCGCTTAGAAAAGGTCCTTCTGTATGTCACCGGTGTGCTACATGAGTGGCATTGATCTCGCAGGTAAATACTGTAGCTGATTATTGGCAAAAAAAGCGGGAATGAAGTGGCTGGTGACTGGCACAGCTCCCCGCCATTTCTCAGCTGGGAAGGAGTGATTTAGGAGAGCGGCCTGCCCATGCCGAGCACCTAAACGCCAGGCTGCCAACCTCCCGCCGGACACGGCGCTGCCTGCAATGATGAGCAGTGACTGTGATGATGGGCACTCACAAAGGATGGCGAGAGCAGAGACAATGTTCTGCGTCCCACACGACAGCACTTCCTGCTAGTGTAAAGAGAACGTGACATGGTGCTCCTGCAGCCAAGTGGGGCCACCCAAAATGACCCTTAGTGACTTATGAGAATTGAAAAAAAAATCAGTGGTAGCCCCCAGCTTTCACTTCTTGTTAGTCCAAAAGCTAAATTTAGTCTTTGTTTAAGTAATGGCATCTTGAGCAAAAGGTGGGGAATTACTGGGCTTTAACCAGTGTGAGTCCAGGACTATCTACCAGGTGGTGGTGGCCATTCTGCAGGTTGGACTACTGAAAATTACCACTGTGTGGTTTCTATGAGGTGTCAGAGCTCTTCACAATGAGAAGGTAAGAGACAGATGAAATCCAGCAAGGACAAAGGTTTAGACAAAATTACATCACTCCCACACAATCACAGCAAACTTCCTTTCCTTTTCTACCCAATCCTTCATGAAAACAGTGTTCAATGCTCCTGACTACCGCCACATGCTGCAGAGCTCTTAGAGGGTGTGAAATGGAAGGCCTGCTCTGAGTGTCAGCTGAAAAATGTTGGCGGTCCTGGCAATCCCATGTCCACAGACTGTTGCCACTGAAGTCCCTGTCTCTGTTACCCATGTGAGACAGAAAAACTTGACTCCCAGCCTGCCTGAGCAGGCACCAATTTATAGCTGGATCTGCTGAGGACAGCTGTGAACACAAACTCAGGCAAAGGCTCAGGTCAATTTCAGCTGTTTTGACCCCACAGCCTCTCTGGAGAAACTGGAATATGGAGGCACAGGCTGCTGAGGTACATGTCCCACCCAGCCAAACACTTTGGTAATCAGGCACACTGGCTGATAATACCCTTGGCAAAAGACAACGAGGGGAAGGTTAAGGGTAGGTGACACCTTTTGTGACTCTTCATAAATAAATTAAAAACTATTTACCAAATATATACTAACTACTTCATTAGCAGGGAAAATCTTAGTGGATTCTCAAGAGTTGCCTGGGATTTGACATTTTCCACCATCACTGGCAAACCCTTCCAGTGTGTCCTGCCTTTGCTACTGCTGAGAGAGAACAAGTATGGCCCATACAAGCACCACCAAGGGGAGCATGACTGAAGAGAACCTCCAGTCTGTACATCTAAGAGAGACAGCCACATCCTCCAAGGCAGGTTGGAAGCTGTGTCCTTCCAACAGGCAGCAACCCACAGCTGTGGGTAAAGCTGCAGAACAGCATTCTGAAAAGAGGAGGAGGGCTCGACAAATCTCAGATAAATGCCTCTTCTGTCCTGAACTTGCTAATTAGCTATGAAGACTGTACAGACTGACACACGTAATTTCTCGTATAGCCATACCCTTGCCGTGGTCATTACTGAACAGACCGTTCTGGAGATGGTGCAAGTTTCCCACAACGGGCAGTTACAAGTTAGGAACCCTGTAGGGTGAAGTTTCTCCATCAAACTGTTTGTGCTGATACACACAGTCAAAGCAATTAGGACAAACAGAGCTCCATCTCAGGATCTTCCACAAGTCAAGGTGAAGATAATCGATGACAATTCTCAAATCACAGAGTTACTGTTGGCAAAGTGTAAATGAGCCATGCTAATAATTCTTGAGCATAGGAGCACTGAACGGGGAGTTCTTCAAACATTCCAAGGAAGAAAGACTTCCGAAAAAGAAATATTTTTATATGACGCTACAGAAGACAGAGAAGGGTTTCTTTTTGTCTTTCCATTACCTTAGTTGATGAAGGAAAAAGGAGGAAGAAAGGCATGCACTCCTGATGCTGAAGCAAAACTATTTTTAATTACACAGAAATTCTACTTGTTCAAGAAGAACTGAGCCCCATTAAATGTGAACCTTATTGTATTTCCCATATTACTTAGATCCAAGGTGATCTCCTGGTCATAAACATCAAAACCACTTTGATTATTCTATGCTGCAAATATGATTTTCCTGAAGGCTTATAAACAGGGTTTGAAAAATCCCCTCACCCACTCGCCTGGGGCAGATAGGAAACTTCCCCAGGCAAGAGACCTCAATTTGTGCAGAATCTAAGCTTTCTCTTAAAAATAAAATGTTTTTAGTCTCCAAGTTCTAAAGACCGTATTTAAAATATGACGACATTTGTTTAACTAATAGAACAATATTTTTCCTATGTCCCACTGTTCGGTGAGTTATAAATCCCTCCCTTCACATTCTTTGTCACCCATTTTGTGCACATCACCTACTCTGTTACATCCTCGGAACAAAGGGCAAGGTTCCAGTCCTTGAATTCAAGAATGTGAGACCAGCATGATTTAAATTTAAGGAAGACAGGTAAGGGTACAGGACTGGCAGAAGAGTCGGGAGTTCTGGCTTCCATTCCAAACTCCAACACTGGCATAGTCTTATCACCATGGGTATGACAGTGTAGCCTGTGTTTCTCAGACTACCCATCTTTAAAAGAAGAGGTGCTAATTTTTAATTTCTACTTTAACAGGCTGACCTAATTACTATCCCTAAAGACTTTTAATACAACCAAGACAGTGGAGCTGGAGAAGAGTCCAGGACTATCTACCACACTCAGAAGACCCAGAATCACTGCCATCTGCCTTAGAAAAGGTTTAAGAATACATTTCTTGACACACAACTGCCTGCTTGCCTGGGTCACACAGCACTGTGGAAGGATGAGGGAACAAGGCTTTGTCCCTGTTTTGCACTCTCCATAGACAATTTAAAAGCATGGCCAGCCTTTTATCTCCCACTGGCATGAAAGAGCCAGGGTGTGGCTCTTTCTTACAAAGGTGCCAGATGTGGAAAGAGGATGCAAAAGGCTCTGTTTACACAGTGGCCCCTGCCTAGCTCTCCGTGTTTAGCAAACAATTTGATAGGGTGCTATGGAAGTGCAAAATATGATACCATTAATAAATAAAGGGCCAGTGAAATGTCACATTTTCAGTTTCCATTTGGGATAAATCTGAAATGGAATGGAGTGTCAGATACAGTCCAAAGGGCTCTGCTTCCCTGCAGAACAGAGCTGCTGCTCTTTGCTCTTACTCAGGCAAAAAAAAAAGTAAAAAAAAAATTAAAGAAAGTGCTGAGCAGCTTTAAAAAATTCAATCAAAATAATCTGCTCTTTGGAAAGGTGGCGGCTGACAGTAATTGGAAAATACTGTCTGACTCATTTATTAAAGTGAGATTCAGAGTCAATTGATTTAATAACCATTAGAATATTCTATTAAGGATATAATAGGTTGGCACAGCCCCATTTTTTATTAAGAGTTATAGGTAAGAAATAAGCAATGCTATGGAATTTTAGACAACTGCTGTATGGATTAGACTAAAAATATGGCTTGCAAAATAGGTATAAAAGCAGCAAGTATCAGGAGGAGGAATAGGAAAGTACATTACAGTGCAAATGAGTTAGCTGAAGGATGAAAAAGAAATGAACCTTTAATAGAAAGCCTGCACTTTTCCAAATCTAACAGAAAACTATGCACTGCATTCCCTGGTGTGGTACATCGTAAAACAAGTCAGCACGTCCTTCACATTATGGGTCCAACAACGCCATGAGGAAGGCAGGAACAAAGTACCCACTGTACAGCACAGAACTGGTGCGTACTGTTGCCCTCACTTGGTTGGGATATGAGATTGGACATGGTTAAGACCTCGCAAGATGGATGGGGATGGTTTACCCACTGCTGGAAGTCAAATGAGTTTGATGCATGCAGAATTTCTGCATAAGTAAATTGCTTTCCATTTGTAATCTTTATTCAGATAGTGGGAAAATGTAAACATGAATCAATTCCAAATAAATGCATTTAATATTCATATAAATGTTTAATATTTACACAAATATTAGATGTTTCAATGCAGGCAGGTAGATTTTAATTGAGGTGCAGCCCATTACCTCAGCAACTAACTTGATAACCAGGTACAAAAGCAAACATAATCTTCGTGCTGAGCATATACTCATATTTGGGGATCGCCTGTCTTCACATTGGCTACCCATAACCTGCAGAGTTACTGAGCAACTTGTACAGCAGGCAGGATGCTCCCACTCCCACCTCCCCTAGAGCCAGGGTTTCGGATGACCCGGCCCAATTTGTGTTACCAATTCAAGGCACAACTTGCTCATTTCATGGAAGGCCCTGACATTTCAATATACCCTTTAAACAAGTGGAACCCTTTAAGCAGCCTCTAGACTGTGTGTCCCATGTTTATGCTTCTTGCTCTTCAATAAAAACAAAACTAGAGCAGCTACAAGCAAATGTTCACTGGCTGACTTACATGCAGCTGTTAAGTCAGTAACCACTGGGGGCCCTCTTATATTGTCTGATCAACACTACAGCCATTACCAAGTACCAATTTGTAACAGTTTGTAAGTAACTCTTTCTCCTATTTACCCTCGAGATTGTCCAGAAGGGTCCTTGTGCCTTCTACTCTGAATAAATCTATAGGCAAAGGTCCTAGGATGATGATGTCCTCCTGGTAAATCATTGTGAGGCTGGGCTCATGCTCAAAAGCATCTGCTAAGAAGTCATGTAAACTCTGCCCTCCACACACAACACAGGAATGAAATGGCCCACAGGCCCTGTATTTTTTTTTAAGGTCTTCCCACACTGAATGTGTTTTATTTATATTTCTTTTTACCAAGCAAACCATGCCCTTAAACCAATTTCTCCTTCTTCACATTGCTTTCACTCTTCCCCGAGTTAATTTTGAAGCACACATTTATAAGCCATAGATCTGAAGAGTAAGGAAGCAGTGCCATGGATGACAGCTAACCCCTTGGCTACATCATCTCACACGGAAAACCAGGGAAGGACAAAAAACACCATACAACACTGTAACTTCCAGAGTGTACAGCCGTGCATGCTTCCTAGCTGACAGTGCTGTGCTTACTTGCATCTTTTTAATTCTAGCGCCCACACACCTACAGAACCATCAGCCTCCCTGTGCCACCGCAGACAACCTCATCCCTGCTCAAAATTTGGTTTTAGGGTCCACAGTGGCAAGAATGTGCATGACATGTACCCTCACATGCTAAAGAACACAGAACACCTCTTCCAAGCCTGGAAGCTGAAACAGTGTCTAAAGTCTCCAGCATCACGTTCATAATTTCTCCATGATTGCAGTAATGCTTCTGCCATTTTCAATTTCTCAGACATTATCACAGCCCCTCCAATGAGAAACATTATCCACCACAGTGTTAGTTTTGGAAGCTGACATGAAAAGCATGGGAATATAGTGATAAAGGAGGAGACAGTAAAGGCAAAATATACAACTGGAAGCTGCAGTAGAAAAAAGAATACAGATGGAATTTACAGCTGGGAGACCAACCTGTCATAGCAAAACAGTTTTTGTTAAAGTCCTAACTAAGGACTCAGTCCTGGTGGGACAGGATGGAGAGCTGGATGGCAAGACACCTATGTTTCTCCTGGACTGTCCAGGGCAAGTCACCATATGCCAGGAGACAGGAGGGCAAGGGAAGGAAATACCTCCCTTCCTCACTCACCCTCTGGGCACAGTTATCCTGCACACCTTCCCTTTTGTGCCACATACTACTGCTCATGAAAATGCCTGCATGATGGTCTGTGTTTACTCTTAATACCACTTTTAGCCAAAATCATGATGTTAGCTAAAGAATCTCAGAACATCAGGCTGCAACCCAAGCAATGTCCCGGCCCTTGCTTTTTTTTCAGTTCAGAATGATTTTTGGGGAAGACTCTGCCCATGGCAGAGGAAGGTGGTGGACAAGATTCTAGCAACAATCCTAAACTCTTGAGTTACCAACAGTTTTGGCCTCTCAAGGGGAAGGTAGAGACCAGGCTATGACACTGCCTTGAAGGATACTGGTCTTCAGCAGAAGGAAGAGGATGGGACCTGCACTGTGCTGCTGAGGCCAGGCCATGCTGACTCCCAGCAGCTTGGGTAGGAAGCTTTATTCAACAAGCAGGAAATAAATCCTACAGCCTTCTGCAGTGTACTGCTAAAGCTACCGCAAAGGGTGCTGATTGATGGAGTGACAAAGAGCTGGGATCCACCTCCTCAATTAAAGCAAAAGTTCATCTCTCCAGGGACAGATTTTGAAATTAGATCTGCTTAAGGGAAAGCCAGTCTAGTGCATCTTTCATTCCACTGTATTTTTGTCTGAAGCAAGGGATGCATTTCACTTCACCAACTGTTCACTTTTTTGCTTGGTTGCACTCACTTTGGCTGCTTGTAAGTGAACTCTTCTTACCACATGTGCCTTGTATGTCCTATTAAAGCCACAAATTGTCTGGCTGCAGTGAGGCTGGACGAAAATAAAAGAAGGGCAACTGGCAGGGTCTATTTCTTAATAAGTGTCATGTATTCAGCTCAAGTAAGAACGATTTAAATACAGCAAGTCCCCTCTCCATCAAACAACAGCACTTTCTGGGCAACTGGCTACCAGGAGAGAGTTCAGGAATTCAGCAACAGGGTTATTCACCAACTGATGGGACATGCATAATTTGCTACTCCTTGTCTGTAACTGCACCAGAAAAAGGTATTAAAATTTGTTCAGAAAAAAAAGTCTGTGTTGCATCACGTAGCTACACACATTACAAGGTTACACTCCATCATTGCAATAAAATCCCATGTGATGGAGCTTATTTTGGAAACAATTTTACCATGAGATATAAAAAGAAATTTAAACCAGTAGAAATAAGCTGAGTGGTATGAGTTATTTGTAGACAGATGATCCAGCTCAACATTTACCTTTTCAAAAAGCACTTAGTGAACACTGATTAAAAACTTGGTGACTGATCCTTCAAATGCTGGCATAACTAGCTCAGAAGTGCAAGCTTTCCATCTTTCTAGACTCCTATCTAGACTTTTTGTGGGACTAAATTCTGCCAAAGTGTGCAAGGTCAAACCCTCTACCCTCTCACTACACAGTGAGATCCAGATTATTATCTGGATTTTACAGGTAAAGAAACCATACTCCAGAGCTGCATCCCAAATAGAGAATGAAAACTCTCTTACTAAATTACAGTGATTGAAGAATCAGACCCTGCTTAATCTGCCCATCATTACGAATGCAGTGTTAGAATTAAGGTTGGAATCGAGTTTTTCTCTGTTCTCTTCTGTGAGCTAAGAGCCAATTTCCAGAAAAACCTTTGGACCAAATCTTCTCTAGTAAAGTCAAATTGCAGTTTGATGGTTCAGAGGTTGCCTGAGCTAAGTAGATATTAATGATTTAATCAAACTGTAGAGGGAAAAAATAATAAAAGTGTCACATTCGTATTCAGAAGTAAGCACAGTAAAAGTGTAAGTAAAAACTTCTCTCTTTTTTAGCATTTTCCATTCAATTTCACTATTTTTGTTCACTGTCTAGGCTACAGTTTTGTTTTCTTGTTCTTGCTTTCTGGTTGGAGAACCAGCTTTCTCTGTTATTTGATGTTACATGCCTACTAGTAATGCCCACTCATCTGGGACTCCTGGAACTGCTGAAATACAGGGGTATCTACTTTTAAGTTTTGCACAAAGAAAACACAGATTTTTAAGGTAGGGGAGGATAATTCATGCTGCATAAACTAAATGCAAGCTGTTCTAAATTTAGTGGTACTGGGAAAACATCTCACATGGAGACAATCAAAGTGTCAATATTAATTCTGCACTACAGTGGACCAGCAGTAGAAATTATGTTTTGTACACAACTCTCATCAAGTATTTCTTTTGTTCTGAGTATACAGAAAGGGTCAGAGCTGCCTTCCTTCTTTTGGCATGAAGCTATTAGATGTCTGGAAGAGAAAGTCTCTAAATGCTGAAGTGTTGTTTATCTAACCTACAAAGAATTGCCTCCTTATTCTTAAAAAATAGGGAAGAAAAAAGGAAAATGGAAAAAAAGAATAGAATAGGATGGGGCTTTCCTGTTATATGGGATATTTGAATCAAAAGCATGAAGAAGTAACAGTGCTTTTCATATTTCCTAATTCATTAGATACTACTGATATTTTTTTTCCAAACCTTAATGCTATTATATTGGCTTATTTTTCCATAGGTGAGGGACACTTTGGAACAAGCAGCAACTGCTGGCATTTTGATCCAGCTCTTTAACTCATTTAGGGGTGTATCAACACCCCTCTTTCTTTCCTCTTAACCTCTATCTCCTTATGCCCAGCCCTCAGAAAAATCAGGGAGGAAGAAGTGGTTCAGGTTCAGGCCCTCAGGTCTATGCTGATAACTGGGCATTTAATTAGATTTTTTTCAGGCGAGCAAACTGCTTTGCCATTTAGGGGACATCTCTTTGCACAGCAATGTATTAAAATGATAAAGCTCAATTTAATATAAAGAATTATTTATACTGCTCATCTGATTTAGTTTGCTATTTTATTTAGGAAAGCATGAGAAAGCTCAGTTTTAATTTGAACTAACATTTCCCTATGTCTCTCTTTGACTCTGCTACAAAGCAAGCAAGCAGCTTTGGGCCCACATATCAAAAAAAGGACCAGACTTCATTCTAAACCTGCCCTACTCTCCTTCCCACATTCTCTGCTGGTACTAAGACTTCACACTGAGCTGAACAAACAGCTGTCGAGATTTCTACATTAGAAGTTCTTTGTTTGTGGATAAGAGAATAATGAGGGCCAATTAGTTATTCTTTCTCTATCTGTTACATATTTGGGGGCTGGCTTTATTTTCCCAAATTCTAAATGCCACTGTTAACACATTTATGCCAGCCCTTGCTCAAACCTAATTCCTCACTGAAGCAGAGGTACCATTTCCCACCATGCTAACAATTGAGGAGTGGTACCTAAGAACATGGCAAAATTCTGGACTTCAAATAATAAGGGAAAAAGGGGAAAAATGTCAGAGTAGAAGAAATAGAGAAGAGTTGGCTAAAAAGAGATGTATCAGACAGATAAAGATTGGCTGGGGAAGGAGAACAGATGTAGTAGCAACAATAAACTAAAAAGGAGGTAGCCTGAAAAGGTGGATAGAAGAGGTGGCGAGCAGAAGCAGGACAAGTGCATGAATCCTGTGTGAAAAGGCACAGCAAAGTCTCAATTTAACCCTCATTCGAACTTCACTGAAGAAATGCAGAGTTGCATACATTTCCAGGCAGAGATTGGGTAATTTAGTGCAGCTCTGTGGCAATAATAATAGATGTATCTTTACATCCCAATGTCTCAAGCCAACAAAGTTACCACTATATCATTAATAACAATAAGCAATTAAAAAGAACAGCATGCTACAAATATAAAGCATCAAACTAGGAAAAAAAATACAGGACCATTACGAGAAAAATAAAAGGATAGGCTGTCAGGTCAGTATATAGCCTCTCCAGATAAAAGTTATAGAGCTGGAGAAAAATGTGACCTGACATTAAATGACTATGAGGTGATTAACATGAGTGAGAAACCAAAAAACACTTGTAATGCTCTGAGGAAATCTGAAATGTGATATGAAAAACATGCCTGTAACAGCAAGAGATAGGTGACTGACCACTGTAAGATATTAGCCTTTTACTAAGACATACTCTAATAACTTACAAGACTGCATTTGCTGGCTGAAATATTCTCCAAAAGGCCCACTGAGTTTTCATTGTGAGTGTCAGTTCATTTAACAAGAGGTAGGAAGAAACAGAGGAACTCAGGAAGAAAGAGACGAGAACCCAGTCAAAATTTACATGTAGTGCTGCGTGTACATACACAAGATGCCTAGCAGTCACTGAAACCAAATTTATTTAAGCCATGTGCTGCAGTATGGGCAGAATGGGTTAAAACCCATGAGATTTAACTGAGTGTATGGCTGAAAGTCTGCACTGGGCAGTTTCCCCTCAAGAGGGTTTCTCTGTAACGAGGAAAGTGAGTATTTCAATTTTTTTAAAATGAAGACTGAGATTTTGATGCAGCCACTGTCATTTCAGGGGCTCAGGCTGAAATAGAAGTACTGAACATTGTGAGACTTGTGATCAAATTGTGAAACTGTGAAACCTAATTTACCCAAATGAAATGGGGGACACAAAATTAATTCAGATAAATGAGGATTTTGAATAAGCAAGGGACTATTTAGTGCTTTTAACACACATCCTGGGACACAACCTCATTACAGATCAGGAGTGTTGTGCTGTGAGTTTGTGTCAGAGTGGAAGTGTCACTGACACAACAAATAAAACCAAAAATATCCTACTCCCTGATCGCTTATTTTGTGTTTCCATACACACGCTACACGAGCCTGAAGAATAATTAACACTGCTGAGAAGAAGCAGCAACAGTGGATGAGTCTCACTACAGCAGACCTCTCATCATAGCAGAAATACAAATGTACTAGTTATCGTAACTGTGTTATGTTAAGTAGACCTTTGCCCCACATTATTGTAAGTTAGAGGAGGGAAAAGGGAAAAGGAAGATGATATCAGCATTCTTGATGATATTTTATTTATCCACACATACTGTTGACACAGTTGAAGAATAAGCAGAAGAATGGAAGGAGACACACAAAACACTTGCAGACACAGATTTTTTTTACATTTCATCAGGGACAAAAAGACTGCCAGTGAAGACAGACACCCCTTTTACAGTGCAATCTCAAGCATTAACACCCACAAAAAAAAAAGAAAAAGAAAAAAAAAAAAAACCAACCCTGAAAGTATTTCTACAGCTATCGGAGTTATAAAAATGCTGTGGGCATTTTTGTTGTGGGCAAATTTTTAATTTCTTAAATTTATGAAACAATTTGACCAAGACCTGAGCAGGTTCATTTAAGCTATCATTTAAATATTGTATACTCTGGCTTTGTAATAAAGCCCAGCTCCACACGATTTTGTTTCCATCATCAACTTCTCAATGATATTAAGAAATAAAAGCATTTCTTAACAGAGTGGTATAAGATGTGCATTTAACTTGCCTTGTCTTTTTTTTTTTTTTTCCTTGAAGCTGGAGGGCCATCGTTTGGAAACCCTGATGCTGTCTATAACAAAGCATCTTCATCAGAAACCTCACAGGCAGCAAGTTTCTCTACTTACTCGGCATGTTATGCTTACTTGTCAGTCTTTCTCCAAACAAAGTGGGGAAAACAAGCATACGAGATGCAAAGATGTAAAGCAGATAGAATATATCCCCCAGCCCCTTCAATTGCTTCCTTCACCTCACTCAAGAAGCAATTTTAAATGTCTTAAACCTGGAGGTGAGCAGAGGGATTTAACACTAGGCAGGATTTGAACAACAGAAAATAAGGTCAAGGAGGAGTATTACCCCTCTAGTCATATTTGGAAAAACAGGGGCATTTTAGAAGTAAAAAAAAGGGGCAAACTTGCTTGCTGTGCTGTGCATAATTTTGACCAGCAAGAGCCCGCTGTTAAATTTTGCAATGCATTTTCCTAAGCAAAGCATGCAGATTTTGATCCCGTGACACTTTCACAAATAAGCAACATATTTTGTTGATGTTCATTTCTGTTTGATTGCTGGACTTGATAAATGACATGGCAGTGGACAAAGAGAAAAATTGCTGTGTTAAATCCTTGAAAATTATACAGCAGAAAAGGTGGGCAGCCTCTGTAGTTCAGCTGGGCACCAAAAGCCAAAGATCACAACTGTAAATAATAGCTGACGAGGAATACCTGCAGAGCAGCAAGGAAACTGAGGTGGGGCAACTGAACTGAAAGCCATATTCGCAAGCCAGCTATCCACCCCCTTCTCTTTCCAACATTTTATCTATGTGACTGACTCACCCTGTCTCTCCCCCTATCCCCAAAAGATTTAAAGACAACAAGCTGGCTATGACGAGGAAAAAAAAAAAAAACCAGCTTGAAAATGAGCTATAGCAAATAGAAAGTTGGCTGATATACAAAAATACCAGCATTTCTCAGAAAATAAACCATTCTGAAGGTCTCAGTAAAAAGTGACAATAGCAGGAAAAGCCCAAATTAAAGTGCTTTGTTGCCTTTAAGTCACTGTGATGGTAAGATTTTACCTCATGTATAGTACATTATCTTTGAATGACACGTTCTGTGCCCTCTGTGCCAGAGTCAAAACTCCGTCACATCGTGGTAAGTCAAATACACCTGCCAAACAACAGGTATCACTGTTAATTCCATAAAAGGCTCTTCGGAAAGAAGTGCAATGTTGCATGGCCAAGGTTTCAGTGATATTTCTTCCCAGCAGTGCAAAACAAATCAATGTTGGAAGAGAAGAGTTTGCCTACAATCCTGAACATGTGTTTGCCTTTGCGTTAGAGGAACAGAGGAAAGCTAGCTAACACTGCTAGTAGCACTGCAATGGTTTCAGGCATGAGGGAAATAGAGGATGATGCAACTGTTAGAGGGTTCACACAACTAGAAACAAATGTCCCTTCTTAGGTGATTTTACCTCTGATAATAAGAGTGCACATGGAGGGTTGACTGATTTCAGCCTGGCGAACACCAATGGAGCACACAGCCTCCCGTGCTGAATAAGCTGCACGTTTTGCAGGGTATTTTTTAGGATGCCATGATGCATGAATGATACATGCATGAGCAGCTTGATTTCTCAAACCTAGTGACTGCCACTGGAATCTGGGTGTCCATCTGCATTTACACACCTTTCAAAAGGATAATCCACCTCTCTTCAGTGGCACTGCAGAAGCAGTGCCCTTTTTGCCCCTCTGCTCCATGCCCACATCTGTCATTCCCCCAAGCCCCCTCACTGCTTTCACCCAAATATAAATAAAAAGGAAGATCTCCTTCATTACATTTGCTTGCATTAATTGATGTTTTAAAAAGTCTGTTAAAAATAAAGCCCAGCAGTGACATTTTTCTTTGCTAAAGCACGATAGCAGCACATTACAAACATTACAAAAAGGTCCCCTGGTACGATTGTGAAGTTCCACTCTGGCAGTAAAATGCATCTACTGTATGTTCCCTGATTTTTTTATTTTTTAATTTTTTTAAAATGCAGAATAGGTCACAAATGCGGATAAAACTCCCTGTCTCAGCAGCGGGGCTACAATACTGAATGAGAGAACTGGATGGACACAGTGTATTTTTAGCATTTGTTTTACCCCGGTCAAATAAGTGATCCTGTTTACTGGTGGCAATGACGCTCAGAGCTATTCAATCCCAGCGTGACATTTTCCCTGTTGCAGCACCTCTCTTGCTTTTGCATGAGTTGGGTGGTTCTGAAGGATGCAACACTTTGTGCCCAAAGGTCCTTTTGACATTTTAGAACAATGCATTCATCAGGCTGCTGGTCTCCTGAGGTACAACCGGAGCAGCAGAAAAACTAAGGAACCATAGAACCCAGCCCACTCACCCATTCTCCCAGAAATCTCTCCCTATGCCAGCTGACATACTAGTTTCTGGGAAAACAGTCTCAAGCCAAGTAAAAGACTGCACTGCCTTCAGGGAAGGTGAGTACAGATGCTAAATTAGGCCTGGCAAGGTTGCAAAAGTGGGGAGAAATAGAAACAAAGGGGTCAATTGTTTTCATGTCTCTGGTGTTGCCTACCAGGATAAATATAGCTTCTCTTCTCTTGCCTCTCTCTGTGCTCAGGGCTTTGTAAAATGCCCTGAGAAGCTGCAGAATCAGGGCCCTAATCCTGCTGCTTGCATAAGCTTTGCCAAATCCTTAATGTCCAGTCACTTGAATCTTCTTAAAAATGTATTTTTCTAGACCATCTGAAGATGTCTGAGAGCAAAGGAGATATGGGTAAGTAAGTGATTCTCCAGCTGTAACCTGTCTGGGTTTGAAGAAATGAGAAGAAGAGCAGAATATACTGTCACCTGGCCTTTTTACCCATTCTCCACAGCTCACACTATATTCCAGGCAGGTGGCCTGAGCCCAGAGAACCTCTCTGTGTGAGGACATGCAGCCAGAAAAGAATGTGACTGGGAATACTGAATAAGGCACACATATTTGTGCCCTTTTTTCTGAAACAAACAGTCAGTCCAGGCAAGCATGGCAGAACTTAGATGTTGAAGAGGACACAAAGCTGGACAAGGTAGAGCTGTGCAGGGGTCCTGACAGCATTTCTTCAAAGCACAAGAGCCCTGTGACAAAAGATAATGGGACGTTGGCTGTGACTCCAGAAATAGGTGTTCAAAGCTGTAAGCATTAGAGGAGCACAGAGGTAGGGATAAAGGAATCTCAACAAGGGAGCATAAGCAGGGTTAGACAGAAATCTTTGAAAATGATCACAGGATGCTTATACTTGATAAAGGGGTAAAAGTAACACAAATAAATGTAAGTAAACCACATTAAATCAGCATCCAAAACCAGCTTGGTGGCTGCAGTTGTCTAGTCTGAGGAAAAACAGCATGGTTAAAGTGAAATATAACTTGGCTTCTAATAAGAGTACTGGCCATAGAGGTGGAAAGAAATAGAGATATCTTTGAGATGATGAGAAGGAAAAAGCAGTGGGATTTAGAGACAGGAATGGGTGGATTAACGGAGCAAAAAGGAGCCAAAAATAACAGTGGAGGAATATTGAGAGAGAACATTACTGACAGGTGTCTGCTAGTTATAATTATGTACCTCTTTTAATGCCAGTGTTATATTAGACTCTATCTTAACACAGATATTATTTCTGTCTTTGAAGCTCCTAATCAAAAGAGAAGAAGAAATACTTTCTCTCTTTTACAGGACTTAACAATCAAGCAATGAATGAAGTACGCTGCAGAGAGAGAAGCTGTAAGAGTAGCAATATGGATACATGTGTATTAATGAAAGATACATGCATATGCATTTCAAATTGCATATAGAAATGATGCCTGAACTGCTACTTAAGCAGGATTGCTCCTGAAACCGTAGCCAGAGCAAGTCTATAATATCAACTTGAATGAGGAGGAGTAGGCATTTTTCCCCTGATCCAAGCCTAATGGGGCTGCACAGGAGAGGAAGAGGTGATTTTATGTGAAGCTGGTGAATACTTTTTTTTTTTGTAGGAGACTGCAGTCGTCTCGATTGTTGTGTTTTACCAGCAAAATAACTGCAGCTACAACCAGCTACAATTAGGTACTTAGTAATGTGTTAACAGGTAGCTGTGCACACAAAAATGAAATCCAGTCAAGGCAAGCTGAACTTTGATCCTCAACCTATCTTTTACAAAGCAGCACCAAGGGACTGTGTTTTTTTCTTAGCAGCTTTCACACTGATACTATCACAACAATTAGTGCTTTTGAGACATGCTGGTGGGATTGACAGCTGGCTGATGACACAGCACAGCCTGGAGACTGCCATTAGATCATCACTATTGACAGGTTATCTGCTTGCTCCTCACTAGTGAAAAGTTATTCTGTCTTTTAGCAATTGCAACTTGCATTTTTTTTTTTTAATGAAAACACAATTTTGTTTTATTCACACCTAAACTGATAACACAACTGCCCCCAAAATGTGTTTCACAAGGGACAATCCCGATGTTTTACTGCCATCATTACAGACATCCTGCAAATATTTTTAAGGCAGATTTTCTCATCACCATATGGAAAAAAAAATACTGGAAGAGAATTTTCATTAATCCTTTTAAGTGCCGTGTAAGCTGTGGAAAAGTGAGTGTGGGCACACATAAGCACATATGCGTATTTGTTTCCACATCAAATTTACAAATCTAAACTAAGTTGCAGGGAACTATGGTAAAGACCAGTAATTGTAGTACAAGGAGAGCATCCCCGCTGAGCAGGAGAAGATGAGCACAAGTCACCCAGGAGTAAAAACCAGCAAACCATTCTGCATGCACCGGAAAGTAAGAAATAGTTGCTTTCCCCAGATTTGTGTTTCCCAGTTGATTGACTGTGTCCAAGAATGTGCACGCATGGTCTCTCCCAGGTCCTATTTCTCTGTTCTCTTCTACAGAACATGTAATGTTTAGAAAGGGCTGAATCTCAGCACATAATTTTTCCTGTCTGGAAACATTGTACAGATTATTGTCTTCCACTCAACTGCATTCTCACAAAGTCTAGAAGAACATCTGTCTTTGAGCCCTCCCTCCTTCTGTGCCATGAACAAACAGGGAAGACTGACAGACAGACATGTACTGTGGTCATGTAACTGCTGCATAACATGGTACCCTAAAGAAACAGGGTACCTACTCTACAGGTACATACTCTGAGCTTTCTGGCTTTATTGGTAATATAAACAACAGCATTCTAAATATATATCATATTTATCACTTGGCATTAGGTGTGGGAAGAAAAAAACCTCTGCTGTCTCTGGTGCCCCGAGGACTGTCATTCTATTGCCACCTGCTACAAGTCCCAGGCAGTGCTGAGCAGCCTGGCTGATCCCAGGTGACCCCACAACTCCTCCCCATGCCTCACTTCACAGCACAGGGAAAAAAATCCCCAAAACAGAGCATGTTTTTCACAGTCAGCCTGTCTGACATCCTTTGAGCTCACCTGCTCTAAGACTTGGGATATGAAGTCACTGTTAGTAGACCAGCATGCAGCAATTTACCAAGAAAGACAAGTGTTATTTCCTTTGCAAAGTGAGCACCCAGAGTGTGGGGCAGGGGCTGCTTTTTGCACATCTCTGTACTAACACTGCATGTTATTGTGGTGTTGGTACTGGACTCCACACAAAATTTCAGTAAATTCCCTGAATACTGGTTTGGTTTTCCCTACCAATACAATAAGGGAAGCCAAACCAAGGGCTTCTTCCTGTATGCTCCTCATGATCACACTGAGCTCCCAGTGGACACCCAGGATCTCACACATGAATGTGACACCCTGCTGAACAAGGCCCTCACAGCAGACTTCTGACTGCCCCTCTTGTTTACCAGAACCTCAAAACAGGGCTACCCATGATAGCAGAGCTGGGTTCCATCAAAATACTAAAAAAACAAAAGCCCAAAGCAGCAAAATGCTAAATCAAAACAGGCCATGGGCACTGGCCTCTGCTATTGGTTATGGATATGAGGCACTGTTTCATGATAATGCCTTGAGTAAAATCCCTTCAGTAGAATGAGACACTTCTTTCCATGGGGAGTGGGCAGGGAGCTAGAAAAAGGCTAATGACTTTCAAAAGTATTTTAAAAAATCTCTATCTATCTATATGGATAAAGAAAAGTCTAATGCTTTCTAATTTGGAGAAAACATCTCATGGAAGACACTAGACAGTAGCTAGGGGCCTCTGACTGACGGCTCTTGGGTCTTCTCCGTACCTTTGATCTCCATTATGAAATGTTAATGTCCACCACGTCAGGACTTGTTACATAAACATACCCTTTCTCTAACTGCTCAGTCCTGCCCGTTGCAACTTCCATTCATATTATCCATTTATATTTAAATGCTGACTTGGAGCTTATACCCAGAAGCACTGACATTTTTTAACAGGAGCAGCTAAACTAGGGTAAACTGCTAAATATAATTTATTGATGATAAAGAGCTTGGTTCAGATTAAATTCCAGCAATTTAATAATGAACACATTCACATCCTGCATCCGGAATATGTATATGTATGCGTTTTCCCCTCCTCATTTAACTGGGAGAAGGGGGTCTCGGAATCTGTGATTTCCTGTTGATTAGATGTGAAGCAACCACAAGCACATATTTTTGATATCTCTATTAACAGACTGTTCATGTCTAACTGTAAAACTTGGTTGCACTTCTCTCAACATCTTTGCCCAAGACAGACCAGTAAACACAATTCCTCTCTCTATAATTAGCCTTTTCTCTAAGGGCCCTGAAGTAAGTCTGCATGCCGTAGATTTAATATCCAGTGCTATATCCATATGTGCTGCCCTTGCCTGGTCCCAGAGCATATAAACTCCCCTATTAGCAGCCTTGACTGCTTAATTATGCAGATTTTTTTTGTACCCGCCTGCCTGTAAAATTACTGTGTCTAACCTTTTTTTTCTCCCTCCTCTTTGCACCATGCTGGCCATTCTAATGAAATCGGCATAGGGGAAAGGGCCTGATTTGCAGTTATGGAGGCTGGATCGTACTGGCAATCTGTCCTTAGTGGGAGTTACAAAAGAAGTCAAATGCCTTCATCTGGTTCTCCCCTCTCATCCCCAAGGTGATTGAGTTCACTTCCTGATGCTTCCCAAGTTTTCCTCGGGCTGTCCAATCAGCGCATCCACCAGGGAGCCCAGCCTAGCTTGCAACAGTCTCCGTATCTAGTTACAGCCCCACCAGGGACAGTCAACTATCCACCCCCAAGCCTTCAGATGAAAACCTTTTCTAACAAGGCCGCCCAGCGCCAATGAAATAACACACATCTGCATATCCACTGGGTCCCATGTTTCTTGTGCTCATGGATTATGTATCTTGCAGCCTCTAATAAAGAAATGCAGTTCTTTGTTTAATGTTTATCTTGTGCTTGTTAAGCAAATGCTAATGTTGTATCAGAATGCTTTAGTGCTATTTGGGTTTTTGGTGATTTACTACAAGACAATCTGCTGTGAAGTAAATTTAGAGGGGAGGGGGAAGGAAAAAAAAATAACATTCCAGCTTAGAGGGAGCGAGAGAGAGAATGGTTTGACAGAGAAGGAGCAAGAGGCAGAGAGAAAGACGGAGAGCGCAACAGCTCCCTGTATGACTTCCCTAACCCCCGGCTGACATGCCCACTTCATCACTAGCCAGTCCGATACCTGGAGGTACAGAATCAACCCACTATGATTTCCAAAAGGGATGAGATGATAACTTCCCCTTCAGTGATAAGGTAAACAGTGTCCTGAAGGGTAAACAAAAAATAAAAAAGCCCCTTTTGTTGTCTGCCTTTGTGCCCTGATGGTTAGCACTGTGCTGTGTTATTCACAGACCACAGGGAAGCCCTAGATTTAATTGTTCATGCCTTGCTCTGCTAGAAATAGGCAGAGAGAATATGAGGTATTCAGAACCCCTTCTTCAAATTATTTTTTCTTCCCTCCCCCCTCAGGGAGGGGAAGAGAGGAGATTTGGAAGCTGATGAACAAATGAATGTCCTCTATTTACCCTTTGGCAAGACAGAATATAGACATCCACAGTGCTAAGCACTCCTGTTAGTCTCCATTCAATTCCTTCAACCTTGTTTTGAAAGAAGATATAAGTTCTGGAGTTCTGTTTATTTTTCTTCTACAAATGAATCAGGGTCAAAAAAATGCAGATCTCCAAAAGGAGAAGACTTGAGTAATAACTAGAAATGCAGCTGTCCCCATACCTCCATTTTACGCCACAATACACTTTTTAGTAACCACCCTTCGTCACAAAATCAGTTGATTTTAAGGACTGTTTGAAATAAGGTTGCACAAGGTTCCCCAGGTCAAACCAGAATTACAACTTAAAACGATTTTGTGGATGAACAATTCTACACCTTCAACGTGAGGGAAGCCCAAAAGACACCGATGGATTTCAGTATGGAGATATCTCCTGGAATCACAAAGGCAGTGTGCAGTAAGGCAGTAAACTACTGTCCATCCCCTTTGCACACGCGTGCATTCTGAGCACATGAATATCCCACGTATTGCTACACTCCTGCTCTCTGAGCGTACCTTGTACCCGCTGTCCAAGAGTGTGACAGCACGTGAATGCACCAAAATGCTACACCTACAGATGTATACAGTTACTAATTGCAAACACTCAACGTTTTCAAATCTTACATTGTTTATTCTGAAAGAGGAAACTGGCACTACAGTAAGCTGGTGCTCAGTTTTCTAAACTGAGAAATGGACACTGAAAGTCTCCAATACAAAAAATGAAAAGTAGGAGAAATGGTGAGGTGAAATTATGTGAGGTTTTTCTGCCTTGTCCCCTTTTTGTGTGCCTTGATTTTCATTTCAGCTAGTAAGAGGGACTCAATTTTTTGGGCCCACTCAAACCTCCATGTTAGCTGCTGAAACTGCTGATAAAACATGCCTCTTCATAAATACCAATTGGAAATTTTGGTGCTGTTTATTTACATGGAGCTGAATTCTCATTTTAAACCTAAAATATACTATCATCAAATAGATTTATCTAAGATCATATTTGCTCTATTAATTTAAAGTAGAGGAATCCATCTCCCACTAGCTAGTGCAGCCCTCTAAGTGACTTAAGAACACAAGCATCCTGTGTTTTTCTTTCACTGCCTTCTCCTTTTACTGCTTTTATTCATCCAAATGGAGTAAATTTTCATCTGAGTGGTATACTTAATTTTTTTGTATTTGGGATATTACTATACAAAGCCATTGGAAGCTCCTCACACTCTGCTAACGCACCATTTATTACTAGATGCAATTCAAGGTCTTGACTGTAATCTTTTAAAGCCCCTACTGACCTAGGGTTGGGCTGCATTTGAGACTTTCTCTCCACGTAGAGTCCACCAAGAAAATTGAGCTCAATAGGAACAGCAAACCTGACAGTGTTCCCATTTAAATCCTTTAGAGCAAGGGAGCTTCTCCATAAGCTCACTGTAGAATCTGTATCTGACCTGCTGACTTCAGCCAACTCTACACAACAGCATCATCACCACGAACTGGCTGCATGGAAACCCTGTCAGAGACTTCATTTCCCTCCTGCAGTCTCCATCAAAGCTACCTTTGGTAATCACTACAGCTGAGAACACTGCTCAGCATAAATTAAGAAAGAGGCTCAAGGACACAATGAGTCTGTGGTATATATGCTTGGCCTTAAACACAGGAAATCTTCAACCTCCAGCCTGTGTTTGATAGACAATGGCCATTATAAATGGGAGGCTTGACCTTGTGACTAGGATTTGTGTACAGGTCACCTTACTGCAATGGTAAAGTCATCTTCACTAATCAGTCTGTGTTTTTCCAGTTTCCACACCAACGGATTCTTATTAGACATCACTAATGCACGTGTCCCTGATAGCCTGTAGTTTCCCCTTGTATAGCTAGCTGTCTTTTTAATCTGTGTGGTGTGATAGCAGCAGACTATAGAGTGGGAGACGTGAGATGCTCCTTTGTTACATGCCTGTCTTTTTTTTTTCCCCTTTTTTTTTTAAGGATCTGAGAGTCATGCAAAAGTTTTCCATGAGCATTTAAAAAGCATCTCTTAAAAGTTAAAATTGTCTGCTATGGATCTAAGCAGGAAAACTGCATAGATATCAAACCATAGTAGTGATGAAGCTATATCCTAAATACCCCTAAGTACCTTGCTTGTCTATTTTGTCTTGACAGATCATATCATAGAATCATTGAAAATAGAGTTGGAAGGGACCTTAAAAGGTCACCTAGAGCATTCCCCTGCCTTAAGGCAGGATCAGCTATGCTGTACAATTTAGATGACCTCAAACTAACGAAGCAGAAAGGATGATGGCTAAAATGCCAGTGGATTAAGCCCAGTTCTGAATGTATTGATTACAAGGAAAAGAGCATTTGAAATCTGCTGTAACTGTGCAAGAGTCAAAGAAAACAGGTGGTTAACAAGCTGGTTAATCCAGGTTGTTTGCTTCAGGTGATGGAGTCAAGTGTTTCTGACTGTGAAGAATTATTTTCAGGATCTAGTCAGATCCAGACAGGTTTCTTGTGGCTGTGCAAACTCTAAAGGAGATATAGGGGTGTTTGATAGCTACCTGTCAGAGTCAATTTGCAAGAGTCACCATGAAGTCTTGAGTAATAGTCTCTTAGAATAATAAGTCTTTTCTGCTTGAATTTCAGCCTGTGATGTTTCCTGAATTTCTGGAAGTGACAAGACACACAATAAAGCCTGAGAGTCAAATCCAAGTATCTCCTGCATAAAGAACTGCTGCTCTGTTAATGTAAGATACCAATGACCTAAATATGACAGAGCACAAGGGGTTTGGGTCCAAAACTTGCTACCTTTGACATTTACCTTCAATTCTGGGACATTATTAAGGGAGGATTCATGGAGTGATTCCTCCACCCTCCAACCCAATGGGTCACAAAGGCCTTCCCTGCAAGATTCTGCTCTGTCGTCAGTGTTGTCAAGGTGCAAAGAAAGGGAGAACCAGGAGACATTTAAGAAAAGCAACGTGAATCACAGCATATTCAGGTACCAGGGAGGACAGATCTGTAAACCTCCCTCTCTTCTGCTTTGAACTGGGAAAAGTATTTTACCTCAGCATCTCGTAGGTACTGATGAACAGGGCAGAGATGCCAGGCTAAAGCTCCACCCAAATAAACCATGATAATTCTGCACTTTAAGTAACAAGAAAAATTGTGTGGAAGTACATTGGCAAACAATTATTAAGGCTTACCTTCTAAACCTGTTTATTTGGAGAATAATTGTTTGTATTAGCTATTCAGGTAATAGTGACTACTAAGAGCTCTTATCACTTTTGCCTAGCAGGAAGACTTTTCACAAGCATATGAGCTGATAGAGATGCTATCTGCCTTTGCCCCTGGAGGTAAGATATTTGCACCTATGGGGCTTTCACTGCAGGCCCCCATGGTAACTGCAGGTATTGTAGACTAATCCTTGAAGAACTACAATGTCTGACTACTGATTTCTAGGTAAAATTCAGCATGCTGGTTTTAAGTTTTAAAGCTCTAGATGGTTTGAACTGAGAGACGGTACTTTAGTTCATAGAAAAGGTGACAACTGTAGTCAGAAATGCTCAACTCACCAGCACTATTCTGGCACAAGCAGGTGAATACTCATGCCAGGAGGTTTTGTTCAGGGATTTGTAGATTTAGAATTTCTTATCCAAAGGAGTTCAACAGGTCTGGAATCTGATTGCTTTTGGAAATGGCCTTTCATGAGAAGCTGGTTGGTAATTAGAAGGGTTCATGTGGAAGGTCTGTAGGAAAAGACTCTGGCTGTGTTACATTCAGGAACTGGAAAAGGTTTATGTGGTTTTGTTAAATATTTAGTAAACTCTGTTCTACTTTTGTGCCATGAAACATGAGAGTAGCACAAAATCAGTTAATTAAAATAGAAATAGTAATGTCAAACTTCAGAATGGCAGAACACCCTCACAGGAAGAAATCCTTCCTTACCCACCTCATTCACATTTACAACACTGAGGAATCAGCAGATTGCATGACAAGATTCTCCCTGACGGTTTCTGAAGTGACAGAGATAGTCTGCAGGGTGGGCTAAAGTGAACTGTGCAATGTAAAGGAGAAAACACAATAATTGACCAATCACCTCAAACCCTCAAGTACCAGAACTCAACGATGCAGTGTAAAAGCTGGTTAATGATGGTGTTGGAACCCCTTTGGTCATGCTGACTGCTTCAGAAATTGTGAGATAGTGAACATCAGCAACGTTTGTATGAGTGTCAATGTCTCTGTGCATGTTTTTATGAGTGCATCTTCTCTGTTGTCCCAGTTGCTGGCAGATTTTTGGAGTACCTGAATAAGATGGGTGGTTCGTGGAGTGTGCCAGGGTGTGGTAGGAGCTATGATATTGTTAGAAAATTATATTGGGTGGCCCATCAAGGGTGTTCCAAAAGGAGAAATGAGAACAGCTGCAAACCCTATGCCACAATGTTGGAAGCAGAATTTTCTGATGGTATATTATAGCAAATGCAACTTCTTTCAGCTGTATAAGAAGTGTCAGAAAATGGCAATCAACATTGTGACAGTTCTTTTGTTTTTAGCTGAATTTTTTTTAAAAAAAGACTACAAGCTCACTGCATTATTTGAAATCCTTTCAGTCTTAAAATACATGCTCTCCCACGCATTTTTCTCCTGGTCTCCAATGGGTCAGTCTTGTTTTTTTTTTTTAATTTAAAAGCCCTGTCAAATAAGGGGCTTTTTTCCCCTTTCTACTAAAAGCTAATATTGGGGTTGAGGGCCAAACAATATAATGATGCAGTATTACTTGCATTATTCCTGAAGCTATTTGATTTTGACAAGCCCACATTTGGTAATTAACATGAGAATGCCCCCTTGGGCTGTTCTCCTGTTAGCTAAAATATCTTATAAATTACTGTAATAAAAGGAAAAAGTGAACACACTGCCTGTCAATGTTTCAACTTATCTAGCAGGAAGAGAAGACAATGCCATGATCTGGAAACACGCACACGCCAAATGGATGCATAAATTACACCGTCTATGCCCATCTGAACCAGTCACCTGTCTGTCAGTGAAAAATATACACATAATAGTGTGCAGGAAAAGAAAAGTGCATTACTATTTATATGGTATCTCTGTAGATATGGAACAACATCTCTCACAGTCCACAGAGGTATTTCTAGCCCATTACCAGACAGAGCAAACTGGCAGTTTTTTTTAGTGGAGTGTGTCAGATGGCAGGATTCACCTCTTCACCTGTTCTGTTAGAGGTTGAGTCCGTGGGGCTGCCTAGACTTGGTGCCATTGGAAATCCTGCTCCAAACAGTCTGAATGCCCCGTGTCTACCGCCAGTTTTGCAAATACACCCTTCTGGTGCTTTGAACTCAGAGACCGACAGCCCAGCAGCTAGACTTACACGGCAATTTCTGCTGTCCTGTCATCTGTGGTATAATAACATCCTGCAGCAAACATAAAAATCCACTGCTAACATCAAATGTATTCAAAACTGGGCACAAATATAAACCACGCAAACACACCCTGCATATCCCATGCAGCAGGCTGAATGCCCTAACACAACCTGTTCAAAATAATGGAATTTGACATGAAAGAAAGTGCCTTGTATAATACTTCCTGGCAGGTACAATATTTTCCTTTATTTATGAATGCAGGTGCTGGCAAAAAAAAATAGAAATGAGTGAAGGTTTTTTTTGCTTAGAAACATATTTTATGTTTTTTTCTCTTCTGATTGCAAATCTCTTAATGCAGCAGAGCAGAGAAATGTGGGGGGGTGGGGAAGCCTATGCTTTATACAGGGTTTGTTTAGCCTGTCTATACAGTTGTGAAACTGGAAATACAGAGGATGAATACACCAGAAAAACTGACAAAGAACTCACAGGACTACTTAAAGGGTTTACTTCTTTCTAAAAGAAAGCATTAATTAAAAGCACCAAACATCCCAAAACAATCTCTGTGACAAGTTATTTTCTAGGCTGTTTTGATCAAAGATTTGCCACCTTCACTAATATAAAGTACCAGATTGCTGCAAGAGCAATAGTTTTTGAGTTCGATCCTTGAGGACCCGTTTTATTTTCCTGTTAAAGGCCTTGCAAAATCAATGCCTATAAATCGTAGACTTATTGATAAAAATTCTGGGGCATGCAACTGAATGTAGATCAAAAAATGCCTGTGTTTAATCCATTGCAGACATAATTTGCTACTATTGCTGAATTTTAAAAGGATCTGATCCAAAGCAATGTCACGTTCCCAGCTCTGTGCCATAGCCTACTGACATTTGATCACAAAAATGACTGCGTTTTCCTTGTGACAGCTGGGACACAACACCAGCCAGCTGAACCAGTTCCTCCTGTAAAGAGCAGGACAATATAGGAAGCTTGTTTGTCCCAAGCATACTGTGCGATTTTATACATCAGGCTGCAAAGTTATTACATGCAGCCTACTAAAACTTACAAATGACCATTTCACCCTTGCTTTTTCTACAGCAGATGAAAACTTAAGGAACAATTCTCTCCTGGATGAGTTTTCCCAATGACTCGATGCTGCAGTCACCAGGTCAGAGGTAATGAGGGCTGCACAGCTTACAGTGCCACAGCTCCAGCTTGGTTAGATCAATGGCCTACAATTACCTACAAACAAGTCAGACACCAATCAATGGTTTGTTATTTCCTGTACGAGTTGTGCAGGGAAACTTTGCTAGGTCAGGGAAAATCACAGTGGAGGCAATGGCTGCACCTGCTTGCAGTGCCTATCATGCCAAAACACCTTATGAGTAACCTTGAAGATCCTGTAATATGGTTAGAGGCCACAGGGACAATCTGGGTTCCTCAGATGAGCCCGGTTTCTCTGGCCCGGCATCAGGTCCAAAGGCTACTCTGCCATTATAAGTTGGAAAACCTAGAGGATGCTAATGAATAAAAAGAACCTAGCTCAAACTTCAGAATGTAAAATTCCAAACCAGGGCGCATCATGGCACCACAGCACAGCCTAGATCTGAAGTTTTATTTTTACAGCTATCATGGCACTAAAAACTGCAATACGAGCCAAATCCATTCCAACGGATTCATTTATTTTTGAGGGATGTCAAAGGTGCCAGATTGATAGCCCTGGCGAGCAACATTTTCAATTTCTCTGCACACCAGGCACGGCACAGGCAGCAGCAGTGCTAGCCTCCTGCCCGTGCTTCCCATCCAAGCCTCCTCGGTCCGGAGAGGGACCACCTAGATGCAGTACAGAGCTATCCCCATATCACCTAGAGCTATTTCTGTGCAGTCAGCCTGCGTCCTCACTGCTGTGCTACAGTCAACGAAAGCACCACCCACGGCAGATGTGTTTTTGTGAGGAACATTTGTCTGCTGAAAACCGGAATGGGAACGAGACCCATTTGTGCGCAAGTCATCAAATGTCTAGGAGGTCTTAACAGCTGTGCTCACACTACCAAGGTGGTATGACCTGGCAGTGGTAACCTTAACGCTCCCATCCCTCATTATTGGTGTTGTTTAGTGCAGACAATGCCCTACCTTTGTACAGACACCAGACACAGGCAGTCTTGGACACAATTCCACCAGTTTTCTCAAACACCCCAGTTACACCCTTTACCTTTCTTGCACACATGTATGCCTGCTCCCTACCTTTTCAGTGATGTTTCTCATGCTGAAAATGCCAAGTGATTAGCTAGGAACAGCTCCTCTCTATAGAGCTATCACCCCAATTTTAAAAAAAGAAAGAAAGTAAAAGGCAAGGAAAACGGTTAGAGAATGCTACTTGATCAAATACACATATAACTAAGCTGACATAAACATGCCTCCATTTCCTGTAATACTTTTTTGAAAGTAGAGGAGCAGAGCAGGAGTCCTGCTGGATTTCCCTTAGCAACCTGACAGGAGCCCACAAGGTCAGCTAGCAGGAAGCGTAGAAAATTATACAGTGGGGAATTATCAGCTAAATTATTTCACTATACTCAGGATTTTTACTGTTCCTCCCAAGACGGTGGCCTCTTGCTACTTGCAATAGAAGCAAGAATAAAAGGACAGAAATGACAAAAGAAATCTTAAAAAAATGCATGTTTTATGTGCCTCCTGAAGACAGTGACTTTAATGCCCAACTCATTTTTTGTTGTTGATTTTAGATCAAAGGCCTGATCCATAGCTGTAGCTAATATCCACGAAAGAGGCTGTGTCTGTGTACACGCAGCTGCACGTACCCACACAGGTGCATGAAGGTGACTTAAAATTCACCTTTCCACCTCCCAGCGCTGCTGCTGTCTCTAGCCAAGCCCATGCCAAGCTACAGCAACCTGGGGTCTGCTCAAAATCCAGGCAGCTGAGAATGAGCCTGGGAAGTAGGGCTACAAAACCTGCCTTTGCTGTTACCCCAGGACGGAAAAGAATGGTGCAAAGTCTCATCTCCCAGCTGAAGCACCATCATTTGAGGACCTACATCAGAGGAAGGCACAGGCTCAGGCTCCCACGCCCACTCTGCCTGCTTTAAGAGCTGTTCATTGGGGTACAGTGGGATGGAGGCTTTCCCCTGCCACAGCTGCTCTGCTCCTAGTATTAGATATGTCCTGGTTCTAGGGGAGGAGGAAGAGAAACCTGGAAGACCACTCACAATGTGGTTCATTTCACAGACCTGCGAGCATGATTTATCAATTAACAGGTAATGAAAAAAATTCCTTGCAATTAAAACCTTGATTTTGCTCAAACAGGAAGCAGTACCATGCCACCGTGTACTCCTGAGAGAGACAGGCAGCTCCTGTCACTAATGTGGAGCACAGCTAATCGTAACAGATTCAGTGCAGGCCCCTTGAGAGATGCCATGTTGATGAAGGAAGATACAGTAGGGAGCCCCCCTCCCTCCCCACAGGGCCTGCCTGATTGCAGAGCCAACGGAAAGGTGGAGGGAACATGTGCTCCCTGTTTCGTAGCAGAGTGGCAGAGTTGTTGGAGGCAACTTCTGACTCCACAAGATAATTTCTGCCAGGTTATTCTTTCATTTCTGAAATCAAAATGTTATCTATACTTTATTTTCCTTTTTCACTAGGGACTTCTTTTATTCATCTATCTATTGAAACCCTCCCCACTTTTAAAAATTAATATACAGATACATATTTGCTCTTCAGAGTGATTATATATACATGTATGTACATACACGTACACATATGTGTGTGTATATGTGTACATTTCAGCCTTGTTATAACCACTCCCTATAGACTGACTTTACTTCTCTGTGTTCCTTTTTAGAAGTGTGAAGGGTTTCAATAGATTTCACAGGATAAAATACTTATGAATTACTCAGACAAATGCCAGAGCAAATTAAGGGAGATGTTTTTTTCTGCTGCTTGAAAACCAAAAACACAGAGCACTTATCAGAAAAACAAAACAAAACAAAACAACCAAGCAAAAAACCCCTCACACACAAAAACCAAACCAAAGCAAAAACCCCAGAACCCAAACAACAAACAAACCAACCAAATCAAACCAAAGAAAAAACCCCAAAACCAACAAACACCACCCGCCCCCCCACAAAAAAAAGAAAAAAAAGAAAAAAAAAAAAAGAAAAAAAAAGAGAAAATGCACAGCAGCCAGGATTGTGAAAATAAATCATTATGGGTGCTAGGATTTTTTCCTTTTCCAGTTAAATTAGTGGTAATTTTGTTGGCACATGGCCTTACAAGCAGGGACTGCCCATCTGAGATGAAGTGCCTCCCCTGTGGTCAAGGTAATAGGTTGAAAACTACCTTTGTTCAACTTGTGTAATATATATCCTGTACAAGATTGTTTACAGACAACAGAGCATCATAGAATATCCTGAGTTGGAAGGGACCCATAAAGGATCATCAAGTCCAGCTCCCTTCTCCTCTCAGGACTACCTAACACTAATAATATGACTAAGAGTGCCCTGCAGATGTTCCTTGAACTCTTGACAGGCTTGGTGCTGTGGGGAGCCTGTTCCAGTGATTGACCACCTGTTCAGTGAAGAACCTTTTCCTAATGTCCAATCTGAACTTCCCCTGACACAGTGTCATTCTGTTGTATCCATGTGCCTTTGACTAAGTACTCACTTCTTGCATATCTTTGTCTGTATCGCAGGATATATATGCAATTACGCTATCATACTGATGAGAGACGCTAGACTGATGGACTACTGAAAATACCATTACACTGATAATAGATAACCATAAACTGCTGACATTGGAAACAGAAACACACACTATGTTAATTTCTATATTCATTAAAGCATCCCCAACACATGTTCCCAGCACCACTGAAAATCATCACTTTTTCCAAGGAGAAAAGGCAAGTTAAGCCTGAGAAAGTAAACACAAAGAATCTGGGACACTCCTCCAGATATGTCTTAGCAAGCCATGTGTGCTTGCTGTGATTGCTGTATCACACACCAGAAGCAGCTGCAAGAAAGCATGTGTGTGGTTGATCAGAGACAAAAGATACTTTACTGACATGCTGCAATCATAAGCCTGCTGAAACTGTGAAGAAGGTTTCTTGCCCAAGTGTAGTCACATTCACAGCTCAAACCAGAAAAGAAGGTACAGGAAACAGACCCCAGCATTGCTGAACGCTCATCTGATGCTGTGGCAATTTGCTGGTCAGCATGAAAACGTTTTAAAGGTGTCTGAGCAAGAATTGGAGGAACCACAGCATGTGGAAATTGAGTTATTCCGAAGAGTCATTCATACCTGTGCAAAGGGGGAAGAGACCACAGAGTAGCCACTGGCTCGTGTGCTCTTGGAACAGCCAGCTAATGCTAAAGATGTAGCTACAGCGTATGTCTGACTTTGGAACACCACCTGCTTGCGGTGGAAGGTCACAAAGTAAGGAAGACCCGTGAATGCCAAAAGCACTTAAAATGGTTTTCATGGAAATCTGGCTTTACGATAATCTCCAATCATTAAGCTTTCTTCAAAGCAATTTCCAAAAGGATTGCTGGTTATAAACAAGCTGAATTTCAAGCAGAACCTGGGAAACAATTCACAGTGAAAAACGTATTCAGTGATTCTCCCTCTTTTTCCTGGCTACTACTTTTCACAGGTGGATTTTGTACGTGTTTATCATTTTCAACCCTTGATAAATGTTCCAGTCAAACAGATTTTATCCTTGCATTGTTCATGTGGTTGGATTGCAGAGGGTCTTCCTTGCTCTACGGTGCTTTCATTAGACAGTGCTTTCTGGTTTTTGCTTTACTGATTAACAGAGCAGGTATGACTGCCTCTATTTGTACTATGCTCTGAAAGAGGAAATCAGGAATATGTATCGTGGTGAGACTGTCAGGGTAACAGAAGAACTGAAATGTTCTTGGCTTTCATGGCAGGAGGATGCAGCGTAGGGCATCTTGAGAGAGGAGGTCCCTAGGGATAAGTTGTAGCTGGTTTTGTCTTACCCTTACACTGCAAAAAGAAGATGGGGGTGGGAGGAGTCCTGATGTGAGATCTTCCCTAGGAAACTGAGAAGGACAAGTATGAAACTCACAATAGGGTAACAAAATCTGTGAAATTGGTTCCCACCATCAGTTGCTTTATGGCTAATGGCATTGGTTCTGGCTTCTTTTCAACTTCTTTCTTGGCTATCCTCGTCCTGTCTTGCCTTCTCTTGACTGTGATGGCTGTTACATCTAAACCCAGTTTCATTTCCTCCTAAAATACTTGGTGGTTATGTGCCTGAAATTACTTCTCCATTTGCTTTGTTTGCAATTGAGGCATTTAGAAATGGACTGAAACACGCTAGCTAGAACAGGACTTCAAACCCTGTGTCTAAATTGACCAAACTGTGATTTAGTATTTTTATAGAAAATACAGTGCCTCAGAATGAGGATTGTCTAGTACATTACTCCTAGGAAGACAGTATACCTTCACTTCCAAACCCTTCTGTCCAACACGTTTCTCTAAATTACGTGAATTCCCCAGCTTCCTAGCACAGCTTTTAAGAAGGGTCACTCTCTGCTTACTAATCAGGCATGTGAATGGCTTTCCTTAAAGAAAGAAACTTTGAAAACACATGAAAATCTACTGAATATCAATCATTATGGAGGTCCCTTTAAACTCTGTCGTAATACTCAGGAGAAGGCTTCCAGCTGAATTAAAATCTGCAGTTTCAAATGCGCAACCTTTCTTTAACTGCACTGACTCTGCTCTGTTTTCTTTTTCTTTGGGGTTGATGATTTTTATCCCTAGAGATTATTTATTTTGGACACCCCTTTAACACGGTCCCAACATTTACCCTGCTTTTGTGTTGAAACAGATTTCTGTCTTGATATCCTTCCAGTTAAGAGTTTAGTTAAAAAAAAAAAAAAAAAAAAAAAGGAAATAAAGTAAAAAAAATCACAAATGCTCCCAACACTCAGAAATTTTAAACATATTTTTGAGCGCTCTTCAAAAGCAAGGGATTGGCATCTCCTAGGGAGTGAAGCTGAGTCCTGGAATGGACATAACAAAGGGTGAGTAGTGGTGTAAACTTCCCTCTGGTTCTCTACTAAAATATGTAATTCCATCTCTGGGCCACTCCCAGAGATAAAACAGCAATTCGTTAGGTATGGGTGACAATTTCCTCGTCCTATTACCCACCACTGATAGGATCAGAACCCTGGGAGGGACTTTAAGAAGCTGATCCCTTTGTCCCCAGGAAGGATTAACTCTTTCTGTGTCATTCCTGCCCAGACATTTGTTACCCATCTCTTTCAAGCAGAACCAAGTGCTACAAGGTCTTCTGAGGTGCCCAGAGACAGATGCAGCCCGATAGCCAGACCTGCCAGCATATCTGGCCATTTGCAATGGTTTGCAGGCTGGCTTAGTGGCCATACGGTTGTTTGGATGATATCTCCATGGGATTTATCTTCCACCTTCAAAAACAACCGACCATGTGAAAGGCTGCCAAATGCCCCAAATGTAAAATCTTTACACCAAAATGCTTTGTGTAGGACATAGTGATTTATTCTTGGCTATTTCTAAAGAACTGTGAAAGGAAAGAATATTAAACCTCAGTTCAGATGATCACAATTTGAAAAACAAAGATAATCCAGGGTTGTATTATAATTTTTATAGGTACAATTTGTACCTATCTTTCAGTAGATGAGAGAGGTGGCACAGGAGAAACGGATCATTAAACAGTAGTGTGAAGCCAGGGAAATTAACCAGCTGCTGTGAAAGCCACCTCGCTCTGTCTCTGAGCGCGCGACAGACACGGCGAGAGGGAGGGAGGGAGGAAAAGAGAGAGGTGCCAATTGTACCTATAATGCAATAATTAAAAAAACTCTGCCTACTATCTCACCATAACGGCTTGCACAGGTTAGATCAAAGAGACGCTGCTGCTGCTCACAAAGGGGCTTCTCTGCATAAATACGTGCGCTCAAAGGTAGAATATTCCAGCCAATTCAAAGCTCTAATATATAGCCCAGGGTAGCCTATAGAGGCTAGAATGCATTCTGTAGGGCTCTCTCTCCTCTGCCCACTGCAAAAGCTGTCTTTGGAAGAGGGGAGGTGGTGAAACAAATAGTAGAAAAGGAAGGGTGATGTTTGCCCGACAAGCATCTCTCCGAGCACGTGGAATGCCCTACTAATGGCTCACCCCACGTTACACACGGGGTCAGTACACATCGCCACAAGCACATTTCCAGACACATTGGGTCACTGTCACTTAGCCCTAGGAGGCACAACCCATATTTCACATGCCCCACTACGAAAACTTCCTTTTGCACTGAGTCAAATGAAGGGGCTATTTCCATCACTTGCTGCTGTGGCTCCAGCTCTAACAATAAAAGATGGCACAAAACACTTTAAAGAAATAACATATGCATCCTTGGGTTATTGTGCTGAAGAAAAAGATAAAACAGGAACAAAGTAAGAAATTATATTGTCAGAAAAAATGTGAACTTTTTGATTGGGGATGACATTTATTTTAAGTGTGCAATGACGGCAGGGAATCTGTCAGGGTAAGACATGGCAGAGGTTTCAACGTTTGTTAAGAGCATCATGGGAATTTAACTAAAACTGTTAAAACTGACACTATTGGCTTTTGTTAACACATTAGGCATGGGAAAAGTGCCAGTCAGCATATCCTCCATAGCATCAGTTCAGTTAAATCATCTGGAAGATGCATAAAACTGGGTGTGATAATAAATGCGACGTTTTCCACACATGGATAGAGGGAGCAGAGAGGGACAGGACCATTGTGACAAGAACAACGAGATCCCTTTTAAAAACCTGCACCTGCTTTGTAATTTAAAAGCCTGCAAGAGGGAGGAAGGAGTTTCAGAAATGTTTTTTCTTTTAAAGACAAGTGAAACAAACTTATTAGACATGATACAAATGGATTCTGAGTAAGTGCTTATACTAGAAAATAACTTAATACTAGAGTGTATATTTATGGAATTGGCTCGAGTACAATTAAAGCACTGTCTAAAGCATTCCACTTTAAAACAGACTCAATTACCACTTCATAGTTTGGCTGGCAGACCAACAAAAACAGAATGCCAGCCATTTACTCGCAAGAACAGGAGATACATTAATACAAATACCGTGGTGCCACTGCCAGAGGGTTTGAACAGAGCTCTGTGGACCTGAATCTCCAGCAAAATATCCCACTCCGAGGCAAAATCCCAGAAATGTGTTTGGTGAGTGCATACACCAAACATGAATGGATCAGAAGCACCCTCTCCCCCCACCCCACGATGAAATCTCCCTACACAAATAAACTCTGGGAATGACTCAAAGCTCTGCATTCTGATAAGGCAAAGCATATTACCTAGATCTAACCATCTCTATATGAAGAAGCATGGGAAATGGATACATTTTGCTGTGCAACCATCTGTGACCAAGCAATAAGCAAGATCTAAAACTACCTTGTCAGTCTCATAGTAAAATAAACTGATCAAGAAGTGAAGAAACAAAACAAAACACCAAAACAAGCCAAAGAAAGGATAAGGAGCTTCTTTGAATACCAAAAGGTGTTCATGAGATTAGAAAATAATCAGGCTGAACTCACAATTTCTGCTATAAATGAGACACCACCAGATAAAGACATTTTCAACAATTACTTTGCTATTTCCAGAGTGCTCTGACTGCAGCACAGCCATTTGCTCTTAAAATGACCGGTTTTACTTTTCTAAAGTTCTTACGCAGAGAAGTTTCTGCTCATCTGCCACTGTCTGCTTCAGCTGATAAAACACAGATGAAGAATTAAGGATAAAAAGACAGAACATAGCTGCCAAGAGTTGTTCTTTCTGCCATTTGAACATAACCTCATGTAGTTTGATCCATTCAGCATTTACCTAAGTGCTGCATCTAAGAAAAAACAGAAAGTGGTAACATATGGAAGCTTGGGTAGTAACCAAAAGAACAATATTTTTTGGCCACATGAGCAGAGCAGTACGACGCCTCCCGACTGGTAGGAAAGTGAGTGCAACACAGACATAACCTCATTACATACTGGAGACTTCCACCTTTCGAACTTTCAGCAGACTCATTTCTTGGAGCCTTCAAGCTCTCTCATCGATCCGCAGCCATTGCTATGCACAAGGCGGCCTCGAAGGGCATGACACCTGTGGTATAATGCCATATGTCTCAGAAGGTTTTATTATTTATTTTTAAATGAAATCTAAATAGCTATACATAGTAAGGAAATGGTTTTCACAGGAACTAAAGGACTGATTTAATAAAGATTACAGCAGAGATTACTGGCAGCTACAAAGAAATGCCAGACGCTGAGAGGTTTTCTGTACCGCTGATCGGTAGGACATTTACAGATGTAAGAGAAAGGGTCTGATTATGTGTAACACTGAGAAACCTATAACTAATGGCAGCAAGAGACAGGCATCATTCCTATATGTCTTCATTTAAAGCAATAAGGGCTAAGGAGAGAGGAGGGTCAAAGGAATGCAGGCGTACACTGCTACAAGCTATATTGTATAATAATTTAATTAATTAATTGCACACATTCCCAACCTTTAGACCTACTAATGTGTTCTCAGATATTCACAGAGCTTTTATTCATTGCAGAACCTACAATACATGGTTTACTGAGAAGAAGGGAAGAAGGCAAGAAGGCTTGATTCCATTTCTGGAGAGATTTGCTCTTAATCTGCTAAAGGTTATGCTGGCTCTCTGTAGTATCAGAAAATTAAAAATGAGGCTTTTATTTTTATTATTCCACCATGTTCTATTTCATCTTTTTTCCCTCAGATTTTGATATAAAGTAATCCTAATTATTCTGCAAAAGCTAAGTGTTTTTTTGGTAACTAACCTGTTTTACCAAATTAAAATCAAGTCCATGCAAACAGGCACGCGGCAGAGATAATTCTGTTGTGATCATCAGGTATGTAAATACCCGCAGCACTGCCCTTTCCCTGACACATGCCACAGAAAGCTACCGGCTGGAGCTGCCTCGGGGGGCAGCTCAGCTCTCCTGGGAAACTTTGAAAAATAATCGCCTTAATAATACGACAGGCCTGAACAATATGGGCCAGATCCTGCAGCTCTGCCCTGTGACCAGATCTGCCGAAGTCCACCCCTCGGTGCGCGGCCAAGGACATTTGCGTGGCAGCATCAGATCTCTGTTTTCCGTGTATGTTTCATTACATTTCTTGTTATTGCGAACAGACTCAAAATGGTCCAGTCAGCTAAAGGATTGCTGCAACTCATTCCTTCCTTGAAATTTTAATCCAGTGAGTATGACACCATGATAATGATGTTATAGTGATGTCACACAGGGACCACTGCAGTTTTGTGTAGGATGCACAGCTCGGTGGGGACTCTCAGTTTTGTCCCCCTGTCTTCGACAATAAGGAGAAAACATAGAAATGTAGAAAAGCACAGAAATTTTATGTCGAGCCGCTAATATATTTTTTCCACATAGAAAAGGATCTTGCAAGATAACTGTGAACTACACTCAGCTTACAAAATGCTCCTCCTATTTAAAACATATTCATTTTTGATTTTATGTCTTGTTTAATAACTGATAATAAAACTGGAGCACCTATCAGTCTTTTTTCATTGTTTGGCCTTTTTTTGGATGAAGAATGGGGAAGAAGGAAGAGGAAGATTTAACAATTACTGAAGAGACTATGGGCAGCGAAAGTTGATACAATTACCTGCAATAAATTTGACTGTCACATTTCATGCTACTGAACTTGCAGTGACATTTTATGGGAAAATTGCTTGATTTTTTCCTTCACTAATGCAATGCCATCATTTATTTCAATAAGCTAGCAAATATTTTCACTATTACATGAAACAACCTTTTGGTTGGTTTATAATTACAAGAATGACACTAACTGTATTCCTTGCTTTGTTTCAATATCCCTTGTCATTGCCATAGACCTCTCTGCCTCTCTTGTTTTTCTCAAAAGCAATTTAGAAAATGCTTGTATTTTAGACAAAAGGAGAACATTTGGTGAAAGAAAATTCATCATTAGGTATCTAGAGGTTTGTTAATAGAAAAGGCAACTCCCACAGTGTATCCTAGTGCTCAAGCCAGACACACATGCTCAGGACCAGCAAGCTGCCTTCACAGTGGGCCAAAAGTCATTATCATAATTTTATATTACATAGACTACATTGAAAATTTAATATATCCCAGCAAAAAGAGACAAAAGACATTTTGCATAATGCTTCTGTGAGCGCACTCTCTCTTGCTACTCTTTTAGCCACCCCATGCAGATAATCACACCAGGAAAAAGAAGTTCATTACCTAAGCCAAATCAAAATTAGGCTTTTCTTTTTGATAGGGAACTTCATTAGTAAGCCCTGTCTTATACAGCTGGGAGATTTGATGAATCTATCTTGGAGTAATAATTCAGCACAATCAGCCACATTTCTGCTTTAAGTTTTATGTCTTTGTTACAAAAATTGGAACTATACGTATATAGTATGCAGTCATATATCTATAAATTCATAGCCTATGTATTCTCATTTCATGGCATTTAAAACGTGCCAGAGTGGCAGCACACTATGTTAGTAAACAGGTTCCCTTATTTCCATGGTTGAGGCTTCTAGGGACTAGAAGTCCTAAATAGTTGGAAAATGGATTTTGCTCCTTGCTGCAGAACCTGCAGTTAAACTACATTACAGAACTGATTTCATGAAAAGGAAAGATTGTCTCCTCTACATCCATTTTCCCCTACTCCCCTTGTTAAGCCCTTTCCTGATTATGACCCAGGGTATAAACCTAGCATCCTTTCTGAATTTCCAAAGGGGAGAAATGCACTGAGGTAATGTCCCATCTGTACTGCACTCAATTAATCTCTAAAAAAGACAAGAAACAACAAGTTCTGCTATCTGTAGATACATGGTTTACAGATAGGCAGGCACTGCTATGTAAGCAATATATAAATTGCAGAATCCAGCTGGACATCTGCAAATCACAATGTGGTTTGCGACAGTGACAGGATTCTGCTGTTTCAGAGCATGCCTGGTACAGGGCTGCAGGTGGCTGTACTGTCATCTGGGGCTCTTCTTTATGCATGTTTTCCCCTACAGACATGCCTGGATACTCTGCCCTCTTGTCATATTTTCAGCGCAGCAGTATTTTTCATCTTGATCACACAAAACAGTCTGCAAAAGTCATATTCACACAGAATTCCCCAAATGCTTTACATACCAACAAAAACTATCATTACCCCCATTTTAATGTTGTGACCAGCTGCATTTCACAGCAATTAAGTGATTTGCCCAAGAAGACAGAGGCAATCACTAGGAAAGCTGAGAAAAAACAGTAAAGATGGGTTGGTCAGCGTCCCCAAAAACTATGAGCAATGGTTGCCTGACCAGTGGGAATTACTGTAAAACTCCCTTCAGGGGGCAGGAATATTTAAACATACTACAGTTGCTGAAAAATAATTTTATTCATACCACATCTTCTTTTACAATTAAATACAAATGTCTCTTCAGATTGCAAATGCGCCCCAGGGTGTGTCTCCAAACAAAAGTCCTTTTTTTACACCTATGGACATTCGTTCCATCAAATATGCATACGCATGTCTATACTCCTGGTAAAGCTGGATTAAAGTGTATAAATACAGCCAAGGTTGTGGTATGGGAGGGCAAACATTGTGATCTTGACACACAAGTCATCCCCTTGTCAATACTGAGGTGACACATCCATACACACAGGATGTGACTTAGACAAGGGTGTTGAAGCTTTCTGGACACCAGCAGCTCCCCCTTGAATAGACACTCGAGAAGACACTTATTACTTACAGTTTGAGCCATTCAGCTCTACTCATGAAAATGTCATTAAAGCCATGCAGGTGAGGTAGCTGGACGGGAAGAGCATGGAATGTAGAAAAAAGGTAGCTGCCCTCTCCCCACCTCTATATGTCACTAGTGGGGGGCTTAGCTGCACCCCAGTGAGGCTGATGCTGACTTTTGAGGGTAGAAGAATTTACTGCACTGGGACATCTGGGTCCTAAATGGGACTTTTTGCTAATTGACATCTGAAACTCAGCTCACTGGGATCTGGGGAGCTTTGGTGTGGACAGGCAAAGTCAATGGGGGCATGTTACGGGCTCCCTAAATCTCAGCATGGCAAAGAGGCACCAGTTGCCTTTTCATCTCTGACCAGAGAGGGGAACCTGAAGGGCAGGCTCTTCTAAAAAAGCTGCAGAATTCATCCAAAACTGCTTATCCAAAGCTTTCAGGTGTCCCTTGGACCTCTAGATAAACTGGTTTACATTGTACAAACAAATCTCATTTTTGGCTCAGAGCATTTTTGACAGCCTCTCAAACACATCTTAGGCTTGTCAGAGGTCCTTCATGTGACTCTCATAATGCAAAGCAGCCCTACATTTTGAAATATTTCCTTTCTTCTTGTTTTCATTGAGGGAAATCACAGAGAAAATCCCTGCGAATTGTCAACAGAAACACAGAAGAATGGCTGCGAAGAAACCTGTGTTTACTATCAAACACATAAATTGTATGTATTTAGACACTGGAGATTTATTACACATCCAAAGCCAAAACAGGCAGATTTACAATTATATCTCCCCTTACTTCTTTCAACGTGGACAGCATAAAATTCTTTCTACAACTGTTTAAGTTCAAGTTGGAATTTACCATGAAAATCTGAAAGTTAGGCTTGACTTACAATCTGGTCAGCAAGCTGAAATTTCAAATAAACGGATATGTACATAGTTAATCCAAGTGCATTGAATCCAGTTCAGCTATTTTCTTTTTCACTAGATATCCTCATGTTATTAGAAGTACACAGCTAACCAGGTTTCATGCAGTAGACAAAATAGCATTGTGGGATTACATTAGTCCGACAGCTGCTTTATGACTATAGCTTCCAGACCAATTTATTTAATATTGATCTTTAAACAAACATCAGTACAAATAAATTTGAGCACTCTAGTCCTGAGATTTTGTATCTATAAAAGAGGCCAATATTCAGAGAAGCAGTTCTGCCTGTATTTCACTCTTTGATTCCATTTTCTTTGATCCTACCAGGTATCAAATACATCAATGACAAATTAAAACAAATCTATCCTGAGATAAAGCTCTGTTTATAATCTTTCGTGCAGAAAGAATTTTTCTATCAATAACTTCCAGCAAGCATTTTAACTTATCTTTTTATTGCTTTATTCTGGTTACTACAAAAGGCAGCAATGCCATGTCCACATTCAACTCTCTCCAAGCAGAGCTGTCAAGGAGGGCTTTCAGAACAACCTGCTCTGTGTGAGCGACTGGACTGCTCATGGTTAATGACTCAAAGCAATTGCCCATCCATGGAGGTGCCAGGGTGGTTTGCTGAGGCCAGGTTTGCACCCCCCGAGGGGGAGGGGGTGAGGTTGATTAGCGCAGGACAGAAAGGCAGGCCACACCTCGAAGTTCCTGCAAGGTGGGGTGGTGCTTTTTATCATGGCAATTGTCCTCCCTTACATGACCCCTTCAGTGCTAAAACTCTTCCCCCCTTTCTCCCGGGGAAGGTCTGATGGGGCAAAACTGGCTCAAGTGACACCGGAGGCAGCTGTCATGTCTTAGAAGATGTCATAAACCATCAAAGACCCCCAAAGCGCCCTCTGATTCATTTCTGAGGCCTTCCACCAGAGCACTAAAACCTCCCCCCCACCAGAGGAGGTACCTGGGGGTTCTCACCTGAGCCTGAGCAGGTATTAAGCCATCAGACTTTGTGTTTTGCAGGCTTCCCTCACCCCCAATGGATCAAGACCATCACTTCAGCCAAAGGACATCTAAATTGAAACATTCAAGTCTTGTCACTGGATCCACAGGTGGTGGTATGTTTCTACTATTACCCTTTCTCTCTCCTTCTTTCTTTCTTTTACCTTATACATTCTTTTAAGTAATATTTTTATGCTTTCATATTTCTGTATTACTGTAGATAATAATAACCGAAACAGCTACATACCTGCTTTGCATTGCGACCAAGTTGTTCTAAAATAAACTCTACATATATACAAACACCGACCATCCATCCCATGGGATCTACCTGTAAGAACCTGGGTTACCCTTGCCTTCTGGGGCGGGTCGTAACACTCTGTCTTTCAGACTTCCATGTCTTTTTTTCTCCTAACTACTTTCATCCAGTGCCAGGGACCAGCCCAGCTCCCGGTGCTCCCTTGCTGAGAAAATTGCTGTACCATGGTACAGGTTTGGGAGGCTGATGTTTAGTCTTTTACAGGGCAACGGTTGACCATTTGGAGGAGGGGACAGCTGGGTGCTGAACATAAATAGGAAAAAAAAACTTAGATAGGGAAATAGATAATGAACCCTGGGATTAGACACTCAATTCAATTAGGCGGGTATATATAAATGTTAGGCATAAACTGATCCAACATAATTATTTGCACAGGACTTATTTGTGCCCTTCTTAGCTATGCTGAATGAGCACAGATACCAGATTCACTGGGGACACATCTTCCACTGGTGTGGAACTGGGCTAAAGTTCAAAAGTTTTTGGTCACAACTTACTCAGATCTGCCATCTGGCTTATGTGCACTGAGTTTTACGGATTATATCCATCTCCCAAATGGAATAAGTAGACATTTGTGTGTGTCAGGGAAAAAAAAAAAGAAACTAAAATGAAAATCTGCTGTCTGTGTTAACCAGAAGAATGGCCATTCGAGTGGCTCGCGTAGCCCTCGCTTTGGCAGCAGCTGAGGGCTGCCGGCCCTCCCAATGGTGTGCCTTTTGGAGGAGGCGATGTATCCCTTCAAACCTGCAATCTGCTTGACTCTAGTCATCCTGACTGGGGCTCAGGATGTGCCAAAACTTCTGCTAGGATCTGTGAACAGTAAGTCTCGAAGGAAATTAGAGCTTAAAAAAACTTTTGTTTGCGATTTGTAGCTTTTTTGGGGGAAGAGAATGGCTACAGCAGAAGTGACTGATGCTGCAGCAGTACCCAAGGGCAGGGCATCTTCATGAAGATGGCAGCATCCTTACTTAAGACTAGTAGCATCCAAATTAACATTACAGGAAGGATTGCATTTTCCATTCAAACACTATGTTTTGTGTTGCTGTGCTTGAGACTGAGGAAGACTTCTGCTTTGTATGTCAGTGTTCACTGATAACTGATCACCTTAATGTGTCTGTGGTGTTCCAAGGTAAGTAGGAGCAGGTTATGGAAAGCACCAGCTTATTAGTCTAAGGCATCATTTTGAGTATATCATGAGCTGTGAGTCTGAAGAAATCCACCAACTATTTTGCTGGGTGCACAAAAGGAAGGAGCCATTGCTGTGTGGTGAAATGTTTGGACATGGGCAGCATAAAAATAAATGCTGGGCAGCAGTACACAAAACTGTGCTAAGAAACTGGGGAAAACTAAGGACATTTTTAAAAGAATACTCTCCCAATTTTTGGAGACCTATTTCTACCATCGATTTTATCTATTTGCTTTTATTGTTGTTTCCCCAATCCTAATTTTAGAAGACACCCCCTCTGCACGCCCCACCTTTTCTGAGACTAGCAGAGAATAGAGAGCATTTTGCAGGTGTAGACAGAAGAATGAGGAGGCTACCAGATGTCCCACCTCATTTGGGTTACAGCTTGGGCTACCAGTGAATAGCAAGAAGCAAAATAATTTTTTGAATTTTCTACCTATTGAGTAAGCAAAACATGAAGAAATAATTCATCAGTTCTCTAAGTGACTTCAGATCATAGTGCATGATAAAATGAAAGGATAAAGGAGTTATGAATTTGGTCAACAAATATTCTTTCAAACACACAATCAGTAAAAAGTTGCATCTTGTTTATGGTTAGTTTAATGCTGCTGGTTTGCTGGGTTTGTGAGCCATGATTCCTAAAGCAAAGAAAACACACAAGAGGATTTTTTAAAAAATGATGGCACTAATGACAGATCAGCGAATTATTATCTTGCTGTGTGATGCAGTAAATAGAAGGCTGCCCTATAAAGCAAACTGCCATCTCAGAAGACTTCTTACAGTTCCACCCATAGGTCTGAACTACTCCAGACTTAATTTCACAAGGAGTGAATTCAGATTATTTCATAACCCTTAAAGATGGCCCCAGCCTATTTTTAATGTGCTGCTGGTATTTGTGAAAACAGTACAATTACTGAAGCTGTTGCTAAAACCCACAGCTACAGAGTACTGCTCGCCTAAAATGGTCTCTGGGACCATTGTGATGGAAAAGCTACTGACACTGCAGACTGTCCAGGAAAGCTATTGGAAAATCTATATGGTGCTAAGTCATAGTATGAACCCTTTAGAGTCTCTCTTTAAGGGTGCTACATACATAGAGCATAGTAAAAGGCAATTCCTGGCTGTTGAGTACTGACATCCATGGTGTATGTAAGTTTGAACAAGATGAAAAAGCAATTCTGGTTTACTTCTCACATTAATTGTGAGCTAACAGCCAAGTACAGTGTAGGAGCCACACAGTCACAGTGGAGGGAAAGCAGTTTTTCTAACCCTCCAGAATTATTTGCCTTACTTACTCTGAGGAAACCCAAATGCTCCTAGCTCTCCAATAATAAACACTTGGAGTTTCATTTTAAGCGTTATTGCTGACATGGTGTGTAACTCTGCCATTTAGAGCATCCAAGAAGCTATGGCACTCTGCTTCCCCTCTCCCCAACAAATGTCCCTGTAGCTATTTTGGTTTTGGTGGAGAACAGTCTAGTTGAAAGGCAGAAAAAAACCTCTGGCCCCTGCTACAGAACACGTACTCCAGCTCCACAGGGTCTTTGCTACTGAGACTCCACAGGACCCTGCTAAAACTGTCTGTCTAGTTAGAACTCCGCACAGTCTCACTCCGGCTAGGCCTTTGGATCAAACCCTTCTCATGTGAACACAGAGAGCGTCTGTGAAACTGTGGAGCAGATGTCTCCACAGAGACTCACAGATGCTGTCAGGACGGAACTTCAGGCTCAAACATTTGATGCATTTTAAAGAGGGATTCAGAATCAGACTCAAGCAGACAGATTGATCGTCTAACACTTCAAAGGCTTGAGCAGAATTGTTGTTATATTTTTCCTTTGTGCTTCCCCCCACCCACTGGCACTAATGGAGGTGACTTGTGTTTAACTTGACATGTTGTGTGGAGTGTACAGGAGGGGACTTCCACTTTCCAATTAAAGGAGTCAGGCAAGAATCATTAGCTGAAGCAACAGAACAGAATGTGGGGCTGAAGGAGTTTCACACACCAGCAGACAATGAGTGCTTATTGTAAACGCTGCTTTGCCACACCTGGTTCTGGTTCCAACCATAAATGTGCAGCCTAAACTCGACTTCTGAAATGTTTGTTTCATTTCAGAGTAGGCAGTTTGAGAAAATCCCAAAGTTTTGAAATGTTTTTCCTACTCACTGTCTTCAAGGACTAAAACATGCTACAACATGAGACTACTTATTTCTTCAAAGAACTCACAGAAACTATTACAAATTTTCTCCACAGATTAATGTATGTGATGGTTTGGCTTGTTTGTATGGGATCTGGGGGATTTTTGGAGGGCAGAGAAAGGCATTTACATGTCAGTCATTTGACAAATAGCACATACAAAAGTTGTCTGTGAAGAATAAGAAAGAGAGAAATGAGGAAAAGGTGAATGGATTTCTGCTCTTCGTCTAGGAAGCTTTGTAATCTATCTGCTTAGTATAATTTGCAAAGTTGAAGCCATGAAAACATTAAGAAAGGAGGACAGACACAAGTCCAGAAAACACAAAAGAAGGGCAGGAGAACTAGTGATACAGAACCACATACATAAACGTGTGACTGGAGATATGGAAATAATTCTGGAGAAAAGGGGTTTGCCTTCCTTCAGCAGCTGCCATTTTGACATGTTTTACTATCTTAGATACGACTCCTAGGCATCCCTCTTGTCCTGGGCTGAAGAGAAAGACTTGTCTGGCAGTTAGTTCAAAGGGGACCTTTCATCAATTGGTTTGAGCTGTGAGTTAGTGATGGGCATATCTTGAATATATCTGTCCCTCTCCTGTCACCAGCTATGGGAAAACAAAAGAATAGAGGAAATACAGCTGTAAGTGTGGAGAAATACCAGTGAGATTATTAACAGAGGCTTCAAACAACGCAGGGGATTACATGAACTACATAGGAAAAAAGATCTGCTGATGGGAAAAGGAAACAAAACCGCCTAAGACAAAAGTCCAAATGTCTATTTTTCTCTACCATGTGTTCTCTGGATCAGTCCATTGAATATAAGAAACAACATAAGACAAACTTTTTCACAAAAGAGGGGAAATGGGAATAAATGCTACGAGACAGAAAAGGTTACAATTCTACTGGTATCAACTTCATGAGGAAGCAACACTGGATTGTTAAAGGAACATGGCAGTGCTCAGCCCAAAGTTTACAGCAGGAAGGTGTGTAGCACAGAAAGAGGGACAGTTACTCCCGAGGAGGAATTTTGGGGGTCTTGTCAGGCAGAGGTTGGGACGTCACTTTCAGTGATGTCCCTGTTATGTCCATTCCTATGGGAGGTCAAAGAGCTCAAGGGAACAAGGCACAGAATAACCTCAGCTCTCTCTCGTGTGTGCTAGTAACAGGGCTGGATCAGTCATGAAGAGAAAAGAGGCACTTAGGCACAAAGGAAGAGCCTCTACTATCACCTGCAACAAAGGCGCTGAAGGAATTACATGTCTGAATATTTTCATTCAGCCGACTAGGAATTAGAGATGGCTCAAGGGGACTTAATTTCAACTGCAACCTTTCCTTCCCCTCAGCAATCCTGTTTCCCGGGTATATGTTAGTGCATAAAAGGCCTGCTGGGAGACTGGAAGGGTAGGGGGTTCTTGTCTGTCCGCTGACACAAGTGCCTTGGGAATAGCTGTCATCCTGTTATTAAATATTTAAATATTTCAAGAGCAAGCTAGATTCATCAACCTTTGGAAAGAGTAATCAAGAGAATGAAAGGTAGACAAAAATAAAAGGAAGAGGTTGGTTATTCTGGGGAAAGAAGATGGGATCACCAGAGGAGAAAATATGCAAAGAGGGAAAAAACTGGCAGATAAAATTGATGGGAAAAGGAAGAATAATGAGAAACAAAAAAGAGAAAGCACTGAAACAATACAAAAGAAATAAAAGGGAAAGTAGAAAACAAGCTAAAGCAATACCTGGGAACCCTGTGTCTGTACTAGTGAGAAAAAGCAAGCAAGCAAGCAAGCAAACACAAAGCAAGGAAGCAATACATAAATTCTGGATAAAATGGTCAAGAAAAACCAAAAAGCAGCAAGAGACAGACAGTGTACATAGAGAAAAGAGAGAGGATGAATATTATCAAGGGCCAGAAGGATTCCAGTGACGGGAAAAGAAGGCATATTTCATGATCATTAACAGGAAATAAATGTATTTCATTCACTGTACTGTTTCCCTGATTGCCAAAACACTGTTTTCTCCAGAACTAAAAACAATACACAGTGTCTTAGCTCAAACACAGTTTATGAGTGCCAAGATGACATTTAGGGGTTCTCCCATCCTTATTAAATGCACACCTGACAGCTGTAGCAAAGGAAGACACCCTGTCACAGAGAACAAAAAAGGAACATGAGTGAAGTGGTGGTGGCAGGGCAGCAGCATCACTTCCTACAGACACTCTATAGTGTCTCCCTTGGTGCTCTTGGGAGAGTAGCCCTGGAATGATGGTGAGCACTCTTCAGGGTGACGGGACACAAAAATATACTCTAATAGTTGGAGAGACTTGGTCTAAACAGCTTACGCTAGTCAGTGAGCCAAGGAGGCCAGTTCAATTTTAACAGCATTTAGACAGTGTTTACAGCTGCACATCTCAAAGCTCCTTACAACCAGAATTTAAATATCACAGTAATAATTTTACAGAGAGGGAACTATAACCACCAGGGTACTGTAACTCATCCAAGGTAACAAAGCAGGTAGTAGGCTAGGAACAGCTCCAAACTCCCTGCCAGGTGCCCTTTCCATTTTACCCATGGACTTGTCAGATTCTCCTCCTAATACCAGCCTCAAAAGCTGCAAACATTACAGGCTGGAAGTCGAGCAAGCAAGTCCGTTCAGATGGGAAGGCAGCTGTGCAGTCAAAACAAGTGTAACCCACAATGTTGTGGGGGAATATACCAGAAATAGGCCAACACAGTAAAAATAAAACAAAAAAGAGAGAGAGGGAAAGAGAAAGAAGTCAAGGATTGTTCAACAGAGAATTAAAAGGCGTTTATTCCGTCCTGGCAAGGATAATCTAAACACTGTTGTGGTTAAATGTTTGCCTACTGCAGATCATGTTACAGCAGATTTTTCTATTCAAAGGGTTTGTTAATGGCTTTGCTATTCCTTGCATGGGTCTTGAAAAAAAGCACATGCTATGAATGCGATATCTTTGCTTTTGATGCCAGAGGTTGTGAAAGGAAAGTTGGGAAAGAACTGGCACACAGAAGGAAAGCAGTCAGCCCATTTAGGAATACTCCATTAACTCATAGGAGAAGATTCCCCCAGGACACAGTCCCAAAGAAAACCCCTGGCGAGTTTAGGCTTGTATATCATTTGTCCTATCCAGAGGGCGAGAGAGTTAATGATTATATAGACACCTTGCTGTGTTCAGTATCGTTTGTGCCTCTCGATCAAGTGATGCAGATTACAAGGAATAGCAGTCTGAGGATTCAGTCAGATGGGAAGGAGAGAGAGAGACACACACACAGACACACACACAAAACCCCATACCCCCCCTCCCCATCACACACAGAGCCGCTCACATGTTATGAGAGCACCATGATACATTTCACTTGCCACTTAAAGGTTTCAGGCTGGAGGGCAACATTTACATAGATAAAAGGTCTGTGTAAGGGTTCTGTAGCTTTGCACTGGTTACTGGAGGTGCTTGGTACAAGATGTGTAGGCAAAAATCTGGATTAAAAAGAGGGATGAGAAATTCCTCCTACCTAATTAACATAGCTTTTTGTCTAAGGAAGCACCAAACATCATGGCATTTCAGGAGTTATTGATGGCATTTGGGGAGGTTACTGGGGATTTCATGGTCCCTACAGCAGATGATAAAAGCGGAGGGGGAGGGAGAGCAGAGGGTCCAGGAAAACTTATTAAATTTTGGGCATCAAACTGGATTCAAGGAGAAGAGAATCACACCCCACAAGGGACTGGGACAAAAATCCTATGAGATTACTGGCTCAGCTGTGGCAAGCTAATAAGGTTATTCTGAAGCAGATGCAGTCGTTAATACAGTGGTGGCATGGGGATCTCCCGAGAGGGGTCAGAGCCATGATAACTCACGGTAGAGTAATGCACAATATATTTGTGGCCAGATCTTGTGATGGTAACTAAATGAACCTGTGTCAGTACTCTGTTGTTTAACCCACTTTGCTCTTAATCCCATTTCAGTGGTGAGGGATTTCCTCATGCCACCTAGTTTCTTGAAGACAGCCCTGGAAACATTTTAGTCAAGTTATAGAGCCATTAAACAGGAGATTCAGGTGGACTGAAAGTCACTTTTGGGGAAACTGCTACATAACAGCTCATGTTAATTCCAAATTTATAAAAATATGGCAATTTCTGTTATTTATGGGTGCAGAGAAGAAAGCTATTGGCAGTTCTTTGTGTGCTGTGGAATGGCCGGAGCAATGGAAGAAAGAGGTGGGGTTGACATGAAATGTTGCATTGCTCAAGCTTTTCACGGTATTTGTGGAACCAGCACAGTAATTTGTGAAAAATGGCTAACGACTGTTGGATTCTATCACAAAATCTACAAGCACCAAGCTTACTGGGGACCTGTGATAATGCTGCTCAGGGCCTGCACTCTGTTATGCTTAGTGCCTGATGCATTCTTTATGGCCAGATACTGTGTAAAGGGAACAACTATTCATTTGCTAACTCTTGTTTCTGTCTAGTTGCAGTGGAAGTCAGTGCCAGCCACCACATGATTACTGATGGCTTGTGTTTTACCAGTACTTCAACACCAAGTTCTCTGTACTGTGGAGCTTACTATCCGAATTGGATGAACAAGTAAGGATTTCACTGAGGACCATGTTGAAGACGATGGGGAGATCAAAGATAGAAAAGAGGGAGGAATTTGAAAGAAGGAGACCCATCTGAAATTTAAAATTATTTCGAAACACAGTGGGTGGCACTGGGAAGGTGCATGTTGAGGACAGAGACAGTGAAGGGCACGGTAAAGGAAGCTTACACAGGGGCAAAAATGGAACTCTTCCTTTGGGAAGAGTGAACCTAAATGGGAAAGAAAGTTTAGTAGACTAGACACATCCTTACTGAAGTAGTCTTAAAAAAGATTGGCACAAACAGGAGAACTCACACTGAAGCCACCAGTAGCATTTAAATTGCCATGTAGAAAAGCCACCAAAGGCTATTATCTGAGGAGAATAGTATGGTTGGATACTTCTGCTCCTCTTCCTTAGAAATTGGACACAGAAAAAAAATACACTGGACAGATGATAACCAGGTAGGTGATGCAGTACATCATCAGAATAACAGCCAGTTGCAAAAGGCCTGACATCCCAGGGAAAGCTTGGTAATCAGGAAAGAGACATGAAAACTATTAATACAGGAGAAGACAGCAAAACCCCTTTACTACTCTGTAAAGGAAGATTATCCAGAAAGAAGAAAACACAATCAGGAAATCCAAGTTCTAGACTCTAAACCATCCCGGATGACTCACTGTGTGATTTGCTTAGATCACTTTGGGCTTGTCACCACACAGAAGCTACCTGCCAAGTATCCCAGGCTCCCAATACACCAACTCCCTGTTTGGATGCCCTTAGCATGCAGTTGGTGCCCATTAGCTCTCTACATTGCCAGCCATTCCTGTGCCCTAGGAGCATCTGCAGAGAAACACAGGGTAGAATACTTAGTGCCCAGCAAATTGACACCCTCCAATCTTTTGCAGCAACTTGCCTATGTGGAAAAGCCTTTCTTCTTCCTGTTCTTGCAGCCCCATTTTGTAAAATAAGAGTCCTTGGGGCCCTGTTGTGAGATTTAATTCATTTTTTTGCAGCATGCTGAGATTCCAGGTGAGAAGTGCAGTGGCCAGTAACGCTGTTTACACCTCCAACTACGCCAAAGAGCAGGAAAGGCCAAACCCCAGTATGGACGTTGATGTAATTCTTCACATGGAACCCGTGCAAAGCAATACCACACTTTGTGTGCATGAGCGTGCAGTGTACAAGGGTGGAATCAAAAATCAGCTGCTACAAACCCCCTCTTTGGACACCATGGTGATTGTTACCGCATAATGACAGATGATGCACATCAGAAGGATTTATCCAGATAAGGCAAAAATCTGCAGAAGTTTTAATCAGTACCAAGATAGATCTTGTTTATATCAAGAACCTTTTTAATGCAGTGTTGCTGGTTTGGTCCGACATCATCTCCTGCAGTGTGTGGAGACAGGCCAGGAGTATGAAGGCTACAGAGCAGAGCAGGAAGAAAGTCAACTGTGAAATTGGTAATTTTATGAGTTTCACGGGGGGTTTTGTTGTTAGACACAATGCATTTGGAACAGAGTGCCCGGGGTAATACCATCCATATAGTGTCCATTTGTCAGCTATAGGTAACAATATCTTTAACCTAGGGTTCCGGAAATAAGTACAAAGGGAATCCGAAAGTAGGGTTTAACTGGCTAAGGGTGGAGCTGTGCCCATCACGGAAGGGTCAAGAGGCATTACTGCCACATCTCTGAGCCTGGGGAGCCCATCAGAAACTGATGCATGGTTTGTCCTTGAGGAGGGGTAGGGAAAGTTAGCTTATTTTTCAGCAGCCCAGCAGAGTCCCTTTCTCCCCAAAAGACGGGAAGGGAGGAGCCCCTCACTGGTGTCCCTGACAGTGTATATATTCTACAGAGTTGTGTCAAGATTGAGCAGGAGGGCAGAAAAGCAAAATTGTGGGGCTGAACAGCGTACGATATTTGCACCTTTTTTCTCACAGAAAAATACGTTGCCCTGTTTCCCAGTTGTATTCATCTATTTCTTCAAAAGGTTATCAGCTTTATGCTTGTTGTAACAATTCCTTTGTATCTGAAACTTCAATAGTTAATATCAAGCACATGGGTTAAATGAGCAAATGCATTTGCAGCTTTCATTCCACCTGCAGTGTGCTTATTTGGTTTCAGATGCTGAGGTCAGACTTAAGGGGGGGGGGGAAAGAGAGTGAGAAAGGGAAAAATGAAAAAGGAGAGAAGTACTCGGGTGGAGGATGTTAAGAAGAGCATCAGCCACAGTCTAAAGGGTTAAGCAGAAAGTAAAAGAAGGATGGGAGTGAGCATAGCCATCGCTTTGTGTGAAAGACACAGACTTTCCACCTCACAAACCTCTGTAGGATTCTGGGTCTGGATGGCAAGCTGTGGCTCCATGCGGGTTATGATTTACATTGAGTTTGGTTGCATATTTACTTGGTAGCACACAACAAAGGCTGGGGAGGGAGGGGGAGCGAAGGGAGATCAGCACTGATCTGTCTGTAGTATTGTATCAGCCTAATTCAGAAGCGAGCTGGGGTGCGTTAGGTTCATCTCCTTTGTTCCAGGACATACCCCAGGAGGATTTCTTCTCCTCTGGGAGAAAACATACCTGTTGTGCTTTGCTTCTCCTCATAAAAGGGAAACATTCAGGTCAAGGTGTGCTTAAAAAGGGAGTGGGGAGCTGGAAATGCTGTGAGGCACATAAGACTCAAAACCTGGGTCTCTCCCTCTCTCCCACTCTCACACTTGGGGAGAAGAGAATGCTACTCCTGACTTAAAACACTCTGGTCATAGATCAGGCCAAATTGGGTGTTGAAAGATTAGTTAAAACATCTCTAACCCCCACACTCTCTGCTTTAAATTAATGTGATTAAATTATGTACAGTGCTTAACGCTGTACATAAAGATGTGGCCCCATCTCCTCTCATTCTGGTGCTACTGTGGGAATTTGTTAATTCAGCTTTCCAAGGGCTATTGTGAGGATAGTCACAATGTATACACATGTTAAAGAGAATATATATTTTCCTCTATTTTGCACAAAGTCCTTGCACTGCATTAAAATATGTAAGCAAATTCTAATGTTAAAATATTTCCACATTATGATTTATTCCATTATCATTTTTTCCATCTCAGAATGCAATTAATATGGTTGTGTGTTAAATGATTCAGTGAAAGTAAATCTTTTATATTCAGGTAAGCAATTCAGCCTTGTAAGGTTTTATGGGAATTAGATTTTTTGAAGTCTGTGTTGAGCATGCCCATAACTCTGACAGAGCCCTGCAGGCTCTTGTCTTCACCTTCAAATCATAAGACAGAGAAATCAAGCTCCCTCTGTGCTCTCAATTATACCAAAAAACACGGAGCAGAAGTCTTCAGTAATTCAATCCCTGTGGAAGCTTCTTCATACTGTTTGCACTGTTGGAACTGCTGACAGCAGCAATCCCACAATCCCTCCTGGTAGG